>JAQSUU010000119.1:7500000-10000000 GCA_038087645.1 Saccharum hybrid cultivar R570 | reverse complement strand
CCGCTTCAACCGATCACGGCTTTGTGATCGTGGTACGCCCCTGGTGCTCCCTGGCTTTTCAAATTGATCATTACTCCCTTGTTTTGCCGGGACGCCGGTCACCGAGACCGCCGGTCCGCCATGGCCGTCGGAAGGGTCTGTCCGAGGTCGTAACGTCATCGTTAGGAGTGAAAATGGAATCGCCAGGTCGTGTTGGTGCTGTCGAGCAGCTCAGTTGGGTGACCGACGCTGTGCTCGCCGGCCGGCCACCGCGCGGGCATGGCCGGGTCGCGGGAGAGAGCGAGAGAGGCGGAGGAAGGCGATGACAGGTGGGGCATGGCTGTCAGCGAGCGAGAGAGGGAGAGAGCCGCGAACGCGGGTGCTGCTGGGCCGCGTGGGTTGCTGGGCCGCGCGGGCGAGCGCGCGCGCAGGCGGGGGCGGGCGCGAGCGGGCCGTTCGGCTGGGCCGAGCCAGAGAGAGGGAAGAGTCGGCCTGGGGAAATTTTGTTTTTCTTTTTCAAAAATGTGAATAGTACTAATATTTGTTTATTTCATTAAAAATTCTGTAGAGCTCCAAAAATCATGAAAAATTTGGTGTAAGCTTTTCAAGGTGTAAACTACCTAGGAAAAATATTACATGCTAAATTTGATTACTTTGTGTAGGATATTTAATTAGTTCCATTAAATATTAAATGCAACTTCCATGAATTTTAATAATTAAATTATTAATCCAAAAATCATGAAATTTATTTTGACACTGTTTTAGGTCATGATTAATCCATAGAAAAAGTTTAAGCTTGTTTAGATGAAGTATGATCAAATATTAATTATGCCCTAATTAATTAAATGTTAAATAAATGTTAAATTGATAACTTTAAGTGTTGTGTGCCTTTTTGATTGAGTGATGACCTTAGGTCATTAATTCTTAATGATCTTTGGCACCTTTAATTAATTATTTGAGTTCATGATTAACTTGTTAATTAAAGAATTATTGATATGTGATTAATGTAATTAGCATATGTCTTTATAGTTAATAACTTACTTATGTTAATACTTAGTGGTCTTGTGGTAGAATTACTTGTTATTAGATGCAACCTCTTGGGTAAAAAGTAAAGTTAAGTAGTTTTCTTAACAATATCTTAATGTGATTAATGTTGTTTAATAATTCAGTTGGATTGCAACTGTACCGTGAAGGAAAGTTGTACTCAAGTAGATAACTAATGTTTATCCTTTCTAAATGTCTCTTTTATGCTATGCCTTGTTCATTATCATGCATCATGGCATGCATTCCATCATGTTAAGCCTCGCATCATTTATATACGTGTAGTTTATACGAGTGTTTTGGATCGTGTCGATCAAGCTTCGGAGAAAGTGTCGTCTACCCGTGGTGTTGGTGTCAAACTTGACTTCTACGAGAACTAACCACCACTGCAACGCAGGCAAGCCCCGGTGCATTTAAACCCTACCTTAAGTTTTACAAATCTTTATTATTATTACTATAATTTACTGCATTAAGTAATTAGGAGTTGAGTGATAACCTAATTACTACATTGTCATCCTTGATTATTGTGATATCAACCTTGATACCTGTTTTACTGAAAATGCGTAGTATGCTTCGCTATGCTTATGAGTTAAGCTTTTAAATGAAATGTTTACATGGCCATGATGGCATACTTAATGAATATTGAAATATGATAATGAACTTGAAAGATCGGGCGGGTGGTTTGGCCACTGCTAACATGCATTGGGAAAGGAGTCTCAATGTAGTGTTTCCGCCTTGTCGGTTAAGGACCGTTCGTTGTATGGCCTGCTTGTGTTTCGAGACTTTGCAACTAGCCTCATGCCTTGGGTAAGCCCAAAATGTTGGTGATTCCATTTTGAGACGTCTAACCTTGCACTGGGAGTGGAGAGATGGCGGGAGTAGCGTGTACCCTCGGGGCTAGAATCGGACCGGGTTCGAGGAGTACTGTACTCTCGGGTGGCGATGGACACGTTCTGGTTTTGGGAGATCTAAATGAGGGTTGACATATGCAAGTTTTGGTTCTACATATGTCATGAAGTTAGAGATCCCCAGCTGGGTATAATCGGTTCGAATCGTCGTTGCTCCTCGGTTATGGAGACTCGATCACATGTCCTGCATCGTAGTTAAGAACTGGAATTGAAAGAAAGAATGAGAAATGTCTTGATGATAATTACTTTGATCTAGATTAGGATCACTTAGAATTGGTTAATGAACCATCAATGGTAAAAGTAAAACATTGAAGGTAAGGACTCACTTTAGTAAGCTTTTCTGCAAAAAGAAATTTTGATTCTTGAATACCCATACTTTGATTCCCTAAAGCTAGCATGCCCTTGGAGTCTGTTTCTTAGTCGGGTAAGTCTTGTTGAGTACTCTCGTACTCAGGGTTTGTTAACCCCTGTTGCAGATACTGACTGGTGCTGTTAACCGGGGTCATGTCGGTGGGTTCGATATGATCTGGGCGACCTCTCCTAACTTAGGTGCTCTGCCTAAGTTGTCTCCTGTAGTTCTACTTGACTTCCGCAATACAAGTTAAGTTTGTAAAAAGTTAACTTAATCATGATTTATAAATTTATTGTTGTTATTCTTCCGCACTCTGATGTAAAGTTTTGTACAAATGTTGTAATGTTGTAGTTACTCATTTGTTAATCCTGGTATGAGTTGTCAAACGTAGTTGAATCGGGGTCCTGTGAGGGCACCCGACAGATCTTCTTAGGTTATCTGGTGTACATGCATAGCCGTCAGAGGTCTTAGGGATAATGACAGGTGCATGTGGGCCATATAATTTAGGAGGTTCTGCTACACACCCGTTCCGACATCCTATGAAATATCCAATGTGACACCCAAAAATTTTACGCCCTGGAACTAAACAAGGTGTTTTCCTCATAGCGTCAGTTCAGTGTTTCTCCAGTAGCAGGTGTCCAAGGACAAGTGCAGTAGCAATGCAGTTCAGTGTGTTGCTTATTTTTAGGTTTGCACTATGCAATTCGATTGAGAGCAGCTGTTGTGGCCGTTGTGCTGCTGCTGTCCTGCTACTGCTGATGTGCTGATGCTACTATAGATGTAGCAGCGAGTTGAAATTTGAGACTTTGAGACTCTGAATATGTGTTGAATTAGTGGGTGGATGTAATGATATTGCATTTTAAGTCTCGTGGAATGCTTGTGATATTACAATTATTTGTAGAGATTTTGTTGATTTATTTTGTATGGCCTAAAAATATTATATAGATGCAATTGTATATGCTGAAATATTATGTACTGAATATGGGCTGAACTGTGTGTGGACTGAATCGTGTGGGCTGAAAAAAATGTATTTGCTGAATTGTGTGGGCTGACAAAATGTATGGGTTAAAATATGTGGGTAGAAAAAAAATATATGGGCTGAATTGCGTGGGCTGAAAAAATTATATTGGCTAAATTGTGTGGGCTGAACAAATTTTATGGGCTACAATCACAAAAAAAGTTTGGGCCAAAAAATTTAAAAATAAATTAATGGGCCAGCCAGCAATAGTCACTACAAGAAACTTATTAATCCATGACGGATTTCCAGTGACGAGTATACAAACCATCACTGGCAGACGCAATCCGTGATGATAATTTGTTTTCCGTCATGGATGTGCACCGGTGGATATTCCCGGCCCGCTAACTCGTGACGGTTTTATCCAGATCGTCACAGTGTATGATTTTAAATTCGTCATACTCTAGTTAGCTCAAAACAATAGACCTGCTATCATATATTTAGTGCAAAGAAAAATTAAAAAAATGTGATTACAAAAAGAATCAAACCCAAAAGACGATTTGTTAAATTATTTGAACTAAATACTTTTATTATTTTGTTGCATGTATATGGTGCATATGGCAAAACTAAAAATATTGTGCATATATACGGTGCGAATGGAAAAAAACCACAGCATGTGGGAATTGAACCCAACACCTGCAACAAACTAGCAACATGCCTTACCACTGAACTACTTCTTTTATCTGATTAAATGTGATACTTGTATTTATTTATTACTGCCCACAGCGTTATTTATTTATTATTGCTGCCCACAGCGTTGGCCATTTGGTCGAGTGGCCCAGCGTCCATGGTGCGGCCCGGTCGGAGTGGCCCAGTGTCCGTGGCCTGGCCCAGCATCCATCCACTCGAGATGGCCCAAAGTTGGCGTGGCCCAGCATTTAACTGGTAAAATAAAAAAAGAGGCCCAGTGTCTGTGGTGTGGCCCAGCATCCATTCACCCGAGATGGCCTAGAGTTGGCGTGGCCCAGCATTTAACTAGTAAAATAAAAAAATGTGGTCAGTAGGAATTGAGCCCACAACCTACAAATTGAAAACATTCTAGATTACCACTGCAGTACTTGTTCACGTGTGTAGAAATTTGATTCTATTTTCCTTTTGTTCTTCATGTGTAGGATTAAGTTTTCCTCAACCACCACCCAGCCGAGACCATTCACGAACTCAGTAATGACACAGCCGCCGATGGCGAGATTAGGCAGGAGCTGTCCAGCAACGCCGTCGCCCACCACTGCCGCGCCGTCCAGCAACGCCACCTCCCTCAACGCCATCCCGCATCACCGCTGCACACCAGCGACATCACGCATCACCACCGCCCTCAACGCCATCTCGTAGCTCTGCAGCACCACCGCCCTCCATTGCCGCACCAACGAGAGATGCGGGGTGTGACCATGTGTCCACGTGATGACAATCTGACTCTTAAGCGGACTCCTATAGCCTCAAGCACACCTGAATATCATCAACCGCTGAGCACGTGCCTCCTGTCCGAGGAGATCCCCATCTGCCTCACCTGAACACCTGCCGACAACCAAGGTATATCTCTTCTTTTTTTATTGATTTTGTTGGATGTAGCATTGGAATTGGTGCAGTTTGCTCATTGTGGTTTATCTGCAATGTTTGATTAGATGGATAGAAGTTGGGTGCATAGCAGACTATTTTTCCCTGAATACATTAATGGTGTGAAAGAATTTATGAGTTTCATTCAAGGGAAATTCAATGAGAATGTTAAAATTCTATGCCCCTGTAGCAGATGCCTTAATCAGAAGTACCTAAAACAGACCGTCGTGAAGAAGCATGTACTGATGAATGGAATGGAAACTACTTATACTCGGTGGATTCATCATGGAGAGAGCTTAGATGTCAATGTATTAAGCATCCTATTGATATGCATGAAAATGATGATTGTTCCACACATGGGGTAGGTGTGACAGAGGATGACAACTATGGTGATCGTTTGGAAGGAATTTTAGGAGACCTACAAACTGTAGAGGCACAAGTAAGACCGGATGTAGAAAATCAAGTTAGTACTGAAGAACCTCATGATAAAGAGTCATTTTGGAAAATTGTCATGAGAGAGGCAAAGCGTCAACTTTATCCTGGCTGTACCAAATTTTCAAGGTTCTCATTTATGGTAAGGCTTCTCCATATGAAGTCATTATATAGAATCAGCAATTCTGCTTTTTCTACACATATGAAGCTATTGGCTGAAGCTTTCCCAGAATTCAATACACTACCAAAATTATATGATGAAGCAAAGAGTATTCTAAAGGAACTAGGTCTTGGATATGAATCAATAAATGTGTGCTACAATAATTGTGTGTTGTTCAGAAAGCAATATGCCAAGCATGACAATTGCCCGGTTTATGGTCTCTTGAGATGGAAAGATGCAGAAAGAAATAAGATTCCACAAAAGGTGTTGCGGCATTTTTCATTGGTACCTAGGCTAAAGAGGATGTTTTTGACCAAAGAAGCATCAGAAGCGGCACAATGGCACAAGTTAAAGCCACAACCCATTGAGAAGAATATGAGCCACCCAGCTGATGGTGAAGCATGGCAAGATTTTGACCGTGAATATCCAAATTTTGCAAAGGATGCAAGAAACCTTAGACTTGGCCTAGCTACTGATGGGTTCAATCCTTTTCTAGAAAAGAACACAAAATATAGTATGTGGCCTGTGCTTGTTGTGCCATACAACCTAGCTCCGTGGGAATGCATGGAGGAGTCAAACTTTATGATGGCTTTGCTTATTCCAGGTCCGAAATCACCCGAGAAGGACTTTGATGTATTTTTAGAGCCTCTTGTTGAGAATTTACTTGAGCTTTGGACAGGTGTCGATACTCTTGATGCTATTACTGGCAAATCATTTAAACTTCATGCTATAGTTTTGTGGTGCATCCATGATTACCCAGCTTTGAGCACTCTTTTAGGGCGTACCACAAAGGGCTATTTTGCATGTCTCCATTGTGACAAGCATCCTCTTTCATATGACCTAAGGAGCAAAATTCATTATTTTGGGCACTTATGTTTCCTTCCAAAGGAACATCCTTTGAGGAGAAACAATGAATTTGATGGACTTCACAAAAGCAATGATCTACCAGGAAAATTCTATATGGAAGAGCTGCTTGTTGAATTAGAGATAGTTAAAGACGTTAGACCTAGGAAGCCACAAGGAACTAGGAAAAGGAAGTGTTCCAACTCTGAAGGGGGTCATGTGGAAATTTGGAGCCGGATGGTTAGTTTTTGGAAGTTACCATATTGGAAAAAAGTTGAAGGTGAGACATAATCTTGATATGATGCACATTGAGAAAAACATATGTGAGAACCTAATTTGGAGAATTCTCAATATAAAGGGTAAGAAAAATAGTTAAAGCTAGGCTTGATTTGAAAGATTTGGGAATTAAAAAGGAGCTGCAATTTAGAGAGGATAGAGATTCATGTGAGATGCCTCATGCTAGATATACCTTGTCCAGTGAACAAAAGAAGGCTTTTTGTGGTTTTTTACGGGAGGTCAAGTTTCCAGATGGATTTGCTTCCAACATCTCAAGATGTTTAAATGCTAAGGGAACAACGTTACAAGGACTAAAAACACATGATTGTCACATTCTCTTGCAAAGAATTTTGCCAACTGCCATAAGAGGATTTCTAGATAGAGATATTTATGAAGCAATAGCTAAGTTAGGGAAGTTTTAGAGAATTGTGCAGCAGAACTCTTAACAAGGATGTGCTGGTTGAAATGAAGAAAGAAATCTCTATAATTTTGGTGAAGTTTGAGAAAATTTTCCCTCTAGCTTTCTTTGATGTGATGATACACCTTGTTGTACATTTACCTGATGAGGCATTGCTCCGGGGTCCTGTGCAATATGGATGGATATACCCAATTGAAAGGTGGCTATATACTTTGAAGCGATATGTGAGGAATAGGTCACGACTAGAAGGTTCAATTGCCGAGGCATATATTGCTGATGAGTGTCTAACATTTTGCCCCAAATACATGGACGATGTTGAAACAAGATTTAATCGGGAGCCAAGAAATAAAGATTTCTCCAATCAAGAAGCTTATGGTGTTGATGTTTTTGGGCATGGTGTTAATTTTACTTCTGCACCTGAATTTGTATATGATGAAAATGGCATTGATCGAATGGTGTGGTTTGTGCTAAACAACTATGCAAAAGTTGGGAATTACGTCAAGTATGTTCTATATACTTACTTCTATACATCTATTTGCTTTCAAATATGCTAATTTATATTTTTCTGCAATATGTTTAGAGATGAATTAGAGACATAAGGGGTGCCTAACATTGAAAGAATGCTTCAACAAGGATTTCAGACATGGTTTAGGAACCATGTTAGTGTTCATTGTCAACTTATATATTGCATATATGCTAACTTCTATTTTTCTGATATATTTGTGTTGCATGCATGTGGCAGATCTTAAAGTTGCACAGTACTAATCTAGAAGAGGTGGACGATGACCTCTTTTTCCTTGGCATGTGGTCCTAATTTCAGAGTTAGAAAATACTCCTCTTGCATAGTGAATGGTGTGCGGTTTAACACCGTTGACTGTGACAAGAACAAGAAGACACAAAACAGTGGAGTAATGTCACAAGCTACACATCAGGGACAGTTAATTAATTTTTTTAGAAACATAAAAGAGATAATTCAGTTGGACTATAACTTAGAGGATATGTCTGTAGCTTTGTTTAAGTGTGATTGGTTTAAACTGGATGGAAAGAGGACTGCACTTCAAGATGATGGCTTTTTTAGAAGCATCAATGTTGGAAGTATGTGGTACAAGGATGATTGTTTTATATTGGCCACTCATGCTAGGAAGGTTTTCTATTTGCCAGACACAAGGCTGGGTGAAAATTGGCAAGTTGTACAAATATTTGACCATATGCATCTTTACAATGTAAGTCAGCTGAGGTTGCACAATATAATGTTGTTGCATCTCAAGAGGACGAGTGCTATGATGAGGAGTGTCTATGACAAGCAGTTTCTGACATTACATATGATAAGCCTTTAAACAGAGACGATGAGCTAGGCCAAGTTTTTGAAGTTGCTGAAATTGCCCGTTTGATGAAAGAGTCTAGAAAAGAAGTGAATGTCATTGATGATGAAGATGAAGAAGACGACACACTTATGGAGTATTTTAACAAAGAAGGCGACACACTATGGAGGTCGACAGTGATGACGAATAGCTATTCTGCTGCAAGGATCTGTTCTAATTTTATGTTTTAATGTTCTATTATAAGGCTCAATAAGTAATTGAGACCATGTTCAGCTATCGACACCCTGTTTGAAGTTTAGACCATGTTTGTATTTGAGACCCCATGTTTAGCTATGGACATCAATAATTTTCAAACTGCTAAAATGTTTGTTACTTTACATAATCTTAGGGATTTGAGATGTATTGATTTATGTGGGAACACAACTACTTGTCATACTGCTGCTCTGATGTAAGGGAAATTTTACAGAATAGTGTTTTTAACATGCTGCTGCTCTTGTGATGACCATATTAAGCTGTTGGTTGTTTGTAACATGCTACTACTGCTATTTTACAGAAAGTTGTGTTTGTAAAATTTGCTAGGAGCAAGGGTTTCAATTCAGCATATACAGATGATAATTTTACTAGTTTACCACTATACTTGTAGCATGGTCCTATACTCCTATGCATTTTGGTTGCACAGCTAGTTGCAGCTGTTGCTACTTAATTTTTCAGATGAACACTAGCTGCAGGTGTGCTTCATGTAGTAGTAGCGCACCTACAACTAATGTTCATGCTACTGTTGTAGCAAATTAGGATCTAGCAAAGAAAGTTGCTGTGTTGGCATCATGTCAAAATATTAGCAGTGAATTTAAGTTGGTTCAAGCTATTTTTGAAAGCTCTTTGAACTTGTGTGTGACACTTCTTTGACAATTAGTAGCTATAAACTTGTGCCATTTCGCGTTTCTTTATTCTAGCAATGTATTAGTTTATGTTCAGTAAAGGTCCAGATTTTTGTAACTGTCTAGATTTTTAGTTGAACAGTAGCTAGCTTCTAGATTTTTAGTTCAACAATAACTGTCTAGATTTTTAGTTGAACATGTTCTTCTAGATTTTTAGTTGAACAGAGCTGTCCATATTCCTCTTTTTAGTTGAACATGTTCTTCCAGATTTTTAGTTGAACAATAGCTGTCTAGATTCATCATTTTTTATAGTCGATACCCTTGCTTTTGATCTATCTTCTTTCGCTTCAACTCGCCACTTTCTTAGTTACTATTAACTAGAATCATTCAAACCGTCAGTAAGTAATTCCATTTCTCAGGTAGGAAAGTAGATTGCTTTGTCAAGGCTTAGTAGGATAGGTAATAAGAAAGGAGGATTCGTCATTTTTTAAGTTGAATAGTAGCTGTCCTGGTTTCTGTAACCCCAATTCATGCTGGACCTAATGCATATAAATGTCATTTTTAGGAAGACAAATACAATGATGAAGAGCCTAATGCATTTAATTTATTCAAGGAGTTCCACTACAGCAAGAAAAAAAATGCTACACGCCTGCTATATAAGGGCTATTGTAAGATAACTTTCAGACTTGACTCTTTGCAATGCTTATTTTTAATTCTCTTATCATCAACCATGTTTGTTACTTGCTTGCTAGATTCAAATGAAAAACAAGCTATCTGCAACAATAGAACGTGAAGGACTCAAATTTGTAGCTCAGGTTGTTGGTGATATGCTTGCTAAGAACACCAAGAAGAATCAGTTTTTGCAAAATATGGGGTTCCAAAATGCCTGGCCTAGATCCAGTGAGCAGAACACTGAGGTAGAATTGGAAGTAGAGAAAATAGCCAATGCTAAGCTTTGTGTACTGATGACTGATTTGTCAAAGCAAGTGCAAGAATCTGAGCAAGCAAGGATTATGAACCGAGAGGAGATGAAGAGGACTCAATCTGAGATGGAAGCAAAACTTAATCTTTTGCTTAGCCAAGTTCAACCAAGTTAATTTATGCATGATGCTATATCTTTTGCTACCATATGCATTTTGCTGATGCTAACTTGGGTTAAGTCAATTTCGACCAAGTTAAGCTATACATGCTTGCATTTTGCTGCTGCTACTGCTGCTTGCATTTTGCCGGCATTACTGCTGCATGTATGCATTTTGTCGCTGCAGCATGCATTAAGCTGCTAGACCTATTTATTGTTGACTTGTGATATGGTAAATTACAAGGTTGTATACTATTTGTATGTTAACTGATGTTGGATGAAAACTTTTGTAATCTGATGTTGGATGAAAATTCATGTGATATGATATTGGATTGAAAAATAATTTTTTTATTTGATGTGCTGCTGTAATTATTAGTTGTATGGACTGTGTATATGGGTTGTATATGCGAAATTGGGCTGTGTGTATGAGCTCTATGAGATATAGTAGTGGGCTGAAAAGGGCACTAAAAATTGGTGACGAATTTATGCTGCAAAGTTGCTGAAAATGGCTGAACAGGAGCTGCGAAAATGGCTGAAATTGGGCTAAAAAATTGGTCCGTCTTTAATTTTGGCCTGTTAATAAATGAGCTGAGGTAGTGTCCATGTCATCATCCACGTAAGCAACCATGTAAGTATTCATGATAATGTGGCAATCAATCCATGACGGTTATTTTTCATTATAGGAATGGACTTGGGCTAGGCTAATTAGGCCTCGGGCTCTATTGTGACGGTTTAAAACCGTCACCGATTCCGTTCATCTGTGATGGTTTTCGGTAAATCGTCACGGGGGTTAATCAATGACGTTCTCTGAAACCATCGCAGATGATGTATAGTGACGGTTTTTTGTTGATCTGTGACGGAAATTTTTCATCCTCGATTAACAGGTTCCTTGTAGTGAGTCAAAAAAAATGTTTGTGGCCGATGAAGAGGCTACGTGCTACGCGGGCTTTAGCAGGCCAAGGCGCATTTTGTGACATATATGACACTAAAATATAATGTCGTATACTAGTGACATGAATACAAACGTCACATAACAAATTTGTAATGGTGGCTTTTTGGCGTTTGAATTTTGGTCAGCTGGATGTCATAAATTTTAAGTTGTGACATGAATTCCTTATATCAAGACGTAAATAAAATGTCAAAACATGGCACATTTCTTGTAGTGAGCCAGCATTGCTGGACCTCATCCCCGTCGATGGATGAGTCATTTCTCAAAAGCTTGAAGTAGCTATCCGCTGACATGCTTGAAGTTGGGTGAAGAGGATGTATAAGAAAGAAGGGTGGTTTTCAGAGGGCAGTGTGCTTGAAGTATATGTAGAGCAGTGGGTGACCTCTTCGGTTTCTCCTGACGGAAGTAATGGTGAAGGGTGTTGGTAGTTGGGACATTAGTCAACAACGGCGAAGAATGTGGACCGTCGGTTCCACCAAATGTTGTTTTAGGGCCAGCGGCCATACCGGGTATCACAGGTGGATCGACATATAATATAGCGGCATAAAGAAACTCTAACATCACCACCTGATCCAATGGTCCCCACTGAGACCGGCTGATGAGGAGTATTGGAGCACTTCTCTAATTGATATATATAGTATTGATAATAAAAATGCTTCAATTTTGTTTATAATTTAAATGCCTCTAAAGATGATTTCCGTAGTGATCCCAAACTATATTTGGAACATTATGTTTATGAGGCAGCTCCTCCCATAGGTCTCATTCTGATGTGTGAAATTAAAGATACGCCGGACAAAACCAATGATAAGATCGTCAAAGCAGAACACATGTGAAAGATCATCTGTTGCCTTTAACATTTTAACGGTTCAAGTACGATGAACAGACCAAAAGAATCATCACAGAGCAGCACTGCAACTTGCCGGTAGTTGTAGGCTACAACTTGCATCACAGCACTGCAAATCACTGCTACCCCGTCAGAGAAGTAAAGTCGTAATAGTAGTAACAACTAGCCAAGGGGCAAGGAACCGAGGCATAATTGGGTTGCCGAGCAGTCAAAACTGCAATGTGAGAAGCCCGACTGGGATTGGGGAGGTACCCCCGGCCCGGCCAGCATTAGCATATGCGTGCATATGATGATTGAAGGATCAATTTAGTCCAGGGCCGGAGTAAGGGCCAGGCACGCACTATTATTGTGTCAGCTTGCCCCTTTGTACGGCATGTTCCCGAATCTTTTTGATTCCGGTGAACATGTCACGTGATGGAAAGGGTTCTTGTTGGGAGTGATAAAGAATATCGGATAAACCATAGAAACCGTTGAGAATTGGTAGTTTTATTTTGTTATGGTATACAGCGTAGAATCTGTTTGGTAGAGCTTCACTTTCTCATTCTTAGTTCTAGGTTCTTGATTCATTGATGGACTGTTTCTAGTTGATTATGGTGGAGTATGGTTGGGAGCAGATGAGAATTGATTCTAGTAGGGATTAAATAGGGAGCAGTGATGAGCAATTTTTTTATACTCAACTATCAGCGTAAATAGAGAATTGATTCTTATCTACTGTCCACTAGAGGTTTAGACAAAATTTTACTATTTAGCTGAGAAGGAGTGATTCCCGTGGTCTAAGGATAATATTCTCCGAGGAGCCCTGCCAAATGACCACACAATATATATGTGGCCGTTTTTGGCAACCTAGCTTCTTGCTCTGAATCCCATGTTATCTCTTGACCAAATTATTGCCTACGACAATAATGAAACGTTATGCAGTAGCAATAGTAGTACGTGCTACGCACAAGGGAAGCATTTGGTTGTTACCGTACATGTAATATTTTATTACTCACAAGGGAGGCATTTGGGCATAGAACATGGCCAAAAGAAAAATAGCAAATTTGGGGAGGTAAAACTAGGAGGTAGCTGTGTGATCCTCGATGAGTTCACATTTTGGTGAGATTTGTATGTCATAATGCAAGTACGTACAAATTGAAGAAAGAACCTTCATGGCCTCATCATCGTTTGAATTGCATTGGTAATCTGTCATGTCTAACTCAGTCTAGGAGAATATACTAGCTGAGGAAATGTAGGGATGGATGAACCACATTGTGTAACTGCCGGTGAGAATGTATATGTGTAAGTATTTTTTTTGAAAGGGGTATATGTGTAAGTATAACAGCGATCCGTGTGGAAAAGCCCTTCCTAGACAATGTGGTATAAGTGAAAAGAAAAGAAAAGAAAAATAAAAGAAACATCGCGAGCGGCGAGCGCGATGGATTTGGCCGGAGACATGCGCAGCTAGGCGCACATGCACGGGATCGACCAACCACACTGCCCAAAAGGGGTCGGTGTCGACTGTCGAGGCATGGCGGCACGTCCATGAATAATTATTCTGTTGGAACGCGCGCGCTAGACAAGCTGCTAAGCTAGCATATGGGTCGAGCCGTCGAGCCCAGCGCAACATGCCTATATACTATACACATGGCATACTCCCATCACATGCTGCATTCCCTTCATGATTAGGTTGGATGATGGTTGAGCGCGGTGCGCACCACAAAAGTACGATCGCTTCGTACGTACATTGCACGGGCACAAGCGCGCGCGATCCACCGATCAATCCACCCATCGATCGGCTCCCGCAGGCGGCGGCGGACGAAACTCCGTGGCGTGGTGGTCCATAGATCGTGCCGGCGGCTCCCGCCCGGGCGCCCAACGGCCCAATCATGCATGCATGCTGCTGTGCCATCTTCTCTCGCTCTCGGACCGATCGATGCCTGCCGGGCAAGGGCAGCACGTGCAGCCACTGCGCGGCGCTCAACATGGCCGCGCACGCCGCTTGTCCCCCGGATCTTGCCTCCCCAACCCCCTCCCCTCAGTACCAATCACCTCTCATCGTCATGCCGCTGTGTTGTGTGCATATAGCTCCCACACCTTCTTCCCATCTCCTCGCCCCTTCGCCCGCCACGATATATACTCGCGTGATGCCCACGCAGCGCCCATGATTTGGTCGCGCGCTGTGAACTGCTAGGAGCTCCATCGATCGTCCGTTATCCTCTTTCTCATCAACACATTGCCCTTTGCCACCAACATCCTTCCACCAGCTTCCTGGAGCAGTGCCTTCATATAAACGTACACCCCCGCTACATACAGATCAGCTTGTTGATTTGGCCTGCCCAGCCGCGGCGCGCGCCAGACAGATCTCTCTATCTCAGTTCCAGCAGAGCTTGACCGCTCCTGTGCTGTGCTGTGTGTGTTTATATATATGGGTTCTTGGGTGCGCACCATTACAACGCCCTTCAGGAAAGCCTGCACCATCTTCGGCCCACAGAAGGATGGCGGCAAGAAGACGCAGCAACCGAACTCAGGTCAGTTCAGTTTTCAGTCACAAGCAGATTGTTCTAGCACAGCATTCCTTTTAAGTTCTTTCTGCAGACTTGTGCTGGACTGCTCGCTCCGATTGATCGGTGGAGCTATATATATAGCAGGTACTCCTAGCTGACGACTCCGAATCTGATTGCTTTGTTTATGCATGCAGCGATGGCGCAGCACGTCGACGCCGAGAGGGCCAAGCTGCACGGGGAGGTGATGGCGTGCGCCTACGAAGACGTGCAGGTCATGTGGTCCATGCTCGACGAGGCAAGGATCCGGGATCTCAGTGGCAGCTCGTGACCGCCGCCAATTGTCCGTTCATGCATTTTCCTAGAGCCGCAAAAGTGGAGATGCAGACATGGAGTAAATAGCACAAAATATCTTCTCCTCCTCACCAAACACCTTCCCAAACCACTTGCTTTCTTGGGCCTTGAATTGAAAAGCTGATCGATTATCCAAGCTTTTGCGAGCTATTTGCGCCGATCAATCGAGGCTGGAACTAAGTGCCCATTTTGTACGTAGCTAGATTTAGCTTTTCTTTTGGAGGTTGCAGCTCAGTTGAGAGTTTGAATCCCCACTAGCACTCTTCTCTTTGAGGTGCTTGATTGGAGAGATGTACATTGCCACCCAGTGGGATCTTGATTGCTGCAATCCTTTCCTTGTCCTTTCCAGTTTGATGTCTCAAGTTTATATATCACTACTCCCTCCGTTCCAAATTATAATAAGTCGCTTTGACTTTTTTGATTCATTCATTTTACTATGTATCTAGACATATTATTATATCTAGATGCATAGCAAAATGGATGTATTAAAAAAGTCAAAGTAACTTATAATTTGGAACGGATGGAGTACTATAGATTTAATTTTTAACGATGACTTCCTTTTTGGATAGAGGTGCTTAGAGGCAGTTTGGCTATGAACCGCCTAACAATAGGAGCATATTAAAATTCATAACTTTCACAAAAGAAGTCGTACGAATACAAACTTTACATCAAAGTTATAGTACTCGAAGAGATCTGCGTAACTTTGTACTTAATGACTTTTCCATTAAAAATCATCTAAGGCTCAAAAGTTTGTTTTAACTTTTCACAATTTGAATTCAATATTTTCTGTTTTTAAAATTACCTCGGACGGAGAAACGACTTAAACCAAATCTGTAGTTATCGAAAGGATCTGTAACTTGTGGGTTGAATACTTTTTCATTTGAGATCATTTAGTGCACAAAAAAATATGTTTAAAGTTTTCAGATTTTGAAATTTATATTTTTTAATTTATGAAAGTATCTCGGATGGAGAAACGACTTAAAACAAAGTTTTGTAGTACTCGAAGGGATATGCAACTTTGTAGTTGATGACTTTTTGATTTGAAATCATTTAGGGTCTATAAATTCTGTTTTAATATCTTTTAGAATTTTGCAAATGACCTCGGATGGAGAAATGATCTAAACTAAAGTTATAGCACTCGAAGAGATCTAAAACTTTTTGGTTGAATTTATTAAATTTGAATTCGTTTATGGTTCACCACGAGACGTGATTCTCGTTTGCCACTAGCGAACCCCATATCAGAATTTTGAGATGTGTGGCTGGGTTTCACTGCAACGCCTTTACAAAGCTCCTCCAAGCTTGTGCCACTTAAAATGCTAATAGAAAGTATCTTTCAACTCCAGTATAGAAGTCCCATCTTGTGCCCTTAAACCGTCCTAATGTAGCATAAATTAAAGGAAGCTAATTAATTTGCCAAGTCCAAAACCATATAGTCCTCGTGGTTGCGTTGTTAATCGATCAGGTTACATGCCCTGAGAACCGGTCCCTAGAATTCGGGCATGACTAGCTCAAACCCAACACCAACCACCACATCATAACACAACCATGACAAATTCCACCATATCACATCACAAAGCAACCTATAGGTATATGGAATTGTGTACAGGAAACCGAGATTATGTACAAGAAAGATATGATTTTTCTAAGGTGACAAGTTCGGTACACGATTAATATGCTGCTAAAATTTATATTTTTTAGCATTTTAACGATCTCAAATGAAGAAAAAAACTCAAAACTAAATAGATCTCATCAAGGGTCAAAATTTTCATATAAAATCAAATTCATCCGAGGTTGTATGAAAAAGATACAATTTTTGAAGATTAAGCTTAGCTGCTGATATGTGGGTCCCATCTGTCAGAACCACGTAAGCGCCAAGTCAGTATGCCAAGTCAGGTACTGGGTCTATTAAACACCCATTTGTACTTGGATACCCGAACTAACTTCAGGACCCAGAAATGCATTTTGAGACTTTGGGATATGACAACTTTAGGTACCTGATGAGGTGAATTTCACTCTTCTTTCTAATAAGCAATGCAATGTTCTAGGATAAGAGAATAATGTTCCACCTTCACAAGAAAAATAATCAAGATTCAGGATAATAATATTCCATATTTAGAAGAATAGAATTATATAGGTTTAGGTGTATAATATTCATATGTCAAGTATTATAAAAAGCAAAAGGTCTAATAGATATTGCAAGAACAATTGGAATAAACAATCAAACAACACATGGATACTACGTAAACAAGCTAAAATACACCATAGGTATCTCATGGGTACCACATACCTAAACCAGTATAAACCTTTGTTCCATATACTACCCTTCTGATTTCCTATGTGCAGTACACTAATCGATTGCTAAATCCTACAATAAATAACAACAATTAAGTAGAAAACAAAATTAATAAAAAGGAAAACAAATATGAATATGCACCAAGGAACTGTCTCACGAACGTGTCTGGTTAAGTAGCCGCCACATTCCTCAGCGTGGTCGGAAATCCGACCAGGTCATGCGACAGGTCCTCCTTGGTTGCTTTCGATCTCCATGAAGACCAGGGGATCTCAGCAAGAAGCCAATGGCTCCACGAAGGACGTGCTTGCATCCATACTGAATGAAGAAGTCCAAGGCGTGAAGATCCATGATATGTGGCGTGCGACTGCGAGTGCACTATGACCCGGTGAGGAACATGTAGATAGGGTGTGGCTCCTTTGCGAGTCCAGGCTGCCAAGGAGAACATAGTGAGGGAGGTAGGGTTATAGATGGAAATATGAATAAATAGATTTATGGTTTCCTAGTTTGTTACAAGAAAATCCTATCGCATCTGACTGGATTAACATTGTTGCTTGGCTTCGAAGTATAAGTCCAACTACAAGAGATGTGTCGGGTTTTAACGTATTTAGAATGACAACAGGTCATAATGTCATTATATCATCCGGTTTATAACATTATGTTTTCACAGAGCCACTCCTTTGTTTCTGTAGTCTGTTTCTTCTGTTACGTGGGCATGGATGATGCTGTTTGTCAGATTATTTAGCTCCGACAATGCCTAACAACGTGATCATGTAGATAGATCCAGATGGTAGAACACGAGACACAAGGGTTTATACTAGTTCGGGGCACGGTAGCGCGCTAAACCCTACTCCAGTGGTGCGGCTGCTCTTCTTGTATTCGTATGCTCGGTTACAGGGGCTGTTGCTCCTAGCTACGAGGTAGATTGGAACGGCGGGTGATGCCGTGGTGGACGTGATGATCGCGGAGTCCTTACCCCTCTTTATATAGGCAGGGGGTAGGGTTACAGCGAGGGCGATCAACGCTACAGATTGGATTCCTAGTTTGTTACAACATATCAATTCTATCCTACCGTGGCTATGATGACGGTAGATATCTTTGATACATCGTGATCTCCAAGTTGGTAGTTGCGCCTAGTCTTCGTGGGCTTCCTCCTCGGTCGTCCTCGATGGGCCAGATATATGGTCGGTGAGGGTACCCCAGGCCCATATCTCTGACACTGCTCTTGCTCTAGCGCATGCCACTTTTTTCATGTAAGCTGGTAACCTCAGCAGATGCAGATGTATGCTTTGCTTTCTATACAAGTTTGTTTGCTTGCCTTAATTATGATGGCTCAGTAGAGACCGTAATATGGTTTAAGAAAATGGCTCAACACTATGCTCCCCTACTTGTTCGCAAACATTATGCTCAACATTTTAGTTTGAAAACAATTCATATTGTGCACTAATTCTGCCCATCGTAATTGTCCAATGCAAATATATAACGATATTTTTTAGGGCACATAGACCTGAACGCCTGATCCATGTTGCAAATGCTTTAGGTATATGGAAAGTAGATATGTTGATCAATCTTCTATACATAGTGCTAGTAGCAATCTTGTTCTCAACAATGTTCACCATACTTCTCACCGTACATACTGCTACTAGAACCACATCATATTCAACGTATTTTTATTTCCAAACATTTTCTTTCATTTCTAGAAGTATTAGGATGTGAATCATTGCCAGCTTGAGCACAACACATGAAGAGCAAAACGTCACTTTCCCATCATTAGCTGCCTGATTTTTTTCTGTCATCTTCTTTAGGGTCAACATATTTCTAGGATGAACACTGTATTAAGAACAACAACAAAAAGTCTAGCAATATCGTGTTCCTTAGTGAATTTCATTGATGGTTAACATTATGAGTCAACCTCTGTGAGCATTAGGGTAAAAAATTAGTAATGCAAGTAGCATATATACAAGCTGGAATTACCTCCTGATGCTATCCATCCTATAATCCATGTGTCTGAGCTCAGGAAACACATTCCACCAACTCAAATTGTTTCTTCGGGTTTGACATCATTGCAAGAAGGTTTGGAGTAGGCAATTTTGCTTGTTCACACTGTTGATTCCTTACTTGTCAGGAAGGGCTCAACAACTCTTTCTCAAGTCAAGGTGCAGTGGCCAGGCCTTCCCTCTCAATGTTTGACTTGGGAGGAAGTATTTGTTCGCGGCGCCCGTTACCAAGTGCTCTAGTTTGGGGACAAGCTAGCCAGAGCGACTGAAGAAGCGACTGGCAAAGCAAGAACGAAGGCACAAGACTTGAAGTTTAATGAAGGTAGATTGGGTCTTGTTCGGCCCAGTAAGTTTTGGGCCTATGAGCCTAGGTTTGGTGCATATAATTGTTGTGTATCTGCTGGAGCGGGAAAGGAAGAACAAACCTGTGTGTCTCTTTTTTCTTCCTCCCCTTGTCCTGGTTCTGTCTCCACCCTTTTCCTCCCATTCATAGTTATTAGTCAAACTCGAATTGGATTTTTGTATGTCTGTAGATTATCTAGAACCGTAACACATTGGAGGGGCGCTACACGGGTGGAGTAGGGGAGACGTGTCACACCCAATTTTCTAAATAACAAAACCAGGCTAATCATATGTGTGCCCAGAAAGTCCACACATATGTCAGAATGAAAAAGTATCAGAAACAATGTTATTATATAACGTATACATAGCTATATTAACACTTACATCAGAGTATCGCGGAACGGTGACTAAACTTCAAGCTCCATTCTTCTCAGGGACGGCTGACTGGTGGCTCCGTATGCCAAACACTTCTGAAAGACTTCTGGAAACTCCACTACCTCTTTATCCTTCTTCTGAGCAGCACCTCACTACACACTGAGGTGTGGGGGAATAGCAAGAGTGAGTCCATGTCGAACTCAACAAATATATCATGGGGTTCATGAGGCTCAAAAAGGCTAGACACTGTTTGACTGCATTTAGCTTTTAATCATCATATAATTAGCAATTGAGTAGCATCAAGATGAACCAATTCCCATTAATGAACCAATGATCAATTGTAATAAGGATAATGAATAGCATTAACATGAGCATAATAATAACAACAGTAATTAAGCATGATATAACAATGGTGATCAACTATTCTGTAAGAATCCTCAAAGCCGCTCGTATCTGTGAGCATGGCTAGTATACCAGTTTTTAACTCTGCGTAGAGGTGTACACTTTCACTGTGAGTCATGATTTCCAAATGCATGGGTTAATTACTCCCAAAACACTGAAAACCATATAAAGTCATTCAAAAGTTTGTCTAACAAGTTAGGGCCATTAGATTCACTCGGTAGGCAGATGTAGGAACCCCCTTTTCAAATGGCATAATTCCTTCTCGGCTATACTCATAGACTAGAGGCTGTCCTACACCCAACGTGTCAAGTCATTCTTACGCCAATTAAGGTAACCACTAACAAGCCAGAAAAGGTCTCTTGAACAACTAGAGTCAGAGCCATATAGCCCTCACAGCTGTACTGTATGTCCCGGTTATCACTTACAGGTAAGTCCTTACGGAGAGTAACTAGAGCAACAATATAACCCCTTGCTCTAGCCCCCTTTCAACAGTAATAAAATCATCTTAGTGGTTGATTGCTTAATCCATTAATCAAATTACAAGATCATTGTTCATAATTAAGCACTAGCAATAGCTACCCAAATGCACAACCCATAGGTGACAAGGAAACAAGATATCAATAGCTAAGTTATAATCTCTATGGTTGTCAAGGAGGACACATGCATATGTATGATAATTTTAGTGAATAGGACAACAAGGATGGTCCCATGTTATACTTGCCTTGATCAAAGCTTTCCTGATGATACTGCTGGTCTAGCTCAAAATAATATTCCTGATCGTCAAGAAACTGCTCACCGTCTATACTCGATCATCAAGCATCAACACACAATCATTCGAGAAATCATACACGAAGCAAACAAAGAGATATAATTAAAATAGTACACCAACAGTAGCAAAATAGTATAAAAAGTTTGTCAAACTCTTCTACACGTTACTACGATCACACAGACGTAAAGATCACTAAATTCGGATTTAAAACGTGAAAGTTATGAATTTTCTAAGATTTCCTATAGATAAATAATTACTTTAATATAAACTCGAAAATTAAATTTTCCAAACCTACTGTATAATAACACTAACATGTAGAGCTCGCAAATACAAACCTAACGCAACTTGAACGGGTCAAATCGGAGTTAAAACGTGGAAGATATGGCCTAAACAAGATTGTATGTGTATACGTATTTCTATTGTATTTCGGGATTTATTTTTCTAAAGGAAAACGGCAATAAAGTGTGGGTGATGTCAGGATGATGTCATCATGCTAACAAGAGTTCAATGGACACGCATGGCTGCTCTGCTGTTGTACAAACTGGGTAGCCATGATTTGCATCTACTAAACAATTTATAAATAAAAACGCATTAATGTGAATATTAATCGAGTTAACATTTTAAGAAAGTGCCGACACATGAACCTATGTCATTTTAAATTTAAAGGAGCATGGCATAAACATTAATTATTCTAATCAAATATTTATAATTTATATAACCTGACACATATACAAGCACTAACCGAACCATCTCATGTTTTATATTTAAACTAAACAAATTATAATCAAGAACTAGTAATATTAATTGAGTTAAACCTAAATTGCTTTTTAATTAATTAAAGAGAGCACTCGCTAACTAAACATTAATAAAATTAATTATATTCATAAACGCGGGACATGAAAAACAGCGTTGCTAACATGTCGCTTACATCACCACGGTCAAAAGCAACAAAAACAAAATTATAAACCTATGTCACTTTTAATTAAAAACTATTAAATTAATACTAATCAAATTATATTTTAAATCAATAAATTCATAATCAAGTGACATGATAAACATCGTTACTAATACATAGTTTATGTCGACACAAACACGACACGACGCGAATAGAATTGTAACCCTTAGTTATTTTCTAATTAACAGCGATTAAATAATTATTAATCAAAAAGTTTTTAAATCAATAAATTTATAATTATGAGACATGACCAACATTGGTACTACCACGTAGAGCGCGACTACATGAATCTAACGCAATCGAAATGACTCGAATCGGAGTTAAAACGATTAAACGGTGGCGATTAAACGAATAGTGGCAAAACTGTAAATATGAGCATCTTCTGCCTTTGGATGGATGCCATCCCTTCTCTAGAACGTACAACCTGGAGAGACCTCCTGCTGCTCGTGGAGGGGGGCGACGCAGGGGCAGGGACTCGGCCGCGAGGCCTGCTGGCCGACCGACGGCGGCGCAGCGCCGGGCCAGACTCGCTCGGCCCGGAGTGGGGCAGCAGCACGCACGCCCACACCTGCACCGCACAGGCCGCCGGCGACCATGTGCCGCTCACGAGCAGAGGCACGGAACAGGGCGGCATAGGACCAGGGGTCCACGGTTGACGCGCGGAGATGGGCTGGGGCACGGGGAAAGGCCGGGGTGGCGCCGGAGAAGATGAGCCGCGGCCATCCATGGAAACTCCTCTCCGGAAAAGAGGAAGAAAATTAGGGAAACGACGAACGGATGATGGATTCGCGAAAAGAAAGATGTGCCGGTGAAGAGAAGATCGAGACGAACCTCGGGGTGGAAACGGAATTCGTCGGAGATGTCCGAGATGGCCGGAAAAGCTCGCCGAACCTTCACTGGAAGTTCACCGAAATGCAAACTGTAGATGAAGAACTTCGGCGAGGGGTGGAGGGAGCTACGAGCGGCGGCTCGCGATAAGGGTTATACTTCTAAAACCAGGGCATCGAGGGCTACGCCGGCATATATATAGTCGTAGGGTTTGGAAACTTTTCAGATTTTCTTAATTTCGGGATTATTTTAATTCCGCGAATAAAATAATTCTAGAAAAATCTAAAATTACCTTTTTGGACGTGAAAAATAGCCCGGAGCTCAGAAAAATCATGGGAAAAATCCTGGAGACTCTTGGAGAGATAAAGAACTCAACTAAATGAGTTTGAGCTTATGAAAAGATTGATGAAGAGATCAAGGAAAAAGATTAAGCTCACGAAAATTGAAATTTTAAATCAAAAAATGTCAAAAAGTTTTCCGATGAGAAGTAATCGTCGTCCTATGGTATTTTGAAAATAATAGCACTCACCAACACCAAAGACAAGCATCACACAAACACCACATTATCAAATTAATATGAAAAAGTTTAAAACCACAATTTTCTATATTTAAATTAGAAACAACTTAACTTATCTAATAAATTTATTCAAATATTGAAATTATTTATTTTATTTAGTGTTTTCTAAGCACAACCCAAAATTGAAAATTTTGGGATGTGACAAGATGGGGGTGGGCGATCGTGTCGTGGTGGCAGCTGGGCGTCTGCGATGGTTGCCCAATACAATGGCACGTAGGGGATTCCTTGCCACACTTACAATCTGCACCTCCATGTTTACCCATAATTTCAGAAAGGTCGCCATCAGTGTTTTAATTTATGAAAAATCAATTTATTTTCTTGCTGATGTCATAATATAGATGTTAATTTCTGATTAAAATAATTCATAAAATGGTAAATTTGTAAAAAGGTCCCTGGTTACTAGAAAAGTATTTACAAATAGGTTCCTAGAAATTCAAAAGCTCATCTTTTAATTTAGATGTAGCTCTGTTTTCATTGGTTTTTTTTGCTAATGCGATGATAGTAGCGAGACCCTAGACATTACTAACCTTTACAGTATGTCTTGTAATGTTTGGTATATAGTTTGTAGGTTTATTTGATATGCTTGTACCTATTGGTGCTATCTACAGAAGAAGGCTTGATCGGGAATGAACCAAAATGAAGCATCAAGTGTCTGAGTAAGTGTGGAGGCAAGTGTCCTTGACCAACTTGAACATACATAGTTGCATGTAGAGTCTAAATTTGAATACCTTGTTAGCGTTTACTAGACTTAAAATATCATCCTTGAAACCTAGTTTTCGTTGGTTGGGTGCATTTTATATTAATTTTGATTAATCATGTATGTAGCCTCGGGATGGTAATGTTCTTAGGCATATGGAGAATAGAAATTTGTGAGGATGGATGGGTTTCGTTAAGGTTGGTTTGTGATGTGATATGGTGGATATTGTTACCTCACACTCATTGCATGCTTTTCCTACTTACTAGTGACGTGATCAGTAACACTAATGTTGATATATATTAGTTAGAATCTAGTTATAATACTTGTGCTTAAGAAGATAAACCAAGGAAAATTTACTATTAATCATCAGTAAATCTAATTAATATAGTCTTCTTCTTACTACTTAATATAATAGCAAGATGCAGAAATCATGCAACACAATATAAACACTAGTAGATGTAGGATATGGCAATAGATGGCTCTTCCTATTTTGACATGCATAAAAAATGGAATGTTTGCTTTGTTCACTAGTATAAATATATTATAACCAGTGTTTTGATGAACAACGAAAAAGCGAGGCTTAGCCCAAGTGATTATGCCATGTGTTGGATGAAGGTTTCATGGTGCCACAAGCAAAGTGAACCACATGAAATAGGGTATAGGCCACGTCTACATTTTCCTTGCATAAGTGTAGAAAGTCTTCTGCTCAAATTTGAGAAAGATTGTTACTGGTAGGAAGTTTATGAACATAGATTGGATTCTTTGAAGCTTTAGGGACATGAAGACTAATCTACAACAATGGGAACATGAAATATGCTATTCTATGGAGCAAACAACAACCACCTAGCCTCAGTCAATCGTAAGCTAGAGCTATATCTATTACAAGGAAAACAAATTTTTTTTATATCACTAACACTTGTGCCATGCCCTTGTGTGGGGCCTCATCTTATTTTCCTTCTTTGACACCTATCTATATATGTTGTATCGAATCAACTTGGGGAGATTTAGTTCATTCCTTAATGTAAGAATAAAGAAATGAATTAAAAGGCTTTCTTTGAACCTTAGGAGTAGGTAACCCGATCAATATCCTTGTTTCTATTGCATTCTATCTCATCATACTGCATTCTATTCTATGATTCGACTTTTTATTTGATTTCAACTTTGATATGTTAATGCATAGAATGCATGAGAAAATTTTAAATAAATTAGAAGATTTTGCCAATTTGAAAAAAGATATTATTTTTCATTGCCAGTTAGCTTGTTTTCTAGGTAGTATTATTTTCATAATATCTATGGGGGTCAATTCATAAATTTAAAGAAGATTTTGGTTATTGTTTTGTATGTGACGGGTGATTTTAAAATGAGTGGACTTTCCTATTTTTTCCACCCTTTGTTTAACTTGGGAATTTTCAGGCCTAGAGAGATGGAGATTATTTTTTCTTAGTCAACTAGTGTTCTTGATATTTGCTGATAGTCTAAAGACATTTTCATGGAAAATTCTTGATATGATCCACCTAGTACCTTTTTCATAATGTAACACAAGGTTGTCATTCGATAAAACATCATCTCTTGAAATACCAACATTTTGCACTTGGATCTAGCAAAATTTGCCACTATGTTCATATTATCTCAGGAAGCATGGAGACAAGCCTACAATTGCATAATCCTGCATCATCTTGTAGCGGTTATTCATAACATCAAACTCCCAGTCCTCATCATGACAAGTATCTTGCGCCCCACCATCAAGTAATTGAAATGAATTAATATCTCACATTTCATGTGGTTTGTGCTTGAGATCTGTCCTTGTATATGCACAAGCAACAACAATACAAAAGTATAATAGGCCAGCAATATCAGAGATTTATAGATCCATACAACTGAGATATTACAGGGATTCATGCTATGTTAATCCCTACTACACAACACTATTCCATATTCAGTTGTTAGACACACATAATTACTGACCAAGAACATATTGAATAACTTAAGCTTTCCCACTTTGCCAGAGCTAGACTACAAGAGTCACACGAAAGTAATTCTACAATAGGACACTTACTAGTAGTAGACAAATCACCATGCAGGTCCAGCTGGCATGTATGCATGGCTACAACAAGAGCAACAACGCCTCACTCCATGGGAGGGCAAGGATCCCTTTTCCATGTCCATGGGAACATTGAAAAATAATCCTTCTTATAAGGCTACATCATGTCAATTCTATTGTTGTTACCAACAAAGGCACGGGACACGATGAAGCCAAGCTCCCCTCCGCTGGTGGTGAGGTTGGCAATCCAATCCTGCTGCTGGGTGGCTCGCATCCCATCACCATCACCAACAACATTTGTATCTCCTTGAAGGTGTAGGGTGCTAGTGATGGCTGAGTTGATGACAACACTAGCTCTAGCGGTAGAGGTGGCTCCGATGCTACTCTCTTTCTGTAACACCCTAAAATTTGACCTAGTTTAAAAATCACTAAAAATTTGAACTTTTTAAAACTTTGCATAGGAACTGAATATATAACCAACATAGGTAATATTTAAAAATAAATCAACATAGGAAATAAAATATCATGTGTGAAACCTTGTGTAAAAATGTTTGCTTGACTTGCTGGACATATGGTGGTACTCACTGCATACTTGCATTTCAAATTTGAATTCAAAAGCTAATTTAAACAATGCATAGGAAGGCTGGGAAAAAGAAAAAGGAAATGGAAATAGATAAAAGCCCCACGGGCTCATTCTCTCCCCCTCTCCCCTTTCGGCCCGCAGTAGCCCGCTCTACTCCTCCCCCTCTCCTTCTCTCCCTGCGTGGGCCGGCCCAGCTAGCGCAGCAGCAGCCGCAACCCAATGCTTGGCCCGGCTCGCCCGCGCCCCTCCCTTCTCCCTCTCTCTCTCTCTCTCACCAATGCCCAGGCGCCACCTGTCATCTCCTTCGTCCACCGCACGGCCGACAGCAGTACGCAGCACAGCCGCTCGTCAACGCCTCGCCCCGCTCCACCTTGGTGCCAGCGAAGGTAAACGATGACACGACGAGACCTCAGGACCCCACGGCACCCCTCTTTTCTCCTCTTCTCCCCTCTCCTCCCTCACTGTGAGCTTGTCAACGTCGACACCATGGTCTCCTCCGTGCCAAGCCAGTGGAGTAGCCACCAAGGTACCTCGCTGTGCGCGTGGGCAAGCACCAGATGTGGCAAACTGACCTGACAAGGTAAACCACGAGCGTGCGTGGTGGGTAAGAGTGGCCACGAGAAAATATCTCGCTGTCGAGAACTAACCTAGCCAGCCTATAAATAGGTCGGGCCGGCGATGCTCTCGCCTCGCCGTCTCTACCATCAGTTTCGCCGAGGGCGGGAACACACCATCTCCCTCTCCGCTTCCCCTCTCCCCTCCTCCTCTCCACCTTCTTCCAATTTTCCCCAAATTGGGAGTTCGCCAGTGCCATTGGTGCTGCCTCCCCTCTTCTTCTTCCCCACTGCATCCTTGGCCGATTGGAGTGACCGCTGAGTTCCAGAGCCCCTCCTCTATCTCCATTGCTAGCTAGTTAGTCGTTGCCCTCTCTGTGTTGCGTTGCCACCATGCGCCCTGCTCTGCCGAGCTGCCATTGCCGTTGGCCATCGCCGGCAAGGCCACCCAGGGCACCACACCACCCCCACCACACTCAACACTCACCCGCACTCACGTACATGCTATTGGTTGCAATGGTAGAGGCTCATATGGCCAGTTTCACTGCGCAGCGCCACTCCGTTCCCTCCGATGAGCCGCCGCCACCACCGTGGGCACCCATTGCCAATGGCAACCCCGCCATCAGTCGCGGTGCGACCCTGCGAGCACCGTATACCTGTCACCCATCACCACCGAGGGCCGACGCCACCGGCGTGACCAACTCCGGCAAGCCTGAGCCTCCCCTCCCCTGTTCTGGCATCACGGTGGTCACCCCCGTCCATCGTCATCTCCCTCTCTCCCTTCTCTGTCTCTGTCAGGCGGGCCAGGCGCGAAACGATGTCACCGTTACCGTCGGCTCCCGTCTGTCTCTCCCTCCCTCTCTCTCTCTCTTTCAATGACACATGGGCCCATGGCCATAACGCCACTACCGCCGTCTTCACTAACGTGGCAAGATGGCCCACCAGTCATTCGCGCGCACACACAAACCACACACACAGCGTGGGGTATGCGTGAGAAAAACACCCGGCTAGTGTACACAGAAAGCTAAAAACACATCTTCCTAGCTTAGAAAAATTCTCAGAAAATTTGTAAATAAACTTGATGCATTAGGGAATTTAATCATGTAGTTTGCACATATTTTCATGCACCAGAAAATGCATATAAATTTCTACCTAGCAAAACAGATATAGAATAAACTTCTAAAATATATAACTTTTAAACTCTAACTCCTTTTTACATGAAACCACCTCTAAAATTTATCTAAAATCTAACCCTATCATGCACCTAGTACCACCATATTGTTCTATGTTTGTTTTTGCCCTTTCTTTTATGGTTAGCGGTAGTCTTAATTCTATTGATACGCTCGACAGACGACGGTGATCGCCAGGAGGACGAGGACCCAGATTTCATAGACATGCCGGAAGGTGAAAACGACGAAGGCAAGTCCTAGCTCCCCTCCCTACCATCTTGCTTAAATTACTGAAATATTGAAACCATGACTATTTATCCTAGTGTATGAGCTCGGTTATCGTGATATGATTATTGTTGAATTAAGACAAATGGTTATCTTGTTAAATTATGAGCTTTATGATATGAATAGATTTAGGGATAATAATGGAACTTAAAATTGGTAAACCTGAAACTAAACCCCAATAGGGGCGAGTGGTGGTAAACTATGGAGGTAGTTTACCATGGCAGGGCTGCCTAGAGAGGATTCCTATGGGAGATACTCGCCTTGGTCACATAAGGATCGGTTCGTAGTCCCTCTCGCCTAGTGAGATATTACGTACAACCATATGTCTATATGGGTAGGCTTGATCTCACACCTCATTAGATAGAAATATAATTTCTACTAGGAGGCTGGTTTAGGCGGCGGAATATCAGGAGCAGACATGGGGATAGGTTTTCTTCCATGGTCCAGTTGGCGTGGATGCTATGTGATCTTCCACGTTAAGCCTTTGAGATTTTGGCCCTGTTCGAGCCTATGATTATTGTTTTGGCTATGTTCGAGCCATGTTAATTTTTTATGATTAGGTATCATCATGTTGGGACGATTAGGTATCTTCCCGGAATTTGTGTGTTTCCAACCCCTGAGAAGCTGTAGTAGAGTTATATGAACATCTAAGGTCGTGTACATTCGGGTACATGGTCTCGTTAGGTCTATTTCGTCCACTGATCATGGATGAGGTTGCACCTATCGTGTGGGGAAATTTATACACCTCTGCAGAGTTAAGTAAACCTATTCGAATAGCCACATCCTTGGAATGGGCCAATGCTAGGATGGAATACTATGATTAGATTTACTTTTATGTGTAATGAAACTGGCAATGAAATTGATGCTAACGCGGGGACTAGTGGCAATGGTAAGGCTCCGCTAGGACCCAACCCTTAATTATAATCACCACTACACTTCTATTTCCACCCTATGGTTAGGGCTTGCTGAGTACGTATGTACTCACCCGTTGTTGACCCACAGACTTCGGCACGAAAGAAGACTATGACTTCGACGAGGAGACGTACCACGAGGATTAGGAGTCACGCAAGGAAATACGTACGTAGGAGTATGACATCGAGGCTAGGGTTTTGACCGCGCTCAAGTTGCCTGTGGAATAGGACACCGCTTCGCTGTATTGAAAGGACCTAATTGGCCTAGAGGGGGGTGAATAGGCCTTTTTGCAAAACCTGAA
This sequence comes from Saccharum hybrid cultivar R570, assembly GCA_038087645.1. Classification (NCBI taxonomy): domain Eukaryota; kingdom Viridiplantae; phylum Streptophyta; class Magnoliopsida; order Poales; family Poaceae; genus Saccharum; species Saccharum hybrid cultivar. The sequence goes on along the minus strand of JAQSUU010000119.1, from coordinate 9,970,043 downwards.
ACTCACAAACTCGAATTTGTGGAAGTTAAATACCAGACCGGAAGTTCCGGTGGTCTAGATCGGAAGTTCCGGTAAGGGGGACCAGAACTTCCGGTGCAGACCTTCAGAACTTCTGGTGCCCTAAATGAGCTATGAAATCAAAGTGAATCGAGTTGGGATTTCAGATCCAAGTGTTACCACACCCTCCTAGAGGTTGTTGATGAGTATGTTGAACTCCTCAAGGCTTGGCACCACACCAAACCGTAGATCGGGACCTCCCACCTAAGAAGTTGGGGGTAGAGAGGAAGAACAACAAGAACACAAGAACAAAGGGTAGTCGATGCTACCACCACAGCAAGACAAGCTATTTTTACCGAGGTTCGGCAATCCCCACTAAGGAGTTCCTACTTCCTCGTTGTTGAGGTGACCACGAAGGTCTGACCACTAAGGTCTCCTCCCTCAAGCAACCACGAAGGCTAGCTTGAGATTTCCACTAAGGATCAAAGAGTGATACAAACACTTCGGGGTGCCCTCATAAATGAATCAATACGTGCAACCACGAAGAACGCCTAGCCGGCTAGGGTTCCAAGAACCCAAGAGAAACAAACACAAATCAAGCTGGCAAAATGAGGAATCCAAGTGCTCAAGTCGAAGATCGATGCTCCCGCTCTCAAATCTCATGTCCCTAGCTCAAACAATCGAAGATTGAAGCTTGGAGGCAAAGGGAGAGAGAGAGTGGGCGAGTCACAGCTTGGAGAGAGTTGGGAGAGCAGAAATGAATGTGCAAATTTTGGGCAACGGTTAGAAATGAGGTGAGTAGCTTATATACTCGAGCTCGGATGAGCCACCGGAAGTTCTGGTGGAAGCCACCGGAACTTCCGGTCAAACGAGATCAGACCGTTGGGCTTGTCAGTCAACTCGGGTTCATCGGAACTTCCGGTGCCAGGACCGGAACTTCCGGTCCATACCGGAACCTCCGGACGGAACTCGGAACAATTCTCTCACACGCGAACGTGCGCGCAAACTGCACCAACCGAAACTTTCGGTGCCTGACTGGAACTTTTGGTAAGTACCGGAACTTCCGGACGGAGACCGGAACAAAATACTCGCACGTGGAGGCACGCGGGCGCCAGCGACCAGAACTTCCGGTGCATTTCACCGGAACTTCCGGTCCAGCTCACCAGAACTTCCGGTCCAGCTCTCCAGCCTACTAAGCTTCGATAAGAGCACTTTTTATCCCCATTTTGCCAACTAGATTTGTATCCCTCTTGATAGTGCGGCGTTGCCTACGACTCAAATAAAAAATAAACGGTGTTGAAGCCCTTGAGTCAAAGCGTCTTTTGTCCATCAAAATTTAGGGTGCTATTATTCACCAGATATTCTTTTTCAATTCCATCAATGGACTAACACCTATAGATTACACTTGATAAATTTGTTAGTCCCTAATTTGATTGTCATTAATTATCCAAAACCCACATCGGGGGCGAATGCACTTACAAACTCCCCCTTTTTGGTAATTGATGACAACCAATTTAGGCTTACAATAGATAGAAAGAATTGAAGCTTTTGAATTCCAAAATTCAAGTTGAGCTCCCCCTTAATGTACGCATAGGATTTAGAATGTCAAATCTTGATTCAAATCAAGATCGCATACATTAAGAATAAGCTCCCCCTAAATTTTGCAATCCGTGGGGTGCCTAAGTGTGTGTGAAACACTAAAATGGTGATGCATATGATAGGTTACATCACAAGAATAAATCAAGAGAACTTGAATGGTTATGCAAGAAAGAAAAGGACTTAAACTCAACATAACCATTCTTAAATAAACAACCATCATAAGCATCAACACAAAAGGCTAAACAAGCTAAGATAGACATTAAGCATAAATGTTTTAGCCTACACTCAACCATCACACACACATAGTTCAAGTTTACCACATGGTTCACGACACCAGATAAAGTTACTACAAAACAAAATTTTAACTGCCCCTATTACATCAAGATAAAAGCCTAACACTCCCCCGTTGGCATCAAATGCCAAAAAGGGTAGGCTCCGAGAGGCTCCAAGGGGCAAAGCCCGCCTCCATAGGTGGGATCAATAGTAGCACGGAGCAAATTGTTGAGCACATAGGTGGGATCAATACCACCCATGCCACAACTGGAAGTTCCGATAGGGGCCACAACCGGAAGTTCCGGTAGGGGCCCTAGAAGCGGTGAACAATATGATATACTCAAACCAACTCAAATATATCCAGATTTCATGAAATCAGTACATAACTTTGGACACATTGGTGTTGTGAAAAATAGGTTTTGAAAGTTTCACACAACTTTTCACAAGAATTTTATCCAATTCTAAATCATACAAGTGTGCACAAGATGTCAAGCCACGTTACGAGAATCAACGATATTTAGCTCACGCCTCAAAGCACAAAATCTTGACTCATCTAGAGGCTTTGTGAAGATATCGGCTAGCTGAAATTCAGTTCTCACATGTTGCACATCGATATCTCCTTTGGCTTGGTGGTCTCTCAAGAAGTGATGGCGAATGTCTATGTGCTTTGTTCTTGAGTGGTTTACAGGATTGTCAGCGAGCTTGATTGCTCCCTCATTGTCACACAAGAGAGGAATCTTACTTTGCTCACAACCAAAGTCTCTCAAGGTTTGCTTCATCCAAAGCAGTTGGGCACAACAAGCACCGACCGCCACATACTCGGCCTCAGCGGTGGATAAGGCAATAGAGTTTTGCTTCTTAGAACTCCATGACACCAAAGACCTACCAAGAAATTGGCATATCCCGGATGTACTCTTTCACTCTACCCTGCAACCAGCATAATCTGAATCGAAATAGCCAAGTAGAGTGAAAGTAGAGCCCTTAGGATACCACAAGCCAAAATTAGGAGTGAGCACAAGATACCAAAAAAATCTCTTAACGGCCATGAGATGACATTCTTTCGGATTGGCTTGAAATTTTGCACACATGCACACGCTAAGCATAATATTGGGCCTAGATGCACAAAGGTAAAAGCAAGGATCCAATCATGGAGCGATATACCTTTTGATCTACGGCCTTGCCGTCTCCATCAAGGTCGAGATGTCCAGTTGTAGGCATTGGAGTCTTAATGGGATTGGCCTTGTCCATGTCAAACTTCTTTAGCATGTCGGCGGTGTACTTGGTTTGACTTATGAATGTGCCATCCTTGAGTTGCTTGATTTGAAATCCAAGAAAGTAAGTCAACTCCCCCATCATGGACATCTCAAACCTTTCTGTCATGATCCTACTAAATTGCTCACAAAAAGCCATATTAGTACTACCAAATATAATGTCATCGACATACATTTGGCAAATAAAGATATCATTATTGACTTTGCGAGTAAATAAAGTAGGATCGGCCTTCCCAATCTCAAACCCTTGTTTGAGTAGGAAGTCCTTGAGACAATCATACCAAGCTCTAGGGGCTTGCTTAAGCCCATAGAGCGCTTTGTCAAGCTTGTAGACATGGTCAGGATGATGTGGATCTTCAAAACCTGGTGGTTGCTCCACATACACGGTTTCGGAGAGGGGGGCGTTGAGGAATGCACTTTTCACGTCCATTTGAAACAACTTGAAATCATGGTGAGCAGCAAAGGCAAGTAATATGCGAATAGATTCAAGCCTAGCTACAGGTGCATAGGTCTACCCAAAATCCAAACCTTCGATTTGAGTGAAACCTTTGGCTACCAACCATGCCTTGTTCCTTGTGACCATGCCATACTCATCTTCTTTGTTGCGGAAGACCCACTTAGTATCTATCACATTTTGCTTGGGCCTTTCCACCAAGGACCAGACTTTATTCCTAGTGAAGTTGTTCAACTCCTCTTGCATAGCCATCACCCAATCCGGGTCCTTCAAAGCATCCTCCACCTTTTCTGGCAATTTGGAAGAGACAAAAGAGTAATGCTCACAAAAAGCTACTAAACAAGAGCGTGTTGTTACCTCTCGTTGTATGTCTCCCAATATGCTATCAACGGGATGGTCCTATTGAATGGATTGATGAACTCTTGGGTGAGGGATGGTTGTTCTTGTTGGGATTGGACCATCATCTTCATCTTCATCTTCATCTTCATTGTCTTGATTGATTGGAGGATCAAGATCTTGATTGTCTTGATCACCACCTTGGTTGTCTCCTTGAGCTTGTGGTGAATCTTGACTAGCTTGTTCTCTTGAGTCATGACCCCTTCTAGAGGTGGAAGCATCACCATGGGCATTGGTTGACCCATGATGCATGTTTGGATCATGAGGAATTTGCACATGCACATCATCATCTTCATCTTCAATGGGTCTCACTTCACCGGTGGCAAGCTTCTTGATCACTTGATGAGATGGTTCTTCTTTACCTAAAATTTCAGCATTGACTTGCTCCTTTTGAGAGCCGTCGCTTTCATCGAAAGTCACATCTACCGCTATTTCAATTTGGCCGGTGGCCTCATTGAAAACAAGGTAGCCATGTTCGTTAGTAGCATAACCAAGTAAGAACCCTTCATTAACCTTTGGTGCAAACTTAGAGCTTTTGGGTTTCTTATTAAGTATGAAACACTTGCATCCAAAAACTCTAAAGTAATCCACCTTAGGCTTTTTACCGGTTAGAAGCTCATAGGCGGTCTTGTTCCTTATCTTGTGGAGGTACAAGCGGTTGATGGCATGACATGCCGTGTTGACCGCTTCCGTCCAATAATCTTTCTCTGAAATCTTGTACTCATCCAACATTGCTCTTGCGGCTTCAATGAGCGTTCGGTTCTTCCTCTCCACAACACCATTTTGTTGTGGAGTGTATGGAACCGAAAACTCATGCTTGATGCCTTCTTCATCAAGGAATGCTTCAATGTTGGTGTTCCTAAACTCCGTCCCGTTGTCACTTCTCATTTTCTTGATCTTTACTTCAAACTCATTTTGAGCTCTCCTTGCAAATTTCTTGAAGATCCCTTGGGTTACGCTTTTATCTTTCAAAAAGAACACCCAAGTGAAGCGAGAAAAATCGTCAACAATTACAAAACCATATTTGTTACCTCCAATGCTTATATAAGCATTGGGTCCGAATAGATCCATATGAAGTAACTCAAGTGACCTTGTTGTAGTGATGATGTTCTTAGCGGGATGCTTGGCTCCAACTTGCTTACCCGCTTGACATGCACTGCAAATTCTATCTTTCTTAAAAGAAACATTTGTTAGTCCAAGGATGTGTTCGCCTCTTTGAAGGTCGGCCAAGTTCCTCATGCCAACATGCACTAGTCAGCAATGCCATAACCAGCCCATGCTAGATTTTGCCATTAAACAAGTCACGGACCCCACTCTACTAGATGAGAAATCAACTAGGTAGAGCTTGCCCTTTAATTGACCCGTAAAAGCAATAGAGGAATCCGATCTTCTAGAGACTTCCACACCCTTATCCGTAAAGAGACAATTGTAACCCTTCTCATAAAGTTGTGAGACGGACAACAAATTGTATCCCAACAAATCCACAAGTAATACATTGGAAATAGAATTATCATTTGAGATAGCAATTTTACCCAAACCAAGGATATCTCCTTTACTATTGTCACCAAAGACAATCCTTTCACATGCAACTTGATTTGGTTCAAAGGAGGTGAACATGTTCTTCTCTTCGGTCATATGATTGGTGCATCCACTATCAAGCACCCAACTTGGCCCGTCGAAGGAATATTCCTACAAAATAAGATTAAGCTTTTGGTTTAGGTCCCGAGATGGGACCTAGGGGATTAGACACATAAGACTTGGGCACCCAAACACTCCTCAAGATTTGTCTCTTCTTGAGGGCACCCACATACTTCACAACAATCTTGCCATCCTTGTCCCAACAACACATGTAATCACAAATGTGATTGCGTGAAATAGGCACTTGTTGCTTGGACACCTCCACTTGCTTCTTCTTGTTGTTCTTGTTGTTGACAAGTGGAGTTGTAGGTGTAGCAACATTGTTCACCTTGTTGATAAGGTCAACAAGCGGCACACTCTTGTCAAACTTCACACAAGCCACCCCATTAATCATTTTTCTTCCATTGGCTTTGCCATCATACCTATTGTAACCAATGCCATCCTTAATCATGGGGTGCCTTGAACACATTTGCCGGTTGCTTATCCTTGCACTTGCAACCATTCTTGACAATTGTGTTCAACCTTTGGATCTCCTTATCCTTCTTAGCTAGCTCATCAAGGTTAGTAGCACAAGCATGTATATCAACCTTTACTAGTTGTAGCTTTGGCATCCTTGGAAACAGTAGAAGTGCTAGTCCAAAGTTTGTCATAGTTTAGTTCAAGCTCATGATATTTATTTGTCAAGCTTGTAAGGCTTTCTTGAGCCAAACTATGATCATTCTTTAGACTTGCCAAAGAGTCATTGAGTGAAGAATGTTCCTTAGCCAAGCGCTCATTAGCATCCTTGGCTAAAGACAATTCTACACTCAACTTCTCAACCTTCTCCTTCTCCTTAGAGAGACATGCCTCAAGTCCTTGGGTTTTCTCCCTTTCCTCTAGGAGCAATTCCCCTTGTGACTCAATGCATGACTCAAACTTATCTTTGGCATATATTAGCTTCAAGATTTTAGTTGCAGCCGCTTTACCATATCTTTTGATGAGATTATAAGCATAGTTTTCATCATTTTCATCATCACTATCACATTCACTAGTGGTATGTGTAGGAGTATCAAGTTGTACCTTATCTCCTAATGCCATAAGGCAAGTAGGAGCATCATAGTCGTCGTCGGAGAGGTTGGCGAAGAGTCTAGGTGATGAAGAAGTGTTGGTGAAGAGAGATGTTGATGAAGCATTGTCAGTGAAGACCTTTGTTGAGGAAGAAGTTTCTTGTATAGCAATTGCGGCCACACTCTTCTTCTCATTGTCATTGTAATCATCACTATCACTATCCGATTGCCATTCTTGACCTAGATGTGCTTCACCTCTCTTCTTGTCCTTGTACTTCTTGTCATCTTGCTTATTATATCTTGACTTCTTCACCTTGTTAGGACAATCGGCCGCAAGATGGCCGGTGTCACCACACTCAAAGCAAAACCTCTTCTTATATGGCTTGTTCCCTCCATATCTCATCATCTTTTCTTTCTTCATTCTCAAATACTTCTTGTAATTTCCCACTAGCAAAGCTTGCTTTTCGTCAAGGTCATCATCATCATTGTTATGCCTATGCTCACAACACCCTTTGTTACAATGACTTGACTCACTTCCATGTGATGCCGTGAGGGCAATGCTCTTCTTTAGCACACTTGCTTCCTTGGCTTCATCATCAAGTACCTCATGATGCATCAACTTGGCGAGCATCTCTTGTGGTGTCATTGTGGTATAGTTGTCTCTCTCCATTATGACGGAAGCAAGCATGTTGTTCTTTTGTCTATACACTCTACATATCTTCCTTGTAGCGGAGTTGTCATCCCATCTTGTTTCCCCAAGTGCTCTAATTTTGTTGATCAAGGTCATGAACCTATCAAACATTGCTTGAGTAGTTTCTCCTTCAATCATGGTAAAGTTCTCAATCTTTCCTTGCAAGAGCTCAATGTTTCCAATTCTTACACTCTTGTCTCCTTCAAATGATACCTTCAAAGTATCCCAAATTTGCTTTGCATTGACCATTCCATTAACCTTGTTGTTGTCTTCCGGAGTGAGGCATTGCAAAATAAAGGTAGCCGCTATTGCATTGAGATGAAAGTCTCTCTCATCTTCGGGTGACCACTCACTAGGATTTTGAGGTGGCGGATTGACTCCAACATCCACGACTTCCCAACATCTTGCGGCTATAAGATGCAACTTCATCCTATGAGCCCAATCGGTGTACCTTATACCATCAAATGAAGGTGGCTTTCTGGGATTGATCATGGGCAAGGTAGGATTGTTGTTCTTGCTTGATCCACCATAATCAAAACTGGCTCTATTGTAACTCTTCGGTGTCTTGCTTGCATCACCACCATCACTTGATGATTCTTGACTTTTCTTGTCTAGAAGTTGTTGCATCTTGTCTAGTTGCTCTTGCATCTTGGTCATTTGCTCTTGTTGTTGCAGCTGCAGGGATGCGGTGATTTGAGCTGCGATTTGATCAACAATTTGCTTTTGTGCTTTCGGATCCATCTTGGCCAATGTTACTCCTCATGTGGTGAAGTGTTTATCTGAGGGACCAAGGCTCTGATACCAATTGAAAGGACCTAATTGGCCTAGAGGGGGGGTGAATAGGCCTTTTTGCAAAACCTGAAACTCACAAACTCAAATTTGCGAAAGTTAAATACCAGACCGGAAGTTCTGGTGGTCTGGATCGAAAGTTCCGGTAAGGGGGACCAGAACTTCCGGTGCAGACCTTCAGAACTTCTGGTGCCCTAAATGAGCTACGAAATCAAAGTGAATCGAGTTAGGATTTCAGATCCAAGTGTTACCGCACCCTCCTAGAGGTTGTTGATGAGTATGTTGAACTCCTCAAGGCTTGGCACCACACCAAACCGTAGATCAGGACCTCCCACCTAAGAAGTTGGGGGTAGAGAGGAAGAACAACAAGAACACAAGAACAAAGGGTAGTCGATGCTACCGCCACAGCAAGACAAGCTATTTTTACCGAGGTTCAGTAATCCCCACTAAGGAGTTCCTACTTCCTCGTTGTTGAGGTGACCACGAAGGTCCGACCACTAAGGTCTCCTCCCTCAAGCAACCACGAAGGCTAGCTTGAGATTTTCACTAAGGATCAAAGAGTGATACAAACACTTCAGGGTGCCCTCACAAATGAATCAATACGGGCAACCACGAAGAACGCCTAGCCGGCTAGGGTTTTAAGAACCCAAGAGAAACAAACACAAATCAAGCCGGCAAAACGAGGAATCCAAGTGCTCAAGTCGAAGATCGATGCTCCCGCTCTCAAATCTCACGTCCCTAGCTCAAACAATCGAAGATTGAAGCTTGGAGGCAAAGGGGGAGAGAGAGTGGGCGAGTCACAGCTTGGAGAGAGTTGGGAGAGCAGAAATGAACGTGCAAAGTTCGGGCAACGGTTAGAAATGAGGTGAGTAGCTTATATACTCGAGCTCGGATGAGCCACCGGAAGTTCTGGTGGAAGCCACCGGAACTTCCGGTCAAACGAGATTAGACCGTTGGGCTTGTCAGTCAACTCGAGTTCACCGGAACTTCCGGTGCCAGGACCAGAACTTCGGGTCCGTACTGGAACCTCCGGACGGAACTCAGAACAATTCTCTCGCACGCGAACGCGCGCGCAAACTGCACCAACCGGAACTTCCGGTGCCTGACCGGAACTTCCGGTAAGTACCGGAACTTCCGGATGGAGACCGGAACAAAATACTCGCACGCGGAGGCGCGCGGGCGCCAGCGACCGGAACTTCCAGTGCAGCTCACCGGAACTTCTGGTCTAGCTCACCAGAACTTCCGGTGCAGCTCACCAGAACTTCTGGTCCAGCTCTCCAGCCTACTAAGCTTCAACAAGAGCACTTTTTATCCCCATTTTGCCAACTAGATTTGTATCCCTCTTGATAGTGCGGCATTGCCTACGACTCAAATCAAAAATAAACGGTGTTGTAGCCCTTGAGTCGAAGCTCCTTTTGTCCATCAAAATTTAGGGTGCTATTATTCACCAGATATTCTTTTTCAATTCCATCAATGGACTAACACCTGTAGATTACACTTGATAAATATGCTAGTCCCTAATTTGATTGTCATTAATTATCCAAAACCCACATCGGGGGCGAATGCACTTACATGTATAATAATACCGCTCTAAAGACTACCAGGAATAATGTCGTTTCACGGCCGTAGTATTTCGCTAGATATGTAAGCCTAAGACCCCGCCCCTTTGGGCCACTGCTGTAAGACCCTATTTTTAGATATCAATAAAACTCGAAACCTTTTATTATGTATATATCACTGTACCATTCTTGTGATTTTGTGCATACTTGTGCGTGATCCTGACGCAAGTACGAATGCCCTTAGAACTCTCAAATTGAGGGGCCGACACTTTGCCTACCAGATGCCAAGCCGAAGCTGTTGTATACGTTCTTTTGACTTTCTGTCTTCTCTTCTACCATCTCACCAAGGCTGGTGCACTCCTTCTTGGTGGTGCCAATGAGGCCGGGGCGGCGTCCATCCATGATCTCATAGAGAAGGAGCGGGATCTCATTTTACAACCTACTTACCTAGTATTGGAGCTTGGGGATGCGGCTGCGAGAATTTCCTCCCGATTCTATGTTGTCTTCTTGAATCTTTTGGCAAAATTTGGCATGTTAATGAATTTTTTGGAAGATATCTTTGGCCTCCGAGTCATTAGGCTAAGCCAGTGGCTTAACCTGATTCTCTCCGTACAACACCAGACCCCTTGGGGCCACAGAGCGTGGCCAGCTCATGACCTTCTTCTTCATGCTGTTGCAGCGCCTCTTATACGTCGCACGAAGGCTTGAGGCTTTGGTGATCCACCAGGGATTCACCTTCTTCGGAGCCATGGGCCTAGCTAGCGTTCTAGGCTATCAAGCAAGAAAGCTAGTCCACAAATTTGGGACCCTTACCCCTTGTTAAAAAATTATAGACCTTTAAACTATCATGCATATAGTTGGCAGTGTTCAAGTTAGCCTAGCCCCTACCGCAGCATTTATCCAAAACAAAAAAACAAAAAGTGAAGAAAAATTTGTTGCTTTGGTCATGACAGGTTAGATGATAGTAGGGGAACGAGGACAAATGTTTATATAGATCTCGAGGCTCTAGCTAGCCAAGATGAAATATATAAGTGAATAGCAATTATTATAAACATGATGGACTACGTGATAGCAGTCAAATGCTCGTTACTTGTTTCAACCAAGGCCACCAGCACAGAACCTTCGTCCACTTAAAATAATAATGCTTAAATCAGTGATTAGTTTGAGGCCTGGTGGGACCACAGCAAATCAAGACAGCTTTTTTGTTTTAAATTCACAAAGGCTTATTTTTAAGTTTTGGTCCAGCTTCCACGCAGGTCAATCACAGCACGCCATGTTGGCCACCCGATTTCCATCGAGAGGCTATATGTACTGGGTAATATAATTACATCATTGGTATGTCTCCGATATGCCTTGATGTTTGCCAGGTCAAAATTAAAGGCATTATGTTGATTTTGATCGCAAATCACACGTGCTGTATTGGAGTTTTGAAACACGTATGCACCAAACTAGGCAAAGCACATGACACAGTAGGCCATGTGGATGTCACCAAAATTGCACATTATTCTCATATATGCTTATATTGGATCAGAGCACCCTTTTCTAGTGACTAGTGGAGTCATCAGTGCAAGACCAACATCGCAGCACAATGGCCGAAGGTTACATCCATTACCTAAAAAAACATATATATCTTAAGTACAACAGTCATATCTTGTGCCTATATAGTGAGGCATTTTCTTGTGCAATCTCACAATTTAAACTCAGATCTAGCTTTTCCAAGTGATTCTTTAGCATGCATTTATGGAGTGCAATTTGTAGCTGCTGAATGGTTTGATGGCAGTTACTAAATGCAATGTCTCACATGACTTCAATTTATGTGTCTTTGTGATGTGCCAAGTGTTAATACGAAGACAAAGGGTGACCTTTCACAGAAAACTCTAGTCTCTCGATTTGTCACATGAAAATACGACGTTGTGCGCTAGTGGGATTAGAACCTGTGACATGTGCCCTCGCGTGTAACTCCTCTGACCACTCCACCCAAAGTTACTTGTGTCTAAAGGGCATATACATTTGCCTTGTACTCAGTTTAATTTTGAAATGAATTTTTGGAACCTAAATGAATTCAAATGAAATGGACATCAACAACAAAATTGTAGTTCTCATCAAGATCTATAACTTTGGATTTTGTCGTTTTTCCATCCAAGATTGTTTGAAAATTTTCAATTTCAAATTGTGAGAACTTGATTTATAGACTGCAAAGGATTTCAAATGGCAAAGCGGCCATCTACCAAGCTGCAATTCCCATCGAGATCTACAACTTTGGTGTTGGTCTTTTTTCCATATGAGGTTGTTTGGATAGTTCGAAAAATTGAATTTAAATATATGGCAGTTTAAACTGATTTTTGGGACCATACTAGATTTCAAATGAAAAGGTCATCAACTACAAAGTTGTAGATCTCATCGAGATCTAAAACTTTGATACAAAGTTCATCTCCATCTGACTTGAATTGGAGAAGTTATTAATTTTACTATACTGCAACATGGTCATCACCGCTGGCTCAAAAGTCAAACCGTTGGTGAAAGTTGTTCTCACCGCCGCTTCATGTTACGAACCAACAATGAAAATAGGGCGATCATCATAGCAAGTTGGTAACACAAACTGGCAATGATGAGTGTGGGGGTATTAACCCCTATACCCCTATGGTTAGGCTTGGGCTAGCCCAGACCAGTGGGCCTGGCCCATCAGAATACGACGCGTGGCCCAGTCGATCTGCTCGGCGTCCCACGCAAGGAAGGGAAGCAAACATGGAGATCAAGCAAGATCCTGGTCGGTTAGAATAGGAATCCTTATCCGGCCAGCTATGGCAATTATAACCGAGCAGGATTAGTTTCCAGATCTGTAACCCTGCCCCCGGACTATATAAGGCGGGCAGGGGACCCCCTTAAAACACATCTCATTACACACAGCAATACAAATCAGATGCAGGACTTAGGTATTACGCCCTCACGGCGGCCGAACCTGGATAAAACCTTGTTGTGTCTTGCGTCACCATCTAGTTCGTAGCTTGCGCACCTGTCTACCGACAAATTACTACCTTGGGCATACCCCTTGGTAGACTGCCGACTACGTTTCGTCGACAATGAGGGACTATCACCAACGGTTCATGTTACTAACCAATGGTGTTAATCGCCCCCATTTTCAACAGCGGTTCGTAACACGAACCGGCAGTGATGAGCATCACCAAAGATTTGGAGCAAAATGGTGGTGAAAGTATCATTGGTGATGATGAATTCTGTAGTAGTGCAGGCTCTTCGTCATCAGATGAGTGAGAAGCTCACCAAGTCTATGTTCTATGAAAGATAAACATGTCATCCATGCAATGCACAATGCATATTGCTGGTAGGCTTCCTTGATGCCTCTATGGCCATTCCTGATGTCTAGATCAATGATAAGGATGACAACAAGATTGTGTACAAGTCGAACCATGTCTATGCCTGGTGGCTGGCTAAAGACTTGCATGCTCTTAGCTACTTGCTATCATCCTCTCTAGGCAAGATTGGCATAGATGGTGGCAACTATATATATAGAATTGTAGCTCAAGTATGAAGAGGGCTCGAGGCCATCTATGCCTCATAAACTAATGCCATGGCTATCGACCATAGGATCACCTAGCGACTTCCTATAAGGGCACCACAATGATTGCTAAATATATCAGCAGATGAAGGCGTCTGGTGTGATGACATTTATTGTCATGCCCCTTGATGTTGAATAATTGGTTTTGTACTTTGTTACTGACTTGGACAGGGAATATAACCCTATTGTTTCTGAAGTTCTTGCTCGTATTGAACTAATTTCAGTTGGAGAGCTTTACTCGCAATGACCAGATCCATGTTGCAAATGCTTTAGGTATGGAAATTAGATATGTTGGTCAATCTTGGTCCTAAAGATGTTATTCATGTCCCTAAAGCTTCAAAGAATCCAATCTATGTTCATAAACTTCTTACCAATAATAATGATTTCTCAAATTTCATCAAAAGACTTTCTAGTTAGAGTGTAACGAGGAAAACACTTATGCTAGGAAAATGTAGATGTGGTTGATACCCCATTCCATGTGGTGCACTTTTGTTAGAAAGCTTCCTTGTGGCACCATGAAACCTTCATCCAACACTTGGCATAATCAGTTAGGCCACCCATCTTTTTTCCATTGTTCATCAGTTATACAAGCGAACACAAGGAACAATCTATTTTTGATGCACATCCAAAAGGCAAGAGCCATTTGTTGCCTGATCCTACATGTTCCAATGTTTAGCTTTGTGTTTCATGATGTTTGTGTCATACTACTAAATTAATTAGTAAGGAGAAAACTATGTCATCTTTACTAATTATAATAGTAAATTTACAAATGTTTATCTTCTTAAGCATATGCCTAAAGTCTTTACGGTCTACCATGATTTTCAAACCTTAGCTGATAGATGATTTGATCAAAAATTCATTGCTGTACAAACAAATTAGGAAGGAGAGCATGGAAGCTTGCACTCCTTTCATTACTAATATTAGTATCTCTCATCAGTCATCATAGGTCTTACTCACATGTTTGCCAACAAAGTGGCTCCATTGAACAAAAGAATAGGCATGCCATTAAAGTCTATTTTCTTTCCTCGGTTATTTAGTAAGATTTGATCTTAAAATATTTCTTGTTCCTCTTTGCATACTCTAGTTTTCTCTAAATGCAAGTCGTGTTAGGAAATCTATGAACTGTGCAATGTTGAGATTACCAAATTGCAAGGCGTGTTAGGACTTCAGCAAATCAGAAGTTTTCTAAGATACCCATGTTGGACTAATTCCTAGTCATGGCAAGTTGGACGATCAGCATTTGCATTGATGGACAGAGTGGACATCAGGAGAGCATGTAGGAGATGCGCGTGGTGACCACATCGGGTTTGCGTGGCCAAAAATAACATGCGGTGTTCATGGTTTGCTCAACGTAGCTCGATGCTAGTATAAATAGCGTCAGTTTCATTCTGCAATTTGATTAAGATATTCTAGTTATGTTTTTAATTTTAGAATAGAGGAAAAAACTACAACAACATGGGCATGCAATATTGATCTATTATTTGCCATCGTTTGATATCAGAGCGAGGTTGTGCATGCCCAAATTTCCCTTGTTCATCTGATGTCGATCATTACTGATAGATAGGGTTCGCAGGAGACCTCCTGTGGTAGGCTGTTTGTGTATCCGCAACTAACGACGATCTACACAAGTTGGGCCATTTAGGTGGCAACAATCATGGAAGATCAAGGAGTCTTGTTGACAATCAATGCAAGTCAGCGATCGTGATGGACATCAACATGAGGCAAGGCAAAAAGGTGCAAGCACACCCTCTTGGGACTCTCCTAGTGGATCTTCTGAAAAAAAAGACCAAAGACACTTAGGCCCTACTTATATTGAAAGCAAAAGGATTCGCTGGGGATTCCAGCTTACAATAAACGGCACAGAACTATGATAGTTCAGGGAAAAGCAAAAGCTGTTCGAAAAACACACAGCATCCAACTACGAGCTAAACTGAAGTAGAGACTGTGAGGGGCCTGCCATGCTTGTTGACGATAGATCAACATAAGCTTCAGTAGCCTTTGATCACCACATTCGCAACCCCTCCTGTAGCTTCATCAGGGTGTCCTCCATCACCTCTTGGTCCTTCATCTTGAGAATCTTCTTCCATTGCTGCAGTAAGGCCAAAACCTGATAAGCAAGAGCTTTGGGGGATTTGATAAGTCTGTTGTTAAACACCCAGTCATTCCTGGTCTTCCACACAGACCAGGCCACACTGGCTAACACAAAGAAATTAGCACTCTTAGAATTCTCGACCTCCCCAGCGTTAAGCATATCTTGAAAGCTAGTCATCGAGGTAGGTCTCCTATACCATCTAAGGCTTACTCTCACCCAAACCCAGATCATTTGGGTTATGTTACAGTTAAAAAACAGGTGATCTCTAGTCTCTACATGCCCACAATATTTGCAAAATTCAGAATGCTTGCTTTTCCTCCTCGTTAACTGTTCCCCTATCTGTACCCTATCATGCCACAACATCCAAAGGAATACTTTGATCTTCAAAGGAAGCTTGATTTCCCATAAATCAACCATTCTCCTGTCCACCTCTCCAGGATGCACCATAAGTCTATACAGTGATTTACTAGAGAATTTGCCTGACGGCTCTAAAGCCCAGATTAGACCATCATCCTCTTCTGAGATTTGAATCACCTCTAGTGCTTCCTGTAGTTCCAATAATTCCTCATAGTCCTCCTGTATCAGGTTTCTTCTGCAATCTAGCTCCCAATCCACCTCAAACATTTCTGCAACTGACCAATCTTGTTGTCTATTAATCCTGAATAGCCTAGGAAATCTGATCTTAAGAGGACAATTATCCACCCACACATCGTGCCAGAATCAGATTCTAGACCCATTACCAACCACCCATCTTGTGCCTCTCTCGTACCATTCTCTGACATGCATGAGGCCTTGTCAAAATTGCGAAGCACCGCTATTCTTGCTCTGGCAAATGCTCTGTCCTTTCAAATATTTATTCCTTAGGACTTGCAAAGCAATATTATCTTCACCTCGATCCAGTTTATAGCACCATTTTGCCAGAAGAGCCGTGTTCATAGCTCTAGTATCCGCAAAACCCAGACCACCAAAATCCTTCGGGGTAGCCAGCGCCTCCCATTTCACCATGTGATATTTCTTTCTGTTACCTACCCCTTCCTAGAAAAATCTGCCCCTAGCTGAATCAAACCTCTTCTGTGTGCCTTCATGCAACCAATAGAATCCCATCGTGTACATAGGTATACTGGTGAGGCTAGAGTTAATCAAAATAGATCTTCCTCCATAGGACAACTGATTACATTTCCATGTTTCCAGTCTCTTCTCCACCTTGGTAGCTGACTCACTGAGCTCTTCTTTGGATAACCTCTTATAGCTGATAGGTAGCCCAAGATATTTCATTGGGAACTTACCTACTTTACAGTTGAAGGCATTAGCGATATGTTCAGACTCCTCTGCATCTATTCCTATAGTAAACACCTCTGACTTGTTATAGTTGATTTTCATGCCGGACATCTCCTCATAGCAAAATAGTAAGAACTTTAGGTTGACTATATTACTGTCAGTGTTCTGGATGAAGAGCACAGTATCATCAGCATATTGTAAGTGAGTTAGCCCACCTTGGACTAGTTGTGACACAACTCCTCTCAGCACTCCTCTTTCCACCGCTTTATCCAAAATAGCCGACAAGCCATCTGCCACTATGTTGAACAGCAAGGGAGATAGCGGGTCGCCTTGCCTAAGGCCCTTGTAGCTCCTGAAGTATTGTCCAAGCTCGCCGTTCAGATTAACAACCACTCTCCCTCCACAGACTACCTTCATCATCCACTCAATCCACAACTCTGAAAAACCTTTTGTTCCTTAACACCTCTTCAAGAAACCTCCAGCTTACTTTATCGTAAGCTTTCTCAAAGTCAAGTTTAATTACAATGCCACTTTGCTTAGATTTGGCCAGTTCATGTAACACCTCGTGGATCACAACCACCCCATCTAAGATGAACCTCCCTGGAACAAAAGCAGATTGTTTTGGGCTGATCACCTTATTAGCCACTCTGTTCAACCTCAAAGTCAGAGTTTTAGTTATTATTTTGTATACGACATTGAGGAGACATATAGGTCTAAACTGTTTGATGTTATTAGCTCCTTTAATTTTGGGAATCAGGGTTAGAATGCCATAATTAAGCCTGAAAAGGTCTAACTGCCCAGTCCTTAAATCTTGAAGCATTTCTATCAGGACACCCTTAATCTGATGCCAAAAAAACTTGAAAAAAATAGAGGAAAACCCATCTGGGCCAGGTGCAGAGCCATCTCTCATACTCATGACCACCTCTTCTAATTCAGTCACTGTAAACGGTTTAGTCAACTCTTCATTTTCTTCTGCAGATATTTTGGAGTTTGGGTCCCAAAGATCTTGATGTAACCTTATTGTAGATTGTCTCTTGCTACCGAACAGATTCTTATAATAGTTTGTAATGTGAACCATGAGATCTCCTGTTTCTGAAATGACCTCTCCATTATCTTCTAGCGACCTTATCAGACACTTTCTTTTCCTTCCATTAGCCACACCATGAAAATAGGCAGTATTAGCATCACCCTCAAGCATCCACCTCTCACCTCCTCTAGTTTGCCACATAACCTCTTCCTTGTTGTATATGTCAATGAGTTCTTCCAAACTATATCTCTGTTCCCACTCACAACCCTGTAACTCTCTTGCCTCAGCTTCCTGGTCTAAAGATTGTATCATAAGTAGCAAATCCTGCTTTCTTTTCTTCATGTCACCTCCCCAGTTACCATTCCAACCCCTCAGACTGCTCCTCAACCTGTTATTGATTCTTTGCCAAGCATCAATACCTCTCTTATTCTGACAATCAGGCCATTTGCTTAATACCCAGTCCATGAAGCCTTCCTGTCGAATCCAAGCCTTTTCAAACCTAAAGATCTTGGATCTCACACTTATGGTTGGACAAGCTTCAACAAGCAAAGGGTTATGATCCGACCCAATTCTGGTAATGGAGTGATCAGCAACTAGAGGAAAATGAATTTCCCAGCCAGATGACATAAAAACTCTATCTAGAGTTACCATTATAGGATTAAGTTGCTTGTTGGACCATGTATATTGACCCCCGGATCTATGAATTTCTCTTATGGCAGTGTTGGCCACGAACTCATTGAAAGCATCCATCTAGTACCCATTTACATTACCAGTAGATTTCTCCTCCACTCTTCTGATCAAATTGAAATCACCACCCACCAAAACAGGATATTCGGACTCAACAATAGCCACCTCTAATTGAGACAGAAAGTCTTGCTTCAGGTTATCTTGAACTGGACCATAAACGTTGAAAAGCTGCCACTTAAAATTGTCCTCCTTCTGGGTCAGCACCACACTTTGAAAATGCTGATTTTCTTGGTAATCTGACACCTCTACTACCTCATCTTCTAAACCAATTAACAGTCCACCCGAACGACCCTGGGAAGGCACCCATTTCCATGTAAAGCTAATACCCCCTCCTAAAGCTAACACCTCTCTATTAGTAAAATTCTGCTTGATCGTTTCACTGATACGTACACAATTAACCTTATGTTCTTGTAAGATATTCTTCAACTGAGACCTCCTGCCTTTATTGCCCAAACCTCTTATATTCCAGAATAAGATATTCATTTAGGTTTGTCTAATACAGATCCCTTAAGCACCTGTTTGTTCACCTCTAATACATGCACCTCTTCTGAAATAGTGTCGGCCCCCTCTAACTCATGTAGCAAATGTTCATGTTCATCGTTCTGTTCATCATCTGACTCAACCAGGATAGCAGAAACTTCTTTCTCTTTACCCACCTCTTTTTTCTTCTCCACCTCGGCTAAAGTTGCCTGAGCCAACTCTTTGGCCTTGATTAAATCAATACAAGCATCAACTTCCTCCTCAGTCTCACCCAAGTTAATATTACAAACTCTAGCTACTTTAGCCAAAACCTCATTATCTATATTTTGAAGGACAGAGAAGGAGTTATGATTAGTACCTTTGTTATCAGCCCATGCGTCCCTCCTTTCGGCTCTCAGCGGAATAGGTGTACCAGTCCCCGCCACTCTTGAGCTGCTTCTACCCGCCATTTGACACCTGGGATTTGTCTTCATCTTCTTCCTCGGAAAGCCCTCCTCATCTGTAAGACTCTTCACCTCTTCTCCTCCAGTGGCCGCCCATTCCTTGCCATCTTTAGAACGGATCCCGCTGATCATCATCTTTGATCCTGCACCTTCGGCATGAGTCTTCCCCTCTTCACCTCCATCACTGGTCAGGCCCCTGACATCTTTAGGCTGAGTGTTACTGTCCACCAAAATTTCTTCAGTTGTCTTAGTGACCTCGTTCTGGAATTCAGTAACCTCTTGGACACATATTTCCATGCAGGTTTGCAAATTGGTTGCCGGCAGCTCATTTATCTTGTTGATAGGGACCACAGGAATGTCTGTCTCGTGCCCCACAGAATGTCCTACAACAGTTCCTGCTTCATCACAGTTCTTCTTGACACCTCTCTGCTCGCCTTGCTTGCTTGATTCAGTGATTTGACTATGCTTGACCTGTTGTGCCTTCTTGCTATCCGCAAAAAGGTCAAAGTTATCGGTGTCATAATCATCATCATCCTCCCAAGCCTCATCATCATCCTCCTTTTTCTTGCCAGGGCCATCGTAAGGCAGATCCCTCTTAGCATTCTTGTCTGATTCAAGGTTCCAGCTGATCTGAAAACCTCTACCATTGAAGTAAACCCTTGATGAACCCTTGATAGCAGAAGGATCTTTGCTAGCCACCTTGACCCTAATCGGTCCCAGACCAGATAAGGATTTCCTATCTATTTCAACAAAGTCTCCCACTAACTACGCCACCTCTTCTATCATCTTCTCCTTCCTTGCCCAATATGGGATCCCACACACTTGAACCCATACCTGAGAAAGCAAGTCACAACAGCCCACCATAAAGTCAGACCTCTCCACAGAGACTGTGATATCATTGATCTTGCATTTGAACTCTGATAGCTTGGTGAGGAAATCCAGATCTTTTGCTGTCAGGACAACAAACATATACTCATCAGAGGCCATCTTCTTCACTTGCCAGTCCCAGTCTGACTTAATCAAATATTGGAGTTCAGTAGTAATCTTAGCCACTGAAGCCTTCCCCTCAATTATCTTCATAACAGCTGTGATTGGGCTCTTAGCAGCATCTTCTTCTTCAATTGGCACATGGAGGTTGTAGAGCATCTGACCAGGCAACCCATAAGCGCATAACTTTAGGTTCTTCCCTTCTTTGTATGGGCAATTGGGTGCCATATGTCCAGATCCCCAGCAGTTGTAGCACAAAGGAGGATTGGGACAGCGGGATCTGTGATGCCCCTTCCCACCACATCGGAAGCACCTCTCTTCATTGGGCCTACTATCCCATTCACCACCTCTTTCGTCTTGATCTCTTAGAAGCCTATGATGCAGATCACTTTCATTCAGCCGTCGGTCATCAAGCTCATCAATCCTGCGCTTGAAACCTCCACCCCCTTTCCTGTTTTCATCATAGTAATCAGAGCCTCTACCGTACTCCCTGGAGCCACTTTCTCTGCCCTCAAAACGACGCTGATGAAAATTCCTATTCCGGTCATCCTCCCTGTAGTTTCCCCCTCTACCTCTCCACCCGTCACGGCCAGATCCATCCCATCCCGGACCATCCTTCTGAAAGCCATCCCCTCTGCCCCCTCCTCTGGTATTGCCCCAACGATCCATACCAGCAACTTGAGCAAAAGAACGGGAGTCAACAAGCTTTACCTCCACCGGAGCAATCTTCCGAGCACCAGAACCAAATCTCTGAATCTCGTCCTTGTTCGCCGAAAAGCCCGCGGCTCGGGCAGCGAAGACCCTAGACTTCGGCACCCAGAGCCATTTGGAGGAGTGTTTTGGTGGCAGCGGCATGTACGAGTGAGAGAATATGTCTGATAAGGATAACTCCTGGTGGGCCGGCCCAGATGGCCCAGCAATGTTCTCTCGCTCATCTTCCACCTCCCGCCCAACCGAAAATCTGAATTTAGGAATCCTAGCAATGGCAGCCTCTAGCGCATCCGCAGCCTCCTCCAACTCAGCATCTTCAATGCAGGCCAACTTCGGCGATTCGAACAGAGCTTTTTTTATCTCATCTTCTCGACGCAGCTTGTCCTGTTTACGATCCCACTTCGTCAGAAGACGAGTTTGACTGGAATGGCGAACTGAATACTCTGCTTCAGAGCGCGAACCCCATCTGGAAACCTCCGACGGCTCCACGCCGCCAGGAAAAGCAAGGGTGAAACGCCGGTTGGTCATGATACCCACACCTCTAGCAACACCTCTTTCGGGGACGAACAGAAACCTCCAGCCAGCACGCTCTGCCCCGGGATGCACCCAAAACTCAACGGAAAACCTCGTGAGAGCGGGGAAGCGAGAAAGTACCTCGGTGAGGCGGGGCAACGGCGTTAGCTGCGACGATTCTCCTACTTTGCAGCGGGGGAAGCCGTCGAAGGAAGCGCCACTGCTCGCCGGAGACGAGGGACCCTACTCACGTCCAGCAGCAAACCAGCTCAGCCGCCACCGCGGACCAGATCCGCGACTGGGAATTAAAAAACTGCTGCGGGTGGGCACGGAATCGGGCGAGCACGCGACGGCACTCCGGCAGCGGTTGGGAATAGGGCGGCAGCAGCGCGGATAGGGCGGCGGCGGCGGGAGCGGAGCGGAAGGCCCTCTCGATAGAGCCTATCCTTCAGTGGATCTTCTGATGTAGGTGATGAAGAAAAAAACCAGGAAGGAGGTACCGGTGTTTCTCAAGACATGGTTAGTTAGTGCAGAGCGCGTTAGGGAGATGCATGCATGGCCCAAGAAACTAGAGCATTCTCCTTCTAGTCATGCAAATCTGCATCATGATCGTAGGAGGTGGAAACAAAGCAGTCTTTAGTGCCTGGATATGTGGCCCAATCACTGAGTAGAGCCATGGGTCTTTATGCCGAGCGTGGAGATGGCGAAGGAGGTCATCGCCAGTACGTGCACCTGGGAGCTCCCACGTGAGGATCACTACAAACTGGTGGCGATGGGAGTGGTTGTCACCCTCATGGTGCTAGGAGCTGAGGCACTTGAAGCCACACACACTAGGTCGTGGTAAATTGAAGCTTGGTGATCGTGGCAAGGCAAGTGAAGCAACAGGCAAAATTGGTCCTTTGGAAGGATTGAAGTGTGGTTGAGGGGAATTTTATACCACATGTCACACCTGGCTTTAAGGACAAAATTGAATGTAAACTACAAGTCTATGTGGAACAGTTTATTCATACATGTGATGAAAATATCAAAGATATATTTTTGTGTTTGATTACAAAAATACATTAACTTTATTACAAAATGACCTGAGGGGTCGAAAACAAAATTACATCATAGGGACTTCAGCGGAGCAGGGCTTCCATCTGCCAAATGCAGTTGACCAGGGGCACACCAGCCTAGCTCGAGCACCATCTTCAGGGAACTCCATCTTTCCCTGACATCTTCTACTAGTATATTGCCCGTGTTAACGCTGCAGCGACATCTAGGGTAACACCCATTAAACGACAGTCGTTCATCAAATCAAACTTGGTAAACAACCTATCATTACAAATTAGAAAAATATGGTAAATCTAAATCAATCTAATATACTTGATCAATGGTTATTACAGACGTGTCAGCCTGTTGCTGCAGCCATCTTTTGGTACACCCCACAAGTCCTACCTTGACCACTCTAGCCACCTCCCATGGCGCCCCGATGCCGCGCCCGCTCTCTGCACCTCCTGGCACAGCGCACGCTTTTTGTAATCCCCACAATAAGGATAGAGAGAGGGTAAGTGTCACACACCAAAATTTCTAACTTCGAGTTGTGGATGGAAAACACTAAAAAAACGGATGGTTTTAAAATTGAATAAAATTTGCCAAGTTTAGTTTTAGCTAGCGCAAATTTAGTTAGAAAAAAGTGCATCTTCAAACTTTTCTAAATTAATTCAATAGGCGTATGCTTGATGTGATGTTTGTCTATTGCTTGACTTTGTGTTGTGAGTGAGTAAAGCTTTTAAAACACGTTTAGTAAGTCGTTTCTCTATCTCTGGCTTGTCTCTATCTTTTCTGTGATCAAATCCTTGCTTTTTTATCTTATTCTTTGTATGTGGACTATCCCAATATACTTTTCTCCTGCTCCAAATCACTCATTTGAGTTCATCATCCATCAACATATCTCTCAAAACTTCCTGAGAATTTTTCTAGCATTTTCTGTAACTTTTTCCCCGCTATCTGCGAGCATAATCTAATTTTTAGATGCTCCAAAATATCTTTTCATGAGCTCCAAATACTTTATGTGGGCTCCTCGTGTTCCAAAATTTCTCGAAGAATTTTCACCAAATATTTGGAGCTTTTGGAATATTATATTTTTCGCGGCTTAAATAACCATTTTAGAATTATTTTAACGGACTTGCTAGCGCTTAGATGTCCGATACGAGCGCTAGCATCCGAACGGTGCCTGCACAGGGACTGAGCGAGTGCCTAGCGCATCAGGCTCGCGAGCGCTCGCGCCACCATCCGCTTCCCACACGAATCTCATGTGCAACACCCAATCTACTTTTAAAATATTATAATGCAACAATTGCAACTTACAAAAGAAGACAGATGAAACACATGAAACAAGCATCAGAAATACTTGCAAAAATGTCTGAAAAACATTTAAAAACCATTGGAAAACATATGTCACATCCAGATGAAACACTTACAAACATACGTACGAAACACCTAAAAACATTTGAAACATATGCTTGCAACATGCATGTATATGCAACATCCAAATCTACTTTTACAACATACATCTAAAACGCATGAAATATTTAGAACATACACTTGAATTATACGTGTATAACCATTACAACATGTGCAACATCCCGATCTACTTTTGCAACATTGATATACAACACTTGCAAATACCTCTGAAACATCTAAAATATTTGAAACATACTCTTGTAACATGCGGTTTTCATCCTTCTTCTTCTGTACGATGCAACACAGAGCAGGGGAACAATCAACTCTAGAAATCTGCATCTTGGCCATTATCATCGTCGCCCCTGCTGGGGGAGTCACCCCTACCCGATCTCGTATGCATCACTGCTAGAGAACATCGTTGAGGGAGGCAGCAGACCGAGCACCATGGAGAGAGAGGAAGGTCAATTGGTCAATGCTCCTGGCGCAAGCTGCCACCAGAGAGGGACGAAAGCGGACGGGGGTGTGATGCAGAATGGAAACCACACATATCAGTCGGTAAGCACGGTGGAGATGGAAGAAGCCGCACGACAGCGCTCAATTGTGGTGGGGAGAAAGGATGAAGGCAGGCAGGCGGCCGGGCACAGTGAAGAATGCCGCGCCAGAGGGGTCGCCATGGACCATGCCGTGGCGGCGAGAAGAGCTTGACGAGTGGAGACTATGATTTAGTCTTGTTTCTCGAGTGGATTGGCTGAACGATTCTTAGTTAAGCGAGCGCAGTGGAATGTTGGGCCGTTCAGGGTGGCATCGCAGCCCACTAATGGAGGCGTCCAGATGATTGGACGCCCGAGCCTAAGCATTTCAGTTATCATAACCCGAAATTAATTAATTCTTAAAATAAAAATATCTTGTTTTTTCCATCACTGAGATATGTTTATTTCTTTTGCAAATTAAAGTTTAATGGCTTAAACTATATGAGATATGTTTATAAATATATATAGGATTAGCTTTAACTCAACTTGTAAAATTAATTCTGTTTTGATTAATCTGAATTAATATTACTTACATAGTTTTTCGTAATTAACATAAAGCAAGCTGTTAATCGTGATCCCTATATTTGACAAATTTAACAAACTCGGATAGCTATCATCTGATAATGAAACTTTATATATGAAAATTGTAGCTCTCAATGAGATCTACGTATTCATAGTTTTGAGTTTTTTTATTTAAGATCGTTAAGATGCTCAAAAAATATTAAGATCTACGACTTTTAAGTTCTGAGTTTATTATTTGAAGTTGTTTATATTTTTATTTGAAATTTTAAAAAATAAACTCAAATGGAAGAAACTCAAAACTAGAAATTTTTAGATCTCACTGAGCGCTACAATTTTCATGTACAAAGTACCTTTGTTCGACACCATATAAGGAAGATATGATTTTTCGACAAGTTTGGTACGCGATTAATATACCACCAAAACTTTATAATATTTTTTAAGCATGTTGATGATCTCAATTGAAAAAGCTCAAAACTATGAATATGTAGATCTCACTATAATTTTTAATATACAAAGTATCTTTATCCGATAACATACAAGAAAGATATAACTTTTTTAAGGTGACAAGTTCAATACGCGATTAATATGCTTCTAAAACTTTATAATTTTTTTGGGCATTTATAATTTTTTGGGCATCTTAACTATATCAATAAAAAAATTCAAAACTAGAAAGTTATAGATCTCGTTAGGGTACAATTTTCATATAAAACTCATATTCATCCGAGATTGTATGAAAAAGATATGATTTTTCTAAGATTAAGCTTTGTCGGGCTGACATGTGCGTTTCATCTGTTGGATCCACACATCTCTATCTCTACCACATACTCTCTATCTCTATCTCTACTCTCTACCATATATAATGCACCGGTATAAACTTTCCTAAAGTCACACTAAAAAATATTCCCTAGTCATGGCCTCTTCTACGGACGCCAAGCAAATTGTATCCATAACCGGCTAACCTTTCAAAACCAAGGGATGAGATCCACTCTAGCATCACTCACTCACTCAAATCAAACGGCTCATATTATTTGGACTAAACCTCATCACTCTCTGAGGACCGAGCGGGTGCTCGGTTGGCTAGTTCCAACTGGGTTCGGGCAGCCCACCCATATTCGAGCGCTGGCCGCACAGGTGCCTCACCTGAGAACAGTTGTTTCTAAAAATAATTTCCGTTGCCTTACAGGTGGATGCGCCACAATGGTCAAGGTGACGTGCCCGTCACGTTCGAAGCCTCGAAGACTTCGAATACCTCTCAACCACGTGCAGTCTCTTCGTATAAGTATAGATCTAGCTTGTGCACTAGAGCGTGTGTGAATGTGTGCAGTGATGTGAGTTCGTTCTTAAGTTCAGATACTGCAGCACAGAAGAGTTGAGGGGGAAAAACTCATCACTCCCCATCCTTGGAACCCCACGCGCGCTCGGCGCTCCTCGACGCGCAACTTTTCCTCCTCCCCACGCGACTCCGACTCCTCTCCCCCATCGCATCGGGCACGCCGCTTCTGCCTCGCGCACCTTCCCGGCTAAGGGTGGCAACGGGTCGGGTTCAGATCGGGTGGAGTCTCCGTGCACCCAAAACCAAAACCCGAAATCGAAACCCGAACCCGAACCGAAAACCGATTCGGGTGGAAATCCATCACCAAAACCAAACCCACGGATACCCGAAACCCGAACGGATACCCGAAACCCGAATGAATACCCGAAACCCGCGGATAAATATACACATATTCACATGTATAAATAAGAGGCAACAAATAATAAATATTTTCATGAGTCAATTTTGAATAGATTTAATAATCTAAGTAAATATGTTATTATTAACATATTATAAAACATGAGTTTTTATTTCAAATGATTTATTTCGGATATCCATTGGATATCCACGGGTGAAAAACCAAACCCGATACCAAATCCAAATCCAAAACCAAACCCGAAAACTATGAGTGAGAAACCATCCTAAACCCGAACTCGCAGGACCCGAAACCCGTGGGTATCCGCCCCGAACCCGATCCGCTGCCATCCTTATTCTCGCCTCTCCCTCGCCGCCGCGCACGTCACCCCGCCCCTCCCCGGCCACATCTCCTCTGAATCCAGTGACGACACCGCTTGGGTGAACCGGCGCAGCACCACTTGGGATGACGAACTCGACGAGGAAGCCGGCGCAACATCGTGTGGGCTCGAAACCCTAGCTCCGGCCGCCGGAGGCGATGGCTGCTACCGTGGCGCTTCGGCCGATGACGAGGAGGACGATGTGGGGCGACGCCTTCGTGGCCCTGGAGGGCGCGGGCTCCGCCACTCGCGGGCGTCCATGCCGCGGGAGCCAGCGGCGCTGCACCCCATCGAGCGGCAGCAGGGCAGCAGGGCTGTGGGCGCCTTTTGGACTCCCCGTACAAGTGAGGTCGTCGATACCCAGAGTTGATTCTGTGTCAGATGCGAGGATTGATTGCCGCGTAGAGCACCAGCAAATGAAAAGGCAAGGTCAGAGTTTGGTAGCAAGATTAGTAGAGAACGTATTAGTCGCGAGGTTGGATGCAATAGCACGCAAAACCCTTGCTCATCGTCAGAGAAAAACCCTGTTAAAGCAATGTGTAACATCCGTGATTTGGGGCTATTTTACGTTGTATTTTCTTTTTCTGAAAATTCCAACCCTCCAGTTTTTGACAAGTGTGATTGGTATGTCCTTGTTCTAACATCCGAATTCTTCACATTTTCAGTTATATTTCAAGATCCTGTGGTCACGTGCACTCTCTATCTATGTCCATTATCATCTCTACTTTAGTTCAGTCTCATATTTTATCTCCTATATGGGTATATAGGCAGTGTGTTTTGCATATTAAATCAGCTTGGGATCTTGCATATATTCTATTGGCAGCTCTGTGTTAGCAGTGGTTCTGACCCCAAGTCAAATGTCTGAATTTTTATCATACTTCTTGATACGTGAGCACCCTGTGTCTCATGATTTGTTTGTGTTTTTTTGCTCTGCTTAGAACTATTTAATGATTGATACTTTACTCCACTGCAAATAAGAACCACAAACCAATGCAACTCTGAAATGTTAAATTTTGTCAAATTCATGGTCAGTTAGTTGGGCCATTTACTGAAAAAAGTTGTGCACTGATTGAACTACGAAGTGAATCATATAGGTATGAACCTGTCATACTATAGACACATGCAGGCTTTGCAGTTGTCTAACTCCAAGGATGATGCCAGTCCAATTGGTATGTATTTCTTCAATTCAGATTAACCTATTGTTTTATTTGGTTCATTAATATTCTTTCATATTTTGTTCTAATTTTTTGTCTCTATATCTCTAAGTTATACTAGCTTGGGATTATTCTTCATGAGTTTGCACAAGGTTTATTTTCGGAGGAAAAACTAGAATGCTTCAGGTCATGAAGTATGACACTGAAGTTGAGAGTTTATCAAAGCAAGGTCAAGGACCTCAAAAGGTATAAACTCTGGCATGCTCGTCCAGTATTTTCATTTTTATTTTATTATTACTACTTTCCCAGAGCTGAATAGTGTTATCCGTTATTTGTAGCGACTTGCTTATGCTACTTTAACATGTAATTAAACTTCTTTATTTTCAGGTCCAGACCCGAACTAGGAAAATGAATTCTCAGGGTGCTAAAACAATTGTCAGGGCTGCAGCAATTATTCTATCTGACTTATTAGCTGTTGGGTAATTCTCTATTATGGCTTGGGACATATGAGTCAGATCAGTGAAAGAAATAGATTTTTATAAACATGTTTAGTATTTTCGTTTGTATTTACTATTTTAGTTAATAAGGCAACATGGTTTCCTTCTTTTTTGTATTCAGCTAGGAGTGGCACATAACAATGATCTGGTGTAGCAATGCTCTAGCCCTGGTAAGCTCTTTCCTTCTCTGAAGGCAAGGGGTGCTCACTGCTGCTTGTTACGGGAAGTCGGGAATGACCTTGCTCATGGCCATAGGCATGGTATGCGGCTAGCTCATGAGAGGGGAGGAGACACATGGACTGCCCCCGTCGATACTACTCACCACACTTCCGTCAGGTACATCTCCCTTCCCACAGGATTGAAAACTAACGCTATTCCTATAGAAAAGGGGCTTCAGAAGAAAAACAGAGCTTAGATGATATAAGAGTATAGGACTATTACAGGCACACCTAGACTAATTCATCAGGCACTCCAATCATTTGGATCTCATAGATGACCAACTGAAGAAAAAAATTTACAAAGCACTAGAAGGACTACTCCATGATGGAAGAAAATCCCAATTAAAATGGTGTAATATTCTGGTTTAAACATCTGCAGTACCATTTCCAAGCAATAAATATCAATTGTGCTCTTGGTTTAAATGTCAATTGATGCGGATATATCATGATTTGCATTTTGACTTTTAGTTACATGAATGAAAATGGAATTTGACGTTATTCTAATTATTGGATTATGTGTGGAGCTCTATGGTTTTTAATATGAAGATGGCTAACTAGAACTTTTCAGCTCCATGTTTTTTTTTTCTTCTTTTTCAGTTTTTACATGGCATCAGTTGGTACTCCATCATCCTGACCTCTTTCTCCTCCTGCAGCAGTGGCTGAGTGATGGTGCGTGCCACAGACGTTATGCAGGATACGAGGCCGCAGCGGCATTGATGATGCCCTGCTTGTATTTTTTTTCTTTTACTATTCTATTTCTCAGGTTTACGGTGCTTCGGAACCGTGCTATATATTCTGATTATATATTCATATTTTTTTTTTGTTTGCATTGATGGTGACCATACGATGGGATTGACTAAAAAAATGATCCCATTGGTTTTTGTTTGCGTTTAATAACTTGGACATATATGCCTTTTGGTTATTTGATTTGTATGGCTATATGCTGTCGTAGCGTTAGCACGGGCATTATACTAATAAGTACTAAGTCAGTACGCCACACCAGCTACTGTGTCGGGTAAACACCTGTTTGGACTTGAATGAGACCTGTACTAACTTTAGGGACCATAAATGCATTTTGATACTTTGGGGGACCTATATGACACTAGAAAGAACTAGCAAATATGCTAGGTGCATTACACGGAAGTTAATCCATTCAGCTGCATTCACCGCTTACGATTCAGGAATGAAGCTGGCGTCGGCGTGTGTCAACCGTGGCCTTGTTTATTCGTCTTATAATTCGTCTTTTTCAGCTTGTTTTTTCAGCTGGTATAGTATTTTTTTCTCACAATAAATCAGCCAACAGTGTTTTTCAGCCGGCTTATAAGCACAGTTGAATGGGCCTTATGACTTCTTTAAATTCCAAAATCCGGCACAAATTCATCTCTCGCATGTGTGTCCCACCAGGTGATGATCACGCGGCCTAACACCACCCGCACTACTGTACGCGATGCCATCCGCTACGCTCCACATCAGCGACTATAGCGGTCGAATCGTCTGCAGCGGGAGCCTGTATCTGTGGCGCGATGCCGGAGGCACGCTAAAGGCCGGCTGGCCCACATGCACGACCAGCAGCCACAGCGCTTTGCATGCGTGGTAAGCCTGGGCGTTCGGGTTACCCGATTTTTTCGGGTCGGGTAATTCGGGTAATGAAAACTGCTACCCGATTTTTGCCCCGAAAAAACACTACCCGCAAATTCGGGTACCCGATAATTCGGGTTCGGATTCGGGTATTACCCGATATACCCAAATTTACGGAAAACAACAAATTACACTAAATTTCAGTAGCGATCTATACATAATTTCAGCAGCATTTGTATAGAATTTCAACAGCAATTTGCAGAGAATAATATATTACAGTCCCTCGTTCAAATAGAGAGAATTATATTCTAATAAAGTGACAAGTGAAAGTGTTCAACTAACAACATATGATAAATAGAAAGACAAAAATAAATCTTTGGGTAGTTCGGGTAGTTTGGGTACCTGGAGATATTACTCGAATTACCCAAACTAATTTCGGGTAATCAAAATCGCTATCCGAATTTGGGATCGGGTACCTCGGGTTTGGGTAATTCGGGTCCAGGTTCGGGTAATTCGGGTATGGGTAATGGGTATCGGGTATTTTTAGGGATGAAAACGGACGGAATTTTTCCCGTACCGTCCCGTTCCGTTTTCTATATTTTCCCGTCCGTTTCCGTATTTGCGAGATCCCGTTTTCGTATTTGCGGAAGTAGAAAATGGTGTTTTCCGTCCGTTTCCGAGTAATCCCGTTTTAATATGGAATAGACCCGTATTTATTCCGTTTTTATCCCGTTTTCAATCTATACTCAACATGTTCAACAATTACATGTCCTTATGTTATGTTAATATAACTACGAATCACCAAATATGCCTCTTATGTTCACGTACATAGCATGTAAATGAATATTAAACTTTGTATATATTATTACATGACTTTATATATGTATACTTTGAGAATATTATATTATGTGATCTTAATTTAATTTTCCAGCTCTCCATCCGTATTTGTTCGTTTCCGTATGTCCGCATATTCCGATTCCGTTTTCGAACCCGTATTTTCCGAACCCGATCCCGTTTCCGCCAAAAAATATAGAAACGGAAGTAGAAATAGGATTTTTCCGTCCGTTTCCGTCCGTTTTCATCGCTAGGTATTTTGCCTAGGCTTAATGCGTGGAAGATGCAGAGGTGGGTCCCAATTTTTTAACCAACCAAAAAATACTATAACTCAAAAACCAAAAACTCAAATTAAATTTTGATTGCACCATTAAATTCGTTTCAATAAATCTTTCAAAACAAGATCTCGTATGGATATATTTAGATAAAATTTATATAAATAACATGTGGGGTCTATAAACAGGTAGTTGGGATAGAGGAAGATATAAAGCATGGATGGATGCGGAAAAACGGTATATAAATAAGTGACTAGGACGGAATATTCCTTATAGAGGATGAATATAGAGGTTCATGAGTGCGGATAGTCTGGTATGGTTCAACAAGTGGAGCATCAGGTACCTAGTCGGCGCGTCCCTTGGCGATGATCAGTCAGCCCATATCAGCTCCCGTTGTCAACGATCAGTGGCACGCGCCGGGGCTCTGTAGATGTGATTCCAAGCTTCCTGTGTCCACTGTCGATGACTCGTGACGTCCTTGTCTCGGCGTGGCTACTCTCTCCTCTCGATCGCGCCCTTGAGGTGTCTGAAGCTGCGCGTGCGCATATATGCCGGCCGGCGAAGAAATTTTTGCAACAGTTTCACCGGATCCGAACCCTGATGCATGCGGGCAAATGCGTGGGCGTGCGATGTTCATCTAGCCACGGGAGCACGCATGCAGCTTGGGGGCTGCTGGACACGAGATGCGTTCCGAGTCAGATGCACGACGTACGGCGGCGCCGGCTCATGTACACTTGTACAGGATACCCATCTCCTCGACACGTCTCTTGGACTCTGCTATGTACGTTCCTATATATGTTTTCCTTTTTTTTTTAATTTTGCATTTGCATAAGAGCACAGCTGCATAGGCACAGCAAGTGTTTTTTTCTTCTTTGTTCTGATATCAATTCTCACGTCCTTTACGCAGCATCAATTATGTTTGTAGCCTGCATGTCTGTTTTTCCCTGTTCGGACTCTGAACTTCTTTCAGTCTTCTAAGGGCCTGTTCAGAATATGAGAAATTCAAGATGAAGCAAAAATGTGGATACATGCAGAGAATAGAGGCCTCGAGATGGTAATCCCATCGATGGCGCAGCAACAGGGCAATGTGCCAGTTGACAATATAGTTTAGATGATTACCTTGTCAGGGAATGGCTGTTACAATCTTTGTGTAAGCTGATCATAAAACTGTAGGGGTGGTGTGGCATCACTAATGGGTGAAGCCATGCAAAAAATGGCGCCTCTTGCGCCAAAACACTTGTAATTAGTTGCTCTCCTCTTATCAATGAAAGCTGATAACGGATCTTTCGAAAAAAAGAATATGAGAAATTTTTATTGTTCCTATATTTTTCTGCAAAATTAAAGTGAATTCTATAAATTTCCTGTATGATTCCTATATTCCAAGCAGATTCTAATGATCTGACACTTATTTAGATAGGAAGAAGTAGTATGTCTAAATCTAAGTCTCACCAAGTACAGGCCCAACTTTCCTTCGACCTCTCTATTCTGGATTCGTGGTTCAGGGCCTATATATTTCTCTTCTTCATTTTTCTTCATACTGTGGATGTAAAACACTGATGTTTTTGGGTTTCAAATGTTCAACTATTTATTGGGTAAAACTATTCAAACCACTTAATTTGAACTACTTGTCATCTTGTCCATTTTATGGTAATTTTTTTAATAATTGGATTTTTTTTGCTGCCGTCGTCTCACTGACACGTGTTCAAAATCGCATCGTAGAAAACACCGTTTGGAAGAGCTAATTGTTGCCAAAACATGGGGCTCCGCGCACGGAGCTGACCAGAAAATACCGTTTGAATGGTACACTGGCCAGCAGAACGGCTCCCAAAGTCAGTTCGAAAATCTATACCGAACGGGCTCAGGGTGTGTTCAGTTCCTTCAAAATTCCAAAAATTTTATAAGATTCCCCGTCACATCGAATCTTTAGACGCATGCATGAAGCATTAAATATAGGTAAAAAAAATAACTAATTATACAGTTTGGTTGTAGATTACGAGACGAATCTTTAGAACATAATTAGTCTATGATTGGATACTAATTGTCAAATACAAACGAAAGAGTTACTGTGCTTCTAAAAATTTTACAGGCACAACTAAACACACCCTTAGTCATGAAATACCTGGACAAGGCAAGTGACTCAGCAGGCCGTGCACTAAAATATCGATTCCACCCAACGTCAGGGCACACGTAATGGTTAGAGCTAAGCCAACTTCTCCAATAATAATAACTTAAGCAAACCTTAAACATGGACAACCTCACACACAAAACCTTAAAATATGTACAAGAGCATAGCTCTTGATTAAAAGCTAACTTTTCTCTTTTTTCTATTAAAAGATGAGAAGAATATTTGGAGCTATCTTCAAAATCCATTGTTGGGGCTGCCCTTAGTCAAATCCGGGAAGAGGCGCATTAGATTGATCGTGCACTAACTGCAGTGGCACACTCACCGAGCTATTAGCTGACCTGTTCAAATCTCTACACACATCCCTTTGTTAATATGGAACGCCCATTTGCTGGCACGCACTACTAACTCTACTATACTTACCATCTCTAATCTATATAATCTATACAATTGTGCATGATCTTCTAGACTTGGTCCGGCAAGAGATTGAGCAGGGACTAGGAGAAGGGCAACAAATACCAATTCAAAACGCAACAAGCTCCTGTACCTCTGTCCCCTGTCTATTTCTGTCCATTTTCAAGTGACCGGCTCGCACAACGAATGATGCATGGCAGCCTCAGATCTGCAAGATCAAGTCAACCAGCGATGGCGCGGTGGACCCGTGCTCTCACCAGTCACCGGTCACCTCACCACCACCATCGGCCGGCCGTCCTTGTCTCTTCCATGCGTCCCGACGCTCCACTAGCAGAACACCTCTATATGTAGCGCACGCCTGTGTGCGACCATGCCGCTCCAGCACCCATTCCGTAATCCAATACAAACCCCACGCACGCACTAGCGCTAGATCACTGGTGGCACTCGCAGCTTGATCGCAATCATCATCGACGACAATGGCGTATTCTTGCGCCGTGCACGGCGCCTCGTGGATCGCCGTGGTCGCTTTCCTTGTTGCTTCCGGCAGCGTCAGCATCCGCGTAGCGGAGGCGAGGTACGGCCCTGGGCACTGGAGCCCTGCCCCTGGCCCTGTGGCGGCCCTCGTCAGCGAGCAGCTGTACAACTCCCTGTTCCTGCACAAGGACGACGCCGCCTGCCCCGCCAAGGGCTTCTACACCTACGCCTCCTTCATCCAGGCCGCCAGGACGTTCCCCAAGTTCGCCGCCACGGGCGACCTCAGCACCCGCAAGCGCGAGGTCGCGGCCTTCTTCGCGCAAATCTCTCACGAGACCACAGGCGGTTGGGCGACGGCGCCGGACGGCCAGTACGCGTGGGGCCTGTGCTACAAGGAGGAGATCAGCCCGGCGAGCAACTACTGCGACGCGACGGACAGGCAGTGGCCGTGCTCCCCGGGCAAGTCCTACCACGGGCGGGGCCCCATCCAGCTGTCCTGGAACTTCAACTACGGGCCGGCGGGGCAGGCGCTGGGCTTCGACGGCCTGCGCAACCCGGAGGTGGTGGCCAACTGCTCCGAGACCGCGTTCCGGACGGCGCTGTGGTTCTGGATGACGCCGCGCCGGCCCAAGCCGTCGTGCCACGAGGTCATGGTCGGCGAGTACCGCCCGACGGCCGCCGACGCCGCGGCCAACCGGACGGCCGGCTTCGGGCTCGTCACCAACATCGTCAACGGCGGGCTCGAGTGCAATCGCACCGACGATGCCAGGGTCAACAACAGGATTGGGTTCTACCAGAGGTACTGCCAGATCTTCAACGTCGACGCCGGCCCCAACCTCGACTGCGCACACCAGCAGCCGTACTAGTGCCACTACTTGATTAACGCGGGGTTCTTAAAGCTGTTTCTATCAGAGTTGATTAAAGTATATTAGCGTTTGGATGAACGTAGTACGTGTGTCCCTACGTTCTCTTGTTCTGACCTATACATGCAAACAGATACTCCCTCCGTCCCTAATTAAGCGTCGTTTTCGGTGTTTGTGCCCGCAAGTTTGACTCGATTTGTATAAAATACGTGCAACATTTGTATCTCCAAATAAATTTATTAAAAAACTAGATTCAAAGATCTTTGCAATGATACTAATTATATACCATAAATATTAATATTTTTTAATATATATTTAATTAAAGTTGTTTCTCGGGAAGCGTAAAGCGACAGATATTTAGGGACGGAGGGAGTATGAATAAAGAACAGTAGACGACAATCACGACATCACCTGTGAGTTACACGCTTTGCCTCCTCAACCGTCTGTGTACTGCTAATTATGCAAATTAGTCCTCCATGCGCGGCAATCAACAAAGAGAGAAGGGAGTCGTCGTCTCATGGACGGCGGCACGTTCATCGTCGAACCTGCTACTGCGCCCTTGGGAGATGCAAGAAGTTCGGCGTTCAGGATGCCTGCAGGATGTGAGCATGTTTCAAACAATTTCTTTTTTTTTTTTTGGAGATTTTTACCTCACTATTTTCTTGCTTAGTTTCTTCTGTTTCTTCAGATTTGGAGGTATTCAGCTCCACGGATGACATAGAGGCACGACCTGCTGCTCTCAAATAATTCTGAATTTTGCATATTTGGTTTGATTGGTACAGGTAAAGGGTACATAACCTAGTACGTTTTTTTATGGCAGATAGTATTCAGTGGGTTTCCAACAGAGGTGCAAATCAAATTGTTCTGCACAAACAGTAACATTTTATCTAGTCATGTTGAAATGAGCTCTGAACTTTCAATACTGATATATGAATTGCGTTTTAAAAAGTATGGCTCCCTAGTATTTTTGTTTTGCTAGTGGCTGATGTCTCCTAGGTATGCATAATTTCAGACTTCAGGATAATATAGCAGTTGATTGTTGGCATAGTGAAACTGCAGCCTCCTACTCTGCTTCTTGTTGAGCTCTGTTGCTCTAATGTAGCATGGACGAGATCCCTGTCCTTCAGGTCTCGGAAGCGAAGAGAATAGCAGAGTCCATTGCAAGGTTGGCTCCGGTTTAGCAGGTGATGGGGTCCATGACACAAGATCGGGTCATTTCTGTCATTTTGTTGTTGAACCCTCAGCATGATCAGTCCTTATGGTGGTGATGTTTGTTAAAGACTGTTTTTCTTATTATCTATGTACTCTACTTGTATTCTTTCAATCCATGCGAATTGTTGATAGTGTGCTGATTAAACCAGCGGCAACATAGGCATTGGACTTGTCTTTATGGGTGCTCGGAAGGGTTACAAATATATAAATTGGTTCAATACGAGCAAGAACTTCAGAAACAATAGGATTGTATTTCATGTCCAAGTCAGTAACAATGTACCAAACCAATTCTTCAACATCAAGGGGCATGACAATAAATGTCAACACACCAGCTAACAACTTCATCTTCTGATATATATATATATATATATATATATATATATATATATATATATATATATATATATATATATATATACAGCAATTAATCATTAGGGTTCCCTTCTAGGAAGTTGCTACGTGATCCTATGGTTGATAACCACGGCACGAGTTTACGAGGCATAGATGGCCTCGAGCCCCCTTCATACTTGAGCTGCAATTCCATATAGTTGCCACCACCTATGCCAATCCTGCCTAGAGCGGGTGATAGAAAGTAGCTAAGAACATGGGATACACATGGTTTGACTTGTACACAATCTTGTTGTCATCCTTATCACTGATCTAGACATCAGGAATGGCCATAGAGGCATCAAGGGAGCTACCAGCTATGCATTGTGTACCGCATGGATGACATGTTTATCTTTCATAAAACATGGATTTGGAGAGCTTCTCACTCAACTGATGATAAAGAGCCTACACCACTACAGAATTCATCATCACCAATGATACATTCGCCGCCAGTTTGCTCCAAACCTTTGGTGATGCTCATCATTGCCAGTTCGTCTTACGAACTACTGTTGAAAATGGGGGCGATAATCACCATTGGTTGGTAACTTCTTATCACTGCCGACATGGCACATGATGCATTTTGTGATTTTCACCTCCAGATCATAAGGCGCACCAAGGTGGTAGTTTCTTTCACCACCGGATGTAATGGTGGCGTGTCCTTCCATCTGAAAACCGGCGGCAAAAAATTATTATCTCCGCATGTTTCTTATTGCATCGCGTATTGTATGAATCACCGGCGGTGCTAAAACGTTTTACCGCTAGTCGCACACACGGTGCGATGGAGAAGGCCGGTACTATGTCTGCCGCCAGATACGCCAGGCCGGCGGTGAAAATGTTTATCACCATCGGTGGACTATCTAGAAGGGACCTCTTAGCCCGTAAGCTGACTGCCGGTTGTCTCAAAACCGTGAGACATACTAATATTAATAGTGAAAAGGAGTGTTGGCTTCCATACTCTCCTTCCTAATTTGTTTGTACAACAATGATTTTTTGATCAAATCATCTATCAACTAAGGTTTGAAAATCATGGTAGACCGTAAATACTTTAGACATGTGCTTAAGAATATAAACATTGGTAAATTTACTATTATCATCAGTAAACATGACATCGTTTTCTACTTACTAATTAATTTAGTAGCATGACACAAACATCATGAAACACAAGCTAAACATTGGTACATGTAGGATAGGGCAACAGATGGCTCTTGCCTTTTGGACATGCATCAAAATAGATTGTTTCTTGTTTTCACTTGTATAAATATATTCTAACAAGTATTCTGATGAACAATGGAAAAAAGATGGGTGTCCTAACTGATTATGCCATGTGTTGGATGAAGGTTTCATGGTGCCACAAATGGGGGTATAGGACGCATCCACATTTCCCTTGCATAAGTGTTTTCCTCGTTACGCTCTAACTAGAAAGTCTTTTGGTGAAAATTTTGAAAAACATTATTATTGGTAGGAAGTTAATGAACATAGATTGGATTCTTTGAAGCATTAGGGACATAAAGAACATCTTTGGGAACAAGATTCCTACTCACTGTATGCATAGTAGATGGACCAACATATCTAATTTCCATACCTAAAGCATTTGCAACATGGATCTCTGGTCATTGCCATCATACTTCTCACTGATTGTAGGCTTTTCCTACTCACTAGTGGTGTTGATCTGTGGCACCAGTGTTGATTTGTATATACTAGATCGAATCCAAGTTGTAGAAGATGGTGCAACAACAACGTTTCATTCATCGTGCACAAAGTTCTCTTCGAATATGTGCAAGCAATGTGAGGCAAAATGAATGTCCTCCTTGAAGCAAACATGGTATCTAGTATTGCTGTGAGGTTAGTTTCCACTTGTGTTGTTGGAGAAAGTAGGGGTGGCTTCTATTGTTGCCGACATAGTTCAAGTCACGGCTACCACCACGGACAAAATAATTGTCTCCATGAATGCCACCAAGGTGGTAGTTTCTTTCACCGCCAGATCATAAGGCGCACCAAGGTGGTAGTTTCTTTCACCACCGGATGTAATGGTGGTGTGTCCTTGCATCTGAAAACCAGCGGCAAAAAATTATTATCTCCGAATGTTTCTTATTGCATTGTGTATTGTACGAATCAACGGTGGTGCTAAAATGTTCTACCGCTAGTCGCACGCACAGTGCGATGGAGAAGGCCGGTACTATGTCCACCGCCAGATACGCCAGGCTGGCGGTGAAAATGTTTATCACCATCGGTGGACTACCCAGAAGGGACCTCTTAGCCCGTATGCTGGCGGTAATAATTATCACCGCCGGTTGTCTCAAAACCGTGAGACATACTAATATTAATAGTGAAAAGGAGTGTTGGCTTCCATACTCTCCTTCCTAATTTGTTTGTACAGCAATGATTTTTTTGATCAAATCATCTATCAACTAAGGTTCGAAAATCATGGCAGACCATAAATACTTTAGACATGTGCTTAAGAATATAAACATTGGTAAATTTACTATTATCATCAATAAACATGACATTGTTTTCTACTTACTAATTAATTTAGTAGCATGACATAAACATCAGGAAACACATCTAAACATTGGTACATGTAGGATAGGGCAACAGATGGCTCTTGCCTTTTGCACATGCATCAAAATAGATTGTTTCTTGTTTTCACTTGTATAAATATATTCTAACAAGTATTCTGATGAACAATGGAAAAAAAGATGGGTGTCCTAACTGATTATGCCATGTGTTGGATGAAGGTTTCATGGTGCCACAAGCAAGCTTTCTAACCAAAGTGAACCACATGGAATGGGGGTATAGGACGCATCCACATTTCCCTTGCATAAGTGTTTTCCTTGTTACACTCTAACTAGAAAGTCTTTTGGTGAAAATTTTGAAAAACATTATTATTGGTAGGAAGTTAATGAACATAGATTGGATTCTTTGAAGCATTAGGGACATAAAGAACATCTTTGGGAACAAGATTCCTACTCACTGTATGCATAGTAGATGGACCAACATATCTAATTTCCATACCTAAAGCATTTGCAACATGGATCTCTGGTCATTGCCATCATACTTCTCACTGATTGTAGGCTTTTCCTACTCACTAGTGGTGTTGATCTGTGGCACCAGTGTTGATTTGTATATACTAGATCGAATCCAAGTTGTAGAAGATGGTGCAACAACAACGTTTCATTCATCGTGCACAAAGTTCTCTTCGAATATGTGCCAACAATGTGAGGCAAAATGAATGTCCTCCTTGAAGCAAACATGGTATTGTTGTGAGGTTAGTTTCCACTTGTGTTGTTGGAGAAAGTAGGGGTGGCTTCTATTGTTTCCGACATAGTTCGAGTCACGGCTACCTCCATGGCCAAAATAATTGTCTCCATGAATGCCAGTCCTCATCATAACAAGTATCCTACGCCCACACCATCAAGTAATTGAAATGATTATCTCACATTTCAAACAGATTATGCTCGAGATCTATTCTTGTATATGCACAAGCAACAACAACACAATAGTACAATAGGTGCTAGCAATATCAAAGATTTATAGATCCATAGAAATGAGATATTACAAGGATTCATGTTATGGTAGACACACAAAAATGCTAACCAACAACATAAAGGATAACTTAACCTTCTCCACTTTGCCAGAGCACAATAGCAAGAGACACAAAGAAAGCAATTCTAAAATAGGACCCTTACTACCAATAGACATAGACCACCATGCAATAGAGCTGGCATGCATGGCTGCTGT
Source organism: Saccharum hybrid cultivar R570 (assembly GCA_038087645.1). NCBI lineage: Eukaryota > Viridiplantae > Streptophyta > Magnoliopsida > Poales > Poaceae > Saccharum > Saccharum hybrid cultivar. Next base: position 9,929,169 of record JAQSUU010000119.1, on the reverse strand, counting down.
AGGAGCGATGATGCCTCATTCCATGGGAGGGCAGGGGTCCCTTTCCCATGTCTATAGGAACCTTGAGAAATAATCCATATTGTAAGGGTGCATCATGTCAACCTCGCCACTGCTACTGACGAAGGGACGGGAGACAATGGTGCCAAGCTCCCCTCCGTTGGTGGTGAGGCTAGCAATCCAATCCTGCTGCTGGGGTGGCACGTGTCCCACCGCTGGCACCAATGATGTTTGTATCTCATTGAAAGTGTAGGGTGCTAGTAGCTGGGCTGACGATGACCCTAGCTGCAGTGGCAGAGGGGGCTCCGGTGCTGCTCCCTTTCCCTGCCAGATGCCAAGCTGACGAAGCTGCTGTATACGCTCTTTGACTTTCTTAGTCTTCTCTTCTACCATCTCGCCAAGGCTGGTGCGTTCCTTCTCAGTGGTGCCGATGAGGCCAGGGCAGCGTCCATCCATGCTCTCATAGAGAAGGAACGAGATCTCACGTTTATAGTTCTCATGTTCCAACCTACTTACCTGGTGTTGGAGCTTGGGGATGCGGTTGCTAAGAAGTTCCTCCTGATTCTGCGTTTTCTTGAATCTTTTTCCACAATCTGGCATGTTGATGAATTTTTGGAACATAGCTTTGGCCTCTGAGTCATTAGGCCAAGCCAATGGCTTATCTTGATTCTCGCCGTATAACACCACACCCACCTTGGTGCCGTAAAGCGTGGCTAGCTCATCGACCTTCTTCTTAATGCCATCGCGGCGCCTCTTAAACGTTGCACGACGGCTGGAGGCTTTGGTGATCCATTGAAGATTCACCTTCTTGCGAGCCATGATCCTAGCGTTCTAGGGTATCAAGCAAGAAAGCTAGCCTACAAATTTGGGACCCCTAACTCTGCTTATTCAAACATTATATAGATCTTTAAACTCTCATCCTTGTAGTTGGCAGAGTTAAAAGTCAGCCTAGCGTCTACACAACATTATCCAAAAGAAAAAAAAATAGGAAGGAAAAATTGTTGCTTTGGTTATGAGAGGTTAGATGATAGCGGGTGAAGGCTTATGTTTATATAGATCCTGAGACTCTAGCCTAGATGAAATATAAGTGAATAGTAATTATTATAAACATGATATTATGGCAAACATTTACTTCTGGCCAAATTAGATTCATCATGAGGACCGCGTGATAGTAGTCAAATGCTCATTACTACTTTCTACCAAGGCCACCAGCATAGAACCTTCGTCTTGAGCAGGTAGGTTAGGCAGAAGTCATGTGAGACATTTCCTAGATGAAATATATTGGTGAATAGTTATTATCCTCCTCCCCTTATTAGTGAATAAGCAACCAAGAGTGGAAGAGGGGAGAGGAGACTACTCAATGACATTGACAATTTGCCACTACACATGATCCTAAGAGCCATGTGAGCCAAAGGAATAGTTTTTGCATTTTCAGTGAATATTTTATGTGGTTTTTAAAAACACTTAAAACTATTCTAATTAAATTGTTTGAAAGTTTTTTACGTTAACTGAATGTTTATTTGGCGTTTCCTTGATTTTTTTGGGGAGTTCCTATGAGGTTCTCAGTATCAATTGGGTAGAAAGAAAAGAGAGGACGCACATGGCAGTATGTCAATATAATTTCTCAAATCATCATATAAATCCATCTAAGATTGTCTTAATTCAATTTTTTTTAGTTTGACTAGACCTTGTTATATATGCGTGTGTGCTAACCTAAGTAAATTTGTATATAATAAAAAAATAATTTTCATAATAGATCTAACAATTCTGATCCTATATTTCAAATTCTCAATCCATATGAATTATTTATATTGATGGTCAAAATTTAAAAGTTATCAAATCTAAATGGTCTTCTATATTTTGATTGGCAGAAGTATATCTCTAAATTTCTAACTTTTTTGCAGGTTGAAATATAGACCGTATAGTGTAAACGCATGTACGTTCACCCCTATGGACACATGGACAAGCATCCTACCCCTATGAGTAGATGTGAAAGACTAAACTGGTAGAAATATGTATCTAAATTTCTTACTTTGATACAAGTAGAGAACATTCACTGTATATTATGAACTTCTACGTATTTTGATCGTTTGCCCTAGCAAACATCAAGGCATATAGGAGGCATACCACGATGCAATTATACTATCAGTACATATAGCCTCTCGATGGAAATCGGGTGGCCAACATGGCGTGCTGTGATTGACCTGCGTGAAAGGTGGGCCAAAACTTTGAATTTATTCTTTGTTAATTTAAAACAAAAAATTGTCTCTGTGATTTGCTGTGGTGCTTACTAGGCCTCGAACTAATCAGATTTAAGCATTATTTTAAGTGGACGAAGGTTCTGTCCTGGTGGCCTTGGTTGAAACAAGTAACGAGCATTTGACTGCTATCACGTAGTCCTCATGATGGAGCTAATTAGGATAGAACTAAATTTTTGCCACAGTACCATGTTTATAATAATTACTATTCACTTATATATTTCATCTAGGCTAGAGCCTCGAGATCTATATAAACATCTGTCTTCCCCTACTATCATCTAACCTGTCATGACCAAAGCAACAATTTTTTGTTCACTTTTTTTGTTTTCAATAAATGTTGTAGTAGAGGCTAGGCTGACTTGAACTCTGCCAACTATATACATGAAAGTTTAAAGATCTATAATTTTTGAATAAGGGGTAAGGGTCCCAAATTTGTGGATTAGCCTTCTTGCCTGATAGCCTAGAATGCTAGACCCATGGCTCGCAAGAAGGTGAATCTCCAATGGATCACCAAAGCCTCAAGCCGTCCTGCAACGTATAAGAGGCGCTGCAATGGCATGAAGAAGAAGGTTGATGAGCTGGCCACGCTCTGTGGTGCCAAGGTGGGTGTGGTGTTGTACGAAGAGAATCAAGTTAAGCCATTGTCTTGGCCTAATGACTCGGTGGTCAAAGATATCTTCCAAAAATTCATCAACATGCCAAATTTTGGCAAAAGATTCAAGAAGACACAAAATCAGGAGGAACTTCTTAGCAGCTGCATCCCCAAGCTCCAACACCAGGTAAGCAGGATGGAAAATGAGAACTACAAACGTGAGATCATGTTCCTTCTCTATGAGATCATGGATGGACGCCGCCCCGGCCTCATTGGCACCACCAATAAGGACTGCACCAGTCATGGTGAGATGGTGGAGAGGACTAAGAAAGTCGAAGAACTTATACAACAGCTTCAGCTTGGCATCTGGCAGGGAAAGAGAGTAGCATTGGATCCCCCTCTGCCGCTACAGCTAGCGTCGTCGTCAACTCAGCCATCACTAGCACCCTACACCTTCAATGAGATACAAAAGTCATTGGTGATGGTGATGAGATGCAAGCCACCCCCACAGTCGAATTGGATTGCCAACCTCACCACCAATGGAGGGGAGCTTGGCTTCGTTGGTAGCAGCAGCAAAATTGACATGATGCAGCCTTATAACAATGATTATTTTTCAACGTTCCCATGGACATGGGAAATGGATCCTTGCCCTCCGATGGAGTGAGGCGTCATCGCTCTTGTTGTTGCCATGCATGCATGCCAGCTCTACCTGCATGGTGATCTATGTCTACTACTAGTATGTGCCCTATTGTAGAATTACTTTCATGTGAGTCTTGCAGTCTTGCTCTGGCAAAGTGGGAAAGCTTAAGTTATCCATTATGTTTTTGGTTAGTAATTCTGTGTGTCTAACAATGGAATATGGAATAGTGTTGTGTAGTAGGGATTAACATAGCGTGAATCCGTATAATATCTTAGTTGTATGGATCTATAAATCTATGATATTGCTAGCCTATTATACATTTGTATTGTTGTTGCTTGTGCATATACAAGGATAGATCTCAAGCACAAACCATATGAAATGTGAGATATTAATTCATTCCAATTACTTGATGGTGGGGCGCAAGATACTTGTCGTGATGACGACTGAGAGTTTGATGTGATGAATAGCCGCTACTAGAGGATGCATGATTCTGCAATTGTAGGCTTGTCTCCATGCTTCCTGAGATAACATGAACATAGTGGCAATTTTTGCAAAATCCAAGTGCAAAATGTTGGTATTTCAAGAGATGATGTTTTATCAAATGACAACCTTGTGTTACATTATGAAAAAGGTACTAGGTGGATCATATCAAGAAATTTCCATGAAAATGTCTTTGACTATTAGCAAATATTAGGAACATTAGTTGACAAAGAAAAAATAATCTCCATTGGCTCTCTAGGCCTGAAAATTCCCACGTTAAACAAAGGGTGAAAAAAATAGGAAAGTCCACTCATTTCAAAATCACCCATCACATACAAAACTATAACCAAAATCTTCTTTAAATTTATGAATAGACCACCATAGATATTATGAAAATAATACTACTTAGAAAACAAAGCTAAATGGCAATAAAAATAATCTTTTTTCAAATTGGCAAAAATCTTCTAATTTATGTAAAAGTTTCTCAAGCATTCTATACATCAACATATCAAAGTTGAAATCAAATGAGCTATTGATGATCTAAAATGTACGAATAAAAGTGGAATCATAGAACATAATGCATTATGATGAGATAGAATGCAATAGAAACAAGGATATTGATCGGAGTACCTACTCCAAAGGGTCAAAGGAAGCTCTTTAATTCATTTCTTTATTCTTACATTAAGGAATAAATCAAATCTCCCCAAGTAGGATTTTGATACAACATATATAGATAGGTGTAAAAGAAGGAAAATAAGATAAGGCCCCGCACAAGGGGATGGCACAAGTGTTCGCGATATAGAAGCACAAGGGGATGGCACAAGTGTTAGCGATATAGAAAAATTCTTTCTCCTTGTAATAGATATAGCTCTAGCTTAGGGTTGACTGAGACTAGGTGGTTGTCGTATTTTACTCAATAGAATAGCATATTTCATGTATCCCGTTGTTGTAGATTAGTCTTCATGTCCCTAAAGCTTCAAAGAATCCAATCTATGTTCATAAACTTCCTACCAATAATAATGTTTCTCAAATTTCACCAGAAGACTTTCTACACTTATGCAAGGAAAATGTAGACGTGGCCTATACCCTATTCCATGTGGTTCACTTTGCTTGTGGCACCATGAAACCTTCATCCAACACATGGCATAATCACTTAGGCCAAGCATCATTTTTCCATTGTTCATCAGAACATTGGTTAGAATATATTTATACTAGTGAACAAAGGAAATATTCTATTTTTGATGCATGTCAAAGAGCCATCATTGCCATATCCTACATGTACCAATGTTTAGATTGTCTTGCATGATGTATGTGTCTTGCTACTATATTAAGTAGTAAGGAGCAAACTATATTAGATTTACTGATGATTAATAGTAAATTTACCATGGTTTATCTTCTTAAGCACAAGTATTATAACTAGATTCAAACTAGTATATATATCAACATTAGTGCTACTGATCACGTCACTAGTAAGTAGGAAAAGCCTGCAACGAGTGAGAGGTATGGTAGCAATGACCTGAGCGCCTGATCCATGTTGCAAATGCTTTAGGTATATGGAAACTAGATATGTTGATCAATCTTCTATACATAGTGCTAGCAGGAATCTTGTTCTCAAAGATGTTCACCATACATATTGCCACTACAATGAATCCTCACATCAACAACCAAATCTAAGCGACCACAGGTAATATGTGGTCATCAGGGTCCATGTGCCATCTGTCTGAGTGGTGCTCAGGGTGCCCGACGACCAAATTTTGCCCGATCATCATCGGGGTTCCCTATGTGGTCGCTACACCCTGTTTTGGCCATTGCCCATTAATTGTATTAATGATGGAGCCTTTAACGACCATGGATGACCACATATTTATGGCCGTTAAAAACTTTTAGCGACCACATATCGACTTTTAATGACCATATATCTCATCGTTAATACCCCCTTTTTCTTGTAGTGTGCTAGTAGAAAATCATATTCATCATATTTTTATTTCCAAACATTTCTAAAAGTTTTAGGATGTGAATCATTGCTAACTTGAGCACCAATATATGAAGATCCAAACATCGCTTTCTTGATAGCCGTCTGATTTTCTTTCTTTGTTGTCATCTTGTTTATGGTCAACATATTCTGGGATGAACTCTGTATTAAGAACAATAACAAAAAAATCTAGCAATATCGTGTTCCTTAGTGAATTTCAATTCAATTATGGTTAACATTATGAGTCAACCTCTTTGGGCATTAGGGTAAAAAATTAGTAGTGCAAGTGGCATACAAGCCGGAATTACCTCCTAATGCTATCCATCCCACAGTCCACATGTTTGAACTCAAGAAACATGTTCCACCAACTCAGATTGTTTCTTCGGGTCTGACATCATTGCAAGAAGATTTGAAGCAGGCAATGGTGCTTTTCACGCTATTGATTCCCGACTTGTCAGGAAGGGCTCCGCAACTCTTTCTCAAGTCAGGGTGTAGTGGTCAGGCCTTCCCCCACAATGTTTGACTTAAGAGGAAGTATTTGATCTGCGGCGCACGTTACCAAGTCCTCTAGTTTGGGGACAAGCTAGATTCATGAGCCAGAGGCGACTAAGCAAGCAACTGGTGAAGCAAGAATGAAGGCAGCAAGACTTGAAGTTTAATGAAGGTAGATTGGGTCCGGTTTGGCCCCGTAAGTTTTGGGCCTATAAGCCCAAGCCAGGTGCATATAATCGTCATGTATCCACTAGAGCGGGAAAGGAAAAACAAACCTGACAGTCTTTGTTTCTTCCTCCCCTTGTCAAGGTTCTGTCTCCACCCTCTTCCTCCCATTCGTAGTTATCAAACTCAAATTCGATTTTTGTAAGCATATGTGTGAAGATTATCTAGAACCGTAACACATTGGAGGGGCGCTTCACGGATGGAGTAGTGGGAAACGGAGGCGGGCGATCGTGTTGTGTTGGCGACTAGGCATCTGCGGCGGTTGCCCAATAGAAAGGCAAGCAGGGGATTCCTTGCCACACTTACAATCTGCACCTCCATGTTTACCCATAATTTCAGAAAGCTCCTGAAAAGGATCCGACAAGCCTAGAGGGGGTGAATAGGCTTGTTTAAAATAAAACTCAATGCGGTGGTTGGTTACATGTGTGGCATTGCTATGATGTGGCAGTGCCAGGTACAATGCGATGGTGTGTCAGAGTAGCTTGAAGGCACAATTCAAAATCTACCAAATAAATTTAGATCGAGTAAATTATTGATGTTCCTAGGGTAGGGTTGAACCTATTTCACCACTTGAACTAGGTTGGAAGCTAAGGCACAAGTAGATCAGGAGCAAACCCTAATAATATACGAACACATACAAATAGAGCACAACCAAATAGCAAGAACACAAGAGACCTAGAGATTTATCCCATGGTTCAGCTCGCCACTAAGGCTTGCCTACCTCCATGTTATTGAGGAAGCCACCAAGGCTTCGGTTTCGCAAACCCTATCCTCTTCTCAAGTCAAGAGCACAAGTCTCTTGATATGAGAGCTCTTACTAGATGTTATTAGGTGAGTTACAAACTTCCTGGAGCACCCACAAGAGTTGGGAGCTTCAACGGGTGATGCCTAGCCTGCTAGGAGCTCTTTCTCCAAAAGTAATGAACACAATCTACTAGCTGAATGCGAAACAAGTGCTCTAGGAGTTGAAGCTCAGCTTGAGAAGCTCTCTATTGACGTTTTGAGGCTAATCTCTCAAGAAATCTTAAGGGAATCAATGGGAGAGGTGGAGGAGCCTTCAATGGAGTTGGGGAGAGCTGTCTGAAGGTTGGTGGTGAGTTATCCTCGGCATGACCATTGGGAGGAAGAAGAAGAGGTATAAATACCTCCCATTTCCCAACTAGCCACTAAGTCACGGCAGTGCCATGAAATGTGCAGTAGTGCCACGCCAAATGCAGCAGTACCAAGCCAACCAGACAGCACGTAATAGGTTTTATCTTTGGGCTACTTTGGCTTGCTTGAGGATTTGTGTATGGTGGTTGTTTTAAGCACTTGGTGGACATTAAAGCTTACGCATTGTATTACCCTTTACAGTGTGGCATTTCTTATACTCAATTTCAAAAGATAAAAGAATTTAAACGCCCTTCGAGTCCATCACCGCGTCCCTTTGTTATTGGTGTTCCACCATCTTAAATAGCATCCTCATAATCATATCACCTGCTTGTCAACTCCATAAATCTCATTAGTCCTCTAATTGTGTGGTCACTAATACCAAAACCCACAATTAGGGCTTGGTTGCACCTACAGGTCTAATTTATTAAAATCAATTTATTTTTTTGCACACTAACATCATAATTCTAAATTATGACATCATAGATTTTAATTTCAGGTATAAAATAATTCATAAAATGGTAATTTTGTGAAAAGGTCCATGGTTTTATATAATGTTTTTTAGGTCCAAAACCTTTTCATTTTAGTCCCTAATTTTGAAAAGTATTTACAAATATGTCCCTGGAACATCAAAAGCTCATCTTTTAATTTAGTTGTAGCTCTGATTATGTTGGCTTTTGTGCTAACGCGATGATAGCAACGAGACCTAGACATTAGTAACCTTTATAGTATGTTTTATAATGTTTGGTGTATAGTTTGTAGGTTTATTTGATATGCTTGTACCTATTGGTGCTATCTACCAAAGAAGGTTTGAACAAGAATGAATCAAAATAAAGGATTAAGTGTCTGAATAACATGTGGAGGCAAGTATCCTTGACCAGCTTGCACAAACATAGTTGCATGTAGAGTCTTAATTTGAATCCCATGTTAGCATTTACTAGACTTTAAAATATCATCCTTGAAACCTAGTTTGGTTGGTTGGGATGCATTTTATACTAATTTTGATTAATCATGTATGTAGCCTCGGGTTGGTAATATTCTTCGGAATATGGAGAATAGGAACCCGGGACAATGGATGGGTTTGGTAAAGGTTGATTTGTGATGTGATACGGTGGATATTATTAAGGATGGTTTGTGATGTGATATTGTGGATTTTGTTATGGATGTGTTAAGATGTGGTGGTGGTGATGGGTTTGTGCTAGTTCATGCCTAAATTTTAGGGGCCGGTTCTCGGGGCATGCAACCCGACTTATTGTTGACGGTCCTTAAGTATCAATTATAACTATCAAATAAATAGAGAAAAGGATCCAAATGAAACCAATACCTAGACTTAGGGTTTTATCTGACAGAATTCCACGAGTTTTGCTGTTTATCTATTTCTGCAGGGGGTTATCAGGAAAAACGGAAGAAAGGGCCACATGTCGGATTAATGACGGGATATTAACCGAACACGTAATTATCTTACATCTAGAAGAGTCCAGAAGCCACGAGAACGAACGGGAGGCGTAACGGAGCCGGACACAGGGCGCCCGCCCTGGTCCTTAGGGCGCCCGCCCTGGCCCCGGAGCCAATCAGGCTCCGCCTCGAGGATTATGCTCCACCGACCTAGAGGATCAAGGAAAACTGCACGATCAATGTCGGTTTGATCCAACGGCCCAGATTCATCCGAAAGGGCTATATAAGCAAGGCCCCTGCCCCTGGAGGAGAGGCCCCTGTCTCATTATTCAAACCCTAATTCAGGAGGAGAGCCTCTGATCAAGCCCTCGAGCCACCACATCAACTAGATCTCTAGTTAGCATAGCTACATAGGATTAGAACTAGAAGGAGTCAATCTTCGATTGGTTCCCGGATCTGTCAAGAGGATTCTTGGTAATTCCTTTTCTATTCTTCAATTGTTCATCTTAGTTCTTCAATATTATGAATATGACTTTGTTCTATTTCAATATATTGGTTATGACTTTGCTTTACTTGATTATATTTGCAATTATATTGTTCTTAGTTTATCATAGTTATATGCTTGGCTTAGTTAGATTGGAATTATATACATGCTTAGGATCGTATAGCGTTTATCCATGTGCGCAGTGGGTGAATGATAATTATTGTGTAGACGTGGTGTCTATACCGTATTTATTTGCGATTGCACCCTATATGCCGGACCGGTGGGTGGTTCGCGATAGTGACAGCTTCGTTGATTCTTATATAGTCCCCCTCCCGTGTATAGGGCAGGCAGAGCAACACTATTACAGGGGAGTGATTGCTATGTTCTTCATCTTCCTTGCTAATATTCACTATGCATGGATATAATCTTTTCTCACCATGATTGCCAAGTATAATTGCACTAACTATGATATGCTAGACTTTATAGTTAATAATAACTTAGGGAATATCTTTGTAGTTCATCCTAATTCCATGCTAATGACTTGCTAGAATATCTGTTGAGGTGCTTATCATTATTATATGTGGCTAGCTGATCAGATTAATTATCTTTGTCACCATTATCACTTTACCTTTATCCAATGTGACATTTATCCCTGTATAAAGAGATTGATAAATACTCTCGATTACATATGCAATGATGTGTACTCAGTTCCATATTCTCATTCTGTTATCAACCATGATACTTAGAAATCCCTTCCCAGTGGTAAAAATATAAATAACGATACCTGGAATACTTCCTGGTTAAAATGCTACATCGGTATTAATCTGTGCGCTTGCAAATCCCTTTTATTATTTATCTTGATGAGCAATTGCATATTTCAATACCGCGTCTCTCATGTCATGCTGGGGATGACAACTTGGCTTAAGTGGCATGAGGGATAGGTTTGGCATTTTTGGCGCCGTTATCAGAATTAGAAAATTATCTACTTTTGGTAGTGACGTTAAGAATGCCCAACAAGCATTTTTGGCGCCGTTGCCGGGGAAGGTTGATTACTAAGTAGGAATGAATACGGAACTTTGAGTCATCATTCGCATCACTAATCTGATCGAGCTTATCAATTCTCTTATACAGTTTTACCCCTGTATTTTCCATTTTGATTATTTATTGCAGGGTGATGAATGAATAGAAGACATCTTCCAGACAACTTTGTTGATGATCCCGAAGCCTTATTCAGAAGAACAAGAGCCAAGCTCAAGAAGACATCGTCAACACTTCAGCACAAAGCTTCATCCACATCCGAAGACTGCCGAAGTTTCATCCGGAATTTGTCGACTGAATTCGAAGCCATGGCGAACAAGTCGATCCGCGAGTTCTCAGCTCCCACTACGGACAACATCCGCACTGGACCTGCTGGGGAGATCGACCGCAACTTCGAGCTCAAGCCTGGGCTCATCAATATGGTGCAAGCTAACCAGTTCTGTGGGAAGCCACACGAAGACGCTAGTGCTCATCTTCAACACTTCCTGGAGATCTGCAGCACTTTCACCATAGCTGAAGTCCCCAGAGACGCCATACTACTTCGCCTTTTCCCATTCTCACTGTTGGGGAGAGCGAAGCAGTGGTTTTACGCTACAAAGGAGAAGAACACTACGTGGGCACTCTGCTCTACGAACTTTCTGGCTAAGTTCTTTCCCATGGGCAAGACCAATGCTCTCCGTGGGAAGATTACAAGTTTTCAGCAACAACATGATGAATCCGTTCCAGAAGCATGGGAGCGCTTCCAAGACTACATCCTAGAATGTCCCCACCATGGAATGGAAAGCTGGCTACTGATGCAGACATTTTATCATGGGCTCATTAACAGTGCCCGTGAAACCATGGATGCTGCAGCTGGAGGAGCATTCCTGTCACTCACCATACCTCAAGCCACAGCTCTTGTGGAGAAGATGGCATCCAACCAAGGTTGGAATGAAGAAAGAACTCAGACACGCAAGAAAGGTGGAGGTATGCACCAGCTCAAGGAGGTAGACATGTTGGCTGCCAAGCTAGACCTACTCATGAAGAAGCTCGATGATCGAGCTGGAGAAAAGAAAGAAGTCATGCACGTCTACGACTCCCACATGACTTGTGAGGAGTGTGGAGGTACTGGACACTCAGGCAACCACTGTCCAGAGTTGCTGGAGGACGTGAACTACATCAACAATAACAACAACAACTACTACAACCGTCCTCAGCAGAATCAAGGTTGGAATCAACAGAGGCCTAACTACTCAGGTAATTACCAAGGTAACAATTCTTTCAATAATAATAATAATTATCCACCTTTGAGAGAGTTAGTATCCAACCAAGGAAAGCTAATGGATAACCTGTCTAAGAAATTGGCATCTAATGATAAAATACTAGAAAATATAAATAATAGAATGGATAATTTCTCTACTGCCATCAAGAACCAGATTAGCTTTAATAAAATGATTGAATCTCAGTTGAATCAAATAGCTGCTGCTGTTCCTGCTACTAACCCCGGTATACCATCACAACCGGAAGGATTAGAATCTGCAAATCTTGTAGACATGTTTGATGCAGGAGATTACTGGAGTAACCCTATCGTGGAAGTAAGTACTAACCGTCTGCCGGTCAAAAGAGGCGATCCAGGACGCCCCGTCATCCTAGGGAGACCATTCCTGAACACCACGGGAGCTGTCATCTATGCTAGTGCTGCCAAGATCAGTTTCTACATCAAGGGGAGGAAGGAAACATTTTCTTTCAAGAACAAGACCGCACAAATCCCAGAGCAACCCCAATATGAACCAAGGAAGAGGACCAACAGTAGGAACAAGAGCAAGAAGCAAGTGTGGACCGAGACAGTTAAGATGGTCACTGCTATGCACAAAGGTCAAGATCGCCAACTCAAGTCACCGTTCTTGCCTAAGAAGGACGACCCAGGTATGCCAAGCATTCATTGCTCCATTAATGGGTCCCACTTCTACAAGACACTTTGCGACACTGGGTCGGGCGTCAACATAATGGCCAAGGTCACCTATGAACTTCTGTTCGGAACCATGCCCTTAAACCCAACATACATTCAGCTCCAGATGGCAGATCAGACATTCCGACAGGTCGAAGGTACAGTAACTAACGTCCCTGTCAAGATAGACGATCACTATGTCCATACAGACTTTCAGGTTGTTGACATGGGAGAAGATGAATACGATCCACCTATCATCCTTGGAAGACCATTCCTAAGTACTGTCAAAGCAATCATCTACATTGGAACTGGAGAAGTCCACATGCACTTCCCCTCTGAGAAGGTATGTCTTTACTTTACTGACCCTAACTATGTATTTGAAGAATCCAAGCAGGTCAGGACAAGAAGAAGGCGGCGTAACCACAATCAGAAGCAACAGGTCATCAAGGACGGATGGGCAGATTATGAAGGAGAAGTGGTAAGATCTGAAGACATACCACTCAACCAACACTGTCCTAAGGAGACCGAAGCACCGAGACAAGTGTGGAAAGAAAAGACAGTTGTACATGAAGAAGAGGCGCTGCCGGAACTACCGACTACGCCATCCACCGAGTTCCAGGACGACTGAACGAATAAGAGTCCCGTTCGGAGGACTTAAAAACACCGAACGCCTTGCCAAGAGGTAACTTGGTAGTTATCCTTTCCTTTTCAATTATTTACTTTATCTTAAATAGTTTGCTTAGTTAATCATTTTCATACTATCTTAAAAAGAAAATAAAAAATGTTAAAAACCCTAAAGCCCCATGTGAGTATGCGAGTGGCATAAAACCCATAAGTACATTCACTGTGGTGGCATAAAAAAAAATATATATATATATAATAAATACATAAATATTTTCTTCTGCTTTATTAAAAAAAACATAAAAAAAATCAAGGAGGCTCAACATGATGAAGGCTAGATATTTATGCTAACACTTAATCAGTTCCACAAAGCTTTGTTGTCTATTTGAGCTTCACAGAATTCAAGGAGACTAGCAGACGGAGGACATTCTAATCGCTGTCAGGGTGCTGCCGACTTTCAAATACACCTCCGCCATCTGCTAGCTACATCAGAAGAGATTATGTCAAGATCCAGCTTGGGGGAGAGCACCTCCATTATCTTGCTAAGTATTTCTATCTTTATCTTTATATTTATATATACTTCTACCCTATAAAAAATAAAAATATACATAACTATGAAAAAACCAAATAAAGATTTTGTGCTTATCTATATATACCTATATCTTTTGCTTAGTGTGTTTTAATAAATAAATAAAGTGGCTATGCTAAACTGAATCTAAATAAAAAAACTCTAGCATGGATATGATGAGTAGTTGCTTTGCCTGATTTTCAAATTTGAAGTTCTTTCTCTAAGTTTAGACATAACTGTTATCATTTAAAGCTTGCTCTAAACCTGAACTTGTGGGAAGAGAACTTGATCTAAAGTCTAAGTTGTTAACAGATATGATATGGGAAGGTTGAGCTGCTGTTCATCTATTCCTAGAGATGCTAGAATTCTGGAGAATTTTATCTTTGAAAATCTTAAAATGCTACATGATGAGTTCCTGTATGATGAGAGTTTAAGTTCCTACCACAACCATACATACATGCTTGCTAGACTTTAAGCCATACATTTACTTTTTACTGCTTATGAGCATTGAGTGTAGTCAAGCTGTGTAGACCCTTAGGAGCTTGTCATGTGGTTAAAATCAAGATTCACTTGCACGATCACTCATACATGCTGCTTCTACTCCGGAAGTACGCATCCACATATATCCACTCATTCTCATCTCCAGATCCACATAAAATTATTCTACTCCTAATCCGGGAGAGAATAGCCAAAAATATTTTCCTATTCTTGTTATCCCCTGTGCAATAAATGCTCAAGCTATTTTGGTTACTACCACTTGCTATATTGTTCTAAGGACATGAGTGCTCTATACGAGGAAATAAAAAGGGGCAAGTGCCCGGAACCTCGAAAAGAAAAAAAAAGATACGAGGAAATAAAAAGGAGCAAGTGCTCGGAACCTCGATGAAAAAAAAAGAAAAGTGTGAGAAGAGAGGTAAAAATGGACAAGTGTCCAACAGTAGAATTAGGGGTACAAGATACCCACCTGAGAGGAAAGAAAAAGAAAATATAGAGCACCTCATTCTCCTCAAGAGCTTTAAAAGCAAGAAAGGTATGTATCCCCTCAAAAAGAGCAAAAGTAGAATTAGATTTTCACCATTGTTATCATCACTATCACCATACTCCATTTATTCGCCACACATGCACATCTTGTTTGACTTATTGGCTTGTTTCTCTGGATCCATGGTTTGACTATGCAATAAATGTCTTGTAAGTATGTATACTTTATCTCCCACCTATGAGTTCCAGATATCAAAGCCTTATTAGAATAGGATGAGAGAGAAGGCAATGTCACTCTGCCTTATACCACAAATACTACATACTTTGCTTTGAGAAAAGGTAGACATCATTACTGCCTTGGTGAGGATCCAGAAATACCACAAAAGAGAGACCTGAGAGAGTCATACAAGGAATCTCTGAGTTTTATTTGAAAAGCTGTAAAAAAAATTCCAGAGCTATAGCTGATCAAGAATAAGAGGCATGGCGCTTGACTAGACTGTTCTATCTTTTAACCACTCAAGACAAAGGTGACGGTTGCAAGCCCCATGGTGAAAGGTATAATGAATAAGTTTTAAGTCTTGACAGTTTACTTTAACTCAGAGATGAGACTCTATTTGAAAGCATGTGTACCGTCAAAATTCAAAGGCATTTCAGCAACTTCTGATCCATCACTGAGTCTATCCTTGCTCAGGGACGAGCAAGAGGTAAGCTTGGGGGAGTTTGTTGACGGTCCTTAAGTATCAATTATAACTATCAAATAAATAGAGAAAAGGATCCAAATGAAACCAATACCTAGACTTAGGGTTTTATCTGACAGAATTCCACGAGTTTTGCTGTTTATCTATTTCTGCAGGGGGTTATCAGGAAAAACGGAAGAAAGGGCCACATGTCGGATTAATGACGGGATATTAACCGAACACGTAATTATCTTACATCTAGAAGAGTCCAGAAGCCACGAGAACGAACGGGAGGCGTAACGGAGCCGGACACAGGGCGCCCGCCCTGGTCCTTAGGGCGCCCGCCCTGGCCCCGGAGCCAATCAGGCTCCGCCTCGAGGATTATGCTCCACCGACCTAGAGGATCAAGGAAAACTGCACGATCAATGTCGGTTTGATCCAACGGCCCAGATTCATCCGAAAGGGCTATATAAGCAAGGCCCCTGCCCCTGGAGGAGAGGCCCCTGTCTCATTATTCAAACCCTAATTCAGGAGGAGAGCCTCTGATCAAGCCCTAGAGCCACCACATCAACTAGATCTCTAGTTAGCATAGCTACATAGGATTAGAACTAGAAGGAGTCAATCTTCGATTGGTTCCCGGATCTGTCAAGAGGATTCTTGGTAATTCCTTTTCTGTTCTTCAATTGTTCATCTTAGTTCTTCAATATTATGAATATGACTTTGTTCTATTTCAATATATTGGTTATGACTTTGCTTTACTTGATTATATTTGCAATTATATTGTTCTTAGTTTATCATAGTTATATGCTTGGCTTAGTTAGATTGGAATTATATACATGCTTAGGATCGTATAGCGTTTATCCATGTGCGCAGTGGGTGAATGATAATTATTGTGTAGACGTGGTGTCTATACCGTATTTATTTGCGATTGCACCCTATATGCCGGACCGGTGGGTGGTTCGCGATAGTGACAGCTTCGTTGATTCTTATATAGTCCCCCTCCCGTGTATAGGGCAGGCAGAGCAACACTATTAAAGGGGAGTGATTGCTATGTTCTTCATCTTCCTTGCTAATATTCACTATGCATGGATATAATCTTTTCTCACCATGATTGCCAAGTATAATTGCACTAACTATGATATGCTAGACTTTATAGTTAATAATAACTTAGGGAATATCTTTGTAGTTCATCCTAATTCCATGCTAATGACTTGCTAGAATATCTGTTGAGGTGCTTATCATTATTATATGTGGCTAGCTGATCAGATTAATTATCTTTGTCACCATTATCACTTTACCTTTATCCAATGTGACATTTATCCCTGTATAAAGAGATTGATAAATACTCTCGATTACATATGCAATGATGTGTACTCAGTTCCATATTCTCATTCTGTTATCAACCATGATACTTAGAAATCCCTTCCCAGTGGTAAAAATATAAATAACGATACCTGGAATACTTCCTGGTTAAAATGCTACATCGGTATTAATCTGTGCGCTTGCAGATCCCTTTTATTATTTATCTTGATGAGCAATTGCATATTTCAATACCGCGTCTCTCATGTCATGCTGGGGATGACAACTTGGCTTAAGTGGCATAAGGGATAGGTTTGGCATTTTTGGCGCCGTTATCAGAATTAGAAAATTATCTACTTTTGGTAGTGACGTTAAGAATGCCCAACACTTATTAACAACGCAACCACAAGGGCTATATGGCTCTAGACTTAACAAATTAATTAATTTCCTCTAATTCAAGCTACATTAATTAGGATGGTTTAAGTGGCACAGGAGGGGGCTTCTGTAGTGGAGTTGAAAGATACTCCCTATTAGTGCTTTAAGTGGCACAAGCTTGGAGGAGCATTGTAAAGGCGTTGTAGTGAAACCCAGCCACACATCTTGAAATTCTGATATGAGGTTTGCTAGTGGAAAACTAGAATCATGATTCATGGTGAAAGTGTGTAACCTCTAAAGAGTGCAAAACTGGTGTTTCAGTCACGCTCACCATTTCTCTTTATTCTTCTTGCTACCCAACCAAAGTTTAGATAGGAAGATGGAGTTCCCAGAAGTTGGTGCTCGAGCTAGGCTGGTGTACCCCTGGTCGGGTGCCTTTGGCAGATGGAAGACCCTGCTCTGCTGAAGTCTTTATGATGTAATTTTGTTATAGACCCTCAAGTCATTTCTTAATAAAGTTAACGTGCTTTTGTAATCAAACACTAAAATGTATCATTGATATTTCCATCACATGTATGAATAAACTGATTTAGGTAGACATGTAGTTTATATTCAATTTTGTCCTTAAAGCCATGTGTGACATGTGGTATAAAACGCCCCTCAGCCGCACTTCAAGCCTTCTGAAGGAACAATTTCGCTTGATGCTTCACTTGCCATGCCACGATCACCAAGCTTGAATCAATCGTGGCCTAGTGTGTTGCTTCAGGTGCCTCAGCTCCTGGCATCATGAGGGCGATAGCTGCTCCCACCGCCACCAGTTTGTAGCGACCCTCGTGGGGAGCTCCTAGGTGCGCTGGCGATGACCTCCCTCTACAACCTCCGTGCTCGACATAAACAACCATGGCTCTCCTTGTTGACCTAGCCACATGTCCAGACACTAAAGACTTCTTTGTTTCCACCTCCTACGAGCATGGTGGGAATCTACATGACTAGGAGGATAATGCTCTAGTTTCTTGGGCCACGCTTGCACCTCCCTGACGCACTCTGCACTAACCAACCATGTCTTGAGAAACACCTATACCTCCTTCCTAGTTTTCTCCTTCACCACCAGCATCAGAAGATCCACTAGGAGAGTCTCAAGAAGGTGTGCTTGCAACTTCTTGTCCTTCCTCATGTCGACGTCCATCCTTGCCAACTTGATTGCCAATGAGACTCCTTGATCTTCCATGATTGCCGCCACTTGAATGGCCCAGCTTGTGTAGTTCGTCATCATTATTTTGCTGTACACAAATAGCCTGCCACACACTGGTCTCCTGTGAACCTTTTCTATCAGTAGCGATTGACATCGAATGTAAATTTGGGCATGCACAACCTCGCTCTGGTACCCAATGATGGCAAACAAATCAATATTGCATGCCCTTGTTGTAGTAGCTTTTTTCCTCTGATCTCAAATTAACAACACAACTAGAATGACTTGAGGAAATGGCAGAATGAAACTGACGCTATTTATACTAGCATCATGCTACGGTAAGCAAACCATGCACACCGCATGTTATTTTTGGCCACACACACCCGATGTGGTCACCGCGCCCATCTCCTGCATGCTCTCCTGATGATGCGCTCTGTCCGTCAACGCAAGCGTTGCCCGTCCAACTTGCCATGATTAGGAATTTGTCCAACATGGGTACGTCAGAAAACTCCTGATTTGCTAAAGTCCTAACACAACTTGCAATTTGGTAATCTCAACAATGCACAGTTCATAGATTTACCAACATGCCTTGCACTTAGAGAAAGCCAGAGTATGCAAAGAGGAACAAGAAATATTTTAAAATCAAATCTTACTAAAAAATTGCAAAGTTTATTAGGGAAACAAGCCATATTTTTGTAACACCCCAGCCCATTAGTAGCCTGTAGTAGTTGTGAAGTTGGTCTATGTAGCCCAAGTGGCACATGTGAAGTTATTGTTGGTGGGTTTAGTACCACCTTGGAAGTTTAGGAGGGTGAGAGCCAGCTTATAAGCCTTGTCGTTCCAAACATAGCACCTCTGGGTTAACCCTTTTTCACGAAGCAAGGACAAAAGTGTAAGAGAGGTGCTACGCGTATGTAGGCCCGTTCCACATGCGGAGCTGGGCCATATAAGCAATTTTGGACGCGGGGTGTTATAGATGGTATCAGAGCATCAACCCTTGCTACACGTGCTCATGGAGGGGTGTTCCAAGGGGTGGTCCTGAACATCTGCCACATATATGTGGTGAGCTACCAAGGGCGTCAACCTTTATGGGGGGTGAATGTAACATCCCAGCCCATTAGTAGCTTATAGTAGTTGTGAAGTTAGCCCATGTAGCCCAAGTGGCACATGTGGAGTTGTTGGTGGTGGGTTTAGTATCACCTTGGAAGTTTAGAAGGGCAAGGGCCAGCTTATAAGCCTTGTCGTTTCAGATGTAGCACCTCTAGGTTAACCCTTTTACATGAAGCGAGGACAAAAGTGTAATAGAGGTGCTACGCGTATACAAGCCTGTTCCACGTGCGGAGCTGGGCCATATAAGGCAGTTTTGGACATGGGGTGTACAACTTTATATATTGGGTTATTGTCCCACTTGTCATTGCTCAAAGTTGTTTTGGGGTGATTTGTCCCAAAATTTTGGAATCATAGAGATGCATGTGTAAGGATTAAGGAAAGAAAGTAGACTTTAACAGCATGTCTATTCTTTTGTTCAACGGAGCCATTTCGTTGGCAAGAACGCAAGTCCTATGATGACTGATGTGAGACACTAATATTAGTAAAAAAGGAGTGCAAGCTTCCATACTCTCCTTCCTAATTTGTTCGTACAACAATGATTTTTTTATCAAATCATCTATCAACTAAGGTTTGAAAATCATGGTAGACCGTAAAGACTTTAGACACATGTGTTATCATCAGTTAACATGACATAGTTTTCTCCTTACTAATTAATTTAGTAGCATGACACAAACATCATGAAACACAAGCAAAACATTGGTACATGTAGGATAGGGCAAAAGATGGCTATTGACTTTTGGACATGCATCAAAAATAGATTGTTTCTTGTGTTCATTCGTATAAATATATTCTAACAAGTAATCTGATGAAAAATTGAAAAAAAGATGGGTGGCCTAACTAATTATGCCATGTGTTGGATGAAGGTTTCATGGTGCCACAAGCAAGCTTTCTAACCAAAGTGAACCACATGGAATGGGGTATAGGCCACATCCACATTTTCCTTGCATGAGTGTTTTCCTTGTTACACTCTAACTAGAAAGTCTTTTGGTGAAATTTGAGAAAAAAACATTATTATTGGTAGGAAGTTTATGAACACAGATTGGATTCTTTGAAGCTTTAGGTACATGAAGAACATCTTTAGGAACTAGATTCCTACTCATAGTATGCATAGAAGATTGACCAACATATCCAATTTCCGTACCTAAAGCATTTGCAACTTGGATCTGGTCATTGCCACCATACATCTCACTCATTGTAGGATTTTCCTACTCACTAGTGATGTTGATCTGTGGCACTTGTGTCAATTTATATATACTAGTTGGAATCCAAGTTGAAGAATGATGGTGTAGCAACAACACTCCATTTGTTGCGCACAAAGTTCTCCTCAAATATGTGTCACAAATGGGTCAGTTTCTACTCGTTTGTTGGAGAAAGTGGGGGTGGCTTCTACTATTGCCAACACAATTCGAGTCACCGCTACCACCACGGAACAATAATTGTCTCCATGAATGCCACCACACGATGAAGAATTTGTGTATGAATGGGAACCTCCATTGTACAAGAATCAATATATTGCTTGTAGCTAAGTAATTGCGAATAAAGTTCTCCAATTGAAATTGGTTCAATATGAGCAAGAACTTCAGAAACAATAGGGTTATATTCTAGGTCCAAGTCAGTAACAATGTACCAAACCAATTCTTCAACATCAAGTGGCTTGATAATAAATGTCAACACATACCAGATAACACCTTCATCTTCTGATATATTCAGCAATCATAAGGGTGCCCTTCTAGAAAGTTGCTAGGCGATCCTATGGCTGATAACCATGGCATGAGTTTATGAGGCATAGATGTCCTCGAGCCCTCTTCATATTTGAGCTGCAATTCCATATAGTTGCCACCACCTATGCCAATCCTGCCGAGAGAGGGCGATAGCAAGTAGGTAAGAAAATGCAGGTCTTTAGCCAGCCACTGGGCATACACAAGGTTTGACTTGTACATAATCTTGTTGTCATCCTTATCATTGATCTAGACATTAGGAATGGCCATAGAGGCATCAAGGACGCCTACCAGCCATGCGTTGTGCATTGCATGGATGACATGTTTATCATTCATAGAACACAGACTTGGAGATCTTCTCACTCATCTGACGACGAAGAGCCTACCCTACTACAGAATTCATCATCACCAATAATACTTTCACCACCAGTTTGCTCCAAACCATTGGTGATGCTCATCACCACCGGTTCGTGTTACGAACCTGTATTGAAAATGGGAGCAATTATCACCACTGGTTGGTAACACGAACTATTGGTGATAGTCCCTCATCAACATTGGTTTGTGTTACCAACTAGCAGTGGTGGTCACCCTATTTTCACTATCGGTCCGTAACACGAAGCAGCTGTGAAAATCACTTTCACTGTCTATTTGACTTATGAGCCGGTGCAGATGTCCATGTTGCGGCATAATAAAATTCATAACTTCTCAAAATCAAGTCAGATGAAGATGAACTTTGTATTAGAGTTTTAGATGTCGATGAGATCTACAACTTTGTAGATCATGAATTTTTCATTTGAAATCTAGTAGTCCCAAAATTCTATTTGAAGTTCTTATATATTTAAATTCAATTTTTTGAATTATCCAAACAACCTCATATGGAAAAATGGCCGAGACCAAAGTTGTAGATCTCGATGAGAACTATAGCTTCGTAGATGATCGCTTTGCCATTTGAAATCCTTTACAGTCTATAAATCATGTTCTAAGATCTCACAATTTGAAATTGAAAATTTTCAAACAATCTCGGATGGAAAAAAATGAAAACCAAAGCTAGATCTCAGTGAGAACTACAATTTTGTAGTTGATGGCCTTTTCATTTGAATTCATTTAGGTTCCAATAATTCATTTCAAAATTTGAAAAAGTGAGTACGAGGGAAATACATATCCCCTTTAGACACAAGTAACTTTGGGGTGGAGTGGTTAGAGGAGTTTCGCGTGAGGGCACAGGTCACAGGTTCTAATCCCGTGGGCGCACGCGTCGTATTTTCATATGACAAATCGCGATACTATAGTTTATAGTGAAAGGTCACCCTTTTTCTTGAGTAGAAGGTTTCGTATTAACACACTACTATACAAATGATTTTGCAAGGCGGTGCCATTTTATTAACCAAGGTTTTTACAAAATCCAACCGCCTTGATTAATGCTTAGCGATTGACGGAGGTGGTCGTTTTATTTACCAAGGCGGTTGGAAAATGTCTGCCTCCAAAAATGGATTTATGGAGGCAGTTATTTTAAGACAACCGCCTCTAAAAATGGCCCATTTATAGAGGCAGACATCTTAAGACAACCGCCTCCTTAAATCTATTTTAATTTCGAAGGTGGTTATTTTATAAGGCTCACCTCTGAAATTCTGGCCTAGCCCGCTGCCATTTATAAGCCCAATACCCAGTGTCAAGTATATAAACAAAATGAAAACCCTAACCGGGTACCACTCCCACTCTCCTAGGCCCTGCTCCCTCCTAGGAGCCGCTCTCCCTCGCACAGAAGCAGCCTCCATCTCTATCACACATACAAGACGCGTGAGGAGCGCCTCCCTTCCCCTGGTCTCTCTCCAGGCGCGCCTCCCTGTCTCCTCCGCCTCCCTCTCTCCGGTCCCTCTCTCTCTCTCCAGGCATGTGGTGTCGGTGGCGCGCGGCTGGGCAGCACGTTGTGGCACGGGTCCGCGGGGCTGGGCGGTGTGGCAGCGCAGGGCTGGGCAGCGTGGTTCCACGGGCAACGCATGCGAGGACGGTGGAGGTAGGTCAGCTCTCCCCATCCCCCTCTCTCTTCCTCTCTTCATCTTCCTCACTCTTCCCTCTCTCCTCTTTACAGATCTAGAGCCGGTCGGTCCTTCTCCGGTGACGGCGGGTCTAGATCCGGCCACGACGGATCTAGATACGGCGGTGGGGAGCCTCGAGCTAGATGCTGCAGCGTAGACGCGACAGTGGCGGGCTCGCTCGGGCTTCTTTTATTTTTTTTAAATCGATTAACGGAGGCTGGGACCATAAGATGTCTTCCTCCATTAATGGATTAACCGAGGCAGGCGATGCAATCGCCACCGTAGGTCTGGATTAACAATGACCTTTGGACAGAGGCGGTTCGTTTATCCAAAAGGCCCACCTCCAAAAAAAAATTTGTAGTAGTGACACTTTGGCACATCACAAGACACATAAATTAGAAATGTATAGCTCCAACTAAAGTTTGGTGAAGACTCATCTACAACAACTGGATGTGTGAAATATGTAATTCTACAGAACAAACTTCAATCGCCTAGTCCCAGTGGACCCTAAGCTAGAGCTATATATCTATTATATTACAAGGAAAAATAAATTTGACTATATCTCTAACACTTACGCCCTCCCCATGTATGGGGCCTTATCTTATTTTCTTTTTTTAGCACCTATTGATATATGTTGCATTTTACTTTTTACATTTTAGATCATCAACAGCTCGTTTGATTTGAACTTTGATAGGTTAATGCGTGAGAAACTTTAACATAAATTAAAAGATATCGCTAACTTAAAAAAGATATTATTTTTGTTAGCAGTTAGCTTGATTTGAGCATCTCCAAGAGTACCTAATAATCCTTCCCGATCCATGATTTTTGGGAAGAATGAAAAAAATTCATCTCCAACAACTCCCAAACTAACCTCCCAATCTTTTGGCACTTGAAAAAAAAACTCTGTTGCGTGTAAAGATGTGCGAACTCCAGTTCACCTGTATTTCTCCCGCTACGATCCAAAGCCTGTATAGTTTGGCCAATCTAAAGGTGGAACGGCGGGAAAAGAATAAAGAATAGAAAAGGGGTTCCTAATGCAAATGTACAAGTGAGAAAGAATATATAAAAATAGTAGGATAATTTAGATATAGTATAAAATTCCTGATATAAAATTGTCTTTTATATTTTCGGAGTGAGTTATTGAAAACTGTTGGAGATGATCTTATTTATTCCTTCCAATACTTTTTGGCGAGTTGAAAAACTTGATGGTTTTGGGAAGAAATTCTTGGGAACTCTTGGAGATGCTCTAGGTAGTTTTTCCCCTAATATCTATGGTGGTCAATTTATAAATTTATAGAAGATTTTGGTTATTGCTTTGTATGTGACGGGTGATTTTAAAATGAGTGGACTTTTCAATTTTTTCACCCTTTGTTTAACATGGGAATTTTTGGGCCTAGAGACACGATGTAGATTTTTTTTTATCAGTCAACTAGTGTACTTAGTATTTGCTGATAGTCTAATACCTTTTTTATGGAAATTTCTTGCGATGATCCACCTAGTACCTAATTCAAATTTTCTACTATACTTGACAATTTCAAAATGTAACACAAGGTTATCATTCGATAGAACATCATCTCTTGAAGTACCAACATTTTGCACTTGGATTATGAAACAATTGCCACTATTTTCATATTATCTCAGGAACAATGGAGAACAGCCTGCAATTGCAAAATCCTACGTTCTCTATTAGTGGCTATTCATCTAATCAAACTCCTGATCCTCATCATAACAAGTATCTTACGCCCACACCATCAAGTAATTGAAATGATTATCTCACATTTCATACGGATTATGCTCGAGATCTATGCACAAGCAACAACAACACAATAGTACAATAGGCACTAGCAATATAAAAGATTTATAGATCCATAGAAATGAGATATTACAAGGATTCATGCTATGGTAGACACACAGAAATGCTAACCGACAACATGAAGGATAACTTAAACTTCACCACTTTGCTAGAGCACAATAGCAAGAGACACACAGAAAGCAATTCTAAAATAGGACCCTTACTAGCAATAGACATAAACCACCGTGCATGTAGAGCTGGCATGCATGGCTGTTGCAGCAGCGACGATGCCTCATTCCATGGGAGGGCAGGGGTCCCTTTCCCATGTCTATGGGAACCTTGAGAAATAATCCATATTGTAAGGGTGCATCATGTCAACCCCGCCACTGCTACCAACGAAGGGATGGGAGACAATGGTGCCAAGCTCCCCTCCGTTGGTGGTGAGGCTAGCAATCCAATCCTGCTGCTGCGGTGGCACGTGTCCCACCACCGGCACCAATGATGTTTGTATTTCATTGAAAGTGTAGGGTGCTAGTGGCTGGGCTGACGATGACCCTAGCTGCAGTGGCAGAGGGGGCTCCAGTGCTGCTCCCTTTCCCTGCCAGATGCCAAGCTGACGAAGCTGTCGTATATGTTCTTTGACTTTCTTAGTCTTCTCTTCTACCATCTCGCCAAGGCTGGTGCGTTCCTTCTCAGTGGTGCCGATGAGGCCAGGGCGGCGTCCATCCATGCTCTCATAGAGAAGGAACGAGATCTCATGTTTGTAGTTCTCATGTTCCAACCTGGGGTGTTGGAGCTTGGGGATGCGGTTGCTAAGAAGTTCCTCCTGATTCTGTGTTTTCTTGAATCTTTTGCCACAATCTGGCATGTTGATGAATTTTTGGAACATAGCTTTGGCCTCTGAGTCATTAGGCCAAGCCAATGGCTTATCTTGATTCTCGCCGTACAACACCACACCCACCTTGGTGCCGCCGAGCGTGGCTAGCTCATCGACCTTCTTCTTAATGCCATCGCGGCGCCTCTTAAACGTTGCACGACGGCTTGAGGCTTTGGTGATCCATTGAAGATTCACCTTCTTGCGAGCCATGATCCTAGCGTTCTAGGGTATCAAGCAAGAAAGCTAGCCTACAAATTTGGGACCCCTAACCCTGCTTATTCAAACATTATATAGATCTTTAAACTCTCATCCTTGTAGTTGGCAGAGTTAAAAGTCAGCCTAGCGTCTACACAACATTATCCAAAAGAAAAAAAATAGGAAGGAAAAATTGTTGCTTTGGTTATGAGAGGTTAGATGATAGAGGGTGAAGGCTTATGTTTATATAGATCCTGAGGCTCTAGCCTAGATGAAATATAAGTGAATAGTTATTATTATAAACATGATATTATGGCAAACATTTACTTCTGGCCAAATTAGATCCATCATGAGGACCGCGTGATAGTAGTCAAATGCTCATTACTACTTTCTACCAAGGCCACCAGCATAGAACCTTCGTCTTGAGCAGGTAGGTTAGGCAGAAGTCATGTGAGACATTTCCTAGATGAAATATATTGGTGAATAGTTATTATTATAAACATGATATTATGGCAATGAAAGGTCTTGATGGCTAGAGGGGGGTGAATAGCCTTTTAAAATTTTCTACAAAGACAAGCTAAACAAGTTTATCAATAAAACGAGTAGCGAGATGCGAGTTTTGCTTAGCCTACGGGGTGTTTGCAAGCCACCTAACCAATTTACAATTCTAGTATATTTGCACTCAACCGCACAAAACAAACCGAGAAGGTAACTACAACTACAACTAGCAAGCTACACTAAAGAGGTACTCTAGCAAAGCTAACTAGCTAGCAAAGATAACTAAGAAAGTAATGCGGAGTTGAGTTAGGAGAGTTTCACCGAGGGGCGAAGTATTGAGCCAACCAATATGATCAACAATGAATACCAAAACAACCGAACACCGGGATCAATCAATCACAATATGAAAGTGATGACACAAAGATTTATCCCGAGGTTCACGTGCTTGCCGGCACGCTAGTCCCCGTTGTGTCCCTCTTCACCACGTGGTTCGGTGGCTAATCGGTCTCACACCGAGCCTCTCGAAAGGCGCCACAAGAACCTACCAAATGGCAAAAGGTTGCAATGACACGAGCAATTTACTCACGTTGCCTTTGGCGCTTCGCCGAGGTAGGCACAAACCCCTCACAAACACCAGATGTGGCCAAGAACAATCACCGACTCTTGCCAATGCCTCCAAGCTGCTCCAAGCCGTCTAAGTGGCGGCAACC
This sequence comes from Saccharum hybrid cultivar R570, assembly GCA_038087645.1. NCBI lineage: Eukaryota > Viridiplantae > Streptophyta > Magnoliopsida > Poales > Poaceae > Saccharum > Saccharum hybrid cultivar. The sequence continues at coordinate 9,901,877 of JAQSUU010000119.1, read as the reverse complement.
ACCAAGAGAAATAAGAATCACGCAGCAAATCAACCACCAAGTGCCAACTAGATGCAATCTCACAATGCAAATGCACTTAGATCACTCAATCTCACTTCGAATATGCAAAGAAGCAAGAGAGATGAGTGGGAGGGGAGTTGCTTAGCTCAAAGTGCTCACAAGTATGTCAAATGTCCAAGAGAGAGAGCCTTGAGCCGACCAACGAGTATTTATAGACGTTAGGAACTTGATTCAGCAGCAGTCGCGCTGACCGGACGCGCTGGTCCAACTGACCGGATGCGCCGGTCGCACAACGGCTCTTTCGCGAAACACCGACCGGACGCGCTGGTCGCAACGACCGGACGCGCCGATCACACAACGGCTATTTTCCGCGAAGCACCGACCGGACGCGCTGGTCGCAACGACCAGACGCGCTGGTCTCGACCGGACGCGCTGATCCCGTGATTGACCGGACGCGCTGGTCAACCCTGAGCGGCGCACAACGAAACAGTGACCGGACGCGTTGTAGAACTGACCGGACGCCACAGTGCCCGCCCGGTTGGAGTCCAGTAAGCTCCCTGAACGACCGGACGCGTCTGATCATGTGTGACAGGACGCGCACCGCGTCCGATCGACCTTGCGAACAGTAGTTCCCTCAGAGCGCCTGACCGGACGCGCCGGTCCCGCGAGTGACCGGACGCGCCGGTTGCAAACCCTAGCCCGCGCGCCTAACTGCTGCGCTGTACTGACCGGACGCGTCGGTCACACCGTGACCGCGTCCGGTGCAGCGTCCGGTCACCTCTGTGACTTCCGTTTGCCTCCGTTTCTTTTCCGACTTCCGGCGTAGTGAAAAATAGTTGTTTCAACACTTCAAAAACGCCTGAATCCCGCCTCGCAAGCTCGGCGGGAGGAAGAGAGGACCCCAAACCCTCTCTACAGCTCAAACTCCAACGCCGTCGCAAATGTGCTAACACCACCAAGTGATCACGTCATGTGCGAGTGTGTTAGCATTTTCACAATCATTTTTCGAGGCGTTATTAGTTCTATCCAAATGCATATGATTATGAAATGCACACCTAGAGGCACTTAGGAGTTCAATAGCCGCATCATTCCCCTCTTTATAGTACGGCTATCTATCCTATAATGTAACCACACCCACTAGGTGTCTTGGTTACTAAAACACAACCCTTAAGCATATACCTTTGCCTTCATCACGTAGGGTTGCGTCCAAATCCAAGTGTGGCCATCATGATCACCATGTCCATCTTGCCACCAACCTTGGAATGTACTAATCCTCATATGCTACATACAACTTAGGCATAGGATTAGTACTTAGGCATTGTCACTAATTACCAACACCAAACATAGGACTTTCAATCTCCCTCTTGTTGGTAATTGGTGACAACCCTTTCACAAAGATATTATGATAAAATTTTGATTGAACCCATGTCACATTGTCCAAGTATATTACCATGTGTAAGAAGTATGGACAAGTAATCATGAATTCAAATTGATAGCAATGGCTCCCCCTACATGTATGCTATATGTTTGGATTTTGGAAGCATACATGTTAGATAAGAAAGATGAGGAGCATTGACTATCAATAGGTGCTAAGTGTTTTAGATTATAGACCTTTGAAGCGTGATACCATCGGAGTAGCGATAAACACAATCTTAGCACCTTGTGTAGTTAGATACCACTTGGAAAAGCACAAACAAAACTAGAAACCTCGTGAGATCAACATTATAAGCAAGGCTCTAGTACCACTTTGAAAAACATGAAGTAAGAAAAATCTAACTACTTCTTATTCATGCTAGTACTTCAATACACCATTCAATTGTATACTAGCAAGTCACCACACAAGCAATGTATTGGAGAAAAAGAAATGCATAACTATGCATCATACATATGAAGTGCACATAAAAATGCAACATTCATGTTTAAGAGCTTGCTCCCCCTACTTGTGTGCTCAACAATTTTAGTTGATCCCCTTCTTTTATCAATTTCTCCTCTTTTAGAATCTATCTTTGTGTGAACAACATTTTTCTCCCCCTTTGTGCTTTTCCTCCTTTGAGTTCTATCTTTGTGAACAATATTTTCTCCCCCTTTGGCACCAATGACCACAAGGGACCAAACTTAGATAGATTATCATATTGAATTATGGGGTGAGGATCAAGTTTGTGATTCAACCTAGATTGCTTGCATAAATAAAATGCTTCGGTTTGATCCAAGGGCAAGCTTCTTCACACCTCACTAAAAGGGTTATCATGCACCATGTTGAAGCAAATATTTAGACAAGTTTTCTAGATTAAACACTTAGGATCACAAGCGCTCAAACAAGTTATATGCTACCACTAGATCATACAAGACATGGAAACAATAGTGGCACCATATAAACTTCAAATTCATTTGATTTTCATGAATTAGCCTAGAACATGTAAATTATGACTAGATGCACTAAACAAGTCCTTAGCATAGAATGTATGACATGTCAACCAATTGTACCTTGGGGCTCGAAGGAGAGGCATGTCATATATGGGGTGCATCAACTCATGTTGGAGAAGTCAAGTATGTTCAACTCATTCTTTAGCTTGTGAAATCTCTTCTCATCAAGTGGCTTGGTGAATAGATCGGCTAATTGATCTTCGGTGCCCACACTCTCAATAGCAATGTCACCCTTTTGTTGATGATCTCTAATAAAATGATGACAAACATCAATATGCTTTGTTCTTTGATGTTGAACCGGATTGTTGGTTAGCTTCACGGCACTTTCATTGTCACATAACAATGGCACATTTTTAAAGTTGATTCCAAAATCCTTCAATGTTGCCTTCATCCACAAGATTTATGCACAACAACTACCCGCGGCGATGTATTCGGCCTCGGCGGTAGATAGTGCAATACTATTTTGCTTCTTGGATGACCATGAGACAAGTGATCTTCCCAACAATTGACAAGTCCCGGAAGTGCTCTTTCTCTCCACTTTGTCACCGGCATAGTCGGAATCCGAATATCCAACTAGCTCAAAGCTTGCACCTTTGGGATACCACAATCCAACATCTTGTGTATGCTTTAAGTACCTCAATATTCTCTTTGTTGCCTTCAAATGACTTTCTCTTGGTGAGGCTTGAAATCTTGCACACATGCATACACTAAACATTACATCGGGCCTTGATGCCGTCACATAGAGTAGGCTACCAATCATTGATCTATATAGCTTTTGATCCACCATGTTGCCGCTCTTGTCACTATCCAAACTTCCACTAGTGCCCATTGGGGTTGTAATGCCCTTTGCATCTTCCATGCCAAACTTTTTGAGCATATCTTTGATGTACTTGGTTTGGCTCACAAATGTTCCTTCCTTCATTTGTTTGATTTGAAGTCCAAGAAAGAAACTAAGTTAACCGATCATTGACATTTCAAATTCCTTTGCCATCATTTTCCCAAACTCATCACAATAATCTTGATTGGTTGAACCGAATATGATATCATCAACATATATTTGCAATACAAACAAGTCTTTTCCAATCTTCTTGGTGAATAGAGTAGTATCCACTTTGCCCATGACAAATCCTTTGGTTAGCAAGAAGTCCCTCAATCTTTCATACCATGCTCTTGGTGCTTGCTTCAATCCATACAAAGCTTTTCTCAACTTGTAGACATGATTTGGTTTCTTGTCATCTTCAAAACCGGGAGGTTGCTCCACATACACCTCCTCTTGAATGTACCCATTGAGAAATGCACTTTTCACATCCATTTGATATAGCTTGATATTATGAGCACAAGCATAGGCAAGTAAGATCCTAATTGCTTCCAATCTTGCAACCGGGGCATAAGTTTCACCAAAGTCAAGACCCTCTATTTGTGTGTAACCTTGAGCCACTAGTCTTGCTTTATTTCTTACTACTATTCCATCTTGATCTTGCTTGTTGCGAAAGACCCATCTTGTTCCAATGACATTGTGATCCTTAGGCCTCTCAACTAGTTCCCATACTTCATTTCTCTTGAAGTTGTTGAGCTCTTCATGCATTGCATTTACCCAATCCGGATCTCTCAATGCTTTATCAATGTCCTTGGGTTCTTCCATTGACACAAAAGAAGAGTGAGCACAAAATGATGCCAATCTTGATCTAGTTTGAACTCCCCTTTGTATGTCACCAATGATGGAATCCAATGGATGGTCTCTTGCAATGTTAGTTGGTTGAAGCACTTGGACTTGATTGCTTAGATGTTGATGTTGATCATAAGTTGGAGATGATGAACTAGCCACTTGTTGAACTTGTTTCACTTGAGATGATGTACTAGCTTGATTTTGCATTAGAGAACCACTAGCTTGTGTGATTGGACTTTGGAGCACTTGATCTTTGTTGTCATCCACATCAATCACTTGTTTTGGCCTAATATCACCAATATCCATTTCTTTCATAGCATTGGTCAATTGAGTTTCTCTCACATCATCCAAGTTATTTTCCTCATCTTGAGAACCATTTGTTTCATCAAACTCAACATCATGAACTTCCTCAAGTAAACCACTAGCCAAATTCCAAACTCTATAAGCTTTGCTAGTAGTGGAGTAACCAAGTAAGAATCCTTCATCACATTTCTTCTCAAACTTGCTCAATCTAGTGCCCTTCTTCAAGATGTAGCATTTGCAACCAAGTACCCGAAAGTATGCAATGTTGGGCTTTCTTCCATTTAAGATCTCATATGGTGTCTTCTCTAGGAACTTGTGGCAATAGAGGCGGTTGCTATAGAAGCACGCCATGTTGATTGCTTCGGCCCAAAATGAATGACTCACATTATACTCATTTAACATTGATCTTGCCATATCAATCAAGGTTCTATTCTTTCTCTCAACTAGGCCATTGGATTGAGGTGTATACTTGGCCAAGAATTGATGTTTGATTCCAAGCTCATCACATAACTCATCAACTCTTGTGTTTCTAAACTCACTTCCATTGTCACTTCTAACTTTCTTGATTGTGGTCTCAAATTCATTTTGCACCCTCTTGATGAACTTCTTGAATATGTCAAAAACATCACTTATGTCCATAAGAAAGAATACCCATGTGTATCTAGTGAAATCATCCACAATCACAAAGCCATACTTGTTGCCACCAATGCTTGTGTATGTAGTTGACCCAAATAAATCCATGTGCAACAACTCAAATGCCTTGGAAGTACTCATAATGCTCTTCAATGGATGAGTGTTGCCCACTTGCTTTCTGGCTTGACATGCACTACATAGCTTATCTTTCTCAAATGTAACATCCTTCAAGCCTCTAACTAAGTCATGCTTCACTAACTTGTTCAATTGCTTCATGCCAACATGACCAAGTCTTCTATGCCATAACCAACCCATACTTGATTTGGTGAGCAAGCATGTTGAGAGTTGAGTGTCACTAGCATTGAAATCAACCAAGTATAGATTCTCATATCTAAAGCCTTTGAAGATCAAGTTGGAGCCATCAACACTAACTATCTCCACATCATCAACACCAAATATGCACTTGAAACCTAGATCACACAATTGAGCAACCGAGAGAAGATTGAAGTTCAACTTTTCAACTAAGAGCACATTGGAAATGCTATGATCATTTGAGATTGCAATTCTTCCAAGAGCCTTCACATCACCCTTGCTATTGTCACCAAATGTGATACTATCAATGCCACTATCATTTGATTTAAGAGAGTTGAACATTCTTGAATCACCGGTCATATGTTGAGAGCACCCACTATCAAGCACCCAATGCCTTCCTCCGGCCTTGTAATTTACCTACAAAACAATTTAATGTCTTTTAGGTACCCATACTTGCTTGGGTCCTTGGAGGTTAGTCACTAAGCTCTTTGGTACCCAAATGGCCTTCTTCTTTGGACCCACAATTGGTGTACCAACAAACTTAGCATGCACACCTTTCTCACCCTTGGTAAGCATATAACAAGAATCAAAAGGAATGTAATCCATTTTAGCATGAAACTTGTTGTTCTTGTTCATTTTATTACAATTAATCTCTAGATGTCCAACTTGCTTGCATCTATTGCAATAACGACCATTGCTCTTCACAAAGCGAGGCTTTGGAGTAGCAAAGGCCGCCTTGCCCTTCTTGGAAGTATAGCCCAAACCCTCTTTGTTAAGAGAGAACCTTTGGCTACCCAAGCATTTTAGCAAGCGGACATCCCCACCATAGGCATTGCCCAATGCGCGGGTGAGATCATACACCTCTCTCTTGAGAGTCTCATTCTCAACCACAAGTGATGCATCACTAGTAGTAGAGGTAGAGTTGGTTGTGGTGGATGATGATGAGCTACATGAAGCATTAGTAGGACCAACAAATAAAGAATCATCAATAATATCACATGTTAGTCCAATATCACAAGTGACAATCACTTGCTCCTCCTTAGCTTCCTTCATGAGCTTCTCCAACTTGAGATCCTTCTCCTTGATGAGCTCTGTAACGGATCAACGTAATTATACGAGATTAAGTAAGAAAATCTTCCACCGAGGCGGTTAATTTAACAAACTTAAGCCCGTATAACTCGAGATTCCGTGAAATCACGAAGGATTTCAAACCAACCAACATACAACCAAGATCGTACTGATTTAGCAGCCACAGTTCACACGATACATAAAGTTGACCATAAAAGTAAGATACATCGGAGTTCGGAAATAAGAGTTATTACAACATAGTTCAACATAACGTAGCGGAAGCAAATAGTTTTACGCACACACACTTAGTTCAGTTACAGTGCCAGTAGATAGTCATGTCCCACAAAAGCAGTAGATAAGACAAGCAGAACGACCTTTGCCCAAGGTCCTAGTTGTCACCCATCGCCGGATACAGACAGTTGGAGCAGTACCCGTAGTACATCTGACCATCTGCAACAACAATGGGAACAACGCCCTGAGTACGAGAATGTACTCAGCTAGACTTACCCGTCAAAAACCAGAAATAACATGACACCAAGGAGCATGCAAGGCTTTATATAGTGGACTGGCTTGACTCATTTGCGAAAAGCACAAGTTATTATGAATAACTAAAATAAGTACTTTTAGCATCATTTTTAGGATAACCTATTCATGCTAGGTAAGCACCTATTACTAAAACAATCACTTGATTAACCATTAACATCAAAGTTACCATCTCAGGTTTAGCATTTCCAACATTAACCACATAACCATCCGTGTTCCATCATTAACACTACGATGCCATAGCTCGAGTCAAGTGCTCACTAACCGGGAGCGACGGCGATTCGAATCGAATTCCTATCCAGCTGGAGATTTATTCCTCACACAAACCATACTTCCCCCGTCAGGGTCGCGTAGATCACCAATGACACTTTCCAAGAAGCCGCGGGATAACAATCATGGATCGCACTACCCAGGGACCGCCCGACTGCCAGGACGCACCTTGGGCTCACTCTTCGCGTCCCCGTACACCCCCTTCAACACCAGTCTGCCAACCCGAGTTTATCCCGGCTCGAAATAGTGTCACTAGCTTCGCGGTCGAAAGGTACTTTATTCGGCCAGCTAAATGTGAGGCATGCGTTCAACATGACAAGAGGGACGAGCAACGATCGGTCCTTAATCGACACAGACGGAATCACTATAGTCCAAAACCCTATAAGACTCCGCCCGGTCTCCGCTTATTCATTAACACTTGGTTACTTTTCAAGATTCACAAATACTGCTAACCATAGCCAGGTATTCACCTATAGCTCGCAGGTGACAGGAAATCACCCGACTTCTACCGATCTAAGCATGGCTAAGCAATTTACTCGATCCTGACCTAACAGGGTAAAAGGTAATCCGGTGGACAAGGATAATAATGCAACAGCGGTTTCACTCAACTCCTATAACTTAATGCACAATATATAATTATAATTCAGGTAATAAGGAATAGCTTTTATAAAATAGGAGACTTATAATGCTCCGGGGCTTGCCTCTTTCGAACGAACTAGGATGGTGGTCGACGCACTCCGGCAGTTCCTCGACTGGCTCTTCCTCCTCGGGCACCTCCTGTGCCTGGGGCTCTTGCTGGTCGGTCCAAGCCTGCTCCTCCGGAACTGCTACCTGCGACTCCTCCTGCGATCCTGTATGATGCAAGTGCATAAGTGCATGCGAATGATGCATCGGATTATGATGGAGTGATGGGATGGCATGAGATGCAAATGAGTACATGGAATGAGCAGTTAAGATATAACTACATCTTCTACAAGGTAGTCCACGTCATCCAAGAACATGTACCCTAAGGTTTACCCATTTTGATTACACTAATTATCATACACCTGACACAACCAAGTGACCCTAAATGATCAAACCTCACCAACCTAACTCATTCACAACATCAGCAAGACCTAGTGATGCTTCAAAGATACACCAAACATATTTTATTATTCTTACTTTCTCATAAAGAATAATCATTTATTCCTTATTTAACTAGGGTTGTATTGCAACACCTATCTCTGGTGTAGATAAAAATCTACAAAAATTACAGTAGAGTATTCTTACCCTAACTAAGCTACCACTAAATTTTTATGGTAAATGGAAATGTAAAACTACCTGTACAAAATAAACAAATTATAGCCTATAAGTGAGCATGAAATTGTTTTATACTAGAAAAAGTATCAAACAATAGATTTCACATTTTTCTTAGGTTACTAACAGTAAACTAACATGCTACAAAAATTATCACATGTATGTTGTATACAAATTTTGCTCTCTACTAAAAATAACAAATATTATCCAATAAAGGCATTTGAACTACACTTCAAAATTTTTCCACAGAACATGCTTCCCTAGCATTTTTCCTAGAAAGTACATCACTAATAAAGAGTAATGCAACAAGAATCACATTTTTCCCTATTTTACTTTATTTACTGCAATTTTTCTAAGATAACCGCATATATAACAATTAAATAAAAAAGTACAGTAAAGTGTCACAAAAATAACATGATATATTTTTAAACTGTAGATCTATTCACAAGGAACATTTTAAAATTTGTTTCATGATTTTTGGAGCTATAAATCTCGAGATACAATTTTTGGAAGCCTTTTTCAGATTTTCTGGAAATCGATTTCTTTAAAACGAAATTCAAAACCGGACTTAAATGCTACGCGCACCCCGCTGTGACACCCGAGACTGAAACACTGCGACAGACAGGCGGGGCCCATGCGCCAGACGGGCCCACCCGTCAGCCGGTGCCGGTCAGGGGCGGCGCGGACGGCCGTGATCTCGCCGCCGGCGAGTCCTCCGGCGACGGGGAGGGCACCAATGTGACCCTCTCAACGACGCGAACTCAGTGGTACCTAGTGGGTGGCCAGACGAGCTCGGCATAGAGCTCGCCGGCGAGCATGGCGGCTCGGCGGCACGGGACGCCGTCGGCCGGCCAATGCAGGCCACGGAGGCGGCCGAGAAGATGAGCGCGAGCACCGCAAGGCGAAGGGAAGGCGATTGCTCGAGACCGGGGGAAGAGAGGAGTGCCAGGGAGCTCCGGCCATGTACGCCGGCCAACTGCGGCCATGGCGGCAGTGGAGGAGAAGGGCGGCCAATTGGCCCTCACCTGAGCTCGAGCGGCGGAGTGGAGGTGCGCACGCGGTGGAGGGGAGCGGGGCGGAGCTGAGGCCGCGAGGAATCGGACGGAGGAGCGGCCACGAGCGCGAACGGCGGTGGCGGAGCTCCGGGAGCCGATGATGGCGCGGCGGAGCTCTGCGGCTGCTGCTGCGGGCGAGAATGGAGGGAGCAGCGAGGCGGACGAGCGCGCGGAGGGGGAGTAAGCGAGCGCGAGGGACGTGGGGGCCACGGGGGCGCGTGTCGCGCGGTGTCGACGACGGCCGGCCACGCGGCGGCCGAGCTCTGCCGCGGCGCCACGGCGACGCGTGCGGGCGCGCGCGCGCGGGAGGGGGACGACGCGGACGCGGGCCGGGCCGGCTTTGGCCGTGGGCCGAGAAGTGAGGCCGAAGCCCAGTAACGAAATTTCGATTTTTCTTTTTCCAAATATTTTCCAGATTTTACATTTCTGTTTGAAATTCAAATTCGAGGATGAAAACGAGGTTTTCAGAAATTTGTCCCAAAACAAAAGTTGTTCAAAATTTTATTCTCTACAACTTTCATATAGAACATTTTTCCAAATTCCCAATAGATTTTAAATTTGAGATTTAAAGCTAATTTAAAAATCAAACTCATTTATTTAGAAAAATTTTTAAAACAAAATTTGAGGAGAATTTGAATCCAAATTTTTGCTCCAATAATCAAGTTGGTTTATTCTAAATTATTTAAAATTGCTACTTCTAAAAAGTACACCAACTTTTTAACATTCATTTTAAATTTAGGGTTTCCATTTTATTGCTTTTCAAGTTATATTTGAAAAGGGCTACAACTCAAACAATGCTAAACATGCAATGATGTTGAATGCTTATGCTTTGAAATGCTAATGCATGCTTAACACCCAGGGGTGTTACAGCCCTCCCCCCTTATAAGAATCTCGTCCCGAGATTTGAGTTACGAACCATTTATCGTAAAAATCTTTATAAGCAGTTTGAAGATATTCTCCCGTTTCCCAAGAAGCATCGCTCTCGTCATGATGACTCCACTGAACCTTGTAGGTTGTGACCACTTTGTTCCGAGTGACTCGGTCCTTGGTATCCAGGACTCGGACTGGTTGCTCGCGATATTCCAAATCTGCCTTGATCCGAATACCCTGAGGCTGTATTCTCTCCTCTGGAACACGTAGACACTTCTTCAATTGGGATACGTGGAAGACGGGAAAGATCGAACTCATCTCTTCTGGTAACTGTAACTTATATGCCACGGGGCCCTTTTTCTCCAAAATCTGGTATGGCCCTATATATCTAGCAGATAGTTTCTTCTTGATTCCAAACCGTTTCTTCTTCATTGGGGTAACCTTTAAATAGACATAGTCGCCTATTTGGAAATCCAATGGTCTTCTTCTCTTATCCGCATAACTTTTCTGACGAGACTGTGCTGCTTGCATGTTTTGTTGAATAACACGGACCTTCTTCTCTGCCTCATCTACAAAATCAATTCCGTAAAACCTTCTTTCTCCGGGCTCTACCCAATTTAACGGTGTTCTGCACTTCCGGCCATACAAAGCTTCAAAAGGTGCCATCTTGATACTCTCTTGGTAACTGTTGTTATAAGCAAATTCTGCCAACGGTAACCAGGATTCCCATGAGCCTCTGGATGATAACACACAAGCTCTAAGCATATCTTCTAGTACTGCATTCACTCTTTCTGTCTGCCCATCCGTCTGTGGGTGGTAAGCCGTGCTACGAATCAAACTAGTGCCCAAACCTTGATGAAGATGTTCCCAAAAGTGAGAGGTAAACTGTGAACCACGATCAGACACTATTGTTTTTGGTATTCCATGCAATCGGACAATCTCAGCAATGTACTTTTCTGCATATTGAGGTGGTCGAAAACTTGTTTTGACTGGCAGAAAGTGAGCTGACTTGGTAAGGCGATCGACTATTACCCAAATGGAATCATGGCCCTTCTGTGTGGTGGGAAGACCAGTGATAAAGTCCATACTTATATCATCCCACTTCCAATCGGGTACCGACAAAGGTTGCAGGAGTCCTGCAGGTCTCATGTGAAGAGCTTTAACTCTACAACACATGTCGCAACGAGCAACGTATGCTGCAATCTCCTTTTTCATCTTAGTCCACCAATAACGGGGTCGCAAATCTTGGTACATCTTGCTACTTCCGGGGTGAATAGATAGCTTAGAACGATGGGCCTCATCCATCAACTTGTTTTTAAGCTCTCTATCCTTAGGTACTACCAGGCGATCCTTGAACCATAACACTCCTTGGTCATCCAAGCGAAAGTGTTTGGTGGGTTCTCTCTTTATCTTTTCTTTGATATGAAAGATTCCCTTATCTGTTTTCTGACCATTAATGATCTGGCTTTCTAGAGTGCAACTGATCTGAATATTATGCAACACAGCCGGATGTAACAAATTGAACCCTTCTTCAAACAACGGTTGCACATCAATAGCATGAGATTTTCTGCTCAGTGCATCTGCTACTACATTAGCCTTTCCAGGGTGATAGTGTACGTTCAGATTGTAGTCCTTTATCAACTCTAACCATCTCCTCTGTCTCATGTTCAACTCAGATTGGGTAAAGATGTATTTGAGACTCTTATGGTCTGTGAAGATATTACACACATTACCCAACAGGTAGTGCCTCCAAATCTTTAGAGCATGCACCACTGCTGCAAGCTCTAAATCATGTGTAGGATAGTTAACTTCATGCTTCCTCAACTGTCGTGAGGCGTAAGCAATGACTCTTCCATTTTGCATCAGCACACATCCTAACCCATTCTTGGATGCGTCACAGAAAACATCAAACGGCTTTTCTATGTCTGGTTGGGCCAGAACAGGAGCAGTGGTCAACAACTTCCGCAAAGTACAGAAAGCTGCTTCACACTCCTCTGTCCATACAAACTTATGATCCTTCTGTAACAGGCTTGTCATTGGTTTGGCAATCTTCGAGAAATCCGGTATGAAGCGACGGTAGTAACCGGCTAAACCAAGGAAACTGCGAACTTCGTTAACTGAAGTTGGTGACTTCCAGTTCATAACCTCTTGTACTTTACTAGGGTCTACAGAAATGCCATTTTCAGACAACACATGGCCGAGAAAAGGAACTGTCCTAAGCCAGAACTCACACTTGCTGAACTTAGCATACAGTCGATGTTCTCTGAGTCTAGTCAAGACAATCCTGAGGTGTTCTGCGTGATCTTCTTCATTTTCTGAGTATATTAGTATGTCATCAATGAACACGATCACAAACTTGTCCAATTCGGGCATGAAAACCGAATTCATCAGGTACATAAAGTATGCAGGAGCATTTGTCAATCCGAAAGACATGACAAGATACTCGTACAAACCATATCTGGTAGAGAACGCAGTCTTAGGCACGTCTTGCGGCCTAATCTTTATTTGATGGTACCCTAACCTCAAATCTATTTTAGAGAACACTTTGGCTTTAGACAATTGGTCAAACAAGATATCAATCCGAGGAAGAGGATACTTGTTTTTAATTGTCACTGCATTCAGTGGCCGATAATCCACGCACATGCGTAAGGAGTTATCCTTCTTCTTTTTCACAAACAGAGCGGGACATCCCCATTCAGACGAGCTGGGACGAATCAACCCTTTCTTTAGCAAGTCCTGAAGTTGTTTCTTCAATTCTGCTAACTCATTGGGAGGCATCCGATAAGGCCTTCTCGAGATCGGTGCTGTTCCTGGAATTAACTCAATGACAAACTCAACATCTCGGTCTGGCGGCAGTCCAGGTAACTCCTCTGGAAACACATCTGGAAACTCACAGACCACTGGAATCTGGGCTAGCAGAGTAGTTTGGACCGCACAAGATGTGCTAGCTAGGTCTACTCTCCGAGGTAGGACCACCCGAAAGGTGCCTTCCCCACTGGGTTCCTTAAGAGAGATACTCCTTCCTCCAACATCAATTACAACTCCCATTTGATTCATCCAGTTCATACCCATGATCACATCCAAAACTAACCCTGGCATGACTATCAGATTAAGCTTATATTGACGGTTTGATATGTTTAGGGTTACTCCCTGAACTATCTGATTAGTCAACAGATCAGCCCCAGCTGAACTAATTTTATATGCACATTCCAATTCAACTATCTTTTGCTCATGCCTTTTAACAAATGCTTGACTTACAAAGGAATGAGATGATCCAGAATCAAACAAGACTACTGCAGGATGATTGTTGATAGAAAACATACCAGCTGTCACCGGTTCTCCTTCAGGGATGTCATCCACAGTGGTGTGGTGCACACGAGCTTGATACTGCGTTTGCTGTTTCTTAGGGTAGGGACAATACTTTGCAAAGTGCCCAGGTTGGTTGCAGTTGAAGCACGGTCCCTTCACTTGAGCCACGGTTCCCGATGAACTGCCTTGTCCTGTCTTTGCTTGAGGCAATGCCATCTTGAACGGCTTCTGGTTTCTCTGGGGTGGTTGAGCATTCTGATTCTTCCGTTGCGGTGGCCTAAACCTTGCACCGGGGACAGGCGATCGATAAGCAGGGCGGTTGGTCACTGGGGCCCTGGACTGAGAGGAACCCGACTCAAAAGCCCTCTTACGGATCTTTGAAGCGGCATAAACATTATTGTTCTTCTCTTGCTTCAGACAGTCACTAACGAAGTCATTGAAACTAGTCCTCATGTTTGTACCCACATGTTTCATCATCTTGGGACTCAGGCCTCTTTTGAAACTAGCGATCTTCTTGGCATCAGTATTCACCATATCAGGAGCATAACGGCTCAGGTTATTGAATGCATGCAGATATTGAGTCACAGTCTTCGTGCCTTGATTTAACGCCAGGAATTCCCCAAGCTTCATCTCGGTCAGACCTGGTGGAATGTATGTTCCACGGAAGGCATCAGTGAACTCCCTCCAAGAGATATGGGCGTGGGGAGGAAAAGTGGTGCGGTGATGCTTCCACCACATTCCTGCCGGACCTTGAAGCTGATGAGCTGCATACTCAGTCTTCAACACTTCAGTCATCCTCAGGACACGAAACTTATCTTCCATCGTATTAATCCATTCTTCTGCATCTAAAGGCTCTGCGGCTTCCTTGAAGATCGGCGGACGAGTATCCATGAAGTCCTTAAAACTGCTGTACTGGTTTGCTTCGTGGCCACCCTGGTTTATCCCCCGACGGGTATTATCTGCGATACTGCGCAACGCAGCTTCCATATTCTGTTGCATGCTCTCCATGTTGCGTTGGCTTCCCAGGAATTGGGCGAAAAACTGCTCTGCAGTGTAGGGTGGAGGAGGCGGTGGTGGATCACGGTCATCATTAGCAGCTGCACTGCCACCAGCCTCAGCGGCACCATACACGGTACGGCGAGTGTTCGGCATCTGCATATTTCAGCAACAGTAATTATTAGGTGATGTTGTAGAAATTGCAACCGAATGAAAAATTATGCCGAACTGAATTCACTGGAGAGAATAAACTCATACAATAAAATAGGGGCACAATAAGTCATTCCAATTAACACAACATCACTAATTATATTACTTAAAGCACACACATCGCGTCCATTACAACCAAGTTGCCAGCATACATACACTGGACTTTTGACGTTCGGATATCGTCACAAACACATCCAAGCTTTCCAACATTACATCAAACTCTAGTCTTTCTACTCATTATTACATGCTCAAGTGCCAACAACGCAAAAGATCATGCAAGCGGAACCTAGTAGCTATCGCAACAACTACTAGCCTACTCATCGTGGTCGCTGTCTAGGTCAGAGACGTTGGCGTCGTCGCCAACCGCAGCGTCGTCGTGCTCCTCAGCTGGCGCCACGGGCTCTTCCGGATCTTCGTCTGCATCCAAATCCATCTCTGCTGCGCCAGGAAGGTCATAAGGGTTAAGCTGATTGTTCAACCGATGGACCTCCTCATGCAAGTTATCATTGTACTCTTCTGCATCGGCCAACCGCTGCTCGAGCTCAAACTGTCTAGCTCTCAACACATTCTCTGCAGACCAGGCTTCATTCCTCTGATGGAGCACATGAGTCAACATGCGCTCAGCATTCCTGTGGGCGGTGGTCAGTCGTCCAAGCTGCTCTCTCAGGGCACGTATATCTCCCTCAAAAACCACAGTCCTCTGAGTAGCCTGATCCCTCTGACGAGTCAACTGAGCCATCTCAGCAGTGAGCCTCTCAACCTCGGCGTCGTGATCTCTCTGAAGCTGACGGCGGTCATCACGAGCCTGACCAAGAGCACTAGAAACACGTCTCAGACTACCTTCCACTCCATCGAAGGCTCTCATTACTGCGAACATGGCACTCATAGCAGGGTTGTCACTGTTCTGTGCCTCTGCTGCACTAATCTCCAAAGATCTGCCCCTTGCCTGCTGCCACGAGTCAGTGGAGGGGTTGCCCCTCGGAAAGACTCCAACTATAGCTGCTGCCAACTCCTGAGGAAAGCGATCCATGATATCCCTCAGGATCCCAAAGGCTGCCCTCTCAGCGGCTTCTTCAGGGGTCCTGCCAGTTGACTCAAAACGCCAACCGGTCCACTCAGAACCATCACCTCGGGGACGAACTACTGCCTCCACAGTCACCAAAAGTCCTTCACCCAACCGCTCATTTGACCAAAAGTAGCGGGGCTCCATCCCATCAGGATAGCCTACATAGCTGAGCACTCTCCACAAGAGTGTAGGCATCCCAAACTCTCCAAGAAAAGTGTGGCGCTGGCGAGTGCGCGGAGCAAGCTGATGACGGGGAGCTCTGCCGGTGGACTTGCGGGCTGTCTGCTTAGTACGTGCCATCTGTAGCAAATTTTTATTACAGGGGTGAGAACAAATTTTTAAGTTGGCATTTTTATCGAAATGAGATAAGCAACTTATAAGGGGAGGAACAATGCCATGAATGAAATGCATAACATGATGCATGCACGTTCCGTACGTCCTCACAAACTTAGAAAATCAATAACTACTAACGGAATAAACGGTGGCATACAACGATCTCTTGTAACGTAACTAATACGTACTACTCGAAAGCGCTGTTATGTACCTGCAGAAAATCACTTCAGCCCAAACCTCACAGTATGAAAACATGCAAGAAAGCAGTAAAGTAAGTTACTCGCTATACACGCATCCCCAGATACGAGTATAACGGTAACCACTACCCGAATCGTCGTCCTATTGACGGCATCGTCACTGCATGACGGAATTCCCCACCAATTGGATACCCTCATACAAACATGCACATGGCACGCGAGTACTTTGGAATCACATAAGCACTCCCCTAGATCGGCAGTGTATCCGACCATGCACTCACAACTCTCACTTACCAAGGCGTAGAGGTAATTGATCCATACATTACCACTCAAGTGAATGGCACTCATACAATAGCACGCCGTATGAGCGACGAAGTTGAAATATGATGCAAACCCCCAAGTTAGTACTTAAATAAGCCACCTAGAGTCCTTATCGGGCATAAAGGATATGACCACTGGCACACTTTTAAGTTCAAAAGCTCTTTTGAAAACACAGTTTCGTTTTTAAATACTCATGTGAACAGTAACTTGCTAAACCATGCTCCGATGCCAGCTGTAACGGATCAACGTAATTATACGAGATTAAGTAAGAAAATCTTCCACCGAGGCGGTTAATTTAACAAACTTAAGCCCGTATAACTCGAGATTCCGTGAAATCACGAAGGATTTCAAACCAACCAACATACAACCAAGATCGTACTGATTTAGCAGCCACAGTTCACACGATACATAAAGTTGACCATAAAAGTAAGATACATCGGAGTTCGGAAATAAGAGTTATTACAACATAGTTCAACATAACGTAGCGGAAGCAAATAGTTTTACGCACACACACTTAGTTCAGTTACAGTGCCAGTAGATAGTCATGTCCCACAAAAGCAGTAGATAAGACAAGCAGAACGACCTTTGCCCAAGGTCCTAGTTGTCACCCATCGCCGGATACAGACAGTTGGAGCAGTACCCGTAGTACATCTGACCATCTGCAACAACAATGGGAACAACGCCCTGAGTACGAGAATGTACTCAGCTAGACTTACCCGTCAAAAACCAGAAATAACATGACACCAAGGAGCATGCAAGGCTTTATATAGTGGACTGGCTTGACTCATTTGCGAAAAGCACAAGTTATTATGAATAACTAAAATAAGTACTTTTAGCATCATTTTTAGGATAACCTATTCATGCTAGGTAAGCACCTATTACTAAAACAATCACTTGATTAACCATTAACATCAAAGTTACCATCTCAGGTTTAGCATTTCCAACATTAACCACATAACCATCCGTGTTCCATCATTAACACTACGATGCCATAGCTCGAGTCAAGTGCTCACTAACCGGGAGCGACGGCGATTCGAATCGAATTCCTATCCAGCTGGAGATTTATTCCTCACACAAACCATACTTCCCCCGTCAGGGTCGCGTAGATCACCAATGACACTTTCCAAGAAGCCGCGGGATAACAATCATGGATCGCACTACCCAGGGACCGCCCGACTGCCAGGACGCACCTTGGGCTCACTCTTCGCGTCCCCGTACACCCCCTTCAACACCAGTCTGCCAACCCGAGTTTATCCCGGCTCGAAATAGTGTCACTAGCTTCGCGGTCGAAAGGTACTTTATTCGGCCAGCTAAATGTGAGGCATGCGTTCAACATGACAAGAGGGACGAGCAACGATCGGTCCTTAATCGACACAGACGGAATCACTATAGTCCAAAACCCTATAAGACTCCGCCCGGTCTCCGCTTATTCATTAACACTTGGTTACTTTTCAAGATTCACAAATACTGCTAACCATAGCCAGGTATTCACCTATAGCTCGCAGGTGACAGGAAATCACCCGACTTCTACCGATCTAAGCATGGCTAAGCAATTTACTCGATCCTGACCTAACAGGGTAAAAGGTAATCCGGTGGACAAGGATAATAATGCAACAGCGGTTTCACTCAACTCCTATAACTTAATGCACAATATATAATTATAATTCAGGTAATAAGGAATAGCTTTTATAAAATAGGAGACTTATAATGCTCCGGGGCTTGCCTCTTTCGAACGAACTAGGATGGTGGTCGACGCACTCCGGCAGTTCCTCGACTGGCTCTTCCTCCTCGGGCACCTCCTGTGCCTGGGGCTCTTGCTGGTCGGTCCAAGCCTGCTCCTCCGGAACTGCTACCTGCGACTCCTCCTGCGATCCTGTATGATGCAAGTGCATAAGTGCATGCGAATGATGCATCGGATTATGATGGAGTGATGGGATGGCATGAGATGCAAATGAGTACATGGAATGAGCAGTTAAGATATAACTACATCTTCTACAAGGTAGTCCACGTCATCCAAGAACATGTACCCTAAGGTTTACCCATTTTGATTACACTAATTATCATACACCTGACACAACCAAGTGACCCTAAATGATCAAACCTCACCAACCTAACTCATTCACAACATCAGCAAGACCTAGTGATGCTTCAAAGATACACCAAACATATTTTATTATTCTTACTTTCTCATAAAGAATAATCATTTATTCCTTATTTAACTAGGGTTGTATTGCAACACCTATCTCTGGTGTAGATAAAAATCTACAAAAATTACAGTAGAGTATTCTTACCCTAACTAAGCTACCACTAAATTTTTATGGTAAATGGAAATGTAAAACTACCTGTACAAAATAAACAAATTATAGCCTATAAGTGAGCATGAAATTGTTTTATACTAGAAAAAGTATCAAACAATAGATTTCACATTTTTCTTAGGTTACTAACAGTAAACTAACATGCTACAAAAATTATCACATGTATGTTGTATACAAATTTTGCTCTCTACTAAAAATAACAAATATTATCCAATAAAGGCATTTGAACTACACTTCAAAATTTTTCCACAGAACATGCTTCCCTAGCATTTTTCCTAGAAAGTACATCACTAATAAAGAGTAATGCAACAAGAATCACATTTTTCCCTATTTTACTTTATTTACTGCAATTTTTCTAAGATAACCGCATATATAACAATTAAATAAAAAAGTACAGTAAAGTGTCACAAAAATAACATGATATATTTTTAAACTGTAGATCTATTCACAAGGAACATTTCAAAATTTGTTTCATGATTTTTGGAGCTATAAATCTCGAGATACAATTTTTGGAAGCCTTTTTCAGATTTTCTGGAAATCGATTTCTTTAAAACGAAATTCAAAACCGGACTTAAATGCTACGCGCACCCCGCTGTGACACCCGAGACTGAAACACTGCGACAGACAGGCGGGGCCCATGCGCCAGACGGGCCCACCCGTCAGCCGGTGCCGGTCAGGGGCGGCGCGGACGGCCGTGATCTCGCCGCCGGCGAGTCCTCCGGCGACGGGGAGGGCACCAATGTGACCCTCTCAACGACGCGAACTCAGTGGTACCTAGTGGGTGGCCAGACGAGCTCGGCATAGAGCTCGCCGGCGAGCATGGCGGCTCGGCGGCACGGGACGCCGTCGGCCGGCCAATGCAGGCCACGGAGGCGGCCGAGAAGATGAGCGCGAGCACCGCAAGGCGAAGGGAAGGCGATTGCTCGAGACCGAGGAAAGAGAGGAGTGCCAGGGAGCTCCGGCCATGTACGCCGGCCAACTGCGGCCATGGCGGCAGTGGAGGAGAAGGGCGGCCAATTGGCCCTCACCTGAGCTCGAGCGGCGGAGTGGAGGTGCGCACGCGGTGGAGGGGAGCGGGGCGGAGCTGAGGCCGCGAGGAATCGGACGGAGGAGCGGCCACGAGCGCGAACGGCGGTGGCGGAGCTCCGGGAGCCGGTGATGGCGCGGCGGAGCTCTGCGGCTGCTGCTGCGGGCGAGAATGGAGGGAGCAGCGAGGCGGACGAGCGCGCGGAGGGGGAGTAAGCGAGCGCGAGGGACGTGGGGGCCACGGGGGCGCGTGTCGCGCGGTGTCGACGACGGCCGGCCACGCGGCGGCCGAGCTCTGCCGCGGCGCCACGGCGACGCGTGCGGGCGCGCGCGCGCGGGAGGGGGACGACGCGGACGCGGGCCGGGCCGGCTTTGGCCGTGGGCCGAGAAGTGAGGCCGAAGCCCAGTAACGAAATTTCGATTTTTCTTTTTCCAAATATTTTCCAGATTTTACATTTCTGTTTGAAATTCAAATTCGAGGATGAAAACGAGGTTTTCAGAAATTTGTCCCAAAACAAAAGTTGTTCAAAATTTTATTCTCTACAACTTTCATATAGAACATTTTTCCAAATTCCCAATAGATTTTAAATTTGAGATTTAAAGCTAATTTAAAAATCAAACTCATTTATTTAGAAAAATTTTTAAAACAGAATTTGAGGAGAATTTGAATCCAAATTTTTGCTCCAATAATCAAGTTGGTTTATTCTAAATTATTTAAAATTGCTACTTCTAAAAAGTACACCAACTTTTTAACATTCATTTTAAATTTAGGGTTTCCATTTTATTGCTTTTCAAGTTATATTTGAAAAGGGCTACAACTCAAACAATGCTAAACATGCAATGATGTTGAATGCTTATGCTTTGAAATGCTAATGCATGCTTAACACCCAGGGGTGTTACAAGCTCAAGTAGAGAGGAGTGGGCTTCCTTAAGCCTAGTGTGAGCAACTTTAAGATCCTCGTGGTCTTCCTTTAGACACTCACGAGAGGCCTCTAGCTCATCAAAGGATTTCCTAAGAGCTTTGAGCTCTTGTTCAATTCCTTTGCACTCCTTACTCTTTTTGAGAGCGACAAGCTCCTCCATCAAGGCATCATTTTCATTGCTCTTGGCAATGAGCTCTTGTTCCAATATTTTGTATTTCTTGGTTGTCCTCTTGTAGCCCTTGCTCATTTGATCTATTATGCCCAATAGATCATCCTTGGAGTAGTCCTCATCCTCCTCATCATCACTCCTACAACCATCACTAGCACAAGAATCATCATCACTATCATCATATTTTACCTTGGTAGGCTTGGCCATAAGGCATGTCGATGTAGTGTCGAAGATGGATGACTTGTTGGAGAGGGCGATGCTTGCAATGGCTCGCCGAGTGGTCCTCTCATCATCACTAGAGCTTTCATCATCATCACTATCGGAGTTGTCACTATCCCAAGTGACCACATAACCACCACCCTTCTTCTTCTTATTGATAGTGAAGCTCTTCTTCTCTTTCTTCTCCTTCTTGTCCTTCTTGTTCTTCTTCAACTTCAACTCCCCATCATGATATCTTTTGTTTTCATAGGGGCACTTTGCCACTACACGATCGGGGCTATTGCAATTGTAGCAAAGCACCTCCTTTGCCTTCATGAAGTCCCTTCTCCTTCTTGCACCATATCCTTTCATCTTCATGAACCTTCCCATCTTGTGCACTAGGAGGGCCATGGTTTCATCATCGAATGGGTCATCATCATCACTCTCCACCTTGCTCTTGCCCTTAGAAGATGAAGCCTTGAATGCAATGGGCTTCTCTTGCTTGACCTTGGTCTCCTTCTTCTCTTCTACCTTATCTTCATCATCATTGTATTGGGCATCAGTCATTATATCTCCAAGCACATCGGTTGGTTTGACCTTGTCCAATCCCTCTCTAAAGATCATTCTTCTCAAGGTGGCAAACTTCTTGGGTAAGCACATCAAGAACTTGTGTGAGAAGTCCTTGTCCTCAACCTTCTCTCCAAGCCCCTTGAGATCATTGACAATGACTTGGAGCCTATAGAACATCTCTGGGATGGATTCATCATCCTTCATCTTGAAAGTGGAGAACTTGTCCTTGAGCATATATAGCTTGGCACTCTTTATCGTTCAAGTGCCTTCATATGTTTCCTCAAGCCTTATCCAAAGCTCATTTGCCTTTTCAAGATCTTTGATTTGCTCAAATACTTTATCATCAATGGCACGGTAGATTGTGTCAAGTGCCGCCGTGTTGCATTGTTTGTTGATGCGGTCATTTGGAGTGAGATTTTCTTCATCAAGAATGATGTATCCTTCTTTGGTCATATCCCAAACCTTCTCATGTATATTGCCTAGATATTGCTTCATCTTCCTTTTCCAATGATCAAAGGAAGAGACGCCATCAAAGAATGGAGGCTTGCCATTAACATGATTGAACATAACTTGAGCCATCTTGCACCGAGGTTGTTAAGCCTTGCAAATGGTGACCACGGCTCCGATACCACTTGAAAGGTCTTGATGGCTAGAGGGGGGTGAATAGCCTTTTAAAATTTTCTACAAAGACAAGCTAAACAAGTTTATCAATAAAACGAGTAGCGAGATGCGAGTTTTGCTTAGCCTATGGGGTGTTTGCAAGCCACCTAACCAATTTACAATTCTAGTATATTTGCACTCAACCGCACAAAACAAACCGAGAAGGTAACTACAACTACAACTAGCAAGCTACACTAAAGAGGTACTCTAGCAAAGCTAACTAGCTAGCAAAGATAACTAAGAAAGTAATGCGGAGTTGAGTTTGGAGAGTTTCACTGAGGGGCGAAGTATTGAGCCAACCAATATGATCAACAATGAATACCAAAACAACCGAACACCGGGATCAATCAATCACAATATGAAAGTGATGACACAAAGATTTATCCCGAGGTTCACGTGCTTGCCGGCACGCTAGTCCCCGTTGTGTCCCTCTTCACCACGTGGTTCGGTGGCTAATCGGTCTCACACCGAGCCTCTCGAAAGGCGCCACAAGAACTTACCAAATGGCAAAAGGTTGCAATGACACGAGCAATTTACTCACGTTGCCTTTGGCGCTTCGCCGAGGTAGGCACAAACCCCTCACAAACACTAGATGTGGCCAAGAACAATCACCGACTCTTGCCAACGCCTCCAAGCTGCTCCAAGCCGTCTAGGTGGCGGCAACCACCAAGAGAAACAAGAATCCCGCAGCAAATCAACCACCAAGTGCCAACTAGATGCAATCTCACAATGCAAATGCACTTGGATCACTCAATCTCACTTCGAATATGCAAAGAAGTAAGAGAGATGAGTGGGAGGGGAGTTGCTTAGCTCAAAGTGCTCACAAGTATGTCAAATGTCTAAGAGAGAGAGCCTTGAGCCGGCCAATGAGTATTTATAGACGTACCCCTTCGAATATAGCCGTTAGGAACTTGATTCAGCAGCAGTCACGCTGACCGGACGCGCTGGTCCAACTGACCGGACGCGCCGGTCGCACAACGGCTCTTTCGCGAAACACCGACCGGACGCGCTGGTCGCAACGACCGGACGCGCCGATCACACAACGGCTATTTTCCGCGAAGCACCGACCGGACGCGCTGGTCGCAACGACCAGACGCGCTGGTCTCGACCGGACGCGCTGATCCCGTGATTGACCGGATGCGCTGGTCAACCCTGAGCGGCGCACAACGAAACAGCGACCGGACGCGCTGTAGAACTGACCGGACGCCACAGTGCCCGCGTCCGGTTGGAGTCCAGTAAGCTCCCTGAACGACCGGACGCGTCCGATCATGTGTGACCGGACGCGCACCGCGTCCGATCGACCTTGCGAACAGTAGTTCCCTCAGAGCGCCTGACCGGACGCGCCGGTCCCGCGAGTGACCGGACGCGCCGGTTGCAAACCCTAGCCCGCGCGCCTGACTGCTGCGCTGTACTGACCGGACGCGTCGGTCACACCGTGACCGCGTCCGGTGCAGCGTCCGGTCACCTCTGTGACCTCCGTTTGCCTCCGTTTCTTTTCCGACTTCCGGCGTAGTGGAAAATAGTTGTTTCAACACTTCAAAAACGCCTGAATCCCGCCTCGCAAGCTCGGCGGGAGGGAGAGAGGACCCCAAACCCTCTCTACATCTTAAACTCCAACGCCGTCGCAAATGTGCTAACACCACCAAGTGATCACGTCATGTGCGAGTGTGTTAGCATTTTCACAATCATTTTTCGAGGCGTTATTAGTTCTATCCAAATGCATATGATTATGAAATGCACACCTAGAGGCACTTAGGAGTTCAATAGCCGCGTCATTCCCCTCTTTATAGTACGGCTATCTATCCTATAATGTAACCACACCCACTAGGTGTCTTGGTTACTAAAACACAACCCTTAAGCATATACCTTTGCCTTCATCACGTAGGGTTACGTCCAAATCCAAGTGTGGCCATCATGATCACCATGTCCATCTTGCCACCAACCTTGGAATGTACTAATCCTCATATGCTACATACAACTTAGGCATATGATTAGTACTTAGGCATTGTCACTAATTACCAACACCAAACATAGGACTTTCAGGCAAGCATTTACTTCTAGCCTAATTAGATCCATCATGAGGACTGCCCAGAACCTTCCTCTTGAGCAGGTAGGTTACACAAAAGTCATGTGAGACATTGCATTTAGTAACTTCCATCAAACCATTTAGCGGCTACAAATTGCACTCCATAAATGCATGCCAAAGAATCACTTGGAAAAGCTAGATGCGAGTTTAAATTGTGAGATTGCACAAGAAAATGTCTCACTATATACGCACAAGATATGACTGTTGTATTTAACATATATATGTTTTTTTAGGTAATGGATGTAACCTTCGGCCATTGTGCTGCATTGTTGGTCTTGCACTGATGACTCCACAAGTCACTAGAAAAGGGTGGTCTGATCCAATATAAGCTTGTATGAGAATAATGTGCAATTTTGGTGACATCCACATGGCCTACTGTGCCATGTGCTTTGCCTAGTTTGGTGCATACGTGTTTCAAAACTCCAATACATCACGTGTGATATGCGAACAAAATCAACAGAATGCCTTTAATTTTGACACAACAAAAATGCAAAAGGTTGCTAATAACGGTCATTACCGTCAACATCCCTCGTGTTTCCTTTTGCAACACCTAACCTTTATCCTCCTCCCCTTATTAGAGAATGAGCAACCAAGAGTGGAAAAGGGGAGAGAAGTGTCACACCCTAAAATTTCTATTTTCGGTTGTGAGTAGAAAACACTAAATAAAATAAACGATTTGAGGAATTTTCCTAAAATTTTCCAAGATCTATTTTAGCTCATTGTCAACCTAAAGAGTGAAAACGTGGTTTACAAATTTTACAAAGTTAATGAAAGTGTGTTTGCTGCATTCATGCCCTTGCATGAGTTTTGATGTGTAAAAAATAAATTTAGAAAATTTGAATAGGTTTTGTTCTTTTTTCAAAAATGCGCTTCAAAAAGGCTAGATTTTAAAACCTGTTAAGAAAAAGGAAAACGTTTTCCTTATCCTTTTTCTGTTTGCTTTTAGCCTGCTGCCGTTTTCAGCCCATCTGTCCCGCCTCTCTCAATCCCGGCCCAACCCAGCGACCGCAGTCCAGATGCCGCGTCCTGGCCTGCTCCAGCTCGCGTGCTTCTCCTCAGACGGGGCTCGACCCAGCAGCAGCAGACGCAGCCCGCAGCCGTGGAAGACTGGAAGCCGCCGGCTGCGCCATGTGCAGATGGGCTGAAGCGCTCAAGCTTCACGCCAGCATCGATCAACTGGCGTGGCGGCCTCCCAACTCCCAACAACCAAGAAACGAGTTACAGCCACATAGTCAGAAAGCAATATATGCATCACACTATATCACAAGTTCGAGACAAATTTTACGCAGACCACTGAATCAAATACAGAACAGCACAAGTTACTGTATGATACTAAATAAATTGGTAGTAAGATCCACGACCAACAACCAGAGCGATGGATGGACACGAACGAACGAAGCGACAAATCCAGGCTCAATGGGTAGTAGTAGCTTCACAGCTGAGATTCAATCCAAAAGACACTTGTAC
The DNA here is from genome assembly GCA_038087645.1 of Saccharum hybrid cultivar R570. Taxonomy (NCBI): domain Eukaryota; kingdom Viridiplantae; phylum Streptophyta; class Magnoliopsida; order Poales; family Poaceae; genus Saccharum; species Saccharum hybrid cultivar. The sequence goes on along the minus strand of JAQSUU010000119.1, from coordinate 9,875,591 downwards.
GTACAATTTTACATCCTGCGCGGTCGTTCCTGCATCAAGAAACTGTTGATACTCAAATTTGACTCAGACTGCATTTCACATAAACACGTCCAATAGCCAAATTTGACTATTAAGATGATCTAGTGATTAAGTTCGGCTATAGTTAATAAGGTGGCCGATTACTTGATCTAGCTTGGCTTGGTGGGGAAAACGTCATATGGTAAGTTGACCAGGCTAGTTAATATAGCGTCAAGGGTGATATGGTTTATTATCTGGATTTACTGGATAGACATGTTTGGCACCTTGTATGTCCTTTCCAGTATCTTTGGTTTTGGTTGTTCTGCGCTTTCTGGAGAAGATTGGCCATCGGACACCTGAGAAGAAGGAACATGTATACACAGATAATGCGTGTACGGTTGTACACCAGGTGTTGATGATGGGAGGTACGATGAAGTTAGCTTGCATGGTGATTAAATTAAATGGAGAATAAAGAAAGCAAAGGATGCCTCTTGGTAAATAACGGCAAGACATCCCGGCCGAGGTACGTAGTTCTGTCCTGTGCAGAAAGGACGAAGGATATATATGGCATGCTCGAGATTGACTCAGGAGATCAGCAGTAACGTGATCGATTTGTAAAAGGCAAGGTTCAGATACATGTTCATGGATGCCAGCGACACAGAGCAGATTGATTCGGACTCTGATATATACAATGCCTGCATGGCGTGATTATTAGGGAGCCAAAGATGGAAAGCTAATACACGTGCAAGCATGTAAGGTACACCCTTGCGTAAAGAGGTTTTGGCTCCGAAAAGCATATACACGTATACACTAGATTTTAGCTTGTGTGCGTATTATACTAGGACATACGATTAACTAAGTCGGATATGATTAAGTCTGTACGGGAAAGACCAGCCGCCCTATAAATATAAAAGGGTGACGGCCGATTGACAACACACAATCGATGTATTAATCTACTACATTATTTTGCATCTACTATTTTGTCTCTAGTTTTTGCTTTTTGTTCTTCGTTGCCGTCTACTTCGTTAACAACAACGAGCACAAGGTCCTAAGGCGGTCAAGCCTAGGACAGCCCATCGCCGCAGTTCTCCCTGACGGGTTCCCTCCCGGGAGCGTGGGGTGTCGGGTTTCAAGAGCTCTCGCCGGCGTGTCTTGCGTATCGCGCTTCTGACAAGACTCCCCTTGTGACGTGTCTTGCGCATCGCACTCGTCGCCAGGGGCACACGTGACGTATTCGTGTGTGAACAGAAACATTGAACAGCAGGGCAAGCGATTATTATGCTGGCAGCTAGGTAGTCCATTTCCGTTAATTACTCCGCTTGTCTTTTTTTTTTAGGGAAACCGGAGCTTCATTAATCTCTGACAGGATTACAATCTCGGTTTATGATATCCATGAGACCAGGTGGAGTTATAGGCACTCCGTCACCTGAGAATCATGGGATACCAAACAAGCACAAGCATACGCTAACTTATTACAATTTCTGCTAATCATTACTCCGCTTGTCGATCAAGCGCTCAATCGACTGTTGCCGAGAAGAGAAGAAAGCACCTGCAGACGGGATGTTGATCAGCTCTCACCTTGTCCGATACCCAACTGGTACCATGCTAGTCCTTGGTGATGGCGTAGATCGCGTAGATGATCCCCGGAAGATAGGCGAGGAAGGTGAGCAAGAGGCAGAGCCAGAACTCGACCTGCCATCGATCGAATTCTTTTAGCAAGCAAGCCAACTCGAACTCAACCGCGCCGCCCGTCAACCGGATCGCTGGCACGTACTAACAGAGTAGTAACTGATTTTGTCGAGGTGCAAGATCCTAGCTTGATGGATAATTACGTACCTTGCAGCCGAACTTGAGGAAGACGCCGAGTGGGGGGAGGATGACGGCGATGAGGATGTCGACGCAGTTCGCCGTGCCCTCCTTCATCTTGCTCGATCAGTCGATCTCTGGAGCCCCGGAGGATGGATGTGTCTCCTCTTTCTTCCCGCTGGTCGATTTATGCGTCCACGGTACTGAACAGCTGTGAGCCTGTGACCAATTGAGCAGCCGTGACCGGAGCGAGATCCCCAAGGGTGGTTGGGATTTATACCTGTGCAGAAACAGCTCAGGCGAGGACGACTCCTAGTGGAAAACGCAACGACGGATGATGCAATGCGACACGATCGTTAAGTATTAGCCTTGTGGCAGGGCTTCACTTAGCTAGTGAAGCTTTTTTTTATTACTTTTTTTTTGTTTTGGCTCTACGAGTAACTCTACCGGTGGAGTTGAAGCCGCTTTGAAAACCGTTTGGCAAAACGGTCTCACCTGTCTGTCATGTATGGTTGAGAGAGGCCAATTGTCTAAGATACCCTTATATACTACATGTATAGTAACATTTGTAGAGGTATGTTTCTTTACCTATCGACACCATCTTTTTTGTTTTCTTTTGCTATCAAAAAATATTCATAGTTTTTCCTCTTACTTTTCTGAAATTAATAAAGTTCCAACACATGCATGTGAGTGGAGAACTCAAATTTGGATACACAAGTTTCATTAAAATAAACTTAGCAAATTCGCTAGGCTTCGTTCGTGACAACAATGTATTATTAAAAATATGTTATTATAAATTATAAGTTTTGTCAGAATAAGTGTTAGGGCATATTTAATAAAAAAATGAAGTTGTTTTTGCTGAAACTTTTTGACTACACGCCTATATAGATAAGATAAACAAGGAAGCTGAATGGTGGTGGCCAGGGCCTGAGCCAAAAGCTGAAAGTGTGCATCACGTGGTATAGTCCGGTAGTTTTGTGTCGCTGTTTTTTGGGAAACAAAATTTTGTCCTATCTATTTACATGTTGTTTTGTGTGGCTTGCTACTTCTCCGTTGGTACAGCGCGGCTCCAACAAAAGTTAAGAGGGCCTAATCGACACGGTAGACTTCTTCAATCTTCAACCATATAATCATGGCAAAATAAAGAAAAATAACTTTCAATCAGGTGTCATCCAATCTAGGCCATCAAAAGATTACGACTCCCCACCTAGAAATCAAGGGGGCCTGTGACACTCTTTCATTTGTTTATTATTATCATTACGATAATAATACCCTCAAGACGTCTGTCCGTCCTTTTCCGGACGGGACTGACCCACGCATCACGTCGTGCGTCCCCGCGCTGCGCATCCTTGTCCATGCCTCACGCCGCCCGCGCCTTCCACCGCTGTCGTGATCTATCTGTCTGTTGACCATGGGCGACCTTGAGCTTCGGGCCGGCGTCGAACTCCACGTCAACGAGCCTCCATTGGAGGGCAGCAAGTAGATGAGCGTACGTGTTACAACCGTATGTTTCATGCGTTTCAGATGTATGTTGCATATGTTTTTATCTGGATATTTCAAAAGTAGATATGTTGTTGCATATGTTGCAATGGTTATACACGTATGTTTCAAATGTTTCAGTTGTTTCAAATATATGTTGTAAGTGTTTTATTTGAATGTTGCATATGTTGTAATGGCTATATACATATGTTGCAAGTGTATGTTTCAAATGTTTTAGCTGTTTCAAACGTATGTTGCAATTGTTTTATCTAGATGTTGCATATGTTGCACTGGCTATACACGTATGTTGCAAGTGTATGTTTCAAATATTTCAGCTCTTTCAAACGTATGTTGCAAGTGTTTTATCTAGATATTGCATATGTTGCACTGGCTATACACGTATGTTGCAAGCGTATATTCGTAAATGTTCCATCTGTTTCGGAAATACGTTGCAAGTGTTACATGACCAGGCGCGAGAAGTGGGTGCAGAAGGAGGTGGTCCCCTCGGGCGCAACGTCCCCGCATGCGCGCGGGAAGCAAAGCGAGCGCGGTGTCCCCCACAAGCATGCGCAGGCGCATGCATACTGCAGCAGCAAGTGGGGCATGGCCGACAAGCAGTGTGGAAGCAGCAGTGCGCGCACAACAACACCAGCATCAGCGTACCGGCGGCGTGGGTAGGAGCTGCATGATTGCATTGTGGGGCCCGCCTAGGCAAAGTGGGAGACAAAGGCGCGGTGCACGCGTCTCTTCCGTTGACCGCATGCATCCAGGGAGGTGCGTTGCTGCGTCGTTTCCTATTGCATGCGGTAACTGATTTTGTTGATGTGTAAGATCCTAGCTGGATGGAGAATTACGTACCTTGCAGCCGAACTTGAGGAAGACGCCGAGTGGGGGGAGGATGATGGCGATGAGGATGTCGACATAGTTCACCGTGCCTTCCTTCATCGTGCTCGCTCGGTCTCTAGAGACCTAGAGGGTGGAGGTGTCGATCTCCTCTTTCTTCCCGCTGGTTGATTGATGCGTCCATAGTACTAAACAGCTGTGAGCCTGTGACGGGCTTCTATGGGGAGCCGCGTCGAGATTGTCGTAAGGAGAGCTGGTACGTCTTGAGATTCCTGAGAGTGCAGTCTGATTCCCCTTGGCAGTGCTTAGGAGATTTCAACGAGGTGTTGCTAGCGGAGGAGCAAATTGGTGGCAATGACAGAGAGGCCTGGCAGATGGCGGCCTTCGAGGACGCTGTCAATGACTGCCGCCTGACGGACCTTGGCTACCATGGTCTCCCGTACACGTGGGACAACAGGCAGGACGCTGCCCGGAATGTCAAGGCCCGCCTGGATCGAGCTTTTGGAGACAACGGGTTCCTGGATGTTATGGGAGGATCAGAAGTCTTAGACCATTGTGGTATTCTTGTGGAGGTGAGAGAAAAGAGATCACCTAGTCGGCGTCGGGGTCGGAGGAAACCTAAACCTTTTCGGTACGAGAATATGTGGAAGAACCATGGAGAGTATATGGAGTTTGTTAATAGATCATAGGATCCAGGACCCAGCACTGGTGACTTATCTACTGCTGCGTCTGCTCTTTTGGCTTTACAAAACTCTCTGAAGACCTAGGACAGGGACGTTTTTGGCTCGGTTAAGCAGCGGGTAAAGAGCCTGAGAGCTGAACTGGAGGCGGAGAGGAGTGGCACCTTGTACCGAGGACCTACGGACAGTGAACGGCAATTGGTGGCCACGTTGGGGGAGGTGCTGGCACGTGAAGAAACTATGGAACGGCAGTGGTCGAGAATTGCTTGGTTAAAAGAAGGCGACCGTAATACGACCTTTTTTCAGGCTAAAGCGCGTGCACGGAGCCAAACCAACAGGATTAAAATGCTCAAAGATGAGGCAGAGAATGAGTTTACTGATCAGGATGACCTGGAGAGGTTGGCTTGTGATTTTTACCAGAAGCTGTTTGCAGCACAGGAGAATTTGCAACCTGAGTTAATTTGCCGCCATGTACCATGAAAGATCACCTCGGAGATGGCGGCCTTTTGGAGAGACCATTCTCTGAGCAGGAAGTGGAGAAGGCTCTCTTTCAGATGGCGCCAAGCAAGGCTCCAGGAGTAGACGGGTTTAACGCTGGCTTTTTTCAGACCCACTGGCAGCTGATTAAGGGGTGTGTGGTGCCTGCGATTTTGGGGTTCCTGAATGGAGGTGAATTACCTGTAGAAGTAAACAAGACTCTGTTGGTGCTCATTCCGAAGGTCACGAATCCACAGGATTTGTCACAATCCAGCCAATTTCTCTTTGCAATGTTCTGTATAAACTATGCTCCAAAACATTGGCAAACAGATTGCGATGGATTCTTGATGATGTTATATCAGAAGAACAAAGCGCCTTTGTGCCAGTGCGCTTGATCACGGATAATGTGATGATTGCATATAAATGCATTCATTATCTGCAGAATAAGAAGGGGAAGACAGGAGGTTGTGCTATAAAATTAGACATGGCAAAGGCATATGATAGAGTTGAGTGGAACTACTTGTGAGCGATCGTGGAGGCGTTGGGGTTTCCTGAAACCTGGTGCTCGCTGGTTATGAAGTGTGTTTCATCAGTCTCTTTCTCGGTTAGAGTTAATGGAGTTTTTTCGGACAGTTTTACACCAACACGTGGAATTCGTCAGGGAGATCCGATCTCACCGTATCTCTTCTTGCTGTGCTCTGAAGGGCTCTCTTGCATGTTGAAAAACATTGGGCCCTTATATATATCAAGAGGTGTACGGATGAGTACGAAAGCACCTTGGATTTCTCATCTCCTTTTTGCTGACGATTGTTTGATTTTCACTCAAGCATCAAAAAGGGGAGCAGTGCCTCAATCCTAGATTATTATAACAAAGGATTAGTCCAATTGGTGAATAAACAAAAATCAACAATCTTCTTTAGCCCCAACTCTGAACAAGAGCGTAAACAAGAAGTACAAGCAATTCTGCAAATTCTGAATGAAGCGCTTGGTGAAAGATATCTGGGTCTACCCACTTCAGCAGGGCGGGGTGCTCCCAATGCTTTCAACTATGTGCCGGCCCGGGTGAGGGGTTTTGTCAGAGGTTGGACAGAGAAGGACTTGAGCTGTGCGGCGCGAGAGGTGCTGCTGAAGGCTAATGCACAGTTGGTGTCTACATACGCGATGACGTGCTTCAAACTGCCTCCTGTGGTTTGCCGAAAGCTGACAACGACTGTGTCGAATTACTGGTGGGGCAGCTCCCTGAACAACCATAAAATTCATTGGCTGCGGTGGGAAAAATTGACACGATCAAAATGGCAGGGAGGTATTGGCTTCAGAGATTTCTCACTTTTTATTCGAGCAATGCAGGGCAAGCAAGGGTGGAGGCTGATAATGAGACCGAACTCGCTGTGTGCTAGGGTTATGTGAGGAAAGTATTTCCTAACGGTGATTTCCTCACAGCTACCAAAAGGAGGCGCTGCTCGGAAACTTGGAGGGCAATCCTACATGGAAGAGATGTGTTAAAGAAGGGTCGGATCATGAGAATTGGACCGGGGGAGATGGATATTTGGCAAGATAACTGGATCCCAGGCTTGAGGCCCTTTCGGCCTCTGGTTCGCTTGCCAACAGCCGTTGTTGAACGGGTGTAGGATCTTTTCGTCCTTGGTACACGTGTTTGGGATGAGCAGCTCGTGCGCCGATCTTTTGTGGAACCGGAGGCGGCAGAAATTCTGAAAATCAAGCCCGGAATGTCTCTGGTGTCTGATGTCAAGGCTTGGGCGTTTGAGAAGCATGGGCAATATTCGGTCCGCTCGGCTTACAGACTGCTCAAGGACGAGCAAGCGGCGACGGCCATGGCCGCGACGGGTGAAACCGGGGCCTCCAGGGAACGCCAACACTGGCAAACGGACTAGAAGCTGGACGTACCATCGAAGGTTCGTGTTTTCTGGTGGCGGGTGTTGTCAAAGTTTGAGTTGAAAAGAAGGCACGTCGCCAAGGAGAGCTTCGGTGAGTATTGTGGTGATCCAGAAGAAACTTTTATCATGTATCAATCCAGTGTCCGATGGCTAGAAGATTCTGGGCAGAAGTAAAAAAGGTTGAGGGGGTGACAATTCCAAATTTTCACCCAAGTACATGGGCAACGGATGTGCTGCAGCCAGAGTTTTGTAATTCCAAGACAGCTGCGTTGGTGGTATGCGGTGCCTGGACGCTGTGGACAGGCCGAAATGCAAGAAGGCATGGGAGCAAAGTTTGGGAACCTGGAGCAGCGGTGCAGTTCCTTTCAACACTGCTGGAGGAGCTTGTATCGCTGAAGGTGCCAAAGGAACCAAGGCTACCCAGGAGGTCGGAGAAGTGGAGATGCCCGGAGGAGGGGTGGGTCAAGGTGAACACTGATGCAGGCTTTGACACTACGGCTTGTTCGAGAAGCTGCGGTGTGGTGATACGTGATCATACCGGCCTGGTGAAGGCTGTAGCGGCACGGTGGCTTGATGATGTGCCGGATGCCCTCACGGTAGAGGCTATGGCGGCCAAGGAAGGGCTTGAGCTTGCGGCGGAAAATGGCTATGACAAAGTTATCATTGAGGTTGATTGCAGTGGCCTGAAGATGCTGCTAGATGGTGATGATGGTATGAGATTGGCTATCGGGGCCTTTGTTTCGATATTACAGAGCTAGGCAGGGGTTTTGTCGACTTTTGTGTTGCGTGGGTGTGCAGGGAAGTCAACTCAGTGGCCCATTGTTGTGCATGTATGGTGTCGGCCACCGAGCGCTCTTTTTTCTGGCTCGACTATATCCCAGATTGGTTGTCCGGATTAGCAGCCGCTGATTGTACTCTTGTTATTTGATTAGTGGAAGCTCTGTAATGCTAAAAAAAAAGCTGTGAGCCTGTGACCAATTGAGCAGCCGTGACCGGAGGCTGAAAGGGTGGTTGGGATTTATTATACTTGCACAATCAGCTCAGGCGAGGACTCCTAGGGCAAAACGTAACGACGGATGAGCAATGCGACACGATCGTTATGTATTAATCTTTTTTAGCTGTCAAAAAATATTCTCGTCCTTCCTCTTATATGTTTTCTGAAATTAATAAAGTTCAAATACATGCACATCAAACTCATTGTCATTTGACACTTTGTCCATATCTGGAGGAATAATTAGACAAAAACAACTATCTATGTGAGTGGAAAACTCAAATTTGGGTACTCAAGTTTCACTAAAATAACTTGCCAAATTTGTTAGGCTTAGTTCGTGATAAGAATAGATTATTAAAAAATAGGTCAATATAAATCATAAGTGTTAGAATTAGTGCTAGAGCGCATTTAATGCTAAAAAAAGTTATTATACGCCGTACATCTGGTTTGTTTTCTCTTGAATTAGTGATTTTTGCTGAAAAGATTTCTACTACACACGCCTATATAGATAGGATCAACAAGAAGGAGGAACGGTGGTGGCCAGGCTGAGACCAAAGGCTGAAATTGCGCATCACATGGTGGTCCGATGGTTTTCTGTCGCTGTTTTTTTTAGGGGGGACAGAATGTTTTGTCCCTTTTATTTGCGGCAGCACTAGCGCCCGAACGTCACGACGGACCCCCCGCCCCCTGCCCCCCGTGTCCGGACGCCCGCGCCAGTGCCTGCTTCCACAGGCGGGGCCCGCCCGCGCCCCTCCCCCACGCTTCTCTGCTTCCCGCGCCCTTCCACACCTACTGTGCCGCTTCCCTCCATGCACGCCGCCCCAGTAGCTACGGCAAGTACTTTGTAACATGCACAATACTTCGATCTACTTTTGAAACATTTAAATGGAACAATTACAACATACATATGAAATAGCTGAAACATTCGAAACATGCATCTAAAGCACATGAAAAACACTTGAAAAACAAATTGCAAACATATGCAACATCCAGATAAAACACATGCAACATGTGTGTGAAACATATGCAACATCAAGATAAATACACTTGCAACATACGTCTGAAAAAACAGATCAAACATTGAGAACAGGCACTTGCAACATATGTGTACAATTATTGCAACATATGCGACATCTCAATCTACTTTTGCAACATCCGCATGAAACACTTGAAACATACCTACGAAATATCTGAAACACTTGAAATATACGCTTGCAACGTGGGGAAGCTTGGGGCCAGGCGATTCTAGCCATCGGGTCGGAGCCAGCGCCACACTAGCACCACCACCACCACCATCACTAGCAGTATCGGACTTGGCTCAACCGGGCGGGCGGCGCGCGCGATGGGCGGGAGCGAGCAGCGCGGGATGGGCGCGCAGCAGCAGCAAGGCGGAGTGGGCGCGCACGTCCGGACGGGAAGGCCGCGACTGGAGAAAGCCACCGCGTTGGAGAAGGCCAGCGGGGGCGGGCCGCGCTGTGGATGTGCCTGCGGCGGTTGCATGCATGCAACAGTGAGAAAGGAAATATCGTGTGTTTTTTATTTTTTAGTTTTTAAGAAACCGTGTCATAAGATGGAGTGGAGGAGGTCTGTTGGATCCGATCATTGGGCAGGCCTTTTATTTTCAATCTAACAGTTTGTCGCTTGCTACTTCTCCTCTGGTAGAGCGCGGATTCAACAAAAGTTAAAGAAGCCCTAATCGACAGGGTAGACAAAAGTTCAATCTCTTGTCGTAGGGCATTAAGCTCGGCCATGGGTGCACATGCACTAAATTTTCAACTATATAACCATCGCAAAATAAAGGAAAAAAACTTTCAATAAACATTACAAGGCGGTATCATCCGATTTAGGCCATCCAAAGATAGCGATTCCCCACCTAAAAATTATCAAGGGGCCAGTGACACTATTTTCATTTGTTTATCATCGTTACCATATCGGTAGTCACAAAAAAAAATATCTCAGGTTAGGTGGCCTGTTAAAGAAGAGGCATGGGAGACCAAAAGTGTTAACCAATCAACGCCACTGGCTGCCTTTTTTTTCTTTGAGAGAAAACAAGCCACTGGCCCGTCGTGCCCATGGCCCATGCCGCAGGTACAAAATCGACCCAAACCCAACAAGGAATTCCACCCAACAAAGCATTTCTCTCACAAAAGGCCCACCGCCCACACCTCGACGAGCCGCATCCACTCCAAAAAAAAAATCCAAAAAAATACACGACGAGCCGCAGCCCACCACGGTGAATGGAAGAAAATCAGGGGTATCTGGTCTGCCCTGCTAAAGTTTAACGGCTACGGTAGTACTTTTGTCTTATTTAGTAATTATTGTTAAATTATAAACTAATTAGCTTAATAGATTCGTCTAGTAAATTACTCTTAATCTGTGCCGATATACATGTAATTAGTCTATATTTAGTACTCTCTATATATGTCGTAATATTTGATATGATGTGTGTTAAAAAAAACAGAGGATGGGAAACCACCAGCAGTGCACCTCGTTGCACACCTGACACCGCTCCGTCGCCGAGCCCGCATGAGCACGGGAGGCGGCAGTGTCCGCGAGCTGACGGCCCTCCTCTCCGCGCTGCGCCGCGCGCGACTCCAACATCCCGCTCACGCCGCGCAGCTCCACGCCCGCCTCCTCGTCTCTGCTGGCGCGCGGCCCCACCCGCACCCGGTCCTCCTCACGCAGCTCGTCTCCCTCTACGCCGCCGCTGGCCGCCTCGCCGACGCGCTCCGCGCCTTCCGCGCCCACCTGCCCAGCGCCAACCTCCACACCTACGCCGTCCTCGTCTCCGCGCTCGCGCGGCCGCGCCCGGACCTCGCATTCTCCCTCTTCTCGAGCGCGCGTCGCCAGCTCCGCCCCAGCCCCCATGTCATCTCCGCCGTGCTCGCCGCATGCGCCGGCCTCCAGCCTCTCTGCGGACGCCAGGTCCACGCGTGCGCGGTCAAGGTCGTAGCTCCCGGCGACGTGTTCGTCTACACCGGGATGGTCGACGCGTACGCCAAGGGCGGGGACATGGAGTCGTCCAGGAAGGTGTTCGATGAAATGCCGAGCCGGGGCGCTGCGTCGTGGAACGCGCTCCTCGTTGGTTACGCCAGGAACAAGATGTGCCTCGAAGCACTGTCGGTGTTCAGGGAGTTGGCCGCGCAGGGGCGGGAGGTGTCTCTCGATCAGGTGAGCGTGTCGAGTGTGCTCAGCGCTTGCACTGTGGCAGGGGCCCTGGACTTTGGTCGCCAGGTACATGCGTGCGCTGCCAAGGTGGGGCTGGACCTGAGCGCGGTTTGTGTCAGCAACGCTCTTCTTGACATGTACACACCAGGTGTGGATACTCACGAGAATCTTTAGCTCTGCTAAATGCTGTGGGTTGCAGGGATGTTGTCACCTGGAACATCATCATTCGTAGTTGCATTCATGACAATCGCTTCAACGAAGCTTGTGTGCTGTTCCGGTTCATGGTCAGGAGCGGTACCTTGCCCGATGATGTGGCCTTTGCTACTGTACTGCAGGCATCAGCATGTATGTCGGCATGGGCTATAGGAACAAGCATGCATGCCTCTGTCGTAAAGACAGGGTTCTTGGACAGTGATGGCATTGCTAACTCGCTAATCACCATGTATTCCAAATGTGGCTGCTTGGATGATGCACACCGAGCATTTGTGGGGGCAAAAGATCATTTGCATGTAATGCCATGGACGGCCATGATAACTGCACTGCAGCAGCATGGACATGGAATGCAGGCAATCGATGTATTCGAGAATATGCTAGAGAATGGCATTCCTCCGGACCACATCACATTTGTTAGTGTTCTCTCTTCCTGTAGCCACAGCGGACTTGTTGAGCAAGGACTCAGGTACTTTGATTCAATGACTCAAGTTCATAAGATCACACCATGGAATCAGCATTATGTGCAAGGGTGTAGCTCCCCTTTGATCCGCGCGAGGATCAAGTGCTCTCTACGGGTTGATTCTTTGACACTCCGTCGCGGTGAATCGCCTACAACCGCTCACAAGATGAGTTGGGTCATCCACAAGCTCGCCGGATGATCACCAAGCTCTCAATCACCACCAAGTCGTCTAGGTGATGGCGATCACCAAGAGTAACAAGCAAGAACTCTCACTTGACCACAACAAGCCTAATGAGAAGGTAGATGCACACTTGCTACTCCCTAGTCACTAATGAGGGTCCTTAATCTTGGATTCTCAAATCTCAATCCTCACTAGAGCTCTTGCACTCCCTTGCATATGAAAGGTGTTTCTCAGCTGAACAAATGAGCAAGAGACCTCAAATAGAGGGGTAGGGAATGTATTTATACTCTCCACAGTCAATCCCAACCGTTAAGTGCCAACTCAGCATTTTTCATACTGACCGGACGCGCCGGTCGATGTGACCGGACGCGTCCGGTCGGTGGCAACGGTCGATTTGAAAATCAAGGGCGCTGAGTGACCGGACACGCAGACGACTCCGATCAGGGGTGACCGAACGCGTCCGGTCGCTCATAACCCTTCTGGAACCTATCTGTACTTTGACCGGACTCGGCCACAGTGGCGTCCGGTCAGACAGGCTTAGCGTCCAGTCGCAAACCCTAGCTCTCCTGACTGTAGAGCGCGCCACCTGCGCGTCCGGTCAGTCGAGCCACAGCGTCCGGTCGTGAGGTTGCATTTCGCTACAGTTCACTACACTGACCAAGATAGAAACTGCGTCCGGTCAAGAAGAAAAGGCTCAAATTACTCCGGATCGCGACGCGGCCTGAACAAAGCTTCTTCCAAATGATCTTTGGGCTTCACCTGAGCTATTTAGTGCTAAGTTTGACAAGTGTGCACCACACCTAAACAAATAAATTCACCTAGGTCAAGCTACTCACTCATGCCCCCTTTATGGAGTGCTAGTATGTCTCATGGCAATGCAAATTTTAATCTTTGTTGCAACTACCAGTGAGATGCACGGTACTGGATATGGCATGCAGATGGTAGCTACATCAGTTTTGTGCAGAAGACGCTAACAAGCCAGCGATGCTCGAGACAAATATATATGGACTGAATATGCAGCATGCAAATTTCTTTTTATACATGACAGCGTAGGCAAAGATAGCATTTGGCATGGAATTTGGGTTTCTCCCGTGCATCTCGCAGCAGGTGTTCTTGTTGATTTAAACACATGCGCGGGATGCAGCGATGAGTATTCTTTTTTTAGCATGATAGTAGGTTTTAGCGCTTGTTCCTGATCTCGTATCAACAGACCGAGTCGAAGAACAAGGCTCTTCCCATAGTGATCTGTATCAACCGACCAGATCGACCATGAGGTCTGATACATCCCATGGTGACTTGCTCAAGAGAACAAACCATGCATAGGGTCTTGAACTTGGAGGCGGATGGATTTAGCACTTGTTCCTGATCTCGTATCAACTGACCGAGTCGAAGAACAAGAACAAGGCTCTTCCCACGGTGATCTGTATCAACTGACCAGACCGACTATGAGGTCTTGATACATCTCATGGGGAGTTGCTCTAGAGAACAAACCCACACATGAGGTCTTGCATGGCGATGCAGATATGGTTGTTGCCGAGCACTGTGAAGCCGTGAAGATGAAGAGAGGGAAGGAATCATACGAGCGTCATGATGCGCTGCTCACCTTCTCCGGCACTCCGACTGGTGCAGCGACGGTGTTCACGACGAGCTCCTCTCCTGGCTTCTGGTGATGCGGCAGAGAGGCAGCCTGGCGGTTGTTTGGAAGATGAGTGCGGCAGCCTAGCAGCGTATATGAGCAGCGAGGCAGACTGACGGCAGTATGGTGTATGGAGCGGGGGGGTCTGAACGATTGCTGTGGCCTGCTATTTATAGAGCAAGCGACCAGGCGGTTCTTATTATATTTTAAAATCTCGTCCAGGGCTGAAGCGGCGGGAATGGTTACCACGAGGTTTGGCGCTCTTCTGATTCGATCTGCCTTCGCTAATGACCCTGGCGCGCTGTGATTTGAATGACCTCGCGCGCGACGGCTGGACGGGGCTCTTGCTGGACGTGGAGTTCGTGGAGGTTTGAATCCTCTTTTGGACTTGGACTTGGTCACCTGATGCGGTCAAAACTTGGAACGCATCGAGACCTGCTGTTCCCTCTCCATGGCTTGTGGGCCACTTTATCTTTAGATTGAAGTAATTAATTTAATTAAGAAAAATGGGGAGGTTTATCTCCTGGCCAGCATACATAGCGCTACACGCTAGGTAGTATATATACACCACCATACTATACGTTGCATGATCGTGTTTTAGTCCATGCGTATGCAAAGCGTGTTGTATTCACGGCCGGGCGTTTTTATTGTGACATGTAAGAGCATCTCCAACAGTTTTGCATTTTTAGTTTGGCAATTCTTGTTGTTTGCCAAGTCCCAAAACAATATGGCAAGTTGAAAAATAGTTCATCTCCAAGTGTTTGGCAAATTGGACTTGGCAAATCCCAAAAAGGAGGCCCACAAACTAATTTTTTCACCGGCCATGTACGTTTTCCGCGCGAATTCCATCTCCTTCGCGCGAAGGAGGCCGCCACCGCGCGAATTTGCATCTGGCGACGTGTTCTTTTATTTGTGTAACGAACAATTTATTTTATTTAAGTGTTTACTGAACCCGCTTGCTTCATTCGGTTATTATTTATTTGTGTACGTTCATGTTGGATCATATTATTTAATGTTGCTTCTGGCGGAGGGAAGAGCTTGTTTAATCGTCTGTCACATCATTGATTAGTACAGGATGCAGCAATCAATGATCAGCTTTACTAGAACGCAGGATCAGCTGGTTGTCCACTCGCGGAAAAACGGCGGATGCCAAGCGCGACCACGCGCGCATATATGCGCGTCTACAGCCTGAAATTGCCAACTCCCCAAAAATACCAAGCCCATATGGCAAATTGTTGGAGCCTCCATTTTAAGTTTTTTGCCCAAAAAAATAAGAATGCCAAACAAGAATACAAAACTGTTGGAGTTGCTCTAATAGCCGTGCTTTTATCACTATATTTTGCCGAGGTATAGTCATGCTCATGCATATATGCGTATATGTCCTCCTTTCTTTGTTCCAGCTTTCTTTTCCTCTTCTTAATTTTCCACTAAACACCACATTATTTTTTTTACATTGAAAATGATTGATTATTTTAGTCAATCAACAAAGTATTTTATTTTCATGTGTCCTCTTCGGATGATTTGCCAACCGGCCACGTATTCACATGAGTACATGGTATTTGATTTATACATATGAAATACACACGCGCACACCTTTGCTTGTCGTGCGCTCTTGGATGCACTGCTTTCATAGCCAATATCATTTCTCTTATTATTCATTTCTTATTTATATGGAATTAGGCCATATATATTATTTATATTTATTTAAAGCAAATATTGCACGTATTATAGGTGAGCCAAAAACCATGTCAACAGTAGGTCAGCTCTCCCATCTCCATCTCTCTTCCTCTATTCATCTTCCTCACTCTTCCCTCTCTCTCCTCTTTACAGATCTAGAGCCGGCCGGTCCTTCTCCGGCGAAGGCAGGTCTAGATCCGGCCACGGCGGATCCAGATACGGTGGCGGAGAGCCTCGAGCTGGATGCTGCAGCGTAGACGCGACAACGGAGGGCTCGCTCGGGCTTTTTTTTATTTTGTTAAATCGATTAACAGAAGCGGGGACCATAAGATGTCTCCCTCCATTAATGGATTAACCGAGGTAGGCGATGCAATCGCCACCGTAGGTCTGGATTAACCATGACCTTTGGACGGAGGCGGTTCGTTAATCCAAAAGGCCCACCTCCAAAAAAAAATTTGTAGTAGTGACGCTTTGGCACATCACAAGACACATAAATTAGAAATGTATAGCTCCAACTAAAGTTTGGTGAAGACTCATCTACAACAACTGGATGCGTGAAATATGCAATTCTACAGAACAAACTTCAATCGCCAAGTCTCAGTCGACCCTAAGCTAGAGCTATATATCTATTATATTACAAGGAAAAATAAATTTGACTATATCTCTAACACTTACGCCCTCCCCATGTATGGGGCCTTATCTTATTTTCATTTTTTAACACCTATTGATATATGTTACATTTTACTTTTTACATTTTAGATCATCAACAGCTCGTTTGATTTGAACTTTGATAGGTTAATGCGTGATAAACTTTAACATAAATTAAAAGATATCGCTAACTTAAAAAAGATACTATTTTTATTAGCAGTTAGTTTGATTTGAGCATCTCCAAGAGTACCTAATAATCCTTCCCAATCCATGATTTTTAGGAAGAATGAAAAAAATCCAACTCCAACGACTCCCAATCTTTTGGCACTTGGGAAAAAAACTCCGTTGCGTGTAAAGATGTGCGGACTCCAGTTCGCGCGTATTTCTCCCGCTGCGATCTAAAGCCCGTATAGTTTGGCCAATCTAAAGGTGGAATGGTGGGAAAAGAATAAAGAGTAGAAAAAGGGTTTCTAATGCAAATGTACAAGAGAGGAAAAAATATATAAAATAGTAGGATAATTTAGATATAGTATAGGATTCCTGATATAAAATTGTCTTTTATATTTTCGGAGTGAGTTATTGGAACTGTTGGAGATTATCTTATTTATTCCATCCAATACTTTTTGGCGAGTTGGAAAACTTCATAGTTTTGGGAAGAAATTCCTTGGGTACTCTTGGAGATGCTCTAAGTAGTTTTTCCCCTAATATCTATGGTGGTCAATTTATAAATTTATAGAAGGTTTTGATTATTGCTTTGTATGTGACCGGTGATTTTAAAATGAGTGGACTTTTCAATTTTTTCACCCTTTGTTTAACATGGGAATTTTTGGACCTAGAGACACAATGCAGATTATTATTTTTTTATCAGTCAACTAGTGTACTTGGTATTTGCTGATAGTCTAATACCTTTTTTATGGAAATTTCTTGCGATGATCCACCTAGTACCTAATTCAAATTTTCTACTATACTTGACAATTTCAAAATGTAACACAAGGTTATCATTCGATAGAACATCATCTCTTGAAGTACTAACTGAAAGCATCTAGGCCCCGAGAGTTGGTTTCGGCAATTGATGACAACGCTTTATTACCATGACTAACGTGTGTTTTGCAGAAACTTTGGTAAGTTAGGTCATGGGGTGGATAACTGCTTTGGGCACTATGGTATTCATGCCCCTTGATGGAAATCGTTTCGGTTTTCAAAGGATTGACGTCAAGATTAAGGACGGTTAGTTCCGGATGTCAAGGTGTTGAGTTACATTCGGAATAGTCGTTAGGATCTTCGTTTTCTCTTTTGGCCGTACTATAAAGGGGGGCATGAGCGAGTAGCTTGACCTAGGTGAGTCTTATGTTTAGGTGTGGTGCACACTTGTCAAACTTAGCACTAGGTAGCTCTAGAATAGCTCAAAGTTCAGTTGGAAGCAACTTGGTTCAAGTTGCGTCGCGTTTCGGAGTGTTTAGAGACGTTTTCCCTTGACCAGACGCGGTGTCTGGCTTGACCGGACGCATCCGGTCAGTTCTAAACCGCTACTGTGTTTCAGTGCTGTTGACCGGACGCGGTCCTTGCGAGGACCGGACGTGGTGTTCAGGCTGACACGTGTCACTTGAGGGAAATCACCTAATCGGACGCGACTGGGGTGTGATCGGCACGTCCGGTCACGTTCCAGTAAGGTACTCTGACGACCGGACGCGTCCGGTCATCACTGATCGGACGTGGTCGCGCGTCAGGTCAGAGTACAGTAAGCTCCATGTACGATCGGACGCGTCCGGTCACCCCTGATCGGCGCGTCCGGTCACTCAGCCAGGTTTTCAGGTTTTCGACCGTTACGAGCGACCGGCGCGTCCAGTCACTTCGACCGGCGCGTCCGGTCACCTCGTATTTTGCTGAGTTGGCAGGTAACGGTTGGATTTGACTGTGGGGTGTATAAATACATCCCCACCACCTCTTTTAGAGGTCTCTTGCTCATTTGTTCAGCTGAGAAACACCTTTGGAGTGCAAGGGAGTGCAAGAGCTCTAGTGAGGATTGTGATTTGAGAATCAAAGCTTGAGAGTCCCTCACTAGTGTCTAGGGAGTAGCAAGTGTGCATCCATCTTCTCATTAGGCTCGTTGTGGTCAAGTGAGAGTTCTAGCTTGTTACTCTTGGTGATCGCCATCACCTAGATGGCTTGGTGGTGATTGGGAGTTTGGTGATCATCCGGCGGAGCTTGTGGATGACCCAACTCATCTTGTGAGCAGTTTTGGGCGATTCACCGCGACGGAGTGTCGAAGAATCAGCCCGTAGAGAGCACTTGATCCTTGCGTAGATCAAGGGGGAGCTACACCCTTGCGCGGGTGCTCCAACGAGGACTAGTGGGGAGTGGCGACTCTCCGATACCTCAGGAAAACATCGTCGTGTTCCTTGCCCTTACTTTCAAGCATTTACTTTCTCGTATTTACTTTCATTGCTTGATTTACTTTCCTAGAATTGCCATGCTAGACTAGGATTGGAACTTAGGGTGCAAAACTTTTACCGGTAGAATCTCTAGGAACACAAGTAGGCACTAGGGGTGAATTCCGGCTTGTAGGATTTAATTCTTGCAATTATTTTTTAGAAAAGCCCAATTCACCCCCCCTCTTGGGCATCTTGATCCTTTCAATTGGTATCGGAGCCGAGTTGCTCCTAATTTAGGCTTTACCGCCTAGAGCAAGATGTCTAACGGGGAAGGACCACCTCCCACCTTTGAGGGGGATGATTTTTCATATTAGAAAATCCGAATGGAGGCGTACCTCGAAGCCATAGATGTTGGGTGCCTTAGAGCCGCAACCGAAGGGCTTCCCGCTATCAAGGATCCCGCCAACCCAAGTGGTGACGAGGAGAAGTACGACCGGTGGAATGCAAAGTCCAAAAATGCACTCTACCGGGGCTTAGGCAAGGATATCTTCAATCGTGTGCGTAATGCAAAGAACGCTCATGAATTGTGGAAAAACCTTTGTGCTCTCCATGAGGGAACTAAGAGTGAGCGTGAGGAACGCTATCACATTGCTTTAAAGAAAATCAATTCTTTTGAGATGCTTCCTAAAGAAAGTGCTAATGACATGTACACTCGATTGAATGTTCTTGTAGAGGACCTCAATGCTCTTGGGCTCACCCAAATGAGCCAATCGGATGTTGCAAGGAGGATCTTGAGTGTTCTTCCCATTGAGAAGTATGGTCACATTGTCACCGTGCTTCATCAAAGTGATCTCTCCACCGCAACACCGACACAAGTATTGGGGAAGATCAATGCACATGAGATGTACATGCACATCACTCCGGAAGAGGGCTCATCATCTTCCAAGAAGAAAGACTTGGCCTTCAAAGCTAGCCATGACAAGAAGAAGAAGAAGGGCCAAGCCATGATGGTACAAGAAAGCTCAAGTGAAAGTGATATTGATGATGCATCACTTGCACTCATGGTGAAGAAGACCACCAAGATGCTAAAGAAGCTAAACAAGAGTGGCATCAAGTTTGATGGCAAGAAGAAGAAATTCTTCACAAGTAGCAAAAGGAAGCCCATCTCGGAGATGGATTGCTACAATTGTGGTGAACTTGGCCACTTAGCTCATCAATGCCCTAGACCTCCAAAAGACAAGTACAAGAACAAGAACAAGGGCAAGAAGAATGATTCAAGTGATAAAGAAGAAGAGAGGAAGAAAAACAAGCCATACAAGAAGAAGGATGGCAAGAAGAAAGAGTTCCACAAGAAGAAGAAGGGAGGAAAAGCATATATTGTTGGTGATTGGCTCACCGACATTGAATCATCATGTGAGTCCTCCGGTGATGAGAGCGATGATGAGAAAGAGAAGGTTACCATATTTGTGATGGGGCCATCATCTTCACCGACATCTTCATCACCACCTTCACCGCCACCTTCACCATCATCGTCCACTACTCACCTATGCCTTATGGCCAAGGGTGAACGAAAGGTACAAAACAATGATAGTGATGATGATGATGATAGTGATAGTGATGATGAATATGATGCACCTTCTTATGATGAACTTGTAAAATTGTTGAACAAATACTCTAAAGTCATAAGAAGAACTAGAAATGAAAATGATGAGCTCCAAAATAAAAATGAATCACTCTCATCTAAGCTTGAAAGTGCACAAAAGGCTAGCAATGAGCTCAAAGATCAAAATGAAATTATGTCTTCTACTCTCAAGGAGCTCAAAACTTCTAACAAAGAGCTTAAAGATCAACATGATAAACTTGAGAAGAAGCATGATGAGCTCATCACTAGGCACAACTCCCTAAAAGACAAATATACTACATTGAAAATTGACTATGATAGTCTTTTAGTTGCTAATGAGCTTTCTCTTGAGACACATGATGCTACTAACAAAGTTGTTAAGGTTGATATAGCTACATCATGTGATGACTTGATTATTGAAAGCATTGAGCAAGGTTCTAGTAGCAAAGGCAAGAGTGTGGTTGAGTCCAACAACTATGATGATTATGCCAAGATCAAGAGTGAAAATGAGAAGCTTGCAAATGAGAACAAGAAGCTAAAAGGGTTGATGGCTCTTGAGAAGTAAACAACAAATGAGTCACTTATTGAAGAAAATAAAAAGCTCAAGCAAGAGAAAGAGCATCTCAAGACCGGCCTAAGCAAATTCACAAGAGGCCAATATTTGCAAAGTGAGCTACTCATGAACACCGTAATGAAGATGGATAGAAGTGGCATTGGTTATTTGGCAAATCAAGAGAAGAAGGCTAAAGCTCAACAACAACAAAGCAAGTCAAAGCCCAAGCCAAAGAGATGTGTTGAGTGTGGACAAGAAGGCCATTTTGCTCATGAGTGCAAAACTCCACCACCACAACCCTTGCCCAAGCATGCTAGACCCTTTGCCTTCAATGCTCATTACATGCTAAGAAAAGATTCAAGTGGAAAGATGAAAGTTATGTTCTTGGGTCCCCCAAACAAGAATAGGCCTAAGAAAATATGGGTTGCCAAGTCTCTAGTTGAGAAAGTCAAGGGTCCCTCTCAAGTGTGGGTCCCTAAACAAAAATCTTGATCTCTTGTGTGTAGGTGAACTACAAGACCGGTGGATCTCATTGGGTTATTGATAGTGGTTGCACTCAACATATGACCGGTGACCCTCGTATGTTCACCTCCATTGAAGAGAATGGGGTATGTCAAGAGAAGATCACATTTGGGGATAATTCAAAGAGCAAAGTCAAGGGTATAGGCAAGATTGCAATATCAAATGATCACTCACTCTCAAATGTGCTCTATGTTGCTTCATTGAGTTTCAACTTGTTATCCGTTGGGCAACTTTGTGACCTTGGCTACCAATGCTTGTTCACACCTAATGAAGTGGTAGTCTCAAAGATAGATGACACACAAGTGATATTCAAAGGCTTTAGATACAATAATATTTATCTTGTTGACTTCACCTCCGAAGATGCAAACTTAATGACATGCTTGTTCACCAAGACCTCACTTGGATGGCTTTGGCATAGGAGGCTTGCACATGTTGGAATGAACACTCTCAACAAGCTATTGAAGAAAGAATTAGTGAGAGGATTGAAGGATGTAAAGTTTGAAAAGGACAAACCTTGTAGTGCATGTCAAGCGGGCAAACAAGTTGCAAACACTCATCCAACCAAAGCTTACATGTCAACTTCAAGAGTGATAGAACTTCTACACATGGATTTGTTTGGGCCTACAACCTACAAGAGCTTGGGTGGAAATCTCTATTGTCTTGTGATAGTGGATGACTACTCAAGGTACACATGGACTTTCTTCCTTCATGACAAATCCGAAGTGGCCAATTGCTTCAAGAAGTTTGCAAAGAGAGCTCAAAATAAATTTGAAGTCAAGATAAAGAAGATTAGAAGTGACAATAGGAAAGAGTTTGACAACACAAACATTGAAGCTTATTGTGATGAGATTGGAATCAAGCATGAAGTTTCTTCAACCTACACTCCTCAACAAAATGGTGTAGTTGAGAGAAAGAACCGGACTTTGATCACACTTGCAAGAACAATGTTAGATGAGTACAACACTCCGGAGAAGTTGTGGGCCGAGGCAATCAACACCGCATGCTATGCTTCAAATCGTCTCTTCCTACAAAAGTTTCTTGGCAAGACCCCCTATGAGTTGCTAAATGGGAAGAAGCTGGACGTCTCATTCTTCCGGGTGTTTGGTTGCAAATGCTACATCTACAAGAAGCGTCAACACCTAGGGAAGTTTCAAAGACGTTGTGATATTGGTTTTCTTGTTGGTTACTCATCAAAGTCCAAAGCATATAGAGTATTTAACCATGCCACCGGTTTGGTCGAAGAAACATATGATGTGGAATTTGATGAATCTAACGGCTCCCAAGGAGCAATTGAGAATTGTAATGATGTAGGTGATGAACCCTTGAGGGAGGCAATGAAGAACATGCTGGTGGGAGACATCAAGCCAAAAGATGATGAAGACGATGTACAAATTGTCGATCCACCATCTTCATCACATGTGCCTCAAGATGATGACAAGAATGAGAGAGTTGAAAATGAAGACACTCATGTCTCTCATGAACAAGCCGAGGCACAAGCTCAAGATGTTGATGCTCCCCATCCTCCTCCTCAAGTGGTTGATAGAAGAAACTCACCTCTACTTCAAGCACATCCACAAGATCTCATCATAGGGAGTCCTACTAAGGGAGTAATGACTCGATCTCAAAAGCTTGCTTCTTTTGTTGAACATCACTCTTTTGTCTCTTGTGTTGAACCTAAGAATGTAGAAGAAGCTCTTCAAGATCCGGATTGGGTGAATGCCATGCATGAAGAATTGAACAACTTCACCTGCAATCAAGTGTGGACACTTGAAGAGCATCCAAAAGGTGCAAGAGTCATTGGAACCAAGTGGGTGTTCCGCAACAAGCAAGATGACCAAGGCATAGTAGTGAGGAACAAGGCAAGACTAGTTGCAAAGGGGTTCTCTCAAGTTGAAGGTCTTGATTTTGGAGAGACCTTTGCACCCGTTGCAAGACTTGAAGCCATTCGTATCCTTCTTGCATATGCATCACATCATGATATGAAACTATATCAAATGGATGTGAAAAGTGCATTCTTAAATGGCTTTATAAATGAACTAGTCTATGTTAATCAACCTCCCGGGTTTGAAGACCCTAGATATCCTAATCATGTTTATAGGTTGTCCAAGGCGCTATATGGGTTCAAGCAAGCCCCTAGAGCGTGGTATGAGCGCCTCCGGGACTTCCTCATTGAGAAGGGCTTCACCATTAGGAAGGTCGACACCACACTATTCACCTAGAAGCTTAATGGGGAGATCTTCATTTGTCAAGTTTATGTTGATGATATCATCTTCGGATCAACAAATGAAGAGTATTGCAAGGAATTTGGTGAATTGATGTCGAAGGAGTTTGAGATGTCTATGATTGGTGAGCTCACATTCTTCCTTGTTTTTCAAGTCAAGCAAATGAGAGAAGGGATTTTCATCTCTCAAGAAAAGTATACCAAGGATCTTCTCAAAAGATTCAAGATGGAAGAATGTAAGCCAATCAAGACCCCAATGCCATCTAATGGACATCTCGACCTAGATGAGGGAGGTAAACCGGTTGATCAAACTCTCTACCGTTCTATGATTGGTAGCTTGTTGTACCTTACCGCATCTAGGCCCGATATCATGTTTAGTGTGTGCATGTGTGCTCGCTTTCAAGCGTGCCCTAAAGAACCTCACTTAAGTGCCGTAAAAAGAATTTTAAGATATCTTAAGCACACCCCAAGCATTGGTCTTTGGTATCCCAAAGGAGCTAGATTCCAACTAGTTGGCTATTCCGATTCGGATTATGCCGGTTGCAAAATTGATAGAAAAAGCACATCCGGAGGGTGCCATTTGCTTGGGAGGTCTTTAGTATCTTGGTCATCTAAGAAGCAAAATAGTGTGGCTTTGTCCACCGCCGAGGCGGAATACATTGCCGCGGGGGCTTGTTGTGCACAAATCTTATACATGAAACAAACCCTCCTAGACTATAGAGTTGTTCTTGAAAAGGTGCCACTTTTATGTGACAATGAAAGTGCCGTTAAAATTGCTAATAATCCGGTACAACACTCTCGCACCAAGCACATTGATATCCACCACCACTTTCTAAGAGATCACGTTGCTAAAAATGATATATCACTAGAAGGTGTAAGAAGTGAAAATCAATTAGCGGATATCTTCACTAAACCTTTGGATGAGGCTACCTTTTGTAGGTTGAGAAGTGAACTTAATGTGCTTGACTCTAGTAACTTTAAAAAATGAGCTTGTGTTGTTCCTTGCATTGCATTGTATTATATGTCATGTTTAAATTTCCCGCAATGCATCTAGGACTTGTCTAACACGGTTACGATAACCCTCCTTTGGAGGAGTGAAGAAGCCTAACCGTGGATCAAACTTGACAAGCAACCTAGTTTTACTTACTTGTATTGCATTGCATATGCATGGTTGTTGCTTTGTCGTTTCTTTTCAGTTTGGCTTTGAGCAACCTCTGTGTTCATCCATGAATAGAGAGAGCATTTGACGCTCCTAAGGGTTTACAAACTCTATTGCATGGCCATACGTTGCTCCTCGGGTGTTTATTGCTTATTTTCCTAAAAATAATACTAGCCTAAGGCAAATTATTTTGAAAAACTTGAGGGTTTGAGTGAGGTCACTCATATCAGGTTCCAATTGGTGTTTATTTGAGTCTCTTTGGATTAGAACTTGATTGGGAGAAGTCGCGTCGAAGATCGGATTGAAGAAAAGCGAAAAACAGTGACCGAACGCTGGACCGGACGCTGCACCGGACGCAGTGATGCTTCACCACCGCGTCCGGTCCCGGCGACCACCAGCGCGTCCGGTCATCCCGAAGACTTTCTCTTGACCTTGTGACCGGACGCTCGACCGGACGCGTCGTTGTTGACCACCGCGTCCGGTCCCGGTAATCACCACCGCGTCCGGTCATGCGCGATGAGTTTCCCGGATGACCTTCGACCGAACTCTGTCCGCGTCCGGTCAGTCCTAAGGGGACGCGTCCGGTCGCTCCAGGAGCTTACTGGAGTGTGACCGGACGCTGCGCCACCGCGTCCGGTCAGTGCGCAGCGAGCGGATCTGAGTCCTCTTATAAGCTTTCGTCCCGATCTTGTTTTCTTATCCGCCGCCCGTGCCGCGCCCGTTCTCGCCGAGTCTCTGCCCTAATTCGCCGGAGCGCCACCGTGCCCATGCCTCCTCCGCCACCACGCCATCTCCTCATCGTCCTCCTCCGCCGCGCCACGCCCCCGTGCTGTTGCTCGCCTCGCCCGCGCCGCGCTGCCTCGCTACCGCGCTGCCTCGCCCGCTGCTACGCTGCCTCGCGCCGCCGCAGTGCCGCGCCGCCGCTGCCTGGTCGCGCCGCCACTGCCTCGCCGCGCCACCACCAGCCTTGCCCGCGCACACCCGTGCAACCCTAGCCCCACCAACGTCCATCGCCGACCCTTTGCTCCTAGGGTTTGCCCTAACCCTCTTCGTTCGAAGGCGAATCTCGTTTTTCTTGTTTATAATTCGTCAATTCCATCGTTAGGGTTTGCCGTGACAAGTCACTTTCATCGCTTATCATCGCACCTTGTCTCGGCTTTTTCAGTGCTCATCCGGGGTGTTCGGAAAATCTCGCGAACTAGGTCATCTCATCTCATCACCGAGTTCTCGTCGATCCGAGGTAGCCATCACGTTTTGATTCACATCTCATCTTATATGCTTGCTATCCTTAGGATTTCGTACCTTTTAGATTATATATGTTGCTTATAGTAGATCCATCTATTCCGTCTTTTCAGCGAGTTTGTCGGTGTGTTGGGGTGATAGCAGTTCAGTGGTTAAATCCGAGGCCAAGCCTGCGGATACGGATTGAGGCCAAGCCTCTTGAGTGACAGTACATCATCTTACAGAGGTTCTCGGCAGTTGGTTAGTATGGTTCGCTACAAGAACGCCGGGGGTGCTCCTAGTGACGGGGACGAGAGTCCTCCTAGTCTGTCAGAGGTTGCGCGTGGTAAGCGCGTAAAGACTATGGCCAGAAAGAAGAAGAAGACTCTTACTGATGCAGAGATCGCTCAGGCAGTCGCAGATACAGTAGAGCAGGCAGAGGGGAGGCAGGAGCAGTGGCATACACATTGGCGAGCGTCGCTTTCATCTTGAAGGTCGACAGCTCGGTACTGAGGCCACAGAGGGGACATAAGGGACAGAGGATATGTCAGTTGATCCACCTGCAGAGGCTCCAGAGGAGACAGAGGAGCAGCCAGTCCAGACTCCACCGCGTCGTCGCTCAGGACGTACGCGAGCTCAGGTGACTCCTAGGCCAGAGGGCCAGCGTCGTGGAGGACGTCCACCTCCCAGGGCTCGAGGACACCCCCTAGTCGAGCACTTTGACTTGAGGGGAGCTACAGCACGTCAGGTGCAGGCCCTGAGGTTCGTTGAGGTTAGCTGGTGGTTCCCACCTGTACGGGATTCCAGAGCGTCAGAGGGATTCTATACACCGCTACAGGAGGACTTCTACAGAGCATATGTCGACAGTGGGATTGCTTTTCGACCTCAGAGGGTCTATCGTCTTGAGGCTCTTGTTGAGGTAGTGGGTGAGCAGCTTCGTCCGCACCTGTCCTTTCTTCCGGGCTTATCAGATTTTCTTGGACGGACAGGAGCTTACTGTGGCACTTGGGTCAGGGAGTTCTATGCCTCACTATGGATTGACCTGGCACATGAGTTTATCCACTTTGCATTCCGAGGCCGTGACCGCAGACTATACAGCACCAGAGTGCGGGAGATTCTCAGACTCCTAGCTTCAGAGACGAAGATACATCAGCTGTGCTTTGGTCAGACTGCTCCACCTAGACGCCCTCACGGCGGGACAGTGCCCCCTACTGATATGATCCGACCCTACTTTCGTGAGCCTTTTGGCGAAGGGTCCCGACGTACACCCGCCAGCCTGACACCTCTTGCCAGAGTCTTGGATGCTATTGTCCGACGTACACTCCTTCCGAGGCTGGGCTATAGAGAGGGACTGACCCGTATGCAGTTGTGGGTAGTCCATCACCTTCGCTCACAGACACCATTTGATATTTGGGATCTTATGCTATGTGAGATGGAGGACACCTTGGCAGAAGGCTTCAAGGGACACCGACAGCTGCCCTATGCTCATTGGATATGCTTTCTCATCAGATCTTCACTTGAGCTGCCTTCTGAGATCAGAGCTGAGATATCAGACACTACCACCGCTTTTCCAGAGTATGATATCCATCAGCTATGGGCTTCAGTGACCAGAGAGCAAGCCCCAGTGCCAGGACAGCGAGAGAGACCTGAGGTGCCAGAGACAGCGGCTGAGCAGGACGCGACCGTTGAGGGTCTTGCTGAGGTAGAGCTTGCTGATCTAGATGCTCAGCCTGCTGATCCAGCTGAGGATGAGGCCTCTGACAGCACTGATGAGGATTACCAGCCCATCCCCCGGTACCGCTCTCCTCGGCCTCACGACCATGAGGCCGATGATTCAGGCTCAGCCTCCCGCTCAGACCCAGCCATGGTGGCTATACTTGAGAGGCTGACCCAGGCACAGAAGAGACAGGAGATTCAGATACAGAGACAGGCTTAGGACACAGCGGCCGCTTTTGCTCAGATACAGGCCAGACAGGACGAGTTCCAGAGGCAGCAGCTTGAGATACAGCATCAGCAGGTCGAGATGCAGTGACAGCAGGCATCAAACCAGCAGCAGTACTTAGAGCTCCTGCATCACTTGGTTACAGTTGGGCTTCATCCACCTGTATCTGTCCTGACTCCAGCTTTATAGTCTAGTGGGCCTCAGAGTCAGGGACAACCGAGCTTTCAGTTCACCTCTCCACAGCAGCAGGTTCCCCAGTCGTTCTAGTCCCTGAGCTACACGCCTATTCAGACGGGGTTCACTCCTTCAGACCAGCCTCACCCTCACCTACTGATAGGCACTCCGTTTGCTGATTTGAGTGCCACCTACAGCGAGTTGACTGGTCAGCCGACGCCCTCACACACTACTCTAGTTACTTCTTCAGAGTTGTCCGCTTCAGAGGCAGCTGTTCCTCCTGTGATAGGGACGGGCACTACAGAGACTGTACCTTCGTCAGTTGCCTCGATAGATCCCCCAGCAGTTGGCTCACTTCAGGCTCAGGTCACAGAGACTGCTCCACTGGTTGCTACTTCTTCGTCAGTACCTGCTCCTGTTGTTCAGACTCAGACCACTTCATAGCCACGTGCTTCTTCAGAGGGTCAGCCTGACAGCTCAGAGTCCGAGGAGGATGCTTCTCAGTTTGTGATCACTCCGCGCTCCTCGGCACCCGACTCGACTCCGTCTGTTCCCCCGTCAGATCCTTATATTAGTTTTTGGCGGTTGATGCCAAAGGGGGAGAGAATAGATTCAGGGGGAGTTTTGATAGAGGGTTTTTGTTTTTATTTGTGTGCTACATTCATGCATCATGTTTACATTCCAGTACTTGCATTGTGTGACATGTGGTCGTGTGAGATACTTTGAGTCTAAGTGGTCTATCTAGTCACCTTTTTAAATCATGTCACTTGTTTGGTTATAGCTCATAAGGTTGTGCTTCCATGCCTTACACCGATTTCTTTTGAGCTATGTCTTTTTGTGTACTAATGCTTCATGTTTTATCTTATGATCTTATAAGTACACTCTGTTGGCTTGGGGCACATAAGCAATTCCTAACCCCTTGTGCTTATTGCATTTTGCTTATGTGAACCAAGCATGTCGAAAACCTCAACGCTTATCTTCTGAATCTTAGTGTTGTCATCAATCACCAAAAAGGGGAAGATTGAAAGCATCTAGGCCCCGAGAGTTGGTTTCGGCAATTGATGACAACGCTTTATTACCATGACTAACGTGTGTTTTGCAGAAACTTTGGTAAGTTAGGTCATGGGGTGGATAACTGCTTTGGGCACTATGGTATTCATGCCCCTTGATGGAAATCGTTTCGGTTTTCAAAGGATTGACGTCAAGATTAAGGACGGTTAGTTCCGGATGTCAAGGTGTTGAGTTACATTCGGAATAGTCGTTAGGATCTTCGTTTTCTCTTTTGGCCGTACTATAAAGGGGGGCATGAGCGAGTAGCTTGACCTAGGTGAGTCTTATGTTTAGGTGTGGTGCACACTTGTCAAACTTAGCACTAGGTAGCTCTAGAATAGCTCAAAGTTCAGTTGGAAGCAACTTGGTTCAAGTTGCGTCGCGTTTCGGAGTGTTTAGAGACGTTTTCCCTTGACCAGACGCGGTGTCTGGCTTGACCGGACGCATCCGGTCAGTTCTAAACCGCTACTGTGTTTCAGTGCTGTTGACCGGACGCGGTCCTTGCGAGGACCGGACGTGGTGTTCAGGCTGACACGTGTCACTTGAGGGAAATCACCTAATCGGACGCGACTGGGGTGTGATCGGCGTGTCCGGTCACGTTCCAGTAAGGTACTCTGACGACCGGACGTGTCCGGTCATCACTGATCGGACGTGGTCGCGCATCAGGTCAGAGTATAGTAAGCTCCCTGCACGATCGGACGTGTCCGGTCACCCCTGATCGGCGCGTTCGGTCACTCAGCCAGGTTTTCAGGTTTTCGACCGTTACGAGCGACCGGCGCGTCCGGTCACTTCGACCGGCGCGTCCGGTCACCTCGTATTTTACTGAGTTGGCAGGTAACGGTTGGATTTGACTGTGGGGGTGTATAAATACATCCCCACCACCTCTTTTAGATGTCTATTGCTCATTTGTTCAGCTGAGAAACACCTTTGGAGTGCAAGGGAGTGCAAGAGCTCTAGTGAGGATTGTGATTTGAGAATCAAAGCTTGAGAGTTCCTCACTAGTGTCTAGGGAGTAACAAGTGTGCATCCATCTTCTCATTAGGCTCGTTGTGGTCAAGTGAGAGTTCTAGCTTGTTACTCTTGGTGATCGCCATCACCTAGACGGCTTGGTGGTGATTGGGAGTTTGGTGATCATCCGACGGAGCTTGTGGATGACCCAACTCATCTTGTGAGCGGTTTTGGGCGATTCACCGCGACGGAGTGTCGAAGAATCAGCCCGTAGAGAGCACTTGATCCTTGCACGGATCAAGGGGCAGCTACACCCTTGCGCGGGTGCTCCAACGAGGACTAGTGGGGAGTGGCGACTCTCCGATACCTCAGGAAAACATCGCCGTGTTCCTTGCCCTTACTTTCAAGCATTTACTTTCTCGTATTTACTTTCATTGCTTGATTTACTTTCCTAGAATTGCCATGCTAGACTAGGATTGGAACTTAGGGTGCAAAACTTTTACCGGTAGAATCTCTAGGAACATAAGTAGGCACTAGGGGTGAATTCCGGCTTGTAGGATTTAATTCTTGCAATTAATTTTTAGAAAAGCCCAATTCACCCCCCCCCCTCTTGGGCATCTTGATCCTTTCACCAACATTGTGCACTTGGATTACGAAACAATTGACACTATTTTCATATTATCTCAGGAACAATGGAGAACAGCCTGCAATTGCAAAATCATGCGTTCTCTAGTAGTGGCTATTCATCTAATCAAACTCCCGGTCCTCATCATAACAAGTATCTTACGCCCACACCATCAAGTAATTGAAATGATTATCTCACATTTCGTACGTATTATGCTCGAGATCTATGCACAAGCAACAACAACACAATAGTACAATAGGCGCTAGCAATATCAAAGATTTATAGATCCATAGAAATGAGATATTACAAGGATTCATGCTATAGTAGACACACAGAAATGCTAACCAACAACATGAAGGATAACTTAAACTTCTCCACTTTGCTAGAGCACAATAGCAAGAGACACACAGAAAGCAATTCTAAAATAGGACCCTTACTAGCAATAGACATAAACCACCGTGCATGTAGAGCTGGCATGCATGCCTGCAGCAGGAGCGACGATGCCTCATTCCATGGGAGGGCAGGGGTCCCTTTCCCATGTCTATGGGAACCTTGAGAAATAATCCATATTGTAAGGGTGCATCATGTCAACCCCGCCACTGCTACCGACGAAGGGACGGGAGACAATGGTGCCAAGCTCCCCTCCGTTGGTGGTGAGGCTAGCAATCCAATCCTGCTGCTGCGGTGGCACGTGTCCCACCACCGGCACCAATGATGTTTGTATCTCATTGAAAGTGTAGGGTGCTAGTGGCTGGGCTAACGATGACCCTAGCTGCAGTGGCAGAGGGGGCTCCGGTGCTGCTCCCTTTCCCTGCCAGATGCCAAGCTGACGAAGCTATCGTATACGTTCTTTGACTTTCTTAGTCTTCTCTTCTACCATCTCACCAAGGCTGGTGCATTCCTTCTCAGTGGTGCCGATGAGGCCAGGGCGGCGTCCATCCATGCTCTCATAGAGAAGGAACGAGATCTCACGTTTGTAGTTCTCATGTTCCAACCTGCTTACCTGGTGTTGGAGCTTGGGGATGCGGTTGCTAAGAAGTTCCTCCTGATTCTGTGTTTTCTTGAATCTTTTGCCACAATCTGGCATGTCGATGAATTTTTGAAACATAGCTTTGGCCTCTGAGTCATTAGGCCAAGCCAATGGCTTATCTTGATTCTCGTCGTACAACACCACACCCACCTTAGTGCCGCAGAGTGTGGCTAGCTCATCGACCTTCTTCTTAATGCCATCGCGGCGCCTCTTAAAGGTCGCACGACGGCTAGAGGCTTTAGTGATCCATTGGAGATTCACCTTCTTGCGAGCCATGATCCTAACGTTCTAGGCTATCAAGCAAGAAAGCTAGCCTACAAATTTGGGACCCCTAACCCTTATTCAAACATTATATAGATATTTAAACTCTCATCCTTGTAGTTGGCAGATTTAAAAGTCAGCCTAGTGTCTGCCACAACATTATCCAAAACAAAAAATAGGAAGGAAAAATTGTTGGTTTGGTTATGAGAGGTTAGATGATAGAGGGGGAAGGCTTATGTTTATATAGATCCTGAGGCTCTAGCCTAGATGAAATATAAGTGAATAGTTATTATTATAAACATGATATTATCGCAAACATTTACTTCTGGCCTAATTAGATCCATCATGAGGACCGTATGATAGTAGTCAAATGCTCATTACTACTTTCTACCAAGGCCACCAACGTAGAACCTTCGTCTTGAGCAGGTAGGTTATGCGTAAGTCATGTGAGACATTGCCTAGATGAAATATATTGGTGAATAGTTATTATTATAAACATGATATTATGGCAAGCATTTACTTCTAGCCTAATTAGATCCATCATGAGGATGGCCCAGAACCTTCCTCTTGAGCAGGTAGGTTATGCAAAAGTCATGTGAGACATTGCATTTAGTAACTGCCATCAAACCATTCAGCAGCTAAAAATTGCACTCCATAAATGCATGCCAAAGAATCACATGGAAAAGCTAGATCTGAGTTTAAATTGTGAGATTGTGCAAGAAAATGTCTCACTATATACGCACAAGATATGACTGTTGTACTTAACATATATATGTTTTTTAGGTAATGGATGTAACCTTCGGCCATTGTGCTACGATGTTGGTCTTGCACTGATGTCTCCACAAGTCACTAGAAAAGGGTGGTCTGATCCAATATAAGCATGTATGAGAATAATGTGCAATTTTGGTGACATCCACATGGCCTACTGTGCCATGTGCTTTGCCTAGTTTGGTGCATACGTGTTTCAAAACTCCAATACAACACGTGTGATATGCGAACAAAATCAACAGAATGCCTTTAATTTTGACACAACAAAAATGCAAAAGGTTGCTAATAACGGTCATTACCGATTTATTGTCAACATCCCTCGTGTTTCCTTTTGCAACACCTAACCTTTATCCTTCACCACCCCCCCGACCTATTAGAGAATGAGCAACCAAGAGTGGAAGAGGGGAGAGAAGTGTCACACCCTAAAATTTCTATTTTCGGTTGTGAGTAGAAAACACTAAATAAAATAAACGATTTGAGGAATTTTCCTAGAATTTTCCAAGATCTATTTAGCTCATTGTCAACCTAAAGAGTGAAAACATGGTTTACAAATTTTACAAAGTTAATGAAAGTGTGTTTGCTGCATTCATGCCCTTGCATGAGTTTTGATGTGTAAAAAATAAATTTAGAAAATTTGAATAGGTTTTGTTCTTTTTTCAAAAATACGCTTCAAAAAGGCTAGATTTTAAAACCTGTTAAGAAAAAGGAAAACTTTTTCCTTATCCTTTTTCTGTTTGCTTTTAGCCTGCTGCCGTTTTCAGCCCAGCTGTCCCGCCTCTCTCAATCCCGGCCCACCCCAGCGACCGCAGCCCAGATGCCGCGTCCTGGCCTGCTCCAGCTCGCGTGCTTCTCCTCAGACGGGGCTCGGCCCAGCAGCAGCAGACGCAGCGCCCGCAGCCGTGGAAGACTGGAAGCCGCCGGCTGCGCCATGTGCAGATGGGCTGAAGCGCTCAAGCTTCACGCCAACATCAATCAACTGGCGTGGCGGCCTCCCAACTCCCAACAACCAAGAAACGAGTTACAGACACATGGCAGGGCCTCGTCATCGTCGTTGAGGTCCATCCAAATTCATCAAGCAATATATGCATCACACATTCACACTATATCACAAGTTCGAGACAAATTTTACGCAGACCACTGAATCAAATACAGAACAGCACAAGTTACTGTATGATACTAAATAAATTGGTAGTAAGATCCACGACCAACAACCAGAGCGATGGATGGACACGAACGAACGAAGCGACAAATCCAGGCTCAATGGGTAGTAGTAGCTTCACAGCTGAGATTCAATCTCCAAAAGACACTTGTACGTAGAATTTTACATCCTGCGCGGTCGTTCCTGCATCAAGAAACATTGAGCAGCAGGGCAAGCGATTATTATGCTGATAGTCCATTTCCGTTAATTACTCCGCTTGTTGATCAAGCGCCCAATCGACTGTTGCCGAGAAGAGAAGAAAGCACCTGCAGACGGGATGTTGATCAGTTCTCACCTTGTCCGATACCCAACTGGTACCATGCTAGTCCTTGGTGATGGCGTAGATCGCGTAGATGATCCCCGGAAGATAGGCGAGGAAGGTGAGCAAGAGGCAGAGCCAGAACTCGACCTGCCATGCATCGATCCAATTCTTTTAGCAAGCAAGCGAACTCGAACTAACCGCCCGTCAATCAGATCGCTGGCACGTAACATAGTAGTAACTGATTTTGTAGAGGTGCAAGATTCTAGCTAGATGGAGAATTACGTACCTTGCAGCCGAACTTGAGGAAGACGCCGAGTGGGGGGAGGATGATGGCGATGAGGATGTCGACGCAGTTCGCCGTGCCTTCCTTCATCTTGCTGGCTCGATCTCTGGAGCCCTGGAGGATGGATGTGTGTCCTCTCTCTTCCCGCTGGTCGATTTATGCGTCCACAGTACTGAACAGCTGTGAGCATGTGACCAATTGAGCAGCCGTGACCGGTATACCTGTGCAGAAACAGCTCAGGCGAGGACGACTCCTAGTGGAAAACGTAACGACAGATGGCTCAGGCGAGGACGAGTCCTGGTGGAAAACGTAACGACGGATAATGCAATGCAACACGATTTTTTTAAAACGTAACGACGGATAATGCAATGCAACACGATTTTTTTAAGGATTAGGTTTCACTCGTCGCAAAAAAAAAAGGATTAGGTTTCACTTCGCCAGTGAAACTATTTTTTAGGGGGGGGCTTCGGCTCCACGAGCGGCTCTACCGGTGGAGCTGAAGCCGTTTTTAAAAACTGTTTGGCAAAACGGCTTCACCTGTCTACCATGCATGGTTGAGAGAGGTCAATTGTCCAAAATACCCTTGTGTACGTACATGTATAGTAACATTTGCAGTTGTAGGTTTCTTTATGTATAGACACGATCTTTTTTTTCTCTTTTGCTGTCAAAAAATATTCATAGTTTTTTCTCTTTTTTTTAAATTAATAAAGTTCGAACACATGCATGTGAGTGGAGAACTCAGATTTGGATACACAAGTTTCACTAAAATAAACTTAGCAAATTCGCTAGGCTTCGTACGTGATAACAATGGATTATTAAAAATATGTTATTATAAATTATAAGTTTGTCAGAATAAGTGTTAGGGCATATTTAATAAAAAAATAAGTTGTTTTTGCTGAAACTTTTTGACTACACGCCTATATAGATAAGATCAACAAGGAAGCTGAATGGTGGTGGCCAGGGCCTGAGCCAAGAGCTGAAAGTGTGCATCACATGGTATAGTCCGGTAGTTTTGTGTCGCTGTTTTTTTGGGAAACGAAATTTTGTCCTATCTTTTTACATGTAACAGTTTTGTGTGGCTTGCTACTTCTCCGTTGGTACAGCGCGGCTCCAACAAAAGTTAAGAGGGCCTAATCGACACGGTAGACTTCTTCAATCTTCAACCATATAATCATGGCAAAATAAAGGAAAATAACTTTCAATCAGGTGTCATCCAATCTAGGCCATCAAAAGATTACGATAATGATACCCTCAAGGGGGCCTGTGACACTCTTTCATTTGTTTATTATTATCATTACGATAATGATACCCTCAAGACGTCCGTCCGTCCTTTTCTGGACGGGACTCACCCGCGCATCGCGTCGCACGTCTCCGCTTTGCGCATCCTTGCCCATGCCTCGCGCCGCCCGTGCCTTCCACCGCGGCCGCGATCTATCTGTCTGTTGACCATGGGCGACCTTGAGCTCCGCGCCGGCGTCGAACTCCACGTCAACGAGCCTCCATTGGAGGGCAGCGAGTAGATGAGCGTACATGTTGCAACCTTATGTTTCATGCGTTTCAGATGTATGTTGCATATGTTTTATCTAGATGTTTCAAAAGTAGATCTGTTATTGCATATGTTGCAATGGCTATACACATATGTTGCAAGTATATGTTTCAAATGTTTCAGTTGTTTCAAACATATATTGTAAGTGTTTTATTTGGATGTTGCATATGTTGTAATGGCTATACACGTATGTTGCAAGTGTATGTTTCAAATGTTTTAGCTCTTTCAAACGTATGTTGCAAGTGGTTTATCCAGATGTTGTATATGTTGTACTGGATATACACGTATGTTGCAAGTGTATGTTTTAAATGTTTAGCTCTTTCAAACATATGTTGCAATATTACATATGTTGCACTGGCTATACACGTATGTTGCAAGCGTATATTCGTAAATATTTCATCTGTTTTGGATATATGTTGCAAGTGTTACATGACCAGGCGCGGGAAGTGGACGCAGAAGGATGTGGTCCCCTCGGGCGCAGCGGTCCCAGCATGGGCGCGGGAAGCAAAGCGAGCGCGGTGTCCCCCACAGGCATGCACAGGCACATACGTACTGCAGCAGCAGCGCACGCGACAACAACAGTATCAACGTATCGGCGGCACGGGTAGGTGCTGGATGATTGCACTGTGCGGTCCGCCCAGGCAAAGTGGGAGGTACGGTGCACACGTCCCTTCCGTTGACTGCATGAATCTAGGGAAGTGTGTCAGTGTGTTGTTTCCTACTGCATGCAGTAACTGATTTTTGTTGAGGTGCAAGATCCTAGCTAGATGGAGAATTACATACCTTGCAGCCGAACTTGAGGAAGATGCCGAGTGGGGGTGTAGGGTCGAGATGGCGGACTAAAGGGGGGTGAATAGTTCTTTCTAAAATTAATCGCATCGGCTAACTGAAAAAAAAATGCATAATTAAAACTATCGGTCTAGCCAAGACTACACCCTTCTATCTAAGTTCTCAAGCACCTTACAAAGATACTAAATAAGTGACGAAGGTGCCGGGTTAGCTAGAGCTTACCTAAACAATTCTAGTTAGCAAGGTCGCACAAACCTATACAACTAGTACTCAAACAACCGAGAAAGCTCCTACACAACTAGTAAGCAAAAGCACAAAGCTCCTAAGCTCACTAGCAATGCTCAATAACAAGGCTACACAAGTCAAATTAGAGAGTGCAAATTACTTAGCTACACAAACTAAGCAATGTGACTAACAAGGTTACTAAAACCAAATTAGCCACGCAAGAGAACTACTTCTATGCTACACACGTAAGAAGGTAACTAGCAAGCTACACAAGCTAACTAATTACAAGAGCAACTATACAAGCATAATGTATGAAATGTAAATACAAGCTTGTGTTGCACAGAATGCAAACCACTGAGAAGATGATGAAGACAATGTTGACACGGTAATTTTTATACCGAGGTT
The DNA here is from genome assembly GCA_038087645.1 of Saccharum hybrid cultivar R570. Lineage (NCBI taxonomy): Eukaryota > Viridiplantae > Streptophyta > Magnoliopsida > Poales > Poaceae > Saccharum > Saccharum hybrid cultivar. The sequence continues at coordinate 9,838,265 of JAQSUU010000119.1, read as the reverse complement.
CACGTGTTTGCCAACACGCTAGTCCCCGTTGAGACAAGCTCCAAGGTTGCCGCCGGTCCTTTTGCTAGTGGTGACCCACAAGTCACACTCTCCCACGTGGAGTGCTTACCACAATCTCTAGCACTTGACACGGTCGGACCACTTGTCGCCCTTCGCATCTCGCTCTATTAGAGTTGCTCTTCGCGGCTCCCGCGAGATGAGCACAATACCCCTCACAATCACTTCTCTGGAGCACCGCACAATCTTCTCGCGGGCTTCGACGGAGACCACCACCAAGCCATCTAGGAGGTGGCAACCTCCAAGAGTAACAAGCACCACTCGATGCAATCACTCAATGCAACGCACTAAAAATCACTCACTTCGCTATTGGATCGCACTCTTGCAAGCACAAGTGAGTTAGAGGGCTCTCAAACCAAGCACACATAAGGGAAACACATCCCCAAGGTGCTCAACAGGCCAAATGCCCAAGCTCCACCTCTATTTATAGCCTCCAAGCCAAATAGAGCCGTTGGAGCAAAGTTGCACTTTCTGCGAGGGCACCGGACACGGCGGTGGTGGCACCGCCCTAGGGGTGGCGGTGCCCCCTAATGGTCGAGTCAAACGGCTAGTTTGACTAGCCGTGGTCACCGGACAGGGGATGGCAGTGCCACCCCAGGTGAGCCCCCCGTTTTCCATCCTCTCTGGAAAAATGGGGCGGTGACCGCCATAGGGTAGCGGTGACCGCGACGGTGCACCGTCGCGCCCGTGGCGGTGCACACCGCCACTTTCGGTGCCAGCCCCGGCATAGGTTCTCCTCAGCCACGTCCAGGTGGGCACCGTCCTAGGGGTGGCAGTGCCCTCAGGGCAACACTCTGCTCTCGGCCTCCCAGCCGGTCGGTGCACCGAACAAGGGGTGGCGGTGCCACCCAGGCAGCACCCTGAGCCCGGTTTCGCCTCCTTTTCTTTACCAACTTCTTCACCTTTACAAATGTGCTAACACCACCAAGTGATCACCATCTTGTGCATGTGTGTTAGCTTTTCACAAACATTTTTCAAAGGATTAGCACTCTTATCTCAACGCCACTCGATCCTAACACGTATGCAAAGTTAGATCGCTCAAGTGGCACTAGATGACCAATATATAAACAAGTTTGCCCCTCTTAATAGTATGGCCATCTATCCTAAAACCGGTCATGCATTTCTCTACACATCCTTTGACTGGTGGAATGAAATGCCCTAGGTTATACCTTTGCCTTGCGCATTTCATTCTATCTCCTTCGATGTTGATGCAACACATGCACCAACCAATCACCAAATGATATGATCCACTTCATATCATCACATGACCATATTGGTTCATCGATCTTGACTTCACTTGCTCTTCATCGTTGCCTCTGTCCATCGGCGCCAAGTCATCACTCAACTTGACTTTCACACTTACAACCGGTCCGTCAAGCCAAATCATATCTTGATCTTCTCCACCTTGATCACATGACTCCATGTCATGTCTCATATGCAATGAGCTCCTTCATCACATGCGTGAGCTTTGCAACATCTCTAAGTCATTTTCACCTCCATGGCATATGTTGCTCACACAAGTGTACCTGTGGACTAATCACATGTGTATCTCACATAAACACAATTAGTCCACCTAGATTGTCACTCAATTACCAAAACCAAACAAGGACCTTTCAAGGGGAAGGATGATGGCGATGAGGATGTCGACGCAGTTCGTCGTGCCTTCCTTCATCATGCTCGCTCAGTCTCTGTGTTGATCTCTTCTTTCTTCCCGTTGGTTGATTGATGCGTCCATAGTACTGAACAGCTATGAGCCTGTGACAGGCTTCTATGGGGAGCCATGTCGAGATTGTCATAAGGAGAGCTGGTACCTCTTGAGATTCCTAAGAGCGCAGTCTGATTCCCCTTGGCTGTGCTTAGGAGATTCCAACGAGGTATTGCTAGCGGAGGAGCAAATTGGTGGCAATGACAGAGAGGCCTGGCAGATGGCGGCCTTCCAGGACGCTGTCAATGACCGTCGCCTGATGGACCTTGGCTACCATGGTCTCCCGTACACGTGGGACAACCGGTAGGACGCTGTCCGGAATGTCAAGGCTTGCCTAGATCGAGCTTTTGGAGACAACAGGTTCCTAGATGTTATGGGAGGATCAGAAGTCTTCCATGTTCCTCTGGCCAAGCCAGACCATTGTGGTATTCTTATGGAGGTGAGAGAAAAGAGACCACCTGGTCGGTGTCGAGGTCGGAGGAAACCTAAACCTTTTCGGTACGAGAATATGTGGAAGAACCATGGAGAGCATATGAAGTTTGTTGATCGGTCATGGGATCCAGGACCCGGCACTGGTGACTTATCTACTGCTGTGTCTGCTCTTTTGGCTTTACAAAACTCTCTAAAGACCTAGGATAGGGATGTTTTTGGCTCGGTTAAGCAGCGGGTAAAGAGCCTGAGAGCTAAACTGGAGGCGGAGAGGAGTAGACCCTGTACAAAGGACCTACGGACAGTGAACAGCAATTGGTGGACACGTTGGGGAGGTGCTGACTGCTGGCACATGAAGAAACTATGGAACGACAACGGTCGAGAATTGCTTGGTTAAAAGAAGGTGACCAGAATACAACCTTTTTTCAGGCTAAAGCACATGCACGGAACTGAACCAACAGGATTAAAATGCTCAAAGATGAGGCAGGGAATGAATTTACTGATCAGGATGACCTGGAGAGGTTGGCTTGTGATTTTTACCAGAAGCTGTTTGCGGCACAGGAGAATTTGCAACCTGAGTTAATTTGCCGCCATGTACCACGAAAGATCGCCCCAGAGATGGTGGCCGTTTTGGAGAGACCGCTCTCTAAGCAGGAAGTAGAGAAGGCTCTCTTTCAGATGGCGCCAAGCAAGGCTCCAGGAGTAGACGGGCTTAACGCTGGCTTTTTTTAGATCCACTGGCAGCTGATTAAGGGGTGTGTGGTGCCTGTGATTTTGGGGTTCCCGAATGGAGGTGAATTACCTGCGGAAGTAAACAAGACTTTGTTGGTGCTCATTCTGAAGGTCACAAATCTGCAGGATTTGTCAAATACCAGCCAATTTCTATTTGCAATGTTCTGTACAAACTGTGCTCCAAAACGTTGGCAAACAGATTGCGACGGATTCTTGATGATGTTATATCGGAAGAACAAAGCACCTTTGTGCCGGGGCGCTTGATCACGGATAACGTGCTAATTGCATATGAATGCATTCATTATCTGCGGAATAAGAAGGGGAAGACAGGAGGCTGTGCTATAAAATTAGACATGGCAAAGGCATACGATAGAGTTGAGTGGAACTACTTGTGAGCGATCATGGAGGCATTGGGGTTTCCTGAAACCTAGTGCTTACTGGTTATGAAGTGTGTTTCATCAGTCTCTTTCTTGGTTAGAGTTAATGGAGTTTTTTTGACAGTTTTACACCAACACGTGGAATTCACCAGGGAGGTCCGATCTCACCGTATCTCTTTTTGGTGTGCTCTGAAGGGCTCTCTTGCATGTTGAAAAAACATTGGGCCCTTATATATATATCAAGAGGTGTACGGGTGAGTACGAAAGCACCTTGGATTTCTCATCTCCTTTTTGCTGACGATTGTTTTATTTTCACTCAAGCATCAAAAAGGGGAGCAGAGCGTGTTGCCTCAATCCTAGATGATTATAACAAAGGATCAGGCCAATTGATGAATAAAAAAATCAGCAATCTTCTTTAGCCCCAATTCTAAACAAGAGTGTAAACAAGAAGTACAAGCAATTCTGCAAATTCTGAATGAAGCGCTTGGTGAAAGATATCTGGGTCTACCCACTTCAGCAGGGCGGGGTGCTCCCAATGCTTTCAACTATGTGCCGGCCCGGGTGAGGGTTTTGTCGGAGGTTGGGTAGAGAAGGACTTGAGTTGTGCGGCGCAAGAGGTGCTGCTGAAGGCTAATGCACAGTCAGTGCCTATATACCCGATGACGTGCTTCAAATTGCCTCCTGTGGTTTGCCGAAAGCTGACAACGGCTGTGTCGAATTACTGGTGGGGCAGCTCCCTGAACAACCATAAAATTCATTAGCTGCGGTGGGAAAAATTGACACGATCAAAGTGGCAGGGAGGTATTGGCTTCAGAGATTTCTCACTTTTTATTCAAGCAATGCTGGGCAAGCAAGGGTGGAGGCTGATAATGAGACCGAGCTCGCTGTGTGCTAGGGTTATGTGAGGAAAGTATTTCCTAACGGTGATTTCCTCACAGCTACCAAAAGGAGGCGCTGCTCGGAAACTTGGAGGGCAATCCTACATGGAAGAGATGTGTTAAAGAAGGGTCGGATCATGAGAATTGGACCGGGGGAGATGGATATTTGGCAAGATAACTGGATCCCAGGCTTGAGGCCCTTTCGGCCTCTGGTTCGCTTGCCAACAGCCGTTGTTGAACGGGTGTAGGATCTTTTCGTCCTTGGTACACGTGTTTGGGATGAGCAGCTTGTGCGCCGATCTTTTGTGGAACCGGAGGCGGCAGAAATTCTGAAAATCAAGCCTGGAATGTCTCTGGTGTCTGATGTCAAGGCTTGGGCGTTTGAGAAGCATGGGCAATATTCGGTCTGCTCGGCTTACAAACTGCTCAAGGACGAGCAAGCGGCGACAGCCATGGCCACGATGGGTGAAACCGGGGCCTCTAGGGAACGCCAACACTGGCAAACGGACTAGAAGCTGGACGTACCATCGAAGGTTCGTGTTTTCTGGTGGCGGGTGCTGTCAAAGTTTGAGTTGAAAAGAAGGCACGTCGCCAAGGAGAGCTTCGGTGAGTATTGTGGTGATCCAGAAGAAACCTTTATCATGTAGCAATCCAGTGTCCGATGGCTAGAAGATTCTGGGCAGAAGTAAAAAAGGTTGAGGGGGTGACAATTCCAAATTTTCACCCAAGTACATGGGCAACGGATGTGTTGCAGCCGGAGTTTTGTAATTCCAAGACAGCTGCGTTGGTGGTATGTGGTGCCTGGACGCTGTGGACAGGCCGAAATGCAAGAAGGCATGGGCGCAAAGTTTGGGAACCTGGAGCAGCTGTGCGGTTCGTTTCAACACTGCTGGAGGAGCTTGCATCGCTGAAGGTGCCAAAGGAACCAAGGCTACCCAGGGAATTTTTTTTATTTTTAGCCCAAATTTAAAATAAATTTTAAATTTAACCCGGATTTGAATTTATTTTTAAAACTAACCCGTTTGGCCCCGCCACCATGCATGGCGGGCAAATGCACTGAACCCCGCCATGCATGGTGGCGGGGTGCAGGTGCCACGTGGCACGCTGCAGGCCAGCGTGGAAAGGAGTACCCGCCATGCATCATGGCAGGATACCCCTAACCCGCCATGCATCATGGCGGGGTACAACCCCGCCCATTTAAAAGGCCGGGCCCTTCTTGTTTTTGGTCATTCATCCATTCCATTTCCCGCAGCGTCCCTCTCCGCTCCAGGACCGAGCTCCCCTCCCCTCAGCGCCCTTCTCCGGCGCCCCTCCCTCCTAGTGCCCCTCCCCGTCGGCTACCGACCCATCGTCGGACCTTGTTCCGGCCACCCCTTCTCCGCGTTCATTGTTGTAGTATGTTTGGTTAATATAGTTAGTAAAGTTATATTAGTTTTAATCGTATTGATATTGTACATTATTTTTGATTTGTATGAATTATAAGTGATATGTGTTTTGTGTTGAAATCATTTCGTGTTATTAGATGGAGGACTCGTATCGTGAGTCGATTTGGAGGAAAAAGGGTCGTCCTAGAGAGATGTACCCCGACGTGTCTTGCAAGGATGCGCCTGTGCCTCCCGAGGAACCTTTCCCTAACTGTGACTGTGGTCATCCGGCGCACGTGAGCCAGTCGAGACATCCGGATACTGCGGCTCGTTGCTTCTACACATGTTATAGTTGTAGCGTAAGTAATTGTGCCCTTTGTTTTTCTTATTGGTTTCTGATGTTGTATTTACGATGAGATAATTGAAACTTTTTTGTAGCCCTACTTCCGGTGCTTTTTCTTCCAATGGATCGACGGTCTAGACAAGTTTGACCCAAGGATTTTCCTTTTCTACCCCGACGTTGATCATTGCAAGTGTGAGGTGTTTACTCGCTGGGTTCCGCCCCCTCCTAACCGGTCCTATGACGGAGGAAGAGAAGGCCGTAGCATCGGCACGGCAGCTCGAGGATCCTCCAAAGTGCCATTACGGAGAGCAAGCCGTGATAAACCCACGCAATGAACAAGAGTTCATTTGTCCTCTACGGCGTGAGGTAAGGTTTGAGTGAACCTTGAAATGTCATGTCCTATATGTGTGTTTTACTATTTTGATTTTGTAGGATCGTGATTTTCCAAAGTGCCGTTTCAAGGAGTGGGTCTATGGTCCAAAGAGCCATTGGCCGGAGCCAGAGAAGAAGGAGGAGGTGCCAGACGGGAAGAAGAAGAGGAGGTCTATTGCGCCTCCTGTGATGTGCAAATGTGGTGTTGAAGCTAGCTACGGCCTTGTCCCTTCAGGCCTTGGGATTGGCCACTTCTGTGGCCATATGATCGATTATGACGAGGTTTGCTAGGACTGTTGACACTTAGTGCTAATGTTTTATTTTGTTTACTTTGGTACGCTAACTTTGTATTCATCTATTTGTTGCAACAGAGCACTCAGAAATGCAAATGGGAATCATATGATGATGTGTTTAAGTTCAAGGATGAGTATAAGACAATGGTAGCACTTCGCAAGATGAGAGGATATCCTGCAAACTACGTCATTGATTTCGTTAAGAACCATAAGAAGAAAATGCTACGACGGGCCCAAGACCTGCGTGTTCGTAACCCGGAGAGTATTGCATGGAAGAAGTGGTACGAGAAGAAGAAGAAGGATGTAGAGGAGTACCAGGCAAGGAAGGCTGAAGAGGATGCAAGGAAGGCTGCAGAGGAGGCTGAGAGAGCAGAGATGCAAGGCTTGAACGATACTATTGACTCATTATGTGCGAGTGAGTCATTGCGTTTTTGGAAACTCAATCTTCTTTGTTTGACTGTCAATAAAGTCCTTGCAAAGATCGTGTTAATTGTTTGCATTTTGTACTTACAAAGATTGGATGCACCAGCAACTGGCAAGCAGATGTGGCTCGTGCTAGGTACACGGAGAATAGGACACTAAAGCGGGACGCAGGAGTTGGTGGCACCGCAAGATGTCCGATTGTGATTGAAGAGGAGGCCGAGCCGGAGGAAGACGACGACACTGGGAGGATAGGCGAGCTCATTCGTCTAGCCGAAGAATTGGGCTACCCTCAGGACGAGGATGCCTACGACATGGGAAGGATAGCCGAGCTACTTCATCTTGCAGAGGAGTTAGTAACGATGCCCGAGGAGGATGCTAACTTAGAGGAGGGTCAGGCAGCGTACCACAGCCATAAGACACCGTTGTTCGACGCATGGGGGCCAACAGACATGACCGAAGAAGAGGCCGAGTTGTACTCTCAGGCCACGGACGAGGCGGAGGCGGCTTACTACCGGCGTCAGGCCTCTCAGGCCAAGGCAGTCGAGGCGAGCAAGGGTAAGGAGGTTGTAGTGGAGGATTCAGAGTCCGAAGACGAGTTGCTTACGCAGTGGTGCACGCAATTTGATTGACGTACAAGTGTCGTTGTTAGTGCCTTAGTGCTGCACGTAGGAGGCTGTCAGTGCAATAGAAACTTGTCATTGTAATAATTTGCATTGTCACGTCTTCACGTCGTCGTTGTTAGTGTTTGTCATTTATAGTGGCTTAGAAACTTTGTCTGGTGTAGTTTGTCAGTGTTGTACTTTGAAACATGTCATTGTAATAATTTTCATTATCACATCTTTATTCGTTTCATTTGTTGGTCCACTCACTAACATTGTTGTCTGGTTTATCAGTGCAGTTTCTTAGTGCAGTTTCTGCGTGCCAGCAGTTTCAGGGCCACCCCGCCATGGCTGGGAGCGGGTTAGGGGTACCCCGCCATGTACTATGGCGGGGTACCCCTAACCCGCTCCCAGCCATGGCGGGGTGGCCCTGAAACTGCTGGCACGCAGAAACTATGCCTAGATTTTGCGTCAGCTGAGCGTGACAAATGCAGACATGCCATGTTGAGTCATTTACAGCAAGTTTACGGAAGCCATGGCACGAAGAATTGCGTTTACGCCAAAGATTAAACGAGTGTTACCAACTACATTAGTCCAATCGAAATAACCAAGTAGAGTAGTTTTAAGATTAAGGTACTGCTGCTACACCTACACATAATTTAATTGTTCTAGCGCTACATAACTAAGATAACATGTGTCCGGCGCCTGCTAAACATGACTATTCTACTAATCACCAGGGGTGTAGGGGTCTCGCGGTCTCCGCCGCCTCCTCGGATTCGTAGGGACCACGTTGCTTCTCCAGCCCACGTCTGTGCGGTCCCGTTACTGCCTCTCGCGCTGCCACCTATGTCCACGATCGAACTGCTGCGTCGAGGAAGTCCCCTGCAAGCAAGCACCCTGATGAGCTACTCTAAATGTTTAGCTACAAACAGTTGAATTAAAGAAAAAGCAAAGCATAGGCACCTGTTGCTCGGCCGGTGTGTAGTTCTCCTGCTGTGTGTAGTCGACCCCTGTGTACCAATAGGAGCACCGTATAGCTGTGAGGCACCCATCTCCTTGTGACCAGTGTACTCCCACTAGGGAACGTCGTCGTCGTCGTCGCCACTCGTCGTGTCATACTGAAGTTCCTCATCCACATCGTCTGCAACCGCTAGACCCTTCCCTCTGTCCTGCGGAGTACGAACAGACGAGGACGCAGCCCTGGTGTCGCTAGCAGAAGCAGCTGCGGTGGACATCGTCTGGCTCCTCGACCATGTGGGGTTGTACGGTACGTCCAACGTCGTGTCCGCACAGCTCAGCTTCTGAGCCAACTTCTTGCAGCCTTTTTTCATTCTCTACAGGTTTAGATAACAACATGCATTATTAAGCGTGAATTTTAAAGGTAATTGAGTTGTAGTAACGAATGTTGTTGTCAAAAGTACCTTGACAAAGCTGCGAAGAGGGTTGGTCTTGTCGTCCCTAGTCTGGAAAAGTTGCCTGGAAGCTTCCTCGGAGTAGTTCGACAACTGTTGTGCCTACAACATCACACAAGGTTAACTCGATCATTTTGATTGAATTTTAAAACCCTTACCTTGCTTGAGGATGTAAGTCCAAAGTACTTACCATGTATCTATTTAGAGGGGCCCTAAGAAGTTGTGTTTGCACCCTTTGCGCCTCGTCGAATGCATCGGCGATGTCATCCTCACCGGCCGCATCTGCAGGCATGTTGGTGTACGGGACCATGAGATGAGTCCTCGTACTCCGCTGCAGCTATTGCAGGTACTCCATCCATCTTGCCGGGTGGTGCTGTGGAAGTTCGTTGAGGTGGCGAGGATGCCTGTTATACCAATTAAGCAAATGTGGTTCGTGCGTCACCGCCCAATCTTTTTGCATGGTCCGAAGCCTTCGATCGATCCTGCATTGCCATATTGCATTAGAAATGAGGCACTTAAGTAGAATAAACATATTGGCATCGTACCCATGCAGCTGAGCGTTGGTGGAGTACAGCGGTGGAATTCCCTGCAACCTCCCGAACTGTCTGTAAACCCTGAAAGGGTAGTGCATCTCGACCACGTGGAAGAAGATAAGTGGCCCTTCGTAAAGCCACTCGTCCCCTTCCTCCTCGCAGCGCGGACTAAGGTAGTCCTCTAGCTCCCACCTAGACCACGGTGTCCATGTTACCTGCAAAGTAAAAAAAACTTAATTTAGTATCAATCTCATTGATAGTGCCTTTAGTAGAAAATGTGGATTGAACTTACGTAGTTGTGTGTCAACACGTCTATCGCATCCGTGTACTGCCTGTACCTCCTATCCAGCTCGCCCCTCACTACCTTAGCATCTTTCCAGACGAAAAGGGCGGTGGGTAGAACGTCTTCATACTGCCAAACCTGCAATTCACACAAACATGTTGTCACAAATCTCTTTAGTCTTATGAAGATATCAAAGTAGTCAATGTACTCACAGGCAAATGCGGAGGTTTAGTAGGCCTCCCAACCGGAAACCGCTCCCAAATCCAGACTTGAAGTAGGTACGAGCAGCCACCTAGGTTGGCATTGGCCGACTGGCGACGACAGGTGGTACAAAGCTGACGGTATGTCCTAGCAAGGACCGCGGTACCCCAGCTATAGGTTGCAATGTTCTCCAGTGGCTGGATAAGGATCCTCAAGAAAATCCAGCTGATGCTGTCGCCTGAGGAGTCGGGGAACAAGAAAGCGCCCAAGAAGTGCCACAACCACACCTTTGCATACACCTCGACCTCGTGATCTGGAGCACCGATCGGAGGCCCTGCACCAAAGTGCTGGGTTATCCATGACGTCGACACTCCTGAGGTCTTCCTGCAATTACAATTGAAGCATTATTCTATAAAAATAGATGTAGCTGAAATGGTTGTATTAGTGATTTCAATGGGGCGCAGATATGAACTTACTTTGTGCCTTTAACTTCAGCATCTGATGGCCTCCTACCACAGAACTGCTCCACCAAGTCTACCCAATTAGACTCGTCGACGACCCCAGTCACCGGATGACCAGACAAACTGAGACACAATATCATCTTGACATCCTGCATTGTGATAGTCATTTCCCCACATGGTGTGTGGAAGGTGTGCGTCTCCGGTCTCCACCTGCATCATTACAAGTTTCTGGTTATAGGCAAGTTGACGGCCCAATTTTACGAAAGAAAGTCAATAAACGCAAAATGCAATGTTACCTATCAACAAAGGCAGTAAGAAGTGCAGGGTCTAGTGTGGGGAGTGTACTGTTGTAGACCCGAACGATCTCAAGGAAGCCTGCCCGACGTATGTACATCGCATATCGCTCGTCCCAGCTATGTGTGTGGTGCGTGCGAACACGAAGCGCACGCAACGGCCTCTGCTGCTCCGACAAGGCCTGGGCCCGGTGGTCCTTGTCGTAGTTCGCCTCAATGAAGCTAAAGCGCGGATGAGGAGCCCGCGCCTCCATCTTGCAACCCTGAACCTGCCTGTTCGAAAATGAAAGTAACAACATTAAAACAATTAATAACATTATAAAAAAACAAAGCCAAGTAAATTTGAAGATTAAAATATCATAAATGCATGTTTACAATATAAACCACCTCTTGTCTTGCCCGCCTATGAAATCTAGCGTTATGACCAGGATTCTTGCAAATGGAGCAAAGGTTCTGCGCATGTTCTTCGTCAAAGTCCCCGCCACCATACATATCGGCGCCGTAACCTTTCATATTGTCCATATCGCCTTTCAGTCGCTTCTTCTTCCTCCTTCCCTTCCCTACCTTCTTTAGGTCCGGATAAGGCGCGTAGTCCTCACCATAATATGGAGGCCACTGCGACTCGTCAAGGTATGGCTCAAAACTCTTCTCCCAAACTTTGAGGGTGTTGGCACGGAGATACAAGGGTGACATGTATGGTGCAACTGTGTGGTCAAAACCTCTAAGCCAACAAGACGTGATCATGTGTGAGCAAGGGGCATGCATGATCTGAGGGACATTGCAACTGCATTCTACTTTATCAAGATCGACACGGTACGTTCGCCCACTAAATCGTTCGCCGCCCAGGTCTGTGCCCCCTCTAGCTCGTACGCAGAAAACAAGCATGTCCCGTCCATAAGCCTCGGCAACCTGTTGTTTGGCCAATTCCTCAGCCTCCTTCAAATATTCGTGTGCAGCCTTCCCCCATCTTCCAAGCTCCTCTTCATTCCTCAGGGCTAGGCCATACCGCTTAACAAAATACTCATTGCACTTTCTAAAAGAGAACTCAACAATACCGGACACTGGGAGAGATCGAACGCCTTTGAACACACGATTGAAAGACTCAGAGGAGTTTGTTGTCATGATGCCGTACCGAAAGCCGCCCTCATCATATGCTAATGCCCACTTAGCTTTATTTTCCATCTGCTGGTCTAACCATGCCTTGCCAGCTTGGTTGAGCATCTTCTCTAGTTCCACCATAGTCTCATTGAACTCGCGTTCCGTACGTTTATTGCAAAGCTCCTTTAACTTGTCAGCCACCTCCTTCTTGCGTTGACGCCATCAGAAATTGGCGGCAAAATGCCGCATGCACCAACGGTGCACTAGGGGCGGGTGACCATCAATGTGTTCACCGGCAGCATTAAGAATTCCAATGTGACAGTCCGAAATCAGACAAATGGTGCGAGAAGGGCCAAGCACATGAACACGGAGCAGACGCATAAACCATGACCATGAATCATTGTTTTCCCCCTCCGCCAAAGCAAAAGCCATTGGCACTATCTGGTTCTCTGGGTCTACAGCAGCAGCCATCATCAATGTGCCCCTGTACTTGCCGGTGAGGAACGTGCCGTCAACAAGAACAACTGGACGACAATACTGAAATGCATGCTTGCACTGATCGAAATACCAGAACACACAGTACAGAATATGCCTCAACGGGTTCTGAAGATACAACCCTCCTATGTATATGAACGATCTCATGCCAGGGTTGAAGTATTCCATCGCACACAAAATGTGTGGAACCCTGTTATAGGCTTCCTCCCAGCTACCCCAGCGAATTGCCAGGGCAATTTGCTTTGCCCGCCAAGCCTTTCCATACGTGACCTCATACCCAACAAATGTGACTATGGTCTCCTGCAAGAAAGACACCGATACGTCGTTGTCCTTATCTACAAGACCCAATATACGACGGGCTAGGTACCGAGCCGTCAACTGGGGATGGTACATTTTTCCCTCATTAGTCTGGCATCTGTGCGGCTGTTCCATTGAAGTTACCTTCCACTTACCATCACTCCGCCTCTTTCGTGCATTCAACTTCCACGAGCACGGGAATCCAGCCTTACATAATATGTGGAATTTTACCTCCTTGTCATAATGTCGAACCGTGTAAGGCCTATGATGATACACAGCATAGTCCTGAAGGAACAACTTCATCTCAGACATCGTATTGAAAAGCATTCCCTTCCTCAGTATTAATTTTTTATGGTTGTACAATGATTCCTTACACATCTGCAAACCCGTGTCACAAACTGTCATATGCGACATACTGACATCCTTATAATTTGGCACACCGGTAAAGGGCAAGCCAGCCTCCCTCAGCTGTGTAAGCTCTGCCGATGTATAAGAGGGTGGTGCAATGTATTGTTGTGCCTCCCTAACCCTGCTCCATCCTTCATATTCCACTCCATCATCTGGATAACCGGTGGCTAATGTGCCCTGACTCTGCATGCCATGAAGTACCTCAAGCGGTACTTCTGAGGGCATGCCACGAACTGGTGTACACATGGCAGGTGCACCTCCAGAGGGCATGGCTTCAACCGGTGCTCGCATGGCATGTGGACCTCCTTCCTCATTTCCTGAATCGTCAGAATCAGTGCTAACATCATCACTAATCATTTCCTCCTCTGCCGCCTCCTCCTCCTCCTGTTCGAACTCGTCTACATCAAAATCATTGCTTATATGACCAACTGGAGGAGAATGAACCCGCTCCTGCGTCCAATTATCATCCAAGTCCATACTCTCCATAGTTTGTTGCATCTGCACACCACAATCTCCTTGAGTACCACTGTCGAAGGACGGCTCCTCATTCTCAACATTCTCCAGCACCAACTCAGCCATGCCGACATTCGAACCTTGGATGACCCTATTGTATCGGGACCACTCTGCTTGGTTGCACAAGTCCATCATCACATAGTGTGCCCTATTCCTTCCAACATCAAACCTACCCTTTAGTGCGAAAGCCTCGCCAAACTTCAAACTTAAACGGTCACATAGATCGCTGAAACTAGGGGTGCCATCAAACCATTCTAATTCTTCATACATGTCCTCAAACTGGCAATCCTCTCTCCTAACACTTCCTCCGTAAAAAACTCTTACACCGTAATCCATCTACAAAACGATTTGACATCCGATTATCAACTGACCAATATGGTAGTACTAATTACTACATAACTAACTAACCTTACTTACCTACCACGTAACTAACTAACTTAGTAACTAAATAACTAATATTAACTAATAACATCCGAATAACTAATAATCGTTAACTAATTAACTAATAACTAAATAACTAATAACATCTGATTAACTAAAAACTAATATTAACTAACTAACAAAAAAATCGTTAACTACAAATGATCGTTAACTAACTAAATAACTAACTAACTACAAATAATATTAACTAACTAACTACAAATAATCGTTAACTAACTAAATAACTAAATAACTAACTAAATAATTCAATAACTAACTAAATAACTAATGTTAAATAACTAAATAATCGTTTACTACAAATAATATTAAATAACTAACTAAATAAATAATATTAACTAAGTAACGAAAAAATAAAAAAAAAATTACCGTAAAACGGGGTGCGACGGCGCGGCGAGGTTGGCTGGGCGGCGGCGTGCCGGGGCCGGGCCGGGGTGCGACGGTCGGCGGCCGGGGTGGCGGCGCGGGAACGGCGGCCGGGGACGCGGCGGGGGCGCGGCGGCCGGGGACGCGGCGGCGGGGCCGCGGCGGCCGGGGCGCGGGGGAGGGCGCGGCGGCACGGACGGCGGCTGCGGCAGCGCGGCGGCCTCGGCAGCGGCGGCGGGGGCGCGGCGGGGAGCGGCGGCGCGGCCGGCGGCTTCGTCGGGCGCGGCAGCGGCGGCGGCGGCGCGGCGGGGCGTGGCAGGGGCGGCGCTGGCGCGGGGGAGGGGCGGCGCACGACGGTGGCGGCCGTGGCGGCGCTCGGGTGGCAGTGGCGGTGCTCGGGGCGTCGGTGGCGGCTCCGGCGGCGGTGAGGGGCGCGGCTCGGCTTCTATTTCGGCGGGGCGCGGCCGAGCGGGCGTGGCGGGGCGCGGCCTTTATTTCGGCCGTGCCCCGCCATGATGGGCGGCGGGGTGTAACCCGCCATGATGGGTGGCGGGTTTGGCATACCCCGCCACGCATCATGGCAGGGTATGCCCGGGTGTCTTTGCCACGTCCCTGCCACGTGGCCCCTCCACCCCGCCACCATGCATGGCGGGGTTCAGTGCATTTGCCCCGCCATGCATGGTGGCGGGGCCAAACGGGTTAGTTTTAAAAAAATTTGAAATCCAGGTTAAATTTAAAATTTGTTTCAAATTTGGGCTAAAAAAAAAAAATCTACCCAGGAGGCCGGAGAAGTGGAGATGCCCGGAGGAGGGGTGGGTCAAGGTGAACACTGATGCAGGCTTTGACACTACGGCTTGTTCGGGAAGCTGCGGTGTGGTGATACGTGATCATACCGGCCTGGTGAAGGCTGCAGCGGCACGGTGGCTTGATGATGTGTCGGGTGCCCTGACGGCAGAGGCTATGGCGGCCAAGGAAGGGCTTGAGCTTGCGGCGGAAAATGGCTATGACAAAGTTATCCTTGAGGTTGATTGCGGTGGCCTGAAGACGCTGCTAGATGGTGATGATGGTATGAGATTGGCTATCGGGGGGCCTTTGTTTTTATATTACAGAGCTAGGCAGGGGTTTTGTCGACTTTTGTGTTGTGTGGGTGCGCAGGGAAGCCAACTCGGTGGCCCATTATTGTGCATGTATGGTGTCAGCCACCAAGTGCTCTTTTTTCTGGCTCGACTATATCCCAGATTGGTTGTCCGGATTAGCAGCCGCTGATTGTACTCTTGTTATTTGATTAGTGGAAGATCTGTAATGCTTAAAAAAAGTTGTGAGCCTGTGACCAATTGAGCAGCCGTGACCAGAGGCTGAAAGGGTGGTTGGGATTTATTATACTTGCACAATCAGCTCAGGCGAGGACTCCTAGGGCAAAAACGTAACGACGGATGATGCAATGCGACACGATCGTTATGTATTAATCTTTTTTAACTGTCAAAAAATATTCTCGTTCTTCCTCTTATATGTTTTCTGAAATTAATAAAGTTCAAATACATGCACATCAAACTCATTGTCATTTGACACTTTGTCCATATCTGGGGGAATAATTAGACAAAAACAACCATCTATGTGAGTGGAAAACTCAAATTTGGGTACTCAAGTTTCACTAAAAATAACTTTCCAAATTTGTTAGGCTTAGTTCGTGATAAGAATAGATTATTAAAAAATAGGTCAATATAAATCATAAGTGTTAGAATTAGTGCTAGAGCGCATTTAATGCTAAAAAAAGTTATTATACGTCGTACATCTGGTTTGTTTTCTCTTGAATTAGTGATTTTTGCTAAAAAAAAGATTTCTACTACACACGCCTATATAGATAGGATCAACAAGAAGGAGGAACGGTGGTGGCCAGGCTGAGACCAAAGGCTGAAATTGTGCATCACATGGGGTCCGGTGGTTTTCTGTCGCAGTTTTTTTAGGGGGGGGACAGAATGTTTTGTCCCTTTTATTTGCGGCAGCACTAGCGCCCGAACGTCACGACGGACACCCCCCCAACCCCGTGTCCGGACGCCCGCGCCAGCGCCTGCTTCCACAGGCCGGGCCCGCCCGCGCCCCTCCCCCATGCTTCTCTGTTTCCCGCGCCCTTCCACACCTACTGTGCTGCTTCCCTCCATGCACGCCGTCCCAGTAGCTACGGCAAGTACTTTGTAACATGCACAATACTTCGATCTACTTTTAAAACATCTAAATGAAACAATTACAACATACGTATGAAATAGCTGAAACATTCGAAACATGCATCTAAAGCACATGAAAAACACTTGAAAAATAAATTGCAAACATATGCAACATTCAGATAAAACACATGCAACATATGTGTGAAAATATATATAACATCAAGATAAACACACTTGCAATATACGTCTGAAAAAACAGATCAAACATTGAGAACAGGCACTTGCAACATATGTGTACAATTGTTGCAACATATGCGACATCTCAATCTACTTTTGCAACATCCGCATGAAACACTTGAAACATACCTACGAAATATCTGAAACACTTGAAACATACGCTTGCAACATGAGGAAGCTCGGGGCCGGGCGATTCTAGCCGTTGGGTCGGAGCCAGCGCCGTACTAGCACCATCACCACCACCACCACCATCACTAGCAGTACTGGACTTGGCTCGACCGGGTGGGCGGCGCGCGCGATGGGCGGGAGCGAGCAGCGCGGGATGGGCGCGCGGCAGCAGCGAGGCGGAGTGGGCGCGCGCGTTCAGACGGGAAGGCCGCGACTGGAGAAAGCCACCGCGTTGGAGAAGGCCAGCGGGGGCGGGCCGCGTTGTGGATGTGCCTGCGGTGGTTACATGCGTGGAGAGGTGAGAAAGGAAATATCGTGTGTTTTTTATTTTTTAGTTTTTAAGAAACCGTGTCATACCGAAGATGGAGTGGAGGAGGTCTGTTGGATCCGATCGTTAGGGAGGCCTTTTATTTTCAATCTAAGAGTTTGTCGCTTGCTACTTCTCCTCTGGTAGAGCGCGGATTCAACAAAAGTTAAAGAAGGCCTAATCGACAGGGTAGAAAAAAAGTTCAATCTCTTGTCGTAGGGCATTAAGCTCGGCCATGGGTGCACATGCACTAAATTTTCAACTATATAACCATCGCAAAATAAAGGAAAAAAACCTTTCAATCAACATTGCAAGGCGGTATCATCCGATTTAGGCCATCCAAAGATAGCGATTCCCCACCTAAAAATTATCAAGGGGCCAGTGACACTATTTTTCATTTGTTTATCATCGTTACCATATCGGTAGTCACAAAAAAAATATCTCAGGTTAGGTGGCCTGTTAAAGAAGAGGCATGGGAGACCAAAAGTGTTTGACCAATCAACGCCGCTGGCTGCCTTTTGTTTTCTTTGAGAGAAAACACGCCACCGGCCCGTCGTGCCCATGGCCCATGCCGCAGGTACAAAATCGACCCAAACCCAACAAGGAATTCCACCCAACAAAGCATTTCTCTAACAAAAGGCCCACCGCCCACACCTCGACGAGCCGCATCCACTCAAAAAAAAATCCAAAAAAAAATACACGACGAGCCGCAGCCCACCACGGTGAACGGAAGAAAATCAGAGGGTATTTGGGTTGTCCCGATAAAGTTTAATATGTACTGTAGCATTTTCGTTTTATTTAATAATTAGTGTCTAATTATAGACTAATTAAGCTTAATAGATTCGTACAGTAAATTACTCTTAATCTGTGCCGATATGCATGTAATTAGTCTATATTTAGTACTCGATGTGATGTGTGTAAAAAAAACAGATGCGACCAAACGGGACCTGAGGAGATACCCAAATTCACCCCAAATTCCACTGTGCAAAAAGAAGATTCCTCATCACATCAAAATATCGGCACATATATGAAGTACTAAATGTAGATGAAATCAAAAACTAATTACACAGTTTTGTTGTACTTTGTGAGACGAATATTTTAAGCCTAATTAATCAATGTTTAGACAATTATTACCAAATAAAAATAAAATTACTATAATATAACAGGACATTTACTATGCAAAATTTGGTTTCAAAATTTGGAATCTAAACGAGGCCCAACAGCAGTGCACATCGTTGCACACCTGACACCGCTCCGTCGCCTAGCCCGCATGAGCACGGGAGGCGGCAGTGTCCGCGAGCTGACGGCCCTCCTCTCCGCGCTGCGCCGCGCGCGACTCCAACACCCCGCTCACGCCGCGCAGCTCCACGCCCGCCTCCTCGTCTCTGCTGGCGCGTGGCCCCACCCGCACCCGGTCCTCCTCACGCAGCTCGTCTCCCTCTACGCCGCCGCGGGCCGCCTCGCCGACGCGCTCCGCGCCTTCCGCGCCCACCTGCCCAGCGCCAACCTCCACACCTACGCCGTCCTCGTCTCCGCGCTCGCGCGGCCGCGCCCGGACCTCGCATTCTCCCACTTCTCGAGCGCGCGCCGCCAGCTCCGCCCCAGCCCCCATGTCATCTCCGCCGTGCTCGCCGCATGCGCCGGCCTCCAGCCTCTCTGCGGACGCCAGGTCCACGCGTGCGCGGTCAAGGTCGTACCTCCCGGAGACGTGTTCGTCTACACCGGGATGGTCGACGCGTACGCCAAGGGCGGGGACATGGAGTCGTCCAGGAAGGTGTTCGATGAAATGCCGAGCCGGGGCGCTGCGTCGTGGAACGCGCTCCTCGTTGGTTACGCCAGGAACAAGATGTGCCTCGAAGCACTGTCGGTGTTCAGGGAGTTGGCCGCGCAGGGGCGGGAGGTGTCTCTCGATCAGGTGAGCGTGTCGAGTGTGCTCAGCGCTTGCACTGTAGCAGGGGCCCTGGACTTTGGTCGCCAGGTACATGCGTGCGCTGCCAAGGTGGGGCTGGACCTGAGCGCGGTTTGTGTCAGCAACGCTCTTCTTGACATGTACACCAGGTGTGGATACTCACGAGAATCTTTAGCTCTGCTAAATGCTGTGGGTTGCAGGGATGTTGTCACCTGGAACATCATCATTCGTAGTTGCATTCATGACAATCGCTTCAACGAAGCTTGTGTGCTGTTCCGGTCCATGGTCAGGAGCGGTACCTTGCCCGATGATGTGGCCTTTGCTACTGTACTGCAGGCATCAGCATGTATGTCGGCATGGGCTATAGGAGCAAGCATGCATGCCTCTGTCGTAAAGACAGGGTTCTTGGACAGTGATGGCATTGCTAAATCGCTAATCACCATGTATTCCAAATGTGGCTGCTTGGATGATGCACACCGAGCATTTGTGGGGGCAAAAGATCATTTGCATGTAATGCCATGGACGGCCATGATAACTGCACTGCAGCAGCATGGACATGGAATGCAGGCAATCGATGTATTCGAGAATATGCTAGAGAATGGCATTCCTCCGGACCACATCACATTTGTTAGTGTTCTCTCTTCCTGTAGCCACAGCGGACTTGTTGAGCAAGGACGCAAGTACTTTGATTCAATGACTCAAGTTCATAAGATCACACCATGGAATGAGCACTATGCGTGCATGGTTGACATGTTTGGGCGAGCAGGCCTTCTGACTGAGGCAAAGCGATTCATTCACCAGATGAGACCTAAGCCAGATGCATCAGTCCTTGGGGCACTCCTTTCAGCTTGCATGAACTGCAGGGACCTTGAGATGGGTAAGGAGGTTGCCAAGAAGCTGTTTGTGATTGAGCCAGGTAACACTGGGAACTATGTCCTACTTGCTAATATCTATGCATCACATGGAAGATTGGAGGAGGCAAAGGAGGTGCGGAGATGGATGATGTTTCAGGAGTTAAGGAAGGAAAAGGGATGCAGCTTAATCAACAATTGAGAACCAAATCTGTACCTTATGAATACTTGAGGTTTCTATTGTCTCAAGGATGATGGCTGCACTTGTCAAACAGAAAAGCTCGCTGCCCATTTTATATACATACAGATAAGGCAATAAAGCCTATAGGAGTTTCTGCATACTCAAGGTTCATGAGCATCCCAGCAGTGAAATCTGAAAGGTATGACTCATTCAAACCATATGTGGAGAGGTTTAATTCCTTGTTAGTGAGAGCTGAAGACACAAAATGCAGAACAACTATACTACTAGCATGTGGTCAATACATGTATTCCTTGTAGTAACCACTGCTACATGCTGATCTACACAGCAGAGGAAATAGAGCAGCACAGCATCTCTTGTAAGAACTTCCATTGTGGTGTGATCGTGTTTGGACCACATTCTTTTGGCTGTCAGATGAGGGCCTCAGGGTCGGGTTAAAGTTCCAAAGTTGTAGTTTTCTTCCACATTAGGCCTTGTTGCGATGCACTCGTATCCACCTTAATCCAAGTTTAAAGTTCACCCCAATCCACTCCAACACACGTGGATTGAAGTAGAAATGAGTGTATCTAAACAAGGCCTTAGCAATACCTGTTTCAGCTTCCTCTTCTTTTCTCTGTGGCTACTCAGAGTTGCATGTGTGGTAGAAATAAAGGAATATGAATTGTGACATAGTGTGTAGATGTTTATTTAAGCTTTGTATCTCCATGTTTCTAGTTTTTTACTAAAGTGAAATTATATAGGGTGCATTCGGCAGCGCTCCGGATGCTCCGGATTCACTGTGAAAACACTGTAGCGCGTCACCGTCACCACACTGTTCATGAATTCATTTTTCTTTCCCGTCTCTCTCAAGGACACCCACTGACACCACCACAGCAACTGAAGCCAAAAAAAATCGAGCTCCAGCCGCTAGTGAGAGAGGAGAGGTGGAGAGAGAAAAATGGATTCATGAACAGTGCAGGGACGGGTGCTACGGTGTTTTGGCAGTCGAATCCGGAGCACCCGGAGCTCTACCAAAGGCACCTATAGTTCTGGCTTTAATACCAAACAGGGAGCAGGCCATGCCTTTCTCAATGGACTTGGAGACATGAATATACAAGAGCACGGAGACTATATACGCATGTTCTTCCACTACTTTTTACTTCTTAAAAAGTGCAATTATAATAGATTTTATTAACAACTAGCAAATATGCACGTGCGACACGCACGTGTTTTTGAAAATTATGTCAAATACCACTACCTGCTCAGGTGCCCCACCAAACCTTCGCTGTTGGAGCTGTGGCACCGCGCCGCACGTCTGACTCTCTGACCGCGTCACGCCATTTTCCTTCGACGCCGGCGGTGACAACCATCCCCGGGAGGAGTGCGGCATCTTCAGAGTCATTGGCGACCCAGACGCGTCATCGCTCTACTACCTTGACCTGCAGAAGCTTGAGCACCGCGGGGAGGAGGGCGCGGACATCGTTGCGGCGGACGCCGGCGGCAAGCTGAATATTTGAATTGGTTTAGCTCTAAACGGGTAGACAGATCCATTCTATTTCTAATCTAATTCGGTCTCATATCTTCTATATATGCATGCGTACAAGTGTTCGCATCTTTCTCTGTTCGGCCAACAGAGGTTCTGTTCATCCGGCTTATAATCCGTCTTTTTCAGCTTGTTTTTTCAGCCGGAACAATATTTTTCTCTCACAACAAATCAGCCAACAGTGTTTTTCAGCCGGCTTATCAGCACAGCCGAACGGGGCCAAAGTCCTTGCTAGTGTTAGCATCTTTCTCTGTTCGGCCAACAGAGTCCTTGCTAACCACGTATGCAATATGACACTAATTAATCGATATTGTTTGTAATGTATAAGTGGGTTGGGTATTATTTTTGGTGTGAAAAAATAGCGATCTGAGGAAACACAGCATAAACACACGTAAAGAATTAAAAGTTTTTCGGCCGGGTCTATTTGTCAGGTTAGGACGGGAGATTAGATGCATTAGATCTATGATCTAAGGGCTAAAACATAGGGTGGGTAGGAATTGCCGAGTAACAGGTATTTTTCAATTCCTTCGCTCTTTTATAGTATAGATTTGAGTAATGAATGTATGATATCTTGTTTCGTCTCAAAAAGTTAATAAAGACAGAGATCAAGCTATCCCCAAACCCAAGCTCAAAATGGCAGTACAATTTTTCTCCACTCATTTTATTCAAGGATAATTTACAAAATGAGAATTAATTATGTGGTTTCAAGAAAAGGGAAAATATCTCACTAAGAGATTATTCCTGATTAGTTTTCTGTAATCCTTTTTTCCGACGAAAGAAGAATTATATTATAGGATAGCTGGGTACATCAACACGTTACAAAGCACTCTGGATTACAAAATAGTACCCACGCTGTGAATAGCACAGCTCAAAACCTAACCTGTTAGATGCTTTGCATTATGGATGACCGCACAGGCAAACACTAGACAAATGGACTGAGAACAAATACCCAACGAACGACGGCCAACATTCCTATAGGCGGAATTGAGAAACTTCTTCTTTCTGGTGTCTTCCTTCTTCTTCTTTCTGCCACCGAAGAGTGAGAAATACTAATTTGAAAATTATTCTCCCTGGTCCTTCATCCTTCATCGTGGCCAGATCTAACCACAACAAAATGGAGAAGAGACCGGAGAAAATTATTCCATGGCGGCGACATCATCTCCGCCTTGATGCCGCCGTCCGAAAACAAAAGTCTTCATGTCGTCATGTCGAAGAAGATGCTGACGTCAAAGTTGTCGCCCTCATCTTCAACGGAGCCGCCATGGAGAAGACGATTCCACCCTTCCCCCTCACCGTCACCGGAGAGGAGGACAAGGAGGAGATAAAACTCCAATACCAAGAAATTTGACATGGAAAGACACTAACCCTAATGACTCGATCTACTAGAGAAAAATTATTAAAAACAATGGATCCCCACTCCCTTCAGCCCCCGGCGAGATGGCGAAGGGGAAGGGAGGGGGACCAGCGGTGGTGGACGGCGGGGGGGGGGGGGGGGGGGGGGGGGCGGCGGCGCTAGACTGGTTCCAGCGGAGAGATTCCGGTTTTTTCTGTAATCCTTATAACACCATGTTAGCCTTATTTGTAACCGTAGTACTAATAAATAAACAAGAAGAGGTCTGCATTTACTCCTTACTTACACGAAGATATAAGCCTTGGAATTATAATATTCTTCATGCAAATTGCCTGTTCTTTAACAAATAACCATGGTATTTACAAGGCAGTCAAAGAAACAGAAAAGGAAACATAAAATACCAAAATTTAATTTTCTAGGGAAGCTAGCAAGGTTGACTTTTCTTCAGTATACTGTACACGGTTAGTATAGCCTCAGCATCACATGTCCACTCTGTTCAGCAAAATCTTTCTTAATAAACCTATATATAAAAAGAAGAAAGAAATATAGAGTCCACCGCATGAATAAGCTTGCTAACTAGCATTTATCTGTTCTTGCAATCCTCAGCTTCTTTACACTTCCAAGGAAGAGCCTGCCAGAACAGTGGACACAGACAAGATTAACTAACAGTAAATGAAATGTAAGTGAATCATTTAAGCGGAGAAGAAACATACTCCCACGGTACATCCCCAACCATCATCCAGTCTCCATCCTGGTCTTCATAGGTGAGAACATGTGCAGCCTTCTCGTGAGGAACTCGTTGATGGTACTCCATAACATCAGCATCTAATCATATCACAGATTGATTATAGAGCGACCGGCAAGCATTGCAATACAATATAATGACATAGCAATATGTGACATCATGTCTTGAGTTTATCTATCCAATTTAAAGTGTGAGGCAGGAATTCCTCCAGAAATTAAATAATTCAAATTTGTGGTCTAGTGCTAGTGGCTACAATCCCAAGAAAAGCTTCTAGTGTTGGCATGGAATAATTACAATCCATTCTTTCGTTCAATTATGTGGGTACATCCATTTCTGCATCCATCAAATGGCTTAGTTGGTTTGGCGTTCTCCTTTTTTCTTTTTTTTCTTTTTTGGCTTCCTATCCCTAAAAATCTGTGGTAATGAACTTAGCAAGATGCATACTTACAAGTGATGGAGGCCTTGAACATGTGGCGAAGTTTCGCTAGAAGGCTGTCGTATCCATCCAGCAAGAGCAAGTCCAGCTTCCGACCGATTGGAACGCCTTCCATGTACACCTTCACGAACAATGTTCGCCGTCGGCGTGCCGAGGCTGTCAAGGCGCTTCTAAGGAAGGGTTTGATCGGGGGCCAATCCGGGAGTACTTGGTTCCTGCCCATCATCCGATCCGTTCGTGTTGAAAGTGTTGTTAATAAATGTAGATGACGTACACAAGGGAACCAATTGGATGGAGAGTACTGTTGGGATATTAATCAGGGTGCTGTATATTTTAGAGATATGATAACGACAGAACAAATATGAAAGTTGTTGTGAAGATATCAATGATCAATTATGGCTACGATGATACTCTTAGAAATACTAAAATGCCTGGCTCAGTGAAAATCTGATTCTTTTATAGCTCCCCTTTGTTTGTACTTTGTTGTAGTATGATCAAGTATTATTTTCTGGGCAGTATGACCATGTAATGAAGTTGATTGAAAATTGAAATAAACTTATATGCCCTCGATAAAATTGAGGAAAAAAATGTTGCAGGATAAAAAATAAACCACAATATTCAATTCAAGACATTTGTTTCACATGTCGAAATTCAGATCACAGTTTCTCTTTAATTAGGAACCACTACTAAAAGTAATTGTGAAAAAAATATATTTGAATACTATCGTATAATAAATATAATCAAAGATCTGTTATAGGCATGTGGAAACAAGAGAGTTGACAAATCTAAGATCTTCAATGTTTTTATGCCGCGTGATGGACAGAAAAAAACCCTCTTCTCAATTCCTACATGAGAGATAGGAGTGTGGCTCACGTATATGATCCGCCATGTGGGTGCGAAGAGATGCAAAGAAGAACAGGAAGAACCAGATAATAGCTCTCTAACCTCTAATTAACCATGCACATGCCGACATGCGCACAGAATTGATCTCCAACAGATAAATGGTGAGGTGCAGATTCATCTAAGGTGAGTAATCAATTGAAAAAAAAAAAGACGAAAAGAGATATAATCGGCCGGAATCAGCCAGGCATCTTCCAAGTTAATTTGTTCCATTAGCTAGGGGAAGCCTTAGCCAGCTTGTTGCTTGCATATGCATCTACGACTTGCTGATATCATCTTACACGTACGTACGAAGCTTGTTAAATTAAGAAGGGAGAAAAGAGAGTTGTGGGTGAAGATAGATAGAATCGAAACCTTGGCGTAGAAGGGATGCTCTTGCTCTCCGCCGCTACCAGGAGGGAGGACGCCGGCGACAGGCTGAGCCCTAGCTGGAGGTCGGTGCTGAGGTCGTCCCTCCTCGCCGCCGGCCGGCAGCCCGATGACGTGCTGGAGAGCACCGGGTGGGTGCTGCTGTCCATGGACGACGACGGAGACCGGCGGCTGTCCTTGCACTCCGCCATGCTACCTGGTGCATACACTGTATTGTTACGCAGCAGCTGCTTGGTAGCTGGCTCTAGCTGTTATTAGAAATGGAGAGGGCCGGGGCTGGAGTGAATCTATCTAGCAGGCGATGAGAGCAGGAGAAATTGGAACACGGAAGGGAGAGGAAAGAGAGCCGGAGAGCTGTGTGTATATATAGCAGGCGATGAGAGCTGAGTGGCTGACAAAAGCCAAAGGAGCGTTGAGCTAAAAGTATGCGCGTATAGTGGAGAGAGTTGTGTGTCGAAGAATATTTGGCCTTCTTTTTTGTATATATGCTTTGTAGCAGTATTATAAATAAAAATATATAAAGGCTTCTTTTTTGTATGTGATAGTTGGCGGACACAACTGGTTAGTTAGCTGATCAGATTAAGAGGTGAGAGTGAGACACATGCATGTAGAGGATTCCTTTTTTTTCCCTCTCATTTTACACGAGCCCATCATTCCACTTTGATATAAACGATCGTGTGCCCTTTACGCTTCTCACTCATCAACGAGCGTATATATGCGACACAACACAATGTTGTGAATTATATTAGCTGGTAATTAATCTGTTATAACAATCAAAGAAGATAACATCTTAACGAGAGAAAACAATGATATCATGCACCCTCCGGGCTCTCCACGACAGCGGACGTGTTGGGTTGGTACGGGGTGCACTCGAGCGCGCGGGGATGCGATGCGATGCGATGGATGCGGCCACCACCGCCCAAAATCTCCTTGTGCCAGGGAGAGCGCCCGGCCGGCGGGCCCTCCGTGCATCATCGATCCCCCACACCAACGCATACGCACCGATGATCATCATGCCCGCGCGCCAAGCCACTGGACTTGGACCTGCCGCTCGCATTGCAGTCCACTGACACGTACGCGCGCAATCATGTGCGCACGCTCGCTCCAGCAGCAGGATAGCAACCCGCCCGGCCCGCCCGGTCATGATCAATGCGTGATGCGATCAGTTCCGGCTGCGGGGCACACATGCACGCAAGGCCGGGCCGGGCCGGGCCGGCACATTATTGCGGGGGGCCGGCCGGCATGGCGTGCAGTGGAGACCAAGCGAGCCGAGATACGACAGCCAGCAGGCCAGGCAGCAGTGTCCACCACTCGATCGTACCGGCCGTCCCCTGTTCTCCCTGGCTGGCTAGCTCCCCCTGCCTGTGGCTGCCATCGACGTGCGGCGCGGTGGGCGCGGCGTCGATCGTCAACGCACGGGCCGCGCGCGGCTGGGTACAGGGTACGTACACGTACGTGCGCGCGCGCTGGTCATAAAGACGGGGACCTAATCCACCGGCCGGAGGCGCGACACGGATCGGTGTTGACGCCGGCGCGAGGCCTGCCGCGGCGCAGGGCTACAGCCCGGGGACACACCCCCGGCCGCCGAAAGCGACGCCCCTGTCTCTCTCTTTCTCTCGGTACCGTCGGGCATCGGCCGGGGGCTCGCTCGATCGCTAGCTGTTCGTGATCGCCCCGCGCCGCGCGCCGGGAACCGTCGTCGGAACCGCAGGAAGGAAATTCTTGTCGCTAGAAACGAACGGCGCGAGAGCTGCCACTTTGTCTGTCCTGTCCTGTCCCTTGATGGGTGGGTGGATCGATCTCACGGTCACGGCGGGCGGGCTGGGCTGGCCGACCCGGCCGGGCACGCCATCGCGACGGATCGGGAACTGACGCTTGCTTCCCCGACCGGTCAGACAAGTCGCCTTTCACGCCATCGATTGAGCCGAGCGCGGCGGTCGTTTTCCATGGAATCCAGACCGCAGGGGTACGGTGGACGTGGACCGCGACGCGCCAGCATTTTTCCACTGCCGTCCGTCTAGTCGGCCTGTTTCAGACGATGGCGATTGATGATCGGAGAGCCAGTGGCGTCGGTTACCCCAGCGTTACCGCCGATCAGCTGGCGACTTTGCGGTGCGGGATTCGCGACGACCTGTTGTGCTGCTTATTTTGCTTGCCATCGACTTCTGCTTCTTCTGCAGGGACCATAACTAAGTACGAGTAAGTTTTGTTATTATTTCCAGCTTCATTGCCACTTCTTTGATTGGTGAAGAGGGTCTGAAGAACATTTTTTTCCATTTGATTTTTCCCCTAAGTTGCCACGTGCTTGTTCTACACCCATTTATTTTTTAAAAAAAATAAAAGCATGTCGTTGCTGAAGAAAACATTCAGAATTAAAAAAAAAGTTATCGATGGGAGCACAGATTGGATCTTCTGAAGCCGAAAGGGAGAACCGGGTACACCGTACACATTTGCAACGTGGAAAATTAGTTGGGATCCACTTTTCTATAATACAAAAAGGAGATTTGCCTCGAATTTTATAGGGAACATGAGGTTTCTTAGGACTCTTGCAATGCTCTTGACTTCTTGAGAATTCCATGTCTATCGGTCTTTGGCCTGTTGAATCAGTCTTTCGGTGAAATCATGGGATTGATTTCCAGCTTTTGAACAAAATAAACATGGAATTCTTTTTTAAAATGTAAACTAGCAGGACACAGGGAACTCTTTTTTCAATAGCATTTTTCTTTTCACTGCCTTCTTTTCGATGGACCAGCTTCTTTTTTTTTGTAGTTGTTATTAATGGTTCTTCTCGAGCACGATATTCATCTGATGCCCAACCAAAAGTAGTTCCACACTATTGCCAGCCAAACGTGTTGGGTAGTGTTTAGATGCTGTAAAAGTTTGTGTAAAGTTTCTGTAGCACTTTTCGTTGTTATTTGGTAAAATTTATCCAATCATGGACTAACTAGGCTCAAAAGATTCGTCTCGACATTTACAGACAAACTGTGTAATTAGTTATTTTTTTACCTACATTTAATGCTCCATGCATGCGTCTAAAGATTCGATGTGACGAGGAATCTCATAAAATTTTTGGAAGTTTGAAGGGATGTAAACACTGCCTTGATTGCACACCTAATTTCTTCCAATCAACCAAACATTCAGTTTGCACGCTCCGTTGGGTTTGGGTGAAAAAAGGACGAAACGTTCCTGAGAAGGGAGGGGACACAGCGGACACCACTTCACCTACGCCATTTTTTTTCCTCGATCTTGTCCCTCCTGCCGTGGGCGCATGGCAGAAAAGGCGCCCTTCGTCTCGCTGCTTCCTGCCGTGCTCCTCATCTGCGCCGGCAAGATGCAAATCCCAGCCACCTCTGCTTCCTCCTGCAGCGGTGCAGGTGCAGCCAGCCAGGATATGATGATGGTAGGCGTAGGCAGCATGTAGTGTCACTTTGTGGTCTCGTTTAGTTCCCCAATTCTCTCCAAATTTCACTATGCAAAAAGAAGATTTCTCATCACATCAAAATGTCGGCAAATGCATGGAGTACTAAATGTTGATGAAATCAAAAACTAATTGCACAGTTTTATTGTACTTTGCGAGACGAACATTTTAAGCCTAGTTAGTCAAAATTTGGATAATTTTTACCAAATACAAACGAAATGCTACAGGAATTCTGATACAGTGTTTTTCTCCCCAATTCTCTCATCTAAACGAGGCCTGTAGTGCATAGTGCAGCTAGCTACTAGTCGGTGTGGTGTGACAGGTAATTGTTGCACTGGTGTTATTGCACTGTTGGCCAGGCAAGGGAAGCAAACATGGAAAAGGTGCCGTACCGTACTGATGAAGTATGGATGCAATAATAATCGTTGTCTGCTGAAATAAGGGATTGGCTTAATATATATGAAATTTTCTTGTTTTCTACATTTTTTCTGTAAAAATAATTGTGAAATTCTTGTTAAGTTTATGTGAAATTCCTGTGTTTGAAAGGAGGCTTTAGTCTTGGTGCTTTATACTCCGCGAAGAGTGATATTTTTGGTTTTGTCATAATTCAAAGTATCTAATGTTTAGTCAAGTTTATGAATAATATTATCAACATTTATGATGGACATACTATAAATATATTTCATAATAAACCTATTATTATTTATTTAATTACTAGTATATGAATATTGATATTTATCTATACTATAAAAGAGCGAAGGAATTAAAAATAGTCTTTCATCCTGATGTTTCCTACCCTTCTAAACTTGTGTCCCTTGGATCACAGATCCAACGCATCTAATCCCCTGTCCTAATCTGACAAACGGGCCCGGCCGGAAAACTTTTTATTCTTTACGCGTGTTTATACATACGATTCCTCGTATCGCTATTTTTTTCTCACATAAAAAAATACCCACCCGCCTATACCTATATCATCAGCCTAAATAAAATAATTATATTAATCGATGTAGAGGTTAGTTCTCTCCTGATACGTGATACGTTGGGATCTGTTGCACAACGTGACTATATACATATCTTTTGCGTTCTAACCATAATAATGCATATCCAGCTACCGTCGACTCAACCTACAAACCGCAATAGACATATGACCGTGAATCGGACTATGTACCATGATTCGACTTGCACGATTCTAACTCCTATAAGCACATGTCATCACAGTTCATGTCACGGATTAAACAGTAGCCAATTATGACTCTTGCTTATCTCTAATTCATCACGTACTACACAAATAATAGATGTGAGTGTGGTAATGGACCGCCAGTGTAAATACATATTTACCGGCAGTTTCCTTAAAATTACCATCAGTAAAAAATTATGAATCTACAATGGTGGTTCTTTTAGCCTATTGCGAGTATACAGATTTGTACTTGCAGGTTGTGGCATTCTTGGCATTCTTAAGAGATCTACAAGTGTAAATATATGATTTGTATTATTATTATCTATACTATAAAAGAGCGAAGGAATTGAAAAATATCTGTTACTCGGCAATTTTTACCTACCTTATGTTTTAGCCCTTAGATCATAGATCCAACGCATCTAATCTCCCGTAACCTTTCTCAAATTAGATTGGATTGTTGGTCCAGAACTCTCGATGCCAAATCGACAAAGGAGATGCGGCTTGTCTCATGGAGGCCGAGCTAGGGCCGGTGACGGGGCAGCGTGGCACACCGGCACCGCTACACCCGATCTATGTATGATGCGCGGATACTTCATGGAGTCCTGTATCGGATATGGAGGATACGTGTATCTGATACTGATGAACTGAATTGGATCCGGCCCAACAAACAAAAATAGCCTTCCAGGCCCAACCAACTTGCAACCTGTGTGTAATGGTAGTGCTGCCTTGCCTCTCCGTCCAGGTGCCCGACACACTCTTGGCCTGGCGTGCCGGCGGCAGCAAAGCAATTGGTCAGCGTTGCTTCGCTCCCCACGCATCCCTGGACGAGGAGAATTTTTATTTTTTAATTATTTTTATTTAATATCTATCTATCTATTCTATACTATAAAAGAGCGAAGGAATTGTAAAATACATGTTACTCGGCAATTCCTACCCACCCTATGTTTTAGCCCTTAGATCATAGATCCAACGCATCTAATCTCCCGTCCTAACCTGACAAACGGGCCCGGCCGGAAAACTTTGAATTCTTTACGCGTGTTTATACTGTGTTTCCTCATATCGCTATTTTTTCACACCAAAAAGAATACCCAGCCCACCTATACGTTACGAACAATATCGATTCATTAGTGTCATATGCACACACGTATAACCTCGTGGTGCGAGACGGGAGCAGCGACGGCATCCCGTGGCAGTCGTTCGACCACCCGACGAACACGCTGGTACCAGGCGTGAAGATCGGCCGTAACCTGTGGACGGATACAGAGTGGTACCTCTAGTCCTGGAAGGCGGCCAACGACCCGTCGCCGGGGACCTTACGGTACATGGTTGTCACGAGGGGGAGCCACCGGAGATCGTGATAGTGGACTCAAGCGGCGCCACCAGGTTCCGCACGGTAGTGTGGAACGGGCTATGGTTCAGCGGCATCCCGGAGATGGCGTCCTATGCCAACGAGTTCGCGCACCTCACCTAAAAACTGCTTGCAACACATCACATTTTCATATCTCTTACCGACTAACTATCCAAATGTCATCAAAAAAAATGTTAGATTAAAAAAATACAAAAATAAAAGGATAATAAAATAATAACAATTTAAGCTAAAAATGAAAAATTAACATGATATCAAGGATAATAAAATAATAACAATTTAAGCTAAAAATGAAAAATTAACACAATATCTTCTACGCACGTGCGTGCCGCACGTGCATGTTGACTAGTTAGTATAAACTTTGTTAAACTTAGGACAAAGCAAAAGTGGCATTGTTAACAATGAGGTAGTATTATACCACCTCCAGTCGCAAACGGTGGCATGGTCGAAAGACATGGAGGATGTTTGGTTGCTGGCAATTTGAACCACACCTCATGTGCGACGATGTGTGGCAACGGCACGAATGTGGCGCTGAAAAGTGCTGCCACAGTTTGTGGTGAGATTGTCCTCGGCTACAACTATAGATTTCCGTGGCAGCCTAAGTTAAAGCATGAACCAAACAGCTATGTTTTTTTCCTGTGGCGCAACACAGCTGTGGCGTGGCTTTTGTTGGCCGGGAACCAAACACTCCCACGATGTTTTCCAACCTAACGATTTACTTGCGATGGTGAGTAGTGCTTTCTGTCCGGTTGGGCGTTATATGTTGGTAATTTGGTTGTATCTATATAACTAGCTAACATTGAGATATATATAGTTACCTGAATTCCGTAACTCTAATCTTGTGGCGGTGCACCTTCAGTCAACTGAATCCTGATCAGTCCAGGACATCATCCCCTCCGACTGTGAAACTAACGCAACATATACCGGACAAACCAACCACCAAGGCCGATCTCATGTATGCATGTATCCTCGTGTCTGTCACGTGCTGATCCAGTTTAGTCTAGTACTCCGCAAGCAATTGATCCCATCGAAGCGATTGCTATGATGCAGTTAATGATGGTTTTTTTTTTTGGCGAAAGTGGTTTATCAATCGTATTATTATGCTTTACTTGAGGGCTTTGCACTGTGGGTGTGTTCACTTCCTATGCAAACTCAAAATATTTCATCTTCCACTCATCACATCGAATCTTTAGACGCATGCATAGAGCATTAAATGTAGGTAAAAAAGATAACTAATTACATAGTTTGTTTGTAAATGTCGAGACGAATCTTTTGAGCCTAGTTAGTCCATGGTCAGACAAATTTTACCAAATAACAACAAAAGATGCTATAGTAACTTTTCACCCACTCTTCCTCGACACACTGTCTATCGTTTTCTTTGTGTTTTGGATAAGTGGTCCGTCTATCGCTGAAGGAGACGAGACAAAGCATAAAGCAGCAGGCAGGAGGCAGCCAGGCCGGCTGGCCAGCCAGCTCGATCGCGCCTTTTGTGCGATGGAAGATTTCGAAGATTGTGAGCTATCTGCGGCATTCTGGAAGCGATGAAAGCAGGGGGTGCGACGCTAGCTGCAGCTGCAGATGTGCACGGGCTTTGCGCAGACAGGAGGCGCATTGTTTTATACCGCGACACCGACCTTTAGCAGGCAGCAGAGACACAACACGTTGTCCTGCAGTTCCGGTCACGATGAGTATCATTAGTTAAAAGAAGGTTTAAAACAAGCAAACTAGTATGCCCATGCATCATGTCATCTGATGAATTCAACGTGGGAGAAAATGGAGAAATTTGCAAGGGCAAATAGTTTTTTTTAACAAGATCTAAATATTCCTCCTTTATTTCTAGTTTCTCGCTCATTAAAGATAGAGAGTGGAGCTAGCTTTTTAAAGTGTCAAACAAAATATAAAGAAGTTATTCGAGAATGGAAACATGTAGAGAATAATTTGTATTAGAATATCGAGAATGGAAACATGTAGAGAGTAATGTTTATTAGAATATCTCTATTAATGAGGATTTAGAGCGTAGGTTTATTTAAAAAGAACGGTTGAGGTTGGCACTCAGTCACTTGTCAACTTAAAAGAGAAACAAACCATTAGCCTGCTCGCTTGGGAGTATCAGTCAAATCAGCTAATTAGTCAGCAGTGTTTTTATGTCGCAGAAAGCCCGCCAGCAGTATTCGGGAGTATGCCGCACGGGCGCACGGCCATGTCGTGCCTTGGCCGTTTGCAAAGTCCTAGGAACTCTAGAGCCCGGCACCAGCTGCAGAGCAAAGTCTAGACGGGGACAGACAGGGAGGCACGGCTAGCGACTAGTGTCTGGCCTGGTTTAGATATCCAAATTCACTTTAAATTTTACTGTGTAAAAAGAAGATTTCCGTCACATCAAAATATCGGTATATATATGGAGTACTAAATGTAGATGAAATCAAAAACTAATTACACAATTTTGTTATACTTTGTGAGACGAATATTTTAAGCCTAATTAATCAATATCTGGACAATTATTACCAAATAAAAACAAAATTACTACAATGTGACGGGACATTTACTATATAAAATTTGGAGCCCAATTTTGAAATCTAAATAAGGCCTGTGTCTATATGCTTCCGTGCCGTGCCCCACGCTGCGGCGTATGGTCATCGCCCGACACCGCCGATCTGCATCATCGATCCTCAAATCAGCAGTCACATCTGTTCTTGTTCAGTCATTGTTGTGAAGAATATATATTCAGGGCAATCGACTTGGGTAGTGATTAGATGGTGTAAAAGTTGGCGTAAAGTTTCTGTAGCACTTTTCGTTGTTATTTGGTAAAATTTATCCAATCATGGACTAACTGGGCTTAAAAGATTCGTCTCGATATTTATAGATAAACTGTGCAATTAGTTATTTTTTTACCTACATTTAATACTTCATACATGCGTCAAAGATTCGATGTGATAGGAAATCTTGTAAAATTTTTGGAATTTTGAAGAAACTAAACACTGCCTTGACATGGTTCTTCCTCGTCTTTCTCCACAGCTTTGTTCGTTTGTTCCTTCCTCGCAATGACGACTCAACTGAGCATTCAGGGCAATCGATTTGACATCGTTCATCCTTCCTTCTCTTTCCCCACAGCTTTGTTTGTTCCCCACCACAGCTTTGTTTGTTAGAGTGAAATAAGGCTGTGTTTAGATCCATTAAAAAGTGTACTCCCTCCGTCCCAGTGAACGTGCAATTCTCGCATCCCGAAAAGTCAGCCATCGCAAATTTTGATTTAAATTATATAAAAAAATACTAACTCTTATGAGACAAAATAAGTACCGTTAGATTGGTTATGAGATATATTTTCATAATAAATTTATTTCGAGACATAAATGTTAATACTTTTTGCTATAAATTTGGTCAAAGTTGACACAATTTGAACGGCACGTTTCCCATAATTGCACAATCAACCGGACGGAGGGAGTATTATGTAAAAAAAGATTTCCCGTCACATCAAACTTGTGATACATGTATGAAGTACTAAATGTGGATAAAATAAAAAACTAATTGTACAGTTTGGTTGTACTTTGCGAGACGAACATTTTGAGCCTAATTAGTCAATGGTTGGACAATTATTACCAAATACAAACGAAATGCTACAGTATATTTTGGCACTTCAAAATTTAGATCTAAACACAGCCTAAGCGTGACAGAATTCCAAAAGGATTTCTCCTGGGCTACGAGCCTAGCAGGAGATTTTTCTGTCCTCCTGATGTCCACATGTGTCCATGACACATTATTCTTTGCGCTTTATGTGCGACGCAAGCTAGTCGCACAACTGAGCGCGCAAGCCGTGTGCGCGTTTCACGTATCGGTGTCGCTGCCGTTCGCCACCACCTCGGAATTCCTCATTACTCGACCGTGTGATGATGAATTTTGATGACTCGAGACATCAGCAGCATGCAGCATCAGCTACAATCGCTGCTTCTCTCATACGACATGTATACGAGTCAAAAGTTGATGCAGAAAAAGCTAAGCGTCATCACCAAGTACCGGCACACAGCAGCAATAATAAATATGTTTATCTTTGTCAAAGCACCTAGGACGGACGCCGAGAGGAGTGGTAATAAACTAACCTAAATCCCGGCCCTCAAAACACCTGACCAACAAACAACTCGATCGCCCCTTGACGCTTGACTTGCCTCACACGAAATTATTAAGATTTAAAAGGCGCACTATAATATTTCAACGATTTATTGAAATAAGGCTACGATTAGGACAGAGGACAGCTGGTGCCCACCCTATCTACCTGAATAAATCGCACCTCGCTAGCCTATAACACAGTGCCGTTTGTCTGTGAAGCGGCAATCCAATTTGGTAGCGGCCGTTTAGTAGAACTTAGCATGGGTACTTGTTCTTTTTTTTTTAGGACTAAATCTGAAGTATATCGCATATAGTTATCCTAATTTTGACCTTTGTGTAATTCTCAAAAAAAAACCTTTGTGCCCCATCCTACGTGAAGTTAGGCCATCGGCGATGTTGGTGGTAGGACTCTTAATTTCGAAAACCCTGCTCCCCTTTGAAGCTTCATCAGAGGGCCTACATTTTGTGCGCTGTGCAGGGTGCAGCCAACACTGTCTGCCTTGTTCTTGCTTTCGTTCGGAGGGCTAAAAATTCAGCACTGCTACTGTGTGCTACCAGTACACAACAATTGGCTTGTTGTTATAAAACCAAAAAGGCTAGCAATCTCTATGACAGCCATGCTTGCACACACGCCAAGGAAGATGTTGGGGTGGAGCGTGAACCCTAATGATTGCGCCCTTGTCTGGCGCTGGTCGCCGGATCCCCGGCCTGGTCCCTCGCTCCATGCCACGGTCTCTCCTCTTCACCACAGAAAGACAGACGATGCAAGGGTAGAAACCGGCTACAAAGGGGAGGCGGCAGCCCTCCCTCATCCTCCGTGATCTGCCATGGTTTCTTGTGCATTGAATCACTCGTCAACTGCATTGTTGTAGCCTCGACAGTGTGCAGCCAGGCCAGGGTTTGCGCTCTGAGTAGGTGTGTGTTCACTTTGTCATCCTGGGATACATTACACGCTAATTTTCTAGGTGCTCGAAGTGAGTGACCGCAGTAGTACAGCAGTAATATAATCCTACTTCATGTTCAAGCTGAAGGTTCTGCTACTGGAGAATTCTATAGTACACGTATACATCCTAATCCAAGGGTCGTGCTACCTCAATCTTTTTTTTTCAAAAAAGAAAAGAAAAGAAGTATTGGTACTGTCTTTACTATGATGAATCGTCAGTAATAAGTTGTGTATTGTATTATCAAACGGTAGAGTGTAATAAATCAGAGACCACAAGATTGAAGGGCACAACTGGTAATTGTGTGATATGCAAAAATCTAGAAGAGACCACGTATCATCTTTTTTCTTTTTGAATGCCCATTCAGCACTAGGTGTCGGAATTTTATGGATCATGTCATCAGCTTCTTTGATACAATCCAGAAAGCAAAAGCAGAATGTCAACATCAATTCTTTATGGAAGTCTTCACTATTGCAACATGGGATGGGAGATATGGAAACAAAGAAATGATCAAATCTTCAGAGGAAATCAAGCTTCCTTCCAGTCTTGGAAATCATGTTTTGTACATGATATAAAGCTACACCTTCACAGATTAAGCCCATTCCTAGACTCAGCCTCTCCCTCTGGCTAAACAGCCTCTCCCTCTAGTTTTACCCTTTGATGGGTTTGTTGTACAGCTTTGCTAACTCTTTTATATATTAATATATTTTAATACTACCACAGTAGGGGTTTCCCCTACTGTATTCCCCTCAAACAAAAATATGTTGCATATCAAACAGTGGTACCAATTAGTATTACTGAGAGTAAAAACATTGCCCAAGATTCGCATGTCTACTCACAGCGTTTTTTATGCTTCACGCAGAAGCAGAACAATCATCCAAGGCAATCTCAGTTGCACATTCTGTTAGCTCTTGCAGAATAGTATTTGATTTTGTTGGTACTTACAGAAAAACGCTACATAAGTCTGCACAGCTCTCATAAACGAATGCAAAATAAAAATTCTTTTGTAGGGCAGTGAACAGAACAATCTCCTACAGAACTAAAATCTAACTAATTACTGACAGGAAAAAACCAGAAGTGCAATTTACAAAATAAGAATGAAAAATACTCGTAACGCTTTTACTACTCCTGGTCTCACCTCATCTATGCAACATAACAATTAACAAGCAGCACTCCACTTCTTTCATCACTTGTAGGCATACTTGGTCAAGAAGTCATATATTTGCGAGGCACTCTCGTACGCGCCCTCAACGCATCTGCCTAGGGCAACTCCTGCAACATAGTTCCCTCCTAGGAACAGCCCATTGTAGCCACCTCGGTCCAGGGCAGATTTTGCGGCCTCCAGAAGATCAAGATGTCCTACCAGGAACTGAGGTATGGCTTGTGGCCAAACTCGGACACCAAGGACTAAAGGGTCCACTGCTGTAGGATTTATAAGCATTTTCCGGAGATCACGGTCAACTGCTTCTACCAGCTCACTTTCAGTCTGGAAATGAGATGGGGTCATAAAAAATACAGCCAATAACAGGAAATCAAATAAAGACTATATTTAAATCATACTACATAACTAGCAGCTCAAATTTTCCATGAGTTGAGTGCAGTTAGTGTTAAAAAAGTGCAGCTAGTGTTTATAGTGATAATTAAAGAACAGATTATAGGTACTAAAAGTTCTATTCATAAAGAAGGGCACTAAAAAGATATATAAACACATCATAATCACAAAAACACAAGGCAATATGTTTGGCAGAGAATTGCTAACCTTGGAAACAATTCCTGTGTTTGTAGCACCTCCTATGTAATTTAGAAGTAACACCCTACCAGCAGGAGCACGATTTGGAAAGAGTGATGAGCTGTATATTGTTCCTACAAAAGCGTATTACCAATAATACTGTTATAGCATTATCTGTATCTTGGATTCAGCCTAAAAATAAATAAAGTTAACGCTAGAATAAAAGCAAGCTTGAAAAGAAAGAAAACTGTCTGTATATGTTTCGAGCTTTAAGACTTGATGATTGAAAGAAATACCTAATGTCTCAACTCCTTGACTACGTGGATGTAATTGGCCAAAACCCTGGAGCTCCCCATCAATTAAGCATTCTTTTCTAATTGCTTCCTTTGGATACGAAACAGTTACAGCAGCAACTGGTGGATAATAGAATTTTGATAGAGCATCTGCAGCATCGCTCTGCAGAGGGTAAAGACAAAGTTCATGCTCAAATGAGGAAGAATGCCAACTGATCCTAGTAAAATGTAAATGATCCACCCTCTGTCCATATGTAAGACATTTTCCAGGAGATTTTGACCATTAATATCCCCTACACTATTTTGTTAATTGCTACAAAGTCAAAACTATCTTAAAAGTGTTTCGAATACAACTCTATTGAAGAAACTTTTGTTCAAAAAACACAAATGTAGTTTGATTTGACTAAAGGCACCTATGACAATATAGTAAGCAGGCTCTCAATACCACGCAGTCAATTATAGATTACCTATCCAACAGTCTATCTATAACACAATTTTCTCAGTTCACGTGGGGTTCACATATGAATATTTTTTTAATATATGCCGCCTAGGTCCAGCCCCTTCTACGCTCGCTGGCCGCATGCGACCCCACTAGGCCTCAGCTAGGCTCCGCCCTGCTCGGCGCTGCCGAGCCGCATCTCCACTGAACCTCGCTGCCCTCCACCAAGGGCCTCCGCACCACCAGCCGCACTGCCTCCACCCCCGCCAGCCTCCATGCTTCCCCTTGCCGTGCCTCCACCTCCCTCTGGCCGCCGCCCTCGCCCTCCCACGCAAACCGGCCACGTGCAGCAAAGACGAACTCGCTTGTGTGTGCGTTGGCTGGGACCAGAACCGACCAGGGCACAAGATCACTCGTGCGTGGTAGACCAGGAGAAGCTCTCCCATGCACCTCTAGCGGCGGACGCGTCAGGCTCACCCGTTAGCAACAATGGACGCATGTGAGCCACGCTTGCCCCTGCTTGGTCGGCGGACAAGCTCGCGCCCGTGCATGGCCAGTGGCCAAGCTCGCCCCCATGCGGCGGTGATGGCTGGAACCTGCACCGACAGGCAAGCCATGCTGTGCGTCATGTCGCATCGCGCCGTTGCCCAGCCCACGCCCGCGGCCGCAAGAGATTGGGAGGGAGACACTCGTTTTGAGAGATGTGCCTAGCAACTCTCACTAACTGTGATGATGTACTCTTCTCTCTCTTGTTTGCACTCGCCTAGGTAGACATCTTGTAGAGAGCTTAACAGCCCCATTGCAGGTACCCTAATTGTTGATCAAACCTTGCAAACTTTAGTACTTTACCTTTTCAAAACTAGGTCTTACATTGATGGACAGAGTACTAGAGTAATAACCAACTGGTTGCCATGGCAAATAGAATAAGGAATTTAAATGTCACCAGTAGCTAGCAATAATTATAATGGGTCACTTGGCGCTGTCATTTTAAATTATTATATGAACTTGACAATTAGTTCAGATTTTATTTTTCAGTTCAAATCTGCAATGTCAATTTGATTAACTAAATGGTTCGGACATGTTGGAGTATATGTCTGTGGCCCATGTGGCTAGGCCCAAGAGGCCCATGTATGCTACACTATATAGCTACCCTTCTAGGGTTAGCCTAATCAATAGAGAATAGAATTCCAACATGGTATCAGCAGCCTAACTTTTCCCCA
Source organism: Saccharum hybrid cultivar R570 (assembly GCA_038087645.1). Lineage (NCBI taxonomy): Eukaryota > Viridiplantae > Streptophyta > Magnoliopsida > Poales > Poaceae > Saccharum > Saccharum hybrid cultivar. The sequence continues at coordinate 9,798,058 of JAQSUU010000119.1, read as the reverse complement.
CCCCTCTCCTCTCCCGATCCCGATCCAGTGCTGCCTGGCCGCCGCCGCCGGCGCGCCGCCCTGGCCATGGCCGGCCATGGCAGGCCCCCACCTCCTCCTTTCTTCCTCCCCTTTCCTCCCCTACCCGCCCAAGTCGCCGCTGTGCACCCTGCCGCAGCCGCCAGGTGCGTGCCCCCGCACGCTTGTCCCGATCCGACGCCGGCACGGTGCCAGCAGCCCGTGGAGGCCCCCCCGCCGCCCCTGCCCGCGGCCCGGCCTCCGGGCGCGGCGGGCCCGTCCCTGCGGTCACCAGGCGTGGGTGCGGACGCCCGCCAGCAGCCCGTGGAGGCACCGCCGCCGCCCCTGCCCGCGGTCCGGCCTCCTGGCGCGGCGGGCTCGTCCCGGCGGCTCCCAGGCGCGGGTGAGCAGCCCGTGGAGGCCCTGCCGCCGCCCCTGCCCGCGGCCCGGCCTCCTGGCACGGCGGGCTCGTCCCCAGGCGCGGGTGCGGACGCCAGCCCATCCTTCTGCGCCGGGGCACTTCCTCCAGCGCCGGCCAACCTCCAGCGCCCCTCCTGCGCCGGCGCCCCTCCTCCAGCGCCGCCCCTCCTCCAGCGCCGCTCCTCCTCCTGCGCTGCCCCTCTTCCTGCGCCACCCGCACTGGGTGCGGCTGCTGCACCAGCGCAACTCCTCCTGCGCAGCCCGCACTGGGCACTAGGCGCGGCACCAGCGCCCTCCGCGCCACTCTTTGCCGCTGCGTCGGCGCAACCGACCCTCGCTCTCGCCGCTGACAGTGCCCCCGCGGCCGCGGCTTTCCCGGCCATGCCGCCCTACAGCGCGCCGCCGGCGCCGTACGGGGCAGGAGGAGGGCCAGAAGGGTACGGCGGCAGCCCGTCCTCGGCGTTCCCGGCTGCCCACCCCGGGTTCTCCGCTGCCGCTATCGCCGCTGGCTTGGGCCTGCCACCACCACCGGACGCCGCGTTCCTGGCAGCCCTGCCACACATGCATGGGGCCGGCGCGAGTGCTCCCTTCTTCCCCGCCGCCACTCCGCGTCCGTCCGCTACGCCGCCGTCGTTTCTTCTGGGTTCTCCCCCCGGGCCGAGCGGGGGTGGGGGGGACCGTGGCGGACGCCGTCGTCGCGGACGAGGACGGGCTACCGGTGGTGAGCCTCGCCCGCCAGCCACCACCATGCTCGCTACTGCTTTTCCCGGGTTTCACCCAGCAGCATTCCAGTGGGCTACACCTTCCAGCGCCTCGCCCGCTTGGGACTCGGTGGCCTTGGCACACTCCTTCAGCACGATGGGCCCGACAACTCCCGTCGGGCCACAGTGGATCGCCGATTCGGGTGCCACCTACCACACCACTCCCAACCCCACTATACTCTCTTCAGTTCAACCTCCTTCTTCCTCTCACCCTTCGTCCATCATGGTCGCTAATGGGTCTTGCCTTCCTGTCACGTCCGTGGGTGCCGCCGGCGCTCATGGCTCCTTTCGTCTTCCTGATGTTCTTGTGGCACCTTCTATGGTTCACAACCTTCTTTCTATTCGTCGGTTTACAGCTGACAATTCCTATTCCGTGGAGTTTGACTCTTCCGGTCTCACTGTCAAAGATTTGGCTTCCCGGCGTCCTCTGCTTCGGTGTGACAGCACGGGGCCCCTTTACACCCTTCGCTTCCCAGCGTCTCCTTCGTCTTCTTCGCCGACCCCTTTCTCAGCTGCTTTAGCCGCCACTACTTCCTCCACCACTTGGCACCGGCGCCTCGGCCATCCTGGTCGTGATGCCCTGATGCAGCTCAGTCGGAGTTCCGACATTCGGTGTCCTCGGACTCCTGGTGAGCCTTTGTGCCATGCGTGTCAGCTGGGCCGTCATGTCCGTCTTCCTTTTCATAGTTCTTCTTCCCAGGCGGCTCACATCTTTGATCTTGTACATTGCGACCTCTGGACTTCTCCTGTCATCAGCATTTCCGGCTACAAGTTCTATCTTGTGATGCTTGATGATTTCTCTCATTACTCCTGGACTTTTCCTCTTCGTGCAAAGTCTGACGCTTTCCCCGCCATTCTCCACTTCTTCGCTTAGGTGTCCACACAGTTCGGCCTCACCATCAAGGCCGTCCAGTGCGACAATGGTCGTGAGTTCGATAACTCTGCCTCCCGTGCCTTCTTTCTCTCTCACGGTGTCCAGTTGCGCATGTCTTGCCCGTACACATCCTCCCAGAACGGCAAGGCTGAGCGCATGATTCGCACCACCACCGAGACCATGCGCACCCTCTTGCTTCAGGCGTCCCTCCCTGCGCGCTTCTGGGCTGAGAGCTTGCATACCTCCACCTATCTCCTTAACCGTCTTCCTTCCGCTGCCTGCCCAGCTCCCACTCCACACCACGCTCTGTTCGGTACCCCTCCTCGGTACGACCACCTTCGCGTCTTCGGGTGTGCGTGTTACCCTAACACCACAGCTACCGCTCCCCACAAGCTGGCACCTCGATCGACTCTCTGTGTCTTCCTCGGGTACTCCCCGGATCACAAGGGGTACCGGTGCTATGATCTTACCTCTCGTCGGATCCTCATCTCTCGCCATGTGGTGTTTGATGAGTCTGTCTTCCCCTTCTCCTCCACCCCCACTCCCTCGTCCACCCCGGACCTTGACCTCTTCTCCTTCTTTCCCTCTGACGCGGTGGTCGAGCCACCTTTTCGGTTGTCTACCGCAGGTACTGCTCCACCGTGCCCTTCGTCGGGGCCGTGCCCTCGCTCGCAGGGATCTCCTCACGGGCCGGCCGCCGTCTCTACGCCTGACGCGGGTCCCGGGCCGTCGCCCCTGGCACCACCTGCGCGCTTCGCTCAGCCGACGCTCGTCTACCAGCGCCGTGCACCTGCCGGGTCGGCCCCCGTTCCTACGCCTGACCCGGGGCCCGGGCCGTCGACTCCGGCACCACCTGCGCGCTTCGCCCAGCCGGTGCTCGTCTACCAGCGACGTGCACGACCGGAGCCGCCGCCTCCGTCTCCGCCGGTGGCTCCTTCTTCGTCGGGGTGCCCTCTACCATCGACTGCTTCTTCTCCGCCAGCGACACCGACACCGCCGCCGATGTCCCCGGATGCTCGTGTCACGACGCCGGTGTACCACCCCCCGCTGCTTCACCGACACCCGCGTCATGTTCACCCTATGGTGACGCGACACGCGGCCGGGACCCTGCCGCCCCGGGCCCTTGCGGCGATGCCCGGTGACTTGCAGCTCTCTCCGGTACCCTCTTCCGTCCGCGAGGCCTTGCTAGACCCTCACTGGCGCCGTGCGATGGAAGAGGAGTATGCGGCACTCCTCGCCAACCGGACCTGGGATCTGGTGCCACGCCCCCCAGGCTCCAACGTCGTCACCGGCAAGTGGATCTGGACACATAAGCGCCGGGCTGATGGCACTCTCGAGAGGTACAAGGCTCGTTGGGTTCTCCGGGGTTTCACTCAATGGCCTGGTGTTGACTATGATGAGACTTTCAGTCCAGTGGTGAAGCCGGCTACAGTCCGCACGGTGCTCTCCCTCGCACTCACTCGGTCTTGGCCCGTGCATCAGCTGGATGTCAAGAATGCCTTCCTGCATGGTCTTCTCACTGAGACAGTTTACTGCAGTCAGCCGGCCGGATTTGTTGACTCCTCGCGTCCTGACATGGTCTGCAGGCTCAACCGATCTCTCTACGGCCTCAAGCAGGCGCCCCGGGCATGGAACCATCGCTTTGCTGCCTTTCTGCGCTCACTGGGGTTTGTGGAGGCAAAGTCCGATACGTCACTGTTCATCTTCCACCATGGAGCTGAGACTGCGTATCTACTGCTCTATGTTGATGACATTGTCCTCACCGCCTCCAGTGAGTCACTCCTTCGCCGCATCATCGCCTCTCTCCAGCAGGAATTTGCTATGAAGGATCTGGGTGTGCTCCACCACTTCCTTGGGGTCACTGTTGCACCTCATCCTGCTGGACTTCTTCTTCACCAGCGGCAGTATACTCTTGACATCCTTGAGCGAGCTGGGATGACCGACTGCAAACCCTGCTCTACTCCAGTTGACACGCAGGGCAAGATGTCTGAGGCCGAGGGGAACCCGGTGTCTGATCCCACCGCGTACCGGAGTCTGGCTGGTGCTCTCCAGTACCTCACCTTCACTCGACCGGACATCACTTATGCGGTTCAGCAGTTGTGCCTTCATATGCATGATCCGCGGGAGCCTCACCTCACTGCCCTCAAACGCCTCCTCCGCTACCTCCGAGGCACGGTGGGCTACGGCCTGCTCCTTCACCGGCGGTCCTCCTCCACCGAGATGGTTGTCTACACTGACGCTGACTGGGCCGGGTGTCCGGACACTCGGCGCTCCACCTCCGGCTACGCTGTCTTCTTAGGCGGCAACCTGGTGTCCTGGTCGTCCAAGCGTCAGCAGGTGGCCTCCCGCTCTAGTGCCGAGGCGGAGTACCGCGCCGTGGCCAATGGCGTGGCCGAGGTTTCATGGCTCCGACAGCTCCTGGCCGAGCTCCATAACCCTCTTCTCCGGAGCACGCTTGTCTACTGCGACAACGTCAGTGCAGTCTACCTCTCCACCAACCCCGTGCAGCACCAGCGGACCAAGCATGTGGAGATCGACCTTCACTTCGTTCGTGATCGGGTTGCCATCGGCGAGGTGCGGGTCCTACATGTCCCTACGACGTCCCAGTTCGCAGACATCTTCACCAAGGGACTCCCGTCGTCCACCTTCACCGCCTTCCGCTCCAGCCTCAACATCACCAGTGGCTAGTTGCGTCTGTGGGGGGGCTCGTATGTATTTTCTTTTCCTGGTGTACAGTCTGACTCCGCTGCGTCGGTAGTTCAGACTGCGGGGGGGTGTTGGAGTATATGTCTGTGGCCCATGTGGCTAGGCCCAAGAGGCCCATGTATGCTACACTATATAGCTACCCTTCTAGGGTTAGCCTAATCAATAGAGAATAGAATTCCAACAGGACACTTTACAGCCCCACCAGGAACTGTCTTAGGTCTAGTTAGTTCCAGAGTTTTTCTACAGCTTGTTTTCGGGACCTTGAGGATAATGGCATGGGTACTCCGCGCGAGACATTCTGTGCAACATGGTTCTATGGACAAACAAATAAGTGTCTTTAAAGCCACATACAAAATATAGTCAAAGAAAAAGGATTGGGATGTAGTTCTCGGAAAAATAGCAAATTGGATGTAAGCCAATGTAGCTGAATTTTACCATCTTCTGAAGGACTTGGACCAAATAATGTAATATAGATGGTATCATAGTAAACCATATAGGGGGAAAGGAGATCCAAATTATTGAAGCAGCACAGCAACAACCTATCAACAATGCACTTAGTGCATCATCCCAACCAATGGTTGGTTCTCCTTGATAATTAGTCCGCTCTCATGCTGGGGAACATAGGGCCTGGTGCTATTTCTTCTCTTTCTGTTTTCTTTTCTAAGCATACTAATTCTGGAAATTGTTCTCTTAAGACGATTCATTGTACAACTGGTTACTGAGGCCATTTTATAAGAAACACAATATAAAGTTATGAGCACAGCAATTTTCTTGTATATTTGAATTATTATTTGAAAGCCTACAATTTTGACAGGATAAGAAATGGTCCAGTCGACCAGTCCACTTCAATTAGTTTGTTCACAAAATCTTTTTTAGTTCTATCCAAGCTCAGCATTTACTCTCATCATTATTAGCACGAAAACAAAATTCATAACTTTCCATAATTTTTTCAGACAAATGATCCACTTGGAAGATAATAACAAACAATCATTCAGATATCAATGAAGTAAGACAAGGTTTAGAGTTTTGTTAGCCTTGCAGTAGTTTAGTAAATGTCAATGGAGATGTTCACCACAGAATGGCAGTAACAAGTGCAAACCCTACCACTGACTAGTCATTTTCCAATTAAATGTCATTATAGGGTATTAAGAAGCTAAAATACTCCAGTTTCTGAAAACATGAAAATTGATTAGTTTATACTTACTGAAAGTGGACGCAAAATGTTGCTAGCAACATATGATGGAATGGTCATGATAACACTTTTAGCCTGCACCGAAACAACCTCTTCTGGTGTTTCATACTCCAAAACATATCCCTTGCCATCTGATTTTGTAATGCTCGTGAGTTTCCATGATAGTTTGACTTTACTACCCAAGCTGTAGATGAAGAAATGTAGAGAATTGAATAAAGAACAATAATCCTGGATCAAAGATCTAATATTACAACTGTTACTAGTTTGCAACCAAGTTGCAAGGAATATGCACACTAACATGCTCTATAAACCATGCTTCAGGGAATTTCTATGTACAGCCTCCAGCTGTATATTTGGTATTTTCAAATGACAACATGAAGCTATCCACCTATATTGTAGTAACAGCATAAATAAGGATGGAAAGAATGACAATGCCCTTACCAACATTGTGCAAAGGGTAGGTGCGCTTTCCCCATCCATGTATATGAAACAAAGAGTGATACCACGACATTGTATGATTGTATCTGAATTATGCAAACAAGTTCGACCTAAGGCATCCATCTATCTAAACAATCCACGAGGCCCATATCCATAACTGATTCACTATGTAAATAATAAATAAATATATACCTAATTAATAATATTAAAAGCAGAAAGAATTCTTCCATCCATCATATTTTACTTCCCACAATATCCTATTATCCTCACACACACCTCTATCTCTGACCCGGACTTACGACCCATGCTAATACAAGTTAGAACAACATGCGTCTAGCCACATTACGGAGTTTGAATCCAACACATATTGGAACAGATGACACACTCATTGCATATATATCCGAGCCAAAAGTCGGCCAGGTGACAGCATAACTAGATGTTCGTTGCAACACACGGACATGTTTGTTAGTAGATATACAAAACAATAAGAACAAACCTGGATGTGATAGCATTTGGAAGCATGGCAAGACCCTTCCTGAAAGACGCAACTGTCTGCCCTTTTGGCTTCGGAAGACGGCTAAAAGAGGTTAAACAGATCAATATGACAGAACAGCCAATTAGTGGAACAAAATGAAAATGGATCAATCTCTCACGGATCCCTCAGTGGTTTCGGATTCTTGCCCCTCTCTTGAATTGTCTTGATGGTTCCACCAATAATACTACCTCCAGCTTCTTCTAATCGCCACACCTTCCCAAATGCAGCCTTCATACTGAGCTTGGAAGGATCACCAGCATAGACACCTTAGGTTTACATATAAATTGTCAATTTCTTATGGTAATCGGCTAATCGCTGCAAGTAGCAGACTAGAACAAACAGCGATAGCACACTGCAATAAGCACCTGAGCAGAAAGGCTCAATGAGGCGCTCAAAGACCTCAGCACCGAGGTTGCGGCGCACGAACTCCTCCACTGACTCCTCGCGGCCCTGAAACCTTCGCCAGAAACGCTCAGCCCCATTGGCTATGGAACAACCAAAACGCACAGGATTTAAGAATGCAGCATGGGGAGAGCACGAACTGGAGGAGGCGGGCGGATGCCAAGCGCGCCGAGACCGGCCCTAAGCTTGCCAGGGATGCTCATGAGATCGAAGAACGGGAGGTCGGCGGGCTTGGATGGCACGGGCCTCAGCTTCCCCTCCCACAGCACGAACCGCGGCGCGTTGGGGTCCCCAAAAACCAAGTCATCCTTCAGCCCGCTGTCCACCTGCGCGCGCGCATACAACCCATTGAGCATTTCAATTTCACGCCTCCGCAAAGAGTCTGATTAGAAGATGCCGGGCGCCAGCGAGGAGCGTACAGCCATGGTGAGAACGGGGTCGGATGGCTGGAAGCTGTTGGGACCCTCCTCCCAGAGGTACCCTTCCTCGGGGCGCTCGACGGTGGTGATGTTGCCGCCGGGGCGGGCGCGGGCCTCCGTGACAAGCACGTCCTCGACGCCGTGCCGCGTGGCCAGCGCCTGCGCGGTGCAGAGGCCACTGATGCCGCCGCCCACCACGACGCAGTCCGCGGACAGCCGCGCGCCGGTGGAGGCCGGTGCCTCGGCCGAGCCGCCCGCCACAGCGGCACAGCGCACGCGGAGTCCGCGATGGCGGAGCCGCGCAGGTCTTCGGGTCCCGTTGAGTAGCGGCGCGGCCGCGGATGCAGCGGTGGCCATGGTGGTGGCGGCGACCATTCCCTGCGGCGTTGCGGAGCTGCGAGCGCGAGTGCGGCGGAGTGGATGACGCGACGAGATGTGGTAGTGCGGTTGGGCTTGGAGTTAGGGATGGCCCACTGGAACGGCACAGGTGGGCTGGGAATCGCATTCCCGTGCGTGATTGGTTCCGTGGATATCCAATCCCTGTCAAAGTCTACAGGAGGAGAGTTCGCCCCTGACGGGTGACGGGGGCCCTTCTTCGCTCTTTAACTTAGGCCCTGGTTGCAGGCCGAATTTGAGGCCCAGGATCAATTGCAGCACAAATATTTCTGGAAAAAAAAAAACCCATTTATCTCTATGAACTATCTGTGGTCTGGCAGGCGCGAGTAGCGCAGTGGCATAGCTCCAGTGGTGGGAGCTGGCCGGCCGGGTTTGAACCCGGGTTCTCCACCGCTTGCTTGTTAGCCGCGTGAGTTCTCTGTGTTGTACGATCTAGTTTTGGGTGGTGTGAGTGTGTGGTGTACATGCATAAGTTTAGATACTACAGCTTGTATTAGAAAAGATGAGGCATAAAAAAAACTATCTGTAGTCTGATTTTCCTTCTAAACTTTAATTCCGAATATCATAACCCCTCAACTCTTAAACCGTTTAAGAACTTGTTTGGATGCATTCGTACTTACAAAAATTTGATAAAAAAAACTTAATATAGCTTTTAAACCACATATAATTTTTTTAAAAAAAACCTAGATTAGGACAAAAAATAAATAAAATATTTAGAGCTCGTGAAAGTATCTCTAAAAGTTTCCAAAAAAATAGATCTAGCTCTATAAAAATTGAAGTGTTAGCTTGCGATTCAACATGCCTATCTATGATAATCAAATACTACTCCGTCCCATAAAAACAGTCGTCGTGGGAAACGTGCTGGTCAAACTTTCTCAACTTTGACTACGTTTGTAGAAAATACGTGCAACATTTATATTTTTAAATAAGTTTATTATGAAAGTATATTCAAATATCTACCTAATGATACTAATTATGTACCATAAATATTAATATTTTGTTAAATATATTTGGTCAAAGTTAAAAGTTGTTGACTTTTTGGGAAGCGAGATTGACTCTTTTTTTTTGGGACGGAGGGAGTAGATCAAAGCTAGACGATAAATCAAGCGGTTTTTCACCTATACATGTCATGTCATCTCTATCAAGGATTATAACATGGAGAAAATGAAGAATTAGGCCATGTTCGCTTGTTTTATAATCCGTACTTTTCCACTTATTTTTTCAGCAGCAATAATATTTTTCTCTCACAACAAATCAGCGAACAGTACTTTCAGTCATGGCTTTTCAGTGAAGCCAATGGGCTCTTAGTCACGTCGCATAAGGCGCCAGGAAGAGAAACACATGCAAATTAGATGAAACATGTTCAAACTTTGTTTATGTGGTCTCCGCTTTCGAGTACATAAGGCGAGTGTTTTGGTTATGTTTGTATGTATGGACTATATTCTTTTTAAACAGTAGTAATAGATATTTTCTCTGTTCCAAAATAAGTGTCGCGCATATGATATGTGTTAGTCAAACTCTCTCAATTTTAATGAGGTTTGTAAATCTCTAAATGATGGTTCAGAGAGTAAATTTTAGAAAGACTGAGATGTATTGATGGCTAGATCGTGATCTTTATTACCACGTGTTAAGGGTGCAAGAGAAATGTCGTGTTCCATGTACAGCTTCAGGTCGTTCAGCAAACAGTGTGACGCATATAGATGTCCAATGGGTTGGCCCAGCCCGCCCCAGCACGGCATGTCGTGCCTCTCAGGCCGTGCCGAGGCGGGCGTCATGCTTGACCTATGGCCTAGGCACGGCCTGCTAAGCCGTTTTTTGGGCTGGGCCGGCCCAAGAAGCACGGCCAGCGGTGTCGGGCCAGCCCGAGGCCCGCGAGGAAGAGCGCGTAGACAGAGAGAGGGGGAAGGGGAGGAAGCACGAGCAGCCGAAGATGGCAGTGGCCGCCGGCGAGCTTGCCCTTGGGGCCCTTCACACCGGATCTGGCGTGGAGGCGGAGCTCAGGGCAAGCGCGCTCGTTCCCACGGCAACCGAGGCCAGTTCCCAGCGGCGTCGCTCGAGGAGAGGGATGGGGCGTCGGCGTCCTCGTTCGGCCGTCGGCGGTGACACTGCGAGCGAGGAGGGAGCGGCATGAGCTGAGCAGTCGCGTGGAGAGGCGGCGTGCGGTGAGTCGTGGGAACGGCGCGACGCAGTGAGTCGCGACTTGCGAGTAGAGTCGGGCGGATGATATATGTATAATTTTTTATTGAGTAGCAGGCCATGCTGTGCCGCCCGGCGTGCCTGAACAACGGCCCTGGCACGGCCTGCTGCTCCGAGCCAGGCCAACCCAGGCCCGCTCATCACCGGGCGGGGCGGTGCTCGTGCTAGGCCAAAAAATGCGGGCTTCGTGTCGAACCGTCGTGCCGCAAGCTGCATGGCCATCTATAGCGACGTGCGGCACATGTGACATGTGAGCCCTATACCTGCAACAGGGGCGGGTCGAACCGTTCGCGAAGCCGAACCACTCCTAAATTGAGTCCACGGTTCGGAGCGGGCTAACCCCAACACGAAGAAACGGTCGAAACCCGGTTGGCCCCAATCGACCCTAAGGGTTGCCCCGTCCGCCGCCGCTCCCCTGCTGCCTCGCTCTCGTTCGCCTCCCTCCCGCGCCTCGTTCCTGGATCATGGCAAATGGCATCCAAACTCCAAAGAGATCATGGCATCCGCTCCCATCCCTGCCGCTTCACTCACGGCCTCTGCGCTCATTCACGGCCGGCCATCTTTCTTGCGGCGGGGGTGACGAGATGCAGTCATGCAGCAGCCTCCGCGCTCGTTTACTGCTGGCCATCTTTCTTGTGGCCGAGGGGACGAGATGCAGCAGCTGCAGGCACCGACGATGGCTGCCGGAATCACCTTTGAGCAGATCCAAAAGATTTGCATGGGTGCTTCTGTTGTGCTTTGCGACTGAACCCTCTCCTGACATAATCTTTTTGGATTTTGATCCTCTGTGTTCATCGTAACTTGGCTCTTGGAATGATAGTTAAGAGGACTACTGATTTACCTCCTGTGCACAACAATATAAATTATGTGTGCCATCCATCTGGCTGTCCCCAATATGCTGCAATGTCTCTTGTCAACTGATAAGACTCTTGCAAGCTGCTAATAACTAGTGCTTCTGTCAAGTACTAGTTTGACAAGAGTTTGCATTCTGTTTTTATTTTTTTCCTCCAAAAATCATGTCCCGAAATTTTGAGCTTGGACAATATCTTCATTTGCTACCGAATTGAGTGAGCGACAGTTACCTTGCATGAGCTATTGCAGTGATCTCCTTGCATGAGATGGGTTCAGTGTTCTTGCTATTTTTGCATCCATATTGTTCATCAGGTAGAGGCAAGTCTGAACAAATACAGAGGGATGTGAAACTGTATTTCCTCCAATAAGTTTAAACAAGCGTGACGTGATTTGCCGGCCGATGTTCCTCCAATCAGAGTATTTGATTGGCTGACCAACGCATGGATTCGCTAGCTAGCACCCTGGCTTGCTCAGCAGGCGCACAGCCTGACCAGCGGAGGGGGTCGAACCTGGTGACCCGCGGGGCGAACCTGTCCCGTTGGTGAGTGGGGCGGTTCGACCCGTGAACAGCGTTTGTCAATGCTGGAGTGACAAGTCTAGATTAGGCGGTTTTCTTCCGGTCCGAACGGCCGGACGGAAGCTGTCCGCCGAACGATGTCCCGCGTAAATTTCCCATGCGCTGCTGGTTTGCGCGGTCGTTGGCTGCAGCAAGGCCCACGCACGGCCCATGCATGAGCGACCGCAGCCTAAACACACGATTTCCTACGAGAGCAGCGTCTGGTGTGTTCACATGTTTTATTATTTTTTCTTTTTTTTTATTTTTATTTTTCTTTTCTTTTCTTTTCTTTTTCTGTTTCTTTTCTTTTCATTTCTTTTTCTTTTCTTTTCTTTTCTTTTTCTATTTCTTTTCTTTTTTTTATTTTTGGTTTCCTTTCTTTCTTCTATTTACTTTTTTCTCTTTATTTTTATTTTTTATGGAGCTTTTTTATTGTGTTATCTTTTTATTTTTCTTTTATTATTTTCTTATATAATTCTTTATTTTCTTTATATATTTTTATGTTTCTTTTTCTATTTCTTTTTCCTTTCTATCTCTTTTTTGTTTTTTTGGATTTTCTTATTTTTATTTTTATTTGTTTTCTTATTTTTATATTCATTATTTTAATTTTTTTTACATTTTATAAGATATATGTGCTTTTCACATAGCATACATGTAATGTTTACGTTGTATATATATGTGATATTCTAGATTTTTTTATGTTCACGTCGTATCATATGGTGTTCTATGATATATTTTGTGATGATCATATAGTATACATGTATAATTTTTTTATGTTCACGTGGTATATAGTGCCATATTCTGTGATATTTTTTGTGATGTTCACGTAGTATACATATGATGTTCTATAATTTTGTTTGCGATGTTCACGTGGTATATAGTGCCATGTTTTGTGATGTTTTTTTTGATGTTTATGCAGTACACATGTGATGTTCTATGATTTTTTTCGATGTTCTATAATGTATTTAGCGATGTTCTATAGTGTATTTAGTGATGTTCACTTACTATACATGTGATGTTTTATGATGTATTTAGTGATGTTCATGTAATATATATGCGATGTTCTATATTATATTTAGTTATATTCTATGGTGTATTTAGTGATGTTCACTTAGTATAGATGTGGTGTTCTATGATGTATTTAGTGATGTTCATGTAATATATATGCGATGTTCTATAATGTCTTCATTGATGTTCTATGTTGTATTTAGAGATGTTTTATTTAGTACACATGTGATGATCTATAATATAATTTAGGATGTTTAAAAAGTATCCATATGATATTCTTTTAGTTTTTTTAGTTTTTCTATCAGATGTTTTTATTTTTTTTCTTATGCTTTTGCTCTATATTTTATTATTATTTATTTATGTTATTATGTATTTATTTTTAACACTGTAGTGGAGAGTTATTTCAGTTGTGAGAGAGTTGTTTTTAGGAGATCGTGCTAGACTATCTATTTAAGAGTCGCTAGCTATTTGATCTCTCTCCCTGATAGCCAATAGAATTCTTTCTAGATTAGCTATTTGAAAACTATTAGGGACGCCCTTAGAGTAACATGCAATGGGCCATGCGCGAGCTGCAAATATATTCATGTGGAATCTTGTTTTGAAGAATTTATTATAAGAAAAATAATGGTACAATCAGAATTTGAATTAGATACTTGATTTGTCAACTATAGACTTTTTAAATCTGTAACAAACCATGACATCGTCATGTCCCTCTACCAACTTTTCCGTACGCACGTAAGACGCGGCAGTCAGCATTAACCAACTAGTCTAGCAGCGGATTCAATAGGCCCAACAACCCAATACGCTTCCCTGAACGGCCCAAAAAATAATAAAGGATGGAACGCGCACGGGGTAGACGCACCCTTAGCCGACGCGGAGTTTCGGAGCGCTCGCGGGAAACATCGGGCGGGAAACTGCTGGACGCCGGATTCGGTCCGAACAGCCGGACTCTAACAGCCCCTTATTAGACTACCTGCACTTATAGACCTCTATATTCATCCTTTATACGTCCTAGTCAGTAAGATTCTCTCCTCTATACTCAATTCTTCCGCACCCATCCATCCTCTATATCATCATCTATCCACTCTATTCACTGTAGGACCCACTTGTCACTTTATCTAAATATATCCATGTGTGATCTATTTTTGAAGGATTTATTGAGATGAATTTAATGGTGCAATCGAAATTTAATTTGGATTTTTGGTTTATGAGTTATAGCATTTTTTCCCTTTGTTTAGCTAGTAGGGCCCGCCACTATAGAGTACTCCCTTTGTCCCATAATAATAGACGTTCTGGGATCGGGCACCGATATCAACGACGATGACAGAAGACCTGTGTGCCCCTGCTTCCTCCGTTCCTGCATGTTCTCTCTCCTGCTCTTCTTTCCAGACTTCTCTACAGACAGGGACAGCCGCTCCTCTCGACTAGTACTACACCTCCTCCCACCCATCTGTTTTGTTATTTCTTTATTTGGGCCTTGTTTAGTTGGCCCGATTTGGACAGTGCAAAATCTGCACAGTAACATATTCTGCACTGTAGCATTTTTCGTTTGTATTTGTGATTTTTTTCCAAACATTGATTAATTAGGCTCAAAAGATTCGTCTCGCAAAGTACAACTAAACTGTGTAATTAGTTTTTGATTTCATCTATATTTAGTACTCCATGCATATGCCGGCATTTTGATGTGATGGGGAATCTTCTTTTTGCATAGTGAAATTTAGGAGAAAATTTGGCATCTAAACAGGGCCTTGTTTGCTGGCCGACAGGCAGACGGTGGATTGACGGGTGGTGTACCATGCTATAGACCCCCCAGGAGCTAAAACGTCTTGCTTTTTGACACAATTTTTGAACGCTCCGACGTCCTTAATTCTGGGACGGAGGGAGTATAGAGTAAGCACTGTACTACTCTAAATATAGAGTGAGAGAAAGGATAGAGTATCATTTTAGAGTACCTGGTGCAGCAGTTTTTACTCTATATTCATACTCTAAAGCTTTAGAGTATCGTTTTAGAGTACCCACTGCTGGTAGTCTTAGGTACGCCCCGAACCACACCGTTTGCAGTTTGAGTGAGTCCGAGCTAGGTCTACCTAGTGCCCAGCGCCCCAGCCCAGTTGCATATGGCATCGCAGAGACGCAGAGCGTCAGACTGTCTGCACCGGAGAATGCTATGCATTCCTCAGGACGTGGATAACGGACGGGAGGCTTGCACCGGGTCCTCTACGTCCGTCCGGCATCGAAGAGGACCGGCCTCCATCCGCTAAATATAGCGTGGTAGAGGACCTACGCTAAAAGCCAGCGGACCCAGGAGTAGCGACGACCAACAGCGACAGCGCGCATGCGTGGGAGAAATAAGTGGCGGGCTGCGTGGGAGAAATAAGTGGCGGGCCCCACTTCTTCAACTCGCTAAAAATGTTGTAACTCACAGACCATAAACTCAAATTAAATTTCAATTGTACCATTAAATTCGTTGCAATAAATTCTTCAAAACAAGATCTCACATGGATATATTTAGATAAAATTTATTTACAGACATGTGGGCCCCATTTATGGATAGAGGATGATACAAAGTATGGATGAGTGCGAAAAAAATTGATATAAAGGATAGAATCTCGATAACCAAAATAAAATATTCCTTTTAAAGAATGAATTTAGAGTATCACGAATGCGGACAGACTCAGCCGGCAGCAGCTCAGCGCGGCGCGGCTGCTGCTGGAATGGACTCAAACCTGAGTCCACCTTGCGCAGCAAACGAACACCCAAAACCGCTACGTGCGCCTGAAACCAAAACCACCGCCACTGCACACTGTTTATTACTACTCGTATACGAGACGAGATGCGACGAATCCAACCAAAACCACGAGGCGGCTACCCCCCTCCATGACACTGACGCGCGGGGCCAGCACGCACGGCATCCCTGTCCCGGCCCACATCTCACGCGAGTGCACCCCCGCGCGGCCCCTGGTTTTCGCCGAAAGAAGACGGGTTTTACGCGAAACGGCCCCATGGTTACACGAAAATCCCATGCACACCCCTCTGCCCTCTACGCCACCAAGTACAGCAGTAGTAGATATAAAACGACAAGTGCTGTGCTGCCTCCTCCAGTCCTCCGCCAACCCACAGAACCAAGCCAAGCCAAGCGAAAAACCTCAGAAAACCCCCAGGAAATCGTATTATATTCTCACCCACCACTGCCCCCTGCTCTGCTGCAACTCCACTCGGCCGCCCCTCCCACCCACCTTGATCCTCTGATCCGTTGGTGCTTGATCGATCCATGGACACCCACATCGGATCCGTGGACCGGCCGCCGGCGGCGGCGTCGAACCACACGGTGGGCTGCCCGATGGCGTCCACGCCGGCACAGCCCGCGGCGACCCTGTCGGCGGGAGAGCCGTCGCTGGGCCGCCACCTCGCGCGTCGCCTCGTGCAGGTCGGCGTCAACGACGTCTTCGCGGTCCCCGGGGACTTCAACCTCACGCTGCTCGACCACCTGATCGCCGAGCCCGGGCTGCGCCTCGTCGGCTGCTGCAACGAGCTCAACGCCGGGTACGCGGCCGACGGAACGCGCGCGCGCGGGGCGTCGGGGCTTGCGCCGTCACGTTCACCGTCGGGGGCCTCAGCGTGCTCAACGCCATCGCGGGCGCCTACAGCGAGAACCTGCCCGTCATCTGCATCGCCGGCGGGCCCAACTCCAACGACTACGGAACCAACCGCATCCTCCACCACACCATCGGCCTCCCCGACTTCTCGCAGGAGCTCCGCTGCTTCCAGACCGTCACCTGCCACCAGGTGAGTCCGTGCGTGCCCCCACTTTTGCTTTGCTTGTGATTTTGGGTGGGTTTGAGTATCCATTTCATCTGGTTGCTTAATGGCTTGTTTGCTTATTCCTGGATTCAGGCCGTGGTGACCAATCTGGACGACGCGCACGAGCAGATCGACACGGCCATTGCCACGGCACTGAGGGAGAGCAAACCGGTGTACCTCAGCATCAGCTGCAACCTCCCCGGGCTGCCTCACCCTACCTTTAGCCGCGACCCCGTGCCCTTCTTCCTCACCCCTAGGTACCACCTGTCCCGTACAGATTCACAGGCTGTTTTTTCAGGTAACGTTGATAGTTGCTTTGCTTGGACCATGAAACTTTACCACCAGACACCCTCACCACCAAAACCCTTCAGATTTGCAACGTTCTATATTTATCCCACTGTTGTCACATATGAACTGAACAACTGTTTTTGTTATTCGAGAAGTACCTAATTGAATCGGTAGCACCAAGATAATGCAATATCATTATACATGAAGTCATCTGATGAAATCTTCAAACTAGATGAACAATCATCTTATGTGATAATGCAGTGTCATATAATTTCTTTTCAAAGCCAATTTAACGAGTGTCAAGACTGTAAACTTGTAATATCGCACTGCAAATGTGGGAAACTTGATGCTATCAGAAACCATGGTATTAATATTCTGTTGTAATAATGCAGGATGAGCAACAGAATGGGGCTAGAGGCTGCAGTGGAGGCAACTGTCGAATTCCTGAACAAGGCGGTGAAGCCAGTGCTCGTCGGTGGCCCCAAACTGTGTGTGGCAAAGGCAGGAAAGGCATTTGTTGATCTGGTAGATGCCAGTGGCTATGCCTATGCAGTGATGCCATCGGCCAAGGGTCTTGTGCCAGAGACGCACCCCCACTTCATCGGCACCTACTGGGGCGCCGTCAGCACTGCCTTCTGTGCTGAGATTGTTGAGTCCGCAGATGCCTACCTCTTTGCAGGCCCCATTTTCAATGACTACAGCTCTGTTGGCTACTCATTCCTCCTCAAGAAGGACAAGGCCATCATCGTCCAGCCTGAGCGTGTGATAGTGGGGAATGGGCCGGCATTCGGATATGTGATGATGAAAGAGTTCTTGTCTGAATTGGCTAAGAGGGTTAATAAGAACACCACTGCCTATGAGAATTACAAGAGGATCTTTGTACCTGAGGGCCAGCCGCTGGAAAGTGAGCCAAATGAGCCACTGCGAGTGAATGTGCTCTTCAAGCACGTCCAGAAGATGTTGACCGGTGATAGTGCCGTGATTGCTGAGACTGGCGACTCCTGGTTCAACTGCCAGAAGCTTAAGCTGCCAGAAGGCTGTGGGTAAGCACTCTACTCTGTTCTAGGAGTATTTGTTTTTCTTGAACTGTTCTGTGCCTTGTTCTCATGAGAACTGTCTGCATGCTGCAGATACGAATTCCAAATGCAGTATGGTTCAATTGGATGGTCAGTTGGTGCATTGCTTGGCTATGCTCAGGGTGCAAACAACAAGCGTGTGATTGCCTGCATTGGTGATGGGAGCTTCCAGGTGAGGTTTCATTGCCTGATCAAACTATCTTTTGCTCTCTGCTGCAATTTGTTGGATGATGGCTCAATTCTAATGTGATACTGGGCCAACCTTATGCAGGTTACAGCACAGGATGTGTCAACTATGCTGCGATGTGAGCAGAACAGCATAATCTTCCTGATCAACAATGGTGGGTACACTATTGAGGTGGAAATCCACGACGGACCATACAACGTCATCAAGAACTGGAACTACACTGGCCTTGTGGATGCCATCCACAATGGAGAGGGCAAGTGCTGGACCTCCAAGGTAAATTGTTTGCCCTTTGCCTAATGCTTGCCAGAAACACAAACATTTGAACTAGCAGATGTTCAGCTGAAGAACTGGTACTAATTGATTGCAATGATAACTTGTGCAGGTGAAGTGCGAGGAGGAGCTGACGGCAGCTATTGAGACAGCGCTAGGGGAGAAGAAGGACTGCCTGTGCTTCATCGAAGTGATCGCGCACAAGGACGACACCAGCAAAGAGCTGCTGGAATGGGGTTCCAGGGTTTCTGCTGCCAACTCCCGGCCACCGAATCCTCAGTAGAAAGTCTTGCAAGCTCCAAGCCTCAGACTCTCAGTAGTGATGGTAGCACGGTGGGGTTCAATAGAATAACTTGAACGCATTGCCCTTTCTGTTACGTCGGTTCTTTTTTCTCGTGTTTCTGTGGTCCTGTAACTATTTGTGACGTGTTCCCTGTTTCTCCCATGTGCATTCCACAAGAATTATGTGAATTTTCAGGTTGGTGATGGCCCATTCGTGTTTGTGACTATTGGTGCTGTGCTACCGGTGATATTTTAGTGGTCAGGCGAACATCGTCGGCCAGGGAGTGAATCATGTGATCCGCATCCTAATTGTCGTTAGGAAGAGACACATAGACGATATGTAGCTATATATCTATATCTTTCCATAGAGCAGCTGAGGTGATTGCCCGAGGGAGGACATGACCGTTGGAGGCGACTCAAGGCGTTGGCCGACGCGCCGGAGGACTGCGACGGGGCTCTGCCTTCAACCTTCGATGGTGTTGACGGTGCTGCCTTGGCCCTCCACAGCAGGCCAGCGTCAACCTCGTCAGAAGATCCCGAAGGCTACTCATCTCGTGCTGTTGCTGACACCAATCGTGATGGTTTGGTCCTCGATCTGGGATCAAACCAAGAGGACGTGAATCATTCACAGGAGGATGCTGCGCGATTCAAACGACGACTGACTTTGGCCTTCCGTCCGTCGGAGGTGCTTGAGTCTGCGGCAACGGATCCATACACGGATCATGTGGAATCAGCAACTCTCGCCGCCTCCCTGGCCTCAACGTCACCAAGCAGAATGATTTTTCTTCGGCAATGTTTGATGGGGAGATCGTCGCGGAGGAGGCCATCTTCTCGCGGAGCTGGTGGAGGCTGCAACCTCGCCGGTTTTGATGTACATGACGCCCATGCGTTCGCAGAGGAAACGTGTGCTCAGGGATCCAGACGCAGTTCCGAATCACCAAATATTTGCTTAGCCCGGGGCGCAGGTATCCTCCACATACATAGCTGTAAGATGGTCTTTAGGATTTGTGCCAGGTTTCTAGATTAAATGTCGCACTTCTTACTTAACCGCGTTGCTGGAGGATCAGGCGCCGATGCGGTGTCACTAGTGTGATGCTACGGTGGTCATCTCGCAGGCGGCGCCTGTTCAGTCAGTCGGCTGCTCTGTGGACCGTGAAACCAAGCCAACCCGTGCGTGGCCTCCAAAACGGTTTGTCGTGGGCTGCTTTACGGGTTGGGCCTTAACTATGTACAGGACTAGCTGCATCTAAAAACAAATTGCATTGGCAGGTTCACAGCAGACTGATCATATACTTGTGTTCAGCGCCTCTTGGAGACCGATCGTTGCTTGACCCTGGTGAGCTGGTGATGGAGACTGATCGTCGCCCCTCCGGTGAGGGCGAGCCTGGTGGAGTTCTTTTTTTCTGTTTCCATAATTTCCTTAGATCGATATACTGAGGCTGGTGGAGATAGATCTCCTTGATTGCGGATTAGACTCGGAATTCGGAGTTCGGACACACGAGAGAGGGAGCGGAAACCGTAACCGTATCTTAGTTGGACCCGGATATACTCCCTCTATCCCATGAAGGCGGACGCCGGAGCTTCCCAACAAAAGAATAGCAGACATGGCAAATTACCTGGTTAACCTTAATGCAAAAACACTATGCGTTAGTAAAGTGGTACTGTCCTTTTCCTTCCTGTGCACACGTTTTATGTCGTTGTCTATACACTATGTGTATGGAATTGAGAGTGCATACAGTATGTAGATGGGACCTGTAGGCTATAGGGTCTTTTTTTTTTCCTGGTACAAGATTCAAATGCTATAACATCTTGTATTATGAGACGGAGGGAGTAGACAGGATCGGGCGCGCGCACGAAAATACCAGTAGTTGGACAAAAGACTTGGTGTAGATGTACCGCCCAACGCTGTTCCGGTCGCTTCAGGAAGAGCTCGAGTCACATATATGCGTCCCTCTAGAGCCCCATCATCCATGCTGTCCCAAGCTCAGGAGATCCAAGATGATGAAGTCTGGGTTCATGTCGAGGCGCAGCGTACGCCTCGCCGCGAAACCCCGCACGACCACGCCACGATCAGGTGCAAAACATTCTCTTGTAGAAGCTTGGCATCGCCGCCGACACCAACGCTGTGGACGCTTCAAAAGTTTCGGGCGGCCTTTGCGACCCCATGTTGGCCTACAAGCAGAACGCACTGTAGGTGCTGTTTTCGGGCGATTTCGACCCAGTGGCCATGAACTTAGATTTGGACCGGTTTGACGCCGAGGATATGTAGGCCGTGTGCTTAACCAGTTTGTCGTGGTTTATTGCTGTGTAATCACAACCACGTGTGTGTTATTCGGTCGTTGGTCTCAATAATCACTAGATTATCATGGCTACTTTAGGATATAACAAACTCTACTTCTGCTTAATGAAAAATGTGTCACGGCACGATCGTGAAAGAAAAGAAAAAGAGATAGAGATAATGGAGCAGTACATGTAGAAAAAAGATTATAATAGACCTACGCCGGAATGGCTGTGTATTTATTCTCGGTATGGAATACATATAACGTTGGCTATGTATTTATTCTCGGTATGGAGTACGTAACGTGCAAGATCAAGTGTCTCTTTTCTTCTTGTTAGGAGTCGCTGCCATATGGGCCCTGGAGGGACAGGCTGGCGTTGGGCCTCGCTCTGTTTACAAAAGGGGATCGGAGGCAGCCAAAGGGGGCATCACAAAAATATCAGAAACCATCTACTTTACTGTTCATCTTCCTCCTTCCTCTACTTGCTATTCATCTTCCTCCTTTCCCTCTCTCTGTACTAAGATTGCCTCTAGTAAATCTTCTTTGGATTCTAGCTCTGCTTCTCTGTTCCTAATCCCCTGCTGTGCTTCCTCCCTCGCATTCTATTGGATTGTGCCGGATTGTTCCTGTCGTTGCTTGATTGAGTTGGTGTTGAAGTAATTGCTGCTCCATCTTCTAGTGTGCTACTAACAATTGGTATCAGAGTCATCGATTCTCGGTTCCTAGTACCATGAATCCCCTTACTGAGATCTCTCCTTCTACCCAACACCTTCTCAACGAAATCCACAAGCTCTTTGACAACTTCAATAGTAAGCTCGACGAGAGCGAGGCTCGATGGGAGCGGCACAACTCCGAGTCCCAAGCCCACGGGTGCAGGGTGTCACCACCGTCGAGCCCCACGTCGACATCCCCGAGCAGATCCTTGCTAGACAGTTCGATGTCGCGGGCAACTGGGGTGGGCTATTCGAGCAACTCGCCCACATCCCAGAGGTGCTCACCTTACCGGAACGGATCCAAGCAGCACGGGTCAATGCCATGGTGGTACCGGACAACTGGGGTGGGCTTTTTGAGCAGCCTACCCATGACCTAGAGGAGCGTGACTTCGACCTCTCCACCATCAACATCCTCGGCTCCACCTAGATCCGCAACGAGCCCGGCCTCACCTCCAACGTCCCCGTTGTGCTGCTCGACGTCCTCCACGAGCTCGCTCCCGTGCTCGACGCCACCTCCACCGACTCCGACGTCACCTTTGACTCTAAGTTCTCCAGCAGTGACGGCAAGGCTGCCTCCACCGACGAGCCTGAAAGCATCTAGGCCCTAGTTGGGTTTCGGTAATTAATGATGACATGAGATTGCTATGACTAATGTGTGTTTTACAGAGGCAAATTAAGTTAGGTCATGGTAATGGAAATTGATTAGGCAATTATGGTATTCATGTCCCCGCCGATAAAAATCGTTTTGATTGGCAAAGGATGGACGACAAGGTTAAGTACGGACTAGTTCTAAGTGGCGTTTGGCGTTGGAGAGACACTTAGAGTAGTTTAGGACTTTGTTTTTTCTTTCGCCGTACTATTAAGGGGGTATAGACTAGTAGCTTGACATAGGTGAGTGTAATGGATTAAGTGTGATGCACACTTGTCAAAACTAGCACTAGATAGCTCAGGAATAGCCCAAAGATCAATTAGAGTCAACTTCATTCATAAAGGATTTCAAATTAGAAGTGAATAGAGGGTCAAATGACTGACTGGACACTGGTCTGGTTATGACCGGACATAGCTGTGAGAGTCCGGTCAGTTCATTTGATCGACTGAGATGTCAGACAGTGACCAGACGCTGGACTGGACGCTGGGGTGCTGAAGGGTCAAGATGGTGAACTAGAGGGGGTGAATAGTCCTTTCTAAAACTTAATCAAGCCGGCTAACCGAAATAAATACGGAATTAAAACTATTGGTCTAGCCAAGACTACACCCCTCTATCTAAGTTCTCTAGCACCTTGCAAAGATCCTAATTAAGCAACTAAGGTGTCAAGCAAAGCAAGAGCTCACCTAACTAATTCTAGAGCAAGGTCATATAAACCTATGTACTAGTACTTTACCAACTGAGAGAGCTCCTATACAACTAGTGAAGCAAAAGCACAAAGCCCCTAAGCTCACTAGCAATGCTCAATAACAAGGCAACCAATGCCAAATTAGAGAGCGCAAACTACTTAGCTACACAAACTAAGCAATGTGACTAACAAGGTTACACAAACCAAATTAGCCACTCAACGGGGATACATCTAGCTACACAAGCAAGAAGGTAACTAGCTAGCTACACAAGCAAACTAGTTACAAGAGCAACTACACAAGCACTATATATATAATGTAAATACAAGCTCCGTAGAGAGGATGTAAACCACCGTGAAGAAATACACAAAGTTGACACGGTGATTTTTCACTGAGGTTCACTTGGTTGCCACCAAGCTAGTCCTCATTGTGACAATACACCCACTTGATGGATCACGAGCTAATTGGCATTCCAAAGCCAAACCCCCAGCGGGTGCCGCACATCTAACACAAGATGGGGACCCTCTAAGCCACGAGCAATCCACTAGAGTAGCCAATTGCGATCTCCCACGGGGAAGGTTCAAGAACCCCTCACAAAGCTTCTCCGGAGCCTCGCACAATCTTCTTGTGAGCTTCGATGGAGCCACAAGCCACCAAGCCATCTAGGAGGTGGCAACATCCAAGAGTAACAAGCACCACCAGCTTGCAATACGAATACCTAGTGCCACTCGATGCAATCTCACGATGCAATCGCACTAGAATCACTCACTCGCTTATTGATTCGCAATCTAGCAAGCACAAGTGAGTTGGAGGCTTCTCAAACCAAGCACACACAAGGGCAACACATCCCCAAGGTGCTTAGCTCCAGCCAAGGCCGGCCACTACTTCTATTTATAACCCCATAGTCAAATATAGCCATTACCCCTTCACTGGGCGTTTTTCATAGTGACCGGATGCGCTGCACTGCATCCGGTCACCCGTGGCCATCCACGTGTCCCCCTGGATTCAACCGTGGCTGCTCGATCCTCCAACTATCACCATGCGCCAACGGTCACCAAGCGACCGGATGCGTCCACTAGCCAAGACCAGACACACAGGTCATGCACAGCCGTGCGCGTGAAACCATGATCAGACGCGCACGCTTGACAAATCGGACGCCACACTGCCAGCGTTCAGTTGTTTCCAGTAAGCACCCACTCACGACCAGACACGTCTGTTCGATCATGACCTGACATGCCACCATGTTCGATCGACCTCGCGTGCTTCGCAGCTTCTCTGGGGCTTAACCGGACGCGGCGGTCCCGTGACCGACCGAACGCGCCGGTGCGAAGCCCTAGCGTCCCAAGCGCTGACTGCTGCTGCCACTGACCGAACGCGTCTGGTCACTATGAGTGACCTCCGTTTGCCTCTGTTTCTATCCACGATGACAGAGAAAATCTCCGCCTCCGGCATAGTAGAAAATATGCATTTCACTTCCACGAAAGTGCCAAATTCCGCCGAGCTCCACCTCTCAAATGACACCTCCTTTGCAAATGTGCTAACACCACCAAGTGTACAACACCATGTGCATGTGTGTTAGCATTTCCACAATTATTTTCTTCAAAGGAGTTAGCCACTCAACTTTCCACGCCACTTGATTCTAGCAACGATGCAAAGTTAGATCACTCGAGTGGCACTAGATGACTGATATGCAAATAAGTTTGCCCCTCTTGATAGTACGACCATCTATCCTAAACCCGGTCATGCACTTCTCTACACAACCTTTGACCAGTGAAATAAAATACCCTAGGTTATACCTTTGCCTTGCGTATTCTATTCCATCTCCTTCGATGTTGATGCAACACATACACCAACCAATCACCAAATGGTATGATCCACTTCATATCAACACATGACCATATTGGTTCATCGATCTTGACCTCACTTGCTCTTCACCATTGCATTGGTCCATCGGTGCCAAGTCTTGCTCATGCTTCACCGTCACACGCGGTCCCTCGATTCAAAGCCTCCGACTTGCCCTTCACACTTGCAACCGGTCCATCGAGCCAAGCCTTATCTTGATCTTCTCCACCTTGGTCACATGACTTCATGTCATGTATCATATGCAATAAGCTCCTCCATCATCACATGTGCAAGCTTTGCAACATCTCTAAGCCATTTCCACCTCCATGGCATATGTTGCTCACACACATGTACCTGTGGACTAATCACCTATGTATCTCACATAAAACACAATTAGTCCACCTAAGTTGTCACTCAATTACCAAAACCAAATAAAGACCTTTCAGATGCCAGCGTTCGGTCAACATCAGAGAGCATCTAGAGAGGGATTTTGCTGACCGGACGCGTCCGGTGGGTGTTGACCAGACGCAGGACAGAGTCTAGTCAGTATCAAAGGCTACTTCTGACACAATGATGTTTACTACTGACCGGAGCGTCCAGTCACCCTGACTAGCGCGTCTGATCACCTCGAAATTTGCTGAGTTGGCCTCCAACCGTTATGTTTTGAATGAGGGGGTATAAATACTTATCCCACTCATCTATTGGAGCTCTCTTGCTCATTTGTTCAGTTGAGAAATACCTTTGGAGTGCAATGGAGTGCAAGAGCCTAGTGGGGTGATTGGGATTTGAGAATCCAAGATTAAGGACATCATTAGTGCATAGGGAGTAGCAAGTGTGCATCCACCTTTCTTATTAGGCTTGACATAGTCAATTGAGATTTTGTGCTTGTTACTCTTAGTGATCGCCATCACCTAGACGGCTCAGTGGTGATTGGAAGCTTGGTGATCATCCGGTGGAGTTTGTAGATGACCCAAGTCGTCTTGTGAGCAGTTGTGGGTGATTCACCACGACGTAGTGTCGAAGAATCAGCCCGTAGAGAGCACTTGATCCTTGCGCGGATCAAGGGGGAGCTACACCCTTGCACGAGTGCTCCAACGAGGACTAGTGGGGAGTGGCGACTCTCCGATACCTCAGAAAAACATCATCGTGTTCCTCTCCCTCTCTTTACTTTGAGCATTTACATTTGAGCAATTCAATTCTTATCTTTACATTCCTAGAATTGTCATGCTAGAGTAGGATTAGAACCTAGGATGCTAGTGCAGTAAGATAATAGAATCACTCTTAGGCACAAGGGGGTAAAATGGGCTAAGTGTAAGGCTTAATTATTATAAGAATTTTAGAATTAGCCCAATTCACCCCCTCTTGGGCATCTTGATCCTTTTAATTGGTATCGGAGCCTCGTGCACCTTGAATTAGGCTAACCGCCTAGAGCAAGATGTCCCACGGGGATGGACCCCCTCCCATGTTTGAGGGAGATGATTTTCCTTATTGGAAAATTCGCATGAAGGTGTACCTAGAGGCCATAGATGTTGGAGTGTATAGAGCCGCCTCCTAAGGCTTTATAAAACCTAAGGATCCCACCAACCTTATCGGTGATGAGGTTCACTACGAGAAGTGGAATGCAAAGGCTAGAATCGCCATCTTTAGAGGCCTTTGCAAGGACATCTTCAACCGTGTGCGAAACCATAAAGACACCCATGCACTATGGTTGGATATTTGTGCGCTCCATGAGGGAACCAGGAGTGTATGAGGAACACAATCGCCTTGTGATGAAGAAGCTTAACTCATTTGAGATGCTATCTAATGAATGTGCTAATGAAATGTATTCTCGCTTGAACTTTCCTATAGAGGAGGTCAATGGGCTTGGACTTACTCAAATGCAACCATCTGATGTTGTGAGAAAGATCTTGAGTGTCCTCCCCATTGACAAATATTGGCATATTGTGATAGTCCTTCATCAAGGTGATCTTTCTACTGCTACGCCAACTCAAATATTGGGGAAGATCAATGCATATGAGATGTACATGCACATCACTCCTCAAGAGCGCTCTTCATCCTCGAAGAAGAAAGACTTAGCATTCAAGGCTAGCCATGATAAGAGAAGCAAAGAAAAGATTGCTCATGATAGCTCAAGTGAAGATGAAGGTGATGATGCAAGTCTTGCTCTCATGGTGTGAAAAACTGCTAAGATGCTCAGAAAGCTAAACAAGAATGGTGTCAAGTTTGATGGCAAGAAGAAGAAATTCTTCACAAGTAGTAGAAGGAAGCCCATCTCTTAAATAGATTGCTACAATTGTGGAGAACTTGATCATCTAGCTCATCAATGCCCCAAACCCAAG
Source organism: Saccharum hybrid cultivar R570 (assembly GCA_038087645.1). Taxonomy (NCBI): domain Eukaryota; kingdom Viridiplantae; phylum Streptophyta; class Magnoliopsida; order Poales; family Poaceae; genus Saccharum; species Saccharum hybrid cultivar. The sequence continues at coordinate 9,770,897 of JAQSUU010000119.1, read as the reverse complement.
AAAGACAAGTACTAGAAGAAGTACAAGGGCAAGAAAGATGACTCAAGTGATGATAATGAGAAGAAGAAAAACAAGCCATACAAGAAGAAGGATGGCAAGAAGAAGGAATTTTATAAGAAGAAGAAGAATGACAAAGCTTATATTGTTGGTGATTGGCTCACGGATATTAAAACATCTAGTGGCTCATCTGATGATGAAAGTGATGATGAGAAGGAGAAGGTGGCCGCCCTTGTGATTGGTTCTTCACTATCCCCACCGCCATCGCTACCATCATCCTCTACACACCTATGCCTCATGGCCAAGGGTGAACGAAAGGTACAAAATAATGATGATAGTAGTGGTGATGACAATGCTAGTGATTGTTGACGGTCACTAACATCAATTATAAACCATCAATGAAACATGAATAAGGACATAAATCAATCTCTAACATAGAATTAGGGATTAAACTGGCAGAATTCTATAGTTTTTGGTGAATCTGTGTTTCTGCAGGGTTTATCAGGAAAAGGAGGCAAGATAACAAGGACGTCAGGCTAAAAAGCATATTCCACCGCGGAACCAACTTGATAAGATTCTAAAGAACATGAAAAGACTCTCTGACGAAACTTAGGCTAAAAGACCACAGAGGGGGTCGACTGACCTGGGCCTAGGTCGGCCAACCTAGGCCAAAGCCTGTTCACGGCCCGCTTCGAACGTTGGTTCCCCACCGCCATTGTGGTCCAATCTTCGCCGTAGATCAAAGTCGGTTTGATATGAGGGCTCTAGTTCATCCTACCAGCCTATATAATGTGGCAGAACCTCCTAAATTATATGGCCCACATGTATTTGTCATCGTCTTAAAGACCTCTAACAACCATACATGTGTACCACAGAACTTAAGAAGTCTGTCGGGTGTCCTTGGAAAACCCGAATCATCCATGATCTTCCAAGCAGGATCATATTTCAGAGGCATTACAGTATTACAATAGTTTATATAATAAATTACATCAGAGTAAAAGTGTGAAAGTCTTACATCACATAAGTGTACAAAAACCTTTTGTTCTAAACTTACAAACCTTAAGTTTAGTTATTACAACCATAGTAGTGGAGTAGCATTACTAACTTTATTACAATCACCAAAACATGGCACTCTACCCAAGAGCCAAGCATATTACTCATCATCGCTTACCGCAAAGACATTCATGCAGCAGGGCCCAAAACAGACCTGCTCATGAGGTGCACCTGCAACAGGGGTTCAACAAACCCTGAGTACAAAAGTATTCCACAAGACTTAACCGACAAAAGGGTGGAGAAGACTCTAGAATGCATGCTTAGGGGAATCAAGGTGAGGTTCCAGCAAGAATCAAGGTTCTTTTGCATAAAAGCTACTAATAATGAATCCTTAAGATTAATGTTTTATTTTAGCATTAATCATTAACAAAATGTAAGTGATCCTAATCTAGATCAGATAACTCATACAACTTCTTTCTTATTCTTCGACCAAAGTTCCACTTATTAACTACGATGTTGAATAGAGAATCGACTCCTTAACCGAGGAGCAGCGACGATTCGAATCGATTATACCCAGCTAGGGATCCCTAACCACACGACATATGTAGGACTCTAACCTATAAATATCAACCTTCACTCAGATCCTCCATAAAGTGCCCGGGTCCAGTGCCACCTGAGAGTACAGTACACCTTCAATCCAGCCCTTGGCTATGAGGGTACACACTACTCTCACCATCTCTCCACTCCTAGTACGCGGTTGGCCGTTCACATGATCGAATTACCGAGGTCTTAGGCTTACCAGAGCATGTGGTCAGTTGCAAAGTCTCAACGCACACAATTCAATCAACAGTACGGTCCTTAACTGACACAGTCAGAGACACTACATGGGGACTCTTTTCCCAATGCAAGTCCACCGACTGGTCTCATATTACCATCATCATTATTCATTAAGTGGTTGTCCAACAACCTTTCAAACTTTGCTTAACATTTTTAAAGTTTTCTCATTAATCATGGCTAAGCATATTAAGCATTTTCAAATAAAAACAGTAACAAGGATAATATCAAAGTATCAAGGATGGTAGTGCAGTAATTAGGTTATCACTCAACTCCTATTACCTAATGCAACAAAGCATTATCATAAGTGAAGTAAAGCTTTTCAAAACGCAAGGAAGGTTTAAATGTAACCGAGACTTGCCTTGGTCGACGGGAATTTTCGGTTCTAGGTCAGTACCACAAATTTCAAATCCCACCTCCACGGACATTGGCTCTTCTTCGGGAACGGGTTCGACTTCGGTAATCTCCTCGTTCACGGGGACTACACGCGATGATAATGTATGCTCAAAATGATGAAGTAATAAACATGATGCTTGATGGATGTATAACAAGATTAATAACTTGAGTACAACTTTTCTTCATGGAACAGTTGTAAAACAACAAAACCTAACCTAACCCTAGCTTAGGGTTTCCTAGGTTAACTACTTCGTTAATTATTTTCGTTAATCACATGAAATAATACCAATTAAGCCTTAACAACATGATTAAAAGTGCTCCAACAATCAATTAAGGGTGCTAAAGGTCATTAAGTATTAATGACCCAAAGTCAACACTCAATCACAAAGTCAAACAACCCTAAGTGATTAAGCCCTAATTACATGATTAACTAATTAATTAATAAAGCATAAATTAAGAATAAAATCAAAGTTGTCCAATTAAGCTCAAATTTTTATTTTAGGAAGCTTACATCATAACTAAGTGTGAAAACAATTTTCATAATTTTTGGATAATTTATTAAGCCTAGGAAAATTATGGAAAAGCCATTTATTAATTAATGGAGCTAATTAATTAACTTACAAGCATTAAACAAAATTGGCATTTCATATTTTTCCTAAATAGTACATAGTACAAAGAGGCTACACAAAAATTTTTACCATTTTTGGAGCTTTAAATAATTCACAACAAAATAAACAAAAAGTGTTACTATTTAGCATTTTCAGAAAAAGGAAAAACGAAAATCATCACACGGGCCGACTACCCCTCTTTTCCCACGCTTGGCCCGCTTGGCCCACGTGCACGCGCGCGGCCTGACCGCGCCCGTTCTCTTCTCTCCCGGCCCAGCCAGTCGGGCCGGCCCAGCATCCGCTCCCCCCGTCCTTCTCTCTTTCCCTCCTCCCCGTGTGCCGGCCATGGCCAATGGTGGCCACCGACCGCTATCTCGCCGGCGACGAGACTCCAGTGAGGCGGGATTGCACCAACGCGACTACTATGATACCATGAACCTACCTAGACCTCTAGAAAAGCAGCAAGCGCACTGGAGGAAGCTTCACACCGGCCATGGCGCCCTGGTGGTGGCGGCACACGTCGCTCCGGCGAGCAAGGCCGGTAAGGACCAATTAAAAGGGCAGGGAGCATCAGTGGCTCACCACGAACATGGCTGAGCAAACGGTAGGCGCGGAGAGGCAACAAAAGCAGTTGGTCACGGTGAGGTGGCACGGCGGCGCTCGGTCACCGGAGAAGAAGGAAGCGGCTGTGCGGGCGTCTCGGGCGGGATGGACTCGTGCGAGCGGCCGAGGAGGTACGCGGGAGTGAGGTGAATTTGGTGGAGCTCTTAGATTGGCTGGAGACGGCTCAATGGAGGCAGCAGCAAGCGGTGGAGCTATGGCGGCGGTGAAGAAGCAGAGGGAGAAGAAAAACTGACGACGGCGATGGTGGCCATATATAGGGGTCACCGATCGACGCGAGGGTGACACGCGGGACGGCCCGGCCATCGCGAAGCAGCAGCTGACAACCGAGGCATGCCTGGAAGCTGGCCAAAGGCCATCAGCGGCAAGCAGGAGGTGGCGCCCTGCCGTTGGAGGCCAACTTTGGTTTATTTACGAAAATGCCACTGGCGAAATTTTACAAATTACTCACAAATTTTCTATAAAAGTTAAAAATCTGTAAAAACAAAAGTTGCTCAATTTTCAATGTTCTACAACTTTCTCAATATAAACTTTTCAAATTCAGCTTGGATTTTGAAATTTGAATTTGAAATTAAAAGGGGGCAATTTTTGGAAATTTGTAAATTCAAAATTACTTTAAATTTTATATTGAAACATCAAAAACTCAAAATAGCAAAGTTGTACATCTAGGTAAGACCTACAACTTTTCTATTCAAACCATTTTCAAAATATGCCTCTATTTTGAAATTGGAATGAGAAAATGAAAAGGGGTCAATTTTGAGATTTGAATCTTTTCAAAATTACTCCAACTTTTACACTAAAACTTTAAAAACTCCAAAAAACAAAGTTGTACAACAAGACCAAATATACAACTTTTCTTTTGGGCTCACCCCTAAAATTTGCTTAGATTTTGAATTACACAAAAAGGGGCAAAACTAGGATTTTGAATTTTCGGGTTTTTGGAAGAATTTCAAATTAAAACTTGTTGATATGTTAATTGGTGATTATTTAGTGATCACACCATCACCCGAGGGCCTCATTGAGTCAAGCATCGTATGTTTGACCAAATGCCACTCTTGGTTGACTAGGTTGACTTTGGAAAATCTTTTAATAATTCCTTAAATTTGAATTCAAATTCGAATCAGAAAACTTGCAACAAGTTTTGGATTCCAAATTCAAACTCAAACTTGAAGCTTTATTTTATGAGTTGGACTTGAGCTCATACCCTACAAGTGACACTAGTGTACCACACAGTCGTACACCTCAACTTATAGAGGGCACAAGTGAGTATTTGCGGTGACATTCAAAATTAGGGTTTTTGAAATTGAGTCACACATCACAGAAACACAGTCAACCTAGGAAATATAAACTTATTTGAGTCGATGCATAATAGGGTTAACTTAATCATGAATGCTTTGCAGTGCATATGATGACATGGCACATTTTTAGTTACTATAACACCAGGGGTGTTATATATAAGCAGCCCTGTACCCCCTGAGCTAAAGGCATCCCTGAAACCCTAATTCATATTTTCCAATGAGGATCAATTAAGAAGGGTCCCATGAAAGGATCTACCTCTCAGAGATAGCCATCAAGAGAAGATTAGTCATGTACTCCTCTAGAGATTTGACTAGTCTTTTAGATATAGAGAGATAGAGTGTGAGAAAAGAGTTTGGAGGAAGTGCTAGCCTGTCGATGCTCCCTCTACGGCTTGTACCTACGGGATCAAGTTCCTCTAGAGCTTGCTTATGAGAATCCTTTGGTAATCAACTTCTAATTCAAGTAAGTAACATTGTTTATATTGTTCTTCAGGTTTGCGAGTCTCTTTTGAGTGCTTTAACCTACGGCCGTAGTTTAAGGTGTAATTCTAGTGTAACCATGGCGCTTAGACTTGGGTTACTTGTAGATGCACCTTACTTTCCGGATCGATGGTAGCTTGCGAGGGTGACTTTACCTTGTTGAATCTTCTATAGTCCACCTCCCATTTGTAGGACTAGTAGGACCTAGTTGCTAAGGAAAGCATCCTCTGCTGGTGTCTTTTCTTAAGTAATGTCCCCAGTTGAACAATACTAGACATAACTTGCGAGGGTTAGAATTAGAAGACCTTAGTGATCTTCTCTGTGTCCCTATCATCTCTGTCCTTGATGCTTCTCATGGGTTAAGCATAGACTTAGTTGCACTCACACGTTTTCTTGTGGATACGATATTTAAAACCTCCAGGTGAAAGCTACAGCGGTATCCGTGCGCTTGTGGATCTTTTCTATGAGTGTTAATAAATACCAACAAGTTTTCTAGTGCCGTTGCCGGGGAAACGGTTACTGAGTTAATTTTGAACCAAGCTTAACCTTGTATTATACTTTCTTTTTTATTTTAGATTTTTCTTTTTGTTGTCATCCTTATGGATGCCATAGATTCCACTCCCATATCCCAATATGCTGCACCTACGAGCACCAGTCATAGGCCAAAAGAATCATCAAAGCCTATCCTAACACCTGCCTATGAGCTATGCCTATGGTTGCAATGGTCTAGAACTAATCCTTTTAAGGAAAGGTAGACAAAAATCCTTACCTTTACCTACAAGAGTTCGAACAAACCTATGACTGCCTCCGCATAGAGGGCATGTCCGATGAGACCTTAAGATGGAAGCTTTTTCCTTTCTCTTTGAAGGAAAGAGCTAAAAAATGGTATAATCGAACCATAGAGAAGAAGCAGGAAGATTAGAAAACTTTACGTTCTAGCTTTTGCTTGGACTTCTTTTGCGTCTCTAAAGTAGTCAACCTTAGAACCGAGGTCCAATCTTTTAAACAAGAAAATAATGAATCTCTGGCCACATCCTAAGAACGTTTTAACTCTCTTACAGACTCTGGACCTGACTTAGACTTATAAGACCCCATACTCCTTTAATATTTTTACGTGAGTCTTAACAAGGATTTTAGGGAATCCCTTGATTTAGCCTCTAGTGGAGCTTTCCTTCATTTGTCTGCTAGTGAAGCAAGATCTATACTTAATAAGATTAGTGAAAAGACTCCTTGCACTAGCATCCATTATGAGCTCCTCAAGGAAGAGAAGGAATCATCTCCCGAACAAGAAAAGAAAGTTTTGATAGTCAAATCATAATCACTCTAATCCCAAGATTTAGCTATCAATCCCAATCCACCAATACCCCAAAATCTAAATTCTCCAGAAGAAAAAGGTCAATCTTTTGAAATTTCTTGTGCGCACGATCTGTTTGATGCTGATTTTGGGAATAGTTTAAACTTTCAATCCCATAAGAGACCTTTGAGTGAATATAATTCAAATTCTCTCAAGAAGGGATCTCTTAGAAAGCATCCTTATTCCCATATAAGACATCAGGAAGAATTCAAGGATGGCATGTCTAGTGATGCCATAGAAGGAGAGCCGAGCCATTTAGAAGCCAATCCTATCTTCTCCTCTTCTATGCCCATATTAGATGTTTTATTTGATCCCATCTCTCAACCCATCCTTGACCCTGATGATTTCTCTTATGCTCTTTCCCCTAAGTCTCATGATATCCCTAGGAATCGATTAAGACACCCAAAGCATACGAGTCATGAAGACCACAAGGATGATCAAGAAGAGCAACGACAATGGCAGGAATATATTAAAAATTGCCTGGAACATATGAAGAACACATATGCCATTGTCAAAGAATGGATGGATAAGGACGAAGCCTTATGGTTAGGGTCCAAACTTGGCTTATATCCAAATGGTGAGCTTAAATCAATCTCCTCAATAAACATGACTCATCCAAGTTAGGAGGAAACCTTAGACGAGACCAACCCGAGGGACACAAATCCATAGGAAATCTTAGACAATAAAATATCCAATAAATGTCATAGACATGGAATGATGATAATGATTCTACCTATAGACATTCATGAAGAAACACCCTTAGGGATTAAAAAGGAAGATGACATCGATGAACATGGAAGTTACTTCATTAACATCTCATATAATCTATGCTCATATGAGAAACCTTATGAATCAATTGGTCTCTCTAACATTGTCACACACGACATCTTCAACCCCCTCATGCTTCCTATTCATAAAGACTTTGAAAGGGTGGTTTTAGATGCATGTGTTTATCATAAATACTGTAGATCTCGTTGTGAATCTTGAGATAAGTACATGAAGATTGGTGTTGGAAGGGAAACCACTTCACCAATTCGATGGTTTCACAAGGACAAGTTCTTGTCCTAAAGCAAAGCATGAGCTTTCACCTTTTTACCCTTGTGAGTATAGAAATATAGTTGCAAAAATATTCCTTCGGCTATTTTTGTCACTAACCATTCTAGGCTTAAAAAAATGATGAAGGATGATGACACAAGGTATGTCCAACTGTAACATCCCGGCCCAGGCTTAACAGGATTAATAGGATACTCATACCAATAAGTTGCAACTTCTTTTCCGGAAGCTCATCTCCAAAGAACTCTGAGATTAAGCGTGCTTGGCCTAGAGCAATTTTAGGATAGATGACCGACCAGGAAGTCCTTCCCGGGTGCGCACGAGTGAGGACAAAGTGTGCAGAAAAGATTTATGTGGGTATGTGAGGGCAGTCTATATCCTAGAAAAGCTGCCAGATGTAAGTGGGCCTCGCCTCGTAGAGGCGGGATGTTACAGAATGGTATCAGAGCCAACTCTCGCGGTTTCACAGGCGCGTGTGTCGTAGTTGCGTGGGCATGGTGCGCATGACTGAAGTGGACCCAGAGTGGTCACATAGCATGGCACATGCGCTGGCACTGGATACACGGACATGGCCAAGAGGGGATGTTCCTGGCTTAGGATTGACCGATGAGGACGTCGGTCTCTTAAGGGGGTGAGGATGTAACATCCTGGCCCAGGATTTAATAGGATTAATAGGATACTAATGCCAACAAGTTACAACTTCTTTTCCGAAAGCCCATCTCCAAAGAACTCTGAGGTTAAGCGTGCTTAGCCTAGAGCAATTTCAGGACAGGTGACCGACCGGGAAGTCCTTTCCAGGTGCGCACGAGTGAGGACAAAGTGCATAGAAAAGATTTGTGTGGGTCTGTGAGGGCAATCTATGTCCTAGAAAAGCTGCCAGATGTAAGCGGGCTCGGTCTCATAGAGGCGGGATGTTACATCACCATCTCAAGAGGTGCAGTTATCAAGGTCTCCACCTTTGGGATCAGATGATGCACCTAAGGAATGAACATGGTAAGAAATCCTATTCAGAGGACTTAAATCACTGAATCCTCGTTAGGAGGTGAAGGGTCGAGATGGCGGACTAGAGGGGGGGTGAATAGTCCTTTCTAAAACTTAAACGCGTTGGCTAACCGAAACAAATGCGGAATTAAACTTATCGGTCTAGCCAAGACTACACCCCTCTATCTAAGTTTTCTAGCACCTTGCAAAGATCCTAATTAAGCAACTAAGGTGCTAAGCTTACCAAGAGCTCACCTAAACAATTCTAGAGCAAGGTCACACAAACCTATGCACTAGTACTTTGCCAACTGAGGGAGCTCCTACACAACTAGTGAAGCAAAAGCACAAGGCTCCTAAGCTCACTAGCAATGCTCAATAACAAGGCAACCAATGCCAAATTAGAGAGCGCAAATAACTTAGCTACACAAACTAAGCAATGTGACTAACAAGGTTACACAAACCGAATTAGCCATGCAAAGGGAAGCTTCTAGCTACACAAGCAAGAAGACGACTAGCAAGCTACACAAGCAAACTAGTTACGAGAGCAACTACACAAGCACAAGTATATAAGAAAGTAAATACAAGCTTGTGTTGCACGAAGGCAAACCACCGAGAAGAGTAGACAATGTTGACACGGTGATTTTCTCCCGAGGTTCACTTGGTTGCCACCAAGCTACGTCCCCGTTGTGTCGACCAACACTTCGTGGTTCGGCGGCTAATCGGTCACACACCGAGCCTCTCAAAGGCGCCGCAAGAACCCACCATAAAGTGTGGTAGCTCAATGACACGCTCAACTAGAGTTGCTCTTCGCGATCCCCGCGGGGTGAGCACAATCCCCCTCACAAAGCTTCTCCAGAGCCTCGCACAATCTTCTTGTGAGCTTCGACGGAGCCACAAGCCACCAAGCCGTCTAGGAGGTGGCAACCTCCAAGAGTAACAAGCACCACCGGCTTGCAACACGATCACCTAGTGCCACACGATGCAATCTCTCAAAGCAACGCACTAGAATCGCTCTCACTCGATCCGATGAACACTATCAAGCATGAGTGAGTTAGAGGGCTCCCAAGCACTACCACACAAGTCACAAAGACTATAGTGTGCTCAGCTGCCGGCCAAGACCGGCCAATGGGCTATTTATAAGCCCCTCCACGAAAATAGCCGTTGTACCCCTTCACTAGGCACAACACGTGTTGACCGGACGCTCCGGTCAGGGTGACCGGACGCGTCCGGTCACTACAGGACAAGCGAAAACAGTTCGCGTCAGAACTAGCCGTTAGAAACTTGATTTAGCAGAAGTCGCGTTGACCGGACGCGCTGGTCCAGCTGACCGGACGCTCCGGTCGCGCAACGGCTCTTTCACGAAGCACCGACCGGACGCGCCGGTCCAACTGACCGGACGCGCTGGTCACGACCGGACGCACCGGTCCCGTAACTGACCGGACGCGCTGATCAACCCTGAGCCGCGCACAACGAAACAACGACCGGACGCGCTGGAGAACTGACCGGACGCCACAGTGCCAGCGTCCGGTGAGAGTCCAGTAAGCTCCCTGAACGACCGGACGCGTCCGGTCGACAGTGACCGGACGCGCTGCGCGTCCGATCAAACAACCGAAACACGCGCAGACACTGGACACTGACCGGACACGTCCGGTCAAATACAGACCGCGTCCGGTGCAGCGTCCGGTCACTCCAGTGACCTCCGTTCGCCTCCGTTTCTTTTCCGACTTCCGGCGTAGTGGAAAATAGGCGTTTCACTTCCCCAAAAAGCGCCGAATCCCGCCTCGCAAGCTCGGCGGGAGGGAGAAAGGAACCCAAACCCTTCTCTACCGCTCAAACTCCGCCGCCTTCGCAAATGTGCCAACACCAACAAGTGATCACCACCTTGTGTACGTGTGTTAGCATTTTCACAATCATTTTACCAAAGGTGTTAACCACTCAACTTGCCACGCCACTCGATCCTAGCAACGATGCATAGTTAGATCACTCGAGTGGCACTAGATGACCGATATGCAAACAAGTTTGCCCCTCTTAATAGTACGGCCATCTATCCTAAACCCGGTCATCAACTTCTCTACACACCTATGACCGGTGAAATGGAAATGCCCTAGGTTATACCTTTGCCTTGCGCATTCCATTCCATCTCCTCCGACGTTGATGCAACACATGCACCAACCAATCACCAAATGATATGATCCACTTCATATCATCACGTGACCGTATTGGTTCATCGATCTTGACCTCACTTGCTCTTCACCGTTGCCTCGGTCCTTCGGCACCAAGCCATCACACAACTTGCCCTTCACCCTAGCAACCGGTCCATCAAGCCAAGCCTCATCTTGATCTTCTCCACCTTGGTCACATGACTCCATGTCATGTCTCATATGCAATGAGCTCCTTCATGACACCATCACATGTGGACTAATCTCCTGTGTATCTCACATAACCACATATTAGTCCACCTAAGTTGTCACTCAATTACCAAAACCAAACAAGGACCTTTCAGGAGGTAAAATCGATAGTTATCCCTATTTATTTTTAGCATTGCATGAATTATTTCACTTTAGCATATTTACTTTTTTGCATTAGCATTGCATTTAGAAAATAAAAATAAAAAGTTTTATTACTGCATATTATTATTGCATCATAAATTTTAAGCCCCATGTGAACAATTTTGTGGTGTGTAAAAACCCATAAGAATATTCATTGTGGTGGCATGAAAATTAAAATAAATATGCATTTATCTTGTTACATTTTCCTTGCATCATAGAAAATACAAAAATACAAAAACATTGAGAAAGAGATCCTGCTGAAACTCTGCTAAGAAGAAAAATAAGAAACAATCTCAAAAGCTCTAGACAACTGAGGCTTAAGTGGCCAACCACTAATATTTAATCTGTTCCATAAATTTTGTTGTCTATTTTGAGTTTCACAGGATTTGAAGGATCAAGAAGAGCTGACAAGCAAGTGGATGTTCTATCTACTGTTGGAGCACTATCTCAACAGTCATCAACATCAATCAATGCTCCGATAGAGGAAGTACATCTCCGCTGCCAGTCTGCTACACCGCAAGATCAAACGACCACGACAACATCTAGCTTGGGGAAGGAGCATCGCCCTTATATCTAGCTAAGTATTCCTTTTCCTTTTAGTTTTATTTTGCTATATATTTGTTAATGAAATAAAAAGATGCATAACAAACAAAACAAAATAAAAAGTTTGTCTTAGCTAGTTATATATATTAGTAAGGTGTGATCTTAAAACTCTGCAAACAAAATAAAAAAATATGTCTAGTCTGCTTAATTTGTTTTTAGGAGTTGAATAAATAAGAGGACTCATACTAGTCTCTTAAATGGAAATGATGAATAGTTGCTCTATTGTAATTCCTCTCAAGTGCCTAGTTTTCAATCTTAAATTCTCCTGAGTTTTGGATAAAGCTGTTTTGATATAAAGATTTACTCTGAATTTGAAACCCGTGGGTAGCGAATACTTGATCTAAGTCTAGGTAATTGACGGATATGATATGAAAAGGTCTAAACTACTGTTTATCTTATTCCAAGTGACACTAGTGTTCTGAAGATTTACTTTTTGAAAACATAAAATATTACATGATGAGTTCCTGCATGACAAAGATTGAATTCCCCCAGAGCCATATATGTTATTTATGCTAGGAAAACTTCTACATATATGCTGCTTGCTTTTGCATTGAGTTTTGTCAAGCTTTGTTAATACCTTATGAGAGGTTTGTCATGCTCTTAAAATCAAGATCACATACACACTACATATACCTGTTGCTCCTACATTAGGTGTACGCAAAAACATGCCTTATCTGCCCAAAAATGTTCTACTCCTATATTGGGGGTGAACACAAAGACATATTAGGTTTTTCATCCACCAAATAAATGCTCCAAGTTCTTGTTACCATCTCTCAAAGTTTTGTTGCAGAAAAGAGACATAAGGCTATGTAAAAGTTATTCATGAAAAGAAAGAAAAAGTATTGAAAAAATGGATAAATGTCCGAGATATCTAAAACAATGGATACTTTGATGCCCACCTAAAAAAAGAGAGATGAATAAGATAGCTCATGTTTTCTTGCAAAGTGTTTCTAAGTTTCAAAAGAGAAATATGTTTTCAAGGAGTAAAGTAGAATTAGGATTAGCCACCATATATCTGCACACATGCACATCTTGATTTGATTGTATGACTTAATTCTCTTTGGATCCATTGTTTGACTTTACAATATATGCACTGCAAGTAGGCTCTAACTTTTTCCCTACCTATGAATTCCACATAAGCCTTAGTAGAAAGAAAAATGCATAACATCTTTATTGCCTTGGTGAGTATCTACAAATACTATATATTGAGAGACTTGAGAGTGTCATATAATGGAATCTTTGAGTTTTATTTTAAAAATTTCTAAAAACTCTAGAATAATGGTTGAACAAAGAGCTTGAGACATAGTGCTTGACTTGACCATTCTGTCTTTCAATTGCTTAAGACCCAAGTGAAGGCTAAGAAGCCCTATAGTTGAAGGTAATATGGGTAAGTTTGAAAGTCAAAATAATTTATTCTAATCCGAAGGAGAATTCTTATTTGAACGCATGTGTACTTTTCAGGTGGATAGCATTGTAGCAACTCCTGAGCCATCACTAAGTTTAGCTTTGCTAAGGGACTAGCAAAGATTAAGCTTGGTGGAGTTATTGACGGTCACTAACATCAATTATAAACTGGTAATGAAACATGAATAAGGGCATAAATCAATCTCTAACATAGAATTAGGGATTAAACTGACATAATTTCACAGGTTTTGGTGAATCTATGTTTCTACAGGATTTATCAGGAAAAAGAGACCAGATAACAAGGACGTCGGGTTAAAAAGCGTATTCCACCGTGGAACCAACTTGAGAAGATTCTAGAGAACACGAGAAGACTCTCTGACGAAACTTGGGCCAAAAGGCCATGGAGGGGGGGGTCAGCCGACCTGGGCCCAGGTCGGCCGACTTGGGCCAAAGCCCGTAAACGGCCTGCTTCGACGTTAGTTTCCCACCGCCATTGAGGTCCAATCTTCACCATAGATCAAAGTTGGTTTGATCTGAGGGCTCTGGTTCATCCCACCGGCCTATATAAGTAGCCCTGTACTGTAACACCCCTGGGTGTTAAGCATGCATTAGCATCCAAAGCATTGAGCATTAACATCACATACATGCTTATCATTACATACAATATAAGCCCCTTTAAATTTAAAAGTTGAAAAACAATTACTTAAACCCTAATCGTGAATTTAAGTGCTAAAGAGTGGTAAAATTTTTTGTAATTACAATTTTAGATAATCCATAATAAATTAACATGATTTTTGGAGCAACTTTTGTATTCAAAATTCCCTCAAATTTTGCTTTTAAAAATATTCTAGAAAAGTGAATTTTTACTTAAAAATTTGGCTTTAAATCATCAATTCAAAATCTATTCAGAATTTTGAAAAGTGCCCTACATGAAAGTTGTAGAGAATTAAATTTTGAACAACTTTTATTTTGGGCAAAAATTATGAAAACGTCTTTTTCATCTTCAAATTTGAATTTGAATCAAATTGGAAAAATCTGAAAATTTCATTTATAAAAGAAAAAGGGTTTCTTACCTTGTTGGGCCGCGGCCACCCTTTCGGCCCGCGAGCCAACGCCAGCCCGGCCCCGCTCGCCCCCGCTCCCCTCCCAGCGCACGCGCGCGCCCGCGCTAGCGCGACCGCCCGCGTCAAAGCGCGCCCGCCGCGTGGCCGCCGCTCGCCGGCGACGGCGTACGGGTGTCGTCCCGTGGGCCCCGTGGTCACTCAGCCAGCTCAAAACGTCGACCTCCAGCTCCGCTCCTCTCCATGCCTTCAGTTCGTGCCCCCTCCCTCTCCTCTCCTCCTCCAGAGCCGCAGCGGAAGCTCGCCGCGCCATTGCCGCCGCCGTGCTCGCCTTCGCTCCTCCACCCGCACCGAGCCCCCGCGAGCAAGAGCACGGGCTCCGCCTCGACGCCGCGCACCTCCTGCACCCCTTCGCGCCTAGGTGAGGCCCGCATTGGGCGCGTAAGGCCATGCCGGCGTCCTCCCGAGCTCGCCGGAGTTCGTGGCCACGGCAATCTCCCCATTCCGCCCCTCCTTCTTCCTCTTTTTCGCGGTCAGCAGCTTCGCCCGCGAAGCCGTAGCGCCTCCCTGCTCGCCTTGCCATGGCCGAAGTCGAGCTCCCGCCGACGAGCCGCACCATCGTGCCGCCATGCGCACCGGCGTGCCTGCTACCCACCTCCCCTGGACCCGCTAGCCCCACCGTTAGGTTCGCCTCGTCGGGGTGAAGCTCAGGGTGGCAACCTCGCCGCCGATGACCTCGCCGTCGGCGAGACCTCGGCTGGTCAAGGCCCCTCCCTGCTCTGGGTGACTGGCTGGTGGGGTCAGTTTGACCCAAGGGGCCCAGCCGCAGCGACTCGGGCTGGCTTGGGGTAAACGGAGCTGGGTGCGCGTAGCCGTTGAGCCGACGAGGATTTTCGGTTTTAAAGAAAATGATTTTCCAGAAATTTTGAAAAGGCTTCCAAAAATCATATCTCAAGATTTATAGCTCCAAAAATTATGAAAAAAATTTTGTAGTGTTTCTTATGAGTAGATCTACAGTTTAAAAATGTTGCATGTTAGTTTTTTGATACTTTTCTGTGTAGATTTATTTAATTACTATAAATGCTGATATATTAGAAAATGTGTAGTAAATAGAATAATGATGAGAAAAATGTGATTCTTGTTGTATTAATCTTTCTTAGTGATGTACTTTCTAGGAAAAATGTTTGTGAAGCATGTCCTGTGAAAAATTATTGAAGTGTAGTTCAAATGCCTTTAATTGATGATTTTTGTTATTTTTGGTAGAGGGCTAAAGTTGTATAACACATGGATGTGATAATTTTTGTAAGAGGCTTGTTTACTGTGAATACCATAGGAAAAATGTGAAATCTATTGTTTGATACTTTTTCTAGTACAAAGTAATTTCATGCTCATTATTAGGATATAGTTTGTTTATTTTGTATAGATAGTTTTACTTATCCAAATTTCATGAAAATTTTGTAGTAGGTTATTTAGAGTAAGAGTGAGATACTGTAATTTTTGTAGATTTTTACCTGCAACAGAAATAGGTGTTGATGTGTAACCCTAGTTAAATAAGAAATAAAAGGTTATTCTTTATGAGAAATTAAAAGTAATAAAATTTGTTTGGTGTATCTTTGAAGCATCAAAATGCCTTGCTGATGTTACTTGATGGGTTAAGTTAGTAAGGTTTGACAACTTGTGACAACACTTGTGTGTATATTATGTGCTAACTAGTGGAATAATAGGTGCATGTTTTATGGTACATGTTCTTGGATGATGTGGACTACCTTGTAGAAGATGTTGTGTAATCCATACTATCCGTTCGATGTGCTCATCTGCATATCATGTCATCATAGCATTCCACTGCATTCGATGCACCGTTTGCATGTTTACTTATGCACTTGCATCATACAGGATCGCAGGAGGAGTCGCTGGTAGCAGTTCCGGAAGAGTAGGCTTGGACCGATCAGCAGGAGCCCCAGGCATAGGAGGTGCCCGAGGAAGAAGAGCAAGGCGAGGAGCTGCCCGAGTGCGTAGACCGCCAGCCTAGCTCGTTCGAAAGAGGCAAGCCCCGGAGCATTTTAAGTCTCCTACTTTATAAAAGCAATTCTTTACTATATGAGTTATATATATTGTTGCATTAAGTTTTTGGAGTTGAGTGAAACCGTTGTTGCATTGTTTATCCTTGTCCACCTGATTACCTTTTACCCTGTTAGGTCAGGATCGAATAAATTGCTTAGCCATGCTTAGACCGGTAGAAGTTGGGTGTCCTGTCACCTGCGAGCTATAGGTGAATACCTGGTTATGGTTAGCTCTATTTGTGATCATGGAAATTAACCAAGTGTTGGTAGATAAAGGAAGACCGGGCAGAGTCTTATAGGGTTTTGGACTATAGTGATTCCGTCTGTGTCGATTAAGGACCGATCGTTGCTCGTCCCTCTTGTCATGTTGAACGCATGCCTCATATTTTGCTGGCCGAATAAAGTACCTTTCGACCGCGAAGCTAGTGACACTATTTCGAGCTAGGATAAACTCAGATTGGTAGACTGGTGCTAAAGGGGGTGTAACGGGGACGCAAAGAGTGAGCCCAAGGTGCGTCCTGGCAGTCGGGCGGTCCCTAGGTAGTGCGGTCCATGATTGTTATCCCGCGGCTTCTTGGAAAGTGTCATTGGTGATCTAAGTGACCCTGACGGGGGAAGCGTGGTTTGTGTGAGGAATAAATCACCAGCTGGTTAGGAATCGATTCGAATCGTCATCGCTCCTGGATAGTGAGCACTTGACTCGAGCTACGACATCGTAGTAAAAATGATGGAACATGGATGGTTACGTGAATGATGTTGGAATTGCTAAACCGGATGTGGTAACTTAGATGTTAATGGTGAATCAAGTGATTGCTTTAGCAATAGGTGCTTACCTAGATTGCATAGGTCATAATAAAAATGATGCAAAAGTAGTAAAAATTTGTTATTCATGATAACTTATGCTTTTCGCAAATGAGTCAAGCCAGTCCACTATACAAAGGCCTTGCATACTCCTTGGTGTCCTTTATTTCTGGTTTATGATGGGTAAGTCTAGCTGAGTACATTCTCATACTCAGGGCGTTGTTCCCATTGTTGTTGCAGATGGTCAGATGTACTATGGTTACTGTGTCAACTGTCTGTATCCGGCGATGGGCGACAACTAGGACCATGGGCAATGGTCACTCCGTTCGTCTTATCTAATGCTTTTGTGGACCATGACTATCTTCTGGCACTGTATTTGAACTAAGTGTGTGTGGTTTAAAACTACTTGCTTCCGCTATGTTAATTTGAACTGTGTTGTAATAACTTTTATTCTGGACTCCGATGTATTCAACTTGTGTTATGAACTTATGTAGCATGTGAACTGTGGCTGCTAAATCAGTACGATCTTGGTTGTATGTTGGTTGGTTTGAAATCCCTCGTGATTTCATGGAATCTCGGGTTATACGGGCTTAAGTTTGATAAATTATCTGCTTCGGTGGAAGATTTTCTTACTTAATCTCGTATAATCATGTTGATCCGTTACATGTACTCCCCGTGCTAAAGGCATCACTGAAACCCTCATTTATATTTTTCAGTGAGGATCAATTGAGAGGGATCCCATGAAAGGATCTACCTCTCAGAGATAGCCATCAAGAGAAGATTAGTCATGTAGTCCTCCAGAGATTTGACTAGTCTTTTAGATATAGAGAGATAGAGTGTGAGGGAAGAGTTTGGAGGAAGTACTGGTCTGTCAGTGCTCCCTCTATGGCTTGTACCTATGGGATCAAGTTCCTCCGGAGCTTGCTTCTGAGATTTCTCTGGTAATCAACTTCTAACTCAAGTAAGTAACATTGTTTATATTGTTCTTTAGGTTTGCGAATCTCTTTTGAGTGCTTTAACCTATATCAGTAGTTTAAGGTATAATTCTAGTGTAAGCATGGTGCTTTGACTCGGGTTACTCGTAGATGCACCCTACTTTCTAGATCGGTGGTAGCTCGCGAGGGTGACTTTACCTCATTGAATCTTCTATAGTCCACCTCCCATTTGTAGGACTAGTAGGACCCGATTGCTAAGGAAAGCATCCTCTACTGGTGTCTTTTCTTAAGTAATGTTCTCAGTTGAACAATACTAGACATAGCTTGCGAGGGTTAGAACTAGAAAACCTTAGTGATCTTCTGTATGTCCCTATCATCTCCATCCTTGATGCTTCTCATGGGTTAAGCATAGACTTAGTTGCACTCACATGTTTTCCTATGGATATGATATTTAAAACCTCTGGGTGAAAGCTACAGTGGTATACGTGCGCTTGCGGATCTATTCGATGAGCATTAATAAATACAACAGTGATGATGAAAATGGTAGTGATAGTGATGAAGAATTTGAATTACCTTCTTTTGATGATCTTATAAAATTGCTAAACCAATACACTAAGATCATAAGAAAGACAAGAGCTAAAAATGAGAAGTTAAAACTTGAGAATGATTCACATTTAGCAAAATATGACATAGCCTAAAAAGCTAGTGATGAGCTTAGAGAAGAGAATAAAATTGTGTCATCTAAACTCAAGGAGCTCAAAACCTCTAAAAAGGGGCCTAGAGAAAAACATGATAAACTTGAGAAGATGCACAATGAGCTCACCACTAGTTATAAGTTCCTAAAAGATGAGTACACTAATCTCAAGATTAATCATAATAATCTTGTTCTTTCTCATGAGATTTTATCAATGAGCCGCATGATGCTACTAACAATGTTGTTAAGATTAATATAGCTATATCATGTGATGACTTGATTGTTGAGAGCATTGAGCAATGTTCCAGTAGCAAAGGCAAGAAAGTGGTTGAGTTCGATAACTATAATAATTACATCAAGCTCAAGAATGAGAATGAGAAGCTCAAGAAGGATCTTGAAAAGGCATCAACCACCAACACCGTTGTCATTGAGAATCTTGACAATGATTATGATATGGCTCTTAAAAATGAGATGCTTAGAGAAGAGAACAAAAGACTCAAGATAGAGATGGGTCTTAAGAAGCAAACAACAAATGAGTCACTCATCGAAGAAAACAATAAACTCAAATTGAAAAAGGAACATATCAAGACTGGTTTAAGCAAGTTCACAAGAGTCCAATATCTTCAAAGTGAGCTACTAATAAACACCATGATGAAGGTGGATAGAAGTGGTATTGGATACTTGGCACATCAAGAGAAGAAAGCTCAACATCAACATCTACATCAACAACAACACAAGTCAAAGCCTAAGCCAAAGAGATGCTTTGGGTGTGGACAAGAAGGTCACTTTGCTCATGAGTGTGAAACTCCACCACCACAACCCTTGCCCAACTATGCTAGACCCTTTGCTTTTAATGCTCACTACATGCTTAGAAAGGATTCTAGTGGAAAGATGAAAGTCATGCTCTTAGCTTCACCAAACAAGAATAGGCCTAAATAAATTTAGGTTGCTAAGTCACTAGTTGAGAAAGTTAAGGGCCCTCATCAAGTTTGGGTTCCTAAACAACAAGCTTGATTTCTTGTGTGTGTATGTGAACTATAAGACTGGTGGAAGTCATTGGGTTATTGATAGTGGTTGCACTCAACACATGACCGGTGATCCTCATATGTTCACCTCACTGGATGAAGATGTGGATGGTCCAGAAAGAATTACATTTGGTGACAATTCAAAGGGCAAAGTACAAGGGTTGGGTAAAGTTGCAATATCAAATGACCACTCAATTTCAAATGTGCTATATGTTGCTTCATTGAGTTTCAACTTGCTATCGGCTGGTCAATTGTGTGATCTTGGCTTTCAATGTTTGTTCACCGAGAAGGAAGTGGTTGTGTCAAAGAAAGATGATGTTAAAGTCATATTCAAGGATTTTAGATACAACAACTTATATCTAGTGGACTTCACCTCCGAAGATGCTAACTTGAAGACATGCTTATTCACCAAAACATCACTTGGGTGGCTTTGGCATAGGAGGCTTGCACATGTTGGGATGAGCACACTCAAGAAGCTATTGAAGAAAGAATTGGTGAGAGGATTGAAGGATATCAAGTTTGAGAAGGACAAACTTTGTAGTGCATGTCAAGCCAGCAAGCAAGTTGCTAACACTCATCTAACCAAAGCTTACATGTCTACATCAAGAGTGCTAGAGCTCCTTCACATGGATTTATTTGGACCAACAACCTACAAGAGTTTGGGAGGCAACCTCTATTGCCTTGTGATAGTTGATAATTATTCAAGATACACTTGGGTGTTCTTTCTTCATGACAAGACCAAAGTGACCATATGTTTTAAGAAGTTTGCCAAGAAAGCACAAAATGAATTCGATGTGAACATCAAGAAGATAAGAAGCGACAATGAGAAAGAATTAGACAACACAAACATTGAAGCATATTGTGATAAAGTTGGAATCAAGCATGATGTCTCCACAACCTACACTCCTCAACAAAATGGTGTAGTAGAGAGAAAGAACTGGACACTAATCACCCTTGCTAGAACAATGCTTGATGAGTACAATACACCCGAAGCTCTATGGGCAGAAGCTATCAACTTCGCATGCTATGCATCCAACCGCCTATTTCTCTAAAAGTTTCTTGGCAAGACCCCTTATGAGTTGCTCAATGGAAAGAAGTCAAATGTCTCTTTCTTCTAGGTGTTTGGTTGCAAATGCTACATCTACAAGAAGTGGCACCACCGGGAAGTTCCAAAGACGTTGTGATATTAGTTTTCTTGTTGGTTACTCATCAAAGTCCAAAGTATATCGAGTATTTAATCATGCCACCGGCTTGATTGAAGAAACATATGATGTGGAGTTTGATAAATCTAACGGCTCCCAAGGAGCACATGAGAATCTTGATGATATAGGTGATGAACCATTGAGGGAGGCCATGAAGAATATTCTAGTTGGAGACATCAAGCCTAAAGATGATGAAGATGAAGTGCATGTGATTGATCCGCCCTCTTCATCAAGTGTGCCACAAGATGATGGTAAAGATAGAAGAGTAGAAAATGAAGATACTCATGTCTCCCATGATCAAATGGTGGCACAAGCTTAAGATGTTGATGCTCTACAACCTCCTTCTCAAGTGGTTGAAATAAAAAATTCACCTCTACTTCAAGCTCATCCACAAGATCTCATCATAGGGAGTCCTTCAAATGGTGTAATGACTCGCTCTGAAAATTTTGCTTCATTTGTTGAACATCACTCGTTTGTTTCTTGCATTGGACCTAAGAATGTAGAAGAAGCTCTTCAAGATTTGGATTGAGTGAATGTCATGCATGAAGAGTTGAACAATTTTACTCACAATGAAGTTTGAACACTTGAAGAGCGACCATGAGATGCAAAAGTCATTGGAACAAAGTGGGTGCTCCACAATAAGCAAAATGATCAAGGCATCATTGTAAGGAACAAGGTAAGGCTAGTTGCAAAGAGGTTCTCTCAAGTTGAAGGCTTAGATTTTGGAGAGACCTTTGCACCGATTGCAAGACTTAAAGCCATTCGTATCCTTCTTGCATATGCATCGCATCATGAAATGAAACTATATCAAATGGATGTTAAAAATGCTTTTTTGAATGACTTCATAAATGAACTAGTCTATATTGATCAACCTCCTAGGTTTGAAGATCCTAGATATCCTAATCATGTTTATAGGTTGTCCAAGATGCTATATGGGCTAAAACAAGCTCCAAGAGCTTGGTATGAGTGTCTTCGGGACTTTCTTATTGAGAAGGGCTTCACCATTGGGAAGGTCGACACCACACTATTCACCAAGAAGCTTAATGGAGAGATCTTCATTTGTCAAGTATATGTTGATGATATCATATTTGGTTCAACAAATGAAGACTATTGCAAATAGTTTGGTGAATTGATGTCGAAGGAGTTTGAGATGTCTATGATGGAGAGCTTACATTCTTTCTTGGTCTTCAAGTCAAGTAAATGAGAGAAGAGATTTTCATCTCTCAAGAAAAGTATACCAAGGGTCTTCTCAAGAGGTTTAAAATGGATGAATGTAAGCCAATCAAGACACTTATGCCATCAAATGGACATCTCGACCTAGATGAGGGAGGTAAATTGGTTGATCAAACTCTGTACCATTCTATGATTGGTAGCTTGTTACTTGACCACATCTAGGTCTGATATCATGTTTAGTGTGT
Source organism: Saccharum hybrid cultivar R570 (assembly GCA_038087645.1). Lineage (NCBI taxonomy): Eukaryota > Viridiplantae > Streptophyta > Magnoliopsida > Poales > Poaceae > Saccharum > Saccharum hybrid cultivar. The sequence continues at coordinate 9,748,530 of JAQSUU010000119.1, read as the reverse complement.
GTATGTGTGTTAGCTTTCAAGCTAGTCTTAAGGAAGCTCACTTAGTTGCTGTTAAGAGAATCCTTAGGTATCTTAAGCACACACCAAGCATTGGTCTTTGGTATTCCAAAGGAGCTAGATTCCAACTAGTTGGCTATTCCAATTCAGATTATGCTGATTGCAAAATTGATAGAAAAAGCACATCCAGAGGGTGCCACTTGCTTGGTAGATCACTAGTGTCTTGGACCTCTAAGAAGCAAAATAGTGTGGCCTTATCCATCACTGAGGCGGAGTACATTGCCACGGGTGCTTGTTGTGCACAAATTCTTTACATGAAGCAAACTCTTCTAGACTATGGTGTAGTTCTAGAAAAGGTACCTATTTTGTGTGACAACGAGAGTGCGGTAAAACTTGCTAATAACCCGATTCAACACTCTCGCACCAAGCACATTGATATCTATCATCACTTTCTTAGAGATCATGTTACTAAGAATGATATATCACTAGAAGGTGTAAGGATGGAGGATCAATTGGCGGATATCTTCACTAAACCGCTAGATGAGGCTATGTTTCGTCGGTTGAGGAATGAGCTTAATGTGCTTGACCTAAGCAACTTCACTAAAAAATGAGCTTGTGTTGACCCTTGTGTTGACCTTTGCATTACATTATAATATAAAACATGTTTAATTTTTAGTAATGCACTTAGGACTTGTCTAACATGGTTAAGATAACCACTGAAAAGCATGTGAAAAAGCTTAACCTTGGATCAAACTTGACAAGCAACTAGAGTTACCCTCTTGTATTGCATTGCATATGCATGTGTGTTGCTTTGTAGTTTCTTTTCGGTTATCTTTTAAGCATCTGCTATGTTCGTCCACAAATAGAGAGAGCATTTGAAGCTCCCATTAGTTAATCTCTCTATTGTGGCCACAAGTTGCTCCTCGCCCACTTTGTCGCTTATTTTCTTAAAAAGAATTATAGCCGAAGGCATATTATTTTTGAAAAATTTGAGGGTTTAACAGATGGTTCTCATACTAGTTCTAATTAGGTGTTTATTTGGTTCTTTTTTAAGTTGGAACTTGGTTGAGAGAAAGCGGTGCGCAAGAATGAAGAAAAATAGCAGCTAAAGAGTGACCGGACGCTGCACCGGACTCTGCACTCGAGCGTCTGGTCAGTACACCTAAAGGAGGAACAGTTAATGATGGAGTCTTGGACGCTGAACAATGTTTCCCCAGCGTCCAGTGTGACGTTGCCTCAGCGTCCGGTCAGCGTAGGATTAATCTCAAAGAAGGACCATACTTTGCGCTGCGTCCGGTCAAGGGTCATCGGACTCGTCCAGTCACGATTTGAGGATCTCTGGACCTCTTTGTTATCGATCCGACTCCGAGGGTGCATCTAGTCAATTTCACCGGTGCGTCTGGTCAGTGCTTTCTGAGTGGATCTATTTTCTTTCTTTTGTCTGTCATGGGGGACCCACCTTTTATCTCCTCTTAGGGCAACCTCCCGCGCCCGTGACTCCTCTTCTCCGTATGCCGTGCTGCCACGCTCGCCCTTTTGCCCTAACCACCGTCATGCACGTTCCTAGCCGTCGTGCCCGTGCCACCGCATCTGCCTCCCGCGCCTACGCACTTGCTTGCCGCGCCTAGCCCACGCTCTTGCTGCGTCGACATCACCACGCCGCCCATGGAACCCTAAAGCGCCGCCGCCGTGACCTTGCCTTTTCGGCCACTCTACCACTTCAGCCGTCGTGCCCTTGCCTTCCCAGCGTTCGCGCCCCCACCACCATGGCCGCCCGTGCTTGCCCACGCCTCACAGCCACACCGTGGGCCTCGCCCCTACTTGTTGGGTGCACCACTACCGTAGAAGGCTACTGCACCGCTTAGCAGTGGATCCCTATTGCATCGGCAACCGCACACCCATCTCCTCTACGTTCAATGCTGGTCTCCTGGCATTCTTCTCGCCTGGTCTCCATTCCTCTAGGTGCTGTTTGCCCTGATCCGTGGTGCCCCTGCATTCGTCAATGCCTTACCCCCTCTTAGGCTTTGATAGGTAGCAAGCATTTCCTCTAAATTCTTATCTGAATGCTTGCTTCAATAGGACATCACTTATCTCTAGTGAATATGGTGCTTATTTGTATTCCCTCCTATCTATCTATTGCAGCGAGTAATGGTCTGTTGGGCTGCGAGGAAGTGGCAGTTGAGAAGTGGCAGACACACTCGGGGCCAAGCCCATGAGTACAGAACAAAGGCCAAGACTCTTGAGTGACAGTGGTTCTTGTAGTTCATCTTGTTTGAGTTTGTAAGTGACAGGGTGAGTTCTTGATTGCTCGATTGCTTGATTAGTGGTAGTTGATCTTTGCAGTGTTTTGTCAGTCTTTTCTCTTAGTGGCAGTTTATCTCTCTGTGGTAGTTGATCTCTTGTAGTGATAGACATGGTCATTGTAAGAATAACTTTAGTGCTCCTCCTGGAGGCGATGATGAGAGGTGTCCGCCTCGTCTAACAGAGTAGGAAAAGGCGAAGGGGACAAAGAAGACGTTTACAAAGAAGAAGCGCAAGCGTGGTGACATAGAGGTCGAGAGAGCAATGATAGTAGCAGCAGCAGCTAAGCATGTTGAGAGAGGTGACAGAGGCAGTGGCATTCGCATTGCCGATCAGTTGTCACCAGCTCAGAGGGCCGCAGTGGAGGAGCTTAGGGCTCGGCATGGTAGTCCACATGGTACTATCATGCTTGGAGGATGGCATGTCTCTCTAGGGGATGCACTAGTGGTTCTCATGTAGAGGAGAGTCAGGCTCAGGGGGAGACAGAGCAGCCAACAGAAGAGACAGAGGAGGCTTAGTAGGGAGAGTAGGTTGAGGAGGCAGAGCAGGCAGCACAGCCACAGCTTCAATGCTACAGTCAGACACACACCCAGGTGTCACTCAGGCCACCAATACAGAGACGCAGCTCTTGCCCACCTCCCAGACCTCAGGGTCCACCTCCTGTAGTACACTTGGACCTGAGGGCAGCTACAGCCAAGCAAGTGCAGCAACTTCATTTCGTATAGTTTGAGGATTGGTTTCCGCCGAGGCGGGATGAGCGTGCGTCAGAGCGGTTCTACACTATGGTGCAGGAGGGCTTCTACAATGCCTACCTTAACAGTGGGGTGGCATTCAGTTCATAGAGAGTGCTCCATTGAGTCCATTGTGGTAGTTGTAGGAGAGTAGATCCGTCTCTACCTCAGCTAACTGCCAGGACTCACAGACCTTCTTGGACGGACTGGCCGATATGTTCCAGAGTGGGTCAAAGTGTTCTATTCCTCCTTGTGGATTGACCCTAGGTATAGGTTTATACACTTTGCTTTTAGAGGCTATGACTATAGGCTCCAGAGCTTCATGGCCAGAGAGATACTGAGGCTTCTAGAGTCTCCCAGTTGGATCCATGAGATTTGTTATGGACAGATAGAGCCACTGAGATGCCCTCACGGTAGGCTAGTACCACCCACAGATCTAGTCAGGCCCTGCTTCACTGAGCCGTTTGGAGAGGGATTGGGCAGGACACCACGCGACCTTACCCCTGTAGCTCAGATCCTTGAGGCAGTTATGAGGAGGACTTTACTTTTGAGGGTTGGCTACCACGAGGAACTAACTCGCATTCAGTTGTGGCTAGTGCATCACCTAGTTTCTCACACAATCTTTGATATTTGGGATGTGATGCTCTCAGAGATGGAGGATACACTAGCAGAGGGCTTCAGAGGTCACCGCCAGTTACCATATGCTCACTGGATCACTTTTCTCATTCGATGGGTATTTTCACAGATGATTCCAGAGACATTGGCCGAGTTGAATGGTGCTACTATAGAGTTCCCATAGTACAACATAAGCCGGATGTTTTGTCACAGCCGTCGGAGGACTCCTAGTCAGCCGAACCATAGATCGGAGGTGCCAGAGACTACAGCTGAGCAGGATGAGGCCATCAGGGCCATTACTGAGATAGGAGGAGCAGCTAGATGCATAGCAGGAGGATGAGGTCGAGAGCGACCCGAGTGACAGCTCAGATGATGACTATTAGCCGATTCCGCAGATGCCACCTCATCCACATGACAAAGAGGCTAGTGGGTCCAGCTCAGCTCCACCACAGCAGCCGCAGACAGACCTAGCACTCCTAGCTATACTTGAGCGGATAAGGTAGGACTAGGCATGCCAAGCATAGGAGACTGCAGCTACTATTGCTCAGGTTCAGGCACGTCAGGATCAGTTTTAGCAGCAACAGCAGCTTGTTATTCAGCAGTAGTTACTTGGCTTCATGCAGCATGTTTTCACTGCTATAGGGGTCGCTCCTCAGTTGCCCTCGCTGTAGATAGGTTAGCCTACCACCACTACTCTAGTGACTCTAGCTGTACAGCCCAGTGGGCTTTAGAGTCAGGCACAGCCAGCTCCTCAGTGTGCCTCACGTACAGAGCAGGTGTCTCAGTGGTTTGCTTCACCAGGGATAGAGTAGGGTCCACACTTTACTCCTTTAGTCATGGGCTTTACTCCTACTTAGTCCACTTCAGTGCTAGTGACGGACAGCCCTGTCTCTAGGAGGCTAGGTGCCACCTTTAGTCCTTTAGTGAGCTCACCGGATAGCCTACACCACCAGAGTTCAGAGCCCTTGCTCCTACCACAGCTGCTCCAGTCACTAGGACTACTGAGATGATTCCATCGTCTGTTGCTTCGTCTGAGCCACCTCAGACAGTCACTCCTCTTTACAGTCTCACCTTCAAAGCCATAGGCCGAGCAGACCCAGACCGCTTCACTTCCACTTCCAGTGTTCGAGGGTCAGATCACTTAGAGTTCAGGGTTAGAGGATGATGCAGCTCGGTTTTAGATCTCTCACCGCACCGTAGCGCTCGACTCGTCTGCTCCTACCTCACCAACTGACCCTTAGGTTTTGGTGCTTGACACCAAAGGGGGAGAGGGAGCGAGTATGTTAGATTTAGGGGGAGCGTGTGAGATGGTGTCGATTCTTTTGTGTGTGATACTTCATGCATTCATGTTTACTTTCATGCATCATATTATTTACATGTGTTTGTGAGACTTATATGACATGTGTGCTCTCTACTTTGATATATATATATATGTCATATCACTTAGTTATGCTCATTTGCTTTGCTTCCGCGTTTCACTCCATTTCAAATGAGCTTTAATTTGTGTACTCATGCTTATTTCATATCTTTTGAGTACACCGTGTTGGCTTGGATCATATAAGCATGTCTAACCCCTTTTTTGCTTATTGTCAAATGCTTATATGAACCAAGTATGTTGAAAACCTCACTCAGTTCTTATACATACTCGAGGTTGTGTTGTCATCAATCACCAAAAAGAGAGATTGAAAACATCTAGGCCCTAGTTGGGTTTCAGTGATTAATGACGACACGAGATTGCTATGACTAACGTGTGTTTTGTGGAGGCAAATTAAGTTAGGTCATGATAATGGAAATTGATTGGGCAATTATGGTATTCATGCCCCCTTTGATGGAAATCATTTTGATTTTCAAAGGATGGACGATAAGGTTAAGGATGGAGTAGTTCTAAGTGTCGTTTGGCATTGGAGAGACACTTAGAGTAGTTTAGAACTTTGTTTTTCCTTTAGCCGTACTATTAAGGGGGGTATGAACTAGTAGCTTGACCTAGGTGAGTCTAATAGATTTGGTGTGATGCACACTTGTCAAAAGTAGCACTAGGTAGCTTAGAAATAGCCCAAAGATCAATTGGAAGTGAATGGAGGGTCAAATGACTAATCAGACGCTGGTCTGGTTGTGAACAAACGTAGCTATGAGAGTCTAGTCAGTTCATTTGATCGGCTGAGATATCAAACAGTGACCGGACGCTGGATCGGACGCTAGGGTGCCAGCATTCGGTTAACATCAGAGAGCATCTAGAGAGGGATTTTACTGACCAGACGCGTCCGGTGGGTGTTGACCGGATGGAGGACAGAGTCAGGTCAGTATCAATAGCTACTTCTAACACAACAACGTTTACTACTGACTAGAGCATCCGGTCATCCTGACCGGCACGTTCGGTCACCCCAAAATTTGCTGAGTTGGCCTCCAACCGTTATGTTTTGAATGAGGGGGTATAAATACTTATTCCACTCGTCCATATGAGCTCTCTTACTCATTTGTTCAACTGGGAAATGTAACGGAACCGTCCAAATTATAAGAGCACAAGTACAAAAACAATCACCGAAGTGATCAAATTCTCGCACTTGAGCCCATATAACTCCGGTAGTCCAATGAAATCGCGAGGGATTTCAAACCAACCAACATACAAGCCAAGATCGTAGTGATTCAACATAACAAGTCACATGTTATAACCATTTCACAAGTAATTCAATATACATCGGAGTTCAACGTAGTTATTACAACTTAAGTTCAAAAGTAGCGGAAGCAAAGTAATTTAAAAATAACATTAATCTTATTTCAAATACATGCCAGTACCACGGTCGACTTCCAACAAAAGCATTAGAGAGAAGATAACTCAGAAGGATCATGCCCATGATCACACTCCGCCACTACGGCAGGAGCCAACCAACTCTTGCAGTAGCCATGATACTTCACAACCTGCAACAAGTGGGGATAAAACCCTGAGTACGAGAAGGTACTCAGCTAGACTTACCCGTCATAAACCAAAAATAAAGTGACACCAAGGATCATGCAAGACTGATATGAAGTGGGCTAGCTTGACAACATTTTGCATAAAAGCTTATTATGGATAAGTAATCATTAATGCTTAAGCATCAAGTTAATTATCATTAACCTGTCATCTATATTAGAACCTGTACTAGAGCACTCACTTTATTAGGAGCAAACAATATTAACCATAGCAGGTATAAATTGAGGCAACTTTTCCATCATTATCCATTTAACCATCCGTTCAATTTAATGGAATCTACGTTGCCATTGCTCAAGTCAAGTGCTCACTAACTGGGAGCGACGGCGATTCGAATCGAATTCCTATCCAGCTGGAGGGGTATTTCTAACACTCACCGAGTCACGCCTGGCGAGGGCTGCTCAGGTCACCTTTGGTACAGTTCAGGAGCCGCAGGTTCGACTGATGCCACGTCCCCAAGGGTGACACTCTGCCAGGTGATAGGGACTCTAACCCCCCTTGGTCTCACGCCAATGTCCCCAAGCACATCCTTACTCTCCTCCAAGATGCGACCTACCATTCGATTCCCGGCCTGAACTGTATTACTCGGCTTCGCGGTCAGAACGACTTATCCGACCAACTAAGTGTTAGACTACGTTCAACATGACTCAAGAACGTACAGCGAATCGGTCCTTAAACGACTCAGACGGGGATAGATCTACACCCAATACCTCCATGCCTTGTTGCTTCACTATCGTCATCCCGCCCGGTCTCATTTCATTTTATTAACACATGGTTCCTTTCCACGATAGCAAATATAGCCAACCGTGCCATATATAAATATCCCTACATCTCGCAGATGACAGGAAATCACCTGACTTCTACCGCTTAAAGCAGGGCTAAGCATCTACTCGATCCTAGTCTAGGTAGGATTCAAGGATTCATATATCTGGACAAGGAATGGTATAATGCAGCAAGGTTTTCAACCAACTCCTACCACTTAATGCAATAATACTTATAACATATATAGAATTAATTGCTTTGAAGGTAGGAGGCTTATAATGCTCTGGGGCTTGCCTGGGATCCAACTCAAGTTAGAGTATGTCAGATGAATTCACTTGGCGAGCATCCTCCAATCTATCACTTGTCCGGTCCTTCTATCTTCGGGATGGATCCACCAACTCCATCTTTGGGTTTGGCTCCACACTACGTCCTTCACGTGTTTCAGCTAGCGTGCCTAAATGAGGTGCAACAATGCATATGTATGAATACGTAGAAATGCAATAACACAGCATTCATGCCAGCACACCAAGTTCACAAGGCACTTGAGTTAATCAACTTAACTATCACTTAAGCATATCCTTAGAAGATGACCAGCATATCAATCATGACACAAGTCACACAAGATCTCAAGCACACTTAACACTAACAAGGTGTATATCACTCTTAGAAATCAACATAGCAAAGCAAGGTGAAGCAACAACTTAATTTAGAATCTGCTATTTTTCGAAGATCAGAACAGCAGCTGGTTAAATTAAACATAACTAGAGTTCTATAACTCCAATTGACTTGTAACAAAACATTCTGGAAAGCTTATGAAATTGTCTATATTTAATTTAATATCATCACAGTGTGATTCACAAATTAAACAAGTCGAATTTATACAGAATCTGTTCCTGATAACAGAGAATATTCCAAAACTGACTCTAACTTTAAATAGCTGTAGTTTCCAAACTACAGGACCAAATGCTACCAAAATTTAACATCAGCTAGATCATGAAATTCACAACAACTTTGTTATGGCACACAAGACATAAAAATATCATTTGCATAGGGTAATTAACAACATTCTCAAATCTGTCCAGAAATCAATGAATTATAAAATTGAATTATAAATGATGAACAAAACATTGCAAATGGCCAAACCAACTTGACCATCATTTAGAACATGTTTAAAGAATACCAGATCAAGTCATGTTACTTATGTTAACATTTATTTAATTAGACTTTTCTATTTATTTGATTGCATAGGCATAAATATTAAAATATATGAAAAGTGTCCAGAAAAAATCTAATAAAATTACAGAGGCAAGTACATGGTACCAGGAGGATACCATAAAGATTTTAACCCCATTTGATAAGCCAAACATGAGATATCATAATAAACAAATCTTTAATGCAATAAAGCATGAGAGAACAAGATAAATCTAAACTATATATTTTCTTGAAACACATGATCATATTATTGTTTCTCAGGTTACCACAATATCATGCAAGGACAGTGGAACACCATTTTCCATTTTTACATACATATAATATTTATAATGCATTTAAAACCATTTATTTGGCCCCTAGCAAGATAAATCACTAACTCAGTCATGCATGCACCATAAATGATGCAATTTTAACCATGCATCAAGCATCACTCAGAGAGGCTACAAATAAATTTGCATGTCATTTTGAGCACTACAACTCCAGATCAAAAATAACAAGGAAAACAAGCATTTATTTTCCATTTAACAAGATCTAGGTAAAACATCCTGAAACCCGGAAACAACCTATAAGTTTTATATTTTTCTTAGACAGTGCATATTACTATAAGACCAATAAAATTAGAATCACTAATTTTGGACTTCTAAAACTCCAGATATGGCTCTGGTCAAGTTTATAAGCATTTTTAGAGCATTTTTAAAACTTAAATAAATACATCAGAAAACATCTACAAACATGTAACATTTTATGACTCTACTGCATAGATCTCTTCTCAAGGTTTCCAAAAAGTCCCCACTTACTATTTTTGGAGTTTCCTAGTATGAGATATGCATTTTTTAAGATTTAACATGAACTTGAAATTCAAAAACAGAATTCCCCTTACCCTATTGAAATTGCTAGGCGCACCCGAATCGATACCCAACTGCGCCACTCATAACTCTGACTTGCGGGACCCGCTGCACTTTTGGGCCTGCTTGCCAAACAAAGAGAAACGTACACAATACTTTCCTTTCTCCTTCCTTGGAACGGAGCAGAGAAGGTGGCGGTTGGCTCGGCCGACCGGCAACAGGGCGGCGCCGGCGGCGAGCGGTGGTGCTGGAGTGCCAGGGGGCTTTGCCCAGACCTGTGCGCACGCACCCGTAGGGGCGCAGCTTGGTCGCAGTGGACTCGCGACCCACCGGCAGTGCGAGCAGGCGGCCCGACGGTGGCGGTGATGAGGGCAGCTCGGCTGCAGCGCCCTACGGCGACGCGGAGACAGGAGGGAGGCAGAGCAGGTGGTGGCTAGTGACTAGCGTGAGCCGGCCTGGAGCTGCGGGAGTGGCTATGGCAGAAGTTCGAGCTGGAGCTCGAACCGGCCATGGCGGGCTCGGCGTCTGCGCTCTGCTCAGAACGAGGAGAAGGGAGCGAGAGCGTGCAAAGGCGAGTGGAAGATGGGGAGCTCGGTGAGCGCCCTGGACTCTCCACATCCACGCAGGCGAGGCAAGGGCGCGGACACACGGAGGGCATGCAGCGTCCATGGCGAAGAAGCTCTGGTGCATGGCCGCCACGCAGGCAATTCACCGAGCACGTGGCGGGCGCCGATGTGACCAAGGTGAAATGCAATTTTGGGCTTCCTACGGGCCGAATTAGGTCATGGGTCCAAAAGCAAAATCGAAGCCCACATAATGCCCTACAAATCTTGTTTAAGGGTCATAGTCATTAGAGTCCTGCATTAGGAGGTAATTAGCCCCAAAGTTGACACTATCAACGATTTGAAAGCAACGAGCAACAATCCAAATTGATGGTCGAAATGAAATGCAACTGATGCCATCTTCTCGTATGTTCTTCTTCATCGCGTATTCTCCAACTTTTACTTTTGGGTCAACTCAAGTTATTTAGTAAAATTTGGAGAACGCGACACGCCAATGTACGGACATAGGATTACTTAAGGGCTGGAAAATAACAGCAACATTCAAACTTGGGTTCCTTATATGACTAGGTTAGAAGCTGTACTAGGCCTTGAGGCTTGAACAAAATTTGTAGTACCCAACTTGATCTACAACTTCTATTAAAGGTCCTTGGATTGGTTCAGCATGTTTAGGGAGATAAACATTACCAAACATGTCAACTTATTGCTGCCACTCAAGGACTTAGAATAATTTCTGCCCTTTCAAAATCAGCAGCTTAATCAATCTTGTGAGCTCTATTTGACCAAATTAGAAGCCAAACTAGCTCTTGACCATTAAACAAAGTTTGTTCTACACAAGATGAACTACAACTTTTGTTTAAGGTCAAACCTCATAACTGGTATGGAAGTCAAATTTTCACTTTGGTCAAAGTATCAACTCGGTAAAGCCGAAACTAGGGTTTTAGGCCAATCGGGGCATTTTCTTGACATTTGCTCAACATGAACCCTTCATGATTTTTGTTGTAGAGTTCATCTAGAGTCATTTGGTCAAAGTTGCAAAGTTTGGTTGATGATCTATAATTCCATTCACTTAATCACGCCATTCCAAGAAGGATATGACTTATCATTTCATGTGACTTTTTTATTCCAAACTTCATGAAACTTTTTCAGGGATCAATATAGATAGGTACTAAGGTGAGACATATGAAGATATTGCCATAACACCACCCAAGCATATATCTTGAAATGTCCTATATGCAAAGCAAAGGAGTAACATCCAAGTTTAGATTAGGCTCACCTCCACTTAATCTATCATGTTTGAGCTCAAACCCACTGCTTAGTGAATGACAAACACCTGGGGTGTTACAGGAAATACCTTTGGAGTGCAAGGGAGTGCAAGAGCCTAGTGGGGTGATTGAGATTTGAGAATCCAAAATTAAAGACCTCATTAGTGCATAGGGAGTAGCAAGTGTGCATCCACCTTTCTCATTAGACTTGTCATGGTCAAGTGAGAGTTTGTGCTTGTTACTCTTAGTGATCGCCATCACCTAGATGACTTGGTGGTGATTGGAAGTATGGTGATCATCCCACGGAGCTTATGGATGACCCAAGTTGTCTTGTGAGCGGTTATGGGCGATTCACCGTGATGGAGTGTCGAAGAATTAGCCTGTGGAGAGCACATGATCCTTGCGTGGATCAAGGGGGAGCTACACCCTTGCGTGGAAGCTCCAACAAGGACTAGTGGGGAGTGGCGACTCTCCGATACCTCGGAAAAACATTGCCACGTTTCTCTCCCTCTCTTTACTTTGAGCATTTACATTTGAGCAATTCAATTCTTGTCTTTATATTCCTAGAATTGCCATGCTAGAGTAGGATTGGAACCTAGGGTGCTAAACTTTTGTATGGTAGAACAATAGAATCACTCTTAGGCACAAGGGGGTGAAATAGGCTAAGTGTAGGGCTTAATTATTGCAAGAATTTTAGAATTAGCCCAATTCACCCCCCTCTTGGGCATCTTGATCCTTTCAGAGCCCAACCCCAGCCCTGCGGCGGTCTAAGCCATGCTCAAAGCCATGGAGAGCCCTCACCACCTAGCTGCCACGCTTGACAACATCATCGACCTCGACCGCCTCAACCTCTTTCCAGATGTGCTCCTCCGCGACATCATCTCTTGCCTCCCCATCAAGGATGCTGTGTGCACGGCGGTGCTTTCCCACTGCTGGAGGCCTCTCTGCGCCGCCCCTTCCGTGTCGCTGGTCTGCTCTGACCCCATCTTCCCGATGCTGTTCTCCAAGCGCGAGATCGTCGACATCGATGGCATCTGCGTGGACACCGCCATGGACGAGCTCTTTCTCCTCACCACCCAGGGGGAAGCTCATTGTCGAGCGTGAGAAGGTACAGATCGAGGCACAACCGTTCATCCTCATGGTGCAGTTCGAGTAGGACGCCATCGGATCCGCCCTCGCCCCTACCATCCTGCGTCGTGGTCGAGGCCCGCATTGACGAAGACAGCCTCCATGGCTCCTGGTTCGCGGCCGTCATCCTCGATGTTGAGCCCGCACGCTACTGTCGTAGCCTGCCGTAGTTCACCATCGAGTACACGCACCCCCTCGCCGACGTCGAGAGCGTGTTCGTGGAATTCTTCGTGACGTCCGCGGTCGCCCCATCGTCACCAACTACGGTGACTCTCGCGACGTGCTCTGCCACGGGCCCGCCAGGATGCTGCCCGTCCGGCTCTCCTACGGTTCAGTCACGCCTGTGCTGACCCTTCCTCCTTCGCCGACAGCAACGCTCATTCTTGAAAGCCCAAGTTTGGTTTTGGTAATTAATGACACCAAGTTGCTAATGCCATGTGTTAAGTGTTTTGAGTTAGGCATAAGCAACACATGTGATGAAGGTGTACGTGGCAAGGAGTGGTGGCCACAAGATCACAAAGAAATGGTGCATGGACATGAAATGTCGATCAAGGTGGAGATGCACATAAAATGAAGGACATAATGATCAAGTGGAGGAAAAAGGATCTAAGAGCGCAAGGCAAAGGTATAACCATAGGGTTTTCCTTTTGCCGGTCTAAGATGAGTAGAGAAGTGATTGACCGGATTTAGGATACATAGCCGACTATCAAGAGGGGCAATCACGGTTAGCTCGGGAATCAAGTGCCACTAGATCAATGTCTTGAGCATATGCATTAGGATCTAGTTGAGAGCTAACATAACGCCTTGGAAAATGTTTGTGAAATACTAACACACATGCACATTGTGGTGTACACTTGGTGGTGTTAGCACATTTGCGAAGGCGGTGGTGTTTGAGCGGTAGTAAGGGGTTTGGGGTTCGCTCTCCCTCCCGCCGAGCTTGCGAGCACGGGATTCAGGCGTTTTCGAGGAAATAAAATGCCTATTTTCTATTGCGCCGGAGGCAAGAAAAGGTGGTGAAAGTCCGAAATGGTTATCACTGAAAATACAGTGACTGGACGCTGTGGTCGAATTGACCGGACGCGGGTGGCGCGTCCGGTCAGTTCAAACCACAGACAGACGCGCGTGTGAGAAGGGTCGCGGACCGGCGCGTCCGGTCCCTCATGGAACCGGCGCGTCCGGTCACGCACCCAGGAGTTCAGCACGGAGGGCAGATGCGATCGGACGCGGTGGCGCGTCCAGTCTTGTTTGACCGGACGCGTCCGGTCACGAGTGGACCGTTACTGGACTCCGATCGGACGCGGCTGGCGCGTCCGGTCGCGGTGGGAGCTTACTGGACTCCGACCAGACGCCAGGTGCAGCGCGTCCAGTCAGACGCTGGGGCGCGTCCGGTCACGGCAACGGCTAGTTCTGACACGCACTGTCCACGCTTGTCCTGTAGTGACCGGACGCGTCCGGTCACCCTGACCGGTGCGTCCGGTCAGCACATTTTTCACTGCGTCGCCGGTAACGGCTAGCTGCGTACCCCTTCGCTATAAATAGAAGTTGGCCGGGGTTTGAGGAGAACTCTTGCACATTTTGAGACCTAGAGACATCCTTTGAGCTAGAGAACAACCCCTCCACTCATCTCTTTGCTTGGTTGCACATCTTGAGTGAGATTGAGTGAGATTAAAGTGCATTGCTTGAGAGTTGCATTCTAGAGGCACTTGATCTTGGAGTTGCTGCGGATTTCTTATTACTCTTCCGTGTTTCCCGACACGGTAGACGGCCTGGAGCAGCGGAGGTGATTGAGCTCGCAATTGGAGATTGTTGGAGCCCTCACCAAGTGTTGTAAGGGGTTCTTGATCCTTCCCCGCGGGAGTTCGCAAATTGGATACTCTAGTGGAGCTCGTGGCTTGGAGGATCCCCATCTTGTGTGCGGTTGTGCGGCGCCCGCCGAGGGCTCGACTCTTGATAGTCGATTAGCTCACGAACCGACAAGTGGGTGCATCGCCACAATGAGGAGTAGCTTGCCGGGAAGCAAGTGAACCTCGGTAAAAAATCTTGTGTCATCTCTTTGCCGAGGATTTCTCTTGTGGATGATCATTGTGATTGATTCTTCGAGTGCATTACTTCTCTACATCGTTGGTATAAGAATCAAGTCACTTGCCCTTTACTTTCTTGTACTAGTCCTAGTGTAACTTTTATCACTTAGGAGTAAGTAGCTTAGTGACTTAGTCTTGTTGGTGTGTATTAGAGATCATAGCCTTGCTTCACTAGTTTTGTATAGGTGGCTTGCATAGTATAGTTGAGCTAGCGCTAGAATTAGCTTAGCCATCTTTTATACTAACGTGGTTGTTTAGTGAAGCTTGTAGATTTTTAAATAGGCTATTCACCCCCTCTAGCCATTTGGACCTTTCAATTCTGCCCCTCGCAAGGCAAGTTGCCCCACCGCCGCCGTTGTCTTTGAGGAGCTCGTCTTCCTCAGCCTCGCGCACGAATTCCTTGACGGTCCCCTCAGCAGCTGCGTACTCCGCCTAGACCCTGACCCTGTGACCGCGCCATCATCATCGCCTTCGACCTCGACCCACGCGATGTTGACCCCGAGCGTGCCTACACCAACTATGCCTTCGATTCCTTCCACGTCAGCCTCATCGAGTGCCCACTCTGTGCCATTCTGCTCAGTGGCTATGACGGCTCCCTCGATGATGACCCGAAGTCCGGCTTCGCCTACCAAGACGTGCCGCTACTCGTTCGAGCCGTCGGTCGCATGGGCCAGGTACTCACAGCGGCCACTGTCCTCCGCGCCGATGCTGTAGGCGCAGCCGGTGGTGGGCAGCTGGCATGGGTGGCGACCGTGGGGTTAGCACTGGCCTTGGCAGCCAGCAGCGACGTCACGATTACGCTAACCAACTGTTCGACAGTTCGCCTGGCTGGCGGCCACTGCTTCGCCGGCGTCCCAGCAGCGCGCTTTTGGAGGAGGAGGTGCTCCACTGGGGCGCCGAAAACTACGGGCCGTCCATCCGCTACGGGCCTCAAGTGGTGACCGGTGATGGCAAGTGTCGAGTCTGCTCGCCTTTCTTCCACCCGGACCTCTTCGTCGTGCTCGGTGGCCTTGAGCAGTTCGGTGACAT
Source organism: Saccharum hybrid cultivar R570 (assembly GCA_038087645.1). Lineage (NCBI taxonomy): Eukaryota > Viridiplantae > Streptophyta > Magnoliopsida > Poales > Poaceae > Saccharum > Saccharum hybrid cultivar. The sequence goes on along the minus strand of JAQSUU010000119.1, from coordinate 9,733,039 downwards.
CACACGCACCCACATCCCCCTACTGACGGCGCCCAAGGCAGTGCTGTGGACGAGCAAGGTGTACGCGAGCTTCGCAATCTTCACGGCGGAAACTGAGTGGCTGGTGATGCGGCCCCTTGACGCGGCGTTCGACTACATGGAGGGCTTCGCGTCCGTGACCAGCGACGACCGCACAAACGGTGTTCATGAACAGTGGCATGTCCCAACTGCTGTTGCGGAGATCGTGATGATCAGCATCAGCTTACACCGCCACCTACTCCACCTCATCACTGCTTGCGCTGCCTCCGGCAAGCGCTTCATCATCTTCGGCTTCTACGTTGCTTCCGGCGATCGACACGACAAGGCCGCCACCGTGCTGCTGCCTGCTGGACAAGCACCTTGCATCCGAGCACATCTCCTCGAGACCATTGTCAGAGAAGTCAATTGTGTTCGACTTCAGGATCCTGCTACTGGCGCACGTCTGGGGTCAGCTCACGCCCGAGCTCGGCAAGGCCTCCGGCGCTCTGCACAGCCAGGAGGGCGTCATGCTGGAACTTTCGGTATAGTGGAGGGGAGGATGAACGCTGCAGGCTGGACATGAACGCGTCGTCGTCAACCTGCTACACGAGCACACCATGGCAGTTGATGCAAGCTCGTCGACAAACAGTGCTGCGGCTCGAGGGCAAGCCATATTTCAAGCAGCGGGTAATGTTAGGAGTCGCTGCCATATGGGCCCAGGAGAGACAGGCCGGCGATGGGCAGGCCCGAGCCCATGGGAGTGCAGTCCGTGCGACGGAACAGGGCCCCCAATGTTCAGGGGCCCATAGTTTTCAGCAGGAAGCCCACTAGTTTTCAGCCCAGACTTTTATTCCATTCGTCCGCCCGTTGCTTTGCTTCCGCTCTCCCGTCTTTTTAGCCAAGACTTTTATCGTCTGATCCGCTGATCGCGTCTCCACTCTTCCCAGGCCGCTCTTCCCTATCGCCGACTTGGCAAGATCGCAGGACGAGGACGGCGGCGTCGGTAGGTCGCCACTCGAATACTCGATCGCCAGGTCCGTAGCCAGCAGGAGTGCAGAGCGACAGGACTCAGGCAGCCATACGTCAAGTCGTCAAGTGAAGTCCCTAGGTATACTAATCTGGTTTACTTAATTTTTAATTTTCAATATTTTAATCTATGTTGATCGGTGATGACTAATATGTAATATAATATTGATCCATCTAGGTGTTCAGTTATCTTTGTTCTGGGTTATCTAGTGTTCCAAGATTCTAGTCATGTTTTCTGCAAACCGGCCTAGAGAACATGAATCTAGTTACCTAGGTACAGTTTTTGATATATCTTATTGTCATATATATCATGTATCTTATTTATAGTCTTATTTTTTAGGGAGGTAAGCCTCATTGGTACGTGGCCTTGATTTTTGCTGGCTCGGCCCTGGCGATGGGCCTCACTCTATTTACAAAAGAGGATCGGAGGCAGCCAAAGGGGCATCGTAGAAATATCAAAAACCATATACTCTACTGTTCATCTTCTTCCTTCCTCTACTTGCTATCCATCTTCCTCCTTTCCCTCTCTCCGTACCCAGATTGCCTCTAGTAGATCTTCTTCGGATTCTAGCTCTGCTTATCTGTTTCTAATCTCCTGCTATGTTCCTCCCTCGTATTCTATTGGATTGTGCCGGATTGTTCCTATCGTTGCTTGATTGAGTTGGTGTTAAAGTAATTGCTGCTCCATTCACCTCATATAAGGTATTGCCAGCTGTATAAGAGTCCAAGACAACAGTTACTGTACTTAACTAGTTTGCGTTCCTCTGAACCAGATGTATATGGCAGATCAATAAGCATGTGCGTGGTAGAACGAACCGTAGATGCTACTAGCTTTCGAAGAAGGTTACGGTCGAGACACGGACTGCAAGTTGCTGCGTTCTAGCAACACATGTAAGTACGGACGGTGCAAACTCGATCACATCCTGCACCGTGCGGCCCGCCGCAAATGCATAATCCCGATCGGGGCATAGGGCGCCGTCGCCGTCGCCATCCCTGCAGGGTAGTACACGTACGTAACGTAACTACCAACGTTCCAGCAGCGCGCGCGAGCCGGGCTCCCTGGGAGGTACAGCTGACGCGGCAGCCTCCGCTGATCGCCTCGTCGCCGAAGCAGGCGCCGGGGCCAGGTGCTGCTCACGAAGAAGATGGGCATGTTCCACCGGCTGCACTAGTCTCATCTGCCGCCCAGAGTACGTACAACACATATTTTACAGGAAACTTGTCACCGGAACAGGTCGAAGCCCTGGATGAGCTGTTCCCAGCAACTAAAGGCCACATCACAGCAAGTGGGCCTGGGGTCTTGGCGTGGGCGTAGCGCTGCAGTAGGATGTTAAGTCTTTGGATAGTTATTTTCAAAATGTAGTCGTTTACATTCACTAACGCAGCCGGAGACCAGCATCCTTGTATGTTAAACTCTTCATTCTTCTTAAATACACTGATACGTAGTTCTCGTGCGTATTCAAGAAAAAAAAACATCCACATGTATGTATATATCCCATCCTTCATCACGTACCCCCGCTCACCGGCGCTCGCGGTCGTCCATATATTTGCCCACACAGGCGCCGGGTTGACGGGAACGTAGACGGCTGGCCGTTCATGCTCAACTCGGTATCCTAGGGTTGACAAAAACTCATACGTACGTAGCCTCGGCGTGAATCATCAACTCGACGTGGTGCTGCACTTGGAGCCGAGCCGCTGACCGCGAGCCTGAGCTAGCGTCACTACGCGAGGAAGCCGAGATGCGTGCGGAGGAGCCACCACTTCCGTAAGCGCTCGATTTAATGCTCGGCCACGCGTCGCTAATCCACCGTAGAGGCGCATTGGCGGTCGAATGGACCCAGGGTCCACGTAATTTTCTTCCGGCAGCATCAAGCAAGGCTCCCCCGCGCGCGCCAGGGCTACACACGCGCCTCGCCAGGAGTCGCACACGTATACGCGCTCCAGCTTGGTGTCTCTTCCTTGCATGCAAAGGGCGCCTGCTTTGGCCTGGTCCACGCCCCCACCGAAGCGACCCGCCGCAGTGACTTGTGTTTGCTCCCTTTGGCGCAGGCGGGCCCGAGCGCATCTTGGCATGCACGTGAACATCGCCATCGATGGCCCTCCCTCCTCCAGGAGCGCGAAACGTGGCCGCCGGTCGGCGTCAGGCGATATGGTTTCGTCCCTGGCGGGATTCGACGGATCGCGCGGCCAGCTGACTGCAGACAACCCGCATTGGCTACCGCGCAACGCAAGGAAGCAGTGATGCCCCGGGTGATGTGAGGGCGTGAGGCGACGCCGCCGTACGAGCGGTCGCCGTCCGGCGGCTCCACGCAGCAGCTAGCGCGCTAGCTGTCGAACCCTGCGTTCTCGATCGAGATCGTCGCACCGTCGCTGTAAGCTCCAGCTCCACCACCTGTATTGAGTTACTATTATTCGATTCGTTAGTAGGCCTCAGCTGTGTGTGGATCAACCGTACCGGTGCCCGACTGTGGGGCTTCTGGTGAATCCATCCCATCCCGACCCCGATCGAGAGCCAGGTGGCCGGCGATCGATACCTTAATTTGCTTGGACATGAACAGTCCAACGACGCGTCAGTTAGGGCCGTTGCCTTTCCACAAAATGGGCAGGTTACCTTGAAGCCACATGAATACTTGATGCTCTAAGAACATAATGAGAAGTGGCTGTTCAATTCGTTCCTAGCTCATCATATTTGCGAGTGGGAAGAAACCCATATGGATCGGAGCTAGCTGAATCACACATACAAAAGGGTCACCTTCTTGGATCATGTTGCGACATGCAAATATTTGCATGGATGATCAACACACACACACATATTAACTTTTGTCTTGCACAATTCAAGTCAATATACATATCTTTTGTGACGTTTGACATAGACCACCGGCGGTCATGTATACATTCATGCATGACAACTAGGCTAAGAGCCACAGATATGGTGGTACACCATACGTTTTGTCTAGATCTCAAAGTCTAGCTGATGTGATAGACATATATGTACATGCCACACAAATATATAGCACATAAAAGAGAAGAATCTAATAAGGCAATAATGTCTTAATTATACCCCTAGGAGAATGACCTAAAGTAGTTTACTTGAATTTTGTCAAATATACTAAATGAAAGAAAGTTAAAGACCTATCACTATCCTTAACTATTCGGTCTATCGACTTACCACCAATACAACATTTAACCAAATTTACCCCCTTACAAAATTTGTGGCTTTTGTTTATTGTTTATGCTCATGCAAGTTGTGTTTTATGGTTCAGATTCCATGGTGATGATAATTGACATCATAATCTATGTTACAAAGTATATACAAAAGTTTCCTTGGATTGCAACTGTCGTATAATAGTACAACCCATGAGATATGAAGATGCATGAATAACACAATGCTTTTTTTTTCTAAAAAGTATTTTTTTTCCTAACATAGGAGACGATGTCAATTATCACCTTACAAAATTCATACTAAAAGCTATACACGAAGAAATGGAAACAATTAGTTTTATTAGGGGTTGAATTAACCTAGTTTAAATAGTTTGAAATAGTAAAGTGAGTCAAAACTTTGCAAGGAAGTTGAACTAAATGAATAAACTGAGGCAATAAAGTTAAATTTATCCAAACAAAAAGATAGTTTCAAAAATATAGAACGACTTCGTTCATACCTATAATGTTGTCTTTGTATCGAGTCATGTTTACGATCCTTATTTTTTACACTATCTAACATTTGGTGCTTCTTTGATTCTGTTACAAATTGTTGCTTCATGTAACTCGATACAACATTTGCTCCCCCAACACCACCCACCCCAAAAACAACAACAACAACACATACACGGAAAATATATTACACACAACATCATAGTAAGTCCTTTAACTACCAAGTCGATAAAAACCCACAATGCGGTATCCATTGTGTGAACGAAACTTGTGTCCTAATTTTACTCTGTAGATCAATGAGCAAATAACAAAGCAACAAGTGGATACGTGTTGCCTATCTGTAGTCCGGTAGACGCATAAATCAAAAGGATACTCAAGCTTGAATGGAATAAAGGGAAACCCGCATACAGATGACATAGAATGGACAAAGCAATGGACCTATCATGTCAGCTATCCTATACAATGTTTTACTCTCATAACGGACGCAGCGGCAGCCATAGCAGCACTGCATTAAAGTGCAGCCGCATTTTATGTTTGTCCTATTAAAAATAAGTTTATAGTAAAATAATCCAAATGTACAATATCAAATAATTTCATTACATTCTTCATATGTATTGATAGTGCAATTTTCTGAACTTATAGCCGTGTGTGTGTGTGTGTGTATATATATATATATATAAACGTTAGACTAAAACTAAAATGCAATATAGTTTGGAAGAGAGGGAGTAACTTGTACGAAATATTTTTTGCATGAAAGAGAGTTCTAGAAAGGCGATAGAGAGATGTAGTACTAGAGCATAGGATAACTGTTAGAAAGCGAAAGGCAAGCAGAAATGTAACGCTTATGTTATTGTGCTAAAGGCTCTCTGGAGTGCTAAAGTCTATAGTATTCCAATTAACTTTTCTTTTGGAAAAAAAACTGGAGCACTTTATATTTATTTATGTTCGATTGAAATTAGAATAAGAAAGGGTTAAATGCATCGGAGGTCCATTAACTTATGCAGGGGTTTCGGTTAGGTTCATCAACTCTGAAAGTTGATTTCTGGGCCCATAAACTTTCTAAGTCGTTCACCATAGGTCTAGCGTGTGACATGGCATGCTGACCGGACAACTCCCAAATAGGGCATTTCATCGAGCAAGTCATGCATGTGAGAGAAGTAGCATGGTCACCAGCGCCGCACGCCGATAGCGCACGCTCCTGCACCCACGCCATCACACACGTGCCGGCGTGCGTCCATGCCCCCGTGCATGCCGGCTGCCGCTCACGAGAGCGATAGCGACGCGCAGGCACTTGGCCTCATCCTTGGCTCTCTTGATGCTTGGCTTCACATCATCGAGCTCCTTCTTGGTTTTCTCCAGCATGGACTGGTTGTTCACCGTTAGCTTCCTTCGACGACGCGAGTGAACAGCTCGGCCTAGTGTTCCTTCAACTGCGCAAGTAGAACAACTCTAGGGAAGAAGGGTTGGGACTCGGGACACGTGACACGCCATGGAGCGCGTGCTGTGAGAGGGCGATGACACAATCACGCACTGGCAGTGGCGCCGGGGCTCCTCCGATGGATGCCGATCATTCGTGCCTCACTGTGCTGATGGTGACGGACCACAGGTGACCCTTCAAGTGTGTCGCCATGGACGAGCATGATGATCCGACGATGCCGACGGCGGCCCCCTTCGGTGGGTCGTGTACAGAGACAGCCTCGATAGGTCCATCAAGGTGCGGCGCGTGTCCGACTCAGATGGTGGCATGGCGCCTGACCTGACGATGACCCCTGCACGCTACTAGAAGCGTTTCCTTGCTGCCGTGTGTAACAGAACCGACCAATTATACGAAATTAAGCAAGAAAATCACCCGCCAAAGTAGATAATTTAGCAAAATTAAGCCCGTATAACCCAGTAGTCCGTGAAACCACGAAGGATTTCAAATCAACCAACATACAAATCAAGATCGTACAAGTTTAGCAGCCACAACCACATATTACATAAAGTTCGCAGCGACAGTTGAATACATCAAAGTTTAGAACATAAAGTTATTATAACCCAAGTTCAATATAAAGCAGCGGAAACAAAAGATTTCATAAACCACACACACTTAGTTCAAATACAGTGGTAGAAGATAGTCACTTTCCACAAAAGCATTAGGTAAGACATACGAAGTGACTATTGCCCTTGGTCCTAGTTGTCACCCATCGCCGGATACAGGCAGTTGATGCAATAGCCATAGTACATCTGACCATCTGCAACAACAATAGAAACAACGTCCTGAGTACGAGAAAATACTCAGCTAGACTTACCCGCCTTAAACCAAAATAAAGTGACACCAAGGAGTATGTAAGGCTTTCTTTTAGTGGACTAGCTGACCCATTTACGAAAAGCATGAGATATCATGAATAAACCATTTTTAAGTACTTTACATCATCATTATTATAACCTATCCAGCTAGGTAAGCACCTATGCTATAGCAATCACTTGATTAACTAATAACATCCAGTTATCAATTCAGGTTTAGCCTTTATCACATCATCCTCATAACCATCTGTGTTCCATCATCGTTACTACGATGCCGTAACTCATGTCAAGTACTCACTATTCAGGAGCGATAGCGATTCGAATCGATTCCTAACCAGCTGGTGATTTATTTCTTACACAAACCACACTCACCCGCTAAAATGAGCTACAGATTACCAATGACATTATCCGGGTAAATGTCGTGGGACAAACTGGAGCCGCAGTACCCAGGGACCGCCCGACAGCTAGGACGCACCTTGGGCTCACTCTTCGCGTCCCCATCATACCCCCTGCATTTTCACAATTTCTGAAAAAGATTTCCTTTTAAACCCGAAAACCACACTGCCTTAATTGCTATGCACACCCGGCTCCCTCACCCCGGATCAGCACAGAGAGACAGACACGCGGGCCCTCGGGTCAAAGGGACCCCACCCGTCGGCCAGCCCCAAACAGAGACGACGCTGACCGGCGTGACCTTGCTGACGGTGAGGTCTCCGGCCAGGCCAAGATGACTGACGTGATCCCCACCCTCGCGCGAACCCAATGGTGCCCGCGGCGTGGCCTAAGGAGCTCGGGAAGCCAGCCGCCGCCGTGCATGGCGGAGTGGCGGCGCGGGTCGTCGACGGTGAGGCGTTCCCAGCTAAGGCAGGGTGAGTGGAGGCGCTCGAGAGCATCAGGGACACGGTGGGGTGCTCGTGCACGAGAAAAGAGGGCGGGAGGTGAAGCGAAGGGGAGGTGCCCATGGAGCGGTTCTTCTCCAGTGAGCAGGCCTGATCTCCGGCAAGCAATTACCGAGGATAGGGGCTATACCACCATGAGCCAAGGCGAGCATGGGCTGCGCGAAGGGAAGACGGTGCTCGGAGGAAGATGGAGGCTCTGGCAGTGAGCTGTGGTGGCCGGAGCGGCCAACTTCGGTGAGCGCGCACACGGTCACGGGGGCGGAGGCGGGCGTGTGGGCTCTGCTGCTGGTGGTGAGAGGAGGGAGTGGAGGAGGAGTGAGCGGGCGCGGCTGGGTGAGCCGAGGCGCGGGTGAAGGCGAGTGCGGGCCATGGGGGGCCACCGGACGCCACCCGGTCGGCGTCGACGGCATGCGGCCGCCACGCCGCATCGAGCGCCTAAGCGCGGTCGGGACGCTGGTGCGCGGCGCGCGCGGGCGCGAGCGCTGGGCTGGGCCGGCCTGCGCTAGTGGGCCAGAAGCAGGGCGCCGGCCCAGTAACGCGAGAAATTGCTTTTCCTTTTATAATTTCAAATCCAAATTTACTAACAGTCCCAAATTCAAAATTTGAAGTAGAAAATGACATTTTTAAGACTTAACCCCAAAACAAAAGTTGTTCAAAATTTAATTCTCTACAACATTGCTGTAAGGCACATTTTGAAATTCCAAACAAATTTGGAAATGGAGATTCAAAGTTCATTTTAAATCAAAATTCCAATTTTCTAGATTATTTTTAAAAGCAAAATTTGGGGAAATTTTGAATATCAAACTTGCTCCAAATTTTATGCTAAACTTTTCTAAATGATTTGTACTAATAATCAAACATGTATTAATAGCATAACAAGCATAACCATGGCATAGTTATATTTGAACAAGCAATTGCAACATTCATGTTTCAATGTTATATTTCACATGTTTCATTTCAATGTTACACTTATATTACATGTGATAATGAATGCAAGATGATGCTCATGCACATGATTTGAAATTCTTAATGCATGCTTAACACTTGAGGTGTTACTGCCCTCCCCCCTTGTAAGAATCTCGTCCCGAGATTTTGAGGTACGAACCATTTGTTATAAAAAATCTTTATAAGCGTTTTGCAGATATTCTCCCGTTTCCCATGTTGCATCACCATCATCATGATGACTCCACTATATCTTATATGTTCTCACCACTTTATTCCGAGTGACTCGATCCTTAGTGTCCAAAACTCGAACTAGTTGCTCATGGTATCCAAGTCTGATTTGATCCGAATGCACCGAGGTTCTATTCTCTCTTCCAGGACACACAAACATTTCTTCAATTGTGATATATGAAAGACTGGAAAGATTGAACCCATTGCTTCTGGTAGTTGTAACTTATAAGCCATGGGACCCTTCTTCTTTATTATCCTATACGGCCCTACAAATCTAGCGGCAAGCTTCTTCTTGATCCTAAACCATTTCTTCTTCATTGGAGTAACTTTCAAATAGACGTAGTCACCAACTTGAAATTCTAGCGGTCTCCTTCTCTTATCTGCATAACTTTTCTAACGTGATTGTGCGGCCTTCATGTTTTGTTGGATAATACGAACCTTTTTCTCAGTTTCGTCAACAAAATGGATTCTGTAAACCCTTCTCTCTCTAGGTTCAATCCAATTCAACGGTGTCCTACACTTCCTGCCATACAATGCTTCAAAGGGAGCCATCTTGATACTTTCTTGGTAACTATTGTTGTAAGCAAACTCTGCCAAAGGTAACCATGATTCCCATGAACCCCTAGATGACAACACACAAGCTCTAAGCATATCTTCAAGGACAACATTAACTCTCTCTGTCTACCCATCTGTCTGTGGGTGGTAAGCTGTGCTACAAACCAAACTAGTACCCAAACCTTTATGAAGATGCTCCCAAAAGTGAGCTATAAACTATGACCCTCGATCAGACACAATTGTCTTCGGTATACCATGCAATCTAACAATTTCTGCGATGTACTTCTTGGCATACTGAGGTGGTCGAAATGCGGTCTTGACTGGCAAAAAGTGAGCTGATTTGGTAAGGCGATCTATAATCACCCAAATCGAATCATTTCCCTTTGGTGTGGTGGGAAGACCGGTGATGAAATCCATACTTATATCATCCAATTTCCAAGTGACAAAGGTTGCAACAAACCCGTAGGTCCCATTTGAAGAGCTTTCACTCTACAACACGTGTCACAACGAGCAACATACGCCACAATCTCCTTCTTCATCTTTGTCCACCAATAACGAGGTCTTAGTTCTTGATACATTTTGCTACTTCCTAGATGGATAGACAACTTAGAATGATGAGCTTCATCCATCAATTGGTTCTTGAGCTCTCGATCTTTTGGTACAATCAGACAATCTTTGAACCATAACACTCCTTTTTCATCCACCCTAAAGTGGTTAGTTGGCTCTTTCTTTATTTTCTCCTTGATATGGAATATTCCCTTGTCTGTTTTCTGGCCTTCAATGATCTTGCTCTCCAAGGTACAACTAACCTAAATATTATGCAATACAACATGATGCAACAAATTGAACCCATCTTCAAATAAAGGTTGCACAACAAGAGAATGTGACTTCCTACATAGGGCATCTGCTATGACATTGGCCTTTCCTGGATGATAGTGTACATTCAGGTTATAATCCTTAATCAACTCTAACCATCTCCTCTGTCGCATATTCAACTCATACTGTGTAAATATGTATTTGAGACTCTTGTGATTTGTGAAGATGTTGCACACATTCCCAAGTAAGTAGTGTCTCCAAATCTTTAGAGCATGCACAACGGCAGCGAACTCTAAATCTTGAGTCGGATAGTTAACTTCATGTTTCCTCAAATGGCGTGAGGCATAGGCAATGACTCTTCCATCTTGCATAAGAACACATCCTAACCCATTCTTGGATGCATCGCAAAACACATCAAACGACTTCTCTATGTCTAGCTGCGCCAGAACAGGAGCAGTGGTTATCAATTCCCGCAAGGTACGGAAAGTTGCCTCGCACTCCTCTGTCCAGGCGAACTTATGGTCCTTCTGTAGCAAACTCGTCATTGGTTTGGCAATTTTTGAGAAATCCAGGATGAAGTGACGATAATAACTGGCTAATCCAAGAAAACTCTGTACCTCATGTACTATGGTTGGTGCCTTCCAATCTATAACCTCTTGTACCTTGCTAGGGTCTACTAAGATTTCACTTTCTGGTAACACGTGACCGAGAAAAAGAACGGTCTTCAACCAAAACTCACACTTACTGAACTTAGCATACAACTGATGATCTTTGAGTCTGGTTAAGACAATTCTTAAATGCTCTACATGATCTTCCTCGCTCTCTGAGTATACCAGGATGTCATCAATGAACACAATCACAAACTTATCCAATTCTGGCATAAAGACCGAATTCATCAGATACATAAAGTAAGCAGGAGCATTTGTCAGACCGAAGGACATGACAAGATACTCGTACAAACCATATCTGGTGGAAAACACGGTCTTAGGTATATCTTGTGGTATAATCTTGATCTGATGGTACCCTGATCTCAAATCTATCTTAGAGAATACCTTGGGTTTTGAAAATTGATCAAACAAGATATCAATCCGAGGCAGAGGATACTTGTTTTTTATTGTCACCGCATTCAGTGGCCTATAGTCCACGCACATTCGTAAAGAGTTATCCTTCTTCTTCTTCATGAACAGTGCGGGACATCCCCATTCAAACGAACTTGGATGAATCAAACCCTTGGTCAACAAATCCTGGAGTTGCTTCTTCAACTCTGCTAATTTATTTGGAGGCATCCTGTAAGGCCTTTTTGAGATCGGTGGTGTTCCTAGGATCAACTCAATAGCGAATTGAACGTCTCTATCCGGTGGAAGACCGAGTAACTCATCTAGAAACATGTCCAGAAACTCGCACACTACCGGAATCTTGGCTAGAAGAGTGGTTTGTACAGCACAGGTCGTACTTGCCAGATCTATTCTCCGAGGTAAAACTACTTGAAATGTGCCTTGCCCGATAGGTTCCTTGAGAGAAATACTTCTTCCTCCAATATCAATTACTACTCCCATCTTATTCATCCAATTCATTCCCATAATTACATCCAGAACTAGCCCAGGCATAACTATCAAATTAAGCTTATACTGTATGTCTGCTATATTCAGGGTTACCCCCTAACTATCTGATTAGTCAACAGATCAGCCCTAGCTGAACTTATCCGATAAGCACATTCTAATTCAACTACCTTTTGCTCATATTTCCTTGCAAATGCTTGACTTATAAATGAATGTGATGATCCAGAATCAAACAAAAGGACTGCAGGATAGTTGTTGATAGAAAACATATCGGCTGTCATGGGCTCTCCTTCTGGGATGTCATCTATGGTGGTGTGGTGCACACGAGCTTGATATTGGTTCTGCTGCTTCTTGGGAAAAGGACAAAACTTCACAAAGTGACCTGATTGATTGCAGTTGAAGCACGGCCCTCTTGCTTGCGTAGTAGCTCCAGACGAACTGCCTTGTCCTGCCTTAGCCTGTGGTACTGCCATCTTGAATGGCTTTTGGTTTCTCTGAGGTTGCTGGGCATTCTGATTCTTCGTCTGTGGTGTCCTAAACCTTGCACCAGGAGCAGGTAGACGATACGCAGAACGATTGGCCATCGGGGCTCTAGGCTAGGATGAACCTGACTCAAAGGCCTTCTTACATGTCTTAGATGCAGCATACACATTGTTGTGTGGCAGAACCACCTAATCTAATGCCCTCCTAAGGGTACTTGTCTTCCACTAGACACTAAGTACCCAAGATAGAGCACTAAACCATGCGATTCCATCGAGCACACCACAAGGGAGAACTCAAAAATCTATAATTTTACATCAGGATCATAAATGAGAGAGTAAAGCTTACAACATCCTTGCCATTTTTTACATCATTTTTAGTACAACATCAGAGTAGTTTGTTATTGGATTATAACAACGGAATATGAAATGTTATCAGTGTTCAGCAGAAATGAAACCATTTAATAATAAGTTAAACATTAACATGATGAACTTTTATAAGCATGAAACGATAACAGGTCATAAGTATTTTCTTTGCAAAACTTTTGGTGAGAGTTTTAATAATTAAACTCTACTCCACATCGTAAAGAAAATCCTCGCTGAGCCCACTAGGAGGTTTCCACACACAAGTGTCAGCTTATCAGCACCTGTCACCTGCAACAGGGTAGAACAAACCCTGAGTACTTAATTGTACTCCGCAAGACTTACCCGTCAGGAGGAAAGAAAAGGACTCCAAGGATTATGCAAGGCTTTTTGGCTTGTGGGTTCATTGTATCTGCAAGAAACATTGCTAAAGGTGCATCCTTATATTTCTTTTTATTAGCAGTCATCATTAGTTCATTAACCAACCATTCTATGTAAGCACCAAAGCTACTTTCAAGCAGGTGGTAAGCAATCAGAACCATTTTCACCATCTTCCATAGTCCTTACTATGATGCCAGATTATAGTCATGTTGGACCGTCGATTTGACGGTGATTCGCGAATCAATGTGCCTAGCTGGGTGCCCCAAAAACACAAGCCTTGCTTGTATCCCGGGCACAAGCAAGACCAACCCGTTCCACTCCTATCAAGGGGTCTAGGTCCCCGTCCAAGCTCGGACTCTAAGCCCCCAACATTGCAGGCCCGACCTCAGTATGGTGCTTAGACCTCCTCAACCCAATATATATAACCACATAAAAACCTGGTCCAGAAAGAGCCAGAACCCACGACAAGAGAGAAACAAGTCTTTCCGCTCCCATAAGTAAGTATATGCTCGGGACAAATAGGTCTATGACCTGACTATGGAATCCAATGTAACGAATGGTCCTTAATCGACACAGGCAGAATAAATGCAATCAGAGCCCTGCTCTGTTGCCCAACCAAGTCTAAGTCCATCCAACCCATTCCACCCGGTCTCCAATTACTATACATATTTATTCCATGTGATAGTACATGATAATAGTAACCACAATATATTTCGTATCTCTCGCGAGTGACAGGCAATCACTCGACTTCTACCGTAGTCCTGTAGCATAGCAATCTACATGATCCTGACATACTAGTGAGGCTCATGGGGTCAGGATATATATATACAAGTGGGTTTCATTCAACTCCTTGAAACTTAATGCACAAGCATAAAATAAAGTGCGGAATAATAGGGGTTATGCACCGGGGCTTGCCTGGGTAACATATAACCAAAGTTAGCATTTCGCCGTGGCAGCACGATCACCATGGCACCATCATTTCTGCTACCTCCAGGGGACTCCACGATCCATCGTATTCCTATTATGATATTCGCGGATACAACACACAGATGTAAATAATCAATCATAGTCGCAACTTGAAATACGATTTTCGTCTCTCACGCAAACTAGCTTAACAACTAACATACTAAGCCGAATATCTTTGCTACCAGCAACGCACTAATACCCCGACAAGTATTTTAGTTATACACCCAAGATATTCCTTTATTTATTTCATTGATTTAAGATATATATTCCAACTAGGGCTCATTAACTATTCTAATAAACTAAGTATTTTGGAGTTACAAAAATTATAGTGAGCACTTAAATAATGCCAGGAACCTACCGAAATTTCTAGAATTATTACTAGTATAGATTAATCTTGGAAATTCATACAAGTTCATATTTTCAAAATGTTAAGCCTCTCAATTAATTAACGAGCTTTTGAAAACATTATAAGACTATGTGAAATAAATGCACTAACATATAGAGAATGATTTTAGAAACCAAACAAAGCTTGTTTCACAATTTTTGGATCCCTATTCCATTTGATATTGACTTTACAAGTTTGCTTCAGAACTAAATTAGAAATGCATTTAGGAAAATGAAAAGGCCGTCGGCAACCCATTCAGCCCAAAGGCCCAGCGCGGGGCGCGAGCGCGTGTGAAGGGTCGAGATGGCGGACTAGAGGGGGGGTGAATAGTCCTTTCTAAAACTTAAACGCGTTGGCTAACCAAAACAAATGCGGAATTAAACTTATCGGTCTAGCCAAGACTACACCCCTCTATCTAAGTTCTCTAGCACCTTGCAAAGATCCTAATTAAGCAACTAAGGTGCTAAGCTTACCAAGAGCTCACCTACTCAATTCTAGAGCAAGGTCACACAAACCTATGCACTAGTACTTTGCCAACCGAGGGAGCTCCTACACAACTAGTGAAGCAAAAGCACAAAGCTCCTAAGCTCACTAGCAAAACTCAATAACAAGGCAACTAATGCCAAATTAGAGAGCGCAAGTCACTTAGCTACACAAACTAAGCAATGTGACTAACAAGGTTACACAAACCAAATTAGTCACGCAAGGGGAAGCTTCTAGCTACACAAGCAAGAAGACAACTAGCAAGCTACACAAGCAAACTAGTTAAGAGAGCAACTACACAAGCACAAGTGTATATGAAAGTAAATACAAGCTTGTGTTGTACGAAGGCAAACCACCGAGAAGATGAAGAACAATGTTGACACGGTGATTTTTCTCCCGAGGTTCACTTGGTTGCCACCAAGCTACGTCCCCGTTGTGTCGACCAACACTTTGTGGTTCGGCGGCTAATCGGTCACACACCGAGCCTCTCAAAAGGCACCGCAAGAACCCACCATAAAGTGTGGTAGCTCAATGACACGCTCAACTAGAGTTGCTCTTCGCGATCCCCGCGGGGTGAGCACAATCCCCCTCACAAAGCTTCTCCGGAGCCTCGCACAATCTTCTTGCGAGCTTCGACGGAGCCACAAGCCACCAAGCCGTCTAGGAGGTGGCAACCTCCAAGAGTAACAAGCACCACCGGCTTGCAACACGATCACCTAGTGCCACACGATGCAATCTCTCAAAGCAACGCACTAGAATCGCTCTCTCACTCGATCCGATGAACACTATCAAGCATGAGTGAGTTAGAGGGCTCCCAAGCACTACCACACAAGTCACAAAGACTATAGTGTACTCAGCAACCGGCCATGGCCGGCCACAACGTCTATTTATAACCCCACAGTCAAATAGAGCCGTTACCCCTTCACTGGGCAAAAATCGGAACGACCGGACGCGCCGGTCGAAACTGACCGGACGTGCTCAACCGCGTCCGGTCGCCCTGCGCCGTCCACGTGTCCACCGAATTCAAACGCGACCGTTAGATCCTCCAACGGTCACTGCGCGCTAACGGTCAAACGCGATGACCGGACGCGCTGCTCAACCGACCGGACGCGCCGGTCGCACAGTACCACGCGCCCGCGAAGCAACGACCAGACGCGCTCTACGCAACGACCGGACGCGCCGGGATCGACCGGACGCGCCGGTCCCGTAACTGACCGGACGCGCTGGTCAAGTCTGAGTCGCGCACAACGAAACAATGACCGGACGTGCGGTTAGAACTGACCGGACGCGACAGTGCCCGCGTCCGTTCGGAGTCCAGTAAGCTCCCTGATCGACCGGACGCGTCCGGTCGACTGTGACCGGACGCGCCACGCGTCCGATCAACAAACCGAAAAACGCGCACACGCTGAACACTGACCGGACGCGTCTGGTCAAACACAGACCGCGTCCGGTGCAGCGTCCGGTCACTCCAGTGACCTCCATTCGCCTCCGTTTCTTTTCCGACTTCTGGCGTAGTGGAAAATAGGCATTTCATATCCCCAAAAACGCCTGAATCCCGCGCTCGCACGCTCGGCAGGAGGGAGAGAAGACCCCAAACCCTCTCTACCGCTCAAACTCCACTGCCTTCGCAAAAGTGCTAACACCACCAAGTGATCTTGTCATGTGTGAGTGTGTTAGCATTTTCACAATCATTTTAACGAAGGAGTTAACCACTCAACTTGCCACGCCACTCGATCCTAGCAATGATGCAAAGTTAGATCACTTGAGTGGCACTAGATGACCGATATGCAAACAAGTTTGCCCCTCTTAATAGTACGGCCATCTATCCTAAACCCAGTCATCAACTTCTCTACACACCTATGACCGGTGAAATGGAAATGCCCTAGGTTATACCTTTGCCTTGCGTATTCCATTCCAACTCCTCCGACGTTGATGCAACACATGCACCAATCAAATCACAAATGATATGATCCACTTCATATCATCATGTGACCTTGGTCCATCGATCTTGACCTCACTTGCTCTTCACCATTGCGTCGGTCCATCGGCGCCAAGTCATGCTCAAGCTTCACCGTCACACGCGGTCCCTCACTCCAAAGCCTCTGACTTGCCCTTCACACTTGCAACCGGTCCGTCGAGCCAAGCCTCATCTTGATCTTCGTCACCTTGGCCACATGACTCCATGTCATGTCTCATATGCAATGAGCTCCTTCATGACACCATCACATGTGGACTAATCTCCTGTGTATCTCACATAACCACATATTAGTCCACCTAAGTTGTCACTCAATTACCAAAACCAAACAAGGACCTTTCAGCGTGCACAGCAGGTTGGCCCACAAACGGCCCGCGACGGGGAGCCCACGCGCGCACGACAATTATGCAAAAGAGGGCTCCTATCTTTAGTAAATCAAACGACTCTATGAACTACTATTTCCACATACTCAAACTTTGCACCGCAGTCCCTGGAACAAGTCTCCTTCGTAACGGGGCAGTCCTCGACGTCGCCTACGCACGACGACGCGGCTCCAGCCAGTGTTGCGTGACCACGCCGGCCTACTGAGTGACATGCCGGCCCGGTGAGCAAGCCGACGAGCACCGTAGAGCCAAAACGGAACCCTAGGTGGCGGTTGGTCGCTACACGATGACCCTTACTGCGCTGCCCATGCTGGCAGACTAACCACCACGGTGGCACATCTGGTACGATGATCCTATGGTCTATCTAGGCAGTGGAGGATGCAGGGGAGCAAGAGTGGCCTACCACAAGGATGGTCATGCCACTGTTTGAGGTAGAGGAAAACCGAGGAACTCCGGCCACGTGCACCCGTACCGCACGGCGACGCTCCGAGCTGGCATCCCCATGTCGCCTCATCACCGACGGCAGACCTAGTCAAGGTAATGCGAGCATCGGATGGAGAAGATCAAAGCGGACTCGGGGATACGAGGAATTGAATTACTACCTATTGAACGGTCTTACCTCCCCGTCCTACTGACTCGGCGGCGTACCTACCCAGTGGCAAGCAATTCGCCACATAGACTGTCGGGAGCGCCTGGCCGGGCTTGGGAACAGGGAAGGCAACCAGCTGGCTCCCTATGCGATCCCCGGGCAAGAGGAATTCATTGCGGAGCTGAGCTTGCCGAAAAGGAAGGGGAAGAAGGGCGGTGACTCTGCGTACAGGGGGGATAAGAGGAGGTCACGCGAGCGAGGCGATTGGATTAAAATCGGTGGCTCCGTTCGATAGCGGCAACGCAAACACACGCACAGTACATGCGACAACAGAGGCCAAAACGTGACACGCTTGAGTTGGCGTGGCCAGGGCCGAGCGAGGCTCACCGGCGTCCGCTTGCGGGGACAAGCGAGGCAGGGGGTGTCCCATACCCCTGTGACCAGGTCAACGACCCAACGCGGCGGCAGTGGCGTATACCTAGGGCACAACGCGGTAGGTGAATCAGAAGGATGGAACGGCACCACGTCGGTAGGGCGATCCCCACCACAGCCATGGCTCGGTTCTCGTGCATGGCCCGATGACCTAAGCGTGCGCACAGCGATAGCCATCCAAGCGTGGTGTGCACGGGTAGCGGGAGCCGGCCCACGGCCGACCGGACCGGCCAACGCCAGGCCAAGGCGCAGCGTGGGGCCACCCAACCGCGCGAGCCAGCCAGCGACAACAGGCCGACCACAGCCCAGGTGCGACACCAAGGATGCTATGCACGCGTGGTGACTGCACCCACCGCCTGAACGGACAGGATCGGTAACGTGCACACCTTTTAAAGCGAATCGAAGATGGCTAATTATCACGACTGGGGTTCGACTATCTCCCTCATCCTAAAGCCAATGGCATGAGCTTCCTATCGCCGCAATCGTTAACACCTGAGAGCAGCTAGAGGAAGAGATAGAGCAATGCCAACATCGGTTCATCACGGGAATGCCAGTTCGCGCACAGAACGCCGACACCCGGTTCGCAGTGCGTTCTAGCAGAGTTTACGCAAATTTTTTGAGGACAACAATACACGCGACACCACTATGAGCTATACCAAGCTTAAGTACCCTCCTAGAAGCAATTGATGGTATAAAAACATGAAACTAGTGTTTAATCATTTTTGTTAGAATTCACATACCAAAATAGCATTGTCTTCTATTTTCCCATATTTAGAAAAAAAAACAAGGCTGCATCTAGAACCTACAGCCCTGAGCACTTTTGCCCTAATTTTTAAGAGGTATAAACCTTGCCGATTCCAACTAATTAACATAGCATGCCATAGTCCATACTTCACACTATCTTGTAGAAACAACTAGGTAGATACTATTTTATTATTTCGCATGTTCGCCAAAAAGATACTTCTTAAACTTGAGTTACACCACATTGGTGCTCATAGAATGTGTTTGCGCACTTAAAGCCCAAAATGACTTATTCTATTTTTCTATTAGGATTTTTATTAGCAAGTTTACGCATTACGTAAACTAACTTACAATACTTATTTTGATTTTTCTCAGCCATAAACGTGAGTCATATAATATTTGTTTATCAATTCATGTGACTTGTAAATCTAAAATCCGAGGAACTTGTTGTGGTAAATTTGCTTAGTCCTTAACTAAGGAGCTAAGCAAGCTTGTAACACCAGAGGTGTTACATGTTGTTCTTTTCTTGCTTCAAGCAGTCACTAACGAAGTCATTGAAACCAGTCCTCGTGTTGGTACCCACATGTTTCATCATCTTAGGATTCAGATCTCTCTTGAAACTCGCGATCTTCTTGGCATCGGTATTCACCATGTCAGAGGCATAGCGACTTAGATTGTTGAATGCATGTAAATATTGTGTCACAGTCTTGGTGTCTTGATTCAGTGCTAGAAATTCTCCAAGCTTTATTTCTGTCAGACCCGGTGGAATGTAAACTCCATGAAAAGCCTCAGTAAATTCCCTCCAAGTAATGTGGGCATTGAGGGGAAACGTGGTGCGATGATGCTTCCACCATATTCCTGCAGGGCCTTGCAGTTGATGAGCTGCATACTCCGTCTTCAGTACCTCCGTTATTCTTAGTACACAGAACTTATCTTCCATGATGTTAATCCATTCTTCGGCATCCAGTGGCTCTGCCGCTTCCTTGAAGATCGGTGGCCTGGTGTCCATGAAGTCCTTGAAACTGCTATACTAGTTTGCCTCGTGTCTGCCCTGGTTTAACCCACGGTGGGTGTTGTCCGCAATATTGCGCAAGGCAGCCTCCATGTTTTGCTGCATACCCGCCATGTTTCGCTGAATTCCAAGGAACTGTGTGAAGAACTGTTCCACGGTGTACGGTGGAGGAGGAGGTGGGGGTGGATCATGGTTCTCGTTCCCGGTAGCACTGCCACCTGCCTCAGTGGTGTCATAAACCGTACGGCGAGTGTTCGGCATATGCATATTTTAGCAACAGTAATTATTAGGCGATGTTGTAATAACTGTAGTTGAATAAAAAATTATGTCGTACTGAATTTACTGGAGAGAATAAATTCATACAATAAAACAGAGGCACAATATGTCATTCCAATTAACACAACATCACTAATTAGATTAATTAAGCGCAACACATTACGTCTATTACAACCAAGGCGCCAGCATACATATACTGGACTTTTGATGTTCAGATATCGTCACAAACACATCCAAGTTTTCCAACATTAGATCAAGGTCTTAGTCTTTCTACTCAAGAGTACATGCTAAAATGCCAACCGTGCAAAAGATCGGCACAAAAGAAACCCTAGTAGCTAGCGCACAACTACTAGCCTACTCGCTGTGGTCGCTGTCTAAGTCAAAGACGTCGCCATGGTCACCATCGTCTTCATCCTCATCAGCCGGTGCTTCTGGCTCTGCGGGGTCCTCGTCCTCGTCTAGATCCATCTCTGCTACGCCAGGAGGAACGTAAGGGTGGAGCTAGTTGTGCAGTTGATGAACCTCCTCATGCAGGTTGTCATTGTACTCCTCAGCATTGGCCAGTTGCTGCTCTAGATCAACCTGTCGAGCTCTCAGAACATCTTCTACAGACCAGGCTTCATTCCTCTGGTGGAGCATATGGATCAACATGCGCTCAGCGTTCCTATTAGCGGTGGTTAGTCACTCAAGCTGCTCTCTCAGTGCATGGACATCTCCCTCAAAGACTCTAGTCCTTTGGGTCATCTGATCCCTCTGACGGGTCAACTGAGCCATCTCTGCATTGAACCTCTCAATCTCAGCGTTGTGATCCCTCTAAAACTGACGTCTATCATCGCGGGCCTGGCCAAGAGCACCAGACACACGTCTCAAGCTACCTTCTACTCTATTGAAAGTCTTCATCATCGCGAACATGGCACTCATAGCATGGTTGTTACAGCTCTGCGCTTCTGCTGCACTAATCTCTAGAGGTCTTCCTCTGGCCTGCTGCCATGAGTCAGTGGAGGGGTTGCCCCTCGGAAAGACTCCAGCCATAACGGCTGCCAACTCCTGAGGAAAACGATCCATGATGTTCCTCAGGACCCCAAAAGTTGCCCTGTTAGCTGCCTCCTCAGCGGTCCTGCCAGTTGACTCAGCACCAACCGGTCCACTCAGAACCGTCACCTCAGGGACGAACAATAGCCTCCACAGTGACCAACAGTCCATCACCCAGCTGCTCATTGGTCCAAAAATAGCGGGGCTCCATTCCATCGGGATAGCCTACATGGCTGAGCACTCTCCATAAGAGCGTAGACATCCCAAACTCTCCAAGAAAGGTGTGTCACTGACGGGTTCGTGGAGCAAGTTGATCGCAGGGAGCTCTACCTCTAGTGGACTTGCGAGCTGTCTGCTTGGTGCGTGCCATCTGTAGTAAAATTTTATTACCCCCGTGAGAACAGATATTAAGTTGTCATTTTTATCAAAATAGAATAATCAACTTATAAGGGGAGGAACAATGCCATGAATGATATGCAAAACAACATGATGCATGCATGTTCTGTACGTTCTCACAAACTTAGAAAAATAACAATTACTGGCGGTATAGACGGTGGCATACAACGGTCTCTCATAAATACATAACTAATACATACTACACGATAGCGCTGTTATATACCTGCAGAAGATTCACTTTAGCCCAAACCCTGACAGTATGAATAATATGCATAAAAGCGGTAAAGTAATCTATTCGCTCTACACGCATCCCCAGATACGCGTACAATGGTAGTAACTACCCAAACTATCGTCCTATTGATGACATTGTCACCACGGGACAGAATTTCCCACACATTGGATACCTTCATATAAACATGCATATAACACGTTTATAATTCGGCATCATATAAGCACTTCCCTAGATCGGCAGTGTATCCGATCATGCTCTCACAACTCTCACTTACCGAGGCGTAGAGGCAATTGATCCAAACATTATCACTTAAGCGAATGACACTCATACAATAGCACGTTGTATGAGCAACAAAATAGAAATATGATGCAAGGACCCCCAAGTCAGTACTTAAATAAGCCATCTAGAGACCTTAACTGGGTATAAAGGATATGACCACTGTCACACTATTAAGTTTTAAATCTTAGGTTTAAACACTGTTTTGTTTTAAATACACATGTAAACAGTAATCTGCAAAACCTTGCTCCGATGCCAGCTGTAACAGAACCGACCAATTATACGAAATTAAGTAAGAAAATCACCCGCCTAAGCAGATAATTTAGAAAACTTAAGCCCGTATAACCCGGTAGTCCGTGAAACCACGAAGGATTTCAAACCAACCAACATACAAACCAAGATCGTACAAGTTTAGCAGCCATAGTCACATATTACATAAAGTTCGCAATGACAGTTGAATATATCAGAGTTTAGAACATAAAGTTATTACAACCCAAGTTCAATATAAAGTAGTGGAAGCAAAAGATTTCATAAACCACACACACCTAGTTCAAATATAGTGCCAAAAGATAGTCACTTTCCACAAAAGCATTAGGTAAGACATACGGAGTGACCATTGGCCTTGGTCCTAGTTGTCACCCATCGTCGGATACAGGCAGTTGATGCAATAGCCATAGTACATCTGACCATCTGCAACAACAATGGGAACAACACCATGAGTACGAGAAAGTACTTAGCTAAACTTACCCGTCTTAAACCAAAATAAAGTGACACCAAGGAGTATGCAAGGCTTTCTTTTAGTGGACTAGCTGACCCATTTGTGAAAAGCATGAGATATCATTTAAGTACTTTGCATCATCGTTATTATAACCTATCTAGCTAGGTAAGCACATATGCTATAGCAATCACTTGATTAACCAATAACATCCAGTTACCAATTCAGGTTTAGCCTTTATCACATCATCCTCATAACCATCCGTGTTCCATCATCATTACTACGATGTCATAACTCATGTCAAGTACTCACTATCCAGGAGCGATGGCGATTCGAATCGATTCTTAACCTGCTGGTGATTTATTCCTCACACAAACCACACTCACCCGCTAAAGTGAGCTACATATTACCAATGATAATATCCGGGTAAACGTCGCGGGACAAACTGGAGCCGCAGTACCTAGGGACCGCCCGATAGCCAGGACGCACCTTGGGCTCACTCTTCGCGTCCCCATCATACCCCCTGTAGCACCAATACGCGCACCCATGTAGGTCTCGGCCCGAATAATGCCACTAGCTTCGCGGTCGAAAGGTACTTTATTCGGCCAGCTAAATGTGAGGCATGCGTTCAACATGACAAGAGGGACAAGCAACGATCGGTCCTTAACCGACACAGACGGAAAACTAATAACATGACAAGAGGGACAAGCTAAATGTCTGGTTGCCTCCAACTTTTCCGTCCGGTCTTGAGTTATCCATCAACACATGGTTATTTCTAGGATTTCATCCATTCCATAGCTAAAACATTCCAGTAACCACCTATAATTGCAGGTGACCGAAAATCACCGATCACTATCGGTCTAAGTAAGGCTAAGCGGTATTCGATCCTAAACCTAACAGGGTACAAAGGTAATAAAGTAGGCAAGGATAAAATTAAATGCATCAACGGTTTCACTCAACTCCTATAACCTAATACAACAATATATGAACTCATATATATAAAGAATTCTTTTTATAAAGTAAGAGACTTAGAATGCTCCGGGGCTTGCCTCGCTCAAAGAAACTAGGTTGGTGGTCCACACACTCAGGTAGATCCTCTTCTTGCTCGTCTACCTCGGGCACCTCCTGTGCCAGGGTTTCTTGTGGATCGGACCGAGTCTGTTCCTCTTGCACTGCCACTAGCGCTTCCTCCTGCGATCCTATATGATGCAAGTGTATAAGTGAATATGCAAACGGTGCATCGAATGCGATGGCATGCGACGATCATAATGACATGATGTGCGGATGAACACATTGACCTTATGGGATAGCATAAAGGAAAAAGTATTCTACACGGTGGTCAACGTCATTCAAAAGGTAGTTACCACTAGTGCATGTCATCTACTGCATTCTCTTCTGCTAATAATTCTCGTCTTTTCCACTGACTAACATGTAACCCTAACATGGGTGCTACTACACCTTATCAACACAACCACATTAACTTGTCAAGCACTACCAGCAAGTGATTTGGTGCTTCAAAGATACACCAAAGCTTCATTATTAAACTAATGATCCATAAAGAATATTACTTTATTTTCACTTTAAATTATGGTTACAACAGCAACCCATATTTCTATTGCATAGAAAAAATCTATAAAAATTACAATAGGATAGTCCTACTCTAAGTAGCCTACCATAAAATTTTTATGGGATTTGAATAAGTAAAACAGCCTACACAAAAATAACAAACTATGACATAAAAATGAGCATAAAAATACTTTGTACTATGAAAAGTATCAAACAACAGATTTAGTATTTTTCCCATGATCTACACAGTAAACAAACACTATACCAAATTTATCATATGCTTTTTTTATACAAATTTCTCTCTAGCAAAAATAACAAAAATCAGCCAATAAAGGCACTTGAACTACACATCCAAATTTTTCTATAGAATATGCATGACATATATATTTTCATACAAAGTGTATCACATAAGAAGAATAACAAACTTGGAATCATATTTTTCTGAGCTTCCTATGATTCATTATGCATTTTCTAAGAAAACAGCAATTATAAGAATTAAATAAAACCCTATACAAAAGTATCACAAATTTGACATACAATATTTTTATACTGCAGATCTACTCCTAAGAAGTCTACCAAAATTGGTTTCAACATTTTTGGAGCAATATTTTTCAAGATATGATTTTTGGAAGCATTTTCACAATTTCTGGAAAAGATTTTCTTTTAAACCGAAAATCCACACTGCCTTAATTGCTACGCACACCCCTCTCCCTCACCCCGGATCAGCACAGAGGGACAGATAAGCGGGCCTCGGGTCAAAGGGACCCCACCCATCAGCCAGCCCCAAGCAGAGACGGCGTTGACCGGCGTGACCTCGCCGACGGTGAGGTCTCTAGCCAGGCTAAGATGACCGGCGTGATCCCCACCCTCGCGCGAACCCAACGGTGCCCGTGCCGTGGCCTAAGGAGCTCGGAAAGCCGGCGTGCCGCCGTGCATGGCGGAGCGGCGGCGCGGGTCATCGACAGTGAGGCGTTCCCGGCCACGGCAGGGTGAGTGGAGGCGCTCGAGAGCATCAGGGACACGATGGGGTGCTCGTGCGCAAGAAAAGAGGACAGGAGGTGAAGCGGAGAGGAGGTGCCCACGGAGCGATTCATCTCCGGTGAGCAGGTGTAACATCCAGGCCCGGCGCATGGCCCAGGCCCACTCTACCGAGAAGTGGTCCCACCTACTTAGCAATCCGCTTGAACTTTCGTCCTCGCTTCGCTCAAAACGGTTAACCGAAGGTTACTACACGTCCATAACCCTGATATTTAAGTCGGTCTGGCGATGCTTGGAGCCACAGCATAGACTAAACAGTACCCGATCTACAGTAACACGAATTTGGCCTAACCCATTTCGCGAGCTATAGTACTTCACGTGAACAGTGCCCGAACTGCAGTAACACGAATTTGGCCTGGCCCAATCCGTGAACTACAGTATCGGCGTGAACAGTGCCCGCTACAGTACCCCCAGAAGTCTGGATATAACACTACCCATACCTAATTTGGGCCCACTTGGCCCATGGGCTGTTACAGCAGGCCCAATCTCCGGCAAGCAATTACCGAGGATAGGGGCTATACCACGGCGAGCCAAGGCGAGCACGGGCTGTGGAAGGGAAGACGGTGCTCGGAGGAAGATGGAGGCTCTGACGGTGAGCTGTGGTGGCCGGAGCGGCCAACTCCGGCGAGCGCGCGCACGGTCGCAGGGGCGGAGGTGGGCGCGCGGGCTCTGCTGCTGCTGGTGAGAGGAGGGAGTGGAGGAGTGAGCGGGCGCGGCTGGGTGAGCCAAGGCGCGGGTGAAGGTGAGCGCGGGCCATGGGGGCCACCGGACGCCACCCGGTCGGCGTCGACGGCATGCGGCCGCCACGCGGCATCGAGCGCCTAAGCGCGGTCGGGACGCTGGTGCGCGGCGCGCGCGGGCGCGAGCGCTGGGCTGGGCCGGCCTGCGCTAGTGGGCCGGAAGCAGGGCGCCGGCCCAGTAACGCGAGAAATTGCTTTTCCTTTTATAATTTCAAATCCAAATTTACTAACAGTCCCAAATTCAAAATTTGAAGTAGAAAATGACATTTTTAAGACTTAACCCCAAAACAAAAGTTGTTCAAAATTTAATTCTCTACAACATTGCTGTAAGGCACATTTTGAAATTCCAAACAAATTTGGAAATGGAGATTCAAAGTTCATTTTAAATCAAAATTCCAATTTTCTAGATTATTTTTAAAAGCAAAATTTGGGGAAATTTTGAATATCAAACTTGCTCCAAATTTTATGCTAAACATTTCTAAATGATTTGTACTAATAATCAAACATGTATTAATAGCATAACAAGCATAACCATGGCATAGTTATATTTAAACAAGCAATTGCAACATTCATGTTTCAATGTTATTTTCACATGTTTCATTTCAATGTTACACTTATATTATATGTGATATTGAATGCAAGATGATGCTCATGCGCATGATTTGAAATGCTTAATGCATACTTAACACCTAAGGTGTTACACCGTGCTCGTGGGTGCCCTACACGGTGACGCCGAAGCCGAGTCACATGGGCGTGGCGTGGCACGAGTGAATGGGCAGAACGGGTTCTAGTCTCTTGCGACCTCATGGTGGCCTCCCGCGCTCGCATCATCGCCGTGACCGCGTCGTCCGCGGCGGCCGCATGAAGGCAAGGGCGTGCGATGGTGCTAAGCCAGAGCAGGCGGAGGAGGGTATGGGGTAGATGTGGGTGCTTGTTGGGGGTGGCGTGCAGCAAGTGTTGCATAGCTCATGGGGGTGGCGGCCGGCGTGCGCCGGAGCAGCAAGGATGAGCGTGGGTGATGGCGTGGAGGCAAGGGCGCACGCTATCGTGTCGGTGATGCTTTCTCTCACGTCCATGTCACAGCTAGATGCACGCTGTCGGAGGCATGCGCTCGATGAAATGGTTCAGCTGAGAGTTGCCAAGTTAGTGTGATATGTCACAGCTAGATGCACACATGGACTAGTACGGACTTGTGGTGAACGACTTTAAAAGTTGATGGACCCGAAAATCATTTTTTTGGAGCTGACGGACCTAACTGAAACCTCTCCATAAGTTAATAGACCTCCGGTGTATTTAACTCAATAAGAAATGACATAGGTAGATTCAACTAAAAAGGCTATTATGTAATATGATGTTTTGGCAGTTTATAACACCCGTATATTATATTTGCCATTTCAAAAAAAGATTCAACTGAAAAGGCTATTATGTAATATGATGTTTCTGCAGTTTACACCAGTATATTATATTTGCCGTTTCAAAAAAAAACAGTATATTATATTATGATAAAAATCAATTATATAGTTCTTGATATGAAGAAAAAGAATCTATAGTAATTATGAAACAAATACATGTATAAGCATTGGTGCTTTTAGTATGAAAACCCTTTTTGCGTATTAAGATCACACTAACAATTTATTCATTCTTCATTCACAAAAGACTGAAACTTGAAGATCTGTTAGGTACACAACAAGGCAACAGCCCCCACAATGATCGTCGTACACTGCTGTCATACATAAAATGAATTTACAATAAATATCACATACTTTGTCTAAGTATAGTAAAATTAATATGGTCAATCCCAATAGGGACAGATACCTTTTTGGTTGCTTTAAAACTTCAATTACATGCATCCCACATGGATCTTCCTGCAGTTCTTTATGGAGAGGGAGTATTGCAGATGAGAGAACAGGTTGCGTATTCATTCAAATACATATATTGAGCGATTAAAAAAAATATACATCGAAGTAGCACATATACAAGAGATATATCAAGAAATTTCTTCATTTATAGATATTATTAAAAACGAGTAAACCATCTGCGCACAAATCTGCAAAGTATATCAGTATTCACCTGTTGCTTATGTGGTAGCATTGTATCGAATATTATGTCATCAGTATACTTAAATCATGTCCTGCCGTACCCAACCAAGATCCACTGTAATATAATTCAACAAGTTAACTATGCACGCAGCTAAGAACAACGTTTCTGAGTCGAAGAACAGGCAGATGAACGGCTGGTCCAGAGATGACGACAGGCATATCTCATTTTTGAGAAACGGTTCACGCAGTGCTTATATTAGCTACAGTTCTGTTCAACGTATGAAATCAGATTATTATTCCCAGCATAATTCCAAGATATTGTTCATTCACGAGTGCAAATACCTTTTTTTTCAAAAGCACAAATACTAAATACCCTTTGTCGGGTCAATGCGTCGACTAATTAACCAGTTTTTTTTTCTCTATGAGAGTACATGAGTAGCTAAGGTAGATGAATAGTTTGTGCTGTCGTGTGAAATCTTCTCTGATTCCTACAGCTACCTACTAAACAGATGCATGTACAACTGTCTCCGTTAAATATATGAGCAGTAGCTCACCAATATTTACAACAACAACAATATAGCCTTTTGTTCTAAGTAAGTTGGGGTAAATATTTATTATTATAAAAACATAGCATGCTCACGAGTCATGCATGCATATATATGATTCCCCCAATTCTGATGCACCGGTTCCGTCTCCAAATAGAGAACAGGCTAGCCGACAGAAGCACGCCCATACTCCCTATAGCTCAACATGCCATGCTATGTTAGTATCAAAAAAAAAACATGCCATACTATGTTTTAATGCGCCAAACGCTGTAACACTCCACGTGCCCGTCTCCCGACATAAAATCACCGAGGAATGGAGATCCCGTGCCTGCTTCTGCAACACCGCCACAGAAAGATAAAAGTTTCGTTTAGCACCGTTGATCAGGTAGCAACAGGCAGATTAATTAAGCCACAGAAATGTCAAACCATGCATTAAGTCCCCGCGCTCCTTTACTTCAGCAGGACCAATGATTAGCTGTGGCATATAGTAGTACGTGTGTGACGCGAGGGAGCAGCTTTCGCACGGTTTGTAGCCGCACACGTACCTTTCTTTTATCAGGCTGTGTTCAGTTCCCCGAAAAAGAATAAAAAAAAAAGTACTGTAGCATGTTTTGGTTTTATTTGGCAAATAGTGTCCAACTGTTGACTAATTAGGTTCAAAACGTTCGTCTCACAAAGTACAACCAAGCTGTACAATTAGTTTTTGATTTTATCTACATTTAGTACTCCATGCATGTATCGCAAGTTTGAGATGACGGAATTTTTTTTGCATAGTGTTTTTTTGAGGAACTGAACACAGCCTCAGTGGAGGCTCAGGCTCTTCAAGTGTCCTCGGCGAGTACTATATCGTCATCATCATCGGTCACCACCGACCCCCGTACGCACAGCGGCACAGAGTACACAAATCTGGGCTGGATCCGCTATAATCAAAGCGCCTTTGCCTTCCTTCAGCTAATTCCCTTTCTTTTCTGCCTCTTGTTTAGGGATGAAAACCGATCGGATACGGACGGATATCACTGATATCGTATTTGTTTTCATATTTATGTTCGGATTCGGATTCGAATACGGATAATATAAAAAATATCGGATAGAATACGATTGGATATCGACATCATAAATATGTGATTTAAATATTCGGATACGAATACGGTATCGGATGTTAAATATACGGACTTGATACGGACAGATTAAAACCCCTCTAAACGAATTCGGTCTCGAATACGATCGAAAAATATCCATACCGTTTTTATCGCTACTCTTGCTGCTTTGGCAGCAGCAAGGCCGCTTTTGGCTTTGCATCTACTCCAGTTCCTGGCTTCATGCCCAGATCGATCAGTATCAGCAAGTACATGTACACTTGGGGCAGTTGCTTGCGCAGGCTGTCAACTGCAGCAGGGCAGCACGAGCTGCAGCGGTGTTCCCCGCTGCTCATCATTCATTTTGCGCGTGATTGGTGCCCTGCACCCAGCCCGGCCTGGCCGGTGGCATGCAGAAACCAGGCGTTTGGTGTCCTGCTGCGAGGCCAGGGCCTGTCCCGCCGCATGCAAATCGCCCTGCCGGGCCTGGCTCGGAAGGAACGCAGCTAGCCTCCGTTTCTTTGGAGCCTGGCTCGCATGGGCGCTCCTCGTGACTCGTCCGTGGGAGAGTGGGTGCAGCAACAACAAATGAACCAGCCAACCAAACAACAGATGCACTCGTCCTGTACGTACTTATGCACTCAACCAAACATCAAGGCCTTAGACGCAGCAAGCCTGTCTCAACTTGGCGGAGAAGCGAGCCAGGCTCTCCTCGCCATGGAACCAACCACACCCTTTATGGATTTGGTCCCCGCATCCCCCGATCACCCAATCATTTAGATCTAGCTGTGCAAGAAATAGTGCGAGCTAGAACCTACTCCTCCTATGTACCGAACGATGGATTGGATTCGTGCTACTGCGGATGAAGTACGTAGATTTCATCATATGTCTAATACACTATATAAATTCATTCTGCACCCTGATAGATCTTTCTTACCGCCAGTAATAATAATACTAGTAAGTAAACAAACAAGCTAATAAATATTGTAGTCAAGCTACAATAAAGATGCCAGGTCCTTATCAAAAAAAATAGAATAAATAAAGATGCCAGGTTAACTAACTATATGAATCTTCAGGTTAGTCAGTCAATAATTAGTAACAAAGGTTATTGCTAGCAGGTACTCGTAGCTACAGAGCATAGTATTGAACAGTATGGGCGTATGGCAGCCAACGTATGGCAGCCAACTGCGCCTAGAAAATAATTGCCGTCGTACCCAACCCAACTCCCAACTAGGAGGAGAGGAGCATAAATCCTAGAGAGGAAGAGTACAATGGCCTTGTTTAGCAAATTTGGGATTCAAATTTTGCATAGTAAATGTCTCGGCACACTGTAGCAATTTTGTTTTTATTTGATAATAATTATCCAAATATTAATTAATTAGGCTTAAAATATTTGTCTCGTAAAGTACAACAAAACTGTGCAATTAGTTTTTGATTTCATCTATATTTAGTACTCCATATATGTACCGATATTTTGATGTGATGGGAAATCTTCTTTTTGTATAGTGAAATTTAGGAGTGAATTTGAGTACGGCGAATGAAGATACTGTGGGAAGCACAGTGGACGGATGCACACATACCTTGGGGCGGGCCGGTACAGAGCACCGCCGCTGTTGCACATTTGCCCGTCTTATCTGCTTGTCCATTTCCTTCCGGACCCCCACCTTATCTCACGCAGGGCAACAGTGCAGCTGCCCTCCCGCTCGCTGTTTACTACCCCTCTCTACCAAGACCGATAGAGGGCGAGAGCTCCCAACCTTCCTCCGATCCTGTAGCCAAGACACCTAAGGCTGAGCTTCTGAGGAACAAGCAGCAGGAGAAGCAAATCCGTTAGCCGTCGCGTTCGATCAACAGCCAACCTGCTGTTGCGTGTTGCACCGATAGACGTCTGCTCCCAGTGCTTGCTCACCTCCATCAAGCGTGTCCTGCTGTCGTCCTCTCCTGCTTGCCGCGGGCTCCTCTCGCTCATCCACCAAGCTCCCCGCGCCGAGATGTGAGCGATCCCTTTTCATTCAAGCTGAAGCTTGTCTCTTGATCGGTTCTTGCTTCCTTAATACATCGCTGATTGCATGCATGTGCGCGTGGTGCAGGTCCGACAGCAACGAGTTTGCAGAGCTGCTATGGGAGAACGGGCAGGCGGTGGTGCACGGGAGGAGGAAGCAGCCCCAGGCCGCCTTCCCGCCCTTCACTTGCGGCGCTGCCAGCAGCAGCAGAGCTCAAGAAAAGCAGCCAGGTACCGACCCGGTGGCGCTGTTGAAGACGGGAGGCCTCTTCGGCGACTTCTCTCCCGGCCTAGACGCCACCCGTGACAACGGTGATCTTGATAACAGCGTACCCTGGATCCACTACCCCATCGTCGAAGAAGACAGCGCCGCACCTGCCCTCGCAGAGAGCTACAGCCCAGATTTCTTCTCGGAGCTCCATGCAGCGGCAGTTGCAGCGGCGGCGGCGGCGACGACGAACCTCAGCCCTCTGCCACCACCAGTCCAGCACACCGGCAACAACAGAAGCACCCCGGTTGCCACCACCAGCAGAGGACCAGAACCCTCAAAGGAAACCCACCGCATACCAGTACCAGGTCCAGCCAGCAGGCCTGAGCCACAAGCTGAGTTCGCGGCCACCAGGAAACCTCGGCCGGAGAGCGGCGGAGAGGGCTTGATGAATTTCTCCCTCTTCTCTAGGCCAGCAGCCATGGCGCGAGCAAGCCTGCAGAGGCCACCACAGACAGGCACAGACAAGGCGTCCAATGTCACCACGAGCACCCGAGTGGAGTCGATGGTTCTACAGTTGGCCAGTGGACCAAGAACTGCCCCTGTGTTCACGGACCAGAGGATGCCGTGGTCACAATCCAAGGAGGTGCGGTTTTCATGCGCAGCAGCACCGACGGCTGGTAACCTGCAGCAAGAGATGCCCCGGGACATGACTCCGCAGAAAAAAGTTGAGACCAGGAAGGCTTCTGAGGTCGCAGTCGCTACTTCATCGGTCTGCTCCGGCAATGGTGCTGGAATAGGAAATGACGAGTCCTGGCGCCAACAAAAGAGGAAGAGTCAGGCCGAGTGTTCTGCAAGTCAAGATGATGTAAGCAGAGGATGTGAGATAGCAGTTGAGTATCTGACTGCGCACACCTTGTACTGCTAATAATTAATAAAACTGGTTTTCTTCAGGATCTTGATGATGAGTCCGGTGGGATGCAAAGATCAGGCAGCAGAGGTACGAAGCGCAGCCGCACCGCGGAGGTGCACAATTTGTCCGAAAGGGTAAGCATGCAATCGATCTCTGTACAGGCTCATTCCTGACTCTCAAGCTCGAGCTGCAATTGAACTGATCGCATTGTAATGCAACAAACCTGCAGAGGAGAAGGGACAGGATCAATGAAAAAATGCGCGCCCTCCAAGAGCTCATCCCCAACTGCAACAAGGTATGGCAATCCATTTCTATCATCTTTACTTCCTTATCCACCACTTGAATCCGAAGGCATTTGGCAAACTGGTAGCAACAGATGTATCATCTTTTTGCAGATTGACAAAGCCTCCATGCTGGATGAAGCGATTGAGTACCTCAAAACCCTCCAGCTTCAAGTTCAGGTACATTAAAACCACCTAATTCGAAATGTAGCATGATTCTTTCAGATAAATGCAAACATAAATGCACTGACAAGATGGTGGTTATCTTTGACACACAGATGATGTCCATGGGAAGTGGACTGTGCATTCCTCCCATGCTGCTGCCACCAACCATGCAGCACTTGCAAATTCCTCCAATTGCTCATTTCCCTCATCTCGGCATGGGATTGGGTTATGGGATGGGTGTCCTCGATATGAACAGCACAGCAGCGGTTCCATTTCCGCCCATGCCTGGTGTTCACTTCCCTTGTTCAATGATCCCAGGCACGCCACCACAAGGTCTTGGAATGCCTGGCAGAAACATGATGCCGATGTTTGGAGTCCCTGGGCAAGCAATCCATCCCTCAGCATCTAGCATACAGCCATTCCCATCTTTGGCGGGTCTTCCTGTTAGGCCAAACCTGGCACCTCAGGTTTCAGCCGTCATGGCTAACATGGTGCAGGAGCAACAGCAAGGCGTAGCGACTCAGCAGCAGCAGAGCCTGAATAATGAAGCTCAACAGGGAGCAAATACAGGAGATCCTCAATTGCAGACTATCGTGCAGGTAACATTTCACAAATAGTATAAAAGTAGATGAAAAGATCTTCACCAATTCTTGTCTGGATCTCTTATATCCAAATTTGACAATGATTCCAGGCTGAGAACCAGCATTTTAATGTGCCCTCTTCAGCACAAACCGAAAGCAATCAGTTTTTGGATGGTGGTGGCAACACGACTCATGCTGCAGGAAGAAATGAAGCTGAAACATAAAAACAGTCAGCAAGTGCGAGTGTGTGACCTGACTCGATGCTAAACTTGACACAAATCATGGAATTTGGCACAACATTCTTATCCTAATAGAGAACACGGCTGATGATTTTTCAGGTCTTGACTAACAAGCTGCAGATGTGAATATCAGCACCAACTTATCCTGGATGAGCTTAACGAGTTTCAAGATCCACGAAGCAGATCTATCACTTGAAAAGAGTCCAATCAATCAAGACAGATTTGGTGGGCTTTAGCGAGCTAAGATGCTCCAAAGTTTTGTGTAAAATGTAGGTGGTACATGGAACCTGGTTACAAGAAACATTTCTTGACAGCCAGTGCAGTTTTCTAGGTTGTTTTTGGCTTCACTAAAGTTTTCTTGGATCAATATATCTTATTTTCGCAGGCATTCAGCGATCATATGCACAAAGATATCTGTCTCCATATACTGGCTCTGCTTTAACTATATCTCTTCACAAATAATAATGAGCTAACAACTGTTCAGAGCTGCATTCTTAAGCAAATATGTAACCACATTATTCTGCAGAAATGAATTAATTCACACAGATGATCTGTATAGTCAATATACCTTTAGCTGAAGTTATGTTCTAGACTGCTTAGTTTGCACAACAACCCCCCCCCCCCCCCCCCCCCCGCCAAAAAGAATAGAAGATGTCATCCATATGCTAGTCAATCAGAGTATTACTTTAGAGGGTATGTAGTCTGAATTTGAACACAAGCTACTGGAGAGATGTCTTAAGAAAAGGAGCTTCTGGAGAACGTGCAAAAAAACTCAATCATGAACATATGTTACCTACGTTTGATTACGTGTTAGCGACAGCATGTTGACTTCAATTCATTAAGTGTCACCTTTGTTAGCCCATCAGGAAACAAACGTTAAATTATTAGGCATAGGCATGATATAAATCGCATATTATAATTTAACAATACTAAAATAAGTTCAGGACCCAGAGCATGCAGCAAGTACAAAGCAAGAATGAAAAGATGGGGCTAAATTTTTATCTGAAATGCTGCACTTGAATAAAGTCTTAAAGTACGTACATCTTTGGCCTAGAAAAGGAAAGCATGCATCACAGTGTACCACTAGTTCATCTGCCCTGGCATTTTCAATCTTATGTTTTTCATTGCCCCCACAGCATCACTCTACAGTAACTGTGTAAGAGGATAAGCTTAGGGTGTTTAGATGCAAAAAAAATAGAATTTGGCTACTGTAGCACTTTCGTTTGTATTTGACAATTAATGTCCAATCATGGATTAATTTGGCTCAAAAGATTCGTCTCGTGATTTACAACCAAACTGTGTAATTATTTATTTTTTTTATCTATATTTAATGCTTCATGTATGTGTCCAAAGATTCGATGTGACGAAGAGAGAGCGTAAAAATTTGGAATTTAGAAGACATCTAATCAAGACCTAGTTATGATATCTAACATTATTGTATCACTTAATGGAGATACAGGATTGCTTTTCCCTACCTGTTTTATTCCTGATTTGACATAACTTTGAAGACTGGTGTGGACAGGCATCTGAGATTCATGCATCTATGCATGTGGAGAAAGCACAAGCAGTCCCCTCCAATAATTCAGGTCTTATCATTCAGGGCTAGGTGTTGTCGCCCGTTTTCAGGCCTACAGTATCTTCAGATCGTCCATTAATGGATCTTGATACCCTCAGATCGAGGAAATGCTACTCCCTCCGTCCCATGAAGAGTGACGTTTTTTTACTCTTAGACATCGGGTTTGACTGTTCGTCTTATTCATAAATTTTATATAAATTATAAAGTAAATAAATCATTATTAAAGTATCTCTAATGATAAAATAAGTCATAACAAAATATATGATATTTATATAAAAAATTTGAATAAGACAGACGATCAAACAAAATATTTGGGATGAAGTAGTGCCTTGCAAGATTAGACCCTATGCAGCACAGATACGGATACATGTATCGGTATCGGACGGATACGGATACGTGGATACGTCATTTTTCTAAAAAACCTGATATGCGAATACGTTTTATGTTTTTTATAAAAAAATAATAAGGCATGTTAAAATTAGTAGAAGCCAATCAAACACTCTCTGAACTCTGAAGCCACATCTACGACTATTTAACTGCTTCTAGACTAGTGGCTTCGTACAACAGAAGCACTGACGCAGCTTTCCATCTCCACCGCTCACCCCACCAACAACAATAAAAAATGAGCACAGCTCACCACCACTCATTCTGTATCCTTCGCTTCCCCAGTTCTCACCCCTTTCCACAAGGAAGACAGAAATCAGGCAACAAGAACAGAACAGAGGTTGCCGTTGAGGAAGAAATAAAGCAACGAGTGGCCAGATCAGGAGGGGAAGAAAGAAATTAAGGGAAGATCACCGAAATTCTCCGCTGAATCGCCACCAGGAAGTGCTGGAGGTCGCTGCGGCCGCCGAGGCAGGCGGGCATCCAGGAGGGAGGCGTTGGGCGGGCTGTGCCATCGGCGCTCGAGTGTACTGGCAGAAAGCCGCACGTTGGGCGGCGGCACTCGTGCCGCTGTGCTTCCGGGCGGGAGGTGCTGTCAGCCCTCGCGCGTGCAAATGGGCAGAGGCGCGTCAGGCGGCGGCGCTCGTGCAGCCGGACCTTTGCCAGCTTATCCTACGACTATCTTTTCTTTTCCCTCTGCTTTATTATTACCGACATTTTACTACTCCATCCCGATTTGTAACTTTTGGTCAGCACCTATCCATGCCCTGATCATCTACAGTAAGGAAAATCACAGACAACAATACCTAAGAAAGGAAACACTGATGTACATGTATTCAAGGACTGAAGTGGGTCAAGAAATGAAAACATTTCATGTGGTGTCAGACAGAAATAAACATGCACATGACAAGATAACTCTATTGTCTTTATTATAGATATTATTCCAGCGATACCTGGAGTTGTACTATGATGGACTCAACAATCACAATTCACAATCAAGCCACACAGTTCATCTTACTGAATCCTTCTGCATGGGATACTTCAGTTTGCACCAAAGAAATCATAGTAACAACTTGTTTCTAACCAAGCAGTGTAGGCAACGGCACATAACAATAATAGTAAGCCAAAAGCTCATTTCCGTTTTGTACAATTCCAACTAAGTATATCACTTCAAAAATATGTTCTCCACCACATCAAAATAAGCACTCATATTGCATACACCCCAATTTCTTTGGGAACTGCCTACATTTAGTTGGATAGCTGTATCTGCCCTACATGTTGATGTCATGACCAATGGCATTTCAAACTCTGGTGCTTAACACCTGATAGTTTTGACTTGAATTAAAATAATAATTTGCACAATATAATACAAATAATAGTTGCATGTCGGTGGACAATAGATAATTAAAATTTGTTGAAGCATGATGTTTTGTTTAATATTTAAAAGCTACATACACTATGTTAACTTTTTGTCAAACACCCAAATGGGGTCAAATTTGCATACAAATCAAGGTGACACCAGCAGAAATTTGCCTCTTTCAATAAAGTATAATCTAGTAGCTAAGCCATAAACACTGACCAGAAGCTGGAAATGATGGGGCTTAAACAGTTCTAAGAACCCCACTACTGCCTACCATAACCTCCTGGTGTGATATTAGGTTAAAGCAAGTACATGGTGGCTAGCCATTAATAAGAAAGGTATGGCCCAGCACAATTTTTTTGCATGTGCTGCTTTCTTTTCATCCTCGCATCATAGAAAAAGGACCTCAGATACGCATGAGTCACTTTCAGGCTTTATGTTCCTATTTTGAAA
Source organism: Saccharum hybrid cultivar R570 (assembly GCA_038087645.1). Classification (NCBI taxonomy): domain Eukaryota; kingdom Viridiplantae; phylum Streptophyta; class Magnoliopsida; order Poales; family Poaceae; genus Saccharum; species Saccharum hybrid cultivar. Next base: position 9,694,795 of record JAQSUU010000119.1, on the reverse strand, counting down.
CTGTGATAAACTATTAGCACTAGCATTATATGTAAGTGGTAAGCAGCATCTATACAAATGAAAATGCTTTACAATAGCTTAAAGAGGACATCTTAACTTTGAAGCCCCGTAGACTCACCAATTAAATAGATTATTCATGCTTCTGGATTTATGATTGCTGACCTCTCTCATGGAGAAAGACTGGTCTGGAAAAGGCCAGCATCATCATGAAGATAGAATAGATATCAGACCAATCACTTCTGTTGCCAATACTTAATAAGATCCACCTGCAGATGATCCATCCATTCTTCTCCCTTCTCCATCACCATTCAGGTAGAAATGATAAGAACGGCTCACAGTTCAACAAAGACGGTTCATTTTTATAGGAAGTCAACTTTATGAAAGGATGAACTTAGAACCTGCCACATTACAAATCAACATCACAAAGAGTGATATATTTCAGGGATTCCTAAAAAGCCCTATGCCGTTTACACAAAATTCTCCTATGATAAGATTGTTCTTCAATTTCTTCCGAGAGATGCCATATACAAATATGAACCACAAGTTCAGTGCGCAGAAAATAACCACATTTGTAGACAGCATAATAAAGAGCTGAATGCGAGCATATAAAGTAAAATGCCAGTAACTAAATGATATGCACCAAACAGTATATGAACTAAGTTACTAGGGTATTGAAACCACCGTTTTAAAAAAGTAGGAGGTGAACTATTGAGGCTCAATAAAACAGCAGGCATCATTGCACTCATGTCAGGAATATATCTGCAACAGAATTTCCTTTTTATAAGGATGCTGTCACAAGAAACATAACAAACATAACACACACTGATGGGACCAGATGATTTGACTAGATCATACTATGTACAGGTCAAATTAATTAAGTGAAAAATGGAGCGTTTAGATGGGCTCCAGTCTAATGCTTGACATGTTATGGCTCAATGATTCAACCACTTCATCAGGTGATTCCTCGTTGGAAGGTGCCATTGGTTCTTGAACATGAATATGAGGGATGTCATCCTGCAATTCCGCTTCAAGCTTGCTGAACTCTTCCTCAATATCTCCTTCATCATCTAACGACTGGAGAGGTACTGATTCTGCAAATAACCCAGTCAGAATGTCACAGAAAAAAAAAATAGAAACTAAGTTGAAAGTTCGTTAATCCTTTTTAGAGATGAGTGTAAACCAAAGGCTTACATAGAAGTACATGGGGCATATAAGTATTACTGTATTAGCCAAAAACAGTGCAAACTCAATCTAGACTGACACTAACACGACTATTTCTAATTTTCTATAACTTATCCAAATCATACTTGTGAAGTTTGCAGTGGAACCAAGGGTAACACAATGCATGGAGTTCATTGTTCCAACTAGGCAACTGAGAACATGATCATTAATCTTGCATGTTTACAGGCCAAAAACAATTCATGTCTATCTCATCTATACAGTAGTGCATGCAGATAACAAAAAGGCAAGAAAAAAGGCCACATGATGAAGTAATAGTGATCACATCATTTAACAATTCTACCTCTAAAACATAGTAGTTCTCCAAAACAAATAAAATGAAAATAAGTCTGAACCATCTGCATTGGTCAGCTTGGTGACTAGATTGTTGGACTTATGTTGGCCAAGGCCAAGTTGGATATGGGCAGAATTGGCCTGGATAAGGTTTTAACTAGGTTGAGCTTATATTGGTCTCATGTAGGCCTAACTTGGGCTCAATTTACTAAATTAGTTTAGAATGGCTGGAATGAAAAAAAAACCCCTACCAATCTTATGCCCAGTGTCAAAATCATACCATTGTCTTTACCTAAATAGAGAGAGCTCTGTATGCAAGTTACACTTCCTTAAGCTTGTTAGATAAAAGGTTAATGTTCATTTTATAATCTCCAACTTGCACATTAGTCCGAATTTCAATCCTCAGGCTACCAAACTGGGCACCGGACACCCTCAAACTGTTGAAACTGGACAAATTTGGTCCTCTACTTGGTTTCAAACGTGGTTTTCTATTTTCTAATCTAAAAATAATAAAAAGCCAGTTTAATCTCTAAAAATTCATAAGTAATTTATCTTAAATCAGAAAAATGTGAAACCAGTATCTTTTTTTTCTAAAAATGTCATCTATCTTTTGGTGCTCTTTTTAGACTTTTTTTTTAATCTTATGTGTTCATGTTCTTAGTGTTTTATTACAAGCAGTAAAAAAGAGGAACAAAATAAATAAGTTCCAAATAAATCTAAATAGATTCACCAATAGATATACAACATTTTTACAAAAAAATGGTACTACTTTCATATTTACCTGATTTAAAATAAATAATTTATGATTTTTTAATATTGAACCAGATTTTTATTATTTTTAGAAAATAGAAGACCACCTTTGAAACCAGCTAGATGACTAAATTTGACCATTTCAATAGTTGGAGGGCATTCAGTATCCTAATTCATAGTTCATGGTTGAAAATCATACTGCCGTGCAAGTTGGAGGTTAGAAAATGGACTTCACCCTAGATAAAACCCTTAGCTCTAGAATTCCTAGTAAAAGAACCACAAACAACTTACCAAGGGCAGCATCAACTTCTCTTTGTGCAGCAACAAGCTCATCAACCTCCTTCATGTGGATGCTAACCTCATCTATGCTGACATGGTTATCCTTCATTGCCAGGATACCAATTTGTATTGCCTCATAGACCTAGTATCATGTACAGGCTACAGAATTCATTATGCTACAAAGATGTCATTGTCTGTGAAATCTATATACACATAATGTAACTACTCATCATATAATTATAAATTTGTAAGAAATATCACACCTTCTTATTTGATTCAGCATTAGCAATTAGGCTGATGACTTCTTCAATCCTTTCCAACAACTGTGTGCATCTGCTCCGGCTTTGTGAGAATAATTTAGACTGCTTCACATAACGATAAGCAGCTTGTTTATCTCCAGACTTGAAGGATGCCAATGCCCTTAGCCTTGAACTATCACAAGATAATTCTTTACAAATCAGAACAATTTTAGCAATAACATTTATCAAAATCCACTATGACCATACAATGTTCATGGAGTTCAGTATTAACCCATAGCGCACACAACCTTATTCAGTCTATGATTTAATCTAGACCTCCTTATTGCTATATTAACATACCGATAATTGCGTGACATAATTTTTAACACTGGACAACATCCAGCAGCCAAATGTAGGAATTTGCGAGCCTAAATATTTTTTTGATATCACAAATACAAAAGGCAGAAGGGAAGCAGCAATATTAGAAAGGCATGAGGAAGTGATGGAGAATCCAATAGCATTAAGTTGTCAAATCTGGTAGCAGGAAGCAATGGACTGGGTAGCCCTTCCCAATTCATAAGGTCATAAACGGAAAACCATAAGAGCCTATTCACTATTTACTTGCTGTGCTATTGATGTGTTGAAAGTAGATGGATCACGTTCGGGCAACCAGCAATATTAAATCTTGTGTGCACTTCTATGTACAAAACTGGCCAAAGAAGTGTCATCTGCTGGGATGTGCACTCTTCAGGAGTCTGCATTCAATAGAAGGCAACCAATACGCGCAAGGCTGTCCTTTTGAAAGTTGAAATACATGACAGCTACATTTAAACTGCAGAGACCAAATTGCGAAAATACTTACATCTCCCATCGGCGATCAAGCACATCAAGCTGTCCTTGCAACTTCTCTTCTGTCCAGACTAAGTGCAAGGTGTCGTGGTCAAGTTTGGATACAGCAGGAACTTGTGAAGCAGTGAGTGCAAACTTGACACCCTGCAGGCATGAATGCAACTGAACAAAATGCAGCATGGAAGTGGGCACTCGCTTCAGCAGAATAACAGAATGCACGAGAAAAAGGGAGCATACCTCAATAGGGTCTTGTTTCCTGCCCGAAAGGTGCCTAGATTTCCCATTTTGGGTCAAAAAACACAATGCGACATGAGCATCCTCCCGGTCAACAAAGAAGCTATTGAATTTGCTATTCGTAACAACACATGTCGACGTCCAGTGAGAGTCACTCAATTGCCTAGCAATATCAGCAGCCCGTTCCTGCAATCAACTAGCAGTGAAACAAATAAGAACTCCTGCATTCCACCAAGCAAAGAGCCTTGGGTGCAGCATTCTCACGTACCTCAACCAACAATTTGAACACGAGGATGTCCTCCTGCGAAACCGACCTTCTGGAGCCGATGGTCATCAGGCTCACCCTCCTGACCAGCTGGTGCAGGCTCCTTGAGGATGGATCGATCAGCTCGGATTTCAGCAGTATGTCCCCATCCGCACGCATCTCTTCCTGAAAAATGCCCAAAAATTCAAAAATCAGTTTCCATGACCTACCGCAGCAACAGGAGAATCTGAGACAGTCGCGGGACGGGCAGACCAGAACTTGCGGCAAGCAGAGCGGCGTGAGCCCCCCGGGGCGCGCGAACCAAGCGCTCGTAACCTGCAGTTTGTCGGCGTCGCCCCGTCAGAACATTCAGAAGAGAGGAAGGGAGCTCAGGTGGGTTAGTTAGGGGGGGCAGTGGGCGGGGGACGCCTACGAGGTGGGCAGGGGCGGAGCAGACGCGGAGTCGCCGGGCGACGCGGAGGAGAAGGTCCTTCCAGAAGAGGACCGTGGGCTGGGGCCAGTCGCTGCGCTGCCCCGTGAAGGCCCTGAACTTGGCGCGGAGGTCGGCGCTGTCCGGGTCGTCCCACCAGGCGACGGCGCCCACCTCCGCCAGCACCGCCGCCTCCCACCCGACCCCGGCCCCGGCCCCCTCGCCGGAAGCCATAGTAAAGTAACCGAGAGGCGAGATGGTGCTGCGGCCGTGGGCTCGGCCGTCGGCCCCCGAAGCCGGCAGCGATACGAATTGCGGAAGCGGGCTTGGAGACCGGCGCCGAGGGGAAAGACCGAGAGAGGAGGACACGGAGGAGAAGCAGGGAATGGGGAAATTTTGCTGGGCCTCGGTTTTGTGACCGTTGTTCCAAGTCGTAAGGCCTGAGTGCCTGACCAGTTATCAAAACGGCCTTTTTCTGGCCCAGTTTCAACCAGGCCTTGAAGCCCATAATTTTGCGCAAGGAAGCCCATAAATTCTAACCAGGCCAATCACAGCCCAAGCGTTTCCAGGGCCGCTCCGAGCCCATACCAGCAGTTCACTCGCTTGGGTTAACTTGGAGGGCTCGCGGGCCAGAGGGACGGACACGTACGTGTCGTCGTCACCCCAAAGCAAGCACGGCATTAATTGCGGCTTTGCTGCTGCTGTACGTATTAGTTAGTGCAGCAGCCTTGAGCCGTCGCTGTCTAGATGGAGGGATGGGCGACGTCCTGCAGACGGCACTGACCGCAGAAGCCAAGACCTCTAGCGTGTACTAGCCTTAGGCCTGTTGATTTCGCACGTTAAAGTTTAACTCTCATCACATCAATGTTACGATAAATGTATGGAGTACTAAATATAGACTAATTGCATATATGTCGGCATAGATTAAGAGTAATTTACGAGACGAATCTATTAAGCCTAATTAGTCTAAAATTAAAATTTTTTTGTCAAATAAGACGAAAGTACTACAGTATTTGTTAAATTTTAATACATCTAAACAAACAGGCCCTTAATTTGTCTGAGGAACGTAAGTACGGAGCGATGACACCCGCAGGCAGGCAACAGTGAATGCCCAACTAACTCGGCTCGTTATTACGCCCATAACTGCAGTGTGTGCACCACCTGACGATGAAGAACCTTCCGTCACGTTCCCAGTTGGTCTCTTAACGAGAATCTCAGGCACACTCGTAATCTGCAGCAACTTTTTAAAGACCGCAACCGCAAGTCGATCTGCAAGCTAGGGACGGTAATCATATCAGACACGTCTTCCTCGGCGTCACTGCCCGCGCCAATAATTACTCCCAACGGAGGATGATGGGGTTCAGGTTATCAGACCTCTGGTAATCTATGACAATATAAATGACTCCCTGATGCTGAGAATTTTAACTACTTTATGGTACATCTGGAAAGCCAGGAATGATCAACGTTTTCGAAGGAAACAATGGACAACCTCGCAGGTACACCACGCTGTTGAGGCTCTCATAGCCACTTCAAAGTTATAAATCAGCCAACCAGATGAACAGGGACGCTTGCCACCTAATAACACACCGGGAAACAGGACAGACAATGACATCTCTGTCCACATGCCGCCATTGACGGACAGGCCCCCTCAACAAGCTACGGCATACATTACAACCAATCCATCAGGAGAGATTCCATCACAATCCTCTCAAGGATCAGGTATGAATGTTCAAACAATGCAGGATCAAATGGTGAACAGGTACTTAATTACTATACCATCTCTGATTCAAGGCGTCCGGTGCTATATCGACGCTTCCACGACCCCTGATCAGCTTCCTCAGACCATGAAGTCTGCCGGACTTGGGGTCTTTATTGTCAACACAGAGGCACAACCAACACAAACGGTGTACATCAAAGCTACCCTGCAAGAATGCTCCTCGGTTCTCATGGCAGAGGCTGCAGGCCTGGCCTTAGCTGTGCAGATCACTCAGCTCATGGAACTAACCAACATTACCTTTCTATCTGATTGCCAACAGCTAGTGCAATTTCTGAATGCATCTGATCATACCAATCCTCCTGACTGGAGGATCAAACACTTCACTCAACTGTATTGCAACCTAGCACAGAACAGGAACCTAAGGATCTTTAAGATCAGCAGGACATTGAACACTACAGCAGACACTTTAGCTCGTCAGGCTCTATCAAATACTGGGCACCAGGGTTCAGGCATAGTGTCTCAATGCTCTTGTGAGCACAATGTACCTCAGTGTCCCCTTTCTCAAGCTATACTCTCTATAAGCTTGAACAATGTAATGATCCTCTCAGCACGTTGCTGCTGATAATGAATATGTTTGTTGTAAAAAAAAAAAACCGCGCTAGCTAGCTAGTACTAGCTACGTAGTAGCTATGCGCTGCCATTGACCACCGATCGAGCACCAGCAGCGACGACCTTCCGTTGGCACCGTACCTCTCGCTCCGGTCACGGTCAGCAACAACGACGACGTGCCATAATTTCACCAGGACAGCAGGCCGGCCCCGGTCAGCAACGACGAGTCGACGACGATACGTCGCTGCAAGAGCTAGCTCTACCTACAGTTATTAATTTTGTTGGCGTGCGTACAGCATCGCGCGGTCGGCCGCTGATTCTGAGCACACACACAACACAACCCAAGCCAGCGCGCAACACAAGTGATTACCTGCGTCACCTGTGTGCGAGGAATGTACAGGGACCCGACGTACCGTCATATACTGAAACGAAAGAACGAAAATGCTATACGCAACGTAAGTGACTTTCTGGGAGCTAGGAACATTTTTCTATCTTTTTACCCACAAGACCAGCAGTGTGTCATGTCGTATCATATCTTTACCGGATCTGCGCGAGGCACAGCAACCTTGGGGACTGCTCTTACATCCCAAATGGTTGCTTGTTTAAGCAGATACGAGAATTTATGTTTTCTAATTTTGTGCATTGTATAGTCTCTATCTGCTCCAGATTACGTAATAGGGTAGCAGACAGCTTAGCTGCCCATGGGGCTTGTAACCTGGAGTCAAATTCACATATGTACTTAAGCCAGGCCCAGACTTTGTAATGGCTCTGGTTTCCGACGATTTGTCTGGAACTAGTGTTTAATGAAAACTTCTGTTTTCTGTGTCAAAAAAAAAAAACTGGAGAGAGTAGCAGAATTACAAGAAAGAAGGCAAGTTCGCCAGCCATTGAGGCCGGTGACATCCGAATTACATTTTAGTCGCTTACGCCACGATGATGACTGATCGAACGGATCGAATGCAAGTCTTGTCATGTTTATATTAACGGCCTTATCTCCCATGAATCTACTAGTAGCTATCAACGGCCTTATCTTTAGGCCGTTTGATGACGACGGCCCACGGCTACACACTGCACGCGCGCGTAGCGCACTAGCTATGTACTAGTAGTAGCAACGAACTGTCGTAGATTCGTGTAGTATTATAGTAGATGCATGGCTGTGAACAACGAAAGGACGAGAAAATGAGGGGGTGAAGGAGCGAGCCAGCAGGAGGCGCGCGCGGCGGGTGAGCTGGAAAGTTGTCGTGGGCGTACGTACGTACGTGCGTACTACGTGATGATGAGCAGAGGGGACGGACACGACGACGACGACTGCTGCCAACATCAAGCGAAAGGATCAACAAGCAGCTGTAGCTCGCCGTGACCGTGTGATCAATCAGGGTAGTATGTGTATCATACTTGGCCGTTCCCGGTGTTGGCTTGTGTTTGAGAGTTTCCTTCTCAAGAATACCGTAGGGCCTGCTAGGCCATGCATATCGATCGACGACGCAGATGCATTTGTTTTGTTCCTTGTCTACACATGTTTTGGACCATGAGTTCATCATCCGTTCAACAACACTATCATTGCGACGAGACGGACGACATTGTTGATCGATCATCTCGATCGGATACCGCAGAGGACCGTGTTCACGTCTACCGTACCTGTATCATTGCCTCTTCTTGATGACCGGCATATTTCTCTGTGGTGCGTAATAATAAGTACTCCTTTTATTCTAAAATTGTACTAAGTTGTTCTGGCTTTTTGCTATCTAGAAGAAAAGCCATAACAATTGACAATTTAGAATAAAGCGGGTGTTTAACTATAAAAAGTGTGTGTGTGTTTTAGTGGAAGAAGAAAAGCTATCGAACATTTATAGAAAAACGATGATGAAAATGATACATATTTATTTATGTTTTTTATCCTTTCTATAAAATTCCAAAACTATAATTTATTTTATGATGACCATGAATCTATAATATAATTAAGTTAATATTGTAAAAAATATAACGGTATCCTATTAAGTATGTATTGAATTAAAATACAACCTTAATAGCTTTTTTCTCTCATTGCAAAACATAGAAATATTTAGACGCAAATATATCACAACTTTAATTTTTATATTATTCATGTGTTTCTAAAATTTTATTTCGAGCTCCATGACTTTATTTAAGGACCCTAAAAATATATAATTCTAGATTCTGATTAAAGTCGGCAAGAAGTTAGTCGTCAACATGTCAAGGATTAGTTTGACCTCTCTTAATTCTCATATGGCAGCCCTCATCGAGATTGAGAGATATATTATTTAGACTCATGTATTGAAATAAAATATAAATTTGATAGATTTTTTCTCCGGTTGCAAAGCACAGGAATATTTAGACTTTTAGACGTAAATGTATCATAACTTTAATTTCTATTATATATCCATGTGTTTCTACAGTTGTGTTTCAAGCTCCTTGGCTTTCTTTGAGCTATGTTAATTAATCCTTTAGGCTAGCGTCTATTTTTTACTTAGAACTCATCCAATTCTACTTCTTTGAGTTCCCGATCAAATCCTTATTTTCCCTCTGCCATTCTTCACCTACCTACTCCAAGCTTTCACAAGTATGCATCACTTAACACTCGAAGCCACGTTCTAGGTCGAGCTACTCATCTTAGCCCTCCTCTACAGTATGGCCAGAGATAAAGCTAAGACCTAACTCTACTCTAAGTGCATCTAGAAAGCGGCTATCAGAACTATAGAGTCCTTAATGTTCACGAATATCCTTGAATCAAACCAATAGAATCCATATTAACCGGAGCCAAGAAAGCCATGTAGCCAATAGTTTGTTATTTGAAGTAATGGTGCTGCAAAGCACATTTTAGCTAGTCACAATGACTTGCTTTCATTCATAATCAAAATCGAATTAGGGGTTTACATGCTTTTAGTGGGTCATGGGAGGGGAAACATTTTGATAGTAAGAGGTGGGAGAGGAAGGCATGAGAGCAGGAAAGAAGTAAATAATCTCCACTACTTTATAATACACCAGTTATGAACTTAGCTAAACCCACCCATAAACAGACCATCACAGTCATAACCTCCACTAAGTGCACCCAAAAATTGCACTCAACAGCATCTAATCTTTCAAATCAAAGGATGAGATTAACTCTAACCTCTCGTTTCTCTCACTCACTCATATCCGACGGACAGAAACGTTGGGATCAAACTCATCACTCATCTCCTCCTCCTCCGGTTCCACGCCCACCGCGAGTCACGCGCGAGACCGTACGACTCCCGAGATGCCGCTATTGCTTCCCTCCCCCTGATACGTTCCTCTCCCACGATCATCTCCCACGACGCCGCCGAACCCACGCCACTAGGGAAGGAACTCGCCCGGGCTCGCCAGGGACGCCGCCACCAGGGCGGATGCCGCCACTAGGGCAGAAACCGCGCCCACGCCGGATGCCGCCACCAGGGACGCCCTCGCCAGGGCGGACGCCGCTCCCAGGCCGGATGCCGCTCGCTAGGCCGGATGCTGTCGCCAGGGACGCCCTCTCCAGGGCGGACGCCGCACCCAGTGTGGACGCCGCCGCCAGGGATGCCGCTCCTAGGGCGGACGCCACGCGCCAGGGCGTGCTTCGCCAGAGCCCACACGCCGCACTCCGCCGGCCAGCCCCACGCCAGAAGCTCTGCCTGCCTCCATCACGCCGAGACGGATCTAGGACACAGCCGCCACACATCACCAGGACCAAACGACAAACGCCAGTGCAGTAATACTTGCCTTGCGTTTTCGTTTGCAGATTAACCTGAACGCCATCATCGAGCTGCCTACTACAGGTCTGTCATGGGGGATCAGCGACAAACCCGCTCTGCATTTACCGACATATCGAACACCATCAGACAGGGTATGTTCGTGACCATCGTTCCTAGTTAGTTTCTAGGATTTTTTTTGTGAAACTCATGACACACATTATATATTGCAACAACAGAGAAAACACCTACTGATGAAAAGAGAATAAAGAGGGAAGAGAGGAATAGAAAACAACGTGAATACCACGCACGTAAAAGGGCCGAGGAAACAACTGAACAAAGAGAAGAGCGGAATAGGAAGCAGCGTGAATATCGTGCAATGAAAAAAACAGTGGCAATATCAAAGACTCCTGATCAAGGTAATAGAAAACATGTCATGTATACTCTTGTTTGTTTGTGCATCTAACTGAGTGACACTCTTGTGATGTAGAACCTATCTCCGGTTCCACAGACGTCCAAATGACAGAAGCAGTACATTCCACCTTGGCACCATCTTGGTTGGGTACGTGTTTTTTTTTCTATGCAAATTAATAAATAAAAGTATGTCTCTGGCGGAGTGTTCTTTAATTCAAAACTAAAAGTCGCAGGAGCAAAATCACAAGAAACTGGTGTTTCAGACATTTGCCAAGCATCAATACATCGTGGCCAGGAAAATGATGATCCTAATGAGTCCATGGATTGGCTATATAGGAATGATCAGTATGTCAGAAAACAAAGACCACCATTGACGCCTTTGCAGACTGAAGGTTCAAACGGCACCATAATTAATACAGGTATGCTACATGCTATAAGACCTCGTAAATTTTGATGCACGTCGCCATATCAAATATATCTCATGTGTACTCTAACGACCAGGTGCCACTTCAAGCAATATCAATCTGCTCAGAGGCTGGAGCTGGTACATAAATATGGATGCGACAACCAAGACAAAATTGCTACAGCAGAGACGAGACTATAAAAAAGCAAGAGCAGCGGATAACAGCAACCGATCATGCCTTACTCATGCCTAGAAACAAAATGTAAAGCCAAGATGTGCAGACACCAATGACGTTGAGTTTGATGCTGCTTTGTTTGAAGCTGCAGTCCATGATTCTGATGATGAAGATTGGTTTTACAAATCTGATTACCAGTGCAATTTTTCCTTTGTCGGCATTTTGGTAAGTGCATCATGTTAATTTCAAACGCATATGCAACAGATCATCTAGATGATATAGAAGAGGAATTGGTGATAGAAGAAGAAGATGGCCCTAAAGATTTTGAGACGATGCAGTTTCTTGGTGCAGGTAACTAACTATTCCTTAGAATTACCTGTAATCATGTGGAGTGACTACCATATATTGACATATTTTCCAATATAAAAACAGAATGTGCGTTCCAGTCATATCGTATCAATGGTGATTGCACTGGCAATGCTGCCGCTGATGATCCTTATGATTTCGTCTACCAAAACTTGCCGGAAGGGCACCATGTTTTAAGAAAGGTTCCTGACTACCAACATTGTGGAGCCATGAGATTTGAAGGCGAATCACCAGGATTCTGTTGTCGAATGGGGAAGATAACAGTGCATATCCATGATGTACCTGCTGAGTTGAAGAGGGTGTTCACGAGTCCGGTTGATACTGATGCAAAGTATTTTAGAAAACACATTCGGTACTTGAACTCACACTTCTCCTTCACAAGTCTCGGAGTTACACTAGACCGAAGATACTGCACCACAGCAGGCACTGGCATATATACATTCCGTGTACATGGTGCCCTGTATCATCGTCTGGACTATTTGGTGCCAGGATCAAAAGGGCCACGTCACTTGCAACTCTACTTTTACGACACATAACATGATGATACATTGTCCCATAGAGTGAAAAGGTCACCTGATCTTGATATAAATATTGTGAGGAATGTGCTCAGGATACTACAAGAAGGAAACCCTTACGTACAGACCTTTAACACAGTTAGCCCCATTCCAAATCTTGATGACTATGTAATTGAGCTCAACACTAATGTGACACCTGACCAACGAAGGTACAACCTCTTCTCTATTATACTTCAGCATTTATTTTTTAAAAAAAATAATAACCAGTGAATATACTTGTTTGTGTTATTTGTGTTATTTTATTAATTCCTGCATAATTTTTTAAAGGTATAATGCCCCTACTGCCTCACAAGTTGCTGCTATCTGAACCAATGGAAATGAACCCCAGAGATGTTTTGATAGGAGTGTTCTTGTATACCCCAGGTGTAAGGTCCTAGATGGCTAGAGGGGGGGTGAATAGCCTATAAAAATTCTACAAAAACCACTAAGCAAACTTATTAGAATAATAGACGGCGTAAAGCGAGTTTTGCTTAGCCAAAGGTTGTGATGCAAGCCTCCTATCCACAAGTCTAGTAGATTATGAACTCTAGTTCACACAAGATCTAAGTCACTACTTTTACACTAGAGAGCAAGCTAACAACACTACTAGCAAAGCTACCACTAGAGCTACACAAGATAAACTAGTAAAAGTAAGTGCAAGAGAGAGGATTGTGATTCTTATACCGACGGTGGAGAGAAGATGTTGCCAATCACCAAGATGATATACAATCAATCAATATTGACAACAATACAATATAAAGACCAATCACCGGGAGACAAGAGACATAATATTTTGTTCACCCGGTGTTCACTTGTGCACCGACAAGCTACGTCACCGGTTGTGTCGACCAACACTTAGATGGTTTCCCGGTGTGACCCTCAAGTCACTTGCCCCTCAAGGCACGCCCCGCAAGGCACCGCAAGACACCACTCTCAAGTGAGGTAACTCAATGACACGCGCATTCCACTAGAGTTGCTTTTGGCGTCCCGCCGAGGAAAGCACAAGAACCTCTCACAACCAACCGGAGGTGGCCAAGAACAATCACCTTCTCTTGCCAACGCCTCCAACAATCTCTAAGCCGGCTAGGAGCGGTACTCTTCAAGAGTAACAAGAAATCCACCGGCTAAACCACCCACAAGTGCCACTAGATGCCCTCAAGCTATACAATGCACTTTGGGATCACTCAATCTCACTTTTGATTTGCAATCAAGCAAGAGAGATGAGTGGGAGGAGTAGCTTTAGCTCAAAGGATGCACAAGAGTGTTAGAAATGCCAAGCAACCTCCCCAAGGGCCGGCCAACGAGTATTTATAAGCATTCCAAACAAATAGAGTCGTTGCCACTCCACTGACCGTTTTCTCGGGACGACCGGACGCGCCGGTCGAAACTGACCGGACGCGCTTCACCGCGTCCAATCGCCCTGCGCCATCCATGTGTCCACCCAGATTCAAACGCGACCGCCAGATCCTCCAACGGTCACTGCGCGCCAACGGTCAAACGCAATGACCGGACGCGCTGCTCAAACGATCGGACGCACCGATCGCACAGCACCGCACGCCCGCGAAGCATCGACCGGACGCGCTCCAGATAACGACCGGACACGACAGTGCCAGCGTCCGGTCAGAGTCCAGTAAGCTCCCTTCACGACCGGACGCGTCCGATCATGTGTGACCGGACACGCATCGCGTCCGATCGACCTTGCGAACTGCAGTTCCCTCAGGGCGCCAGACCGGATGCGCCGGTCCCGCGAGTGACCGGACGCGCCGGTTGCAAACCCTAGCTCGCGCGCCTGACTGCTGCGCTGTACTGACCGAACACGTCCGGTCAAACCGTGACCGCGTCCGGTCCCGCGTCTGATTACGCTGGTGACCTCCGTTCGCCTCCGTTACTTTTTCGACTTCCGGCGTAGAGAGGAACCCAAACCCCTCTCTACCCGCAAACCACAACGCGACCAACGCCACCTTTGCAAAAGTGCCAACACCATCAAGTGTACATCTCCATGTGCTTGTGTGTTAGCTTTTTCTCAATCATTTTCAAAGGTTTTCCAGTTAGCTCACTAGGCCCTACATGCAATGCACTTCATGAATTCACCTAGTGGCACCCGTGCGTCGAATAACCGATAAGACTTCCCCTCTTAATAGTTCGGCTATCAACCCTAAACCACTCACACCCTCTATGGTGTCTTGAGTGTAAAATAAAATGGCCCTATGGTTATACCTTTGCCTTGAGCCCATTTTGTTTCTCCAAATGATATGATCCACTTCATATCATCACATGACCGTCTCGATCCATCGACCTTGACTTCACTTGCTCTTCACCGTTGCATCGGTCCATCGGCGCCAAGTCTTGCTCAAGCTTCACCATCGCATGGTCCTTCGCTTCGAAGCCTCGACTTGCCCTTCACCTTCACAACCGGTCCATCGAGCCAAGCCTCATTTTGGTCTTCACCATCTTGGTCACATGAGTCAATGTCATGTCTCATATTCAATGACCACCTTTATCTAAATCATCCACTTAGATACAAAGGTTAGTCCTAGGTTTCATCAATTAGCCAAAACCAAACTAGGGACTTTCACCAGGGGAGAGAAGATGCGCTATATCAAAGCATATCATGGTTGTTATGACGCATTAGCATATCCTTTGCTAAATCCTAGAGGAGAAACTGGATGGAATAAGTTCATGCCATACACTGTATAAGGGATGAAAAGCATCTACTTCAAAGAGAAGCTGGAAAGGTTTTCTTGGAGAATACTTTTATTTGTAGCCTACTTCAGTGTGATGGTGACCCTATGGTGGCATTAAGTTCTAAGACAGACACCCTTAAGGAAAGGGTGCAAAACTATTTAGAAGCTGACATGGTGAAACTTAATTATGCTATTTATTAGATATTTGGACTGCTCCTTTATAGTGAAGATATATGATGGTCAATGTTTGGTGCAGGATTTCCTTCCAATTAATATAGAAGAATGCCACTGGTACCTGGGAGTTGTTCATCCTAAATTAGAAGAGGTGTATATACTTGATTCAATGGGACTATTACTACCGGACCGTACAGACCTCAAAACTACAGTGAGTAATCAAGCCTTTTTTTTGACATGTTCTGTTATTACTACGCTATTTATTATTAATCCTGAAATGATACAAAATTACCACAACAGTTAAAAGGACTAGAAAGACAAATGAAATTTGTCTTGGAACATAATAAAGACCTTGGGCGAGACAAGTGGAAGAACCTAGATGTTTCAACATGGCCTATTATTGACAAGATCCAAAAGCCAATGCAAACAGATGGGTAAATGTCATTTCGCTTGTATTTTACAAAATTGATTATGTTTGTTTTTACATACTTAGCGACTCTGTGAGATTTCTTAATTAATGTGCAAAACATCGTGCAGTCTGTGGATGGTAAACTTCATGGAATATTGGACGGGATCTTCTCTCTCTGATGAAGTAACTCAGGTACTTATATATCATCTAAACATATGTGGTTGAGATTTTTATTATTAAAACTTATTACTTATATCTAGGTACTTTGCAGGATGATATAAATAATTTTAGGTTTAAGCTACCAGCTATCTTGTGGGATTCGAGATTAAACAAAAAGAATGTATATGAAGAACCTGAACAGCGAGATGGTGATGGAGACACTCCAATTGATGTTGAAATTATCGATACTACGACTAATGTGCCTAAATCATCTACTAGAATATTCATGGACAGAAAGGATTTGTTGCATTGGGTGAGCAGATATATATGGTTGATCGATCGTCAGGAGTGGTTAGAGTAAGTATTTTTCTCTTATAATATACTAATACTATATAAAAAGATGTGATCAACTAATTCTTGATCTTCATCCTTGTTTTTTTAGCAAAGAATGGGTCCTAAGCACCATACCATACCCAATCTCTATAAGTCTCTGGACAATTAGAGATATTTTAGATGAAAACAAACCCATGGATCCTAAATGTTTTAACATGGCTGTTCAGACGGTTGCATGTAACGTAGCCAGGTTGATTGTAGAAGAAAAGGACCACTTCATGGACCTGAAGTTCTGTGTACGTTGAAATAGCTCTTCCCTTATTATGTCTGTAATATAATTGTATAATTAATCAAATATAATTTTAAATTTGGCAAAAATGAATAGGACATATCGCAGATTGGACGAGATCCATGGTGTCGTGACGAGATAAACTATGAAGAACTATCAAAATTGCTTGAATGTTGGCCCGACATGCGCTACGATATTACAAATTGCAGCACTGCAAGATAATATATGTTATGTAAACTCTTTTAAAACTTTATATTTTACTTTGCATTTTTAGTGGTGTTTATTTACAGGTTCTATTGCCATATCATCAAGATAGGCTCTACATTTTATTCATAATAGACATGAGAAAGAAAAATGTGTACATTGTAACAGAACCGACCAATTATACGAAATTAAGTAAGAAAATCATCCAACAAGCGGACGATTTAGCAAACTTAAGCCCGTATAACCCGGTAGTCCGTGAAATCACGATGGATTTTAAACCAACTCACATACCAGCCAAGATCGTAATAAGTTTAGCGGTCACCATCACAAGTTACGTAAAAGTTCGCGTCACAAATACATCGGAGTTTAAACATAGTTATTACAAACCGAGTTCAAATAAAAGTAGCGGAAGCATTTAGTTCAAACCACACACATTCATACAGAGTTCGAAATAAGGTGCCAGCTCATGATCATCTCCAACAAAAGCATCAGACGAGACGTAGTGAACAACCACTGTCCATGGTCCTAAGCTTCGCCCATCGCAGGATAAAGGCAGTTGATACAATAGCCGTAATACATCTGTCCATCTGCAACAAGTGAGAACAAAGCCCTGAGTACGAGAAGGTACTCAGCTAGACTTACCCGACATAACCGAAAATAAAATGACACCAAGGATCATGACAGGCTTTATGGTGGGGTAGCTGACTCATTTGCAAAAAGGCACGTTTAATATTAAAGAATCCTTTCCAAAAGCTTGCATCAAGTTAAATCTTTATTAACCTGTCCACTACATTTGCACCTGTACTAGAGTAACATGTAACCAAGCAGGTAAGGATAACCAACGATCATTAACAACCTTCATCATGTCATATTCCACATAACTGTCCAAGTGTTCCATCAATATTACTATGATGAAGTAGCTCAAGTCAAGTGTTCACTATCCTGTGAACGATGGCGATTCGAATCGATTATTAACCAGCTGGTAATTTGTTCCTCACACAAACCTCACTCACCCGCTAAAGTGAGGTATTGGTCACCGAGTCAACTATTCAGGTAAAGTCGTGAGTTTGCCAGGAACCACATGTACCCGGGGGGCCGCCCGACTGCTCTTTGGCCTTATCATCACGCCCCCGTATCCTACCACTACTGCTCCGGTACAGTGCGTTGCGGGCAATCCACTCGGCCCGAATAATCTCCCAGCTTCGCGGTCGAAAGGTACATTATTTGGCCAGCTAAATGTGAGGCATGCGTTCAACATGACTCGAGGCCCAACAACGGTCGGTCCTTAATCGACACAGACGGAAACACTACAGTCCGAAACCCTACAAGTCTCCGTCCGGTCTCAATTTCGATTTAACACTTAGTTATCCCCATATGACATACTTTTCCAAGCAGATCCAGGTAACCACCTATAGCTCACAGGTGACAGGAAATCACCCGACTTCTACCGGTCTAAGCAAGCTAAGCATTTCTTGATTGCGAATACCAAGGTAACAAGGATATGGTAGAGCAAGGGTAAACAAGGTATAATGCAGCAACGGTTGCAACCAACTCCTAAACGTAATGCATCAATTAAAGTAAGCATTAATAAAATATTTGCAAACCGGGAGAGAAATGCTTCGGGGCTTGCCTCTTTCAAAAGAGCTCGGGCGGTGGTCTGGACACTCTGGCAATTCCTCACCGACCTCCTCGTCGGCTTCGGGCACCTCCTACTCTTGCACCTCGGGCTGTTCTTCCGGCTCCTCGGGAACCGCTACCGGAGTTACTTCCTGCGATCCTGTATGATGCAGATGTATAAGTGCTCATGCCTAGGTGCATTGCAGAGGTGACATGAGATGATGATGATGAATGAGATGTAGATGAACAGGTTTACTTTATTTGGATCAAGTGTGAATACAACTCTTCTACAAGGTAGTCTACATCGTCCAAGAACATGTACTCATAAACTACTACCAACATTCTCTACCATGCAAGGTCACCCCAGCACCCTAAGATGCTTCAAAGATACACCAAAGCAAATTTTATTAACTAATCTTGCATTAACAACGTTAATTAAACTCTAGTTGACACTATGTTTGAACAGCAACACTTGTTTTGGTAACATGAAAAAATCTGATAAAATTACAGTGGATTACTATCATCTACTTCAGCATGCCACAAAAATTTCATTGCATTTGGAATAATATAACTGCCTACACAAAAATAACAATCTAGGGCCTAAAAATGAGCATAAAAATACTTTATACTATGAAAAGTATCAAACAATAGATTTAGCAATTTTCCTACATTTTACACGCTAAACAATCCCTATAGAAAAATTAGTATATGCATGTTTTATTTATAGTTTTCTCTCTATCAAAAATAACAATTTCTAACAATAATAAGCACTTGTACTACACATAAGAATTTTTCTACAGAACATGCATGGTACATATTTTTCCTAGAGAGTACATTGCACAAAAAGATTAACAAATTTGAAACCATATTTTTCTGGGTTTTCTGTAATTTATTACATATTTATCAAGAAAACAGCAATTTCAATGATTAAATAAAAACCCTACAGAAAAGTATTGCAACTTTGACATGCAACATTTTTAGATTGCAGATCTGGTCCTAAGAAGTCCATAAAAATTTATTTCACAATTTTTGGAGCTAAAATAATCACACAAACATTTTCTAAAGCATTTTTATTCCCAAATAATAAAAGAAAAACGAAAACAAATTTCTCTTTTCGCTAACGGGCCGGTCCAGTGGAAACATCCGGCCTGATCTGGTTTTTGGCCTAGAGGCGCGCACGCGCGGGGGAAAGGAGACGGCCCGGCTGGGCCTACGGCCCAGAGCCGTTCGTTCGCGAGGCCAAGGGGGACAAGACGGGGTCACGCCGGTGACCATGGCGTCGCGGCCGTGCGGTAGCCGGCCGTCGACCGTTGCCGGCCATGGCCGGGCGCGAGGAGGTGCGCACCGGGTCCGCAAGGAGAAGGCGAACTCGTCTAGTATTGCGCAAGGAGCAAGAAGCAGCGGGGACGCCCTTACCGACGGTGGCGAAGCGGCAACAACCGCACCTACCTTGCTCAATCGGTGAATCCAAGGCGAGCACGGCGTGTCGGAGGTGGAGGCGGAGCGACGTGCACGAGATGGAGGGCGGTGGTGAATCACCGGCGGCCAATTTGGCCGGCGGAGGTGGCGGTGGCGAGGCGAGCTCGAGCAGTGCTCGGTGCGGGGCGGAGAAGACGGCCGCGCGGGGAGAAAAATGGAGAGGGCAGAGCGGGAACGGGAGCGCGTGCGACTTGAAGGGGCGAGGCGCGCGCTTGCGGGGGCCACCGACGGCCAGGTGTCACCGGCGAGCGGCGCATGCCGGCCACGGGGCGAGCGGCGTCTGCCGCGGCCGGGACGTGGCGCGGGAGCGCGGGCGGGCGAGGCAGGCGCGGCGCGCGGAGCTGGGCCGGGCTGCTTCGCGAGCAGGCCGGGAAGGGAGGCGGCGGCCCGTTAAGGTAAGAAACTGTTTTTTTTCATTTTTATTTTCCAGAGAATTTTCAAATAAATTCAATTCACAGTTTTAAAATTCTATTTTGAGCAAGAAGATGACTTTTTTTTTGAAAATGGCCCAAAAATGAAAGTTGCTTAGAATTTAATTCTCTACAACTTTTATTAAGGGGCCAACTCCAAAATTTCCACAAATTTTGAATTGGAGAATAAAAGCTAAATAGGGAGGGTTTTTGACCATTTTCTAATAATATTTTTAAAAGCAAATTTTTGACAAAACTTTGGTTATCAAGTTGCTCCAAAAATTGGACTAATTAGTTCTAGGTGATTTAAAAATTATAGCTACACAAGTTTTCTTAATCTAACTAGCATAATTAGGGTGAAATAGTTATAAACACCATATGCAACAATCGTTCCATAAAATTTGCTTTCACTAAAGGTGCACTCTAATCCACATGTGATTATGAATGCAATGACATGTTATGCGTATAATTTGCAATGCTAATGCTTGCGTAACACCGGGGTGTTACATACATTATGGATCCCCTTGCTCCTAATCTAAAGATGACAGGTAATGATCGGTGCAGTCCATATCTAACTACATTATCTAATATTGTCGATCATTTCAACCTCGCCACGAAATTGGCAAATCCTGCATGGAACGATAATATTTTTGAATGGCATCGTGAATTTCCAACATGGCTTCCAAGATCCATTACCTGGTAATAACTTATAATTTGTTTCATCTTTCTTATCAAGTAGTCATTTTATTTAGCTACAACAAATAAATACTTGTTCTTCTCTAGGAAATTGTCGGGCTTCCTTGTGTATAATTACCTAAAGAAGTGGGTCGGGGAAAAATTGCTGATCAACATTGTGAGTATATATATTTTCTCTTTGTCTATTTGAAGAATGCATAGCAAATTAATAAGTTAACTTACTATCTGCTATTCACAGATACCAGATATATTAAGGATGAAATTCTTGGTGGATATTTTGAACAGTCATGTAAATGAATGTGAAAACTTCCCTGGAGAACTCAACGATCTACTTAAGAAATTGAAAACTTATTTGTAGTATATGTTACATGACTTGATTATGCCTTGTTATGCATGAATTTATTCCAAATCATATTTATGGTCATATTTAATTACGTGAGACAAAAACTATGGATTAAATGTTGTCGTCTAGTTATTTTTAAGTGTGTCCCTTAAATGAAACCGTGGCAACGCATGGGCACTATACTAGTGGGGGATGAAGTGGAAGAGCAAGAAGACATGGAAGACAATCTCTCATATACATTCTTGGCATGTATCTATCATGAAAGCCGCACTGGTAGAGTGGTAGTATAATTGTCTCGGAGTCTATATATGTTTGGGAGAACGAGCTCTAACCTAGTAAAACCAGCCGTAATTATCACCACGCGTCCTTGGCGCTAAAAAAAGATCACCATATTGTCGTCGTAACACGAGTCTACGTGCAAATCGATTGACTTTTTTTTTGGAATGAATGAGCCCAACATTTGCATCCTCACAGTTGGTTACTTGGCGACTCCCATGCTTGCCTAAGCCTGTCGTCATCGGTCCTTGCCCTATCTACACACAATGCGAGCATCAAAACACTAATCGTGTGGTTCTGCTTCGTGACTGCGGCTCCCATAGCAAGTTGACATAATGTGACAAGAGCCTCTCTGTAGACAACAGAGTGTGTAACGGCCAACGGACAACAAAGGGGACGGGCTCGGGGACCTGGCTAGGAATCTAGGACACACAAGACCCCGCCGGCGCCGGCCGGACCCTGCGCGGGCCGGCCCCTTGCCACAAACTAATTGGAGCCGATGAGGGTGAGAGGAGACCCGCCCCCCGCTTTCGTCGGGGGCGCTGCGCCTGCGCGTCCGTCCCTCCCGCGGGCAGCGACGCCGTCGTACGTCGTTGGCTCCTCTCCTACGTGCGGTAGGACGTCGCTGGCCGGCCAAAGCGCGCGCCGGGCCGGGCTGTCGTGGTCGGACTCGACCGGAACCATGCATTATTTCGCGCGCCGTTTCGCCGTCTTCGCTCCACGACGAGCGACGACGTCGCGGCCGCGCGGGCCGACGCAAACGCAACGACGTACGTACGCCCTGGCCTGGCGCGATAGCTGCTGGGCCGCCGGCGGAGCCCACCGCTGCCTGCCTTCTCTTTTTCCGCGCTCATCACTTTCCTCCTGTTGTTCGACCGATGGACGGTTACGTGCGAGCCTGCGTGGAGAAATTCCCATGGCCATGGCCCCCATGCATATGCGTGCACCACGCGCACTGTCGGTGAACAGGCACGTCATCGTCCAGGTTCGTCGCCACTTGCTCTCTGCCCCGTCTCTGCGCAGAGATTAATTAATTAAATAAAATATAATTGAACGGAAACAACGACGCATGAGTGACGCGCGAGATGACATGGTCGTCTCCACTAGCCTATGATGATTGACAGATTGACCGAGCGAGAAAAATTGCAGCCGCCGGATCGAACACAAGTGTTTGCACCCAAATAAGTTTAGTTAGTTAAAATTTTAAAGCTAAATTTTAGCCAGCTATAAGTTTTCTCAGCTAAACCTTAACTAGGTTTAGCTAGGTTAAAGTAGCTAAACTCAGCTAAACTTTAGCTAATCTTTTAGCTGGGCCGGGCCGTTTAGATGCCTAGCAGCTAAATTTAGCCAGCTAAAATTTAGTTGATGATCCAAATTCAGCGGTTCGAGAGAACCACCACCAGCCGGCCCTGCAAATCACGATGAAACCACCGCGCACTTGTCCTTTATAATTTAGCGTTGTCAAATTAACGTCTTACACTATTCCTCAGCTACCGACGCTTGCGCAAATTAAATACTGTCTAAGAAATTATCCGGGTCTGAAGTTAAAGTGTTAAACATAGTTATTGTAGTACTACTAGTATCTGATCGAGAGATAAATACGTACATAATAAACATTATTGTAGGTTTTGTAATTTGTCGTCTCATGGGCGCTTGACAGCCAACTTGAAGTGACATATCATTTGTGCATTTCGTAAAGAAACTTTGGTCGTTATGTTGCTCCTTTGGCTCGACACACAGCACTAACGGTATAGTAGTACGCATTGCTGATTTGACGCAAGAAATTTGTTTCTACTCTGGGAAGATATATACGTACATGACGTGTCGTCGGCCGCGCGCACAGATCTAATGTACGCCGTCGACAGATCGAGACCTAGCCAGCAGATACTGTAGGAGGTTTGGTCGAGTGTAACAATCGGGACGTACCGGTGTGTCGTGTATCTGGGGGCGGGCGTACGTACGTGTTGTGCCGAAAGGGCAAACATCAATGACAAGGAAATTAAGGAGCAACAGCCGGTGTGTACGTAGAGATGCCCACACATGCTAGTGTGATGAAACGGCGCTGCGCTAGCTGCACATATATAGTGCCCAGGCGAGCGTATGTACGTACTCCGTATACATGCATATGTATGCTGGAATGCTGCGTTGCGTGCCAATTTTCATGTCGCCATATGATCGTTGATCGATGGCATGCACGCACCTCGCAAGAGTGTGTCACGGGTACATGATTAGTATTAATTATTATGTGCACGAGACCAGATTGAGAGACGATCAAGAAGGCTCACCCGACCGCCCGACCGATGCTGACTGTCGCCGGGTTTAACGGGGGGCGGGTTTTGGCGTTTGCCTTGTTCTGGCTCTACACCGGATAGCAGCAAATGGCCCTTGTTTTGTCGCCAATGCTGCCTGTCGTCCGTCTGTGTACGTACGGGTGTGTCAACATACAAGGGCCGCCGCCCGCTGGCCGTATCCAACAACGGGCCAACCTAGCTATCTATACAGACATACAGATACTGTTAGTAGCTCTCGCGATCTAGGTCGTTTGGTCTGTGAGAACTGCATGGACGCACGGTATATGTAGGCAGCTACCTAACCTGCTGCCCCGGCCAGTCGGAAAGTTGTAAGATTTGTCCATGTTTAGGAATCGATAAGTAATACTAAGATGATATTGAAGTAACAAGATCATCAGATTAATTAATCGATTAAGGAGGATACGTAACGTACTACGTACTACGTACGTACTGTGAGGACATATATATATATAGCAAACGATATATACCATGTCAGTGTGCCCGCCGCAGCGTAAAAGCTTGTATATGTGTGCATGATATGGTACAGTGCACTACTACAGCGACTGAAAACCGCCGTTCGATAGATGGATCGACATGGCGGAAGGTGCGGCTTCACATCGGAGGCGCGTACGGACTACGGACGGACGCGCTAGCTGCATGCCTTGATTAATTGACGGGTTACCAGTTAAACAGGACCGCTGATAGTGTCACTTAACTGTAACACGCGCGCAAAACATATACAGGTAATATTAGCATACCTGTCATATACAGTAGTATATAGGTTGGCTCACACAATCACACACCCAACTTCCTTTTTTTCCTTTTCAGAAATGAGAACATGCAAAACTTGGTGTGCCACACTAATTAGTTATGCATGATACTCATTTATGATTGGTTATGATAGGCTACGACCCTATCTAGATCCTATGGTCCAGAGTTGCCATTAAATTACATACTACTTTAACTTCTAAGGCTCTAAACAGAAGATCCAAAGTATTGTCTAGAGTTTAGTCAGCCTTACAAAAACTTTAGACCACGTAAGTGAGCTAATTAAAGCTGGCCTAAAGTTTTAGTCTATATTTTTAGTCAACTAAATTTTAGACTATACGATCCAAATATGGGCTATATACCATTTCCCCCCTAGAATATGATGCAAATTAGAGATATTTATCAATAGGCATATACTAGACCTTTGTATTAAGAAGAAAATTAGTAAGCTATATGCACAAAGACAATCACAATGTTTAATCCAAGTAAGGATGGCAGCGGATCGGGTTCAGGGCGGATATCCGCGGGTTTCGGGTCCTGCGGGTTCGGGTTTGGGGATGATTTCTTACCCATGGTTTTCGGGTTCGGTTTCGGGTTTGGTATCAGGTTTGATTTCGGGTTTGGTTTTCCACCCGTGGATATCCAATGGATATCCGAAATAAATCATTTGGAATTAAAACTCATGTTTTATAATATGCTAATAATAACTTGTTTACTTAGATTATTAAATCTATTCAAAATTGACTCATGAAAATATTTATTATTTGTTTCCTCTTATTTATACATGTGAATATGTGTATATTTATCCGCGGGTTTCGGGTATCCATTCGGGTTTCGGATATCTATTCGGGTTTCGGGTATCTGCGGGTTTGGTTTTGGTGATGGATTTCCACCCGAATCGGTGTTCGGTTCGGGTTTGGGTTTCAACTTCAGGTTTCGGTTTTGGGTGCACGGAGACTCCACCCGATCCGAACCTGACCCGTTGCCATCCTTAAATCCAAGTCATGCAAAGAAGATCACTGTACCCAAATTAAATAGCTTAATTAATAAGTATATATGAAAGTACAAACTATGTTGGCAAACTAAAATAGATACACCGCAATTGTGACAGTCGCAAAACGAGGCCAAAGCACATCCGCGCACCGTGCAAGATGCCACGAGCTGAGTGTAGCCTAGTTGATCGGGTTTCTGCAGTAGAACTTGCTTTCTTGTAGTAGAACTTTCCTATCTATCCGATCTGGATTTAAGTCCTCAAAACTTGATATCTGTGCTCACATATTTTCCTAAATTTATTTTAGGATTTAACAATAATATTATTCTTTCAGTGCTGGTGACTTGTTTATAGCGAGGTGCATGTGGTGACTTCATCAATCTCGATATCTGTCGGCTTAAGTCTCAGTCTTTTGAATATGCTCATCAGAAGAGAGTGTGTGTTTGTTCATAGGAATAAATGTACATATAGGTATGAGTGTCTGCGTAATATGACAAAATGCAGCTGTAGCATTATAAAGACATAAACCTAGAGTTCAAGCGGACAGAGAAAAAATGAGGCTAGAAGAACCACCGTTTCACATATACTCCCTCCGTTCTAAATTATATGACGTTTTGATTTTCTAGATTTATAACTTTTGTCATGCATTTAGATATATACTGTGTCTAGACACATGATAAGACAATGTATATAGAAAAGCCAAAACGTCTTGTAACTTGGAATCACTACTAGGAATATCCACTTCTATGACGAACAACTTTCGTCATTGAAGGAGCCAAATTCATCGTAATTTCAGTTTTATGACGAATTTATAACGAAAAATGGTTCATCATAGAAGTCGCGTCATTCTTGAACTTCTATAACGAATCTAGAAAATTGTCATAGAAGTGGATATATCAATGACAAAAACTGACCGTCATAGAACTGTGTTGGCATGTATGGTAGGGGGCAGCCACACTGATGGTTGCTTCCGTTGGAGATGCTTTTCCACGTGTACATCTATAGCCAGTTGCATTAGAGATGGTTCGGGTACGTGTCACCTTTTTATTGCATAACGTTGTCATCTCTGGTTCTTGCACGTTTCAGGTTCTTACTGGACCACGTGTCGGGCCCCTGTTGTTCCACATGTCAGTTTTCTAGTGGCACACGTGTCGTGTTGCATTGGGTCACGTGTCACTTCTTCATTGGACCATGTGTCGTATTTTTATTAGTTCACATGGTATGACCACAATACCCCGCGTGTCTTTCTTTTACTCGACCACGTGTCTTGATGTCTGCGTGTCAGTATTTTATTGGGCCACGTGTCATGCCCTGAGCTATCCACGCGTCTTTTTCTGATTCGACCATGTGGTAGGACCGATTTATACCACGTATTTGGTTTGCATTGGCCCACGTGTCCTGTCCTAGCTCTTACACGTGTCATTCACTGGTTCGTCCATGTTTTAGATTCTTATTTAACAATGTGTCTATGCTGGATCTACCACGTGCACACCAATCATTACATCAAAAAAAATGATTTCAGATCTACACTGTTGCACAAAATGACTACATGCATAATTATATTGAACTTGAATCAAATAACAGCAGTTCAGCTTAGCAGCAAATCATTGACAGAGTTCACATATCAAGTCGACAAAAGTTCACATTAAAATAGCAAGCAAACCACATGTTCACTGCATCAACAAGATTGAGAGTTACCGGCGCTTAAGAGCATGATATGCTCACGGAGCTTATTGTACTCCTTCTGTTGCTGTTTCTTGAACTCCTCAAACTCCCTATCAGTGTTATCTGCCTTCCTCTTCAGTTGATTCCCTTGTTTGGCGAGGACAGCTGAACTTTCCTATTGAGCAGCAAGTCGTTCCTAAAATCTGGAGCAACTTGTCCTAATACTAGCATTCTTTAAAAAAAAAGGTGTTGCAGGTGGCCTGAGAGAGGACCTTGGAAACAACATCAGCAACAGGTTTTGCCCGTATAGTTTCCATAGCTTTCTGCTCAAACCAAGGAGTAAACATTAGGAAAAGGACTTAAATTGCAGAACCAAGAGATTATTTCATTACAAATAATGCATAGGTCTTCCTCAGCCTATTGCCGACAGAGATTCATAAGCACAATGCATAGATAACATATTAACTGTTGTAACATTACAACTTCAAAATGATGGAATTCATAAGCACAATGCATAGGTAACATATTAACTATTATAATATTACAACTTCAAAATGATGGTCCTACTTTAGGCTCCTCCTACTTTTCCTTCTTTTATGCCAATGGCTTCAGCAGATTTCAAGGAAAGTAAATGAAGGTACTTACCACTGCTTCTCTTGCAGCATTGCTTAGTCCCGTTGTCAGTGTTTTGTAAACCGGACTAGTAAACTTATACGATTACCGCGCTGCTCCAGGAAGATGATGGTAGCATCCAAAAGACACGATGATTTATACTAGTTCAGGCCGGAGCCCTATGTCTAGTCTTAGAGATGATCGAGTGCGTGTTCCTCGCTTGAATGCTCTGAAGTTCTTACAATGGGGGTACAAGAATGGTGGAAGAGGAAGAAGAACTAGAGCTAGGAGATGGACTGCCTGGAGGGAAGCTCCAAGAGCCCTGCTATGATGGAGAATGAGTAAAATAGTAGAGGATGAGACTCTATCGAGATGGGTGCACTGGTGTCGGGTACCATAATTAGGGATACCCAAATTAAGGTCGAAAATCCACCCGGCCTCCCAAACCAAACATTAATCTGCCCGGTCTAAGGGAAAAAATCAACTAAGGAGACCCACGGGCTAACTCTCCCCTTGCTAGGCCTCCAGCGAGCTGCGTGAGCGTACCAGCCCATCTCTTTACTTCATCCGAGGCCTCACACAGGGGGTCTCAGAACATCTCCGACTCGCCCGAGACCCCAGCGCTGGGCCACAGGCACAGGCCAACCCACAACATCATCACCGTCTCGTCTGAGCCCCTGTCTCTGCCTCGCCCAAGACCGGCCTCTGATGCCACTCCCCCATTAGCACGCTCGAGAACCCCTGTGACATCACCCACGTTCTTGCGCCGACCAACCGGACAGGCCAGGAATGACAGCGGTCAAATCACGACACCGTCGCCCATGACAGCATGGGGAAGAGCTGCTGGTCACTATGCCACCCATACTAGCACTATACGCACAATCCATGCCTGCACGGCATACGAAACGCCGCTCTAGGCCACTATTCCCTCGAACGGAGCAAAATCACGCCATGATTCACGCCTCTGAGGCCTCGGCCCTCTACGCCAGTCAAACCGAAGGACAGGCACGTCGCCATAGGGATAATCATGACTCTACGTGTTGTAGTTGCGACATCCACAGAACCACGTATGTCAAGGCACGTCGCTACAACATCAAAGGACAGGGGTCGCTCCTCCAACAGTGGTGTCGGGTACCTAAATTAGGGGTACCCAAAACCAACGATTAAAAAGAGTAAACCCCCGAGAAATCCGTGCCCTGAAAACCTTCTAAAAAAGATCGAGTTAAGGCTCCACCTACACGGATACACCAATCCAAGCCACGTGCGTATACAGACAGGGCACCCTCAACCGTGTTCCGACTCGTACGAGGCTCGCTCGACGGGAAACCTCGACCCCGGAAAATCTCCGACTCGCATGACCTAGGGTCGACCCGGTCGACCCCCTTACCCACCTACTCACCGACAAAGCATTCAATGCAACCACTTCCACCAACGTGGCCACAGCACCACCGGCGTGGGAGCAGCATCCACGTCTAATCTTTGTCGCACCCGGTTTTCCGAAGAATACCAAGCGCTAACTAAATGTGTGCCCAGGATGTTCACACGACACATGTAGCAACAAATATGGAGAATATCAAGAACAATGTTTTATTATATATCGAACATAGTTACATCAAAACTTACAACTAGTACAAAGCGTAGCGGAAACTATTCTATATCTTCTCTTTGGGACTCCATACTCCACAGGGACGGTTGACTGGGGGAGCACTCGCCTTGATACTTCAAAGGAAACTCTTCACTTGGTCCACCATCTGGTACCCATCCGGGATTTTTATTGGTGTCAACGACAAGCGTCAGCTCACCATGCTCAGCAAGTATACCATGAGGTTATGCAAGGCTCAAGAAGGCTTGACTCGGTTGTACTGCGGTAAGCATTTTTAGTTAGTCATATTTTATTTATTATGCCTATGTTTCTAAGTTATGCTTATGGCCCCATGTGAATATAATTAGTTATCACCATCAACATTAATCATATCCCAAACCATCCATAGAACCATCTATCTCGAAAAGGATCCAGGCCGCTCGTGACCATGAGCACGGCTGATATATCAGTTTGATCAAACTCTACAGAGTGTGTACACTTTCACCTTGAGTCATGAATACCCCTATGCCCGAGGTGGCCAACCTCTTGACTCACTTCCAAGGTAAGTCGGCAGGGTTCACTACGAAGTCTTTCACTAATTACCCTAACAAGTTAGTAGCGTGAGGTTTTAGCGTCTAGGCGCATGGAGCCCCCCTTCAAGAGTGGCACACCATGACCGCAGCCCAGTACTCACCTTGACAGGCAAGAAGCCATTCTGCAACCTAGTCCCCCCTCTTGCGCCGAAAACTTTCGGTAACTACTAACAAGCTAGAGAAAACTAGCTATACAACTAAGATCGTGCCCATTTTGATTCTCAAGGTTGTACGGAAGTCCTGGGTTGCCACTTTAAGATTCAGTCCTTATTCCTTACGGAGGACAGACTAGAGCACCCTACAAGGTCCAATGCTCTAACTCCCTTTCTGTCCATGTTGCCGAAAAGCACCATTTTATCCAATGATTTCATAAGTCATTAATCAGGATTAACATTATAATATTTGGTGACTGCAAGCTAAGCAAAACTACCAATATGCATGAACCCAAGGTAACAAGGAAGAGGGTACAAAAGTACTAGGTAAGATCCTTAGCATCATATTAGACACATGCATATGAAAGTGATTATAAGGTTATTAGGTAACAAGGGAACTCATGTTACACTTGCCTCAAATAGTGCTCAAACTTGTCCAACTCTCCTTCTGGATCATCCTTGTATAGCTTCATCTAACGATAGCTACAACCATCACAAGCATCATAGACAAACCTAGAAGCATTACATCAATCATTATATATAAAACAAGATATAAAGTTTATTAAACAAGTAGGGCTTGTTCTAAGACCGCGAGAGTGCAAAAACTAACCAAAACAGGGAGCCACGATTAAAAGATATGATAGTTGAAAGGTATAGATGGGAAGGATTTAATTCATATGAGAAGGTGGAGTTTGGACTTGAAGATACATATTCGGAACAAAAAGGGTTGGATATGTGTATAGGTTACTTGGGAACATATCATGATAAACCAGTGCACTAAGGTGGATGATAGATCAAAGGAAAACACGATTATGGCGATTTGTGCATCGGTTGAGCGTACCCGGTGGCGGACAGGGGCGGGTAGCAGCGGCTGTGGTCATGAGAAGGTAGAGACACATCGAACTTATTGGCATAGAACTTGGTAGGATCATGTGCAACTAGGAAACACACGGTCATGGTAGAGGGCTCAGCGAATCATGTAGTGGTTTAGCGGGGAACGTGGCGAATTGTTGAGGTATCCAAAACATACACGTCGGCAGACAGCGGTGGTTATGATGACTAATTGCATGGTTATAACAAATACAAATGGTAATTCGTTGGATGGGGTTGCAAGGCACTGCAGGGAACATATTGTGACAAAAGGACATGATGTTTTGACCGTCGGTTAGGCGGGGAACAAGATTGCAAGGTGGCACTACGTGGCTGTTGACATGGCAGGAGCAGCGACATGGTGATGCTTATATCCTTAGTGTTGTGGTTCATATGACCAAGAAAACTTGCAGATATGTGTGCAAGTATATGATGCACATTGTGGTCGAAGGGCTTGACCACCGGAGCGGCGAAACATCGGGAACACGCATGCCAACCGGCATCAGCACGGCTGCGGGGCAGCAGGGACAGCGAAAACAAGATAGGAACATATATCTTTCATCTTTGGTCATATCGCCATGAAACTTTGCAGAGGCATGTGCAACTATATAGATGATGGTATAGCCAAAGAATGCATCCTGGGGTTCACTGGATCAACGGGAACGTCGTTGTCAAACACAGGGTGACTGCTGTTTGGACAGCAGGCATAGTAGGCACTTCGATCTCCATATCTCGGCCATCGGGGATTGCATAGCCGAACCAACTTGTGGGATCATGTGCAGGGATGTCATGAACATATAGGTTCAAGCGCTCGATGATTTGGATAGTGGATTAGCGGGGAACGCCAAAACCACTCAGAGCTGCAATCTGACCAAACAGCAGGAACAGCGGGCGCGGTGATGACGATATCTCTAGTTCCTGAACTCCTATGGCAAAACCATATTACAGAGGTGTGTTCAAGGATGTTAGCTACAATTTGACCAAAGGGTTTGATGATTGGAGTCACAAAACAGCGAGGAACGCCGATTCCGTCAGCAGCAGCAAAACTGGCCGCGAGGACAGCAACACATACATCGGGTAAACTTCGCCGGGGATCAACCATACATCATCTAAGGTATTTGATATGCAGAGGTGACCATGAAAACATGATGGGAGAGATGATGGAGTGTTCTCACCAAGGGGAAGGGTGTGGTGGAGTGAGGAGATGCATCGACGACGGCCGGTGACGACGATATAGTAGAACGGGGCATCCTTCTCGCGTTGCGGTTGATCGGGGCAGCCATGGGGAAGGAGGAGGAGCTGTAGGGGCATCCCTCCTCTGTTATTCACGTGGGAAATGAAGGGGGAGGCGTGAGGGGGAGATGGGGAAGGTATATATGAAGGGGAAGTGATGGGAGGTGAAGGGGTAGAAAGGCAAAGGGTCATGGCTTGATATTCTTCGCCTTGGTTGATATTTTTGCAAGATTGGAGAGGGCTTCTAGGGAGGTGACGTGGGAGAGGGGAGAGGAAGAGATAGAGGGCTGGTTGGGCTTTGACCCATGGCGAGAGCTAAGGCAAAGTTTGGACCGGGTTTGGCCCGAAGCGATGATAGTATTACGGGGCTGGTTGCTTGTGGTCTTTCTTGGATTGTGGGCTTTGATCAAGAGGATAAAAGGTAGAGAGAAAAGAGTCCATGATGATGTTGCCCAAGGTGAGGAAAGGAGAGAAAATAATAAGCCCATTAGAAAGAGAGAACAATGTTAGGGCTGCCATTGGGTTGATAAGAGGAAGAAATGAGATTAACTTGGGTATGTGACATGTGAGTGATTTTACTCGAACGTGATGGTAGAATTGTGTGAGAGTGATGACATACAATGATTGGCCATCAAGCATAGATTTAGTGCTTGGGAGAAAACTCGGTCGGAAATAATTAGAAGCTCTAAAATGAGGAGAAAAGAGAGAAAGAGAGACCGGGCTAGTTAGGGTTTTGACAAGATGAAACTTGAAGACCCGCCAAGGTTTTTGGACACAAGGATCAAGATGAATGGTTTCCAAGGATTTGATCATGGTTCTGAGGTTATGGAAACTTGATCAAAGATCTTGAGAGATTTGATTTGAATCAAACCCTAAGCGCGTTTGAAAACATTTAAACTCATTTTTCATACAAAGACACTATGCAAAGGCATGAAATGCAACAAATCATTTATTTAAATTCCAAAAAAAATTAGAAACTCACATTTTCCAACATCTAAATTGTGGACAAATTAAGTAAAGTTGGATGTCTTAGAAAATAGTAAAAATCTTCTGTTATGTTTTTAGTGTTTTCTAGTCACATCCCAAAACTGAAATTTTTGGGGTGTGACAATCTTACTTTTTACTACCCATCCCAGGATGGGCGATGAAAAGTAGCCACTATTCCCGCCATGACTAGCACTATTCGACCGTCATGTCTGGGATTTCTGGGGCTCGGCCTTATCCATTTCCCGTCAACCCCCCTCAGTTAGGTCCCGACTCGGCCTCGACCGCCATCAGTCGAACAAAGGAACCACGACCCGTACGTCGACCACAGGGAATCACACGTCCTCTGCTGCACCCCGGATGTCCCACCGTCCTGTCATCAACATCACCACGACACCCCAGGGATGGCCTGCATGCACCAGGGCACGTCGCCACAGCAACACCGATGGTGCTCGCTCCGCCTTCTCCTTCAAGGCACCTCCTAGGGTTTGTTGTAAGCCTTATCCTCCCCTTGATTCTATAAAAGGGGAGGGCAAGGAGCTCTCCAGGGAGGAGGACGGACAACAGAAAAAACGAGACAGACATCTTCCCCGCTTCTGAGATCAACATCTCAAGCAACACTCCATTGTACTCTTTCTTTGAGACTTGGGACCGGTTCCCTCTCTCATGGCTTGAAACCCCTACACAAGCACTTAGGTGCAAGGAAATACAATACTCTCCCTTCCCCGATGGACGTAGGGCCTTCTTTTGCCTGAACCAGGATAAACCCCCATGTATTATCTTTGCATCACCATTCGGAGTAGGGAGCACGCAGCACAAATTCACTCATCGGCTTAGGGCCCTCCCGGGTCCAAACACCGATAGTTGGCACACAAGGTAGGGGACCGCTGCGTGTCAACATTGCTTTCCTGCCATTTCTCCGGATGGCTGACCCCGAACATCCACTTCCTCTGGCTACGGTGATCTGGTTCGGGAGTTTGGAGTTCATGTCCCTCGGCTACGGCTATGACATGGTCCTCCTCCCACCCAGACACCCATCCGACCATGACTATGAGCTCTCCCAACGTGGGGGAGCACTGCGCCGGTATCACCATTCCCACCGGGCTCGTATAGCCAGGCGACGGCATACCCAGCGTAGCCATCATCATCATCGTCCCGAGGAAGGCGATATGATGCTCCGTTCCAGCGCCCCTTGGCCAGACACCCACGCAGCGTCCCTCGTTAAGGACCTGCGTAGGATGAGCTTGGCTACGGATGAGACACCGGCAGGGCGTCCCATCATTCCACCGTCCGGTGCGGCTCCTCCAGTCAGATCGAGATCAGTCTCTCCGACGGCAGGGTCAATGCCGCCACGGACATTCCCTTATGGGCTGAACACGGTTGCCTAGCAGTACGCTTCCTCCGTAAGCGCCAACATGCGCGTTTACGGGGAACTCCCTGGGCACCACCTACGTTCTGCCCTCGACCTCGTAGCGTTCACACCGGCTTCCGAGTACTAGGACTCCACGGAGAGCCCTGGCACGGAGCACCGCGCGACCGCTTCCAGCCACTACGACCCCAGAGATCGACGACCTCACATGCATCCATCATATTACTATTTTGGCACCCCGGACTCTGTCTCTGCCGATGACAGTTACGATCCGACTCGCGAATGCTTCCATATCGATGGGGCTATCGCATCGGATTCAGAAGCCGAGGCGGCCGTTGGAGGGAGGAACGCCACGCCACCTCACGTTGAGCCCCCTGGCGCATGGGACGAAGCCCAATTCCCTGGTGCGGACCAAGGAGCACAACTTGAGCAGATCCAAGAATTGCAAGCCATGCTCGACGAGGAACGAGAAAACCTGCGCCTACTTTAGCAAACCCTCGAGCAGGAGCGTGCGGCGCGTGCATGTTGCGGAGGAGCTCGAGAGAGAGCTCGTGACGTCAATCGTCGCATCATCAAGGACCGGGCGGGCAAACCCCCAGTCTTCAACCGAGCCAGCCAGAACGTCATCACCGCCGCCATGCTTCTCCGCAATATGCCCGAGCCATCTACCCCCAAGGCCCGTCGGGCCCGTGATGAGATTCGAGGTCTCCTCGAGGCTGTGGCCATGCAACAGGTCGAGAGTTCTGCCTCGAGGCGCCACGGGTTTGCATCGGAGCAGCCTGCGGAGCCCTCCTAACAGGAGAAAGAGGCCTCGGTTCACCCCGAGCCCGCACCACGAGGGGACAAAGCAGCCTTTGTCCGTGATCGCGTCGTCGACAATCGCGAGCCCTGAGACGCCCGTGACGACATCAACGAACGCCGCAGGCGTAGAAGCGATGACGGTGCATCTCGAGGCTACCATGTGCACAGGGGCGAACGTTATGATAGCTCAGAAGATCACAGTCTGTCTCCCAAGCCATCGGGCCCTCGAGTCTTCAGCAAGACCATTCGTAGGACCTAGCTTCCGATCCAGTTTCGCCCCCCGACGACTCTCACCAAGTATAACGATGAGACCAAACCTGAACTTTGGCTCGCTGATTTCCACTTGGCTTATCAGTTGGGCGGGGCCACCGACGACCACGTCATCATCCGATAGCTTCCCCTATTCCTATCGGACACCGCTCGAGCGTGGCTCGACGACCTCCCACCTGGACAGATCCACAACTGGAACGACCTGGTGAGAGTGTTCGAAGGGAACTTCAAGGGGACCTACATGCGCCCTGATAACTCTTGGGACCTCAGGAGTTGTAAATAGAAGCCGAGCGAGTCCCTCCGTGACTATATCTGGTGTTTCTCCAAACAACGCACCGAGCTTCCCAATATCACCGACTCCGACGTCATCATGGCTTTTCTCTCTGGAACCACCCATAAGGAGCTGGTCCGAGAGTTGGGCCACAACACCCCCATCACTGCCAACGAATTAATGGACATCGTCACCAACTACGCCGTCGGCGAGGAGGCGGTTGGTGCCATCTTTGGTGGTGACCAGGATAAGGAGAAGCGTAAGGACGAGGAACCTGAGGGCTCCAACCGGGGCACCAAGAGAAGCAACAGGAAGAAGAAGAAGAACCAGTAGGGCAAGCGTGAGGCCGCGGCTGATGACCTTGTCACTGCCGCTGACCGCAAGAAGCCTCGAGGACCCCCTGGTGGGGGCATTTTCGACAAAATGCTCAAAGAACCGTGTCCCTACCACAAGGGACCTACGAACCACAACCTCGAGGACTGCTAGATGTTGCGGAGATACTTTGAAAGCTTAGGCATCAAGAAGGACAACAAGGAGGACCCCAAGGAGAAGGATGACGACAAGGACGAGGGGTTTCTTGAGATCCATGACTACTTCATGATATACGGGGGATCCTCGACACGTCTCTCCATGCGCCAGCGCAAGCGGGAGTGTCCAGAGGTCTTCTCCGTGCAGCTGGCAACCCCCCTCTTCCTTGATTGGTCCATGATGGCCATCACTTTCGATCGTGACGACCATTCGGACTACGTCCCTAATCCTGGAGTCTACCCACTCGTCGTCGATCCCATCATCGCCAACACGTGCCTCACCAAAGTGCTCATGGACGGTGGCAGCAGCCTCAACATTATCTACGCCCAGACCCTCGACCTTCTGGGAATCAAGAGTTCACACCTCTGACCCAGCGTCGGGGGCTTCCATGGAGTTGTGCCGGGGAAATGAGCAGAGCCTGTCGGGCGGATCGACCCGCCCGTCTGTTTTGGTACCCCCTCCAACTTCAGGAAGGAGACCCTCACTTTCGAGGTGGTTGGGTTCCACAGGACCTACCACGCAATTCTTGGGCCCCCCTGCTACGCTAAATTCATGGAGGTTCCCAACTACACCTACCTTAAGCTCAAAATGTTGGGCCCCAAAGGTGTCATCATTGTCGGGCCCTCCTATGAACACACCTACGAGTGCGACGTAGAGTGCGTCGAGCACGGAGAAGCCGTCTTGGAGTCAGCAACCTTGGCAACAGACCTTGACGGTTTGGCCAAGGAGATCCCCGACCCCAAACGCCGTGCTAGCAATTTCAAGCCCGTGGAAGATGTCAAGCTCGTACCCCTCGACCCCGCCAACCCGGACGAAAGGGCGTTGAAAGTCAGCGCCACCCACGATCCCAAATAGGAAGCAGTGCTCATCGACTTTCTCTGCGCGAATGTCGACATATTCATGTGGAGTCCCTCGGACATGCCGGACATACCTAGGGAAGTCGTCGAGCACGCCTTGGAGATCCGAGCCGGCTCCAAGCCGGTGAAACAACGCTTGCGCCACTTCGACGAGGAGAAGCACAAGGTCATCGGTGAGGAGATCCACAAGCTTTTGGAGGCCAGATTCATCAAGGAGGTTCATCATCCCAAGTGGCTAGCTAATACTGTATTAGTTAAGAAAAGGAGTGGGAAATGGAGGATGTGTGTAGACTACACTAGTTTAAATAAAGCATGTCCGAAAGTCCCTTTTCCTTTACCATGCATTAATCAAATCCTTGATTCTACTACGGGATGTGAAACTCTATCGTTCCTAGATGCATATTTCGGCTACCACTAGATTAAAATGAAGGAGTCCGACCAGCTCGCGACTTCATTCATCACCCCGTTCGGCATGTATTGCTACATTACTATGCCCTTCGGTCTATGGAACGCAGGGGCTACGTACCAACGATGCATGCAACATGTCTTTGGGGAACACATCGGGCCAACTATCGAGGCTTACATCGATGACATCATGGTCAAAACCAAGAAGGTCAGCAACTTGGTTGATGACCTCGATGTCGCGTTCAAATGCCTTAAAGCGAAGAACATTAGGCTCAACCCCGAGAAATGCGTCTTCGGCATTCCTCGAGGCATGCTCTTAGGGTTCATTGTTTCCAAGCGTGGCATCGAGGCCAACCCAAAAAAAATCACTGCAATCACCAAAATGGGCCCTATCCGAGATCTGAAGGGCGTGCAGAGGGTCACGGGCTGCCTTGCGGCCCTCAGTCGCTTCATCTCGCGCCTCGGCGAGAAGGCGCTCCCTCTGTATCGACTCCTAAAGAAATCAAAACACTTCTCGTAGACCCTCGAAGCTGAGGAAGCTCTTACTAGGCTCAACGCAACACTGTCCGAACCTCCGATACTCGTCCCTCCGGTTGCAGGAGAATCTCTCTGGCTTTACGTCACCGTGACGACACAAGTGGTCAGCACGGCCATAGTCGTCGAGAGGGCAGAAGAGGGTCACACGTTGCTCATTTAGAGACCAGTATACTTCATCAATCAGGTGCTCTCAGACACCAAGGTTCGCTACCCGCAAATCCAGAAGCTGCTATACGCCATCGTGTTGACGCGACGCAAGCTTTGGCACTACTTCGAGGGCCACCCGGTGACCGTGGTCTCTTCTTTCCCTCTAGGGGAGATAGCCCAAAATCAGAAGGCCTCGGGAAGGATAGCTAAGTGGGCGGTTGAGCTCATGGGCGAAACCCTCTCTTATGCGCCGTGCAAAGCCATCAAATCCTAGGTGCTGGCGGATTTTCTAGCAGAATGGACCGACACCCAACTGCCTCCCGTTCAAATTCAGGCCGAGCTGTGGACCATGTACTTCGATGGGTCGATGACCAAAATGGGAGCGGGCGTAGGCTTGCTCTTCATCTCGCCCCTCGAAGTTCACATGCGCTACGTGATCCGACTCCACTTCGCAGCCTCCAACAACGTAGCTGAGTACGAGGCCCTTGTTAATGGCTTGCATATCGCCATCGAGCTCGGGGTTCGACACCTCGACGTTCGTGGAGATTCCCAACTCGTGGTCGACCAGGTCATGAAGGACTCAAGCTGCCACAATCCTAAGATGGAAGCCTACTGCAAGGAGGTGCGACGCCTTTAGGACAAATTTCACGGCCTCGAGCTCAATCACGTCGCGCGCAGATATAATGAGGCTACCGACGAACTCACGAAAATCGCGTCTAATCGAGCCATGGTTCCACCTAACGTTTTCTCGAGGGATCTTCATGAACCTTCCATCGATGCCAGAACAACTGAGGGGGCCGACAGTCTGTCACTTGACCCCCCACTTGAGGTGGAAGCCCCCTCGACCGGGGCTAATGTCATGCAGATGGAAGGCTCGACCCTACCAGCCTACCTCGAGCCCGACTGGCGCACTCCGTACCTCGACTGTCTCACTCGAGGGGAGCTCCCCTTGGATAAGACCGAGGCTCGACGGATCGCTCACCGGGCCAAGACCTTTGTGATATACGGTGATGACAAGGAGCTTTATCGATGCAGTCCTACGGGCATCTACAGCGTTGTATCACAATCGAGGAAGGCAAGAACCTACTCGAGGACCTACACTCGGGGGCTTGCGGTCATTACGCGGCACCTCGAACCCTCGTCGGAAACGCATTCCGGCATGGTTTCTATTGGCCAACCGTGGTCTCCAACGCTATTAAGCTAGTACGCTCCTGCAAAGGATGCTAGTACTACGCAAGGCAAACCCATCTCCCGGCTGATGCCCTGCAAACCATCCCCATCATGTGGCCGTTCATCGTTTTGGGGCTCGACTTGGTCGGACCCCTGAAGAGAACAATTGGGGGCTCACCCACTTGCTCGTCGCCGTTGACAAGTTTTTCAAGTGGATCGAGGCCCGTCCCATTACCAACGTCAAATCAGAGCAAGCTGCGCTGTTCTTCACCGACATCATCTATCGCTTTGGGGTTCCCAACTACATCATCACGGACAACGGCACCTAGTTCATCGGCAAAAGGTTCTTGGAATTCTGCGACGACCATCACATCCGTGTGCTCTGGTCGATCATGGCTCACCCAAAGACAAATGGCCAAGTGGAATGTGCCAATGGCATGGTCTTACAAGGCCTAAAGCCGAGAATCTTCAACAAATTAAACAAACATGGCAAGAAATAGGCCGTCGAGCTCCCCTCGGTCCTGTGGAGCCTAAGAACAACGCCGAGTCGAGC
Organism: Saccharum hybrid cultivar R570; assembly: GCA_038087645.1. Taxonomy (NCBI): domain Eukaryota; kingdom Viridiplantae; phylum Streptophyta; class Magnoliopsida; order Poales; family Poaceae; genus Saccharum; species Saccharum hybrid cultivar. The sequence goes on along the minus strand of JAQSUU010000119.1, from coordinate 9,654,594 downwards.
CACAGGGTTCACTCTGTTTTTCTTGGTCTATGGGTCCGAGGCTGTGCTCCCAACCGATTTAGAGTATAGGTCCCTAAGGTTGAAAGCCTACAATGAGCAAAGCAACGATGTCACAAGAGAGAATGCCCTCGACCAGCTCGAGGAAGCTCGCGATATAGCTCTATTGCAATCTGCAAGGTATCAGCAGAATCTCCGATGCTACCACAACAAACACGTTCGCAGACATCGGTGACCTGGTGCTTCGGCGAAGCCAAAGCAACAAGGGACGACATAAGCTTACTCCACCATGGGAAGGACCGTACATCATCGCAGAGGTGTTGAAGCCTGGCACCTACAAACTATCAAACGAAAAGGGCGAGATCTTCACCAACGCTTGGAACATTGAACAGCTACATCGCTTCTACCCCTAGAGCCTCGAGGCTTTGTACTTTTTCTCTCAGTTACATGAATGAATAAAGAGTACACCTATGTGCAAAAAGCATTCTTTCATAAAAAACAAGTAGGCTCGACCCTGCTTATTGCAAGGTCAAACCTCTGTCGGGGGCTACAAAGGGGGGGGACCCCCTGTGTCCCTAAAAAAACTCGCTTTTTTCCAAAAAAAACTTTTACATAGTCAACGAAGCCGCATGAGTGCCCTAAGGCTCGAGGGCTGCCGAGCCGTGAAATCACCTACACGTCCGCGCTAATGGTACCTCCACTCACTCCCCAGTGCCAAAGGGAGCAACCGCACGCTAAGAGGACTTAGTAAGAACTTACGACTTCGAAAAGGTCTGACGTCTGACGCTCCCACACATTTTGATGCAAGTACTTACGTAAGTCGACGAGGCTACAAGGCCATCATAAAGGCGAGGGGCTATCGAGCCGTGAGACCACCTACGCCCCTAGGCTATGGCATCTCCACTCGCACCCCACACCAAGGGGTGTAACCGCGAGCCAAGAAGACCATGTAAGAGCGCAATTCGAACGATAAGGAGCAAAAGAGTCGAACAAAATAAAACATTTAGCGTATATTTACATCAAAATGTTTTATGGTCCTCAGGGCCACGACAGTACAAGTTGCAAACATTAGCTAACTTGTTACATGGGCCTCCATGCCCAGATTTGGCTCACAGGCCCTCATCATCAGCAGGCAGGAGCACCTCATCCTCGAACAGCCTCGCGAGTCGACCCCCAGGCTCTTCTGCAGCCTCGATCAACCCCAGGCAGGCCGCCTCGTTCTCCTCCTCAGTCTTGCTCGGGTCCGAGGTGAAGCCATCAGCGATGAGGCTCATGTCATACTTGAACCCGGACCGGATGACTGCCATGGCTCTCTTCACGCCATGATGCAACGCGCCCCGTATCTTCTCGCGGACGAGACCGCCCAGAGCCATCACCCCGCGTACGAACGAGTTTCCTAGCGCATCCTCCTCGGTATCGACGTCGGGCTCGACCCCCAGGCTATCGCACACCGTGGAGATCGCGCCCTGAAGCAGCTGATTTCGTCCGACCTCGGCCTTGAGAAGGGCTTGAAACAAGGTGGACGTCGCCTGGGCCTCACGCTGCTATTTCTCCAGCTCTGAATCATAAGATCAAGTCAGCGAAAAACACAAGAAATCCAAGTCAAGATCAGAGTTGGGTGGAAACTTACCCTCGGCATGGGTCTACCAGCCCATGATCTGATCGCGCAGCTGGCTGTGCGCCTTCTCGGTTGCTCGAAGGACCTCGTCCCTGCCATGGATGGTCGCCCTCAGCGCCTCGATCTCTCGATCGGTGCCCGAGAGAGCCTCGTCCCTCGCTCGGACGGTCTCCTTCAATGCCATGACCTCGTTCTGCAGGGTCTCGAGGTGAGCGGACACCAGCCTGATCTGGACGTTGAGGGCATCACGCTGGCCACTGACAAGGGTGACGTCCTCCTCAAGCTCCTTCACATGCGCCAATAGCGGTGTGTGGTCCTCACGGGCCTTGGCTGCCTCCTCTTGAGCCTTGGTCGCGTCTTCATGCGCCTTGGTTGCGGTTTCCCGAGCCTGCGCCGCTTCCTCCCTGACCGCCGCATAGATGACGTGAAGCTCGTCTACTTCAGCGCTCTTCTTGGATAGCCGCTTATTGGCTTCCTCGACCAGAGCCCGTTGACAAGTAAGCGCAGCCCACACGCCGCTTTCATGGTGAATGAAAAGTGACTTGTGGCGTGATCGCTCCTTAAGCTCCTGACCACGGTCAAACCCAAAATCAGAACCAAGGAGAAAAGGGAGGGTACGGGCCAAATGAAATATTGAAACAAGCACGACTCACCTCGAAGGCCCCCAACATTTGCCTTACCAAGGTATTCGTGACCATTCACAGAGACTGCACGGAGTGCTTGCGGAGCCCCTCGACATACTCCCAGTGTTGTACTTCGTCTTTATCATCGAGGGCGAAGAAGGGCTCGGCGTCAGGGTTAGCCGCATCCCTGAACTCGAGGGTCGACCGACCCCAGCGCGGGAGCTCCTCCTCCGCTCGCACAAGCGCTAGCTTTGCAAAGTCGGGCCACCCGCCCAATGTCTCCACTGCATCACCGTCTGGCACCGCTGAGGTCCCGGGCTGATCCGAGGCGTCAACCATCTCGACGTCCGCCTTCTGCTTCCCCTTATCGAAAGGGGAGTCGTCGAACGTGAGATCGATCACGGCCGGTGTCGACCCTAGGGGCGGGAGTGGCCCCCTGTTGGCTGGCACCTCCACTTGAGCATCGGGCGATGGCACGACCGCCTCCCGCTCCATCTCACCCACCGGCCCCTCCGGCTGGCCCAGCTTGCGCTGCTCCACTTCCGGTTGCAGCTCCAGCGGCCGCTCTTCCTGTTGTTACTGCGGCGGCTGCTGCGGCGATTCCTCCTGCTCCGTTCGCAGTCCTGGTAGCACCTCCCCCTCTTTCCCTGCATCTCACGAGGTCTCCCCCGCGTTCCTTGTCTCTTCCACATTCGCCTGCCCGGCGTCACGGGCGGATGTGGTGGCCTCTGCGGCCTCGACAGTCTCCAAGGTCCTCATGGTCGACCCGATTTGCGACCGTCACCTCCAGACCGGCCAAGCCCGGTAGCGTCCGAGGTCGCCTCGACCAACTTAGATCGTTGAGCAGCGTCTCCGGCTCTGATGTCCTCCTCGGCGCTCGTGCCGGCCTGAACTGCAGACTCCTTCGCCTTGAGTCGCTCTGTCACCGCCCGGTACCTTGCAATCCTGGCGGCGTCGTTAGCTGGCGTCCGCATCCTCAAAGCAGCGCCGGCTTGAAGTGCCTTGGCAGGCGTCAAGGCCGCCGGCTCCACCTTGCACTTGTGGCTACGCAGCGAATCAGAACATGAGAACAAGGAACAAAATAGACTTGTCTGAAAAACAAAGCGAAACACTCACCCGGACATGGGGATCAGGGGTTTAGTCCCCGGCTTCCCCGAGCTACCTAAGGCCCTCTGTGACGGCCCTTCTGTCGAGCCTCTGGTCGGCCCAAAACTCCTTCAAGCCTGGGCTGATGAGGTCCCTGAGGTCCTCTGCGTCATTAGGGCCGTCTGGCCTCGAGTTCTGACACCTGACGACGGCGCCTCGGCCTCGGGCGTCGATGCCACCGCTCCACCTGCCGACGAGGTGCGCGGCGACTGGGCATGCGTCCTCGGTGCCGCTGACATCATCGGGGGAACCCTCGGCTCGGCGGATCTCCTATCCGAGGGCCCCTCACGGGCCCTCCCTTCTGGTCATTCCTCCTCCCCCTCGACAGGCGCCGAGGCTGCCCTCGACGCCTGGGAAGTCGACCCCTCACTGACGGGTCCCTGCAGGGACCGCACGTCAGGGAGGTGCATGAGGAAAGTCGCGGTATCGTACCACGACCCGACGTCGTTGTCGTCGCTGTCATCGCTCTCCTCCTCTGAGGCCGTCTCAGAGGGGGACTCCTCTTCAGGGAGACCCTCGAGCCATTGCTGGCGACGACGTCTTAGTAGCGCCTCGCGCTCATGGATCTTCTGACCACGCCATGTTTTCACGGCATCTTTCTCCTTCTTCTCTTGGGCCGCGGAAAGATGCCTCACCTCTCGAGCGGCGTGATCCTCCGGGACCGGTGGTGGCGAGTCTTTGATCACGGACAAATCTTGCATGGGAAACTTGATGAGTTTAGATCTACGAGACCCAGGAAAGAAGGGAAGCCTAGCACTGGGAGAGCAACACTTACCAGAGGCTCGAACCCCTGGTTAGGCCGCATCGGGACTCGGTCGATGTCCTCTAGCCTAAAACTGCCCACCATCCACCGTGCGCGCCAGGCAACCTCATCGAGGGGAAGGGTCTCGTGTGACATCTGACTCCCCTCCAACGAGATGCCCGATGTCATCTCGTCTAGCCAAAGTCGACGCTGCATTAGTGGCAACACCCTCCGACGGTGGAACGCGGCGGCCACCATGCCCGCGGTCAACCCGCGCAGACGGAGCCTTCTTAGCGCGTCAAGGAGCGGATGTAGCTTCGACTTGTCCTCCTCGATGATGCCATACAACTAGTTCTCCTTGCGCGACATCAGGACCTGGCCAGAGAATCTCGGTAGGCGGCCGTTGTCATTGCGCAGATAGAACCAACCGTCGTGCCACCCGCTATTCGACGAGATGAGTTGGACTTGGAGGGTGCAGCTTCTGGTGTGCACCGCCCGCCGTACTCCCCTCTCGCCTGCCTTCTTGGTGAAGTGCTCCGCCTTGAAGAGGTGGAGCCACAACTTCCAGTGGGACACCATGCCCAAGTACCCCTCGCAAACGGCCACAAAAATGGTGGCCTATGAGACGGAGTTGGGGGCGAGGTGATGGAGCTCCACCCCATAGTAGTGCAGGATCGCCTGCATGAACCAGCTCGGTGGCATCCCGAGCCCCCTCTTGTGAAAGGCGACGAAGCTCACCACGTAGCCCTCTGGAGGCGTCGGCTCCCGGTGGTTGGTCAGCGGCACTCTCCACTCTGGTAGGTCTCGGCTCATTCTCGGTCGCAGGAGACCGTCACGCACCAGTTCCTCTAGCCTCCTCTCCATCACCGAGGAACGGATCCACGCGTCCACAGGGAGGAACTGGCTCTTTCCCACCATGAGCGCTGAGGTTGGAATACGATGGCGGCGGGGGAAAGGTTGACGGCGGTGGCAGGGAATGGCTGATGGAGGCAAAGGAAGGAGTGCGATCACAAAGGGCTAGGAAGGAACAAACGAAAGCCCTGGGCTCCGTATTTATACCCCGGTAGAAGGCCAACCGGCGGATCCGGCGAAGAGGCAAGTAAAGTTTCTGCATTTAATGCTCCTACCTAACTGCTCCCTCGAAACCCGCGTATAAGGGCACGTGTCAACCGTTTGCTCAGTAATCGTAAAAAGACGCACCCCAACGGGCGGGAGGGGAGGCCTACGGACGGACACTTCCAGGCAAAGGAACAATGGGCTTCGAGTCCGCTATAAACCTCGAGGGTTCGAAAGCTGGCCCTCGATGAGGGTTCAACAGCTGCCCTCGAGTAAACAGAGTAAGGGATGTCTGAGAGTGGACCGGTACAAGGCCTGGGCTCGAGCCACTTCCTCGAGATGCCCTCAGACGTATTCGAGGCTAAAGGAGAGGTCGACAATAGAATCCCCTCGGGGGGAGGCATTGAGCCCCGGATCCTACCAAACGGAGCCGAGATCCATGCGACAACTCTTTGGCACTTTTGGAGAGCACCTCCGTGGCCACCAGCCAACCCCTATTGAATGGGGCATGGGCTCCCACTCGAATCCCCCGCTAACAGCTCACCAGGGGTCGTCGGAACTCGCCCGTCGAGGGTAGTACGGCATTCCCACCCCTCCTCCTTGCCCAAAGGATGCGTGAGGGTCAAACAATAAAGACGGGCAAAGCCATGATCGGCCTTACACACGGAAAGGATCGGGGGCTTGCCCGCAACTAGCCGACTCCGACGAAAGAGGACCAAATGCACCTCAGGGCCTAACAAAACAATGTCCCATGATACAACATACTAAAGCCCTCGAAGGAGTCACACACTCCTCCGAGGCCTCGGGGGCTACACCCGGTGGGTGCACTCGCACGCACCCACCAGAGAGCAACGATGCTACGACTCTAGTTCATAACTCGCTCAAGCCTCTGCGAGACTGTCCACACTCGCGCAAAGGCTCAGGGGCTACTGTCGGGTACCTAAATTAGGGGTACCCAAAACCAACGATTAAAAGGAGTAAACCCCCAAGGAATCCACGCCCTGAAAACCTCCTAAAAAAGATCAAGTTAAGGCTCCACCTACACGGATACACCGATCCAAGCCACGCGCGTATACAGACGGGGCACCCTCAACCGTGTTCCGACTCGTACGAGGCTCGCTCGACGGGAAACCTCGACCCCAGAAAATCTCCGACTCGTACGACCCAGGGTCAACTTGGTTGACCCCCCTCACCCACCTACTCACCGACAAAGCATTCAATGCAACCACTTCCACCAATGTGGCCATAGCGCCACCAGCGTGGGAGCAGCATCCACGTCTAATCTTACTTTTTACTACCCATCCCGGGATGGGCGATGAAAAGCAGCCACTATTCCCACCATGACTAGCACTGTCCGACCGTCATGTCCTAGGATTTCTAGGGCTCGGCCTTATCCATTTCCCGTCGACCCCCCTCAACTACGTCCTGACCTGGCCTCGACCGCCATCAGTCGAACAAAGGAACCACGACCCGTACGTCGACCACAGGGAATTGCACGTCCTCTGCCGCACCCCGGATGTCCCGCCGTCCCATCATCAACATCATCACGAGGCCCCAGGGATGGCCTGCATGCACTGGGGCACGTCGCCATAGCAACACCGACAGTGCTCGCTCCGCCTTCTCCTTCAAGGCACCTCCTAGGGTTTGTTGTAAGGCTTATCCTCCCCTTGAGTCTATAAAAGGGGAGGGCAAGGAGCTCTCCAGAGAGGAGGACGGACGACGGAAAAAATGAGACAGACATCTTCCCCGCTTCTGAGATCAACATCTCAAGCAACACTCCATTGTACTCTTTCTTTGGGACTTGGGACCGGTTCCCTCTCTCACGGCTTGTAACCCCTACACAAGCACTTAGGTGCAAGGAAATACAATACTCTCCCTTCCCCGCTAGATGTAGCGCCTTCTTTTGCCGAACCAGGATAAACCCCCGTGTATTCTCTTTGCATCACCATCCAGAGTAGGGAGCACGCAGCACAAATTCACTCATCAGCTTAGGGCCCTCCCGGGTCCAAACACTGACAAGTGGCATGTCACCAACTACAGGGCAAGAGTGAAGGCCTCGGATCTTTCTTCCCAGGAAAAATATCATGTAGCACATGCATGTAACCCGACGTTCCCCTTGCGTCTATAAAAGGGGAGGGCAGGGACCATTTCGGGGAGGACGAAAGGTGAATCCATAGGCCATTTGACTCATCAGAGGCGAACACACACACACACACACTCCACTCACATCCTGAGACCTGGGAGCTCCTCCCTCTCTCACCTGCTTGTAACCCCTACTATAAGCACTTCAGTGCAAGATAATACAAGACTCCCCTCCCCCACTGGATGTAGGGCATTCTTTGGCCCGAACCAGTATAAATTGCTTGTGTTCTTCTTGCACACCATCTGGATCCTCGACGCGCAGACACATATTACTCGTTGGTGCTAGAACCGCCATTTCTTACACCGATAGTTGGCGTGCCAGGTAGGGGAGCTTTGCGTGTCACAACTAACTAATCCTGCAGAGTCCAAGATGGCTACATTATCCCACCCCCGCTCGACGATCATGTACTCGACGGCCGGTGGCAACGTCAACTTCACCCCGGGCTCCCACATCTGGTTTGGGAGTCTCGAGTTCATCATCACCGGGGAAGGCCATGACCTCGACCTCATCCCACCGATCGACAAGCCTGCCAGCTTCCCCGAGCCTGTGGTCGACCTACGACGCCGTTCTGATAAGTTGAAGAACACGTGGCCCAACGAGTTTTGCTTGCCTGGTCTACCACGAGTTGCTCAGCACTGCCATGACAAAAAGGTTCACAGGCCATCGACTAATGTTTACCATCTCAGCCCCAAGGCAAGTGAGGTGCCGGACGACCTGCCACAATAGCTCAGGCATGCCTTCGCCGACACCCTGGCATCAACAGGGACGAGCTCCAACTCTGACTTCTTCGACTCTGACTATGACGATGACTATGACGATGACTACCAAGGTAGCACCGGCTTCATCGAGCTTCAGAAGATGCAACGCTTTTTGCGCATCAGCGACTATCTCCTCAACGATGAGCCATGCAACGATGACTTCACCAGTTGCTTTAACGGCTACGAGCTCTCATGGCCATGAAGGGGATAACCGGATCCCAATGCAAAATTCGGTTTGCTGAGCCTGTCCCCCGCTATGTTTATTAATACTGCCTTTGAATCGCCCTTAAAATTCTATATGAGCTATTTTTTAACTCCTTTGCAATACCGTATGTATAAGTGCATCACGTACATGCATCGTACATGCCTCATACATGCATCATACATACATCATGCCACGTCACCTGCACACGGTCCGAATCCGGGCCCGGAGTTCGTAGGTTGGCCCTGCGAAAGGGTTTCGACAGCCGCTCCGGCCCAACTGAGTGAGGGATGGTGTGTGAGGAGTGGCACGATAGACGCCAACACCCGGGTGCCTCGAGCACCATATGGGACTCCCCGAACCATGTTCGAGCCTTGACGGACACCAATTTAAGGGTTTTTCACCAGAGAAAGGCAATGAGCCACCGGGGTCATGCCGAAATGACCCTGGTTACCCTGAATTGGTCGTCGAGGGTATGAGGTCGGTCACTAGATACCTACGTCGGATCCTTAGCAAACAGGATCTGGGGCCTCACTCGAAATGAAATACCCGCTAGCAACTCAAATGGAGACCACGAAAAATGCCCCTATTCGAGAGGGATGACGTGCCGCCGTCCAACCCCTCCTTCTTTACAAAAAATGCGAGAGGGGAATGCATTGGGCCTCCTGACCAGATCAGGGCCACGAGTCTTGATTTTCGGAGGTCCAGATTCATGTGTGTGGCCTACCGAGGACTCGAAGTGTGGGAATGAATCATCCAGAGCCTAGAAGGCACCCAAGGGCAAAAAAGTCCGGCCGACAGACGTCTCTTCTGCACGATAGATTCAAGGGACACCGACCTCGCCTCAGGGCATGAGGCGGCAGGGATCACGTAGGCGCTAAAACCCTACCCGCATCGTGGAAACAAATCCTAAGGAGGTCTCGGGCCTAAATTCATGCGGTCGACTACTGCCAAGGGCCTCCCGAGGCCTCCCGAGGCCCACCATGTCCTGCCGAAACACAAAAGGTAAGGATAAGTCAAGAGATGTCGCCAAGGGAAAAAAAGTCTGACTGACGGACGTCCCATCCACACGCTGATCTCAAGGGTCGCTGACCCCGCCTCGGGCCACGAGCGGCAGGGGTCACGTTGACGCTAAAACCCTACTTGCACCTCGAGACGGATACATCCACCTAGAGGACCCCACCACGCTCGCCACCGGCAATGCTCCGGCAGTTTTCATCACTAAACAAACGGATATCGCAAAACGAACAACAAACTAACTGATCAACAAAGAAATTTAAACCGTAACTTCAGCATAGTTCACCATGAAAACAAAATAAAAGACGCCATGCGTCGCAAGCTGATGAACCTAACAAAATAAAAAGCCCTAAGGGGCAACATCGCGGGGGAGCTCTGCGAGGATGAGGGCGGCCACCGCCTCCTTGGCCGGGCCATAGCACGCCACCAGATCCTCATGGTGGCGCAGCGGCTCGTCCATGGGGAAGCCCTCGACTCTGGTAAGGTTCGCCCCCACCGACAGCTCCGCCATAGCCAGGAAAACCCCGGTGCTACGACGGACGCCACTCTCAATGGTGGCGGTAACACGACGGTGCGCAGCCCAGAGCTGGTCCTCCCTAGTACCTAGGGCGACCCCAGGTAGTCCAGGAAGGCGTCTACCGTAGTGCGGAGACCCTCCAGCTCCACGGTCACCTCTAACACATGAGATTCCATTCACGATTAAAAAAGAGATGTAAAAGAAGGAAGGAAACAGAAGGGAAGAGACTTACCGACACCACGATGGTCGGCATCCTCCAGCTAACGGAGGAGAACATTCGCCCTCCCCTCAACGTCTGCTGCTGCTGCGTGAACGAGCGCCTGCTCCTCCGTCTGCTCCACCATCGGCCCCGATGAGCCGGCCTGAGCCCTGTGGAGGGCCTGACGATGGCGGAGGTTCCCCATTGAGATGCCGCCAGTACGCAGCTGGCGGCCGCTCCCAGTGAAGACCCGGTCGCCCGTCCGGTGATGCTGCGCCGCCGGGGGGCCATCCACCTCCTCCGACCTTTGTGGAGAGTTGCCGCACTCCATTGGGATCGTGCTAGGTGAAGAGGGAAGTGGAAAGTGGTGATAGGGGTGGAAAGAACGAGCGTCGAGCCAGGTATAAATAAGACCCGAACGACCATTCAGCTGCACGGCTGCGCAGGACAATCAATGCAATCTCGAAGCTCAAGCCGATGTTCCCACTTCCCGCTAAAGCCGATTAACGGAACCATCCCCTCCACTTCCCTCAATTAAATCCTCGATGTTCCCACTCACTGCAACGCACTCATTTACTCCCAAAAACCACGGACTCTCGGGCTGACCATGGGACACACAAGAGAAAAGCATTCTCCAAATTAGGTTTGGCCCAGAAGGGCCTCCCTCGATCTCAACTATGACCTATGTCAAAAACCACATGGTGATGACTAGTGTGGCCCATCGACTTCGGGTCAAAACCAAGAGGCACAAAAGGGGAAGCCGTGGGACGTTAGCAGATGAAGCCATCACAAAGTAAATAAGCCTGGTGGCTAACCCCACCAGGGGGATGGTCGAAGGGACCAACTCCCCAAGACCTCTCAGACTACCATAAGCGTAGGGCTCGGGGGCTAGTCCAACCATGTCAGTATAGCAAAAAGACCGAAATCGCCCTCCGCCCCGTGCACTCTTACTCAATTCTCAGCCCTTGAAAAAGGCACACCACCCTAAGCCGTGTCCGAGACTCCGTAGGTGTTGACCAGTGGAATCCCATCGAAGGGAGGCGCCGAGCCCTCAGAGCCCATCAAACGGGCCTGAGATCCACTGGACGACCCTCGGGTGACTTGGAATGCGTCTCAGGACCACTAGCCAACCCTAAGCGAACAGGGCTCGGGCCTCTACCTAGACTTACCCGTTAAAATGCTCATCGGAAGTGCTACTGCCCACCCACCAAGGATAGCATAGCATATTCCACCCCTCCTCTCGGTGAAAGAGATGCGTGAGGGATGTGAAAAAAGACGAGACGCCCTTGACCGTCCTCTCGCCATGAGCAGAGGCTCGAGGGCTACCCTTGCACTAAGGCCGAGGCCTTGGATTCACACCCTGCATAAAGTCAAGACCTTGGAAGCATATCCTATCCTTCCAAGGCCTTAGGGGCTACACCCGGTGGGTGCGCTCATGCACAACCCCCAGAAAAAAGCAGTACAGGGGCAAGCCGAGGCCCCGGCAACAACCTGGCTAAAGCCTGGTAAAGAGCAAACCCGACGTATAGCCTCTGGAGGAGTATCCCTACTCCTCCATAGCCTTGGGGGCTACTATCGGGTACCATAATTAGGGGTACCCAAATTAAGGTGGAAAATCCACCCGGCCTCCCAAACCAAACATTAATCTGCCCCGTCTAAGGGAAAAATCAACTAAGGAGACCCACGAGCTAACTCTCCCCTTGCTGGGCCTCCAGCGAGCCGTGTGAGCGTACCAGCCCATCTCTCCACTTCATTCGAGGCCTCACACAGGGGGTCTCAGAACATCTCTGTCTCGCCCGAGACCCCAGCGCTGGGCCACGGGCACAGGCCAACCTACAACATCATCACCGTCTCGTCTGAGCCCCTATCTCCGCCTCGCCCGAGACCGGCCTCTGATGCCGCTCCCCCATTGGCGCGCTCGAGACCCCCTGTGATGTCACCCACATTCTTGCGCCAACCAACCGGATAGGCCAGGAATAACAGTGGTCAAATCACGATGCCGTCGCCCATGACAGTATGGGGAAGAGCTGCTGGTCACTATGCCACCCATACTGGCACTATACGCATGATCCATGCCTGTGTGGCATACGAAACACCGCTCTAGGCCACTATTCCCTCGAACGGAGCAAAAATCATGCCATGATTCATGCCTCCGAGGCCTCGGCCCTCTACGCCAGTCAAACCTAAGGACAGGCACGTCGCCACAAGGATAATCACGACTCTACGCGTTGTAGCCGTGACATCCATAGAACCACGTATGTCAAGGCATGTCGCTACAGCATCAAAGGACAGGGGTCACTCCTCCAACAGTGGCACGTCACCAACTATAGGGCAAGAGTGAAGGCCTCAGATCTTTCTTCCTAGGAAAAATATCACGTAGCACATGCATGTAACCCGACGTTCCCCTTGCATCTATAAAAGGGGAGGGCAGGGACCATTTCGGGGAGGACGAATGGTGAATCCATAGGCCATTCGACTCATCAGAGGAGAACACAAACACACACACTCCACTCACATCCTAAGACCTGAGAGCTCCTCCCTCTCTCACCCGCTTGTAACCCCTTCTACAAGCACTTCAGTGCAAGATAATACAAGACTCCCCTCCCCCACTGGACGTAGGGCATTCTTCGGCCCGAACCAGCATAAATCGCTTGTGGTCTTCTTGCACACCATCCAGATCCCCAACGCGTAGACACATATTACTTGTTGGTGCTAGAACCGTCGTTTCTTACACCGACAACTAACTGCCCTTATATAGAGATCGGGGCCAGGGCGCATACAAAGGAGGTGGTTCTCCCGACTGAAGGGTCATGAGCCTGAGGGAGGTCCTAACTAATTTGGCTTGCAAGCTACGCCATCTTGTGGTGCACGTCTGGGCATGGTTGTCATCATGGTCTTGTGGCCACATCGCGGTATGGTGTGATGTGGTGCCACTATGCCGACCGTGGTGGCATTGTAGGCACGGTGGTGGTTCGCCAACCATCCTGTGCGACATGATCTCTGCCGTGGTCTTCGTCATCGCCTCCTGATTTTCGGGGGTGCCGTACAAGAGTTGGTAGCCGTCCCTAGGTCATCAGTCGCCTTGTTGACTGGAGGAGCTGAGGGCTACGATCCCGATCGTTAGGGTCACGGTCCTCGCTAGTCTAGATGGCCTCTAAGTCAAGGCCTTCGTCGTGGATCCCATCCCATAGTTGGTGGAGTCATACGTGCATCTTGTCGAGCCGTATCTAGCTGGTGGTTATCATACCCGTCGTCATCGTCTTGGGCGGTGTTGTTTATGCTGTGTGGCGTAGGGATGGCATTTGACCAAACCGAGGTGACAGTTGTCCCCTTGGTCCTTGTGGGGTCAGAGTGGCGTGCCTATCCTTGTCAAAACGGGCGTGCCTCACTATGCTCGACCTCTGTAACATTCTAATTTTTTGGACAACCAAAAATACAAACTTTTTAAAAAAATTTCCTGTATTTGTGTGAAACATGTAGATCTTAGGTCGGATCTGAGACTAACCTGCTAACAATTCATTGCACTCATTTAGGATTATTTGTAGGAGTGTGCCAGAGTTCTTTAGTTGATCTAGGGCTTTGTGTCGGAGTTCACAAATCCGTAGCAGGAGTTACTCTCAAATCTCTCTAGAGTTACATCTCAATTCTCATCTGAATCCTCTTTCAACTTTCCTTTGAGCTCTTCTCAAATTTTTCCTCGATCTCTCTACTAATTCCATTTGAACTATTTTCGGTCTCCCTTCGAATTCTCTTGAAATGCCCTTCTCATTTCCTCCATGATTATCTTTTGAAGCCCTTCTCAAAATCCCTTTGAAATCTGCGTCCCAAGTCCCTTTTTGATTTTACCCTCAAATCATCTTGGCATAATTAAGAAGACCATCTTCTCTCTCCCCTTGAGCTCAATTTCCTTTTTGAAATTTCCCCTTATACTAATTAATGCCAAAATGAAAAAAATACAACCCCATTCCTTCTCTTGGGCCAAAGCCCTTCCTTCTCCCCTTTTTCCCGCTGGCCCAGCGCCACCCCTCCTCATTTCTCTCCTGGCCGCGTAGCTCAGGACTTGGCTGGCCCAGCTCGCCGCTGTAGCCCGGCGGCCGAGGCCTGGCTTGCTCCTCCCTTCCCCCTCTGGCCCATCTCATTTTTCATCTCGAGCGGCCCAGCATCAGGCAGCAGGCCCAGCTGCTCCACTCGCCAGCCCGCAGCCCAGCTGACCCGAGTCACGCCCCAACCCTAGGCGAGCCACGCCCGGCTCCCAGAACCACACCGCCGCCACCGCTCGCACAACACTCGCGCGTGGCGCCCCACCTCGACGTCAGCGCCCGCCTGCTCCCGTTCGCGGATGGACAACGCGTGGGCGAGGAGTGCGCACGCCGAGGCATCCACCGTCCACCATCCTGGAGCCCTAGCCTGCACGCCCTTAAAAGCCGCCGTAGCCCCTCTGCCCTTGATCCCTCGAGCAGCCGCCGCCACCTTGCCCCTCTCGCCGCTTTGCCTCACCACGCCGTTAGCTCGCCGTGGCACCAAGCCTCGCCATCGGACCGCAGCCCCTCTGCCATTCTCTGAGATGCCGTCCACGCCAAGCTGCCTGCTTGCGCCGAGGCAGCTCCAGTCTGCACAAGCGGTGTCCGCACAGACACGCCGGGGGAGCAGCGCAGCCCGGCTCTCTCCTACCGCGTGGGCGCACTCGACGTCCCACAGCCGCGTCACCACGCCACCGCGAGGTGCCACCGCGCCATGCTTCCCTACTTCGCCCGTGCCAATGCCACGGCGTGCACCCGCTCCACCCTCGCCGTCACGACGTCCTGCTTCGTCACGGCCTTGACTCCCTCTCCGTCAAGCCGCGCCCGTGCAGCCTCGTCACCGAGCTGCACCAAGATGCGGGTGCCACAGGCATCGCCTCCTCTCCGTTAGCTCATGACGCCATTGTCTTCTTCGGCCCGCAGCCTTCACCGCCTCCCTCTTCTCCACGAGCAGCAGACCGTGCGTGACCTCGATGATGCCCGGCCTCGTTCCACATCACCGCGCCACCACGGGGCCGAGCCACCTCACTGGTGCCTCCATGCTGGGCTCCTCACTAGCACGTGCACGACGCCGTCCTCCACGGCCACGTCAAGTGGAGCCCTACCACTGTGATGCCGTGCCCCTGCACGCCTCGCCAAGGAACGCACCTAGGCCACGACCGTCACCGAAGCAGCTCCTCCTGTTGCTGGTGAGCACCCGAAGGGGAAAAGCCCCGTTTCTTTTTCCCTTGTTCATCGCTGTCACGCTAAACCCGGCCTTTGTGCCACGGTATTCACCACTGCAGAGGAGCCTCTGCCGAGAATGTGGCCACCGCCCTCCTCTACCCTCGGTGGAACGGACATCAGCACCACCTCATTGCTCGTTCTGGACTCGCGGCACCACATCATCACGTTCACCAACTCACTGTCCGGCCTTCGTGCCATGAATCTCTATCTTGCAGGGAGGCCGCCAACTCTGCTGCCATGTTCCGAAACATGTGGCAACAGCCCTCCGCCTTCTTGGCAACAAGCTCAAGTCTTGGAACTTAGCCGACGCCGTTCTCGACATCGGCAAAAGCTCTGCATTTCTTTCTCTTTATTTGCTTATACATCCTTGTAATGTCATCTATCATATACTTGCTACTTGATCATGTTCTATCTTATACATGGTGATTTCTATCTATCATGCCTGTGACGTGCCTTCATGCCGGTCTACCTGTCTATGTGTCACTCTGTGATACGGGGATGTGCCACTCCATCGGTTGCCGTGTCGAGTGTGTGGTTTGTTCGCTGTTTGCGTTGTGGTGCCTTTGGAGGTTGTTGGTGTGTTGCCCATCTCTGTCTGAGGACCGTGCCTTCGAGCTGGCTGAGGGATCTGTCTTTGTTCAGTAGTTTTGGTCACGGGTTGCCCCGCCATGGCCACAACACCGAGTGTAACTCAATCCCTCCTATTCTTTGTTGACTTAGTAGTACCATGACCGTTGCCCACTCCTATGGCTTTGGGACGAGGCCAACATGTGCTTGATATCGGTGCGCACTCTACCCGCACATGAAGATCTCATCTTGACCTAGTCTGTGAGAGATGAACTAGGGGCGATTGTCGTGAAACTTACTAAAGCCAACCCGCTGGGTTAAAGCTCATGGCCGCGAGTCACCTCGTCATGGCCATCGGGTTTTACCGCCCTTTTCTCCTGTTCTTTTCCCGACTGACTTGTATGCTTTACCACTTCCACCCTGCATTTCTTGGATCTAGCAATGACAACCGCATCGCTAGGGGCCATAGGGATAGCTTTGTGTCGTGCACGGTCATGGTGCCCTACGAGTGAATTTGGATTGTAGGATCGTGCCTCTCTACTTCCAACCTTCGCCCGTTCCATGGCGAGTTGGTTGAGGGAGTGCGGATTCCATTCTTTCTTCATTCTTCTTTCGTTCTCATTTCCCCATCGATCCAGTAAGATGTGGGTTGAGCCTCTTCACTTGTTCGATGTTTGTTGCTCTTTTGATTTCCTTTTTCCGATTCCCGTCGTTACTATGGCATGTGGATCAAGGGAAGGGGATTCATGTGTCTCTTTTGCCTTTTGCTCTTCGTGCTCAGGCCCTTGTATGCTTGTACCTTCATTGACCGTAGCATTTCTATGGTTCTCACGGTGACAACCGCACCGCTCTGGACCCTAGAGATGTCTTAGTGCATTTAGTGCACCTAGGTCTTGGTACCCTACTAGTAGCTTGAGCACTCATGTTCTTTTGTGTGTCACTTCTCTCTGATGCCCCGCATTTCGCCATGGCGTGTGTATTGGGGAAAGTAGATCGCCTCTCTTCATTCTTTTCTTCTCTTTCGTTCCACCCTCTCTTGGTTCTCGTCAACTACAATGGCGTACGAATTGAGAAAGAACAGAACTTCTCTGGCTCGTAGCCTTTTGGTTCTTGTTATTCTCCATGACGCTCGGATCGAAGGCCACAAGCCGTGGTAATTGCTTAAGATGAGCTAAGGACTATGCCATATATCTTTAAAGCCATACAGGTTGACACGATCAACCCGGGAAGTACTGGCTAGGCTAAGGCTTAAGCTTGTACTCAGCAAAGGACCACCCCTGTTCTTTTGGCCAAGGATCGGATATCTGCCGAGAGGGTTAAGTTGTCTTCTTGTGTTCTTTCAGTGTTTGCCTCTTTTTAGTCTTGGTCTTTTCGAGAGTATTGATTGTTCTCTTGCCTTGTGTGACACTCTCGCGAGGTAACGTTGTTCGGACCGAAACCCGTTGGAGGAAAGGAAAGCTGAGGATAGCGGAACCTGTGGAGTGGAGCTGACCTAGGAGGTGGAGACTCGTACCGATCGACTGCACCAACTAACAGAGACTTGTACCTCTACTACCTCGACATCGCAGGTGTCATGGCAGCACCTTACTTTAGAGAATCCTATTAGGCATGCAATAATGTAGATGCTAGTGCTTTACTTTATGCAAATGAACTGCGATAGGTTGCATGGTAGATTGCTTGTGAGCCATTACCTTGTCACAGCCTATTCCCCAGCACACCCGCTGTTAGGCTAGACGCTCGCTTACTATGTACTGCTTTACTCTTACTCGCATTATATCTGTGATGTGATGCTGGTGAGTGAGAGGCACAATGAGAGAAGGCACGAGGTGCCGATAACCTGATAATAACCTGATAATGAACATGGGGAGATCTTGGCGTGCGTCTTGGGTGTGTGGTGAGGGTCGAGTCGACCGAGCAGGATCTACGACGAGTCGTGAGGACAAGTCTTGCCGGGGGATGCTACCTAGGCGTTTCCCATGAGAGAGGTACCTGTGGCGGGTACATGTGACAGGGAGAGGTCCTAGGGTGGAGTGTCTTCGTGGGACGAAGCCCCGGGATGGGAGGTGCTATTTTAGCACGGGGCGCCGGATGTCCCGTCGAGCGGGGCATCGGTTGCCCCTTGTGAAGATATCCTGCTTAGTCACCCTAAGGACTGATATGTTTGTGGACCGGGTCTTAGGAATCCTTACATGCCCACTCGCTTCTATGGGGAGGAGACGGACGTTCGACTTGCTGGTACGGTGCCACTACTATTGGGAGGTTAGCGGATAGTGTAGGGAGGTACGGGCACGAGGACCCACACCCTCCTAAGACAGCGTAGTACCCCGGGCCAAGTACTACGTCTCACAGTCTCAACGTGATGGTGGTACTCCGACACGGCCCCAGTTCTGAGTGATAGGGTGGTACCGTTTCCGGTCGGAAGGCGGCCCGGAATCAGCTTAGGCGAGGCATCACCGAGGATGGCTATCTTGTGGGACGTGTAAACCTCTGCAGAGTTTCTGGTTGATCGATCGATACATATGCCGACTTGTCGGCTATGGACCTTTCCTAAGTACAGCTTCACTTGACTAGTGAGAGGAGTCCTTCTACCTTCCCTGGGTTTCAGTGTGTGATCCGGCCTTGGCCGTTGAGACATGGACGAGAGGGAGTTGTCCATGCCGATGAGAGCATGAGATGAGATGTGGTGTGGTGATGAGATGTGATGGGATGGGTGAACATGTGTTGGGATGGGTTAAAACTAGATGAATTATTATTATATAATTATTAATGAACTTGCATTATAGGAAACCCACAGCCAAATATTTAGGATCGCCAGATCCTTTTTCTCTCTCCACAAAAGCTCATCGGTGCTGACCATGGCCTGCACACATCTGGCGGTGTGCAGATTTTCCTAACTTGCAGTATTAGCGAAATTAGAAGGATTAGGTGGTCTCGCTCCTATGCTCAAGTTTGGTTGAAGATGGAGTCTACACCCGCTGTCTTTCTACACTAACTCTGAGGATTATCGTGGAGGAGGAGCCTTCACCTGCTGGTGTGCTACAACTCTGATGAAGACGCATGAGTTTCCGCTAGATTACGATGTAATAGGTGTGTTAACAAGTGTTGTAAAACTTTGTAACTTGTAATTCTACGATGTATGACTGTGATATCATCTGATAATTGATAATGTGATGGGTTTCTCTCGTGGGCTATCACATTATAATTCGTATCTGTGGATTTTCCCTTCGAGAAAAAATCGAGATTGTTTCAGGTGGTATCAGAGCCATACTTGACCCTAGGACGAGACCAGTAGAGCCAAACACTAGTATAGAAGCCAAACACCCTGTCTAGGGTAGGACTCTAGAAGCTAGCACTTGATTCCCCCTCCGTCTTGAATTCAGCAGCTAACTTGGCCCTGTTTTGGAAAGTTGACCTGTAGAATCTCCCTCCCAACTTGCCAACCACATTAGATCGGTAGTGTGTGAGACTTTATAGGCTTTGGAGTCGCCTAAAGTCTACACTATGCATTAGGAGTTGTAATGTTGTATGAGTGCCTGGATCTTGGGTTGTTGTTTTTCCTGCTTCTTGTTTGCTTCTTATTGCCTGAATGTAGGCTACAGAACCTATTTTTGCGTGTGACTCCAGGAACCTATCTGGTCAACCAGGCTAAACCCAAGGCTGTCCCGTGACTAGGTGGATGACCCCGACTAACAGAACTAAAATATAATAGAAAATGCATCAAATCTTTACCAACTCTGTTTCAAAAATGTCTTTGGCTTCCAACTAAATGCATATTCAAAAGTACCCCCTCTTCTTCCGGTTGAAAAGTCCCTTCCTTAACTAAGGCAGTTCTATTCAATAGAAAATGGTTTCTAAACCTCTTAAAAGGTTTCTCCTTCTTCAAAAGAAAAACAGTTTAAAATCTCTTCTCAACTTGATTTGATCTCAAAAGCTATTGTGAAACAGTTTGAAAACCCGTCTCCTTTCAAAAGTGTTACAATTTCACTTCTGAAACACAAACGTTTTGCTTTTCAATCAACAAAAATGCTTTCAAAACCAAGGACTTTGGCTCGGTTTTGTTTAAAAGGCTTTTAATTTCAACCGGGGAGCCAAATTCCCTTCAAAATAAACCTTGCTTTAAAAATGATTTGCAACCGATTTATAGAATCCTAGCGGAAAGAATTTTTTTATTGCAATCTTCCCAAGAAGTTTTTGCAAAAACCAAAATGATTTTTCCAAAAATCCAGCTTCAAAAGTTTGGTTTGGAAAATTTTTTTGAAAAAAAAACAACAAAGTTTGAGTGTGAAAGTTTTACCTTTCAAATGTGAAATGGTTTCAAATCATTTTTCAAAACTAGCTCCCTTTAACTCAAAAAAAAAGGGGAAGCAACTCAGTGTTTGCAAACTAAAATGAGTTTGAAACCCTTGGTTTGAAATCATTCAAAAGAAAAGTGTTTTGTTTGAGAAAACAAAAGCTTTCAAAAGATTTTGTTTTCCAAAACTTGCATGGAGTCCTACCCATTTTTCAAAAGATTCTACAACTCACTCTCCCTCACTATTCAAACCGAATTCTAAAATTACATGTTTTGAAAAGTTTTGGGAAAGTCCTGGTATTTGCAAAATGTTTTCATCAAAGCAATTTCAAACTCCGTGTACCCGCTATTTCAAAACATCTTTTTCCAAAAAGCCCAGTTGAAAAGTTTATAAAATGATTTGATTCCTAAAAACTCCCATTTCAAAAAGGTCGAATGTTTCAAAAAAAACCTTTATGAAAGCTTTGATTTGAGCTTCAAAAACCAAATGGGGTTACAACCTATTTCAAAAATCTTTGTTTTGATTTCAAATCCAAGTGTTGTGACCTTTCTTCTCAAAAGAATTGTGAAACCAAGGATTCAAAATGTTGTTTTCGAAAAACATGACTTTCAAAACCTATTTCAAAAAGCTTTTCCTCTCCATTTCTAAAATTCTCCCCTCCCTCTCTAAGCCTTGGATAGTGTTGTTGCCGGTGACTTATTGGTCGTGTGTTATGATCAAAATGGTGCCGCTACGAAACTTGGGGTCCCATGCGTGATGCATCCACATGGCTACTGCCGGGCATATGCAGGTATCGAGGTATGTGACGGTGACCGCTTCCAAGTGGTGCCCGCATACATCTTTAATCCTAAGCTTAGTTTTTCAAAAATCTTGCTTCAAAAGCAACTATTTGAAAAGAGTTTTACTTAAAACAAAAGATGTTTTGGATTTCAATGTCTCTACTCAACCCTGTCTTGTTTTGTCAAAAGTTTTCAAAACTCAAAGCTTTGCGAAAATGAACCCTTGTATTAGAGTAAAAACGGCCTTAAGAAAGAAAAAGAGATTTTGTTTCAAAATGAAAGCTCCTTCAAAAGTGTTTTGTTCCAAAACCCTTGTGTAAAGAAAATGAGTTTTCCCAACTAGTTTTCAAACTCGTCTTACAAAATTTTTGGGTTCGTTAAAAAAAGGGGTTTTCAACTGATCTTTAAGCTTGCTCCTCAAAAACATTTGTTTACGAAAGCAAATCATTTCAAAAGGACTTTTCCACTTGGTTTGCAAAAGTGCTCTTCCCCTTTTGTAAAAATGACCTTCTCCATTCAAAAGATTTTGTGAAAACTGCTTTCCAAAAGTCCCCACTTCAAAAGCTTTTCACAAAAACCCTGATGCATTGCATGCAAGTATAATGTCGGTAAAAGCTATCGACCTTACAAACTAACAAGCCCTCCTCCAAGTGCAGTAACCCCTAAATCTCGGGGACAAGATTCCTATAAGGAGGGTGGACTATAACATTCTGGTTTTTCGGACAACCAAAAATATGAACTTTTTAAAAATTTTCCTGTATTTGTGTGAAACATGTAGATCTTAGGTCGGATCCGAGACTAACCTGCTAACAATTCATTGCACTCATTTAGGATTGTTTGTAGGAGTGTGCCAGAGTTCTTTAGTTGGTCTAGGGCTTTGTGTCGGAGTGCACAAATCTGTAGCAGGAGTTACTCTCAAATCTCTCTAGAGTTACATCTCAATTCTCATCCGAATCCTCTTTCAACTTTCCTTTGAGCTCTTCTCAAATTTTTCCTCAAGCTCTCTACTAATTCCATTTGAACTATTTTTGGTCTCCCTTCGAATTCTCTTGAAATGCCCTTCTCATTTCCTCCATGATTCTCTTTTGAAGCCCTTCTCAAAATCCCTTTGAAATCTGTGTCCCAAGTCCCTTTTTGATTTTACCCTCAAATCATCTTGGCATAATTAAGAAGACCATCTTCTCTCTCCCCTTGAGCTCAAGTGCTAGCTATGCTCAAGTTTGGTTGAAGATGGAGTCTACACCCACTGTCTTTCTACACTAACTCTGAGGATTATCGTGGAGGAGGAGCCTTCACCTACTGGCGTGCTACAACAACTCTGATGAAGACGCGTGAGTTTCTGCTAGATTACGATGTAATAGGTGTGTTAACAAGTGTTGTAAAACTTTGTAACTTGTAATTCTACGATGTATGACTGTGATATCATCTGATAATTGATAATGTGATGGGTTTCTCTCATGGGCTATCACATTATAATTCGTATCTGTGGATTTTCCCTTCGAGGAAAAATAGAGATCGTTTCAACCTCTCCCTATTCCTCCTAGGGGTTGGGACGGCAGAGAGGTAGTGAGTTTCTTGTGCATCGTGTCGCTAAGGTAGAGGGACAGGTTGTGGCCGACCCTAGCCTTGGCATCGGGCCTGTTCTACTTGGCTTAGCTGGGCCTCGGTCGTTTAGACCTTCGCCGTTTGATGCATTTGTGGGCTGCTTGGCCTGCTTACTAGTCGGTGCCTTGAGACACCCCGGGGTTATGAGCCTGACACCCGTGTTGCTACTGGTATGGAAGTTGTTGAAGATTTCCACTGCATCAACATCTTCATGAGGTCGATCATGTTCTTCAACGAGCACTTCTTGATCGTATCCTGTGTCCTTCCTGTTTTTTTGCTTTTGTTAAAATTGCATATGTCTTTCTGTTGATACAAAAGACATTGCGTATTTGATATAAAAAGAGTAACACAACCATTACTTACATATGCTTGCACGGTTTCACTTGTTCTGCTCTGAGACTGCCTATAACCACAATTGTGTTAGACTGCAGCACAAGTAGATCATATAAAGACTAGAGAAGAAATAAATGAGTTCACACACACACCTTGTTCTTGGAACTTAACTACTTGTGGACAAGTGCACACCACTGTGCATCATTCATGTAAGACACAGGAGAGGTCTTTCTGATTTGATTAGCAGGAACGCTGTTGAAGTAGGATCGCTTGAACCTGTACCATGTCTGCCATATAACAGATTAGAATACACTCATGCATGCTTTTTTGTTGCTTTATCATTGTCATCAATGGCCAGCCTCAACTGTAGAAGTGTGAATGCAAATTAAATCCATTACTAAGTTGCTCAACGCAGAGTTGATTGTCAACAGAGGATATACATACTTACAGATAGCTTGGCCACAAATTCATTGAGATGTTCGATCCGTCGCTTGTAATGTTTCCAATGCGGGAAAATTGGTACTTGAGACCTGACTACTACACCTGCCTTTGAGGCAAACTTGGCAGCTTGCAATGGATCATGTGGCATTTTGTTCCCGTTGACAACCGAGATGGGCATCCTTGTTCCCATTGATTGGGTGGTTTTATGAAGCCCAACCCCCTTAGTTGGTTGCCTCGACTTCCTCGCTCTTCTTTGCAATGGTACTACACAGTTTTCATACATTCAGATTGTTAGAAAAGTAACATGGATATCAAATAGCGTGACTTGATTTATAGACATGTCTAAGATAGTACAAATCTTCACAAGTTTGGTCATTCAGTGGGTGGGGAGATGGAGTCTCCACTTCAACGAGGCTAAGGTCATCTTCACGGGAATAGTCCCTCACAGGGCTTTCTTCGCCTTGTGCATGCTGACTTTTGGACCTAGTTGGAACTATAAGATGCTGCAACTCTGCTAGACTAGTTGGCTTCACTCTCTTGGATTGCCATCCCCTAGGACCCATATCATTGCTACCTTTTGCCCTGCTGATAGGGACTTCTCTATAGCTTGTTCAACCCATAGCTTGAAATTGGAGAAACAAACTTAAGTGGCAAGCATGTAAAAATTGCATTGCTATCCACACAACAAAGAATTGAATTGCTCTGCTACCTAAACCAACCCCCTCCCATCCCAACATGACAAGATAGAACAAGCACCTCAATTGCAAGGGGTACTGGCTCTTCTAAATTTGTATCTGTATCACCATATCCCTGAACACGCTCCCCTACTTCAGGGAGATATTCTGGATGTCAACATGTAGATTACAAAGGCATTTATTGAGTTAACCTTGTATCGAATGTCAACAAAACCAAGCAGGAGCATGCAAATTAGGCACCTAAACTATAGGTTATACGGAAGCCATTACTTGAATAAAGCACATGTGAACTACGGGTTATACGGAAGCTATTACTCGAACAAAGCATATGTGAACTACAATCAACTAAGAAACTTCTAACCCCATCACTATATATCTACATGTCCTAGGTGCAACCACTAGAGTATAGCACACATCATAAGGCCTTGTTTGGATGCGCATGTATTCATCTTGATCCACATGTGTTGAAGTGCATTGGAGTGGAATTAAACTAAGTTCTATTTCAATTCACTCTAACACATGTGGATTGAAGTGGATATACACATGCATCTAAACAAGGCATAAAAGGTATTTGGGTACCTCTTCCTATTCTTGGCTACGCTGCGTTGTGGGCACCGCCCTCTTGTCATCTTGATCGCAGAAGTGGTGCGGCCGGCGTCGACGAAGGGGTAGCAGATCTGGTGTGGCGATCATCAATGATGACGCTGAGGCTCAGTTGTCATAGGTGTCGACGTAGGGGGTCCGGATTCGGCATGTACCACCACTGACAGTGGTCCTTCTGCCATCAGCGGACCTACTGTCGACGAAGGGGATCAGATACAGATCTGGATCTAGCTCCGGCTAGGGTTCGAAAAGGTATGAGAGATGGTGTGGCTAGAGAGTGGAGAGGGAGTCAAGCTGTTGTGCCAATGCGCCTAGCTAGGGTTCAGACCGGGGTGGTAGAGGAGGGCTAGGCTTTGGAGCTGGAGGAGAGAAGGTGCGGCTGGTCTGGCTGGAGAATGGAGATGGAGGCGGAGACAATGACTCCTTGGTCTTTTATGTGACCATCACAATACCACAAATACCCTTATCTAAAATTGATGGCGTGGTAAACCAATTTTCCGCGAGGAGGGCAAAAGAGAGAGATCTAATTTTCGGTTCATGTTGGTGGCACTGCTAGGCGCGGGGATTTCGTTTTTGCCCGAAATCAAATTTTCACGCGGGCAAATCGCCGCCCCGTCTGGCGTCTGGTGAGCAGAGACCGAATTTTATGTGATGAATGACGATGATATATTACGGAGTAATACACTATGGCCTTGTTTGGATGCATGTGTATCCACCTCAATCCACATGTGTTGGAGTGGAATGGAATGGAATTTAGTTCAATTCCAATCAAATCAACTTCAACACATATGGATTGAGATGAATACATGCGCATCCAAACAAGGCCTAATGTGTATTAACTGTCAGATCATCAATATTAATCCCCAAGTTTCAGTGGACCCACAAGTTTCATGGATGACAACTCTTGACAATGTTTGTGTCGGTGATGCAATTATGCGGCACATGGGGCAATCCGCTGCTAAAGGCATTCTCTCAGTACCCATCTTTTCCTCTTTTGTGCATCATTTCCGTTGCCGTTCGCCCCCTCTGGGGCCACCCACCCTTCGCCGCCTCCCCTCTCCCCTTGCAAAAATCCCCCTCCCCCCCCCCCCCCCCCCGCACACCAAAACCTCTTGCCCAGATCCTTTCACGTCGCAGGGATCTACTGCACCGTGGTGATCTACCGCGCCGCCGTCTGTCAGCGCATCACTCCTCCAGCGAACAAGCTGGTCAAGATCGCCTTCTTGCCTCAGCATGGTGAGGCCGTCTGTGATCTCCTCTTTTTTCTTCATGATTGTAAGGTGTTTGATGAAACGCATGTGTAATTTTTTCTGATTGTTGCAGATGACGCGAATTAAAGTAAAGCAGTCAGAACTACCACATCACAGAAAGAGCTAGAGGCAGGCAAACATTCTTCAAGAAGCAGAGGAACAGGCACCACCACAGCCTAGAAAGAGCCAGAGGAAGGCTTGCAGTCTCCCAGAAGCAGAGGAACAAGCACCACCATAGCCCAAGAAGAAGCAGAGGAAGAAGCAACCAAAGCTATGCTAGCCCTAGAGTCCAGGAATTCTCGCAGGCGGACTTGAATGGCCTGCCAACAGCAGCAGCGTGAGGAGAGTGCTGAAATGGAACTCAGGAAGGAGGAGCTCACTGAGGAACAACTATAGCTCATGACTGAGTTCCACTCCAAAAACCAAACCAGTTGCTTTGCACCTTCCTGGGTCCAATCTGCAGTTACTCATGGGCGCGCGCTCGCACTCATGGAGGTTTGATGTGTGCCACAATTGGTGGTACGAGGAGCAGTCGAGGAGGTAATTTGATGTCTGCCAATGGTGGTACGAGGAGCAATCGAGGAGGTTTGATGTTTGCCAATGGTGCTATGAGGAGCAGTAATATTGAGAGAAAGAAAGAGGTGGTTCAGTTCTATGACTTTTAGTATTATAGCTCAAAGAAGATACGAAGCATCAGGTTCTGTGATGTTGAGTTCTGGTTTCCACTAGTCAAAGAGCCTGGTGTTGTCAGTAGTTAACAACCATTATAAACTATCAACAAAATATGTATAAGGGCACAATTGAGATCACCAAAGAAGGTTTAGGGTTTAAATTAATAAATTCCACGAGTTTTGGTGAATCTATGATTTCTGCAGGGTATATCTAGAAAACTATCAAGGGGGACCTACATGTCAGAGTTAATAATGCAATTCCGCCGCAAAACTAATGTGGGAAGGTTCTAGAGGACTCTAGAGGACACTACGCCGAGACAGAGAGGCAGAGACTACCATGTGGGGCCGGCTGGCCCCACCTACAGGCCACCCGGCCCCTATGGGCCCCACCCGTCAGTCCCTCGTTACTATGTTAGTTTCCCACCGCCTCCTAGGATGCATCTCTGTCGTTTCTTAAGTCGGTTGGATCCAAGGGCTCAGGTTGCAAACTCAGGGCTATATAACCAGGCCATGCCCCCCTGAGGCATCAAGTCATTTGAGAAGACAGAAACCCTAATCATCCTCAGAGCTCTTCTATATTCTAGGGCATAGCTAGTTAGGCTAGGTCTAGAGGGAGGCAAGCAGGTTTCGCTTGGATTCCTGACATTTTCAAGAGCGTGGTTTGGTATAATTCTTGTACCCCTCTCTCATTGTATCTCCATTATTTTTATATGCTTGCTACAATTGTTGTGATAATATAAGTATTCATCTTATTCATTTCTTAGTTGCAATGTTCATCGTCTACTTTGATTATATACTTAGTATAGTTGGATTATCATTATATTTATGCATAAGTTTGTATAGCGCTTGCCATAAGGTACCATGGGTGGGTGGTTAGCATTATGTAAGTGTGGTGCTTATATACTGTTTACCTGCGAATACACTCTATATTCTGGGTCATGTGGTAGATCGCGAATGTGACACTGCCGTTGAGTCCTTTGTAGTCCACTCCCCGAATATAGGCCATAGAAGTAGGGTCCGATTACGAAGGAAGAGCAAGCTCTGTTCTTAATCTTTCCTATATAATACCCCTTATGTGTAGATATAGAGGTGATCTTAGCAATGATTACTAAGTGTAATCGCACTAATCAATGTATTCTTTGACTTGTAATTTAGAATGACTTAGGAATTATTCCTCTAATATTCTATCTGACCATGCTAATGCTATAGATAGGAGTGCACAGAGTGATTTATCATTATACTTGATCAATACTTATCATATACATATCTTATCTTATGACTTACCTATGTTATGAGTAGAATATTGGTTGTGGTTTATTTCTCCATCAATACTATAAGCTATCAATATGTGTCCATGCTACACCTTCCCTGTGGTAAAATATAAATAACGATACCTGGAATACTCTCGGGTGAAGTGCTACAATAGTATAATTATCTGTGCACTTGCATATTCTTTTTATTTATATTATATATTCTCTATAGTCACATAAAATGATAAAGAACTATTTAGTGTTATTCTAGTAGTGATGCTAGGTAGTACCAACAAGCATTTCTGGCACCATTACTAGGGATGACAACCTAGTACAAGTAATGATAGGAGATGTAGGTGATTAAAAGGTGACTACTAAAACAAGTGATAAGTTAATAAATACCAACACCTGGCACAAAATCATAGTTCTAGAATATGACTCAGGAGAGTTTCTTCAGGAGCTACCATGCTAGAGGGACAGTACTAGTAGACCAAAGGATACTTGGTTGGGATGAGCTTGAGAGAGCAGCAGGTATACCCATTCGGGCCCTCTTTGAGTGGTTCCTGGGCTTCTTTCACCTTTTTAGTGAGGTTGATCGAATTGTAATAAGCTGGGTGCATCAGTTTTGTGCAACAGTGTGGATTCATCCAGAGCATGACTACATTGCTTTTATGCTCCATGATCGGCCAGAGCAATTGTACTATAACCGCCTGCAAGAACTCCTCAGGGTTGACACTTTAGACATGAAGCTCCACTAGATAGTCTACGGAGATGCCCTTCCTCTGCATCATAGCAGGGCTGGAGGTACTTTTCCTACAGACTAGGAGATTCGACCATTCTTCATGGAGCCCTTCATCGATGGCTCCTTGCGTACATCGGATAGACTACGTCCAGAGGCTTACGTTCTACACATGGCTCTGAGGAAGATAGTCCTTCCTCGTGGCGGCAATAGGGATTCGTTGACCAGCTTGCAGCAGTGGCTACTACTATCAATATGGAGAGATGAGCAGTTTGACTTCTTACATTTTTTCCTATCTGAGATCAAGGATGTGATAGCTGATGCTATCAGTACTGGATGGCAGCACGTGTACCCTCACACCATCAGCTATCTGCTATGCACAATTGACTCTGAAGCAAATGGGCCGATGTACAACGAGTCGACCTGCGAGGTTATGACCTACATGCCAGCATGTCCGGACGATCGTCGTCGTGGACAGTGTGCCCTTTGGTCCGTTCAAGAGCTGTTACCCATACAGGACAGAGAAAGACATGAAATGGTGGATGCAGCCCTAGAGCAGGCAGAGCACCAGTCTGGGATTGGAGGAATCTTGAATGTATGAATGCAAGATTCAGACTTCGATGATAGCGACTACTGTGACCCTATGTTAGACGACCACGACGAGGGAGGGTCGTCCTCCGGTGGTGTGTCCGATAAAGAGATGGACGATGTTCCACCTACTATAGAGACATTAGCCAAGCAGGCACCGCCTCTAGTGTCCGTTTAGCAACTGTCAGAACTTGGACAGATACTTGCTAGGCTAGTTATCGGCTAGGAAAAAACTAGAAGCATATGGAATGACAAGTATTGATAAGCAAGCAGAGAGTGTGGTCCTTCTCAAAGAACAGATGAGCCAACAATCATCTGATTTTTCTGAGGCCATCAACCAACAAGGCCAAAAAATCAACATGATGTGCAATGTGTTCACTGGTTGCTTTAATAAACTATACAGTACCATAGGGGTTAAGGCCCCTGACTTTCAGATGCTTCAGTTGGAATGTGGTAGTCAGGTCAACCCCATTGCTAGTTATCTGACTAATCCTGATAATACAACTGTCCACACAGAGTTACTGTTGGTATTTATTAACTAATCACTTATTTTAAAAGGCACCTAATGTATGTCTACATCTCTTAACATTACTTTACCAGGTTGTCTTCCCTAGTGATGATGCCAGAGATGCTTGTTGGTACTACCTAGTATTACTACTAGAATGATACTAAGTAGTTCTTTATTATTTTATGTGACTAGAAAGAATATATAAATATGAATGAAAGAAATCTGTAAGCGCACAGATAATATATCATTGTAGCACTTCACCCGGGAGTATTCCATTTATCGCTATTTATATTTTTACCATAGGGAAGGACAAGCAGTTGGAATATATTGATAACTTATACACATGATGGAGAAATAAACCATAAACAAACTTCTACTCACAACAGGGGTAAGTCAAGAGATAAAAGTATATAAATGGTAAGTAATAACTAATCATTGATCACTCAGAGTACTCCTTTCATGGCATTAGCATGGCTAAGTAGAATATTAGAGGAATAATTTCTAAGTCATTCTTAATTATAAGTCAAAGCATACGTTGATAAGTGCAATTACACCTAGTAATCATGGCTAAGATTAACTTCATATCTACACATAAGGGATATTACTAAGGAAGATTAAGAACAGAGCTTGTCTTCCTCCATAACTAGATCCTGCATATTCTATATTCAAGGAGTGGACTACAAAGGACTCAATGGAAGTGTCACATCGCGATCTACCACATGGCCCAGAATAGAGGGTGCATCCTCAAGTAAACGACGTATAAGCACTACGCTTACACAATGTCGACCACTTACCCCGTATACACTAGAGCGATCGCTATACGAACTTATGCTTGAACATGATAACAATCTAGCTATACTAAGTATATAATCAAAGTAAACGATGAACATTATAACTAGGAACATGAATGGTATAAAGAACATTGTCATAACAATTGTAGCAAACATATAAAAGTAATGAGAGATACAAATGAGAGAGGGGTACAAATACTATACCAAGCCACGCTCTTGACAAGATCGGGAATCTAAGCGAAGCTTGCCTCCCTCTAGACCTAGCCTAGCTAGCTATGCCCTGGAATATGGTGAAGCTCTGAGGATGATTAGGGTTTCTATCTTCACAAATGACTTGATCAGGGTTTTATGCTTGGGGGATGGCAGGGGCTAGGAGCGTCAATCCTGAGCCCTCGGATCAAACCGACTTGAATAAACAGTGTAGATGCAATCCTTAAGGCAGTGGAGAACCGACATAGCGAGGCGGAGGTTGGCAGGTGGGGCCCATATCGGCCGGCCTGAGGGTGGGACCGGCTAGCCCTACCTGGTGGCCTCTCGCCCTTCGCTTCAGTGTGGTGTCCTCTGGTGTCCTATGGAACCTTCTAGAGTTGTTTATGCTACGGATAATCACGATTAAGTCTGACATCTAGGTCCACCATGATGGTTTTCTGGATAAACCCTATATAAAATACAGATTCACCAAAACTCGTGGAATTTGTTAGTTTAAACCCCTAAACCTTTGTTGGTGATCATATTTATGCCCTTATACATGTTATGTTGATGGTTTATAATGTTTGTTAACTACCATCAACAAACTCTCCCAAGCTTAACCTTTGCTAGTCCCTTAGCAAAGCTAAACTCAGTAAATGGATCAGGAGTTTTAAGATTTTTGAAAACATTGAAGCAACTCCTTAAAAGTACACATGCGATCAAACAAGAATTCTCCTTCGGATTAGAATAAACCGATCTGACTTTCAAATTTATCCATATTACCTTCAACCATGGGGCTTCTTAGCCTTTACTTGGGTCTTGAGCTATTGAAAGACAGAACGATCAAGTCAAGCACTATGTCTCAAGTTCTTTGCTCAACCATTCACTACTACACTCGCACCTTTCATAGCCATATCGTAACCCACATCGCAGTCCAATTTTGGCCTCGGCAGTAAGCTATGAGCAGTGATACTCATAGCCATCACCGTCGGTATTTGAGACCGACTGAGGTGTACACTACACCGCTATATTGGCTTATCATCTGTCCATGATAAGGTCCTTACTTTCATCGCATTGGAACACGACCCGCGTGTGTGGGTATGCACACCACCACATGGTTTATGCTCCGTCCGTGATCAGATCCTTATTCCGTCGTATTGGAGAATGACCCGCCTGTGTCGAGGCGAACATCACCATCGCTTTAGCGTGCGAATCGTCTGGTCATAGGGCATGGTCACCGTCGCGCTGCAATACGATCCGCCCATGATAATACTGTAGACGGTGTTGGGTTACTAAACGATTCGGCGGTGATGCACTATTGACCCCTACTGCATCAGACGAATATGCAAAGTCCGTTAGAGTTTAGATCATTGGGTGAACAATGGCAAAACTAGCATTAAAATAAAGAATACAGTGTTCAAGAGCACTAATTTGTACATTTGTTCATATCATACTATGGGACAGTCTGATTTTCTATTTTTGTGTGACAAAAGCATTGATTTCAATTGAAATTCATACAGAATAGCCTTTCTTTATGTGTACTTCACTTTATCGTATACAAAAAATGTAGTCCTATAATCATAGAAGAAGGTACTCATACCTTTGATCTACGAACTGGCACGGCTTAGCTAAGCCGCTTCTGCCGCGGCACACACCTGATCACGCGAATGCCAATGCCACCACACTCCACCGAGAGGGCCCCGCCACGCCACCAAAAGGACGCCTGAGCCACCACAGCAGACTGGGGATCCTCCGCCTCTGTCGCCGCCACCGCAAGTCCAGCGGGTACAGATTTGTTTCCACTTGCAGGGGATATCCAATTTAGGTCAACTTGTAGGCCATCTAGATACTATAGCGACTCTAAAGAGATGTCAGCACAGCCAAACATCTAGAGCAATGGTAAAGACGCTCCATTTCTTGGTCCAGGTCCTGGGTTCGACTCCTATGTATCAGACCTTTTTTTGAGAAATTAAACCCCGACGGCACACATGATACAAGTGACACGCAAACCGTCAGTCCCACAGGTCGGATGGAGATGGAGAAAGGTCCCACAGGTACATGTGACATGTAAACCACCGGGTCCCACAGGTGGGATGTAGAAGGACCTAGCGGAGAGTTTTATGACGAATTACAAGCGTCAAGTGACACGCAAACCGTCAGGTCCCACAGGTCGGATGGAGATGGGCCGTCGGGTCCCATAGGTCGGATGGAGATGGAGACTGGTCCCACAGGTACACGTGACACGTAAAGTGTCACACAAGCCGTCAGGTTCCACAGGTCGGATGGAGATGGAGAACGGTCCCACAGGTACACGTGACACATAAGCCGCGGGTCCCACATGTCGGATGGAGAAATGACCGAGCGGAGACTTTTATGACGAATTGCAAGCATCACGGATTAGTAACTGCAGATCCCATAAGTACACGCCGGATGGAGAAGGCTCCCACAGGTACACGTCGCATGGAGAAAGGATCGAGCGGAGACTTTTATGACGAATTGCAAGCGTCACGGATGAGTAGCTGTAGGTCCCACAGGTACACGTCAAATGAAGAAAGTATCATGTGGAGATCTATGACGAAGCGTCGTTCGTTACAGATCGAATATTGTTCGTCACAAATGTGTAATTAGTTCAATGACGAAGCCCTGTTCGTCACAGTATTAAAGGAGATCGTCACGATGAGTCACGCGAGAGATTGTGAGAAACCTTGTATTCATCATAAAAAACGCTCTTTTATGACAATTTCGGATTCGTTATTAAGATTTTTGTCATAGAAGTGGATATTTCTAGCAGTGAACGGAGGGAGTACAGTAAAGGTTCATGCTGGTCGTCCTGTTCAACTAGGCCCTGCCGAACTGCCGATATGAGACTAGCCGCAATGGGTACTCTAAAGCAATACTCGAAAGCTTTAGAGTATGAATATAGAGTAAAAACTGCTGCACTGGGTACTCTAAAACGATACTCTATCCTTTCTCTTACTCTATATTTAGAGTGGTATAGTGTTTACTCTATAGTGGGCAGTGGTGGGCCCCACTAGCTAAACAAAGAAAAAAAATGCTATAACTCATAAACTAAAAATCCAAATTAAATTTCGATTGCACCATTAAATTCGTCTCAATAAATACTTCAAAACTAGATTACACATGGATATATTTAGATAAAGTGACAAGTGGGTCCCACAGTGGATAGAGTAGATAGAGGATGATATAGAGGATGGATGTGTGCGGAAGAATTGAGTATAGAGGAGAGAATCTTGCTGACTAGGACGTATAGAGAATGGATATAGAGCTCCATGAGTGCGGATAGCGTGAGTAGTTGGCGTACGTGCACGGATCCAACTTAGTACTCCAGGTCGATGTCGTTATTACCGAACTAAGACGAACCGCACTGCTGTCCGCTAAGACGAACGCTACCTGCCACCTACGCCGGATGCCGGATGAAACGAGCTGCAGCGCTAAACGGTATCGGTTCCGCTAAAGCAACGTACACGCTAAATATAGAGCGGCACAGTACTTTTACCGGGAGCCCACGGCAGGCGCGCGGAGAGGCAGGCGCTGCCGCTGCTGCATGCTGTTCATGCGTCAGTGGTGGGTCCCATTCATTTTTCAAGCTAAAAAATATTATAACTCATAAACTAAAAAACCAAATTAAATTCCGATTACACCATTGAATTTGTTACAATAAATACTTCAAAACTAGATCTCATATGGATATATTTAGATAAAGTGACAAGTGGACCCCACAGTAGATAGAGGATGATATAGAGGATGGATGGGTGCGGGAGAAATGAGTACAGAGGAGAGAATCTTGATGACCAGGTAATATAGAGGATGATATAGAGGATGAATGAGTACGGATAGCCTAAGCGCGTGCTAGCTACTCCGTATAGTGCTAGTTAATTAAGGTGTGGTGGTCATTCTTGCGTTACGTGTACTCATGACTCTGTCGCCATGACATACTACGACCCGCTTTAGTTAACTCTGACCTTTCTGCCTGTCAGATCGTCGTTTGTGATCACTGCGTGGCGTAACAAGATTGACTGCTTCGGATTCTGCATGGATACGCACGTACGTGCTTGCTGCATATATATTCTCAGGAGTAGAAAACGTAGCTAGCTAGCTAGGAACCTAGCTGATTGATACTCTACTCCTTGTCATATCGATCGAGTACTCCCTAATTAACTAGGGATAGGCATCAAATGCTACTGGGGATTAGCTGGAGGATGATGTGTGCCTACAATTAGGGCGTCTCCAACAAGCCATTTAAATGTGTAGTTGACGTGGAGGCAACACATGCCCTAGGGCAATCAAACATGTCATCAGAGCATTTGCTGGAGTGAGTGGGCACTTGGGCACGTACGAGTATAGCTCTTATCGCTCGCTGCTATCTTCCTTTTCCGTTCTCTCCCCCGCCTCGGCATTAGCTACCCATTAGGTACTCCCTTAGCTCCACACTGCAGTTCTGATATACTGCCTCTCTATCTCTAAAAGAATACAATTCTAGATGTATTCTTAGTTAAAATATCTAAAATTTAACCACATATAATAAAAAAATTAATAGTTATGATGTTAAATAAGTATACTATAAAAATATGTTTCATAATGAATCTAATGGTATCTATTTAGTACCGTAAAATATAACTATTTTTAATATAAATTTGGTCAAATTTGATATACTTTAACATATCGCTGTTCTAGAGTTGCATCATTTTCTATGGAGGGAGCACATGATTATTAGCTTTCAAAAAAAAAAGATATAAAGTATTATCTTGCTAATATGTGCAAACCTGCAAGGAGGCTAAATTTTAGAATGCACGGAACCAAAACAAATTAAGCATATTTGCGGGTTCGTGGACAAGCCCTTGAATCCTTAGATTTTCCTTTTTGTTTTTGCTCATTATTTGCCAAAACAACTATTTAATTTAAACAACGCTTTAATGGTAGACATAATCCACCAGTGTCATTTAGTCTATAATGGTGAATTAAACAATTCGAATGTTTAAAACCGCCTAAACCGTTAAAATCGTCTAAACGGTCTACACAAAATCAAATCAAACATGATTAAATGAGCTAAACAGACACTTAATTAATTCACTATTTACTCAATAGGAGTAGTATTATTACTACATTGATGAAAGCCCTATAAACGGTATTGGCTACTACACTTGTGCATTTATATTCATACATTGCTTGTGTGGTAGTTGCTTGCAGTGTAGCCCTCTAGTTAGTTGTTGCTTTAGTTAGTTCAGTAGCTAGTTTAGTTTCTCTCCTTGTTTAGCTAGCTAAGTAGCCTTGTGTAGTTGCTAGCCTTGTGTTGTGTGCTCTAGAAGTAGAATTAAGTTGCTACTAGAATTGTGTATGGGCTTGCTTTGGGTGACATATAGCTAGGCAAAGTAGTGGCTATTAGGATTTATTATTTTACTAACTACTTTGCTCTAGTGTTTGTGAGTTTGTAGAGAATTTTTTATAGGCTATTCACCTCCTCTATCCATCTAGATCCTTTCAACCGGTTAGGCATCTCTTGTCTTTCTGGATGGTGATGCCATTCGTGGAGTAGATCAAGTCGATGAGAGGTGTAACTATGGAGATGTTGCGAGGGAGAAGGGAAAATGAGAGGTCAATCGTTGCGAGTCTTCGTCATACTCAATGTTGGAGGGGGAGGGTAATATCATTTTCCCCAATGTTTTGCTTGGAAATCTATCTTAGGGCTTAGCGTAATTGTTTGATTACTTGACAGGGTTAGGGTCTCTAATCTTGTAATCAAGCTCTACTGTTTTCTCAGATTGCATAATCAGGGATTGGGTGATGTTTAAGGTTGTTTTTATGCGCTAAAAATCATAGAAAAATTATATTACAATATCATACTTTAGTACCTTTCTTTTGACACAGAGATGACCTTTATAGACCCCATGGTTTGGGTGATATGATTGTTGTTTTGATGATGCAGTTGTGTTGTCAACCTTTCGGACAATTTAGATGCATTCAGTTTTATGATATCCTAAGTCTATAATCTCATGGAATGATCTATGAAAGTTGTAGGAAATTTCTTATGATTTTTGGGTTTTTAAAGATCATATATTTTGGATCAGTATATCACCAGTTATGTATGTTTGTCGGATGTTGTTTTCTATATTTTGACAAAGTTTTGTATTTTTTGGACAAGTGATTTGTCTGCAGTAAAAAAGTGAAAGAGGTTTCCTACAGTTGATTGGTTGTTTGGTTGCTATTTTAGGGAAAACAGTGGTGCAGGCTGTAAAAGTGATTTATATGTTATTTATGTTTGGAGGCAGTGGACATGCATATGCATTTCATTTGCACTCTTTGAGATTTACTTGTATTGAAGTTGTGGACATGAGGAGTTTTTTTTATTTGTAGAGATAGTTTATTTATTGAATATCGTAATGTTGTTTATTTCTTTACGGCGATGTCATGGGATAAACAATTTGACTATGAATTATTATTTTCTTATGTTATCATATCTTCCATGTCAAATCAATGCATAATAACTTATGGTTTGAATAACATATTCAGACAATTTGCTTGCTGAGATTTATTCTCACTCCATTATCTTTCCATATGCTTGATTTGGATGCTTTACTTTAAGGAATGGGATTAGCGGCACATCTCCATTGCTTCATCCACACTTAGTGATGATAACGATGTTTTTCCTTGTGTAATAAACTTAGAATTAAACTCATGGTGAACCTTCATGGTTTCATAACATTTGTGGTGGAACCTTATATAATCATAGTGTTGTTGTTGTTATTGCTTCCGCATTTTATTTTGCATGTGGGTTTTTGTTGTCAGTTTTTATACCCTGAGGGAAGAGATGTTTAGTGACACTCTGAGTTTTTTATGGCACCTAGGGTGTTATAACCTTATTTGATCAAGACCAAAAGTCCTAGGCGGAGTGTCTTCACACTCAAATTGGGTCAAACTAAAAGGTGGCAATTATGAAGAAATGCTCTCGTTCAATGATGTGAAATGCTACCATGTTAATGTCTTCTCTCATGACGTTTCTTTTTAGAAGTAACGTGGTGAAAAATGAGAGTTTGTAGCGCATGGTTTCACACATAGGCCTAGCATAATACCCTATGATATGTGCGAAAATTACACTCTCATATTTAATCATTGGCAAATCAAATGAATTTGATAGATTTGGACATATAATTAAGCCCTCATGGACTTCATATTCTATCCAAATACAAATCCCAACCTACATTATGTATAACTCAGATCATACTATGACTTAGGACAGTTAAGTTGACTGTGGTACATTCAAGTTTTAGCACCACTATCTCAAAGGAGCCCTTCACTGCTGGTTCAACCCACCCTATCACTGCCGAAAACAGAACCGGTAGAAGGAAAGTGGCAGTGATGTGGCTTTCCTATCAGTGCCGGTTCATATCCTCAACCGACAGTGATATCCTCATGATCACTGCTGGTTTGGGACAGCAACCGGTAGTGTTGCTCAAATCAACACTGCCGGCTCAATACTTAAGCCGGCAGTAGTGATGATATACCTATGATCACTACCGGTTTGGGACTGCAACCGACAGTATTGATTTGAGCAACATTGTCGGCTCAGTACTTAAGCCGACATTGATATACCTATTATCACTGTTGGCTTGTTGATTACCCGACAGTGATTTAATTTTTCCATATTACTACTTATTAATTTATTTTATTTTTTTGTGTGATACTTACTCCCTCCGTTCCAAATTATAAGAGGTTTTGGCTTTTCTAGATTCATGATTTTTGTTACGCACTTAGATATATACTATGTCTAGATGCATAGTGAAAGCAACGTATCTAAGCCAAAACCTCTTATAATTTGAAACAGATCGAGTATTTTATATGGTTACTAGACTCACGTACCTCACAAATCCATCAAGACTTTCGAAGGAAACAGCTGTCGCGCCCATGCAACTTACAGTGATAGATTAGAACTTGTATTATCACCTGTATTGACCATTTCCGGGCTAGGCCAAAGTACTAAGCGCTGGAAGTGACAAGACACGATTGTTTATTAAACAACCTTGGCCAAAAAAAAAAGGTTCCAAGCTGTATCCGAGCCAAAACTACTCAACACTCGCGCTCGCACGCTCATTGAAAACGCGCCTTTTAGTGCGTATAGATACGTACATGTGGGCAACTGGGCATGCATGCATACATACAAGGCACAGACAGCTAGCACCACGCAAGCAACCAAAACGGTGCTGACGGCGACCCTTGGCGACTTTATGCGCCAAGCCGCCAACAGTGACGCGCGCCTTAGCCCCTTCCTCACACATCGTCGTCTTCCTTCCTCCCTTCACCCCCGGCGATCATTACATTCACACCCATGCATGTCGGACCACGTAAACAAATATATATATATATATATACACTCGTTTATTGGGCGAGCATTATTAATAGCGGGATGGAGAGGCGTCGTCGAGTGCGCGGCCGGGTTGGGCTATTAGTTGTCACGCACACGCCCAGCGGCGCCGTGGTCCCTGGACCTCCCTTTTCTGATTCTCTCCGGCCGGCCGTCGGCTACGTACGATCGAGCGCATACGATACGAGCTAGGTGGAGGTGAGGCGGGACGACGCACGGGTGGATTGGATATCTCCGGCGGGCGCGCGCGTGCCCGTGCCCTGCCGACGGCGTCGCCGCTGCCGATAGGCCGAGGCGGGGCGGGCGCCCCGTGCCGTGCGGCGGTCTATTGTAGTTGTAGTGTCGTGTGTGCGTGAGGACGTTCGTGTACGTACTGTTGCTATCGGTCCGTGCGTGCTCCTCTGCTCCCACACTTTTCAGTACTGTATATGTACTGTACGTGGGTGGACCATATCTCCGTCTAATCGCACTGACTTTTAGAGTAGGAGTAAGTTTATATGGTTGATCGGTTGATTCAGCGGAAATGGTCACCTGCTAAGCAAAATCGCTGTAAAAAAACTTAGGCCTTGTTTAGTTTCTCTTAAAATTCCAAGTTTTTTCACTCTCTCTCCGTCACATCAATTTTTAGCTACTTGCATGGAGTATTAAATGTAGGTAAAAAAATAACTAATTACACAGTTTAGTTGGAAATCACGAGATGAATCTTTTGAGCCTAGTTGGTCTATGATTGGACAATATTTGTCAAATAAGACGAAAGTGGTACTATTTATCGGATTGAAATTTTCTTCAATCTAAACAAGGCCTTACTCTCCTTGTGACACCTAAATTTCCGTGCTACTCAAACATAGTTAGGTTAAAACCACTCCTTTTGTCCCTAAATAAATAGATTTTTACACTTGTCTTAAGTTAAAAATTTTAAACTTTGACTAATTTTTAGAAAAAAGTCAAGATTTATGGTGTCAAATCAGTATCATTAGATATAGCATACAATATATTTTCATAATATGCTCATTTATATTATATAAATATTGTTACTCTTTTATATAAAGTTAGTCAAACTTAAAAAAATTTGACTAGCACGGATTCTAGGAACTGATTTATTTGGGGACGGAGGGAGTAAGTTGAGACTCAAACATGGTCGACTTTATTTGATGAAAGATCAGGTCGAAGTGGCTCAAAATTAATGAGCTGCTCATGTTGGGTTAGTTGCTTACTTCCTCTGTTTTAGAATAAAACTAACTTGTTTGTTATAAAAAAAAGTTATATATCTTACAACTGAGTTGAGATTTGAAAAAACTAAAGCTGCTTCAAAGTTCAACAAGCAAAGAAAAGTCCACCCTTCTATTGTGATTAATTGCTAATTAATTAAAACGCTCAGTTTCTGACGTTTCAAAAAGTTGAAAGGGGCTGGAAAATAATTGCATTTCCCTCCATACAGTAGACACCAAATGCTGCCTCACCACAGTAACCACTGGCCTAATCATTGATGAAGGTACTGCATTAGCCATTAGGGAGCTAGGGATGGACCCCAGGAGCAGGACCCCACAAAGATGCCCCTCTTGTCAAACCAGCTTTTCTCGTGTCCACACCCCCTCTCCCTCCCGATGGGCGGCCTGCAGATGGCCGCCTTCTTTTTCTCACCGGGTC
Organism: Saccharum hybrid cultivar R570; assembly: GCA_038087645.1. Taxonomy (NCBI): domain Eukaryota; kingdom Viridiplantae; phylum Streptophyta; class Magnoliopsida; order Poales; family Poaceae; genus Saccharum; species Saccharum hybrid cultivar. The sequence goes on along the minus strand of JAQSUU010000119.1, from coordinate 9,614,005 downwards.
TATTTTCGTCTAAGCGCGCCTTTAATAATTGCCATCCTCTTCTAAATAAATGGAATCCGAGACGCAAATGATGAATAAAACAAATGAGAAAAAAAATGAAATAATGCACGTCCTTTCCGTCTAGATATTCCGTCGCTGATTCAATCGTACTCCCTATACATGCATCTGTAGCGAGAGGAAAGGGCGGTGCTCTTAGAAAATCGCGACAGTGAGTGATGGGTAAATTCATGAATGACCAAACACCTCACACTTCAAGGAATACATACATTGTCAGAATTATGAGAAATCTTATGCAGGCCAGTTTTTTTCATAATTGTGTGCAGTGGTGCCAAACACGCGTCACATTTCTATTTGTTCGCAAATAGAAATGAAACCCCAGAAAATCTTCACAAGAGAACAAAGGAAGCTTCTGAGCATCAAGGGAAAAGCAGAGTTGTACAGATCACCATTTGATTATAAAACGTTCAATCAACGATACATAATCGATTCCGCTTGTTTAATCAGAACAGTATCCACAGGCACATGGGCACTATGAGGATGCCATTGCATCTTCCAATCATCGTGTCATGAATCAAAACACTTCTTTTAGCAGACAGCAGGCAGGGGAGGATAACAAATAAAATGTTAGGGTTAGCCACCTCATTTGAGACTATTATACCCCTAGTGTTCTGTCTCCCAACCATGACATAGTTGATAGTATCGAAGTTTTCGCACCAGACCCATAAAAATATCCAACAACCAACATATCTCTATACTCTCCAGACCAAGGTTTACTGAACCTGTGCATTTTGCAGTTGCGGTTGCACGTTGGCGGCCAATGAAGAAAGCATACCACAGCCGATGCAATCATCTGTACAGAAGGTCTGATTCTCTCAGCTGATTGCGAACATCTTCATCTTGGGAGGCGCCAGCATGCTTTTTCTTTGGATTGGAGCGAAGATTTCTGATTGGATCCTGGAGGTCCTAAAGAAAATTTGCTTCGCTGGCTGGTGGAGACAAAGAAAAGGAAGATGCCCTCTGTCCTGGAATGCAAATATTTGATCCGGCCTCCCAATTATTGCTCCAGGTAAGAAGTGATCCAGAGTTTTCTCTGCGAAAACAAAAGATGATAACTTGGGTCTGGTTCAACGTAGCATGGAATACATCTGATGCAGAGGTTGCGGGGGAAAAGGTTCATAGCAGCAGTGACAGACTAGCTGCTCCAGGTCACATTCATTCACTACAAGAAAAAGAACATCAATCCTTTTCCGAATCATGTAACTTCGACAAACCTCTTTCACTTAACTGACTTGAGTACAAAGTAACAACTTCTTGATATAGGAAGGATGAACCATCGGGAGTTCCTTATAATAGTTTATGGTAATGACTTCGCAGTAATAGCATATCAGGGACAAGTAAAGGTACAGGTGTTGAAGCCCACCGACGGTTGAAGGGACATAGATTCTAGGGGCTGATAAGACATAAGGACACACACGCTTACAGAGAAGCAAGGGAAAGGCTAAGAGCCTAAGGCTCCCACAACCACCAGCTTTAAAAGAAGGGGTGCAATTGAGGAAGGAGGTCTGCAAAGAAAAAGAAGAGTGCCCTTAAGCCTACCGGTGCCTTCCTCCAAATCCTGATATCAGTAGCCACTAGTTGCTGCCGTTCTCCCACAAGCTCCACTCTGTCACACGCCACTGTAGGAGCCCATATAGCTCCTCCACAATCATCCCACCCTAGAGCCATAAATCGTTGAGAGGGGTTCTTAGAACCAGAGGATTACCTGTGAAGAATTTCGTGCTGCTCCTCAAGCTGTGGGGTGTGCAGATTACAGAGCTCAGCTTCAGTTTCAGCATTGCTTTCAATGGGGAGGCACTCCTGCTGTTACAAGCAGAAGCTGAGGAAGGGGCTCTGGTCTCCTGAGGAAGATGAGAAGCTCATGAACCACATAACCAAGCACGGGCATGGCTGCTGGAGCACTGTTCCGAAGCTTGCAGGTACAATCAAATCCTGCACACTTTATTCTATCTTCTCAATTATCCATTTCCACTGTTTCCTGTTCCTCTCCAAGACCATCCCATTCTTCTCATACCTGCTCAATTAATGATGGCAGGGCTTCAGAGGTGTGGCAAGAGCTGCAGGCTGAGGTGGATAAATTACCTGAGGCCTGACCTGAAAAGAGGTGCATTCTCTCAGGAGGAGGAAGACCTTATCATTGAACTTCATGCTGTACTGGGAAACAGGTAAAGTTAAGCCCAAATCACAGACAGAATTTTGCACCAATTGCTTTCAAGCAAGCTTAATTTAACTATGCTTTTTTTCACATCAATGAACAGGTGGTCTCAGATTGCAACAAGGTTGCCTGGAAGAACTGATAACGAGATTAAGAATCTCTGGAACTCAAGCATCAAAAAGAAGCTCCGGCAGAAAGGCATCGACCCCAACACCCACAAGCCCCTTGCTGAAGTTGAACACAGCAAAGCAGCTCCAACAATCAGTACTGAGAGAACCTCTGAGTCCAGTGATGTTGACCCTTCAAGTGGTGGTGCACTTGGCAACTTGAGCCATCTTCTCAGCGAGACAGCACAATCACCAGAGCTGCTGCCAGTGCTCGGTAAGCATCGCAAAGAAACTACTAGCTTGGCACATCTAAGGGTGCCACCGAAGGAGTTATTCCTTGACCAGCTTGTTTCTGGTCATGAAAACCTCACTAGCTGCCGCTCAACAGGCCCAATTCCAAATTTCCCTTTCCAGCAGCTGATGTGCTACAACAATGAATTTGGCAACAAGAATGGTGGTAGTAACAATTCATTCTGGTTCAACCAGAATGAGTCAAGTGGCAGCACCATTTCCACTGTGATGCCACCAGTTTCACCATCAACTCTCTCAACATCAACAGGGCTCAATAGGTCACCCGACAATCCACACTCGGGAGGCACTGGCCTTCAGAATACCCAATTCTACTGGGAAACTGCTAATCCTAGCAGCAGCAGCAGTAGAGGAAGCAGCGGAAGCAACGGCTTGGGATTTGAGCTGCAAAGCACAAGTTCACTTCTGGAAAGTAGTGTTTTCCCATGGACAGATTTAACACCAGATAAAAATAGCCAAGTTCACCTTGAGGAAGAACTCAAGTGGCCTGACTTGCTCCATGGAACATTCACGGACACACCTGCAACCATGCAGAATCTTAGCCAGTCACTGTACGAAGATGTTATCAAAGCCGAGAGCCAATTCAACATAGAGGGCCTCTGTGCAGCCTGGTCTCAAAATCTGCAGCCACAGCAACATCTGCAGGTAGTATCAGATTTGTATGACAAGGATTTGCAGAGAATGTCCTTGTCTTTTGCGAATATCTAGGCAACATGTTTCAGCATGCAGGGAACAGAGAAATAGCAGAAAGCTGAGTTAATGAAGCCTAGAAAACACAATTGTTTCTTCACAGATTTATTTGAAGGCTATGTGGAGGTGTTTTCCGTAGGTACATTCTTATGATGAAACAGAGATCAATACTGATAACTGCTCATCAGTAAAAGATACTGCAGTACATGAAAAAGAAAAAATGAATTTATATTACAGCATAATGTATAGGCTAGAGAAAGTACATCCTAGGAGTTTACCTCCTTTCATTTAAAAGTTGCTGTCTTTATCTGTACATGCATGTAGCTCGACTTTTTTGTATATGTGAGTCATGGTTGATCTTTTTCTACAAAATAAATGAGGCAAAAATGTGGAATACTGTCGGTAGCTCTTGGGAACCATACAAGAAATTTTAGATTTTTTTTTTCAGCTGGTACATGCATGAGATGCAAATTAATTGTTGACGATGCACTTTTATTCTTACAATTTTTTTCTTTCCAGAAATTCTTGGATGAATCATTTGCATATTCATGGCAAGGCTAAAGTTATATTGACCTTAGTGCTACTTTTCATTCGCCTTTTTCCTTTCTTTGTCCACCTTTTGCTAAAGAAAATCTCAAGCTAGCTGATCACTTTCCGCTTGAAAATACCTAGTGGAAAAGGACTGCTTGGTTTCGCTCCAAAGAGTTAAAATCCTCAAGCGTGGAACACATACCAATTAAAGAAAATGAAGAATTTCCTTACATGTGCTTCCCAACAAAGTAGAGTACCCTGTTTTGCTAGGCGCTAGGCGAAATCTAGGCGCTGACCCTTAGCCTAGAGACTAGTCGGGACTAGTCGAGCCTAGGCGCTTCTAGGCGTTTTGCTAGGCGTTTTGCCAATTTATATATAAATATATAATATATACATTTATAGCATAAATCATGAATAATTTAGAGACAAAATGGGAAAGGACCAGTAGACATACCTTAGGTCCTTTGTCTGATCACTAAATTTCCAGCAGCAGTGCTGCAATAGAAGTGGACAGCACTGTTAGATGCAATTGGGCATCAATACAAGTGATACAAAAAAGAGAAAATAGCAAGTTAGGTACTTATCTGAGGTCTGAACCTTCTCCCATCCATTATCATCATTTCAGCAGCCTTTTCAAATCACAAACATGAAGAGATAGCAGGCAGCAACACAGAATATAAAATGGATAGCAAGCAAACTAGCATTACAATACATTACATCACATGATTTCAGTTCTCAGTTTCTCACAACACAAAACACAAGCACACAGCAGCAAATAGTTCTAAGTTCTTAAGTTAAAGATACATGACATGACATGAAACACAAGCACACAACAGCAGCAAACAAAAGCAGCAGCAAACATGACATGAAGCTGTCGATTCCGCGCCGCCTAGGGGCCCTGGGCGCCGCCGAGTCGCCGCCTAGCTCCGCCTAGTCGGCCCGCCCGCCTAGAGGGGCGACTACCCCCGTAGTCGCGGCGCTGGGCCAAAGCCTAGCGATTCAGCGCGCCTACGCGTTGTAATCGTCGATTTTCAAAACAGGGGTAGAGTAGATAAAGGGAATAGGATAACCGTTACTCATACAGGGGTGTCTTCTTAAACTAGAAGGTATGGAGGGAGCAGAATCAGCTAGGTTTAGAGTATAACTATGCGACGATTTCCATAGTGTTTCAACAACTTATGAAGAGAAGCTAGCAGCTGCTCGTTAACAAAGAAAAGATGAACAGAATCAGCTAGTCAGGATTTTAATTTGCACTTTTTGCACAAAACAACATGGTTTTCAGGTCACTTGTTTTCTTTTCCCAGCCTTATGTAAGGTGTTGTACATTCATCTATCACTAACTCAAAATTGCAGCTCTCCTACCTGTTTAGAGGATTTGTAGGCCATTTGCTGAAACGATTATTTAATGCCCAAGAGGGCTAGGTATTTAGCGTGTCTTACATAGTCTATACTTAGTCATATAAAATGCAAGCCTTTACACTAGGTACTAGCAATGTTTTCAGGACGGCTGGTCGAGCCTGGACGCCTGAGGACCGTCCAGGACGTCCAGGACGATTAGTCGTCGTCCAGGACGATTAATCGATCCTGGACAAGTCCCCTGGTCGTCCCGGTCGTCCCCTACATATGGGGACTGATATATATATATATATATATATATATATATATATATATATATATATATATATATATATATATATATATATATATATATATATATATATATATATTACATGTTCTAAGCTCTACTGCTTTAGATAGATAGGTCAGCTGGCTACTTACCTGGCTGCTCTAGATAGGTAGGAAAGAAGAGAAACCCTAATGGGCTTGGGCCAAAATATAAGACAACTAGCTAAGCCCAACTCTGAGATGCAGCCCACTCTCTGGCTGGACGCCCACACAGCCTGGACGAACGATTAATCGCGACTGGACGACGACTAATCGGACGTCCAATTTCCTGGACGGTCTGGCCGAGTCGGAGGCCCTGGTCGAGTAGCTCCAACCGTCCAGGACGATTAGTCGCGATTAATCAGACGTCTTGAAAACATTGGGTACTAGTTAAATAATGCAACTGTGGTGAGAATACCTGGTTAAGAAACAAAAAAGGCATATTAAAGCCCACTCAAGTTAGAAAAGGATGGGTAATGATGATGCTTTGACCAGCGCTGGCAAAGATCATTCTATAATCTGGTTTAGGCCCCCTTTGGAATGCAGGATTTTATCCTGTTTCCTATGTTTTTCCTATGAAAATGAACTGATTCTTGTAAGGTTCCTGTGAAAGTTCTGTGTTCCAAAGAGGCCTTACTAGGCTTAACTTGATTGTATATAGACCAAGGCAAGAGAATATCAATGATGGTTTATTTTCACCATATTTTAACTGTTGTTAGCAGCTTTCTACCCTCAGCTTCCCACAAGCTAGCTTCGATGTTAGAGGATTCTTTCACATGCCACAAACGAATAGGGTTTTGTTCTCTCGAAATAACATAAAGTAACATAGCATCACATAGTTGACGAATGCAATGGAACCAATAAAACTAACTAATTTATGTTAAAAAAAATTATGTAAAACAAATAAGGACAGTGGCCCTAAAAACTAATTAAACCCAATGATTCCAAAATGCATTCATAAGCTTGTTCAAAAAAAATGCAGCACTCAAAATCCTACACATCTCCTCACAAAAACACACACACACACACACACCAAGATGGTTGTGAAAGCTCTGTGGATGAGGCGGCTCCTCCAGTTGCAAATCGTGACGCCCAGGAAGAACTGGAAGATTGTTTAATCCATGGGCCACAGTCGAGTGGTACAGTTGGGCCTGCGAGTTTTTCTGGGCCTGAAGAAGAACCAAGCCTGAAGACGTTGCTCAAAGAACATGAAGCTCCGGGTCTGGGCCTCGGTGAGGCAACGGATTTACCGGCCTCACCTAGATCGCCCTTGCTCTTCCCCTGTGACGAGGCAACGGAGTTGCCGGCCTCGCCACGGACTCCTCCACCATCCTCTTCCTTGGCGGTCACCTTCACGGCGTTGAAAGGTCCAAATGGCTAGAGGGGGGGTGAATAGGCTATTTAAAAATCTACAAGCTTCACTAAACAACCACGTTAGAATAAAAGATGGCTAAGCTAATTCTAGCACTAGCTCAACTACACTATACAAGCCACCTATACAATTCTAGTAAAGCAAGGCTATGATCTCTAATACACACCAACAAGGCTAAGTCACTAAGCTACTTACTCCTATGTGATAAAGGCTACACTAAGCAAACTACACAAGGACTAGTACAAGAAAATAAAGAGCAAGTGACTTTATTCTTATACCAACGATGTAGAGAAGCAATGCACTCGAAGAATCAATCACAATGAGCAATCACAAGAGAAATCCTCGGCAAAGAGATGACACAAGATTTTTTATCGAGGTTCACTTGCTTCCCGGCAAGCTACTCGTCGTTGTGGCGATGCACCCACTTGATGGATCACGAGCTAATCAACTATCAAGAGTTGAACCCTCAGCGGGTGCCGCACATCCACTCACAAAATGAGGATCCTTCAAGCCACGTGCTTCACTAGAGTAGCCAATTCGCGAACTCCCACGGGGAAGGCTCAAGAACCCCTCACAATCAACTTGGTGAGGCTCGAAACAATCTCCAAGGTCGAGCTCAACACCACCGCTGCTCCAAGCCGTCTAGGGTGTCGGGAAACACCCAAGAGTAACAAGCAATCCGCAGCAAACACGAAGATCAAGTGCCACTAGATGCAACTCTCAATGCAATGCACTTGAATCTCACTCAATCTCTCTAGAGTATGCAACCAAGCAAGGAGATAAGTGGAGGGAGTGTTCTCTAGCTCAAAGTGTGCCTCAATATCTCAAATGTTCAAGAGAAAACCCCCAAGGGCCGGCCATCTCTTATTTATAACGTTTCACTCAAGAGCTAGCCGTTATCAACTTCACTGGACGATTTTCGGGGGCGACAGACGCTGCACAGTAGCGTCTGTCGCCAAGCCGACAGACGCACGCCCAGCGTCTGTCGCGTTCTCCTCGCGCCACGTGTCCCCACGCGCTCAAAGCTAACGGACGAAATCCCAACGTCAGACGCGTCCGACGCTTCGCGACCCAACGTCTGTCGCGGGCGACAGACGCGGTCCAGTAAGGACCGGAACCGCACTATCACGCGACAGACGCGTCCGGTGATCGCCCGACAGACGCGGCCTGGCGTCTGTCGCTCCACAGCTCACTCCGCTTCCTCTGCGCGTAGCCGACAGACGCTGACGTCAGCGTCTGTCGCGCGACCAACCGCGCGTCCGTCGCCACGTCCAGCGCCGCGCTGCTAGGGTTTAGCGTCAGACGCTGCGTGCCCGCGTCTGTTGCTCGCGGCGCCAGCGTCTGTCGCTCACAACTCAGCGAATCTTCGTCGTTTTCTCGTTCCGCTTGATCGCTCTTGTCACTTATGAGCTACTCTCCATATGTGTATTACTAAAGCACATGTTTTAGCTCATGAAACACCTCCGTGCTTTCACCACTTTTTTAACCTCCGGCGCAATGGAAAATAGGCATTTCATTTCCCCGAAAACGCCTGAATCCCGCGCTCGCAAGCTCGGCGGGAGGGAGAGAGAACCCCAAACCACTCACTACCGCTCAAACACCACCGCCTTCGCAAATGTGCCAACACCATCATGTGTATATCACCATGTGCATGTGTGTTAGCATTTTCACAATCATTTTTCAAGGCGTTACGTTAGCTCTCTACTAGATCCTAATGCATATGCTCAAGATGATAACCTAGTAGCACTTGATTCACGAGCTAACCGTGATTGCCCCTCTTGATAGTCGGCTATCAATCCTAAACCCGGTCAATCACTTCTTTACTCATCTTAGACCGGCAAAAGTGAACCCTACGATTATACATTTGCCTTACTTTGTTCCATGTCCATCTCCACATGCTTGATCAACATGATCATCATTTCATGTGCATCTCCACCATGATCGTCATTTCATGTCCATGCACCATCTCTTTGTGATCTTGTGGCCATCACTCCATGCCACCATGCACCTTCATCATATGTGTTGCTATGCCTAGCTCAAATCACTTAACACAATGACATTAGCAACTTGGTGTCATTAATTACCAAAACCAAACTTGGGCTTTCAGGCGTCCCGACCCCAATCCAAGGGGTAGGCTCAGCCCCTCAAACCAGGCGCCGCGATCTTCGCCGGTTCGGAGGCTCCTCCTCAAAGGCAACTGCCACCAAGGTCAACTCCAGGCCGGCCAAAGATGTGGTAGCTGCAGAGGCAGCTCCATCCCTGGCCTCGCCCGCGTCCTCAACCCCCGCTGGCGTCAACATCCCTGGAGGGGCCAGGTCGGCTGGAGATGTGGCAGCTGCAGAGGCAGCTCCATCCCCGGCCCCGCCAGCGTCCTTGACCCCCGACGGCGTCGACATCCCTGGAGGGACTCTGCCCCTGGATGGACGCCCCCTCCGCCTGATGCTCGAGTCGCCTTCCTCAACAAGCTCACTCGCCAGGCTGGTGGCCTGCTCCCGGTGCCGGCAATCAACAAGCGAAGGCGCAAGACCCAGCCACCTGGCGAGACACCACGCCGTAGCAACGATCTAGAAAGAAGAACAAGGAAGGTCGTGCGGGCTCTGGACATCATTGATGAAAATGAAGGAATTGATCAACAAGCCCGAGATGAATATGCGAAATTATTTGGACACAAGCTGTCCGATTCACATCTGCAGGCCTTGACAGCCCTGTTCAACTGGTCCTTGCCTGATGATTTTGGACAGGGGGGCGATGAGGAATTGTTGAGTTAGCCTATTAGTGCTCTGGTTGTTGTGTTTCTTTCTTTGTTGGTCGATTTTACTTCTTCAGTCAATGGAACCTGGCAAAATTTTAATTTGGAACGTGAGGGGTTTAAATTCCACCGCGAGACAAGACTCAGTGCGCACTTTTGTGGATACTTCTCAGGCTGACATCGTTTGTATCCAGGAGACAAAAATCTCAGATATGTCTCAGAGTCCTCCTATCTGCTCTAGGTTCGGATTTCTCAGATTTCGTGGTGGCCCCATCAGTTGGAGCAAGTGGGGGAATCCTGGTGTCCTAGAGACGACACGTCAGAGTATCAGGAGTTTGGCGAAGAGACAACCAGTGTCTCAGTTCAGTTTTCTCAGGAGAATGGACAAACATGGTGGTTGACTTGTGTCTATGGACCTCAAGGGAATGATGAAGAGATTCTATTTTTACAAGAGCTACACGATATTCGTGCAGCATGCCCAGGGCCTTGGATGGTGGCAGGAGATTTTAGTTTAATCTACAAAGACGAGTATAAGAACAATTCTAATTTGAATAGGGCAATGATGTGATGTTTTAGGAGACTAATTAACGATCTGGCCCTCAAAGAGCTACCCTTGCATGGTCGCAAATACACATGGTCAAACCACTCTCCAACCCTGGTGAAATTAGACAGAGTGCTGTGTACAGTAGATTGGGAGGATAGATTCCCCAATTGTCTACTTCAGAGCATGGCTTCTGATGATTCTGATCACTGCCCCTTGCTGCTTGGTCTTCAAGACAATAAGCCAGGAAAACGCAGGTTTCACTTTGAGTCCTTCTGGCCCAAACTTGATGGTTTTCATGAGACTGTCGCTTCTGCTTGGTCTTCTGTTCCTCCTGGCCCATGTCCTTTCATATCTCTGGATATGAAGTTCAAAGCTGTCACCAAGAGTCTACAAAGCTGGAGTGAAAAAAGGGTTGGCCGGATTACAACTCCGCTTGCTTTGGCAAGAGAAATTCTCCATCAATTTGAAATTGCTCAAGACAGCCGCCAACTTTCACAAGAACTATGGCTTAAAAACAATCTGAAGAAACACAGCTTAGCCCTTGCATCCCTCAAGCGTACAATGGCTCGATCTCGGTCAAGGATCAGCTGGCTCAAGGATGGGGATGCTAATACACATTTATTCCACCTTCACGCCAGACACCGGAAGAGGAAGAAATTTATTGGGAAACTATTGTCAGGAGATAAAATCTGTACAACCCATGATGAAAAAGCTGCAGTCATTGATGAATACTTTGAAGCTGTGTTGGGAAACTGCACTGCAAGGGAGTACACTATCAATTTGGCAGAATTGGGAATTAATGCACATGATCTGTCTGATCTGGAACTTCCCTTCACTGAAGAGGAGGTGTGGAGGACAATTAAGCAATTACCTTCAGATAAGGCTCCTGGGCCGGACGGGTACACAGGTCGCTTTTATAAAGCTTGTTGGGCCATCATAAAAGAAGACATCATGGCAGCCATCTCTGCAGTTTGGAGTAGGAAGCTTGCAAACTTTGGTGTTCTCAATTCTGCATACATCACACTCCTCCCCAAGGGGGAAGGGGCTGAGCAGCCCAAATATTTCAGACCTATAAGCTTGGTGCATAGCTTTGCCAAATTAATCACAAAGATGCTATCTAATCGTCTTGCTTCACGGCTACAACAAATGGTGTCTCCCATTCAGAGCGCCTTCATTAAAGGACGCTTTATACAGGATAATTTCATGCTGGTGCAGCAGACAGCGAGATTTCTTAATCAACAGAAACAGGCTCGTATTCTTCTCAAGTTGGATATTTCAAAGGCATTTGATTCTGTAGCTTAGCCTTTCCTCGAAATTTTACAGCAGCTAGGCTTTGGGCAAATTTGGCAGGATATAATCAGTGGGCTGCTTTGTTCTTCATCCACCCTAGTGCTATTGAATGGAATCCCTAGAGATCATATCATCCATCGGCGTGGATTACGACAGGGCGACCCTCTCTCCCCGATGTTGTTCATTTTGGTCATGGATGTATTAGGGCATATGATTTCAAAGGCCGAAACTGAGTGCTTGCTGATGCCACTGTCAAGGCGGGCCTTGCAGCACCGCATTTCTATTTATGCAGATGATGAGGTGTTATTTCTTAGACCAAAGGCTGGGGATATCAATTTAACAATGAGCATTCTTGATCTGTTTGGAGAGGCAACAGGGCTCAGGACAAACTTACAGAAAAGCAATGTTTTACCCATTAGATGTGGTGAAACTGAGCTAGCAACTGTACAGAACCTGCTGCCATGTGAACTTGCAAGTTTTCCATGCAAATATCTAGGTTTGCCCCTCTCTTTGAAGAAACTCACTAACGAGCAAGTGCAGCCCATTATTGACCGCATTGCTGATCAGCTTCCAGGCTGGAAAGCAAATCTGATGACCAAAATTGGGAGAAAGGTTCAGGTACAGTTTGTGCTCACTGGCATGCTTATTTATGTCTTCATGGCTATTGATTTTCCACCATGGGCCATCAAAGCAGTGGATAAAATTCGGCATGGATTTCTTTGGAAAGGTCGCAGGGATGTACAAGGAGGGCACTGTCTGGTTGCTTGGGTCAAGGTGTGTCGGCCTATTAAATTGGGTGGGTTAGGAATTGCTGATCTCAAGTCCCTCGGCTGGGCCCTGCGAATGCGATGGCTCTGGTTACAAAAAACAGAACCTGATCGCCCATGGGCAGACCTCCCAATACATGTACCTGAACAAGTTAGGGTCTTCTTTGCAGCGGCTATTTATTCAGAGGTTGGGGATGGAGCAACAACCCTTTTCTGGACAGACAGATGGCTCCATGGACAATGCATCGCAGATGTGGCACCTCGTCTCTTCGCTGTCATTGCTGTAAGGAGATGCAAGAAGAGAACGTTGAAAGAAGCCCTCACCAACCGTGCATGGATCTCTGACATACGGGGCGCTCACATGTTGGGGTCATCACTGAATATCTCCTCCTATGGGACCTCTTATCTGACTTTGAGCTGCAGCCTGAAATGGAAGATATACATGTATGGCGACTTGCTTCAAATGGTCAATATTCTGCTAAATCGGCTTATGAGGGCCTATTTTTGGGATCTATTCTTTTCAGGCCATGGGAAAAAATTTGGAAGACTTGGGCACCGCCCAAATGTCGTTTCTTTATGTGGTTGGTTGCTCATAATAGATGTTGGACAGCAGATCGTTTAGCTCGCCAGGGTCTCCCTCATCCTGAGCGTTGTCCTTTATGTGACCAAACAGCCAAGACCATTGATCATCTCCTCATTGGTTGTGTCTTCACAAGAGAGTTCTGGTTCCGTTTCCTGTCACAAGTTGGTCTGCAATCCCTCTCCCCTCAGCCCACTGAACTCTCATTTCTAGATTGGTGGGATAGAGTGAGTAGTGCTACTAGTGACTTACTAATGCAAGGAATCAATTCTCTCATAATTCTTGGAGCATGGACTGTATGGACTCATCGCAACAGGTGTGTTTTTGATGGAGCAGCCCCTGATATTGCAAGAACTCTGATCGTTGCTGGAGAGGAGCGAAAACTATGGTCATTGGCTGGGGCTCGAGGAATTTCTCTCCTGACTGCCCCCCATTCAGAAAGTTAAGATCCTAGTGCTGCTGTTGGTCGCCCTTTGAAACAGACACGGGCGCGCTTATATGCTAAGGATCAGAGAGTTTGGGGGAGTTTTGTGTGAGTTGGCGTGAGTTGGTGTGAGTGTGTGGGCATGCCTTTTGGCTGGCCTGGGGTGTGTTGTATGGGTTCTTTCCCTTTTTTCACTTCTTAATATAATGATGCGCAGCTCTCCTACGTTTTTCGAGAAAAAGATGGCTATACCAAAGTCACTATGTTCATCTTTTTTTATAGACCAACCTAGAAGGAACTAGTTGGCTTCATATTACAAAGAAAATAGGCACCCAAATTCACCTCACCAGAACTTGAACCTAAGTGGTCTGGACATACATCAACACCCTAAAAAATCACTATGTTCTGGTAAGGAGTTTGTGTAGTGCAGAATTTTGATAATCAAAGATGAACATCTAGTCACATGGGAATGTATACTTAAATTTCTGTTTTTATGATGTACCTCCATAATGTGATGGTAAAGGTGAGGGTGCTTCTGATATTGTCTCTTTGCATGCATCTGCATGTTTAGAAAAAAGATTATCAGTGGAAGAGTAAAAATTTAATGAAAGAAAATTGTGGAAATGGGAGAAAGTCAGGAAACCATAACAATGGAAACATTATGTAATGGGGAGTGCTGCACTCAACATCACAGGTTACAAATTATATAACATTTACATAGCAAATATTTGACTTCATATGGAGAACAAAGTTTATGTGCTATCAGGTGGTGCAAATCCAGTGGGTAGACAGTTTCTAAATATAGTCTTGATCCAATAACAAAAAATAAATCCATGTAATTCAAAAGAAATATAGCTTCTTAAATTTGAAAATCGTCCAATGTGCGTGAGAGAGTAACTTGGCTCACAGACATTTCTGATTTTCGTAACAAGACAGTCAACTAAGCCTATTGACACAGCACTGTGACAAGACTACAGAGTTAGACAGGATTAGCAAGAAATAACAAAGCATAAATTCAAATGGCTGTCTTCTACCTTCATGCTCAGTTGTGTCTAAGAATTTACTCAGTGTTCTTTTTTACATGAGCTGAGCATGAGACAGCATAATCATTCCTTGTATATTAGAATTAGAAAGTTATCATTGCCCAGAACAGAACGGCACCACACTAGAGGATGCAGTTTAACACTGTACAACAACTGCTGTTTTGACTCTGACAGTGCGAACTAACTACAAATAATCGCATGAACTGATAGTGTTCAGATATTGCTTAATGCAAGTATCAGTAGGCTCATTAACACATGGAAATATATTAAGAAAATGAAGAAAAAACTAAAGTTTAGTTTCTAGCGGTCTTTTTGTAACTTTAAATAGTAGTAGTATTCAGATGCCAGCGTGAAGTCAGGAATAAGGATCAATCTCTCTATACATGCCAATTGGAGCAATGGGAGTTAATCGTTGATCATAGTTCAGTAAACAACATTGGTGATCAGGTACATAGAGAAGAAAATCTAAGCCAAACAATAGCGTTGACACTCTCCAGTAAATTTGTCATGAGTAGAATCATATGAAGAGGAAAAAAAAAACTAAAAGCAAGCTCATGTCAGGAACAGTAGCAATTGTCTGTTGGCAGTGTAACACTCTGCTTATGAAAAGAGATATAACTGAACAGGTACGAACAACCAATGAAAACAAGTGACAGCTAACACATGGCACCCATTATGGCCTTCAACAGAACAGGACTAACAAGTAATAAAAAAATGCTGATAATATCACCTCACGACAAATGATGCTTTTGTAATTGGGCTTGAGCTTGCCCAAAATGGCTCCACCACCTTTGTGCTCTGCATGTCGGTGGTCAGCCTTTTCGCAATGGAATGGTTCAAGTGGGTACCATGCCCCCCTGTATTTCATTGGAAAAAAAGGATGTGAATGATATAACAAAGGAAATTATAGCAAGAAATATTGGGAGACAAAACAAATCTCCATCAAATCATTACTTCAAACTTCAAGTTTCATAATACTACAGGAACCTGACTTCATCTATATAAATTTTATAATTTCTGTTCTGCAAGGTTTTAATTCTAAATTTGTATGTAATATATGATGATTCTAAAGTCTCTGTATTTTGACTTGCTCTGTATAAGTCTAATGTTTACATTTGTGTCAAAACACAACAGTGCAGCTAAAAAGCAATTTGTTAGTCATCTTCAAACTTTCAAGAGTTTGCCATAAGAGATTCTGTACAATTAGGGATTCCAAGTTTAATGTCAAGCAATTATGAATCTGAACATGTGCAACCCTTGTACATGCAAATTTCAGCTGGATAGAATGTTTCGATGTCTCTATTTTTCCCCATTTGAGCAAGGGATTGATCCCTGTTTGGTCGCGTAAATTCCCATTCACATTCAGCTATATCTATATATAGAAACGAACTCTCCAACTTAATTCAGTATGAATTAATATACAACCCAAATTTTTAAAAGAAATTTTGACATAAGACACATCAATGTGATCAAAATCAGCATTGAAAAAAAAATTCAGGAACCCATGTAATGAATTTTTTGAGGTGGTCTCAGCGGCCTGTTAACCAAAACTCTGAATACAAAAATCAGGGCTTGTTTGGTAGAGCTCCACTCCCTGATTCTTAGCTCTAGCTCCTTGATTCGCTGGTGGAGTGATTCTAGTTGATATGATGGACGAGCAGGTGGGGAGAGATTCTGGAATGATTTTGGTGGAGATTGAATAGGAAGCAGTGATGATAGGGGAGGGAACTTGGCTTTATTAATCTTGGTAAACCTAGAACAATGGCAGCAGTAGAGCCTGACCGCCCTCCCTAGGAGACTCTGGTCATGAAAACTCTACTTCTGCTTACCCCTGATGTGTTGGCTGGCCCTTAGAGCATCTCCAAGAGCCCTTCTAAATCTCACTCTCTAAATCATCATTTGGAGAGTCATTTGCATAAAAACCGCTTTCTATATTTTTTCTCTCTCCAACAGTTTTTCTATATCTCATGCACACTCTAGAGAACCATTCTCGTCTTCTATTTTTTGCTAGCGAAAATTCCGGAATAGAAGATGACTATATTTGGATAACCATTTAGAGAAGTTGTTGGAGGGTACTTTTTTTTTAACCAAAATCTCTATTCCTAGCATTTAGGAAGGATATAGAGTCTCTTGGAGATGCTCTTAATTAGGTGGTCTAATGGCCGGATGCAACACTAACAAACTCACTAACTAATCTCCTATTCTTCCTCTTCGGATCCTATCTTTAAGCAAAGGCCCCCAAAACAGATAACTATGGCCCTTGTTTAGCCACTAGCAGCTGCTGGGGCCTTCTTCTTCTTCCTGGTTTAGCTCTCGGTGTAGATGGAGAAGTGATTCTTGTCTGCTCCCCATTGATGGCCAAAGTGACAGACAATTGATGAGTTCACCAGAAATGACAGAAAGGCCCATGAAGCTTGGGCAAATATTTGCCATGGTCGGAGTAGATCCACACTGATGACTGATCTCGTTCTTTTCATCGAAATGTGGTTTCAGCAGGTTGTCAACCAAACATCTTCTGAATACAAAAGTCGTGAATACTGAGAAAAGAAAACATTGGCTCCATAAGAAAATGTGTGTTGAAAAGCGATTGAGGTCCGACTGTTTGAGAACTGAAAGACGAGAACACAGACTCAGAAAGCCAAACCGAGGTGTACAAAAGCAGCAATTCATATAGTATAGTATATGCTTTAGTTTTTGGTGATGAATTCGACCCAGCTACCTTAATTCATTTGGGGCCGATGCACAGTCATTTGGTGCGAGCGTTGCCGGAAAAGTGAACACCGAACTACCGAAGAAGGGGTAAATTCTTCTGAATATAGATACCCAAACTTGAGGCTACTGCTGCCCAAGTGATTATCTCAAAAGGTGAAGTGGGTACGCACTACGCAGCGGCGGGCGATTCGAATGGCACCGGGGGCGGCGTGATTCTGGAGAAGTCACCAGAACGAATCAATCTCCACTACAGTTGCGTCATGGGTTCAGGGTTTTGGTGTGAGGCTGCAATGCGGAATGCGGGGAGCGGAGGAAAGGGAGAGAGCGCTCACCTCGGGCGAACCAACCCACATTGGCTGGCGCTGGCAGGTCGGAGCCGAAGCCAAACTGGCGGGGACCGCGGAGAAGAAGAAGGGGTCGTGGTTGAGGAAGGAGGGGCGGGGACACGGTGGGTTGGCACCTTGTGTTCGTCGCGGCGCTGCCGGCGCTGGTGGAGCCGAGCGGATCCTAGCACTCTATAACAAAGCCCACGCTACCGTGTTGGCCCCAATTCCACTTCCGCGGTCTGCCTGTTGGCTCCTGAACTGGCCGGGCCGGGCCGGGCCGCACCGAACCGATCAAAAGTTTGGGCTGATTTCAGTTTCTCGAAGCGTTTCATGTCGCTTGGTTTTGATTTGGACCGTTGCACGATTTGCTCGATGCGCGCGGTGGCTTTGGTGGTTTGGCGGCCCCGCTTTTGGGTCGCCACGCCGGCCAGCATACCTCTTGATTTTTTTCTTGTGACTTGCATACCTCTTGTGAGATCTGAATGAAGAAAGAGCAGCAGCGGCCTTGCGGTGGAGGTTGCCAAAATGTGCACGGCAACTGGGACAGGAAACATGCAAGCCAATAAGGGTAGGTTGTCGGGGATCATGGTTCATGGGTATGTTAACATCTAGCGTAGTACTAGCTGCTAGGGGCTCAATCATCATCATGAGTATTACAGAAAAAAATATTATGCGTTAATTTGATGCAGAATCATTAGCATACCCAGCTTTTTCTGGCTCACTCTTTATTTTGGGCGGCCTCCGACTTTTTGTAATTAAAAAGTAGAGGTCGGCCAGCATAATCTGGCAATAAATAGTTTTGAAATTTTCTCGAGCAGACCGGTACGTTCCGCTCGTTCCCACGCACTAGATAAGAAAGCAAGCCCAACAGAGAGAGATCACTTTCATTTAGACTTGAGACCATCCTCGAGAAATATTGAAGCATTTTTCAATGTACGGCATGTCCGCATGCGTTGCATCCTCCGTCTTGAATAAATCAATTCCTGCAATTCATACCGGTCAAACTTTTTTAAATTTGATTAACTTTATAAAAAAATAATATGACTTAAAATTAACACATTATAAAAATATATTCTATGGTAAATCTAATGACATTAATTTGATATCATAAATCTTGATAGTTTTTCTACAAATTTGGTCAAAATTTTAAAAGTTTAACTTAAGACAACTCCAGAAATCTATTTATTCGAGAGTAACGAAAGAGAACGGTGTTTAAAAGGGAAAATGTAAAACATGAGACTATTTCTCTTTTTTTTCTCGATCGGGGAATATAGCCTGTTTTTCATTAAGACGAGTGAATTACACAACGCAGCTACAAGAGAGCTCTCATAGCACAGATCACAAACCACCAAGCTAGTGGTCGGTGACCTAAAATACAACAAAGGAAACAATAAAAGAAGGAAAGAAAGAGCGACTGTCCTCAACACCCAAAACCTACCAACTATGCCTGCAAGATAGGATACAACAATGCGATGGTTGCCTACAATCTAGATGATGCCCGGGTGGCAGCGTATCCAACCAGTGAAGAGAGGTGAGCATCCAGTAGCAACAGCGGTAAAGCATCCGCCAATGAAGAAGACATCCACTGCGGCAAAGCATCCGCAGGGGAACGCCCATGACACACTCGGCAGCAAAGCATCTGCCAGAGGGAGGCCAACGACCAATAGCGGCAAAGCATCCGCTATGAAAGCCCAGTGAAAGCCGCAAGGTCAATTGTTGCAAGACAAACCATCATGAGTAGAGCATAGGTGCAGACAGACACAACGAGGAACTCTACCAGAAACCGACGGAAGGAGCCACGAAGCATGCAACCACACGGGCCCAAGCGACAGATTATTCAGCGACGCCTTCAAAAAGGAGGTGACGCCCAAAAGTAGAACCGTAGACGCCGTCGCCGCTGGGCATACAACATGTAAGGCGACGCCACGAGCATGAGACTATTTCCTTCCCCGGATATAGAACTTGGTGCACTACATGCATTTTTATTGGCCGCGGGAGAGAGGCAAGGCTGTCTCCGCCGCATCACAAGATCAGCAGTGGCTCCCTCCATGTCCATGTGTCGGCGCTCGGACCGTCGGTACATCCAAAGAGGCAAACACCTAACAAAGAGCAGAGCTAGGACGGCACGGTGGCTCCTTCGGTCTTTCGCTTTGCTACTGATGAAGCTCATCAAGTCACCGCCCTTCGAATTAATCGTGTGATAAGTAACTAGTACAACGGCTACATTAATCGCCAGAAGAAAGGCGCGCGAGGACTAATCGCACGTGCTGAGTACTACTACCAGCAATGCTAGGTTAGCAATGCTCCACATCGCAGGGAATAATTAGAGGCTAACCACGTACGCTCCAGAGCACGCACGCTCAGCAACTATCGTTGAAACACCAAGGCCTGCTTCGCAGAAAGGAAAAAGGAAACGCCAAGGCCTGACCAACTTCTCCATATCATTATGGATCGGAGTACCAGTGCTAGTCGTACTGACAATCTTCTTGTTAGAACCTAGCCCTTGTTTAGATCACCTCAAAATTCCAAGTTTTTTCACTCTCTCCATCACATCAATTTTTAGCCGCTTGCATGGAGTACTAAATGTAGGTAAAAAAATAACTAATTACACAGTTTAGTTGGAAATCACGAGATGAATCTTTTGAGCCTAGTTGGTACACGATTGGACAATATTTGTCAAATAAAACGAAAGTGGTACTATTCATCAGGTTGAAATTTTTTCCTAATCTAAACAAGGGCCTAATTAATTCCAGGTAGCCCAAGCTTGGATCCAAAGCTAGCCAGCAGCCTTCGCTTTTGCCGCGAGGCGTCCACGCGGCAGGCGCCGACCCTGCCCTGCACCCGGGGGCCTCGGCCACACAGACGCATTGACCTGGCCGAGTCCTGGGCGGCGCCACCTGTCTCGCGGCGGCCCGGCTGCCGGCCTCTGACAGTGACCTCTGCCCGTTTGGCGCGCCCGTCGTCGGGCCACGTCGGCAGAGACAGCCGCCGGGCCCGCTCTCAGCCTCAACGCCCTTCGGACTAGACGTACAATGCGCTGCACGTACAACTTCTGTTCTGCCTTCTTCATAAATGTCGCTGGATATTTGCTGGTTAATTATTTTAAGTTTGACCAGGTGTATAAAAGATATTAGCAACATTTACATCTTCAAATAAGATTATTTTAAAATTTGATTCAATATCTATTTAATTATATTAATTATGTATCATAAGAATTAATATTTTCTTGTAATATTTTGTAAGATTGAGTACCTTTGACTTCTTGAGAAATGAGAACGACGGTTCAAAAGGACGGCGGGAGTAATCGAATTAGGGTGATCGTGTGGACTTTTTAGGATCAGAACAAATCATTGGTTTGCTCGGGTGCGCTACTTACGGCTGCGGCAATGGCTACCGGTAGCCAACGCTAGTGCAGCCGAGCACATTGCATGTGTTTTTTTGTTTTCTATTTGATTGGTGTAGTTCATCTATATATGAAAGATGGAGTTTTTGCATCGTCAATCACAATTCATAATTAACCTTAGAGCCCACTCATCAACCTCTCCTTCCAAATCTCTTCTTCCCATTGCGCTAGCAAGCACCATCTATATGAGCGTAGCCCTAATCAGCGCCCCTCTTTCTTCCGCACATGCTGCCTCACCACGTGCACAGTTGGGACGAGGAAGATCTATGCGACAATGTCACCACAGGTTCGGTCTTGAGAGGGGAGGAGTGCAACGAAGAGGATGGAGGCAATCGTTGCATCTAAGTGGTATATTCCATGTAGAGACAGTTTGGGCAGATCCATCTCTGCTGGTGCCACGTCCAAACGCTGGTGAAAATAAAATAGATCTTTTTCACTCTACTTCATCAATCATCCCATAAATCAAACACATTTAGTTGTTCGGCTAATGACTTTTGTGGTTGATAAGTCGACTGATGTTGTTTTATTGTGAGGAAAAAACAATATACCATGGGTGATAAGCTCAAGCGAACAGGATTGAAATAACATCTAACTGAGTTAGTCTTTATGCCTTTACTACCCCTCTTCCCTCATCCCCAAGGAAACATTTTTTTTGGTGTAGACACGAGGGTCGAGGGGGACACTCGAACACAGGTTCTATTTTACCCTGTTCCATTGGGTACTAAACAGGGGAGACTAGCATATGTGTCATCGTGCAAACTTTCCGGAATTAAGACGGTCAGGCTTGTGGACATGTGGTTAATTAACGTTAAGCTATAGCATTGTAAGTAGAACCAAAGGAAAAGGGTTTAGCGTAATTGAGCTAGCTTCTGCCGAGTGCACAAGAGCACCAACCCATGCTTGAATGAGAAAAAAGGGGTTTATATGGTCTAACTTTCTCTCCATTATTGTAAATTAGTATAGGATGTTTTGATTTTTTAGATACATAGAAAAACTAAAATATCTTATAATTTCGAACGGATGGACCCCCCCCCAAAAAAAAAGGCAGTAAGTTGGTCCCTCAGTTCAAAGTCCAATTGACTTTAACTTGTTTTAGGTCAAACTTCTTTAGCTTTGATCGTGTTTATAAAAAATTACATCAACATTTATAACATTATTTTGTTCATTATATTCTTCATAAAATATGTTTTGAAAGTGCATTTGTTTTAACTTGTAGATGTTAATGTGTTTTTCCAAAAAAAGACTGGTCAATGCAAACATATGTTTGACTTAAAGACAAATAAAGTGAACTAGTAACCGTACATATATATAATTTAGGTTTGCATATGAACGATGCCCAACTTCGGTATGAGGTGGGACTTGGGCCGGGCCAGGCCACCATGACATGGCCCTCTCTTGCTTTTGTGCCACTTCGGGGCATACTCTTTAGGCACGGGAGGCACGTCGGGCCGTGCCGATATAGCACCGTGAATCTTTTCTTTAGCCCAAGCACGGCTCGTGGCATGCCGGCATGCCTTCGGGTCGTGCTGGCCCAAGCACGGCCCTCAAAATATCTTTGCTAGTTTTTTATTTTTCCGCTCGTGATATGAAATATATATATCTTGTGTGTACTATTTTAATGAAAGTTTTAATGATTTTCATAATCTATTCAAGAATTAGATGAGAAATAGTATAGTAAATGCTAGAAAATTGTATTGTATAGTTGTAGAAGTATCTACGTATCATTTTCATGTCGTGCCGGGGGCATGTGGCCCGCTGTGCCGAGATCTTGGGCATGGCACGGCCCTCTTGTTCGTGTTGTGCCGGCACGGTCCAAAATATTTCATGTCGTGCCGTGCGTTGTTGGGTCGTGCCGAAAGACCGTGCCATGACCCGTCCTCATATGGTACGGCCCAAGTCCCAGCTCTGTGGGGTGCAACTCTGCAAATCACAATGATCCATAACGAAAAATCCTTCACTACTTCGAAATGTGCACAATTGTTACATATACTCTATATCATGGCTAATGTGTCAGCAGAAATGCAGAAGCCACAAGCCAGTATTTCCACCGACATGGAACATATAGATTTTTTTTTCATGACGAGGCCGATTCCATCTTTCTTTACAATTACAACGTTAGCATGATGGGTTTGGAGAACGACCCCACACCACATAGACTGGTCCAGCATGGCATGGTGCCGACGTGCAGTGGTCCGACTCTTTTTACGAGATGCGTTTGCTCCTTGAAAATGGCTTGCCGGAGGCTCGATCTAGTTTCCATTACGGTTGTAACGGAACGGAAACAGTGAAACACAAGTTTCTTCAGAACAAACTCGAGGAAAGAAGCCAGCACTAAGCAAATTCACGGGAAAAGACTAACTAACCTGATTCAAACTATATATAAGTTCAGAATTTACAACGATCCTCTGTCAACCTGTGTAACATTTGATTGTTACCCCGAAAATCCTAGAAGAGAATGACAAATCCGCAAGCATCTTGTGGGATTAACAAACTGACAAGATTTTTTTGTTTTTCTAGGATTAGGATTAGGATTAGGATTAGGACAGCCAACATAAAGTACGGTTGGCAAACCGTGGCGTGAGGCCGTGGTGACTCCGTGAGGAGCTCTTTCTTCAGTCCATTCCGAGTTTGGAATTCCAGCCAATATATAAGCCCATCCGGCAGGCAGGGACTCTGCCCTTGGGAATATCGCATATGCCCTCAGTTGCTTTTCTCCAGCAACAAACTCAGCAACCAAACAAAACGTTACTCTTCTAACTATACAGTCGTTTTGCTCTCTTGGCTGCTTCTTGCCCAGCCTGCTAACTCTCTAGCTAGTTTCATCTAACACAGGTCAGGTTGCTCCGCTCGGAATGGCCTCCCCGTCGACAGAAACCCCGCCTCCCCCGACCCTCCGAGACGTCATCGATATCGGCCACGATGACGACGACGACCACTTCATCGCAGAGGAGGAAGACGAAGAGGAGGAGGACGAGGAGTGGGACATGAGCAAGCGCATGTCGCGCCTTTCCATGGAAGGTTCCGACGGCGGAGACGCCGACGACGAGGACGGCGGCGACGACGACGAGGAAGAGGAAGAAGAAGAGGACGAGTTCGAGGTGCGGTCGGACGTCAACGCCGCTGCCACCACGTACCGCCCGTGGCCTCCGTCCGACTACGGGCCGCGCGGGGCCCCGTCGTCGGCGTCGCTCCCGGGCACCCCGGAACGCGGCGGCGCGCAGGCCACCGCGCAGTCGTCGCCGTGGTGGCCCGGGCCGAGCGCCAAGGACAAGGAGTACGCGAGCGAGACGGAAGCGCGGTGGCCGCCCGACGCCGCCGGGCGCGGCGGGAGGCGGCAGCGGCGGGCGCGGATGGCGCGGGAGGTGTGGCTGGAGCGCGCGTGGCGGATGCGCAAGCAGCGGCGGCAGCTGCAGCTGCGGGAGGAGGCGCCCGTGGTGGTCCTCGGCGGCGGTGACTCCCCGGCGAGCCGCGGAGGCGTGGCGATGGACATGGAGGAGGTCCGCGCGTGCCGCGACCTGGGCCTGGACCTCCCCTGCGACTGGACCGTGGAGATCCCCTGCTGCTACGCGCTCTCCGGCGTCGACACCGCCAGCAGCGGCGGCAACTCGCCGGCCTCCGGCAGCTGGCGCATCTCCAGCCCCGGTAATCTAACCGAGACCCCGGCCCAATCATTGTCGTTAGTTAGTCCCTACCAGCCTCCCAATTTCCTTTTTCTACCAGCACTACACTGCGCTGCTAGGCAACCATATGTTTGTCAACGAGTGCTCGAACGGTTTGTCCGTACGCCGCGAGTTGCGTCGGTCCGGTCGATGCGCCGAGCCGATCAGATGAGGTCGCTCACCACACCGGCGGCCGGCGGCTCAATTCGTCGCTGCGCTTACGTCCATTTGGCATCAAACCGACGGGGGCCTTTGCCTGCCCACCATGCACGCACGTCACCTCGACCTCGCACGGGCGGAATCGCATTCGACGGCCGTCTCGCTCTTTGCCCTGCCTTGCCAGGCAGTGCACTCGAACCAAGTTTAGAGAGCACGCGCGCCAGGTGTTTGGTCGCCGTGTCCACCCGCTTTCCTGGACGCGCTGCTCTCATCATGGCGCGCACGCGATGAGCCGATTATACAACAGTAATGAACGCGGGATTCCCGGTTCCTTTGCCGCCAGGGACCCTCAATGGTCCGCGAACGAGCGTGCAAAGGGCTACCATACCATTACCAATTTAGCAAGCGCATGATGATTATTTAGGATCGGTCTGGGTGCTTGCTTTGCTGCCAAGCGTCGTTGTTCTCTTCGGTTAATTTCTTCGATCGTTCCATGATGTGATAATCTCAGTGGGTGTCTAGTGTAGTATGTAGTGCTGACGTGACACTGCTGTTCGTCGCTGTTGAAACAGGGGACGATCCCAAGGACGTGAAGGCGCGGCTCAAGGTGTGGGCGCAGGCGGTGGCACTCGCGTCCGCCTCTCGTCTCGGTTCTTGAGGCACCATGAAGCAACCAGCGGCCGGCGATCAAGACGGATGCAAGCTCACCATGGGTACACATCCACAGGACAGATTACCCGTCGTCTCCAACAGTAACATAGTCTTCGCATCTCGTCAGATGAAAAAAAAAGATGTGTCGTCATTTGGGGCAGAACACCGCTCTGCCACTGCGTTTTTGTGTTCCACTGTAGAAATGCGTCATTAGTAAGTGTGTCCGTGTGTTCATATATAGCTAGGATCAGGGTTTCTTTAAAAAAAAAAAGCAAAGCAAACTGTAAGCTAGGATTAGCATGCATATGGTTTGGTGACTTGTATAAAAAAAAAAGATTGTTGAGGGAGCTACCCGTACGTGCACAGTGCGCACGGGTCGCTGGGTTGACAGTGTGACACGTGCAGCGCTGTGGACCGTGTGTATTTTTGAATTGAAATTCCATGATTGCTGTACTACGAGTATAAAAGGAGTGCAGGTGAAGAAACATAGAGCTAGGGGATTTTCCATGCATGTTGTTTGGCCGGTGGGGAGCAAGGCGACCCAACAGCTTTACAGGTGTTCTTCATCCATGTGTTGATTCTACTGTAGTATATACACTTGGGGCCCGTTTAATTCCTAAAATTTTGTAAATTTTTCAAGATTCCCTGTCACATCGAATCTTTAGACGCATGCATAAAATATTAAATATAGATAAAAAATAAAACTAATTACACAATTTAGACGAAATTCACGAGACGAATCTCTAAAGCCTAATTAGACCATGATTGAACACTAATTACCAAATAATAACGAAAGTGCTACAATATCATTTCCCAAAAAAAATCGCGAACTAAACAAGGCCTTGGAAAAGCGAAAGGAGAGAACAGACTCATGCAAAAATGGTTTCTAGAAGGATGTTTGTCATGTAGCAGTAGCAGTTCTACGAGTAGTTCTCTCCTCCATTGGCATTAGTGCACCTTCACTTTTCAGTCAGAAATGTATGTGTGTGTATCTGATGGGTCCAGTGTTTTTCCTGACGTGAGATGTAAAACACTGATGCTAACGAGTACAGTATGACAGAAGGCTGACCACATTTTTTTTTGAGACGATCTTTTCAATTCGTTGCTATGTGAGATACGTGCCACGATGAAACTTTACTCAGATATGTGAGATACTTGCCATGGCTGAAAGTACTTTTCAGCTTATTTTTTCAGCTGGAACAATATTTTTCAACTTGTTTTTTCAGTCGGAACAATATTTTTTCTCACAACAAATCAGCGAAGAGTACTTTCAGCCATGGCTTTTCAGCGAAGCGGATGGGCTCAACTTGTAATGTGTCCACATCTGCGTAAAGTTTCGTCGTGGCACGTATCTCACATAACCCAAATGACTGAATGATGCCACCAAATGGGCGTCGATGCTCTAACGTAAGAGAACTTCCCAGTAACTCATGTTCAAACTCGCCAATAGGATTTCGCTGAAAATAAAAAAACTATCGGCATTTCCCCTTGCACGGATCAACAATTAACCCCAAAATACACTCAGCTGTCCAGGGGTACCTCGCCACAGTTAACGATTCGACAGGGCTGCTTAGGAGTATCCGACCTGCTGGTTTCTTGAGATTCAAGCTGCTTCACCACGTCCATCCCCTCTAAGACATGTCCAAACACGACGTGACGGTTGTCCAACCACGGTGTCTGAGAAGAATTCCATTATTTCAGTGCGAGCCAAATACCCAGATATATAAGACCTCGATGGCTGGTTCTTGCCGAAGAAAACAAACATTGGAAGTCCAAGGCTATGTTTTGATACGGGATAATTATTCATGATATATTATCCTACCACATCTAGATGTACATGTACTACCTTCAATCTTGTCTTGTTCATACATAAACAACAACGAACCCAGCCAATGTTATTGAGTTGAAAATGTCATGGTGCTCACTTATGACATGTAATAAATCGAAGTATATGAATACATTTTTAATAGGCAAAGTTCAAAGAATTTTGTGAAATATATAGGTGCGTTGAAAACTATCCAAACTTAAACATAATCAGTTGGTAACTTTGACGAAAGGTCCAAAAAGAATAGAATGACAAAATATATTTTACAGATCTGTCTAAAGAACAACAGATAATTATTTTCATATGAATCAAGAGTAACAAGATACTAGGAGACACTGAGTTCATGTAACAACAGATGTAAGAGGAGTCCGTTCAGAATTTTATGGGCCTGGACAGTAAATCCTCGAAAAAGGAATCAGTGGAAATTTGTGCTTAAGGATTAATGTTTCACTTTAGGAGTTTAGGATGTGCAATGTATCTACGTAAATAGGCAGTTTCGATTGGAGCCTCCTCCCTCCCCCTTTTCTGAGATAAACAGATTTTTCTAGCCAAATGTCTACCAAAAATATATGGAACTACAAATATGTACCAAAATATTAGAATATGCACCAAAAATACCGACTTGTTCTTAATTTTCCTATATTCTTTAAGACTATCAATGTTACATTCACTGATCAACATTAGATTTGAATGTGAATCATTACTCAAAGCTAGATTCTTAATGCTGCAAAATTTAAGATGTTCCAGCAGGCAAAACAGTGATCAAAATGAACTTTATCATTACTACAAATCATGAATGCCTTACCTTCACAGTGCAAATGAAAAATTGACTTCCATTTGTGTTAGGGCCAGCATTTGCCATGCTTAGCACACCAGGGCCAACATGCTTCACTGCAACAAAGTAAGCCAAAGAACCTCCCAGTTTAAGAACTAGTGAAATGGCACCGGACACTTTGACATTTGCAATTCAACAGAACTTCATTCAGAATCAGTTTCCTGTAAGCTCTTGTCTGTATTATTAAATTAATGTGTAGAAGTAATTCATAAAGAGCATTTCTCAAGCCTCATTGGGCAGTCCATGACCCCATTTAAAAATATATATATCTGATCACATAAGAAGGATCACCAATGCATGTGGAATCTGATTTTTCCGACAATGGTAATAATGCATATTGTTAGTGATAAAAAGCTAGGGAAAGTTCACACAAAAATTCATCATAATGAGAATAGAATTAATAGCAGTACTTTCAAATGAAAATGCAACAGTAGAAGGTAATAAAGTAGAAGGCTCAGAGTCACTTACACGTAAAATTTTCATCATCAAAGCATTCACCATAAATGCTTCTCCCACCAGTACCCTGTGGTCACCACTAATAGCTTAGCACTAGAATAAGTGAAGACGACCTTTTAGCTCCTGACAGAACTTGTTTCCCTGAATAAACATTATCGAACTTCCTGAACTTTATTTCACTTTCATGGGTAATTTACCTACACCTTTCACAATTTGGTTGCCAATTCTTTGAAAAGTATAGTGTTACCCATAACTAATAAGTAGCCAGTGGTAGCTTTTGCTAGTTTGCATACTTCCATGGTGCAAACTTGTGAGGTGGAACCCTACCAACCCTACCCCACCCATTATCAGAATATCAATTTGGTTCCGTATTGACAAAGAGCAGAGAAGTTCTGTTTTCACCATCATTATTTGTACTTCTCAGCAACATAAACCCAAATGTAATTTGCAACTTACGCAACTTCGGCACCCAACAATCAATTTTGTATTATGAGTTACACCAATCTACATTTTCACATTGTTCATTCCCTTGCGGCATTATACGAAACTTATGACTAAAGCAAAAGAAAATCTAAGCTTATCTAGTGAGACACAATCATTCGAGCAGTTTTGCAGACAAAGGCCAATGGATGTATCATCTGACTATGATTAACGATGGAAATAGAAGTGACAAATTGCATAAAGGGAGCTACATTGTGCTAATAGTTTGTAAAATGGTTTCAACTTATCTACACACAAGAGAATAGATATTAGTGATGCAATGCACTAATGCAGACAGTCGGATGCTAACTCCAAGGTGCAATTATAGTACAGAGTGATATCCCAATCGACATTGGATGAGATAATGCTCAATGTTCCACAAGCATGTCCACGGAGACAAGATAAATCAGATTCAAACAGGCTTAACAAATTCCATAGGTTGTGGGGGACTTGATGCACTGGAAGTATAGGCTCTAGTTCTATATCTTAAGCCCATATGCCAATAAACATGTGGCCCATATGATTGCCATTGACTGGTGATACCCATCCTAAAATCCAATAGTAGATCAGATAATCAATAAACTGATTTTTGAGCAAGGCGTCATACTCAACTATTAGGAGACTTGCAGCGGTGTGCAGATCAATAGGTGCAATATAACTTTATCTGGCTGAGCTAAACAGGCTGGATGTCTTGGAAGACAAAATTTCGTAACTGATTTTGTTCAGCTTCCAGGTTTTCCTTCCACGTTGGAGTTCATTCTATTTTTACTTGTGAGCAATGATTTACTATGTTGAATGATGAATAGGAACCTCAATTCTACTCTCCTCTTCTTCAGTTGTAGGAATATTTAACAAAATCTGCAGTAGCCATTCAGGCGAAATGCATACTGGTAAAAATGCTTACATTGTTTTCCTGGAAGTCCCCGCCTTGAATCATAAAGTCCTTGATGATCCGGTGGAAGGAGCAGCCCTTGTAGCCGTACCCTTTCTCACCTGCCCCCAAACCAAAACAGCAGCAATGCTTGTTAAATTCGACTCATAAAGCTACTGTGACTAACGCTGGTTCAAATTCGATCCACAGCGTACGCACCAGTGCAGAGTGCACGGAAGTTGTCGACGGTCTTAGGTACGACCTCTCCGAAGAGCCCGATGACGATGCGGCCCGCGGGCTCCCCGCCGACCTCCACGTCGAAGAAGCACTTGGTCGTCACTTTGGCCTGCAGATCCACGGCTCCCTGTAGCGAAACATCGGCAGCCTGTCAGCACGCGCTCGGCCTCGGGGAGCGCCGGTAGGTGCCCGACTGCCCGTAGCCGCACATACCTCTGCCGCAGCGGCGCGGGCGACGACGGCGCCACGGGCGTCGCGGTGGCCGCTGAGCCTCAGCGCGGGGATAGTGCGGGCGGGGCGGAGGGAGAGCGCGCCGCGTCTCGTTTCCGTTGAGCAGAAGAGGTGGATGCGGGTCGACGCCGGTGCCGGCGCGAGGACGGAGGGGGCGGACACGACCGGCATGCACGCCATGGTTGGGTTTGGCTTTGGCTTGGCTTATCGGATTGGAGGGAGAAGAAATCAAGAGGGCGTGGTCAAGATGGGAATGGGCCGGCCCGGACCTGGCCTTGGACCTGGCCTCGTGGCCTCAAGGCCAATTTGCAAGGCCACGGGCCGACCCAAATTTCCCAAAGCCTTTGGCCTCGCCGGCCCAATGGGTACCCTGGGGCCGACCCAAAAATATTATCACCTTGTTTGTAATCATACCTTAAACAAGTAACCGGACATACTTTGTTTGCACTTCTACAATATTTTTGGAGTACAGCAAAAACACATCACTTTTGTTTACCCATCAGTGTTACTGATTCACGTTTTAAGGTTCCATCAGAAAGACAGTAAACAACGGGCTTCATATCACAGCAAATACCCGGAGCTGACTGATCATATCATGGCAATTGCAGAAATACCAGGGCCATAGAAAACTGTGACATTACTAAAATACCAGAGCCAAACAAATAGCCTAGTCTATGAACTATTAGCATATAGCAAGCCAGCAAAGATGAAACTGTGTCTGAATGACGACCAAAGAAGCAATTATGATAACATCATCTAAGAATCTAATCTAATGACTATAATAACTTAATGAACAGATGCAACACAGGCACCAAAGATGTCTCAACTCTTCGCAAGACTCCCTTCAGTCATCTGAGTCTTCATCTGCATGGTCTCCCTTCAGTGAGATTCTGAGTCTTCATCTGCATAAATAAACAGATACTTTCAGTAGAAGACAACAGCATGCAGCTACAAGTACGGTAGGAGAAACTTCCTATTTGAGTATTTGTCTAGCACAACATCTGTCCAAATGGATTGTACGCCACAATACATGATTTCTTTTTCCTGTTCTCTGGATTGTACCCTCTGCAAGCTAAGCTTGTACTTTCTTGCATTCAAATCGAAGCTACTTGAGAAGCGATACATCATCCTAAGTTTATCATTTGTTAAACCAGTGCCTATACTATGATCAATAGCTCATCCAAGAAAATAAAAAATTGTTTTCAGAAAACAGTAACTGAACTGACTACAAGTGATACATCAACATATATATACTGGAATCTGATCCCATACTACACTAACAAATTGTGTATAGGGCTAATGCTTTATTCCAACAGTAACCAAAGTATACCTATAATAATACAACAGATAGGTAATGCCTTGTTCCAATAGTATCAGTTAAAATGTAACCAAAAGAAGGTTACAAAAAGTGAGAATATAAGCAGGCAAGAGTTGCATTAGGTAACTTTTGCACCTGACTGCAAGTGTAATGTATAAGTAACGCTAAAAAGAGAGGTCATTTTGCAACTAGAAGAATGAAATATTGCACGACCACGCAAAGAAATCAAGAGAACACATGGTAGTGGTAGGTTTAAAAATTAAACCACAATCATAGCTCAGTAAAACACTAGAAACCATAGCTCAGTAAAATGCAAACCATCTGAAGCTGGAATCAAGTTTTACCAGTTCTTATCTTTTGTTTTCTTTAAGGTAGAAGAATGATATTAACAATAAGTCTGGTCTGAACATCAAGTTAACGCATTTAGCAAGCTAATCACACATTTAAGCTTGTGTTTCAGCAACTAAAACAGCAAGGTAATCACAATGTATTTGAGTTCGTGTTTCAACAAACAACAGAAAGATAATCACATATTTGAAGAGTGCAAATACCTTCCAATGACAAGATGATGTCATGAACTGATTCCATGTTGCGCTCAGTACTAGCTGCATAAAACAAGAGAGGTGCTGGTTTTAATTAATTTCATGATTTTGTATACTTGAAGCATTAGTGAGAAATTCAGAGAACATGTCTACTATGCGTTGACCTGTCGTTCTGTCTTTAGCAAGCCTGTATGGGCACAACCAACACAATGCTGGCATGCACTTCTTAGAAAATGGCCGGCCATATATACTAGAATAATACTAAACAGATTATTTTTATATACATGGATGCATGGAGGGATCGGATTAGTACTTCTACAGAGCACCACGGCAAGCCGTACTATATTTTATATACCACATATCCCAAGTTAAAAAAAGAGATAGATATGTTGTACTACTACGTGATACGCGTGTACTAGCAATACATACAACCATGTTTTCACCAATTTACTACTCCCAACATCAGGCTTAGATAGAATAGAGACAGAGACAGGGCCAACACAAACAGAAACAGAGATTCCTTCTCCCTTCTTTCAGTCTTCGTTGCTCCAGCGCAAACATTCGTAAAGAAAGCAGCTCGCAGCTTACCTAGCCGGCTGGCGACGGCAAGGCACACCATACTGCATGGGGAATCATCGATCAAGGTGCACCATTCGCAAAGAAGCATCCAAGACACTCGATCAAATTAACGGGGCGAGGGGAACGGAGAACAGGCAGGATCTGCGGACTCACGGTGGGGAGTGCGGCGGCGTCGGGTGGAGGGCCAGGGCGTCGTCGATCGAGGTAGGCACCGCTGGCGCCGCCCCCGGTGGCCCCAAACCCTAACGAATCGCTGGATCCACCTTCGCGTGGACTGTGGACGGAGAGACGGAGGCATGCGGGTCGACCCGTGTTACCCGATGGGTCAACAGGGACCGGCCCTCTTGGCCTGTTTTTACTTTGAGGCCGACCTGAATGGCCCAATGGCCATACTCCCGTGGGTCGGGTCAACAACCCAGTGGGTCGACCCGGCCCATTCTCATCTTGAGGGCGTGGTGGCCGGTGGGCAAGGGCAAGCCCAGCAAGGGACGCTCGAATAGCCGGGGAAGTGGAGTGGACAGCAGCCTCTCGAGGCAAATTGCGTGAACCTTTTGTAGGGTTGGCCTGTTGGGCTTCTTCCCACTAGACTACCCTAACTTTCCCTCTTTTGGGCCAGTAAACTGGGCTATGATTGTGGGTACTTTTGTAGCCTGTGTGTAGTGAGGTAGAGTGCGATGATTGTTGGCCCCTAAGTTATTGTTGGGCCATCATCTTACTGTTGGGCCCGAAAGGATTGAGAGCGGCGGCCCATGGAAGCCGAGTAGTGGCTCTCACGTTCCCACGCCCGGCAGGCCGGCACCGATGTCCAGCCGTCCAGGCAGCTGGTTGCATTTCTTTTTTTTTCTTTCCTTTCTTCTATTTCTATTTATTTTTTATTTTTATTTTTGTTTTCTATGTGCTTTTATTCTTATTTTTTATGTTTCTTTTATTTTATTTTTTTCATTTATCTTTATTTTCTTATATTTCTTTGTCCTCTCTCTTTTAATGTTTTTTTATGTTTTCATATTTTTCCTTTTATGTTTTTATTTTACCCTAATTAATTATTTTTTATGTTAACGTTTTAATTTTTTATTTTCTGTATGTATGTAACGAGGTACATGTAATTTCATGTAGTATATATGTAATATTTATGTAGTACACATGTGGCATACCTCTGATGTTCACTTGAAATATTTCTTCTATTGTATAATATGATTGTACTTATAGTATTTACGAGTTGTATTCTAATTATCGTTATAGTAGTCAAGAGATGTTGCATGATATACATGATCTTGTGGTGATATTCACTTAAACAATTTTTCTATATCATAATAAGACTATTCTCGTATTATTTATGAGATACATTCTAAAGAGGAAAATTCACCGGCGGTCCCTGAAGTTGGCAGATAGTGTCACTTGGTGAAAGGTCTTGATGGCTAAAGAGGGGATGAATAGCCTTTTAAAATTTTCTACAAAGACAAGCTAAACAAGTTTATCAATATAACAAGTAGCGAGATGCAAGTTTTGCTTAGCCTACGGGGTGTTTGCAAGCCACCTATCCAATTCACAATTCTAGTATATTTGCACTCAACCGCACAAGTCAAACCGCACAACTTAACTATAACTAGAGCTAGTTAGCTACACAAGCTAAGAGTAACACTAACAAGCTAGCAAGGTAACTAAGAAATTAATACAAGAGAGAGTTAGGAGGGTATCACCGAGGGGCGAAGTATTGAGCCAACCAATCAATATGATCAAGAGATGAATACCACAATATATAACCACCGGGATCGATCAAACACAATAAGAATGATGACACGAAGATTTATCCCGAGGTTCACGTGCTTGCCGGCACGCTAGTCCCCGTTGTGTCCCTCTTCACCACGTGGTTCGGTGGATAATCGGTCACACACCGAGCCTCTCAAAAGGCGCCACAAGAACGTACCCAATGGCAAAAGGTTGCAATGACACGAGCAATTTACTAAGGTTGCCTTTGGCGCTTCGTCGAGGTAGGCACAAACCCCTCACAATCACCGGAGGTGGCCAAGAACAATCATCAACTCTTGCCAACGCCTCCAAACTGCTCCAAGCCGTCTAGGTGGCGGCAACCACCAAGAGAAACAAGAATCCCGCAGCAAATCAACCACCAAGTGCCAACTAGATGCAATCTCACAATGCAAATGCACTTGGGTCACTCAATCTCACTTCGAATATGCAAGGAAGCAAGAGAGATGAGTGGGAGGGGAGTTGCTTAGCTCAAAGTGCTCACAAGTATGTCAAATGTCCAAGAGAGGGAGCCTTGAGCCGGCCAACGAGTATTTATAGACGTACCCCTTCGAATAGAGCCGTTAGAAACTTAAACAGTCGAAATCGTGCTGACCGGACACGCTGGTCCAACTGACCGGACGCGCTGGTCGCCCAACGGCTAACTGCGAAGCAACGACCGGACGCGCTGGTCCAAATGACCGGACGCGCCGGTTGCCCAACGGCTAACTGCGAAACAACGACCGGACGTGCTCATCGCGCAGACCAGACGCGCTGGAAACGACCGGACGCGCTGGTCCCGTGAGTGACCGGACGCGCTGGTCGCCTGAGTAGCGCTCAACAAAACAGTGACCGGACGTGCTGAAGAAAATGACAGGACGCCACAGTGCCCGCGTCCGGTTAGAGTCCAGTAAGCTCCCTGAACGACCGGACACGTCCGATCGTCAGTGACCGGACGCGCTGTGCGTCCGATCATCAAACTGAAAACCGCGTAGACACTGAACACTGACCGGACGCGTCCGGTCATGCAAAGACCGCGTTCGGTTCAGCGTCCGGTCACCTCTGTGACCTCCGTTCGCCTCCGTTTCTTTTCCGGACTTTCGGCGTAGTGAAAAATAGTCGTTTCAACTCCTCGAAAACGCCTGAATCCCGCCTCGCAAGCTCGGCGGGAGGGAGAGAGGATCACAAACCCTCTCTACCGCTCAAACTCCACCGCCTTCGCAAACGTGCTAACACCACCAAGTGATCTCGTCATGTGTGAGTGTGTTAGCATTTTCACAATTATTTTCCGAGGCGATATTAGTTCTATCCAAATGCATATGATTATGAAATACACATCTAGAGGCACTTAGGAGTTCAATAGCCGCGTCATTCCCCTCTTTATAGTACGGCTATCTATTCTATAATGTAACCACTCCCACTAAGTGTCTTAGTTACTAAAACACAACCCTTAAGCATATACCTTTGCCTTGATCACATAGGGTTACGTCCAAATCCAAGTGTGGCCATTATGATCACCATGTCCATCTTGCCACCGACCTTAGAATGTACTAATCCTCATATGCTACATACATCTTAGGCATAGGATTAGTACTTAGGCATTGTCACTAATTATCAACACCAAACATAGGACTTTCACTTGGGTCCGCGTACTTTTAAAATGTCATTTCTGGGTCCCTGAACTTGGCTTCGGGTGTCATTTGGGTCCCTGAACTTGGCTTTAGGTGTCACTTGGGTCCCCGTACTTACAAAATATCATTTCTAGGTCTCTGAACTTGGCTTCGGGTGTCATTTGGGTCTCTGAACTTGGCTTCGGATGTCATCTAGGTCCCAATGCGTCCAAACCCACCATGTACGCTGACGTGGCGCGGTCCTACATGTGGGGCCCACATGTCAGTTGGTTATATTTCTATTTCGAGGGTACTGTAGCTATAATTTCTAGAATATTCTAAAAATAGTATCTTTTCATACGACCTTGGATAAATATGATTTTTATATAAAAACTGTAGCTCTCGACGAGATCTATGACTTTCTAGTTTTGAGTTTTTAAATTTGAGATCGTTAAAATGCTAAAAAAAATTAAACAAATTTTCAGCAGTATATTAATCGCGTATCAGCGCTTGTCGTCTTGGAAAAATCATATCTTTCTTATATTTTGTCAAATGGAGATGATTTTTATATGAAAGTTGTAGCTCTCGATGAGATCTGCGACTCTCTAGTTTTGAGTTTTTTAATTTGAGGTCGTTAAAATACTGAAAAAATTAAACAACTTTTTAAACATTTTTTTTTCAAAATTTATTTAATTTTTTTCAGCATTTTAACGACCTCAAATTAAAAAACCCAAAACTAGAAAGTCGCAGATCTCATCGAGAGCTACAACTTTCATATAGAAATCATCTCCATTTGACAGCATATAAGAAAGATATGATTTTTCCAAGGCAAAAAGCGCTTGTACGCGATTAATATACTGCTGAAAATTTATTTAATTTTTTTGAGCATTTTAACGATCTCAAATTAAAAAAACTCAAAACTAGAAAGTCGTAGATCTCGTCGAGAGCAACAATTTTTATATAAAATTATCTTTATCCGAGATCATATGAAAAAGATACATTTTTTTGGAATATTATAGAAATTATAGCTACAGTACCCTCGAAATAGAAATATGACCAACTGACATGTGGGCCCCACATGTAGGACCGCGTCACGTCAGCGTACAGGGCGGGTTTGGACGCATTAGACCTAGATGACACCCGAAGTCAAGTTCAGGGACCCAAATGATACCCGAAGCCAAATTCAGGGACTTAGAAATGACATTTTATAAGTACGGGGATCCAAGTGACACCTAAAGCCAAGTTCAGAAATCTAGATAACACCCAAAGCCAAGTTCAGAGACCCAGAAATGACATTTTAAAAGTACGAGGACCTAAGTGACACCACCTGCCAACTTCAGGGACCGTCGTAAATTTTCCTCCATTCTAAACTATTGTTATAGTATTCATGGTATGTTCAGTGATGTATTTTGGATGTTCATATAGTATTTTTTGAGATATTCCATGACCATTCTTGATTTTTCTCGAAGCACTCATATTTGGTACGTGGTATATTTTTCAGTTTTCCTATAGTGCCAATGAGATATTCCATGGTTTTGTCATTCGCGTAGTATGCATAGGATGTTCCATGATATATTTAACTCTAATTAATTATTTTTTTTTTCATTTTTTCATTTTTATGTTATACTTTTATATTCCTATATTCCATGAAATACATATGATATTTGTGCAGTATACATGTGATGTTTGTGTAGTATGCATATGATGTTTCTATGTTCTATTTTTGATTATTTACACTGTATCTATTGGATGTTCCATAGCGTATTCTATAATGTTTCATGCAGTATAAATGTGATGTTCCATGATGTATATCTATATCTATATCTCTTATAAAGATAAACCACATTATCTTATCGTGCAAAGTGTCCACGTCAGCATCCACTAGAACATCCCACTAGCATATTTAACTATCTCACCATGCAAAATGTCTACATCAGCATCCACTACCACATCCAACTAACACATGCCATTATGTCTTCATTCAAACTATTCACATTAGCAAACCATAACATTTACTAACATATATTTAGTTGTCCACAGTAGAATGCTAAAAATCATCCACTAACATGTATTGTAATATTTATTCAATCATATTTGTAAATATAAGTAGTATAATTTCACCAGCAATTCCCGCAGCAACGCGCGGGGCGTTCTTCTAGTTTGATCATTTACACAGTACATGCACACGTGAGATGTTGTGTGGTATATTTTAGGTTGCTCTAGTAGTATCCGTGTGACGTTCTTTTTTTACTTTTATCTATTATGAGCCTTTTCCCTTTGTATTATTTTTATTTTCCCTTATGTTTTGTTCTATCTGAAAGCATCTAGGCCCCTAGAGTTGGTTTCGGCAATTGATGACAACGAAACATTACCATGACTAACGTGTGTTGTGCAGAAACCTTGGTAAGTTAGATCATGGAATGGTGACTGTTTTGGGCACTATGATTTTCATGCCTCTTGATGGAAATTGTTTCGGTTTTCAAAGGATTAATGACAAGATTAAGGACGGTTAGTTCCGGACGTCGAGGAGTTGAGTTACGTTCGGAATAGTCGTTAGGATCTTCGCTTTTTCTCCTTTGGCCGTACTATAAAGGGGGGCATGAGTGAGTAGCTTGACCTAGGTGAGTCTATTTGTTTAGATGTGGTGCACACTTGTCAAACTTAGCACTAGGTAGCTCAGGTGAAGCCCAAAGTTCAGTTGGACGAAACTCGGTTCAGGTTGCGTCGCGATTCGAAGTAATTTGAGCTAATTCTTCTTGATCGGACGCAGTCTTTGCCTTGATCGGACGTGTTCGGTCAGTACTGGCAGACACAACAGACTCAACACGATTGACCGGACGCGGTCCTCCCATGGACCGGACGTGTAGATCATGTTGACCAGAGAAAGAGAGCGAAAGTGTCGTGATCGGACGCAGCTAGGAAATTGATCGGACGCATCTACAGTGTGTCTGGTCTATTTCTAGAGAGGAACTTCATTGACCAAACACGTCCAGTCATCACCGATCGGACTCGTCTGTGCGT
Organism: Saccharum hybrid cultivar R570; assembly: GCA_038087645.1. NCBI lineage: Eukaryota > Viridiplantae > Streptophyta > Magnoliopsida > Poales > Poaceae > Saccharum > Saccharum hybrid cultivar. The sequence continues at coordinate 9,575,064 of JAQSUU010000119.1, read as the reverse complement.
CCGGTCACTCAGTAATGCTTATTCAAATTCGACCGTTGTCACCGACTGGACGCGTCCGGTCACGTCGACCGGCGCATCCGGTCAGTACGAAAAATACTGAGTTAGCACATAACAGTTGGGATTGATTGTGGGGAGTATAAATACATTCTCTACCCCTCTATTTGAGGTCTGTTGCTCATTTATTCAGCTGAGAAACACCTTTCATATGCAAGGGAGTGCAAGAGCTCTAGTGAGGATTGAGATTTGAGAATCCAAGACTAAGGTCCCTAATTAGTGACTAGGGAGTAGCAAGTGTGCATCCACCTTCTCATTAGGCTTGTTGTGGTCAAGTGAGAGTTCTTGCTTGTTACTCTTGGTGATCGCCATCACTTAGACGACTTGTAGGTGATTGGGAGCTTGGTGATCATCCGGCGAGCTTATGGATGACCCAACTCATCTTGTGAGCGATTGTGGGCGATTCACCATGACGGAGTGTCAAAGAATCAGCCCATAGAGAGCACTTGATCCTTGCGTGGATCAAGGGAGATTTACACCCTTGCGTGGGTGCTCCAACGAGAACTAGTGGGGAGTGGCGACTCTCCGATACATCGGAAAAACATCGCCGTGTTCCTAACCCTTTTTACATTCAAGCAATTTACTTTCTCGTATTACTCTTATTGCTTGATTTATTTTCCTAGAATTATTATGCTAGACTAGGATTGGAACTTAGGGTGCAAAACTTTTAATCGGTAGAATCATTAGGAACACTTGTAGGCACTAGGGCTGAATTATGACTTAGTAGGTTTTAATTATTTCAATAATTTTTAGAAAAGCCCAATTCACCCCCCTCTTGGGCATCTTGATCCTTTTAATTGGTATCGGAGCCGAGTTACTCCTAAATTAGGTTTTACCGCCTAGAGCAAGATGTCTAATGGGGAAGGACCACCTCCCATCTTTGAGGAGATGATTTTCCATATTAGAAAATCTGCATGGAGGCGTACCTCGAAGCCATAGATGTCGGGTGTCTTAGAACCGCCATCGAATGGCTTCCAGAAGTCAAGGATCCTGCTAACCCCGTTGGTGACGAGAAGAAGTACGACTGGTGGAATGCAAAGACAAGAAATACACTCTACCGGGGCCTTGGCAAGGATATCTTCAATCGTGTGCGTAATGCAAAAAATGCTCATGAATTGTGGGAAAACCTTTGTGCTCTCCATGAGAGAACTAAGAGTGAGCATGAGGAACGCTACAATATTGCTTTAAAGAAGATTAATTCGTTTGAGATGCTTCCCAAAGAAAGTGCTAACGACATGTACACTCGCTTGAATGTTCTTATAGAGGATCTCAATGCTCTCGAGCTCACTCAAATGAGTCCATTGGATGTTGCAAGGAGGATCTTAAGTGTTCTTCCCGTTGAGAAGTATGGCCACATTGTCACCGTGCTTCACCAAAGCGATCTTTCTACCACAACACCGACACAAGTATTGGGAAAGATCAATACTCATGAGATGTGCATGCATATCACTCCGGAAGAGGGCTCATCATCTTCCAAGAAGAAGGACTTGGCTTTCAAAGCTAGCTATGACAAGAAAAAGAAGAAGAGCCAAGCCATGATTGTGCATGAAAGCTCAAGTGAGAGTGACATTGATGATGCATCACTTGCTCTCATGGTGAAAAAGACCACCAAGATGCTTAAGAAGCTTAACAAGAGTGGCATCAAGTTCGATGACAAGAAGAAGTTCTTCACTAGTAGCAAAAGAAAGCCTATATCTGAAATGGATTGCTACAATTGTGGTGAACTTGGTCACCTAGCTCATCAATGCTCTAAGCCTCCAAAAGACAAATACAAGAACAAGAACAAGGGCAAGAAAGATGAATCTAGTGATAAAGAAGATGAAAAGAAGAAGAACAAGCCATACAAGAAGAAGGATGGCAAGAAGAAAGAATATCACAAAAAAAGAAGGAAGACAAAGCTTACATTGTGGGTGATTAGCTCACCGACATTGAGTCATCATGTGAGTCCTCCGGCGATGAGAGCGACGACGAGAAAGAGAAGGTCACCGCATTTGTGATTGGGCCATCATTATCTTCATCAACATCTTCACCACCACCTTCACCGCCATCTTCACCGTCATCATCCACTACTCACCTATGCCTCATGGCCAAGGGTGAACGAAAGGTACAAAATAATGAAAGTGATGATGAATTTGATGCACCTTCTTATGATGAACTCGTAAAATTGCTCAACAAATACTCTAAAGTCATAAGAAAGACTAGAAATGAAAATGATGAGCTTCAAAATGAAAATAAATCACTTTCATCAAAGCTTGAGATTGCACAAAAGACTAGTGCTGAGCTTAAAGATCAAAATAAAATTATAACTTCTACTCTCAAGGAGCTCAAAACTTTCAACAAAGAGCTTAGAGATGAACATGATAAACTTGAGAAGAAGCATGATGAGCTCAACACTAGGCACAACTTGCTAAAAGATAAATATACTTCATTGAAAATTAATTATGATAGTCTTGTTGTTGCTAATGAGCTCTATCTTGAGACACATGATGCTACCAACCAAGTTGTTAAGATTGATATAGCCACATCATGTGATGACTTGATTATTAAGAGTATTGAGCAAGGCTCTAGTGGCAAAGGCAAGAAAGTGGTTGAGTCCGACAATTATGATGATTATGTCAAGCTCAAGAGTGAAAATGAAATGCTTAGAGATGAGAACAAGAATCTAAAAGGGTTGATGACTCTTGAAAAGCAAACATCAAATAAGTCACTCATTGAGGAGAACAAAAAACTAAAGCAAGAGAAAGAGCATCTCAAGACCGATTTAAGCAAGTTTACAAGAGGTCAATACTTGTAAAGTGAGCTACTCATGAACACCGTCATGAAGATAGATAGAAGTGGTATTGGTTACTTGGCAAATCAAGAGAAGAAGGCCAAAACTCAACAATAACAAAACAAATCAAAGCCCAAGCCTAAGAGATGTGTTGAGTGTGGACAAGAGGGCCACTTTGCTCATGAGTGTGAAACTCCACCACCACAACCCTTGCCCAAGCATGCTAGACCCTTTGCTTTCAATGCTCACTATATGCTTAGAAGAGATTCTAGTGGAAAGATAAAAGTCATGTTCTTAGGTCCCCAAACAAGAATAAGCCTAAGAAAATTTGGGTTGCCAAGTCACTAGTTGAGAAAGTCAAGGGTCCCTCTCAAGTTTGGGTCCCTAAACAAAAAGCTTGATCTCTTGTGTGTAGGTGAACTATAATACCGGTGGAACTCATTGGGTTATTGATAGTGGTTGCACTCAACATATGACCGGTGATCCTCGTATATTCACCTCACTTGAAGAAAATGGGGAATGTCAAGAGAAGATCACATTTGGGGACAATTCAAAGAGCAAAGTCAAGGATATAGGCAAGATTACAATATCAAATGATCATTCTCTTTTAAATGTGCTCTATGTTGCTTCTTTGAGTTTCAATCTACTATCCGTTGGGTAACTTTGTGATCTTGTCTATCAATGTTCATTCACACCAAATGAAGTGGTAGTATTAAAGATAGAAGACAAGCAAATGATTTTCAAAGGCTTTAGATACAACAATCTCTATCTTGTTGATTTCACCTCCGAAGATGCAAATTTGATGACATGCTTGTTCTCCAAAACTTCACTTGGGTGACTTTGGCATAGGAGGCTTGCTCATGTTGGAATGAATACTATCAATAAATTATTAAAGAAAGAATTAGTGAGAGGCTTGAAAGATGTCAAGTTTGAGAAGGACAAACCTTGTAGTGCATGTCAAGCCGGTAAACAAGTTGCAAATACTCATCCAACAAAAGCTTACATGTCAACATCAAGAGTGTTAGAGCTTCTACACATGGATTTGTTTGGTCCTACAACTTACAAGAGCTTGGGTGAAAACCTTTATTGTCTTGTGATTGTGGATGACTACTCAAGATACACTTGGACATTCCTTCTTCATGACAAATCCAAAGTGGCCACTTGTTTCAAGAAGTTTGCAAAGAGAGCTCAAAATGAATTTGAAGTCAAGATAAAGAAGATAAGAAGTGATAATGGCAAAGAATTTGACAACACAAACATTAAAGCTTATTGTGATGAGCTTGGGATCAAGCATAAGGTTTCATCAACCTACACTCCTCAACAAAATGGTGTAGTTGAGAGAAAGAACCGGACATTGATTACTCTTGCAAGAACCATGCTAGATGAGTACAACACACCAGAAAAATTGTGGGCCGAGGCAATTAACACCACATGCTATGCATCAAATCGCCTCTTCCTACAAAAATTTCTTGGCAAGACCCCCTATGAATTGCTAAATGGGTAGAAGCCAGACGTCTCATTCTTTCGGGTGTTTGGTTGCAAATGCTACATCTACAAGAAGCAGCAACACCTAGGAAAGTTCTAAAGACGTTGTGATATTAGTTTTCTTGTTGGCTACTCATCAAAGTCCAAAGCATATAGAGTATTTAACCATGCTACCGGTTTGGTTGAATAAACATATGATGTGGAATTTGATGAATCTAACGGCTCCCAAGGAGCAATTGATAATTATGATGATATAGGTGATGAACCATTGAGGGAGGCAATGAAGAACATGCCCGTGGGAGACATCAAGCCTAAAAATGATGAAGACAATACTCAAATGATCAATCCACCATCTTCATCATATGTGCCTCAAGATGATGACAAGAATGAGAGAATTGAAAATGAAGACACTCATGTCTCTCATGAACAAGCTGAGGCACAAGCTCGAGATGTTGATGCTCCTCAATCTCCTCCTCAAGTGGTTGATAGAAGACACTCGCCTCTACTTCAAGCACATCCATAAGATTTCATCATAGGGAGTCCTACAAAGGGTGTAATGACTCGATCTCAAAAGCTTGCTTCTTTTGTTGAACATCACTCTTTTATCTCTTGTCTTGAGCCTAAGAATGTAGAAGAAGCTCTTCAAGATCCGGATTGGGTGAATGCAATGCATGAAGAATTGAACAACTTCACCCGCAATCAAGTTTGGACACTTGAGGAGCATCCAAAAGGTGCAAGGGTCATTAGAACCAAGTGGGTGTTCTGCAACAAGCAAGATGACCAAGGCGTAGTTGTGAGGAATAAGGCAAGATTAGTTGCAAAGGGGTTCTCTCAAGTTAAAGGCCTTGACTTTGGAGAGACCTTTGCACCCGTTGCAAGACTTGAAGCCATCCGTATCCTTCTTGCATATGCATCGCATCATGAAACGAAATTATATCAAATGGATGTTAAAAGTGTGTTTTTAAATGACTTCATAAATGAACTAGTCTATGTTGATCAACCTCCCGAATTTGAAGACCTTAGATATCCTAATCATGTTTATAGGTTGTCCAAGGCGCTATATGGGCTCAAGCAAGCCCCTAGAGTGTGGTATGAGCGCCTCCAGGACTTCCTCATTGAGAAGGGCTTCACTATTGGGAAGGTCGACACCACACTATTCACCAAGAAGCTTAATAGAGAGATCTTCATTTGTCAAGTCTATGTTGATGATATTATCTTCGGCTCAACAAATGAAGATTATTGCAAGGAATTTGGTGAATTGATGTCGAAGGAGTTTGAGATGTCCATGATTGGTGAACTTACATTCTTCCTTGGTTTTCAAGTCAAGCAAATGAAAGAAGGGAATTTTATCTCTCAAGAAAAGTATACCAAGGATCTTCTCAAGAGGTTCAAGATGGATGATTGTAAGCCAATCAAGACCCCAATGCCATCAAATAGACATCTCGACCTAGATGAGGGAGGTAAACTGGTTGATCAAACTCCCTACCGTTCTATGATTGGTAGCTTGTTGTACCTTACGACATCTAGGCCCGATATCATGTTTAGTGTGTGCATGTGTGCTCGCTTTCAAGCGTGTCCTAAAGAACCTCACCTAAGTGACGTGAAAAGAATCTTAAGATATCTTAAGCACACCCCAAGCATTGGCCTTTGGTATCCCAAAGGAGCTAGATTCTAACTAGTTGGCTATTCCGACTCGGATTATGCCGGTTGCAAAATTGATAGAAAAAACACATCTGCAGGGTGTCATTTGCTTGGGAGGTCACTTGTATCTTGGTCATCTAAAAAGCAAAATAGTGTGGCTTTGTCCACCGCCGAGGCGAAATACATTTCCGCGGGGGCTTGTTGTGCACAAATTATATATATGAAGCAAACTCTTCTAGACTATAGTGTTGTTCTTAATAAGGTGCCACTTTTATGTGATAATGAAAGTGCCGTTAAAATTGCCAATAATCCGGTACAACACTCACGCACCAAGCACATTGATATCCGTCATCACTTTCTAAGGGATCATATTGCTAAAAATGATATATCACTAGAAGGTATAAGAAGTGAAAATCAATTAGTGGATATCTTCACTAAACCTTTGGATGAGGCTACCTTTTGTAGGTTGAGAAGTGAGCTAAATGTGCTTGATTCTAGTAATTTTAAAAAATGAGCTTGTGTTGTCCTTTGCATTGCATTGTAATATATGTCATATTTAAACTTCCGTAATGCATCTAGGACTTGTCTAACACGGTTACAATAACCCTCTTTTGGAGGAGTGAAGAAGCCTAATCGTGGATCAAACTTGACAAGCAACCTAGTTTTTACTTTCTTGCTTTGCATTGCATTTGCATGTTTGTTGCTTTGTCGTTTCTTTTCGGTTTTGCTTTGAGCAACCTCTGTGTTTGTCCATGAATAGAGAGAGCATTTGACGCTCCCAAGGGTTTATAAACTCTATTGCATGGCCATACGTTGCTCCTCGGGTGTTTATCGCATATTTTCTTAAAAATAATACTAGCCTAAGGCGAATTTATTTTGAAAACTTGAGGGTTTGAGAGAACTCACTCATATCAGGTTCCAATTGATGTTTATTTGTGTCTTTTTGTATTAGAACTTAATTGGGAGAAGTCGCGTCGAAGATCGAAAGAGGAAAGGATGAAGATCACTGACCGGACGCTGGACCGGACGCGACGCTGCTTGACCACTGCGTCCGGTTCTGGACAACACCTGCGCGTCCGGTCGCGCGAAGGTGGTTCTCTAGTGCATTTCTGACTGGACGCTGGACTGGACGTGACACTGCTTGACCACTACGTCCGGTTCCGGACATCACCTGCGCGTCCGGTCGCGCGAAGATGGTTCTCGAGTGGATCTCTGACCAGACTCTGTCAGCGTTTGATCAACTGGTTGCGGACACGTCCGGTCGTCCAGGGGGGTTCACTGTTGTGCATTGGGTCTCGGACCGGACTCTATCCGCGTCTAGTCACCTCTCAACGGACGTGTCCGGTCGGCTCCTGGACCTTACTGGACTCTGACCGGACGCCTCTACAGCGCGTCCGATCAGTCAAGGAGCGCGTCCGGTCAATACTTTGAAAAGTGGATCTCGTTTTTTTTCTGACCGATTTGCGGGGGCCTCTCCTTATTCTTCTACCTCATGTTCTCCTCCCGTACGCCGCCGCTCCACATCAGCCCTAACCCCAACCGCGCGAGCTCGCTCCCCGCTCTCCAACCCGCTGCCTTCGCCTTGCAGCCGCCGCCGCCTCCAGCGGCCTTCGCGTTGCAGCTTCCGCAGCCACTGCCGCTTAGGGAGAGCCGCGCCGCGCTACCATCTCCGGTCTGCCGTCGCCACTGTTGCTGCCCGCGCAGCTCCTCCTCGGCTCAAGCCCCTCTCCTGGTGTGCAGCTTCACCCCTTCCCTCCGGCGCCAGTGTGGATTTCGGTGAGGTTTCTTCGCCATGACCCTTTTCACAAAGTGGTGCACTGCCCCTGTTCGATGATATGCCGATGACATCTCTCAGAGCTCTGTGATCCTTTCAATTGATTCACCTTTTTTTCCTGTCTTGGCGTTCCAGTGCTCGTCCTTCATTCCTGTGGTGCCCCCGCACGTCAAGGTCTCTCATCTTTTCACTGAAGTCTCGCTCTTCTAAGGTAGCATGTCATGTTCTATCCCTTTCTTACCTCTTCTGCTTGCTCTCATAAGGTCATTGCTCATCTATTAGTTGAAATATGTTGCTTACAAGTAGCTCCATCTATTCTATCTTTGCAGTGAGTCTTGTCGGTGTTTTGTGTGGTAGTGGGCAGCTAGTTTAGTGAAAATTTGAACCCAGGGCCAAGCCCGTGGGCATGGATTGAGGCCAAGCCTCACAAGAATCAGTTCATCATCTACTCAGCGGTAGTGCTTTTTACAGTATTCTTGTCAGTCGTGAGTTGATTCAGGGGAATTCTTGCTTGGCAGTTGATCTTTCAGCATCAGTATTTCTCAGTCACAGAGTCTTGTTAGCATGGCCCGATGCAAGAATGTTGGTGGAGCTCCAAGTGATGGGGACGGAAGTCCTCCACGTTTGATAGAGGTTGCCCGAGGCAAGCGCAAGAAGATCATCACCAAGAAAAGAAAGAGGACGCTCACAGAGACAGTGGTAGCACAGGCAGTGGCTGACGCTGCTGATCAAGCTGAGAGAGGAGGCAGAGGCAGTGGTATTCAGATTGGCGAGCGCCGCTTTCACCTTGAGGGACGATAGCTTGGTACAGAGGCCACCGAGGAAACAGAGGAGTAGCCCGCAAAGCAGACAGAGGAGCAGCCCGCAGAGCAGACAGAGGAGACACAGGAGCAGACACTGCAGACTCCACCACGTCGTCGCTCAGGATGAACGCGTGCTCAGGTGACTCCTAGGCCAGAGGGTCAGAGACGTGGAGGTCATCCACCTCCCAGAGCTCGTGGTCAGCCCCTAGTTGAGCACTTTGACCTGAGGGGAGCTATAGCACGATAGGTTCAGGCTCTCCGTTTCGTCGAGGTTGCTCGATGGTTCCCACCTCAGCGGGACACAAGAGCTTTAGAGGAATTCTACACACCTCTACACGAGGACTTCTACAGAGCTTATATTGACAGTGGGATTTCTTTAAGACCACCGAGGGTTTGTCGACTAGAGTCACTTGTTGCAGTTATTAGCGAGCAGCTCCGTCCCCATATTTCTTTTCTACCAGGATTGTCAGATCTTCTGGGTCGGATAGGAGCATACTGCGACACATGGGTCAGGGAGTTATACTCTTCACTTTAGATAGACCCCGCTCACAAGTTTATCCACTTTGCATTCAGAGGTCGTGACCGCAGACTCAATCTAGGCACGAAAAACCGAATTCCCAAAACCGAATCGAACTACCCGATACCCGAACTGAAATACCCGAACCAATCGGGTTCAGTTCCGAGTTCGGTTCCAGTATCTGAGTACCCGAAGTTCCCGAGGGTAATTCGGTTCCAGGCCTCGGGTAACCGAATTTCCTGAAATACAGAAGGCCCATGATGAAAAAAGAGGCCTGTGCTACTTTCCTGAAATACAGACTCAATCTGTTCAGCGTGCAGCCTATGCTACTTTTATATGTGTGTGAGCTGCCTGTTGTGCAGCTTTGGAGACTTATATGTGTGTGAGCTGCTGCCTGTTGTGTGAGCTGCCTGTTGTACAACTTGTGCTACTGTTATATTATTATGTGTGTGTGCTACTTTGATGTTTGTGGTTGTGGAATGTTGCTTGGTTGTGGTTGTGGAATGTTCCCTGTTATGTGCATGCAAAAGGGGGCAAAATGCTATCGAAATTTACATTTGAATGAGTTGTTTCTTTATTTTTTTTTTTCAAATTTTCGGTTCCTGTCGGGTATACCTGAAACCGAACCGAATTTCCCGAAACCGAAACTGAATTTCCCGAACCCGAAATAGGAACCGATCGGTTCCAATTCCTAGGTAACCGAATTACCCGAGGAACCGAATACCCGAACCGATCGGTTTTGGGTACCCGAATGCCCAGAGTGACCGCAGACTATATAGTACCAGGGTACGGGAGATTCTGAGACTCCCAGCTTCAGAGACGAAGATCCACCAGCTTTGTTTTGGTCAAACACCACCACCGAGGTGTCCTCATGGAGGCACTGTACCACCTATGAACTTAGTCAGACCGTGCTTTCGCGAGCCATTTGGTGAGGGGTCCAGACGCACACCAGCCAGTTTGACTCCTATTGTCAGAGTTCTTGATGCTATTATGAGGAGGACACTGCTTCTGAGGTTGGGCTACCGAGAGGGTTTGACTCGTATGCAGCTTTGGGTAGTTCACCACCTTGTCTCTCAGACTCCGTTTGATATTTGGGATTTGATGCTCTGTGAGATGGAGGATACGCTAGCAGAGGGCTTTAAGGGTCACCGTCAGCTACCCTATGCCCATTGGATTTGTTTTCTGATTCGGTGTGCTTGCGACCTTCTAGCTGAGATCCGAGCGGAGATCTCCGACACCACGACAGCTTTCCCTGAGTATGACATACGACGGCTATGGGCCACTCTCACCCGAGAGTAGGCACCTAGTCCGAGTCAGCGTCAGAGAGCAGAGGTACCTAAGACTACAGCTGAGCAGGACCAGACTGTTGAGGGACTTGCAGAGACAGAGCTTGCTGACTTGGATGCTCAGCCAGCCAATCCAGACGAGGACGATGCCACCGACAGCACTGATGATGACTACCAGCCACTTCCTTGGTACCGTTCTCCTTGTCCTCACGACCATAAGGCCGGTGGTTCTGGTTCAGCCTCCCGCTCAGACCCAGCCATGGTGGCTATACTTGAGAGGCTGACCCAGGCTAAGGAGAGGCAGGAGATTCAGTTACAAAGATAGGCTCAGGACAACGCAGCTGCATTTGCACAGATTTAGGCTCGCCAGGACGAGTTTCAGAGGCAGCAGCTAGAGATACAGAGGCAGCATGCAGCTACCCAGCAGCAGTACCTTGAGCTCTTGAGACACCTTGTTACTGTTGGGGTCCCTCCACCTCCGTCCGTCCTTACTCTAGCTTTACAGCCCAGTGGGGTTCAGAGTCAGGGACCACAACCGAGCTTTTAGTTTGCCTCACCTCAGTAGCAGGTGCCTCAGTCGTTTCAGTCCCCAGGCTACACTCCTATTCAGACGGGATTCACTCCATCGGTTCAGCTCAGGCCTCACCTTCTGACTGGCACTCCATTTTCTATGGACTTGAGTGCGTCCTACAGTGAGTTGACCGGTCAGCCGACACCCTCCTAGACCATAATTCTGACCACTACAGAGATGTTAGTTTCAGAGACAGTGACTCCTTTAGTGACGGGGACCGGGACTACAGAGACAGTTTCTTCGTCGGTTGCTTCGACTGATCCTCCCACGATTGGTACTCTTCAGGCTCAGGTGACAGAGACTGCGGCTCTTGTAGCTACTACTTCATCAGCTCCTGCTCCTGAGTTACAGCTTGTCGACCCACATACTGAGCAGATCCAGACCGCTTCACTTCCACGAGTACCTACAGAGGGTCAGCATGACAGCTCAGAGTCAAAGGTGGACACTTCTTAGTTTTTGATCACTCCGCGTTCCTCTGCACCCGACTCGACTTCTTCCATTCCTCCTTTGGACCCTTAGTTTTTGGCTCTTGATGCCAAAGGGGGAGAGAGAGTTTGTAGATTCAGGGAGAGTTGTGAGAGAGGGTTTCTTGGCTCTTTGTGTGCTACTTTCATGCATCATGTTTATATTCCCGCACTTGCATTGTGTGTCGTGTGTGTTTGTGAGATTATCTTGTCTCTATTACATCATGTCACATGATTGGTTCTAGCTCATAAGGTTTTGCTTCCGTGCCTTGCTCCGATTTCATATGAGCTATGCTTTTGTGTACTAACTCTTCTTGTTTCATCTTATGAGTACACCCTGTTGGCTTAGAGCACATAAGCATTTTTAAATCCCTTTGTTCTTATTGCCTTTTGCTTATGTGAACCAAGCATGATCAAAAACCTCATCTCTTAAATCTACTTACTCAAGGTGTTGTCTTCAATCACCAAAAAGGGAGAGATTGAAAGCATCTAGGCCCCTAGAGTTGGTTTCGGCAATTGATGATAACGCAACATTACCATGACTAACGTGTGTTTTGCAGAAACCTTGGTAAGTTAGGTCATGGGAATGGTGATTGTTTTGGGCACTATGGTTTTCATTCCCCTTGATGGAAATTGTTTTGGTTTTCAAAGGATTAACGACAAGATTATGGACGGTTAGTTCCGGACGCCGAGGAGTTAAGTTACGTTCAGAATAGTCGTTAGCATCTTCGCTTTTCTCCTTTGGCCGTACTATAAAGGGGGGCATGAGCGAGTAGCTTGACCTAGGTGAGTCTATTTGTTTAGATGTGGTGCACACTTGTCAAACTTAGCACTAGGTAGCTCAGGTGAAGCCCAAAGTTCAGTTGGACGAAACTTGGTTCAGCTTGCGTCGCGATTCGAAGTAATTTGAGCCAATTCTTCTTGATTGGACGCGGTCTCTGTCTTGATCGGACACGTTCGGTCAGTACTGGCAGACACAATAGACTCAACACGATTGACCGGACGCGGTCCTCCCATGGACCGGACGCGTAGATCATGTTGACCAGAGACAGAGAGCGAAAGTGTCGTGATCGGACGCGGCTAGGAAATTGATCGGACGCGTCTACAGTGCGTCCGGTCCATTTCCAGAGAGGAACTTCGTTGACCAAACATGTCCAGTCATCACCGATCGGACTCGTCTGTGCGTCCGGTCACTCAGTAATGCTTATTCAAATCCGACCATTGCCACCGACCGGACGCGTCCGGTCAGTACGAAAAATGCTGAGTTGGCACATAACGATTGGGATTGACTGTGGGGAGTATAAATACATCCTCTACCCCTCTGTTTGAGGTCTCTTGCTCATTTGTTCAACTGAGAAACACCTTTCATATGCAAGAGAGTGCAAGAGCTCTAGTGAGGATTGAGATTTGAGAATCTAAGACTAAGGTCCCTCATTAGTGACTAGGGAGTAGCAAGTGTGCATCCACCTTTTCATTAGGCTTGTTGTGGTCAAGTGAGAGTTCTTGCTTGTTACTCTTGGTGATCACCATCACCTAGACGGCTTGGTGGTGATTAGGAGCGTGGTGATCATCCGGCGAGCTTGTGGATGACCCAACTCATCTTGTGAGCGGTTGTGGGCGATTCACCGCGACGGAGTGTCAAAGAATCAGCCCATAGAGAGTACTTGATCCTCGCGTGGATCAAGGAGGAGCTACATCCTTGTGCGGGTGCTCCAACGAGGACTAGTGGGGAGTGGTGACTCTCCGATACCTCGGGAAAATATCACCGTGTTCCTAACCCTTTTTACATTCAAGCAATTTACTTTCTCGTATTACTCTTGTTGCTTGATTTATTTCCCTAGAATTGCCATGCTAGATTAGGATTGAAACTTAGGGTGTAAAACTTTTAATCGGTAGAATCACTAGGAACACTTGTAGACATTAGGGGTGAATTATGGCTTAGTAGGTTTTAATTATTGCAATAATTTTTAGAAAAGCTCAATTCACCCCCCTCTTGGGCATCTTGATTCTTTCACTATCTTTTTATTAACTTTGACTTTCTATTTAAGTTTTTTCTAAATATTACATAGAATTTGTAATTAATTTTTTCATGTTGGAGATTCAACCTCAGAGTAGTCCCCTAAGTCAACTGACAATTTTTTACTAGTGAAATACTTCAATCTTTGAGTTATTCTTGTTAAACACACTTCATTCAAAACAGCATTTGTGGGATCTTTGGGAGAGTATGACAAAGCCGCATGGAGAGAGAAGCGAAGCCAAAGGCAATTGACCAAAGATGTGCACTATACTTCGTGTAGAAGTGAAGCCAAAACTCTAAAGGCGAAGGATGTTGATCCACTTAATGTGTAGAAGCGAAGCTAATGGCAAACAGGAAACGCAGTGATCTGCAGTTCAATGTGGGAGATCAAGTCCTCCTCAAGTTGTAGCCATACACACAATCAACATGGCTAGTGGCTAGCAGATCATTTCCCAAGCTGGCATATAAATACTTTGGTCCATACAAAGTGCTGGAGTGACTCAGTAGCCTATCGCCTTGACCTGCCAGAGAGCACCATGATCCATCATGTATTTCACGTTTCACAACTAAAACTATTTGTTGCAGATTACACATCTGTCTACGACTCTCTACTAGTTACAACTGATCTGGAGGCGACGGCCACGACACCATAGGTTATCATCGACCAACGCCTCGTCAGGAAGGGTAACACTGCCATTTCCCAAGTCAAGGTGCTATGGACAAGTCTTCCGGAGTCGTCAGCCACTTGGGAAGATTACTACGTCCTCAATCAGCGCTTTCCAGGGCTCAAGCTTGGGGACAAGCTTCATCTTCGGTGGGGGGAGGTGTCATGGGTGACTCCGACAAGCGAAGCAGGAGGCGCATACGAGGAAAGCGTGTCCGTAGTGACTTGGCATATTTGCTTCCATTACGTTTTCATTTATGTATCTGTCAATTGTCATGTAGGCCTAGGCGGCCAGTGAGTGTATCGGCACATAAGTGCCCGAATCCTGTATCGAGAACTCATTCAGACAATTGCTAAGACAAAGTTGAGGCCAAGGTTGTCCTTGCCGGCGTTCTCATCCGTTCCTTGTACTCGCTTGAGCGCTCACGTGGACGGTGACTAGCCGGCGGCCAAGGGTGTGACAGGGCTTAATTAAACTTGCCTCCCAAACTCGATGCTTTGTCAGGGTGCCGAAGCAAGCGCGCCCCACGGCTTGCAACTAACCAAACCTAAAAGCTGTACCTCCGCTCAAAACAACGGGGGGGGGGGGGGGGGGGGGGGGGGGGAAGATCCGCACCCCACGGCGACAAGACGAGGCGAACAGGGCGGCAGGTGCAGCGCAGGTCACGGATGTCCAAGCCACTGAGGTGAGCGCACGGCACTGCGGGACGAGACGCCGGCCGGCGACGGCAATCGTCAGGGACAGGGAAATGCCGTGCACTCACTTCGCCATCGCCACCGCGTCAGCACATAGCAGCAGCCACAGGCCCACAACAGAAAAAGCACATCGGGGCAGCCACACCAGGTGCCTGACGGCGACGGCCGAGCTGATTGCTACTAACTCCGGACCGCCGTGGTCTCATCTGGAACAGGACAGCGTCGGTTGGTCCTGTCGACGATTGAGCCGGCCACCGTCTCATCTCTGTGGCGTCGAGTCCGGCCGCGCGCGTCGCAGGTGGTTGTTGGGTTGGTGAAGCTAGCGACCGACTCATTTTATTTAGCACGGACTTTGGCAGTGGTAAAATTATAAATGCAGTGGTTAGTACCACTCTGAATCTGTCCCCTTTTGTTCACTTTCACCACCATTTCTTTGCCAAAGGACAATCTCAGTCTGAACATGCTGCTGACGATGGCAGCAGCAGCTTCCTTGGGTATGTTGCAAGCAACAAGCTACCACATTTGATTAGTATTAGTCTTAGGATAAAGTATGTGGCGTTTTCGTATCGTTGGCCGCTGGTCAGCTTCGTAAGCAAACCCGTGGCAGTTCGAACGACAGGTGCACCGTCAGTTTGGCCTGGTTTAGTTAGAAAAAATTCCCGTTTTCTATAGTAAAAGGACATGTTTAGACATATGCATGCAGTATTAAATGAAGAAAAAAAACCTAATTGCATAGTTCTCGGAGAAATCGCGAGACGAATCTTTTAAACCTAATTAGCTCATGAAAATCCTCAAATGCTACAGTAACCCAAATGTGCTAATGACGGATTAATTAGTATCATTAGATTCGTCTCACAGTTTCCTAACGGGTTCTATAATTTATTTTTTTATTATTATCTGAAAACTCCTCCCGATATCCTTCCGATGCATTCGATGTGACATTTTCTCAAAAACTTTTCACGAACTAAATAGACCCTTTGTTTACTTTTGATGGCAGTAAGATGGGACTCCTCCAGTTCAGCCTGGAACCCTGGGAGAAACAAGAGAAGTGTCCCGGTGTTCCCCCCAAATTTTCTTCTCCGAACTTTGCAGCAAAGGAATTTGACTCCTCCGGTTCAGACGGGAACCCTGCGAAAACAAGAGAAATCTCCCGTTGTTGCCCCAGTTTTTCTTCTCCGGACTTGGCAGCAAAGGAACGAAGGATATTCCTAGTTGAAGGAGTCATCGCGCTGATCTACCGGTTTTTCTTCTCCAATCACTTTCGACATAGGGGGTGTTTTCCCCTCATATCGGATGTTCGACGCATGGAGTATTAAATGTAAACGAAAAAAATAACTAATTACACAGATTGCGATAAATTTACGAGACGAATTTTTTAAACCTAATTAATTCATGATTTGATAATGTCGTGCTACAATAAACATGTGCTAATAATGAATTAATTAGGCTTAATAAATTCGTCTCTCGATTTCCAAACAAGTTATATAATTAGTTTTTTTTATTAATACCCGAATACTCTTTTGACATCCTATAAAATATTCAATATGACACCTTAAATTTTTCGCCCGAGCAAATAAACACCCCAGTCTCACCCATCCTCGGTGCAAAGAAGATATGCAGACAGGGACAGGAGACAGCTAGCCGTGGGCCAGCAGGGTATCATAAATGTTTGTACTACTGCATATCCGTTTTGTTTAGTCAACCAATTCAACAGGCTCCATTATTGGCTTGAAAAAAAATCTCAACTTGGCCTTGTTTAGTTTCTTTTCAAATTCTAAATTTTTGCATTTTCTTCGTCACATCGAATCTTTAGATGCATGCATAGAACACTAAATGTAGGTAAAATAAATAACTAATTGCACATTTTGTTTGTAATTTGCGAGACGAATCTTTTGAACCTAATTAGTTTATAATTGGACACTAATTGTCAAACACAAATGAAAGTGTTACACTAACAAAAATTAAAAAAACTTGCAATCTAAACCAGGCCCAAGGCCACTAATAAATATACTAGCACCACTGTACCAGCAACATGGCTCGTCAGAAAACAGGTTCAGAATATAGTATGTACGCCTAAACAGCAGGAGTATATATATTTGTGGCAAATAGGGCATATACAGATGTACTCGGACAGTCCTCCTACTTATCCGGTTCAGTTTGGTCAACCGGATTCCATTATACGCCCTCTTAATGAAATACGTGTAAAGGACGTTCGAACATTATACGGGACGTTCGAACATTATACGCGTACAGAGATATCTAGACTCAATCAGTCTGATCTCTAATGATACTGCTACTACTACCACTGGTAATATAAACAAATAACGTGATCCTGAAACAATCTCCTAAAAAATGGTACGACTGCTTCTGAAGCTTAAGGCCTTGTTTAGCTCGTATTGAAAAGTTTTTGAGCATCACATCGGATGTTTTATGAGATATTGGATGGGGTGTTTGGATACTAATAAAAAAACTAATTACATAACTCGTCTGGAAACCGTGAGACGGATTTATTAAGCCTAATTAATCCGTCGTTAGCACATGTGTGTTACTGTATCAATTATGACTAATCATGGACTAATTAGACTTAAAAGATTCGTCTCGCGGTTTCTATGCAAACTGTGCAATTAGTTTTTTTATCTACATTTAATGCTCTATGCATGTGTCCAAACATTCGATATGACGGGGTGAAAAGTTTTTAGGTGGAAACTAAACAAGCCTAAGTTTCTGAAGCTTCCGAAGCTTTATATTAAGTTTATGAAGTTTCTGAAACTTTATATTAAGCTTCTGAGAAAATAATATAAAGTTTAAGCACGAATATGCTTCTGAAACTTTATATTATTTTTTTGAGCGTCTAAACGATCTGAAATGTAAAAATTCAAAACTACAAAGTTGTAGATCTCATGATAGCTACAACTTTGATATAAAATGTATTTTTATTTGGATCCATACAAAAATATATTATTTTTCTAAAGCGACAAACGCTAATACACGATCATTTTGGTGCTAAAACTTTATATAATTTTTTTGAGTATCTTATCGTCGTCAAACGAAAAAACTCAAAACTAGAAAGTTGTAGATCTCGTCGAGATATACAATTTTCATATAAAAACCACTTCATCAAACGTCGTATTAAAAAGTTATGATTTTTGAAAAGTTCAGTCTTATCACACTACTCCCGGTGGCGTGACAAGACAATACTGTCACGCCAGTGGGAGTGGCGCGACAAGCTTTTCCATGTCGGAAACGCCGTCGAATATGTCGTATCTTGCCGTGCCAATGTATGTGGCGTGACTACATTATTTTGTCGCGCCAGCGGGACTGGCGTGACCAAACGAGCTACCTAATACAAAATATTTTCTGGAGCAGTTAACATTAAAATATTTATTAAAAATGGATTATTTTTTTTAAAAAATCCTTCCTTTCTGCAAGTGGGGTGGGGGGACGCGTACGTGAGGCCCGTGCAATTAGGGCGCTGTCTCCCCTTCTCCATTTCTATTTTCTAGGAGTGATCCGGACCGTTTCGTTCATCCAAGGCAATGCCATGACTATGGGCTATGTGGGGGGGGGGGGGGGGGGGGGGACTCGGGAGGACCGATCGATGTGCAAGTGCGACGCGACGACGAAACGGCGCATGAAACGTGTAGATGATCGAGACCCCGCCGGACTGCCTGTTGCACAGCACTAACGAGTAGACGGAGCAAGAAACGCGAAGACGAAACGGAGGCCGATGCATGACGAAACTGGAGGCGGTGTCCCGTCGTCCCATCCGGATCGATTCGCCGCTGTCGTCCCACACGGCCCACGCGGCACGGACGCCAAATCAGTCTGCCACGGACCGCTCCCATCTTAAGATTTACCGTCTTAGACAGCTGCAGCGGGTACGCTATATCCTCCGTTATAGTTGCGTAATGAGAGTGCTTCCGGTAAATTCAGCGTAGTAGCGTTTGTCCTGTAAACGCCAGCGCATGCAGTGGCGTGGAGAGAGAGAGGGAAGGGGAGAGAGAGGGGTAGTTGGAGAGGATGGTGGGACCTAGGTCCCACTTGTCAGCGAGAAGAATTAGGATATAGAGGATGAAATATAGAGTATGGAGAGATGCGGGAAAACTGGATATAGAGGAGAGGATCTTAATGACCAAGATAGAATATTCCTTTTGAAGGATGAATTTAGAGTACGAAGAGTGCGGATACCCTAACCGCCGGGAAGCTGGCGTCTTGCATGTCTGTCTCTGTCCTCGCAAGTTTTTCTTTTCCTACCCCGTCGTCGCCTTCCCCGGTGGTTCCTTCCAGAGCTCCTCCAGTCTTGGCCGACTGGTTAGTCTCCGGTCCCTGCCTATAAGTACGGGCTCATAGTGTGCTCCCATTTCATCACGACACAACAACACTACTCATCGCTCACCAGCGTGCAGATTAAACAAGCAGCAGGTCGTCCACTCACTGACCGGTCATGGCGAGGATCCACCTCTACGTCGCCGCGGCCTGTGCCGCGGTCCTCGCGCTCGCCGCCCCGGCCCTCGCCGGCGACCCCGACATGCTCCAGGACGTCTGCGTCGCTGACTACGCCTCCCGTGAGTAGAAACCTATCGGTCCCGGTCTTCTCAAGTTTCTTGCCACTTTTTCCTGGCTTGCTTGCTTCTTGTTCTTGTCCTGGTCTTCTTGTCGTCAGCCGGTTATATATGTAGCGACTTGCCGCTGACCCATGCGTGCGTGCACCGTGCAGCGGTCAAGCTGAATGGGTTCCCGTGCAAGGCGAACATCTCGGCGGACGACTTCTTCTTCGACGGGCTGAGGAACCCCGGCAACACCAACAACGCGGCGGGCTCCCTGGTGACGGCGGCCAACGTGGAGAAGTTCCCGGGCGTCAACACGCTGGGCGTCTCCATCGCACGCATCGACTACGCCCCGGGCGGCCAGAACCCGCCGCACACGCACCCGCGCGCCACCGAGATCATCTTCGTCCTCGAGGGCACGCTCGAGGTCGGCTTCATCACCACCGCCAACAAGCTCTTCGCCAAGACCCTCACCAAGGGGGACGTCTTCGTCTTCCCGCGCGGCCTCGTCCACTTCCAGCAGAACAGAGGGTACGGCCCCGCCGCCGTCGTCGCCGGCTTCAACAGCCAGCTCCAGGGCACGCAGCAAATCGCCATGACGCTCTTCGGCGCCACGCCGCCCGTGCCCACCGACATCCTCGCCAAGGCCTTCCAGATCGGCAACGGGGAGGTGGAACACATCAAGGCAAACTTCGCGCCCAAGTAGAAGAGCAGGCAGCGTCTTCGTCCAATATATGTCTGCATTCTTGATTTCTCAATAAATCCCGCCGTTAGTGATCGGAGTGTGCAGTTCGATTGGTTCATCTTCGGTTTGGTTCGAGACATTGCTCACGCTTGTTGCTGCTAATTTATGTGTGGAGCAATTGCTTGTCCTCCTATAAATAAGATAATCAGTTTTATTTAGCTTGCGTTACTTTGACTTGGTTCTTGTTAAGCGTGTCCGACAAAAATGACAAGTTATTATGAATAATGCTTAATCTGTGCTTGCAAATTGTTTGAGAAATTAATAACAATGATTCGCGGACGCCTTTGGCTGTTCTTTTTCCACAACTACAGTTTCAGTGTCATCAGGCCATAAAGTCAATGGTTACAAGATCGAGGTTTTAGGCTTCTAGAAGCAGAGATCTTTATTATTATTTTTTTTCTTTTTGAAATGGGAAGTTCTACCCAGTCCAGCCATGGAAAACATATTTGAATTTAAGAAAAGATAAATTTTGTAAGACCAATAACTAGTTAAATTATATACTTCTATCCAAAGTAATTTTAAGATGAAGTAGCTTTTGTAGTAATAGACAATACATTGTGACGAAAATTTAAAATCAAAATCTACTTTGAACGACTGCTAAATTACACAATATAAGTCTATGGATGAGGAGTATTGGCCTATCGGGAGTATTCCAAAATGTACTTAGGAACTAAACACAATTTACACACACCAGCCATTTAATAATTGTAGTTATTTTAATAAACTTATTTTAAATTATGTGTAAGGACCTTTTCTGATGTGTGATAGCAACTGAACATGACATAGTGTACAACTAATATGATTGCAATTTATTTGAGAAATTAACAACTATTTGTTGCTAGCGCTATATAGTACTACGCGTGTTGACCATTTTAGCAAGCCATTGTCCAGGATCATGTCACATAGGGACACATATAGCTCACTCAAGTTCACTTGACATAAAACATAGTTAAGCCTTTGCAACATAAGTTCAAAGGTACATTAAGGTTGAGATAACACCTTAAGGTTTACATCATTCAACCACACTACATTGAAAGTTTAACAACATAATGCATAGATTGTCCACGAGCCATGCATGCCAGACTCTAGGTTTATGCCCGGTATAGTGACTTGCTAATACTCCTATTCTGTTGGCATTGGGGGCCATAAAATCAATGGCTGACAAGATCGAGGTTCTACCGTTCTAGCGGTTTTTGAAATGGGAAGTTCTATCTAGTCCAATAATGGAAAACATATTTGATTTTAAGAGACGACAAGGGCAAATTCACAGTTCAAATACACAACAAGGGCAAGAACACAATTTTCCCTTAAAATTATGTCACAATGTATTGTCTGTTACTACGAAAGCTACTTCATCTTAAAACCACTTTGGATAGAAGTATATAATTTGAATAGTTATTGGTTTTACAAAATGGGAAAATTATGTTCTTGCCCTTGTCCAGTATTCCAATTGTGAATTTGCCCTTGCTTTTTCAACTTTGTGTTTTTACCCTCGTTATTCTGAAATGAACTCTTTGTTTGCCCTGGCTTTGGTTGTCCGTTAGATGGACAGGGAATAAATGAATTTAAAAATTCCAAAGCTAGAAAAGCAAAGGCGAAATGACCACACTGCCCTTTATCCTCATCTGGCTCTTCCTCATCCAAAACAGACTGCATCGAGCGGGCGGCATCGGGAGCGGGTGTATTGGGTAGGCTCCGTCGGCAGCGGTGCATCTGGCCTAGGCACGCGGTGCGGCGGCGCCTCCCGGCCTCTCGGCCCGTGCGCGGCGGCTGTTTCGGGGCGAGGGGGCGCACGCGGCTCTCGTCGTGCGCACCCCGGGCAGCGACTGTGTCCGGCCGTGAGTTCCGGCGATGCCCCGCCCGCCCGCCGTGCGGGCTTCCTCCCCTCCCTCCGCGTCCTCCACACGCTCCACCTCACACGCCACCAGGGCCTCCTCCTTAGCAGCCTCCGCACAAGGACCAAGCTGCTCAGCTGCTATGCGTCACTGGGCGACCTCGCTTCCGCGCGGATGGTGTTCAACGGCACCCTATGCCCGGATGTGTACTCCTACGTGGTCATGCTCCGGGGTCTAGTCCAAACGGAGCGCCATGCAGAAGTTGTCGTGCTGCACCAGGACATGCGGTGGCGGCGACTCTGTCCTGAGGCGCAGGACGACTTCGTGCTGTCGCTAGCGCTCAAGGCCTGCATTAGGTCCGCGGAGTACGGGTACGGGTGTGGCGTGCACGGCTTCGTGTTGAACAACTTTTGGTCGACACGTACGTGAAAGCCAGGACTTGGAGTGCGCCCGGAAGGTGTTCGAGAGAATTCCCGAACGAAATGTGGTGTCGTGGACCTCGATGCTCAGCGGGTGCGTCCAGAATGGTTTTTGCTGCAGACGGATCAGGGATAAAACAAGGCTTAATGTCTAACTCATTTATCAGTGCAGCCTTGCTGGATGTGTATGTCAAGTGTGGGGAACTAGAGGATTCCCGGTGTGTGTTCGATGAGCTCAGCTACATTGACCTTGTTTCTTTGGACGACGATGAATGTGGCGTACACACAGAACGGGAACCCACTTGATGCCTTGCTGGATAGGTATGTCAAGTTGTCGCAAATATATTTGACCAAATGTAATCAATTTTGTCAACATACAATATAAATGTGTAATTCCAAATAAGGGGTAAATTCACAAATAGGCATAACAAATAGGGGCTAAATCACATGAACATTTCTGTCCTTTTTGTACAAAATCTAACACCCTTAGGGGAGGACGATGGAATAGGGGCAAACTGGTGCTTCGTTAATCACAGGGGTAAATTCATAAAGTCTAAAAAACAGGGGCAAAATCAAAAAGTTCGATACAAAACAGAGGTAAAAATGCAAGAGCCCCAAATCTACTTTGAAAGATCTTCTTTTCCTACTAAATTACACAAGAAATCGATGGATGAGGAATACTGGCCTACTGGGAGTATTCCAAAATGCACTTGATAGGAACTAATATGATTTGTATTTATTTTAATAAACTTGTTTTAAATTGTGTGTAATGACCTTTTCTGATGTGTGACAACATATGAACATAACATAGGATACAACTAATATGATTGCAACTTTTTTGAGAAATTAACAACTATTAGGTAGTATGCTCGTGCGTTGCTATGAGACAACAAATTTTTTTGTACTAAAAACACACATATCGCACGATAAGATAACACGGAGCCGCTTGACGTCGCCGGGAACAGGGACGACGATCGGCTACACCGGCGCCGCTGCTTTGCATGCACTGCACCGACTCGCCATGGCCACACCTAGCCACCGCACCGCCATCCTAGCCACCCTAAGCCAAACGGTGAGCCCCCACGCCTGCCACACTCTCCTGTATGCGCTCGCCACGGCCGACGTCGTGGTCTCTCTACCTGAGAGGCCCAAGGCCCTGCCTTTTCTCTGTCACGGTACACAGCATACACACACTCGCACAAGCACAAGCACGGCCTTGCTGAGCCCAAAACACTCGTGAACCGCCACGGCAAGCTCCGTTCCGGCCATCACAAGCCGGTAGAGACCCTAAAAGCCCCTGCGGCGAGCTTCGCCTCGCCGAAGGACATGCACTGCACGCAGCCGTGCCCAAAAAAGACCCCTAGGTTGTCAAATCGCGTACTCGCGTTCGCAACGCCAGGACGGCTGTGCATGGTGGTGAAGTAGCTGCATATTTTTTGAAAAAAATGACATGGAACAGTGTCACAATGGTAAGAGGGTCTGTCGTAAGATAAGGTAATATGTGAAAACAAAAGGAGCATCAAATTGGGGAAGATAGCCTGATGGAAGACATGCTTGATGCCCTAAAAGACCTTGAACTAAACATCTAGAGTTTACAGCTGAGCAGCAAGTCCGCTTTTGGTAAACCGTGATGGTAGAGTTCATTACTGGACCACATTTTTGTGGAGTCCAGTTCATTAATATAGTTCTTGGGACTGAGCGGACTGTGGACATTGGTGGTAGTAGCTTGAGCCATGCTTACTCTCCGTCTCAGATGCCAGGTGCCTGATGTTGTAAAATGTTTGAACCTGAATTTTTGGTCTTGATAGCAATGCTAAAGGCTGGGGTTCTTTCTACACCTATAGTTAGCAATGTAAACGGACGGAAAAACCTTATTTCTACTTCTGTTTCTATATTTTTTGGCAGAAACGGGATCGGATTCGGAAAATGCAGGTTTGAAAACGGAATCGGGATATGCAGATGCACGGAAACGAACAAATACGGATATAGAGCTGGAAAATTAAGTTAGAATAATATGATTAAATATTCATGAATATACATGAGCAAAGTCACAAATTAATATACACATACAAAGTTATTGGTCCAGTATTCACTAGCATGCCATGTGTTAACATGCATAATTGGTGATTAATAGGTTTATGAACATATTAATTTCTACACATCTCATGTAGATTTAAAACGAGACGAAAAACGGAATAAATACAGGTGAATTTCGGGTGAAAACGGGATCCCGTGGAAACGGACGGAAAACCCCTCTCCCATTACCGTAAATATGGAAACGGGACCCCGCAAATACGGAAACGAATGGACAAAAGTGGAAAACAGAATGGGTCAGGACGGGAATTTTTTCGTCCGTTTTCAACGCTACCTATAGTTGCTGATTTATGGCCTCTGGTTACAAAATGTGAATGGAGATTAGTAAGCATTTCTTCCTTCTTAAGCCAGGCTGGAAGATTGGAACTTACTAATGCTATTTTTAGTGCTTTACCTACTTTTGCAATGAGCACCTTTCTGCTGCCAAAGACTATCATTAAACAAATAGACAAGTATATAAAACATTGTTTGTGGAGGGGCTTTGATGTTAATAATAAGAAACCACCAAAGGCAGCTTGGCCTATGGTCTCTTTACCAAAAGAAGAGGGTGGCCTAGGTGTTCTGAATCTCAAAAGACAGAATGAATGTCTTCTATTGAAATTTTAACACAAATTTTTCAATAAATCTGATATTCCTTGGGTGAAGCTGATATGGGATGAACACTATTCAGATGGGAAATTGCCTAGACTCTCTAATAACTTGCAGAGTTCTTTTTGGTGGAGGGATATTTTAAAAGTTTTAGAGCAGTTCAAAGGTCTGGCTATGATTAATATTTCAGATGGGGCTTCAAGTTTGTTCTGGTTAGATCTCTGGGATGGCCACATTTTGCAGCAAACTTTTCCTGAATTATTATCATATTCGAAGAATGTCAATATTTCAGTAAAAGACATGAAGACATTAGGGTCACCTGTCTCACATTTTTACTTGCCTCTCTCTGCTGAAGCCTATGATCAGTTTGTTCAGTTAATAGGTATTCTTCAGAATCTTCAGCTTACCCATCACCCTGATCAGTGACATTATTTATGGGGTTCATTGCAATTCTCAACACATAATGCTTACAAGAGCTTAACTGGGTCTGCCCATGTTTACCCAGTGTTCAGGTGGTTATAGAAAACATCATGTCAGAATAAGAGGAAGTTCTTTTTCTCGTTAGTGCTTAAAGATAGAATTAGCACTAGGGAATTGCTCAGATGAAAGCACATGCATCTAGACAGTTATAATTGTGTTCATTGCACGGTGGCAGTTGAAGATCTTTTTCACCTATTTTTCCATTGTCCTCTAGCAGTTGCTTGCTGGTATACTCTTCAGCTCATTGTTCCAGCTACAAATGATATTTTTCAGATAATTGAATCTTTTAAGGTCCAACTTCATCTGCCCTTCTTCCTGGATATTATTATCACCGTGTGTTGGTCTATTTGGACATTCCGAAATGATGTCATCTTCAGAGGGATACCTGCTTCAGTGCAGATATGCAAGCAAAATTTTCATTTAGAGTTTGCCCTGTTTATTCTACGGGCAAAGGAAACATCTCGTTCAAATTTAGTTTCATGGCAAGAAGCCTTTGTGTAATCTTTCTCATTTTCTTTGTTAGTTTCTTTGTCTCTTAACTGTTGTATTCGGGAACTTTGTAAATAATCAATCAATAAAAGCACAGTAGGGGATCAAATCCCCTCCTGTTTTTCCTAAAAAAAATGCTAAGGGCTGGGGTTTCTCCTTGAAACTCAAAGAAGAATCATCTAATTGGGGATTTTGTAACTAAGACACATGAGATGATTAACTACGTACAACACTGCTTCCTAGAATTGGAAGTTACAGGATGAGAGAAGATGAACTTGCTCTGAACGTGACATGCAAGATAAACAAACCTGTTGGAGAAAAAATTATAGTAAAATAAAAAACTGTACATGAACTGTAATGAAACTACCTCAATGTGAAATGAAAGTTTTGAAATTCATAAATTCGGGAACACACCTACATTCTTTTCCTACCAGTAAGCAGGATTTTCTTCAGTGAAGGGATGATAAATAAAGTTCCATCGTCATTGTCTGGCATTATCAAATGCATCCTGTATCAAATATTTTTTATAAGAGGAACAACCCTTTGTGCCACATGGACTATTCATCAAGCCTTGCAGTTGCATATCTTGTTCTTCCATTTGTGGAACGCTTTAAAAAATGATTGATATTGTTGAATCATTTATATTCGCAATTCCTGCTGCTTGGTCCAGTTTGATTATGGGAAGTTGCATGAACTTGCTATTCTGGTAAGGCGTTTTATGTCAGAAGGGCATAGGGCCTTGATATTTACTCAAATGACTAAGAGTACATATATTATATGAGTATACATATTTACGTTTAGATAGATATAGAGAACTGTTCTGCAAAGCACACCAGTGTAGGGAGGATGAGGAGCACAAGGGCTAGAACATTAAGAGGAAAGAAGATCAAAGCACACAGAATCGCAGGTGCGGATCCAGAAAAGGACATTGGACGTGCACATGTACCTCTGATATCTTTGAAAGGGATACATGTATACACTTGTAATTAGATCAGATCTGAATACAAATATAGCCAGGGGCATACCTGTTGGGTGCTCCATGCCGATGGTTGCGGCCGTTCCACGCCTTGCTCAGCACCTTCACCAGCTCTGCATGACACCACAAAACCCCACCGACACACAGACGGACGAAAGCCCGCATCAGATTGAAACCATGGAAGAAGAGCTCTTTGAATTTCACAATATATTCTTGAATAGGCTGGAGGGTTCCACCATCCAGGAAAGAAGTACAGAACAAGTCATTCTCATGCATGAACACTTAATATTTTAACTGAAGTATATTTGCACTATGCAACTCAGACTTCTGAGTTTTCGCCTTGAAATAGATAGCAATTAGCAGCTATGCATTTTACCTAATACTTGTCGCAGATGAGAGCTGAATGGAAAGGATGAGTCCAGCATGTGTCATGGTAGTACGGCGCATTGTCTTATATTGAGCAAATTGAGCAAATTTACTATCTCTTTAGATCATCATTTAGTGAATATGCTGCCAATGGCACCCCACCTACACTCCAAATATTATTTGAAGAACAAACATAGAGTATTGGTTAGAGCTGAAATGCCTTGCTTATAATGTCATATCACACAGCCGATGCAGTAACAGTAAGAACTAAGAAGCATGATCCATGTAATTTTTGTTGAAAAGAGGATAGTTCAAGCACAATATAACTTATTTAATAACATAACATCTATAGGAATGTGCTTAACAAAAACCACACAAACAATTAGGACATATTTTCTATGCAATTTATCAAACTTTCGGTGCTCTATTTTTTTTTCCAAAGCTCAAATTAAGTTGAAAACAAAGCTGCAAATATTATACTCGTTTGCAGTTAATATTGACATGGCCAACTAACTGTGTCTTAAACAAATAAAAGTTCATGAAACATAACTCTAAGAATCAGCATTAGGGAGGAAGGAGATGGAAGAAAAAAAATCAATACTAGGAGGAGATCCAGCAGGGCACGGTGAGGTGCTTAAGTGAGAAGAGCCTTCAATCGTGAGAGCAATTACTTAACTGAGAAGATCCTTCAATCATGAATCAAAAGTACGGCCTGCATTGCAGTAAGAAGTTTTGTGATCAATTAAAAATACAAGTAGCAGCTCACAGCACTAATAGCGTGTTTGGTTTGCGTCGCCGCACGGTCAAGAATGATCCGATCCAAAAACAGAAGCTAGCCGCGTTGTTTGCCTCACCGGACGGAACCGTTCATCACCGACTAATCCCTCCACAAGTCATTTTCTGCGACCAACTGATTCCTCAGAAAGCGGCGGACGACCACGTTCTCCAGAAATCAAACGTCTATATGATCCTAGCCAATGAGGGATCGACTCATTCCGTATGTTATGGTTCTCTGAACCAAACACGCTATAAAGGAGTCATAGTTCAAAAATCCGTAATGAAACAAAAGAAAGGGGAAATTAGCAAACTGACTAATACAACAACTAATGCATGCATGGATGCAGGACACCAGGTCCTTGAACAATTCTGGTGATCTCGAACGAAGCACTAAGAAGATATGCCACCCACTCAGGAGTATTATAGGCTGTTTGGTTTGCGGCGTCAGCTGATCCGAAATGATCCGATCCTATATCCGAAGCTGGTAATATTGTTTGGTTCATAGTATGAAATCGCACCGTCCGTCGTAGAGTGCCTCCACGGAGAGATAATCGTAAGCCGACGCCCAGCAGCACAGGAGCATGCAGCGGCCAGCAGCAGAGCACAGAAGCATGCAGGGAAGCAGGCAGCAGGAACCGGCAACCAGCAGTACGTACAGGACCATGCACGCAAAGTGCAGCACAGGAGCAGGCACCCAGCGACGTCCAAGCCAAACCTGGCGGCGGCGGCGGCATAGCAACCCGACGGGAAACAGGGTAGATCGGAGGAGCGTACGCGAAGAAAGAGGGTAGATCGGAGGAGCGTACCCGACGGGAAACAGGGTAGACCGGGTGAAGAACGAGCTCAGCTTGCCGGCTTACGCTGCCGCCAGCCCGGCCTCCAAGACCACGATGGTGGCGGTCCGGGATTGGCGTGTCGCCTGCATGCGGATTTCCGCTGCCGCCCGCCCCACCTCCACGGTCACGATGGAGGCGGCGAGTTCTCGCGAGGGCGGCGCGAGGGAGTTCCCTGAGTTTGTACTGTGAGCGGTCGTGGGCAGGACGTCGGACAGAAGGGATCCCGGCTCCGCGGCGAGCGATCCGCGAGAAGGAGAGAAGGAACGCAGGGATCTCGGCGCGGGGGCGGGGTTACCTGATTTGGATCGGGACGGGCTAGCTCGGCGGCCAGAGCGAAGGGCGTTGGAACGTCTGGGAACAGATCGTGTTCACTCTGGAGGCGAGCGATCCGAGTGGGCGGGCGAGGAGGGTGCATTTCGGTGGCGGCGGCGGCTTCTGTGGGATGGTGTCGTGGTGCGTCGTGGTGTCCGGCGTCGTCGATGATGGCCTGGCTTGGATTCGCGTTCATGGCCTGGCGGCGTTGATCGAGGATGTGGGCGAGGTTTTGGGTTTGGATGCTCCTGGTGACGACGTGCCTGGTGGGCAGGGCGGAGAGGCGACGGGCGCTCCAGCGGTGTCGAGGCGGCAGGAGCAAGATGGGGCCTGGGCACGCAGGGCGTTGCGTCGGGCGTTGCTGGAGCCGTTAATTCCGCGAGTTTCTAATTTGAGCGATTACGGCATCACGGTCCCACCTGCCGGCGCCATTCTCCTCTACTCGCGGGATCGCACGTGGGAGAGGCAGAGTGACGACCCCAAGAAAAAATCGCACCATTCCGTTGTCTTAGCTCTGTTCTTTTTTATTGTGGGAGATTTGTTGCTAGCTATATATATATATATATATATATATATATATATATATATATATATATATATATATATATATATATATATATATATATATATATATATATATATATATATATATATATATATATATATATATATATATATATATATATATATATATATATATATAGTAGTATTGTTTGTTGGGATTAGAAGAAATTTAATGAAAGAGTTATTAGCTTCTAGAAGTACAAAAAAATTGGAATGAGTTGTTACATGTATTGAGTATAAGTATTGTGAGGAACCTTCGATTGGCTTGACCAAGTTAAGCTACCACTATTGGCTTGCACTTAACTCCACTGTACCAACCCGGTTGTCCTCTAGTAACACTACTCGTGTTAACCATTGTAGCAAGCCATTGTCCAGGATCATGTCACATAGGGACACATATAGCTCACACAAGTTCACTTGACATAAAACATAGTTAAGTCTTTGCAACATAAGTTCAAAGGTACATTAAGGTTGAGATAACACATTAAGGTTTACATCATTCAACAACACTACATTGGAAGTTTAACAACATAATGCGTAGACTATCCATGAGCCATGCATGCCAGACTCTAGGTTTACGACCGGTATAGTGACTTGCTAATATTCCTACTTTATTGAGTGATCGGGGGTACAGAAATAGCCTAGATAGGGGCGTCCTCACCTACAAAACAACTCAAAAGGGCACGGAGTACAGGATTGCACTTCCCGGGGCTTACCCAATTAATAACACAAAGTATTATTCAATTAGCATTAGTAAAAAGTTGGGTTTCTTAAATGGCATTCTGTGCGTAAAAGTAAATGTTGTATGTTAGCTATGTCTAAGCATAACAAGGTTCAAATCGCTACTACACTTAGACCTTTCACAGCCACATCGTAACCCCATTGCAGTCTAATAATTTTTATAAACATGCATCCCATATTATATTAATCAATCTTTATTAGATCATATCAACACAAAAATAAATAATTGTATACATGCATTAATCAATCTTCTGATGTGTCAGGCAGAGAGCTAAAGGTGTCCACGCCGGCAGGTCGGTAGCTACAGACGTGAAGGTGGCGCCGGCCGCTGGGGACCTGCAGATGAAGCTGCTAATCTTCTGATGTGTCAGGCAGAGAGCTGAAGGTGTCCAC
This sequence comes from Saccharum hybrid cultivar R570, assembly GCA_038087645.1. Taxonomy (NCBI): domain Eukaryota; kingdom Viridiplantae; phylum Streptophyta; class Magnoliopsida; order Poales; family Poaceae; genus Saccharum; species Saccharum hybrid cultivar. The sequence goes on along the minus strand of JAQSUU010000119.1, from coordinate 9,544,160 downwards.
GACGTCAGGTCGACAGCTACAGATGTGAAGGTGGCGCCGGCCGCCGGCCGCGTTCACGGCACGTGCTGTATGCGGAGGGCCGGAAGGAGGCGGTGGACTTCGTGATCTAGGACTACAGGAAGAGGAGGATTACGTGAGGGAAAATCCAATTTTGTTATTGATTCTTTAATATACGGCAAACCGCAAAAGCAATTCTAGGTGGTCGGGACTTGGGAGGGGTGACGTGGGTATGACGAGCGGGTTGGTTATTTGGTGAAAAAAAAAACACGGCGAGGAAGGGCGACGGAGTGGTTTTACATGGCAGGAACGCGTAAGACGCGACCATAAGACCTTTTTTACATACATGGCCCACCATTAGATTAACATCTGCCGTTAGATTTAAAGATATACATCATCTGAGGGTCCTCAAATAAGGTGGGTATGAAACTTTAGGTGAGAGCTATTTTTCAATTCCTTCCTTAGTATGTATGGGATGTTCCATGATATATTTAACTAAAATTGATTATTTTCTTTTTTTATTTTTATGTTTTGATTTTTTATTTCTTGTATTCCTTGAAATACATGTGATATTCGTGTAGTATACATGTGATTTTGCGTAATATACATGTGATGTTTCTATGTTCTATTTTTGATTATTTACCATGTATCTATTGGATGCTCCATAGTGTATTCTAAGATGTTCATGTAGTATAAATGTGATGTTCCATAATGTATATTTGATCATTTACATAGTACATGTACATGTGAGATGTTGTGTGGTATATTTTAGGTTGTTCTAGCTAGTAGCATCCATGTGATGTTCTTTTTTACTTTTATCTATTATGGGCCTTTTCTCTTTGTATTGTTTATGTTTTTCTTATGTTTTGTTCTATCTTTTTATTAACTTGTGACTTTCTATTTAAGTTTTTTCTAAATATTACATACAATTTGTAATTTATTTTTTTCCTGTTGGGGATTCAACCTTAGGCAACGCAGTCCCCGAAGCCAGCTGACAAATTTTTACAAGTGAAATACTTCAATCTTCGAGAGAGTATGACAAAGCCGCATGGAGAGAGAATCAAAGCCGAAGGCAGTTGACCAAAGATGTGCAGTATACTTCATGTAGAAGCGAAGCCAAAAATCTAAAGGTGAAGGATGTTGATCCACTTAATGTGTAGAAGCAAAGCTAATGGTAGACAGGAACACAGTGATCTGCAGTTCAATGTAGATCACGTCCTCCTCAAGCTGCAGCTATACACACAATCAACAGTGGCTAGCGGACCATTTCCCAAGCTGGTATATGAATACTTGGCCCATACAAAGTGCTGGTGCGTTGACTCAGTAGCCTATCGCCTTGACTTGCTAGAGGGCACCATGATCCATCATGTATTTCACATTGCACAACTAAAACTATTTGCTACAGATTACACACCGGTCTACGGCTCTCTATTAGTTACAACTGATCTGGAGGTGGCGGCAACAACACCACATGCTATCTTTGATCGACGCCTCGTCAGGAAGGGCAGCACCACCATTCCCCAAGCCAAGGTGCTATGCATGGATAGGTCTTCCAGAGTCGTCAGCCACTTGGGAAGATTGCTACATCCTCAACCAGCGCTTTCCAGTGGCTCAAGTTTTTTTTTTTTTTGGGGGGGGGGGGGGGGGGGGGGGGGGGAGGGGGGTGTGGGTTGTGGTTGTGGCGTATTGTTTGCTGGGGGTGGTTCACGGGTGACTCCGACAAGTGAAGCAAGAGGCGCACATGAGGAAAGCGTGTCCATAGTGACTTGGCATAGGCATATTTGCTTCCAGTACGTTTTCATTTATGTATCTGTCATGTTGGCCTAGGCGGCCAGTGAGTGTATCGGCACGTAAGTGCCCGAATCCTGTATCGAGAACTCATTCAGACAATTGCTAAGACAAACGTTCAGGCCGAGGCTGTCGTCGCCCGTGTTCTCATCCGTTCCTTGTACAGTTGTACTCGCTTAAGCGGTCACGTCGGCGGCGACTAGCCGGCGGTCAAGGGTGTGACAGGGCCTAATTAAACTTGCTCCCAAACTCGATGCTTTGTCAGGGTGCCGAAGCAACCGCGCCCCACGTCTGCTCTGCCTTGCAACAAACCAAACCTAAAAGCTGTAAACAAGAGATACGCATGCATCAGACGATAATTTTTCCTGCGTAATCCCGCACTCACTGACTGTACCTCCGCTGAAAACAACGGAGAAAATCCCCAGCCCACGGCGACAAGACGAGGCGAACAGAACAGGGAGGCAGGTGCATGTCACGGACCAAGCCACTGAGGTGAGTGCACTGCACTGCGGGACGAGGCGCCGGCCGGCGACGGAAATCGTCTGGGACAAGGAAATGCCGTGCAACTCGGCATCGCCGTTGCGTCAGCACTCAGCACATAGCAGCAGCCACAGGCCCACAGCACAAAAAAGCGCACAGCGGCAGCCACAGCAGTCAGCAGGTGCCTGACGGCGACGGCCGAGCTGATTGCTAACTCCGGACCGCCGTGGTCTCATCTGGAACAGGACAGCGTCGGTTGGTCCTGTCGATGATTGGCATTTTCCAAAGGATATCCTTGTTCAAGCCGGCCACCGTCTCATCTGGTCATCTGTGGCGTCGAGTCCGGCCGCGCGCGTCGCAGGTGGTTGTTGGGTTGAAACTAGCGACCGACTCATTTTATTTAGCACGGACTTTGGCAGTGGTAGAATTATAAATGCAGTGGTTAGTACCACTCTGAATGTGTCCCCTTTTGTTCACCTTCACCACCATTTCTTTGCAAAAAACAATCTCAGTCTGAACATGCTGCTGACGGTGGCAGTATCAGCTTCCTTGGGTATGTTGCAAGCAACCAGCTACCCCCATTTGATTAGTACTAGGGGGGACCCTGTGTTTCGCACGGGCGAAGATAGTTGCACAATGTATATAAAAAAAAGAGAGGATGGAACAGTGATAGGCGTGAGTGAACAGCACGGGGAGGGGAACAGTAACAGCACGTACTGTTTGCGTGATCGGGCACTGTAGAATGACGGTTAAGGATACTGTTCACAGAATCCGGTACTGTTGGGTTAACAGGTTATTACTGTTTGTCAACGGACCGAACTACAGGACCATATATTACTCTTGATGAATAGGGGAATGGGAGTGGGAAATACCCGTTACGGTGTAACTACAGTACCGATTACCACGTTTAAAGATCTATAGAGATTAGGGGGGTTTGATTTGCCCTGTTAAAGTTTAACAGGTACTATAGCACTTTCGTCTTATTTTACAATTAATGTCCAATCATGTACTAATTAGGCTTAATAGATTTGTCTCGTAAATTACTTTAATCTGTGCCGACATACATGTAATTAGTCTATATTTAGTACTTCATGCATGTACCGCAACATTTAACGTGACGTGTGTTAAAAAAAGCAGAGGCAACCAAACGATAGTCTATATTTAGTACTTTATCATAGTATTTGATGTGATGTATGTTAAAAAAACAGAGGCAACCAAACGGAGCCTTAGGATAAAGTATGTGGCGTTTTCGTATCGTTGGCCGCTGGTCAGCTTCGTAAGCAAACCCGTGGCAGTTCGAACGACCGTGCACCCAGTTTGTTTACTTTTGATGGCAGTAAGACCGGACTCCTCCAGTTCAGCCTGGAACCCTGGGAAAACAAGATCAGTGTCCCGGTGTTCCCCCAATTTTTCTTCTCCGAACTTTGCAGCAAAGGAATGGAAGGAAGACTCCTCCGGTTCAGCCTGGAACCCAGGGAAAACAAGAGAAGTCTCCAGGCGTTCCCACAATTTTTCTTCTCTGAACTTTGCAGCAAAGGAATGGAAGGATATTCCTGCTTTAGTGAGTCATTGCGCTGATCTAGCGTTTTTCTTCTCCGCTCACTTTCGACAACAACAATCTCACGCATCCTCGGTGCAAAGAGGGTCGATGCAGACAGGGACAGCAGACAGCTAGCCTCTGAGCAAGCAGGGTATTATAAATGTACTACAGCCAGTGGCGGAACCGGGGTAGGGGGCTAGCAGGGGCCGTGCCCCAGCACATTAGATTTATTTAAATACCTATATAAATATTTGTATTTATAGCACAAAAAATATTATTTTCGCCTATTTCTTTATTAAAATATGATGATTTTGGTTAGAAATAGTGTTGATTTTTTTGAAAATTTATTAAAACATTTAATTAGGTATATTTTATCACACTAAAAATGGGATCACATTTGTTTGGCTCACCTTAATTAAAATCGCTGGTTCCGCCTCTAACTACATCGTATCCGTTTTGTTCTGTCAACCAATTCAGCAATCTCGATTATTCGTATCGTATAGAAAAAACTCAACTTGGTCCTCTAATAATATACTAGCACCACTGTACAAGCAACATGGCTCGTCAGAAAACAGGTTCAGAATATAGTACGTACGCCTAAACAGCAGGAGTATATATTTGTGGCAAATAGGGCATATACAGATGTATTCGGACAGTCCCACTACTTATCCGGTTCAGTTCGGTCAACCAGATTCCATTATACGCCCTCCTAATGAAATATATGCCAAGCACGTTCGCAAAAGAAAAAAAATCCATTATACGCGTACAGAGACCTCTAAACTCAATCAGTCTGATATCTAACGACACTGCTACTACTACCACTGGTATATAACGTGATCCTGAAACAATCTCCTGAAAAATGGTACGACTGCTTCTGAAGCTTAAGGCCTTGTTGAGGGCGTGTTCACTTCCTATGTAAACCCAAAATATTTTCTCTTCCATCCATCATATCAAATATTTGGACATATGCATGGAGTATTAAATATGGGTAAAAAATAACTAATTACACAGTTTGTCTGTAAATGTCGAGATGAATCTTTTGAGCCTAGTTACTTTATGGTTGGATAATATTTGTCAAATAACAACGAAAAGTACTACAGGAACTTTTCACCTACTTTTCACCAACTAAACGTACCCTTAGCTGGTAGGTGAAAAGTTTTTGGGTGTCACATCGGATGTTTTATAAGATATCGGAAGGGGTGTTTGGATACTAATAAAAAACTAATTACATAACTCGTCTGGAAACCATGAGACGAATTTATTAAACCTAATTAATCCATCATTAGCACATGTGTGTTACTATAGCAATTATGGCTAATCATGACCTATTAGACTTAAAAGATTCGTCTCACGGTTTCCATGCAAACTATGCAATTAGTTTTTTTATCTACATTTAATGCTCCATGCATATGTCCAAACATTCGATGTGACGGGATGAAAAGTTTTTGGATAAAAACTAAACATGGCCTAAGTTTCTGAAGCTTCTGAAGCTTTATATTAAGTTTATGAAGTTTCTGAAACTTTATATTAAGCTTCTGAAGCTTCTGAGGAAATAATATAAAGTTTCAGCACGAATATGCTTCTGAAACTTTATATTATTTTTTTGAGCGTCTTAACGGTCTGAAATGTAAAAATTCAAAACTACAAAGTTGTAGATCTCATTGATAGCTACAACTTTGATATAAAAAATATTTTTATTTGAATCCATACAAAAAAAATGTATTATTTTTCTAAAGCGACAAACGCTAATACGCGATCATTTTGGTGTTGAAACTTTATATATTTTTTTTGAGCATCTTATCGTCGTCAAACGAAAAAACTCAAAACTAGAAAGTCGTAGATCTTGTCGAGATATACAATTTTCATATAAAAACCACTTCATCCGACGTCGTAGTGAAAAGTTATGATTTTTTTTAAAAGTTCAGTCTTATCACACCACTCCTGATGGCGCGACAAGACAATACTGTCACGCCAGTGGGAGTGGCGCGATGAGCTTTTCCACGTCGGAAACGCCGTCGAACGTGCCGTATCTTGCCGCGCCAACGTATGTGGCGCGACTACATTATTTGGGCTACCTAATGCAGAATATTTTCTGGAGCGGTTAATATTAAAATATTTATTAAAATGGATTATTTTTTTTAAAAAAAATCCTTCCTTTCTGCAAGTGGGGTGTGGGGGGGGGGGGGGGGGGGGGGGGGCGCGTACGTGAGGCCCGTGCAATTAGGGCGCTGTCTCCCCTTCTCCATTTCTATTTTCTAGGAGTGATCCGGACCGTTTCGTTCATCCTAGGCAATGCCATGACTATGGGCTATGGGTGGGGACTCAGGACTCGGGAGGACCGATCGATGTGCAAGTGCGACGCGACGACGAAACGGCGCATGAAACGTGTAGATGATCGAGACCCCGCCGGACTGCCTGTTGCACAGCACAAACGACTAAACGGAGCAAGAAACGCGAAGACGAAACGGAGGCCGATGCATGACGAAACTGGAGGCGGTGTCCCGTCGTCCCAGCACAGTAGATTTATTTAAATATCTATATAAATATTTATATTTATAGCACAAAAAATATTATTTTCACCTATTTCTTTATTAAAATATGATGATTTTGGTTAGAAATAGTGTTGATTTTTTTGAAAATTTATTGAAACATATAATTAGGTATATTTTATCATACTAAAAATACGATCATATTTATTTGGCTTCCCTTAATCAAAATCGCTGGTTCCGCTTCTGACTACAGCGTATCCGTTTTGTTCTGTCAACCAATTCAGCAATCTCGATTATTCGTATCGTATAGAAAAAACTCAACTTGGTCCTCTAATAATATACTAGCACCACTGTACAAGCAACATGGATGGCTCGTCAGAAAACAGGTTCAGAATATAGTATGTACGCCTAAACAGCAGGAGTATATATTTGTGGCAAATAGGGCATATACAGATGTATTCGGACAGTCCCACTACTTATCCGGTTCAGTTCGGTCAACCAGATTCCATCATACGCCCTCCTAATGAAATATATGCCAAGCACGTTCGCAAAAGAAAAAAAAAATCCATTATACGCGTACAGAGACATCTAAACTCAACCAGTCTGATATCTAACGACACTGCTACTACTACCACTGGTATATAACGTGATCCTGAAACAATCTCCTGAAAAATGGTACGACTGCCAGTCTGCCATGTGCTACGAGACAACCTTTGAGCTGCATCGCATGTGCGATTAATCGCCCATGGTTGTTCCTTCTGCAAGGGGGGACGTGTGAGGCCCGTGCAATTAGGGCGCTGTCTCCTCCCCTTCTCCATTTCTATTTTCTAGTGATCCAGATCGTTCGTTCATCCAAGGCAATGCCATGACTAAAAGGCGCAAGAAACGTGTAGATCGATGATCGAGGCCCCGCCGGACTGCCTGTTGCACACGCACAGACGACGAAACGGAGCAAGAAACGCGAAGACGAAACGGAGGCCGATGCATGACGAAACTGGAAGCGGTGGCCCGTCGTCCCATCCGGATCGATCCGCCGCTGTCGTCCCACGGCCCACGGGGCACGGACGCCAAATCAGTCTGCCACGCACAGCCACAGAATAATCAACGCCGCGCCGTGCCGAGGACTGCGTCCAAGCTCGGCGGCCCCGATTATCCGGCATGTGTAGCAGTTCGCCCACGCTGCATAAACAACTCTATCTCGACGCTCCCGTCTTAACAGCCGGGGAAGCTGGCTGGCGTCTTGCTTGCTTGTCCTCGCACGTTCTTCTTTTCCTACCCCGTCGTCGCCTTCCTCCCCGGTGGTTCCTTCCAGAGCTCCTCCAGTCTTGGCCGACAGGTTCATCTCCCTGCCTATAAGTACGGGCTCGTAGTGTGCTCCCATTTCATCACGACAGAACAACACTACTCATCGCTCACCAACTTGCAGATTAAGCAAGCAGCAGGTCGTCCACTCACTGACCGGTCATGGCGAGGATCCACCTCTACGTCGCCGCGGCCTGCGCCGCGGTCCTCGCGCTCGCCGCCCCGGCCCTCGCCGGCGACCCCGACATGCTCCAGGACGTCTGCGTCGCTGACTACGCCTCCCGTGAGTAGAAACCTATCGGTCCCGGTCTTCTCAAGTTTCTTGCCACTTTTCCTGGCTTGCTTGCTTCTTGTTCTTGTCCTGGTCTTCTTGTCGTCGGCCGGTTATATATGTATGTATCGACAATCGACTTGCCGCTGACCCATGCGCGCGTGCACCGTGCAGCGGTCAAGCTGAATGGGTTCCCGTGCAAGGCGAACATCTCGGCGGACGACTTCTTCTTCGACGGGCTGAGGAACCCCGGCAACACCAACAACGCGGCGGGCTCCCTGGTGACGGCGGCCAACGTGGAGAAGTTCCCGGGCGTCAACACGCTGGGTGTCTCCATCGCGCGCATCGACTACGCCCCGGGCGGGCAGAACCCGCCGCACACGCACCCGCGCGCCACCGAGATCATCTTCGTCCTCGAGGGCACGCTCGAGGTCGGCTTCATCACCACCGCCAACACGCTCTTCACCAAGACCCTCACCAAGGGGGACGTCTTCGTCTTCCCGCGTGGCCTCGTCCACTTCCAGCAGAACAGGGGGTACGGCCCCGCCGCCGTCGTCGCCGCCTTCAACAGCCAGCTCCAGGGCACGCAGCAAATCGCCATGACGCTCTTCGGCGCCACGCGGCCCGTGCCCACCGACATCCTCGCCAAGGCCTTCCGGATCGGCAACGGGGAGGTGGAACACATCAAGGCAAACTTCGCGCCCAAGTAGAAGAGCAGGCAGCGTCTTCGTCCAATATATGTCTGCATTCGTGATTTCTCAATAAATCCCGCCGTTAGTGATCGGAGTGTGCAGTTCGATTTGTTCATCTTCGGTTTGGTTCGAGACATTGCTCACCACGCTTGTTGCTGCTAATTTGTGTGTGGAGCAATTGCTTGTCCTCCTATAAATAAGATAATCAGTTTTATTTAGCTTGCGTTACTTTGACTTGGTTCTTGTTAAGCGTGCACGTGTCCGACAAAAATGACAAGTTATTATGAATAATGCTTAATCTGTGCTTGCAAATTGTTTGAGAAATTAATAACAATGATTCGCGGACGCCTTTGGCTGTCCTTTTTCCACAACTACAGTTTCAGTGTCATCAGGCCATAAAGTCAATGGTTACAAGATCGAGGTTTTAGGCTTATAGAAACAGGGATCTTTATTATTATTATTTTTTCTTTTTGAAATGGGAAGTTCTACCCAGTCCAGCCATGGAAAACATATTTGAATTTAAGAAAAGATAAATTTTGTAAGACCAATAACTAGTTAAATTATATACTTCTATCCAAAGTAATTTTAAGATGAAGTAGCTTTTGTAGTAATAGACAATACATTGTGACGAAAATTTAAAATCAAAATCTACTTTGAACGACTGCTAAATTACACAATATAAGTCTATGGATGAGGAGTATTGGCCTATCGGGAGTATTCCAAAATGTACTTAGGAACTAAACACAATTTACACACACCAGCCATTTAATAATTGTAGTTATTTTAATAAACTTGTTTTAAATTATGTGTAAGGACCTTTTCTGATGTGTGATAGCAACTGAACATGACATAGTGTACAACTAATATGATTGCAATTTATTTGAGAAATTAACAACTATTTGTTGCTAGCGCTATATAGTACTACGCGTGTTGACCATTTTAGCAAGCCATTGTCCAGGATCATGTCACATAGGGACACATATAGCTCACTCAAGTTCACTTGACATAAAACATAGTTAAGCCTTTGCAACATAAGTTCAAAGGTACATTAAGGTTGAGATAACACCTTAAGGTTTACATCATTCAACCACACTACATTGGAAGTTTAACAACATAATGCATAGACTGTCCACGAGCCATGCATGCCAGACTCTAGGTTTATGACCGGTATAGTGACTTGCTAATACTCCTATTCTGTTGAGGCAGGGGCCATAAAATCAACGGCTGACAAGATCGAGGTTCTACCGTTCTAGCGGTTTTTGAAATGGGAAGTTCTATCTAGTCCAATAATGGAAAACATATTTGATTTTAAGAGACGACAAGGGCAAATTCACAGTTCAAATACACAACAAGGGCAAGAACACAATTTTCCCTTAAATTTATGTCACAATGTATTGTCTGTTACTATGAAAGCTACTTCATCTTAAAACCACTTTGGATAGAAGTATATAATTTGAATAGTTATTGGTTTTACAAAATGGGAAAATTATGTTCTTGCCCTTGTCCAGTATTCCAATTGTGAATTTGCCCTTGCTTTTTCAACTTTGTGTTTTTACCCTCGTTATTTTGAAATGAACTCTTTGTTTGCCCTGGCTTTGGTTGTCCGTTAGATGGACAGGGAATAAATGAATTTAAAAATTCCAAAGCTAGAAAAGCAAAGGCGAAATGACCACACTGCCCTTTATCCTCATCTGGCTCTTCCTCATCCAAAACAGACTGCATCGAGCGGGCGGCATCGGGAGCGGGTGTATTGGGTAGGCTCCGTCGGCAGCGGTGCATCTGGCCTAGGCACGCGGTGCGGCGGCGCCTCCCGGCCTCTCGGCCCGTGCGCGGCGGCTGTTTCAGGGCGAGGGGGCGCACGCGGCTCTCGTCGTGCGCACCCGGGGCAGCGACTGTGTCCGGCCGTGAGTTCCGGCGATGCCCCGCCCGCCCGCCGTGCGGGCTTCCTCCCCTCCCTCCGCGTCCTCCACACGCTCCACCTCACACACCACCAGGGCCTCCTCCTTAGCAGCCTCCGCACAAGGACCAAGCTGCTCAGCTGCTATGCGTCACTGGGCGACCTCGCTTCCGCGCGGATGGTGTTCAATGGCACCCTATGCCCGGATGTGTACTCCTACGTGGTCATGCTCTGGGGTCTAGTCCAAATGGAGCGCCATGCAGAAGTTGTCGTGCTGCACCAGGACATGCGGTGGCGGCGGCGACCCTGTCCCGAGGCGCAGGACGACTTCGTGCTGTCGCTAGCGCTCAAGGCCTGCATTAGGTCCGCGGAGTACGGGTACGGGTGTGGCGTGCACGGCTTCGTGTTGAACAACTTTTGGTCGACACGTACGTGAAAGCCAGGACTTGGAGTGCGCCCGGAAGGTGTTCGAGAGAATTCCCGGACGAAATGTGGTGTCGTGGACCTCGATGCTCAGCGGGTGCGCCCAGAATGGTTTTGCTGCAGACGGATCAGGGATCAAACAAGGCTTAATGTCTAACTCATTTATCAGTGCAGCCTTGCTAGATATGTATGTCAAGTGTGGGGATCTAGAGGATGCCCGGTGTGTGTTCGATGAGCTCAGCTACAATGACCTTGTTTCTTTGGACGACGATGAATGTGGCGTACACACAGAACGGGAACCCTCTTGATGCCTTGCTGGATATGTATGTCAAGTTGTGCCAAATATATTTGACCAAATGTAATCATTTTTGTCAACATACAATATAAATGTGTAATTCCAAATAAGGGGTAAATTCACAAATAGGCATAACAAATAGGGGCTAAATCACATGAACATTTCTGTCCTTTTGTACAAAATCTAACACCCTTAGGGGAGGACGATGGAATAGGGGTAAACTGGTGCTTCGTTTTGAAATCGTAGGGGTAAATTCATAAAGTCTAAAAAACAGGGGCAAAATCAAAAAGTTCGATACAAAACAGAGGTAAAAATGCAAGAGCCCCAAATCTACTTTGAAAGATCTTCTTTTCCTACTAAATTACACAAGAAATCGATGGATGAGGAATACCGGCCTACTGAGAGTATTCCAAAATGCACTTGATAGGAACTAATATGATTTGTATTTATTTTAATAAACTTGTTTTAAATTGTGTGTAATGACCTTTTCTGATGTGTGACAACATATGAACATAACATAGGATACAACTAATATGATTGCAACTTTTTTGAGAAATTAACAACTATTAGATAGTATGCTCGTGCGTTGCTATGAGACAACAAATTTTTTTGTACTAAAAACACACATATCGCACGATAAGATAACACGGAGCCGCTTGACGTCGCCGGGAACAGGGACGACGATCGGCTACACCGGCGCCGCTGCTTTGCATGCACTGCACCGACTCGCCATGGCCACACCTAGCCACCGCACCGCCATCCTAGCCACCCTAAGCCAAACGGTGAGCCCCCACGCCTGCCACACTCTCCTGTATGCGCTCGCCACGGCCGACGTCGTGGTCTCTCTACCTGAGAGGCCCAAGGCCCTGCCTTTTCTCTGTCACGGTACACAGCATACACACACTCGCACAAGCACAAGCACGGCCTTGCTGAGCCCAAAACACTCGTGAACCGCCACGGCAAGCTCCGTTCCGGCCATCACAAGCCGGTAGAGACCCTAAAAGCCCCTGCGGCGAGCTCCGCCTCGCCGAAGGACATGCACTGCACGCAGCCGTGCCCAAAAAAGACCCCTAGGTTGTCAAATCGCGTACTCGCGTTCGCAACGCCAGGACGGCTGTGCATGGTGGTGAAGTAGCTGCATATTTTTGAAAAAAATGACATGGAACAGTGTCACAATGGTAAGAGGGTCTGTCGTAAGATAAGGTAATATGTGAAAACAAAAGGAGCATCAAATTGGGGAAGATAGCCTGATGGAAGACATGCTTGATGCCCTAAAAGACCTTGAACTAAACATCTAGAGTTTACAGCTGAGCAGCAAGTCCGCTTTTGGTAAACCGTGATGGTAGAGTTCATTACTGGACCACATTTTTGTGGAGTCCAGTTCATTAATATAGTTCCTGGGACTGAGCGGACTGTGGACATTGGTGGTAGTAGCTTGAGCCATGCTTACGCTCCGTCTCAGATGCCAGGTGCCTGATGTTGTAAAATGTTTGAACCTGAATTTTTGGTCTTGATAGCAATGCTAAAGGCTGGGGTTCTTTCTACACCTATAGTTAGCAATGTAAACGGATGGAAAAACCTTATTTCTACTTCTGTTTCTATATTTTTTGGCAGAAACGGGATCGGGTTCGGAAAATGCAGGTTTGGAAACGGAATCGGGATATATAGATGCACGGAAACGAAAAATACGGATATAGAGCTGGAAAATTAAGTTAGAATAATATGATTAAATATTCATGAATATACATGAGCAAAGTCACAAATTAATATACACATACAAAGTTATTGGTCCAGTATTCACTAGCATGCCATGTGTTAACATGCATAATTGGTGATTAATAGGTTTATGAACATATTAATTTCTACACATCTCATGTAGATTTAAAACGAGACGAAAAACAGAATAAATACAGGTGAATTTCGGGTGAAAACGGGATCCCGTGGAAACGGACGGAAAAACCCCTCTCCCATTACCGTAAATATGGAAACGGGACCCCGCAAATACGGAAACGAACGGACAAAAGTGGAAAACAGAATGGGTCAGGACGGGAATTTTTCCATCCGTTTTCAACGCTACCTATAGTTGCTGATTTATGGCCTCTGGTTACAAAATGTGAATGGAGATTAGTAAGCATTTCTTCCTTCTTAAGCCAGGCTGGAAGATTGGAACTTACTAATGCTTTTTTTAGTGCTTTACCTACTTTTGCAATGAGCACCTTTCTGCTGCCAAAGACTATCATTAAACAAATAGACAAGTATAGAAAACATTATTTGTGGAGGGGCTTTGATGTTAATAATAAGAAACCACCAAAGGCAGCTTGGCCTATGGTCTCTTTACCAAAAGAAGAGGGTGGCCTGGGTGTTCTGAATCTCAAAAGACAGAATGAATGTCTTCTATTGAAATTTTAACACAAATTTTTCAATAAATCTGATATTCCTTGGGTGAAGCTGATGTGGGGTGAACACTATTCAGATGGGAAATTGCCTAGACTCTCTAATAACTTGAAGAGTTCTTTTTGGTGGAGGGATATTTTAAAAGTTTTAGAGCAGTTCAAAGGTCTGGCTATGATTAATATTTCAGATGGGGCTTCAAGTTTGTTCTGGTTAGATCTCTGGGATGGCCACATTTTGCAGCAAACTTTTCCTGAATTATTATCATATTCGAAGAATGTCAATATTTCAGTAAAAGACATGAAGACATTAGGGTCACCTGTCTCACATTTTCACTTGCCTCTCTCTGTTGAAGCCTATGATCAGTTTGTTCAGTTAACAGGTATTCTTCAGAATCTTCAGCTTACCCATCTCCCTGATCAGTGACATTATTTATGGGGTTCATTGCAATTCTCAACACATAATGCTTACAAGAGCTTAACTGGGTCTGCCCATGTTTACCCAGTGTTCAGGTGGTTATAGAAAACATCATGTCAGAATAAGAGGAAGTTCTTTTTCTCGTTAGTGCTTAAAGATAGAATTAGCACTAGGGAATTGCTCAGATGAAAGCACATGCATCTAGACAGTTATAATTGTGTTCATTGCACGGTGGCAGTTGAAGATCTTTTTCACCTATTTTTCCATTGTCCTCTAGCAGTTGCTTGCTGGTATACTCTTCAGCTCATTGTTCCAGCTACAAATGATATTTTTCAGATAATTGAATCTTTTAAGGTCCAACTTCATCTGCCCTTCTTCCTGGATATTATTATCACCGTGTGTTGGTCTATTTGGACATTCCGAAATGATGTCATCTTCAGAGGGATACCTGCTTCAGTGCAGATATGCAAGCAAAATTTTCATTTAGAGTTTGCCCTGGTTATTCTACGGGCAAAGGAAACATCTCGTTCAAATTTAGTTTCATGGCAAGAAGCCTTTGTGTAATCTTTCTCATTTTCTTTGTTAGTTTCTTTGTCTCTTAACTGTTGTATTCGGGAACTTTGTAAATAATCAATCAATAAAAGCACAGTAGGGGATCAAATCCCCTCCTGTTTTTCCTAAAAAAAATGCTAAGGGCTGGGGTTTCTCCCTGAAACTCAAAGAAGAATCATCTAATTGGGGATTTTGTAACTAAGACACATGAGATGATTAACTACGTACAACACTGCTTCCTAGAATTGGAAGTTACAGGATGAGAGAAGATGAACTTGCTCTGAACGTGACATGCAAGGTAAACAAACCTGTTGGAGAAAAAATTATAGTAAAATAAAAAACTGTACATGAACTGTAATGAAACTACCTCAATGTGAAATGAAAGTTTTGAAATTCATAAATTCGGGAACACACCTACATTCTTTTCCTACCAGTAAGCAGGATTTTCTTCAGTGAAGGGATGACAAATAAAGTTCCATCGTCATGAACTGGCATTATCAAATGCATCCTGTATCAAATATTTTTTATAAGAGGAACAACCCTTCGTGCCACATGGACTATTCATCAAGCCTTGCAGTTGCATATCTTGTTCTTCCATTTTTGGAACGCTTTAAAAAATGATTGATATTGTTGAATCATTTATATTCGCAATTCCTGCTGCTTGGTCCAGTTTGATTATGGGAAGTTGCATGAACTTGCTATTCTGTTAAGGTGTTTTATGTCAGAAGGGCATAGGGCCTTGATATTTACTCAGATGACTAAGAGTACATATATTGTATGAGTATACATATTTACGTTTAGATAGATATAGAGAACTGTTCTGCAAAGCACACCAGTGTAGGGAGGATGAGGAGCACAAGGGCTAGAACATTAAGAGGAAAGAAGATCAAAGCACACAGAATCGCAGGTGCGGATCTAGAAAAGGACATTGGACGTGCACATGTACCTCTGATATCTTTGAAAGGGATACATGTATACACTTGTAATTAGATCAGATCTGAATACAAATATAGCCAGGGGCATACCTGTTGGGTGCTCCATGCCGATGGTTGCGGCCGTTCCACGCCTTGCTCATCACCTTCACCAGCTCTGCATGACACCAGAAAACCCCACCGACACACAGACGGACGAAAGCCCGCATCAGATTGAAACCATGGAAGAAGAGCTCTTTGAATTTCACAATATATTCTTGAATAGGCTGGAGGGTTCCACCATCCAGGAAAGAAATACAGAACAAGTCATTCTCATGCATGAACACTTAATATTTTAACTGAAGTATATTTGCACTATGCAACTCAGACTTCTGAGTTTTCGCCTTGAAATAGATAGCAATTAGCAGCTATGCATTTTACCTAATACTTGTCGCAGATGAGAGCTGAATGGAAAGGATGAGTCCATCATGTGTCATGGTAGTACGTCGCATTGTCTTATATTGAGCAAATTGAGCAAATTTACTATCTCTTTAGATCATCATTTAGTGAATATGCTGCCAATGGCACCCCACCTACACTCCAAATATTATTCGAAGAACAAACATAGAGTATTGGTTAGAGCTGAAATGCCTTGCTTATAATGTCATATCACACACAGCCGATGCAGTAACAGTAAGAACTAAGAAGCAGGATCCATGTAATTTTTGTTGAAAAGAGGATAGTTCAAGCACAATATAACTTATTTAATAACATAACATCTATAGGAATGTGCTTAACAAAAACCACACAAACAATTAGGACATATTTTCTATGCAATTTATCAAACTTTCGGTGCTCTATTTTTTTTTCTCCAAAGCTCAAATTAAGTTGAAAACAAAGCTGCAAATATTATACTCGTTTGCAGTTAGTATTGACATGGCCAACTAACTGTGTCTTAAACAAATAAAAGTTCATGAAACATAACTCTAAGAATCAGCATTAGGGAGGAAGGAGATGGAAGAAAAAAAAATCAATACCAGGAGGAGATCCAGCAGGGCACGGTGAGGTGCTTAAGTGAGAAGAGCCTTCAATCATGAGAGCAATTACTTAAGTGAGAAGATCCTTCAATCATGAATCAAAAGTATGGCCTGCATTGCAGTAAGAAGTTTTGTGATCAATTAAAAATAAAAGTAGCAGCTCACAGCACTAATAGCGTGTTTGGTTTGCGTCGCCGCACGGTCAAGAACAAAGAACGATCCGATCCAAAAACCGAAGCTAGCCGCGTTGTTTGCCTCACCGGACGGAACCATTCATCACCGACTAATCCCTCCACAAGTCATTTTCTGCGACCAACTGATTCCTCAGAAAGCGGCGGATGACCACGTTGTCCAGAAATCAAACATCTATCCGATCCTAGCCAATGAGGGATCGACTCATTCCGCATGTTATGGTTCTCTGAACCAAACACGCTATAAAGGAGTCATAGTTCAAAAATCCGTAATGAAACAAAAGAAAGGGGAAATTAGCAAACTGACCAATACAACAACTAATGCATGGATGCAGGACACCATTTCCTTGAACAATTCTGGTGGTCTCGAACGAAACATTAAGAAGAGATGCCACCCACTCAGGAGTATTATAGGCTGTTTGGTTTGCGGCGTTAGATGATCCGACCCTATATCCGAAGCTGGTAATATTGTTTGGTTCATAGTATGAAATCGCACTGTTCGTCATAGAGGAGAGATAATCGTAAGCCGACGCCCAGCAGCACAGGAGCATGCAGCGGCCAGCAGCAGAGCACAGAAGCATGCAGGGAAGCAAGCAGCAGGAACCGGCAACCAGCAGTACAGGACCATGCACGCAAAGTGCAGCACAGGAGCAGGCACCCAGCGACGTCCAAGCCAAACCTAGAGGCGACGGCGGCGGCCGGCAGGAAGCATGGCGGCGGCGGCAGCATAGCAACCCGACGGGAAACAGGGTAGATCGGAGGAGCGTACCCGACGGGAAACAGGGTAGACCGGGTGAAGAACGAGCTCAGCCTGCCGGCTTACGCTGCCGCCAGCCTGGCCTCCAAGACCACGACGGCGGCGGTCCGGGATTGGCGTGTCGCCTGCGAATTTCCGCTGCCGCCCGCCCCACCTCCACAGCCACGATGGAGGCGGCGAGTTCTCGCGAGGGCGGCGCGAGGGAGTTCCCTGAGTTTGTACTGTGAGCGGTCGTGGGCAGGACATCAGACAGAAGGGATCCTGGCTCCGCGGCGAGCAATCCGCGAGAAGGAGAGAAGGAACGCAGGGATATCGGCGCGGGGGCGGGGTTACCTGATCTGGATCGGGACGGGCTGGCTCGGCGGCCAGAGCGAAGGGCGTTGGAACGTCTGGGAACAGAGGAGGCGAGCGATCCGAGTGGGCGGGCGAGAAGGGTGCGTTCCGGCGGCGACGGCGGCTTCTGTGGGATGGCGTCGTGGTGCGTCGTGGTGTCCGGCGTCGTCGATGATGGCCTGGCATGGATTCGCGTTCATGGCCTGGCGGCGTCGATCGAGGATCTGGGCGAGGTTTTGGGTTTGGATGCTCCTGGTGACGACGTGCTTGGTGGGCAGGCCAGCGGCGTTAGTGGGCAGGGCGGAGAGGCGACGGGCGCTCCAGTGGTGTCGAGGCGGCAGGAGCAAGATGGGGCCTGGGCAGTGGGCACGCAGGGCGTTGCGTGGGGCGTTGCTGGAGCCGTTAATTCCGCGAGTTTCTAATTTGAGCGATCACAGCATCATGGTCCCACCTGCCGGCGCCATTCTCCTCTACTCGTGGGATCGCACGTGGGAGAGGCAGAGCGACGACATCACGAGGTTGGGTTTCTTAAATGGCATTAGTAAAAAGTTGGGTTTCTTAAATGGCATTCTGTGCGTAAAAGTAAATGTTGTATGTTAGCTATGTCTAAGCATAACAAGGTTCAAATCGCTACTACACTCAGATCTTTCACAGCCATATTGTAACCCCCATCGCAGTCTAATAATTTTTATAAACATACATCCCATATTATATTAATCAATCTTTATTAGATCGTAATCAATCTTTATTAGATCATATCAGCACAAAAATAAATAATTGTATACATGCATTAATCAATCTTCTGATGTGTCAGGCAGAGAGCTGAAGGTGTCCACGCCGGCAGGTCGGCAGCTACAGACGTGAAGGTGGCGCCGGCCGCTGGGGACCCGCAGATGAAGCTGCTAATCTTCTGATGTGTCAGGCATTGAGCTGAAGGTGTCCATGACGGCAGGTCGACAGCTACAGATGTGAAGGTGGCGTCGGCCGCGTTCACGGCACGTGCTGTATGCGGAGGCCGGAAGGAGGCGGTGGACTTCCTGATCTAGGACTACAGGAAGAGGAGGATTACGTGAGGGAAAATCCAATTTTGTTATTGATTCTTTAATATAGGGCAACCGCGAAAGCAATTCTGGGTGGTCGGGACTCGGGAGGGGCGACGTGGGTACGGCGAGCGGGTTGGTTATTTGGTGAAAAAAACATGGCAAGGGAGGGTGACGGAGTGGTTTTACGTGGCAGGAACGCGTAAGACACGACTATAAGACCTTTTTTACATACATGGCCCACCATTAGATTAACATCTGCCGTTAGATTTAAAGATATACATCATCTGAGGGTCCTCGAATAAGGTGGGTATGAAACTTTAGGTGAGAGCTATTTTTCAATTCCTTCCTTAGTATGTATGGGATGTTCCATGATATATTTAACTCAAATTGATTTTTTTTCATTTTTATGTTTTACTTTTTTATTTCCTGTATTCCATGAAATACATGTGATATTCGTGTAGTATACATGTGATGTTTGCGTAGTATACATGTGATGTTTCTATATTCTATTTTTGATTATTTACCCTGTATCTATTGGATGTTCCATAGCATATTCTAGGATGTTCATGCACTATAAATGTGATGTTTCATAATGTATATTTGATCATTTACATAGTACATATACATGTGAGATGTTGTGTGGTATATTTTAGGTTATTCTAGTAGTATCCATGTGATGTTTTTTTACTTTTATCTATTATGGGCCTTTTCTCTTTGTATTATTTATGTTTTCCTTATGGTTTGTTCTATCTTTTTATTAACTTTGACTTTCTATTTAAGTTTTTTCTAAATATTACATAGAATTTGTAATTTATTTTTTCCTGTTAGGGATTCAACCTCAGGCAACGCAGTCCCCAAAGCCAGCTGACAAATTTTTACAAGTGAAATACTTCAATCTTTGAGTTATTCTTGTTAAACAGGAACAACTTCGTTCGAAGCAGCATTTGTGGGATCTTCGAGAGAGTTTGACAAAGCCGCATGGAGAGAGAAGCAAAGCCGAAGGCAGTTGACCAAAGATGTGCAGTATACTTCATGTAGAAGCGAAGCCAAAAATCTAAAGGTGAAGGATGTTGATCCACTTAATGTGTAGAAGCAAAGCTAATGGTAGACAGGAACGCAGTGATCTGCAGTTCAATGTAGATCACGTCCTCCTCAAGCTGCAGCTATACACATAATCGACAGTGGCTAGCAGACCATTTCCCAAGCTGGTATATGAATACTTTGGCCCATACAAAGTGCTGGTGCGTAGATTCCGTAGCATTTTCGTTTGTATTTGTCAATTAGTGTTTAATCATAGACTAATTAGGCTTAAAAGATTTGTCTTGTGGTTTTCTACCAAACTGTGTACTTATTTTTTTTTGTCTTCATTCAATGCTCCATGCATATGTCCAAACATTTGATGTGACGAAAAATTTTGAACATTTTTTAGAGCTAAACATGGCCTAACTCCGGACCGCCGTGGCCTCATCTGGAACAGGACAGCGTCGGTTGGTCCTGTGGATGATTGGCATTTTCCAAGGGATATCCTTGTTCAAGCCGGCCACCGTCTCATGCATCTCTGTGGCGTCGAGTCCGGCCGCGCGCGTCGCAGGTGGTTGTTGGGTTGGTGAAGCTAGCGACCGACTCATTTTATTTAGCACGGACTTTGGCAGTGGTAAAATTATAAATGCAGTGGTTAGTACCACTCTGAATGTGTCCCCTTTTGTTCACCTTCACCACCATTTCTTTGCAAAAAACAATCTCAGTTTGAACATGCTGCTGACGGTGGCAGCATCAGCTTCCTTGGGTATGTTGCAAGCAACAAGCTACCACATTTGATTAGTATTAGTCTTAGGATAAAGTATGTGGCGTTTTCGTATCGTTGGCCGCTGGTCAGCTTCGTAAGCAAACTCGTGGCAGTTCGAACGACAGGTGCACCGTCAGTTTGGCCTGGTTTAGTTAGCAAAAATTTTCGTTTTCTACATTAAAATGACATGTTTAGACATATGCATGAAGTACTAAACGAAGAAAAAAAACTAATTACACAGTTCTCGAAGAAATCGCGAGACGAATCTTTTAAGTCTAATTAGCCCATGAAAAGTCTTAAGTGCTACATAATCCACATGTGCTAATGATGGATTAATTAGTATCATTAGATTTATCTCGCAGTTTCCTAACGGGTTCTGTAATTTGTTTTTTTTATTAGTATCCGAAAACCCCTCCCGACAACCTTCCGACGCATCCGATGTGATATTTTCTCAAAAACTTTTCACGAACTAAACAGGCCCTTTGTTTACTTTTGATGGCAGTAAGATGGGACTCCTCCAGTTCAGCCTGGAATCCTGGGAGAAACAAGAGAAGTGTCCCGGTGTTCCCCCCAAATTTTCTTCTCCGAACTTTGCAGCAAAGGAATTTGACTCCTCCGAATCAGACGGGAACCCTGCGAAAACAAGAGAAATCTCCCGTTGTTGCCCCAGTTTTTCTTCTCCGGACTTGGCAGCAAAGGAACGAAAGGATATTCCTAGTTGAAGGAGTCATCGCGCTGATCTACCGGTTTTTCTTCTCCCATCACTTTCGACATAGGGGGTGTTTCCCCGTCACCTCGAATGTTTGACACAGGTATGAAATATTAAATGTAAATGAAAAAATAACTAATTATACATATTGCGATAAATTTACGAGACAAATTTTTTAAACCTAATTAATCCATAATTTGATAATGTTGTGCTACAATAAACATATGCTAATGATAGATTAATTAGGCTTAATAAATTCATCTCTCGATTTCTAGACAAATTATGTAATTAGTTTTTTTATTAATACCCAAATACCCCTTTTTGACATTCTGTAAAACATCAGATATAACACCTTAAATTTTTCGCCCGAGCAAATAAACACCCCAGTCTCACCCATCCTCGGTGCAAAGAAGATCCATGCAGACAGGGACAGCAGACAGCTAGCCGTGGGCAAGCAGGGTATGATAAATGTTTGTACTACTGCATATCCGTTTTGTTTAGTCAATCAATTCAACTGGCTCCATAATTCGCTTGAAAAAACCTCAACTTGGCCTTGTTCAGTTCCCTTCTAAATTCTAAATTATTACACTTTTTTCATCACATCGAATCTTTAGATGTATGCATAGAGCACTAAATGTAGGTAAAAGAAATAACTAATTGCACAATTTGTTTGTAATTTGCGAGACAAATTTTTTGAACCTAATTAGTTCATGATTGGACACTAATTGTCAAATACAAACGAAAATATTACACTAACAAAAATTTAAAAAACTTGCAATCTAAACAAGGTCCAAGACCACTAATAAATATACTAGCACCACTGTACCAGCAACCTGGCTCGTCAGAAAACAGGTTCAGAATATAGGGGGTGTTTGGTTTGAGGAGTTAAAGTTTAACAAATACTGTAGCACTTTTGTCTTATTTGACAAAGAAGTTTCTAATTTGGGACTAATTAGGCTTAATAGATTCGTCTCGTAAATTACTCCTAATCTGTGCCGACATGCATGCAATTAGTGTACATTTAGTACTCCATGCATTTAGGGAACATTGATGTGATGGGAGTTAAACTTCACAACTGCAAATCAAACAGGCCCATAGTTTGTACGCCTAAACAGCAGGAGTATATATATTTGTGGCAAATAGGGCTTATACAGATGTACTCGGACAGTCCTCCTACTTTTCCGGTTCAGTTTGGTCAACCGGATTCCATTATACATCCTCTTAATGAAATACGTGTAAAGGACGTTCGAACATTATACGCGTACAGAGATATCTAGACTCAACCAGTCTGATCTCTAATGATACTGCTACTACTACCACTGGTAATATAAACAAATAACGTGATCCTGAAACAATCTCCTGAAAAATGGTACGACTGCTTGGGAAGCTTAAGGCCTTGTTTAGCTGGTAGGTGAAAAGTTATTGGGTGTCACATCGGATGTTTTATGTGATATTGGAAGGGGTGTTCAGATACTAATAAAAAAACTAATTACATAACTCGTCTAGAAAACGTGAGACGAATTTATTAAGCCTAATTAATCTATCATTAGCACACATGTGTTACTATAGCAATTATAACTAATCATAGACTAATTAGACTTAAAAGATTCGTCTCGCGGTTTGTATGCAAACTGTGCAATTAGTTTTTTTTATCTTCATTCAATACTCCATGCATGTGTCCAAACATTCGATGTGACGGAGTAAAAAGTATTGGGTGGAAACTAAACAGGGCCTAAGTTTCTGAAGCTTTATATTAAGTTTATGACTGAAACTTTATATTAAGCTTATGAAGCTTCTGAGAAAATAATATAAAGTTTCAGCACGAATATGCTTTTGAAACTTTATTTTATTTTTTGAGCGCCTTAACGTTCTGAAATGTAAAAATTTAAAACTACAAAGTTGTAGATCTCATTGATAGCTACAACTTTGATATAAAAAGTATTTTTATTTGAATCCATACAAAAAAAATATATTATTTTTCTAAAGCGACAAACGTTAATACGCGATTATTTTGGTGCTGAAACTTTATATAATTTTTTTGAGCATCTTATCGTCGTCAAACGAAAAAACTCAAAATTAGAAAGTTGTAGATCTCGTCGAGATATACAATTTTCATATAAAAACCACTTCATCCGACGTCGTATTCAAAAGTTACAATTTTTTAAAAGTTTAGTCTTATCACACCACTCCCGGTGGCGCGACAAGACAATACTGTCACGGCAGTGGGAGTGGCGCGACGAGCTTTTCCACGTCGGAAACGCCGTTGAATGTGCCGTATCTTGCCGCGCCAACGTATGTGGCGCGACTACATTATTTGGTCGCGGGCTACCTAATGCAAAATATTTTCTGGAGCAGTTAATATTAAAATATTTATTAAAAATGTATTAAATTTTTTTTATAAAAATCCTTCCTTTCTGCAAGTGGGGTAGGGGGACGCGTACGTGAGGCCCGTGCAATTAGGGCGCTGTCTCCCCTTCTCCATTTCTATTTTCTAGGAGTGATCCGGACCGTTTCGTTCATCCAAGGCAATGCCATGACTATGGGCTATGGGTGGGGACTCGGGAGGACCGATCGATGTGCAAGTGCGACGCGACGATGAAACGGCGCATGAAACGTGTAGATGATCGAGACCCCGCCGGACTGCCTGTTGCACAGCACAAACGACTAAACGGAGCAAGAAACAGCCGTGCGTGAGTATTTAAATTTGGGGTGTGAGTCATAGTGAGCTGGACTAATTAGGGATGTTTGCTTCCATGCTATTGCGGCCTGCTACGCGCAATTGCGGCCGCAATATCGGCCCGCTATTTAGAATTGCGGCCGCAAAATTCTAAGATGCAAAGTTCAGAGCGCTACCTCATAGCGGTAGCGGCAATAGACCACTACCGCTATTGTGGGTGCAATTGCGACCGCTACCGCCGCTATTTATTAGCTTTTGCCGCTGACCCGTGCGCGCGTGCACCGTGCAGCGGTCAAGCTGAATGGGTTCCCATGCAAGTATAGTTTTCCAAACGGGCGGCACTGGCACTACACGGCACTAGCACTACACGGCACGGCACTATCAGGCACGGCACTATCAGGCACGGTGTCACTGTCGTGCCGTGCCGTGCCGTGCCGTGCCGTGTAGTGCCACCGTGCCCAGACTCTGGCCCAGGCACGACACTAAAGCCCTCAGATAGTGCCGTGCCGTGCCATAGGGCACGGCAGCCCAGCGGATTAGTGCCGTGCCTTGGCACTAAAACCAGATCACCACTTTAACAGATCAGAATCAAAAGAACAATTCAAAAACAAACTGGAAATATGATGAAACTGAAATCACAAAGAAGAAAACACAAGACAGAGATAACAAAATACCAAATTAAAGAAGTTGTGCAATGGCTGCCTCATTAGAAACCTATCTAGGTAAAACTCACCCTTGTGAGAAACCCTAGATAGAAAAAAAGAGTGCAGCCAGCTCCATAAGTTCAATTGTTCATTACATACACAATCAAAGGTCCAAAGTATCCAAGTCTTAAGATTACAGAACCATTACGTAAATGACTAATCAAGATAAAGTTGTTCAAAGGCCTCCTCGAGCTCCTTATCCTCCACCATATGTTGTAGCCTTGTCTCTGCAGCTTCCCAGTTCTTGATGCATGTGAGTGCCTCCACAGTTTCAGGGTTCAGCCTCCGTCGCCGATCTTCAATGATCCTGCCAGTGGTACTAAAATTAGGTTCAGAAGAAATTATAGAAACAGGCACACTAAAAACATCTCTAGCAAGGGTAGAAAGAACTGGATATGTTAGTTTATGCTGATGTCACCAGTTCAAGATGTTGAAGTCATCATCCATCTGACTAACTGTGTCACAGTCTAGATAAGCTGAAAGTTCAGAACCAATGTTAGATGAACTTACTGCATGTAACAAAGTAGTAGCAGGAATAGTCCTGGACATATCAAGATTAGGAGGAAGAGAAGAACAACCAGCTCCAAGCAAACCACCATCATTATCATCATCATCATATATCTCAGCCCAAGCTGTTCTTTTCTTACCAGATAGGTTTGGAGGGTCAGGCCTTTTTGCCCTAACAGAGCCATACAAATCATCATACTTATGATACAGTTTGAAAAGAAGAGTTCTAGTTTCCACCATCTTATTAGAATAATCAGCATCAGTAAGCAAATTTAACTTCCTAAGAACTTTGTTAAAACCTTTAATTTTAGCTCTTGGATCCAAGATAAATGCAATGCAGTAAAGTTCAGGTATGGTTCTCCAATATTTATTGTACTTATCAATCATAGGTTGGACAACAGTTCTAATATGCTCATCATTTTGATACCTATGCAGGTGTATAGCAATCTTAACAATATGATGAACCATAAGTGGGGCAGTAGGATAGTACACACCAGACAAAGCAACTGTTGAGTCATAAAACAGTTCCATGAATTCCAGTATTTTAGTTGCCATAGCCCAATGCTCATGAGTCAAAAGAAAGGAGTCACCTCTTTTTCTAGGATAATTAGACTCAATGAAAGTATGGAAAGTTTCTTTGTGTGGTAACAAATGCCTAAGCATCAGGTAAGTAGAGTTCCACCTAACCTCCATGTCTAATCCAAACTTCCTAGGTCTAATACCAGATGCCATGCAATAGCTCTTATATGCAGCAACTCTGTGATTAGAAGAGTTAATGAATGATATAGCAGTTCTGAAAGCATCAAGCATAGGACTAACAGCAACCAGAGCCTCTTTAACAATCAGGTTTATGATATGACAAGCACAGCGTTGATGCAAAAATAGATCAGCACCCAAATACTCTCTAAGTACAGGTTTTAGTTTATCCATAGCTTTAGTATTAGCAGAGGCATTGTCCAAAGTAACAGAAAAAACCTTCTTCAATATACCATAATCATTAAGCACATTACTAACACATTTAGCAATGTTATCAGCATTATGTGATGCATCAATAAGCCTTAAGCTAAGCACCCTTTTTTTCAAGTTGCCAATCAGCATTAATGTAATGACCAACAACACTCAAATAATCTTCTTTTGCATTTCCAGACCAGATATCAGAGGTAATAGCAACAGATGAAATGACATTACTCTTCAAATCATCAATCAAACGATCACGCTTTTCATTGAAGTACTTAAAAAGATCTCTAGTTGTAGTTTGCTTAGAAACAATTGTGTACCTAGGGTTATGAGCAGTTTTTATGTAATCTTCCCAGGCCTCAGTTTCCCCAAGACGGATGGGAAGATCTAACCTAGCAAGCAAACGAACAAGCTAAACACGAGCAACCTCAGCCGAATACTCCCAATTACGCATAGTACCATCCTTATTGAAAGTAATGTGGGACTGAGCCATGCGACATTTCTCACGCTTCTTAGGGAAAGATTCTTGATGACGGAGAAGGTGGCCAGTCCCAAATCTAGAGTACGCAGAATACTCCTTACGGCAGTGAAGACACCGAGCGCCATACCTGACATCCTTACCATTTACCTTCTTGGTGAGCTTCTCGAAATCTTCCCAGCATACTGAGGTAGAAGGGCGGTTAGGCCTGCTGCTGGAGCCGTCATCAGCATCGGCGTCGCCGTGGACGGCGCTGCCGGTGTTGGGGGCGTCAGTGTCATCGACGGGAAGTGGGTCAGCAGCAGTATGGCCATAGAGTTCCTCGGCAGCACGATGGCCAAAGAGCTCCTCGGCATCCCCAACGACATCATCCTCATCGTCTCCGGTCATCCCACAGAGGCGCAGCTCGTCATTGATGGTCATGGAGAGACCGATGTCCTCCTGCTCACCCGACATCTCGTCATCACCGGCCTCCGGTCCCTCAACGCCAATGCCTACCAAAACCAAGAACAACAAGAACACCTAGGGTTAATAGAAGATCATGAAGAAATCAAGAAGAAGAAAAACAAAAACAAACAAATCTAGGGTTACGGCTCACCTCTCTTGACGAAGCACCAGAGACAATGGCGACGACGACATCGCGGAGACCCGACACCTTGGTACCTAAACGCATCAGAGCGGAGCCCCAATGATGCTGGACTCCGGCGAGGTCGATGAGAGCGATGAGACAGAGACGAAGACGAACAGTGGTAGATCTCGACGAGAAAGCTACATCGATGGTCAGGGAGAAGGAAGAGTGGTGTAGAAGGTCGTGCCGTGTGCCCGTGCCAGCAACCGCCGCCTTAACCAGCCATCGGACGGCGGGAAGAAGAGAGGAGAGTGGCTAGGGTTTCAGTCAATGGGAGTCTTAGAGAGCTCGATGCGGCCATGCGGCTGGAACAGGGACAGAATGAGCTAGGGTTTGGAAAGGTGGGGAGCCAGGAGCGGCGGCTGGCTTATAAAGCCGTCCTACCCGATCCCTAGATCCAACAGTCACTAGGCGGGGGGCTCCATCCAACGGCTCGAGGTCGTGCTGTCCCCGTGCCGGCCGTTGAAGCGGGCCGTGCCCGTGTCGTGCCATCGTGTTGGCATCGCGGCCCAGGCACGGGCACGGGGCCGTGCCGTGCTTGGCACGGGGACGGTAGCTGCCGGGCCGGGCCGTTTTCGTACCGGGCCAATTCGTACCGTGCCCGTGTCGGCCCAGCAGGCTTGGCCCATTTGGAAAACTATACATGCAAAGCGAACATCTCGGCGGATGACTTCTTCTTCGACGGGCTGAGGAACCCCGGCAACACTAGCAACGTAGCGGGCTCCCTGGTGACGGCGGCCAACGTGGAGAAGTTCCCGGGCGTGAACACGCTGGGCATCTCCATCGCACGCATCGACTACGCCCCGGGCGGCCAGAACCTGCCGCACACACACCCGTGCGCCACCGAGATCATCTTCGTCCTCGAGGGCACGCTCGAGGTCGGCTTCATCACAACAAATCAGCTTGTTTTTTCAACCGGAATAGTATTTTTCTCTCACAACAAATCAGCCAACAGTGTTTTTCAGCCGGCTTATCAGCCCAACTGAACGGGGCCAGTGTCATCAGGCCATAAAGTCAACGGTTGACAAGATCGAGGTTTTAGGCTTCTAGAAGCAGAGATCTTTATTATTATTATTATTTGAAATGGAAAGTTCTACCTAGTCCAGCAATGGAAAACATATTTGAACCTAAGAAAAGACAAATTTTGTAAGACCAATAACTAGTTAAATTATATACTTCTGTCAAAGTGATTTTAAGATGAAGTAGCTTTTGTAGTAATAGACAATACATTGTGACGAAAATTTAAAATCAAAATCTACTTTGAAGGACTGCTAAATTACACAATATAAGTCAATGGATGAGGAGTATTGGCCTATCGGGAGTATTCCAAAATGTACTTGATAGGAACTAAACACAATTTACACACACCAGCCATTTAATAATTTTGTAGTTATTTTAATAAAATTGTTTTAAATTGTGTGTAAGGACCTTTTCTGATGTGATAGCAACTGAACATAACATAGTGTACAGCTAATATGATTGCAATTTATTTGAGAAATTAACAACTATTTGTTGCTAGCGCTATATAGCACTACGCGTGTTGACCATTGTAGCAAGCCATTGTCCAGGATCACGTCACATAGGGACACATATAGCTCACTCAAGTTCACTTGACATAAAACATAGTTAAGCCTTTGCAACATAAGTTCAAAGGTACATTAAGGTTGAGATAACACCTTAAGGTTTACATCATTCAACAACACTACATTGGAAGTTTAACAACATAATGCATAGACTGTCCACGAGCCATGCATGCCAGACTCTAGGTTTACGACCGGTATAGTGACTTGCTAATACTCCTATTCTGTTGAGGCATCGGGGGCCATAAAATCAACGGTTGACAAGATCGAGGTTCTACCGTTCTAGCGGCAGGGATCTGATTTTTTTTTGAAATGGGAAGTTCTATCTAGTCCAACAATGGAAAACATATTTGAACTTAAGAGACGACATGGGCAAATTCACAATTCAAATACTGAACAAGGGCAAGAACACAATTTTCCCTTAAATTTATGTCACAATGTATTGTCACTTACTACAAAAGCTACTTCATCTTAAAACCACTTTGGATAGAAAGTATATAAATTGAATAGTTATTGGTTTTACAAAATGGGAAAATTGTGTTCTTGCCCTTGTCCAGTATTTGAATTGTGAATTTGCCCTTGCTTTTTCAACTTTGTGTTTTTATCCTCGTTATTTTGAAATGAACTCTTTGTTTGGCCTGCCTTTGGATGTCCGTTAGATGGACAGGGAATAAATGAATTAAAAAATTCCAAAGCTAGAAAAGCAAAGGCAAAATGACCACACTGCCTCTTATCCTTATCTGGCTCTTCCTCATCCAAAAGCGGGCGGCATCGGGAGCGGGTGTATCGGGCAGGCTCCGTCGACAGTGGTGCATTTGGCCTAGGCACGCAGTGCGGCGGTGCCTCCTGGCCTCTCGGCCCGTGCGCGGCGGCTGTTTCGGGGCGAGGGGCCGCACGCGGCTCGCGTCGTGCGCACCCCGGGCGGCGACTGTGTCCGGCCGTGAGTTCCGCCGCCCGCCGTGCGGGCTTCCTCCCCTCCCTCCGCGTCCTCCACACGCTCCACCTCACACACCACCAGGGCCTCCTCCTTGGTAGCCTCCGCGCAAGGACCAAGCTGCTCAGCTGCTATGCGTCACTGGGCGACCTCGCTTCCGTGCGGATGGTGTTCAACGGCACCCTACGCCCGGATGTGTACTCCTACGTGGTCATGCTCCGGGGTCTAGTCCAAACGGAGTGCCATGCAGAAGTTGCCGTGCTGCACCAGGACATGCGGTGGCGGCGACCCTGTCCCGAGGCGCAGGACGACTTCGTGCTGTCGCTAGCGCTCAAGGCGTGCATTAGGTCCGCGGAGTACGAGTACGGGTATGGCGTGCACGGCTTCGTGCTGAACAGCTTTTGGTCGACACGTACGTGAAAGCCAGGACTTGGAGTGCGCCCGGAAGGTGTTCGAGAGAATTCCCGGACGAAATGTGGTGTCGTGGACCTCGATGCTCAGCGGGTGCGCCCAGAATGGTTTTGCTGCAGACGGATCAGGGATCAAACAAGGCTTAATGTCTAACTCATTTATCAGTGCAGCCTTGCTGGATATGTATGTCAAGTGTGGGGAACTAGAGGATGCCCAGTGTGTGTTCGATGAGCTCAGCTACATTGACCTTGTTTCTTTGGACGACGATGAATGTGGCGTACACACAGAACGGGAACCCTCTTGATGCCTTGCTGGATATGTATGTCAAGTTGTGCCAAATATATTTGACCAAATGTAATCATTTTTTGTCAACATATAATATAAATGTGTATTTTCAAATAAGGGGTAAATTCACAAATAGACATAATAAATAGGGGCTAAATCGCATGGACATTTATGTTCTTTTGTACAAAATCTAACACCGTTAGTGAAGGATGATGGAATAGGGGCAAACTGGTGCTTCGTTTTGAAATCGCAGGGGTAAATTCACAAAGTCTAAAAAATAGGGGCAAAATCAAAAAGTTCGATACAAAACAGAGGTAAAAATGCAAGTGCCCAAATCTACTTTGAAAGATCTTCTTTTCCTACTAAATTACACAAGAAATCGATGGATGAGGAATACTGGCCTATTGGGAGTATTCCAAAATGCACTTGATAGGAACTAATATGATTTTGTATTTATTTTAATAAACTTGTTTTAAATTGTGTGTAATGACCTTTTCTGATGTGTGATAGCATATGAACATAACATAGGATACAACTAATATGATTGCAACTTTTTTGAGAAATTAACAACTATTAGGTAGTATGCTCGTGCGTTGCTATGAGACAACAAATTTTTTTGTACTAAAAACACACATATCGCACGATAAGATAACACGGAGCCGCTTGACGTCGCCGGGAACAGGGACGACGATCGGCTACACCGGCGCCGCTGCTTTGCCTGCACTGCACCGACTCGCCATGGCCACACCTAGCCACCGCACCGCCATCCTTGTAACACCCTAAAATTTTGAAATGATTTAAAATAGGTGGATATAATTTTTATGTATTTTTGTGGGCATACAAACTTAGAAAAGTAATAATTTTTATTAATTTAAAAATCAAATATAAGGGTAGGAACATGTTTGTGCACTCATGCTGCTGCATTTGAAATTTTGAATTGAGTGGTTGGAATCAAATTCTAAAGGGAATTCAAAATTTATTTGGAAAATGCTTTGGAAAATTGGAAAAGAAAAAGAAAAGGATTTTCATTTCTCTTCTCGGATTCGGCCTAGCCTAGCAGCAGCCCGACAGCGCGCCCCGCCTGTCTTCCACGTGCGCGGCCCGCTCTCCTCCCTCGCTTCCCGCCTGGGCCGAGCCCAGCGAGCCGCCGTAGGCCCAGCTCGCGCGCGCGCACCGGCGTCCGCATGCCGTCGCTGACATCGCAGACCCACATGTCAGGAGCGCCTTCCTCCTCAAGCCGTCGGCAATGACGCTTACCAAATTCACCGATGCCAAATCCCGCGTCCAAATCTTCCCCTTTCCTTATCTAGAGCGCCTTCGGGCTATATAAGCAAGGGCGCTGCACATAGCCGCCCCCATCCAACCCTTTCGCAGCGTCAGTCGCATTCCCGTGACACCACCGCAAGCTAGAAACCCTATCTCGCCGCCACCGTCCGCCTCTCCAAGCCGCGCATCTCCCTCGGTTCATTCTTGGCTCCGTTTTCAAGTGAGGTGAGATCGCCATGTCTTGCTCTACCTGCCGGTACATTTCTTTCGCGAGCTCGTGCTTTGAATCGCGAAACAGCGTTCTCCGACGATGGCGCCGCCGCGGGACTCGCCGTCGTGACCGTTTCCGGCCGAGCGCCGCCGCCGGATGTACCCGATCCGATCCGATCCGATCCATCCATTTTGAATCCAACGACCGAGGATCAGAGATACCGGTTCGGCCGACACTTTTGCTAAAGAGACCCTGGGAATTTTAAGTATAGAACCCGCAGTCCAAAACGCATTCCAAAAATATATTTTCTCTTTCCAAAAACGCAGATCCGTTTTGATAAGTTCAGAAATACGTTTTCAGCTATTTACAGAATTGCCACTGATTTTGTTTTAGTCTTAATTTCTCCGTTTTAACTCCGATTTGACCCGTTCAAATTGTGTTAGGTTCGTAATTTCATAATCTACATGTTAGTACTACTGTTAGGTAGGTTTTAAACTTTTAAAATTCGTGATTAGATCTAATCTATTATTTAAATAGAGAAAATCTTGTTTATTTCATATCTTCTACGTTTCAACTCCGTTTTAAGCCATTCAAGTTGCGTTAGATTCATAGCAACGAGATCTACGCATTTATAACAGTGTTTATCATGTCACTAATATTATAATTTCATGGTTTGAATTATATCTTAAATAACAATTATGTAACTGGGTTTTGTAAATAAAATATGATTTGTTTTACTTTAGTTTTATAATTTGAATCTAAATATGTTAAATTATAATCTCTATAAAATATATTATATATGTTTTTATACCATTAAGATACATGAAGTTAATAGTTTTATGGGTAAATCTATCGGTAGTTGTATCTTTTCAACCGTAGCTCTGATTAGCGTGCTTTTCGCGACTTTGTGTTCGTAGCGATGCGTAGAATCGTGTTTCAAACTCTTTTACTTATTTTTATATGATTGGTGTACTGTTCTAATATAGATCTATTGTTTGCATCATATATGATTGTATGGATGCTTGTGTGGTGCTTTACAATCATGTCCAGTCGGTGAGATTTACGTGGTAATCAAGAAACAGTTCTTTAGAGGTGACAAATCCACAGAAAGAAGGATATCAATTTAAGGCAAGTATAACATGGGATTTCCTTATTGTTCGATTCACTTTAACTACATAAAATTATATTGCATGTGTCTATATTGAATTGTCATTAAGGATTTTCCTAGTTTTTGATCTATACCTTGTCACCTATGGGATTTTGCATTGGGTAGCTTTTGCTAGCGCTGAACATAAACTATGATCTTGTAATATGATTAATGGAATATGCAACAACACTAAAAGATGACTTTTTGATTACTGTTTAAAGAGAGCTGGAGCATGGGGTTATTTTTGGTGCTCTAGTTTCTGTCCACAAGGACTCATCTGTGAACGAACATCCGGGATTTACAGTACAACTGTGAGGGCTATAATGGATCTGGCTTTAGCTCAGTATGAGGACCTTTTCTAGCTTGTTAGAGGTTACCCTTGTGGCGCAAATGGGGAAGAACAGACTGTAGATCCCAGCATGGTAGAATCACACAAACTGACTTTGAAAACCTAATGGCCCTAACTTGTTAGACAAACCTTTGAAAGGCTTCATAGTATTTCCCTACCTGCTCACCTTGGAAGTGTTTTGGGAGTCGCGATCCCGGGCATATGGGTAATCATGACTCGCAGTGAAAGTGTACACCTCTGTGCAGAGTTTAATAAACTGGTATACTAGCCGTGCTCATGGATACGAGCGGCCTTGGACCTTCATAGAATAGATGAACATTTATTGGTTTAATATGTGTTTTGCTATTCGTTATTCATATTTACATTGATCATATGTTTATTGTGGGATTAATGCAAATTTGATGCTATTCATGTAATAAAATTTTAACAATTAAAAGCTAAATGCAGTAAACCAGTGTCTAGCCTTTTGAGCCTCATGAATCCCGTGTTATATTTGTTGAGTTCGACATGAACTCACTCTTGCTATTTCCCATATCTCAGGAAGGGTATTAGATTACTAGATTCTGGAATTGTTAGGCTTGTGATCAACCAGTCAGTTTGTTACTGGAGTGAAGTCTACACCCGGTGTTTGGAGTTGTCTTTCCGCTGTGTTGCTATCTAAGGTATATTTTATACTATTGAGTTATGTTTATTAAGCATTTGTCTCTTGATATTACACTTATCTGTGGCTATATGTGAGATTTGACTTCTTTATTTCACATATAGTGTATGTCTGGTTTTATCCTTAAAACCGGGTGTGACAATCCTAGCCACCCTGAGCCAATGGTGAGCCCCCACGCCTGCCACGCTCTCCTGTATGCGCTCGCCATGGGCGACGTCGTGGTCTCTCTACCTGAGAGGCCCAAGGCCCCGCCTTTTCTTTGTCACGGTACACAGCATACACACACTCACTCGCACAAGCACGAGCACGGCCTTGCTGAGCCCACAACGCTTGTGAACCGCCACGGCAAGCTCCGTTCCGGCCATCACAAGCCGGTAGAGACCCTAAACCCCCGCGGCGAGCTCCGCCTCGCCGAAGGACATGCACTGCACGTAGCCGTGCCCAAAGAAGACCCCTAGGTTGTCTAATTGCGTACTCGCGTTCGCAACGCGAGGACGGCTGTGCATGGTGGTGAAGTAGCTGCATATTTTTGAAAAAAAATGCCATGGAACAGTGTCACAATGATAAGAGGGTCTGTCGTAAGGTAAGGTAATATGTGAAAACAAAAGGAGCATCAAATTGGGGAAGATAGCCTGATGGAAGACATGCTTGATGCCCTAAAAGACCTTGAACTAAACATCTAGAGTTTACAGCTGAGCAGCAGGTCCGCTTTTAGTAAACCGTGATGGTAGAGTTCATTACTGGACCACATTTTTGTGGAGTCCAGTTCATTAATATAGTTCCCGGGACTGAGCGGACTGTGGACATTGGTGGTGGTAGTTTGAGCCATGCTTACGCTCTGTCTCAGATGCCAGGTGCCTGATGTTGTATTCACTAGCATGTCATGTGTTAACATGCATAATTGGTGAATAATAGATTTATGAACATATTAATTTCTACACATCTCATGTAGATTTAAAACGGGACGAAAAACGGAATAAATACGGGTCAATTTCGGGTGAAAACGGGATCCCGTGGAAACGGACGGAAAAAACCCTCTCCCATTTCCGTAAATATGAAAACGGGACCCCGCAAATACGGAAACGAACGGACAAAAAAGGAAAACGGAATGGGTCGGAACGGGAATTTTCCGTCCGTTTTCAACGCTACCTACCGTTGCTGATTTATGGCCTCTGGTTACAAAATGTGAAAGGAGATTAGTAAGCATTTATTCCTTCTTAAGCCAGGCTGGAAGATTGGAACTTACTAATGCTGTTTTTAGTGCTTTACCTACTTTTACAATGAGCACCTTTCTACTGCCAAAGACTATCATTAAACAAATAGACAAGTATAGAAAACATTGTTTGTGGAGGGGCTTTGATGCTAATAATAAGAAACCACCAAAGGCAAGAGGGTGGCCTGGGTGTTCTGAATCTCAAAAGACAGAATGAATGTCTTCTATTGAAATTTTTACACAAATTTTTCAATAAATCTAATATTCCTTGGGTGAAGCTGATATGGGATAAATACTATTTAGATGGGAAATTGCCTAGACTCTCTAATAACTTGAAGAGTTCTTTTTGGTGGAGGGATATTTTAATAGTTTTAGAGCAATTCAAAGGTCTGGCTATGATTAATATTTGAGATGGGGCTTCAAGTTTGTTCTGGTTAGATCTCTGGGATGGCCATATTTTGCATCAAACTTTTACCGAATTATTATCATATTCGAAGAATGTCAATATTTCGGTAAAAGACATGAAGACATTAGGGTCACCTGTCTCACATTTTCACTTGCCTCTCTCTGCTGAAGCCTATGATCAGTTTGTTCAGTTAACAGGTATTCTTCAGAATCTTCAGCTTACCCATCACCCTGATCAGTGGCATTATTTATGGGGTTCATTGCAATTCTCAACACACAATGCTTACAAGAGCTTAACTGGGTCTGCCCATGTTTACCCAGTGTTCAGGTGGTTATGGAAAACATCATGTCAGAATAAGAGGAAGTTCTTTTTCTGGTTAGTGCTTAAAGATAGAATTAGCACCAGGGAATTGCTCAGACGAAAGCACATGCATCTGGACAGTTATAATTGTGTTCATTGCACAGTGGCAGTTGAAGATCTTTTTCACCTATTTTTCCATTGTCCTCTAGCAGTTGCTTGCTGGTATACTCTTCAGCTCATTGTTCCAGCTACAAATGATATTTTTCAGATAATTGAAGCTTTTAAGGTCCAACTTCATCTGCCTTTCTTCCTGGATATTATTATCACCATGTGTTCGTCTATTTGGACAATCCGAAATGATGTCATCTTCAGAGGGATACCTGCTTCAGTGCAGAGATGCAAGCAAATTTTTCATTTAGAGTTTGCCCTGGTTATTCTACGGGCAAAGGAAACATCTCGTTCAGATTTAGTTTCATGGCTAGAAGCCTTTGTGTAATCTTTCTCATTTTCTTTGTTAGTTTCTTTGTCTCTTAACTGTTGTATTCGGGAACTTTGTAAATAATCAATCAATAAAAGCACAGTAGGGGATCAAATCCCCTCCTGTTTTTCCTAAAAAAAATGCTAAGGGCTGGGGTTTCTCCCTGAAACTCTAAGAAGAATCATCTAATTGGAGATTTTATAACTAAGACACATGAGATGATTAACTACGTATGGCACTACTTCCTAGAATTGGAAGTTACAGGACCAATATGCAATACCAAATGAAGATTTCATAAATCTACTGAGGTTGCTGATATTCAGAATTTGAAATAAAAAATGTCTATTGCAGCAATCTTGCACAATAGCACATGGCTCTCATATTTGCTATTTCTACTATAGTCAGTTTATCACATATACCATAAACTAAGAATGGGCATATTTTGTTTTAATATCCCAAGTTCCAGGTAATAGATATTTAAAACACTACAATAATGAGAAATGGTTGTTCCGACAAATACAAAATGAGAGCGGCCAAACCATGGCGAAAGACCTAGACCAATTCTACCATCTACATTCTAAGGGGTATGCTACAGACAAATCACGTACATGATCAATATGTATATGATGGGTACATAATTTTTTTTGTAAAATGTAATTGTGCACCTCTCGACGCCCTTTTCTCCACCTGAAGCATCCCATATTGTTCTGCAAAAAAAGCCTCCTTGCAATCACTGGCTCCAACTTCGAGTCTCATTGACTCTAATTCTCTCGCATTCAGTAGAAAGAATGAGGCAAAATTGACTTGTGATCTGATGCCTCGATACTGCTTCAACATTATTGTCTTGAGATGGATATCAAAACTTTTAATGAAATCCCTGTGTTTACCACACCGTCTATTCAATTTCCCTGAAATACAAGACTGAAGAACAAAATAGATCAAAATGGGAAACTCAAACCACACTGGTACAAGGACTAACATGACGTCAATAAAAAGAATATACGAACATTGTGATCCAGAAACTGAAATTGAAAACTATATCACTTTTACGTACAACTTCTCCAGACATGGAAAGCATTTCATCAACTCAATGACCGTATCAAGATTAACAAAATTGATGCGACAGCTAGAGTCTTGACATTGCTCGATGCCGCTGTCAAGCTTACAACTTTGAATCCCTGAATCACGCATCGAACAAAACATCGCGCCATGTGCAAATGCAGATGACATGGAAACCTCTGTGTAACAGAAAAACAAAACTCTGCAGCCTTTTCATGGGAAGAGAATAAAATGCCATGGCTACCTGAATAGATGTGGTGTCAGACACAAGCCTGCGATGATGAAACGAGAGCTACACTGCACAACTTCAGCACCATCGTGTACTGAACCAAAGTTATTTCACATGTAGATTGATGACCCACAGGTTTAGGTAATTAGACGAATGAACTGCATTTCACAAACAAACAATATGGTCATAGCGTCAAGTTATAATCATTTGTGATTATGCCTGACTGGAAACCTTTCGTTTACACAACAAACCTTTCATTTGTTGTGCTAGATTGATGACCCACAGGCCTTGGGTTTTCTTTCTTGTGCAATGATGGACACAGAACATCTTGCGAAATGGGGCTACTGAGCGCGTTGACATATTTCCACCAGAGTTAACAAGGTAGGGGAACTTACCTCCTAGTCTGTTGTGCTAGATGACATGGAAGCAACATGCCAAGAATCAATAGAGATGCAAGAAAATTGTGCAGCTGCTTCGTTGCATCCTAATGGAAATTCCATCCTTCATCAAAAGTGAATAGCAAGTAATCACATTATACTTATAGTGTGAGGTACTGACAGAGGATGAGCGAAGATGAACTTGCTCTGAACGTGACATGCAAGATAAACAAACCTGTTGGAGAAAAAATTATAGTAAAATAAAAAACTGTACATGAACTGTAATGAAACTACCTCAATGTGAAATGAAAGTTTTCAAATTCATAAATTCGGGAACACACCTACATTCTTTTCCTACCAGTAAGCAGGATTTTCTTCAGTGAAGGGATGATAAATAAAGTTCCATCGTCATGAACTGGCATTATCAAATGCATCCTGTATCAAATATTTTTTATAAGAGGAGCAACCCTTTGTGCCACATGGACTATTCATCAAGCCTTGCAGTTGCATATCTTGTTCTTCCATTTGTGGAACGCTTTAAAAAATGATTGATATTGTTGAATCATTTATATTCGCAATTCCTGCTGCTCGGTCCAGTTTGATTATGGGAAGTTGCATGAACTTGCTATTCTGTTAAGGCGTTTGATGTCAGAAGGGCACAAGGCCTTGATATTTACTCAGATGACTAAGAGTACATATATTATATGGGTATACATACTTACGTTTAGATAGATATAGAGAACTGTTCTGCAAAGCACACCTGTGTAGGGAGGATGAGGAGCACAAGGGCTAGAATATTAAGAGGAAAGCAGATCAAAGCACACAGAATCGCAGGTGCGGATCCAGAAAAGGACATTGGACGTGCACATGTACCTCTGATATCTTTGAAAGGGATACATGTATACACTTGTAATTAGATCAGATCTGAATACAAATATAGCCAGGGGCATACCTATTGGGTGCTCCATGCCGACGGTTGCGGCCGTTCCATGCCTTGCTCAACACCTTCACCAGCTCTGCATGACACCACAAAACCCTACCGACACACAGACGGACGAAAGCCCGCGTCAGATTGAAACCATGGAAGAAGAGCTCTTTGAATTTCACAATATATTCTTGAATAGGCTGGAGGGTTCCACCATCCAGGAAAGAAATACAGAACAAGTCATTCTCATGCATGAACACTTAATATTTTAACTGAAGTAAATTTGCACTATGCAACTCAGGCTTCTGAGTTTTCGCCTTGAAATAGATAGCAATTAGCAGCTATGCATTTTACCTAATACTTGTCGCGGATGAGAGCTGAATGGAAAGCATGAGTCCAGCATGTGTCATGGTAGTACGGCGCATTGTCTTATATTGAGCAAATTGAGCAAATTTACTATCTCTTTAGATCATCATTTAGTGAATATGCTGCCAATGGCAACCCACCTACACTCCAAATATTATTCGAAGAACAAACATAGAGTATTGGTTAGAGCTGAAATGCCTTGCTTATAATGTCATATCACACAGCCGATGCAGTAACAGTAGGAACTAAGAAGCATGATCCATGTAATTTTTGTTGAAAAGAGGATAGTTCAAGCACAATATAACTTATTTAATAACATGACATCTATAGGAATGTGCTTAACAAAAACCACACAAACAATTAGGACATATTTTCTATGCAATTTATCAAACTTTTGGTGCTCTATTTTTTTTTTCCAAAGCTCAAATTAAGTTGAAAACAAAGCTGCAAATATTATACTCGTTTGCAGGGGCGGATCTACACGGTGGGGCTAGGGGGGCTCCAGCCCCTCCTACCGCCACCGTGTCCATGGTACCCTCCTTAGCCCCCAAGAATTTCTGCCATGGGAGCACTGTCTAGGAGGGGCCGGAGCTGAGCCAGAGGTTGAAGACGACCTGTACGCGATCTGGGCAAGCACCAGACTCGTATGTCTAATAATCTCAGCCCCTCCTATCATCTTGTTCTAGATCCGCCACTGCTCGTTTGCAGTTAGTATTGACATGGCCAACTAATTGTGTCTTAAACAAATAAAAGTTCATGAAACATAATTCTAAGAATCAGCATTAGGGAGGAAGGAGATGGAAGAAAAAAAATCAATGCCGGCCAGGAGGAGATCCAGCAGGGCACGGTGAGGTGCTTAAGTGAGAAGAGCCTTCAATCATGAGAGCAATTACTTAAGTGAGAAGATCCTTCAATCATGAATCAAAAGTATGGCCTGCATTGCAGTAAGAAGTTTTGTGATCAATTAAAAATACAAGTAGCAGCTCACAACACTAATAGCGTGTTTGGTTTGCGTCGCCGCACGGTCAAGAATGATCCGATCCAAAAACCGAAGCTAGCCGTGTTGTTTGCCTCACCGGACGGAACCATTCATCACCGACTAATCCCTCCACAAGTCATTTTCTGCGACCAACTGATTCCTCAGAAAGCGGCGGACCACCACGTTCTCCAGAAATCAAACGTCTATACGATCCTAGCCAATGAGGGATCGACTCATTCCGCGTTCTCTGAACCAAACACGCTATAAAGGAGTCATAGTTCAAAAATCCGTAATGAAACAAAAGAAAGGGGAAATTAGCAAAGTGACCAATACAACAACTAATGCATGGATGCAGGACACCAGGTCCTTGAACAATTCTGGTGATCTCGAACGAAGCATTAAGAAGATATGCCACCCACTCAGGAGTATTATATGCTGTTGGGTTTGCGGCGTCAGATGATCCGAAATGATCCGATCCTATATCCGAAGCTAGTAATATTGTTTGGTTCATAGTATGAAATCGCACCGTCCGTCATAGAGTGCCTCCACGGAGAGATAATCGTAAGCCGACGCCCAGCAGCACAGGAGCATGCAGCGGCCAGCAGCAGAGCACAGAAGCATGCAGGGAAGCAGCACTACTGGAATGCCCCCCTTTGCCGACTGCCAAAAGCAGTCGGCAAAGGCATTAAAACAGGTGGCAAAGGCTTTGCCGACTGCATTACACGTGGCAGTCGGCAAAGAAGAGGTCACAAAGAATTCGTCGGCAAAGAAAACTTTGCCGCCTGCCACGTGGAAAGCAGTCGGCAAAGGCTTTGCCACCTGTCAACACGGCAGTGGGCAAAGGAGAAGTACGCCGTCGTGAGATGACGGTGCGCGTTTCGTTTGCCGACTGCCACGCGGCAGTCGGCAAAGGCTTTTTTTAATTTTTTTAGAACAGAATTTCTTTGCCGACTGTCTTTATTGGCAGGTGGCAAAGGTTTTTTTATTTTTTTTTCAGGACAGAAATTCTTTGCCGACTGTCTTGATTGACAGGTGGCAAATGATTTTTTAATTTTTTTCAGAACAGAAATTCTTTGCCGACTGCCTTTATTGGCTGGTGGCAAAGGATTCTTTGCCGACTACCTTGATTGGCAGGTGGTAAAGCTGCCATGGTTTTTGAGATTCCAGCTTTGCCACCTGCTTTCCATGTGGCAGGTGACAAAGCTGGAATAAGTAAATTTTTGATCTGTTTTTTCTGTTTTGCATCACAGCAACAAATTCAAATATATCACACAGATGCACATATATATCACACAAATCTACGTATATAGCATATATAATTCATAACAAAGGGGTCCAACAAGTCCATAATCCAACCAATCGTACTAATCGAGCATCCAACATCAAACATCCAACATGGTGTGCAAAACCAACATCAAACATCCTGCAAAGTAGAAGAACCACATAGGCAGTCACGCGTCCTGCGACCCGTCGCCACCATAGTGTGAAGAGCTCCCAGCTGGCCACGAAGGCCACGCGGACGGTCCAACCTGCGGCGCGCTGTTGTACACCCACCCGAATCCGATCTGGTGGGCAGGCAGAGAGTCGCTAGCCCACCCGGAGCCCCCCTCTTGCGTAGGCCTAGGAGGAACGCCACCTGGCCACGAGAGCTATGGCTGAGGGGCAACCGACCCCACATGGCCTGGAGAAAGGCCATGTGGAGTCGGGTTCGAACCCGCCGACAGTGGCTGCACAAAGGAGAAGCGATCTCATTAGTACCTGTGGGATGGCCGCACAAGCGAAAACAATACAAAGACTGCTAGAAACTCACTGGAGTCCCTAAAGGGCTAGGAACAGGGGGTGGACTGAGAACACAGGTGGTGGAGCGAAGATCACGGAAGGAAACGGAGGACATCTAAAACCAGGGATCTCCAGGCCCTGAAAGAAGCTGGCAAACTCCTTCATCTGACGCGCCGAGTGCTCTTGGATAGCCTCCAACTGTCGGCGATGGGCCTCCTGTTGGGCCGCCAGCTGCTGCCGATGGGCCTCCTCTTGGGCCGCCTGTTGGGCCCGCAACTCGGCCAGTTGCGACTGCAATATTACACCCGCGATGTTGAAACAATGCATAAGGAAAGCTACATATGTAAAACCAATGAACGACAAATAGTTACCTGAACCGCCGCCATCATCTGCATAGAGCTTGGCCGCCGAGGTTGTATGGGGACATCCGAGGAGGTCGTGCTATCCGATCGACGAACCTCACGAAGGGTGGGAACAGTGGTCGGGTCGATTACGCTGTGGGCAAGAAAGTACCAGCCATGCTGCTTCCCTCCTCCCATCCTCATCAGGACGTCCATGTCAAGAGGCTCAGTGGCTAGATCGTAGGCCTCACCATGGTGCTTGTGAACTACCTCGGTGTACTGGACCACCTTCTCGTAGGCGTTCGGGTTGGTGAATGTGTCAGCCCCTTTCGTCGGGTCGTAGAAGTTGTATGGATCTGTCGCTTTGCCCTGGTGAGACAGGACATAGCCCGTGAACTCGTTGATCATCTGGCCACCATGCGACTAGGTCTACGAGGAAAACACAAGAACTATTACACGTAATGAGAATAAATAAATAAATGAATGAATAAATAAATCAGTGTGAAGGGTACCCATGTGTCCATGTACGCTCCGAGGTGGCGGCTCCCTTGGTGGTGTGCTGGCCCTGTCCTCCCCTTGGCATGTTCGGACTTCTCCCTACGCCTCGCGTACGCCTTCGGCGTTGTCCACGAGTCCACAATCGCCTCCCAGCAGTCCATGTGCATTTTGCACCAATCAGCCGGATACTACAGAAAAACGTGCATTTGAGTGATTACTCCTGGATTAGAATGGAATCAAAATTAATGTTTCCTACTTACCCGGAGGTAGATCTCCCTAGGGAGGTCAGTTTTGGGCGAGAGGATCATCGCCCTGGCTTGCGACTTCGACAGCGACTGGCCAAGCACCTCGGCGTGGTAGTTGACAAGGACCTAGAGGTGCGCCTCGTAGTACATGTCCTTTAGTCTCTCCATGCAGACCTTGTCCTGCACTTGTGACGCCTCGATTTCGTGCCCTGGCTCACACGTGTACCACTCCTGCATACAGATATCATGTATCATTTCATTATTTCAACAACATCCAACAAATGCATTGACATTAACAAAGTGGTACGATGAAGACTCACCCAGAACTCCCTCTTGATCACGTCGGCAAGGGGGACCTCGTCTGCGTCCTTGACCTTGTAGAACTCTGGCCACTTATTGGGTGGCTTTTGGATCCCATCTATGATGACAAGGCCAGGGTAGTGCTTCTTAACCAGGAGGCCCAGCATGCCATTAATATGGCATGAACTGCCCCCGTTCACAAGCTTCTAGTTGCTGCACGAGTCATTAAGAACAACTGTTAGTCCAAAGTTCAATTTTCAACATGTCATATGAATAAGTTGTGAAAACATGAATGGTTACTTACTTTGGACCCTCGGGTCGAATCACCGGACGGTGGGCTACCGCGAGCGGGGCAGAAGGGAGGCGCGTGATCCTGCGCTGGTAGGGCTTCCTCGAACCTGACAAAGATGTCTCCCCTGGTGTCGCCCCGCTCCCACCCTGGCTACCCTCGTCCTAGCCGCCCCTGCCCTCGTGCCCCCACCTTCGCCGCCCCCGTCCTCGTCGCCCTCGTCCTGGTGGTCGTCTGGGGGAAAGAGCTCCCTCGTCGACGAGCAACGTGTGTGGGACCTCGCCGATGAGTCCACCAACGGTGTCTCCTCCTCTGCGTCGTCGTCGATGTCGGTCGACATGTAGATCGAGGTCTTTCGACACCATCGTTGCCGAGCGTACAAACTCCTGTGCACGTGGTCTTTCGACCGGGCTGACTCTCCTCCTGGCTTCTCATGTGAAAGCGATAGTCATTGACATCATAAACGGTGAATGCATTCACCATACTACTGTAGCTGCATGTAACCTGTTTCAATTCAGGACTCATTTTCCCTATCCGTGCGTGCCTGCAAGGTGAGGCCAGGTAGAGCGTTACATTACTCGCTCCTAG
Organism: Saccharum hybrid cultivar R570; assembly: GCA_038087645.1. Classification (NCBI taxonomy): domain Eukaryota; kingdom Viridiplantae; phylum Streptophyta; class Magnoliopsida; order Poales; family Poaceae; genus Saccharum; species Saccharum hybrid cultivar. The sequence continues at coordinate 9,499,692 of JAQSUU010000119.1, read as the reverse complement.
GTGCAAATTGGAATCTCAAAGTTGGAACGAGGTAAGTTTGATGGTACCTTTGTACGGAACCATGAAATAAAATCGGGCCTGGCATTTTTGAGGAAATCATCTTCTTCTTGGACGGTAGGAGCCGTATTCCTTCGCCAGTATTCCTTAAAAAACTCCCTGAAAAACAAGAGATGAAGGGGGTCGGACCGATAGATGGAGGATATTGACTACGTATGTAACAAGTCCAGAATTGAGAACTTACTTTCGATAAGGAACCACTTCTTCAAGGTTCAACAACACGTAGAGCGTGATAGTGCGAAACTCATGTTGTTGCAACGTATTGGGGGTACCTGCGCTTCCCCTTCCGAGTTGCCCCGTGAAAAGGCTCAGGGTCGATAAATTCTCGTCCTCATTGTAACGAGGGAGTGGGTTCATGTTCGGAAGGTTGTCGGTATAGTACGCCTTTGTGAAGTTCGACACCTCCTCCACTCTTGCTGCCTCTACCACGGAAGCCTCAATTTTGGCTTTATTTTTACACTTTTTTGAAGAATCTTTTGACACCTCTCGATTGGATAGCATCAACGGACCTGCACAGGACCCCCAGCCGTGCCTCACGCGGTAGGTGCAAGATCATATGCTGCATTGGCAGGAAGAAGCCGGGTGGAAAGATCATCTCCAACTTGCAAATCAGCAGTGGTGCAAGACACTCTAGGTCACGAATCACTTCTTGAGATAACTCCCTAGTACAAAGCTAACGGAAGAAATAGCTCAACTCTGCCAGAACGCGCCAAACTAGCTCGGGGAGGTATCCACGGGTCATCGCAGGAAGAAGTCGCTCAATCCATATGTGGAAGTCATGACTCTTCATCCCTAAGACTTTTATAGTCTTAAGGTTCACTCCCCTACTTAGATTCACCGCATACCCATCAAGAAACAGTAAAGTCTTCATCCACTCTAGCACTTCCTTCCTGTCGCTCCTTTTCAGGATGTAATCGGCTGGCCCTCTTCTCCAATTCTTGCCCGGCGCAGGGGTCATCATCACTAGCTTTGGTCTATCGCAGATCACCTCCATGTCAAGTCTAGCCTTAACGTTGTCCTTTGACTTCTGTTTTATGTCCATGAGGGTTCCCCAAAGTGCCTCGGCGATATTCTTTTCTGTGTGCATCACATCGATGTTGTGTGGAAGCAGAAGGTCCTTGAAGTAGGAGAGCCTAGTCAAGCCTGATATATGGGTCCACATGTGTTCCTGACCGTACCCAATAAAACCACCGGTGTCTTTGTCGATTTTGAGAGCCTGTAACTCGACAAGGACCTGGGCACCGCTCTTAATCTCAGGAATAGGGTCGGTGACTTCAACACCTTTAGTGAAGTGTTGGGTGTCTCGTCTGAATTCATGGTTCTCAGGCAAGAATTGACTATGTTTGTCAAACGAAGAGTACTTGCCACCCTTCTTCAGCCAGTTGAACATCATAGATTCCATACATACTGGGCAAGGGAACTTCCCATGATCACATGTGGAAATATGTGGGTTTTGTACATCTGACATCACAACTTGCTCAAAAAATTTTCAAATTTTTATCATAGGCTCCCCATGTGATAACATGACACCTCAACAAGTTTCGTAATTTTCTGATTTCGTTTGAATTTTATATAATTAAAAATCACTTCTACCACACTTGGATGGTCATGTTCCGTGGACAAGGACTTCAAAATTTTGGGTGAGTTTTTGGATATGGCCTCAAAATACATTCTTCAACATGAGTATCATTTTTCGAATGGCTAAGTTTTACTATTTCATGCACCTACAGTTCAAAGTTGGATTATGCAGCGGAAAATTCAATTTAAAGAAATTAATTAACGAAATATAGCAAAAAAAAGTCAAAAAATCACAAAACTTTTTAAGGTTCACACTTATTGCTTGTGGAGGCTAAAAAAACTTTGACCAAGTTTAGAGCAAGTGACGACGTCGAATGTCCAAAATCTAAATTCAAATTTCAAAAATAAAAAAGGAGTCTTTGCCGACTGCCTGACGGTAAGGCATGTGGCAAAGGGGACGGCGATAGGCGCCCCGCCACCTTTGCCAGTTGCTTTTCTTTGCCACCTGCTAGGCAGTCGGCAAAGGATGTCTTTGCCGACTGCTAGGAATGGCCGACAGCTAAGGAAATAATGACAGTCGGCAAAGACTCCTTTGCCGACCGCTCATTGGGGCGGTCGGCAAAGAGCATGTTTACCGACTGCCCTGTATTTGGCAGGTGGCAAAGGGTACTAGCAGTCGGCAAAGCCGAGTTTTCCTGTAGTGCAGGCAGCAGGAACCGGCAACCAGCAGTACAGGACCATGCATGCAAAGTGCAGCACAGGAGTAGGCACCCAGCGACGTCCAAGCCAAACCTAGAGGCGGCGGCGGTAGCCGGCAGGAAGCATGGCGGCAGCGGCGGCATAGCAACCCGACGGGAAACAGGGTAGATCGGAGGAGCGTACGCGAAGAAAGAGGGTAGATCGGAGGAGCGTACCCGACGGGAAACAGGGTAGACCGGGTGAAGAACGAGCTCAGCCTGCCGGCTTACGCTGCCGCCAGCCCGGCCTCCAAGACCACGATGGTGGCGGTCCGGGATTGGAGTGTCGCCTGCATGCGGATTTCCGCTGCCGCCCGCCCCTCCTCCACGGTCACGATGGAGGCGGCGAGTTCTCGCGAGGGCGGCGCGAGGGAGTTCCCTGAGTTTGTACTATGAGCGGTCGTGGGCAGGACGTCGGACAGAAGGGATCCCGGCTCCGCGGCGAGCGATCCTCGAGAAGGAGAGAAGGAACGCAGGGATCTCGGCGCGAGGGCGGGGTTACCTGATCTAGATCGGGACGGGCTGGCTCGGCGGCCAGAGCAAAGGGCGTTGGAACGTCTGGGAACAGATCGCGTTCACTCTGGAGGCGAGCGATCCGAGTGGGCGGGCGAGGAGGGTGCGTTCCGGCGGCGGCAGCGGCTTCTGTGGGATGGTGTCGTGGTGCGTCATGGTGTCCGGCGTCGTCGATGATGGCCTGTCATGGATTCACGTTCATGGCCTGGCGGCGTCGATTGAGGATCTGGACGAGGTTTTGGGTTTGGATGCTCCTGGTGATGACGTGCCTGGTGGGCAGGCCAGCAGCGTCAGTGGGCAGGGCGGAGAGGCGACGGGCGCTCCAGCGGTGTCGAGGCGGCAGGAGCAAGATGGGGCCTGGGCACGCAGGGCATTGCGTCGGGCGTTGCTGGAGCCGTTAATTCCGTGAGTTTCTAATTTGAGCAATCACGGCATCATGGTCCCACCTGCCAGCGCCATTCTCCTCTACTCACGGGATCGCACGTGGGAGAGGCAAAGCGACAACCCAAGAAAAAGTCGCACCATTCCGTTGTATTAGTTCTTTTCTTTTCAGTTGTGGGAGATTTGTTGCTAGCTATATATATCACTACCGGAATTCACTTCTTTGCCGAGCGCCGGAGGCTTTGCCGAGTGTTTTTTTTCGGGCGCTCAGCAAAGAAGGCTTTGCCGAGAGCCAAATAAAAAACACTCGGCAAAGCCTCTACACTCGGCAAAGAAGGCTTTGCCGAGCGTCCGATAAACGGCTCTCGGCAAAGAAGTTTCTTTGCCGAGAGCAAAAAAAAACACTCGGCAAAGAAGGCTTTGCCGAGCGTCCGATAAACGGCTCTCGGCAAAGAAGTTTCTTTGCCGAGAGCCAAAAAAACACTCGGCAAAGGCTTCTTTGCCGAGTGCCAAAGTAAAACACTCGGCAAAGCAATTTTTCAAACCACATTTTGGTGCCCTAAACGAATTCAAATAAAAAAAGTTTTCAACTACAAAGTTTCATAACTTTTCATGATCTACAAACTTTATATTGGTCATTTCTTTATTCGACAAAGTAATAATTACGTTGTTCACAAAATCTATATGTCTCTCATGTAGTTCCATGAAACTACAAGAGAGATATATAAGATTTGTGAACAATGTTAGCACCATAATTTCGGATGGAAAAACTTCCTAAATGAAATTTATAGATCTCGAAAGGTTATGAAACATTGTAGTTGACCACTTTTTAATTTGTATTCATCTTGTCATGGAAAACTACGTTTGAAATTCAAAATTTTAAAATTTTAAAATTCGAATTTTTCAAAAGACCTCGGATGGAAAAACTTCCTAAATGAAATTTGTAGATCTCAAAAAGTTATGAAACATTGTAGTTGACCACTTTTTCATTTGAATTCATCTTGTCATGCAAAACTACGTTTGAAATTCAAAATTTTAAAATTTGAATTTTTCAAAAGACCTCGGATGGAAAAACTTTCTATATGAAAAATGTAGTGCTCGAAAAGTTATGAAACTTTATGGTTGACAACTTTTTGATTTGAATTCGTTTAGGGCCTCAAACAATCAATTTTCACTTGGTTTAGTATAATATTTGAGTAACTGAAACGGCATATAGACGCATATGAGTGTGTAGTGCAGGTGGCAGAGGAGGTATCGCGTGAGGGAGAGGTCACGAGTTCGAATCCCGCCGACCGCGTAGCCGCGAATTTTGCGCGAAAAATGCCGCGACTTGCGACTTCGACGGAGACGGGCGGGCGCTGGCCAGTGGGCCCCTCCCCCGATTGAAAAAAAATTTTCCAGGTTTTTTCGCATTTTTTTTATTTCGCGCTTTGCCGAGCGTCGGTGCCCGATAAACGGCTGTCGGCAAAGAAGCCTTTGCCGATCGGATTTTTGCCGAGGGTGCTTTGCCGAGAGCTGCGCTCGGCAAAGGCTTTGCCGAGGGCCTTAGAGGCTTTGCCGAGAGCCTGGGGCCCTCGGCAAAGCAGCCGGCTCCGGTATATAGTAGTATTGTTTGTTGGGATTAGAGGAAATTGAATGAAAGAGTTATTAGCTTCTAGAAGTACAAAAAATTGGAATGAGTTGTCACATGTATTGAGTATAAGTATTGTGAGGAGCCTACGATTGGCTTGACCAAGTTAAGCTACCACTATTGGCTCGCACTTAACTCCACTGTACCAACCCGGTTGTCCTCTAGTAACACTACCCGTGTTAACCATTGTAGCAAGCCATTGTCCAGGATCATGTCACATAGGGACACATATAGCTCACAAAAGTTCACTTGACATAAAACATAGTTAAGTCTTTGCAACATAAGTTCAAAGGTACATTAAGGTTGAGATAACACCTTAAGGTTTACTTCATTTAACAACACTACATTGGAAGTTTAACAACATAATGCGTAGACTATCCACAAGCCATGCACGCCAGACTCTAGGTTTACTACCGGTATAGTGACTTGCTAATATTCCTACTTTATTGAGCGATCGGGGGTACAGAAATAGCCAGGTAGGGGCGTCCTCACCTACAAAACAACTCAAAGGTCACGGAGTACAGGATTGCACTTCCTAGGGCTTACCCAATTAATAACACAAAGTATTATTCAATTAGCATTAGTAAAAAGTTGGGTTTCTTAAATGGCATTCTGTGCGTAAAAGTAAATGTTGTATGTTAGCTACGTCTAAGCATAACAAGGTTTAAATCGCTACTACACTTAGACCTTTCACAGTCATATCGTAACCCCATCGCAGTCTAATAATTTATATAAACATGCATCCCATATTATATTAATCAATCTTTATTAGATCATATCAACACAAAAATAAATAATTGTATACATGCATTAATCAATCTTCTGTTGTGTCAGGCAGAGAGCTAAAGGTGTCCACGCCGGCAGGTCGGCAGCTACAGACGTGAAGGTGGCGCCGGCCGCTGGGGGCCCGCAGATGAAGCTGCTAATCTTCTGATGTGTCAGGCAGAGAGCTGAAGGTGTCCACGACGGCAGGTCGACAACTACAGATGTGAAGGTGGCGCCGAGGAAATAGAGGAGCAGCCCGCAAAGCAGACAGAGGAGCAGCCCATAGAGCAGACAGAGGAGACACAGGAGCAGACACTGCAGACTCCACCGCGTCGTCGCTCAGGACGAACGCGTGCTTAGGTGACTCCTAGGCCAGAGGGTCAGAGACGTGGAGGTCGTCCACCTCCCAGAGCTCGTGGTCAGCCCCTAGTTGAGCACTTTGACCTGAGGGGAGCTATAGCACGACAGGTTTAGGTTCTCTGTTTCGTCGAGGTTGCTCGATGGTTCCCACCTCAGCGGGACACAAGAGCTTCAGAGGAATTCTACACACCTCTACACGAGGATTTCTACAGAGCTTATGTTGACAGTGGGATTTCTTTAAGACCACCGAGGGTTTGTCGACTAGAGTCACTTGTTGCAGTTATTAGCGAGCAGCTCCGTCCCCATATTTCTTTTCTACCAGGATTGTCAGATCTTCTGGGTCGGACAGGAGCATACTGCGGCACATGGGTCAGGGAGTTCTACTCTTCACTTTAGATAGACCCCGCTCACAAGTTTATCCACTTTGCATTCAGAGGTCGTGACCGCAGACTCAATCTGGGCATGAAAAACTGAATTCCCGAAACCGAACCGAACTACCCGATACCTGAACCGAAATACCCGAACCGATCGGGTTCGGTTCCGAGTTCGGTTCCAGTATTTGAGTACCCGAAGTACCCGAGGGTAATTCGGTTCCAGGCCTCGGGTAACCGAATTTCCCGAAATACAGAAGGCCCATGATGAAAAAAACAGGCCTGTGCTACTTTTGTGTGAGGTACTGCCTGCTGTTCAGCGTGCAGCCTGTGCTACTTTTATATGTGTGTGAGCTGTCTGTTGTGCAGCTTTGGAGACTTATATGTGTGTGAGCTGCTGCCTATTGTGTGAGCTGCCTGTTGTACAGCTTGTGCTACTGTTATATTGTTATGTGTGTGTGCTACTTTGATGTTTGTGGTTGTGGAATGTTGCTTGGTTGTGGTTGTGGAATGTTCCCTGTTATGTGCATGCAAAAGAGGGCAAAATGCTATCGAAATTTACATTTGAATGAGTTGTTTCTTTATTTTTTTTTTCAAATTTTCGATTCCTGTCGGGTATACCCGAAACTGAACCGAATTTCCCGAAACTGAAACTGAATTTCCCAAACCCGAAATAGGAACCGATCGGTTCCAATTCCTAGGTAACCGAATTACCCGAGGAACCGAATACCCGAACCGATCGGTTTTGGGTACCCGAATGCCCAGAGTGACCGCAGACTATATAGTACCAGGGTACGGGAGATTCTGAGACTCCCAGCTTTAGAGACGAAGATCCACCAGCTTTGTTTTGGTCAAACACCACCACTGAGGCGTCCTCATGGCGGCACTGTACCACCTATGAACTTAGTCAGACCGTGCTTTCGCGAGCCGTTTGATGAGGGGTCCAGACGCACACCAGCCAGTTTGACTCCTATTGCCAGAGTTCTTGATGCTATTATGAGGAGGACACTGCTTCTGAGGTTGGGCTACCGAGAGGGTTTGACTCGTATGCAGCTTTGGGTAGTTCACCACCTTGTCTCTCAGACTCCGTTTGATATTTGGGATTTGATGCTCTGTGAGATGGAGGATAAGCTAGCAGAGGGCTTCAAGGGTCACCGTCAGCTACCCTATGCCCATTGGATTTGTTTTCTGATTCGGTGTGCTTGCAACCTTCCAGCTGAGATCCGAGCGGAGATCTCCGACACCACGACAGCTTTCCCTGAGTATGACATACGACGGCTATAGGCCACTCTCACCCGAGAGCAGGCACCTAGTCCGAGTCAGCGTCAGAGAGCAGAGGTACCTGAGACTACAGCTGAGCAGAATCAGACTGTTGAGGGACTTGCAGAGACAGAGCTTGCTGACTTGGATGCTCAGCCAGCCGATCCAGACGAGGACGATGCCACCGACAGCACTGATGATGACTACCAGCCACTTCCTTGGTACCGTTCTCCTCGTCCTCACGACCATGAGGCCGATGGTTCTGGTTCAGCCTCCCGCTCAGACCCAGCCATGGTGGCTATACTTGAGAGGCTGACCCAGGCTAAGGAGAGGCAGGAGATTCAGTTACAAAGATAGGCTCAAGACAACGCAGCTGCATTTGCACGGATTTAGGCTCGCCAGGACGAGTTTCAGAGGCAGCAGCTAGAGATACAGAGGCAGCATGCAGCTACCCAGCAGCAGTACCTTGAGCTCTTGAGACACCTTGTTACTGTTGGGGTCCCTCCACCTCCGTCCGTCCTTACTCTAGCTTTACAGCCCAGTGGGCTTCAGAGTCAGGGACCACAACCGAGCTTTTAGTTTGCCTCACCTCAGTAGCAGGTGCCTCAGTCGTTTCAGTCCCCAGGCTACACTCCTATTCAGACGGGATTCACTCCATCGGTTCAGCTCAGGCCTCACCTTCTGACTGGCACTCCATTTTCTATGGACTTGAGTGCGTCCTACAGTGAGTTGACTGGTCAGCCGACACCCTCCCAGACCACAGTTCTGACCACTACAGAGATGTTAGTTTCAGAGACAGTGGCCCCTTTAGTGATGGGGACCGGGACTACAGAGACAATTTCTTCGTCGGTTGCTTCGACTGATCCTCCCACGATTGGTACTCTTCAGGCTCAGGTGACAGAGACTGCGACTCTTGTAGCTACTACTTCATCAGCTCCTGCTCCTGAGTTACAGCTTGCCGACCCACATACTGAGCAGATCCAGACCGCTTCACTTCCACGAGTACCTACAGAGGGTCAGCATGACAGCTCAGAGTCAAAGGTGGACACTTCTTAGTTTTTTATCACTCCGCGTTCCTCTGCACCCGACTCGACTTCTTCCATTCCTCCTTCGGACCCTTAGTTTTTGGCTCTTGATGCTAGAGGGGGAGAGAGAGTTTGTAGATTTAGCGGGAGTTGTGAGAGAGGGTTTCTTGGATCTTTGTGTGCTACTTTCATGCATCATGTTTATATTCCCGCACTTGCATTGTGTGTCGTGTGTGCTTGTGAGATTTTCTTGTCTCTATTACATCATGTCACATGATTGGTTCTAGCTCATAAGGTTTTGCTTCCGTGCCTTGCTCCGATTTCATATGAGCTATGCTTTTGTGTACTAACTCTTCTTGTTTCATCTTATGAGTACACCCTGTTGGCTTAGAGCACATAAGCAATTTTAAATCCCTTTGTTCTTATTGCCTTTTGCTTATGTGAACCAAGCATGATCGAAAACCTCATCTCTTAAATCTACTTACTCAAGGTGTTGTCATCAATCACCAAAAAGGGAGAGATTGAAAGCATCTAGGCCCCTAGAGTTGGTTTCGGCAATTGATGACAACGCAACATTACCATGACTAACGTGTGTTTTGCAGAAACCTTGGTAAGTTAGGTCATAGGAATGGTGATTGTTTTGGGCACTATGGTTTTCATTCCCCTTGATGGAAATTGTTTTGGTTTTCAAAGGATTAACGACAAGATTATGGACGGTTAGTTCCGGACGTCGAGGAGTTAAGTTACGTTCGGAATAGTCGTTAGGATCTTCGCTTTTCTCCTTTGGCCGTACTATAAAAGGGGGCATGAGCGAGTAGCTTGACCTAGGTGAGTCTATTTGTTTAGATGTGGTGCACACTTGTCAAACTTAGCACTAGGTAGCTCAGGTGAAGCCCAAAGTTTAGTTGGACGAAACTCGGTTCAGGTTGCGTCGCGATTCGAAGTAATTTGAGCCAATTCTTCTTGATTGGACGCGGTCTCTTTCTTGATCGGACGCGTTCGGTCAGTACTGGCAGACACAGCAGACTCAACACGATTGACCGGACGCGGTCCTCCCATGGACCGGACGCATAGATCATGTTGACCAGAGATAGAGAGCGAAAGTGTCGTGATCGGACGCGGCTAGGAAATTGATCGGACGCGTCTACAGTGCGTCCGGTCCATTTCCAGAGAGAAACTTTGTTGACCAAACATGTCCAGTCATCACCGATCGGACTCGTCTGTGCGTCCGGTCACTCAGTAATGCTTATTCAAATCCGACCATTGCCATCGACCGAACGCGTCCGGTCACGTCGACCGGCGCGTCCGGTCAGTACGAAAAATGCTGAGTTGGCACATAACGGTTGGGATTAACTGTGGGGATATAAATACATCCTCTATCCCTCTATTTGAGGTCTCTTGCTCATTTGTTCAGCTGAGAAACACCTTTCATATGCAAGGGAGTGCAAGAGCTCTAGTGAGGATTGAGATTTGAGAATCCAAGACTAAGGTCCCTCATTAGTGACTAGGGAGTAGCAAGTGTGCATCCACCTTTTCATTAGGCTTGTTGTGGTCAAGTGAGAGTTCTTGCTTGTTACTCTTGGTAATCGCCATCACCTAGACAGCTTGGTGGTGATTAGGAGCGTGGTGATCATCCGACGAGTTTATGGATGACTCAACTCATCTTGTGAGCGGTTGTGGGCGATTCATCGCGACGGAGTGTCAAAGAATCAGCCCATAGAGAGTACTTGATCCTCGCGTGGATCAAGGAGGAGCTACACCCTTGTGCGGGTGCTCTAACGAGGACTAGTGGGGAGTGGCGACTCTCCGATACATCGGAAAAATATCACCGTGTTCCTAACCCTTTTTACATTCAAGCAATTTACTTTCTCGTATTACTCTTGTTGCTTGATTTATTTCCCTAGAATTACCATACTAGACTAGGATTGAAACTTAGGGTGTAAAACTTTTAATCGGTAGAATCACTAGGAACACTTGTAGACATTAGGGGTGAATTATGGCTTAGTAGGTTTTAATTATTGCAATAATTTTTAGAAAAGCCCAATTCACCCCCTCTTGGGCATCTTGATTCTTTCACTATCTTTTTATTAACTTTGACTTTCTATTTAAGTTTTTTCTAAATATTACATAGAATTTGTAATTAATTTTTTCATGTTGGAGATTCAACCTCAGAGTAGTCCCCGAAGTCAACTGACAATTTTTTACTAGTGAAATACTTCCATCTTTGAGTTATTCTTGTTAAACACACTTCGTTCAAAACAGCATTTGTGGGATCTTTGGGAGAGTATGACAAAGCCGCATGGAGAGAGAAGCGAAGCCAAAGGCAATTGACCAAAGATGTGCGCTATACTTCGTGTAGAAGCGAAGCCAAAACTCTAAAGGCGAAGGATGTTGATCCACTTAATGTGTAGAAGCGAAGCTAATGGCAAACAGGAAACGCAGTGATCTGCAGTTCAATGTGGGAGATCAAGTCCTCCTCAAGTTGTAGCCATACACACAATCAACATGGCTAGTGGCTAGCAGATCATTTCCCAAGCTGGCATATAAATACTTTGGTCCATACAAAGTGCTGGAGTGACTCAGTAGCCTATCGCCTTGACCTGCCAGAGAGCACCATGATCCATCATGTATTTCACGTTTCACAACTAAAACTATTTGTTGCAGATTACACATCTGTCTACGACTCTCTACTAGTTACAACTGATCTGGAGGCGACGGCCACGACACCATAGGTTATCATCGACCAACGCCTCGTCAGGAAGGGCAACACCGCCATTCCCCAAGTCAAGTTGCTATGGACAAGTCTTCCGGAGTCGTCAGCCACTTGGGAAGATTACTACGTCCTCAATCAGCGCTTTCCAGGGCTCAAGCTTGGGGACAAGCTTCATCTTCGGTGGGGGGAGGTGTCATGGGTGACTCCGACAAGCGAAGCAGGAGGCGCATACGAGGAAAGCGTGTCCGTAGTGACTTAGCATATTTGCTTCCATTACGTTTTCATTTATGTATCTGTCAATTGTCATGTAGGCCTAGGCGGCCAGTGAGTGTATCGGCACATAAGTGCCCGAATCCTGTATCGAGAACTCATTCAGACAATTGCTAAGACAAAGTTGAGGCCAAGGTTGTCCTTGCCGGCGTTCTCATCCGTTCCTTGTACTCGCTTGAGCGCTCACGTGGACGGTGACTAGCCGGCGGCCAAGGGTGTGACAGGGCTTAATTAAACTTGCCTCCCAAACTCGATGCTTTGTCAGGGTGCCGAAGCAAGCGCGCCCCACGGCTTGCAACTAACCAAACCTAAAAGCTGTACCTCCGCTCAAAACAACGGGGGGGGGGGGAGATCCGCACCCCACGGCGACAAGACGAGGCGAACAGGGCGGCAGGTGCAGCGCAGGTCACGGATGTCCAAGCCACTGAGGTGAGCGCACGGCACTGCGGGACGAGACGCCGGCCGGCGACGGCAATCGTCAGGGACAGGGAAATGCCGTGCACTCACTTCGCCATCGCCAGCGCGTCAGCACATAGCAGCAGCCACAGGCCCACAACAGAAAAAAGCACATCGGGGCAGAGCTGATTGCTACTAACTCCGGACCGCCGTGGTCTCATCTGGAACAGGACAGCGTCGGTTGGTCCTGTCGACGATTGAGCCGGCCACCGTCTCATCTCTGTGGCGTCGAGTCCGGCCGCGCGCGTCGCAGGTGGTTGTTGGGTTGGTGAAGCTAGCGACCGACTCATTTTATTTAGCACGGACTTTGGCAGTGGTAAAATTATAAATGCAGTGGTTAGTACCACTCTGAATCTGTCCCCTTTTGTTCACTTTCACCACCATTTCTTTGCCAAAGGACAATCTCAGTCTGAACATGCTGCTGACGATGGCAGCAGCAGCTTCCTTGGGTATGTTGCAAGCAACAAGCTACCACATTTGATTAGTATTAGTCTTAGGATAAAGTATGTGGCGTTTTCGTATCGTTGGCCGCTGGTCAGCTTCGTAAGCAAACCCGTGGCAGTTCGAACGACAGGTGCACCGTCAGTTTGGCCTGGTTTAGTTAGAAAAAATTCCCGTTTTCTATAGTAAAAGGACATGTTTAGACATATGCATGCAGTATTAAATGAAGAAAAAAAACCTAATTGCATAGTTCTCGGAGAAATCGCGAGACGAATCTTTTAAACCTAATTAGCTCATGAAAATCCTCAAATGCTACAGTAACCCAAATGTGCTAATGATGGATTAATTAGTATCATTAGATTCGTCTCACAGTTTCCTAACGGGTTCTATAATTTATTTTTTTATTAGTATCTGAAAACTCCTCCCGATATCCTTCCGATGCATCCGATGTGACATTTTCTCAAAAACTTTTCACGAACTAAACATGCCTTTTGTTTACTTTTGATGGCAGTAAGATGGGACTCCTCCAGTTCAGCCTGGAACCCTGCAGAAACAAGAGAAGTGTCCCGGTGTTCCCCCAAATTTTCTTCTCCGAACTTTGCAGCAAAGGAATTCGACTCCTCCGGTTCAGACGGGAACCCTGCGAAAACAAGAGAAATCTCCCGTTGTTGCCCCAGTTTTTCTTCTCCGGACTTGGCAGCAAAGGAACGAAAGGATATTCCTAGTTGAAGGAGTCATCGCGCTGATCTACCGGTTTTTCTTCTCCAATCACTTTCGACATAGGGGGTGTTTTCCCGTCACATTGGATGTTTGACATATGGAGTATTAAATGTAAACGAAGAAATAACTCATTACACAGATTACGATAAATTTACGAGACGAATTATTTAAACCTAATTAATCCATGATTTGATAATGTCATGCTACAATAAACATATGCTAATGATAAATTAATTAGGCTTAATAAATTCGGCTCTCGATTTCCCGACGAGTTATGTAATTAGTTTTTTTATTAATACCTGAATACCCTTTTGACATCTTATAATATATTCAATATAACACCTTAAATTTTTCGCCCGTGCAGATAAACACCCCAGTCTCACCCATCCTCGGTGCAAAGAAGATCAATGCAGACAGGGACAGCAGACAGCTAGCCGTGGGCAAGCAGGGTATCATAAATGTTTGTACTAGTGCATATCCGTTTTGTTTAGTCAACCAATTCAACAGGCTCCATTATTCGCTTGAAAAAAAATCTCAACTTGGCCTGGTTTAGTTCCTTTTCAAATTCTAAATTTTTATATTTTCTTCATCAAATCGAATCTTTAGATGCATGCATAGAGCACTAAATGTAGGTAAAAAAAATAACTAATTGCACAGTTTGTTTGTAATTTACGAGACGAATTTTTTGAACCTAATTAGTTTATGATTGGACACTAATTGTCAAATACAAACGGAAGTGTTACACTAACAAAAATTAAAAAAACTTGCGATCTGTACCAGCAACATGGCTCGTCAGAAAACAGGTTATAGTGTGTACGCCTAAACAGCAGGAGTATATATATTTGTGGCAAATAGGGCATATACAGGCCTTGTAAAAGACGTTCTCCTACTTATCCGGTTCAGTTTGGTCAACCGGATTCCATTATACGCCCTCTTAATGAAATACGTGTAAAAGACGTTCGAACATTATACGCGTACAGAGATATCTAGACTCAGTCTGATCTCTAATGATACTGCTACTACTACCACTGGTAATATAAACAAATAACGTGATCCTGAAACAATCTCCTGAAAAATGGTACGACTGCTTCTGAAGCTTAAGGCCTCCTTTAGCTCGTATCGAAAAGTTTCTGAGCGTCACATTAGATGTTTTATGGAATATTAGAAGGGATGTTCGGATATTAATAAAAAAACTAATTACATAACTCGTCTGGAAACCGTGAGACGGATTTATTAAGCCTAATTAATCTGTCATTAGCACATGTGTTACTGTAGCAATTATGACTAATTATGGACTAATTAGACTTAAAAGATTCGTCTCGCGGTTTCCATGCAAACTGTACAATTAGTTTTTTTATCTACATTTAATGCTCCATGCATATGTCCAAACATTTGATGTGACGGGGTGAAAAGTTTTTAGGTGGAAACTAAACAGGGCCTAAGTTTCTGAAGCTTCCGAAGCTTTATATTAAGTTTATGAAGTTTCTGAAACTTTATATTAAGCTTCTGAGAAAATAATATAAAGTTTCAGCACGAATATGCTTCTGAAACTTTATATTATTTTTTTGAGCGTCTTAACGATCGGAAATGTAAAAATTCAAAACTACAAAGTTGTAGATCTCATTGATAGCTACAACTTTGATATAAAAAGTATTTTTATTTGAATCCATACAAAAAATATATTATTTTTCTAAAGTGACAAACGCTAATACGTGATCATTTTGGTGCTGAAACTTTATATAATTTTTTTGAGCATCTTATCGTCGTCAAACGAAAAAACTCAAAACTAGAAAGTTGTAGATCTCGTCGAGATATACAATTTTCATATAAAAACCACTTCATCCGACGTCGTATTGAAAAGTTATGATTTTTTAAAAGTTCAGTCTTGTCACACCACTGCCGGTGGCGCGACAAGACAATACTGTCACGCCAGTGAGAGTGACGCGACGAGCTTTTTCAAGTCGGAAACACCGTCGAATGTGTCGTATCTTGCCGCGCCAACGTATGTGGTGCGACTACATTATTTGGTCGCGCCAGCGCGCGCTGGCGCGACCAAACGGGCTACCTAATACAAAATATTTTCTGAAGCGGTTAATATTAAAATATTTTATTAAAAATGGATTAAAATTTAAAAAAAATCCTTCCTTTCTGCAAGTGGGGTGGGGGGACGCGCACGTGAGGCCCGTGCAATTAGGGCGCTGTCTCCCCTTCTCCATTTCTATTTTCTAGGAGTGATCCGGACCGTTTCATTCATCCAAGGCAATGCCATGACTATGGGCTATGGGTGGGGACTCGAGAGGACCGATCGATGTGCAAGTGCGACGCGACGACGAAACGGCGCATGAAACGTGTAGATGATCGAGACCCCGCCGCAGTGGCGAATCCAGCCGGCGAAATGACCTAGGGCGGATTTATACTGTAAACTTTTAGCTACCAACGATAACATGCATGTTTTCAGCAAAAGAATATAGAACAAACAACAAGAATCAAGATATTATCTTTTAATAATGGAATTTGTCAATAATAGATGTTTCAATAGAGTAATGAAGTACAAAACATATCAATTTTACGACAAGTCAATTAGAAAATGACAATCATAAAAGTATTGAAGAATGTAAAAAGGATATCTAGACATACCTTTCCTAAAACACTAACAACATCTAGGCACAAATAATCAAGCACAAATTAATGAATTGAATCAGACGATCTGTAATCAAACAAATAATCATGCACAAATTTGGAAATACCTAGTTTGTTATAACCCTTTTTGCTTAGTGGAATTGAAGCCTGTCTAACCGTGGTGGCGCTGTTTGAACGAACCACACCTCCAGCTTCATCTCCTCCCCCACCCACAACGGCTTCACCTGCACCCCCTATCTCCATCCCCAAAATCCTAAAATTCTCAAATCAGAAATCACCAAATGAGTGAATGACCAAATTCCCAAAGCAGCAGATGGGGCTGGCTTCTAGTTCTGGCTACCTAGCGTCCTGGTCGGCGGGTGGCGGCCAAGCGCCAGCGGCTTCAGGCTGGGGCACAGGCGGCCACAGCCTGGGAGCTGGCTGCTGGCCGGCAGCGGCGCCGTCGAGCGGCTGGTCGACAGCGGTTGGGAGATGGGGCGGGGTCGTGCCGCTGGATGACTGGAACTGGATCCACCGGCTGCCGGAGCGGGCGAGCGGCCGCGCCGCATGCGGCGCCAGCGAGGCAGCGGCGGCGAGTGGCGAGGCTGAAGAGCAGAGCGAAGGCGACGAGCAAACAGCGATGCGACTTGCGTTGTGAGACCTAACTGGGTTCAAGTCCGAGTGGGGGAGGAGATGGGCCTGGTTTGGGCCAATACGATCGCGGCCCACGACGTCCCTGCTTCTGATGTTCTGCGTTCTGCCTCGCTCTCGCCGAAAAAATAGCGCCGCGCTGCGCCCTCCGCCGCCTTCAGCTCAAACTCCGACGGCCTCCAGGGGTGGGGATATGGTGCCCAGCCAAGGGGACCTAGGGCGGCCGCCCTGGCTCGCCCTAGTGGTGGCTCCGCCTCTGCCCCGCCGGACTGCCTGTTGCACAGCACAAACGACTAAACGGAGCAAGAAACGCGAAGACGAAACAGAGGCCGATGCATGACGAAACTGGAGGCGGTGTCCCGTTGTCCCATCCGGATCGATCCGCCGTTGTCGTCCCACACGGCCCACGCGGCACGGACGCCAAATCAGTCTGCCACGCACTATATTCATCCTCTATACGTCCTAGTCAGGAAGATTCTCTCCTCTATACTTAATTCTCCCGCACTCATCCATCCTCTATATCATCCTCTATCCACTGTGGGACCCACTTGTCACTTTATCTAAATATATCCATGTGTGATCTAGTTTTGAAGGATTTATTAAGACGAATTTAATGGTGAAATCGAAATTTAATTTGAATTTTTGTTTGTGAGTTATAGCATTTTTTTCCTTTGTTTAGCTAGTGGGGCCCGCCACTATAAATATAGAGTAAACACAGTACAACTCTAAATATAGAGTGAGGGAAAGGATAGAGTATCGTTTTAGAGTACCAAGTGCAGCAATTTTTACTCTATATTCATACTCTAAAGCTTTAGAGTATCGTTTTATAGTATCCACTGCGGGTACTCTGACAGCCGGGAAGCTGGCGTCTTGCATGTCTGTCTCTGTCCTCGCAAGTTTTTCTTTTCCTACCCCGTCGTCGCCTTCCCCGGTGGTTCCTTCCAGAGCTCCTCCAGTCTTGGCCGACTGGTTAGTCTCCGCTCTCCGGTCCCTGCCTATAAGTACGGGCTCATAGTGTGCTCCCATTTCATCACGACACAACAACACTACTCATCGCTCACCAGCGTGCAGATTAAGCAAGCAGCAGGTCGTCCACTCACTGACCGGTCATGGCGAGGATCCACCTCTACGTCGCCGCGGCCTGTGCCGCGGTCCTCGCGCTCGCCGCCCCGGCCCTCGCCGGCGACCCCGACATGCTCCAGGACGTCTGCGTCGCTGACTACGCCTCCCGTGAGTAGAAACCTATCGGTCCCGGTCTTCTCAAGTTTCTTGCCACTTTTTCCTGGCTTGCTTGCTTTTTGTTCTTGTCCTGGTCTTCTTGTCGTCGGCCGGTTATATATGTATGTATCGACAATCGACTTGCCGCTAACGTAATAAGTAATAAATAGCGTATAGCGGGTTGGTAGCGGATTGACGTCGAGATAACGGATTGCGGATAGCGGGTGATATTGCGGATGATAAGTTCTAATAGCGGCATTTGATAGTCCCATATAATTTTAAGTACATATATCATAAATAATAAGTATAAATAATTTTAAGTGCATATATCATGAATAATTTTAAGTTTTACAGCCGATGCGTGAGTATTTGAATTTGCGGTGTGAGTCATAGTGAGCTGGACTAATTAGGGATATTTGCTTTCATGCTATTGCGGCCTGCTACGCGTAATTGCGGCCGCAATTACGGCCCGCTATTCAGAATTGCGACCGCAAAATTCTAGGATGCAAAGTTCAGAGCGCTACCTCGTAGCGGTAGCGGCAATGGACCGCTACCGCATGTGGGTGCAATTACGGCCGCTACCGCCGCTATTTATTAGCTTTTTGCCGCTGACCCGTGCGCGCGTGCACCGTGCAGCGGTCAAGCTGAATGGGTTCCCATGCAAGGCGAACATCTCGGCGGACGACTTCTTCTTCGACGGGCTGAGGAACCCCGGCAACACCAGCAACGCAGCGGGCTCCCTGGTGACGGCGGCCAACGTGGAGAATTTCCCGGGCGTCAACACGCTGGGTGTCTCCATCGCGCGCATCGACTACGCCCCGGGCGGGCAGAACCCGCCGCACACGCACCCGCGCGCCACCGAGATCATCTTCGTCCTCGAGGGCACGCTCGAGGTCGGCTTCATCACCACCGCTAACAAGCTCTTCACCAAGATCCTCACCAAGGGGGACGTCTTCGTCTTCCCGCGCGGCCTCGTCCACTTCCAGCAGAATAGGGGGTACGGCCCCGCCGCCGTCGTCGCCGCCTTCAACAGCCAGCTCCAGGGCACGCAGCAAATCGCCATGACGCTCTTCGGCGCCACGCCGCCCGTGCCCACCGACATCCTCGCCAAGGCCTTCCAGATCGGCAACGGGGAGGTGGAACACATCAAGGCAAACTTCGCGCCCAAGTAGAAGAGCAGGCAGCGTCTTCGTCCAATATATGTCTGCATTCGTGATTTCTCAATAAATCCCGCCGTTAGTGATCGGAGTGTGCAGTTCGATTTGTTCATCTTCGGTTTGGTTCGAGACATTGCTCACCACGCTTGTTGCTGCTAATTTGTGTGTGGAGCAATTGCTTGTCCTCCTATAAATAAGATAATCAGTTTTATTTAGCTTGCGTTACTTTGACTTGGTTCTTGTTAAGCGTGTCCGACAAAAATGACAAGTTATTATGAATAATGCTTAATCTGTGCTTGCAAATCGTTTGAGAAATTAATAACAATGATTCGCGGACGCCTTTGGCTGTCCTTTTTCCACAACTACAGTTTCAGTGTCATCAGGCCATAAAGTCAATGGTTACAAGATCGAGGTTCTAGGTTTCTAGAAGCAGGGATTATTATTATTATTATTATTATTATTATTATTATTATTATTATTATTATTATTATTATTATTATTATTATTATTATTATTATTATTATTATTAAAATGAGAAATTCTATCCAGTCCAACAATGGAAAACATATTTGAACTTAAGAGAAGACAAATTTTGTAAGACCAATAACTTGTCAAATTATATACTTCTGTCCAAAGTGGTTTTAAGATGAAGTAGCTTTTGTAGTAATAGACAATACATTGTGACGTAAATTTTAAATCAAAATCTACTTTGAAGGACCTTCTTTTGCTGCTAAATTACACAATATAAGTCGATGGATGAGGAGTATTGGCCTACTGGGAGTATTCCAAAATGTACTTGATAGGAACTAAACACAATTTACACACACCAATCATTTAATAATTTTGTAGTTATTTTAATAAACTTGTTTTAAATTGTGTGTAAGGACATTTTCTGATGTGTGATAGCAACTGAACATAACATAGTGTACAACTAATATGATTGCAATTTATTTGAGAAATTAACAACTATTTGTTGCTAGCGCTATATAGCACTACACATGTTGACCATTGTATCAAGCCATTGTCCAGGATCACGTCACATAGGGACACATATAGTTCACTCAAGTTCACTTGACATAAAACATAGTTAAGCCTTTGCAACATAAGTTCAAAGGTACATTAAGGTTGAGATAACACCCTAAGGTTTACATCATTCAACAACACTACATTGGAAGTTTAACAACATAATGCATAGACCGTCCACGAGCCATGCATGCCAGACTCTAGGTTTACGACCGGTATAGTGACTTGCTAATACTCCTATTCTGCTGAGGCATCGGGGGGCATAAAATCAACGGTTGACAAGATCGAGGTTCTACCGTTCTAGCAGTAGGGATCTGATTTTTTTTTTGAAATGGAAAGTTCTATCTAGTCCAACAATGGAAAACATATTTGAACTTAAGAGACGACAAGGGCAAATTCACAATTCAAACACTGAACAAGGGCAAGAACACAATTTTCCCTTAAATTTATGTCACAATGTATTGTCTGTTACTACAAAAGCTACTTCATCTTAAAACCAATTTGGATAGAAGTATATAATTTGAATAGTTATTGGTTTTACAAAATGGGAAAATTGTGTTCTTGCCCTTGTCCAGTATTTGAATTGTGAATTTGCCCTCGCTTTTTCAACTTTGTGTTTTTACCCTCGTTATGTTGAAATGAACTCTCTGTTTGGCCTGCCTCTGGATGTCCGTTAGATGGACAGGGAATAAATGAATTAAAAATTCCAAAGCTAGAAAAGCAAAGGCGAAATGACCACACTGCCCCTTATCCTTATCTGGCTCTTCCTCATCCAAAAGCGGGAGGCATCGGGAGCAGATGTATCGGGCAGGCTCCGTCGACAGTGGTGCATTTGGCCTAGGCACGCAGTGCGGCGGTGCCTCCTGGCCTCTCGGCCCGTGCGCGGCGGCTGTTTCGGGGCGAGGGGCCGCACACGGCTCGCGTCGTGCGCGCCTCGGGCGGCGACTGTATCCGGCCGTGAGTTCCGCCGCCCGCCGTGCGGGCTTCCTCCCCTCCCTCCGTGTCCTCCACACGCTCCACCTCACACACCACCAGGGCCTCCTCCTTGGCAGCCTCCGCGCAAGGACCAAGCTGCTCAGCTGCTATGCGTCACTGGGCGACCTCGCTTCCGCGCGGATGGTGTTCAACGGCACCCTACGCCCGGATGTGTACTCCTACGTGGTCATGCTCCGGGGTCTAGTCCAAACGGAGCGCCATGCAGAAGTTGTCGTGCTGCACCAGGACATGCGGTGGCGGCGACCCTGTCCCAAGGCGCAGGACGACTTCGTGCTGTCGCTAGCGCTCAAGGCCTGCCTTAGGTCCACGGAGTACGGGTATGGCGTGCACGGCTTCGTGCTGAACAGCTTTTGGTCGACACGTACGTGAAAGCCAGGACTTGGAGTGCGCCCGGAAGGTGTTCGAGAGAATTCCCGGACGAAATGTGGTGTCGTGGACCTCGATGCTCAGCGGGTGCGCCCAGAATGGTTTTGCTGCAGACGGATCAGGGATCAAACAAGGCTTAATATCTAACTCATTTGTCAGTGCAGCCTTGCTGGATATGTATGTCAAGTGTGGGGAACTAGAGGATGTCCAGTGTGTGTTCGATGAACTCAGCTACATTGACCTTGTTCTTTGGACGACGATGAATGTGGCGTACACACAGAACGGGAACCCTCTTGATGCCTTGCTGCATATGTATGTCAAGTTGTGCCAAATATATTTGACCAAATGTAATCATTTTTGTCAACATACAATATAAATGTGTAATTCCAAGTAAGGGGTAAATTCACAAATAGGCATAACAAATAGAGGCTAAATCACACGGACATTTCTGTCCTTTTGTAAAAAATCTAACACCGTTAGGGGAGGATGATGGAATAGGGGCAAACTGGTGCTTTGTTTTGAAATCGCAGGTGTAAATTCACAAAGTCTAAAAAAACAGGGGCAAAATCAAAAAGTTCGATACAAAACAGAGGTAAAAATGCAAGAGCCCCAAATCTACTTTGAAAGATCTTCTTTTCCTACTAAATTACACAAGAAATCGATGGACGAGGAATACTGGCCTATTGGGAGTATTCCAAAATGTACTTGATAGGAACTAATATGATTTTGTATTTATTTTAATAAACTTGTTTTAAATTGTGTGTATTGACCTTTTCTGATGTGTGATAGCATATGAACATAACATAGGATACAACTAATATGATTGTAACTTATTTGAGAAATTAACAACTATTAGGTAGTATGCTCGTGCGTTGCTACGGGACAACAAAAAAATTTTGTACCAAAAACACATAGATCGCATGATAAGATAACACAGAGCCACTTGACGTCGCCAAGAACAGGGACGGCGATCGGCTTCACCGGCGCCGCTGCTTTGCCTGCACTGCACCGACTCGCCACGGCCACACCTAGCCACCGCACCGCCATCCTAGCCACCCTGAGCCAACGGTGAGCCCCCACGCCTGCCACGCTCTCCTGTATGCGCTCGCCATGGCCGACGTCATGGTCTCTCTACCTGAGAGGCCCAAGGCCCCGCCTTTTCTCTGTCACGGTACACAACATACACACACTCACTCGCACAAGCACAAGCACAAGCACGGCCTTGCTGAGCCCACAACGCTCGTGAACCGCCATGGCAAGCTCCGTTCCGGCCATCACAAGCCGGTAGAGACCCTAAAGCCCCCGCGGCGAGCTCCGCCTCGCCGAAGGACATGCACTGCACGCAGCCGTGCCCAAAGAAGGCCCCTAGGTTGTCTAATCGCGTACTCGCGTTCGCAACGCCAGGACGGCTGTGCATGGTGGTGAAGTAGTTGCATATTTTTGAAAAAATGCCATGGAACAGTGTCACAATGATAAGAGGGTCTGTCGTAAGATAAGGTAATATGTGAGAACAAAAGGAGCATCAAATTGGGGAAGATAGCCTGATGGAAGACACGCTTGATGCCCTAAAAGACCTTGAACTAAACATCTAGAGTTCACAGCAGAGCAGCAGGTCCGCTTTTGGTAAACCGTGATGGTAGAGTTCATTACTGGACCACATTTTTTGTGGAGTCCAGTTCATTAATATAGTGTGGACATTGGTGGTGATAGTTTGAGCCATGCTTACGCTCTGTCTCAGATGCCAGGTGCCTGATGTTAGCAATGCTAAGGGCTGGGGTTCTTTTTAGACCTACAGTTAGCGATGAAAACGGACGGAAAAACCATATTTCTACTTTCATTTCTATATTTTTTTGGCAGAAACGGGATCGGGTTCGGAAAATGCGGGTTTGGAAACGGAATCGGGATATGCGGATGCATGGAAACGAACAAACACGGATGGAAAGCCGGAAAATTAAGTTAGAATAATATGATTAAATATTCATGAATATACATTAGTAAAGTCACAAATTAATATACACATACGAAGTTATTGATCTAGTATTCACTAGCATACCATGTGTTAACATGCATAATTGGTGATTAATAGGTTTATGAACATATTAATTTCTACACATCTCATGTAGACTTAAAACGGGATGAAAAATGAAATAAATACGAGTCAATTTCGGGTGAAAACGGGATCCCGTGGAAACGGACGGAAAAACCCCTCTCCCATTTCCGTAAATATGGAAACGGGACCCCGCAAATACAGAAATGAACGGACAAAAGTGGAAAACGGAATGGGTCGGAACGGGAATTTTTCCGTCCGTTTTCAACGCTACCTACAGTCGCTGATTTATGGCCTCTGGTTACAAAATGTGAAAGGATATTAGTAAGCATTCTTTCTTCTTAAGCCAGGCTGGAAGATTGGAACTTACTAATGCTATTTTTAGTGCTTTACCTACTTTTGCAATGAGCACCTTTCTGCTGCCAAAGACTATCATTAAACAAATAGACAAGTATAGAAAACATTGTTTATGGAGGGGCTTTGATGCTAATAATAAAAAACCACCAAAGGCAGCTTGGCCTATGGTCTCTTTACCAAAAGAAGAGGGTGGCCTAGGTGTTCTGAATCTCAAAAGACAGAATGAATGTCTTCTATTGAAATTTTTACGCAAATTTTTCAATAAATCTGATATTCCTTGGGTGAAGCTGATATGAGATAAACATTATTCAGATGGGAAATTGCCTAGACTCTCTAATAACTTGAAGAGTTCTTTTTGGTGGAGGGATATTTTAAAAGTTTTAGAGCAGTTCAAAGGTCTGGCTATGATTAATATTTCAGATGGGGTTTCAAGTTTGTTCTGGTTAGATCTTTGATGGCCACATTTTACAGCAAAATTTTCCTAAATTATTATCATATTCGAAGAATGTCAATATTTCAGTGAAAGACATGAAGACATTAGGGTCACCTGTCTCACATTTTCACTTGGCTCTCTCTGCTGAAGCCTATGATCAGCTTATTCAGGTATTCTTCAGAATCTTCAGCTTACCCATCACCCTAATCAGTGGCATTATTTATGGGGTTCAGTGCAATTCTCAACACACAATGCTTACAAGAGCTTAACTTGGTCTGCCCATGTTCACCCAGTGTTCAGGTGGTTATGGAAAACATCATGTCAGAATAAGAGGAAGTTCTTTTTCTGGTTAGTGCTTAAAGATAGAATTAGCACCAGGGAATTGCTCCGACGAAAGCACATGCATCTGGACAGTTATAATTGTGTTCATTGCACGGTGGCAGTTGAAGATCTTTTTCACCTATTTTTCCATTGTCCTCTAGCAGTTGCTTGCTGGTATACTCTTCAGCTCATTGTTCCAGCTACAAATGATATTTTTCAGATAATTGAAGCTTTTAAGGTCCAACTTCATCTGCCCTTCTTCCTGGATATTATTATCACCGTGTGTTGGTCTATTTGGACAATCCGAAATGATGTCATCTTCAGAGGGATACCTGCTTCAGTGCAGAGATGCAAGCAAATTTTTCATTTAGAGTTTGCCCTGGTTATTCTACGGGCAAAGGAAACACCTCGTTCAGATTTAGTTTCATGGCTAGAACCTTTGTGTAATCTTTCTCATTTTCTTTGTTAGTTTCTTTGTCTCTTAACTGTTGTATTTGGGAACTTTGTAAATAATCAATCAATAAAAGCACAGTAGGGGATCAAATCCCCTCCTGTTTTTCCTCAAAAAATGCTAAGGGCTGGGGTTTCTCCCTGAAACTCTAAGAAGAATCATCTAATTGGGGATTTTGTAACTAAGACACATGAGATGATTAACTACGTACAGCACTGCTTCCCAGAATTGGAAATTACAGCACCAATATGCAATACCAAATGAAGATTTCATAAATCTATTGAGGTTGCTGATATTCAGAATTTGAAATAAAAAATGTCTATTGCAGCAATCTTGCACAATAGCACATGGCTCTCATATTTGCTATTTCTACTATAGTCAGTTTATCACATATACCATAAACTAAGAATGGGCATATTTTGTTTTAATATCCCAAGTTCCAGGTAATAGATATTTAAAACACTACAATAATGAAAAATGGTTGTTCCGACAAATACAAAATGAGAGCGGCCAAACCATGGCGAAAGACCTAGACCAATTCTACCATCTACATTCGAAGGGGTATGCTACAGACAAATCACATACATGATCAATATGTATATGATGGGTACATAATTTTTTTTTTGTAAAATGTAACTGCGAACACAAGGTTGACAAGTACCTTTGTGTGTTCGTTTTATGATGAGTGATTGTCAATGTGATCCACGAAGTAGGTTGAGTGGTGACTAACCCTACCTTGGCGAAAGCCTTGTGTGCGACATGTCTCTTGGCTTGTGTTGTACATGTGTGGAGCACAGAGACGGTAGCCGACGGCGAGGTGAAGGTCAAGGAGGACGTGCCGTGCTGATGGACCTGAGGGGTGAAGGACGGACGTGGGGCTTGGACCGAGGGACCCGGAGGCTAGGTGGCTAGCCGCGCTGGCTGACACTTGGGACATCGACAAGCGCGAGAAGACATGAGAGTGACCGTGTTGACCGTGGAGGTGACACGCGTCGGATGGCGGGGGACGTGTATAGAGTACACTACTCGCGGAGCGGTTTGATGGTTTAGGCCTCAAAACCATCGGAGGCGGGTTTACGGGTTTGGGCCTCAAAACCCGGGCGGAGGTTCCGAGGAGGAACGGACGACACGTGGCGGCATCGGGGAGTTCGCGTCGAGGCGAAGCTACCGGTGAGGAGGCGCGGTGGCCGTCGGATGAAGTTGACACAGGGTTGGACCTTTACGCCCTTGGGCTAAATGGTTTGGCTCATTTGTATCCAGGGGCAAAACTGGGAATGTGTAATAGCCATGTTAAATAGGATGAGGGAGCTCCCATCTCCCTCACCTCTCTCCCCATTTCTCATTTGCTTCTCTTTCTTTTAGGGTTAGCTTCTAGTTCATGAGGGAGGTCAAATAATCTGAAAATTCATGGGTGTGTTTGTGGTGATTTGAAGTGGGAATGGAGGCCCAAATCCTCCTCTTGCCCTCTGGGGTTCTTATTTAGAAGCTGTGATTTTCGTTCTCATTTTGTTCCTATTTTCGTTCTTGGCCACGATTTGATTTTCCCGGAGTTTGGATTGATCTCAGGCGATGATTTCTTAGGATCTTGTTCTTAGTCACTTGAATTTGGTCTGACCAAAGTTTGGGAGAAAATCCTTTTGATTTGAGTCGGATTCTATCGATTTTGTGGTCGCTCTCTTCCCTGTTCTTGCGTTCGTGAAGGGCATCGTTCTCTGTTCGTCGTGCTCGTTGCGCACAGGATTGGGTGAACTGATGAAGGTGCTGGAGGCCACCGGTGCAGGCTTGCCTACAGCTGCGCACACCGTGCGCCCCCAGGTCTGAGCCGTAGCTCTCCATCGCCCTGCTGTCGCGTGAGTGGAATCCTGTGCCGTCGGTTCTGTTCTGTCCTTATTTTCGTTCTCCTCCCTCTGGAGGACCGGCGCCGAGCAAACAAGCATAGCTGTGTGCTCGCCCCTGGTGGGCTGCTCGTCGAGCCGAGGTCCAGCGCTGGCAGACTAGGCGCTCGCTCATCACAGCTTCTGGTGTTCTCCCGTGTTTTCTGGAGCTCACTCTTCTCTGGTTGGCCGTACTCAGCACCAGTGCTTCAAGCACTAATCGATGCTCTCCCAGGAATCATCTGTGCCTGTACACCACCAATAGCAGGAGCAGCTCTCGTGATTTTTAATGTTGTTTTTTGGAAACGTCTCAATCAAGCAATAGTGTTTGTGAATTTAATTCCTTCTTGGGTAGAACAGAGGCAGCCGTACCACCGTGTGCACTAAGCTGTGCAGGCCCGAGAGGTCCTGGCCGATATGCTACCTCTTCTCTGTTTCGTGATGAATTAATTTTCAGGGAATTTTCAGGTTAAATTGTTCAAGCCCTGATTTTCTGTTTTGCGCTCAGCTTGATCGTTTGTGCTCCGAATCGTGTTTCGCTTTTTGCATTAGCTTCCTTCTACTTCGAGGAATGTTTCAAAGTCTCTTGTCACTAGTTGACTTGGATGTTTAGTTTGGGAACTCGTTTGTGCTTGACGGTGATATTGGGACAACGACCAAATATTTCGAGAGAAATTTGAGGCTCCCATTCACCCCCCCTCTGGTCGCCGTTTTCGGTCCTTCAATTGGTATCGGAGCAGGTTAAGGATCATTCCACCTTAATCGGTCCGTGATCCACGAAGGCGACATGGAGCGTGGTTCCGGCAAACCACCGTTCTTCGATGGAACAAATTATCCCTATTGGAAGATCCGCATGTCCGCGCATCTCCAGGGGATTGATTGGCTTGTTTGGGAGATTTGCGAGGATGCTACTTACGTTGTGCTTGAACCCCGTGCTCGTGTCACGCAAGATCAAAGAGATCGACACAACGCTAATAGCAGAGCTCGCGCAGTTTTTTTCTCGAGTCTTTCTCTTCAGGAGTTCGAAAGAGTCTCTGATTGTACTACTGCTCGGGAGATCTGGGTGAGGCTTCAGAGCTATCACGAGGGGACCGCACAGGTCAAAACCAGACTCTACGAGATGTACAAGAGGGAGTACGAGAACTTCACCCAGCTTGATGGCGAGTCCATCGATGCCATGTTTTCTCGCTTTCAGACCATCGTCAACAAGATGCGAGCAAACAAGGCACAGTTACCTTATGATGATCATGAGAGGGCACTCAAGCTTCTATATGCCCTAGATCGGAAGGTATGGGATGTGAAGGTGACCGCCATCATTGAGTCTTCGGGGTATGAGACCCTCACTGTGGATGAGCTTTTCAGCAAGCTCAAGTCCAGCGAGATCGACTACCAGACCCAAGCCAAGCTGAAGAATCCCTCTGCACCGACTATGGCCTTGGTCTCAGGTAATGGCTCAAGTTCTTTGGCTAACCCTTCACAGGTTTCTTTTGCCTTGTCTTCTTTGGTGTCTGTCATAGAGGAGCAGATGGAGAGTCTTGGGGATGACGAGCTGGCGTTGATCATCAGCCGGTTCTCGTGGTTTCACAACAACCGCTTGAATCGCCGGCGTGGTGGTGGTCCGAAGGAAGGATGCTACGGCTGTGGAGATCCCGACCATTTCATCGCCCACTGCCCCAAGAAGAACAAGCACTCGTTCGACAAGTACGACTCCAGCAAGCGCAAGGACAAGCGCGAGTACACCTCCAAGCACAAGTCGAAGGGAGGATTCGATAAGGAGGCGCTGAAGAAGAAGTACTTCAAGAAGGTCAAGGCTCAAGAGCGCGCCTTCCTCGCCTCCCTCAGCGACCTCGACAACGACACCGACGATGACCGGTCTTCTTCTCCATCGAGCGATGATGAGTCCGAGAAGAGGCGTGAGGACAAGTTGACCGGGCTTTGCTTCGTCACCAAGTCCATCCACGGAGGCTACTGCACCATGGCCGTGGATGAAGGGGTGAAGCCCAACAAGGACGTGCTTCCCGGCGACGACGACTCTACCGAGGTAAAACCCTCCATCGATGCTCTTATTGCCGAGCTTGATATCATGACCGATACTTTGATGAGTCAAGATAAACTGCTGAAACGTGCTGCTCGTGAGAGGAAAGAGTTTAAGGACAAGCTAGAAGTTGTAGAGAAAGAGCTTGAGGAAGCTAAGAAGCTTGTTGTTCATGTGTCTGACGAGGTTGAATGCGATGAATGTGCTGTTCATATGACTAACTTTTCTGAGTTGCAATCTAAGTATGCTGCCTTGTTAGATGAGAACGATGAGCTGAAGGCTAGGTCTAGCTTGTTAGGTGCATGCAAGTCTTGTTCAGGCTTGCAATCTGAGCTGGCAGAGAAGAATGCCAAGATCCTTGCTCTTGAGAAGGCCAGTTCAGATAGCACGGTTGTCGAGTGTTCATGTTGTGAGAGCATGGTGTTGGAGCTTGAGTCTTGCAGGCATGACAAGATGAGATCCGAGGAAGACAACACATACCTTCGGTCCATCTTGAATTGGGTGTCTTGTAGTGAACCGCAGCTGGGCATGATGATGAGCCAATTTAGACGGGGAACTGAGACATCGGGAGTAGGCTTTGCTCTAGGTGGGAAGGGTGAAAATGTCTATGGCAAAGTTGGTGAGTTCAGTGGTTTGAGCCCAGGTGAGAAACCTTCCACTACTCCCAAATTAATCAAGATCAATCCACCTAAGCCTACTGAACCCACTGTGAAAGATGGAGTGTTTGAAGAACCTCCAAGAGCTCCACCCCAGAAACAAGTTTGGGTTCCAAAACCGAACCATCTCAGAAACTCACTTGACACTCTACCGAACATCTCTGAGGATCCCCTTCCTAAAGCCAAAAAGCTACCCAGAGTGAACCATACCCACAAGAGAGTGAGCCAACAACCACCTAAGAGAGAGGTGAGGTATCACTGTGACTATTGCCATAGGGATGGTCACCTTGTTGAGTTTTGCTTCAAGAGGAAGAGAGATGAGCGGCGGGAGTATGAGTTGAACAACCAGAACATGTACCGTCCGCCCCATGGCGTACATGTGCCGCCTGTTCAGAGGCGCAATGCTAGGCCTCGAGGTGCAATGCCTCAAGGTGGTAGGCCTCAGGTTGCTAGACCACGCGGTGGTCGTGGTGGTCGTGCTCGGCGTGGTTCAGGTCGTGATCAATATGACTTTGGACCTCGCGACAGTGGCTTTCAGTCCTACAGCTCTAGCGAACCACGTTTTTTCCCACGTGGTACCCGCTTTCCTCAAATGGGACATGGCATGTTTGGTGTTTTTCCTAACACTTTTCCAGGGCAAATGAGCCAACACTGGTATCCTTCACAGTTTACTAACCCCAGTGTTGCGCCATTTGCTCATCCTATGTCTTTCTATTGATGCAGGACGGAGGCCTGGAGAACACATGGCTCATTGATTCTGGATGTTCGCACCACATGACCGGAAGTTCCAAATGGTTCTCCAGCCTCGACCCCGTGCAATGTAAGGAGTACATCACATTCGGGGATAATAGCAAAGGTAAAGTGCTTTCTCGTGGGACCATTCGGGTCAATGAGAGTTTTGTCTTGAAGGATGTTGCTTTGGTTTCGAACTTGCATTTCAATTTGCTTTCAGTTTCTCAACTCCTTCAAGATGGCTTTGAAGTGCGTTTTAAGACCGGCTTGTCTCGAGTTCTCGACTCTCAGGGAAATCTTGTTTGCCAGATTGTTCCTTTTGGCCGTGTCTTTCGAGCTGATTTTTCTCACTCTTTCGATTCTTCTCGATGTTTGGTGGCTGGATCCTCCTCTGAGCTTTGGAAGTGGCATAGGAGATTTGGTCACTTGAGCTTTGACTTACTAGCTAGGTTGAGCTCACTTGATCTAATCTGAGGATTGCCCAAGTTAAAATTTGAGAAGGATTTGGTGTGTCATCCTTGTCGTCACGGGAAGATGGTTGCCGCTTCTCACCCTCCTGTGACTCAGGTCATGACCAAGGGACCCGGTGAGCTACTCCATATGGACACTGTTGGTCCGGCTCGGGTTCGGTCTGAGGGAGGGAAGTGGTACATTCTAGTGATCGTGGACGATTTTTCTCGCTACTCTTGGGTGTTTTTCATGGAGGGTAAGGATGAGGCTTTTTCACTTGCTCGAGATTTGATTCTTCGGTTGCAAAATGAGTTCCCTAAGAATGCCATGAGAGCGATTCGCAGTGACAATGGCACAAAATTCAAGAATACTCACTTTGAAACCTTTTGTGCTTCTTTGGGCCTTGAGCATCAGTTTTCCTCTCCCTATGTCCCTCAGCAAAACGGTGTTGTTGAGTGCAAGAATCGGACCCTTGTTGAGATGGCTAGGACGATGCTCGATGAGCATAGGACTCCTAGGAGTTATTGGGCCGAAGCAATCAACACCGCGTGTCATGTTTCCAATCGCATATTTCTTCGAGCCTTCATGAAGAAAACTTCTTATGAGCTACGATTCGGTCGACTACCCAAGGTGAGCCACTTTCGAGTGTTTGGATGCAGGTGCTTCATTCTGAAACAAGGTAATTTAGACAAATTTGAGTCTCGATCATCGGATGGTGTCTTTCTTGGTTATGCTTCACATTCTCATGCATATCGAGTACTTAACCTTGAAACTAACCGAGTCGTAGAGACTTGTGAAGTCACTTTCGACGAGACCATGCCTTGTTCTGTTCCTGTCTTCGAAAGTGCAGGTGATCAGGAGATTGGTGAGAGCATCTTCGTTGAGGAGAATGAGGAAGATGCTAATTGGGGAGATGCAGAGCCGACCTCTTCGGTTGTTCCAGTCGAGTCTACAACAACTACTTCGGCTCACGGACCAGATCCATCTTCTTCCACTACATGGGGTCCGCACGAGCCACCTCCTCAGCCTACGTCGGCTGCACCTGAGGAGGCCCCAGTAGCTGTTGAGGGGGAGGCGACATCTTTGAGGGAAGCCCCTCGGCACATCCAGCGTCGTCACCTGCCTCAAACCATGATCGATGACATCAGTCAGCGTGTTACACGCTCAAGGTCATATGAAATCTCACATTTCGCTCATTCTGCTTTTGTCGCTAATTTCGAGCCACAAAATGTTGGACACGCACTTTCTGATCCCGATTGGGTCAATGCTATGCACGAGGAGTTATAGAACTTTGAGAGAAATGAAGTCTGGGTCTTAGTTCCACCTCCACCTGAGTGTCACCCTATAGGTACAAAATGGGTTTTCAAGAACAAGCAAAGTGAGGATGGAGTGGTGGTGAGGAATAAGGCTAGGCTAGTGGCTCAGGGGTTTTGTCAGAAAGAGGGAGTAGACTTTGAAGAAACCTTTGCTCCTGTGGCCCGTATCGAGGCTATAAGGATGCTCTTAGCTTATGCAGCTTCGAAAGGGTTCAAGCTGTATCAAATGGATGTGAAGAGCGCCTTTTTGAATGGGTACATAGAGGAAGAGGTGTATGTGAGACAACCCCCTGGCTTTGAAAATCCCAAGTATCCAAACCATGTTTACAAACTCCACAAAGCCTTGTATGGATTGAAACAAGCCCCGAGAGCCTGGTATGAACGTTTGAAAGCCTTCTTGCTTACTAAGGGCTTTAAGATGGGTTCCGTAGATAAAACTTTGTTTCTCCTCAAGCAAGGCACTGACACACTTTTGGTTCAGATTTACGTGGATGATATCATTTTTGGTGGTTCCTCTCACGCTCTTGTTGCAAAGTTTTCTGAGACTATGAGCAGGGAATTCGAGATGAGCATGATGGGTGAGTTGACATTCTTCCTCGGGCTGCAAATCAAGCAAACACGTGAAAGAACATTCGTGCACCAAGGCAAGTACACCAAGGATCTTCTGAGGAAGTTTGATATGGGTGAGGCCAAGCCTCTTTCGACGCCCATGTCGACTACGACGGCCCTGGACGAGGACAAGGAAGGAGAAGCTGTGGACCAGAAGGAGTACCGAAGCATGATCGGATCGTTGTTGTACCTGACAGCAACGAGACCGGACATCCAGTTCACGGTCTGCTTGTGCGCGCGTTTTCAGTCTTCACCGCGCACATCGCATCGTCAAACCGTCAAGCGGATCATGAGGTACCTTCGTTTCACACCCGAATTTGGTCTTTGGTTTTCGGCTTCCTCCTCTCTTTCTCTTTGTGGTTACTCTGATGCGGATTATGCTGGTTGTCGTACTGAGAGGAAGTCCACTTCTGGGACTTGTCAGTTTCTTGGGTCTTCACTTGTGTCTTGGTCCTCTCGCAAGCAGTCTTCTGTAGCCCAATCCACCACAGAAGCTGAGTATGTAGCTGCTGCTGCTTGCTGTTCCCAGTTGCTTTGGATGGTTGCTACTTTGCGAGACTATGGCTTAGATTTTAGGCGAGTACCTTTGTTCTGTGATAGCACCAGTGCCATTTGTGTAGCCAAAAACCCTGTTCTTCACTCTAAAACGAAGCACATAGAGGTTCGTTTTCACTTCTTGCGAGACCACTATGAGAAAGGGGACATTGACCTTATTCATGTTGACACCCACAACCAGCTCGCAGATATCTTCACCAAACCCCTTGACCAAGCCCAGTTTGCTCGCTTGCGAGGAGAGCTTGGAGTTTGCTTTCCTTTTTAGCTTGGGAAGTTTTGGTTCTTGTACATTAGTTTTTGTTTTTTTTGGGCTTTTGCTTTTGCTTTTGTATCATATTTGCATATCATATCATCATGTATCATATTACATCTTGAGCTTCATCTTTATATTAGCTAGATTGACACTATGCTCTTGTTGGGGATGTTATGGATATACATGATGTGCTTTGCTTAGGCTCACTTTGATCTCTTGATATGAGCTAAAAATGCCTTTTTCAATTGTGAACTTGAATAACACTTGATGAAACTTGAAACATGTTCACCACTACTTTGTGGCAACTAGCAGGTGTAGGTGTGTCGAGAACCTTTTTTTCTTCATATATATGCTTAGTTGCTACAGCTCATACCTTGAGTTACACACTTGCTTGAGAAAATTGAATTTGTGCTAAAACTAAAAAAAATAAGGTATGAAAAGATCGGGATGGGTCTTTGCTGTCCCATGTCAGAGTATCGAGACAGCTCCTTATTGCACTTAAGGGTGAACTTGATCTCTGTAATGGATACCGAGATCATTGTCTTAAGCTTCTGATTGCTTTTGACATAGGCTTGACATGATCGATAAGTCAGGTGTTGATGGCATCGATAACCTCCCGCACACATTTGTTTGACAAACTTTGGTGATAAGCTGCATAACTCCGATAAAATTCAATTGATTGAAAATTTGATCAAATCACAAGTTTGTCTCATGACATGATGTGTGAACTTTGTTTGGGGTAGTTCACTTTGCATACATGTGTAGCACAAGGTTGATCTCCTGTCTATATTTGCTATGTGCTCATTTGGTGGTGCACCTTCTTTTAAATTGCTCAAACTTGATCAAACTTGCTAAAATGACATATTTCATTTCATTTGGTCATTTTGAGCATTTGCTAGCACTTGTATTTGTTGCTATATATACATGACAGCATCAGCTAGAGCATCTTTTCAATCTACTTGCTATAATTTTGAAGCTTCTGCATTTGTGCATTTATGCATTTATAGCATGTTTTGAGGGGGAGTTGCATTCCTTAGGCTCTAACTTGATAAGTGCATATGTCAACAAGGGGGAGAAGTTTTCCACACTCACAATTTCACAAGATATGCATTCATTTGAGTGAGATTGCATTTGTTCAGGGGGAGCTGCACTTGAGTTGCTTTTGCTAGATGTGTTGAGCCTTTGCCTCTTCTGGAGGGTCTAGCGGGTTCTCCTTTTGGAGCTTTGCTAGTGATGTTGAGCCCGTTGCCTCTTCTTGAGGACTAGCTTTGTTTTACTTGGTTGCGTTGAGCCGTTGCCCATGTCTTTGGGGACCAAGTTTTGCTCATTTCAAATGACCCGTTTCAGCTTTTCTTTGGCTTTCAGTCATTTGGTTGAGCTCTTTATTTTCTCTTCTTCTTCTTTTTCTTTTGCTCAAGCTATTCGTGTATTGGTGTTGACAATGCACTCATCAAGGGGGAGATTGCGAACACAAGGTTGACAAGTACCTTTGTGTGTTCATTTTATGATGAGTGATTGTCAATGTGATCCACGAAGTAGGTTGAGTGGTGACTAACCCTACCTTGGCGAAAGCCTTGTGTGCGACATGTCTCTTGGCTTGTGTTGTACATGTGTGGAGCACAGAGACGGTAGCCGACGACGAGGTGAAGGTCAAGGAGGACGTGCCGTGCTGATGGACCTGAGGGGTGAAGGACGGACGTGGGGCTTGGACCGAGGGACCCGGAGGCTAGGTGGCTAGCCGCGCTGGCTGACACTTGGGACATCGACAAGCGCGGGAAGACATGAGAGTGACCGTGTTGACCGTGGAGGTGACACGCGTCGGATGGCGGGGGACGTGTATGGAGTACACTACTCGCGGAGCGGTTTGATGGTTTAGGCCTCAAAACCATCGGAGGCGGGTTTACGGGTTTGGGCCTCAAAACCTGGGCGGAGGTTCCGAGGAGGAACGGACGACACGTGGTGGCATCGGGGAGTTCGCGTCGAGGCGAAGCTACCGGTGAGGAGGCGCGGTGGCCGTCGGATGAAGTTGACACAGGGTTGGACCTTTACGCCCTTGGGCTAAATGGTTTGGCTCATTTGTATCCAGGGGCAAAACTGGGAATGTGTAATAGCCCTGTTAAATAGGATGAGGGAGCTCCCATCTCCCTCACCTCTCTCCCCATTTCTCATTTGCTTCTCTTTCTTTTAGGGTTAGCTTCTAGTTCATGAGGGAGGTCAAATAATCTAAAAATTCGTGGGTGTGTTTGTGGTGATTTGAAGTGGGAATGGAGGCCCAAATCCTCCTCTTGCCCTCTGGGGTTCTTATTTAGAAGCTGTGATTTTCGTTCTCATTTTGTTCCTATTTTCGTTCTTGGCCACGATTTGATTTTCCCGGAGTTTGGATTGATCTCAGGCGATGATTTCTTAGGATCTTGTTCTTAGTCACTTGAATTTGGTCTGACCAAAGTTTGGGAGAAAATCCTTTTGATTTGAGTCGGATTCTATCGATTTTGTGGTCGCTCTCTTCCCTGTTCTTGCGTTCGTGAAGGGCATCGTTCTCTGTTCGTCGTGCTCGTTGCGCACAGGATTGGGTGAACTGATGAAGGTGCTGGAGGCCACCGGTGCAGGCTTGCCTACAGCTGCGCACACCGTGCGCCCCCAGGTCTGAGCCGTAGCTCTCCATCGCCCTGCTGTCGCGTGAGTGGAATCCTGTGCCGTCGGTTCTGTTCTGTCCTTATTTTCGTTCTCCTCCCTCTGGAGGACCGGCGCCGAGCAAACAAGCATAGCTGTGTGCTCGCCCCTGGTGGGCTGCTCGTCGAGCCGAGGTCCAGCGCTGGCAGACTAGGCGCTCGCTCATCACAGCTTCTGGTGTTCTCCCGTGTTTTCCGGAGCTCACTCTTCTCTGGTTGGCCGTACTCAGCACCAGTGCTTCAAGCACTAATCGATGCTCTCCCAGGAATCATCTGTGCCTGTACACCACCAATAGCAGGAGCAGCTCTCGTGATTTTTAATGTTGTTTTTTGGAAACGTCTCAATCAAGCAATAGTGTTTGTGAATTTAATTCCTTCTTGGGTAGAACAGAGGCAGCCGTACCACCGTGTGCACTAAGCTGTGCAGGCCCGAGAGGTCCTGGCCGATATGCTACCTCTTCTCTGTTTCGTGATGAATTAATTTTCAGGGAATTTTCAGGTTAAATTGTTCAAGCCCTGATTTTCTGTTTTGCGCTCAGCTTGATCGTTTGTGCTCCGAATCGTGTTTCGCTTTTTGCATTAGCTTCCTTCTACTTCGAGGAATGTTTCAAAGTCTCTTGTCACTAGTTGACTTGGATGTTTAGTTTGGGAACTCGTTTGTGCTTGACGGTGATATTGGGACAGCGGCCAAATATTTCGAGAGAAATTTGAGGCTCCCATTCACCCCCCTCTGGTCGCCGTTTTCGGTCCTTCAGTAACTGTGCACCTCTCGACACCCTTTTCCCCACCTGAAGCATCCCATATTGTTTTGCAAAAAAAAAAGCCTCATTGCAATCACTGGCTCCAACTTCGAGTCTCATTGACTCTAATTCTCTCGCATTCAGTAGAAAGAATGAGGCAAAATTGACTTGTGATCTCATGCCTCGATACTGCTTCAACACTATTGTCTTGAGATGGATATCAAAGCTTTTAATGAAATCCCTGTGTTTACGACACCGTCTATTCAATTTCCCTGAAATATAAGACTGAAGAACAAAACAGATCAAAATGAAAAACTCAAATCACACTGGTACAAGGACTAACATGACGTCAATAAAAAGAATATACGAATATTGTGATCCAGAAACTGAAACTGAAAAGCTATATCACTTTTACGTACAACTTCTCCAGACATGAAAAGCATTTCATCAACTCAATGACCATATCAAGATTAACAAAATTGATGCGCCAGCTAGAGTCTTGACATTCCTCAATGCCGCTGTCAAGCTTACAACTTTTAATCCCTGAATCAAGCATCGAACAAAACATCGCGCATGTGCAAATGCAGATGACATGGAAACCTCTGTGTAACAGAAAAACAAAACTCTGCAGCCTTTTCATGGGAAGAAAATAGAATGCCATGGCTACCTGAATAGATGTGGTGTCAGACACAAGCCTGCGAAGATGAAACGAGAGCTACACTGCACAACTTCAGCACCATCGTGTACTGAACCAAAGTTATTTCACATGTAGATTGATGACCCACAGGTTTAGGTAATTAGACAAATGAACTGCATTTCACAAACAAACAATATGGTCATAGCGTCAAGTTATAATCATTTGTGATTATGCCTGACTGGAAACCTTTCATTTACACAACAAACCTTTCATTTGTTGTGCTAGATTGATGACCCACAGGTTTTAGGTTTTCTTTCTTGTGCAATGATGGACACAGAACATCTTGGGAAATGGGGCTACTGAGCGCGTTGACATATTTCCACCAGAGTTAACAAGGTAGGGGAACTTACCTCTAGTCTGTTGTGCTAGATGACATGGAAGCAACATGCCAAGAATCAATAGAGATGCAAGAAAATTGTGCAGCTGCTCCGTTGCATCCTAATGGAAATTCCATCCTTCATCAAAAGTGAATAGCAAGTAATCACATTATACTTATAGTGTGAGGTACTGACAGAGGATGAGAGAAGATGAACTTGCTCTGAACGTGACATGCAAGATAAACAAACCTATTGGAGAAAAAATTATAGTAAAATAAAAAACTGTACATGAACTGTAATGAAACTACCTCAATGTGAAATGAAAGTTTTGAAATTCATAAATTCGGGAACACACCTACATTCTTTTCCTACCAGTAAGCAGGATTTTCTTCAGTGAAGGGATGATAAATAAAGTTCCATCGTCATGAAGTGGCATTATCAAATGCATCCTGTATCAAATATTTTTGATAAGAGGAACAACCCTTTGTGCCACATGGACTATTCATCAAGCCTTGCAGTTGCATATCTTGTTCTTCCATTTGTGGAATGCTTTAAAAAATGATTGATATTGTTCAATCATTTATATTCGCAATTCCTGCTGCTTGGTCCAGTTTGATTATGGGAAGTTGCATGAACTTGCTATTCTGTTAAGGCGTTTGATGTCAGAAGGGCACAGGGCCTTGATATTTACTCAGATGACTAAGAGTACATATATTATATGGGTATACATATTTACTTTTAGATAGATATAGAGAACTGTTCTGCAAAGCACACCAGTGTAGGGAGGATGAGGAGCACAAGGGCTAGAACATTAAGAGGAAAGCAAATCAAAGCTCACAGAATCGCAGGTGCGGATCCAGAAAAGGACATTGGACGTGCACATGTACCTCTGATATCTTTAAAAGGGATACATGTATACACTTGTAATTAGATCAGATCTGAATATAAATATAGCCAGGGGCATACCTGTTGGGTGCTCCATGCCGACGGTTGCGGGCCGTTCCACGCCTTGCTCAGCACCTTCACCAGCTCTGCATGACACCACAAAACCCCACCGACACACAGACGGACGAAAGCTCGCGTCAGATTGAAACCATGGAAGAAAAGCTCTTTGAATTTCACAATATATTCTTGAATAGGCTGGAGGGTTCCACCATCCAGGAAAGAAATACAGAACAAGTCATTCTCATGCATGAACACTTAATATTTTAACTGAAGTAAATTTGCACTATCCAACTCAGGCTTCTGAGTTTTCGCCTTGAAATAGATAGCAATTAGCAGCTATGCATTTTACCTAATACTTGTAGCGGATGAGAGCTGAATGGAAAGGATGAGTCCAGCATGTGTCATGGTAGTACGGCTCATTGTCTTATATTGAGCAAATTGAGCAAATTTACTATCTCTTTAGATCATCATTTAGTGAATATGCTGCCAATGGCACACCACCTACACTCCAAATATTATTCGAAGAACAAACATAGAGTATTGGTTAGAGCTGAAATGCCTTGCTTATAATGTCATATCACACAGCCGATGCAGTAACAGTAAGAACTAAGAAGCATGATCCATGTAATTTTTGTTGAAAAGAGGATAGTTCAAGCACAGTATAACTTATTTAATAACATAACATCTATAGGAATGTGCTTAACAAAAACCACACAAACAATTAGGCCATATTTTCTATGCAATTTATCAAACTTTCGGTGCTCTATTTTTTTTTCCAAAGCTCAAATTAAGTTGAAAACAAAGCTGCAAATATTATACTCGTTTGCAGTTAATATTGACATGGCCAACTAACTGTGTCTTAAACAAATAAAAGTTCATGAAACATAACTCTAAGAATCAGCATTAGGGAGGAAGGAGATGGAAGAAAAAAAATCAATACCAGGAGGAGATCCAGCAGGGCACGGTGAGGTGCTTAAGTGAGAAGAGCCTTCAATCGTGAGAGCAATTACTTAACTGAGAAGATCCTTCAATCATGAATCAAAAGTACGGCCTGCATTGCAGTAAGAAGTTTTGTGATCAATTAAAAATACAAGTAGCAGCTCACAGCACTAATAGCGTGTTTGGTTTGCGTCGCCGCACGGTCAAGAACGATCCGATCCAAAAACTGAAGCTAGCCGCGTTGTTTGCCTCACCGGACGGAACCATTCATCACCGACTAATCCCTCCACAAGTCATTTTCTGCGACCAACTGATTCCTCAGAAAGCGGCGGACGACCACGTTCTCCAGAAATCAAACGTCTATACGATCCAAGCCAATGAGGGATCGACTCATTCCGCATGTTATGGTTCTCTGAACCAAACACGCTATAAAGGTGTCATAGTTCAAAAATCCGTAATGAAACAAAAGAAAGGGGAAATTAGCAAACTGACCAATACAACAACTAATGCATGGATGCAGGACACCATTTCCTTGAACAATTCTGGTGGTCTCGAACGAAGCATTAAGAAGAGATGCCACCCACTCAGGAGTATTATAGGCTGTTTGGTTTGCGGCGTTAGACGATCCGATCCTATATCCGAAGCTGGTAATATTGTTTGGTTCATAGTATGAAATCGCACTGTTCGTCATAGAGGAGAGATAATCGTAAGCCGACGCCCAGCAGCACAGGAGCATGCAGCGGCCAGCAGCAGAGCACAGAAGCATGCAGGGAAGCAAGCAGCAGGAACCGGCAACCAGCAGTACAGGACCATGCACGCAAAGTGCAGCACAGGAGCAGGCACCCAGCGACGTCCAAGCCAAACCTAGAGGCGACGGCGGCGGCCGGCAGGAAGCATGGCGGCGGCGGCAGCATAGCAACCCGACGGGAAACAGGGTAGATCGGAGGAGCGTACCCGACGGGAAACAGGGTAGACCGGGTGAAGAACGAGCTCAGCCTGCCGGCTTACGCTGCCGCCAGCCTGGCCTCCAAGACCACGACGGCGGCGGTCCGGGATTGGCGTGTCGCCTGCGGATTTCCGCTGCCGCCCGCCCCACCTCCACAGCCACGATGGAGGCGGCGAGTTCTCGCGAGGGCGGCGCGAGGGAGTTCC
Organism: Saccharum hybrid cultivar R570; assembly: GCA_038087645.1. Lineage (NCBI taxonomy): Eukaryota > Viridiplantae > Streptophyta > Magnoliopsida > Poales > Poaceae > Saccharum > Saccharum hybrid cultivar. Next base: position 9,458,897 of record JAQSUU010000119.1, on the reverse strand, counting down.
CTGAGTTTGTACTGTGAGCGGTCGTGGTCAGGACATCAGACAGAAGGGATCCTGGCTCCGCGGCGAGCAATCCGCGAGAAGGAGAGAAGGAACGCAGGGATATCGGCGCGGGGGCGGGGTTACCTGATCTGGATCGGGACGGGCTGGCTCGGCGGCCAGAGCGAAGGGCGTTGGAACGTCAGGGAACAGAGGAGGCGAGCGATCCGAGTGGGCGGGCGAGGAGGGTGCGTTCCGGCGGCGACGGCGGCTTCTGTGGGATGGCGTCGTGGTGCGTCATGGTGTCCGGCGTCGTCGATGATGGCCTGGCATGGATTCGCATTCATGGCCTGGCGGCGTCGATCGAGGATCTGGGCGAGGTTTTGGGTTTGGATGCTCCTGGTGACGACGTGCTTGGTGGGCAGGCCAGCGGCGTTAGTGGGCAGGGCGGAGAGGCGACGGGCGCTGCAGCGGTGTCGAGGCGGCAGGAGCAAGATGGGGCCTGGGCAGTGGGCACGCAGGGCGTTGCGTGGGGCGTTGCTGGAGCCGTTAATTCCGCGAGTTTCTAATTTGAGCGATCACAGCATCATGGTCCCACCTGCCGGCGCCATTCTCCTCTACTCGTGGGATCGCACGTGGGAGAGGCAGAGCGACGACATCACGAGGTTGGGTTTCTTAAATGACATTAGTAAAAAGTTGGGTTTCTTAAATGGCATTCTGTGCGTAAAAGTAAATGTTGTATGTTAGCTATGTCTAAGCATAACAAGGTTCAAATCGCTACTACACTCAGATCTTTCACAGCCATATTGTAACCCCCATCGCAGTCTAATAATTTTTATAAACATACATCCCATATTATATTAATCAATCTTTATTAGATCGTAATCAATCTTTATTAGATCATATCAGCACAAAAATAAATAATTGTATACATGCATTAATCAATCTTCTGATGTGTCAGGCAGAGAGCTGAAGGTGTCCACGCCGGCAGGTCGGCAGCTACAGACGTGAAGGTGGCGCCGGCCGCTGGGGACCCGCAGATGAAGCTGCTAATCTTCTGATGTGTCAGGCATTGAGCTGAAGCTGCTAATCTTCTGATGTGTCAGGCACGTGCTGTATGCGGAGGCCGGAAGGAGGCGGTGGACTTCCTGATCTAGGACTACCGGAAGAGGAGGATTACGTGAGGGAAAATCCAATTTTGTTATTGATTCTTTAATATAGGGCAACCACGAAAGCAATTCTGGGTGGTTGGGACTCGGAAGGGGCGACGTGGGTACGGCGAGCGGGTTGGTTATTTGGTGAAAAAAACATGGCAAGGGAGGGTGACGGAGTGGTTTTACGTGGCAGGAACGCGTAAGACACGACTGTAAGACCTTTTTTACATACATGGCCCACCATTAGATTAACATCTGCCGTTAGATTTAAAGATATACATCATCTGAGGGTTCTCGAATAAGGTGGGTATGAAACTTTATGTGAGAGCTATGTTTTACTTTTTTATTTCCTGTATTCCATGAAATACATGTGATATTCGTGTAATATACACGTGATTTTGCGTAATATACATGTGATGTTTCTATGTTCTATTTTTGATTATTTACCCTGTATCTATTGGATGTTCCATAGCGTATTCTAAGATGTTTATGCAGTATAAATGTGATGTTCCATAATGTATATTTGATCATTTACATAGTACATGTACATGTGAGATGTTGTGTGGTATATTTTAGGTTGTTCTAGTAGTATCCCTGTGATGTTCTTTTTTGAGGAAAATTCACCGGCGGTCCCTGAAGTTGGCAGGTGGTGTCACTTGGGTTCCCGTATTTTCAAAATGCTATTTTTGGGTCCCTGAACTTGGCTTTAGGTGACATCTAGGTCCCTGAACTTGGCTTTAGGTGTCACTTCGGTCCCCGTACTTACAAAATGTCATTTCTAGGTCCCTGAACTTGGCTGCGGGTGTCATTTGGGTCTCTGAACTTGGCTTCGGGTGTCATCTAGGTCCCAATGCGTCCAAACCCGCCTTGTACGCTGACGTGGCGCGGGTCTACACGTGAGGTCCACATGTCAGTTAGTTATATTTCTATTTCGAGGGTACTGTAGCTATAATTTCTAGAATGTTCCAAAAATTGTATCTTTTTCATACGATCTCGGATAAAGATGATTTTTATATAAAAATTGTAGCTCTCGACGAGATCTACGACTTTCTAGTTTTGAGTTTTTTTTAATTTGAGATCGTTAAAATGCTCAAAAAATTTAAAATTTTCAGCAGTATATTAATATTGACAGCATATAAGAAAGATATGATTTTACCAAGGCGACAAGCGCTTGTACGCGATTAATATACTGCTAAAAATTTATTTAATTTTTTTACGCATTTTAACGATCTAAAATTAAAAAACTCAAAACTAGAAAGTCGTAGATCTCGTCGAGAGCTACAATTTTTATATAAAAATCATCTTTATCCGAGATCGTATGAAAAAGATACAATTTTTAGAATATTTTAGAAATTATAGCTACAGTACCCTCGATATAGAAATATAACCAACTGACACGTGGGCCCCACATGTAGGACTACGCCACGTCAGCGTACAGGGCGGGTTTGGACGCATTGGGACCTAGATGACACCCGAAGCCAAGGTCAGGGACCCAAATGACACCCGAAGCCAAGGTTAGGGACCTAGAAATGACATTTTGTAAGTACGGGGACCCAAGTGACACCTAAAGCCAAGTTCAGGGACCCAGATGACACTCGAAGCCAAGTTCATGGACCCAGAAATGGCATTTTGAAAGTACGGGGACCCAAGTGACACCACCTGCCAACTTCAGGGACCGCCGGTGAATTTTCCTCTTCTTTTTTACTTTTATCTATTATGGGCCTTTTCTCTTTGTATTATTTATGTTTTTCTTATGTTTTGTTCTATCTTTTTATTAACTTTTGACTTTCTATTTAAGTTTTTTCTAAATATTACATAGAATTTGTAATTTATTTTTTCCTGTTGGGGATTCAACCTTAGGCAACGCAGTCCCCGAAGCCAGCTGACAAATTTTTACAAGTGAAATACTTCAATCTTCGAGAGAGTATGACAAAGCCGCATGGAGAGAGAAGCAAAGCCAAAGGCAGTTATCAAAAAAAAAAAAAAAAGCCAAAGGCAGTTGACCGAAGATGTGCAGTATACTTCGTGTAGAAGCGAAGCCAAAAATCTAAAGGTGAAGGATGTTGATCCACTTAATGTGCAGAAGCAAAGCTAATGGTAGACAGGAACGCAGTGATCTGCAGTTCAATGTAGGAGATCAAGTCCTCCTCAAGCTGTAGCTATACACACAATCAACGGTGCTAGCGGACCATTTCCCAAGCTGGCATATGTACTTTGGCCCATGCAAAGTGCTGGTGCGTTGATTCAGTAGCCTACCGTCTTGACCTGCTAGAGGGCACCATGATCCATCATGTATTTCACATTGCACAACTAAAACTATTTGCTACAGATTACACACTGTTCTACGGCTCTCTACTAGTTACAGCTGATCTGGAGGCTGCGGCAACAACACCACATGCTATCTTCAATCGATGCCTCGTCAGGAAGGGCAGCACCACCATTCCCCAAGCCAAGGTGCTATGCATGGATAGGTCTTCCCAAGTCGTCAGCCACTTGGGAAGATTACTATGTCCTCAACCAGCGCTTTCCGGAGGGGGGGGGGGGGGGGGGGGGGGGCGGGGTTCACGGGTGACTCCGACAAGTGAAGCAAGAGGCGCACATGAGGAAAGCGTGTCCATGGTGACTTGGCATATTTGCTTCCGGTACGTTTTTTTCCGAAAGCGCGCATTAGCACGCGTTTCATTAAGTGGAAATGAGAGTTTACACGTTCCACGGACGGCACGGCGAGAGTCCGTAGCCATCCGAGAATACACACAAACAAAAATCACCAACTAGTGGTGGAAAGGCTAGGTTGTACTAAGTGATACACGATAGTGCGACAGAGGAGGGGCACAAAACACGCCACAAATTAAGCAATAAGCGCGGTGAGCAGTGCCAGGCTGCTGTAGCCTGCTCCAACCCATGTGCCCGCCTCCTCGAGTATAGCCGCGACAAGCTGACCCGCTGTGGCAGAACGTCGCTCGAACGTGTGGCTGTTGCGCTCCTTCCAAAGACTCCAAGAGACGAGAAGGACAAGAGAGTCGAAGCTCCTCCTCAGCGCCTGCGGCAGCGAAGGTCTTCCGCGTAACCACCAGTCGAGCAAGACGGATGTCCGCTGTGGTGGCACGGTCGGCGAGCCCATGGCGGCCAGTAGTCTTGCCCATACCTCGCGTGAGTAAACACAGGAGCATAGCAAGTGGTCGGTCGTCTCATCAAGCTGATCACACAGTGCACATGTCGCCCTAGGCTGTAGTCCGTGCCGCTTCCTGCGCTCAGCTGTCCAAAGTATGTATCTGTCATGTTGGCCTGGGCGGCCAGTGAGTGTATCGGCATGTAAGTGCCCGAATCCTGTATCGAGAACTCATTCAGACAATTGCTAAGACAAACGTTCAGGCCGAGGCTGTCCTCGGCCGTGTTCTCATCCGTTCCTTGTACAGTTGTACTCGCTTGAGCGGTCGTGGACGGTGACTAGCCGGCGGCCAAGGGTGTGACAGGGCCTAATTAAACTTGCTCCCAAACTCGATGCTTTGTCAGGGTGCCGAAGCAACCGCGCCCCACGTCTGCTCTGCCTTGCAACAAACCAAACCTAAAAGCTGTAAACAAGAGATACGCATGCATCAGACGATAATTTTTCCTGCGTAATCCCGCACTAACTGTACCTCCGCTGAAAACAACGGAGAAAATCCCCAGCGCGGCGACGGACGAGGCGAACAGAACAGGGAGGCAGGTGCATGTCACGGACGAAGCCACTGAGGTGAGTGCACTGCGGGACGAGGCGCCGGCCGGCGACGGAAATCGTCTGGGACAAGGAAATGCCGTGCAACTCGGCATCGCCGTTGCGTCAGCACTCAGCACATAGCAGCAGCCACAGGCCCACAGCACAAAAAAACGCACAGCGGCAGCCACAGCAGGTGCCTGACGGCGACGGCCGAGCTGATTGCTAGGGTTCGTTTAGTTCGCGAAAATTTTTACCTTTGGTTAATGTAGTACTTTTATTTGTATTTTTTCATTAGTGTCTAATTATGGACTAATTATGCTTAAAAGATTTGTCTTGTGGTTTTCTACCAAACTGTGTACTTAGTTTTTTTTTTGTCTTCATTAAATGCTCCATGTATATATCCAAACATTCGATGTGACGAAAAATCTTGAAAAATTTTTAGAGCTAAACATGGCCTAACTCCGGACCGCCGTGGCCTCATCTGGAACAGGACAGCGTCGGTTGGTTCTGTCGATGATTGGCATTTTCCAAGGGATATCCTTGTTCAAGCCGGCCACCGTCTCATCTCTGTGGCGTCGAGTCCGGCCGCGCGCGTCGCAGGTGGTTGTTGGGTTGGTGAAGCTAGCGACCGACTCATTTTATTTAGCACGGACTTTGGCAGTGGTAAAATTATAAATGCAGTGGTTAGTACCACTCTGAATCTGTCCCCTTTTGTTCACTTTCACCACCATTTCTTTGCCAAAGGACAATCTCAGTCTGAACATGCTGCTGACGATGGCAGCAGCAGCTTCCTTGGGTATGTTGCAAGCAACAAGCTACCACATTTGATTAGTATTAGTCTTAGGATAAAGTATGCATGTGGCGTTTTCGTATCGTTGGCCGCTGGTCAGCTTCGTAAGCAAACCCGTGGCAGTTCGAACGACAGGTGCACCGTCAGTTTGGCCTGGTTTAGTTAGCAAAAATTTTCGTTTTCTACATTACATGTTTAGACATATGCATAGAGTACTAAACGAAGAAAAAAACTAATTGCACAGTTCTTGAAGAAATCGCGAGACGAATCTTTTAAGCCTAATTAGCCCACGAAAAGCCTTAAGTGCTACATAACCCACATGTGCTAATGACGGATTAATTAGTATCATTAGATTTATCTCGCAGTTTCCTAACGGGTTCTGTAATTTATTTTTTTATTAGTATCCGAAAACCCCTTCCGACAACCTTCCGACGCATCCGATGTGATATTTTCTTAAAAACTTTTCACGAACTAAACATGCCCTTTGTTTACTTTTGATGGCAGTAAGATGGGACTCCTCCAGTTCAGCCTGGAACCCTGGGAGAAACAAGAGAAGTGTCCCGGTGTTCCCCCAAAATTTTCTTCTCCGAACTTTGCAGCAAAGGAATTTGACTCCTCCGGTTCAGACGGGAAGCCTGCGAAAACAAGAGAAATCTCCCGTTGTTGCCCCAGTTTTTCTTCTCCGGACTTGGCAGCAAAGGAACGAAAGGATATTCCTAGTTGAAGGAGTCATGGCGCTGATCTACCGGTTTTTCTTCTCCCATCACTTTCGACATAGGGGGTGTTTCTCCGTCACCTCGGATGTTTGACATCGGTATGCAGTATTAAATGTAAACAAAAAATAACTAATTACACAGATTGCGATAAATTTGCGAGGCGAATTTTTTAAACCTAATAAATCCATAATTTGATAATGTCGTGCTACAATAAACATATGCTAATGATGGATTAATTATACTTAATAAATTCGTCTATCGATTTCCAGACATATTATGTAATTAGTTTTTTTATTAATACCTGAATACCCCTTTTGACATTCTATAAAACATCCCATATAACACCTTAAATTTTTCGCCCGAGCAAATAAACACCCCAGTCTCACCCATCCTCGGTGCAAAGAAGATCAATGCAGACAGGGACAGCAGACAGCTAGCCGTGGGCAAGCAGGGTATGATAAATGTTTGTACTACTGCATATCCGTTTTGTTTAGTCAATCAATTCAACAGGCTCCATTATTCGCTTGAAAAAACCTCAACTTGGCCTTGTTCAGTTCCCTTCCAAATTCTAAATTTGTACACTTTTTTCATTACATCGAATCTTTAGATGCATGCATAGAGCACTAAATGTAGGTAAAAGAAATAACTAATTGCACAGTTTTTTTTGTAATTTGCGAGACGAATCTTTTGAACCTAATTAGTTCATGATTGGACACTAATTGTCAAATACAAACGAAAATGTTACACTAACAAAAATTGAAAAAACTTGCAATCTAAACAAGGCACAAGACCACTAATAAATATACTAGCACCACTGTACCAGCAACCTGGCTCGTCAGAAAACAGGTTCAGAATATAGTATGTACGCCTAAACAGCAGGAGTATATATATATTTGTGGCAAATAGGGCATATACAGATGTACTCGGACAGTCCTCCTACTTATCCGGTTCAGTTTGGTCAACCGGATTCCATTATACATCATCTTAATGAAATACGTGTAAAGGACGTTCGAACATTATACGCGTACAGAGATATCTAGACTCAATCAGTCTGATCTCTAATGATACTGCTACTACTACCACTGGTAATATAAACAAATAACGTGATCCTGAAACAATCTCCTCAAAAATGGTACGCACTATAACACAACCCACCTTTGCCGACACTTTTTAAAGTAGGCAAAGGGTACCTTTCCCGACAGATAGCCTCCCACCAAAAGCTTCGTCGACAGTTTACAAACAGTCGCGTTAGAAGCAGTCGGTGAAAGTTTTGCCGACAGTTAATGGAATCACCGACAGTTATCTTGTATCCAAATGGTATACCTACGCCGACAGTTGAAAGTTTTACCGACAGTTGAACCTTCGCCGACAGTTAAGACCAACGCCGACAGTTAGACCTTTCCCGACAGTTTATATGTTGGCGAAACTATTTCCAAGGCATTTTATGAAGCATACCCTCTGTGGCAACTAAACTGTTGGCAAAAGTATCTAAGAGATTTGGATATAATATATTTGATCCTCCATGTACAAAATACATCACACATTTTCACTTTTCTTTATAGAGAATACATCACATAGAGCAAATCCATTTGATTTCAAAGATATAATATATTTGATCTTCCATACATACATCAATTGGATATATAGCAAGTGATTATCACAGTACATAGAGCCATCATGCATATACAGGTTCAGGATGTAGATGAGCTAGTAGAAGACATAAATAGACATATACTAAAAGTCTTGTGCTAAGTGATTTTGGCTAAAGCTAAGAGATCAAATGATCATGACTTGGGCAGTATTCTTGGACACTTCAAAACTCCCTTGCTTGATGCACAGATGTGGTTTGCCACTCTTCTTCTGCATCAGCTACGATCTGCAACTAGAATAAATGCAAGAAAAAGTGAATAAGTTTGGCAATGAGTTAGTTGAAATGCCATGTTTACCGAGCTCTGTTCTGCAATGCTCACATTTGGTCTCTACCCCAGGATCTACAGAGGCACTGGGAGACCCATTACCAAGATCGATTGAAATTTCCAATTTCATATGGATGCAGATAGATTAAACAAGCAGCTTGTTGCCTAAGCATCAAGTTGGTGAGGAGATGATACAACTCTAAAGGGTCTAATTGTTTAAGTGGAATTCATACATATGAAATCTACGATCAATTTAAATCTCAGTTGCCATACAGAGATCAGCTAAGTGAAACTCAAACTGAATGTGCTATCATGTTGGCCTCCAATTAACTGGTGATTTTGATGTGGCGTGCAATATCAGCAAGAAAAAATTGAATCTTATACAGAAAAGTAGTCTATTATAATAATGCAAATACAAAGCTATTTCTCTTGGATGTTCAGGTGTGATTGTATACTGAAATAGAGGGGTTTCACAGCAGACACATGATAAATGCACATCAGCTAAAAGTCAACTAAGGCAGAGCAGCAGCCACCTTTAGCACAAGAGTAGAACACTGAGGTATTTTATACAATTCAAATGTATTAAAACAATCACAGAGCTGTACTAATGTCAAATGAACACTAGCCTTTCCAGAAAAGAACATACCTAGGCGCGAAGCTTCGTGAGGAATTCCAGATAGTCTAATGCAGATAGTCTTTCCACAATTGTTTACTGCAGTAAAACCAGGAGTACAATAACTAAAGCAGATCTGATTATTTACTTCTGTTCAAGAATAAGTCAGTTCAAAGAACAAAGCAACCTGATACTATATTGGGGTTCATTCATGCAGCACAGAAGATTAGATACTAGTTTCAGTATTCACACCTCAGTAAGCATTCACCAAAATAAAATTATTCAAACAATGTTCACTGTCTAATCTCTAAATTCATTGTTTTGGCACTCTACAAAGTTTTGGCAATCTGATCACACTTTCTTAAAATAATTCTTACACTTCCTTCAGATCCAAAAATGATTTTGAAAGAAGCCAAATAAGACATGGAAATCCTTCTGTCAATGTTAAAAGGCAGGTAAGAAGAACCTGCATCGATAGGTGATGGTAGCAAAGTCACTGTATATGGCATTCAGATCCAAGTATGCTTTTCAAAGAAGCCAAATTAAGACTAGGAAATCATTCAGTACATCATTTGTTTAGCTTGCATCCAAAACTGAAAGTAAGTAGTAATAATCAACTACAGTTATGTTTCAGTGGGGGCAGCAAACTCGCCTGTGCTGGGACGCAGCTCATAGAAAACTCGCCGGCCCATGGTGCCTCAAAGCAATGCATCTGCAGAAACAATTGTAAAGAGAGTGCCTTAATTCAAAGATGGAGTAGAAAATGGGTGTGCCATACTGGCATACAGCATGGCCATAGTATCTGCAGATTTTTTAAAAAAATAAAAGAAAGCCTCCGAAGAATAGGGAAAAAGAGAAACATAATTAATCAAATACATTCTCAACTACTCATAACTTTTTTCCCAGACAATGCACATACATAGTTCCAAACAATTAAAGAACCACGTACACACAATTATTTTTCTACATTGCAAACATGCTACGACCTGATATCTAGCACAGCATTGCAAACATGATTTATCTGAATTGCAGAATCTCTAGCTTATCTGAATTTACTCAGAAATACATATATAGCCATTCCTAAATCCTAATCACGAAAAAGCACATACATATGAAATCTACGATCAATTTAAATCTCAGTTGCCATACATATGTCAATGAATACTGAACATCACTATCTGAAATTTGGTAATGGCTGCCAAAACTAATACAACATAACACAAAGTCCAATATTGACAGTTAAAGACATGGAAGTGGCTTAAAGACCAAATAAACCTCCCCATTAGCTACAGCCTCCATCAATCTTCCATGTGCAGTGTCCAGTTATCTTCACTTATCCTAATCTACGATCAATAAAACTAGGTCTTAAAATAATTTAACAGCTTGATTGAGAGGGCATGTCAGCAATAGAACATATGGGGAAAACGGAACAGAATGGAAGCAGCTTAAAATCCTTGCTGCAGCTTTGATTTGAAACGAGAATTTAATGGAAAATAAAAATAGCAATGACAACAGATGTTATATTAGATAACATGATTTCGATGGTGACCTATGGAATAGCACATACTGAACTTGTGTAGTTCATCGAAGCTTTCAGAGCATATCAATTGCCTCCTTGTCCAGCTCCCGCCCCTGCTCCTTGCATGAATGATTAGCTCATATCTTTGAGCCTACATGTTCAGAAAACTGGTCAAAATAATAAACTGTTGTAGTGAGTCTGACATCCAAAAATATTATCAAAGGAAATAACTGTATTATCCTTTCTACAAGAATGCCAGGATGAACTACACAAGTTCAGTAGCTAACTTTATTACTTACGCATGTATAGCACTACCTTAAGCCTTGCTGATGGTTCGTAATGCAGAATCAGGTATACTATTTTTCATGTGTAATCAACTTATTAGTCATAGGAACTGAATGGAAGACTCAATCTAAAGGGGAGGTAGGATAGGCATATGGAACAAAAAAATGAAAAAAACAAATAGTCAGATGGCATTACAATTTCAGAAACATGTCAGGCACATAATACCCTAAAGGCCACATGTCAGGCACATCTTACCAAAGATAATTTGAGTAGCCTAATGTTTCCTAGGCCTTGTGTTATTTCATCAGATGTTGACTACAAATAAATTAGAAATGTCTGGCACAATTCATAGCAAAATTTCATGAGAAAACAGACCCTTGAACTAAAATTCAATACTTCCTTTTAGTTTCGGTATTGTCACAACAGGGAAAGCTGAAAGTAGTTCAAGATTCTGCATACTTCGACATATGTCAATGCATACTGAACATCACTATCTGAAATTTGGTAATGGCTGACAAAACTAATACAACATAACACAGAGTCCAATATTGACAGTTTAAGACATGGAAGTGGCTTAAAGACCAAATAAACCTCCCCATTAGCTACAGCCTCCATCAATCTTCCATGTGCAGTGTCCAGTCATCTTCACTTTCTCGAGCAGCTCTAGGGTTCCAGGTGATTTCCCCTCCTCAATAAACCAAACCTAGATCTGACAGGAGAGGGAAGAAATAAAATTAGATCTCAGATTTGGGACATGAATGAAAAAAAGGAGGAAGCAAAACTACCTCTCACCGGCTTGCCAGAGATTCGATGCCGGCATGAGCTTCTTTCACCGGCTCCTTCGGCCAGATCTTGGGGAGGGCGGCGGATAAGCGTTGGGGGGCGAAGGCCGAGGGAAGAACCGGGGCCTCAGGAGTCAGGAGCCGTCGCCACGAGTGCGGAGCAGCGAAGAACGACGATAGTTTGCTGGCGTGGTTAGGGTTCCGGCGGGCGGCGGCGCTGTGCAGGGTGGCGGCAGCGGGTGCTAGCATGGGAGACGGCGGCAGGCGCTGGCATGGGAGGCGGCAGCGGCGGGCGCTGGCATGGGAGGCGGCAGCGGCGGGGCTAGCATGGGAGGCGGCGGTGGCTAGACCTGGCGTGGGAAGCAGCGGTGGTGGCTTTTCTTTTGTGCAGCAGGTTTGCTCGAGGGTGAGAGAGGGAGTATACGTGTGATACAGATTTTGCTCCCGTGCGTTTCGTGAAAAGATTTGAAGCTGGCCAGCACCCTATACACTTTCACCAACACTTAGATAGTTGGCGCGTTTAGGCTACACCGACACTTATTTTGTCCAAAAACGTTTGCCGACAGTTGGATTGTCTAAAGAGAAACGCCGACAGTTAATTTGTTGCCATACAACATCATTGCCGACAGATTATGTGACATCGAAAGGTTGTACAATTGCCAACAAATAATGTGTATCTGAAACCAAGGATTTGCCAACAGATAACTGTAGGCAATTGTGTGTCATGGTGTAGTGACGACTGCTTCTGAAGCTTAAGGCCTTGTTTAGCTCGTATCGAAAAGATGTCGGAAGAGGAGTTCGGATACTAATAAAAAAAACTAATTACATAACTCGTCTAGAAAACGTGAGACGAATTTATTAAGCCAAATTAATCCATCATTAGCACATATGTGTTACTGTAGCAATTATGGCTAATCATGGACTAATTAGACTTAAAAGATTCGTCTCGCGGTTTGCATGCAAACTGTGCAATTAGTTTTTTTATCTTTATTTAATACTCCATGCATGTGTCCAAACATTCGATGTGACGGAGTAAAAAGTTTTTGGGTGGAAACTAAACAGGGCCTAAGTTTCTGAAGCTTCCGAAGCTTTATATTAAGTTTATGACTGAAACTTTATATTAAGCTTCTGAAGCTTCTGAGAAAATAATATAAAGTTTCAGCACAAATATGCTTCTAAAACTTTATATTATTTTATGAGCGTCTTAACGTTCTGAAATGTAAAAATTCAAAACTATAAAGTTGTAGATCTCATTGATAGCTACAACTTTGATAAAAAAAAGTATTTTTATTTGAATCCATACAAAAAATATATTATTTTTCTAAAGCGACAAACGTTAATAAGCGATTATTTTGGTGCTTAAACTTTATATAATTTTTTGAGCATCTTATCGTCGTCAAACGAAAAAAACTCAAAACTAGAAAGTTGTAGATCTCGTCGAAATATACAATTTTCATATAAAAACCACTTCATCCGACGTTGTATTCGAAAGTTACGATTTTTTAAAAGTTTAGTCTTATCACGCGGCCCACGCGGCACGGACGCCAAATCACGACAAGTTTTGCATGTCTGTCTCTGTCCTCGCAAGTTTTTCTTTTCCTACCCCGTCGTCGCCTTCCCCGGTGGTTCCTTCCAGAGCTCCTCCTGTCCTCCAGTCTTGGCCGACTGGTTAGTCTCTGGTCCCTGCCTATAAGTACGGGCTCATAGTGTGCTCCCATTTCATCACGACACAACAACACTACTCATCGCTCACCAGCGTGCAGATTAAGCAAGCAGCAGGTCGTCCACTCACTGACCGGTCATGGCGAGGATCCACCTCTACGTCGCCGCGGCCTGCGCCGTCGCCCTCGCATTCGCCGCCCCGGCCCTCGCCGGCGACCCCGACATGCTCCAGGACGTCTGCGTCGCTGACTACGCCTCCCGTGAGTAGAAACCTATCGGTCCCGGTCTTCTCAAGTTTCTTGCCACTTTTTCCTGGCTTGCTTGCTTCTTGTTCTTGTCCTGGTCTTCTTGTCGTCGGCCGGTTATATATGTATGTATCGACAATCGACTTGCCGCTGACCCATGCGCGCGTGCACCGTGCAGCGGTCAAGCTGAATGGGTTCCCGTGCAAGGCGAACATCTCGGCGGACGACTTCTTCTTCGACGGGCTGAGGAACCCCGGCAACACCAACAACGCGGCGGGCTCCCTGGTGACGGCGGCCAACGTGGAGAAGTTCCCGGGCGTGAACACGCTGGGCGTCTCCATCGCACGCATCGACTACGCGCCGGGCGGCCAGAACCCGCCGCACACGCACCCGCGCGCCACCGAGATCATCTTCGTCCTCGAGGGCACGCTCGAGGTCGGCTTCATCACCACCGCTAACAAGCTCTTCACCAAGACCCTCACCAAGGGGGACGTCTTCGTCTTCCCGCGCGGCCTCGTCCACTTCCAGCAGAACAGGGGGTACGGCCCCGCCGCCGTCGTCGCCGCCTTCAACAGCCAGCTCCAGGGCACGCAGCAAATCGCCATGACGCTCTTCGGCGCCACGCCGCCCGTGCCCACCGACATCCTCGCCAAGGCCTTCCGGATCGGCAACGGGGAGGTGGAGCACATCAAGGCAAACTTCGCGCCCAAGTAGAAGAGCAGGCAGCGTCTTCTTCTAATATATGTCTGCATTCGTCGATTTCTCAATAAATCCCGCCGTTAGTGATCGGAGTGTGCAGTTCGATTTGTTCATCGAGACATTGCTCACCACGTTTGTTGCTGCTAATTTGAGTGTGGAGCAATTGCTTGTCCTCCTATAAATAAGATAATAAGTTTTATTTAGCTTGCGTTACTTTGACTTGGTTCTTGTTAAGCGTGTCCGACAAAATGACAAGTTATTGTGAATAATGCTTAATCTGTGCTTGCAAATTGTTTGAGAAATTAATAATAATGATTACGCCTTTGGCTGTCCTTGTTCCACAACTGCAGTTTCAGTGTCATCAGGCCATAAAGTCATCAGTTGACAAGATTGACGTTCTAGGCTTATAGAAGCAGGGCTCTTTATTATTATTTTGTTTTCGAAATGGGAAGTTCTACCCAGTCCAACAATGGAAAACATATTTGAACTTAAGAAAAGACAATTTTTTAAGACCAATAACTTGTCAAATTATATTCTTCTGTCCAAAGTGGTTTTAAGATGAAGTAGCTTTTGTAGTAATAGACAATACATTGTGACGTAAATTTTAAATCAAAATCTACTTTGAAGGACCTTCTTTTGCTGCTAAATTACACAATATAAGTCGATGGATGAGGAGTATTGGCCTATAGGGAGTATTCCAAAATGTACTTGATAGGAACTAAACACAATTTACACACACTAATCATTTAATAATTTTGTAGTTATTTTAATAAACTTGTTTTAAATTGTGTGTAAGGACAATTTTCTGATGTGTGGTAGCAACTGAACATAACATAGTGTACAGCTAATATGATTGTAATTTATTTGAGAAATTAACATCGATTTGTTGCTAGCGCTATATAGCACTACCCGTGTTAACCATTGTAGCAAGCCGTTGTCCAGGATCATGTCACATAGGGACACATATAGCTCACACAGGTTCACTTGACATAAAACATAGTTAAGTATTTGCAACATAAGTTCAAAGGTACATTAAGGTTGAGATAACACCTTAAGGTTTACATCATCAACAACACTACATTGGATGTTTAACAACACAATGGGCGTAGATTGTGTCCACGAGCCATGCATGCCAGACTCTAGGTTTAAGACCGGTATAGTGACTTGCTAATATTCCTACTTTGTTGAGGGATTGGGGGCACAGAAATAGCCTAGGTAGGGGGCGTCCTCACCTACAAAACAACTCAAAGGTCACTGAGTACAGGATTCAACTTCCCGGGGCTTGCCCAATTAATAACACAAAGTATTATTCAATTGGCATTAGTACAAAGTTGGGTTTCCTAAATGGAACTTTGTGCATACAGTAAATGTTGTATGGTAGCTACGTCTAAGCATAATAAGGTTCAAATAAGCATAATCCTTTCATTTGCTTTCAAGACTTTGTAGAGGGTACAGGTACCCACTCAAGAACGAGCATACAACTATACGACTCATCAGTACATAGTATCTCACGCGCTCAACATTTCTCATGCTCGCGCAAATCACCCATGAACAATTTGAGATGGTCCAGGATACTAGCTTTCTAGCTACCCTAAGCTGTTGAAATGATCGGTTGATGGCTAGAGGGGGGAGGGGTGAATATCCTATTAGTAACAGGCACAATCACAACTAGGCACAAGTATTAGTAACAAAGCGAGCCCTAATGAGCACTATTTGCACCTCTACAAGCTAACGAAAGCAAGTGCAAGCCCTAAACAATTCTATAGAAAGACTAAGCTCGTCAAGGACACCTACAAAATTCTAGTGAGAAAGATAAACAACAAGCAAGCACTAGAACTAACTAGCAGCTACTCGAATTAATTAAGCATAGGAGCTACTCAATTACTCTAGCAACTTCATAAGCAAAAGATTACACAAGTAAAGAACATGTGTAAAGGGGGCGTAAACTAAGGGAACATGTTGACACAAGGTCTTTTCCTGAGGTTTGATTGCTTACTGGCAACCTACGTCCCCATTGTGGTGTGTCCAAGGATCATTGCTCCTCCGCAAGCTCAAGAATTCCTTAAGCTTGGCTCATAGGAATAGGCACAATCATAGCTAGGCAAAAGTATTAGTAACAAAGCGAGCCCTAATGAGCACTATTTTGTGGCAGAATCGCTAATCTAATGCCCTCCAAAGAGTACTCGTCTTTCATTAGACACTAAGTACCCCGGGGGGAACACTAAATCACGCGATTCTGTCGAGCACACCCGAGGGAGAACTCGAATATCCACATTTTTACATCAGGATCACAAATGAGAGATAAAGCTTACAACATCCTTACCATTTCTTACATCACTTTTAGTACAATATCAGAGTAATTCATTATGTAGTTATAACAGCGGAATATAAAACATTATCAGAGTTCAGCGGAAATGAAACCATTTAATGACTAGTTAAACATTTACACGAAGAACGTTTAATTGCATGAAATGTTAACAGATTAAAAGTATTTTTCTTGTAAAACTTTTAGTGAGAGTTTTAATAAATAAACTCTACTCCGCATCGCAAAGGAATTCCTCGCTGAGCCCACCAAGAGGTTTCCACACAAAAGTGTCAGCTCATCAACACAAGTCACCTGCAACAGGGTAGAACAAACCCTGAGTACTCAATTGTACTCCGCAAGACTTATCCGTCAGGAGAAAGTAAAAAGACTCCAAGGATTATGCAAGGCTTTTTGGCTTGTGGGTTTCTATTTATGAGAAGCAGCACTGAGAGTGCGTCCTTAAGTTCTTACTTTTAATAGCCATATTTTATTTCTTATCTAACCTTCCATGTAAGCACCTAGTCTATAATCAAGCAGGGTTGAGCAAAAGAAACCCTTTCTTCATCCTTCAACTATCAGTTCTTACTACGATGCCAGAGCGTAGTCAAGCCGTACCGTCACGCAGAAATGGCGATTCGCGAATCAATATGCCCAGCTGGGTACCCCGAAAAACACACGCCTCGCTTGTACCCCAGGCACAAGCAAGACCAACCTGTTCCCCTCCTGTCACGAGTTTCCAGGTCCCCGTCCAAACTTGGACTCCTAGCTCCCGTACTTGAGGCCCGGCCTCAATACGGTGCTAAGACCTCCACCTATCTCCGCCTCCAATCAGTCGGTCCGGAAAGAGCCGGAGCCCATGACAAGAGAGTAACAAGTCTTCCTAGCCCCCATCCGCTAGTATATGCTCGGGATAAGAAGATCTGTGACTTGACCAGGGTCCATGCAACGACCGGTCCTTAATTGACACAGGCGGAACAAATGCAACCAGAGCCCCGCTCTGTTGCCCAACCAGGTCCAAGTCCATCCAATCTGTTCCGCCCGATCTTCAATTATCCATGTACATTTATATTCCATAAGATAGCAACATGATAATAGTAACAATATTATAATTCCTATCTCTCGCGAGTGATAGACAATCACTCGGCTTCTACCGGAATCCTATAGCATAGCATGCTACACGTCCCTATCATACTAGTGAGACTCATAGGATAAAATATATATATGCAAGTGGGTTTCATTTAACTCCTTTAAACTTAATGCACAAGCATAAAATAAAGTGCAGAATAATAGGGGTTATGCACCGGGGCTTGCCTGGGTAAAATATAACCAAAAGTTAGTATTCTATCATGGTGACACGATCATCAAGGCACCATCTTTTCTGCTGCCTCCGGATGACTCCGCGATCCACCATCGCTCCTATTATGACATTCGTGGATGCAATGCAGAGACGTAAATATACAACGATAAATGCAATTAGGAGAACACGGTACGCCTCGTAAGCTCACGAGCTAACTCTAACGCACTAAGCTACGTACCCAAGTTGTTGAATAAGACATCATTTACCCAACAAGTATTTAGTCATATGAACCCAAAGTGTTGCTTTATATTTTATTTATTACAACAAAAACAAAAGTTAATTGCAACAAGGCATGAAAAGAAGATAAATCTAAAACTAAACTTTTTATATGAACACATGGTCATGTTATGTTAGAAACTACTAGAACACATCCTACACATGCTAGAAAATCTAATGCTTAGCCATAGATTAATTATTTATGTACCTTTCTCTATTTACCTAGCAAACACACACGGAAAAGGAAAAATATATACTTTCTGTTCATAGTTAATTCTAAAAAATCTTCAGCAGCTCATATATGTCCTAACTAGCATATAAAATAATTTTCGCAAGTTTTGGACATGCATAACAGCCAGCACAACAATGGCAAGCAATAAAGGATGAAACCTATTAAAATAGGTTCAGCCTTTTTAACTTTAGCAAACAGCAAGTTTTATATTTTTCTTGCAAAGGTTATGTCACCGAGAAGTCATGAAAATTGGTTGCACCCAGTTTTGATACCTATAGCTCCCATTTCCATTTTCTTTATCAAAACAAGCATTAAACAAACTTAACCAAGTACATTACAGAAAATGTATTTGACTAGGCTTAACATTATATTTCGTAGTTAACACTTGTTCAGAGAAAACCAACAAAACTGAAACCACATTTTTATCACACTCCTAACTCCAATTTTCCATTTATCAAGTTTTAGGAGCACTTTCTTGGCATAAACGAAAAACCCTAAAAACATTTCTCAAACAACAAACATTCCTATACATCAAAGGTAGAGCACTTTATAAAAAAGCTAACAAAATTTGATTCACTGCGTTTGGACATTCCTAGCTCGAGTTATGAATTTTACAAGATTGACGCATAATCTGAAAACGAAAATGGAAAAACAAATAAAACAAGAACTTTTCATCGGGAATCCTAAATTTTACAGAAATATACGAAGCCCATATATGTAAATCTATGAGTCTAGCTTTTTTACATAATGAACATGGTAAAGAGTTTCTATTTATTTTCTCACCTTCTCTCTTCTTCCTTACGTATAGACGCACGGACGGAGACCGGGGATCGAGACCGGCTGGCTGGCTGGAGACCGCGGCTGGCGGCGAGCGACTGGGGCGCGGCCTGGCCCGGCTCGCGCGCGGCCACGGCGGTTGCGGCCTGCGGAGGGCCGGACGCGATTGCTAGCAGCGGCCAGCGCCTACGCCCGCCTGACCCGGCGCACACCGGCGCGGCCCCGGCGGCGGCTTGGCCGGAGTGGCGGGGTCGAGAGCATGGGGGTGGAGGAGCAGCGCGCCTGGCTATAGGGCTAGAGGTGGGGCGCGGGAGAGAGAGACCAGAGGCCTGGGAACTCGGCGGCTTGGAGCTCTGCTCGCCGGCCAAGGCAGACGACGAACTGGGCAATGGCGAGAGTAGAAAGAGAGAACCTCGGCCTTAATGTAGGCATCACAGCGGGCCAGGGACGCGCATGCGGATGCAGTACGGGCGCGGCATGGCGCGGCAGCGGCAGCAGGCGGCGTTAGCAGAGGCACACGGGGCGGTGCTGACATGGTGACCGCGAACAACATCGAGTAGAGCAGGAGGGAGAGCAGTAGAGCATGCTAGCAGCAGCTTGGCTTCTACAAAAGCACGGCGAGGACGGGGCTAAGACGCAAGCGAGGCAACAGCTCGGCAGTGCGGCATGGGCACGTTGAGTCGTGCTTGAACGAGCCATAAAGGCCTGAGCCGGTGCACCTACATACGGCCATGTGCGGGCAGTCGCACGGTGTCACGACGCGGCAGGCGTATGTAGCAACAGCGCGCAGCAGCGCGGCACAGCAACGGCCAGACACAACGCAGAGCTGCAGGGGTGCGGACGCGACGTCGAGGCGACGGCACCGACAGCAGGGACATGCCCACACGCGAGCGGGACAGCAACAGCACAACGCCCGACAGGGAGGGCAGTGCGACAACGTCGTGAGCAGAGACGCAGTTCGGCGGTCGGCAAGCAGCAGTCACGAAGCAGTGGTGGCCAGCGTGTAGTAAGGCAGCGACGAGGCTAGGCGTGCACAGGCGTCCATGAGCGTAGTGTACACGCGTGTGTTTTGCCATTTCCTTTCTTTTTCTTTTACCCAATATATATAAATAATTATGTAATTACAAATATGTCATTATTTCTTTATCACTAATGTCCATACACACATGCATATATTTATTGTATGTTTAAACGTATACTTATATATAGAGATACATTCGAGAAGAAATAAGTTTGTACACTACTTCAATTAATATAGCGACATGCTTATCAAAACGGAATAGGTGAGTGCATACATATACCTCTCTATATATTTTTATTTGTTCATTAAATTGTTTTTCGT
This sequence comes from Saccharum hybrid cultivar R570, assembly GCA_038087645.1. Taxonomy (NCBI): domain Eukaryota; kingdom Viridiplantae; phylum Streptophyta; class Magnoliopsida; order Poales; family Poaceae; genus Saccharum; species Saccharum hybrid cultivar. The sequence continues at coordinate 9,438,614 of JAQSUU010000119.1, read as the reverse complement.
GCCAATGATAAACACAACTTATTTTATCCTTTTGTTAGGATTTTTCATTCACGCTTCCACGCGCTGAGTAAATTAACTTAGATATTTATTTGATTTCTCTCAACCATAACGTGAGTCACATAATATTTGTTTATCAATTCATGTGACTTGTAAATCTAAATCCGAGTAACTCGTTGCAATAATTTTTGCTCAGTCCTTAACTCCGGTGCTAAGCAAGCTTGTAACACCAGGGGTGTTACATATTTGCACCTCAACAAGCACCAAAGCAAGTGCAAACAACTAGCAATGGCTAAGCTCATCAAGCACACCTACAGAATTCTAGTGAGAAAGATAAACAACAAGCAACCACTAGAACTAGTAGCTACTTGAACTAATTAAGCATAGGAGCTGCTCGATTACTCTAGCAACTACACAAGCAAAAGATTACACAAGTAAATAACTAGTGTAGAGGGACGTAAACTAAGGGAACAAGTTGACACAAGATTTTTTCCTGAGGTTCAATTGCTTACCAGCAACCTATGCCCCCATTGTGATGTGTCCAAGGATCATTGCTCCTTCACAAGCTCAACAAGTCCTTAAGCTTGGCTCAACGTGAGCACTTCCCTATGAGCCGACTAGATCACAAGGAACACAACAACCAAAAATCCACTAGAGCTACTCTTCACGATCTCCCATGGGGATGAGCACAACAGCATCTTACAAACCACCCTTGAGGCACCTCACAATCTCCAATTGGGTGCTCCATAGAGTCTTGCCACCTCACAATATAGGTGGCGGCAACCACTAAGAGTAATAAGAATCACGTAGCCAAGACAATGTATTAGTGCCACTAGATGCAAACTCTCAATGCAAATGCACTAGGTTCTCTCCAATCTCACCCAAATTCAATCTCAACTAAGCAAATGAGTGGAGTCTTAACTTGATCTCAAATGTGTGTGGATATCACATAGAATTACCCTCAAAAGATAGCTTATGCATACTCATTGGAAAACTCTAGTACCAGAGAAGACCACCCAATGTTTTCCTAAATGTTAAACGGTAAACAGTCAGCCACCTACCGTTTAGCCATTATTCAGGCAAAACAGACCATTAAACGGGCTACACGACCAATTAAACGGGAGATTAAACGGAAATGACATGCCAATGTGTAGCGTTTACACAATGTTTAAATGGGCTAAACGACCGTTTAGGTGAACAGTGAGACCACCAGAGGTTCCCCAATGACTAGTTCAATGGCTAGATTTAAAAATGAAATAGCCACTGAGGTAGCCTACTCTCTGATCCTCTTCAATTAGTAGCACTGCACTTTCTAGTGCCCTTTAGAGTAGAGTTTCCAAAGAAAATACCCTCTTTGGACCTGTAAGCCCCTCATTTTTTAGAGTCCTAGGTGCATTTGTATTTGCGCCAGGATCACGCACAAGTACGCATAAAATCAACAAAATTGGTACACAGTTAAAAACAAAGGTTTCGAGCTTTATTGATATCTATAAAAGGTTCTACAATAGTAGCCCTAAGGGCATAGTCATAGGCTTACAGAGCTGGCAGAAACTACTGTCGTGAAGGGGCACTTATTCATGGTGGTCTCTAATACGATGGTATTCTACAACGTAGTGATAACCTCATCCACAGGTAAGCCTGAGCATGGCCGAAACCCTAGCTTTGATGTCATTTCCTATGTTGGGACTCTTCGCATAACTCCTAATCTTCGTGGTGTGCTTCCTCATCGTAGTCTTGATCTTCCTCGGTGCCGAAGTCTATGAGTCAACAATGGGTGAGTACTTATGTACTCAGCAAGCCATAACCATAGGATGGAAATAGAGGTGTGGTGGTGGTTACAATTAAGGGTTGGGTCCTAGTGGAGCATTACCCTTCTAGCTAGTTCCTGGGTTAGTTTCAAGTCATATTTTTATCGGTTTCATTACACATAAAAGTAAAGCTAATCATAGTATCTCATCCTAGCATATGCCCATTCTAAGGATGTGGCTATTCGAATAGATTTAAGTAACTCTGCAGAGGTGTACACATTTCCTCACATGATAGGCACAATCTTTTCCATGATCAGTGGTTGAAATAGGCCTAACAAGACCCTGTACCCGCTTGCGTGCTACCCTAGACTTCCATATAACTCTACCATAGCTTCTTAGGGGTTGGAAAAATACACTAAAACTCGGAAGGATACCTTATCGTCCCTTCTCATAATCCCGGATGATACCACATCATCCCTTCATACAATCTTGGATGATACTGCATCATCCCAAAACAACAGTGTCGATGATACCAAATCATCAAAATAATCATAATAGCAACCACGCCAACCGGACCATGGATGATTCGCATCCATGTCTTATCCTGATATTCCACTGCCAACACCGGTCTTCTAGTAGAAATCATACTTCTATCTAATAGGGTGTCAGATCAAGTCTACCCATATAGACATGTGGTTGTACGTAACATCACACTAGGCGAGAGGGACTATGAACTGGTCCTTATGTGACCGAGATGAGCATCTCCCTGGGAACCCTCTGATTGGTCTTTACCTTTTGAAATTATGTGTGATGTCAGTGATTATGCTGTGGGGGCAGTTTTAGGACAGACTAAAGATAAAAAGCATCATGTAATAGCTTATGCTAGCAAAACATTAATAGGACCTCAACTTAATTATGCAACTACTGAAAAAGAGCTCCTAGCTGTTGTTTTTGCTATCGATAAATTTAGATCTTACTTAGTGGGAGCTAAAGTAATTGTTTATTCTGATCATGCTGCTTTAAAATATTTGCTCACTGAGAAAGATGCTAAACCACGTTTGATAAGATGGATTTTGTTACTCCAAGAATTTGACTTAGAAATAAAAGATAAAAAGAGAGTAGAAAATTATGTTGCCAATCACTTGTCTAGAATGTAGTTTGAGAGTCCGCAGGAACTACCATTGATGATTCACTCTGGGACGACATGCTCTACGGAATCAACAGATCTGACCCCTGGTATGCAAATATTGTTAATTTTATGGTTACAGGATATGTACCACTAGAAGGAAACAAAAGGAAACTCCTCTAGGAGAGTTGTGCTCACATATGGGATGAGCCATACCTCTTCTGAGTATGTTCTGATGGCCTACTCAGAAAATGTGTACCTACTAAAGAAGGAATAAAGATTATTGAAAGATGTCACTCATCACCATATGGAGGACATTATGAGACATTCCGCACACATGCAAAGATTTAGCAGTGTGGATTCTTTTGGCCAACAATGTGCTTAGACATGAGAGAATTCGTCCGAAGATGTGGACCATGTCAGAGGCACGGCAATATCAACTCTAGAGACGCCATGCCTCTCACCAACAATCTTCAGATCGAACTCTTCGATGTCTAGGAAATTGATTATATGGGACCATTCCCACCCTCAAAGAAGTGCGAGTATATTCTGGTGGCAGTGGACTATGTCTCCAAGTGGGTAGAAGCACTGCCATGCAAGAATGCCGACAACATAAATTCCAAGAGGATATTTGAAGAGATAATATTTCCAAGATTTGGAGTCCCAAGGATAGTGATTAGTGATGGAGGATCTCACTTCATCGACAAGCGCTTTGAGCATTACTTGTCGAGACATGGAATACGTCACATCGTAGCTACTCCTTATCACCCTTAGACAAGTGGCCAGACAGATACATCAAATAAACAAATCAAGAATATTCTGTAGAAGACAGTAAATGAGATGGATACTACATGGAAGGACAAGTTACCTGATGCACTCTGGGCATACCGGACAGCATACAAGACACCAATTGGAATGTCTCCATATCAGTTAGTGTATGAGAAGACTTGTCATCTACCAGTTGAGCTGCAATTCAAAGCTTACTGTGCTATTAAAAGATGGAATTGAAATATGCAACTCTCTGAACTAGAAGAGTGGAGAGAAAAATCATACCATAATTTGAGGATTTACAAAGAACGAGTGAAGAGATAGCATGACAAGAGAATCAAGAAGAAGGAGTTCACCCCAGGAGATAAGGTAATACTTTTTAATTCCAGGGTGAAGCTTTTTGGACATAGAAAACTTCGAAGTAAATGGGAAGGACCATTCAAAGTGATAATCTCATCATCACAAGGAACGGTGACACTTCAAAATGACGAAGGTACGTTATTCATGGTAAATGGACAACGCCTTAAATTATTTTTAGAGCCCAATAAAGAATTAGAAGAATTAGACGTAATTAATTTATTTCTTACTTAAAGTGGTTTTGGGCTCGACCTTTTTATTTTTCTTTTTCAGGGTCCATCATATATTTTCTGAATATTAAAAATATATATAAAATATTTTAAAAAAGTTGGGCGCGAGCGGGCTCGAGGCTTGGGTGCCCATCCTCCTAGCTAGGGCGCATGCCCTCACCCTGTGCCGCCTCGCCGCCGCCTTTTTGCTTCATGATTCTTCTACATTCTTCTATCCGAAAAAGTTAATTCCGATTTGCTTCGAGTATTTTTCGTCACAGCCCATGATGTCAGCCATTCTCATTCCATCTAAGCTCTCCTCTCCTCCTACGTAGAAGCTTGCTAGCCCTTCCCATGCTCCAATGGCCAAGAACACCGATAGGAGGATGGTCCCCTACGGGATTGACCTCAACACCATTCCAAAGGATGACCCTGATTCCAAAGCCATTATCCTAGTTAGTGATGCTCACCCCCTTGCTGCCATTCCACCCAAGCCTTGCTCCTATGGCTCATCGTACTTTGCGCAACCGGTCCTCACGGTGCCCTCTCAACCTCTGCAACTCGAAGGAGCGCCGCCCAAGGGTCCCATCGTGAAGCTACCTGCTAGAACCAAGATCCTACCTCTGAAGCACAATGAGACACTGGTGGGTGTGAAGACCAACAAGAGCGGAGAGATCATCTGTGCTAAGTATAGCACTAGAGAGTGCACCAACTTCGAAGGAGTTCGCGCTCATCTGACTAAAGTCAAGTTCATTCCTCCTAAGGATGCCCCTAAGCATGCCCTTGCCGCTTCTAAAGTGCCATGGAAGCGTCGCAAAACTGTAGCCGACCTAGAGAAAGAGCTAGAGGCTCAGCGTGCGATCACTACTTCTATAGAGGCTACCCTACGCCTTCACGGAAGATGTATTCTCCATACCAATGAGAAAGTAGACACTATAGACTATCGTAGCAAGAAGACAGAGGATAGAGTGGACGCTTTAGAGAAGAAATAGATCAATAAGTTAGTCGAGCAGTTGATAAGGCACCTTTGATTTAGTCACGAGCTTGCTTAGTTAATGATTAGTTTGCTTGGTTTGAGATTAGTTTGATTCAGTTTCCCTTGATCAAAATGTAATATGTGCCTTAAATGATACTGAATAAAGAGTTGGTTATTATATATTGGATATATTTATCTCTTTTGTCTCCACCATGCTATGTATGAAGGATAACAAAAAACAAGTGTGGGGGAGACCCTCGACGATGTAACAGAACAGATTTAATCGCAACAATCGAAAATTTTGGAAAGATATGACACGAGTACGCTGCACGTCGAAGCAGAGCCTGAGAGGCCACCCAAGTTGGGCGGCCACCCTCCTGCTCTGGGCGCCCACCCTGGGTGTGGGCCCCGCTGGCTCCGTCCTTTGACAACGGTCAAGTTTGCTCCCTATACATTACAATTTTCATATATGCATTTTTCTGTCTCGTTTGGAATTAAATGCTTGAATTAAAATACTTAATAATTTAAATGAGAAGGTAAATTATTTTAGTCATGATATCAAGATAGACTCACATCATGATTTTTCCTGGGAGTCTTGTTGCTGTTGGGAACTTAATTTATAGGGACCCCATTTAACTTAAGTCGTTGTGGAGTGTGAGATAATAGAATAATGAGAACATGATTTCTGATGCTTTGTCATTTGGAGAGTTTCTTTTATAAAATCATTAAAATTATTAGCTATGTTTCTCCTCTGTGGTAAGAATTAAATACCTACTAGAGCCTGTTTAAATATGAAAGACTAGCACATAGGCTACTGCTTTGTGTTGAGTTTGGTCAATCCATGTGAGACCCTTGTCGATAGGAGGGTCATGCTCATTAAGATCAAGATCACTTGCACCCAGATATATTTCTGCTACTCCTATCCTAGGAGTACGCACAAACATGCTTTCCGCCATTTACTTCTCCTACACTGGAAGAAGATTCAAAAATATCTATAGGTTTTCAATAAATGCATCAAGATCACTTGCATCAAGATCTTTCTTTCTAAGTTTCTATTATTAGTTTATTATGTTATACATGAGGCTATGCAAAATACATTATTAAAAGAGAGAAGACAGAGGGGGATTAGAAAAATAATAATAAATACCCCTAGTAAAATAAATGATAGCCCATGAGTCTTTTGAAGAAAGTCTTTCTGTTATCTTTCTGTCTCAAAAGAGAGAAAACCTTATTTAAGGAGCAAAGTAGAATTAGGATTAGCCACCAAATATATTCACATGCACCTCTTGATCTAAGAGTATGAAACTCCCCTCCAAGGATCCCGTTTTGACCAGGCAATACATGCAAGGTAAGTAAGCTATATCCTTGAAATACCTTCAACTCCATATAAGCTTTTATATAATAGGATTCAAGGCATCCATCATATATGCCTCAGTGAGAATCCACAAATACCACATATAATGAGTGACTTGAGTGTGCCACATGAATGAGAAGGTAATCTAAGTTTCAAAAATGTATAAAAAACTCCAAGTGACAGGATTGAGGAGAGAAAAGGGGCTCTGTTTCAAGCTGTTCCATTCCTCAACTGCCCGAAGTTGTTTGGTAGACAGTTTGAATCCTGCAGTACAGGTATGACTGAGGAACAATCTACTGTTGATATCTTGTCAAGGGATTATGCCTAAAGTAATCCATCCTTTTCTCGAGGATGAGTAAAAGCCTAAGTGTGGGGAAGTTTGTTGACGGTAGTTAATTATCATTTTTAATCGTCAACTTAACTAAGAAAATGTTATAAAAAGAATTACCATCATAGACTAGAGATTTAACTAACAGAATTCCACGAGTTTTGGTGAATATCTATTTCTACAGGGAGTTATCAGGAAATAACCAAAGAAGGCCCACGTGTCATGATTACATAGAAAGAAAGACCCACGCATGAAAAGGAAGAATCTACAAGACTCGGGAAGGCACCCCTAGAAGGTGGGGCCCACCTGTCAAGATGATAGGGCGCCCACCCAAGCCATGTGGGTGCCCTCCCTCCCCTCCTGATCAATCATAAACAATCATGCGGATCGCCCCTCCACCGTCATTGAGGATCAATATTAAGCGTTGATTAAAGTCGGTTTGATCCAAGGGTTATGGTGCATTCTAGAGGGCTATATAATCAAGGCCCCGTGGCCCTGGATCAGAGCAATTCAGAAACCCTAATTCATTATTTCTAAAGAGAATTAGCTTGAGAGGGGTCCCTTGAATGGATCTCTTCTCTTTAGAGCCTAGCATTTAAAAGAGTTTAGCTTTTTAGTCTCTATGTGAGATTAGAGTTATTCTTCTACATTAAGAGAGATAGAGTGGAGGAAGAGTTTGGAGGAAGCCCGGCCTGTCGGTGTCTCCTCTCCAGCTTGTAGCTGTGGGATCAAGTCTCCCTAACTCGGAGCTTGCTTCTGAGATTCTTCGGTAATTCAACTTCTAATACTATCAAGTCTCCCTAACCCGGAGCTTGCTTCTAAGATTCTTCGGTAATTCAACTTCTAATACTAGTAAGTACATGTTATTATTAATCTTTGGTTTACGAGTTTACTTTATTCTCTTCGCGTAGAGGGTAGAGTAAAACATCCATAGTGTAAGCGTGGTGCTCGGGCTTGGGTATTCGTAGATATCCCCTGTCTAGCCGGATCGGTGGTAGTAGCGCGGGAAGTGACAATGCCATTGTTACCTTTGGAGTCTCCTCCCATTAGAAGGATTGGTAGGATTTGTGTGACAGGGTTAAGCATCCTTTGTGGTGTCTCTTTTCCTTCGGTACATCCTCAATAGAGCAATAGTCGCATAGCTTGCCACAGGTTAGAACTAGGGTGCCGTAAGTAGTCTTCTCTATATCGCTTATATCACATTACCTTGATTGCAGCTCAGGGGTAGTAGCAAATAGACTGGGTTAGTCATCGCACATTTTCTCCTAGTGCATAAACAAATACGATACTCTGAAATTATCTCCTGGGTGAAGTGCTCACCGATATACGTGCACTTGCGGATTATTTCTCTTTGATTCTTCTGTGTGCGTAACCAATATCAATAGTCATCGATGACAAACAACTTGTTCATCAATTCGTCCATGATGTCAGGGATGCCTGATGATGCGGGGGTCTCCTTTTTTTAGGAAGGCACTCTGGTGGCCTCCATGGCTTGCTTGGTTGCCGCCTCGAGCTCCTTAGCGGCAACTTCGCGTTACATCTTTGGCTCTACTTGCGGCAATGACAGCGATCTACTTCGAGCCTCCTTGCTCGATGTTGGTCATCCTGGTGTCGAGTTTGGCGAAGTTGTTCGTCACTTCGTCTAAGTGCTTGGTGATTATCGATGAAGAGGCTCTTGAACATGGCCTTCATCTCTGTGTTGTTGTTCTTGTCACCCATGGATTCGATCTGGTCTCTGAGATACCAGGTGTCAAGGTTCGATCCTCGAAGGCTAGTTATGGGCAGCTGCTATGGGCCTAGGGAGGCATGGGGCAATGGCGGCGGCTGCAGACGGTGTAGGAGGTGGCGGCGACTAGGGTAGGGAAAGGGAGAGAGATAGAGCGAAGAGCAATTGCTCAACACTCTTGCTTAATATTAATAGGATTACATGTCCCCTATATTTATAGTCCCTATATTGGACTTGTTTCCCAAGCAAATTTAGGAGTCCTTAGATTTGGACTTCTTTCCAAGCAAACCTATATTACTCCCTCTATCCCAAAATAAGTGATGTTTTAGGTTTGTCCTAAGTCAAACTATTTCAAGTTTGACTAAATTTATATAAAAAGTACTAATGTTTTTTTATTCCAAATAAGTACTATTAAATTCATCATGAAATATATTTTTATATTCTACCTATTTGGCGTCACAAATATTGATGTTCTTTCTTAAAAAATTGGTCAAACTTAAAATAGTTTGACTTAGGACAAACTTGAAATATCACTTAATTTGAGACGGGGGGAGTATTTCCTAAACAAATCCAATATCTTTTCCTAAACAAAACTCTCATTTATTTTCCAATTTTTTATTCAACTTCACATCTACTCCGAATTTCCTTCGGGAAGAGTGAATTGAGGGGCGACAGGGGTCACGCCACTAGGCCGCGTGCAGGAGGTGACCGAGCCTGGCTCGGGCCCTGCGTTTGGCCTCGCTATGCCCACTTGGCCCGATGTGGGGGGTCCAGATCAGACATGTGCCAACAGTCCTCGGTTGTTTTGAAGAAATATTTTCATTGACATATTTCCTTCTTTGTTTTAAGGAAGAGTCCGGTTAAGAGTATTACTCCTAGTGGTGCGATTATTCATACATGCAGTTGTCCTAGATGCAAGTTATGTTTTCAGGTTGCTATGTGGGCTAGGATGTAAATCAATAAAATAGAGAAATATTATGGGCTCATACAGTGCAATAGTCTATGATGGATATAAACAAGTTGCATTTTGAAATTACCTGCCGTAATGTTTCAGTCGGCTGGTTGATGAAGATTGATGGAGACATTGATGAAGATGTTAGGCATAGAATTTTAGCCGGCTGGTTGAAATGGCGTCAAGCTTCTGGCGTTCTCTGCGACAAAAGGGTGTCTCAGAAGCTGAAAGGTAAGTTCTATAGGACGGCGATTCGTCCGGCGATGTTATATGGTGCTGAGTGTTGGCCTACAAAAAGGCGACATGTCCAGCAATTGAGTGTAGCAGAGATGCGTATGTTGCGTTGGTGTTGTGGGCACACAAGGAGGGATAGAGTCCGGAACGACGATATTCGGGATAGGGTTGGGGTGGCACCAATTGAGGAGAAATTGATTCAACATCGGTTGAGATGGTTTGGACATGTCCAACGGAGGCCTCCTGAGGCGCCGGTGCATAGTGGAGTTCTAAAGCGGGCCGATAATGTAAAGAGCGGTAGAGGTCGACCTAAACTAACTTGGGACGAGTCCGTTAAGAGAGATCTTAAGGAGTGAAATATCTCCAAGGATTTAGCTATGGACAGGAGCGCTTGGAGATTGGCAATCAACGTGCCTGAACCGTGACCTCTTTTTGTCTTGTGCCCTTTATGTCTCTTTATGTGTCTCCCTGTTTCTCGTCTCTTTTGGGTTTCATCTCTAGTCTACCCCAACTTACTTAGGACAAAAGGCTATGTTGTTGTTGTTGTTGTTGTTGTTGAATGTTTCTTCAATCTATGGAGTCGTTTCATTTTTTTCACACAAGGTTGGTGCTGTGGCATTGATGTACTCATTCTGCGATAGTGGTCATCTATAGCAGCTAGCTGAACCTGGATAAAAAAAATAACATATTTTTTCAGGTAACACAATTTTATGTTATTTTGCTATAGAAACATAAAAATGCAGAACTAACAGAATGAAAATATTATTTTCGCATGTTGGGTTTGCTAGACAATATTCAACACTATTCTTGTTTTCATACAAAGCATACATAGCAGGTAGTAGCTAGTTGATAACTCTCATTTGGTTACAGCTAATGTTAGTTGGGATTATCTAATTTCCTCTATGCCTGTACCTAAAATAAGAGTTTCATAATAAGTTGTCTATGAGACTATGACTGAAGCTAAAAGAACTGTCGTAGTTCATCATAGAGAGTTTTGTCTAACTTATGCTTATTTACTTTGGAATTTACTTTGGATTGAACAGACTTGTATCTGGTTAGGAAGGATACAAATTAAGTACAGGTCTGACCCCCAAATGAAAAAGTCTGCAACCACACCATTTGGGACTGGATTCACTTACGTATCGGCAAAACTCAAACGTGTTCAATTTCCCACATGGATATATATAGACATATAGTACAACACACACAGTACAACATGCAGTGATTGAAATTGCTCCTTCAAGGGGCAGCAAGAGACTAAAGCGACTGCATACAGCAAGAAAGAGAACCCTCGCTACTACGGCGATGTCACAACAGCATCGACAGTATCAGAGAACCGTACTGCAACCCTAACCCTAGATTCCTAACTCGAAACACACCAAATCGAACATATTCGTCAGCAGGAAGAGATGCCATAGGAGCTCACCACATCAGAGGGAAGGAGCACAGCGTGACGAGGCAGAACGCAAACAAGATCGACACGGGCGCACTAGCTCCACGCCCGGTACGCTGTAGCACGGCGGGGTACGCCCGATCGGAAAGCTGTAGTGGTCTCGGACGACATTGGTTGGGGCGGCGGCAGCCAATCAGCCCGCTCGCCGAGGCCAGGGACGGCGGCGGCCAGCCAAGGCCAGGCCGGCGGCGCGGCACGCGGCCAGGCCGGCGCGGGGAGGATCGGAGCCGGAGCAGGGACGCGCCGACCGCGAGAAGACGGAGGGAGTCGCGTGAGAGAGATGCGCGCACAGGTGGAGACGTGAGTCCGGGCGTCGGCATTTCGATTTCATGGGAGAAGGAAACGTGTAGGGTATCACTAGCTATATATATCCTCGTGAGCCGTCGGACGAAAAGGATGGACGAGATCCGCTATAGGGTTAGCTGGGCCTTAGGCTTTGGGCTGACTTGAGGTTCTTCAGATGTTTAGTACTCCCACCATTCCAAAATAAGTGCACCATTAAATATTTTTAGAAGTGATTTATTATTTTCTAAAATAACATTCAAAATATTAAGACACATTTATTAAGTAGTAACATTCAAATTAGTTTATGTACTCAGAATATTTTTATATGAGATATACTACATATATGTTGTTGTGTAGTAGTTTAAAAAATTTTAGAAGTGTTTTACTATTTTTATAAAGTTTAAATAAATTATTATGTGCTAATTTAAAAGTATTTCCAAATAGAACTAAGTGTATCTCAAATAATACTAAAAATTACACTAAATTATATTGAGGCTCATACATTTCATTATAGCCCATGTCGTAAAGATAGATAAAGAATCCAATTGTTTACTATAGATAATTCAATCTTCTATCTCAAAATTATCACAAAACAATTACAATAATATCGTAAATTGGTCTACAAATTCTAAAAACTGGCATGCGGCCATATTATGAGTGTATAAGCTTGCCATAAAAATTTCAAATCATTTCAATAAAGTGAGACTATACATTGTTCATAAATAAATATATATCTCATATAGTTTCATATAATTATGCGAGAGATGTATCCATTTGTGAAGAATGTGTATTGTTACTTTTTTTAAAATCATTTCAATTTTTTATGAAATGATTACACACAAAAACATGTCATCATGCAAGTTTATATAATTTTCTAGCCAAATTTAGATATTATTACAATTATCCTATGATAGTTCCATAAAATAATTGTAATAATATTTAATATCGTTAGGAAATTACATAAACACAACGTGCCTTGTAGCTCAAATGGTTCATCTTTGCTTCCCTAGCTATGTCCAAAGTGGCCAGGTTCTATTCCTAAGGTGGGGTGGTTTTTTTGCGGTGCTAGGCCATTGATAGTTGTTTTTTTAGCAAAGGCCATTGATAGTTGTTGATCAAATATACTGTGCATAATTTGACATGAACACGAAGATGGTTTGGTGGTTATCCTGCTACTGCCCATTGTTGCTGGCATAGGGTCAAACTCTGCATGCCACATCTCCCCCCCCCCCCCCCCATTTTTCACTTTTTCGAGTGCCATGATTAATTTTTCTAACTAAATGTAGATATTATTACGATTATTCTATGGTAATTTAAAAAAACAATTATTATAATAATTTCTAAATATGGACAAAAAATTCTATAAACAGGTATGACAACATATTTTGGTTCCATAAGCTTTCAACAAAAAAAATCAATTCACTTCAATAAAGTGGGATTATACATTGTTCATAAATAGATATATATGTGAGATATATATTGTAGGGACCCGCCGTGTTAATTTACCTAAATTGAGTGTCATCCACTTGACCAACTCAATTTAAGCAAATCACTTGGTGATCCTCAGGAGATGCCATCAACATCCCCTTTAACTCAGGATCCCGGTTGAGTATCATGCCACAATAGCTGCCACATATCAAGATCACATCTCAACAACGGAGTACATAAATCGGCGAAAAACATATATTACAAGTCTGGTCATATTTAACAAATTAATTATACAACATTAAAGAAGACATTGATTCAATTCAATTATATGTAGCGAGAACGAACTGCTATCTTACCAAATACAACTACGATTCAATATACACTCTCACTAGTAACGGGTAGTCCCCTTGCCCACGGGTGTCACTACCATAGCTTGGACGGTTCCTGCCATTCACCCACTTTGCAACCAACAACGGGGTGAAATGGCCGCCAATGACCTTTACTTGCAAAACAAGCAACACCGTGAGTACATTGCGTACTCGCAGGACTTAATTTCAACATATAAATATTTGGTGGATGCAAAGGGATTAATAGGTATTTGTAATTTTGCATAAAAGCATGGCGTTTATTAAAGAATGACATGCTCATGATTTATAATTGAATTAATTAGCAATTATATGTCTATAACAAGTAGTAATGAGTGACATAATTAAAGTGATCAACATTTATAATTCATCTCATAATCAAGGTCCATTACCAACACTACCACGGGTATAGAAGTAAGAATAACCGGTTCCATCCCGAAGGACTTCGGGCTTTCAAGAACTCTGTAGAGGTGTAAAATTGTACACACCCGGAGAATGGGACAAATCACCATAACCATGCCCGAGTAACACGTCTCCAACCTTTCCCTAATCCGGCTAGAATGTCCGACGAAAGGTTCGACTGGTTCCCGGTTAATGCTACCACCATTTAGCCGGCGCCACCTTCTTTGCCAGTTTCATGGATAGACCAGTCGCAATTAGTTACTTGGCTTGTCGTCCCCCATATGCGGCATGTGGTCCATACGGGGGGTCACTCAGACTCGCTATCCCAATGAATGGTCCTTAATTGCTCCACAAGCTATGTCACTTGAGATCTCACACTCACAGTGACCTCACCCCTCGCATGAGTAGAGATTGCCAAATTGATCATCAAAATTATATTTCAAGTTGGGGTTGGTTTTTAGTCATATTTAAATAACTATAAATCAAGTTAATTCCCTCACAAGTTTTAAGTAATTAATTATCCCGGTGAAGCTCCTACATGCGCGAGAGTGAGTTCCCTTCTCACATTCGACTTCTAACATTGCTAAGCAAATAAGCAATTAAGTGTTCCAATCCCCATTGATTAAATGGAAGGGTCTAATTACTTAATGAGTAGTTCTAAGTTAATAGAGCAATCTTAGTTAAGTTGTTAATCATATTCAACTGAAATGCGAACTCATAATGAGATAAATAATAAGTATCTAAAATAGGGTTCATAATAGTGGGGTGCCTGCTTGTTGGAATAGCAATGTGCCAATAACTTGGAACATCACTTGACGTCTCTCTAATATCGCATACCTATATGTATCCACATGTATGAGATACTTATGATCATGCATGCAAGACATTATATGAAATATGAAAGAGAGAGACAAGAGTTCTAGATGAGAGGACTTGTGTGGTTAAACTCTTATGATTGCAAGGTGCAATAATTAAATATGACGCTTGATGAGTACAATGCACAAGAATTAATGACACGACATGATATGCAGAGATGTTTGTTTAGATCTTAATCAAATATACTACTATGTATAGGTGGCATAGGGTATATGTGTTGTTGACCTAGGTTGGCGGACTCTCCGTCGAAGATGACGGACTCTCCGTTATCTTGCGGAATGTTGCGGAGAATGTTCTGATGGGTTAGGACTTAGGCATTTTTGCTATACAGTCTCCATCGGACGGTCCGATCCAGTTGTCGGACACTCCGGTGAAAACTGGGGACTCTCAGGTTCCTCAAAATCCTAGGTTTATAATTCAGTGGACCCTCTGCTGGAAGTTAGGTGCTCTGGTTATTAACTCTATAAATTGACGGACGCTCCGCTGTCTCCCGCAGACACTCTGTGGAATGAAGATCAGTGCAGGGTTTGTGCATCTCGAAGTGCAAGACTTACTCCAAGGTCCTTGCATGTGTATGAGATTGTATGGTCGTGTTCCTAAGGTGTTTAGGGGTACATCTAACCAAGGGTTGGTGCGCCCAAAGTGCAAGGAGTAGAAGATTCCTAATATTGGGCTACCATGTGAGGCATAAAAGACATGCTTAATTGAAATAATATTATGAGATGATGCACACAAATGTGTCTCCTAGATAGTACATGCCCAAAGGAAGCATACGAAACAAGTTTCATGAATTTAGGAGACCTAGAGAATAAGTTATGCATTTTATAAATTTAAAAATGCATTATTTTAGGTCAAATTAAAATATATTTTTGGTGTCAAATTTATGTTTAGATGATAGACAATATTCTAAGTAACACAACAAAACTTATTTCATAATTTTTGGAGTTCAAATGCATCTTCTATGAATTTTACAAGTTTAGGCTGTGTTACTGTGCGATTTACCAGACACTCTGCTAAAACACTCCGCCAACCGACGGACTCTCCGCAAAATCAAGGCTGCTCTCCCGTTGTGGCTACAATTCAACGGACCCTCCGCCAAAACGACGACCTCAGTAGTGCAGAAATGTCAGAGATGATTTCTGGGGCATCCGGACTCCAAATCAAGTGCGGTTTGTTCCCATAGCTTTCTAGGGATGTGAGGAACTCAATCTAAGTGTTGGTTTCGCCATGCATGGGCTGCAGGGAGCTCGCCTCTAACAATGGTGAAAATCACCATTGGATGCCATGGAGCTCATGGGGGTGGGAGATTTGGATGGGGAAGATGGATTGGGACTTTCAGGGACGTGCTCACCATGGTCTTGGAGACCTCCACTTGCAGCAGCTCGCAACGGGGAAGCTCGAGGTAGGAGAGCGGCCTTGGGGACCTCCATGAGGGCTTGGGGAAGAAGATGAAGCTTTTGGGGCCTCCTCCTCCATCTCTGGCGAGGTTGACGGTGTGGCGGTGGTGGAGGAGCTCGTCGACAGCGTCTAGTAGGGGTCGGCGCATGGTTTTTTTTATCGGCCGAAATATCCCGATATTTCCGATATATCCTGTTTATCCATAGGTGCCGATAAGAAATAATCTATCTTTTTCGTATAAATTTTGTTTAAATTTATTTAAATTTACTTAAATTCAAATTAAATTTTATTTGAATTTGGTTCGATATTTCCGATATATCATGTTTATCCTCTTTATCTATGACCTCCGATAAATTTTAATTTCCGAAAATAAAAACCTTGGGTCGGCGTCCTCCTCTTCCTTCCTCTTCTCCTTCTTCTCTCTTCTTCTCCTTTCTCCTTTCTCTTCTTCTCTTCTCTCTTTTCTGGCTTTCTCTTATTCTCTTCTCCTCTCTTTTCTGGCTTCTCACGTGAATGAGGGTGGAGTGGGGAGAGAGAGGGCTGGGAGGGGGGGTGTTGTTGGTGTGTAAGGGTGTGTATGACGTGTGGGGTCAGGGTGACATGTGGGCCTGAGTTGAGTGAGAGATGGACAGCACAACAAGTTGCATGTTAGTCCGCCAGAGGCATCGGACGGTCCGCCAATGCTCAACTATGCCTAACAGACTGACTGATCGTGCAGAGGTTTCAACGGACAGTCCGCCGGTGGCGATGGACACTCCATCAGTGCACGAGTTGGCTAAAATTATTCTAAGTATGTGAGATATCTTGACGGGCGGTCCGGTGGTGATGATGGATGGTCCGCCAAAATAAGTAGTGCTCAGTTTTGGTTAGTCTAAGCACAAGTCAAATTCTAATTTGAATTAAAAATGCACATGATGCTCAACAAGTTCACAAGTAACATGCAAGATTTTTTATTTTAGAAATTTTTAGGTGCATTTTATGCTCAAGGTGCTTGTGAAAATTGTAACGATTTTCGGGTCGTTACATATATCCATCTGTGAACAACGTGTAGTGTTGTACTGTTAAAAACAAATAAAAGATTTTGGTATGATTATACACCAAAAACAAATTTTCATGCAAGTATCTAAAATTTTCTAACCAAATTTAGATATTATTATGATTATTCTATGGTAATTTCATAAAATAATTGTAATAACATCTAAATATAGTTAGAAAACTCTGCAAAATGGCATGGCAACATATTCTGGGCTCATAAGATTTCCATAATTAATTTAGTTCATTTTAGTAAATTGGGATTACATATTGTTCATAAATAGGTACATCTCTTGTGTAGTTACATATAACTATGTGAGAGTATCTGTTTGTGAACAATGTGTAGTACTGCTTTGTTAAAATCCTTTGATTTTTTGGAATGATTATACACCAAAAATGTATTGGCATACAAGTTTGTACAATTTTCTAACCAAACATAGATATTATTACGATAATTTTATTGTATTCTAACTTGTCATACAAATTGTTACTATGCAAAAACAAACACAAACACCTACATAGTGCAGTGGTGGGTGTGCTTGGTGTTCAAGTGTCTAGTCTTAGTCTCAAATCCCATGGTGTGTTTTTTGGTTTGTTTTTTTAATCATTTTTAGTTGTATTAAAAGTTAACTAATAATACAAAGATTTTACTATGCATGGATAAACAAAAACACCAACATAAATATGTAGTGATAAGTCAACTTCCTTATGATTATGATAGGAGGGTCTCTGGTTCAAGTCCTACTTGTGCATCTTTTTGTCATTTTTTATATTTTACTAGTTGTATTAATGGTTAACTTATAACATAGAGAGTATTGTGTATGAAATAACACAGACATGAATATAACATAGTGGTAAGTCTAACCCCTCATGATGGGTGGGTCTTAAGTTCAAGTCCCACCTTTGCCTCAATTTTGCCTATTTTTTATATTTCCTAACATGCGGTCCTGACAATGAGTTTTCGGAGGGTTTTGGAAACGGCATGGGGCTTAGGAAATAGTTTTGGCTGGGCCCTAGCCACCAAAAGTCCCACTGAATACAAGTGCCGCCAACGACATCGTAACATGTTACTACATTCGTTTAGGATTCTAGTTGCAATAAGCATATAGCAATTGCAACGCTATTGACTATTATTACAACCTAGAAAACTGTGGCAATAGGAACATGTTATTGCATAGATTGATAATATTCATTGCAATAACCACCTACCTATTGCAACAGCACTGAAGATTATTGCAACCCGAGTGTGGCAATAGTTACAAGCAAAAGCAACCAAATCCAATATGGTTGCAATAACACCAAATAATTGCAACGAAAATCAATACTAATGCAACTGTAAAGTGCCATGGTAATACTCCCAACAAATCGCAACACAATTCTAGAATTGTCGTGGTAGCACCTTCCTATATATTGCAACGAAAATCACACATATTGTAACACAATTTATTCATATTAATATAGTCACATATTGCTACCATGTTATAGAAAGGTTGCAATACGACCTACCTATTGCACCCAAATTAGTGGTGTTGCAATGGTGTCTCGTGGCATTAGGCCAAAAAACTAGTAGTGGCTTACCTTGAATCAACCTGTGCTAAAGAATGAGGCTTGGGGAAAGAATCGATTATATTGGCCTCCTTTCTTGGTTCTCCATCTTCTTTCTCCTCTTTTCTCCACCCAATGGGCAGTGGAATGAACTCTCCTAGTTCATCCTTGCCATGGTGGTAGTGGAGCTGGTGGTGGTGATGACCTTGTCCTTCCCCTTCATCATTCTCCCTTCCCTTCCTCCTTGTTGTATTGATGAACTCAAGAACTAGAGAGAAAAGGGAGTTAGAGAGTGTAGGAACTGAGTTTTGAGGTTTCCAGGCAAGAGTGGATTGCTAGCCCGTGTGGGGCCACAAGCAAGGGGTGGCTGCTAGCTTAAGTTCTGCATGGACAGTTTCGGATGGACTATATGTTTGAAAGCACTCTGGGCGACTACAGCTGTGCACATACAGACCGTTTTGTTGATTTCACAGTTCGTTGATTCATTTAGATCGGGTAGTTTCCCAGTAAGGAAAACGAGAACTCGATTTACAGTAGTTGTAATAAACCCTATCGCAACTCCTACTAGAGAAACAGAGGGGTAAACGGTAGAGGTTGCAAACCATCCGACGGAGCGGGAATAGTCGATCCGGAGGAGGCGCCGGTGTTGGGGTCGTTCGCCGGCGCCATGAGTTCGGTGGTGATGTAGATGACCGGTGCAGTGGCGTCGGATGGCGTTGCCGACGTCGGTGGTACTTCCCGTTGCTGGCAGCGCCCCTCTCAAGATCGGGATTAGGGTTAGGAATGTCGGTGGGGAACTGGCTGCGCGGTGAACCTCGTACCTCGAGCCCTGGCCCCCACCTCCTATTTATAGCGCTGTGCGACGGGGGCCCACCAACCATATTGGGTTGGGCGCCCCCGATCAGGGCGCGAGAACAAGGCCCAAAAGGCCGTTGGGCCTAATGGAGGGAGATCACTTCCAACATTCTCCCCCTTGATATCTCATCACTTTCTTTGTTCTTTAATTTCATACTCAATCTTTCGATTCATATTTTTCTTATTTATATCCTATTCCATTGCAGATTAGTGCATTGAACTGTTTCATCGTCACAGCAATTAGTGCCGTTAGACTAACAGCCACAACACATTTCTCTGTTTGGAATGAAGTTTCTTCTGGGCCCTTCGTATATTCGGGAATTATAAGCTTTCCCTTAAACCCATGCCGGCTACGTGTTCTCTGAACACGTTGGGTGGTAAGCCCTTAGTGAGCGGATCCGCGAGCATTTTCTCTGTACTTATATGCTCAAGATTTATTATATGATCCCGAACTTTATCTTTTACAACATAGTACTTTATGTCAATGTGTTTGGCAGCACCACTTGACCTATTGTTGTGAGCATACTCTACCGCTGGGTTGTTATCACAATACAACCTCAGTGGTTCATTGATATTATCAATCACTTTCAATCCGGGTATGAATTTCTTTAGCCAATTCACCTGCCCCGTTGCCTCATAGCATGCTACAAACTCGGCATACATTGTCGAGGATGTAGTTACGGTTTGTTTGGAGCTTTTCCACGATATAGCCCCTCCTACGAGAGTAAATATATATCCTAACGTGGATTTTCTTTCTTCTCCCGCATAATCGGAATCTGAATACCCCTCTATCTTTAGGGAATCAGATCTTCTATACGTTAGCATGAGGCCTTTCGTACCCTGCAAATAACGCAGGACTTTCTTCACCAATTTCCAATGTTCTATTCCTGGATTCTTTTGATATCTGCTAAGTAACCCGGTGACAAAAGCCAAGTCAGGGCGTGTACACACTTGAGCATATTGTAAACTTCCAACTGCTGAAGTATACGGTACCGCTTTCATTCGATTAATCTCATATTCATTCTTGGGACATTGATGTTCCCCAAATCTATCGCCCTTGACAATAGGAGCAGGTGAAGAAATGCACGCATGCATACTAAATTTCTTCAAAACCTTTTCTATGTATGCCTTTTGCGACAATCCTAGTACCCCCTTTCTTCTATCTCGGTGAATCTCTATTCCCAAAACAAACGAGACCTCACCGAGATCTTTTATATCGATGTTTGAGGACAAGAATTTCTTCGTTTCCATTAGTAGATTGACATCACTGCTAGCAAGCAGGATATCATCCACA
The DNA here is from genome assembly GCA_038087645.1 of Saccharum hybrid cultivar R570. Taxonomy (NCBI): domain Eukaryota; kingdom Viridiplantae; phylum Streptophyta; class Magnoliopsida; order Poales; family Poaceae; genus Saccharum; species Saccharum hybrid cultivar. The sequence continues at coordinate 9,417,906 of JAQSUU010000119.1, read as the reverse complement.
TACAAGATTAGGAATATGTATTTTCCATTCTTGAATTTTGCGTAAACGCAATTGTCCTCAACATTTTCCTTAAACCCAAAACCTTTTATCGTTCTATCAAATTTCAAATACCACTGTCTTGAACCTTGTTTCAATCCGTAGATTGATTTCTTTAGGCGGCATCCCATATTTTCTTTTCCTTTTACAACAAAACCTTTCGGTTGTGCCATATAAACATTTTCTTTCAAATCCCCATTAAGGAACGCCGTTCTTACATCCATTTGATGTAACTCCAAATCATAGTGGGCCACAAGTGCCATTATAATTCTGAAGGAATCTTTACATGATACTGGAGAAAACGTCTCATTGTAATCAATCCCTTCTCTTTGCGTAAAGCCTTTCGTCACAAGTCGCGCTTTAAATCTTTCTATGTTCCCTTGGGAGTCATATTTTGTTTTGTAGATCCATTTACAACCTACTGTTTTGGCTCCCTTAGGAATAATTTCTAAGTCCCAAACTTTGTTGGTACTCATTGATTTCATTTCATCTTCCATGGCCTTAAGCCACTTTGATGAGTGATCGCTTCTCATGGCTTCTTCAAATGAGGTGGGATCATCCCCCATCTAAAATTCTTCTGTTTCATAAACTTCATAGTCATTAGAAATTGCTGACCTTCTTGTTCTTTGAGACCTTCTAGGGGCCTCTGGCACTTGTTCCACATTGGGCTATTGTTGTTCTTCCTCATGTGCGACGTTTGGTTCTATGGGGTCCTCAAGGACAGCCTCCTCAAGGATAGGTTCCTCATGTTCATTTATTGTCGTCACGGGAGAACTCGCAACAGGTGTTGGCACTATACTGTCTTGCACTATCGGCTCAACAGCAACAGGTAGCGTAAAGAATGGTTCTTCAACCATCGGAGTGGGTACATGTACCCGTTTCTCCTGTAGGCTTATTTCTCATGCTACCATGCTCCCCCTGATCATGTTATCCTCCAAGAACACAGCGTGTCTTGTTTCTACAATTTTCGTATGTCTATCAGGACAATAAAACCGATATCCTTTTGATCTTTCTGGATAGCCAATGAAATGGCAGCTGACTGTCTTGGAGTCCAACTTTCCTATGTTTGGGTTAAACACTTTTGCCTCAGCAGGACAGCCCCACACACGCAAATGGTTAAGTGAGGGTTCCCTTCCTGTCCACAATTCATACGGTGTTTTAGGCACCGATTTGCTAGGTACTCGATTAAGTATGTGAATGGCGGTTTTCAGTGCCTCCATCCATAAACTAATCGGTAATGTGGAGTAACTTATCATGCTTCTTACCATATCCATTAAGGTACGATTACGTCTTTCAGCCACTCCATTCTGCTGAGGCTCCCCCGGTGTGGAGTACTGAGCGACTATGCCATTTTCCTGTAGAAACTTTGCAAACGGTCCAGAAATTTGACCATATGGGGTATGTCGCCCATAGTACTCTCCACCTCGGTCTAATCGTACTATCTTTATTTTCTTATTGCGCTGATTTTCAACTTCAGCTTTAAATATTTTGAATTTATCCAATGCTTCTGATCTTTCTTTAATTGGATAAATATAGCTATAACGAGAGTAGTCGTCTGTGAATGTTATAAATGAATCATAACCATCCACACTTTTCACAGGAAATGAACCACATATATCAGTGTGGATTATTTCTAAAGTTCCTGCGCTTCGTTTGGCATACTTTCCTTTGATGCAATCAACGCATTGTTCTAAATCTGAAAATTCTAAGTGCGGAAGAATTGATTCTTTGATTAGCCGTTCCATTCTCCCCCTCGAAATATGGCCCAAGCGACAATGCCATAATTTCGAAGAGGCATCATCAATTCGCTTCCGCTTCTTAGTTACATTCCCAGATGGGGAATCATTCATATTCTCATCGCATACATTGTTCGCATTTTCATCAAGAGATAACAAATAAAGCTTGTCTTGTTGGAAGGCAAGACCAACACATTTATTGTTAACGAGTATCTTACATTTGCCATCACCAAAATGGCAATCAATTCTGTCATCATCAAGTTTTGAAACACTTATCAAATTTCTTCGCAAAGAGGGAACATAAAGTACTTCTTTAAGTCTAAGTACAAAGCCGTTGTTCAATTCTAAAGATAAATCTCCAATCGCTTCAACGTCGGCTTGTACTCCATTTGCCACTTTAATCGTTCTTTCTCCTCTTTGCAAGGTTCTCGTCCCACTTAACCCCTGTAAGGAATTTGCAACATGAGTAGTTGCTCCTGAATCAACCCACCAAGTGGATTTAGCATAACATAAATACAGGGATTCATCTACAAATGTAATAAATTCATCACCTCTTTTCAGTAGAGATTTCAGGAAGTCAGGACAGTCTCTCTTGTAGTGTCCCTTCTTAAAGCAGTGCTTGCATTGATCCTTTTCAGCTCCATCATAGGAGTTGCTCTGCTGATTTTCAGGTTCCTGGGGTTTCTTTCTCTGTGAGTTTGAGGAAGAGGCCTTGTCCCACTTGGGTTTCCCCTGTGGTTTAGAATTCTTGCTATTAAAGTTCTTTTTTTTATTATCCTTCACAAAATGGGCGGACTCATTCTGTGAGGATTTTATCCTCTCCTCTTCTTGAGCACACATTGAGATAAGTCTTTCTATGCCCCATCTTTCAGGCTGCATATTATAGTTCACAATGAAAGTATCATATTCTTTTGGCAGGGAAGCAAAAATCAAATGAATCAGGAAATCATCTTGCTTCAAATTCATCTCTTTTAGCTTAGATGTCGTGGTGTTCATCTTCAAAATGTGCTCTCTGATGCTACCACCAGTATATTTTTCATTCACAAGCTTCTTTATCAGTGAACTTGCTGTGGCCTTGGTAGACCCAGTAAACTGACTCTTGATTTTATCAAGATATTCTGTGGCAGTAGCACATTCAGGGATTGAGCCCCTTATCTGTTCTTCTATGGTGGCCTTAGCTACCAATAAGCACTTGCGGTTGGAGAGAGTCCATTGCCTATGTTCAAGATCATATTTCATTCTTATCTCAGCATGATCACGCTTTCGAGCAGTGAAATCAGCGTCAGATTCATTTTCTTCTCTCACCGGATCCACAGGTTCAGTGGGACACGGTGAGATGATGGCAAAATCGACCTCTTCCAACGCAAGTTCTAGTTCATATTTCTCCCGCCACACACGGTAATTGATCCCGTTGAGTGTCAGAATGTTCGCGATGTTCACAATGCATTTGCCTCCTGAAACCATATCAGAGTAAGTGAGAAATATTTATACATGGAATCATATGCTTTAACTCAACGTTGGTCAAATTGAAACATATAATTCATCTATGCAATAATTTTACATCACCGTTGGGCAGAAATAAAATTAATGCACAATTTTCATGAATCAAAATTATAATATTGTTATTAACGACGTTGGTCAGAAAATAACAATACTATAATTCATTTTCAATTATTATTCATTTTTCAAAACCAAATTCTCCCGTTGGTTCGAATTTGATAATGAAAATAATTATATCAAGTACGTAGCGGAAACAATAATAAAATTCTCATAACGTTATTTTCCAGAAGCACTAAAAAAATTCGTTATTTTCTGAGCAAAATGTCGTTGGACAAAATTGCACAGAAAATTCTTATTCAAATTCTATTCAAATACATCAAATATTCATCAAAAACATGTCACAAGTATTACTTCTGAAAAAATACTTCTTCTTCAATTTGGCTCGCAGGCCTTTCTTCGACGCGCGCAGCCCAGCCAGTGGTGTGCTGCCCGGCCAGTGGTTTTTGGCCCAGCAGGCCGGTGGTGCGCCGCCTCGCCCCCCACGCCCAGACCGCAACCTGGGCCTGGGCTGGGATTCCAGCCCGAGGCGCGCGCCCGCCTGGGCTAAATCAGGCCCAGCTCGCCACTGGGATAATCTGGACCGTAGATCCTGATCCGACGGCCGAGAGTGAAGATCGGGAGATCAAAACCTCCTCCGCCGGTGACCGTCCTCCCAAACCCTAAACGCCATTTTAATTTCTCTTCCTTTTCTCATCCGCAGCTGCACGGGACAGCCGCCACTGAGCAGCCACGGGCGGTCCTTTGCGCCGTCACCGCCCCCTCGCCGGTGCGCGTGCTCCCCAACGGGTGAGCACGCCGCCGTCGAGCGGCCTGGCCGCGGTGCTACCTTGGCCGAGCCTGGCGAGCCCGCGCCCCGGCTCGGCTTCTTCTCCGGCGCCGGCAAAGTTCATCCGACGCACCCCAAACCTACCCCTTCTTTCCCCTTTCTTTCTTTGAGTTGTTCTTTTCGAGTTTATCCGAATGGGGAAAAATGTTGGTTTGGGGTTTGTTCTTGCCGATTCGTTTTCTTTGCCTTTTATTTCTTTCTTTTCGTTCATCCTCTTTTCTTTCGATCTAGGGTTAGGGTTTCTCCGATTTAGTTTTCTGATCCGGGAAAACGAATCATGTTCAAGTTCATCACTGTACCCGGTTAGGGTTAGGGTTCATCTCTGATTTAGAGTCGGTTTACCCGATCTAGGGTTCTTGATTCATAACCTCGCTCCGGTACCATTGTTGATTTCACAGTTCGTTGATTCATTTAGATCGGGTAGTTTCCCAGTAAGGAAAACGAGAACTCGATTTACAGTAGTTGTAATAAACCCTATCGCAACTCCTACTAGAGAAACAGAGGGGTAAACGGTAGAGGTTGCAAACCATCCGACGGAGCGGGAGTAGTCGATCCGGAGGAGGCGCCGGTGTTGGGGTCGTTCGCCGGCTGAAAGGTCCTTATTTGGTTTTGGTAATTGAGTGACAACTTAGGTGGACTAATATGTGGTTATGTGAGATACACAGGAGATTAGTCCACATGTGATGGTGTCATGAAGGAGCTCATTGCATATGAGACATGATATGGAGTCATGTGACCAAGGTGGAGAAGATCAAGATGAGGCTTGGCTTGATGGACCGGTTGCTAGGGTGAAGGGCAAGTTGTGTGATGGCTTGGCGCCGAAGGACCGAGGCAACGGTGAAGAGCAAGTGAGGTCAAGATCGATGAACCAATACGGTCACGTGATGATATGAAGTGGATCATATCATTTGGTGATTGGTTGGTGCATGTGTTGCATCAACGTCGGAGGAGATGGAGTGGAATGCGCAAGGCAAAGGTATAACCTAGGGCATTTCTATTTCACCGGTCATAGGTGTGTAAAGAAGTTTATGACCGGATTTAGGATAGATGGCCATACTATTAAGAGGGGCAAACTTGCTTGCATATCGGTCATCTAGTGCCACTTGAGCGATCTAACTTCGCATACGTGTTAGGATCGAGTAGCGAGGCAAGTTGAGTGGTTAACTCCTTCGATAAAATGATTATGAAAAAGCTAACACACGTGCACAAGGTGGTGATCACTTGTTGGTGTTAGCACGTTTGCGACGGCGGTGGAGTTTGAGCGGTAGAGAGGGTTTGGGTTCCTCTCTCCCTCCCGTCGAGCTTGCGAGGCGGGATTCAGGCGTTTTTGGGAACTTGAAATGCCTATTTTCCACTACGCCGGAAGTCCGAAAAAGAAACGGAGACGAACGGAGGTCACAGAGGTGACCGGACGCTGAACCGGACGCGGCCTTCGTATGACCGGACGCGTCCGGTCAGTGTTCAGTGTCTGCGTGTTTTTCAGTTCGATGATCGGACGCGAGGCGCGTCCGGTCACTGATGATCGGACGCGTCCGGTCGTTCAGGGAGCTTACTGGACTCTAACCGGACGCTGGCACTGTCGCATCCGGTCATGTTTCTTCAGCGCGTCCGGTCGTTGTTTCATTGAGCGCTGCTCAGGCGACCAGCGCGTCTGGTCATTCTCGGGACCAGCGCGTCCGGTCGTCAGCAGCGCGTCCGGTCGTTGCTAGGGGCGCGTCCGGTCGTTGCTTCGCAGTTAGCCGTTGTTCGATCGGCGCGTCCGGTCAGTTGGACCAGCGCGTCCGGTCATCGGGACCAGCGCGTCCGGTCGTTTTGAGAAGTGCGTCCGGTCGTTGTTTTGACCGTTGGGGTCAGTAACCGTTGGAGGATCGGACGTGGCTGAGCGCGTCCGGTCAGTTACGACCGGCGCGTCCGGTCGTCCCGAAATCTGCCCAGTGAAGGGGTAATGGCTCTATTTGACCATGGGGTTATAAATAGATGCCTTGGCCGGCCTGAGCACACTATAGTCTTTGTGACTTGTGTGGTAGTGCTTGGGAGCCATCTAACTCACTCATGCTTGATAGTGTTCATCGGATCGAGTGAGAGAGCGATTCTAGTGCGTTGCTTTGAGAGATTGCATCGTGTGGCACTAGGTGATCGTGTTGCAAGCCGGTGGTGCTTGTTACTCTTGGAGGTTGCCACCTCCTAGACGGCTTGGTGGCTTGTGGCTCCGTCGAAGCTCGCAAGAAGATTGTGCGAGGCTCCGGAGAAGCTTTGTGAGGGGGATTGTGCTCACCCCGCGGGGATCGCGAAGAGCAACTCTAGTTGAGCGTGTCATTGAGCTACCACACTTTATGGTGGGTTCTTGCGGTGCCTTTTGAGAGGCTCGGTGTGTGACCGATTAGCCGCCGAACCACGAAGTGTTGGTCGACACAACGGGGACGTAGCTTGGTGGCAACCAAGTGAACCTCGGGAGAAAATCACCGTGTCAACATTGTCTACTCTTCTCGGTGGTTTGCTTTCGTGCAACACAAGCTTGTATTTACTTTCTTAATACTTGTGCTTGTGTAGTTGCTCTTGTTCTAGTTGTGCTTGTGTAGCTTGCTAGTTGTCTTCTTGCTTGTGTAGCTAGAAGCTTCCCTTTGCGTGACTAATTTGGTTTGTGTAACCTTGTTAGTCATATTGCTTAGTTTGTGTAGCTAAGTGTTTTGCGCTCTCTAATTTGGCATTAGTTGCCTTGTTATTGAGCTTTGCTAGCGAGCTTAAGCTTTGTGCTTTTGCTTCACTAGTTGTGTAGGAGCTCCCTCGTTTGGCAAAGTACTAGTGCATAGGTTTGTGTGACCTTGCTCTAGAATTGATTAGGTGAGCTCTTGGTAAGCTTAGCACCTTAGTTGCTTAATTAGGATCTTTGCAAGGTGCTAGAGAACTTAGATAGAGGGGTGTAGTCTTGGCTAGACCGATAAGTTTAATTCCGCATTTATTTTGGTTAGCCTACGCGTTTAAGTTTTAGAAAGGACTATTCACCCCCCCTCTAGTCCGCCATCTCGACCCTTCAAGTGGTATCGGAGCCGGGTCTCTCATTTGTGGTCTTCACCGACCCGAGAGGATGGCGGCTTATGGGCTAGATGATTGTGTGGAACACATTTTTGATGGCACTCACTATGCACGGTGGAAAAATCACATGCTTGATCATTTTTGTGCTCTTGGCCCTAAGTTTTGGTGGATCATAGTTGTTGGCTTTTCTCATGACTTGGATGGGTGTGGTAACCGTACCCAAGCTCAAAAGGATTGCTAAACACTTGATGCACAAGCTAAGTTTTATCTAATCAAAGCTTTGAATGATGAGATTTTTGACAAGGTGAGAGGGGTCTCTCAAGTGCACATAGCATGTGGACGGCGCTCAAGCATCACTATTGTGACTCCTCAATTTGGGATGATGGAAAATTCAAGAAGGATGATCACATAGTGATGGAGGTACATGAGGATGTTGAGCATGACCACAATGAGGTGGTTGTGGAGGATTGCTCCACCTCAATGTCAAGTGATGATGATGATGATCATTCCACAAGATCACTTGACAAGAATGACGATAATGCCACAAGTGATGCAAGTGATGATTCTACTTCATGCACACTTGATGGTGAAGATGATGGCTATGAGAGTGATGCTTCAACAAGCTCTTCAACATCATCACATGGTAACACTAAGATACATGTTGGTGGTTTTGTTGTTAATTGTGATGATCCAAATTTTGAGCTTCTTTATAAACTCTCAAGAGCCTTAAAAAGAGAAATGGAAAAAGCAAGTAAATTGGAAAAAGAAAACTCTTTTCTAAAGACCACATGTGAACAACAAAAGCATCTACTTTATGTTACTACTTGTTCACATGAGGAGCTAAAATTGGCTCATGAGGAACTTAGTGTTGCTCATGATAACTTGGTACAAGAACATGCTTTACTCACTAAGAAGCTTTCTAATGAAGAAACCAAATCTAGTGAGAGCTCATCATTTGGGTCAAATGATCAATCACATATTACTAACCCTTGTGATGTAGGCAAGAAGCATGTATCCACCTCTTGTGATGATTTATTATATATGCCATGTTCTTCACAATTAGATGCTTGTTCTACTTCTATGTCTTGTGAGACTAACCTTTTGAAGGAGAACAATGAGCTCAAAAGTGAAGTGAAGAATTTGAGCAATAAGTTGGAGAGGTGGTACAACTCTAAAATCGCCATTGAGCATATCATGACCAATCAAAGAAGATATGGTGATAAGAGTGGTATTGGCTATAACAAGAGCAAGGGCAAGATTATGAAGAAGCAAAATGCAAAGAAGCTATCCCAACTCATGTGCCACCGATGCCATGAAATGGGACATATTGCCAAGTGTTGCCCTACCAAGAAGTCTCAAGTTGAGCCAAAAGCAAAGCCCCAAGCTAAAGTCAAGATCAATCATGAAGATGTTAGTGACTTGATGATAAAGAAGAAGAAAACAAGAAGGGGTGGAAGAGCAAGACATCCAATGCAAATTCAAGATGTCAAGATGATGAGCAAGAATCAAATCGAGAAGAAAGTACATGCTCACATCAAGTACTTCAAATGTGGAGATATGGGACACTTTGCCTCGGGGTGTCCTACCAAGCTTGAAAAGAAGATTCAAGCAACTCGTAAGAGGCAAGGCAATGAGAAGCAACATATGAGCAAGGAAGAAAAGGCTCAATCTAAGAGAAGTTGCTACTCATGCCGGAAAAGGGGACACATGGCATATTCATGTTCCCTAGGTAAGAATTCTAAGCCTAGTTCAATTAATGATACTAATATGCTTAGAAAGGATGACAATGGTACCTTATTGGTTGAAATTGCAAAACATCCCGCTACTCATACTAAGGCTATGCCTAAGTATGTTGCACCTAATTTGAGAGGACCCAAACTTATTTGGGTACCATCAAAAAGTGGATGAATGTGTGTAGGTACCATGGCATTGGAGGCTTGATTCAATTGGTTTCATTTTGTTCATCATATATTGAGTCAAGTTATGAAGCTCAATGCATATCCAATCCCAATGCCAAGTCAAAATAAGTGAAGTCCAAGTGCTACAACATACAAGTGCAATATTAAAGATTGTGGTGATTTATTGGATATATTTGATGGCTTGCAAATATTCAAGTTGAAAGCTTGCTATTGGATGATCATGAGCTAACCAAGGTATATCACTTGTTGATCATTTCATTTGGGTGCATATGAGTTGATTGAATTGGATATATATATGCAATGTTGGTTGCTATGAGATGCTTGAATGGATTAAATGCTTAAGTAATCAAGTTTGAATTGATTTGTGTTGGATAAATTCATGAGATGACATTTAGTAAGTGGATTGGATGGATATATGTCTTGTGAAAGTATTCAAACAAGTTAGTTTCAAGTTTGATTCATATTTGATGAAGTATTGCTCAATGTATTGAAATCTGTCCATAGTTGAAAATCTGAGCTAGCAGTGATCTTAGCCATGTTTGAGTGATCAAATCTATTTGGATTGGCTTGAAATTTGGTATACATGCTCTACACTTATGAAAGAAGATGCTGTAGAAATTTCATGAGAAGTGGATAAGAGATGCTTCGGTTTTGGAGTGCATCTTGTCAGCTATAGTGCAGCAGTTTTCAGCATATAGCAGTGGTGGAAGATTTGAAATCTAGTAGCAATCTAGAAGTCAAAAGAAGTTCAAATTTTTACAGTTGCTATATGACTTAGTGAAGCACATCTCCACCAGATTTTATGGCATTTGGATCTGTACATTGGGAGATATGAATTATTCTTTGAAGGGTACAGAATCTGCCAGAAAAGTGAAAATCATTGGATTAATCTAGAGTCACTTTTAATTGAAAGGTCCTCAAGTTGGAAACATGCTTACAAGTGGTTGAGGTACCTAAGTTTGGTTTTGGATTGATCTAGAAGCATAAAAAGCAATGAGTACAAGACTTTTGTAGTGTGAAATATACTTGGTATACTTATTTGGTACTCAATTTGAAGATCAAGATCAAACTTAAGATGAAGGTGAAGTTTAAGTTCTAGTGATGATTGGAGATCATTTGGTAGAAGGAAAAGGACTTAAACAAGTAGAAAGAGTTGGACTCAAATGTAGATTCAAGGATTATTCATCAAGATTGAGTTCATCATTTGGATCAATCAAACTATATCATTTCAAGTGAGTATCAAGAGTGGTTCTTTGGAGAAAGGTCACTTCTCCCTAGTGAGGGGCTTGCCGCCGTGTGTAGGTGAAACCAAGTTTGGGACTTGGAAGGCTAACATGGAAGTGGTGATCTGAGGAACTTGTGATGCTTAGTTGAAGCAATCAAAAGGATTGATCTAAAGAGCAAGCAACACCCAAAAGAGAGCTAGTCATGTATTTCAAGTGGTATTCTAAGTAGTTCTCTCATGCAAGCATTGATCAAAAAGATGAAGCAAGCCAACCACAACTCAAGAGATAGTGCACTTGATCATAAGTGGTTTACATTTTCATATGGGTGAAGAATGGATTTATCTATGATGATTGGTCTTCACCAAGCTTATAAATTGGACTTCACATTGCTATTGGAGTAATGAATTAGAATCCATGTGACTATCCTCTACTCCAACATAGCAAAGGTATCATTGTAATGTGCATGATCATTTCATCCCTTACTAGTATGTGATAAGTGCATATAGTACATGCTACTAGGATCATGCATAACAAATGAAATATTTAAATTCATAGCCTACCACTATTGCTTGAATTGTTTAAATGATCTAGTGGTATGTGTATGAATTTGTTTATGAGCTAGTGAACCCAAGTACTTGATCCAGTTTGGATTGCTAGCAAGTGACAAGTACAACATTGGCAAGATAACCCTTAGTATGAGGTGTGAAGAAGCTTGTCATTGGATCAAACCGGACTTGGAATCTTAGGCAAATCAACATAGTTCAAGTCATACAAAAAGCTCATGACAATGATAAGAGTACAAGCACAAGACAATAATGAAAATAGATATCTAGTTTGTTTCAAGTGGTATCTAGACTCAAATTGATCTTCCAAGTGGTATTCACTAGTGGTGTCTAGATCATCAACTTACAAGTGATATCTTACAAATGGTACTCATGAAGATAGTGAATGTTCAAGAAATGAATATTATTGTCAAATCCTTCAAAGTGGATCCATACTAGAAAATTCTTTCAAAAGGTATCACATTCCTACTCATGGTATCTTCACGTGGTATCATTCATGCAAGACAATGGTTTCACAAGTGATCCTCAACTTTAAGTGATCAAATCAAGTAATGCTACCCTCATCTTCAAGTGGTATCTCAAGTGAATGACACATGCTATGACATAGGGGGAGGAGCCCCACCGATTGGTATCAAGGTCAAAGATCCTATGTGGAATCTCAAGAGCAACCGTAAAGTTTGTCATTCCAACATATGTGGTAATGTCCATCAAAAATGCAATATTCAAGTCTCAACCATCTACCCCAATACAAGCCTTTGTATCAATTGAGAAGAACACCTTTTATAGAAATTAATGACAAAGGGGGAGAAGTTGGACAAAGATATGCAAGCTTTTTGAGCTTTGGGGAGAGATTGGAAAGATTAGACATGAACATGGACAAAGAGGGAGTAACATTGAAGAATGTAAGGGGATCAAACATTCTTGGACAAAGAAAGCACACAAGTAGGGGGAGCAAGCTCATGAACTTTGATTGATTACATTTGATATGTGCATAATTCATGTGCTTGCTTGCATTGCATAAGTTCTTAAATTCAAAATGCATGCTTGTATGGTGTATGCTAGTTATAGAACTTGAATGATGATTTGATAACTAGCATGCATAGGATGTTAGCTAGACTTATGATTATCATGCAAAAACTAGAACCTTGCTTATAATGTTGATCTCACGGGGTTTCTAGTGTTTTTGATGTCTAGCTACTCATAATGCTAAGGATGATGGCAAACTTGTGATTTTCAAATGGTATCAAGCTACTAATTGGTAGCGAGCTACAAAGGTTTATTCTATACACCTTAGCATCACTTAGTAGTGCTAACCCTCCCACAAATTTCATATTTATGCATATGTGCAAGCTTGAAACCAAACCATTTGAGCACATATGTAGGGGGAGTTATCACTACCAAGTCGGATTTTATGGTGCTTATCCAAATCTTGACATAGAGCTTAAAAGTTGGATAAGTAACATTAAATCCAAAACAAGTTAGCAATTTACACTTTGTGTGAAGTGCTAGCTTGAAAAAGCTTAAATTTCCATATCTTTGTAGAGTTGTCATCAATTACCAAAAAGGGGGAGATTGAAAGGTCCTTGTTTGGTTTTGGTAATTGAGTGACAACTTAGGTGGACTAATATGTGGTTATGTGAGATACACAGGAGATTAGTCCACATGTGATGGTGTCATGAAGGAGCTCATTGCATATGAGACATGACATGGAGTCATATGACCAAGGTGGAGAAGATCAAGATGAGGCTTGGCTTGATGGACCGGTTGCTAGGGTGAAGGGCAAGTTGTGTGATGGCTTGGCGCCGAAGGACCGAGGCAACGGTGAAGAGCAAGTGAGGTCAAGATCGATGAACCAATACGGTCACGTGATGATATGAAGTGGATCATATCATTTGGTGATTGGTTGGTGCATGTGTTGCATCAACGTCGGAGGAGATGGAGTGGAATGCGCAAGGCAAAGGTATAACCTAGGGCATTTCCATTTCACCGGTCATAGGTGTGTAAAGAAGTTTATGACCGGATTTAGGATAGATGGCCATACTATTAAGAGGGGCAAACTTGCTTGCATATCGGTCATCTAGTGCCACTTGAGCGATCTAACTTTGCATACGTGTTAGGATCGAGTAGCGAGGCAAGTTGAGTGGTTAACTCCTTCGATAAAATGATTATGAAAAAGCTAACACACGTGCACAAGGTGGTGATCACTTGTTGGTGTTAGCACGTTTGCGACGGCGGTGGAGTTTGAGCGGTAGAGAGGGTTTGGGTTCCTCTCTACCTCCCGTCGAGCTTGCGAGGCGGGATTCAGGCGTTTTTGGGAACTTGAAATGCCTATTTTCCACTACGCCGGAAGTCCGAAAAAGAAACGGAGACGAACGGAGGTCACAGAGGTGACCGGACGCTGAACCGGACGCGGCCTTCGTATGACCGGACGCGTCCGGTCAGTGTTCAGTGTCTGCGTGTTTTTCAGTTCGATGATCGGACGCGAGGCGCGTCCGGTCACTGATGATCGGACGCGTCCGGTCGTTCAGGGAGCTTACTGGACTCTAACCGGACGCTGGCACTGTCGCGTCCGGTCATGTTTCTTCAGCGCGTCCGGTCGTTGTTTCGTTGAGCGCTGCTCAGGCGACCAGCGCGTCCGGTCATTCTCGGGACCAGCGCGTCCGGTCGTCAGCAGCGCGTCCGGTCGTTGCCAGGGGCGCGTCCGGTCGTTGCTTCGCAGTTAGCCGTTGTTCGATCGGCGCGTCCGGTCAGTTGGACCAGCGCGTCCGGTCATCGGGACCAGCGCGTCCGGTCGTTTTGAGAAGCGCGTCCGGTCGTTGTTTTGACCGTTGGGGTCAGTAACCGTTGGAGGATCAGACGTGGCTGAGCGCGTCCGGTCAGTTACGACCGGCGCGTCCGGTCGTCCCGAAATCTGCCCAGTGAAGGGGTAACGACTCTATTTGACCGTGGGGTTATAAATAGATGCCTTGGCCGGCCGTGCCCAGTGTTCATCGGATCGAGTGAGAGAGCGATTCTAGTGCGTTGCTTTGAGAGATTGCATCGTGTGGCACTAGGTGATCGTGTTGCAAGCCGGTGGTGCTTGTTACTCTTGGAGGTTGCCACCTCCTAGACGGCTTGGTGGCTTGTGGCTCCGTCGAAGCTCGCAAGAAGATTGTGCGAGGCTCCGGAGAAGCTTTGTGAGGGGGATTGTGCTCACCCCGCGGGGATCGCGAAGAGCAACTCTAGTTGAGCGTGTCATTGAGCTACCACACTTTATGGTGGGTTCTTGCGGTGCCTTTTGAGAGTCTCGGTGTGTGACCGATTAGCCGCCGAACCACGAAGTGTTGGTCGACACAACGGGGACGTAGCTTGGTGGCAACCAAGTGAACCTCGGGAGAAAATCACCGTGTCAACATTGTCTACTCTTCTCGGTGGTTTGCTTTCGTGCAACACAAGCTTGTATTTACTTTCATAATACTTGTGCTTGTGTAGTTGCTCTTGTTCTAGTTGTGCTTGTGTAGCTTGCTAGTTGTCTTCTTGCTTGTGTAGCTAGAAGCTTCCCTTTGCGTGACTAATTTGGTTTGTGTAACCTTGTTAGTCATATTGCTTAGTTTGTGTAGCTAAGTGTTTTGCGCTCTCTAATTTGGCATTAGTTGCCTTGTTATTGAGCTTTGCTAGCGAGCTTAAGCTTTGTGCTTTTGCTTCACTAGTTGTGTAGGAGCTCCCTCGTTTGGCAAAGTACTAGTGCATAGGTTTGTGTGACCTTGCTCTAGAATTGATTAGGTGAGCTCTTGGTAAGCTTAGCACCTTAGTTGCTTAATTAGGACCTTTGCAAGGTGCTAGAGAACTTAGATAGAGGGGTGTAGTCTTGGCTAGACCGATAAGTTTAATTCCGCATTTATTTTGGTTAGCCTACGCGTTTAAGTTTTAGAAAGGACTATTCACCCCCCCTCTAGTCCGCCATCTCGACCCTTCACCGGCGCCATGAGTTCGGTGGTGATGTAGATGACCGGTGCAGTGGCGTCGGATGGCGTTGCCGGCGTCGGTGGTACTTCCCGTCGCTGGCAGCGCCCCTCTCAAGATCAAGATTAGGGTTAGGAATGTCGGTGGGGAACTGGCTGCGCGGCGAACCTCGTACCTCGAGCCCCGGCTCCCACCTCCTATTTATAGCGCTGTGCGACGGGGGCCCACCAACCATATTGGGTTGGGCGCCCCCGATCAGGGCGCGAGAACAAGGCCCAAAAGGCCGTTGGGCCTAATGGAGGGAGATCACTTCCAACACGTTTATCAAATCAGACGGCCGGTCTATCTGTCTAATCACAACAGAGAGCCAAATTTCAGTGTTCTAATTCATCTAGTTTTCCTAATATGGTCTTTAGATGTCAGTTATGCACATGACGCTCATAATAATCAAAATGCAATATCGAGTCGTGACAAGTATCGTGCTTATTTAGTAAGTGTTAACATTGAAATACACTTTCATTCATTTGACACAGATTTTTTATGTTTACTTTACCCTATGTTATTTTCCAAGGATGAACATTTTATACATACATTAATATGAAAGAGACATGCTAATAATTTGATAAGAAAAAAACATGTATGTGACTGCATGACATGGATGATCAGCAATCAAGTTATTTATTCAACTTGCTACCATATTGCATTACTGTTATATAAACCTAATTTAATGAGCAAGGGTTTTCGTGACCATGCCTTTAAGAGGAAGAACGAGTTTTAAACATTACGAGCGCCAGTAAGCCCTGACTTATCCGAGAAGGCCCTACGCTAAGCATTCGTAAAATCCTACTGGAGCAAGCTTAATAATAGTCTTATAGCCAAGCTAGTCATTATTTTTGCTAATGTGAAGGAGAGAAAGGAGGGCCTACAAGCAATAGGTTGTGTGCACAAGAGCTTATTTAGTGGATGGTATGCCAAGATAGCGAATGTGACAAGAATGTCTGAAAATCTCGATTTCTAGGGGCGAGCCATGTTACAGATCGTGCCTAGAGATGCTTGGAGATGATACTTTTTATCCTAGGAAATACAAACACTCGTATTTCATGTTTGACTTGCCACTTTCTTAAATTTCCATTTTTATGTTGGTTTTAAAATCTCTACAAAATCAATTTTTAGGGACAGGCCATGTTATCTCAATTAATATCCTAGAAATCGATTTCACTTCGTCGCTCTTGTTATTTTCTGTCCGCCCCTAAAAATACTTAATTTCTAGGGATTCCTAGTAGAAGAGGTTAGGAAAACCACCTCTACAAATCAAATATGACTATTTCTAAAAATGTTCTGTGTAGCCGGGGACAAAACTGTCGACGAAATACCGCCGGCAGTCCACCGAGGGATATACCCACGATAGTAGATTGTGTGGTAGAGGTGCGCGTGATCAAGAACTAGATGGTAATACAAGTACCGAGACACAAGATTTAGACAGGTTCAAACCGTCAATACGACGTAATACCCTACATCCTGTGTTCCGATGGATTGTATTGAGATATCTGAGATGCCGACTAGGGGACCTCTGCCCCTTCTTATATACTCTGGAGGGATAGAGTTACCAGGAAAGTATCCTCATCGGTTATATGGTAGATATTCTATTTAGATTACAATATCTATAAGAGTCCTAGTAAATCAAATCTTCCTTGATCTTATGGGCTGGACCGTCCTTGATGGTGCGGCTCAAGTCTTGCGCCGTGGGTATTAATTATGTTATATCCCCCACAAAAACCATCTCTCTTATATTGGAACAATTAATTATGTTATAGAGTGAAATATTGCAATAGTGACACCCTTGATATTCTCATCGGAAGTATTGTGGAAGGTTTTCTCCCGATACCAAGGGCAAATACTGTAGAACGGCTAGAGGAGCTAGGGAACTTCAAATTTTTAGCGTTTTATTTGAGAACTATATCGAAGAAATTATTTGCTCTAGCACATAGCCTCATAGAAATGCTTGATTAAGGTTGCAAAACCGCCACTAGAAATAAAATATGACAGATTTCTTAAAATGTTTTGTGTAGCAGTGATAAAATCATCTTTCTATTAGAGCATTTAACTAGGGTATAGATTGAAAAATATTGCAATAATTACACCCTTGGTATTTTCATGGACAAGTATCGTGGAAGGTTTTTCTCTCGAGACCATGGACAAGTACTGTAGAGTCACTAGAAAGAGCTGGGGAAATTCAAATTTGTAGCATTTTATTTTGATAATAACTATACTATAGCTAGGAAGTTATTTTCTCTAGCATAATCTCATAGAAAGTTCGTTTAAGAACACATATTAAGATATTGATTCCACCGTAGTGCAATATAATCCTTGATTCCTCGACCCTTGATATATACATATATATCCTCATCACAAGGCCGACTTGTGGGGGAGCTTTGGGATATGACCTTGTTCTTGTAGGCATATCACTGTCTTTTGTAAACTTTCTTTCAGAGGAGTGAACTTCATGCCCAGAGCTTGTAGCCTTTTTGTAGAAAACTTGTACGGTTTGACCTTTGGTGCATTTTCATCCTTACACCTAAATGGTGGACAAAAATAGGAGTAAGTAAAATATCACACACACAAGTTTTTTTACAGACCAAAGGCTAAATTAAGTTGCTTTAGTGACCTTTCAACAAACTATGGGAGTTTGTTTACATTGTTTATAAGTCAAGAACGAATAGTCAATTAAACAATCAAAGAAACCATTTTTATTTTGTCTAGGAGTACTATACTTGCTGCATATGGATGACGATTTTTAATATTCCTAGATTGTTGTTTTAACTTCTGAAACACACCTTGAAGCATCATTATTTGTCTTACAAGATGATTCCAGCAAACTTATCAACACAATATTATATTGAAAATACTTTAATTTGGTACAAACATCTTATATCATTTCTTATAACTAACGTAAAGTACTAGGGCTCTGATGCTTTTGTGCCATGTTATTTTGGGGTTTTTAAGAATCATATGGATTTTCCACAAAAATAGTGCTACAAAGTATCGTCGTCATTCCAAGGATATCTCAATATGTTTGAACTTGAAATAAGTAGTGGAGACGACTGTAGAAAGAGATTTACTTAGCGGTGATTGGGTACTGTGGGAAGAGCTCTCTCATCATTTGAATAAACTCCGACCGGTGGACCACTTCGCCAATGCAGAGGTAGCGTCCATGCGCAGTAGGGGTTTCGTACACCAACACATGGGCACGCGCCACAATCCTGCACGTCGACAAACCCGGAGACGGCGTTCGGGTATGCCTTCTTGGTGCCCTTCATGTAGGTGACAATGAGCAGGTACATCCCCAGGTTCAGCGCCGGCTGTAGCGTTTCACCTATCGTCAGCGACGGGACGACCACCACCAGGTGTATCCCTCTCTTGGATGCCTCCTCCATGGCTGTTTTCTCAGCAACCGTCTTCGCGAAGCAGTAGTAGTTCTGTAATTCAACATGCATGTTCTGTTAGCAGGATATATGTATATGTATACGTACACTTAGGGATGAGCGTTAATTTCTGAATTAGTTATTCATCAGATCAGCGCTCTTAATTAGACCTTTGTCTTTAGGCAGAATTCAAGATCACTCCAGCAACTCTCATCCACAACCTGATCAGGACTCCTGTTAGGGTTCACATGGACAGCACCATAAGATGAAGTGTACACCACGCGTTGCACTCCCATATCTGCAGCAGCGTTGATGACATTCTTCGTTCCCTCAATAGCAGCAGCCATGAGTTCCCTGCATGTTTCACATGATACAGGTACATATATATCTTTGTGGCTTACGACATGGAAGACGCCCTCACAGAGTACTACTAGGCTGACGGTAGAATCGAACTAACAGGGTCGTTCTCTGAAACCGGGCAGGCGACATGGAAGACGCCCTCACAAAGCCTAAATGCCGCAACGAGCGACTTGTAGTCCAACACATCAGCACGGCACAGAGAGAGGCGTTCTTTGGCTCCGTCCAGTGCATGCAGATGGGCATTCTTGCGGTCCTCTATACAAAAGGGGGTAAAACTGAGTCATTATCTGCGAGAGAAGCATACAAAACCCCACCGATAAATAAAATAAACTGAGTGGTCTAGGACTACGTACTCACCTGGGTTCCTTGCGGTGCCCCTCACGCGGTAGCCACGCTGAAGCAGCTCTTTGACGAGCGACGACCCAATGAAGCCTCCGGCTCCGGTCACGCACACCAGCGGCTCGACGGCCGGCATGGCCATGCTCGATATGGTCGATCAGTCCTTGCCGTTGATTGCTGAGCCGTCGATCTATATTTATTTGGTGCGCGCTAGCTCCGACACAGTCACAAGTGCTAGCTAGGCAGTAGCTGCTACTAGCCTACTACATGTACAGCCTCTTTATTGGCTATTGTTTTGAGGAAGGAAAACGAGAGAAGGCTAGGTCCAACAATGTGATCCATGCCCTATCCGCTAAGCAGGACATGCACCACATGAACATAACGTTCTAAGCGAGGGTTCCTGTCATTATCTTGAGGATTAGTAACGGGTCTTCATGTGCAACACATGAACCTAACCTACTAACAGTTGTAGTGGGCCTAGAAGGATCCAACGGTTGTCCAGGCGTGCCGAAGCACCTGCACGACGAAATAATTGCCTCATCTTGCTCCCATGTTGTTTTTTTCCTTTTTCATTAGTAGGAAAGAATATCTTTCTTCAAAAAAACCTGACCCTTTATCAACTCAAGAATTGATCTATTAGTTTACATGTTTATCTCTCTTTTCTAGCTGTATACTTCGTATTTTAATTTTTCTGTCAGTGCATCATTTCCTATCGATTCTTTGTTGACAAGGAAATTCTCGTCCGTTAGGTCTATAATTTTTCCCGTCAAAAAAAGGCAACAGAAAAAATGCATTTCCACCGTCAAGGATATGAATTTCTGTGGATTCTATCCCGTTACAAGTTGAAATGTTGATTACAGTGGGTAGCATCATTTTTGTACTAGTGACACACTCACACTTGAATACCTGATGTTGATATGGACTCGGGTAGGTATCACTACATATATCAAATACAACTATGATATCCATATGTTCAGTATGAACAATCACTGCTACAGAATGTTCATCACCGCACGGTCGCAAGTCATGTGAGCTGCGCGGTGATAGGAATCGAACCCGTTGCGGGTGTCCACACACGCAACTGCTCTAACCCCACTCCACCCTAAGTCACATGTGTCTATGTGGCATATTCATTTCCCTAGTATTCAATTTTCTAGATTTTAAAATAAATATTGGGACCCTAAATGACTTTAAATGAAAAAGTCATTAACTATAAAATTATAGTTCTCATCGATATCTACACCTTTGGTTTTGATCGTTTCAGAGGTCGTTTGATAGATTTGAATTTCAAATTGTGAGAACTTTGAGCTCATGGTTGGGTCAATGTCGAAGCTCTGGTGGGTACAAAAACACCACATTGAGCTCCATTTCTAAAAAATCAAATGAAAAACTCCAATAGCTATCCCACAGCACCTTTAGCTCTGAGTTAGGCATCACAGTTAAGGATGAAAATGGAACAAAAATAGCATCATACAAGAATATCCTAAACCAAACCACATCATTTTCTACATTTAACCTAATCAAATTCACATTTTTAGAAAAATTTAAATTCGGTTCAAAGTACAGAACACCAAATTCAAAATCGGTTTAAGCTTTCTCCAACCGATTTCTACTCTTCTATTTAATTCAGAATATGCCGAATAGGCCTAACCAAATTCAGAATATGCCGAATAGACCTTTGGCTCCCTGGCCCCTATCTCTCTAAGCGAGGTGGGACTAAAATTGGGCGCTGGCGCTTGCAGCGCGTGCGAGCTGGCTGCTACCATGACAGCCTACCATGCATCGATCGGACTAAGTGGGCTGTTGGCCCAAGCGTATGGACTAGTGAGAGGGGGAGAAAGTAGAAGAGTAGCCCAAAATGGGTTTTCCTTTTTGGTGACAACTTCTATAATTCCCGTAAAAGCAAGGAGAGGGGTTTGAAGCGATTTGATTTGAATTCTAGGAAGGGGTTTGGGTTACAGATTCAAGGTAAATTTTTTGGTGCCACAAATAAATTCCAGAAACCACATCAACACACGAAAATGCATATGGTATTAGTGAATTTTAGCATGAGGAAAAATATAGGGGTTACAACTTTGTCCTACGGGTTGGTATTTCGTATTGATTTTTCGTATATCGACCGTGTTTGACATAATTCCACTCGATTTTGTTCGTTTTCGAAATTCTCGATATTTCGTAAGTTCATGTTCGTTTTCGTGTCCAGCTTTACCACTTTTGCTTTGATTTTCGTATTCAAATGTAAAAAGTAGAAAACGGTTGAGGGGTTTTCCACTGTTTTCATCATAGTGGGAGATTCAAATAGGGGCACCGGAGCCCTTTGGTGACCCACTAGAGCTTAGCATTGAAGAGGCTTTCTAAAGAGGGCATTTTTCATGAAAGTTGAGAACCAACACTCACCGGAGCTCTCTGATAGTCAACTAGAGGTGAGCACCAAAGCTTAGAGAACTATAATCACTAGATTCGATAGAAGTACAGTTGACCATTGAGGGAGGTTTGGTGGACCACTTCGGTGACCCGTTAGAGGTCTTCGATGATGCCACTTTCAGTATTGAAAAACTTCCAATGGCTATAGCTGAGTGTGTGGGGCTATAAATTATGGCTTGGGACGGGCAAGTTATAACTCTTAAACCCTCTTGTTGGTATACACACATTAGAGCTCAAGATACACCTCTATTCACATTTTCTTGATTGTGATTTCATTCTTGTTGAGATCAGAATGATCCTAGTGCTTTTCTTTGAGAGATTGCATTAAGTGGCACTAATGATCATGTTGGCTACATGATTTGCTTGTTACTCATAGTGATTGTCTCTACCAAGATGGCTTGGAGTAGCGGGACTCAATTAAAGCACTCAATTGAATATTGTGAGGAACTCTAGAGGTGAATTGTGAGGGGCTATTGGATTCATCCCCATCGAAGGAGGTGAAGAACCACTCTAGTGGAATAAAGGTGAGAGTGCTTTGTGATCAAGCCAGCTTAGATATCAAGCCCTCAATTGGAGGAGGCCACCTTGTAGGGCTAAGTCTTGATAGAGAAGTGATGATCCTAGGACTCACCTCGATGTGGATGTAGGTGACCGGCAAGTCACTGAACCATGGGATATATCTTTGTCATCCCTTGTGTGGTATCTTGCTTGATCACTATATCCTTGTGCTTTACTTTGTGGTCTTCCAATTCCTAGAGTAGAGATATTTGGACTTGTCATCCCAGGAAGCAAACTGAGCTATGAATATTCAATTCTAGTGACATAGCTTAATTTATTCTTTGATCATCTTAGGCTTGCAAAACATAGTTAGATATAGATTTATTAGGGTCTCCTTTGTGTCTAACACTTTGCCTAGTGTTTGTGACCTCATATATTTTAAAATTGGGGTGTTTGCCTCTTATCCATCTAAAGACCCTTTCAATGACGAGTGGGCATACACTTATGCTGAAATTCTCCATTACCAAATTGATAGTTTAAAGTGAAATATTTGGGAGTGCCTGTTAGCCAAAGTCGGATACACATTAAGATTGGTTGCATCTAGAGCAAAAGAATGCTAAAAGGTTAGATACCAGGAAAGGTGGTACCATGTCCATAGCTGGTAGAAATACTTTGATGAACTCTACTCTAACAAATAAGCATGTATCATATCTCTATTTATATGCTGCCTAGAATAGTCATAGATAAGATGAGGAGAACATTCTTTTGGCTAGGAGGAAGCACTAAAAGAAAATATCACTTAGTGAACGGGAACAAAAATCTATAAAAGCAAAAAGAAAGTGGCCCAGGAATTAAGGTTCTGAGAAAGTTCAATATAAGCTATGCTATGTAAATAGTGTTGAAGAATGGAAACTAAATATGGAATTTGGTAGAAAATTGTAAAATTGAAGTACTTGTAGGGTAATCAGTCGATTTGTAGACAAAGCAACTTTCCTGTTTGGTATGATATGCTAAAAGTTAAAGATATATATCTCTCAAGGGTAGATCAATTACAATTAAAAATGGGGGAACAAACCATGTTCTAGAAAGATACATGGCTTTATGATATGCCTCTATGTATGAAATTTTCCTTGTTATTTGAACCCTCTGATCAACAAAACATCACTGTTGCTCAAGATAAAAAGGGGGACATTTGGGAAACATGCATTTAGAAGATGGATTTTTTAGGAGATTAAAGTTCAATGGGTTGAGTTGTGGAAAGATTTAATGAAGTTTCAACTAATTGAAGAGAAAGATGTGATTTGATAGAATTTGGAGAAGAACAGAAAGTTTTCAGTCAAATCATTTTGCAATGACATGTCTACTAATGATTCTGGTTCTGCATATAAATTTATTTGGGAAAACAAAATTCCTGCCAAGATTAAGATATTTCTCTGACTTATAGAGAAGAATGTAATTTTAATAAAAGACTATTTGTTGAGTAGAATATGGATTGGGAACCCCAATTACTTCTTTTGTTACGATAATAAAATATACAACACTTGCATTTCAAGTGCCCTGTTGCAAAAGTTATTTGGTCAATAGTGGTTCAAAGTATTGGAGCCAATGACATACCCAAAAATTCAGTTCAATGTTGGAAATGGGCAAAAACCTTGCTACCTAATGTACCAAATTGCACACTTTTCGTATTGTGGTTACCTGCTGGGCAATTTGGAAAGCCCAGAACAAGGCATGTTTTCAACTAAATTTAACCAAAAACACTTGTGGTACCAAGTTGCACACTTTTGGTATTGTGGCTAATGCATGTTCTCTCATGTACTATTAGGTTGTTTAATTTAGAGTAAAGTCCATCACCGACCCCTAAACTTGTTTGGTTGTGTCATTCTAGTCCCTAAACTCGCAAATCGACCGTTTATGTCCTCAAACTTATTCGGTTGTGTCATTTCGGTCTCTGAACTTGGAAATCACCCATCTAGGTTTTCAAACTTGTTCAGTTGTGTCACCCTGGTCCCTAAACTTGGTTTTCAATCTCATTTGGGTCAAAATAGGGCGATCTAAAAACTCTATATAAAAAAAATTTATAACTTTTTCATATGAACTCGAATGAAGACAAACTTTATATCAAAATTGTAGATCTCAACACGATCTACAATTTTATAGTTGAAAAGTGTTTAAATTAAAACTATTTAGGGTCACAAAATATTGTTGTATGTTTATAGATTTTGAAATTTAAAATTTAAAATTATCAAACAATCTTAGATACTGACATAGTATATATATGAAAGTTATAGTTCTCAATATGATCTACAACTTTGTAGTTAAAAAGTTTTTTATTTGAAGTCATTTAGTGTCCCAAAATTAAATTTTAAATTTTAAATTTCAAAATCTATAAACTTACAACAATATTTTGGGACCCTAAACAGTTTTAATTTAAAAACTTTTCAACTACAAAGTTGTAGATTGTGTCGAGGGCCAGATATAAAGTTTGTCTTCATTTGAGCTCATATAAAAAAGTTATGAATTAATTTTTGATATAGAGTTTTTAGATCGCCCTGTTTTGACCCAGATGAGACTCAAAACCAAGTTTAGGGACCATGATGACACAATTGAATAAGTTTGAGGACCTAAACGGGTGATTTCCAAGTTTAGGGACCAGGATGACACAGCCGAACAAGTTTAGGGACCGAGATGACACAGACGAACAAGTTGAGGACCTAAACGGTCAATTTACGAGTTTAGGGACCGGGATGACATAGCGGTACAAATGTAGGGACCGGTGATGAACTTTACTCTTTAATTTATACTCAGAGGAGGATCAAGACATGCTAGTGGAAGGAATCAACATTATGCATTATGTCGTCACCAGACTTCTGGCAAGATCTCAAATCCCAAATCACTTGCTGTTGCAGAACAACAAGGAGCAAGATGATGCCAAGAGGGAGATTGATTCAAGTCACGAGACATCTAGGAGCTCCAGGGGGTTGTGGAGGCATTGTTATGTATGCTTTTGTAATGTCTTTGGGATGATGTCGGTAAATGTTAAATGTAATGGCATAGAGTTTTTAGTAAATTGTTCCTTTATTTTCCCATGATTAAGTCTAGAGGTCTAAAACAGACCTTTGGATAATACCAACAACTTTGGAAAGAGGCACATCAGATGTTAAAGTTGTACTACTTGATGAGATCTAAAACTTTATAGTTTAAACTATTTTTCACTTGAGATCGTTTATGAATTGAAATATTTCATACAAGATTACCAAAACGTACTATGTGCTGTGGTGATAAGGAAGGCTTACGTGAACAAAGGTCACGAGTTAAAATCCTAGGAAACGCAAGCACATGTGTTTCACTCTCTAGACTTGTGACTTGTTCCAGATTTTTTTAAAAAAATCTATCTTTTGTTTCCTTTTTGAAATGTCTCAAAATCGATTTTTAGAGACGAGCCATGTTATGGACCACGCCTAGAGTTCTTGATTTTTATGGACCCTTGACTGCATATGGTTTTTTATCATAGGAAACACAAATTCATGTATTTCATGCTTGACTTGTGATTTGGCTTCTCCTAATATTTTTGCACATTTTATACTGGTTTTGTAATATCTATAAAATCAATTTTTAGGGGCAGGCCATGTTATCAACTATCCTTGGAAATGGATTTCACTAACAACCCCTAGAATTCTGGGGGCCTTACATGTCCACCCTTAGAGATGCTTGATTTCTATAGACTCTTAGTTGAAGCGGTTGCAAAAACCGTCTCTACAAATCAAATATGACTATTTCTGAAAATTATCTATGTAGTAGTGATAAAACCATATCTCTTTTTCTGAAGCATGTAATTAGGGTATAGATTGAAAATATTGCAATAATTACACCCATGATATTTCCATGGACAAGTGTTGTGGAAGGTTTTTCTCCCCATGGACAAGTACTGTAGAACAGCTAGAAAGAGTTGGGGAAATTCAAGTTTGTAGCGTTTTATTTTGAGAACTATATCTAAAAAGTTATTTGCTCTAGCATAGTCTAATATATAGAAAGTTCGTTTAAGAACACATATGAAGATACGGATTTCACTGTAGTGCAATCTATGATTCTTCCACCTCGATATACATCATATATTTCCTCACAAGGCCGACTTGTGGGGGAGCTTTGGGATATGACCTTGTTCTTGTAGGCATATCACAGTCTTGTGTAAACTTTCTTTCAGAGTGAACTTCATGCCTAGAGCCTGCAGCCTTTTTGTAGAGAACTTGTACGGTTTGATCTTTGGTGCATTTTCACCCTTACACCTAAATGGTGGACAGAAATAGGAGTAAGTAAAATATCACACAAAAGTTTTTTTTACAGAACAAAGTTTAAATTAAGTTGCTTTAATTTGGCGATTTTTAGCAAACTATTTTAGCTTGTTTACATTTTTTATAGGTCAAGAATGAATAGTAAATAATCAAGGAAGCCATTTTATTTTTTCTAGGAGTACTATACTTGCTGCATATGGATGACGGTTTCAAATATTCCTAAATTGTACCTTGTTTTAACTTCTGAAACAGGCCTTGAAGCATCATTATTTGTCTTTCAAGATGATTCCAGCAAAATTTTATCAACACGATATTATATTGCAAATAGTTTAATTTGGTACAAACCTCTTATATCATTTCTTATAACTAATAACGTAAAGTGCTAGGCTGATGTTGTGGAGAGAGATTTACTTGGTGGTAATTGGATACTGTGGGAAGAGCTCTCTCATCGTTTTGAACAAACTCCGACCGGTGCACCACTTCGCCAATGCAGAGGTAGCGCCCATGCGTAGCAGGGGTCTCGGACACCAACACATGGGCGCGCGCCACATCCTGCACGTCGACAAACCCGGAGACGGCGTTCGGGTATGCCTTCTTGGTGCCCTTCATGTAGGTGACAATGAGCAGGTATATCCCCAGGTTCAGCGCCGGCTGCAGCGTTTCACCTATCGTCAGCGACGGGACGACCACCACCAGGTGTATCCCTCTCTTCGATGCCGCCTCCATTGCTGTTTTCTCAGCAACCGTCTTCGCGAAGCAGTAAAAGTTCTGTAATAATTCAATTTGTGAATTATTAGTACTTAATTATTCATCAGATCATCAGCGCTGTTAACTAGACCTTTGTTTTGAGGCAGAATTCAAGATCACTCCAGCAACTCTCATCCACAACCCGATCAGGACTGCTGTTTGGGTTCACATGGACAGCACCGTAGGATGAAGTGTACACCACGAGTTGCGCTCCCATATCTTCAGCAGCATTTGATGGCATTCTTCGTTCCCTCAATAGCAGCAGCCACGAGTTCCTGCATGTTTGACATGGTAGGTTCGTCAATTGGCGGTTATAATCATTGGATTGGAAAACGTAGAACTGACAGGGTCGTTATCTGAAACCGGGCAGGCGAGATGGAAGACGCCCTCATCACAAGACCTAAATGCCGCAACAAGCGACTTGTAGTCCAACACGTCAGCGCGGCACAGCGAGAGGCGTTCTTTAGCGCCAAATTTCAATATTTAACCCTAAGTTCGCATGCATCTCAAGATTTGACACCCGATTGGTATGCCTTTCAAAATATAATCTTGTGGAGACGAATTCTTTCAATCTAAGAGATTTATCTCTTTTTCTCTCATTTTTTATTTCCAATATATCATATTCCTTATTGATGCCACGAGAAAAGACCATACTGCTGCTTCCTCTAAGTTGGAGACCTGGACGGATGCGCTGCTTCCTCTAAGTTGGAGACCTGGACGGATGCTTGGGCTCGATCGCGGTTCTCCCGACTGCTCGCGCTCCCTCGCTGGCGGAGGACGCCGGCGTCGCGCCTGGTGGTGGCGGCCGAAATTTGGCTTGCATTGTTTATACAGAAACTATATACAATTCACAATCTTTTTCGTCGGGACAGTGGCAGATCTAGGATTTTATCTTAGGGTATGCCACTAAAAAAATTCCATATACAATTCGGTAAAATCATTTGTGAATTCGGTAATAATTGTAGAATTATAACATAATTTGACACATGCACACACTCAATTACACAATAAGTTTTAAATTCGAACATCTTCCGACGGTTCAAAGTTTAGACATAAACAAAAGAGTGCAAGCGATTTATAATACTACTTGTTTGACTTTTTAGGTGATACTTTCTGAGACTTAAGTGTCTTGATTATATTATTTTTATCAACTTAAAAAATATCCCCTCAATGGAAAAAGAAGAAAAGAAAAGAGTAGAGGTTGAATCTCACCACTGTGGCCGGCGGTCAGGCTGGCAGCCTAGCCGATCCTTGACTCCATCTGATAGATCCCAATCATAATTACTCCCTCTAGTTCATTTCATCCGACACAAGTTAGAATGATACGATCTTCTAGATTACAATTTGACCATTCATTTGCTTTATATTATATTATTTATGCTTATAAACTTATATTCATTAAATAGTATAATTCCTCACAAATCGAATTATATAAAGTTTGTATTATAATAGTTAAAAATTATTAGCCTAATTATTGATCAAAGTTTTAAAAGTTTAAAACTTGATATGCATGTGCGCTAGATAAAATGAACCGAATAAAGTAGTCGGGATTCCTTTGCTCATAGCCAGGCTAGGCGGCGGTTTCATATGTGGCTTTGCCGACTAGAGTCGGCGGGCTGAGACTCCAGCCTTGTTTAGATCTCAAAATTTTATGGAAAAATTTCTGTAGTATGTTCGTTGTTATTTGACAAAATTTGTCTAACCATAGACTAACTATGATCAAAAGATTCGTCTCGACATTTACAGATAAACTGTGTAATTAGTTTTTTTTACCTATATCTAATGCTCTATGTATGCGTCAAAGATTCGATGCGACAGGTAGTGTAAAAATTTTTGGATCTTTTGGCAATCAAACATGGCACATCGCTCCGAATTCTGTGCGGCGGCGTCCTAGGCATGGACTCGAAACCCCAAGTTCTGTTGTGTGGCCATGGCGTCACCGTGTGGGGCTCGCTGGGGTCACCTCATGTGGGCTGTGGCCCGGCGGGCTGCGTTGGCCGTGGACCTGGAAGTGGAAAGTGGAATGGCGTCGCGAGTGGTGAGTGGAAACCATTCAGACGCCACACGGCCGCTTCCATATATGTTTTTTCTCAATTCTACACGTGTGTGTGTGTATATATATATATATATATATATATATATATATATATATATATATATATATATATATATATATATATATATACTTGCTGGACTGAAGGGTATGCCCTGTAGTTCCACCCCTGCGTCGTGAACAATTATACACCACACAAGTTGTGCATGCGTGCGTCGACGGTTGCTCCCTGCTCTGCAGGGCGGCATCCCGAGGCCCGAGCGGCCTGGGCGCGCGCCCATGGGGGCTGGCGGCGGCCAATCTCGGCGCCAGAAAGGCTCGGGCACGGACGGCGGTGGCGGCTGTCGCGGCCTCCACGCCCCGGACTTGGTGGACTCGCCTTGAGTGCGCGCGGAGGTCTCGGCCTGGGCGCGCGACACGGGGGAGGTTGGCGCGGCGACGGCAGGCGGGCCAGAGGCGGGCGGTTCACCAGCGGCGGAGAAGCCGAATCGTAGGCGGCGACTACGGCGTTCGAGAAACAGAACAGAGAAGCCCAGGCTCCTTTTACAACAGGGGCACTATGGTCTTTTCCTGTGCTCTAAACAGTGGGAAGGAAATATTGGAAATAGAAAAGGAGAGAAATTTCTCGGATTGAAATCAGATCGAAAAAGTTCGCGTGTCCACAATTATATTTTAAATCGCATACGAATCGGGTGTCAAATGTTAAGACATGCGAACTGAGGGTCAAATATTGAAATTTCTCTTCTTGAGCTCCATCCAGTGCGTGTAGATGTGCATTCTTATGCACGGTACAATTACAAAAGGGGGAAAAAAGCGTACAAAAAACCCAAGCGGTAAACTGAGTGTCAGTGGTCTTGGTGGACTACCTACTCACCAGGGTTCCTTGCGGTGCCTCTCACGCGGTAGCACACGCTGGAGCAGCTCTTTGACGAGCGACGACGCAATGAAGCCGCCGGCTCCGGTCACGCACGCCAGCGGCTCACCGGCCAGCATGGCCATGCTCGATCGTCGATTGGTCCTTGCCGTTGATTATTGCTGAGCCGTCGATCTATGTTTATTTGGCGCGCGCTAGCTCGACACCGTCACAAGTGCTAGCTAGGCTGTAGCTGCTACGTACTAGTACTAGTAGTACATATACTTAGTACATAGTATATACACATACATACAACCTTTTTAGGGCACTCATAATGCAGACTCTATCA
Organism: Saccharum hybrid cultivar R570; assembly: GCA_038087645.1. Taxonomy (NCBI): domain Eukaryota; kingdom Viridiplantae; phylum Streptophyta; class Magnoliopsida; order Poales; family Poaceae; genus Saccharum; species Saccharum hybrid cultivar. Next base: position 9,387,728 of record JAQSUU010000119.1, on the reverse strand, counting down.
TAGAGTTTAAAACTATTTATTATCTCGAATATTATGGACTTAGAGTCTAAATAAGACTTGAAGTCTTGTTTTTTCTTTCTCTTTCTTCTATAAATATATTACCACATCAGCAAAATATCATAAATAAGGTGTAATAAATAGTCTTGGACTCTATGATAGAGTCTTGCATTGTGAGTGCCCTTATTGGCTATATCAGTTCGACCACGTATGTGGTAGACGCCTGTCCAGACGTTCGTCATCTCGCCCCTTTGTTTCCCTTTTCAGAAATACATCCTATACATAGGACTAAGGATGGCAACAGGTCGGGTTCAGATCGGGTGGAGTTTCCGTGCACCCAAAACCGAAACCCGAAGTCGAAACCTGAACCTGAACTGAACACCGATTCGGGTGGAAATCCATCACCAAAACCAAACCCACGAATACCCGAAACCCGAACGGATACCCGAAACCCGAATGGATACCCGAAACCCGCAGATAAATATACACACATTCACATGTATAAATAATAGGCAACAAATAATAAATATTTTCATGAGTCAATTTTGAATAGATTTAATAATCTAAGTAAACAAGTTATTATTAGCATATTATAAAACATGAGTTTTAATTTCAAATGATTTATTTCGGATATCCATTGGATATCCACGGGTGAAAAACCAAACCCGAAAACCGTGGGTGAGAAATCATCCCCAAACCCGAACCCGCGGGACCTGAAACCCGCGGATATCTGCCCCAATCCCGATCCGCTACCATCCTTACATAGGATGTCCGTTCGTCCGGATGCCGACTTTCTTGGGACTGCGGATGCTGCTGTTGGTGGGCCGCGCACCCAACAATCCAACACTCGTACTCGCTCGTTCACACGCCCCCAATCAAATCAGCTCGTCTAGCCCGCCACATATGCAGCGTGCTATCGCACTCCACCGTAGCACGACTACCCTCCACAACTCCACCGTGACCATGTCACTTTGGTATTCTCCACGGCGTCTGGGTGTCCGCCGGCCATCCCATCCGCCCTCTGTGTTATCCTCGTCGTCGCACGGCGCCCACCTTTCCCTCTGTGTGCCACCACCTAGCTCCACGACCGCGCCGCGACTGTGCTCCATCGTGACCATGCCACCTTGGCATTCTCCATGGCGTCCTGGCACCCATCGGTCGTCCCACCGCCCTATGTCGTCCGTCGCACCACCCCCACCATGCCCTCTGTGCATAATGCGCCGCAGCCTAGCTCCACACCATCAGTGAGCTCTATATCGGTGAACTCTTTCCACATGCCGACGAGCCTTCATTCGCCAAAGTAGCAAGGTGATGTTGTGTTGAAAACGCATATTGCAAACATATGTTTCAAGTGTTGTGTTTTCAGATGTATGTTGCAAGTGTTTCATATATATGTTATAAATGTAGATCTGGATGGTGCATAGAAGTATGTTGCAATAGTTATACACCTATATTTCAAGTGTATGTTCCTAATGTTTCATTTATTTTCAGACATATGTTGCAAGTGTTTCATTTGGGTAAGAGACACGATAGACGCCTCGGTGAGGCCCACAGACATAGGTAGGCCGACTGTTGCGGCTCCTTGGCATATGGGCCGATGGCAAAGATGGAGGCCTAGGCCGCGAACGCAGGAGCGACGAGTGACGCGGGCACGACAAGGATGGGACCTTGCGGGCGCAGCCAAGGGCCGAACGGTAACGGGCGCGATGGATCAGGCGAGATGGGTCGTAGGCGCAGGAGTTGCATCTGGACGCTGGCGTCCGTTCGGACGTCTAGGCACTAGCTGCTCTCGGTTCAAAACACTACTCTAAACACACACCATCACTATGCGCACTATGGCAGTTGGTTGATTTAAAACCGACAATGATGATATATATCATTATCACTTCATAGCTATAACCGCCGGTTATAGGTAGGTTTTTGTAACACCTCAGGTGTTTGGCTTCCTTAAGTGCATTGCATTTCATGAGCATTAACATTAATCATCTCATTCATGAGTGGGAGCATCATTCATTTCATGCATGAGCTTATAATATGTGAAACATGCTTTGGAAACATTGCCACATATGTTATATCTCATGTGAAGTAAGAAGTGAGTAGTGTGCAACACACAAGTACCTTATGTGCAATTTCATTTGTAAACATGTTAACCACTTTAGTGTAACATAATTAGCAAGTGTTATGCAACACACTCATGCAACATGTGCAACATGAGCTTGCAACATTTGGGTGAAATATTGATTTGCTTGTTTTCAAAGTGTGTGACACTAGGAAATTCGTGTAACCAATGTGTAGAGTGGCTAATTAGGTCTCATAACACCTTAATTACATTTAGGGTAAGTAGTGGAGCAATTTTCATGTTGACCAAAATTACCAAATTGCCCTTCCAAATGTTGTTGACTAAGTGTGGACCCCTAGAGTGATCTGGTTTGACCAATTAAAAAGTCTAGCTTAGAGATCTTGCATGGAGGAGCAACCTTAAGCAAAGTTGTAGAGACTTTCATAAGGAACAAAAGTTCTAATATGGCCATCTCATAAAAATGACCAGAACATGCTAAAAAATGGTCCACAAGTCAGTATTAGAGGCTGTTTTGGGACTTAGCATTTTTGGCTAAGTGTGAAGCTAAAAACCGTTTCACTGTACCCCACTTTGATAACTTATAACTCACAAACCAGGCTGAACCAGTCCTTGAGCCAATTGACAAAGTTGTAGTACTCATGTAGCTCTACAATTTTGATGTTATCATCTTGTGCTAACTCGAGCTGGTTTAGGAGATAATCATCGACAAAGTTGCTCTGTCAGTCACTTTTGCCGGCCTCCATTCAGAACCTTCAGAGCGCCGGGTGGCCGACAGATTCAGGCTATCGCCGCCGCGTGTCCTCCACGCGCCGTGCGTGACCTGGCGCCTTGGCCAGCTGCTCAGCACGTAGAAGGTGCCCCAGCTGCCTTTCCGACCTCGCCCTGCCATTTCCCTCCCTCCCCGCACGCGCCTGAGGCGGAAGAAAACGCCGCCTCCCTCACTGTCATGACCTCCGACGAGCTCGGCCGGCAGTGTCGTCACGGCATTGCCCAATCCCCTTCGTCCGAAGCTTCAGCACACTTCCCGCTATCTCCTCCACCCTTTGATCTAGCGAACCGAGCCGTGGTAAGGGCCTCTTGGCCGATTCCACCATTGCCGCCATGGGTGACCCCTCGCCGGAGTTGGGGCGCTCCGTGGCCGGGGTGGATAGAGTCTCTCTCAACCTCCCTTTTCTACCTCAATAGATCTGCCTCGGAGTGGTGAAGCTCATACCGAGCTCTGGTGTGGCTGTGCGGCCTCGCCGTTGGCGGCGCACCGTCACCGGACCCCCACCGTCCGCCGCTCACGACGGCGAGTCCCTTCCGCTCCAACCCAATCCCCCCTACCTACACGAATCGAGGCATTGCTTGACGGAGATCACGAGGGTGGGCTCGGTTTCCCTGGAGAGCTCCCCTCCGACGAGCTTGAGCTCGCCGGAGCGCGCGGTTCGCCGTGCCCCGGCCTCTCTCTCTCTGACGGCGGGTCCCACCTGGTAGATGCCCGCGTGGGCGGGAGGCCGTCGCGGGCCGCGCGCGGAAGAATGGGCCGCTCGAGAAATCTGGGCCGCGCGCGCGTGTTGAGCCGGCCCAGTAGCGGTTTAGGATTTAAATTGTGTTTTTCTTTTGTTTAATGCACATATTTTCTTGCTACATGGTAAAATCCATATCTCATGCTTTTTAGATCCAAAAATTGTGATCCAAATTTTGTTGGGCTCCAAATAAAATGTAGTTTCTAGGAAAAATATCAAATGCTTATGTGATGTTTAATTTCTGGAATAATTAATTAGAGTTTTGAAATGTGTTTTAGATTGTATGCAAACTTGTTTAAATCATACCTTGAGCAAGTTCCAAAAATTATGAAATTTGGTGAGTATGTTATTTCATATATATACTAGCTCTGGTAAAAGTTTGGATCCTATTGCTTGAGTAGTTTTCAAGTTATGATGTTGTTATTTTATGATAGGAGATACTTTATTGAATTTTCATAATTTTTATATAGTTCCAGTAAATGTAAAATTTTGGGAGTGTTGTTCTTAGGTTAAAATGGTACTAGAAAAAATATGAAATCTGTTGTTTGACACTTTTCAATAGAGTTTCATATTTCTACAAAAATTAGCCTTTTTGGCTTATGAATTTTGTGTAGGAAGTTTTTGTGACTAACTTTAGTTCAAATTTTTACAGTAGCCTTCTAGTAGGCCAGAGAGCCTCCTGTAATTGTTATAGGTTTTTCTATGTAGTTTGAATATAAGTTTAATTTCCCACTTAATTAATTAAGTAAATTAAGAAAGGGGTTAAAATAAATGTTATGGGTTGACACACCTTACTTTCTGGTGTTTTCATGACATGTGTGAACTAGGGGTATCATTAGTTTGGTCGTAGAGGAAGTTGGACACATGAATAAATATTTAATTTTCATATTTCAAGGTTTTCTCGACAGCTGATAGCAATTTTGGATTTGAACTTTGATAAAATTGTTTGCTGGGGAATTTGTGAATACCAAAGTGGTAGAAAACTTAATAAACTAGCTTGTGACAAAATTTGGTGGTGTTTGGCCTAGTAGTCTAGGAGTTATAGCTGTTTAAAGTGGTTATCCAGAAATGGCTACTCTCTGTTTGGAGAGGACAGATTTCTGAAACTTTGGAATTTCGATTAGGTAAACTTTGGAATTAAGTGTTAAGGTCTGAAAATATTTTGTAGAGTATTTTATAAGCTTTCCAGATTGTCTTGTATCATGCCTTTAGGATTTGGAAATCTCCAGTTATGATGAAACACGTAGCTGCTGTCCAGAAATTGTTGTCATGATAATTGATGATTTGTTGTTGGTAACCTAAGTAATGTTGTTCTTATGATTTTTTTAGGTGTTAGGGCCTTAACTGAAGCGGAACAATTGTACATTAGGTTAGGTAGATTAGGTAAGTACTTCTCCACTGGAGAAGAGATTTGCACGTAATGGTGAAGTGACTTGAATAGAGTACTTTTATTGCTGAAATGCATTTCATTCCGAGCATGTTGCACCCATTATGCATCCATGAGATTTATTGTTTATTCATACAATAGGTGTACCGGAGGGGGTGACACTCCTCGAGTTCGAAGGAGCAATTCCGGAGGAGGACCAGGAGCAGCCGAGGGAGCCCGAGGATCCAGCCGGCGAAGAAGTGCCCGCAGACGACCTACCTGAGTGTCCCGATCACCGCCCGTCCTCTTTTCTGAAAGGCAAGCCCCGGTGCATGCTGACCCAATTGTTTTAAATATAAATCTTGAGTACTTTACTTGTTTACTGCATTAAGTCATAGGAGTTGTATGGAAATACTTGTTGCATTACACCTGTCCTTGTCCACATATCTTACTTAAACCCGAAATTAGGTTTAGGTACGTGTCAATGCTTAGCCCTGCTTAGTCTGATAGAAGTCGGGTGATTTCCGGTCATCCACGAGATATAGGAAGGGGTCACGAGTGGCCATGATGGCTATCGTGGATGGAACCATGCATAAAAATGAAATTGAGACCGAGCGGGAGTTCGATAGTGCAGCCGCAAGACACTTCACGTCTTGGGTGTGGAGCTATGCCCGTCTGAGTCGTTTAAGGACCGATTCGCTGTACGTCCTTGAGTCATGTTGAACGCAGTCTAACACTTAGTTGGCCGGATAAGTCGTTCCGACCGCGAAGCCGAGTAATTCGGTTCAGGCCGGGAGTCGAATGGTAGGTCACATCTTGGAGGAGAGAAACGTTGTGCTTGGGGACATTGGCATGAGACCAAGGGGGGGTTAGACTCCCTAGCACCTGGCAGAGTGTCGCCCTTGGGGATGCGACATCATTCGAACCCGCGACTCCTGAATCATAGGAAAGGTGGCTTGTGCGACCCTGGCAGGGGCCTGCGCGGTGAGTGTTAGAAATACCCCTCCAGCTAGATAGGAATTCGATTCGAATCGCCGTCGCTCCCGGTTAGTGAGCACTTAACTTGAGCAGCGGCAACGTAGATCTCATTAAATTGAATAGATGGTTAAGTGGATGATATAATATTGCCGCAATTTATACCTGCTATGGATATAAGAATATTATTGTTTGATTATACTCAAGTGAATGTTAGTACAGGTGCTAAGATAGATGACAGGTTAATACTAAAAATAAATGCTAGTACAGGTTAAAAAGGGTTTAAATTACTTATGCTTTTCCACAAAAGGTAATGTCAGCCAGCTCCACTTATGAAAGCCTTGCATGATCCTTGGTGTCTCTTATTTTCTGTTTCGACGGGTAAGTCTAGCTGAGTATATTCCCGTACTCACGGTTTATTCCCTTCTGTTGCAGATGACATGCTTTATCAGGGCTTCTGCAAGACCTGCTTCCACCCCGCGGGTGACGAGGACTAGATCACTTGGGCGTGATCGTCTGTTAGTTCCTTTCCTTAATGCTTTTGTGGGATGGTGATCTGTAATACTGGCAGTAGTATGTGAACTAATGCGTGTGTTATGCTTCCGCTACTTTATGAACCTGGTTTGTAATAATTTGTGACTCCGTGTGTTGTAAAAGAATCTCTGCTCTATTTATGAAATGTAACATGTGATGTGGATGTTGAATGATGCGATCTTGGTTGTAAAGGAGTTGGTTTGAAATCTTTCATGGTTTCGATTGACTACCGGGATTATATGGGCTCAAGCTCGAAAATTTGAGCGTTTTGGCGCTTGTTTTTGTACTTGTGCTCTTATAATTTGGTCAGTTCTGTTACAGCTAGTATTGGAGCAGAATTCAATATTAAACACATCATACGTGTATTTGAAAACAAAAGGGTTTATTGCGAAAAGTGTTAAGAATCTAAAAATTATTTCTATAAGTATGCCAGTGATCACATCCCTTAGCCCAAATAAGGACTCTTAGGTGGCTTATTAAAAAGACTAACTTGGGGGACTTGTTTGTTTTTGTTTCATCGTCCATACGGCGTGATATTGTATGGATACCATCCATTTGGGTGGTAATGTATGGATCAAACATGTAACACCCCAGGTGTTTAGCTCCTTAATTGCATTGCATTTGCATGAGCATAAGCAAGCATCATTCATTTCATGCATAAGCTTATAATATGTTTATATTTCATGTGAAGTAAGAAGTGAGTAGTGTGCAACACACAAGTACCTTATGTGCAATTTCCTTTGTGAGATATGTCAACCACTTTAGTGTAACATAATTAGCAAGTGTTGTGCAACACACTCATGCAACATGTGCAACATGAGCTTGCAACATTTGGGTGAAAGTATTGAATTACTTGTGCCAAAGTATGTGACACTAGGAATTTTGTGCAACCAATGTATAGAGTGGCTAATTAGGTCTTATAACACCTTAATTACATTTAGGGTAAGTAGTGGAGCAATGTTCATGTTGACCAAAATTACCAAATTGCCCTTCTAAATGTTGTTGACTAAGTTGGACCTTTGGAGTGATCTGGTTTGACCAATTAAAAAGTCTAGTTTAGAGATCTTGCATGGAGGAGCAACCTTAAGCAAGGTTGTAGAGAATTTCATAAGGAACAAAAGTTCTAATATGTCCATCTCATGAAAATGATCAGAACATGCTCAAAAATGGCCCACAAGTCAGTATTAGAGGCTGTTTTGGGACTTAGCCATTTTGGCTAAGTGTGGAGCTGAAAACCGTTTCACTGTACCTCCCTTTAGCAACTTGTAACTCACAAACTAGGCCAAACCAGTCCTTGAGCCAATTGACAAAGTTGTTGTCCACACATAGCTCTACAACATTGTCAATATCACCATCACCTAGTTCTAAATAGTTTAGGAGATATAGCGTCAAGAAGTTAGGGTTTCAGTCGGCGTTTATCTCTGAAACTGCATTTCAGTTTCAAGGGGCACCACTTTGGAGCTCTGTAGTTTCAAATCTAGGCCGAACCAGCCCAAACTCCAATTGACAAACTTGTAGACCTCATGTAGCTCTACAACATTGCCAACATCAACCAAGCCTGGTTCTCACTGGTTTGGGAGATAATCATCGTTAAACTTGGTCTGTCAGTCGATCACCAACGGCACTGTTCGACCTGTTTCAGTTCGTCAGAGGAGGGGGAGTGGCCGACCGGCCATAGGGCCTCGCCGACGCGTGGGCATGCGGTGGCGACCGTACGCCGGTCCTGGCCCCATCGGTCAGCCCACGGCGCCTTCAAGACCGCCACGACGCGTCGAGGCTGCCTCCATTCCCTCTCCCTCCCTCGTTCGGCTTCAAAGCGGAGAAACCGAGCCGCCATTGTCGCCCCCACTCCGGCGAGCTCGCGCGCACTCCCCACCGCACCACCGCTCACCAGATCACGCTCGTCCCTCCGCCTTACCGCCCTACACCTCTCCGACCAACCGGTGGCTTTGATTGAGCCCGAGGTGAGCCACATTGCCGTCTCCGCCCTTTCCCGAGAGGTCACCGGAGCTCCGCCATGCCGGTTCACCGTGGCCGGGGTAGTTCGGGCCTCTCTCCGTCTTCCCGTCCTACCTCAATTGCTCCGCCTAGCTGCAGTAAAGCTCGTACTGAGTTTAGTTGTGACCGTGCGGCCTCACCGGCGGCGGCGCACCGTCACCGACCCTCACCGGCCGCCGTTCCCGGTGGCGAGCCCCTCCCACTCCAACCCAAGCCTTCCTGCTTGCACGAATCGAAGCACCGTATGACGGGGAACGCGTGGGTGTGTTTGTTTTCCCAAGCGAGCTCCTCTCCGACGAGCTTGAGCTCGTCGGAGCTCGCGGTTCGCCGCTTCCCTGACCTCCGTCGCTGACCGCGGGGACCCACCTGTCAGGTGCCGCGCGCGGGCGGGATGGCCGAGCAGGCCGCGCGTGTGTCGCGGGCCGCGCGCGCGCGTCTTGGGCCGCGTCTTTTCCCGGGCCGGCCCAGTAACAAATCCGATTTATTTTATTTCTTTTATTTTGTCACAGTTTTAGATAATGTTTAGAAAATGTAGATCTAGGGTTTTACTTGCCCAAAAATTATGAGATAAATTTTTTTGGGATCTACAGGGTGTGTAGTATTTTATAAAAATATGAATTTGTTATGTGATGTTTGTTGTCTGGGATATTTAAATAGGTCTTTGAAATGTGTTTTAAATCACATGCAAACTTGTTTAAATTATATCTTGAGTTTCAGTATTCCAAAAATTATAAAATTTGGTGAGTAGGCTAATTTATACTTGCTCTAGCTTTGGTAAAAATTTGGGCAGTAGTGCTTAAGTACTTTTCAAGTTATAATGCTATCTTGTTATTCTAGGAAATACTTAAATGAATTTTAATAAATTTTCTACATGTGCGATGTTCATATAAATTTTTGGAGAATGTCTTGGTACCCTATTGTGTCCAAGAAAATTAAGAAATCTGTTTTTTGACATTTTTTACTATGCTTTGTTATTTATACAAAAATCAGCCTTTTGGGATTGTGAATTTTGTTCAGAGAGTTTCTGTGAATAAATTGAGTTCAAATTTTTACAGTAGTCGCTTTTTGGGTCAGAGAGTCCCCTGTAATTTTTGTAGAATTTTAGGAGCAGTTTACATATATGTTTAAAATTCCACTTAATTACTTAAGTAAATTAAGAAAGGGGGTGTAAATAAATATTCTAGGTGGGCACACCTTACTTTCTGGTGTTCTTGTGACCTTTGTGAACTTGTGGTAACAGTAGTTTGGTCTTATGGGATATTTGCCACATAAATAAATATTTAATTTTTGCAATTCTAGGTTTTCTGGACTGCTGATAGCATTTCTAGGTTTGACCCTTAATAAAAGTATTGGCTAGAAAACTTGTGAATACCAAAGTGGTAGTAAACTGGTTAAACTAGCTTGTGTCAAAATTTGATGGCAATTGGGCTAGTAGTTTAGGAGTTATTGCTGTTTTAAGTGACAGTCCAGAATTGGCTGCTTTCTGTTTAGAGAGAGCAGATTCTGGAAGTTTAGAATTTCGACTAGGTAAACTTTGGAATTAAGTGCTGTGGTCTGAAAACATTTTGTGGTGCATTTCATAAGCTTTCCAGATTGTCTTAGATCATATCTTTTGGAGTTGGGATTCTCCAGTTATGTTAGAATCTTTGAGCTGCTGTCCAGAATGTCTTACTGTGGTAACCTAAGTAATATTACTCTTGTGTTTGTTAGGTGTTAGGGCCTTAACCGAAGAGGAACAACTATATCTTAGGTTGGGTAGATTAGGTAAGTACTTCTCCACCGGAGAAGAGATTTGCACGTACTAATAAAGTAACTTGATTAGATTATTATTTTATTTCTGAAATGCATTTCATTCCGAGCATGTTGCACCTTTATGCATCCATGATATTTATTGTGTATTCATGCAATAGGTGTACCGGAGGGGGTAACTCTCCTCGAATTCGAGCCTGTAATTCCGGAGGAGGACCAGGAGCAGCAGGAGCCCGAGGATCCGGCAGGCGAAGGAGTGCCCGCAGACGACCTTCCTGAGTGCCCAGACCACCGGCCCTCGACCTTTCTGAAAGGTAAGCCCCGGTGCATGCTGAACCTACGGTTTTATAAATTAATCTTGAGTACTTTTAATTGTTTACTGCATTAAGTTGTAGGAGTTATATGAAAACACTTGTTGCATTATACCTGTCCTTGTCCAGATATCGTACTTAATCCTATATTAGGTTTAGGCACGTGTCAATGCTTAGCCCTGCTTAGTACGGTAAAAGTCGGGTGATTTCCGGTCATCCGCGAGATGTAGGAAGGAGTCACGAGTGGCTTTATGGCTATCGTGGAGGGAACCATGCTTAAAAATGAAACTGAGACCGGGCGGGAGTTCGATAGTACAGCCGCAAGACAATTCACGTCTTGGGTGTGGAGCTATGCCCGTCTGAGTCGTTTAAGGACCGATTCGCTGTACGTCCTTGAGTCATGTTGAACGCAGTCTAACACTTAGTTGGCCGGATAAGCCGTTCCGACCGCGAAGCCGAGTAATGTGGTTCAGGCCAGGAATCAAATGGTAGGTTGCTTCTTGGAGGAGAGAAAGGATGTGCTTGGGGACATTGGCATGAGACCAAGGGGGGTTAGAGTCCCTATCACCTGGCAGAGTGTCGCCCTTGGGGTCGCGACATCATTCGGACCCGCGATTCCTGAATCATATGAAAAGGTGGCTTGTGCGACCCTGGTAGGGGCCTGCGCGGTGAGTGTTAGAAATACCCCTCCAGCTGGATAGAAATTCGATTCGAATCGCCGTCGCTCCCGGTTAGTGAGCACTTGACTTGAGCAGCGGCAACGTAGATCTCATTAAATGAACTGGTGGTTAAGGGAATGATACAATGTTGCCACAATTCATACCTGCTCTGGTTATAATAATGATAATTGTTTGATTATAATCAAGTGCATGCTTAGTACAGGTGCTAAGATAGATGACAGGTAAATGCTAAAAATAACTGCTAGTACAGGCTATAAGAGTTTCAATTACTTATGCCTTTTATGCAAAATGTTATGTCAGCTTGCCTCTTGTGTAAGCCTTGTATAATCCTTGGTGTCATCTTATTTCTGGTTTTCGACGGGTAAGTCTAGCTGAGTACATTCCAGTACTCAGGGTTTATTCCCTCCTGTTGCAGATGATATGCTCTACCAAGGCTTCTGCAAAACTTGTCTCCACCCTGCGGGTGACGAAGACTAGATCACTTGGGCGTGATCATCTTTTATGTCCTTTCCTGATGCTTTTGTGGGTTGTTGATCATCAAGACTGGCAGTAGTTAAACAATTGGTGTGTGTTTGCTTCCGCTACTTTTATAAACTTGGTTTGTAATAATTGCGACTCTGTGTGTATAAACTTATTTTGGAACTACTTGCGAAATGTAACGTATGATGTTGTATGTTGAATGATGCGATCTTGGTTGTAAGCAAGTTGGTTTGAAATCCTTCGTGGTTTCGATTGACTACCGGGATTATATGGGCTCAAGTTCGAAAATTTGAGCGCTTCGGTGCTTGTTTTTTGTACTTGTGCTCTTATAATTTGGTCGGTTCTGTTACAAAACACCTCGACGCTCTGGTAAGTGTGAGCTGTGAGAGCATGATCGTCTAACCGGCGGTCTAGGGGAGAGTAGTTGTGGTTACTTGCATACTTACATGTTTAAACCATGTAATTATGAAGGTATTTAATTGGGATATATCTGTCGGGTAGTTGTGATACTGAAATATATACATCAAGGGATGTGTATATGGAAAGTATTTAGTTTACTGCTTACTTGTGTGCTTATTTTGGGAAACTGTTGGGCTGAAATGAGATTTTCTGCAGGTACACTAATAGCGTAAACGAGTAGACCGATAGTTTCGCCTATATGAGAGAACGTATGTATGCCACCGCCTAGCGTTAGAAATTTATGATTCTACTAGGATGAGAGGGCATACGGAACGTGCATGCATCATGTTTAATTCATGTCATACATTTCATTTTACTCCCTCCTTAAAAATTTCGATGATCCCGACTAAATTAAATTTCGTATCCCTAAAATACCCTCACTTTAAGTCATGTCTTGTTGCTACAGATGGCTCGCACCAAGAGGACCGCTCGCAAGTCCACTAGAGGCAGGGCACCTCGTCATCAACTCGCTCCACGTGAGCCCCGCCCTGAGCCCACCGAGGTGGAAAGGTTGAGGGCTGAGTTAGCGGAGGTGACTGCTGCTAGAAATGCGGCTCAGCAACAACTGGAGCAAGTGATACATGACAGAGATCAGGAGACACTTGCGGTCCAGCGGTTGACTGTGGCGAATCGCAACTGTCAGCGCATGCTGGTCCACGTGATGAACCAGCGGAATGAAGCCTGGCACGAAGAGAACGTTCTGAGAGCTCGTCAGGTGGAGCTTGAGCAACGAATTGAAGCTGCAGAAGAGTACAATGACAATCTTCATGAGGAAGTGCACCGCCTCAACAACCAACTCAATCCTCTGCTTCCTCATGACAATAACGAGAATGAGGAGATGGGCTCGGGTGTCTTCATGGCTGAAGACGATGACGGCGTGGAGGTCAATGGACCACAGGATGTTCCACCAGAAGAAGAAGAAGAAGATGAGGAGTTAGAGCCTGTTAGTGACGAGGATGGCGGGGAGATCTTCGACACTGACTCCGAGGACGATGCTTAGAGTAGTCATCGCGTAGCTATGATGCTGGAGTTATCTTTTGTGCCCTCCTTGTGTGGGAGTGAGGCTTTGTAATAATTTAGCTTTTGGGATGTAACATCGAACCCTATGTATCCTGGATGTTAGTTTGAACGTGTTAAATTTTGATCGCAATTGGATGTCGTATTGTGTTGTGTTCGGTGATGGTGTCACAATTAGCACCCTTCGGTGCCGCGACGAAACCGAGGGCCTCCTGTGGCGCACGACATAAGGCTATACTGCTTGGCACGCGCTGGTATCGAGGTGGCTAGTCATGATCCACCATGGAACTCTACCCATAGGATGTCCTCTTGTGGTCATTTCTTGGTTAGCCTTCCTAGTTGGCTAGAAGCCTAGAGTGAATCCGGACACCCGTTACGTAAGGTCAAAAATTCGATGATATTAATGTAACCTATCCAGTCACGTTTGTGCTCCCTACATGCGAGCCTTTAATAAATTCCATCTTTTCATCGGAAGGTATCTGGTTGTTATGACCATCGCATAATTGCGTCAATTGATGCACTTGATGGGTTCGTGTGGTTGTGATGAATTATTGTGCCACGATTATTTGTGAATTCATTTTTAATGAAATCAGTTGGCATATTTACACCATTCATCTGCAAATTTCCCACAGCGTCAGTGCTCATTGGCTATGCATTTTGCAGATGGCGTACAACCTCCGTCGTGGTCGTGGCGTTGGAGATGAGGAACAGCCACCCCCTCCTCCACCACCCACTCCGGCAGAATTGATGCAAACGGTGGTTGAAGGTCAGCGCATGTTAGCTGAAGCTATGCGCCAGCTGGTCGACCGAGATGCTCGCCAGGGTCGTCAAGGACCGGCACCAAACCAGCATAGTGATTTCAAGGAGTTTCTGGATACCAAGCCCCCGCTCTTTAAGGAGGCAGAGGAACCTCTATAGGCTAATGAGTGGTTGAATACCATTGAACAGAAGTTCCGTCTGCTTCGTCTGACTGAGGAGCTGAAAACTGAGTATGCTTCCCACCAACTGCATGGCCCGGCTGGTATCTGGTGGAGTCACTACCGCTCCACGTTGCCTCCTAATGTCCCGATCACTTGGGACCAGTTTAAAACGACTTTCCGTGGGAACTATATTCCTCCAGGTTTGATGGCTATAAAGCACACTGAGTTCATGAGGTTAACCCAGGGCAATAAGAGTTTGACGGACTACCTGCAAGCCTTTAACAATCTTGCAAGGTATGCGACTGAGTTTGTAGATACTGATGCTAAGAAGATTGCTAGCTTCAAGCGTGGACTCGGTCCAAAGCTGATGAAAACCATGGGCACTAGCAAATGTGCCACCTTCAATGATTTTATCAGTGATGCTCTGACTCAAGAGAACAATAACTCTATCTATGCTGCTTCTAAGAGCCGCAAGAGGGCACTTGAGGCAGGTGCTTCACAGTCTCGAGCTCCAGCTGCCTCGAGAGCTCCTCCTCGCCCTCCTACCACAAGTGCTAAGTTCCGTCCTCCGCAAAAGAAGGCGCCAGTGAAAACTGGGTTTCGCAAGGCATATACAGTGCTCTGCCAAAGGGTAATTCTGGCTAAGGCAGCTCCAGTGTCCCTCCCAGCAACATGCCTTGCTGGAACTGCAATAAACCAGGTCATTGGTCTAGGAATTGCCCATATCCTAAGAAGAATACCAATCAAGGTGGTCGTCAGGGGAATGTTCATTATAATAGTATTGAAGAAATTCTATCTGGTGAGGTAGTCACTGCTGGTAAGTTTCTAGTTGATCAACATTCTGCAATGATGCTATTTGATTCAGGTGCTTCGCATTCCTTTATCAGTCCTATGTTTGCATTGAAGTTTGCACATAAATTGCATACTGTTGAAGATGGGGGTTATTGCATTAGAGCGGCGAGTGGGAATATTTCCACAAATCAAGTGGTAAGAGATCTAGAGTTTGAAATAGAAGGGCGAAAGTATCCGCTTACCTTAGTGGTTTTGTCTGGATTAGGCATAGATGTTATTTTGGGCATGAATTGGATGAGTCAGAATGGGGTACTCATTGATACATCCACCCGGGTAGTTATGCTCAAAGTTCCTACGGATCAGAAAGGTTTTCTAGTGCAACTTCCTAGGCAAATTGACCTTTCTAGGGAAGTTCATGCGGTGCAAGCAAAGACATTAGCTGATATTCCCGTAGTGAGTGAGTTTCCTGATGTTTTTCCCGATGATTTGCTGGGACTGCCTCCGGATCAGGATGTGGAGTTTAAAATCGAATTGTTGCCTGGCACGGCACCTATATCTAGGAGACCCTATAGGATGCCTCCGAATGAACTAGCTGAACTTAAGGTGCAGTTGAATGAACTTTTAAAGAAGGGGCTGATTCGTCCTAGTTCGTCTCCGTGGGGATGTCCTGCTATCTTTGTAAAGAAGAGGGATCAGTTGTTGCGGATGTGCGTAGATTAAAGACCTCTGAATGCAGTCACTGTAAAAAATAAGTATCCTCTACCGTGCATCGACATCTTGTTCGATTAGTTGTCTAAAGCTAAAGTTTTCTCTAAGATCGATCTAAGATCTGGCTACCATCAAATTAAAATCCGTCCGGAAGATGTTCCAAAGACAGCCTTCTCTACCAGATACGGTCTTTATGAGTATCTTGTTATGTCCTTCGGCTTGACCAACGCCCCCCGCACACTTCATGTACTTGATGAATTCGGTGTTTATGCCCGAATTGGACAAGTTTGTGGTAGTATTTATTGATGACATCCTGATATATTCTGAAAATGAGGAAGACCACGCTGAACATCTGCGTATCGTCCTCACAAGACTGCGTGAACATCAACTATATGCAAAGTTCAGTAAGTGCGAATTCTGGCTTCGAGAAGTACCTTTCCTTGGGCATGTGTTGTCCGATGGAGGAATTATGGTGGACCCTGCCAAGGTACAAGAAGTACTGAACTGGAAGGCTCCTATCTCAGTTCACGAGGTTCAGAGTTTTCTTGGATTGGCTGGCTATTATCGTCGTTTCATCCCGGATTTCTCAAAAATAGCCAAGCCAATGACTCGGCTGCTGCAAAAAGACACCAGGTTTGTCTGGACTCCTGAGTGTGATGCGGCTTTTCACAAACTGCGAACTCTCCTAACCTCGGCTCCGGTTTTGGCGTAACCGGATATCGAGAAACCTTTTGATGTGTATTGTGATGCCTCAGGCAAAGATTTGGGAGGTGTTCTGATGCAGGAAGGCCGAGTAATTGCATATACCTCTCGACAACTTCAGAAGCATGAGGTGAATTATCCAACGCATGACTTAGAACTCGCCGCAGTTGTTCATGCTTTGAAAGCCTGGCGGCACTATCTGTTGGGCAATGTTTGCAATATCTATACTGACCATAAAAGCCTCAAATATATCTTCACCCAACCCGAGATGAATATGTGTCAAAGAAGATGGCTGGAGTTGATTAAAGATTATAATCTCCAAGTGCACTATCATCCGGGCAAAGCAAATGTGGTTGTCGATGCCTTAAGTCGTAAGTCACATTGCCACTCCTTAGTTGAAAGTGATTTTCATCTGTCTCGCCTTCTACACCCAGCAATTCTGTACAACATCACTGTCAGTTGCACTATCAAGAGTAGAATTATTGAGCTCCAAAAGACTGACACTGGTATATTCCACATCAAGCGTAAGATGAAAGAGCAAGAAACTACACAGTTCAGGGTAGATGAAGAGGGTGTACTATGGTTCAAGGATAGGTTAGTTGTGCCTAAGGACCGAGAGCTTAGAAATGATATAATGTCTGAAGCACACTCCTCTAAGTTGTCTATCCATCCTGGTAGCAATAAGATGTATTATGATTTGAAGCCATACTATTGGTGGACCAAAATGCGGAAAGAGATAGCTGCATATGTTGCCAGGTGTGACACCTGCTGTAGGGTTAAGGCTGTGCACATGAAAGCTGGAGTGCTTCAACCACTTTCTATCCTAGGTTGGAAATTGAAAGAGATAAGTATGGATTTCATTGTTGGACTTCCTCCTACTGTCAAGAACCATAACTCTATTTGGGTAATTGTAGATCGTTTAACCAAGTCGGCTCACTTTATTCCTGTCCGAGTAGACTACCGTCCTACTGATTACGCTGAGTTGTACTTCAACCAGATAGTCCGACTCCATGGGATACCTCATACTATCGTTTCTGACCGTGGTCCACAATTCACTGCTCGTTTTTGGGAGCACTTGCATCATCTTCTAGGAACCAAGTTAGTGAGAAGCTCTGCTTATCACCCCCAGACATCAGGTCAGACTGAACGAGTCAACCAAATCTTGGAAGACCTGTTACGGGCTTGTGTTATTTTGTCCAAGAGTTCATGGGAAAAATGGTTGCCTCTAGCTGAGTTTTTATATAATAATAGTTATCAAGAGAGCATTAAGATGGCCCCCTTCGAAGCATTGTACGGTCGTAAGTGTAGGACCCCACTAAATTGGATAGAAGCAGGTGAGAGAAGGTATTACGGTATTAATTTCGTTAAGGAAGCTGAGGAACAAGTTCGTACCATCAAAATCCATATGGCTGCAGCTCAAGCTAGACAGAAAAGTTACGCTGACCGTCGTAGAAAACCGATCGAGTTTGAAGTTGGAGACTTCGTGTATCTGAAAGTTTCCCCTATGAAGAGTGTACAACGTTTTGGTGTGAAGCGAAAGCTTGCACCGAGATACGTGGGTCCTTTCTAGATCATAGGAAAGAGTGGTGCTGTCGCATATAAGATCCAGTTACCCCCTGAAATGAGCACCATTTTCAATGTTTTCCATGTATCCCAGTTAAAGAAGTGTCTTCGAGTTCCGGAAGAAAGAGTTCTATTAGGAGATATCAGACTAGAATCTGATTTAACTTACGAAGAAAAGCCAGTCCGTGTGATTGACACTCAAGAACAGGTAACTAGAAGTCGAGTGGTCAAGTGGTATAAAGTAATGTGGAGTAATCAAGGTAGTGAGAGTGATGCTACGTGGGAGCGAGAGACTATTTACGTGATGGTTATAAGGAATTCTATCAACACTGGTACGCTTTCCAAATCTCGGGATAGGATTTTTATAAGGGGAAGGGCTGTAACACCTTAGGTGTTTGGCTTCCTTAAGTGCATTGCATTTCATGAGCATTAACATTAATCATCTCATTCATGAGTGGGAGCATCATTCATTTCATGCATGAGCTTATAATATGTGAAACATCCTTTGGAAACATTGCCACATATGTTATATCTCATGTGAAGTAAGAAGTGAGTAGTGTGCAACACACAAGTACCTTATGTGCAATTTCATTTGGAAACATGTTAACCACTTTAGTGTAACATAATTAGCAAGTGTTATGCAACACACTCATGCAACATGTGCAACATGAGCTTGCAACATTTGGGTGAAATATTGATTTGCTTGTTTCAAAGTGTGTGACACTAGGAATTTCATGTAACCAATGTGTAGAGTGGCTAATTAGGTCTCATAACACCTTAATTACATTTAGGGTAAGTAGTGGAGCAATGTTCATGTTGACCAAAATTACCAAATTGCCCTTCCAAATGTTGTTGACTAAGTGTGGACCCCTAGAGTGATCTGGTTTGACCAATTAAAAAGTCTAGCTTAGAGATCTTACATAGAGGAGCAACTTTAAGCAAAGTTGTAGAGAATTTCATAAGGAACAAAAGTTCTAATATGGCCATCTCATGAAAATGAATAGAACATGCTAAAAAATGGCCCACAAGTCAGTATTAGAGGCTGTTTTGGGACAGCATTTTTGGCTAAGTGTGAAGCTGAAAACCGTTTCACTGTACCCCACTTTGACAACTTATAACTCACAAACCAGGCTGAACCAGTCCTTGAGCCAATTGACAAAGTTGTAGTACTCATGTAGCTCTACAATTTTGATGTTATCATCTTCTGCTAACTCGAGCTGGTTTAGGAGATAATCATCGACAAAGTTGCTCTGTCAGTCACTTTTGCCGGCCTCCATTCAGAACCTTCAGAGCGCCGGGTGGCTGACAGATTCAGGCTGTCGCCGCCGCGTGTTCTCCACGCGCCGCGCGCGACCTGGCGCCATGGCCAACTGCTCAGCACGTAGAAGGTGCCCCAGCTGCCTTTCCGACCTCGCCCTGCCATTTCCCTCCCTCCCCGCACGCGCCTGAGGCGGAAGAAAACGCCGCCTCCCTCACTGCCGTGACCTCCGACGAGCTCGGCCGACAGTGTCGTCATGTCATTGCCCAATCCCCTTCGTCCGAAGCTTCAGCACACTACCCGCTATCTCCTCCACCCTTTGATCTAGCGAACCGAGCCGTGGTAAGGGCCTCTTGGCCGATTCCGCCATTGCCGCCATGGGTGACCCCTCGCCGGAGTTAGGGCGCTCCGTGGCTGGGGTGGATAGAGTCTCTCTCAACCTCCCTTTTCTACCTCAATAGATCCGCCTCGGAGTGGTGAAGCTCATACTAAGCTCTGGTGTGGCTGTGCGGCCTCGCCGTTGGCGGCGCACCGTCACCGGACCCCCACCGTCCGCCGCTCATGACGGCGAGTCCCTTTCTTTCCAACCCAATCCCCCCTACCTACACGAATCGAGGCATTGCTTGACGGAGATCACGAGGGTCGGCTCGGTTTCCCTGGAGAGCTCCCCTCCGACGAGCTTGAGCTCGCCAGAGCGCGCGGTTCGCCGCGCCCCTGCCTCTCTCTCTCTGACGACGGGTCCCGCCTGGCAGATGCCCGCGTGGGCGGGAGGCCATCGCGGGCCGCGCGCGGAAGAATGGACCGCGCGAGAAATCTGGGCCGCGCACGCGTGTTGAGCCGGCCCAGTAGCGGTTTAGGATTTAAATTGTGTTTTTCTTTTGTTTAATGCACATATTTTCTTGCTGCATGGTAAAATCCATATCTTATGCTTTTTAGGTCCAAAAATTGTGATCCAAATTTTGTTGGGCTCCAAATAAAGTGTAGTTTCTAGGAAAAATATCAAATGCTTATGTGATGTTTAATTTATGGAATAATTAATTAGAGTTTTGAAATGTGTTTTAGATTGCATGCAAACTTGTTTAAATCATACCTTGAGCTTATATATTCCAAAAATTATAAAATTTGGTGAGTATGTTATTTCATATATATACTAGCTCTGGTAAAAGTTTGGATCCTATTGCTTGAGTAGTTTTCAAGTTATGATATTGTCATTTTATGATAGGAGATACTTTATTGAATTTTTATAATTTTTATATAGTTCTAGTAAATGTAAAATTTTGGGAGTGTTGTTATTAGGTTAAAATGGTACTAGGAAAAATATGAAATCTGTTGTTTGACACTTTTCAATAGAGTTTCATATTTTTGCAAAAATCAGTCTTTTGGCTTATGAATTTTGTGTAGGAAGTTTCTGTGAATAACTTTAGTTCAAATTTTTACAGTAGCCTCCTAGTAGGCCAGAGAGCCTCCTGTAATTGTTATAGATTTTTCTATGTAGTTTGAATATAAGTTTAATTTCCCACTTAATTAATTAAGTAAATTAAGAAAGGGGTTAAAATAAATGTTATGGGTTGACACACCTTACTTTCTGGTGTTTTCATGACATGTGTGAACTAGGGGTATCATTAGTTTGGTCGTAGAGGAAGTTGGACATATGAATAAATATTTAATTTTCATATTTCCAGGTTTTCTCGACAGCTGATAGCAATTTTAGATTTGAACTTTGATAAAATTGTTTGCTGGGGAACTTGTGAATACCAAAGTGGTAGGAAACTTAATAAACTAGCTTGTGACAAAATTTGGTGGTGTTTGGCCTATTAGTCTAGGAGTTATAGCTATTTAAAGTGGTTATCCAGAAATGGCTACTCTCTGTTTGGAGAGGACAGATTTCTGGAACTTTAGAATTTCGACTAGGTAAACTTTGGAATTAAATGTCGAGGTCTGAAAATATTTTGTAGAGTATTTTATAAGCTTTCCATATTGTCTTGTATCATGCCTTTAGGATTTGGGAATCTCCAGTTATGATAGAAACACGTAGCTGCTGTCCAGAAATTGTTGTCATGATAATTGATGATTTGTTGTTGGTAACCTAAGTAATGTTGTTCTTATGATTTTTTTAGGTGTTAGGGCCTTAACTAAAGCGGAACAATTGTACATTAGGTTGGGTAGATTAGGTAAGTACTTCTCCACCGGAGAAGAGATTTACACGTAATGGTGAAGTGACTTGAATAGAGTACTTTTATTGCTGAAATGCATTTCATTCCGAGCATATTGCACCCATTATGCATCCATGAGATTTATTGTGCATTCATGCAATAGGTGTACCGGAGGAGGTGACACTCCTCGAGTTCGAAGGAGCAATTCCAGAGGAGGACCAGGAGCAGCCGAGGGAGCCCGAGGATCCAGCCAGCGAAGGAGTGCCCGCAGACGACCTACCTGAGTGCCCCGATCACCGCCTGTCCTCTTTTCTGAAAGGCAAGCCCCGGTGCATGTTGACCCAATTGTTTTAAATATAAATCTTGAGTACTTTACTTGTTTACTGCATTAAGTCATAGGAGTTGTATGAAAACACTTGTTGCATTACACCTGTCCTTGTCCAGATATCTTATTTAAACCCGAAATTAGGTTTAGGTATGTGTCAATGCTTAGCCCTGCTTAGTCCGGTAGAAGTCGGGTGATTTCCGGTCATCCGCGAGATATAGGAAGGGGTCACGAGTGGCCATGATGGCTATCGTGGATGGAACCATGCCTAAAAATGAAATTGAGACCGGGCGGGAGTTCGATAGTGCAGCCGCAAGACACTTCACGTCTTGAGTGCGGAGCTATGCCCGTCTGAGTCGTTTAAGGACCGATTCGTTGTACGTCCTTGAGTCATGTTGAACGCAGTCTAACACTTAGTTGGCCGGATAAGTCGTTCCGACCACGAAGCCGAGTAATTCGGTTCAGGACGGGAGTCGAATGGTAGGTCGCATCTTGGAGGAGAGAAACGTTGTGCTTGAGAACATTGGCGTGAGACCAAGGGGGGTTAGAGTCCCTAGCACCTGGCAGAGTGTCGCCCTTGGGGATGCGACATCATTCGAACCCACGACTCCTGAATCGTAGGAAAGGTGGCTTGTGCGACCCTGGCAGGGGCCTGCGCGGTGAGTGTTAGAAATACCCCTCCAGCTGGATAGGAATTCGATTCGAATCGTCGTCGCTCCCGATTAGTGAGCACTTGACTTGAGCAGCGGCAACGTAGATCTCATTAAATTGAACAGATGGTTAAGTGGATGATATAATATTGCCGTAATTTATACCTGCTATGGATATAAGAATATTATTGTTTGATTATACTCAAGTGAATGTTAGTACAGGTGCTAAGATAGATGACAGGTTAATACTAAAAATAAATGCTAGTACAGATTAAAAAGGGTTTAAATTACTTATGCTTTTCCGCAAAAGGTAATGTCAGCCAGCTCCACTTATGAAAGCCTTGCATGATCCTTGGTGTCTCTTATTTTCTGTTTCGACGGGTAAGTCTAGCTGAGTACATTCCCGTACTCACGGTTTATTCCCTCTTGTTGCAGATGACATGCTTTATCAGGGCTTCTGTAAGACCTGCCTCCGTCCCGCGGGTGACGAGGACTAGATCACTTGGGTGTGATCGTCTGTTAGTTCCTTTCCTTAATGCTTTTGTGGGATGGTGATCTGTAATACTGGCAATAGTATGTGAACTAATGCGTGTGTTATGCTTCCGCTACTTTATGAACCTGGTTTGTAATAATTTGCGACTCCGTGTGTTGTAAAAGAACCTCTGCTCTATTTATGAAATGTAACGTGTGATGTGGATGTTGAATGATGCGATCTTGGTTGTAAAGAAGTTGGTTTGAAATCCTTCGTGGTTTCGATTGACTACCGGGATTATATGGGCTCAAGTTCGAAAATTTAAGCGTTTCGGCGCTTGTTTTGTACTTGTGCTCTTATAATTTGATCGGTTCTGTTACCGTTTTCACTGTCGGTTTATTGCTATAATTAACTTACCTAACATTATCAGTTCGTAGCTATGTATTGCCCAAAAAAATCTAAATTTTTCATATGGAGTCAGATTAATAATATATATTATAATAAAACTAGTTTTATCAGAGTTTTATTTACATTTAATAGGTTATCACATAAGTATTTTTAATGGTGTGACAATTTTTTTGACAATAGAGAAAATATAAATAAGTTTTATGCTCTTTGCTCAGTTAACAATTCAATGAGTCGTAGAATTAAATGTTTATGAGACTATGAAACTATAAGGAAATATGTATTGAAATGGATGATTTTATCTGTGTTTTATTGCATTATATATTCTTGGAATCAACATAATGAAACTTCCACAAAACTAACCTAACTACATAACATGAATATAATAGGTTAAAGCGTGCCTTATTATAAATACTAGCAAATATGTCCGTGCATTGTAACGGGAGAAAAAACATAAAAAAATATGTATTGATAGATTTTTATTTTATGATTTATTTTGTGATGTCCATGACAACCATAATATAAATTGGTATTGGTAATAATATGGCAATGCTCTATTAAATCCATATTAAATTAAAGTAGAAATTTGATAGATTTTCTCTCTCATTGTGAAGACATAAATATTTACACGTGATAATACATAATAACTTTAGTCCCTTCCCCCTATTCATGTGTTGGTAGAGTTAAATATCAATTTTCACGATTTTCTATAAGAACACATGAAAATATCCATACCTAATATTTGCTTATTAGAGAAAGGTCAAGGTTCAAAGAGTCATAATAGAATATTTATAGTAAATCGTATATGTGCATTGCAACGGAACCTATAGCTTATGATGTAGTCACCTAAACAACCTGTGGTTCGGAGATTTGCTTATGAATCGTGTCATCTATCCCAATACATGTTGGAGTCACACATTGTAGTATTATTGGACGCATCTTGTAGTCGGACACTATATTGTCATAGACATTATCGCCCTGTTTTTCAACGAACATAGTTTTCCTCCCACAGCAAATCAGTCCAAATTTTAGCGAAACGAACCTTTCACGTGATGGATTTCACGTGGCTACATGGATAAATCTTACTCCATAGTCCATCCATTCTAAATATTTGTACAATAATTCAAATTTTTATCTCAAAATATATATGTGATCATGTAAGTGTAGGATCAGGTGTTGGTGTAGCAGAGTTCGTCAGCAAGCAGCTGACATATGCTAGCAGAGTTCACCAAATTAGTGAGGACCAAATAAAATAAAGAATCAACTTTACAAAGAAGCAAAGTAAGGGGAGAAAAGGCAAAAGTATCCGATCCCTCCGTCCAGAAGCTCACGGCCCATCCACTGATTCATAGCAGTAGTAGAGCATCGTGATCTCCTCCCAGTCTCCCACAGTCCCACCTCTATTGTTTTCCCCCTTCATTGCATAGCATAGCAGAGCCGTAGCAGAGCTGGAGGCTGGAGCGGCAAGCGCAGTGTCGCCTAGGTGGAATCCCCATGGGATTTTTTGAACGAGACCATTACAATTCTTCGAATATCGAGAAACACCATTAAAATTCGCCTATTTAGAGATTTGCCATTATAATTTCATCTCTTCACTGTCCATGCCATTTTCTACGCATGCCGCGTATAAGGGCCCACTGGCAGACACGAGCGTATACAGATGTCGAAGTCTCCGTCTCCTCCGTCAGACCGAGCCCGCCAGGGAACGCCTCGCTGTGCCCCTCCGCTCGGCCCGGACCTCCACTTCGCCTCACCGCAAACCTCCACTCTCGGCGTTGCTCTGGCTACCGACCTACCGTGGTGCACGAGAGCGATGGGGCGCTCGTTGGCCATTGGCTGTCGTGCCGTCAAGGACGCGGATCTCGCCGTGGGGTTGGCTAGCGCGACGCCGTCGCCGACGGCGCGGGTCCGCCACGGACGCCATCTCCACCACCCTGGCGCCGGTTGCGCACATGGCGGCGCACACGTCCCGCAGTCGAAGTCATGCGCAGCGCACTCCGCGGCGTTGGCGGGCGAGAAGAAGAACGGCGCACGTGGGTCGGGGTCCTCGTGCTCTGCTCGTGCTCTGGCTTCGCTGCTCGGTTCTCACCGTTCCTGTGAACGCAGAGATGCAACCCGTATGCCGGTGAGCTGTTCACTGTGACGACGACCCCGACTGCGCCATCGTCTCCAGTGACACGCGGCAAGGGAGGGGACGGTGTGCTGGACTGGACTGCATGGACGTGATGCGGGAGCATGTCTTGGAGGCAGCTGAGGTCGACAGGGTCATCCACGCGTAGTAGTGCGCGGCGTGGGCGCGGGCGCGCGACGTCCGTGGCCATGGTAGCTGGAGCAGCGTCGACGCCGCCGAGAGCGGAGGTCCAGGGCAGCGGCGACGCGGCAGTGGACTGCGGGAGCCACGACGAACGGTCCGTGGACTGCGGGAGCGCAGCGGGGTCTTCGCGCTGGCGCGAGTGTCGCCGCCGGTGCTGCAGCCACTCGTGTGGACGCTCGCGCGCCGCGCCAGGCGGACCCGCTGCTGTGAGCAAGCAACAGCACCTGCTCATGCAAATCCGTCCGTACGGGGACAACATGGAGCGGGGCCTCATCCTCGAGGCGATGGACTGCGTCGTCATTGAGATCTTTGAGGTCTACAGCCAAATATGCACGGGCATTGCCCGGTTCCTCGTCGTCGTTCTCGGCAGCCAAATATATGCAGGGGCGGCGGCGGCGGCGAGGCAGCAGATCGAAGTGCAGCAGCGCAGGGGATGTGGGTGCTGAGGAAGGCCGCGGAGCAGAGCGCGCAGCTGTCGTCCTACTTCGAGCTGTGCCAGGGCCTGGGCATCCTCAACGCCGACGAGTCTGTGGCACTCCTAGACGCCGCTGGCCGCGCTCCCTGCTGGGTCATCCGCGGGCAGGCCGCAGCTGCGCCGGGGCTGGCTGGCCGCTGCAGATCTGAGCAACCGAGTCGGCTCGGAGGAGGCCAGGGTGCTTCTCGAGGATGCGGTCGTAGTCGGCAAGCACAAGGACGGCGAGGACGGCAGCTAGCATGGCGGCGGCGACGTAGAAGAGAGGGACAACGGGCTCGGTCGGATGGAAGAGCCGGGTACTTGACGTCCGTACATATTCTGTACGCATACGTACCCTGACAGTGGGACCTCATAAGCGACAGCAGTAGAAAATGGCATGCATGAGTGAAAGATGAAATTATAATGACATATCTCAAAATAAACGAATTGTAATGGCGTTTCTCGAAACTCGAAGAATTGTAACGGCCTTGTTCCAAAAATCCCAATCCCCATTGTTCGTTCTCCTTTCTCTGTTCCGTTTCCAATCCTCTTCGTCTTCTTGGCTTGAGCCCGCCCGCCTCGAGCGATGTCTCATCCACATCTAGGCTCTCCCCCATTGCCCCTATGTTCCTCTTCTCGCTCTTTGGTCGGAGCTGGACCTCAGGAACACGATGGCCTATCCTCAGATCTAGAGTCTCCCACAACCTGCTGGCGACATGGAGCTTACACGCATGGCGGACGAGGATGGCATTCGCTCCTCTGCTTGGCTTTCTCGCTTCGCGAGGTAGCGTCCTACCTCGGCTTGCTCTGCACACGAGGTAGGGCATCTTAGCGCAGCACACCCGGCCATCACGGACCCGGTGAGACGACTGACGGTGAAGATTGGCTGCGACCGGATTGGGCGAGGAGACTAGCGGCGATGCGTAGCTGGTGCACGTGGTGGCAAAGGGCCCCAAGCATGCACCGGAGCTCGCCGCGCGGAATCGAGGTTAGCTCTATGTCTCCGACCAACCGCATCGCTAAGGTCCTCGACGGCTCAACCACATCGCCACGCGAGGCTGTCCTCACTGCAGGAGCTCGACCCTAGGAACTACCTCATTGACGAGGTCGCGCAGCTCGCCGATCTTGTTCGCCTTGTCCATTGACGACCTCGCGCGGCTCGCCGATCTTGTTCGCCTTGTTTCGTCCGATTTATTTTTCTTATATATGTCTATATTCTATACCTGATAAGTAAATTTTAGGCTCTTTTTTTCATCCACAGGATCTGAAGAATCTATTTGATTAGGATTCCTACTCCATATTAGTATAGACATGAGCTATTTTAATTCGTATAAGCATGGTTTATATATAAGTCTAAACTCTCAGTTGTTTGGTAATCAGGGGAAAACGGACAAAAATAAAGAGCCAAAATTTCAGTTTCTTTTTTTTGTCTACAGGATCTGAAGAATCTATTTAGGCCTTGTTTAGTTTCCCAAATTCATTCTCAAATTTCACTATACAAAAAGAAGATTCTCCGTCACATCAAAATACCGGCACATATATGGAGTACTAAATGTAGATAAAAAAAACTAATTGCACAGTTTGGTTGTACTTTGCACGACGAACGTTTTGAACCTAATTAATCAATGTTTGGACAATTATTACCAAATAAAAACAAAATTGCTACAGTGCTGCACAGTAATTCAGGGAGGCCCAAATCGGGATCTAAACACGGGCTTAGATTAGGATTCTTAGTCCATATTAGTATAGACGTGGGCTATTCTAACTCGTATGGCTCGTATGAGCATGGTTTTTATATAAGTCTAAATAAAAGAAACTCTTAGTTGTTCGGTAATTAGGGGAAAACGGACAAAAATAAAGAGGCAAAATTTCAGGCTCTTTTTTCGTCCACAGGATCTGAAGAATCTATTTAAATTAGGATTCTTACTCCATATTAGTTTAGACGTGAGCTATTCTAACTCGTATTAGCACGGTGTATATATAAGCCCAGACAAAAGAAACTCTCAGTTATTTGGTAGTTAGAGAAAAACGAAAAAAAATGGATGGACGAAAAAAAAAGAAGTCTGAAATTTTGTCTGTTTATTATTTTGATTGATTGATGATGAAGATGAGAAGATATGATTTTTTTTCCGAAAAAACACAAGACAAAGAAAAAGGGGAAACGAGGACAAGCGAATTGGGGGCGGAGCGGCGCGGCTAGACGCGACTGCCAGAGTCGTCCGGAAGGTTCCATCGCCTTGCCGCCATCCATCGCATCCCTTGCGCCCGAAGAAAGAACGCGGAGATTCCCCAACTGATGATCCATCCAAAATAAAAGGAGATGGGTCATGGGTGCCCGCGAGGCGATAGGAAGCCAGTGGAATTTGTAGTAGAGAGTTTGCGTGTGAAGGCTGCTGCGGCTTTAGTTCGTCGGTCGGCGATCTCGGAGATGGGGTCCGGCATGAGCCGCGGCCGGCGGCGCAGCTTCGGTGCCGGGGCGTCGGGAGGGATGCTGCCACTGCTGGCGCTTCAGGTTCTGATCGAATACGGCCGCGCGGGCGCCTCCCGGCCGCCCGTGACGGCGGCGTTGCTTGCCGCCAACGCGCTCATCTATCTCCGCCCTGGCGCGCTCGACGGGATCCTGCCCTCGCTAACGCACGTCTCCTTCAACCCGCGGCTCATCATCGAGGTACCCAATCTTACCTACTTGGCTACTTGTCCATAGCGAAGATAGAAAACGAAATTCCTGTACATGTATCGAAATCCCACCCCTTTTTCTGTTAAATTGGGGGGTATGTGGTAGACAAGGGGGACGAATAAGTGCGACCAATAATAATGAAATTGGTTGTCAACCTCGAGTAACGACACACACAAATTTGCTAGGACACCATCACCCAATGATTCCCCATATAGCAATCACACACAAGCATATAACGATGTATTCAGTTCTGAGTCCCCAAACTAATTATGATCTACCATTTTTGCAGTATGGCGACCTGGTGCGTTTCTTCTTGTCACCGTTCTACCACTTGAGTGAAAGCCATCTGTTTTACAACATGACATCCCTCCTATGGAAGGGCATTCAGCTTGAAACATCCATGGGTAGTGTCGAGTTTGCTTCCATGGTTGCTGTATTGCTTGGTCTGTCACAGGGCATCACGCTGCTCTTGTCCAAAGGCTTGCTCTTGCTTGGTGATTATACTGCGTACTACAATCAATATGCTGTTGGATTCTCTGGTGTTCTGTTTGCCATGAAGGTTGTGCTGAACGCCTGGTCAGAAGACTTTGTCTATCTGCATGGGATGGTTATTCCCGCGAAATATGCTGCCTGGGCTGAGTTGATCCTCATTCAGGTTTTCATTCCTGGGACATCCTTTCTTGGCCATCTTAGTGGAATACTTGCTGGATTGGTTTACCTTTGGCTGAAGCGTGCATTAAATGGGCCAGATCCGGTCACTCTTCTGATGTCAAGCATTGCAAAAGTCGTGACCTGGCCAGTAAGATTTGCTCAGAATCTTCTATGGTCTGCCCATTCACAGGGACGCTTTACAGGTCGGGGCAGGGTTGGGCGCCGGCAATCAGCAAGAGATACTCCTCGAGGGTTATGGAGATGCTCAGCCTGCACCTATGACAATTCAGTTTCCACAGATATATGTGAGATGTGCAGCACTGCACGAGAGGACCTTGCTTTTTCGCGGAGACAGGATCATCAAGCTGGAGGTAATGGGGAACTCTCAGTTGATGAGATACGCCGAAGGAGGCTGCAAAGATTCGACAGATGATGTAAATCATTGTTATCAGCACACACATTGTGCCATGCTAAACAAAGGTCTATGTGAGTATGTATGATAGTTCCATTCCTCTCCTAGATAGTGTAGGCACATTTGGTTCTTCTTGTGATGAGGAATGTTTACATAATTGAATTTTTCCTCATTATTTGAAGGAGACTGTTACTGATATAATTTTAGGTTGTTCAAAAAGCCTTGGAAGTAAGCCATTATCGCCTAATAATACGAATTATCCCAGGGCACGTCGAAAAAAAAGTGTCTGCATATGTGTCACCTTTTATATATACAAGAAAAATCCGGGCACGGCATTGCCGCGCCTTTCTGAGCTCGCTGAGTATATTTTTCCAGGTTTAGGCTAGCGTTGAGGGTCTAACCAAGCTGCCTGTTGTACCTTCCATGCGCCAACAACGATGCTGCGATGAAGGAGAATTAGGGTGGTGATTCACTTGCTCTGGCACTTCATGTATGCTAGATTTTTGAAGGAACATGTATGCTAGATTTGAGTAGACCCATGCAGATGAAAGAGAAGCAGATGTGTACAGGTATTGTAGATTTAGATTGAGAGGCGGTAAAAAGATCACATATGCATACAGCACGAGATCAAGTGTTGGCAAGTGCTAGTTTTGCTGCTCAGAAGAAAGAATGGTCAATTCCATGATAATTCAGATGTAGTGCAGTATTGGAAGAATATGCAGATGCCAACTAGCATAAGCAATCTGATCTCTTGCCAGAATCATTTCATGGTGCTTGGAAACCTTGGAGGCATGCAGTAGCGAACTAACTGCTTCACATGAAAAGTTTCAGAAGAAGTTAAGTTTCAGAACCGCTGCATAAGGATATCCGTTTTAGCTGTCTGTAAGAGAACACTTCTGTGGAAATTGCAGTATTCAAATATGAGGAAGCTCAGTAAGGTTAATTTTTGGAGATGCAAACAGTCAAAATATCCAGGAGTGAGAACAATAAGGCACATAAATAAGAGACACAGACTCGGAGCATAAATGAAATTGCAGTGGAAGGCTATACATACATTAATCAGTCACTTATGGAAGAGGGTGAAGAAAAGACACAATAATTATAGTATTAGGCTATCTATAGTTATACAAAGATAAATGCAGGGGATATAAATTATATTTTTGTATTGAACTATTGCATAACTTTTAAGTCAATTCTCAAATCAAAATTAAAGGGCAACAATACGTCTATGCTACCAGTGATAATGTTGACTGGGTTCAATAAGTCATAGTCTGAATATTGATAGCAGGTGTCCAACTGAACCTTTATATACATGTTCCTTTATGCAGATACAAGGTAGTCTTTGAATTGAAGCTAATTGGGTTCTAAATGATTCTTGATAATTGCTAATTGGGTTCCTGTAGGGGGATGGTCCTAGGGAATTAGTATTCTGTAGTGGACCTATCAAGAGGTTTCACATTCAAGTTTCCTTACTGATATATCATTGATAGAGAGTAACTATTATTGGAACTTGATCTAATAGTCAGTATATAAAGATTCAAATGTGAGTAAAGCAAATATTAGGGAAGACTGAAATATGATGCAGTGGGGTCAGCAAAAGGAAGGCATGTAGAAACAAATCAAGAAATTTGGCAGCGCTCAAATCAGACTAACAAACCTGAGAAGCAATCTTTGATGCAAACCTCTGTAATTTTGGCTCAATGTTTTGAGTAAAGCATAGTTGGACTGAAAAGACTAAAAGCCAAAATCAGATAGCATCGCTTTCACTGTACTATAGTAACCATCAAGTTTGTATAACGTGAAAGTGAAATGAGAAAACAGACAAAATACAACAATTATAAGGGGTAACATTTGGTCTTTCGATTTGATTAGTAAACAGAAATTCATGTTTTAGAAAACAAAGACTGTAGTAAGGTAGGCACAATGACATGTTTTAGTAGCAACGGCCGATCAGATTTCAGATTGGCCATATTTTTTTCAAAAAAAAAAAAAGATTGGCCACATTTGGCAGTGCAGAGTTGGGTATCACAAAGACTAATATAATTGACAGGGATGATGCACACTCAATAAATTCTCTAAAAGAAAAAAAAAAGACTGGGCACGAAGGTAGGCTCTCCTCGTCGCAATGGCGCAATCCATCCCACATCCGCAGAAAGAGGGATGTCAAATTTCGAAACCAGTTGAGATTTTGCTTTGATATACTCGTATTCATCTATATAATTTATATTACTTTGGATAGAAATTAATTAAGTTTCCACCTAAATCCACCCAAACCCAAATACAAGTTCGGTAATTCTCTGAAGCGGGCGTCCGTCCGCCGGATGCTCCGTTGGTGGGCCACACGCTAGTCTAACAACTCACGCTCCTTTGTTTCTAAAAAAACAGCTCATCCACTCGTTCATCTTCATCGCCCTTATCTGCTCACCTGCCGCCTACTAACCCCGACATCAGGCGAGCCATCCCGCCGCACTACTTCCAGCGCTCCGTGCTCATGTCCTTGTTCTACCTCCTACGTGACCTCTCCGCCGCCGCCGTGCTTCTCTACGTGGCTTTGGTGGCGATCCCGTCGTTCCTGCCGACGGCGCGCTCAGCCTAGCGGCGTGGCTGTTGTACTGGGCGATGCAGGGATGCGCACTCAACAGCGTGTGGGTCGACCACCACGCCATCTCGGAGCACACGCTAGATGACGCCATCGGCTTCGCTCTCCACACGGCGCTCCTGTAAACACCACACATTGACGAGTCTCCATTCTCTCTAGCAGCATGGAGATGTTGCATTTAAAGCGCATGTTGCAAGAGTTGCAAGTGTTTCATATGGATATAGCAAAAGTAGATCGGGATGTTGCATATGTTGCAATGGTTGTACACGTATGTTGCAAGTTCATGTTCTCAATGTTTCATCTATTTTTCCGACGTATGTTGCATGTGTGTTTATCTAGATGTTATATTTTCAGACATATGATGCAAGTGTTTTAATCTGGATGTTGCGTATATTTGCAATGGTTTTAAGTGTCTTTCCGGTGTTTTTTCACAAGTGTTTTAAACGCATGTTGCAATTGTTACATATGGATATTTCAAAACTAGATCAGATGATATATCTCCCTCATCGTCTTTCTGCAGTCTCGTCTCGGTGCAGGCGCGGGAAACGAGAGCAGGTAGAGACGATCCCCACTATCGCGGGTGGGCCTCATGTGCTTGGGGTGGGCGTAGCAGGTGAGACATGGCACAGGACAGGGGGCAGCAACGCGGTCTTCCGAACGTCCAAACGCTAGCCAGTCCCATACAAGTTGGTTAAGGAATACAACTATATCTATACAAGTACATCAAGACCATCAAGACACGACGGAAGCCAATAATTCCGAAACGAATCCAGAAACACGGAGATAATAAGAGAGTAGAGCTGCTGTAGAGGAAAGATAAGTTTGCGTGTAGGCTGTTTCGGTTTCGTGGCAGTCGGCGGTTTTGTAGATGGGGTCCGGCATGAGCAGTTACCGGCGCCGCCCGCGCGGCTTCGTCCTGGATCCGTCCAAGGGCATGCTGCCCCTGCTGGGGCTGCAAGTGCTGCTCGAGTATGGCCGCGCGGGCTCTGCCCGCCCGCCCGCCACGGCCGCGCTGCTCGCCGTCAACGTGCTCATCTTCCTGCGCCCCGGCGCCCTTGACGCGATCCTGCCGAAGAAAGCCTACGTCGCCTTGAATCCGAACATCTTCTTCAAGGTACGCACCCACCTCTGCCAAGCGCAGCTACATGGCAGGATTCTGTGTACATATAGGTTTTTCTCTCTGCTAGAGAATTGCGCTACGGGCATCATAATTCATAACCCCACAATTTCGCTGTTAGGTCTGTTATAAGATTGAAAGTTTCATCATTGTGATGCAACTTGACCATTGTGTTTTTGTTTTTTTAAAAAAGAAGTTGCCCATTGTCTTTTGCAATCGGGGTTCTTGGCAAGTTCAACCTGAGGGTTTACCAAAGGTTGTAGAGGTCCTGACGCATTACGTGAACACATTTTGCAGTTCAGAGACTTGAAGGCCTTTTTCCTGTCACCTTGGTACCACGTGAACGAAGTTCACTTATTCTGCAACATGACAACTCTGCTGTGGACGGGCGTAGAGCTTGAAACGTCCATGGGCACCGCCGAGTTCGCTTCCATGGTTGCTGCACTGCTTGGCCTGTCACAGGGCGCCATGCTGCTCTTGTCCAAAGGCCTATCCTTGCTTGGTGAGGGTGCTCCGTATTATGATGAATTTTGTATTGGGTTCTCCGGTGTGCTCTTTGGCATGAAGGCCGTGACGATGTCTGCCCGGCCGGGCGATTTCTTGCATCTGGCTGGGATGGTTATTCCAGCAAAGTATGCTGTTTGGGCCCAACTATTCCTCACTCAAGCTTTGATCCCCGATTCTTCCTTTGTTGGCCATCTTGGTGGTATACTTGCTGGACATGTCTACCTTTGGCTCAAGGGCTCGTTGAACAGGCCAGGCCCGGGATCGTTCAACAGGCTAGGCCCGGGCTCGTTCAACGGGCCAGGCCCGCTCTCTCGGCTGATCTCGTGTGGTACCAGGGCCATGGCCTTGCCAGTGAGATTTGCTCAGAAACTCGTGAGCTCTTCTGTCCTGCTGCCCAAGGGTCACAGAACAGGTTGGCGCAGAGTTGGGTGCTGTGCATCTGCAGCAAGAGGATGCCTGAAAGGATGCTGGATATGCTCAAGCTGCAGCGATTATAACTCACTTACCACTGATATATGTGAGAGGTGCAGCACCATGCGTGAGGACTGTGCTTTTTCGTGGGGACAGCATCATCAGCCTTCGTGTAATAGGGAGCTTACAGTTGAGGAGTTACGCCTCAGGAGGGTGCACAGATTTGATGTGTGACAGAAATCATTGCTAGTACAAATGTACATACAATGCTAGAAAGGCTTCTCTGTATGAAGATTGGTGGTACCTTTCCTCTGCTAGGTTCTTTCAGCATTCTGATTAGACTTCCGCTCACCATTTCGATGGAGTTTGTTACTGATCCATATTCTTTTGGTTGTCTCAAGAGTCCTGGAAAGTAGTAGCTTTGTCCAATTTTGTATGAGCTATTATTTCTGCCCGCATTGTAATCAAAGTACTCGATTACTATATCACAAGGCTTCGTGTTAGTGGGTAGTGGTAAGAATCGATTCTTTGCATGAGTCACTCGTTATCTGTTCATGTCAGTCTCCTTATCAATTATCATATAGCTTGGGAGTTGGGACATATGCGTTTAGATGGTAGGATCTGTATATTTTTCTTCCAATCACTATTACGAGATCTTACAGCCTTATTCTGCAGCCGAGTTCCTTGTAGTTGTATATTCATGTCCGAGGATAAATGGATCTGCCTAAATGATTGTTACTCCCAGTGGCGAATCCAGCCCGAGAATTCACCTAGGGCGGACTATCACTGGCCCCAAGTTACTATCACTTGCTGAGTTTCTACTACTACTACCAAAGAAGCTTTTCAAATTTGCATAATTAATAAATTGAATCAAACAATCTGTAATCAAATGAAACAATCAAGCACAAATTTAGCAATACCTAGCTTCTTGTGCGCTTCTTGCTTAGTGGAACTATTGAAGTCTGTCTAACCATGCTGGCACTGGTACTGCTTGAACGAACCACATCTCCATCTCCTCCCCTACCCACAGTGGCTTCATCTGCTCCCCATCCATCACCCAAATCCTAAAATCCTAAATCAGAAATCACCAAATGAGTAAATGACCAAATTCCCAAAGCAGTAAAGCACTGAAGTAGTGAAGTCTGAAGCAGCCGAGGAGGCTCAAGCAGCCAAGCAGGGCTGGCTGGGGCTCGCTACCTGTTGCCTGGGGGCCTGGCGGACAGGCGGAGTGGCGGCATCGTGGCGAGCGGCAGCAGCAGGCCGGTTTGGGGGCTCCGGGGCTGGCCGGTTGGGGCTGGGGCTGGGGCTGGGGCGGGGTCGTGTCGCCAGATCCGCCGGCGGCCGGAGGCAGTGAGGCGGCGAGCAGCGGCGACGAGGCTGGAGGGCGGAGCGGCGTGCGGCGACCGGCGAGTCACGCGAGAGCGAGGTGAGTTGCGACCGCGAGAGTACGAGACGTCGATACCTAACTGGGTGCCGTCGAACTGCTGCTGGGCCTTGTTTGGGCCAATACGAGAGCGACCGCGGCCCATGACGCCTCAGCTCTGCGCTCTGCCTCGCCCGCGCGGAAGAAAACTAGTGCCGCGCCTCCGCCGCCTTCGCTGCTCGGCTCAAGCTCCGGCGAACTCCAGGGGTGGGGATATGGTGGCCGGCCAAGGGGACCTAGGGCGGCCGCCCTAGCTCGCCCTAGTGGTGGCTCCGCCTCTGGTTACTCCATACGAAAATTTCCGGCAACAAATACATAACTGGGACAGGATAACAAAAAAACTGGTTACCTATAAGACACTTCAACGAGTCATTCACATGAAAAAAAAAAACAAATTAAAATGATGAAGCACTTCAAATTTGAATCGCACGTACATCCATCTGGGCAAAATCTGGAGCAGCAGCAAGTAGAGTCGTAGAGAGGAGAGGAGCAGCATCAAAACGTCTCCTATCCTACCTGTGCGGGTTGCAATCGTCGCAGTAGAAATCGTTGCGCTGGAGGAGGGACCTCGGCCCTACCGCTGCGCCTGCGTCCGCCTTGCCGCCGCACCCGCAGGCGCAGCGGCCACGGTCGCCGCGGCTTGCGCGCGTGTCACGCTCGTCGCTGGCCGTTCTGGTCCTGCTCTGGATCCGGCCAATCCGACGAATCCTGATGCTTCCCCAGCACGAAGGGCGGGTTCTGGAGGACGGCGAGAAGGATACCCTGTCCCTGAGGTTCTTGGCCTTGTTCCTGTCGGTAGCCTCCTCCTCCGTGGCTGCCGGAGACGGGGAAGGGGCCGGTTGCGGCAGAGGATGGCCGTCATCTTCGGCGCCCCTGTTGACGTCCCTCGCCATTCCTATCCTCCCTCCCGGCGTGCATGCGCGCGCGAGAAGAGAGACAGGCTGCCTCGGATGGTGGATAGATCGGCTCAGATGCACAGGGCACGCAAAGGTGTGTCAAGCAGGAGACGGAGGAGAGAGGGAGAGACGCGGGAAGCCGGCACGGCCGCACGGGGCCTTGCTGCTGCAGAGAGAGAGAGAGGAATCGGTGGCGTTCCCATCCAACCCCGCCTGTGGTGCCTTCCTCCTCCCCACTCCGCGCAACGCCCGTCCACGTATTGACAGTTGACTGCTGGATCGTTTATAGGGAAAAAAGAACGGTCGCCGTGGCGTCGTCCGCAGGTCGGCAGGTGGCATCCCAGTCCCAGGCGGGATGGGCAAAGCCGCAAAGCGACGGCAGATTTGTATTAGTGCTGCTTCTCTTTCCATTATCTCTCTCGTAAAAAAAAAAGACGGAAGGACGAGCGTCCAGACATATGAACGGATAGCGCGTCTGGACACAACACCTGCGTGTTATCCCACACTGTATTCCACAACCTGAATCCGCATCTCATCCAACATCAGTGCCCCCTCACGTCCGCATGCCGCACCAGCACCGATCACGCACTCCAGCAGCCCATCCCGCGCCCATCCTTAGGCCCCACGTGGGTTCTAGGCACCTACCCCCACTTGCGGATGCGTGCCGCGGAGGCGTCTGCTGGCTTCAAGTAGTAAACACGGTGACCCACGGTGGCACCCCCAGTGGCAGCAGTAGGGTGGTTGCGGCCAGGCCCGACCCTGAGGGGGAGGAGGGAGGGGCGGGAGGGACGAACGTCCCAGGCCCAAGAATTGGATGGGCCCTCCAGGGTATACGTATACACTACTAGTACTTGTATGTAATAGGAAATACAGATACATATTGTCGACTCCTTGTTTCCCCGTGTGGCCGTGATTAGTGCGAGTCGCGACACGTGAGGCCGTGAGGGGCCTGGCGGCGTCGAATGTTCCACTTTCCTTCGTGCGTAGGCGTGTGACGGCGTGAGGGACCTGGCGGCGTCGGTGTTCCAGCAGCAGAAAAGCGAGCAGTCGCCAGCGGCAACAAGGGCCCTCACGTGATCCCTGATCCTGATCGGCTCATCCCTAAGTTCCTATTCCAATTTCCATCATCCTTGTTCGACTTCGCCGGCTTCAGCAGTTCAGTGAGGCGCCGGGTAGGAATCTGAAATTTATTAGTTGCTAATTGACTAATTCTTTCTCACGTGATCCCTACTTTATGAAATTGTATAGTTACTAATTGTTTCTCTAATTTTTTTAACAGTACCATGTCATCGAAAAAAGTATCCTTAAGGCAACATAAAACCTTGTAAAAAAGGCAACATAAAAGAAAGAAGAAAAAGCGAATAGATGATTTGGTAGAATCGCAAAGGGGCTCTTCAATAATTTTTGTTTGGTGATGTTGATGGTCTAACTGTGAAATCATTATGCATTGAGAAACGTTTGTTGGATGAGATTGATATTATTGAAACCATCATCGATGACTTCGCATCGAGGAATGTTAGAAGAAAATTTTAAGGTAATTTAATATGTATACAAATTATTTCATATGAATATTGAGCCCGTTCGCTTCGCTGAAAAGTCATGGCTGAAAGTATTGTTCGTTGATTTGTTGTGAGAGGAAAACATTGTTCTGGCTCAAAAAACAAGCTGAAAAGTATGGATTATAAGACAAGCGAATAGGGCCATTACTTTTGCATTCAGTTAATTGCTTATTAGTAACATTTTGTATGTGTGTATATATTACCAATAGGTAGTACTAGTAGTATTATCGTGTTCATGTAAAAATGTCCAAAATTTTAGGTTCGTTCTAGGTCCAAAATTACTCAGGACCTGCCCTGGCAGATGAAAAAGTGCTCTCACAGATCTACTTTTGAAACATCCGAATGATATACTTCCAACATACGTCTGAAACAGATGAAACACTTGAAACATACGCTTGAAACATGCATATATAGTCATAGCAACATATGCAACATCGAGATCTACTTTTGCAACATCCAGATAAAACACTTACAACACGAGTATGAAACATGTGAAATACTTGAAACATACGCGTGAAACAAGCATCTAGAGCCATAATAATATATGTAACATCTAGATGAAACACTTGAAACATACGTCTAAAACACATGAAACAAATGAAACATAGGCTTGCAACATGTGCAACATCCAAGATCTATTTGCAACATTCAGATGAAACACTTGAGCATAAGTCTGAACGCTTGAAACACAGCGTTGTCAGCGGCCACAACCTACCTGATGGGGAACTCTAGTAGTCAGTAAGCTCGGGTCTGGAGGACGTCGAGAGCAACGGTCCAGCGTACGCCCTAAGCACAGCACGAAGGCTTCCCTTTCCCGTCGACGAGCGCGCCGGATGGGGGTGCAGGCGCAGACCTTCCCTGCCTCTCCTTCTGTGACGGGCAAAGTGGATGGAGGCACGACGGGGGTGGAACAGTGCAGGGTGTGAAGCTGCTCGATCATCGATCCTTTTTAGCTTTATACCTAATGGCAATTCACTTTTGCCGCGCATGCTGGGTGGCGCTAGTGGCACAGCCAGGGGGCAGCAGGGGCCGCTAGAGCATCGATCCTTTTTTTTTTTGGCTACATGCCTTATGGCAATTGACTTTTGCCACACGCTGGGTGGCGCTAGTGGCACATCCAGGGGGCGGTAGGGCCATGCCCACCTAACATATGACAACAATATTTTTATTAGTATATA
Source organism: Saccharum hybrid cultivar R570 (assembly GCA_038087645.1). Taxonomy (NCBI): domain Eukaryota; kingdom Viridiplantae; phylum Streptophyta; class Magnoliopsida; order Poales; family Poaceae; genus Saccharum; species Saccharum hybrid cultivar. Next base: position 9,348,428 of record JAQSUU010000119.1, on the reverse strand, counting down.
ATCTTATAATTTTTATTTTTACTCAGTGAAAGAATATAACAAAATTATTGCTATATATACTTATTAATACCTTCTTTTCCCTTCATCTTTTCTAGGAATTCAATTTTTTTTAACTTTGATCAAATGTATATGAGAAAATATTTATATTTATAGTACATAATTAGTATCGTTAGATAGATCGTTCAATATATTTTTATAATAAACTTATTTAGAGATATAAATATTACTAATATTTTCAAGAAACATAGTCGAATTTAAGACCAACATGAATTTCATAGCAACACTTTTTATGGAATGGAGGGAGTATATAATAAAGTTATACAAAACACATCTAGATAATAAAATCGTTTCTACTAACATCTCCGAAAGACTAAACTGGTAGATCTCAAGATCATGAAGTCACTGTAGAGCCTTGCTTCAATAGCATGTCGCATACGACTGAAAGAATAGGGCCTTAGATTCTAGAATACATATAAGAAAATACGAGCAATTGTAAGTCGATAAATTAACCCAAACGATCACAAAAAAAAAAAACTGATCAGTTAAGCCAGGCTCAATTTTTACATATGTTTTTTTGCTGGCCCTCCTATGTACAATTTCTGGCTCTGCCCCTGAATTCATGTCAACTTTATTTAACATGTATGCGGCAACGTGCAGGAAATTCTCCTATTTTGAAAAGAACCAATGCAAGAACAAGTAAATATAACTCTTATATGCAATAATTATATTTTAAAAAGGTCCCGCAACAACGCACAGGTATCCTTCTAATAATTATATGTATAATATGTACAGACTGCATAGTTATATAATCATATACAATCAAGGTACGTCAATATATGAGAATGATAGTACTAATAACCTATACAAATGCGCTCCATGCGCGTACACTCTCGCAAAATATAAGGAAAAAAACGACATTACTACTACTCCTCCAGATATTATTTTACAGGCGTAAGAAAATAAAAATAAAAGAAAAAAATATAGTGTAGAGTTACAATAACAGAACGACAAGATCTAAAAATATGTACTTTACGTATTGCAGGTTCAACATTCTTGATCCGCCGTCCGAAAGTGGCTGCGGGCCTCCAGATAGCTGGTCAGCCTGCGGCTGTGGATTTTGGTTCGAAACAGGTGGGGTCCCCGGGGCCGGCTGCGGCTGTTGCACGTTTGGGTCAGGCACCGGCACGGGCTGTGGCTGAGGCTGTGGGTTGTTTGGGTCAGGCTGCGGCAGAGGCTGCGGCGGGATTGGGCCTGGCTGTGGTTGCGGAAGGGGCTGCGGTACGGGCTGAGGCTGAGGCTGTGGGTTTGGGTCGGGCTGCGGTAGGGGCTGAGGCTGAGGCTGTGGGTTTGGGTCGGGCTGCGGTAGGGGCAGAGGCTGAGGCTGAGGCTGTGGGTTTGGATCGGGCTGCGGAAGGGGCTGTGGCTGTGGGTTTGGATTTGGTAGCGGCAGGGGCTGTGGCAGTGGCCCCGGTTGGGGCTGTGGGTTTGGGTCCGGCTGCGGCTGCGGCACAGGCTGAGGCAGCGGAGTTGGCAGCTGCTGCAGGCTTCGACCACGACGACGTGCCTCCGGGGAGCTGTCAAGCGCGGTTGCCACTGCAAGCGATCCGGCTGCAAGGAGAAGTAGCAGCGGCGGCAGCAGGGCCAGGGGAAGGGACGACGACCGTCGGCGCTTCGCCATGGTTGGAGCTTGAGGTGGTGGTGGACTGGTGGTCGTGGTGCTTGTCTGCTTGACGTCTCTCAGAATTAACTTTGTGGCTCAGTGGATGGCTCACTGCCTGCTGTGTAAAGCAGAGTGGATGGATCAGGTCGGAGGGCCTTGATATTTATAGCCACAGTTAGCCAATGGACGGCTTGCTTGTGTTGCTGCCGTTGAGGCGCTGATCTCTATCTCCAGCACAATGGATTAGTTGAGCACACGCTAGCTAGCTCCACTGACACAATCTGCAGTAAATGTACACCTAATTGTTGTTCTGGACATTTAAACAGCATACGAGGGAGGAATAGACTACTCGACACCTTGACAGCTCAATTGTTGTTACGAAACAGAGAAGGGCGGACTGCTACTGATTAAAATGTGTTTATTAAAAGAGAAGTGTAGTCAGCAAAAGAAGAGAGAGAGAGAGAGAGAGAAGTTTATACGAGAGTAAAAAGACAAAATCAATCTACTGAAGGCTCTAGCCATTATTTAATCTGAGGAAAATATCTTTTCTTTCTTTACATGGTGACTCGTTGGATAACATGTACAAATTCATGCTTGATTGTTCAGCCTTGAACTGAAATGCTTCTATGGTTAAACATGTAACCATTGTTTGTGGGCAATAAACTCCAGCATATGAGAATCAAAATCTCCATGAAAAAGGCCACAGCTATCGAATTTTGGAGGAGTCCAGAATCTGAAAGGATTGTTGATCTTTTGGCACTTGTGAGTTGCATTGTGATTGTGAGCCAAGCATATCTCAAACACTATTTTTGCAAAGAGGGGAGACAAAAGATGATGCTCAAGAGTTCCTTCATGCCCACACAGGACACAATTATAACTGGGAGAACCATATTCTTCTTTCTCTAGTATTCTTTAGAGTCTAGACTCCAGTGATTTGAAGCATGTAGTAACTGGGAGAACCATATTCTTCCTTCCATTACCCGGCCGGTAAGCCTCTGCTTTCTGATGAACTATGAAGAAGTTTGCATTTCGTATAGGTCTAAAACTCATATTCCAAGAGAAATGAGAATGAAGCTATATATGCACAACCACTCCTATATTAGTATCCAAACTCAAAAGAAATATTTCCTGCTAAAGATTTAGAGCTCAAGAGAAAACCTAACCATACAGCTAGCATATCCTCGAAAACAATACGCAACTACGACAGTAAGTAAGTGGTTGCAATGCGTACGTATGCTATCTTTCCGATTATTCGTGTTTCGACGATTGTGGCTGTAATTTTCACACACACCTTTGCCAAACGTGTATACAATTCTGGCCACTCGCATCTACTGCGGTTAATTAATTACAAGTACTCTTGCTGAACCTCGCTAGCAAATTAACCACGGCTGATTCGAGCAGAAAACAACCTGCTTTCAAATCGTGCGCAAGAGTCAAAAAGTAGTAACCGCACACGATGACTTGAAGCTTTTCTTGCCGTACTCTGGCTATCCTTCGATTATTAGGCCCTATTTAGTTTCTAAAAATTTTCTTTTCGCCCCATCACATCGAATCTTTAACGTATGCATGTAGCATTAAATATAGATAAAAAATAACTAATTGCACAGTTTGGTTGGAAATCGCGAGACGAATCTTTTAAGCCTAATTAGTCTATGATTGAATACTAATTACCAAATAAAAATAAAAATGCTACAGCAACCAAACCCAAAAATTTTGGCGAGCTAACAAGGCCTTACTCTTGCCCAACACGCCGGCAGCATCACCAAATCACCGCGGATTCGGGCAGATATTTCTTGCTGGACGGCGGAAAGCAACGGCAGGCGCTTAGCTTTCGTTTCTAGTCGAGCTACGACATTGTGAGTCAGAAAGTATACGATATCGACGTGTACTGTTGGTTAGTTCCTGCCATTAGTAATATAACATAACAGACACGAGTCACACAACAGGGCTCAGGAGCAAGAAAGTATAGATGCTATCCGTTCCTAAGTACGGACTAGTACGTCATCTCTCCATTGACAAAACAGGCCACCCTGGACCCTTTGGAAGCCTTGCTACTTCGCACAAGGTTTCGTTCTCATTAGTGACACTTACTAACATCACCCCTGCGCCATTATATTCGTCTTTTTTTAAAAATCCCAGCCATTCCATCTGGCTCTACAGTTCCGCACCTCACAACCTCAATATGATAGCCACCTTCCTGATAAATGGAGCCACATCCAAATATATTGTTCCGGTGATCGATGTATCTTCATCCTTACAATGTTATTGTTCGTCACCTGGGCCGTGGAGACCGGGCAATCATGTAACGTCCCGACCCAGGATAACGGCTAGACCGACTCTACACGTTGAATGAGCCACACCTGATAATTAACTTTCTTACGCTTTCGTCCTCGTTTCACGCAAAAAAGATCGATCCAAATTTAACAGCCTCCCAGGTCCAGATTTTAAGCTGGTCCAACTCCCTCTCACGGTCCGACATGGACTAAAGTCATGTAGCTACAGTGTTCCATGAGGCTACAGTACCGCAACGCCTTTGTGCTACAGTAATATGGTCGTTCGGCCCAGCCCACTCAGACCGGCCCAAATTGACCCATTTAGTGGGGTCTCACACAGGGGTGGATCCACCAGTATGGCGAGCCCTGGCGGCCGCCATACCTCCCCGCTGGCGAGCTCCCCATGGACCTGGCAGTCATGACCGACCACCTCTACGGTTGTTTCTCTGTTCGTTCTTTTTGTGAGTACAAATTGACGGAGGAAGCAGACGAGCGTTGTGCGGAAGTGAACGCCGAAGAGGTACCACAGTTGGGTCTATTGGGCTGCGTCCGTGTGAAGTGTGATGGAAGGCCCACGCCGAAGGTGCGTATCTGACGCTCAGCGATTCAATTTCTCGTGATCTCGTCTCATAGTGTGCCGTCCGCTCGTCCGGTTTCCTTCGTGCAGTGCTTCCACCATCCAAGGCTACATGCGATAGGCATCCCATCCATGAGTTACCAATCCTGAATGTCTGAATCACTTTTCCCTGATTGCTCCACCACGATTACAAACTGACGAAAACTCGTCTTGATGGCTGGAGTGCTAGACACTCCCACTACTAGGCTAAGCAGTGTGACAGAAAACAAAATATTTGTCTCAATGATCTAGTGATTATATTCTACATCTAACGTATCCTTTTCATCACACACAAAAAAGAAAAAGAAAGAATGCCACAATCTTATATTGTTATAAGTTTGGAGGCTTCTCTTTTTCTCTAACGATTTATTTCATCTCTTATACTCCTACGTTCCTATGCAATAAATCCCACTGCTTTAGGGGGTGTTTGGTTTGCCCTGTTAAAGTTTAACAGGTATTGTAGCACTTTCGTCTTATTTGGCAATTAGTGTCAATCATGAACTAATTAGGCTTAATAGATTCGTCTCGTAAATTACTCTTAATCTGTGCCGACATGCATGTAACTAGTCCATATTTAGTACTCCATGCATGTGCCGCAACATTCGATGTGATGTGTGTTAAAAAAATAGAGGCAACCAAACGGGACCTTATTTTAGTTGACTTATTGTTTTTTTTGAAGAAAATAGTCCGCCATAGGTCAATTTTAGTCCTGGATCCGCCACTGGTCTCACATACACGCACCCTTGAGGACTCAAAGTCATCGTCGAGCTATCGAACCAGCTTGCCCATGTGAAACAAATGTTTAGGATCGACTCTCTTGGCCACGTCCGTATTTCTAGCTCCCCGACCCAAGTGCCATGCTCTTGCAGAGACATGCGCAACCTGTCCGAGCTCCTGAGCCATACGTCCGTAAAACCGCGAGAGTTGGCTCTGATTAATATTTGTAACGCTCCAACCCGGAAAGACTACTAAAACCCACTCTACACGTTGAATGAGTCACACCTGCTAATTAACTCTCTTGCGCTTTCGCCCTCGCTTCGCACAAAAAGATCGATCCAAAGTTAACAACCTCCCAGGTCCAGGCTTTTAAGCGGGTCCAACTCCCTCTCAAGTTCCGACATCGCTTCGTACAAAAAAGATCGATCCAAAGTTAACGGCCTCTCCCAGGTCCCGGCTTTTAAGCGGGTCCAACTCCCTCTCAAAAGTTCCGACATAGGACTATGGTCCCGTAGCTACAGTGTTTCGTGGTGCTGCAGAGCCGTGACACCTCTGTGCTACAGTATCTGGTCATTCGGCCCAGCCCAATGCACGGGCGGATCAGGTCGGGAGGCTCACACCCTGAGTCCACTCCGATCCACATGCACTAACTGGGTTTCAAACTTTCAATCTAACAACGATAATAGCTGAGTGGGAAATGTGATGTTTCTTCAAAATCATTCGAAACATCTATTCTCGCATACTGCTTAAGGATGTCCACAAGAGTAGCAGGGATACACTAGGGAAGACATTCAGTGTCAATCCAGTATCAATCATTTCATAAAGGAATCTGTGCTTCAGAAATTTTATAAAGATGATTCATACATGCCGGAAAGCATACGGACGTGACCAATGAATGGTGCTGAAACTAGCCTTCAGTTCACAGGTAATGAATTATGTAATTCAGTGCATGTTACCTGTCAAAACAATGCATTTCTGTCAATTTAGTGGGTCTGTCTTTCGTGGGAGCACATCTTAAACATACCGAATACAGAATCTGGAAGATGTGCATGGCCAGCTTTATAACATCGCTCGACCCAAGATTATTGGGGAGGAAAAGTAAACATAAATCACCAAAGTCATGGAACTATGCCCTGATCAACGATCCAGCACTGTCCAATAGAAAATGATTAAGGCGCCAAAGAGAAAACAGAAACAAAAACAGAGGTTTATTGGGCTGGATTCGGGGACGTCAGCTCCGGTGGGGCCTCTCGAGTGACACCGATCGAAGAATCATACTCATCATCCTGGTGAGCAAACTTCTTGCGCAACACCTTCTCAAACTCAATCTTTTCAAGAGGCTTGGCATTCTCATCAGCATGCGCCTTGGACAGACTGGAATAGTTGGCAGCTGACTCCGCAATAAAAGCGATCTCGTCATCTGTGAGCTTCCTCAGAAATTTGGCGGGGTTCCCTCCCCATACCTAAATCCAACAGAGCACAGTCATGAAAACATGCAGAAATAAGATAACAAACAAGGCTTCTGCACCATATTCTCGTTCCACTTCCACCCATCGACACTGTAAATATGTATGCCGCATGGAAATGTACTAGACACCAAAGAACAAAAATTAAGTGCCCCATGCAGTCTACGTGTTATTTGGGTTTCATCATCGCAAGAAAACCCTGCCTTGCTGGAACCAGTCGAGTGAAATAAATAAGAAAAGGAAAAGTAAAGGTGCTTGAGACAGCGCAAGTAAGAACCAAAAGTAAAGGACAGTTGAGGAAGTGTGCTCAACCTCTCCACAAGGGATCCTAGTATTCTGCCGTACGAGGGCTCCAGCAGCTACCATCCCGTGCTTTTCAACAACGACACCATCTAATAGGGTTGCCCCCATGCCAACAAAAGCCTCATCCTCAACCGTGCATCCTTGTAACACAGCACTATGACCTGCCAAACAGAGTTGGAAATGTAACTTTTGTGTATTTTTTTTCTGGGTCAACTGTTTTGAAGTGCTCCGGCTCGGCCATACAGAGCAAGTTATGCCAAACGGTATTTACTGTCTTCAGTTCTGGTGTAATCAGATCCTGACTGGTCAAAAGAATTGTGCCAATACAAGACTGCAATTATTAAAGAAAGACATATTTCTTGAGGTATTTACCTACTGTGACATTATTGCCAATGATTGTTGGAAAGACTTTCCCACTTAGATTAGATTTAGCCACATGCACAAGAGAATTGTCTTGTATATTGGTCCCAGATCCAATTTGTATGTTGTTTGCATCCCCTGAAATTGAAGTCATAGACTTGTTGATAGCAACATATAACAACTTGGAAGATCAAAATACAAAATAAAAGACTACGATAAGAAAAAAAAAATGTGAATAGCAAATTAGTCCACTTATAGATCTCTACTCTGCAAATTAGCTACTCCCTTTGTTCCAAATTATAGTAAACTTTTATCTTATCTACAAGTTCAAATATGTGCACCATTTTAATGAAACTAGTTTGATGTTGCAGATGGTGGTGCATTTTTTGATAAACTCAGTCAACGTTAGATAAGTTTAACTTAGGGCAAAGCTAAAGTGGCCTATAATTTTGAACGAAGGGAGTATTCTGTAGTAAACAGTCCATAAAGGTCTTCTTTCCTCTTATCCACGAATTGGTTGTGTTTTCAAATATCTTCTTTTTGCACAAAACAGAACAGTGAGTCTGTGTAGTGTGTACCCCACAACTACTGACATATGCCCACCTCTGAACCAGCCCTATTAAGATAAAACACAAGATTCGAGAGCATATGCATATGGCCAAACTGTTGAATTAGAAGCAAATCCCACTGAATGCAACAAAAATTACTATCCAACATCAACATTGCATATTCATCAGTATCACAGTTATCGAAAATAACAGATTTTTTGTCACCAAAAGTTGTCCGGAAATATACGATGACACAGCTTTTTCGCTAGGGTGGAACGTTGTATATGAGCGGATGAGTACAATATGGAGATACGCACATTGTAGAAGTACCCACCAATTAGCTCTTCTTTTCTTTTTGTGTAAAACAATCAAAATGATGCTCATTGGAACAGGAACCACAAACCTCTTAAGACGCACCCATACCAAATGGAAGCTTCTGGCCCAACTTGAACATCACCAATAAGGGATGCACTTGGAGCAACAAATGCGTCTTTATGAACATGAGGGGTTTTGTCAAAGATATTCATGATGGTGCGATGCCTTGAAACTGAAATGGTCCAAAGGGCAGTCATGTTAGTGTTTGCTTATGTAATACTTGTGCATCGGATGACAACAATATAATAATCTTATGATGCTTGTAGAATGAAACAAATAATACTTATGGAGACAGAATCATGAAATAAAAGCAAAACTAAAGGAGAGCATATATACTCTAATTCTGAAGGCAGAAGGAAGGGACCATGGACTTCTATGCAGCACGGATACGGATACGTCAGTATCGGGCGGATACGGATACATGGATACGGCATTTTTAGAAGAAAAAAAAACCCCGATACGTGGATACGTTTTAGTATTTTAAATAAATAAATAAATAAAAATAAAGCATATTAAAAATTATAAAAGCAGTAGCAGCCAAGGCTTGCATTCTTGTAATTGTGTTGTTTTGCTCATGTTTTCCGCATTTCCATCTAGCCAATGTTCCAACAGAAGCTTGCCAAGCATCTCCATTCACTCATCAAAATCCAATTAAGAATGTACAGGTGTTTAGTGCAGAAGTAGAACTAGTCAACTTGAGGGAGGATTAAATTATTCAGGTATATCACAATGCTGCATCTATATAATATCAAGATCCGGAGAGAAATTAAACCAAAAGGGGATTAGAGACAGGGAAAATGGGAAAGCTCACTAAGTTGGCCTAACTGCTGGCCATGACCAGCAAGCGATCTGGTGGCCTTAGCTCCCTTCACCGGCCTAGCCTCCACAGTTCACAGGACCAGCGGTGGAGCAGAGGACCTCCTCGCCGCCGCCGCTTGGCCGTGGAGGTCTGGAGGAGCTCTTGCGTGTGGGTGTGTTATCACGGCTGTGTAGGGTTACCGCCGCACGAGGGAGTCTGGAGTCATCCAACTAGCTGTTGATGGGCTGGGCCGTATCAGACTAACGTATCAAACAAGGTTAACGTATCCATGAAGAGTATCCGAATTATTGTTGATTTATCTTTTTACGGATACTCCGTGGATACGTATCCAACGCGTATCCATGCGTATCCGATACAGGATACGTCCCTATCTTGGAGTATCAGGGTAACAGAGATGGACTTAAAAAAATATCAGAAAACATGGACCAAAAGAAAAGGAAAAGACAGCACTAGAAGGCACCATATGGCAGATGACAGGGTTTTCTTCACATGATCCAGTATTCCAGTTGGGCCATGGGAACCAAATTTATCTGAATTATTGACTTGGTAGATGCAAAAATTTTAAACCAGAAGGATAAATAACACATTATACTGCTTGCAAGCAGCAGCAGCAACAACAACAACAACATAGCCTTTTGTCCCAAGCAAGTTGGGGTAGGCTAGAGATGAAACCCAAAAGAGACGAGAAACAGGGAGACATTATACTGCTTGCAAGCATTCTCCAGATTTTCTACAATGTAAGACACATGATAGAACAATTATTAAATGCTTACAAGTGGGAGCATCAATATCCATACTGCAGATATATCAATTGCAAACCCATTGAATCATGAGATTCCCTTTCCACAAAAAGTTCTTGCTGCATGGTTTCATTATAGATAGTGTAACCATGTTATCAACATTCAATATATATTAAAACTATATATTGCAATGGGAGATGTTCAAAGTTGTACTAACTACCGTGGGATTAAGTTGATGAGTCATACGATGAAGCTCTGGGAGAGGGTTATCGAGCATCGCCTAAGGAGAGTGACACATGTGACCCAAAATCAGTTTGGGTTCATGCCTGGTAGGTCGACCATGGAGGCGATTTTCTTATTACGACAATTGATGGAGAGATATAGGGAGCAGAAGGACTTGCACATGGTCTTTATTGACCTCGAGAAGGCATATGACAAAGTACCGAGAAATGTCATGTGGTGGGCCTTGGAAAAGCACAAAGTCCCAACTAAGCACATTACCCTCATCAAGGATATGTACAGGGATGTGGTGACGTTTGTCCGAACATGTGATGGCGACACCAGTGACTTTCCAATTAAAATAGGACTGCATCAGGGGTCAGCTTTGAGCCCTTATTTATTTGCTTTGGTGATGGATGAGGTCACAAGGAACATACAAGGTGATATCCCTTGGTGTATGCTCTTTGCTGATGATGTGGTGCTAGTTGACGACACTAGGGAAGGGGTTAATAGGAAGTTAGAACTATGGAGGCACACGTTAGAGTCGAAAGGGTTCAGACTTAGTATGACTAAGACCGAGTACATGAGGTGCGATTTCAGCGCGACTAGGCACGAGGAGGGAGACGTTAGCCTCGATGGGCAAGTGGTGGCCAAGAAGGATACTTTTCGGTATTTAGGGTCGATGCTACAAAAGGATGGAGACATTGATGAAGATGTAAGGCATAGAATTTCAGCCGGCTGGTGGAAATGGTGTCAAGCTTCTGGCGTTCTCTGTGACAAAAGGGTGCCTCAGAAGCTGAAAGGTAAGTTCTATAGGACGGCGATTCGTCCGGCGATGTTATACGGTGCCGAGTGTTGGCCTACAAAAAGGCGACATGTCCAGCAATTGAGTGTAGCAGAGATGCGTATGTTGCGTTGGTGTTGTGGGCACACAAGGAGGGATAGAGTCCGGAACGACGATATTCGGGATAGGGTTGGGGTGGCACCAATTGAGGAGAAATTGATTCAACATCGGTTGAGATGGTTTGGACATGTCCAACGGAGGCCTCCTGAGGCGCCGGTGCGTAGTGGAGTTCTAAAGCGGGCCGATAATGTAAAGAGCGGTAGAGGTAAACTAACTTGGGACGAGTCCGTTAAGAGAGATCTTAAGGAGTGGAATATCTCCAAGGATTTAGCTATGGACAGGAGCGCTTGGAGATTGGCAATCAACGTGCCTGAACCGTGACCTCTTTTTGTCTTGTGCCTTTTATGTCCCTTTATGTGTCTCCATGTTTCTCGTCTCCTTTGGGTTTCATCTCTAGCCTACCCCAACTTGCTTGGGACAAAAGGCTATGTTGTTGTTGTTGTTGTTGTTGTATTGCAATATATAGTTAAGCATACTTGCAATACTATTTTTAGCCTATATGATTCATAGCCAGCCCAATGCACCACAAATCTGCAGCATGAAGCACCCCATGAGACTAGCTAGTTCTAAGATAGGTAGAGGACAGAAGTATGCCATGAGAAACAGTTCTTGCACTTTCAGTTTTAACAAGAAGACCCACCCCCCGCCCCCCCCCCCCCCCCCCCCCCCCCCCCCCCCCCACACACACACACACAAAAAAATGCTAGTTATTACTTACTAGAGCCAGAATTGTCCATGAACTGGTAAACGTCCTAGTCTCCTAGTTCATTGGTTCAACGGTTAGGCCATCTTCATCAAAAAATGACACTTGGAAAAAGGCGGTAAAATGCATGACTTCAATTTTTTGTGCAAGAATTTCCTATGAAGGAATAAGACAACCATGCTCCATGGTTACTGGGGTGAGGATGTGCATCGCTCCGCCCCTAACATCGTAGATTCAAATCATAGGTTCTACAACAGTTATAGATGAAGGGAGGTTCCAAGGGTCCAGCTAGATGGCTGACTGCTCAAAATCATCTGGTTCAACAAATATATTTTCCTGTGCAAAGAAGCTAACATGCACATACAAGATTAGGTAGAAGATAAGGAGAAAACAGAAAACAAGCAGAACCTAAAGAAGTTTAATTGCACTTGAATGATTCCCAAAAGTATAAGGTTGAGATGAGTATTCTTGAAAATCTATGACTAAGGTCCCAGCAACTCATGAAATAAACATTCTCATGCTGTCACTGAAGCAGATCTACATCTACTATACATAGAAACAGGTCTAAATGGAGACAATCAGGTCATTTCGCATTCTCTGACACAGGAATACTTTCACAAGACCCAATACATAGAAGGAGTAACAGTACTGTATTCACATTGTGGAGAGAGGACTTGCTGTCTAGTTTCAAACTTGTTTGGTAAGAAAAACAAGGGATAGTACTATACATACTCAACTTAATACCATCACTGAAATGATCAACACAGCAATTTGACATCTGGGAAACTTCTAGTCCTACAAAATTCGCACCACCTTATAAAACCAAATGCTACCAGAGAATGATCTACAATTCATAAAGATATCGTTGACCTACTCAACCTAACAATCTTATCAATACGATCAGCCACCGTGCAACATCAGTGAAAACATGCACAAAAGAGCAGGTCCATTTCAACTCAACTCAGAGTGCAGTAAGCTAACAACACAAAACTCTGCGGACAATCCTCGAGTGAACCATCCAACCTATCCTTCTTAGATAGGGGACTTACATGCCGGACGCCAAAACACAACATTTCCCTAATCGCTACTAACCCTACCCAGCAATCCCCATTCGCTCAATCTTTTCAGCCGCTCAGGACAGACGAAATCCCCTCTGCGTCCGCAGTGCTCTGCTAATCGATGGACACGGGTGGGTGATTTTAGAGGAGGACGGGGTGTGCCAGAGGGGCGGCGTCACTTACTCTGCTCGTGGAAGAAGTACTTGCCCTGCAGGCGGCAGCCGAGGCGGTCGAGGGCCTGGCCGGTCTCCCGGATCCAGAACCCCACCGCGTACATCGCCTTTCCCAGACCCGCCATCTCCCCGGGCGGCGGCGGCGGCGGCTGAAAACGCGAGCGGCGGAGGCGAAGCGATGCGAATGCGCTCGTACCCTTGGAGATCTCAAGAGAAGGAGGGGAGCCGGGGGGAGGGAAGGGGATGGAGAGGAACGGAGGCTGGGCACTGGACCTGCTGTGCTGGGGTTTGCTCGGTGGTCGGAGAACTTTATCCTTTTACCCCCTTGGCAGAGAGTGAATTCAGAAATGTGTGATGTCGAAACGAGAAGGGGAATCGTGGTTTTTTTCAACTAGGTGTGCGCTGAGTTTCCCATTTCACAAAAACAAAAAAATGGATTTTGGTCTATTATATTATAAAATGGAACTAAACACCATGTAAATTTTTTGGTAAAAAGGTATTCATTCTCCATTTTGGATTTTGGTCTCAAGAGGAAAAAAAAACTAAAAAGCCAAAAAGCTAAAAAGCTCTTACCCACCTTATGAAAAATTTGACATTTTTTATGGAACTAAACGCACCTATAAAAATTTTGGCATTTTGCATTTTATCGTTCCAAAATAGTTGGTATTTTGCATTTTACATTCCATGGGGAAGTAAACACAGTCTATATCTTTTTTTTACACCCTAAAGAAACATTTTCAAAAAAAAACTAAAGCGGCACGCTGCAATTGAGGTCTCAACGAGGCTTGTGGCAGAGCTTCGTTGCTTAGATTATCAGCTCTGGCTCCTTGCTTCTTTGAAGCAATTCTAGTTGATTTTGGGAGCGAATGAGAACTGATTTCAGAGTGAGTTTGATGGAGATTGAATAGGGAGTGATGAATAGCAGGCTTTTTTATCTCACAGATTCTAGTTTAAATAAATAAATGATTCTTGTCTCTCACTCTCGTAAGTAGTTTTATCGTTTGGATAAGAATGAATGATTCTCGAAGAGAATCCGCTTTGAGGAGCTTTGCCAAATAGCCCCTATGGCGCCATATTTAGGGATGACTATGGCAAGGGTGGGAGGCATGATCATTAGAGCCAAGGCCGCTAGGAGGCTATGAGCATATATGTATGTAGCAAATATAGATAAGAATGGTTCATTAGGATTGGAGTCTTTGGGACCGTTTGGAAGAGTTCCAGTTCTAGCTTTTCCAAAGATAATCACTCCTAACTAGCAGGTCTTTACGTGCAAGGTGGAGTTTTTTCCCAAGTGCAAAAGATTTGAAGGTGAGTTTGAGAGTTGTTAATGTTTTTTCCATTCTTTCCAAAAATCATAAATTGGAAAGGATTATTGGATACTCTTGGTGATACTCTAAGCAAGTTATTAATAAGTTAATAATGAAACTAACTAATTAGTGGACGGCAAATTAAACTTTTGTCGGACTCTGATTGATTCTAAAATTGCTACTGCGAGTTTCAAAAAAAATTGCTACTGCATACGAGGAAAGGGACACATACAATGCTAAAGAAAACAAATGGTTCAACATTACCATGTTTTATTCACTCCCAAATGGTAATGACGAGATCTACGTTTTGTTGTAGTATTATGACTAGATATGAATTTATTACATATTCTCTCTACTCATATTCGTCATGTCCCCTATATGATTGTGGATTTGAAATGACATTATATTGTTTTATTTGTAGTGAAAACATAATGTTTTGGATTATTAGTATATATGAAAATGAATATAGAGTATTTATAGTGTGTACATGCACAATTCTACCTACATATTATCTCCTTCCCAAAATAGTTCGCTTTAGGGTGTGTTTAGTTCCCCATTTCACCTAAAATTTTTTGGGTTTTCGTCCATCAATTTTGCAAAATGGAACTAAACACCATGCAAAACTTTTAGCCAAAAGGTATCCATTCTCTATTTTGGATTTTGGGCTCAAAAGACAAAAAAAAAAGCCAAAAAACCTTTACCCACCCTATGAAAATTTTGACATTTTGGATGAAACTAAACGCACCCATGAATTTTTTGGCAGTTTGCATTTTATCATTCCAAAGTAGTTGACATTTTGCATTTTGCATTCTATGAAAATTTTGGCAGTGTGCATTTTATCATTCCAAAGTAGTTGGCATTTTGCATTGCATGGGGAATGACATTTTGCATTTTGCATTTCATGGGGAACATGCCAACTACTTTGGAATGATAAAATGCAAACTGCCAAAATTTTCATGGGTGTGTTTAGTTCCATCCAAAATACCAAATTTTTCATGGGGTGGGTAAGGGCTTTTGGCTTTTTGATTTTTTTTTTTTTGCCTCTTGAGGCCAAAATCCAAAATGGAGAATGAATACCTTTTTGCCAAAAATTTTGCATGGTGTTTAGTTCCATTCTGCAAAAATGATGGGCTAAAACCCAAAATTTTTGGGTGAAATAGGGAACTAAACAACACACAGTATGTTCTAAAATAGTACTGTAGCGAATTAGAGAGTAAATGGAAGAGAATGAAACTCACAGCAGATAACCAAATTCCAATCAAATCCGTATTTGCAGGCCTCAAGCCCACTGCTCGCTCAAGAAAGTTTATGGGCCTCAACAGTCATTACTCTCCTGTCTTCTTCTCCAACTCCGTCGATCCGCCGCCTCCTCCCCCTCCAGTCCCGTCCCGTCGCACTTCCTCGATCTCCTCCACTCCACTTCAGCGCCACCGCCCACCCCCACAATGGCGTCTCCTCGCCGCCGCTCCCTCCCACTGCGCTTCCTCATCTTCATCCCTGTCCCTCTCTTCCTTGTCCTCCTCCTCTTCCACCGCTCCTCTCATCCTACCGCCCCGCTCCTCCACAGTGCCGGCTCTGGCTCCGGCCCCAGCCCCGATCCCAGCCGCTTCTCCCTCCTCATCAAGCTCCTCGCCTACGACCGGCCGGCCGCGTTTCGCCGCTGCCTCCGCTCCCTCGCCGCCGCTGACTACGACGGGGACCGTGTCGCGCTCCACGTCCTCCTGGACCACCGCACGACCAACTCCTCGGTGACCCCTCTCGCCGCGTCGCACGAGATCCTTGACTTCGTCGACGCGTTCCCGTGGCCGCACGGCGAGAAGCGCGTGCACTACCGCGCCGCCAACGCGGGGCTCCAGGCGCAGTGGATCGAGGCGTGGTGGCCCGGCTCCGACGACGAGTTCGCCTTCGTCGTCGAGGACGACCTCCAGGTCTCGCCGCTCTACTACAGGTTCCTGAAGCGGGTGGTCATGAGGTACTACTACGACCGTGAGAACTACAGCCCCTACGTGTTCGGCGCGTCGCTGCAGCGCCCTCGGTTCGTCGCAGGTGAGAGCTTATTTAATAGGGTATAACACTGCACTGCGTCACGAATGCTTGTTTAGTCTCATCCCTTGGTTACGAAGAAAGGGTGCGGAATACAGACTATTATTCGTAAATGGGACCTGGCATGGTTATTATCTGTTTTTTTCCTGTAGTTCGTTGAGATGAAGCTGCTATCAAGCATCATAGCTAGTTCTTTTTGTTTGCCTTATCACATCTGTGATATGTGTCCTATTCATTGGGATTAGTTAGAAGATTGACTCTGTTTTGTGTTGTCATGCCAGATTGAGGAGTTTGTGTGTTTATAGTGGATCTCTGTGCTTATAATTTATTAAGTTAATTATCATTTTTGCATAAGATCTTCTGTCACTGGAACTTCGAACACAATCTGAAACACAAATACACAATTAAGTAGGGTAGGTTAAAATACGCTGATACCATGCCATGGTGCTCTAGTCTAATCTCTGGTGCTATTTTGTCTCTCAGTTAAAATGATGGAGATTCACAACTTAAGAGTTTCTCGTGAGCAGGATTTATGCATTTGATTTCCTTGGGGCAAAGTTGTTTGACTTGTTTTGACTTTTGGTTGTCTGCAGCCTGAGTGTCATCATATCATATTACTATAATTGGTTAGTAAAGAGTGATCGTGGCTCATGGATGCATTTTTGTAGCTTTGCTGGTTATTGTCCATTTTAGGATAATGGATAATGCGCTCTGTTTCTGCACTTCAATGTCCAGGAAGCCTTACTGACATGGTCTAAGTTTCTAATACAAAAAATGGTCCCCATGGAAAATATTGTCTGCCTAGAATCTAGGAATGGCCACCTGGTTTCTTCAGTTAGATTGGTTCGGTTTATTCCTATGTTTAAGCTTCGGTTTCTGAGAAATGGCAACCGAAATAACCAAGCTGAATAGAAACTGAACCTCATTGACCAATGTTAGTCGGTTCAGCTAATTCAGTTTCTTGGTAAACCAATTGGCATCGCCTCAGCACACAGCAGGGCGGCACAAACACAGCACTGCAACAGCTACTGACCTCATGAACTTTTCAATTTGATTCAAGGAAACAGTAAAGGTAAGGTAGTAAGGCACCTTCTTAGTGGAAGAAGTGCAGCTTGAATTAGCATAAGCACCATCAAACCATTTTACATTTCACTAAGCATAAATTATCTTGGCAAGAAAAAGAATCCAAGAGGCAATACTGGCGTTGAGTTGCTGAGCCCACGTCTGTCTTCATTTCTTCTGCATTTTTGCCTGCGTGAAAGATTGGCAGTTTGCTTTCTTGGCATTGAGTAATTGGCTGGCTGCAGGCTGGTGGGTAGCTGGTACTGTGAGCAAGGGGTGAAGGTGGCGGTGTGGACAGGGCGGAGCTGGGCAACCGTAAGGCCGTGGTCTTCTCCACGACAGGGATGTATTAGTGGGATCTATGACTGCTGTAAATAGTGATTTCCCATTGCATTACAAAAAATCATCGGGATCAGCTGGCCGTACTTAGTAGCTCGGGCTCTGCCCCTTGGTATGGAAGAGGAGCGAGGATAGTGGCAGGTGGTGTGATGTGGGACTGTGATAGGCAGTCAGATATGGAAGATCTGTGGGATTTCTGCAGTAGCGAGTCTATGGGGGATTCAGGTGTTCTCACTCAGCTCTGCCTTTTGCACCATATGTATTAATTGAATTGTTGGGGCACTTGATTGATCGAATACAATGTATGTTCAGAACTGATCAGCTTCTTCAGCCTATGGAAACATAGACCTAAACTGAACAAATCACATTTCAAAACCGCACTTAGCAACAAAAATTGAGCAAACCAAGAAATTTAGGTACTTCCTCAACGTTTTTTGGTTTGGTTTTTGGGTTGTCTGTTCCAACTAGAAGCTGTGATTTCATGTTTGCCACAATGTAAACCTTTGTTTGGATTGAAAATTGCTGGTCTATGCGATTGCTTGAGAATGGTCAATGGTGTGAGTTGGTGAAATTAATGTTTGTTGCCTTTATGTTGTGTCATAATGCATTATAAGAATGCATATTTTTTTTCCTTGAATGGCGCAGGAGAGCTGCATGTTATTTTATTAATTAAGAAGAAAAAGTATGGCATCTAAAACCTCACCACATGAAGCACACATAAGAACCCACACCCAAACTACACAGCAACAACAACAACAAAACTTGCCACACAAATACAAAAAAAACATGAATAAAGGTTCTAAGTGTTCCTCTGTAATTGACATGATCCTTGGTAATAAACGAGTAAAGGTTGTAGCTACTGTTGGTACTTGTACAGGTTCATTAACCCCCTAGAGGTATGCTTCTCATGTTGGCAAATTGTTTAAGAAAATTGACCAGCGAAGAGATATGATAAAAGTCTATCTATCATATATTCATGTCAAATCTGTAAATAGAGTGAAATGGTAGCAACTGAATCTGCTGCTGACAAAATTAAATTAAATACATAAAAAATATTTGTTGTCTAATTCAATCTGATGCTAACATCTCACATAACATCATATTGAAGCATTATAACTTAGGTAGTGATCAAAATGCTGTACCAGCAGCATTTCTGTCCTTTAACATGTAACATTTATGTTACTTGTAGAAATCAATATGTAGAATTTTGATTGTCTTCAATTGTCACTATGGTTTTTTCCCCTTTTATTTGTATATACGGGATGAGCCATGCAGGCTGATAATGAAGATGTAATTAGCAAGTAACCTTTGATCTAAGTAGAAGATAATTTAGTGTTATATGGGTGGTGGTAATCTTGTATCAATTTGAACTGTTACATGTTCATTATGTATGATCCATTTTTTGAATTATTGTGCAGTTTGAGTAAGTGGTGTTATGTTAGATGTCATGTTTGGTCTACCTCATAACAATGTTTTCAATCCCCATCAACTACTTTGGATACCATTTGGATAATGGCAGTTCAGTCTGTAACATTATAGCATAATTTGTTTGTGGTCCAAAACTAAAACTAGACACATGAACAACCCCTGGGCAGACCATTCTACAGTTGAATTAAATAATGTACAGGACCAGGATTTGACTAAAACATAGTCCCACACCTAGAGACTGACAGACAGTGCTCCCAGGTCCAGGGTTGAGTAGCCCTGGTAAAATGGGGTGAATCGTGTCTAGTCAAACACTCCATTTGATGATATAGGCCCATGATAGCCCATGGTTTTATTTTACGCTAATATGGTGTACAACTACCAAATATACAAAAGGTATTCTAGATTCTGCATATATCAGTATTATTCAAGTATCTTGCTTATCTATGATCTAATTAGATTGTCACAACCATTAGTTTTGTTTGCTCATATTTGCTTAGTCTCTGTTTTGAATGCTGTACAATTGGAGGTTTGCCCTTACAATCATGCAATGCCATATAGTGAGGGCACAGAAAAATTTTTAGGTGCTATAGAATACAATCACTTGAACTCAGAGGGGAATTCGTGGCAGCTATTCTTTTTTTGGCAGTAAATTGTATGCTTATCATTTTTATAATCAAATTTTGGTAACTCTAGTATAAATTTTCCTCTTGGTATGGTTTTGTTTTGTTTGTTTTTGCATTCTTTGGTCTTTGAGACTAATTGTTTTTCTGTTTCCACTCCAAAGAAAATGCATGTTGGTGATTCTTACAGTATATACCCTTTTTGAACGCAGTTACAGTATATACACACTCCTTACTCCTAATATGATTGCAGCAAGTGCTGGCAGTTTTGCAATGCCTCTGTTAACCAGTTGATCTTGAACTACATAGGTAAACATGGAAACAGGATACAGCTGGATAGTGAGACTCGGCTTTTCTTGTATCAGATGGTAGGCACGTGGGGTCAACTGCTCTTTCCAAAACCATGGAAAGAATTTCGATTATGGTATGATGACCACAAAGCCAAAGGACTCAAACCTATTCTCCAAGGCATGGTAAACTTTCTTTTTCTTACTTAATGTCTGTCTGCTTCTTCAGTTCCTGTGTTAATGGAATTTATGTACCTCATTTCTTATTTATAGCATTTTCTTCCTATGATGATATATGTTCATATTCTATCAATATTTGTTAGCTTTACTGATACTGTTATTTCACTCCTAACATTGCAGAAAACTACAGGATGGTACAAGAAGATGGGTGAGAGAATATGGACTCCTTGGTTCATTAAATTTGTCCACTCACGTGGATACTTCAATATCTACACAAACTTCCTGAAGGAAAGGGCCCTCAGCATCTCTCATAGGGATGCAGGTGTGAACTACGGGAAAAGTGTTGGGCCAGATTCTACTTTGTTGGATGGGAAGAATCTTGATTTCAATTTATGGGAATTGCAGCCTCTAAAGAAGCTAAAGTGGTATGATTTCTGCTTCAATGAAGCTCTTCCAGGAAGAATTATTAGAAAAAATAGTGAACTTGGTTCTGTGCTCAAATCCGTGCAATTAAAAAGTACTGTTGTTCTTGTGACTCTGTACTCAATAGAAGAGAGATTTGCAAGAAACTTGATTTGCCATCTTGACAAGGCAGGCATGAAGAACTCTATTTTCCTTGGTGACAATTCAGAGTTTCTGGATGACCTTGCTCATAGAGGATATCCTGTCATTGATGGTATGAAATTTCTTCAGAGCATCAAATTGAGTAGTTTGCAGGGCTCTGATGATTTTGTTAAGGAAACATTGGTTAAATCTTATGTGATAAAAGCTTGCTTGGACCTGGGGTACAATCTATGGCTACTAAATGGAAATATGATTTCACTTGGCAATAAGTTGATCGAACCATCAGATCAGTCTGTTGACTTCTTTACTGCAGATGAAGGTTTGATGTTTATAAGGAGCTCGCTAGACTTGAAAAACAAATGGAATGAACTAACTATGTCAAGAGTGAAAGCGATGTGTACATCTACTGAATTTTCTGTTTCCATCAAACAGAAGAGTTTTGTCCATATGCTAACTGAAGTGCTGGCGAGCAGTGCTGGTGTTAGGCTGGGAAAACTGGATGAGGCTATCAGAGTTATTGAATTAGGGCCTAACACCTCAAACAGATCAATAGCAGAAGACCAAAGTAATGTGCTTTTCTGGTCTCACAGTAGGGCTTCAAATTCAGTTCAAAAGCAACTTGAGAATATGGACTTATGGTTGGTTGACTCAGATTTGTCTTGTAGTGCTGTTGTTTGTCACCAAAAGCAGAAGTAGCCAGGTTGTTTTGGTACATTGCTTTTGCTTCCCTGAGAAAACATTGGTGCCATCATAGGGATCCATGGTAACCGGCTAAGTGGCACTTTTATATACTTTCCAAAATCATATGATGACATATCTTTGGATGCATGAGGGGGATCAGCTATTGTTTGATCTATATTATGCGATGAAGCTGTTCGATCAAATGTCTGTTTCTGATTCCAGTTGGTTATGGAACCGCAGATGACCATTTTGGAGTTCTGCTTCTGCCATGAATTTTGTGCTGAACACAGCTATAGTTTTGAAGTTCTGAATACTTGGATCCTTTTCTGGTTTGGTGAGGGCTAACAAAGTCTTCAATTAGCTAACCTGCTAATTCAACTCACAGGAGCAGTTTTGAATATTAATCCTGCTACATACCATGTTGATAGCAATGCCCCAACTACAATCCTGTGGACACTCAATCATGGGAGGCTGAAACCGGTATGGTTCCTTTTTGTTCAATGTACGAAGTACTCATTGGTCTGTACTCTAATTCTGTAGCAAAGCAGTGTTGTACTCTAATTCTGTATCTGAAGAAAAATCCGGCAGATGCGGTTGGTGCGCGCACATTTTCACTGGCAGAAGCAACGTCTGCAGGATAAAGAGAGAAGGAAACCCAGCTGGAAAGTGGTTCGTCAATTTTGACAGATCCATCATAGAACCTAGAGACAATTCTGCAGCAGCAACTAGCAAGTGTGTGCCGAAGAGATTTCCCAACCAGAGTTGACGCTCAAAGTTTTCTTAGCAGCGCGATTTCCTCCCACCTGAACAAGGTGTGTGGCATCATCTGTCGCTGTATTTCCAACTTGGAACACAAGCAAGGATGTACTAGCTGCGACAGAACGGTCCGCCGGAAAATGACATGCGGGTTGTCCCGGATGCGCCGTCGCCGTTGCACCTTCGCATATGACGACGTGACAATATGCATCGTTTCAGGTTGGGATGCCAGCGTTGTGAGCGTGATATCTGCTCTGCAGGGCGGCCTGCCATTTTTCCGTGAAGGAGAAGGACTGGGGGCCTGGAGTTGCAGGCAGCAGTTCAATCACGTTGTTAAGTGACCAATCCTTGAATAAGATCATGTTAGGTACTATAGCAAGTCTCAAAGTCTCGCCACACGCGATTAGCAAGCAGGCTCTACTAGAGATGGCAACAGGTACCTGAAACCCGAGTACCCGATGGGTATTACCCGATAAAGAGGCGGGTATGGGATGAATTTTCTACTCGTGGATACGTTATTGGGTAAAATCCTATACCCATCGGGTATGACGGGTACGGGTGCGGGTGTATACGACCCATACTCGTATACCCGCGGGTAAGACATACCTGCAAAAATAACTAGCCAACCTTAGTTATTTTATCGCATATAAGTCATAAATTTGGCCTATCGAGACATCCACTATATTTCTAGTAAATTGTCTTTGTTGTAATGATGTTAATAATGTTTGTTAGCATGTTTGTAACTTATTGGAAGCTTAGAATGATTTTATTTTTGCATGTGACTATTTAATATTTTTAGATAATTTTCGGGTATGCTATCGGGTACGGGTTACCCGTTGGGTGATAATTACCCCGCGGGTACGGGTATGGAACTATTTTTTATCTGCATGCGGGTACGGGTAACTCGACGGGTAAAATTTTGCGGGTATGGGTACGGGTGGGCACTACCCGTTGGGTACGTATCCGTTGCCATCTTGAGGCTCTACTGCGCTAGGGACATGTGCTTCGCCCACCCAGCGCATTCGGATCCCAGGTCTCCATTGGAGCGTTGCTGAGATAGGTTTTCCTCAGGGACTGTTTAACAGATTATTAGGACCATTAAGAACCAACCGACGATGCTTTCTGATGCTTGATCTTATACATTAATTAAATGCTAAAGTGCCCGCCCTTATGCAACGCCGGCATCACTGATCGATGCCGTACGTTGCACTGAACCCTTACTTTCTCCATCTCCACTGCATTTGGCCGAAGCAGAACCCTTTGGGAACAACTTGTAACACAGTTTCTTTTCTCCACTCCGACGAGAGGAAAAAAAAAAAGAGGTTTCGGCGTCAGCGTCACCCCGTGAAAGAGGACAAGGCAACTAATTAGGTGCACCAAACGATGTGATCAGCAGGCGAGAACGTCTCCCATCTGCGAGCCATTAATCACCCCACCACCTTATTACTTATTACGTACTGTACTAGATTAGATTAGATTAGATCAGGATGGAGATGCGGTGCGCCTGCGCTGTCGCAGGCACAGAGTAGAGACGGGAGGACGGGAACGGCCGTGGCCAGAGAGAGTAGAGTAGGGCCAGAGAGGAGAGTAGAGTAGAGTAGAGTAGACCAATCGGCTGCGGCTGGTCCTTGGACTGTTGTCGCACACCACACAGCAACGGGTACAGGTGTACAAGTACAACCGAGCACCATGTGCCGTGTGATGTGAGCGGTTGAACGCCTGCCTATCATTCATCCGATTCCGATCCCATCTCTAGCGCCAGATGTGTACGAGCTCTGGAATCTGGATCAACACCGTCGACGAAAACCGGCGCAGAATCGCACTGGTCGACTCTTGCTCGTGCAACGGTGACAACCGATTCCATTCCTCGCTTCACAGGTCGAAACGCACCACTGTTGGTTGGGAGGATATCGCTTCGCTAAAAAGATAAGCAGAAAAGTACTGTTCGCTAATGTATTCTAAGAAAAAAAAAGACGATTCCTACGCTAAAAAAGTACGTGGGAAGTCCGTGGCGAAATATCAAAGCTACTGGTTTCGTCGGCAGGCAGAGGCAGGCTGCGCCGGGCCTTTTCCTTTTGGCTGTCCAGTCAGAAGAGAGACGGCAACGCCAACGTGATGGCAGGTTGGTGAATCGACCCTGTCAAGCCGAAGCATGCCGCATTTAGCCATCGAGCGATGGTGCGACGCTGAATTGCCGGGGCGGTGAGTGGCTAAGGCGCACTGCACTGTTGTCAGCATCCGGCGCCGACCGCAGCGCCTGGACGTACGTGAGAGCCTTGCCGTTTTGGCATCCCATGCCATGATTAAGCGTATCAATCACATGCGTTGATGCGTGGCAGTGGCAGGAGTGCACGACGCTCCAACGGAGTGGGGCTGGCTTTCGGCCTTGCTTAGATACCCAAATTCACCCTCAAATTTTACTATGCAAAAAAAAGATTCTCCATCACATTAAAATGTCGGCACATATATGGAGTACTAAATGTAGATGAAATCAAAGACTAATTACACAGTTTTATTGTACTTTGCGAGACGAATATTTTAAGCCTAATTAATTAATATTTAGACAATTATTAATAAATAAAAACAAAATGCTACAGTAAATCTGCACATTGCCGACGGCGCCGATTCGGCCGATCTAAACAAGGCCTTCGTTCTATGCGCTCTGGCAGTACCTAAGCTAGTACCTAGCATACACGCGTACCGATCAGTGTCCGTCGAGGTCTCGATGATTTTATTACTGCCGTGGCGTCCCACTGGTCCCATACGCATCCACTGCTCGACGCAACGACACTGCACCGCATTGCCATATCCCTTACCGGCGGGCCGCCGTGCGGCGGCAAGCAGACGCCATGGTGAGCGAGCATTCATTCACAGCGGAACATGGCAGTGGTACGATATACAGTATATACCAACAGAAAACGCATCAACGCTTAGCAGGGCACATACACACATTACGGTACACCGAGTAGCTGCCGCACGGCGCCAACCGGGGCACTGTGGCTGCTGGCCCTCGGTGTGCTGTTTCGCATGTGACCCGCTCGTGGACTGGATTGGCGCTGCTCATCATGGGAACCATTTTTTTCGCCCCTCTCGTCACTCACGGGTCTCGCTGGTGTTGCCACATGCGCGCAGAACAGAAAGATTGCAGGCAGGCCTTGATCGGGTCAGAAGTGAAGAACTGGAGATGCGCGATGGACTCAACAGCACGCAAAGGCGATCCACGTTCGGGGTGTGTTCACTCGGTGAAAGGTGGACGAAAAGTTACTGTAACACCTTTCGTTGTTATTTGACAGAAATTGTCTAATCATGGACTAACTAGGCTCAAAAGATTCGTCTCGACATTTACAGACAAACTATGCAATTAGTTATCTTTTTTACCTACATTTAATGCTTCATGCATGCGTCCAAAGATTCGATGTGATGGGTGAAAGAGGAAATATTTTGGGTTTGCATGGGAAGTGAACACACCCTCGGTTCCACGGGTTTGAGACGAGGCGGACCGGGCGGTTGGGGCCAGCGACACTTGGACAGAGCCAGCGGGGATGGCCTGTGAGGCTATCCACACTCTTCTCTTTGTATTCTAAATTCATCCTCTAAAAGAAATATTATGTCTTGGTCATCGAGATTCTCTCCTCTATATCACTTTCTCCCGCACTCATCCATCCTCTATATTTCTACTCTATATGAAGTGAGACCCACGCATCATTCTCTCTCTCCACTTTTTCCCCACCCGGCTGCTGCGTCCCTCCTTCCCCCCACCGGCGGGACCCACGAGGGCGGTAGCGGAAGTCTGGTACCCCTGGAAATTTGGCGGACGGAGGCTACGATAGCGGACGCGCTATAACCATAGCGTAGCCAGCTGCGGCGGTTCATCCGCTGAAACAATCCTGGAGTCTGATGCCTGTGACTGTTGAGTGGCTGTGAGCGTGAGTGAGCTCGGTACTGGCTGTTGTGATCTACTACGCATATGGATGGGGGACTGACGAGAATAACCTCACATTCCTGATCTCGATCTGCCGGGTGCCATCCTGGTCTCACGGAGTCATGGCTCACCTCACCCTCGTGCACACTGCACAGCACAACGCTGCATCGTGGATGGGACTGTGGTCTGTGGACCTACAATGATTGAGCCTTGTTGAGCGAATCCTCTGGCTATCCGTACTCATCAACTTCTATTTCCATACTTTATGCATCTTGGTTATTAAGATTTTCTCTTCTATACACGTTTCTTCTGCACTCATCATCCTCTATATCTCATACTTTATACACTAAAAGTGGTCCAACTTGTCATCTTCTATAAATTTTATCTAAATATATTCATGTGAGATCTTGTTTTGAAGTATTTATTGTAATGAATTTAATGGTGCAATCGGAATTTAATTTGGTTTTTTGTTTGTGAGTTATAATATTTTTAGTTAAGAAAAAAAGTGGGGCCCGCACTGATTCAATCCTGCACATGGGGTTGCTGTCCTTTTCTTTTTGATCCGACCAGTGGTCAGGCGCGTGCGGTCGCTGCTGCCTTCACTAGTGGGCGCTGTCAACTGCTACAATTGCTCGTGGTGGGTCCGCCGGCGTCCTTACCGCACCTCCGGTATCACGCTAGAAATAGAGGACATCCCGCGCGTAGCGTTTGGGTTACCGTACCCGGTACAAGGGATTTTCACGCTATATTATCCTCGCTGGCTCCATAGCGGATAGAATCCCGTCCCCACTGCGGTCGGTCTTAACCTGCCGGTGCCCAGTTACAAGTTATACAACCGCTCGGGCACGGTCAGTATGCCAGCCGCTCTGCTGCGCCCTGCGTTACTACTACAGTGCTAGGTACGCGCGCATCACTCTTCCTAGTAACCCAAGTTTAAACAGGCCAAATCAGCATCCCTTTAATTAGATCATGTTTGCATCCAAGCACCTAATAATTAGGTCTCTTAATTTAAGGGAATCCGGCTAATAGTTTAGCTAATTATTAGCTCAACTAACAGCTAGTTGGGTCAAACCAGCTAATAACAGTAAATAGTTAGCTAGTTAATATTAGCTACGAGCTATTAGAGCAACTCCAAAAGACTCTCTATATTGTTCATAAAGGCTAGGAATAGAGATTTTGGTGAAAAACTATCATCCAACAGCTTGTCTAGATGGTTATCCAAATATAGTCATCTTCTATTCCGGTTTTTCGCTAGTAAAAAATAGAATACGAGAATGACTCTCTAGAGTGTGCACGAGATATAGAAAAAATATTGGAGAGTAAAAAGATATAGAAAACAATTTTTATACAAATGACTCTCCAAATAATGATTTACCGAGTGAGATTTAGATAGACTCTTAGAGATGCTCTTAGCTAGCTAATATTAACTATGAGCTATTAGCTAGCTAACGGGTCTAAACAGAACCTTTAATCCCCTATTCGTTCAGTCCCATGGCATTGTGCTGTTCATCAAGTTGATAGTCAATGTTCGCTTGTCTTGTAAGCCATACTTTTTCAGCTAATAAACAGTATTTTTTTCTCATAATAAATTAGCGAACAGTACTTTTAGTTATGACTTTTCAGCCAAACGAACAAGGGCGTGTTTAGATGTGAAAATTTTTGGGAAAAAGTTCCTATAGCACTTTTCGTTGTTATTTGGCAAAATTTGTCTAACCATGGACTAACTAGGCTCAAAAGATTCGTTTCGACATTTACAAACAAATTGTGCAATTAGTTATTTTTTTACCTACATTTAATGCTCCATGCATACGTCTAAAGATTCAATGTGACAGTTACTATGCAAAAATTTTTACCTCTTTTTGGGCATCTAAACACGGCCCAAGTTGAAAGAATTTAGCTAGCACAGGAAAATGAAGCAATCAAAATTAGGGGTGTTTGGTTGGAGGAGTTAAATTTTAACAAACATTGTAGCACTTTCGTCTTATTTGACAAAAAGTTTCCAATCTTGGACTAATTAGGCTTAATAGATTTGTCTCGTAAATTACTCCTAATCTGTGCCGACATACATGCAATTAGTCTCTATTTAGTACTCCATGCATTTGAGGGAACATTGATGTGATGAGAGTTAAACTTTAACATACATAAACCAAACGGGGCCTTAATGTTTTTTACCCTGTCAAGCAACAGGAGTCAGGAGGTAACAAAAAATGATGCATGCAGCTGGGACGATGCGATCGATCCGGATCCTGTAAGACTGTCCGCACTCGTCCTACTCTAAATTTATCATCTAAAAGTAATATTCCGTCGTAGTCATCGAGATTCCATCCTTTATATCACTTTCTCCCGCACTCATCCATACTCTATATCATCCTCTATACCAAGGTGGGACCCACAACTCAGATTTCTTCTCTTTTTTTACCTCCCTCCTTCCCCACTCTCTCTCCACCGCCCGCCCTCTCCCTGCTCTGCCTCCTCGCCTCCCGCCATCCTCCACCTCCCGCGGCGACCGACGTGATGACGAACGGCGAGCTGCTGCCCTGGCCTCCACGCTGCTGCTGTGCCGCCCCATCCGGCGAGCCGCCCGGCCGCGCCGCCCGCGTCCCCGTTCGTCGGACGTCCGCACTCGCGACCGGCGGCCGTCCTCTCTCTCTCCCTTCCGAGCACCGGCGGTCGGACGAGCTCGCGACTCGTCTCTTCCCCCGCTCGAATCACTGGCGGCCGGACGAGCTCCCGGCCATGGCGAGCGCTCGAATCGGCAGCGCGGTTCGTCTCTTCCCCCGCTCCCTCCTCCTGCTCCCTCCTCCTGCTCCTCCCACCGCTCTGCCGCAGCCACGACGCCGGCCGACCTCGACGTCGCGGTCCTCCTCGCGTGGCGGCGGATCCCACCGGCGGCGCCAGATTCCCCCTCCCTCTTCCCTCCCTCTCCTCCGCTCGGTCCCTCTCTCTCTCCTCTATCGGCGCGTGGTGGGGCTGCAGATCGTGGTAGCGGGCGTCCGCTACATCCGCCAAATTTGGCGTTCGGGAGGACGTCCGGTATTTTAGCGTACCGTTTACAGGGCACCGCTGTAGCACTTCAGTCCGGTAAAAACGTTTAGCAGAGGCTTTACCGTGTCCTAGTGCAGATAGTCTAGTCCTCTTGCGTGGCCTTTCATGCACATGTTCGTTGGTACTGTATGTGGTACTGGTAAGACTGACAGAGTGTGCCCGTAGCCATGTGAGCTGTGTTTAGTTGTCATGAAAAGACAGAAAAGTGTATAATAGCACGTTTTGGTTTTATTTGGTAAATAGTGTTGAACCGTTGACTAATTAGGTTCAAAACGTTCGTCTTGCAAAGTATAATCAAGCTGTACAATTAGTTTTTTATTTCATCTATATTTAGTACTCCATGCATATATCAAGTTTGATGTGATAGGGAATTTTTTTTTGCATAGTGCATTTTTTAGGTAACTAAACCCAGCCGTGCTCGGGGTGTGTTCACTTGGTGAAAAGTTACTGTAGCATTTTTCGTTGTTATTTGGCAAAATTTATCCAATCATGGACTAACTAGGCTCAAAAGATTCGTCCCGACATTTACAGACAAACTATGCAATTAGTTATCTTTTTTACCTACATTTAATGCTCATGCATGCGTCGAAAGAGGCCTGGGTGATGTGCTGCGGACCGTCACGGGAGATTGGGAGGAGTCGGTCGGTCAGTCACCGTGTCAGTAGTGCGTCGCCGGCGGATAAATAAAATAAAATAAAATCCCTTGGTTAGAGGAGCTCATGTTCATCTGCTCTCTGCTCGGGCCGAAAGGTCAAATCCGCTGCTTGACTACAATGATTATCGCGTAAGCTTAAGCCAAATGGACGCTCCTCGCCTGCTGCTCCGTATCCATCGCCATGTTTGTCACTTCGCAGCGAGATGACCAATGTGCCCCTCTGGGCTATTTTTGTTCAGCGCTACTCCCTCCGACAGAAAAAACAATTATATAAATCTGGTCAAACTAGCCGGTAGCCCGGTACCCCGCGCGTTGCCACGGGCGTGAGAATTTTAATCGACATCATATATAGTTGTCAGTTAAACTGCAAAAAGATCATAAAACCTTAAGTTGCATGCCTGTTATCAGTATATATGGAAGAAAGTTTGGAAATTGGATAATTTCTGACAAACTCCATTGTTTCGCCTCATAGAAAGGGTATCTTGTAGAGATGATTTAAATGATCTTAGCTTGATGCACAACATGGTAAGATATCTATGGGTATGCAAGACTGCAGGAGCATCAAACCTGCCCTGTTTGGCTAGAGGTGTTAAAGTTTAACAAACACTGTAGCACTTTCGTCTTATTTGACAAAAATTTCTAATTTTGGACTAATTAGGCTTAATAGATTCGTCTCGTAAATTACTCCTAATTTGTGCCGACATGCATGCAATTAGTTTACATTTATTACTCCATACATTTGTCGTAACATTAATATTATGGGAGTTAAACTTTAACATTCATGAACCAAACAGGGCTTAAATCTTTGGCCTATGGGCTTTGCACCCTACACCAAACAAAGCATTGAATGTCTATTCAAGACTGCAAGAGCATCAAATCGGCTGGTCATATAGGCCTTGTTTAGTTCCCGATTTTGGGCCTCCAAAATCGGGCCCGAACAGTAAAAGGCCCGAATTGAACTAAACGGGCTCCCGGAATTGGGATCCGATTCGGCCCAAATCGGTATCATATATGGCCCCGCCGACGCTCCTCTCTCTCCCACCTCCACACTCTCTCTCGTCCACCGCTCTCCTCCTCGCCACAGACCGAACCCTAGCTCTCCTCCGCCAGTCTCCCTCTCCTCCGCCGCGTTCCCTCTCCTCCGCCGCTCTCGCTCTCCTTCGCGGCCGGATCCACCGCGCCCGGTACCAGAGGCAGCCATCTTCACCTCGTTCCCGGCGATGGAAGGCGGCGGTAACGACTCCGACTAAGACGAGGGCCGGCCCACCATCGATCTCTTCTCCTTGGCACCTTCGGGCTCCGGATCCGGGGTCAACCAGCCCAACACGGCTGCTCCGGCCTTCAAATCCGGTGCGTCGCCAGGATTCGCACCTGGTGCGTACCCACCGTACGCCTACGCGGAGGGGGCGCCTGGATTCGGTAGCCAGCAGCTCTACTCCTACGCGGCGGGAGGGTCTGGATCTGGTGTCCACCGGCAGTACTCCAACCCGGCGGGGGGTTCCGGTGGCCACCAGCAATACGCCTACGCGGCGGGGGGTCTGGATCTGGTGTGTACAACCAGTACTCCGTTCCTCCTCCATACTCGTCACCGACCGCAAGCCACCTGGGGTTGTCCGGCCTCCACATCAATGCAAGCTCGTTCCCGCACATGAACGACTATGAAGGCTTCCTTCATTCTGGCGAACAACACAGACAAGGGGGCGCCGGCGCAGACGTGGACGCGCCTCCTGCTGCTCGGCCATGCCGAAGGCCATCCAGGTCGCGCGGTGGCCGTCGTGGCGCCGTCAACACCAACCCTCAAGTCCTGGTACATTTACCTCATTCACTCTTTTTTCTTGTTGTTTGCCTGTGTTTGTGGAAATGAGTGAGTTGTGGTACGAGGTCGTTGATTTCGTTGCTGCCATGTCTGCTTGAGCCATGTCTTGTCATGAGTTAGTTGTGTTTCATGGCATGGAAATGAGTTAGTTGTGTTTCATGGCCGCGACGGAGGAGGGTTTAGCCAGGAATTTGTTCGGGGGATATTTTTCAGTCGGCGAGGGGAAGGGGAATGGGGAGAGGAGAAACAGAAGCGGGCGAAGAAAATTAACCCATATACAGTTCCGATCCAATGAGATTACTGATGTTTACAAATTTATTTTGTTGAGGTCAGTAGGTCACTCGTACCGCATTTGCGTACTAGCAACAGGTTTGCCTAGACTCATCTCAAAAAATTAAAAAACAATTACAACATGTCTGCTAGTCCAATGAGTTACTTGTTCATGCATTCCTTGTTGTTTAAAATGTCCACAGACACAGTACGACAGGGCCAATTGGAATAAAACGGATACGAAGAGATTCTGTGAGATTTACTGCATGCAAATTACAGCGGGCAGATGCAAACAAGGGCAGATGAGCAAGTTTGGATGGCAGGATGTGCAGGAAAGGTTCCGAGTTGCCACTGGTAGGACCGTAGGAGACATGACAGTGAGCAGTTCGGCCATAGGGTGCGAGAGCTGAGAAAGCTTTGGTTGTTCATCGAGGAACTTCGCCACGTGGCCTCCGGCGTGGGAAACAGACCCGATGGCTCCATCATAGCTTCTGACAAGTGGTGGAACGATAAGCTTGGCAGCAACAAGGTACCATACTTTCAACATGTAATTTGTATATACAATGGCTTGTCTATGACATACTACAACAATGTCGGGTTTCTTTGCAATGCAGAAAAAGGAAGAGTGGGCGGACCTCAAGAATGGTTGGCCAGATTTCATTGAAGAATTGGACCAAATGTTTGCTGGCAATGCTATCACCGGTGACTCTGCATTTGCTCCTGGGGCAAACAGGCAGCTTAACTTCATTAGTAGCGACGACGAAGACGAGCAAGCACCAGACGAGTTTTGTACCCCTCGGAGCCATGCCACCTCTCAGCCTTCTGCATTCACTCCTAGTTCTGGAACTCCTGCAAGCAGTGGTAGCAAGAGGAGTGCTGACAGCATCCGCAGCACTGCTACAAGTTCGAACAAGAGCGGAGTACTGCCAGTCATTGTCAAGAAGCCCAAGAATGTTGCTGTGAGAAACATGAACATGGGCATGATGAGGTGGCAGGACCTGTATGAACAAAGGACACAAAAATGGGGGTCATATGGGAGGAGAAGAAGGAGTTAACGCTGCAACAACTGAACCAGATGAAGCAAAACTCGGACAAAGTTAGTAGAGACCTGGAAGCTGTTGTTGCAGCTGCAAAAGCCATTAGGGTGGACAAGATGGAACCAGAGCTCTAGAGAGGTGTTTGCAACATCGCCAACATCCCCAACACCACGAAGCTCTTCCTGCTATCACCACCAGCCCAGCAGCTTCAAATGATCAAGGACTTCGCAGTCATTCCGGTGGTGAAATAAGTCCCTTCCAAACATCGTAGTCATTCCGGTGTTGCTTTTGTGTATGCATTTGGGTGTGGAACTATGTCACTTATGTCTGTGCATGTGATGATAAACTTGTTATGTTCAAAAAAGTTGTGATGTTTACTATTACTTGAACTATTCTGTGTTGTGTGCCCATGGGAAATAGGTCAATGCCTTTCAATAATTGTACGTACTGACTATGAAGTTTTTTGCATTGGGCAGGAAATGGCAGGTCCCTTTGCTGCTGCAGAAGCTCCAGCAATGAACCAGGCCGAGGAGGACGATTGGTGGGAAGAATTCTGGAGCATTCTGACAGACGACGATGAAACAATTCACATTTTCAACGGTATGTACGAATATGCTTCGCATATTGACAAGTGTTGCAGTAGACGGCCGTATAGGACACCAAAGATGAGTGGATTCGAATAGGTACAAAGCAAGCTGGCTGATCCAGAAGCCTGCTATGACATGTTTAGGATGAGTCCGGAGTTGTTTTATATACTGCATGAGACCTTGACATCAAATTATGTGCCTGTAGAAGGACTTCTTTATAGTTGATAGCAATGAGAACTATGTGCCTGCAGAAGCCTCTTTGGATCAGCCAGAGATAGAGGATGCAGATGAAAGTGAGGACGACGTGAACATGAATGTGTTCCATGACGTCATGGCTCAACTGTTGTACAGTAGAATGCATTCTTGATTGCGGGATTTGATTTATTTGAGTACATGATGAGGATATCCTTTAAGAGGACCTGTATCAATTTTCTGGACATTTGAATTTGTTTGAATTTTTGTTGGACTGCACAATATTTTTCCTTGTAAACTATAACATTTTGTTGTCATGCATTCATTGAATTTGGAGTTGTTTGAGCTTGCAAAGTGCCTGTACAGTCCATGCATGAGCCCATGCAGATTTGCATGGCCAAAAGGGGACATTA
The DNA here is from genome assembly GCA_038087645.1 of Saccharum hybrid cultivar R570. NCBI lineage: Eukaryota > Viridiplantae > Streptophyta > Magnoliopsida > Poales > Poaceae > Saccharum > Saccharum hybrid cultivar. Next base: position 9,314,289 of record JAQSUU010000119.1, on the reverse strand, counting down.
ATTAATGTACATAGGCACCCAACTTGGGCTGATGAACAGTCCAAATTTGGGCCAAAAAGCAAACAGTAGCAGCAGGCCACAGCAGACCTGAATTTGGGTACCCAAATCTGGAACTAAACAAGGCCATACTCGGAATAAAGTGTCAGGCTGTGGCATCCTCCCTTTGTTCCTCCTCTTCCTCAAAATCACCATGAAATGCACTTCTTGTCGGTTACAGAGTTCCAGATGCTTGAAGAACCCATCTGTTCAAACAATACAGAAAATGGCATACGTGAAACAAAATTGTTTTTTCTTTTTTCTTTAATATGAGTACGGCAATGTCAAATGAATGCGAAAAGCCAAATAATTTTGAAGAGCATGCCGTTGACCCATTGGGCTTTGAGTATGCCATTAAGCCAATGTAAAATGGCAGAATCAAAATAATTTTGAAGAGCATGGGGTTGAGTCACTGAACCTTAAACAAAGCTTTTGTGAATGCGAGGCAGGACTGTATCACAGGAGTAATCTTCGGTCAGGAATTCATCATTGAACTCATCAACATGGGTAAGGGGCTGTTTAGTTCCAAGAAATTTTGCAAAAATTTTCAGATTCTCTGTCACATCGAATCTTTAGACACATGCATGAAGCATTAAATATAGATAAAAAATAAAATTAATTACACAGTTTAGACGAAATGGACGAGACGAATCTTTTAAGCCTAATTAGACCATGATTGGACAATATTTGTCAAATAACAACGAAAACGCTACAGTAGCGTTTTGCCAAAAATTTTGGCATCCAAACGGTGCCTAAGTGTGAACCCTGAAATGAAACTGAAATACCCATGTAAATACAAGCCCAACTACTTACCCCTAGTTTATTATTATCATAATAACTATTATTGCGAAAAACATCAGAGTTTTGAGCAGGGAAAAAGAAAGCTGTAACTTCAGGAGACACTTGAACATACGTCCATCGCTTGTGCCTGATCCTGCGGTAGTCTTAGCCCTCGTTTAGCTCGGTGAACTGGGGAGAAAAACACTGTATCAGAATTCCTGTAGCATTTCGTTTGTATTTGGTAAAAATTATCCAAATTTTGACTAACTAGGCTTAAAATGTTCATCTCGCAAAGTACAACAAAACTGTGCAATTAGTTTTTGATTTCATCAACATTTAGTACTCCATGCATTTGCCGACATTTTAATGTGACAGGGAATCTTCTTTTTGCATAGTGAAATTTGGGGAGAATTGGGGGAACTAAGGCCCTGTTTAGATCCCAAATATTTCCACAAATTCTACTATGCAAAAAGAAGATTTCCCATCACATCAAAATGCCGGCATATGCATGGAGTAATAAATGTAGATGAAATCAAAAACTAATTACACAGTTTTGTTGTACTTTGCGAGACGAACGTTTTGAGCCTAATTAGTATGTTTGGACAATTTTTATCAAATAAAAACAAAATGCTACAGTACCACACAGTGTTCTACAGTGTTTCGGGCGGCGCCAAATCTGGCCAACTAAACACGGCCTAAACAAGGGCTTAGAGTGCCTCAAGTTACTGACAGACGTCAACAGTGGTGGCAGTGAGGTGCAGGTAGGAGGCCCCAAGAATACGAACATACCTATAAGAAAAAGCAGAGTTAGGTTATTCGAGTGTGAGAAAAATGCAGTACTCCAAAACAGTGGAAACAATTTCGTACAATGTTGGTGGGAAATGAGAGAGGGGGGCTATACCTGCGCTGCTGGCGCCAGCAAGGCCATCAGTAGGACAGGTCGGCGGTCGTGGATAGCCAGGATAGGTCGCCGTCGTCCACAGCCGGCCGCCCTCCTGTTCATAAAGCCATATGCCGCGGAGGGGCCGAGGAAGGACACGGAATCGGGACACATTGAACAGGGCACCACACACATGCAGGTTTGTCAGGTATCAAGTGATACTGTTAAGCGAATTATCAAATGAAATCATGATCAGAGAGATCTTAGAAGCCATTTTATCGCTCTCAGAAATTGTATTCATGTAAGAAGCAGCATAAATGCATAAGCTGTCAGGAAATAACATGATTCAGAACTGCAGCTCATCAAACAAATTACATAAGCCGTGATAGGTGAGAAGAGGAGGGACATAATATTATAAGCCGTGCTTGGTGATCTGGTGTATTTTATCTTAAGCCATATAATAGATACGAATATTTGCCTTCCCTTGTCTTCAAAGTCATCTCTACATGGCCTGGGCAACATTAGGAGTCAGAGAGTATTTTTGGTCTAACAATGAACTATCAAACCTTATTAGTCATATTATGCTATATCTGCTAACAAATTAGTTACTTTAGGTCTAAAAAACTATCCAATTGTCTTTGTTTCTTTTATTTATTTATTTATTGTATGACATGCTCCTTTGCCTAGACTAATACAGAGCATGGATTTTTTTTTGACAGCTATGGCTATGAGCCTATCAGGACCAAACAACGTATAAAGAAATGAAACATATAAATTACTGAGTAGAAAAGTGCATAATTTTACTTATGGAAGGATATTTCAAATGTTGGGGTGTGTGTAGCTGTAGATTAGCACGGAGCATTACCTACAGCATGTTCGTTTCACTGGTTTATTGTGCTGAAAGCACTGTTCGCTGATTTTTTGTGAGAGAAAAACACTGTTGTATGGCTGCTGATTTTGCTGATAAGTCCAAACAAACAGGACCCTAGGGTGTGTTCACTTCGCGAAAATTTGTCCAATCATGGACTAACTAGGCTCAAAAGATTCGTCCCGACATTTACAGACAAACTATGCAATTAGTTATCTTTTTTACCTACATTTAATGCTCAATGCATACATCAAAAGATTTTATGTGATAGGTAGAAGAGGAAATATTTTGGATTGGGATAGGAAGTGAACAAGGCCCTAGAGGTAGCAGCACACCATGGACACCTTGCTGGATTGCTGTTCTTTCCTAGGGCCTGTTTAGATGCAAAAAATTTGGCAAAATGAACGCTGTAGCGTTTTCGTTGTTATTTAGCAATTAGTGTCCAATCATAGTCTAATTAGGCTTAAAAGATTCGTCTCGTGCATTTCGTCTAAACTGTGTAATTAGTTTTATTTTTTATTTATATTTAATGCTTTATGCATGCGTCAAAGATTCGATGTGACGGGAAATGTGAAAAATTTTGCAAAATTCTTGGGAACTAAACTGGGCCCTAGCAAGCACAGCGTCAACAGGAAGTAGCCCCTTCATCCTCAAGCAACGCAAAACATTTGCATCCTCCTTCAATTTGAAGCACCTGCTCCTGATTTCCCAAGCCATCTCCTCCTCTAACTCTCCCAAATCCGAGCAAGTATAATACACAACACCTGCACTTGTGCCTCTGATTTTTGCACAAACACATCAGCCTTCTTCTTCCCAAAATTTGTCCTTTTCCCTGATGAAGGTCGTGCACCTACACAATCCAACAAACATGAGAGGATTGGTGGGGGGTGGGGGGGGATTGAGCCTAACGATTTGATGGATGAACTCACCACATTTCGATGGCCTCCATGCAGAGGAAGGTCGGCAGTGTGGCATGGAGGTGATCGATGGAGCACGTATGTCTGTGTGGCGTGTCAGGATGTGGGTGCCTTCGGTAGTTTGTCATCTCGCATGGACGCTATTGCTCATTCGAGCATCTGGTGCGGGGCAAGGGGCAGGAGGCAAGAGACGTGAAGAAGGTGCAGCAACGCCACCATCGCTGCTTGTCCGCGCTGGATCCACGCAGGCAGCCGTGAGGAAGGCAAGCTGCCGCATCGACGCACGCAACCGCCGGCAGGGCCGGCCAGCCGCCACATTCGCGGGCGCTGGCGTGGGGTACGTGACAGTCGGGCGACGATGGAGGATTTGAGGCGTCGGCGCAGACTGGGCTCGGATCGATGCTGCCGCACAGGGGCCCTAGCGTCGGGGATGGTGAGACAGGTAGGCGCGGAGAGAGGCCCGAACCTGCAAGCAACGCAGTTGGTCGGACATGCGGCGGCGGCTGAGGAGACGCGGACGGGCGGAGGCGGTGGGAGTCCGGCGATGGCAACGCGGCGGTGGCTGTGGAGACGGAGCGGGGACGGCAAGCAAGAAGCGGATACGGGAGGGGGGTGGGGATTGGGTTGTTTTCATCAAGGGCACGCACAGAGTTTTCTAGAAGAAGAAGAAGAGGCGGTGACCCTATGGCCGTTGATGAGAAATCTGACGAACAGGAAAAGCTGGTGACGTGGCTGAAGGAGAGAAGGAAAAATGGTATACACAAATAAGGGTATATGGTAGATGCCTGTCCAAGTTTATATCTAGACTTACATTAGAACAAGACGCAGAGATTACCCATAAAGAGATACAATTTTAGTATAGCAAGAAGTCAAAGTATCTAGAGTTTGAAAAAATTTCATAAAAAGTATCATATTTATAATACCATATAGGTTTCATAGTTTGTTCATTGAAAATAGTTTCATTATATATCTATTTAATGTCTTAATACTAATAACATTTTTTCTAAAAAATTGATAAAACTTTAGATAATTCAACCAGAACTATAATTATATTCTTTTTATGACAGAGTTAGTACCTTGGCTATTCCAGCTACAACCATAGCTAACTAGGTACAGCATCGGCTGCACCACGCTCAGACTGCTACATCTTTTTATGTTTTGTTACTCCCTCTCACTCCAAAGGAATGTAAAGTCTTGCTTTCGGACGAGTCAAATGATTCGAAATCTAAATATGTATATAGAAAATAATATCAATATTTATATCTTTAAATAGCTTTATTATGAAAATATATTTCATGATTAATCTAGTGATACTTGTTTGACTTCTTGGTAAGTGAGATTTCTATTCTTTTTAGAATGAGGGATTTGTTTGGATGGGTGGCTTAACACCTATCCAGGTTTAGCTAATGCGACTTCTTCATGTTTGGATGCTTGTATAAGGCGTTAACCCTAGCCCAGGGGGGAGGGGGGAGGGGCGGAGCCTGGCTTATGGGAAACGGTTAGGGCGAGCATTTTCACGGAGCCAGACTGGGGCTATGCGACCACTATCTCTGCTCATCGCTGCTTGTGCTCTCACCTGCGCCACTGTCAAGCTACCAAGCACGTGTGCTGCTTGTGTTGCCGACCTTCGTCTCATTCGCACACACCGACTAAAGTCTTGTATGCGGTGGCTTCAACTTCGCAGTGGGTGCGGACTGCCGCTATGCTTCGAGGAAGCTGCCGCGGTGATTGCATTTGCATTTGGAGGGAGTTATTGCCTGCTTCACGTGAAAGAATTTTGTCTCCGTGTCCGTGGATTGCATTTTTCTCGAATTTGTTTTTTAGCGTTTTCTGAATTCGTGATTGCATTTGAGTTTTGAGGGACCTCCAAAAGGTGATACTCCCATGGTGTCTATGTGAACACCGGCTTGTTGCCCCTTCCATGGTGTTCGTGGAGCAGCATGGCCAATGCTCGCAACCTATCCGACAAAATGCTTGAATTAGAGAGGACGGAGGTGAACTCATCTTAGCAAAACTGAGGTAAATGCACTTGAACTAGTCTATCAACCAAACAAGATCTAACCAATCCAGACTTGTCTAGAACAAAGCAACCAAACAAGCTGACGAGAGCTAGTTCATGTTATTTTGCTAGACGGTAGAAGCGAACCTAACGCACCCATAGACTAGTGTAGTCCTTGAGCCTTTATTGGACTTGTCCACTCGAACAATGACTTACTCCCTCCTTCCCGTAATGTTGGTCGTTTTAGATTTCGGCTTAGAAATTAAGGAACGTAGGAACAGACCTGACACCCCTATAAAATACAGTATGGAGTACAGAGTGTCCGCTACAAATGGACAGGCCATTAATACTCATTTTTTGGGTTGAAAGAAGCAGGCATGCCACACACAACATTTTTTACAGTAAATAAAACACGGGAGGAAGGGCTGCGCTCTCGGCTCCTGTGGCCTGACGCGGGATGCAAGGGAGGGGCCGGGCCGGAGGAGGAGGTGGACGCCGTGCGCCGCCGCACGAACTCGCCTCCGGCGGCCCGGCGCGGAAACCGTGCTTCGCCTGGAGGAAGGGATGCGCTCTCGGCTCCTGTGGCCTGGCGCGGGATGCAAGGGAGGGACCGGGCCGGAGGAGGAGGCGGACGCCGTGCGCCGCAGGACGAAATCGCCTCCGGCGGCCCGGCGACCGGCGTCGAAGTGGATGGGGCGACCTGTGACGAGGATGGGGCGAGCGTCTACGAGGATGCGGCAACCGGCGACGATGTGGATGCGGATGGGGGCGACCAGCGACGGACGAGGATGCGGTAGAAGGGCCTGCGAGATTGGGGATCGGTGGATTTTTTCTTTTTTTTTTTTTCTACGAACTGAGTGGCTGTGCGGTGGTGTGAGGGGGTCGAAGGGATAAGGCTGCTGCGGCCTGGAGTACGGGCGGAGTCTTCACTACGCCTATACGTGGGACCTACTCACTAGCCCAGCGACAAATATTTAGGGACATCACTTCCGGTCCAGAACGACATACGTTACGGAACGGAGGGAGTACTAGTCTTTGTAGAGTCATGTCACGTTGATGATGGTACTTATGTTACACGTACATGTTAATATTCTATGTTAATGACATTTATCTAATATCATAAAATAATTAAATAATAATATTTTTATATAAACTTGGCCAAACTTACAAATTGTTTAACTCAACTAGTTGTATTAGTTTTAGGAGAGGGAGTAGCTTGTACTCCCTCCGTCCCAGATTAAAAGATGTTCTGGGGGACGTCACAACTACCAAGGTTCAAACCACATGACCTGAATGCCCCTATGAATACCCTCGTTGATGCACAGCTACCAAGGGGACGACACAGCTTCTTGGGCCTCGTTTAGATACACCCAAAAGTTAGAATTTTTTCACTCTCTCTCCATCACATCGTTTTTTAGCCGCTTGCATGGAGTATTAAATGTAGGTAAAAAATAACTAATTACACAGTTTAGTTGGAAATCACGAGACAAATCTTTTGAGCCTAATTGGTACACGATTGGATAATATTTGTTAAATAAGACGAAATTAGTACTATTCATCAGTTTGAAATTTTTTATGATCTAAACGTGGCCTTGTTGATGCACGAACCTCTCCCAGCGGCGCAAGCGGCACCTCCGTCCTTGGTCCGCAGGCAACCTTCTCCCACCGCCTGTTTATTTATTGTTTTTCGTGTGATAGTGGCCGATAGGAGCAAGGGAGGTGATGATAATCGGTGCTGTACTCCTACTCTGGTATAGGATGACAACCACGATAGAGGCTAAGGGCCTGTTTGGTTTCGAGCACTTAAAAGTTTAACTCCCGTCATATTAATGTTCCCTCAAATGCATGAAGTACTAAATGTAGACTAATTGCATGCATGTCGGCACAGATTAGGAGTAATTTACGAGATGAATCTATTAAGCCTAATTAGTCTAAGATTAGAAACTTTTTTTTATCAAATAAGACGAAAGTGCTACAATATTTGTTAAACTTTAACACCCAAACCAAACAGGTCCTAAACGACTTGCTTTCTCAGACATCTTTCTGATATTGCGGGATGGAGGTACTAGTATGAAATGAGCTAAAGATGGATCAACCCATTTAATTTGGTAAATTAAACAAAAAAGGTAAAGAGTGATGAGATGACCATCTCATTTCAATTTGGTAACTCAACTATTTGTATTAGTTTTTAGTTAATTTTAGTTAAAAAGTAAGATAAAAATTGCCCCAGTGCATTATAAGAAATTACTTATATCATTAATAGTATAACACTCTTGGCCCGGCGTAGGCTTTGTTTAGATTGAAGAGAGAGAGTGAAATTTGACACCGTAGCCCTTTCATTTGTATTTGGCAATTATTATCCAATCATGAACTAACTAGACTTAAAAGATTCGTCTCGTAATTTACAATCAAACTATGTAATTAGTTATTTTTTATCTATATTTACTGTTCCATGCATGTGTCTATAGATTCGATGTGACGGAGAGAGAGTGAAAAAACTTGCCATCTAAACATGGCCGTAGTGACCAAATCTATTCGACAAATTTGGATAGCAAGTACTCCTAGGCTGTGTTTAGTTCCCAAATTTGGTGTGCCAAAATTCACTATAGCGACAATGTAGCATTTTCGTTTGTATTTGGTAATAATTGTCCAACCGTTGACTAATTAGGCTCAAAACGTTCGTCTCGCAAAGTACAACCAAACTATGCAATTAGTTTTTGATTTTATCTACATTTAGTACTACATGCATGTATCGCAAGTTTGATACGACAGTAAATCTTTTTTTTGCACAATGCTCTTTTTAATGGAGCCCTTGTTTACTTCCCCTAATTCTCACCCAAATTTCACTATGCAAAAAGAAGATTCTCCGTCACATCAAAATGTCGGTAAATGCATGGAGTACTAAATGTTGATGAAATCAAAAACTAATTGCACAGTTTTGTTGTACTTTGCGAGACGAACATTTTAAGCCTAGTTAGTCAAAATTTAGATAATTTTTACCAAATATAAACGAAATGCTACAAGAATTCTGATACAGTGTTTTTCTTCCCTATTCGCCGAACTAAACGAGGCCGGAACTAAACACAGGCCTTGTTTAGATGTCAAATTCCTCCCCAAATTTCACTATGCAAAAAAGAGATTCCCCGTCACATCAAAATGTCGGCAAATGCATGGAGTACTAAATGTAGATAAAATCATAAACTAATTACACAGTTTTGTTGTACTTTGCGAGGCGAACATTTTGAGTCTAATTAATCAATTTTTAGATAATTTTTTTCACTAAAAAACAAAAGCTGCTACAGTGTTCCGACAGGAACACTGTAGCAGCCGTCACCGATTCCGGCACCGGAATTTGGCATCTAAACACGGCCACAGCCCTAGGCTGATGATGTACGACATTTTTTTTTTGCCATGTACGCAAAACGAGGCAGTCAGACAGCCAGCCCATCCTGGGCCGACGCAAACAAACGCCGAGACGCTCCCGGGGCAGTAACGTCACACCGCAACAACCGTTCCGTCCCTCGTGGGGAGCCGGGGGCAACACCGTCATTTCCGCTGGCCCGGAAGCGGACACCCGAAAAATTTCAAAATCGAAGCGCCCAACGGGCCGTTTTCGAACCCGACGCCGCCGGCCGTCCGATGGGAACGATCGGACGGCCCCCGGCGCCCGACGGCGGCGTTGGAGGGAACGCGACTGGGCCGCCTGATCCGGTGCCCTAGCCCCCGCGCCCACTATAAAATCCGCCCCCTTTCTAGCCACTCGCTCATTTCGTCTACCACACCTCCCCTTCTCCCCTCACCGCTCCTCCTCATCTGGACGGCCGACTCGCTTCTGTGAGGTAAAATGCGGCGGAATCCTTGTGCCATAGTACCTTGTTGCTTGCGTCTGATCTATGTGCGATTTTGGGTTTTGTTTCGTGTTCCCGTGGGGGATTTATGTCTGGTAGTAGCAGATTTGAGGACTTTTTTAGGTTTCGTTTTGTGAGGTTTGAATTTTGGGGCTAGATTTGGGTGGATGTTGCGGTTCGCTTCGCTGCTGGTGCGGCTATGTTTTTGCTTGGATCTGCACCGCTCCAAATTTTGTTTCGCCGTTTGATTATCAGATCGTGAATCTTCTATCGCCGTTTCAGGATTGTAAAAGTTCTCGGTTCTTATTTTGGGATTTGGGGATTTGGTTTTGTTCGTAGGTGACGCGCTTCACTGAGGTATTCTCTATAGAATTTCAGGTAGATCTCAAGCTGCTCCCCACTTCCCTTGAGGTGCTACAGCCAATGTTTTTAAGTTTTCTGCAATCCACTTTTTTTTTATTTGCACTTTTTCCTTGTTATGCCCGGATCTGATTGATTTCGTGCCGGAGCTTGTTATTCCTGCATAGATCTGGTTCTCCACTCCCTTTTCGGAGTAATGTCTCCATCGTTTTCTCGCTACTAACCACCCTTCTGCTCCCCTCCCACCTGCAGCTACCAACCTTGAGATCCAGCCATGAGGGAGATCCTCCACATCCAGGGCGGCCAGTGCGGCAACCAGATCGGTTCCAAGTTCTGGGAGGTTGTCTGCGACGAGCATGGTATCGACCCCACCGGACGCTATGTCGGCACCTCCGACCTCCAGCTCGAGCGCGTCAACGTCTACTACAACGAGGCCTCATGCGGCCGCTTCGTGCCGCGCGCCGTGCTCATGGACCTCGAGCCCGGAACCATGGACAGCGTCCGCACCGGTCCGTACGGCCAGATCTTCCGCCCCGACAACTTCGTCTTTGGGCAGTCTGGCGCGGGGAACAACTGGGCCAAGGGCCACTACACAGAGGGCGCTGAGCTCATCGACTCCGTGCTTGACGTCGTGAGGAAAGAGGCGGAGAACTGCGACTGCCTCCAAGGTCCATTTCATTTTTACCATCCTTAAATGCTTACTGTTAATTATCTTTTGACCTGAAAGCACACTGTTAATTGTGCCTGTGTTATTGCTATGACGTGTGTTAGATCTGATGATATTACTTTCAGATCCGATGTTGTCTATTACTCTTGAACTTCTTGGAAGGCACCATCATGTGATTATTTAGCTTTTAAGCATGCTTTGGTGTAGTCACTTGGTTGTTGGCCAGTGTGTGCTTGCTGGTGAACTTTAGTATATTGTTGATACTTAATAATTTATCTACCCCTTGTCTTTGTTTTGTTGACTACTATACTTTAGGATTAACCCCTTTGTATTGCTGGATTGTGTGTGTGTGTGTTGCTGTTAAGTATAGCCACATGAGCCTGTTCACCAATATCGATTTTCACTGGTTTTCACTGCAAATGAAGTTTGATCCATATATGCTGTTTGATTTCTTTCATACCTGAAAGGCTGTTTAAAAGTGTCGATATGTAACATGTGATTGGCATCTGTAATAGATATTTTCTTCTTGTGATATTGGACCACACATTGCCCTTCACTTTTCAGAAAAAAAGAAGAGATTGTCACTATCTGGTTTTGTGCACAGGGTTACTATGATAGCATTCAGAAGTCCTTAGTCTCATAGTGTAATTTAACTTGCTTCTACATTGTGTTGGCTGCAACTTACTAATATTCTTAACTTGCTGTGATCAGGTTTCCAGGTTTGCCATTCCCTTGGAGGGGGCACTGGATCTGGAATGGGCACCCTTCTCATCTCAAAGATCAGGGAAGAGTACCCTGATCGGATGATGCTCACTTTTTCTGTCTTTCCCTCACCTAAGGTCTCAGACACTGTTGTTGAACCATACAATGCAACACTGTCTGTCCATCAGTTGGTTGAGAACGCTGATGAGTGCATGGTTCTGGACAATGAGGCACTTTATGACATCTGCTTCCGAACTCTGAAGCTTACGACACCTAGCTGTGAGTTGATTTAAACTCAAGTCTATTATCCTGTGTTGAAAATGTGTTGTTTGTGATATGCTTTATCAGCTAGATTTATGTTCCCATGATGGCCTTGCCACAATAATATATTTTTGCTTAGTAATTTAATTCAGTTTTTAATATTTTGTATTGCAAGATATTTTGATGTTATTTTGGCCTGGCCCTAATTAGCTGGTTAATTGCACATGGCTGCCCTATTAAAAAAAAATCTGGCACCTGCTGTGTACCAAAAAAAAAACTCGGCCAGGTGGGGGTAAGACCGCCCCCACGGCATTTACTAAGATAGAAGATCTCAGTTCCCCTGGCCGAGAAAACCCCCGAACCCTGGCCCTGTCCCGACACTAGGGACGGACACCGCGGGGACCGTTACCTGGGCCGGTCCAAGGCCGGGGCACCGTTGCCAAATGGGCCGGGCCTCCGTTGCCTTGGTTACCGTTGCCGCAGGCCGGAACGGGCTGCCACCGCTAGTGCTTTGGCACACGGGACCAGCGAGGGGATTTTTTTACCTCGAGGCGGAAATTCGCCTTACTCAGGGTTCGAACCCCAGACCTCGAGGGTGCCTCAGGAGAGCTAGACCAACTGGACTAGCACCCTTTGGCACCTGCTGTGTACCAGATTAATTAATATGTTTTGCACTTGTCCTGTTCATAAATTAAGCCAACTCTTTATTTCTCCATGGCTGTCCTTGTCGATGTGCTGTTCTGTAGTAATAGAAAATTAGCTTAGTTATATAATCATTAACCTTGGCTTATCAGATGAAATGACTTCACACCTGTTTAGACATCGGCTATTCCTTCTGTATGCTTTGTAATTATAGTGTTCACTTCCTGTGTAATTCTGATTATTTACAGAAATCATGTAGCAGTTTATTATGTTGTAATTCTTGAATACTGCTCTGACAGTTTCCCCCCCCTCTGAACAGTTGGAGACTTGAACCACTTGATCAGTGCAACAATGAGTGGAGTCACTTGCTGCCTGCGCTTCCCAGGACAGCTGAACTCTGACCTGCGCAAGCTTGCAGTCAACCTGATCCCATTCCCTCGCCTGCACTTCTTCATGGTCGGCTTTGCACCACTCACCTCACGTGGCTCGCAGCAGTACCGTGCTCTCACCGTCCCTGAGCTAACCCAGCAGATGTGGGATGCCAAGAACATGATGTGTGCTGCTGACCCGCGCCATGGCCGCTATCTCACAGCCTCTGCCATGTTCCGTGGCAAGATGAGCACTAAGGAGGTGGATGAGCAGATGATCAATGTTCAGAACAAGAACTCGTCCTACTTCGTGGAGTGGATCCCCAACAACGTAAAGTCCAGTGTCTGTGACATCCCGCCGCGTGGCCTCTCCATGGCCTCCACCTTCATTGGGAACTCCACCTCCATCCAGGAGATGTTCCGCCGTGTGAGCGAGCAGTTCACTGCTATGTTCAGGAGGAAGGCCTTCTTGCATTGGTACACTGGTGAGGGCATGGATGAGATGGAGTTCACCGAAGCTGAGAGCAACATGAACGATCTGGTGTCCGAGTACCAGCAGTACCAGGATGCCACTGCTGATGATGAGGCAGAGTACGAGGACGAGGAGGACGCCATCCAAGACGAGTAAGAAGGTGGACCCTGCCCACATATTTGTACCCCTCTCTGGACCTTGTTTTCTTTCAAGCTGGAGCTTGCGTATGGTTTGATTATGGTATTCGCGCATGTTTATGCTGGGTTTGTACTAGTACTTCTGTGGGTAGCATGCTGTATGCTACCGTCTTTTTTGTTTTTTGGCCCTTTTTTTGAAAGATTCTCTCAAATAGGCCCCTGACGGAAAGATTTCAAAAAATGGACCCTCAGCTTGGCGCCATGGACCATGGCGCCAAGCTACAACGTCATGGCGCCATGTATCCTGGCGCCAAGAGGCATCCGACGTGGCTACACGGGGATCTACGTGGCGCGTAGGCTTGGCGCCAAGATCCGTAATATCCTGGCGCCAAGCCTTGGCGCCACGGATCTTGGCGCCAAGCCTTTGATACTTAAGTCTTTTCTTTTCATCCACTCTTCTTATCATCTCTTCTTCGTTGTTGCAATATTGCAGGAGATGTTCCCGATAATGAGGGCGCTCCTGCGGATGATGCTCAAGTCCAGATTGGAGATGGAATCCGCGCCTCCAATAGTGTTGAAATTATGAATGATTCAGAGCCATATGAGATCGCAAGGGCTGTTGATTTTGACGATGATCGTCCCGTTGGAGAGCTCACAGAGAGTGACGTTGAGATGCTTAGGCGTATTTTTCCCGGCCGTCGTGATCCTCTGATTCATGAGTTCAGTGATCTTACTCATTCAGATCAGGCGTTTGCAGAATTTAAAAAAACAACGGGCCTCCACCACCACCCCCGCCACCTCCACCATCGAACATGGGAGGGTACTATGGAGAAGGGGCTACACAGTTCGCTATGTGGCCGCACTACTAGATAGAACGAAACTAGCATATGCATATGCCATGTAATGTACTTGTTGTTCGCTATAATTACCTAAGGCATGTTAGGTTTAGTCCAGGACATATGTGCCCTTGTTTGGTACAAGTTCTGACATGCCATGTCCTATGTTATGCGTGGTGAATTATGAATTCCAGTACTTCCTTATGTTATATGTGCAACTCCATAACTAGTTTCAGTAACTCAGGAACATTAAACATTACATATCACAACACCAAGCACGGTCCAAAAACTTAAAGTGCACATGACGTACATGACGACGAATTAAATAACAAAGAACATGTCCTAGGCACATGATTTACCTAAAGTACATCGACCATGTTCTGGGCATACAAGTAGCATACTACTGAGTACAACGAGGCCACTTTCCCTTGTTCTGAGCATCGGGATTCTCCTCCATCGCTGCCTTCGCTCGGCGCACGCGCTCAAGCTTCCTCTCCCTCTCCTCCCTACAAGCAGCAACACGCCTCATTTCCTCCTCTTCCTTGTGCTCCTTCGCTGCTGCCTCCTCTCTACGTCTCTTCTCTAAGATCTCCAGGCGCTCCGCATCCCACTCCTTCAAGCCTTGTAGAAGCCGCATGTCAGCCTCCTTGATCTCAGTGTCAATCCACTGTTCAAAATCACATAGCGGTGGAGGGGTCTGCAGCAAATTCAATTGTTTGAAATCCAATTATTAAGCAGAACTTCATATGACACAAATTAATTAATAAACAAAAGCAGTTTCTCACAATAAATGTACTGCGGCGCTGACGCTCTGTTGGTTCCCATGCAAAATTAGAACACATCCAATATATCTGCTTATATGTTGCCTCATCTTCGGAAATTTCAACCTTGCAAGGATCACCACAAAAACACATTGGTATTGGGACACCGCTAGGGAGCGGCTTTAGGACGTATGGACTTTCGGTCATCCGTCCATAGCTATAATTAAATAAATACGGTCAATATAACAAAACAATTAACAATAAATCTTAAAAATAAAGGTTTATTATACGATGAAACGAATGTACACATACCTTTGTTTTCTAGCTTTCCCACGCCTAGGCATCCTACGGTTCAACAATACATATGTATTTCAAAATTTTGAAGTTCATAGGTAAAAAATATGCCTTCATTTTACCAAATCGATTCGAATAAATTAAGGAAGGGTGACAGGATACCTACCTCTCGAAGATCCACGGATAAAATCCAACTTCTCACGGTCCAATTGCTCGATTATAGAGCAACGGAAAAGTGTCTAAATGAAAAACCCGAAGAGAATGAGTAAGAAAACGGGAATGACCGGGGATAGGAAGGGGGCAGGCTATATTATGGGTGCTTGGCGCCATGCAGCATGGCTCCAAAGCTTGGCGCCATGGATCTTGGCGCCAAGGCTTGGCGCCACGTCGGATGCCTCTTGGCGCCAGGATACATGGCGCCATGACGTTGTAGCTTGGCGCCATGGTCCATGGCGCCAAGCTGAGGGTCCATTTTTTGAAATCTTTCCGTCAGGGGCCTATTTGAGAGAATCTTTCAAAAAAAGGGCCAAAAAACAAAAAAGACGGCTGTATGCTACCACCACTTGCCCTCTTTCGCCACCTTTAAGACTTGTTCACCTGCACTGCTTGATATGCCATGGCGTATATGTGAGGAGTATTTGATTATTGTATCTGCGTGCTTGCTCCTGTGATGGTTATTATTACATTAAGAATGCGAATTTGTCCCTTGCACTTGCTTGCTCTCGTTGGATCAGCACGGCTCGGACAAATCGAAGTGCTGCCTCGCTGGCCCATGGGGCACCGGACACGGCCGGCGGGACGTCAACCACATCGATAGCTCTTGCTAGAGCCGATTACCGTCGCGCCATATGGGACTCAATAATCCTCGTATGGAAGATTGCCTGCCAAGTGCCATTGTAGTTTTTCTCCGGGATCTAAGCTTGTTGGAAGTGTCGCATGGACTCATCTTAAGATATAAAATTGACTCGTAATGATTTACCAAGACTTAGGGTGTGTTTAGTTCCGCGAAAAGGTGTAAAAAAACACTGTAGCACGTTTTGGCTTTATTTGGTAAATAGTGTCCAATCGTTGACTAATTAGGTTCAAAACGTTCGTCTCGCAAAGTACAACCAAGCTGTACAATTAGTTTTTGATTTCATCTACATTTAGTACTCCATGCATGTATCGCAAGTTTGATGTGACGAGGAATCTTTTGTTTGCACACTGATTTTTTTGAGGAACTGAACACAGCCTTAGTTGCAATTTTGTTCTGGCGTTCAGTCTACATGAGAGAGAAATCAGCGAAGGGGCAAAAATACCGAGTCTAGACATCAGAAATCAGCGAGTTCAGTGATTTTTCAGTTGATGAAGTCCTTTTCCTGAAACCTCTCTTTTTTTGAGTTTCAAATATGGCCATGGATATTTTTCGTCCTTGTTTTTTTTGCCTTTTCAAAAGGGTTTCAAACAACTTCAAACTTTGAATCAGATTTGACCATCTTCGGACTAGGATTCTAAAGGTAACGACTAGAAAAAGTGTTCCAAAGACGTTAGTCATCTCCACCTTTCAATGTTTGCAGCTCTTGTTCTTTTTATTGATGAAAATTTAAATCGATGATTCCCTCAGCTTGTACATGCAAAGTGCTGTAAGCCTGTACCACCGTGTAGGCTTTGTGCATCCCATGACGTAGAGGCATGGTGTTACGGCTTAGGTTATGAAGGGCGTAGGAGTGGGAGACAGGAGGCCGAGGCTTGAACCCTCGGCGGCGAATAGGCGCAGGCTGGAATGACAATAGAAGATGAGGAACAGTGCTGGGTGTAACACCTCAGGTGTTTAGCTCCATAATTGCATTGCATTTGCATAAGCATAAGCATGCATCATTCATATTATTTTATGTGGTTGCAACAAATGTGATTGTTTTTAGAATTTTGTTTGACTCACATCATGTGACACTAGGGAGTTTGTGTAACTAAAGGGTAGAGTAGCCAATTATATCTCACAACACCTTAGTTATACTAGGGTCCCTAATGGAGCAAGGTTCATGTTGACCAAAATCACCAAAATGCCCTCCATGGTGTAGTTGACCAGCATTTAGCCCTAGGAGGCTCTAGTTTGACCAATTAAAAAGTCTAGCTTAGAGACCTTGCATGGAGGAGCACCCTTAAGTAAAGTTGTAGGGAATTTTATAGGGAACAAAAGTCTCAATATGACCATCTCATGAAACTGGCCAGAACATGCTCAAAAATGGCCCACAAGTCAGCTAGAGGGGCTGTCTCAACACTTGAATTTTTCTAAGTCTCAAAATTGTCCCTCCAGTTTTACTGTGACCTACTTTGGAAGCTTGTAGTTTGCAAACCAGACCAAACCAGCTCTAACTCATGTTGACACTTTTGTAGTACTCATGTAGCTCTACAACATTGCCAACATCACCATCACCTAGTTCTAAATGGTTTAGGAGATATGGTGTCTAGAAAATTGGGTTTCAGTCGGCATAGTGACTGAAACTAGGTTTCAGTTTCCAAGTACACCACTTTGGAGCTATGTAGTTTCAAATCCAAACCAAATCTGTTCTTGAGCCAATTAGCAAAGTTGTAGCCCTCACGAAGCCCTACAATTTTGATGTTATCATCTTCTCCTAACTCGAACCGGTTTTGGAGATAATCATCGTTGAACTTGGCTCGTCAGTCGGTCAAGGCGGGGTTCGAATTCAGTTCGGTCAGACATCAGAGTGAGCTGTCCGACCGGGGCAGACCGTCGCCGCCGCGTGTCCCTCCACGCGCCGCGTGCGACCTGGCGTCACGGCCAGCTGCCCGACGTGTAGAAGATGTCCCTGCTGCCTCGCCTAAACTGCCCAGCCATTTCCTTCTTTCTCGTGTGCAACCGAGGCGGAAAAACGCCGCTCCACCTCGCCGCCACAACCGCCGGCGTGTTCGACCGCCGTGTCGTCACAGTCGAGTCCAATTCCCTCCGCTCGGAGCTTCCTCACCTAACCCGCAAGCCTTCCCACCACCTGACCTGGCGAGCCGGGATGTGGCAAGCAACTGGGGCCGTCTCCGCCATTGCCGCCATGGGCGACCTCCTTGCCGGAGAGGGGCGCTCCGTGGCTGGGGTAGTTAGGACCCCTTCCAACCCCCTTTTTCAACCTCAATCGGTCCGCCTGGGCGTAGTGTAGCTCGTACCGAGCTTAGGTATGGCCGTGCGACCTCACCAGCGACGGCACACCATCACCTGACCCTCACCGGCCGCTGCTCACGACGGCGAACCTCTCCCGCTCCAACCTAAGCTCTCCCACTTGCACAAATCGAAGCGCCACGGGACGGGGAACGCGTGGGTGGGTTCGGTTTTGCTGGCGAGTTTCCCTCCGACGAGCTTGAGCTTGCCGGAGCTCGCGGTCGCCGTTCCCCTGTCCCTCTGTCACTGACCGTGGGACCCGCCTGTCAGGTGCCGCGCGCGGGCGGGATGGCCGAGCAGGCCGCGCGAGCGTCGTGGGCCGCGTCTTTTCCCGGGCCGGCCCAGTAACAAATAAGATTTATTTCATTTTTATTTATTCTGTCACAGTTTTAGATAAGATTTAGAAAATGTATATCTAGGGTTTTACTTGCTCAAAAATTATGAGATAAATTTTGTTAGGATCTACATGGTGTGTAGTATTTTAGAAAAATATGAATTGGTTATGTGATGCTTAGTTTCTGGGAGATTTAAATAGGTTTTTGAAATGTGTTTTAGATTGCATGCAAACTTGTTTAAATCATATCTTGAGTTTCAGTGTTCCAAAAATTATGAAATTTGGTGGGTAGGCTACTTTATACTTGCTCTAGCTTTGGTAAAAATTTGGGCAGTAGTGCTTAAGTACTTTTCAAGTTATAATGCTATCTTGTTATTTTAGGAAATACTTAAATGAATTTTAGTAATTTTTCTACATGTGCAATGTTCTTATAACTTTTTGGAGAAAGTCTTGGTACCCTAAAGTGTCCAAGAAAATTTTGAAATCTGTTGTTTGACACTTTTTAATATGATTTGTTAATTATACAAAAATCAGCCTTTTGGGCTTGTGAATTTTGTTTAGGGAGTTTCTTTAAATAATTTTAGTTCAAATTTTTACAGTGGTCTCTTTTTGGTTCATAGAGTCTCCTGTAATTTTTGTAGAATTTTAGGAATAGTTTGCATATATGTTTAAAATCCCACTTAATTAATTAAGTAAATTAAGAAATGAGTACAAATAAATATTCTAGGTGGGCACACCTTACTTTCTGGTGTTTTTGTGACCTATGGGAACTTGTGGTAACACTAGTTTGGTCTTAAGGGATGTTTGCCACATAAATAAATATTTAATCTTTGCAATTCTAGGTTTTCTAGACAGCTGGTAGTATTTCTAGGTTTGACCTTTGATAAAGGTGGTTGCTAGAAAACTTGTAAATACCAAAGTTGTAGTAAGCTTGATAAACTAGCTTGTGTCAAAATTTGGGAGCATTTGGCTTAGTAGTTTGGGAGTTATTGCTGTTTAAAGTGACAGTCCAGAATTTGCTACTCTCTGTTTAGAGAGGACAGATTCTAGAACTTATGAAATTCGACATGGAAAACTTAGAAATTTAGGGTTGAGATCTGAAAATGAATTGTAGTACATTTCTTAAGCTTTCTAGATTGTCTTAGATCATATCTTTTGGAGTTAGGAATATTCAGTTATGTTAGAATCTTTGAGCTGCTGTCCAGAATGTCTTACTGTGATATTTTGGTGTTGGATGTGGTAACCTAAGTAATGCTACTCTTGTCATTGTTAGGTATTAGGGCCTTAACCGAAGAAGAACAGCTATATCTTAGGTTGGGTAGATTAGGTAAGTACTTCTTCACCGGAGAAGAGATTTACACGTATTGATGAAGTGACTTGAATAGAGTACTTTTATTGCGGAAATGCATTTCATTCCGAGCATGTTGCACCCATTATGCATCCATGATAATTATTGTGCACTCATGCAATAGGTGTTCCGGAGGGGGTAACGCTCCTCGAATTCGAGCAAGTGATTCCGGAGGAAGTCCAGGACCAGCCGGAGCAGCCAGAGGAACCAACCGGCGATGAAACTCCTGCCGAAGATCTACCCGAGTGTCCTGACCACCGGCCCTCGACCTTTCTGAAAGGCAAGCCCCGGTGCATGCTGAACCCATCAATTTATAAATCTATCTTGAGTACTTTTAATTGTTTAATGCATTAAGTTGTAGGAGTTGTATGAAAACAATTGTTGCATTATACCTGTCCTTGCCCAGATATCATACTTAAATCCTAATTTAGATTTAGGCACGTATCAATGCTTAGTCCTGCTTAGTACGGTAGAAGTCGGGTGATTTTCGGTCATCCGCGAGATGAAGGAAAGAGTCACGAGTGGCTTTAGGGCTATCGTGGATGGAACCATGCTTTAAAATGAAATTGAGACCGGGCGAGAGTTCGATAGTACAGCCGCAAGACACTTCACGTCTTGGGTGTGGAGCTATGCCCGTCTGAGTCGTTTAAGGACCGATTCGCTGTACGTCCTTGAGTCATGTTGAACGCAGTCTAACACTTAGTTGGCCGGATAAGCCGTTCCGACCGCGAAGCCGAGTAATGTGATTCAGGCCAGGAATCGAATGGTAGGTTGCTTCTTGGAGGAGAGAAAGGATGTGCTTGGGGACATTGGCGTGAGACCAAGGGGGGTTAGAGTCCCTATCACCTGGCAGAGTGTCGCCCTTGGGGTCGCGACATCATTTGGACCCGCGATTCCTGAATCATATGACAAGGTGGCCTGTGCGACCCTGGCAGGGGTCTGCACGGTGAGTGTTAGAAATACCCCTCTAGCTGGATAGGAATTCGATTCGAATCGCCGTCGCTCCCGGTTAGTGAGCACTTGACTTGAGCAGTGGCAACGTAGATCTCATTAAATGAACAGATGGTTAAGTGAATGATATAATGTTGCCACAATTTATACCTGCTCTGGATATAATGTTGATAATTGTTTGATTATAATCAAGTGCATGCTTAGTATAGGTGCTAAGATAGATGACAGGTAAATGTTAAAAAGAACTACTAGTACAGGTTATAAGAGTTTCAATTACTTATGCCTTTATGCAAAATGTGATGTCAGCTAGCCTCTTGTGTAAGCCTTGCATAATCCTTCGTGTCGTCTTATTTCTGGTTTTTGACGGGTAAGTCTAGCTGAGTACATTCCAGTACTCAGGGTTTATTCCCTCCTATTGCAGATGATATGCTCTATCAAGGCTTCTGCAAAACTTGTCTCCACCCTGCGGGTGACGAAGACTAGATCACTAGGGCGTGATTATCTTTTATGTACTTTCCTGATGCTTTTGCGGGTTGTTGATAAACAAGACTGGCAGTAGTTAAACAACTGGTGTGTGTATGCTTCCGCTACTTTTATAAACTTGGTTTGTAATAATTGTGACTCCATGTGTGTAAACTTATTTTGGAACTACTGGTGAAATGTAACGTATGATGTTGTATGTTGAATGATGCGATCTTGGTTGTAAGCAAGTTGGTTTGAAATCCTTCGTGGTTTCGATTGACTACCGGGATTATATGGGCTCAAGTTCAAAAATTTGAGCACTTCGGTGCTTGTTTTTATACTTGTGATCTTATAATCTAGTGAGGTTGTTACAGCTGGTACCGGAGTATAATTCAACATTAAACACATCGTACGAGTATTTAAAAACAAAAGTATTTGATTATGAAAAGGGTTAAAACACTAAAAATTATTTTCATAGGTATGCCAGTGATCACATCCCTTAACCCAAATAAGGACTCTTAGGTGGCTTATTATAAAGACTAACTTAGGGGCCTTGTTTATTTTTGTTTCGTCGTCCATACAGCGTGATATTGTATGGATGCCATCCACTTGGGTGGTAATGTATAGATCAATTGCCTCGACGCTCTGGTAAGTGTGAGTTGTGAGAGTATGATCGTCCAACCGGCGATCTAGGGGAGAGTAGTTTTGGTGACTTGCATACTTACATGTTTAAACCATGTAATTATGTAGGCACTTAATTGTGGGAACCTTTATATCGGGTAGCTTTGATACTAAAGTATATACATCAGGGGATGTGTATATGGAACATATTTAAATTACTGCTTTCTTGTGTGCTTATATTGGGAAACTGTTGGGCTGAAATGAGATTTTCTGCAGGTACACTAACAGCGCAAACGAGTAGACCGATAGTTTCGTCTATATGAGAGAACGTATGTATGCCACCGCCTAGCGTTAGAAATTTATGATTCTACTAGGATGAGAGGGCGTACGGAACGTGCATGCATCATGTTTAACTATATCATACATATCATTTACTCCCTCCTTAAAAATTTCAATAGTCCCGACTAAATTAAATTTCGTATCCCCTAAATGATCCTCACTTTCAGTCGTATCTTGTTGCTACAGATGGCACGTACCAAGACGACCGCTCGCAAGTCCACTGGAGGCAGGGCGCCTCGTCACCAGCTCGCTCCACGTGAGCCCCGCCCTGAGCCCACTAAGGTGGAAAGGCTGAGGGCGGAGTTGGCCGAAGTGACTGCTGCTAGGAATGCAGCGCGTCAGCAACTAGAGCAAGTGATCCATGATCGTGACCAGGAAACCCTTGCAGTCCAGAGATTGACAGTAGCAAATCGCAACTGTCAACGCATGCTGGTCCGTATCATGAATCAGAGGGATGAAGCCTAGCACGAGGAGAACATTCTGAGAGCTCGTCAGTTTGAGCTCGAGCAACAGTTGGAGAATGCTGAAGAATACAATGACAATCTTCATGAAGAAGTGCACCGCCTGAACAACCAGCTAAATCCTCTGCTGCCTCGAAACAACAACGCAGATGAGGACATGGGTTCAGGAGTCGTCATGGCTGAAGATGATGAAGAAGTGGAGGTCAATGGGCCCCAAGATGCCGCACCAGAAGAAGCACCAGAAGACGAGCCAGAAGAAGAAGAAGACGAGGAGTTAGAGCCTATTAGCGACGAGGATGGCGGGGAGATCCTTGACACCGACTCTGAGGACGATGCTTAGAGTGGTCATCGCGTAGCTACGATGTTAGAATCGCCTTTTGTGCCTCCTGGGGTTGGAGTGAGGCTTTGTAATAACTTGACTTTTGGGATGTAAGGTCGAACCCTATGTTTCCTAGATGTTTATTTGAGCCTATTAATTTCGATCACAATTGGATGTCTTATTGCGTGCGTTCGATGATGGTGTCACGATTAGCACCCTTCAGTGCCGCGATGAAACCGAGGGCCTCCTATGGCGCGCGACATAAGGTTGTGCTGCTTGGCACGCGCTGGTATCGAGGTGGCTAGTCATAATCCACCATGGAACTCTACCGTTGAGAAGTCTCTTTGTGGTCAGTTTGAAGTAGACTTTCTCAGTCAACTAAAAATTTTAAGATCGAATCCAAGTATCGGGCGAAAGGTCAAAAATCACGTAGATATTAACGTAAACGATTCAGTAACTGCTG
Source organism: Saccharum hybrid cultivar R570 (assembly GCA_038087645.1). NCBI lineage: Eukaryota > Viridiplantae > Streptophyta > Magnoliopsida > Poales > Poaceae > Saccharum > Saccharum hybrid cultivar. Next base: position 9,291,015 of record JAQSUU010000119.1, on the reverse strand, counting down.
TGCTCCTTGTGAGTGAGCCTTTATCAAAGTACATCTTGTTGGATTCCCTCGCATGATTGCACCAATTGATACGCTTGAATGGATTGTGCGGTTGTGATGAATTATTGTGCCATGAGTATTTTGAGAAGTCTATTTCATGAAGTCAGTTTGACATATTTACAATAATTCATCTACAAATTTCCCACATCGTCAGTGCTCATTGGCTATGCATTTTGCAGATGTCGTACAATCTCCGTTGGGGTCGTGGCAATGAGGATGAGGAACAGCCGCCCCCTCCGCCACCACCTACCCCGGCTGATCTGATGCAGACCGTGGTCAAAGGGCAGCGCATGCTGGCAGATGCTATGCGCCAGCTTGCCAACCGGGAGGCTCGTCATGGCCGCCAGGGCCCAGAACCCAATCAGGACAGTGATTTCAAGAACTTTCTTGATACTAAGCCCCCGCTCTTTAAGGAGGCGGAGGAACCACTGCAAGCCAATGAGTGGTTGAACACTATTGAACAAAAGTTTCGTCTGCTTCGCTTGACCGATGAGCTGAAAACTGAATATGCTTCTCACCAACTGCATGGCCCAGCGGGTATTTGGTGGAGCCACTATCGTTCCACACTGCCTGCAAATGTCCCGATTGCTTGGGACCAGTTCAAGGCCACATTCCATGGGAACTATATTTCTCCAGGTCTTATGGCAATCAAGCACACAGAATTCATGAGGTTGTCGCAGGGAAATAAAAGCTTGACTGAATATCTGCAATCTTTCAACAACCTGTCAAGGTATGCCACTGAGTTTGTGGATACCGATGTCAGGAAAATTGCTAGCTTTAAAAGAGGCCTCGGCCCAAAGCTGATGAAGACTATGGGCACTAGCAAGTGTATTACCTTCAATGATTTTATCAGTGATGCTTTGACCCAGGAGAACAATAATGCTATCTATTCTGCCTCTAAGAGCCGTAAAAGGGCCCTTGAGGCGAGTGCTTCGCAGTCTCGGACCTCAGCTGCACCTAGGTCTTCCCCTCGCCCACCTGCTCAGAATACCAAGTTCCGTCTGCCACAGAAGAAGCCTGCTTCCAAAACTAGGTTCCGCAAGGCATATACAGTCGCTCTGCCAAAGGGAAATTCTAGGCAGAGCAGTTCTAGTGTTCCTCCCAGCAACATGCCTTGCTGGAACTGCAACAAGCCAGGCCATTGGTCCAGGAACTGTCCTTACCCTAAGAAGAATGTCAACCAAGGTGGCCATCAAGGGCACACTCATTATAACAGCATTGAGAAAATCCCATCTGGTGAGGTTGTTACTGCTGGTAAGTTCCTAGTTGACCAACATCCTACAGTGGTACTTTTTGATTTAGGTGCTTCACATTCCTTTATCAGTCCTAAGTTTGCATCCAAGTTTGCACACAAATTACATACTGTTGAAGGTGGAGGGTATTGCATTAGCGCAGTAAGTGGGAATATTTCCACAAATAAAGTAGTGGGGAATCTTAAGCTTGAGATAGAAGGGCGAAAGTACTCGCTTGCCTTAGTGGTTTTGCCGGGATTAGGCATAGATGTTATTCTGGGCATGAATTGGATGAGTCAGAATGGGGTACTCATTGATACATCCACTCGGGTAGTTATGCTCAGAGATCCTACTGATCAAAAGGTTTTTTTGGTACAACTTCCCAGAAAGGTTGATTTGTCTGGGGAAGTTCATGCTGTGCAAGCAAAGGCGTTGGCTGAAATTCCCGTAGTGAATGAGTTTCCGGACGTTTTTCCCGATGATTTGCCGGGACTCCCTCTAGATTGGGATGTGGAATTTAAAATTGAGTTGTTGCCTGGCACGGCTCCCATCTCTAGGAGACCTTATAGGATGCCTCCGAATGAGTTAGCTGAACTTAAGGTGCAATTGAATGAACTTTTGAAGAAGGGGTTGATTCGTCCCAGTTCGTCTCCGTGGGGATGTCCCGCTATCTTTGTAAAGAAGAAGGATCAATCGTTATAGATGTGCGTATATTATAGATCTCTGAATGCAGTCACTGTCAAAAATAAGTATCCTCTGCCACGTATCGATATCCTGTTCGATCAATTGTCCAAAGCTAAAGTCTTTTCCAAGATTGATCTGAGGTCTGATTACCATCAGATTAAAATCTGTCCTGAAGATATTCCAAAAACGGCTTTCTCGACAAGATACGATCTTTATGAGTATCTTGTTATGTCCTTCGGCTTGACCAACGCCCCCGCACACTTCATGTACTTGATGAATTCAGTGTTTATGCCTAAATTGAACAAGTTTGTGGTGGTATTTATTGATGACATCCTGATATATTCTGTAAATGAGGAAGATCACGCTAAACATCTGTGTATAGTCCTCACAAGATTGCGTGAACATCAACTATATGCAAAGTTCAGTAAGTGCGAATTCTGGCTTCGAGAAGTACCTTTCCTTGGGCATGTGTTGTCCGATGGAGGAATTATGGTAGACCCCACCAAGGTACAAGACGTACTGAACTGGAAGGCTCCTATCTCGGTTCACGAGGTCTAGAGTTTTCTTGGTTTGGCTGGCTATTATCGTCGCTTCATCCCGAATTTCTCCAAAATTGCCAAGCCAATGACTCGGTTGCTGCAAAAAGACACCAGGTTTGTCTGAACTCCTGAGTGTGATGCGGCTTTTCACCAACTGCGAACCCTCCTAACCTCAGCTCCGGTTTTGGCACAACCGGATATCGAGAAACCATTTGATGTTTATTGTGATGCCTCAGGCATAGGTTTGGGAGGTGTGTTGATGCAGGAAGGCCGAGTGATTGCATATACCTCTCGACAACTTCGGAAACATGAGGTGAATTATCCAACGCATGACTTAGAATTGGCCGCAGTTGTTCATGCTTTAAAAGTATGGCGGCATTATCTGCTGGGCAATGTCTGCAATATCTACACAGACCACAAAAGCCTCAAATACATCTTCACCCAACCCGAGTTGAATATGCGTCAAAGAAGATGGCTCGAGTTGATTAAGGATTATAACCTTCAAGTGCACTATCATCCTGACAAGGCAAATGTGGTTGCGGATGCTTTAAGCCATAAGTCTCATTGTCATTCCCTAGTTGAAACTGATTTTCATCGATCTTGCCTTCTACATCCAGCAGTCTTGTACAACATTACTGTCAGTTGCACTCTCAAAAGCAGAATTTTTGAGCTCCAAAAGACTGATCCTGGTGTATTCCACATAAAACGCAAGATGAAAGAGCAAGAAACTACACAATTCAGGGTAGATGAAGAGGGTGTACTATGGTTCAAGGATAGGTTAGTTGTGCCTAAGGACCAAGGGCTTAGAAGTGATATTATGTCTGAAGCACACTCCTCTAAGTTGTAAATCCATCCTGGTAGCAATAAGATGTATTATGATTTGAAGCCATACTATTGGTGGACCAAGATGCAGAAAGAGATAGCTGCATACAGTGCTGGGTGTAACACCTCAGGTGTTTAGCTCCATAATTGCATTGCATTTGCATTTGCATAAGCATGCATCATTCATATTATTTTATGTGGTTGCAACAAATGTGATTGTTTTTAGAATTTTGTTTGACTCACATCATGTGACACTAGGGAGTTTGTGTAACTAAAGGGTAGAGTAGCCAATTATATCTCACAACACCTTAGTTATACTTAGGGTCCCTAATGGAGCAAGGTTCATGTTGACCAAAATCACCAAAATGCCCTCCAAGGTGTAGTTGACCAGCATTTAGCCCTAGGAGGCTCTAGTTTGACCAATTAAAAAGTCTAGCTTAGAGACCTTGCATGGAGGGGCACCCTTAAGCAAAGTTGTAGGGAATTTTATGGGGAACAAAAGTCTCAATATGACCATCTCATGAAACTGGCCAAAACATGCTAAAAAATGGCCCACAAGTCAGCTAGAGGGGCTGTCTCGACACTTGAATTTTTCTAAGTCTCAAAAGTGTCCCTCCAGTTTTACTGTGACCTACTTTGGAAGCTTGTAGTTTGCAAACCAGACCAAACCAGCTCCAACTCATGTTGACACTTTTGTAGTACTCATGTAGCTCTACAACATTGCCAACATCACCATCACCTAGTTCTAAATGGTTTAGGAGATATGGTGTCTAGAAAATTGGGTTTCAGTCGGCATAGTGACTGAAACTAGGTTTCAGTTTCCAAGTACACCACTTTGGAGCTATGTAGTTTCAAATCCAAACTGAATCTGTTCTTGAGCCAATTAGCAAAGTTGTAGCCCTCACGAAGCCCTACAATTTTGATGTTATCATCTTCTCCTAACTCGAACCGGTTTTGGAGATAATCATCGTTGAACTTGGCTCGTCAGTCGGTCAAGGCGGGGTTCGAATTCAGTTCGGTCAGACATCAGAGTGAGCTGTCCGACCGGGGCAGACCATCGCCACCGCATGTCCCTCCACGCGCCACGTGCGACCTGGCGTTGCGGCCTGCTGCTCGACATGTAGAAGATGTCCCTGCTGCCTCGCCTAAACCGCCCAGCCATTTCCTTCTTTCCCGTGTGCAACCGAGGCGGAAAAATGCCGCTCCTCCTCGCTGCCACAACCGCCGGCGTGTTCGACCGCCGTGTCGTCACGGCCGAGTCCAATTCCCTCCGCTCGGAGCTTCCTCACCTAACCCGCAAGCCTTCCCACCACCTGACCTGGCGAGCCGGGATGTGGTAAGCAATTGGGGCCGTCTCCGCCATTGCCGCCATGGGCGACCTCCTTGCCGGAGAGGGGTGCTCCATGGCTGGGGTAGTTAGGACCCCTTCCAACCCCCTTTTTCAACCTCAATCGGTCCGCCTGGGCGTAGTGTAGCTCGTACCGAGCTTAGGTATGGCCGTGCGGCCTCACCAGCGACGACACACCATCACCTGACCCTCACCGGCCGCCGCTCACGACGGCGAACCTCTCCCGCTCCAACCTAAGCTCTCCCACTTGCACAAATCGAAGCGTCATGGGACGGGGAACGCGTGGGTGGGTTCGGTTTTGCTGGCGAGTTTCCCTCCGACGAGCTTGAGCTCGCCGGAGCTCGCGGTCGCCGTTCCCCTATCCCTCTGTCACTGACCGTGGGACCCGCCTGTCAGGTGCCGTGCGCGGGCGGGATGGCCGAGCAGGCCGCGCGTGCGTCGTGGGCCGCGTCTTTTCCCGGGCCGGCCCAGTAACAAATAAGATTTATTTCATTTTTATTTATTCTATCATAGTTTTAGATAAGATTTAGAAAATGTATATCTAGGGTTTTACTTGCTCAAAAATTATGAGATAAATTTTGTTAGGATCTACATGGTGTGTAGTATTTTAGAAAAATATGAATTGGTTATGTGATGTTTAGTTTCTGGGAGATTTAAATAGGTTTTTAAAATGTGTTTTAGATTGCATGCAAACTTGTTTAAATCATATCTTGAGTTTCAGTGTTCTAAAAATTATGAAATTTGGTGGGTAGGCTACTTTATACTTGCTCTAGCTTTGGTAAAAATTTGGGTAGTAGTGCTTAAGTACTTTTCAAGTTATAATGCTATCTTTTTATTTTAGGAAATACTTAAATGAATTTTAGTAATTTTTCTACATGTGCAATGTTCTGATAACTTTTTGGAGAATGTCTTGGTACACTAGAGTGTCCAAGAAAATTTTGAAATTTGTTGTTTGACACTTTTTAATATTATTTGTTAATTATACAAAAATCAGCCTTTTTAGCTTGTGAATTTTGTTTAGGGAGTTTCTCTAAATAATTTTAGTTCAAATTTTTACAGTGGTCTCTTTTTGGTTCATAGAGTCTCCTGTAATTTTTGTAGAATTTTAGGAATAGTTTATATATATGTTTAAAATCCCACTTAATTAATTAAGTAAATTAAGAAATGAGTACAAATAAATATTCTAGGTGGGCACACCTTACTTTCTGGTGTTTTTGTGACCTATGGGAACTTGTGGTAACATTAGTTTGGTCTTAAGGGATGTTTGCCACATAAATAAATATTTAATCTTTGCAATTCTAGGTTTTCTAGACAGCTGGTAGTATTTCTAGGTTTGACCTTTGATAAAGGTGGTTGCTGGAAAACTTGTAAATACCAAAGTTGTAGTAAGCTTGATAAACTAGCTTGTGTCAAAATTTGGGAGCATTTGGCTTAGTAGTTTGGGAGTTATTGCTGTTTAAAGTGACAGTCCAGAATTTGCTACTCTCTGTTTAGAGAGGACAGATTCTAGAACTTATGAAATTCGACATGGAAAACTTAGGAATTTAGGGTTGAGATCTGAAAATGAATTGTAGTGCATTTCTTAAGCTTTCTAGATTGTCTTAGATCATATCTTTTGGAGTTAGGAATATTCAGTTATGTTAGAATCTTTGAGCTGCTGTCCAGAATGTCTTACTGTGATATTTTGGTGTTGGATGTGGTAACCTAAGTAATGCTACTCTTGTCATTGTTAGGTGTTAGGGCCTTAACCGAAGAAGAACAGCTATATCTTAGGTTGGGTAGATTAGGTAAGTACTTCTCCACCGGAGAAGAGATTTGCACGTATTGATGAAGTGACTTGAATAGAGTACTTTTATTGCGGAAATGCATTTCATTCCGAGCATGTTGCACCCATTATGCATCCATGATAATTATTGTGCACTCATGCAATAGGTGTTCCGGAGGGGGTAACGCTCCTCGAATTCGAGCAAGTGATTCCGAAGGAAGTCCAGGACCAGCCAAAGCAGCCAGAGGAACCAACCGGCGATGAAACTCCTGCCGAAGATCTACCCGAGTGTCCTGACCACCGGCCCTCGACCTTTCTGAAAGGCAAGCCCCGGTGCACGCTGAACCCATCAATTTATAAATCTATCTTGAGTACTTTTAATTATTTAATGCATTAAGTTGTAGGAGTTGTGTGAAAACAATTGTTGCATTATACCTGTCCTTGCCCAGATATCGTACTTAAATCCTAATTTAGATTTAGGCACGTATCAATGCTTAGCCCTGCTTAGTACGGTAGAAGTCGGGTGATTTTCGGTCATCCGCGAGATGTAGGAAAGAGTCATGAGTGACTTTAGGGCTATCGTGGATGGAACCATGCTTTAAAATGAAATTGAGACCGGGCGAGAGTTCGATAGTACAGCCGCAAGACACTTCACGTCTTGGGTGTGGAGCTATGCCCGTCTGAGTCGTTTAAGGACCGATTCGCTGTACGTCCTTGAGTCATGTTGAACGCAGTCTAACACTTAGTTGGCCGGATAAGCCGTTCCGACCGCGAAGCCGAGTAATGTGATTCAGGCCGGGAATCGAATGGTAGGTTGCTTCTTGGAGGAGAGAAAGGATGTGCTTGGGGACATTGGCGTGAGACCAAGGGGGGGTTAGAGTCCCTATCACCTGGCAGAGTGTCGTCCTTGGGGTCACGACATCATTCGGACCCACGATTCCTAAATCATATGACAAGGTGGCCTGTGCGACCCTGGCAGGGGTCTGCACGGTGAGTGTTAGAAATACCCCTCCAGCTGGATAGAAATTCGATTCGAATCGCCGTCGCTCCCGGTTAGTGAGCACTTGACTTGAGCAGTGGCAACGTAGATCTCATTAAATGAACAGATGGTTAAGTGAATGATATAATGTTGCCACAATTTATACCTGCTCTGGATATAATGTTGATAATTGTTTGATTATAATCAAGTGCATGCTTAGTACAGGTGCTAAGATAGATGACAGGTAAATGTTAAAAAGAACTGCTAGTACAGGTTATAAGAGTTTCAATTACTTATGCCTTTATGCAAAATGTGATGTCTGCTAGCCTCTTGTGTAAGCCTTGCATAATCCTTGGTGTCATCTTATTTCTGGTTTTTGACGGGTAAGTCTAGCTGAGTACATTCCAGTACTCAGGGTTTATTCCCTCCTATTGCAGATGATATGCTCTATCAAGGCTTCTGCAAAACTTGTCTCCACCCTGCGGGTGACGAAGACTAGATCACTAGGGCGTGATTATCTTTTATGTACTTTCCTGATGCTTTTGTGGGTTGTTGATCAACAAGACTGGCAGTAGTTAAACAACTGGTGTGTGTATGCTTCCGCTACTTTTATAAACTTGGTTTGTAATAATTGCGACTCCATGTGTGCAAACTTATTTCGGAACTACTAGTGAAATGTAACGTATGATGTTGTATGTTGAATGATGCGATCTTGGTTGTAAGCAAGTTGGTTTGAAATCCTTCGTGGTTTCGATTGACTACCGGGATTATATGGGCTCAAGTTCGAAAATTTGAGAGCTTCGGTGCTTGTTTTTGTACTTGTGCTCTTATAATTTGGTCGGTTCTGTTACACTGGGCGCCCAAAGGAGACAACAAGTCTCAATCCCAGGCTGTCTCTTCCATTCATCGAGCATATTGTTTTATAGGCTTATTACAGACTCCTAGACTCAAATATGAAACATGCATTCCTAGACTTAAGGCTAGCTACTCGATTTATTCAAACAAGCACTCATTCAGGCAGCCTTGCACGCTGCTGCTAATCCTGGCGCTTCATGTTCTTGCGCTTATTCAAACAAACACTTATTCAGGCAGCCTTGCATGCTGCTGCTAATCCTGGCGCCTCATGTTCTTGCGCTTCGCCGCTGCATGTTGTCGGTTCGGATCTCAGCCTCTGGTCCTGGTCCGTCGCTGGTAGCTGGCCCACCATAACATCTCTTCCCCCCTCAGGAAATAGCTCGTCCTCAAGCTGGAACAATGGATGTGCAGCACAGAAAGCATCAACGGACTCCCAGGTAGCTTCGGACGCGAGCAAGCCTGCCCACTGGACCTGGACATGCCATGCACCACGGCGAAGGCTGGCACGTAGAATGCGTTCTGGTTCCAGCAGGGGCTTGCCATGTTGCATGGGTGGCAGCACCGGCGTCGTAGATGGAGGCGTGTCGATGAAGGACTTTAGGACACCTACATGAAAGACATTGTGAATCCTGGCGTCGTCGGGAAACTGCAGGCGGTATGCCACCGGACCGATCTGCTCTAGGATCTGGAATGGTCCGGCGTACTTGGGGCCCTACTTCTTGCGGGCGCTAGGCACTAGGGACTGGGCATTGCGGTGAAGCAAGCGGAGCCACACCCAGTCCCCAATGCTGAACTCTAGGGCGCGGTGGTGAGCATCATAGCGACGGCGAGCGTACTGCTGCGCTTGCAGCAAGCGGGCACGAACCTCGGAGAGGAACTTGTTGCGGCGGTTCAACAGGGCATCGATGGTGTCCGTCTCGGTGGAGCCCTGTTCATAAGGCAGTAGAGATGGAGGAGGTCAACCGTAGACCACCTGAAACGGCGTTGTGCGCAGAGCGGTGTGGAACGATGAATTGTAGCAGAATTCCGCCCATGGCAACCAGTCAAGCCAGTCACGAGGGCGGTCGCCGGTGATGCAACATAGGTACATGGCGATGGCTTTGTTGACGGCCTCCGACTGGCCGTCAATCTGTGGATGGAATGCCGAGCTCATGCGAAGCTTGACACCTGCTAGACGGAAGAGGTCCCGCCACACATGGTCGGTGAAGACCGGGTCGCGGTCACTGACAATCGACTCCGGAAAGCTGTGGAGGCGCACAATGTCGGTGAAGAAGGCGTGGGCCACCGAGGTTGCCGTGTACAGGTGGCCCAAGGGGATGAAGTGGGCATACTTTGAAAACTGGTCAACCACGGTGAGCAACATACTTTTACCATGTACCTTGGGAAGGCCTTTGAGGAAGTCCAGCGAAATGTTGGCCCACACCCGCGATGGCACCGGCAAGGGTTGGAGCAGGCCGGCAGGGTGCAGTGCCTCAGTTTTGTTGCACTGGCAGGTGGCGTAGGCATAGACGAAGTCGCGGACGAGTTGCCGGTCTTGCTCGACGTAGAAATCTGCCCGTAGTCGTTGAAGCGTCTTCTGGATGCCCTCATGCCCGGCCATGTGGGCAAGGTGAAGCACCTCAGGTAGTATGGCAGAGGACGCGGGCAAAAACACGCGGTCATCATGGAGCAGGAGGTTGTCGTGAACGTGCCATGCTAGGCCACGGTCACCAGCCACGATCGCGTCACGTAGCGCGGCTAGGTCAGAGGACGTGGCGATCTCCTGGCGCAGGTCGTCGAAGAGCTGGAATGATGGGTTGGAGATTGCCATGAGCTCCATGGTTGACTGGGCAGTGGTGGCCTTAGCCTCCCGGTCATCAGCATCTCAGCGAGAGAGGGCGTCTGCGATGGTGTTCAGCTGGCCCGAGTGGTATTCAACCCTGAAATCAAAACCAAATAGCTTGCTAATCCACTGGTGCTGCAGGATCATGGAGAGGCGCTGGTCCAACATGTATTTGAGCGTGAAGTGGTCGGTGCGTGTTGATGGTAGATAAGTATCATTTTTAACCATCAACATAGCATGAAAAAGGACTAAACAATAATTACCATTTAGATATAGGGGGTTTATTGACATAATTCCATGAGTTTTGGTGAATGTCTATTTCTACAAGGTGTTAGCTGAAAAGAACCAAGGAAAGCCCACATGTCTGGTTTACATAGAGACAACAGGGCCACGCATAACTTTTCTGTAATTTGGAAGATACAAGAAGACTCTAGAAACAAACCAGAGGTGAAACGGGCTCGAAAGCAGGGCGGGCACCCCACCCAGGTAGCCAATCAGGAGCAAGCTCCTGGATCATGCCTCCACTGCCTTTGAGGATCAATAATAATTGTAGATCAAGGTCGGTTTGATCCGAGGGCTATAGTGCTTCCTAGAGGGCTATATAAGCAAGGCCCCTGGCCCCTGGAGGAGGCATCCCTTGAAACCCAAATTCATTATTTCTTGTGTGGATCAGCAGGGAGGGGTTCCTTGAATGGATCTCTCTCTTAGGGCACATATAAGAGAGGTTAGCTTTGTAGTCTCCATGTAAGATTAGAGTTCTTCTAGATTGAGAGAGTTAGAGTGGAGGGAGAGTTGGAGGAAGCCCGACATGTCAGCGTCTCCTCTTCGGCTTGTACCTGCGGGATCAAGTCTCCTAACCCGAGGCTTGATTCGAGGATTCTTCGGTAATTCAACTTCCAATACTAAGTAAGTACGCTGCTATTATTGTTCTATGGTTTACGAGTTTACTTTATTCTCTTCCATGGTAGAGGGTAGGGTAATCGTCTGTAGCGTAAGCGTGGTGCTTAGGCTAGAGATACTCGTAGATATCCCCTGTCTGGCCGGATCAGTGTGTAGTAGCGTGGGAAGTGATAGTCCCACCTTTGGAGCCTCCTCCCGTTAGAAGGATTGGTAGGATTAAGTGCCCTGGTCAAGCATCCTCTGTGGTGTCTCTTTTCCATCGGTATGTCCCCATAGACCAATAGTTTCATAGCTTACCATAGGTTGGAACTAGACTATCATCGTAATCTTCTCTAATCGCTTATATCTTCGCTACCTTGTAGTGCGGCCCAGGGGTTAAGTATAGATTTAGGTTAGTCATCGCACGCTTTCTCCTTGCGGATAAACAAATACGATACTCTGGAAATATCTCCCGGGTGAAATGCTCACCGATATCCATGTGCTTGCGGATCCTTTTCTATGTGCGTTAACAAATATCAATAGTGTGCACGACGAAGGAGCACCCCCCATAGATTGGGATGCCAGTGGCGCACAACTTGAACTATGCTGATCAGTTCATGCTCATATGCCGCCACCTTCATGTGGCGTGCTGCGAAGGGGCGGCTGAAGAACGCCAAGGGCCCGACCCTCTGGTGGAGGATGGCGCCAAAGCCCGAGACGGAGGCATCGCAGTCAATGATGAAGTTTCGCATGAAGTCGGGGAGGTGTAGACCGGCGCCGTGGACATGGCAGCCTTCAGTGCGGTGAAGGCTGCGGTGGCCGCCTCCGTCCACTAGAACCCATCCTTCTTGAGGAGAAGGGTCAGCGGAGCTGCGAGGGAGCCAAAATGGTAGATGAAGCGTCTGTAGTATCCGGCGAGGCTGAGGAACCCGCGGAGGCCGCGAGCAGAACATGGCTGTGGCCACGCTATGATGGCTTCCACCTTGGCGCTATCCATGGTGACCCCCTCTGTGGAGATGACGTGCCCAAGGTAGTGGACGGAGGGTGCGGCAAAGGCACACTTGGAGCGCTTGATGTGGAGGTGATGCACGCGCAGGACATCAAGGACAACACGGATGTGTTGGAGGTGCTCGGTCCAGGTGGCGCTGTAGATCAAAATGTTGTCGAAGAAGACGAGCACACACGGCCGCAATAATGGCTGCAAGACAAAGTTCATTAGAGCTTGGAATGTTGCCGGTGCATTGGACAACCCGAAAGGCATGACCAAGAACTCAAAGTGTCCATGGTGGGTGCGGAACACCGTCTTGGCCATGTCGTCTGGGTGAATGTGGACTTGGTGATAGCCTAAATGGAGATCCATCTTGGTGAAGAAGCGTGTGCCGTGGAGTTCATCAAGGAGCTCCTCCACGACGGGGATCGAGAACTTGTCCTTGACGGTGGCAGTGTTCAGTGCGCGATAGTCCATGCAGAAGTGCCAGGAGGCGTCCTGTTTCTTCATGAGCAGCACCGGCACAGAGAAGGGCGACGTACTAGGCTGTATGAGGCCCTGTTGCAGCATGTCAGCGCATTGTTTCTCTAGCTCATCCTTCTAGAGTTGGGGGTAGCGATAGGGCCGCACGATGACCGACTCCATGTTGGGCTTGAGGTGTATGCGGTGGTCGCACAGACACGCTAGAGGTAGACCCATGGGCGTGGCGAAGACGTCGGCGTAGGAGTCCAAGAGCTGCTCCAGCAAGGCTAGCTCGGAGCCCTTGGCCGGGTGCAGGTGCCCGGCATGGAGACGACCAGTGGGTGGGGCGGTCAGGTGGGGGGACCCGAGCCCTCTCCAGAGCACGCGCTTATCGTGGCACCAAAAACCCATGCACAGGTCATCGAAATCCCATAGGATAGGCCCCAGGGTGCGCAACCAAGCAACCCCTAGGACCATGTCATAGCAATCCAGAGGGATGGAGTAGCAGTCCACCGTGAAGTGTTCGTCGCCGACCTGGAGCATGACATCACGGGCGAGGCCGCGGCACGCAACGCGGTCGCTGTTGGCCACCACCACATGGGCGCCGCTGCTGTTGTGGAAGTGCAGGACGGCCTGTTTGGCGGCTGCGGTGCTGATGAAGTTATGCGTGGACCTAGAATCGAGCAGCGCCGTGAAGTTGTGGTTGCCGATCTGCACCTTGAGCTGCATGGTGTTGGCCGCACGGATGCCGGTGATCGCCGATAGGGAGATCATGGGTTGCTCGGGGTCGAAGGGGGCCACGGTCGGGGACGGTGCGGTAGGATTGTCGATGAAGTCGGCCGGCTCCTCCACGGTGTAGTCTGCTGCCTCCAGGAAGAAGAGATGCACGCACTTGTGCCCCCACACATATGGCTCATCACAGTTGTAGCATAGCCCCAGCTTGCACCGATCCGCCATCTCCTCTGGCATCAGCTTCTTGTACGGGCGCGATGGCGTAGTGGAAGAAGCCGACGAAGAGCCCATGCCTGCCGTTAGCGCTAGTGGTGGCGTGGTGACACGACGCGTGGTGCAGGACGAGGGAGCCAGGAGCGCCGATGGAAGGGCGACCGAACGGCGCTCATAGGCATACGCCAGACGCATGGCTTGTTAGAGATCTTGGGGCTCATGTAGCTCGACGTCGACGCGTAGGACCTCCGGAAGGCCCCCAGAGAAGAGCTGCACCTGCTAGAGGGGTGAGAGGGTCCCCATGTGCGCTAGACGTGCTTGGAAGGACTCTAGGTAGGCCTCGACTGTCGTGGTGAATGGTAGGCGAGCGAGGTCGGCAAGGTGATTAGTGCTGATTTATGGCCCGAAGCGCTGGTGGCATAAGCGCTTGAATGTCTCCTAATTGGGCATGCCAAAATCATGTTCCAGCACCGTGTACCACTGGGACGCCATGCCGGAGAGATGGTATGATGCGAGCCACACCTGATCTGCCGGCTTGGTGAGTTGAGCGCGAAAGAATCACTCACACTTGTTCAGCCAATCCTGCGGGTCTTCCTTGCCCTCATAGGTGGGAAATAGGAGTTTGGGGTATTTGGGGATGGCGTGGCCCTCGGGCTCTAGTGGTGGGTAGGGATGGAATGGTGGTGTGGGCATAGGCATCGATGGTGCCGGGCATGACTCCTGCATGATTGACAAGAGCGATGGAATGGGGCTCGGAGAATGCGGAAAGGGGATCTGGGTGATAGGGATGCCGAAGGGTGGTGCGGTGGGTAGTGGCATGGAGGTGGAGGCAGGTGGCGGTGGCATTGATGTGGTGGGCGTTACGGACATGGTGGGGAGTACCTCCGAGATGACCGGTGGTGAGGCGGCAGGTAGGGCCGAAAGGCCCCAGTATCCCGGCAGTCCCAACTGCGGGAACGGTGGTCCGGTTGGAGGGCTCCGGCCATCGATCACCGTCAGGCAGGTGGACATGTCACCCATCTGCCGCTACATGTCGCCCATCTAGGTTTGGAGGCCGCCAATTGCGGACATGAGCTTGTTGAGCGCGTCGGTGGGAATGGCTGTCATAGGGGGCTATGGTGGCGCAGTGGGTGGCAGGGAGGGAATGATGGCATTGGAGGTGGCTGACAGTAGGGAAACGCCGGTGGTGGGCACGGCGGTGGTGGGCACGACGGTGGCCGAAGAGGTCCCGGATGAAGCCATGAAGCCTGATACCAGGTTGTTACGGCTTAGGTTACGAAGGGCGTAGGAGTGGGAGACAGGAGGCCGAGGCTTGAACCCTCGGCGGCGAATAGGCGGCGCCGTGGCCGACACTTGTGGCAGGCTAGAACGACAATAGAAGATGAGGAACAACGCTGGGCGCCCAAAGGAGACAACAAGTCTCAATCCCAGGCTGTCTCTTCCATTCATCGAGCATATTGTTTTATAGACTTATTCCAAACTCCTAAACTCAAATATGAAACATGCATTCCTAGACTTAAGGCTAGCTACTCGATTTATTCAAACAAGCACTCATTCAGGCAGCCTTGCATGCTGCTGCTAAACCTGGCGCTTCCTGTTCTTGCGCTTATTCAAACAAACACTTATTCAGGCAGCCTTGCATGCTGCTGCTAATCCTGGCGCCTCTTGTTCTTGCGCTTCGCCGCTGCATGTTGTCGGTTTAGATCTCAGCCAGTGGTCCTGGTCCATCGCTGGTACTGCTGGCCCACCATAACACATGGATAATCTTATTTCATTGTTAAAAGATGTAGGAGAATCTCACGGTTTTCTTGTTTATTGCTTTAATCTCACACACGTTTAAATTTAAAAATCAACTAGAAAACACTACTCCCTTTGTCTCAAAATAAGTGCCACTGTGGTACTTGTGTTGGTCAAATTTTCTTAACTTTGATTAGGTTTATAAAAAAGTATTAGCAACATTTGTATCTTGAAATAAGCTTAATATAAAATAGATTTAACAATCTATCTAATGACACTAATTATATACTATAAGTATTAATAATTTCTTGTATATATTTGGTCAAAGATTAAAAAGTTTGACTCCTTGAAAAGTGAGAACCATACTTATTTTGGACGGAGGGAGTACACATGTTAAGCTAAATGAAACATTATCAAATATGAGCTGACATAATAGTGACTATGATCGACAAACAGATTGACATATAAGGGCTTCCCCAACGCTACTTTTTCACAGCCCTATGTGCCATGTAGGTTCAGATAAAAAAGTAGGTGCTCTATATTTGTTATAGTGGTTTGCTGAAGCTACATATGCTTAGGGAGAGAGAAGGTGGTCCATGCTAAAAAAGAAGAGGGAGAGGAAATAAAGGTGATGTATGATGAAAGAAAAATGTTCTTTGCAAACCACAAGTAGTGATAGTTTGCATTGCATGGATAATAGTCTCAACATTTCTTAGTCTACGTGGATCACTTTATTTGTACTAAAACCACTTGTAGTGTTAGTCTCTATTGGTAAGCAATATTCATCATATCACCACTTTATTGGCACACTGAACTTTTTGATATGCAACAGATGCCTGGCACACCTCTCTAGCGTTGACAATAGCCACACCACATGTCACATACCACCAAGGTGCATGGAACTCAAGCTAAAGCTGTCAAGCAAAACCGCAACAAACCATGCAGGAGAGTGTACAGACTATCAGACTAGTCCAAGAATTTGCATCATATACAACTCCTGACTTCTTTTAATCGAGGGAACACAGTAACCATCATGTATGTAGGGGAAAAAATGACAAGAACAACCCTTCTTTGCTAAAGTTGCAAACCATGTCACTAGAATTATTGGAGACCACTATCTGAACAGGTTGATCACTTATGTTTGCTTTGAGAATCACTTCATTCTAGATAAGATGGTTCATCGTAAATTCATCTACTTTACTAGTTAAGGATAAGGTGGAGAACTGGAGATAGACCAACTCATTCTACAGCTCAAACCGAGTACGAGAGTGACTGAGTAAGAAGTGGACCTCCTATTCTTCAAACCAAACACCTATAGCTTCTTGGATCAGCTTGTTGAGACCCTCATGTTGTTGGAACTGTATTCTCAGTTAATAGCAGATAAATAATTGTTAGGGTAATAAACACCATTAGGACATAGATCCAGTGGGGTACATATGTATTTAGAGTACACATGAAGATCATAATACATGATCTACTAACTGAGAGAGATAGAGAGGGTAGGAGATGAGAGGGTGAAGGGAGGAGCGCGGACCATCCAAGGGAAGTGCAAGAATGGCGGTGTTGGAGCTCAATCCAGTCGCCATCACCAGCGTTGGTGGCGGCTACGCACGGGCAGCGACGGTTGGGGAAGAAAGCGACGCAGTGGAGACCATGGCGGCGTAGTGCAGTGGCGGCAACGGCGTGGAGGTGCTTCCCGTAACTACTGCGCTCCCTCACTTAGATCGGACTAGGGTTAGGAACTGTAGGTGGGGAAAGTTGCGGCGGCGAACTTTGTCATGCGTGCCCCGGCTCCTCACCTCTCCCTTTTATAGCGTAGTGTGACAGGGGCTCTCCAACCATTGTTGGGTTGGGCGCCCCTGATTAGGGCACGGGATCAAGCCCAATAGGCTGTTGGGCCTATTAGCGAGGAGATCAAAACCTAACATTCTCCCCCTTGATCTCAACATTACTTTAACCTTTAAACTTTGACTTCAATACTTTTCACTTTACTCGTTCCATCATAGATAAGTTCATAAAGCATATTTTATCGTCACTGTCAATCGCCGATAGATTTAACAGCTACAATGCACATCTCTGATCTGAAACAGTTACTTTAACTTTAGGCCCTTTATTATAGTCCAGGAGTCATAGGCTTTCCCTTAAACCCATGCCGGCTACATGTTCTCTGAACACGTTGGGTGGTAAGCCTTTTGTAAGCGGATCCGCGAGCATATTTCCAGTACTTATATGCTCAAGATTTATAATTTGATCCTGGACTTTATCCTTCACAACATAATACTTTATGTCAATGTGTTTGGCAGCACCACTTGACTTATTGTTGTGAGCATACTGTATTGCTGGATTATTATCGCAGTATAACTTTAGTGGTTTATGTATGTTGTCGACCACCTTCAAACCGGGTATGAACTACTTTAGCCAGTTCACCTGCCCCGTTGCCTCATAACACGCTACAAACTCGGCATACATGGTGGACGATGTAGTGACGATTTGTTTTGAGCTTTTCCATGAAATTGCTCCTCCTACGAGAGTGAATATATATCCTGACGTGGATTTTCTATCATCTCCCGCATAATCAGAATCCGAATATGTCACACCCATTTAACGACCAAATGGAGTGCATACCCTTATGTGTGCCTAGAGATCAATCATACATAAGTTAAACAAATTATAAAGGATGTATCATCACAAATGTTATTACATCATGATTATTAATATATAGTCTTTACACAAATATAGCGGAAGTAAAATATAAAACTCTCATGGTAGCTCCAATCACAGGCACATTGACTGGTTGACTACAAGTCTAGTAATCTTTTAGAAAGTAGTAGTAGTCACTATTTGCACCATCTGTTACCCATCCGGGATTTTTATCCAAGTAAGAAGAATAAACAAGCGCAAGTACATCTTGTACTCAACAAGTATAACATGGGGTTCATGAGGCTCAAAGGCATAACATAGGTTTATCAGCATGTAGCTTTTAATTAGCATTATTTCAGTATATCAATAATATCAAAGTGTCTCAATGTAAACAATAAACATATGATCCATGTGAAATGATTAACAAATAGCAAAAACATATTCATTATTAATGATCCACTATTCCATAAGGGTCCAAGGCCACTCGTGACCGTGAGCACGGCTGTTATAACAGTTTTACACTCTGCAGAGGTTGTACACTTTCACTGTGAGTCGTGTCGCTCATATGGCCGGGTTAATTACTCCTAAAACACTTCCAAGGTGAGCAGGCAGGGGAACACTATGAAGTCTTTCGAAGGTTCATCTAACAAGTTAGGGCCATTAGATTTCACTCGGTAAACAAATGTAGAGCCCCCCTTCCAAATGGCACAATAACACGCAGCCTATACACATGAGGACAGAGGCCGCACTATACCCGATTCGTCAAGCCATTCTTATGCCAAAAAGGAATACCACTAACAAACTAGAAAAGGTCCTTCTATATGACTAAAGCCAGTGCCATTATAGCCCTCATAGTTATACTGTAAGTCCCGGATGTTCGCTTACAGATAAGTCCTTAAGGAGAGTAACAAGAGCACCAAAATAATCCCCATCCTCTAGTCCACTTTAAACAGTAATAAAAAGTCATCTTTTAATGTTTATTGCATATTCCATTAGTCAAATTACATGATCATAGTTCATATTAAGCACTAGCAATACTACTCCATGCAATATAATAGGTATCAAGGAATAAGATCAACACTAAGTCATCCTTAACAAGGAATATATGCATAATGATATTATTTGCTTAATGTAAATAAGACAACAAGGATAATCCCATGCTATACTTACCTTGCTCAAACTGATCCTGATGATCTTGCTCGTAGAAAAACTCCTGATCCCCAACAAATTGCTCACCGTCTATACTCGATCAACAATAGCAACAACATTCATCCAGAATAATCATGCATAAACAAACAAGACTATAATTAGAACAGTACACCAACAGTAATAAAATAAGATAAAAAGTTTTTAAAATGAATCTACAACTCGCTAGGATCACACAGACGCAAAGATCATGAAAAACGGAGCTAAAACGACGACGTTATGAATTTACAAAGATTTCCTATAGAAGAGTAATTACTTTAATTCAAACTCGAAAAATAAAATGTCACAAACCTACTGTACAGTACTACTAACATGTAGAACTCGCAAATACGAACCTAACGCAATTTGAACGGGTCAAATCGGAGTTAAAACGGATAAATTATGGCTAAAACAAACTCAGTGGCAAAACTGTAAATAAGTGAAAACGTATTTTTGAATTGACTGAGATCAAACTATGCTTTCAAAAGAATAAAACACGAAACGGGAATACGCCTTGGACTGCAGGTTATATATTTAAAAAGCGCAGGGTCTCTTTAGCAAAATTTCCAGCCGAACCGGTATCGGCTAATCTCAGCCGTTAGATTTAAAACGAACGACTCGGATGGGATCGGATCGGTCGACGGCGGTGCTCTGGCTGGAAAATGGTCACGACGGCAAGTCTCGCGGCGGCGCCATCGCCAGAGAACCCTATCTCGTGATTCACAGTGTTACCTCGCGAAAGAAAAACACCGAAATGGAGTGGGGAACAAGGCGAGCTCACCAAGGTAAGAGATGAAGACGGAGTCAACCCAGAGACGGTGCGGTGCTCGGGATGGCGGACGACTCCAACTGTGGTTCGAGCGGAGACTCCTCGGGACGACTTCAGTTCGTTGCTTTGAGGTAGGATGGAGCGGAGGGGTGCGGCATCCGGTTTTTATAACCCTGTGATGCTCTAAACAAGGAAGGGAAGAGATATGGAGGCGGATTCGATTCGGTGGCAACATGGAAAGGAATCCGACGCTGGCGTGGGAAGGAAGAAGGTGACCCTAACTTGTGGGTCCGTGGCATCAGCGTCAGAGAGAGAGAAAGGGAAGGCACGACGCGCGTTGGGCCAGCGGCTGGGGTCGGCCCGTGACGCGAAACAGGGAGAAGGGAGAGTGGGCCACGCGCGGGGTGAGAAGCAGACGCGGGCGCGCGCTGCTGGGCTGCGACCCAGTCGGCCCAAGAGAGAGGGGCGCTCGGGCTGAGCTGGGCCAAAAGCTGAAAGGAGAGAAAAATCCTTTTCTTTTTCCTTTTCCAATATTTCAAAGCATTTTCAAATGATTTTGAATCCTCTTTTGAATTTGAATCAAACCACTCAATACAAAATATTCAAATGCAATAGCATGAGTGCACAAACATGTTCCTACCCTTATATTTGATTTTAAGTTAATAAAAATTATTATTATTCTAAGTTTGTATGCCCACCAAATTGCATTATAAAATCATATTTACCTACTTTTTAATATCCCAAAATTTTAGGGTGTTACAATTCTACCCCCTTAAGATGAATCTCGTCACGAGATTTGACTGGTGCTTACTCGAATAGTTGCGGGTAGGTTTTCCTCAGATCCTCTTCTCTTTCCCAGGTGGCCTCATCCTCAGTGTATCGATTCCACTAAACCTTACACATCTTGATAGTTTGACTCCTCGTGACTCTTTCAGCAGTCTCTAGAATTTTAACTGGAAACTCTTCATATGTGAGGTCCTCTTTAACAGTGAGCTCCTCTAACGGAATCTGCTCCTCTAGTACTCGCAAACATTTCTTAAGTTGAGACACATGAAACAAATCATGTACACCTGCCAATCTCTTAGGTAATTCCAACTGATACGCCCCCTCACCACGTCTTTCTATAATCTTGAAAGGTCCAATATACCTTGGTGCCAATTTCCCTTTCATGTTGAACCTTTTCACACTCCTCATTGGCGATACTTTCAAGTAGACATAATCCCCTACTTCAAAAGTCAACTCTCTCCTCCAAGTATTAGCATAACTCTTCTGTCTGGACTGTGCTATTTTTAGATTATCTCTAATCATTCTTACTTTCTTTTTAGCATCCTTGAGCACATCAGGCTCAAACACTTGACTTTCCCCTGTCTGATTCCAGAATAACGGGGTTCTACACTTTCGTCCATACAGAGCCTCAAATGGTGCCATCTGAAGACTCTTCTGATAACTATTGTTATAAGAGAACTCTGCATAAGGCAAACTCTTATCCCAACTAGTACCATATTGTAAAGCACAAGCTCTCAACATATCTTCCAATATCTGATTAATTCTCTATGTCTGTCCATCTGTCTGTGGATGGTAGGCTGTACTAAAGTTCAGCTTAGTTTCTAGTGATTCATGTATCTTTTGCCAATAATGAGATGTAAACTGGGTACCCCGATAAGACACAATTTTCTTAGGAACTCCATGTAGACTCACTATTCTTTCCATATATAATTCTGCCAACCTTGCACTGCTATATGTAGTCCTAACTAGCAGAAAATGAGCAACCTTTGTTAGATGATCTACTATTATCCAAATTGAATCATACCCTCTCTGAGTACGTGACAATCCAACTATAAAATCCATACCAACTTCTTCCCATTTCCATTCGGGTATCTGCATAGGCTGTAATAATCCTGCAGGTATCTGATGTTCAGCATTCACTCTCTGACATGTGTCACACAAAGCAACATATTCAACAACATCTCTTTTCAAGCCATACCACCAATATTTCTCTTTCAGATCCAGATACATCTTAGTACTCCCAAGATGTATGGAATAAGCTAACTCGTGAGCTTCACTCAAAATTGCCTCTCTGATAGTCTTATCCTCTAGCACACATAACCTTTTTTCAAACCATAGCGTACCCTTATCATCCTTATGAAATCCTGGTGATTTGCCCTTCACTATATTCTCCGCTATCTCTCTCAACTTTGCATCTTTCATCTGACTCTTACATATCTCTTGCTCCAGAGTAGGTTCTAGTACCAATTCTACTGCATTGGTGGTAAACCCTAAGTTCAGATGCTCACATTCAGCACACAACTCTCTTGGCATAGGCATTACTTGCACTTCATTAGCGTAGCTTTTCCTACTAAGAGCATCAGCAACGACGTTGGCCTTTCCTGGGTGATAATGCACCTCTAGATCATAGTCCTTTATTAACTCCAACCATCTACGCTGTCTCAAGTTCAGATCTAATTGAGTGAAGATATACTTCAGACTCATGTGATTAGTGTATATATCACTTTTATGTCCAATCAAATAGTGTCTTCATATCTTTAGTGCATGAACCACTGCAACTAATTCCAAGTCATGAGTAGGATAATTTAATTCATGCTTTCTCCACTGTCTCGATGCATATGCCACAACTCTACCTTCTTGCATAAGAACACATCCTAAACCCAAACGGGATGCATCACAGTAGATAGAGAAATGTTTACTCAGATCTGGCAAAACTAATATGGGTGCAGTGGTCAATCTTTTCTTCAATTTCTTAAAATTATCCTAACACTTCTCAGACCACACAAACTTGGTATTCTTCTCCAATAGTGCAGTCATTGGCTTCGCAAGCTTAGAAAATCCCTCTATAAATCTCCTGTAATAGCTTGCTAATCCCAAGAAACTACAAATCTCACTTACATTGGTTGGTGGCTTCCAGTCCAATACATCTTTCACTTTGCTAGGATCTACTGAAATTCCTCCATTTGAAACAACATGACCAAGAAAGAAAACTTCCTTCAACCAAAACTCACATTTACTCCGCTTGGCATATAACTGGTGTTCTCTGAGCTTTTGTAAGACCAACCTCAAATGTTCAGCATGTTCCTCAGTCTTGGAGAATACTAGAATATCGTCAATGAATACCACTACAAACTTGTCCAGATATTCTATGAACACCTTATTCATCAAATACATAAAGTATGCAGGGGCATTAGTCAGACCAAAAGACATCACTGTATACTCATATAACCCATACCGTGTGGTAAAAGATGTCTTTGGTATATCACTAGCACAAATCTTCAACTGATGATATCCAGAACAAAGATCAATCTTGGAGAATACACAAGCACCTCTTAACTGATCAAACAAGTCATCAATTCTAGGCAACGGGTACTTATTCTTGATGATAACCTCATTAAGAGACCGATAATCTACACACATCCTCTGAGTGCCATCTTTCTTATCCACAAAAATCACTGGTGCTCCTCAAGGTGAAAAACTAGGACGAATGAAACCCTTATCCTGCAATTCCTTAATTTGTTTGTTAAGTTCTTCTAATTCATCTACTCCCATTCTATATGGATGCTTAGCTATGGGTGCAGTTCCAGGTAATAATTCAATAATAAATTCAATGTCACGGTCTGGTGGCATACCTGGCAATTCCTCAGGAAACACATCGGAGAACTCCTCCACAACCTGGTCCTCCTTGTTGGCACCATCATTAAGCTGATTCACTGTAGCGGTCTCCTGTTTTTGCACTTTTACATCAACTCTGATCCTATCTCCCTTCGGTGTTGTTAGCACTACTGATTTCCCCTTGCACTGAATCTCTGCTTGTTGTTGCATCATCCAATCTATTCCCAATATGAGATCAATCCCAACTGTTCTCAATACTATAGGACTCACCTTAAACTCTACCCCCTTAGAATAAGACTAATCGGGAGACAACGATAAGATGCTGGCATGCTTCCACCAGGTGAGTTTACTAATATAGGGTTCTTCATGGTATACAAATGAATTCTATGTATTCTAACAAATGATTGTGATATGAAAGAATGTGATGCTCTAGAAAATAGCAAGGACAGAAACATGACAATACCAAACCCAACTATTATTCCCTTGACTAATAAACTTATTATTCTTAAAAATGGAACTTGTAGACATGCCTACAAGCCCCAACACTCATAACAAAAATCCAACTCACACATAAGTATAATGATAAAGCAACTATCACACCAAAGTTTAAACCACACGACAGACTCGAAGACTCAACTGACGTTACTAAGAACGTTCTTATTACATAGAGGACTCCTATTTTCTAATGACGTGGCTCATGATCTAATGTCTCATAAATCTTGGCCATGCCTTGGTTTGCTCAGAGTTCATCAATCATTGCTTGACACCTCTTGATGGTCTTCCCCTATGCCTTCACCATCTCCTCTAACTGCAGCTTTCTCTCCATCATATCATAGATAAAGTTAACCATCACCCGAGGAAGTGGTTCCAGCTGCACTGGATCCATCATGGCCCATCCAAGGTCGGGGTGTGCACGAGGGAAGTAACGATGAATATCATGCTTCATGCTGTCAAAGTGAAGGTAGCGAAGGCCCATGCATGCTTCAAAAGCGGCGTCTTCAATGCTATCCTCCATGGTAGCTCGACGACCCATGTGAGCATACATCCTGTCTAGCTGGTACGCCCCTTTTTTCTCATCCTTAGGAAAAAATGCTCGCTCTTGCCTTCCAGTAAGTGTCCTCCAGTGGATGGGTGTACTCCCAACAGACGTACTCCACAGTTGGGTGCCAATCAGCAAAGTAGGCAGAGAGCATTCCCACAAGTCGATGGTGAGAGATAGCATCTCCTCCAGCCTTGTGGTAGATCTTCATAGTCCACCCCATTGGAGGAGGTGGCACATCCTCAGCAGCTGCATCATGTGGTGGAGACGGGGGTTTCCCTCCTCCATTGGCTTTCTCCTCTTCATCATCTTAAATCTCAATGATCTCAGGGTCTTCTTCAGGCTCGGGTTCTTCCTGAGGAGGTGCTGGCGCTTGGATTGGTGCTTCAGGGGCCTGCTCCTGCTCCTGGGGTACTTCCTCTTGTGGCTCTTCAGGTGCAAGCAAAGCACGAGGTGGGTAGTGTCCTCCAGTGGTGATGCGGACAGTCTTGCAGCCACGAACCATCTACAGAGTTTTTAGATGTAGTTAGAATAGAGGCAAAATTTCATAATAGAATGAGACATAAGAAGCATAAAAATTTATCAAATAACAAGAGCAAGATAATAAGCATAAAAATAATGAAAAGAAGATACTAAATCGACCATTTCTAGCTAGGCTTGCGTCCTACAGTCAACAATAGCTTTGATACTAATTTGTCACACCCATTTAACGACCAAATGGAGTGCATACTCTTATGTGTGCCCAGAGATCAATGACACATAAGTTAACAAATTATAAAGGATGTATCATCACAAATGTTATTACATCACGATTATTAATACATAGTCTTTACACAAATATAGCGGAAGTAAAATATAAAACTCTCGTGGTAGCTCCAATCACAGGCATATTGACTGGTTGACTGCAAGTCTAGTAATCTTCCAGAAAGTAGTAGTAGTCACTATTTGCACCATCTGTTACCCATCCGGGATTTTTATCCAAGTAAGAAGAATAAACAAGTGTAAGTACATCTCGTACTCAACAAGTGTAACATGGGGTTCATGAGGCTCAAAGGCATAACATAGGTTTATCAGCATGTAGCTTTTAATTAGCATTATTTCAGTATATCAATAATATCAAAGTGTCTCAATGTAAACAATAAACATATGATCCATGTGAAATGTTTAACGAATAGCAAAAACATATTCATTATTAATGATCCACTATTCCATAAGGGTCTAAGGCCACTCGTGACCATGAGCATTGCTGTTATAACAGTTTTACACTCTGCAGAGGTTGTACACTTTCACTGTGAGTCATGTCGCCCATATGGCCGGGTTAATTACTCCCAAAACACTTCCAAGGCGAGCAGGCAGGAGAACACTATGAAGTCTTTCGAAGGTTCATCTAACAAGTTAGGGCCATTAGATTTCACTCGGCAAACAGATGTAGAGCCCCCCCTTTCAAATGGCACAATAACACGCAGCCTATACACATGAGGACAGAGGCCGCACTATACCCGATTCATCAAGCCATTCTTATGCCAAAAAGGAATACCACTAACAAGCTAGAAAAGGTCCTTCTATATGACTAAAGCCAGAGCCATTATAGCCCTCACAGTTATACTGTAAGTCCCGGATGTTCGCTTATAGATAAGTCCTTAAGGAGAGTAACAAGAGCACCAAAATAATCCCCATGCTCTAGTCCCCGTTAAACAGTAATAAAAAGTCATCTTTTAATGTTTATTGCATATTCCATTAGTCAAATTACATGATCATAGTTCATGTTAAGCACTAGCAATACTACTCCATGCAATATAATAGGTATCAAGGAATAAGATCAACACTAAGTCATCCTTAACAAGGAATATTTGTATAATGATATTATTTGCTTAATGTGAATAGGACAACAAGGATAATCTCATGCTATACTTGCCTTGCTCAAACTGATCCTGATGATCTTGCTCGTAGAAAAACTCCTGATCCCCAACAAATTGCTCACCGTCTATACTCGATCAACAATAGCAACAACATTCATCTAGAATAATCATGCATAAACAAACAAGACTATAATTAGAACAGTACACCAACTGTAATAAAATAAGATAAAAAGTTTTTAAAACGAATCTACAACTCGCTAGGATCACACAGACGCAAAGATCATGAAAAACGGAGCTAAAACGATGAAGTTATGAATTTACGAAGATTTCCTATAGAAAAGTAATTACTTTAATTCAAACTCGAAAAATAAAATGTCACAAACCTACTATACAGTACTACTAACATGTAGAGCTCGCAAATACGAACCTAACGCAATTTGAACGGGTCAAATCAGAGTTAAAACGGATAAATTATGGCTAAAACAAACTCAGTGGCAAAACTGTAAATAAGTGAAAACATACTTTTGAATTGACTGAGATCAAACTACGCTTTCAAAAGAATAAAACACGATACGGGAATACGCCTTGGACTGTGGGTTATATATTTTAAAAGTGCAGGGTCTCTTTAGCAAAATTTCTAGCCGAACCGGTATCGGCTAATCTCAGCCGTTAGATTTAAAACGAACGCTCGGATGGGATCGGATCGGTCGACGGCGGTGCTCCGGCAGGAAAACGGTCACGACGGTGAGTCTCGCATCTGCGCCATCGCCGGAGAACCCTATCTCGCGATTCACAGTGTTACCTCACGAAAGAAAAACACCAGGATGGAGTGGGGAACAAGGCGAGCTCACCAAGGTAAGAGATGAAGACGGAGTCGACCCAGAGACGGTGCGGTGCTCGGGATGGCGGATGGCTCCGACTGTGGTTCGAGCGGAGACTCCTCGGGACGGCTTCGGTTCATTGCTTTGAGGTAGGATGGAGCGGAGGGGTGCGGCATCCAGTTTTTATAACCCTGTGATGTTCTAAACAAGAAAGGGAAGAGATATGGAGGCGGATTCGATTCAGTGGCAACATGGAAAGGAATCCGATGCCGGCGTGGGAAGGAAGAAGGTGACCCTGACTTATGGGCCCGCGGCGTCAGCGTCAGAGAGAGAGAAAGGGAAGGCGCGGCGCATGTTGGGCCAGCGGCTGGGGTCGGCCCGGGACGCGAAACAGGGAGAAGGGAGAGTGGGCCGCGTGCGGGGTGAGAAGCAGACACGGGCGCGCGCTGCTGGGCTGCGACCCGGTCGGCCCAAGAGAGAGGGGTGCTCGGGCCGAGCTGGGCCAAAAGCTGAAAGGAGAGAAAAATCCTTTTCTTTTTCCTTTTCCAATATTTCAAAGCATTTTCAAATGATTTTGAATCCTCTTTTGAATTTGAATCAAACCACTCAATATAAAATATTCAAATGCAACAACATGAGTGCACAAACATGTTCCTACCCTTATATTTGATTTTAAGTTAATAAAAATTATTATTATTCTAAGTTTGTATGCCCACCAAATTGCATTATAAAATCATATTTACCTACTTTTTAATATCCCAAAATTTTAGGGTGTAACAGAATACCCCACTGTTTAGAGAGAATCTGTTTTTCTTTATGTTAACATGAGGCCTTTCATACCTTGCAAATATCGCAAGACTTTCTTTACCAGTTTTCAGTGTTCAATTCCTAGATTACTTTAAAATCTGCCAAGCAACCCGATAACATAAGCTAAGTTAGGGTGCATGCACACTTGAGCATACTGTAGGCTTCCGACAGCAGAAGCATATGGAACCACTTTCATTTGATCGAGCTCGTATTGGTTCCTAAGGCATTGAAAATCCTTATATCTGTCGCCCTTGACTATGGGTGCAAGTGAGGCACTACATTTATGCATACTAAATTTCTTTAAAACATTTTCTATGTATTCCTTTTGTGACAGTCCTAATACCCCTTTACTTCTATCTCAGTGAATCTCTATGCCCAAAACAAATTACGCTTCACCAAGATCTTTCATATCCAATTTTGAAGATAAAACTTCTTTGTCTCCAGTACTAGACTGACATCACTACTAGCAAGTAAGATATCATCTACATACAGGATTAGGAAGATATACCCTCCATTCTTAAACTTTGCATAAACACAATTATCCTCAATATTTTCTTTAAACCAAAAATTCCTAATTGTTTTGTCAAACTTTAAGTACCACTGTCTTGAAGCTTGCTTTAACCCATAAATCTATTTCTTTAAGCGGCATCCCATTCGTTCTTTCCCTTCCACGACAAAGCCTTTCGGTTGTGCCATGTAAACATTTTCCTCCAGATCCCCATTGAAGAATGCCGTTTTTACATCCATCTAATGTAACTCTAAATTATAGTGTGCCACTAATGCCATTATAATTCTGAAGGAATCCTTACATGAGACTGGAGAAAACATCTTATTGTAATCAATCCCTTCTCTTTGCGTGAAACCTTTTGCCACAAGTCGCGCTTTAAACCTTTCAATATTTCCTTGGGAGTCATGTTTTATCTTGTAGACCCATTTACAGCCTACTGTCTTGGCTCCTTTAGGAATAGGTTCTAAGTCCCAAACTTTGTTGGTACTCATTGACTTTATTTCATCTTCCGTGGACTCAAGCCACTTTGATGAATTATCGCTTCTCATGGCTTCTTCAAATGAAGTGGGATCACCCTCCATTTGATATTCTTCAGTGTTATACACCTCATAATCATCAGGTATTGCTGCTCTTCTAACTCTTTGAGACCTTCTAGGGGCCTCCACATTTGGCACATCTTCTGTTTGGGGCTGTTGTTGCTCCCCCTCATCTGTGACATCAGTTTGTATAGGTTCCTGAAGGACATGTTCCTCATCATTATTTACTATCACCACAGGAGAACTGACAACATGTGTTGGCACTACAGTGTTCTGCACTGTTGGTGCAACAAGACAAGGTAATTCAAAAAATGGTTCCTGAGTCATCGGAGTGGGCACACATACCCGCTTCTCCTCAAGATCAATTTTTTGAGCTACCATGCTCCTCCTCATCATTTCATCCTCTAAGATAACAACATGTCTTGTTTCTACAAATTTTGTGTATCTGTCTGAACAGTAGAAACGAAAGACTTTTGACTTTTCAGGATAGCCAATAAAGTGGCAACTAACTGTTTTGGGATCTAGCTTCCCAATATTTGGGTTAAACACTTTTGCCTCAGCAGGACTCCCCCACACACGCAAGTGTTTTAGTGAAGCTTCTCTTTCTGTCCACAACTCATATGGTGTTTTGGGCACCGCTTTACTTGGTACTCTATTTAGAATATGAATGACGGTTTTTAACGCCTCCATCCTAGACTCAATGGCAAGTCAGAGTAGCTCATCATACTACGCACCATATCCATCAAGGTACGGTTACGCCTTTCAGCTACTCCATTCTGCTGAGGTTCGCCTGGTGTAGAATACTAGGCAACTATGCCGTTCTCCTATAGAAACCTTGCAAAAGGTCTAGGAACTTGACCATATGGGGTATGCCGACCATAGTACTCCCCACCATGATCAGATCGGACTATCTTTATCTTTAAATTGTGCTGATTTTTAACTTCAGCCTTAAATATTTTAAATTTATCCAACGCTTCATTCATTTCTTTAATTGGATAAATGTCACCATAATGGGAGTAATCATCTATGAATGTTATGAACGAGTCAAAACCATCCACATTTTTTATAGGAAAAGAACCATAGATGTCTGTGTGAATTATCTATAGAATTCCTGTGCTTCGTTTAGCATCCTTTTTAATTTGCTTTGTGTATTTTCCTTTAATACATTCTCTACACTGTTCAAAGTCTGAGAACTCTAATGGAGGAAGAATATCATTCTTAACTAGTCTCTCTATTCTCCTCCTCGAAATATGGCCTAAACGACAGTGCCATAATTTTGACGACGCATCTTGAGTTCTCTTTCGTTTTCTATTCGCATTTACAAACGAGGATACGTTCTCCTTCGTATCACATACGGAATTCACATTTTCACGAAGTGATAACAAATAAAGATCTTGCTTTTGAAAAGCAAGGCCAACACATTCATTATTACATTGTATCTCGCATTTGCCATCTCCAAAATGGCAATCTAATCCATCATTATCCAAACAAGACACACTAATCAAGTTTCTCTGTAATGAAGGAACAAAAAAAACATCTCTAAGCAAAAGAATAAAGCCATCATCAAGCTCTAGAGGAACATCGCCAATAGCTTCGACATCTGCTTGGACTCCATTCACGACTTTAATGTGTCTTTCGCTTCTTTGCGTAGTCCTCGTCGAACGGAATCCCTGTAATGAATTAGCAATATGAATAGTTACACCTAAGTCAATCCACCAAGTAGATTTCGAATACTGTACATACAGGGATTCATTTATGAACATAATAATGTTCTCACCTTTCTTTGCCATGATCATCTTTAAGAATTCATGACAATCTTTCTTGTAATGTCCCTCCTTCTTGCAGTAGAGGCACTGATCTTTGTTCACTGCAAACCTATTCTGCTGAGGCTGATGCTGCATGGGACCCTTGCCATTTGGCTTTGAGGGAGAGTTGACATTGGCATTGACATTCTTTCTCTTATTATCTTTAACAAAAATGAGAGTACCACCATTGGTGGCCTTTATTCTCTCTTCCTCTTGCACACACATTGCCATACAATGTTCTAGATCCCATTTCTCGGGCTGAATATTGTAGTTGACAACAAATGTGTCAAACTCTTTTGGTAAAGAAGCAAAAATCACATGGACAAGAAACTCTTCAGTAAGATCCAGATCCATTGGTTTTAGCTTATTGTTCAAATGATTCAACTTTGATATGTGCTCTCTTATGCCAGTGCCATTGCCACCTCCAGTGTATCTTTCTGTCATCAGCTGCTTTATCAGCTGAGTAGCATATGTCTTTGAAGAGCCATAGAACTGACTCTTTATTCTCTCGAGGTACTCTATGACAGTGTCACACTCTTGGATTGTGCCCATTATGGTAGGCTCAATCGTGTTCTTTATGACAACAACATACTTTTTGTTGGCATTGATCCACTTTTGCTTTTGTAGGTCATATGTCATCTGTATGGGAGCATGGTCCCTCTCTTTCTTTTGCCAATCAGCATAAGACTCATTAGTCTCCCTCACTAGTGCCACAGGCTCAGTGGGGCATGGTGTGGTGACCACCCAGTCCACCTCAGCCAAGACAAAGACGAGGTTAATTTTCTTTTTTCATTCGGTGTAGTTGTCACCTTTGAGGGGTGGAATATCTTTGATAAACCCCATCAAAGAGTAACCTCCTGAAAACACAATTCATGTAAAGTGAGAACATAATTATAATAACAATAATTGCATGCTTTAGTTCTAACGTTGGTCAAAATTAAAACATACAATTTATCTTTTTACACTAATTCTACATCACCGTTGGGCAGAAATAGAATTAATGCATGGTTAAAAACATAATAACATTATAATACTGCTATTAATCAACGTTGGTCAGAATAATAACAATATTATAATCATCTGAAAAAAATATCTATTTTTCAAAATTAAATTCTCCCATTGGTTCGAATTTAATAATGAAATTGATAACTGTGAGTACGCAGCGGAAAACATTAATATTCTCATCGTTATTTTTCTAGAAACATTTAAGTACTGTACTGTTCTCCGAACAAAAATATCATTGGACAAAATTTGTACGGAGATCTATATCAAAATTCGATTTTATATTCATCAAAAAATCATAGACTGTTTCTGGAAAAATAAAAAACATGAAAACCATTGTTTCACTATTTTAATGGTCATTTCGGTCCAGCCGTAGCTGCTGGTCAGTCGCTCGCCGGCGCAATCGCGTGCGCACGCGGCGGCTCCACCGTGGGCCTTGGCCCAGCGCACTCCGTGGCCCAGCGCGGCAATCAGTGAGCACCCCACGCCCAGGCCGCAACCTGGGCCTGGGCCGGGAAAGTGGCCCGGTGCTCCCGCCCACCTAGGCTCAATTCAACCCCGTTCTCCATCGTTCAATCTCATCCGTCCATCCAGATCCAATGGTTGAGCGGGAAAGTAGCTGAATCAAAAGCCCAGGCTGCTGCCAAACACCGAAACCCTAACCTCCTTTTCATTCTTTCCTCCTCCCCGCCGTTTCTCTCTGGCCATACTAGAGCAGCGGCATTGCCTACTCATGGCGACTGACGGAGGCAAGAAGACGGTGCCGCCGCGGGCCCCCTCGCCGGTGCACGTGCTCGCCTGTGGTTGAGCACGCCACCATCGAGCGGCCTCGCAGTGGTGCCACCGGCTCGCACGCGTGCACGGCGGCGTCCCGCCGGTGAGCGGCGGCTCCTCTGTTCTTTCGCGCACGACATCCTTGATGTCACGGAAGGGGACAAAGGTGGGGTCTGGGTAGGTCACTCCCATCTCTGTCTTTCTTTCTCTTCTTTGACCCTTCTAGGGTTTCATAGTTAGGGTTAGGGTTGTTCGAGTTCTTTTCGATCTGAAATCCGAACTGGTGTTTGTGTTCTTCATTTCTTTTCCCCAAACTGGATCTACACCTAGATCCAGTCCTCCATTACCATTGTTAGGGTAATAAACATCATTAGGACGTAGATCCAGTGGGGTACATATGTATTTCGAGTACACATGAAGATCCTAATACATGATCTACTAACCGAGAGAGATAGAGAGGGTAGGAGATGAGAGGGTGAAGGGGGAGCGCGGACCATTCGAGGGAAGTGCGGGAGCGGCGGTGTTGGAGCTTGATTTGGTCGCCATCACCAGCGTTGGTGGCAGCGCAGTGCAGTGGCGGCAACGACATAGAGGTGCTTCCCGTCACTACTGCGCTCCCTCACTTAGATCGGACTAGGGTTAGGAACTGTAGGTGGGGAAAATTGCGGCGGTGAACTTCGTCGTGCGTGCCCCGGCTCCCTACCTCTCCTTTTTATAGCGCAATGTGACAGGGGCCCTCCAACCATAGTTGGGTTGGGCGCCCCCGATCAGGGCGCGGAATCAAGCCCAATAGGCCGTTGGGCCTATTAGCGAGGAGATCAAAACCTAACAATAATTAGGTATGCAATACCACAAAGCCCCATGATATTTTTGCTAAAAGACAAAGGATTTGTTTTGTATCTGATATGTCATTGACTCACCACTTCTCAAAAACAAGGTCGCTGTAACAAAGAGAAGATCAGAACTAAAATATGAAATGCAAAATCTGCTCCATTGCTTTGATTAATCTGTCGCTTGAAGCGATTACAACAACTCAATTACATGAAGTAGACAAAGACAACTAAGTCTAACTATAAATAAATAGCACAAAAGTATGAACTCATAATAAGTAAATAAATAATCAGAACACATGTAGTGCATCCTGACTAGATTACATACTTGCAAGGTATATATATATATTCTAGCATAGACATAAGCATGATTACATACTTGCATAGTGGATCATAGTTCATAATAGGGGTAAAAATGGTATTTCATGGATAGTGAACACACATCTAGGCTAACCTCAAGGATAAAAGGTAAACAAAGAATAAAAGAATATTCCTAAGCGGAGCTGACATGTTCTAATATAGCCATGCAAAGAACAAATAATGATCATACAACGAATATGGTTAGAGCTAGAACTAAATGTGTGATAGGTCGGGAGGCCACCGAATACTGGTCTGCCAGCATCCTCATGTGACAATTTAGACTCCTGCACCCAACCTGAACATGGAGGAATAGCAGCTGTCAGCTGAGCTATTTGTGATTCTATCATTTTATTAAAGCTATGCTGGTTTTTAATAGCATAAATAAATGTATCCATTCTAGTATTTATGTTCTCTAAAGTTTTATCATTAGAAGCTACCTTTTTAGACATCTGATCTAATAGTCTTGATTGATTAGCAACTAAATCTCTCAAGGGTGGTTGATTGAAATTATTATAATTATTACCTTGGAAGTTACCTTGGTAGTTTAGCCTCTGTTGCTGATTCCATCCTTAATTTTGCTGAGGACGATAGTTGTTATTGTTGATGTAGTTCACATCCTCTTGAAGTTTATGACAATTGCTCCCTAAATGCCCAGTGTTTCCACACTCTTTACAAGTCATGCGAGAATCATTGATGTGCATGGCTTCTCTTATCTCACTAACTCGATCTTCAAGCTTCTTCATCAGTAGGTCCATTTTGGTAGACAACATGTCTACCTTCTTGAGTTGATGCATACCTCCTTTTCTCTTACGAGGTTAACACGTTCTTCATTTCAGCTCTGATTGGAAGCCATCTTCTCCACAAGTGATGTTGCATTTGTGAGGTTGAGTGACAAGAAAGCACCTCCAGCAGCAGCATCCATTGTTTCACGGGTGCTAGTGTTTAGCCAGTGATAGAAAGTTTGCATAAGTAGCCAATTCTCCATCTCATGATGAGGACATTCTACAATATAATCTTGAAAGCGTTCCTATGTCTCGGGGACTGATTCATCATGTTGTTGTTGAAAGCTTGAATTTTTCCCACGTAGAGCATTGGTCTTGCCTGTAGGAAAGAACTTGACCAGGAAAGAAGTTGAACAGTTATTCCATGTAGTGTGTTTCTCTTTATTGGCGTAGAACCACTGCTTGGCTTTTCCCAATATCAAAAATAGGAAAAGGCAGAGTAGAATAGCATCTCTAGTTCCTCCCATGATAGTGAAGGTGCTACAGATCTTTAGAAAGTGTTGTAAGTGTGCACTTGCATCTTCATGAGCCTTTCCACAAAACTAATTAGCTTGCACCATGGTAATGAGTGCATGCTTGAGCTTGAATCCATTGTCTCCACATTGACTTTAGGTCCAGTATGAATGTTTGCTGTTGTTGGAGCAGAGAATTCACGGAGACTCTTGTTCACCATGGCCTCAAACTCTGGTGTTAAGCTTCTTCTTATCAGGCTGTCTTCCGAAACTACTAAGAGAACCTTCTTGAGCTTAGCTCTAGTATTTCTGAGTAGTACTTCTAGATCGTAAAGATATTTTTCGAAAGATCAAAACCTTTCATACATCACCCTGCATAAGATACATAAGTAGACAAAACAAGGGTAAGCCTGTTATGAGCAGAGATCATTGGTCATTTCAATCTCATCAAATACATAAAAATACCAATACTTCCTAAGCTAAATACCATCCTCGGCAACGGTGCCAAAAATGCTTGTTGGCATTTCTTAGCACCACTACTAAAAATAGAATTAATCCTACTCTTAGCAATAACACTAGAAATGGTATGGTAATTATTAGCTTATCACTTTTATAGTAGCCACCTATGATAAACTACATCTCTAATATTAAACTAGGTTGTCATCCCTAGTGATGAAACTAGAAATGTTTGTTGGTACTATCTAGCATTACTACAAGAATAACACTAAACATAAATCTATTATTTCATGTGACTATAAAGAATCTAAAGATATGAATGAAAAGAATTCTGTAAGCGGACAAATAATTATACCATTATAGCATTTTACCTAGAGTATTAGTAGGTTATTGATTAATAATTTTACCACTAGGAAGGTATGACTATGCATGTAGTATTGATAATTTATGATTATGTATGAGAGAATAAACCAATATCACATGCTCTACTCAAAATAGGGGTAAGTCACAAGATAAATATAGATATATATGATAAGTACTAATCAAGCATCATGATAAATAAATAAATTACTAAGAGCACTCTAACTATGGCAATAGCATTAGTCCAATCAGAATATCAGAGGAATAATTTCTAAGTCATTACAAGTCAATGAATGCTTCATTTAGTGCAATTACATCTAGTAGTCATCGTTAATGTTATTATCGCATCCACACATAAGGAACATCAACTACGGAGGATCAGAAACATAGTCATCCCCTCCTTCGAGACCGGGTTCTACAAGTCTTACACACGGGGGATGGACTACATAGGACTCAACAGGCCTCTCACACTCGTGATCTACCACACGTCCCGACATGTAGGGGGCATTCATAGATAAACAATATCTAAGCACCATGCTTACATAATGCCTACCACCCACCCATGGATCCTGCATATTAGGATGGGTGCTATACAAATATATGCATGAACTTAATAATAAACTAACTATACAAGACATATAACCAAAATAAACAATGAACATTGCAATCAAGAACATATAAAAGATGAAGATTAATGTTGACATAAACATTGTAGCAAGCACACAAAAATGGTGGAGAATAGAATAAGAGAGGGGTACAAAGAATTATACCGAACCTTTCTCTTGCCAACGTCGGGAATCCAAGCTTGTAATCTGCTTCCCTCCCTCTAGACCTAATCTAACTAGCTAAACCTCTAGAACTAGAGGAACTCTGAGGAATTAGGGTTTCTGGCTCTGGATGGCTTGATCTCCAAATGACTTGATGGCTTCAAGGGGGTTGGGGTCTCGTTATATAGCCTAGGGGGTCCAACATGAGCCCTTGGATCAAACCGACTTGAGGTGCAGCTAAAATGCATCCTAGGAGACGATGGAAGAATACTTCAGAAGCTCATGGAGGAATCCCACAGGGGGGCCGGGCATGCTGCAGGTGGGGCCGGTGTAACAACCTAAGAATCTACACACCAAAAATACCAACTACCAAAAATTTTTCTCAAAACTTCCATGTGATGATGAGTGTCATGTATGGTAACCCAACCTAAGAGATGCATTAGGTCTAACCCAACCCAAGTTAGCGCATAAGCATAGCATGCCTAACACCAATTATGTTTATTTAAATTCTAACAAATGAAATGTTGCATACATTATTAACCCAAATTGTGATTTGGATTTTCTTTTCTCTATTTGTTTTGCTTAGCAACATTTTCTAAGAAACACACCATAATTGGTTACATCAATTCCCTAAATTACATCAATTTGGAATTCAAATTTCAAACCAAATTTGAATTCAAATGATGGAAAAGAAATCAAATCAGAAAAAGGAAAAGGAAAGGAGAAGCAAAAGACTAGGCCTGCCTCGCAGCCCAGCTGCTCGGCCCAGCAATCCAGCCCAAGCCACCGCTCAAGCGGCAAGCTCCAGCGCGCACACGCGCGGCCCAGCTGCCGGCCCAGGTGACCACTACCCACCCGTGCGCCTAGCTTCGCCCGCTGCCGCTGCCGTTTGGCCCCACGCGTCAGCGCACGTCGCTCACGCCCGCGCGCTTCCCCGCTTCGCTTGCTGCCACTGTCAAGACGGACCCACTCGCCACAGGGTCATCTTCTTCCCCACGCCTTCATCCGCGCCCGACCAAGCCTCGACAACACCTGCAAGAGTGGGCCAGGGGATCACGCATCGGGCAAGGTCTTGTCCCCTGCCTAGCGCCGCACCCACGCAACCTCACGCTACCATTGGATGCGCCTCGCGCATCTGCCGCCGTTCGCCTGAAACCGCCATGGAAGCTTGGCGTTCGGCTATAAAGGCCTAGCCCCGATCACCCTAGCACCCAAGCTCTCAATGCCCCGCCACCACCGGGTGGCTACCCTCTGCACACCCGAGCCAAGAGAAAGAGAACCAAGGGAGGAAGGAGAGAAGGAGAGAAACAAGGGAAGGCGCCATCGGAACACCTTCGGAGCCGCCGGAGCCGAGGGAGACGCGGTCGTCCTCATCACAGTCACAGGGTCGGCACTGCACGGCTTCCGGAGCTACACGGCCAGAACCCGCCACTGCACCACTATCCTCTCGCCCTCAACACCGACGGTGAGTCGTACGCCGCTGAGACCCCTCCTAGCCCATGGGTTCGCTAGACCTCCATGAACGCACTGCGCCCTTGCAGTGCACACCTTGCACCTAGACTCCACATTACCGTTCGCACACCACGAACACGTAGAAGCACCGAGGTGGGGCGACATCGAGCACACATGCTCGAGAAAGCCTTTGCGGTTCACGCACAGCGCACGTGCGCCGCGGCTAGAGCGCAGCCACGACGAGGATCTTGCACGCACCCCGTCGGGAGTTTGGAGCCGTTAGCACCCTGGGTCAAACCACCGCATCCTAAGACACCCCGCGCGACCCTAGGCTGAAGTAGGAAGCCACCGGAGTTTTGCGTTGATGTTCGCGCACTATCGGAGCATCGAGGCGCCTCCGTGACAACCCACCGCCATGGCCAGAGCCTTTGGGAGCTCAGGGAGCCCCGTTAACTCACCCATGACGACCGCTGAGGGTCCGTGAAGCTCACGCGCCCCTCCGATGACCCTCTCACCGACGCTGCAGCCCTGCCCACGCGCTCCGGCGTCGCCAAGCTGCCGCTCGCCATGGCCAGCACCTTGGGAAGCTCTAGTCGCCACCTTGATCCCATAGACGCAGTCGCCGTGGCCCAAGGAAGCATTTCCCCACCCTAATCGGACACCAGCGCCGGCGCAGGGGCTCACAGCTAGCTCGCCGCCGGCAGGAGCACCACCGCGGGAGAAAAACAGGGGAACACCCCCTCCTCGCTGACACTCCTGCGTGAACTCAGTGCATATGAGCCATGCCAAAAGAAGTAGTCAATGGACTCGGTTCATCGTAGACCAGTCTACGGTCCATGGATCGTGAACTTGGGTCCACCGTGAGCCGAGCCCACGCCCACAGCGTGAACCCGAGGCCCAATAAGAGCCCACGGCCGTGATGTGGCAGCGTCACAGCTTGCCACGTGTCCGGCCCGGACCGGCCCAACCCGAGCCCAACCGGCCCAGTTTGGACCCGACCTGAGTTGACCGTTGACCGGTCAACGTTGACTGTTGACCTGGCCCCACATGTCAGCGACACAGAGTTGCTGGACCCACACGTCAGATGGTGACGTCATGCTGACGTCGTGATGACGTCACGCGAGACCCACACGTCAGTGGTGGGATTGCCACAGTGACATCACGCTGACGTCATGATAACGTCAGCTGATGACGACAGCACCCCGACCCCACCGGTCGGTGACACGGACACCCTGGACCCACACGTCAGACGTTGACGTCACGATGACGTCACGAAGGACCCACATGTCAGAAGCCAGCACAACCGAGGTGACGTCAAGCTGACGTCACGCTGACATCAGCGGCTGACGTCAGCAGACTAGGTCCACATGTCAGTGACCCTGACTGTTGACCGCTGACCGCTGACCGTTGACTCGACGTTGACCAACATTGACTTTGACTGGACCCACATGTCAGTGACCCAAGAGTCCCTGGACCCACTTGTCGGAGCTGACGACGTTGATGACGTCATGCTAACGTCAGCTGGGCCCCACCTGTTAGCTCGGAACTGTTATGATAACGTCATGCTGACGTCAACTAGCCACGTGGGCCAACCACAGCACGACACGTGTCAGCCCAAGATTAATCCAGCCTTTATCCAATTTTAGAAATAATTTAAACTTTGGAAATTCATAACTAATTCATACGACCTCATAAAAATACAAAACTAGGACCAAAATTCATCTAAAATCAAGCTCTACGCAATAAACCCATGTTTGAGTGAATTTGGCTCTTTTGAATTTTCATTGCTTCTTTGTGCTATTCTATAGACGTCGCTAACGTGACTATAATGCAAACGATGCAGACTCGGAGGAGAACCTGACGGACGAGGACCATGAGTACCATGAGGAGAACGGAGACGACTACACTGAAGGTGCCACATCCCACCCAAATCTCGTAGCACCTATTACGCATGGCTAATATAGAACTGCTATCGCTTTACTCAACTTTATGGTAGGATTTGCATGGTAGTATGCTTGCTTGAAAGCCTTTACCTTGACGCAACCTTACCCCTGCATACACTGCTATAGGCTAGACACACGCTTATTGCTCTATAATTCCTTATTTATACTTCTACTATGCTTATACTATGTGCGTGGTGGAAACTGGTGTTACCTGGACTTTGGGGAGAGTGCTGCATGTGTGACTTGGGTGTGTGGAGGGTGAGGGTTGAGTTGACCAAGTTAGAGTATACGACGAGCCTGGGGCAAGTCTTACCATGGGATGCTACCTGGGCACCCCTGGAAATGTATACCTGTGGTGGGTAAAAGGTATATGAGGTGGACCTGGTTGTGAACCTGTGATGGGTGGAGCCCGGGTTGGAGGTGCTGTGGTGGCACGGTAAAGGAAACCCTGATGGAGACATTCTGGCTTGGTCATCCCTAAGGACTTACTAGTACTCAGATTCACCGAGAAGCCTTACGTACCACTCGCCCTATATGGTGCGGGACGGCTAGACTACTTGGTAGGATTTTGCCACTACTGCTAGGTTGATAGCGGACAGTGTAAGGAGGTACGAGGTACAGAGGATTTCCCCCCACACCCTATCGAGACTTCATGGAGACCTTGTGGACCTGGCTCATGACTCATAGTTTCAGCCACCCCAGACTCGACTTGGGGTGAACCAGGGCTAAATGGTAGAGTGGCATTATCCTAGGCTAGCAAGCAGCCGGAATCAGCCCAGTTGACGACGGTCAGCAAGGAAGGTGGATCTTGTGGTTATGTAAAACCTCTGCAGAGTGTATGGTTGATCGATCGATACATGTGCTGACTCGTCGGCTATGGACCTTTCCTGGGTTTCGCTTAAACTAGATAGAGAGATGAGTCCTTCTCTTCTTCCCCCAAAAGAGAGTGTCGGTCTTAGCCATGGGCTACAGGCTTTGAGACAGTGCCGAGAGGGAGTTGGCCTGTCGATTGAAGCGATGGTGTGGTATAGTGTGGAGTTGGTGGTATGTTGATCCCAGGATCGTAACCTGGCTCGGAAAAGCGAATGGAGTGGAATGAGTGTGGGAATGGTGTTAAAACTTGATCAATTATATTATACACTTGATATGCTACTGCGTAGGAAGCCCCAGCCCTATAGGTTCCTTTTGAATACAACCATGTTGCATCCAAATCCACAAAGCAATGCTCATAGGGATGGGAGTGGCCAGTACAAATCGTACTGATAAGTTTTTGGCATAGGTTCTGCTGAGGAGTATAGCTCCGAGGAGTTTGATGGTTGAGGGGTTCGTGCCTACGCTCGAGTTTGGCGATCTTATCCTCAAGCTGTTCTGGTTAAATGCTACTTTCATTTCTGCCAATGCGGTGATGTAATAATTTATATAATTCCGCACTACTTGTACTCTGATTTTATCGTTGTATGGATGTGGTATTCGACTGGAATTTGGGTAATAAGATCCATCGCGGTCTTAATACACTTCGACTTTGTGGATTTCCCTTCGTGGAAATTGAGGTCGTTTCAGTTGGTATCAGAGCCATACTTGACCTTAGGACGAAACCCTTAGAAATGGATGATAGAATAGGACGTGAACAAACCTTCCTTCGGTTATATACCGACCCTGCATCTACTTTTATGCAAGGCTTTTCTATTAATGGACCTGCTAACACCTGATTTCCTTGAAACATGCAGATGGCAATGAACGTCGATTGGCCGCCTCTAGGACCACTACCTCTGGACCACGCCAAGCTTACCCTTGACCTACGTGAGCTCGGGGGTTTTGCACAGACCCTCTGCTGAGTTCTCATCACGTTAGGTGTCCCCGACGAGCTTATCAAGGTCACCTGCACGGGCAAAGCAGCTCAGGGAGGAGGAATCGAGGGACCGATTGCCACCTCAGTGGAGTTCCCAGCTAGCACCACCTTACCTTCTGTCCCAGCCTTCACCGAGATGATGATAGAGGACACAGTCGAGGAGGGACTGCAAGCTATCGCACACAAGGCACTTCGTAGAGTGATGAGGGACCACTACGAGCATCTAAAGACGACAGAGTTCTGTCTACTTCCCTAGGCCCTCGACCTCAGCCTTACCCCCAGTGAGCAGAGTTTCGCAGCAGGCAGAGTTATCCTCGCTGAGAAGGACAGATGCCTTCGTGTCTCAGCTATTCACCTACTAGAGCAAGACAGGTACGTGACCCAGCTAGAGCAGAAGAGACGTCAGGACCAGGCCCTCCGGTGGGAGTACCAGGAGTGAGATTCGCTGGGAGCACATGAGCGAGCTAGACTACTGGGGACAATTGCCAAGCTATAGGACAAGCTCAACCGTCGTGAGGAGGACCACAGAGCCGAGGTCGCTGACTTACAGGACAAAGCAGCCGACCTAGGCAACAGGAATTGCTACCTCGACAGCAAGGTCTTGGAATTACAGAGTGAGTTGGATGACAAGAAGGCCGAGTTCAACCGTAGGGGAGACAGAGAGAGATCCAAGGGGATTGGTATGCTGAAGATCCAATCTCGGAACAAGACCCTGACTCAGGAGCTAGAGGAGTTTAGGAAGAAGGCCGTTTGCAACCAGGGTCACCTGATTGAGGCACTCAGGCAGACCGAGTACCTACAGGACAAGTGTGAGAGGACTTGGTAGGCTTGGCAGAAGTCTGACAGGAAATGTCTCAGGGAAATGAAGGGTATGTGGGATCAGCTACCCAAGGAGATCCGCAGCAAGACAAAGCCTAGGATAGAGGAGTTTGAGTTAGCCCTGACTCGCCTCAACCTAGATGCCTTCCCTACCCTACCTGGAGCCAAGGCTACCGAGGAGCTCGCCGAGGCCTTGAAGTACGTATCCCGACTCCACAAGTCTGACGAAGAGATCGAGATCGAGGATAGTCGTATCCCAGCCGCGGTGTACGAGTTAGAGTAGGTGACCCTGCATGGTCGTGAGTTATGTCTAAAGTTTCCATGAGTTGTACCCCCCCTTATGAGATGATTTATGAGACTCTATGCGTAGCACGATTCTCACACATCTTCTAGTGTAGCTGCTAAAGATGATGCTATGCAATCAAACCCTTGTAATGAATGTTTTTGGATCTTATGGCATCTTTTGGATCTTGTCGCTTCTTTGTAATGAGTGTTGGATAGTGTAACTATTCTATTTTAAATCATTAAAATCATGTAATCATATTGAATTATAAAGCACCTTGGCACAAGCACTAAAATTTCAAAGATCCGTATTACAGATGCCGAACCGCCGATCGAATCGCCTAATGAATCGAGGGCGTGCGCCCATCCCCGAACCCAATAGGGGCCGTGGTGACAACAACCGTGGCCGTGGTCATGGCCGTGGACGTGGAGGGATACCCTTCGACTTGGAGAATACACCGCCACCTGTCGAGGAGAACATCCCGCCGCCACCACCACCGAACCTGGCAAAAGTGATGGCGCAGCAG
Organism: Saccharum hybrid cultivar R570; assembly: GCA_038087645.1. Taxonomy (NCBI): domain Eukaryota; kingdom Viridiplantae; phylum Streptophyta; class Magnoliopsida; order Poales; family Poaceae; genus Saccharum; species Saccharum hybrid cultivar. The sequence continues at coordinate 9,247,674 of JAQSUU010000119.1, read as the reverse complement.
ACCCAGCTTGTTACAGCTCTTGTTGAAGGAGCCAATTGTCGCCGAGGAGGTCAGCAGAATGATTTCTAGAGGAAGCTGGAAGGTCTCCTAAAGCTAAGACCACCTACCTATGATGGCACCGACCCTGACCTGTTGGTAGCCGATGACTGGCTTAAGGAAATGGAGAAGAAGCTTGATCTCACTACATTCACCGACGATGAGTGTGTTGGAGCTGCCACACACCAGCTCACAAGTGCAGCACGCGCCTGGTGGGACAGTTTCAGTGACTCCCATGAGGACCCTGCCAACATCTCGTGGGAAGAGTTCGCCGAAGCATTCACTAAGTACCACATTCCCAAGGGTATCATGGAGGCCAAAGCTGAGGAGTTTCACAACATCAAGATGGGAAAAGACAGAGTGATCGAGTACACTACTCGTTTCACCAACCTTTTGCGCTATGCGCCTTCCTATGTTGTGAACTCTGAAAAAGAGAAGCTGTACTATTATCGCAAGGGGTTTAACCCGCACATCAAACTGAAATTTGGCGGTATTGAGAGTAACACATTACGTGCTCTGGTGGATCGCTGCATTCAGATTGAGAAGGACCGTGATGAAGCTAGAGAAGAGTACAAGGGAAGGAAGCGAAAACCTGAGGAGTCCCTCCGTAGCCGTGATTGCAAGAGGATCCACAGAGATGCACCATCCAGGGAATGCTCTCACTACAACAGGGATGACAACCCTAGATCAGGTAGGGGAAATGGAGGCTACTTCACCAAAAACTCTCGCCCTGCTCAGGATCATTACACCCGAGATCGTTATGCTCAGGATCGTAACACCCATGACCGTTTCAACCATTCCCACTCTGTGAATGAACGCCCAACACAGAACTGCTCCGCACCAGGCAATGGAAAATGGAAGGCACCCGCGCCAACCCCTACAGGCGGTGCACCTTTCACCTGCTTCGCTTGTGGCCAACCGGGTCACAAGGCCGCTGAATGCCCTCAGAATTTAGCTGTTCAGAAGTCTTAGTTCAAGGAGTCTGCTACCCATGGACGTCTCAACCATCTGGATGCCGAGGAAGCACAAGCTGCACCAGACGTCGTGTACGGTATGTTTCTAGTTAATGGCAATACTGCATCAGTTCTTTTTGACTCTGGAGCAACTTGTTCATACATATCAACCAAGTTTGCACGAGAGTATGGCCTGCCCGTAACCCCACGTGAGAAGCCTATCATTACCAGCTCACCCTTAAGAGACTTAAAAAGCACCCACATCTGTAAGGGAGTGAGTCTTACCATCGAGGGTCTTATCTTTAAAGCCGATTTAACCCTGTTACCTTCCACCAACCTAGATGTCATCTTAGGCATGGATTGGTTAACCATTCACCGAGGCATTATATCATGTTCCCCTAGATATGTCCAAGTGACCCACCCATCAGGCCAAGTCATTAGATGTGAACCCCAGATTGAAAGGTCCACCTCTATCCTATGTGCCCTTAAGGCAAGATCAGAATCACTAAAGGAGGAAAAGATAGTTTATGATGTGCTTGTGGTCAGAGACTATCCTGATGTATTCCCTGAAAAATTACCAGGAATGCCACCGGACCGTGATGTGGAGTTCATCATTGATCTTTTGCCGGGAACAGGACCCATTGCCAAGAGACCCTATCGCATGTCAGTTGATGAACTGGCCGAACTCAAGAAACAACTAGAAGAGCTCATCTCGAAGGGATATATCAGACCCAGTGCTTCACCATAGGGATCCCCTGTTCTGTTCGTTAAGAAGAAAGATGGCTTAATGAGAATGTGCATAGATTACCGTAACTTGAACGCAGTCACCATCAAGAACAAGTACCCCCTGCCGAGAATTGACGATCTGCTTGATCAACTTCGAGGTGCCAAGTATTTCTCCAAGATCAATCTTAGATCTGGCTACCATCAGATGAAGATTCGAGGGAGTGACATACCGAAGACAACTTTTGTAACTAGGTATGGTCAGTTCGAGTTCACTGTGGTATCCTTTGGACTCACAAATGCTCCCGCATACTTCATGAATATGATGAATAAGGTTTTCATGGACGAATTGGATAAGTTTGTGGTGGTATTCATTGATGACATCCTGGTCTATTCATCCACCGCTGAAGAACATGAACATCATCTAAGAACGGTGCTTGAGAGACTAGCCCAACATCAGCTCTACGCAAAGTTCAGCAAATGTGAGTTCTGGCTACAAGAAGTTGCCTTCTTAGGCCACGTATTATCAGTTGAAGGTGTTGCAGTGGACCCAGCTAAGATTGAGGCTGTGAAGGAATGGGAACAACCCCGTAATGTGACAGAAGTCAGAAGTTTCTTGGGATTGGCTGGGTATTATCGCCGATTCATCGAAAACTTCTCCAAGATAGCCCGTCCGATGACCAACCTGCTGAAGAAGACTAAGGAGTTTGAATGGACGCCCGAATGCGAACAAAGCTTCCAGGAATTGAAACAGAGACTTACCACAACTCCTGTGTTAGCATTGCCCGATATCGGCAAAGATTTCATGGTCTATTGTGATGCATCTCGACAAGGACTTGGGTGTGTATTAATGCAAGATGGAAGAGTGATAGCTTATGCTTCTCGACAGCTGAAAGAACATGAGAATCAATACCCTACACATGACCTTGAGTTAGCAGCAGTTGTTCATGCTTTAAAGATCTGGAGGCACTACTTGATAGGCAATAAGTGTGATATTTACACCGATCACAAGAGCTTGAAGTACTTTTTCACTCAAGAGGATCTGAATATGAGGCAACGTCGATGGTTAGAGTTGATCAAGGACTATGACTTGGAGATTCACTACCATCCGAGAAAAGCTAATGTAGTCGCAGATGCTCTTAGTCGCAAGAGTTACTGCCACACTTTGATCACTGAATCCGTACCACCTGAGCTCAAGGAAGAGATTGATGACTTCCAACTTGAGATACAACCACATGGCTTGCTGAATGAGCTCCGCATACAGTATGATCTCACAGATCGCATTCGTCAAGCTCAGAAAATGTGTAAGGAGATTGACTATCTCCGTGGTCTAATGAAACTAGGCTATAAGACCAACCACCATGAAGATGAACAAGGAACCATTTAGTTCAAGGACAGAATCTGTGTGCCTTCTGATCCAGTCCTACGAGAGGAAATTTTGTCAGAAGCTCATGATTCTAAGTATTGTATTCACCCTGGAGGTTTAAAGATGTATCAGGACTTGAGAAAACACTTTTGGTGGAAAGGTATGAAGACAGACATTGCAGGACACGTGGCACGATGTGATACCTGCAATAGAGTCAAGGCTGAACATCAGAGGCCTGCAGGATTGTTAAAGCCTCTTGACGTCCCGAAATGGAAATGGGAGGGCATATCCATGGATTTCATAGTTGGATTACCCTGTTCACTGAAAGGCAATGATTCCATCTGGGTGATTGTTGATCGTTTAACCAAGGTTGCTCACTTCGTACCAGTGAAGACCAAGACCAATGCAGAAAAATTAGCAGATCTATATATTGAGCATATTCTCAGGTTGCATGGAGCTCCCTCTAGTATTGTATCTGATCGTGGTCCTCAATTTGTGTCCCGATTCTAGGAAGCTCTGCACAAGTCTATTGGAACCAAACTTGATTTCAGTACCACTTACCACCCATAGACAGATGGACAGACAGAGCGAGTAAATCAGATCTTAGAAGACATGCTTCGCGCTAGTGTACTGAATTACGGCTCTGATTGGGAGAAAAGTCTACCCTATGCAGAGTTTTCTTACAACAATAGCTACCAAGCCAGCATCAAGATGTCGCCATTTGAAGCTCTATATGGCAGACCTTGTAAGACACCTTTGATGTGGTCCCAACTGGGAGAAAGATCATTCTTTGACTCTGCTAAGATTCAAGATGCAGAAGGAGTTGCTCAGGTAAGAGAGAATTTGAGAATTGCCCAAAGTCGATACAAGAGCTATGCGGACAAACGAAGAAGAGAACTGGAGTTCAATATGGGGGACTTCGTATATCTCAAGGTATCCCCGCTACGTGGAACGGTCAGATTTCATGTGAAAGGCAAGCTTGCCCCTAGATTTGTTGGCCCATACAAGATTTGCAAGAGAATTGGAAAGCTCGCCTACAAACTTGAGTTACCTGCGGAATTGACGGGTGTACATCCCGTATTCCATGTATCCTAGCTACGCAAATGTTTAAGAGTACCCGATGAAGTAATCCCGACTGGTATACTTGACATTCAAGATACACTTGAGTATAAAGAACATCCTATCAGGATTCTGGACAGAGATATCAAAGAGACTCGAAGCAAGACTATTCCTATGTGCAAGATCCAATGGAGCAATCACACAGAGAGAGAAGCAACATGGGAGAAAGAGTCTGACCTCCGGCTACACTATCCTTATCTTTTCAAAGAGTACGTTACGCTTTAATCTCGGGGACGAGATTCTGTTAAGGGGGTAGGACTGTAACAACCCAAGAATCTACACACCAAAAATACCAACTACCAAAATTTTTTCTCAAAACTTCCATGTGATGATAAGTGTCATGTATGGTAACCCAACCTAAGAGATGCATTAGGTCTAACCCAACCCAAGTTAGCGCATAAGCATAGCATGCCTAACACCAATTATGTTTATTTAAATTCTAACAAATGAAATGTTGCATACATTGTTAACTCAAATTGTGATTTGGATTTTCTTTTCTCTATTTGTTTTGCTTAGCAACATTTTCTAAGAAACACACCATAATTGGTTACATCAATTCCCTAAATTACATCAATTTGGAATTCAAATTTCAAACCAAATTTGAATTCAAATGATGGAAAAGAAATCAAATCAGAAAAAGGAAAAGGAAAGGAGAAGCAAAAGACTAGGCCTGCCTCGCAGCCCAGCTGCTCGGCCCAGCAATCCAGCCCAAGCCACCGCTCAAGCGGCTAGCTCCAGCGCGCACATGCGCGGCCCAGCTGCCGGCCCAGGTGACCACTACCCGCCCACGCGCCCAGCTTCGCCCGCTACCGCTGCCGTTTGGCCCCACGCGTCAGCGCACGTCGCTCACGCCCGCGCGCTTCCCCGCTTCGCTTGCTGCCACTGTCAAGACGGACCCACTCGCCACAGGGTCGTCTTCTTCCCCACGCCTTCATCCGCGCCCGACCAAGCCTCGATAGCACCTGCAAGAGTGGGCCAGGGATCACGCACCGGGCAAGGTCTTGTCCCCCGCCTAGCGCCGCACCCACGCAACCTCACGCTACCGTTGGATGCGCCTCGCGCATCTGCCGCCGTTCGCCCGAAACCGCCATGGAAGCTTGGCGTTCGGCTATAAAGGCCTAGCCCCGATCACCCTAGCACCCAAGCTCTCAATGCCCCGCCACCACCGGGTGGCTACCCTCTGCACACCCGAGCCAAGAGAAAGAGAACCAAGGGAGGAAGGAGAGAAGGAGAGAAACAGGGGAAGGCGCCATCGGAACACCTTCGGAGCCGCCGGAGCCGAGGGAGACGTGGTCGTCCTCATCACGGTCGCAGGGTCGGCACTGCATGGCTTCCGGAGCTACACGGCCACAACCCGCCACTGCACCACTATCCTCTCGCCCTCAACACCGACGGTTAGCCGTACGCTGCTGAGACCCCTCCTAGCCCATGGGTTCGCTAGACCTCCATGAACGCACCGCGCCCTTGCAGTGCACACCTTGCACCTAGACTCCACATTACCGTTCGCACACCACGAACACGTAGAAGCATCGAGGTGGGGCGACATCGAGCACACATGCTCGAGAAAGCCTTTGCGGTTCACGCACAGCGCACGTGCGCCGCGGCCAAAGCGCGGCCACGACGAGGATCTCGCACGCACCCCGTCGGGAGTTTGGAGCCGTTAGCACCCTGGGTCGAACCACCGCATCCTAAGACACCCCGCGCGACCCTAGGCTGAAGTAGGAAGCCACCGGAGTCTTGCGTCGACGTTCGCGCACTGTCGGAGCATCGAGGCGCCTCCGTGACAACCCACCGCCATGGCCAGAGCCTTTGGGAGCTCAAGGAGCCCCGTTAACTCACCCATGATGACCGCTGAGGGTCCTTGAAGCTCACGCGCCCCTCCGATGACCCTCTCACCGACGCTGCAGCCCTGCCCACGCGCTCTGGCGTCGCCAAGCCGCCGCTCGCCATGGCCAGCACCTTGGGAAGCTCTAGTCGCCACCTTGATCCCGTAGACGCAGTCGCCGTGGCCCGGGGAAGCATTTCCCCACCCTAATCGGACACCAGCACCGGCGCGGGGGCTCACAGCCAGCTCGCCACCGGTAGGAGCACCACCACGGGAGAAAAACAGGGGAACACCCCCCTCCTCGCTGACACTCCTGCGTGAACTCGGTGCATATGAGCCGTGCCAAAAGAAGCAGTCAATGGACTCGGTTCATCGTAGACCAGTCTACGGTCCATGGACCGTGAACTTGGGTCCACCGTGTGCCGAGCCCACGCCCACAGCGTGAACCCGAGGCCCAATAAGAGCCCACGGCCGTGACGTGGCAGCGTCACAGCTTGCCACGTGTCCGGACCGGCCCAACCCGAGCCCAACCGGCCCAGTTTGGACCCGACCCGAGTTGACCGTTGACCGGTCAACGTTGACTGTTGACCTGGCCCCACATGTCAGCGACACAGAGTTGCTGGACCCACACGTCAGATGGTGACGTCATGCTGACGTCGTGATGACGTCACGCGGGACCCACATGTCAGTGGTGGGATTGCCACAGTGACATCACGCTGACGTCATGATAACGTCAGCTGATGACGACAGCACCCCGACCCCACCGGTCGGTGACACGGACACCCTGGACCCACACGTCAGACGCTGACGTCACGATGACGTCACGAAGGACCCACATGTCAGAAGCCAGCACAACCGAGGTGACGTCAAGCTGACGTCACGCTGACATCAGCGGTTGACGTCAGCAGACCAGGTCCACATGTCAGTGACCCTGACTGTTGACCGCTGACCGCTGACCGTTGACTCGACGTTGACCAACGTTGACTTTGACTGGACCCACATGTTAGTGACCCAAGAGTCCCTGGACCCACTTGTCGGAGCTGACGACGTTGATGACGTCATGCTGACGTCATGCTGACGTCAGCTGGGCCCCACCTGTCAGCTCAGAACCGTTATGATAACGTCATGCTGACGTCAGCTAGCCACGTGGGCCAACCACAGCACGACACGTGTCAGCCCAGGATTAATCCAGCCTTTATCCAATTTCAGAAATAATTTAAACTTCGGAAATTCATAACTAATTCATACGACCTCGGAAAAATACGAAACCAGGACCAAAATTCATCTAAAATCAAGCTCTACGCAATAAACCCATGTTTGAGTGAATTAGCTCTTTTGAATTTTCATTGCTTCTTTGTGCTATTCTATAGACGTCGCTAACGCAACTATAATGCAAACGATGCAGACTCGGAGGAGAACCTGACGGACGAGGACCGTGAGTACCGTGAGGAGAACGGAGACGACTACACTGAAGGTGCCACATCCCACCCAAATCTCGTAGCACCTATTACGCATGGCTAATATAGAACTGCTATCGCTTTACTCAACTTTATGGTAGGATTTGCATGGTAGTATGCTTGCTTGAAAGCCTTTACCTTGACACAACCTTACCCCTACATACCCTGCTACAGGCTAGACACACGCTTATTGCTCTATAATTCCTTATTTATACTTCTACTACGCTTATACTATGTGCGTGGTGGAAACTGGTGTTACCTGGACTTTGGGGAGAGTGTTGCGTGTGTGACTTGGGTGTGTGGAGGGTGAGGGTTGAGTCGACCAAGTTAGAGTATACGACGAGCCTGGGGCAAGTCTTACCATGGGATGCTACCTGGGCACCCCTGGAAATGTATACCTGTGGTGGGTAAAAGGTATATGAGGTGGACCTGGTTGTGAACCTATGATGGGTGGAGCCCGGGTTGGAGGTGCTGTGGTGGCATGGTAAAGGAAACCCTGATGGAGACATTCTGGCTTGGTCATCCCTAAGGACTTACTAGTACTCAGATTCACCGGGAAGCCTTACGTACCACTCGCCCTATATGGTGCGAGACGGCTAGACTACTTGGTAGGATTTTGCCACTACTGCTAGGTTGATAGCGGACAGTGTAAGGAGGTACGGGGTACAGAGGATTTCCCCCCACACCCTACCGAGAGTTCATGGAGACCTTGTGGACCCAGCTCATGACTCACAGTTTCAGCCACCCCAGACTCGACTTGGGGTGAACCAGGGCTGAATGGTAGAGTGGCATTATCCTAGGCTAGCAAGCAGCCGGAATCAGCCCAGTTGACAACGGTCAGCAAGGAAGGCGGATCTTGTGGTTATGTAAAACCTCTATAGAGTGTATGGTTGATCGATCGATACATGTGTCGACTCGTCGGCTATGGACCTTTCCTGGGTTTCGCTTAAACTAGATAGAGAGATGAGTCCTTCTCTTCTTCCCCCAAAAGAGAGTGTCGGTCTTAGCCAGGGGCTACAGGCTTTGAGACAGTGCCGAGAGGGAGTTGGCCTGTCGATTGAAGCGATGGTGTGGTATAGTGTGGAGTTGGTGGTATGTTGATCCCAGGATCGTAACCTGGCTCGGAAAAGGGAATGGAGTGGAATGAGTGTGGGAATGGTGTTAAAACTTAATCAATTATATTATACACTTGATATGCTACTGCATAGGAAGCCCCAGCCCTATAGGTTCCTTTTGAATACAACCATGTTGCATCCAAATCCACAAAGCAATGCTCATAGGGATAGGAGTGGCCAGTACAAATCGTACTGATAAGTTTTTGGCACAGGTTCTGCTGAGGAGTATAGCTCCGAGGAGTTTGATGGTTGAGGTGTTCGTGCCTACGCTCGAGTTTGGCGATCTTATCCTCAAGCTGTTCTGGTTAAATGCTACTTTCGTTTCCGCCAATGCGGCGATGTAATAATTTATATAATTCCGCACTACTTGTACTCTGATTTTATCGTTGTATGGATGTGGTATTCGACTGGAATTTGGGTAATAAGATCCATTGCGGTCTTAATACACTTCGACTTTGTGGATTTCCCTTTGTGGAAATTGAGGTCGTTTCAGCCGGCCAGCCCCACTTAGCAGCCCCTCGCCTTCCACTTCATTCTAGTGTCTTCTCATGTCTTCTAAAGTCTTCTCGCGTATATGTCGTATTTTAATTCTAAATTTTCCTTTGACGAATAGGTCCCTCTTGGTAGGTTTCTGGAATAATCCTGCAGAGAACAGAGATTCACCAAAACTTATGGAATTTATTAGTTTAAATTCTAGACCTATGCATATTCTCCCATTTGTACCATTTCTGATGTTTATTCAACTATAAATTGTTGACGTTATCCATCGTCAATAATAACTAAGCAAGATTATATTCAAAGTAAGCATATCCATATAGATAAGAATATGATATATTGATAATAAGTCTTACAAGATGTAGAAGTGAAGATACAAGGCTTCGCCGAGCCTCCAAGACTAGATCCAAAACTTGAGCATGAGCCCAACTTGACCCTCACTCCCGAGCTACTAATATACTACATTTGAGAGCTCTAGACCTAATCCCTCTGGTATATGTTGATTTGAATGAGAGATATGAATTAGGTTTTCAGAGATGGCTCTAGAGAGGGGGATAGGGGCTGGTATATATAGGCCAAGGTGGAGTAGGGGGCAAGGAATCAAGGTGGAGTAGGGGGCAAGGAATCACCACATCATCAATCCGTCAACTCCCTTGACCACCATTGGATAAACTGACCTAAAACCGTCTCAAAATCAACGGTGTAGATAATAGGAAGGAGTACGAGGTGGCGAGGGTGAGTGGGATCTGTGGTAGGCCGGCCAACCTATGGGCTGGGCGGGCCGACCCACTTTCGTGGCCGTTTGGCCTAAGCTTCGGCATGGTGTCTTGTGGAACCTTCTAGAGTTGTCTTTCGCTGTTTTCTAGATAAATTCTCCTGGTGTCATGAAATCACCAAAGCTCATAGAATTCATTAGTTTAAACCCCTATACCTATGTTTGGTGATAGAATTAAATATAAATGCAAGTTATGTTGATGGTTTATAATTGATGTTAGTAACCGTCAACAATACCAATTAAGGTTGATACCCAAGTGTGAACCTAGGTGTCTTCATAGCTAGGAACCATCCCATCATGTGCGTCTAAGGCATTGGTGGTGTCTGTGTTGGAGGTGGCTAATGGGAGCTGCCTACTTCATTCCTAGTCCTGCTCCTTGTTGACCTGCGAGAAACGGAACTCCTGCGTGCTTCCTCTTGTTCAACAAGAGTGAAGGTTAGCTCTGAGGACTTATACAAACAAAGATCCGAGTTAGGTAACTAGATCTCATTTGTATATCCCAGGAAGAAAAATACAAGGTCTCTTGCATCATTATATTTCAAATGGTGACCTTGCATCAAGTAATGCTCGTTAGTTTTGATGCATGGAGTAGAGATGTATGTCACATCTTGTCCATCCAACGCACCAATACTGGTAGCAATACGAGTCACAAGGGATGTGCAAGTAATAGCAGTGGAAGCCTTGATTGTTTCTAACTAATGATTAAACATTCTTTCACAGGAGCAACTTTTATCTTTTTAAGCATGGCATAGAGCAGTTGCATTTCAGCATGGTAAACAAAATGAATGTCTTGTCTAGCGAACAAAGTTATGGCAATCCAACGATGCATGAACCTCAAAGTGGGATGATGAATATTCATATTACGAGGTTGAAACTTGACAACTACGTTTTGACCCAAAATTACTCTCCAGAATTCATGACGATTAAAATCTCTAAGAGAATAATCTAGATCAATTGAGCATTTTGCATTGAAACCTAAGTGGGAGCTAAGATTTTTTATGTAAGATAATATTCTTTCTCAAAAAGATGGAAAGTAATCCCACCCTCAACTTCTTTTAAAGAGCATACAAATTGAACAGTTAGGATGCGAGAACCTTGCTCTTCAATGGGAGCAACTTTCTCCCATCCTACGGCTTTCTAAATGGTGGTGAATTCGGTGTCCATACCTATCTTTTCGAGGAGGTTGAGGTCATATGCCGGCGTGTGGACAAACTCGCTGTCCTTGACATGGTTGTACGCCTGCATCTCCCGATCTCCCTCCAAGTCAAGGTGTGGATCATCGTCATCTTCCTCCATCTCTTGCTCTTCTTCTTGCTCTTCCACCTCCTTGGTTGGCACCGTTTCTTCCTCTTCATGCGTCGAGCTTTATTCGGGCTCGGTGTGGTGCGTGGTTGAGCTTCCACGGGAGCGACTTGAGCTCCTCCCACGGCCATCTTGAATGCACCAATGACCTTCCTCCCGAACTTGCCCATGGTGGGAAAAGACAACAACACAACTTGCAAACAGGGTTACGTTAGTGAAAAGAAATCGAGCAACCCGTGAGCTTGGCTTGGTGGTGATGAGTGTAGGAATTTTCTGCAGAGTTTCCTTGCACTCAAGCTTTGTGGAATATATTTTGCAAGTGGAGCAAGTGAGAGTGAGAGGGAGTGAAAAATGGAGAGTGTGAGGGTGAGGAGAGCTCAATCCTAGGCTCTCAGTATTTGTAGCGTGAAGCACCGGCCGAGAGGGGGTGTGAGCAACGGGTAGGAGCTGTTAGAGAAGTGGTAGCACCGGTGGCCTCGGGTAGGATGCGCCCACACCCTAGGTGGGCCCACTACTGCTCTCCTTTGGCTAGCTGCTTCCAAGGGCTATCTGGGTGAGGTAGCCATTGGTGCTCCCCTCGGCTTCAAAAAATTGCTCCCGATTTTGATTTTTCACAAAAAAATTTATTATATTTTGATTTTTTGTAAATATTTTTGAAAATAAGAAGTGATAATAGAAAAATCTATACTGTCAGAAAATGATTTTTATTTTATTTTTCTGAAAAGTTTATTTCGAAGCAAAATTTTAAATTTTGAATTTTAAAATTTTTTGAAATTTTTGAACTTTTGGATTTTTAAAAGATAACTACCGATTTACCTTCAGCAAGGGCTTGACATTTATAGTCCGTCGGCAAGACTCCTCCTCTTCATTGCTCTGCAGCTTGTTGTCGAAACCCGTTGTTGATGTACGATACTTCTTCACGGGTCTCAGGACAGTTGTTCCCCGAATGTTCGACCTCTCCACAGATTTTGCAAGTCATTTGCGATTCTGTGGCCTAAATGATGGCCTTCATGGCTTCTTTCTCGTGGGCCCTCTCGTTCAATCTTGATAACAATAAGTCTATTTTTGCGGCAAGCATATCCGTCTCCTTTACGGTATGCATGTCTTTTTGTTGTTTACACTCCTCTCCCCAACTTTGGTTGGCCACCATCTTTTCGATGAGGGCTTGGCTGCATCGGCGGTGAGGGAGAGGAATGCTCCTCCAGCAGCGGCATGAATGTGCCCCTTTGACATGGACGTTAGTCCTACATAGAAGTTCTAGAGCACGAGCCATTCTTCCATCCCATGGTGTAGGCAGGCCTAGATATAATCCTAGAGCCTTTCCCATGCCTCGGAGATGGACTCGAGTGAAGTTTGCTAAAAGTTGGAAATTTTCCCCCTCAGGGCATTGGTTTTGCCCATGGAGAAAAATTTCGCAAGGAATGCCCAGAACATTTGTCCCACGTACTGACAACTTTCCTTTCTTTGTAGAACCATTGCCTTCCCCATGAGGGAGAAGGAAAACAGGGGGAGCCTGATGCTAGCTGGTCTGACGTCTTTTATGACGATGGTGTCGCATAGCTCAAGGAAGTGCTGAAGGTGTGCATTTGCGTCCTCGCTTGGCAAGCCACAAAACTGGCTTGCCTGCACCATCGTAATCAGGGCAGTCCTCGCTTGGCATGCCACAAAACTGACTTGTGTCCTCGAAGTTTTCGGTGCTCGTGTTGACAGCGGGCCCAACGGGCATGTTGGCAACAACGGGGGTGGAGTAGTCATGGAGTGACTTGGCCATGGTGGTAGTAGCAGATGGTACGCGGGTGACTAGTTGGACTACCAGTGGAGTAGCAGAAGAAGCAGCAGCACGAGACCTATTCTTCCTAAGGAGTGCCTCCAGATTATTGGTTAGTTGTTCGGCAGATCAAAACTACTCATACACTATCTTGTTTTCATTCCATAACAGGAAGAAAATAAGTAGAATTAGCCTGCATAAACTATGGCTACCATTACATGCATGTGATCATTATTCAAGTTATGGTAGATTCTTTTCAACCTATGCCCTCCCTGGCAACGGCGCCAGAAATGCTTGTTGGTATTTCTTAGCGCAATTACCAAGTGAGGAGGTTTTAAGTCCATCACCGGCAATGGCGCCAGAAATGGCTGTTGGTATTTCTTAACACCATTACTAAGACTGAGCTATTCTTAGCAACGCCACCAAGAAACACTAACTATGATAGTCCTTAAAGATTACAGACAATATCCGCAAGCGTACAAATCTATCGTTGTAGTATTTCACCCGGAAGTATTCAGGGTATCGTTATTTATACTTTCCCAAGGAGGGCAAGGTATACATATTCTAGCATAGACATAAGCATGATTACATACTTGCATAGTGGACCATAGTTCATAATAGGGGTAAAAATGGTATTTCATGGATAGTGGACTGACATCTGGGCTAACCTCAAATATAAAAGGAAAACAAAGAATAAAAGAATATTCCTAAGCGGAGCCGACATGTTCTAATATAGCGGTGCAAAGAATAGATAATGATCATACAACGAATATGGTTAGAGCTAGAACTAAATGTGAGATAGGTCGGGAGGCCACCGAGTACTGGTCTGCTAGCAACCTTATGTGACAATTTAGACTCCTACGCCCTCCCGGAACATGGGGATTACAAGGGATGGATAGGGCTATCATCACTTGCCGCCTACCCCTCAACCATGGAGTAGGAAATGTATTCACATACTCCTATGTACCTAGGCACCTCACCTGATTACACAGAAACTACCTGCATCCCCTGGGACTCTAACCCTACGGATCGACAAGCATAGGACATGGGCACACCCGAAGGCACGATGAACCGCCACCTCAACTTAGCTCTAATTCTTCTCATATAGGTTATATGAGTGATTAAGCATAAAGTTCTACATGTCAAGATCATAACACATAAACTATATACTAGTTCACATATCACGATTATAACACGAGAACTATAGTCTAGTTCATATGCATCGCTATATAAATGATATGAGAGCATGACTATGGAAGAACTCTTCATATTCATACTGAGTGTTGCTTTTCTTCCAAGGAGACAAGCTCTCCAAGTAGCTCTTGCTAGCTCCAAAGACTACTACTAAGAACTAAGAGAGTACAAGTAGAGAGAGGTGAGGTGTATAGCTCCAAATGATGTGTGTGTGTGAGAGATGAGCTCTAGCCTTCTTTATATAGTGGAATGAGGATGGTTTGGCACTGGAAAATTAGGAAATCCCATGGAACTGCCTATGCATGGCGGCATGCAACTGCCAGAGCGAGGTGGGGCTGAGGCGCGTCAGTGCTGGTGCGCCTACACCGTGGGTGTGGCCACACCCGGGCCTGCTCCGCTGGCCACCGCCTTGCTCTAGTGGGCTGCTGGCTAGGTCTGAGTCATGTCATCGGTGGTATTCTGCCTAGTTTGGATGTTTGGACAGGCCTTTGCTTGTCTCCTTAGTGTAGAATCTGCATTACGCTTTCTGGTTTGCGCTTTTTGGTATGTTTTTCACTTGTATTTGAATGTATGACCTACAAAACATGTTTTCTTGAATACAAGTGGATCTAGGTTAATAGTAAAGGCATATGTGTCAAAACTATATTTATTTCTCCTATTTTGGACTATAATTGGTGGTCAGAAATGGTCGTTAGTGACTGCCAACACTCATCCCCACATTCGTGCATTGCTGCGACAGGATGGGGATGGCAGCTTAGCGGCGCCGCCACCGGAGAGCCGATCCCCGCTTTCGGCTATCTCCTCCTCCGACGATGGGGCGGCGAATGATGTCCTCACATTGGTGGAGTAGCTAGACGTGGCCACCTCCACCCTCCATGAGGAGAGCTAGGAGGTAGAGCTTGCCACCGCCAAGGCCCAGGCGCACCTCGCTAGTAAGACATTCGACATGATATGATCTTGCTCTTTCACTACATGTGACATCATGTCTTCAGTTGTACCATTTTCTTGTCTCCTTTTCAGCTGTCTAGGAGCAGCTAATCGCCACGCAGGGCGAGGCGGTGGAGGCGATCCACCATCATCAAATAGCCAAGGACAACACCCGTGTCTCCTCTCGGATGGCGACGGAGAGCAACAAGCGCTACCAGGACCTCCACACGGTAGCAGGCAACGCTGTTCGTGTGCTTTCACCCCCTGTGCCTACGGGGATGACCCTGGCGGACCACCACCGCACTGTGCCACCATGGGTCATGGAGGTGGCCACGTACTGCATTCATCTAATTGTCGCTTCGGCCATGGCTACCGCTTAGCTTCGGCTGGGTGAGGACCTGACCGTGGTGGAGCCGGGGTTCCCGGGAGAGACGAGCTATCGGCAACACGAGAACCTAATCGACAAGTTCTCCGCCATGGGCGATGGCGCCTTGGGCACGGTGGATGTAGAGGACATCATTCGTAACACTCCCCACGAGTAGTTCGATTGTAACATGCCTCTATATTCTGAATAAAAATGTTCATAATATTTAGTATTTATTACTTTGGGTTCATCTCTGTTTGCTATGACTGGAACGTTCCATTTGTGCGCCTTAGAGTTTGTAGACTATATGACATGTCTGTCATTAGTAGGTGCTAACATCTCCCAATCACCACCACCGGTAGCCTTCATTGCCGCTTTTGTCAATTTCCAAGTCCGCGCGTGAGTCCTACACGTCATTCCTGCCCTCATTTACAAAGTTTTGCAGAAATTTGCATTCCCACGTCTGATGCAGTTGCTTACAAAGGATGGTCTCCACCGTGTCTTTCTCCGGCCTCCTTAGTGCTGTAGTTCTTCATCACCGTTGTAGTTCAAGATCAATGCCACAAGATCCAAAGGCAATGGTAATGCTTTCACACTTCCCTTATGCTTTATTCTTATATTTTTATTTCCTTCTTCACTCATCTGAGTATGAATGAAGCTTCTATCTGATTATTAAGGAGCTCACGAACACATCACCGTAGTCGCTCCTTCTATGATTTAGGTGACAACGCTGCCACTTCCATCATTGTCCCTGCTCCAGCAGATCCTCATCAAGATGGAGGAGGAGGCCTGTGACAAGAGGAACGAGGTGGCCATCCTCACAAACCATGTCTTGGTCCTCATCCTCAGCTGCTTCACCACCCGTTCCTTGTGCAGCTGCAAGTGTGTCTGTCACTCCTGGAACAACCTCATCTCGGGATCCGAGTACAGTAAGGAGCTGCCCTAGATTCTCGCTAGATTCTTCTACCATAGCTAGAAAGGCAAATGCAACTTCACCAGTGTCAATGGTGAATACCCCACCTTGTCCTTCTTGCCCTTTCCCATTCAGGAAGTCATGATCTCAGATTGCTCCCAGGGCCTCATCCTATGCTAGTACTCTGGGTTTCGCTATGTTGTCTGTAATCCAGTGACTAAGAAATGGTTGCTACTGCTAGGTACCAACCATTCTTGTGGTTTAGCTCACTTGGGGTTCGATTCGACAGTCTCCTCGTATTTTCATGTGTTTGAATATAGGATCAACGATGATGACTCCTTAGGTGTCAACATCTACTCATCTGAAACTAGAGCATGGATCTTTAAAGAATCTGAATGGGGCGAGGGTATTGTAGTATCCATATATGAGAGAGGTTTGTTTGTTAATGGTTTTATGCACATGCTGGAGTTCACCCAGATAGTTGCTATTGATATGGAGGCAAAGACATGGAAGAAAATTCGTAGGCCAACTGGTGATGCAATCTCCATCCATGAAGCTCAGGGTCAGTTGTGTTTATGTGCTGCTGATACTTTGAATAAGTATGAGCATTCAGTCTAGAGCGTAAGGTGACCACACTGGAGCTATTTGGAAAGAAGAATATTGAAATTGGTATCGAGGTTTGTGATGCGACGTACAGAGTGATTGCAGTCCATCTAGAATGGAATTTGATTTTTTTGTTGGGGAGGATAAAACATTGCTTGCATATGATATGAACCGTAGTAAAGTTCATGTCCTCCCTGCTCGGGCCATTGGCTATCCTAGAAGTACCTGGAAACTATTATGTATGGGCGGCGGACCTCACTATCTTCCTTATGTTCCCTAGTTCATGGAGTCATTAGGAGAGCAGTAAAGGTGCATATGCTGTATTTTGTTGTTATGTTATGCCTTTATTCAGGTAGGTAGTTGTTTTGATTCTATATATAGGCCAATTTGGGCTTGGTAACTAAAGGAATGGTGTGTTGAATATCATTAATTTCATTGCATTATGCAGGTGGAGTCTGAGTGCTTTTGAACAATTTTCCTGCATTGGCTAGGAGGAAGAAGAGGGGTAACATGGTGCATTGCCTACCAATTTGAAGGATGCACTAATTATATTAATTTTTGCCTAGCAAGCAGGAGTGCCACATGGGAGGAGCATAGCTACATAGTTTTGTTTTGTTATCACCACTGCCGTTGGTGGTGCAAATGTCCAACACCGTCGCTATATGTATTATGCAGCAGGGATCAAAAGTGTATCACCGCCAAATTGTTTAGTAACCCGACACTGACTAAACGATCATCAAAAGCGGATCGTGGTGCAAGGCGATATTGAACATGACCTTTGTACTAACGGTTCAAACGTTGAAGCGATGTTGATGTTTACCTCTATAGACGTCTCGGCCGTCGAAGCGATAGCTGAGCTGCACCGTAGACAGTCGGGTCAAAGTACAAGGCAACAGTGTCATGACCACTACACACAGGCGGTTGATGTGCCCACACGATGGTGATGATAGCCTTCACACAGGCGGATCATTTGCCAATGCGTCGATGTTAATGTATACCCACATACGGGTCGTTCTCCAAGGACCTTATCACAGACGGATCATAAGCCAATACAGTGTGTAGTGTACACCGTAGTTGGTCTCAGATGGCCACGGTGAGGGCTATGACCATCACTGCCGATAGCTTGCTGCCAAGGCCGAAATGCAATTATGATGGGGATTACGACATGGATGTGAAAGGTCTGAGTGTAGTAGTGATGGTACAAGTGGAGGTTTGGCTCTTTTTTGGAGGAGGGATATTGATGTTACAGTAAAGAGTATGTCAAAGTATCATATTGATGTGGTGATCAAGGAGGACGGATGGAAATAGAGATTTACAGGCATATATGAATGAAGAGAAGGAAAATACATGGGGGCTACTATGACTGGTGAAGAAGGAGAATAACCTACCATGGTTGTGCTATGGCGATTTTAATGAGATTTTGTTCAATTATGAGAAGGAGGGAGGGCCCCCAAGGGTGGAAAGATGTATGGATGACTTTCGTTAGGCACTAGAAGACTGTGACCTCCATGATTTGGGGTTTATGGGAGATCCATTTACTTGGAGAAATAACCACCATGTAGTAGGAAGTTACATAAGGGAACGATTGGACCGGGTGGTGACTAACAACATTTGGCGTAATAATTTTCCCTTGGTGAAGGTGACAAATGGTGACCCTCAGCATTCCGATCGTAGGCCGGTTATCGTAGACGTGGGGGATAGAGATTTTAGGAGGTCTAGAAGTTTGATGAAGGTGCTGAAGAAATTTGAGGCAAGATGGTTAGAGGAGGAGGAATGTTCTAAAATAGTTGAGCAGGCATGGAAAGTAGCCATGGAAAAAGGAAAAACATGTGTGATGGATTTACAAGGGGAGGTGCCGGAGGAGTTGTGGGTATGGGATAAGGATGTGTTAGGTGAACTTGAGAGGAGAATAAAGAAGGTGAAGAAAGAATTGGAGAGTTGGAGGCAGCGGTGTATATCACAAGAACAAGTGAACCAGGAACATTTGTTGCGGTATAAGCTTGAACGCTTACAGGATCAACTGAATGTCCACTGGAAGCAGAGAGCTCACACTGCTTGGTTGCTAAAGGGAGACCGGAACACCAAGTTCTTTCATGCTTATGCCTCAAAACGGAGAATGAAGAATACAATTAAAAATTTGAAGGATGAAGAGGGCAGAGTGGTGGCGGGGAAAGTTTGAGAAATTTTATCGCTAACCACTACCAAAATCTTTTTCTGTCTAATGTAGGCGGTCAGGCTGAGGAGATATTAAATTATGTACAGCCATGCATCTCACAAGATATGAATGATTATCTCCTCTCCCCTTTCACTGGAGAAGACGTGTGGGCTGCACTTGAGAGTATTGGAGATCTAAAGGCATCAGGAGCAGACGGGATGCCTTCTATTTTTTTATAAGAAATTCTGGCCTAGTGTTGGTGACCATGTTAAATCTGAGGTGTTGAATGTCCTAAATGGAGGAGTTATGCCACAAGGATGGAATGATACGGTAATTGTGCTAATTCCCAAGGTTAAAAATCCAGAGAAGATTGGTGATTTACGACCAATTAGCTTATGCAATGTGCAGTACATGTTAATCTCCAAGGTGCTAGCAAATAGGCTTAAGAAGATCCTGCCAGATATTATATCACCCACTCAGTCCAGGTCGTCTAATTATATATAATGTTCTCTTGGCATACGAGTTCACGCACTATCTGAATACCAAGAGAAAGGAAAAGGAAGGCGTGGCTGCAATTAAATTAGACATGAGTAAAACATATGATAGACTGGAATGGTCCTTTTTGCGAAGTATGATGTCTAAAATGGGTTTCAATGAACGGTGGATCAAGCTAATTATGGGATGTGTCTCAACAGTGACTTATAAAATTAAGGTCAATGGAGAAAACAAGAATTCATCCACAACGTGGGTTAAGACAAGGTGATCCTTTGTCACCCTATTTATTCATCTTATGTGCGGAGGGTATGTCGGCCATGCTGCAGAAGGCTGACGCAGAGGAGAAGGCCAAAGGATTCTGCATTTGTCGTGGTGCACCGAGAGTAAATCACCTTTTCTTCGCAGATGACTCCCTGATTTTAATGCAATCTAGATACAGCGATGCTTTTGAATTAAGACTCATCTTATCAACATATGAGAGGGTGTTTGGGCAAGTTATTAACAAGGATAAGTCCTCAATACTATTTAGTCCAAATTCAGGAACTCAAGTCAAGGGGCAGATTAGGGGAATCCTGGGAATAACACAGGAAGCTAAAAATGAGAAATACCTAAGTCTCCCAGTGTCAATTGGCAAATCTCGCAAGAAAACTTTTGAGTACATAAAGGGGAAGTTATGGGCACGAATTCAAGGTTGGCAAGCAGGAACCAAAAAAGGTAGGGATAGAATACCTTAACCGTGAGTCCCCAGCTCCTTGCACGCCTCGTACAGAGTCGCCGCCACTGCCACCGCTCAGTCCTCACTCTGCCACTGCCGCATCTAGGGCCCCTCTCCTTCTTCTTCCTCTCTGGTGCATTTGTTAGAGACAAGAAGGGTAGGGGACCCATCCTTTTTTCCCGTAGTTTGTCTATCTAGTTGATTAGGGTTTGGTCCAATAAATTTTCTGGCGAAATCAGATGATTTTCGGTCGGCATCGTATTTCCTGTGATGACTTCGGTGATCGCCACGACGAGATTGTCATTGCAGGCGTCGATTTCATTGGTAGGAGGTCAATTTGTGGCCTTTATCTGCAAGTGGAGGGGTGCTTCTGGGAGCCCCCTATGAGGACAGTGATTCCGGGTCATCGATCTCATCATCGATGGCCGCAGATAGGAATTCAAGGTCTCAGGGTGATGATTCTGCAGCCTATGTCGTACCCGACAATGCAACTGCTAATATTCTTTCAGCGATTTAGATGCGTTTTGGACTGGTTCTGAAGTCGTGGATGTTGCGGCATGTCCAATGTTTTAGGGTTGGTCATTGGATTTGGCATAATGACTGCACTTTGGCTCTAGCGTTTGAGGGAAACCATTGGGGAAGAAGACGATGGAAGAATCTGGATAGAACATCATGTATTTTTATTTTAGATTTTTTCATGTATAATTTGGGGATGTACTGTGCCAAGATTTAATATAAGTCCTCCTTCCCTTCGCAAAAAAAGGATTCAAGGTTGGCAAGAGAAACTCCTCTCCAAGGCTGGGAAGGAAATTCTTGTAAAGGCTGTTGCACAAGTCATTCCCACGTATGCCATGTCCTATTTTGACTTGACCAAAGGATTGTGTGATGAATTAAGTATTGGGCGATATTGGTGGAGCCAACAAGACAACATACACAAAATTCACTAGTTGAGTTGGGACAAACTTACTTGGTCAAAGCAGAAAGGAGGATTGGGTTTCAGAGATTTATATTTATTTAACCAAGCAATGCTGGCCAGACAAGCATGGAGGTTATTAACATGTCCGGAAACCTTGTGTGGATGAATCTTGAAGGCTAAATACTTCCCGAACAAGAGTATTATGCATTGCACTGTCCGGGCTGGTGTTTCATACTCATGGCGAAGTATTCTACACGGATTGGACCTTTTAAGGGATGGTATTTTTTGGAGAATTGGAGGGAATTCAGTTAATATATGGTCTGATCCATGGTTACCCAGGGGGAGTGCGAGGAGACCAATCACGCCAAAGGGACGCTCACTACTAACAAAAGTTTCAGACCTCATTGATCCTGTTTCTGGTACATGGGATGAGCAATTGGTGATGGATACATTTTGGCCGGAAAACGCACAAATTATCCTAGCAATTCCAACTGATCCATAAATGGAGGATTGGCCGGCCTGGCACTATGATTCAAAGGGACTTTTCTCAGTCAAGTTTGCATACAAACTGGCTGTGCAAATCAGGGATAACAAATTGAATAAAGATGCATCATCATCAAGTTCAGGAAGCTTAGAGCAAGGGAATTTCAAATGGCATCGAATCTGGCAGTTGAAACTTCCTAATAAGGTTAAAATGTTTGTATGGAGGTTAACTCACAACAGCCTACCGGTACGCCGTAATTTAGCAAGGCGAGGAATTCAATTAGATGCTTTGTGCCCACTGTATTGTTGTCTTGATGAAGATTGTGGTCATCTTTTTTTCAAGTGCAAACGTATAAAGGAATGTTGGCGAGCATTGGAATCTGAACATGTAAGAGTTATGCTTGAAGGCTGTAAATCTGGTAAAGAAACTATAAGCCTGATCCTTGACATGGAACCAAAGGCGCAAGAGAAGACACTAATCTTTATGTGGAAGTGGTGGTCAGCAAGGAATAAAACAAATGAAGGCCAACGAATGCCTACCACGTCGGAAATTTGCAGTTTTGTGCTCTATCATTTAATGGAATGGGAGAAGCTCCAGAATGGGTCCCTCCCTGTAAAGTCAAAGCATCAACTCAAATGGAAACCACCACCAACTGGCTTTTACAAGCTTAATTTTGATGCGTCCTTTCATCTTAATTCGGGCACGGGTGGTTGCGCAATGGTTGTGACAAATGCAAAGAGGGAGGTTCTGGAGGTGGGAGTGGGACGCCTGCAACAGCTATCTTCTCCTCTACACGCTGAAACTTTGGCGGCAATGCGGTGTTTGCAACGTGCTATACATTGGGGTATGTCTTATGTACTGTTGGAGACAGATTCTACAATTCTCAGTGAAGCCATGTCTTCTCCAAACTAAGATAGAAGTCCCCTAGGGGCATTATTCAAGCAAATTTGAGATTTGATGTGTTCTGAGTTTGTAATTTGTAAAGTCTCGGTTTGCAGTAGAGTATGTAACAGGGTAGCAGATTGTTTAGCTACCTATGGTGCTAGCTCAGTTTTTGACAATTCTCACATATTTCTTGATCATGTACCAGACTTTGTAAAAGAACTTGTCTCCAGCGATATGCCTGGAGGTAATGTTTAATGGAAGCACTTGTTTCCGAGTTTTTTTTAAAAAAAAAACTGTGACGTAGCAGATTTGAAAATATAGAAGGCCAAATTTACATAGCCTGTTGGACTAGTCTAGTTTTTTTTAGGTGAGGTTTATTTTAGAAAATAACTGAATCAACAAATTTAGCATTTCCTTTTAGCTAATATCTTGGATATTTATTTGTATATATTAGAATAGTACTATAAAAACCTAGGCTTGGGCCACGAATTTGCCATTTTGCAAGCTTGCAACTGCAGCCAACTCACACTGGTTAGCTATTTGATCATGAACTAGCGTCTCTTAGCAATCTACAAACACAACCGTCGGATTCTATCATGTTTGTTACAGACTCTTTGAATTATTTTAGGTCGTTATATGATCATAAAATCTAACGGTAAATCTAAGGCCCACAGAGAGATGACTGTATTTTAGATGCTAAAAATATATCTATCTATCTAAAATAAATTACACAGTGTGGAGGATGCGCGACACGCGTTACTGAGTATGTAGAACATTGAGATAAGTGGTAACCAAACAGAGAGCAATAAAATAAATTCAGTGTGGTGCAAGTGCTAAAAAATGCATTAGTTAAAATTTGTATGGCCAGCAAATTAGCATCACCCTCCAGCACAATTACACAGCAAGCAGAAACGAAGGCTTAGAAAGAGACAGCTGGATAAGTTCACTAGCAGTGACAGAGCAGTAGACCACGACCAGATCATTTAAACTGAAACAGAGTTTGATATGCAGTCTCTCATGAGCTGAAACTAATTAAGACGACACAGTCTATATATGTCTTGCTACTCCTGATTATATCAGTATATATCTCAATATTGTTCAATGACCTTGTCCACTATAAGGCTCATACTATTTATCATTTCCACCAAATTTCCCATTGCCAAGAAACCCTCCGGTGAGCACTTTATTTCTGCCAAGAGCACTACTTGAATCACCCGCACTCAGTTCCTCACCTGTCTAAGGCCGCTCGTAATACTGCAGAAATACAAAAAATTCAAAAAAAAAAGTCAGCAGGCTGAGAAATCAATTCCCCTTATTAAACATTTTTCCTATCCTAGCACAAAAAACGTAACAATAACTTATTATCTGCAGCTCCACGCCTCCACCATTTGAAACCCGCACTTATTCATATTAAAAGATGATAAACTTGAAATTCCAGAAAACAACATATCGTTGCTTCCATACTGTTGTTAACTAACAATGCGACGTATCGTAGCTACTGCAGGGTAAAAAGCAACATATCGTTGCTTCCATACTGTTGTTAACTAACAATGCGACGTATCGTAGCTACTGCAGGGTAAAAAGCTAGATCATATATGCAGGGTAATGGCCTTTTGAGCACCTTCCTGGCCCAGCCCAAATTAAGATACTTATTCAAGCCATATGTCCAGAACAGCAACACCAGACCAAGAAATTCCTACTGCGCATGTCTAGCATATTAATTCCAACAGTGGTCATAAAAGGAAATATGACTATATGTGTATCACAGCTTTATATGGCATTGGGCCAGGATAAATGGAGAATACAGCTTTATGAAGTGATTGTTCTAGAGCACATAGAAATCCAACAAAAAAAAACATTCCGGTGCCCCTATAAATCAGGAAAAATCACAACTGAGCAACACTGCAAAATTAAAGGCTAATATAATGTTATAAGTAGGACCTCATGTGATCGTACCTGGAGTATAGAAGCTCACAAAGGGGATAATGTCGTAGAAACCATAGCTTAAAACCTTGGTGACCTGCCCAGAGTTCAGATCAAAAGTGTAGACCCCATCAACCGTATACACGAAGATGACACCCACGGCATCCGCAACGGCAACCACACAGAACGCAAGGGCATGAGCAGGGAGCAGCGTCCTGAGCTCAATGTGTCTACTCACTACCCATTGTTCCACATTTCCATCAGCACTAACTTCCATTGACCAGAGTATGAGATTGGACTCCATGTCCACTTCCGCGAGCCCTAGGCCGCCATCGTCCATCGCCATGGGCACAACGCGGCGAGGATGCCAACTGATCGGTATGTGCATCACAGACATCACCCTCATGGCCAGATCGTACTTGAGCATTGCCATTCCCATCCGAAAGACAAAGTAGAGTGCATTCCCTGCTAAAGCAGGGAGCACCGCCTCATGGAGATAATCATCAGGAAGGTTCACAGAGGTCGCTTCACTCCATGTGGCAGAATCTGATGAGTAGACGCTGGCAAACATCTCCTTGTCATCGATGCCAACAAAGACGACGTGGAAGTCCCCCGGGTGGCAACCTAGGTGGTCACAGGTGCCAAGGCCGGTGGCGCCGGTGGTGGCGCAAAGCACCGCGGCGGTCCAGTTGCGCACCGGCTGGTCCCGCAGCAGAGGCGGTAGGGGCCACTGCTCATCGGTGATAGGGTCCCAAACAATGAGAGCGGCCTCCACTCCCTGAAACACGTCACCACATCGAGCGATTCTATTGAGGAGGACCCGGCCGTGGCGGGCGTCGTGTGCGCGGTAGTCATGGCGGTTGGGGCGGACCGGCCGGAACGCACGCGTGGGGATGAAGCGTGCATACCCGCCGGTGTCGATGAGGTTGCCGAGGAACCCCAGCAATAGTGGCGTCCGGTGGCGCTCGCGGTATCGGCGGCGGAAGCCACGACTACCGAGGAGGTAGGCCCAGCGCTTGCAGACGAGTGCGACACAGAGGAGATGCTCATGGTCGTCAGGAGGGATGCAGAGCAAGATCTCCTCGACGATCTCATCCGGCAGCCGCGGTGGCATGCGGTGGGTACCTAGTAGGTCGGGGAAGCTGAATTCCGTGCTTCCGCTTCCGTTTCCGAGAGAGAGGAAACCAGGGGGCAGTTTCTCCATGGATTGAGGGACCTGATTCCTATCTTGTGGAGTCCACAAAGACCGGGATTGAACTTTTTGAATCACTTGACCTATCAAAAAAGAATTTTAATAAATACAGAAAAACATGCCTTAACAGTTAAGAAATCTGCCATTTTTTTTACTTTAGCGACTATCTAGACACATATGGTTTTAGGGTTAGGATCAAGGTCCGCACGGCTTAGAGGGAGGGTTGCGGGCCCTGTGATGGTGGGTGGTTGGTGCAAACGTGATGCGAGCTGTTGCCGGGGTGCCAAGGGCTGATGGATGAGCAGAGTCACCAATAAGAGTAACAAATCTTAGATAGATATACCATGGAGGCGGTAAGGAGTAGTAGATCTGTCGCCACATATAGGGGAGGAGTGTAGTTGTCTTACCAGACTAGAAGAGCATCCGACGTGAAGGCAGGTCTACATCGGTGGAGGAGTCAAGAGCGACGACGGGGCTGTCTCAGTGCTAGGCACAACAATGGCACTGTGCAGTGTTGGGTAAGAGCTTGAGCTCTTGCGGCGGTAGGTGGGAATGAGGGAGAGATCTTTAGGGTTGGGTTTCTTATATAGATATCTAATCTAAATCTATGACGTTCGATTCTAATCGGAGGGACTAAAACGGACTAAAATCTAACTGGCATAAACCTTCTAAATTTGTCATCACATGACCAGACATGCAAGCGATGAAACCT
This sequence comes from Saccharum hybrid cultivar R570, assembly GCA_038087645.1. Taxonomy (NCBI): domain Eukaryota; kingdom Viridiplantae; phylum Streptophyta; class Magnoliopsida; order Poales; family Poaceae; genus Saccharum; species Saccharum hybrid cultivar. The sequence continues at coordinate 9,221,262 of JAQSUU010000119.1, read as the reverse complement.
TTAGATGGAGTCCCTTTTTGTATTTTTGCTTGTGTTGCCTTTTAGTTCTCGCAAGTCATCACTAGAGTATGGTTGCAGTTTCTTAAAACAAAGAAGTCTTTACTACTATATAAAAGTATCGGTGTTTTTGCCGCCAGCAATAACAATGGGATGTATCACGCACTACCTCAGATTGAGACTTCACTGCCGGTTCAAAACCCCCTTCACTGTTGGATTTTAAACCGGCACAACGAAACCAATAGTGATGGAGGGTTCACATCAGTGTCGGTTCTTATAGACCGGTAGTGATCACAATCTTCACTGCTAGTTCGTGGAGCCTTCATGAACAACAATTATAGCTCAAAACAATTTATTCTACATTAATTGAAATTGGTCGCCTCCATTTTGAAAAACAATTATTCTAACTAATTATAGGAAAATTGAAATATGTAGCCCCATAAAAATTGAAATTGATAGCTGTCATACGCCTAGATCAGGGACCCAACATCGGGTCAAGCAGGCCAGGAGGAGCTCATGACCCAACCCTGACCAACCCCGGACCCCTGGCGTGCGATGTAGCCAGGGTGCACAGCTTCTAACCTCTCATGCTCACCTTACATCGTTGCTGCTGCGGATGCTGTCCGTGTTCGCTACATGAGTTTCTGCACTCCAGGTAATTGCCGCATGTGTCTTGGGCCATGTTGAATTCTGTAAAATTTTACTTTCTCTAGGTTTAATTGTTGGTACTAATTCAACTTAGTAGCATGCATGGAAGTATGGGCAATAATATACTGGTTCAAGAATAATGAGTTTTTCAGAGTAGAATATTGCAATATATATAACATAAAGTTGTGCTACATTTTATTTTTTATGGATCATCATAAAATTGGTTTGATCTTCCAAGAAACTTGTTTATCTATTAGGCTGCCTGGTTGATAAACTTCCATATATTAGGGCCTGCTTTATTTTCTAAAGCAATTGTTGGTCCCTGTGTTTGGTTTTACTTGTTCGTCGAGTGCACAGATTGGTTCGATAACCAATCTATTTATCTTTACATAATTTGTGTATTTGTGCAGCATTTAGAGCAGCCTCCATCGATGACGGGCCAAGCACGGTTGCTTCTAATAATGCATGACAAATGGATGGTACTCCTATCACTGATTTAGCTAGGGTGCTGTTAGTCTGCTGGCCTTTATCTAGGGTGTTTCTGCATTTTGTTGGAGCATCTTGTCTCTCTTAAACTGTCATTAGATTTATGGCTGGCAACAGGTGTATCAGTACTTTTTCTTTCAATGAAATACTGGAAAAAGTATGATTTGTTTGGTCTAATATCTGTTTTGTAGTTCTGGGAAAACTCACAACCAGAATTTTAGATTTCTCCTAGTGATATGGGCCTCTCCTAGTGTTTTGACATTCAAAATTTAGTACAAACTTTCCCTACTAAATGTCTCTTAGTGATATTCCCTTATGCTATGACTAGTGATAGTATTTTATTACTACTTAAAAACACTAGGGGAACTCCACCATTTTGGTAGTGACTAGTATATTTCTAAATAAAATGTGTATATTGAATAAATAAAAACCGCAATTCATATGCACGGCTGTTACTTCAAATTAGTTTTGGTTGGTTCGACATCTTGTACATATTAATTAAAAATTGCCTGTATGGTAACCAAGCCTTACCCAATGACCTACAAAACTTACAGCTCCGATCCATAGAAAATTTTGTAGTGCATGGAGAAGTTTGAAAATTTTTACTTACTTGAAGAAGACCAAGTTAATCATCATGGGTTGCCTAGTTGTACATTGTTGACATGGTGCACCGGTGCTCAAATCTTGTGTGTCATTTGCACTAGACCCTGAAAAACTACAAACAATTTCTGCTTCTTTTTGACTTGGTCAGTGACTTTGTGCGTCATAGTATGCATGCTGCTAAGAAGTCAAATATGGCTGGCTACCAGTGCAAGCCTCTAGATTTATATATAAGCTAGCAAACGTGTCCGTGCATTGCAATGGAATTCAATACGTATAGGAATCGGACTCCGCATCATCGCTAGATGCTAGCTGTTTTAATTTATATGAACAGGGTAATAAGTCCGGGTCACAAGATACGTAGGGCGCGACCCAAGACGTATTGGAATTGGTCTCTATATTCATCGTTGCTAGGTGCGTGTTATCCTAACTCATGAGTAGTGTAACACCCTAAAATTTTGAAAAGAAGAAAACTAGGAGAAATATGATTTTTGTATAATTTTGTGAGCATGCAAATTTAGGATAATAATAATTTTTATAAATTTAAAATCAAATATAAGGGTAGAAACATGATTGAGCATTCATGCTGCTGTATTTGAAGTTTTGTATTGAGTGGTTTAAATTAAATTCAAATTTGATTTGAAAATCATTTGAAAAATGAATTTGAAAAATTGGAAAAAAAGGGAAGAGAAATACTATTCACTTGGTTTTCGGCCCGTTTCGGCTGCCTTGGCCGCGGCCCAGTCCCGCGCCCCCTTCGCCCGCGTGGGCCAAGCCCAGCCACCGCGGCCCGCCAAGCCAGCGCGCGGCCGTTCCCCCTCCGAGTCGCCGACATGTGGGACCCACCTGTCAGCGTCTCCTTCCACCTTCCTTTCTTCTTCCTCCAGCTCTTTCCAACCGCGAGCTCGCCTTCCTCCTTCTCCGATTCGAATCCGCAGCTCAATCTTCTTCCCTTCCTTAAGTGCGACGCCTTCGGGCTATAAAAACGGGACCCCCGCACTATTCCGCCCTCATCCCATCCCTTTGGAGCCGCCGTAGTCGCCTAGTTGCGCCACCGCAAGCACCACCGCCGCCATAGCCGCCACCGCGAGCTAGCCGCCGCCTTCCGGTCATCCTCCAGTCCCGTCTTCGCGCGGGGTGAGTTCTCCGTGAGCTTCTCGATCTCCCGGTGTTTTCCTTTCGTCGTTTGGTGGTCGGAGACGTGTTTTGGGCTTCTCCGATGATGGCGCCGCCGCGGGAGCCCACCGTCGGCCAAATCCGGCCGGAGCGCCGCCGGCTGCTCTCTCTCCTTCCCTGTTTTGATCTCGGCCGTCCGTTTTGAATCGGACGGATGTTATTCATTGATACCGGTTCGGCCGACATTTTTGCTAAAGAGCCCTTAAAGTTTTTAAGTATATAACCCGCAGTCCAAGGCGTATTCCCGGTTTACGTTTTCTTTTCTGTAAAGCGTATTTTGATCGCGTAACTTCAGAAAATACGTTTTGATTAAATTGAAAACGTAATTCGTTTCGGAAAAAGAAAAATACACTTTCTGATATTTACAGTTTTGCCACTGAGTTTGTTTTAGTCATAAATTATCCGTTTTAACTCCGATTTGATCCATTCAAATTGCGTTAGATTCGTATTTGCGAGCTCTACATGATTATAGAACTGTACAGTAGGTTTGAGATAATTTATTTTCGAGTTTATATTAAAGTAATTATTTATCTATAGGAAATCTTAGAAAACTCATAACTTTTACGTTTTAAATCCAAATTTCGTGATCTTTATGTCTATGTGATCGTAGCAACGTGTAGAAGAGTTTTACAAACTTGTTATACTGTTAGTGTTACTGTTGGTTAGGTTTTCTATCTTTAAGTTCCGATGTGAGATTTAATCTATTACTTTAATAAAGAAAATCTCGTTTAATACATAATTTATTTGTTTTAATTCCGAATTAGTCCGTTCAAATTTCAATAGATTTATAACAATATGAACTATGTACTAGTATTAATGTTTTCTTTATCAAAATCTCTGAAATTTCATAGTTTAGATCTAATTTGATTAATAACTGTGCAACTAGATTTATGAATAAAATATAGTATTGATTTCTCCTTTAAATGTAATTTAGCCTAAGTCACTTTTGAATATCTATAAAAAGTATTTTATCCTATATATATGATTTTATATAGTTAAAACAAATGAGACCAATAATTTTTCCGTTTTATATAACAAAATCTTTCGGTAGATGTATCTTTTCAAACGTAGCTCTGATTAGTGTGTTTTTCGCGCCTGTGTGTTCGTAGCAATGCGTAGAACATTTTTAAAACCTTTTCACATATTGTTTCATATGTTTGGTGTACTGTTCTAATTATTATTTATTGTTTGCTTCATGTATGATTGCTCGATGTGTGTGTGGTGATTTATTGATCAAGTCCAGTCGGTGAGATTTATGTGGAGATTCAAGAAGCTATTAATTGAAGGTTTGGACTTGAAGAAGGATCTAAGTTAAGGCAAGTATAGCATGAGATTATCCTTGTTTCCTATTCACCTTTAATATACTTAATTCATGTGCATGTGTCTACCTTGTTACCACTAAGGATATCCTAGTTTTTGTATCTTGTACCTTGACACCCATGGGACGTTGCATTGGGTAGTATTTATGCTAGTGCTCAAGATAAATAACCATGATCTGTAACTTGACTAATAATATATGCAATAAACGTTTAAATGATGCTTTAAAGCAATATGGCTCAAGAGGGCTAGAGCATATTTGGTTGTTTTTATGGTGCTCTAGTTTTTCTCTTCCTAAGGACTTATCTGTAAGCGAACATCCGGGACTTACAGTACAACTGTGAGGGCTATATGGCTCTGGCTTTAGCTCAGTATGAGGACCTTTTCTAGCTTGTTAGAGGTTACCCTTGTGGCGCAAATGGGGTAAAGCAGACTGTGGATCCCTGCGTGGTGTATCACACGGACTGACTTCTGAAACCTAGCGGCCCTAACTTGTTAGACGAACCTTTGAAAGGCTTCATAGTGATTCCTTGCCTGCTCACCTTGAAAGTGTTTTGGGAGTCGCGATCCCGGGCATATGGGTAATCATGACTCACAGTGAAAGTGTACAACCTCTGCAGAGTGTAAAACTGTTATAACAGCCGTGCTCACGGTCACGAGTGGCCTTGGACCCTTACAGAATAAATGATGAACACTGATGATAATGATAACACTGATGATATTGATGTTCACTAATGATTATTGTTTCTTGCTATACATTATTCTCGTTTACATGATCATGAGGTTATTTGGGTTTTTGGTAAACTTGTTGCTACTCAACTGCTAAAAAGATGACTCACTAAAAGCTATTGCAGTAAACCCGTGTCAAACCTTTTGAGCCACATGAACCCCATGTTATATTTGTTGAGTTCGACATGGACTCACTCTTGCTATTTCCCCACATCTCAGGAAGGGTACCAGACTGTTAGATTCTGGAATTGTTAGGCTTGTGATCAACCAGTTAGTTTGATCCTGGAGTGAAGGTTGCACCCGGTGTTCGGAGTTGTCTTTCCGCTGTGTTGCTCTTTAAGGTATACTTTATACTATTGAGTTATGTATATTAAGCATTTGTCTTTTGTATTACACTTATCTGTGGCTATATGTGAGATTTGTCGTCTTTATTTCACATATAGTGTATGTCTGGTTTTGTCCTTAAAACCGGGTGTGACAGAGTGGTATCAGAGCAATGCTGACTGTAGGACGCAAGCCTAGTTAGAACTGGATGTTTAGCATGTTCTCATTGTTGCCTATTTCTTGCTTCTCTTTAACTTTGTTATTTTCTCAAAGTTATGCTTAATTCTATCCCCGTTCTGTTATAAAAACCTTGTCTCTATTTTGAACCTTTTCTCCTTGTCTATTAGACGGCTCGTGACGAGAAGACTGTGGATTTCAGAGGTTAAGAGGACTGAATTGTGTCGCTCTTGCTCACTTTTGACAAGAAACCATTAGCGATGCAAAACCAATTACTAGAAGAAATGGCTCAACATGGGAATTCTCAACGATGCTTATCTCAAGGTCAAGCCAACATATCCAAGGGGCCAGAGAAGATACAAGTAGCAGAAGTTTGGAAGAATATGAAATCCAATAAAGATGTTGATAATAAGGCATTTGGAGAGCAGGAACAATGTCACTGCTGTAAGCATTATGGTTTTCCCTGTCTTCGAAATGAGTCTAATAAGGGGAAAATCAAGGTGGATCCAAATTTTGAGAACAACATGGACAAGAAGAGAAAGGCAATCTCATTAGAACCACTAGTGGAAAGCAATGAGCAAGCGAGTTATACTACATTGTCACATGCAGCCCTGATCCCCTGTCAAACAAATCCAAACCCTGAAGAGTTAGAAGCCCCTCCCGCTAAAACTACTCCCCATGAAGTAGTCATAGATGGATGGACAATTACCTATAAGGAGTATCAACCCCGAAAGGCCAAACAAGCTAAGAAACAAGCCAAAGGGATAAAGGTGAACTTTTATGGCCAGCAAGATAGCAACATACCAAACAACAGTTCCTTGGAGTATGACATCACAAAAGATCCAGCTAAGAGAAAGTGTTATCATTGCCAGCAGGAAGGACATTATATCAAATCTTGCCCACAGAAGAATCCACAACAGCGAGACCCAGGACAGGATGTCCAAAAGGAGCATGTGCAGGGAAATAAATTAAAGAGAAATTACAATCATGGAAGGTTGAAACATGTGGATATTTCCACCATTCCTGGAGCTAAGGAGGTCGTGTTTGGATCAATACCAGTAAGTTCAGGAAATGCCAAGGTTTTGTTTGACCCCAGTGCCTCACATTCATTCATATCTAGACAATATGCAAAAGATCATAACATACTTATGCTTCCAAAGGGAAAAACAGTTATGGTTGAAACTCCAAGAGGTGAAATAAAGGCAGACCGCGTATGCCCAAAAGTTAGTCTTGACATAAAGGGGGTAAATTTTAAGGTAAACCTTATTGTTTTGGAATTAATGGGCATTGATGTTATCCTTGGAATAGACTGGTTATCTACTTATAAAGGAGTGATTGAGTATGCCCAATGTTCAGTGTTTCTAACTACACTTTTAGGAGAAAGGATTGAGTATGAGGGTATTAAATCTACACCGGAGGGATACCAGGTTGACCCATCTTAAGGTATGAGTTATAAGAATGGTAAAGAGGGATGCAGAGATTCAGATGTCCATATAAAGCAATAAGGAATATAAGAGACGTTATCTACTCTGGATGCTGCTACAATCACACCATGTTTAAGGAATAGGAGTTATGTCCCGTGTAATAAAACCGTTAGTAGCCAAGTTGAGTCGTCTTAATGTGTGGCTAATGAACATTTAAGTGTTTAGTTGCTTTGTGCTTATGTTTATGCTTGAGTTGGAATTTTGTAATGAGTGGAATGATCTCGTGGGTTTTGACCATGATTTCATTTAGTTTATATGTATAAGGTATAAGGATTAATGAAATAAATAGCTGGGTTTTGTTTATCTCCTGCTTTCTATATCTTGTCTTTCGGAGCAGCCTGTCTTTATCAACTTATATCTTTGTTCTTGAAAGACCAAAAAAAAATCATGAGAGAATTCTGGACAAGAGTGGACTTCAACATCTATCTCTAAATGCAAGAACCACCCTCATAGTTGTTTTGGTTTGGGAGATACAAAAAGCATAAGGCAATGTATATGTGCTGTCATAAACCTGGAACAGTTTCTGATAAGTACTGTTTTCGACCAAGTTAACTACAGAATCTGGAAGTGTGTTCTATAAGAAAGTTGCAGAGAATTTTATAAGCTTTCCATCGGTGTAAACTACAGTTTCATTGGATTAACAGAATGAGAGTTACAACTGTTTTACTGCACTGCTGATTTTCTGCTCGTGAGAAATTTCAGATTTCTTGTTCTTACCCATGCACAAGAGTATTATTGGGATGTCAGAACACTTTTATGCTAAGTAGCTCATCTAGAAGGAGGGTTCAAGCTACCCTATTTAGTGTCTCTTATTTTAAGGGGGGTAGCCAATGTAAAGAAGGATTATTAAGATTGAACTCTTTAGTTGGAAGTATTGGTTAGTCTCCATGATTGAGTTACCACTCTTGAGCAAAAATGTTCTGTGAACAAGGTTGATAATTTTGGATCCATGGAGACAAGAGTTGTCCTTTTGGATAGTTCATGATTATGATCATCTATACTTGCTCGTGTTGCTGATGTTGGTCACTTGATGACAGGAAGTGTAGTGTCTCATGACTCAAGAGCCCTATATGACGTCTCGCACTAATATGTGGGAAAAGATTGATGTTTCTGCCATTGAAGGATGTTATGGGTATGATGAAGCCGAGCACTATCAAAACAACAATATTGAAGAGCAAGTTGGGAGTGAACTAAGTCAGAATCCACAACAACGAAAGCGAAAAAGGAAAGCCCATAAGAAGCCTACTCAAGGAAGTAAAGCGCAGCAAAACTATGTCAATGGAAGACTGAGCAATGTGGATATGGATAAAATTCATGGAGTTACCAAAGTAGTGGGAGGTTATATTCAAGTAAGCTCAGTACAAGTTTTTGCTTTATTTGACCCTAGTGCTTCGCATTCTTTCATTTCCGCCGACATGGTAGAGACGTGCAAGATGGTGAAGTGTCCAATGAGGAGGCCTTTGCTAGTTCAAACTCCAGTGGGAGAAATGCAGACAGATCAGATATGCCCGAATGTCAGTCTTGTCATAAACAAGGAAAAATTCACCGCAACACTCATTGTGTTGGAGTCACTTAAAATTCGCGTGGTTCTTGGTAATGGATGGCTCTGTGCACACAAAGGAGTGATTCATGGTACTCGGTGCACAATGCTCTTAACAACACCGTCAGGGAAAAGAATTGAGTATCAAGGTGGTCGACTTTTACCTGAGGGAGATGAGAATGATCAATTAGAAGATAGGTACACCGAGGGTAGCAAAGTGGACCATGAGTTTACAGAAGTCATAGCAGAGGAACAAATAACTTTGGAGGAGCTCAATAGGAGAGATGATCATGCTTAGGCAGATTAGTTAGTCAGGATATGAGAAACTGTCTTATGACTCTGAACGAAAGAGTAATTTGAAAAAAAAATGAGGATCAAATAAAGACAAAGTGTCATTATCTCTTTTATCATCATCTTCCGAATCTCGGGACGAGATTCATCTTAAGGGGGGTAGAATTGTAACACCCTAAAATTTTGAAAAGAAGAAAAGTAGGAGAAATATGATTTTTGTATAATTTTGTGAGCATGCAAATTTAGGATAATAATAATTTTTATAAATTTAAAATCAAATATAAGGGTAGAAACATGATTGAGCATTCATGCTGCTGCATTTGAAGTTTTGTATTGAGTGGTTTAAATTAAATTCAAATTTGATTTGAAAATCATTTGAAAAATGAATTTGAAAAATTGGAAAAAAGGGAAGAGAAATACTATTCACTTGGTTTTCGGCCCGTTTCGGCTGCCTTGGCCGCGGCCCAGTCCCGCGCCCCCTTCGCCCGCGTGGGCCAAGCCCAGCCACCGCGGCCCGCCAAGCCAGCGCGCGGCCGTTCCCCCTCCGAGTCGCCGACATGTGGGACCCACCTGTCAGCGTCTCCTTCCACCTTCCTTTCTTCTTCCTCCAGCTCTTTCCAACCGCGAGCTCGCCTTCCTCCTTATCCGATTCGAATCCGCAGCTCAATCTTCTTCCCTTCCTTAAGTGCGACGCCTTCGGGCTATAAAAACGGGACCCCCGCACTATTCCGCCCCCATCCCATCCCTTTGGAGCCGCCGTAGTCGCCTAGTTGCGCCACCGCAAGCACCACCGCCGCCATAGCCGCCACCGCGAGCTAGCCGCCGCCTTCCGGTCATCCTCCAGTCCCGTCTTCGCGCGGGGTGAGTTCTCCGTGAGCTTCTCGATCTCCCGGTGTTTTCCTTTCGTCGTTTGGTGGTCGGAGACGTGTTTTGGGCTTCTCCGATGATGGCGCCGCCGCGGGAGCCCACCGTCGGCCAAATCCAGCCGGAGCGCCGCCGACTGCTCTCTCTCCTTCCCTGTTTTGATCTCGACCGTCCGTTTTGAATCGGACGGATGTTACTCATTGATACCGGTTCGGCCGACATTTTTGCTAAAGAGCCCTTAAAGTTTTTAAGTATATAACCCGCAGTCCAAGCCGTATTCCCGGTTTACGTTTTCTTTTCTGTAAAGCGTATTTTGATCGCGTAACTTCAGAAAATACGTTTTGATTAAATTGAAAACGTAATTCGTTTCGGAAAAAGAAAAATACGCTTTCTGATATTTACAGTTTTGCCACTGAGTTTGTTTTAGTCATAAATTATCCGTTTTAACTCCGATTTGATCCATTCAAATTGCGTTAGATTCGTATTTGCGAGCTCTACATGATTATAGAACTGTACAGTAGGTTTGAGATAATTTATTTTCGAGTTTATATTAAAGTAATTATTTATCTATAGGAAATCTTAGAAAACTCATAACTTTTACGTTTTAAATCCAAATTTCGTGATCTTTATGTCTATGTGATCGTAGTAACGTGTAGAAGAGTTTTACAAACTTGTTATACTGTTAGTGTTACTGTTGGTTAGGTTTTCTATCTTTAAGTTCCGATGTGAGATTTAATCTATTACTTTAATAAAGAAAATCTCGTTTAATACATAATTTATTTGTTTTAATTCCGAATTAGTCCGTTCAAATTTCAATAGATTTATAACAATATGAACTATGTACTAGTATTAATGTTTTCTTTATCAAAATCTCTGAAATTTCATAGTTTAGATCTAATTTGATTAATAACTGTGCAACTAGATTTATGAATAAAATATAGTATTGATTTCTCCTTTAAATGTAATTTAGCCTAAGTCACTTTTGAATATCTATAAAAAGTATTTTATCCTATATATATGATTTTATATAGTTAAAACAAATGAGACCTATAATTTTTCCGTTTTATATAACAAAATCTTTCGGTAGATGTATCTTTTCAAACGTAGCTCTGATTAGTGTGTTTTTCGCGCCTGTGTGTTCGTAGCAATGCGTAGAACATTTTTAAAACCTTTTCACATATTGTTTCATATGTTTGGTGTACTGTTCTAATTATTATTCATTGTTTGCTTCGTGTATGATTGCTCGATGTGTGTGTGGTGATTTATTGATCAAGTCCAGTCGGTGAGATTTACGTGGAGATTCAAGAAGCTATTAATTGAAGGTTTGGACTTGAAGAAGGATCTAAGTTAAGGCAAGTATAGCATGGGATTATCCTTGTTTCCTATTCACCTTTAATATACTTAATTCATGTGCATGTGTCTACCTTGTTACCACTAAGGATATCCTAGTTTTTGTATCTTGTACCTTGACACCCATGGGACGTTGCATTGGGTAGTATTTATGCTAGTGCTCAAGATAAATAACCATGATCTGTAACTTGACTAATGATATATGCAATAAACGTTTAAATGATGCTTTAAAGCAATATGGCTCAAGAGGGCTAGAGCATATTTGGTTGTTTTTATGGTGCTCTAGTTTTTCTCTTCCTAAGGACTTATCTGTAAGCGAACATCCGGGACTTACAGTACAACTGTGAGGGCTATATGGCTCTGGCTTTAGCTCAGTATGAGGACCTTTTCTAGCTTGTTAGAGGTTACCCTTGTGGCGCAAATGGGGTAAAGCAGACTGTGGATCCCTGCGTGGTGTATCACACGGACTGACTTCTGAAACCTAGCGGTCCTAACTTGTTAGACGAACCTTTGAAAGGCTTCATAGTGATTCCTTGCCTGCTCACCTTGAAAGTGTTTTCGGAGTCGCGATCCCGGGCATATGGGTAATCATGACTCACAGTGAAAGTGTACAACCTCTGCAGAGTGTAAAACTGTTATAACAGCCGTGCTCACGGTCACGAGTGGCCTTGGACCCTTACAGAATAAATGATGAACACTGATGATAATGATAACACTGATGATATTGATGTTCACTAATGATTATTGTTTCTTTCTATACATTATTCTCGTTTACATGATCATGAGGTTATTTGGGTTTTTGGTAAACTTGTTGCTACTCAATTGCTAAAAAGATGACTCACTAAAAGCTATTGCAGTAAACCCGTGTCAAACCTTTTGAGCCGCATGAACCCCATGTTATATTTGTTGAGTTCGACATGGACTCACTCTTGCTATTTCCCCACATCTCAGGAAGGGTACCAGACTGTTAGATTCTAGAATTGTTAGGCTTGTGATCAACCAGTTAGTTTGATCCTGGAGTGAAGGTTGCACCCGGTGTTCGGAGTTGTCTTTCCGCTGTGTTGCTCTTTAAGGTATACTTTATACTATTGAGTTATGTATATTAAGCATTTGTCTTTTGATATTACACTTATCTGTGGCTATATGTGAGATTTGTCGTCTTTATTTCACATATAGTGTATGTCTGATTTTGTCCTTAAAACCGGGTGTGACAAGTAGGGATGAAAACGGATCGAATACGGACGGATATCACTGATATCGTATTTGTTTTCATATTTATGTCCGGATTCGGATTCGAATATGGATAGTATGAAAAATGTCGGATAGAATACGATTGGATATCGACATCATAAATATGTGATTTAAATATTCGGATACAAATACGGTATCGGATGTTAAATATCTGGACTCGGATACGGACGGATTAAAACCTCTCTAAACGAATTCGGTCTCGAATACGGTCAGAAAATATCTGTACCGTTTTCATCCCTGCTCATGAGTACATATCATGAATTAGGCTCAGATACGAGACACGGAGGGCATGAGTGCACTACTGCAAAGATAGGTGGAGGTGGGTGAAAAATATGGGTAGAGAGAAATTTTACCTCTTTAATAATATATTATTAGGTATAGGTAGAATAGCTAAACCCCATTTCATAATAATGTTTGTCGCACTCAACTCATTTGCATACAACACATTCCTAGATCAAAACCCACTTGGTATTTTGGCCCTGTTTGGATCAAAGGAATTTCATAGGATTTTTACAAAAATCCATTCTTTTGGAAAGTTTTTACAAAATGCCGTTTGGAACAAAGGAAACAAGAACAGTGATATCGAGGAAACTTTCCTGCAGCTATTGATTTAATGGGAAATAAAACATCTGGTCAGAACCAATGGTTTCGCGGAAGCCTGAGGCAGCGCACTAAGCATCGTGATAAAGATAGAGAACGACTGAACGAGTAGCTAATACTACCTAAGGACGAACTAGGAACCATGACGCAACCGTCGCTACCCATGCCTACCTCATCGTAGACCACCGTTACCGGAGTCCCTCACTGACCTGCCTTCTGCGTGCTTCCACACGACCGCACCAACCGCACAGTCACAACCTTGTCCTGGAGATTCACATGTTGCTGCTTCGCTTTAGATTAGGGCAATGAAGAAAGGAGTAAGAACTGTGCGGGGATGATAACGAGAGGATAAGAACGAGGAAAGGAAATGATGAAGCTTCTGTCTAGTCCAACAAGTAGATGGTGAACTGAGCGTAGCTCAGCTGGTTGGGTTTCTTGTGGTGGAACCTGCTCACCCAGATTGAAGTTCTCGACTTAGATGCGGGTGCTCGTATTTTTTTTGAATTTATTCCAGGATTTAACGGCACTATTCTTTCAGTGGTAAGCGACATGTCTGTCGACAGCGAGGCGCCTATGGTGACTTCGTCAATCTCAAGATTTGCCGGTCCAACTCAGTTCTTCGGAGGTGCTCATAGGGTAGGGGGTGCGTGTGTGCGTTCATAGTAATGAGTGTACGCTCATGTATGTAAGAGTCTACCTGTAACTAGGTCTCGCAAAAAAAAAGTAGATGGGAGCATGAGCATATTGGGTCATCATGTCAAATGATAAGAAAAAGTAGTTCTGTACAACCGTGAAACCCACATTAAGTTAGTTTCCTAAGTTTATAATTCCTGTGGTATTTAAAAAAAGGCGTAACACTTACGAAAGATAATTTAGCAAAGTGAAAATGGCAAGGAAGTCTGAAATGTTGTCTCTGTAGTTCTGATGAAACTATCCATCATTTGTTATTTGATTGTCATTTTGCTAGCTTTGTTTGGAATACTGTCAATATTTCGTTTGGAATTCAACCACCTACTAGCTTTGCTATTATGTTTGGTTCTTGGCTACATGGTTTATGTCCAAAGCTCAGAAACCAAATTTTGCTATGAGCGGCTGCACTTTGTTGGGCAATTGGTTGAATAGAAATGTTGTGGTATTTAACAAGGCCAAATCTAATACTTCTAGGCAGGTAATTTTCAGGGTGACCTATTGGATCCGACAATGGTCCATGCTGCATAGGGAGGAGGAGCGACCTTTGTTCATGGAAAGCTGCAGAAGATGGGAGACTTTGCTCTTAACTATCTTCGTGAAATTTGGCTGGAGATTTAGGAACCACATTGAGGGTTAGCTCTTTGATGTGCTCTTTCTGAGGGCTGAACTTTTTTTTCCTGTTTCCTGTTAGTGTGTGAGCCTTATGGCTTCATTTTGTATCCGAACCTAAAGCTGTGTACTATCTCCGGATGGTAGAGGCTAAAACTTTGTTCCATTATCTAAAAAAAGTTTATGATTCCGGTGTTCCAAACACCATTTTCTATGTTTTCATGTATTTTTAATTTCTCAGTTTTGCTACTACACACATATCCTATTCCTGTGATTTTTTTTAGTTTCATTTGTTTTACATTCCTTTTATCCGAACAGGGTCTTAGCATATTGCCTATGGCATCCCAAATTGGCTCATCTAATTCAGGACAACTTAATTGATACAGTCTTCTTATTCAGAACCCAAATTCATCAACCCTTCTTCATGGAAATTATTGTTGCAATGTTCTGGCCTATCTGGACTGCTTGAAAAGATGCAATCTTCAGAAACGAGCAACATTCTTTGCAAGCCTGCAAGCAAGTCTTCAAGCATGAGCTAACTCAAGTTAAACTTTGAGCTAAACAAGATTTAAGTTCACAAATTCAGTTATGGATAGACAACTTTGTGTAATCTTACTTATTTTCTTTGTTTCCTTCTTTGTATCTTGAGCTTTTGTATCGGACAAGTTCTGTATTTAAATTTTAATAAAATTTCAGTAGGGGGCGACCCCTCTTGTTTTTTTAAAAAAATTGCAAACCAACGTAACGGCACAGAGTTTGTCAATGCCATGCCATCTGCAGGAAGAAGCCCATCGATCCTCTGGAAGACCTAGGTCTCCCAAGAGTCTCCTGCCTATGGCAGACATCTAGGAGTCTGGGCTAGCGGGCTTTTCTATATAGGCATTCCATCATGATGGTCGAATTGGCCCACCTTGGCCCATACCATTCATTCTTCTCTCCTTTTCCCTAATCCAAGTGGATGGAGCAAGAGGTTGTGGTGGCAGGGGCGACCCAATCCAGGCGTAAATGGATAGTTTTTTCTTTTGAAAATTTTCCTTTATTGGTTGGGCAACAAATTTTGTGCTCTGCTTCACCTCTTGATCCATTTTAATTTAACTAGGAAATAATACCATCAAATCTTTTTTTTTCTGAGATTATACGGTACAATGCAGACGCTCAAAACGCACACACACTCACCCTTATGGACGCATGTATAGAAATCCTACCCCTATGAGCACCATCAAAGACCGATCTGACAAATCCTCGAGACAAAATTGACGAAGTCACCACAGGCGCCTTGCCATTGACAGGAACGTCGTCTACCACTAAAAGCACATAGCTGTTAAATCCTAGAATATTCATTCCCGAACCCAGGATCTGAGGTGCTACTGAGGCTCTTTTAGCCTATAGGCCCTTTCGCCTCATCAAATCTAATAAACATGGTCTATTTTTTATAGGAATTATGCAACATTGTTAGAACAACTCCAACAGTGTGGCTATTCTTGTTGTGGAGGCTATTTTAGAATTTATATAACAAAAAGTTGGCTTTAACAGATATGCTATCTAACTTTGTGAAATAGAAAGCTAGCTATCCCTTAATTTTCGGTGGCCATATATAGCCAACCACGGGTGCCTTTGTAAAATAGCAAGACTATTGTGGACCTTTTTTTTAAAAAAAAAGTTTTCTATTTTACAAAATGGCTAAACAAGAAAATTTGGTTACTAATTTTAGCCAAGTTGTTAACAATGTGCATCAAAGGTTTGGTCAACTAAACATAATATTGGTCGTGCATCGTGTTCCTTTTCTAAACACATATATAAGAACATGCCTACCTGCTGGTCCACGGAACAAGAGATTGTGGGTTCCATCCCGAGTGGAGTCGTTGCTGCGCATGCTGTGTTTTAAAACCTGCGGTCTCCCTATTTCCCCCTGCTTGTCCATGTTGTGTTGAAACCTATACTCTATTTCATTTTTTTTTCGAAGGCAAGGGGGACTTATATTAAATCTTGGCATAGTACATCCCCAAATTACACTTGAAAAAATATCTAAAATAAAAAAATACATAATATACTATCCAGATTCTTTCGTCGTCTTCTTCCCCACTGGCTTCCCTCGAACGTTGGAGCCAAAGTGTAGTCCTTATGCCACATTCGATGACCAGCCCCCAAACATTGGACATGCTGCAAGATCCAATGCTTCGGAACCAGTCCAAAATGCATCTAAATTGTTGATAGAATGTTGGCAGTTGCATCATCGGGTACAACATAGGCCGCAGAATCATCACCTGGAGACCTTGAATTTCTCTCCACGACAATCGATATCGACGATGAGATCGATGATCCAGAGTCATTGTCCTTGTAGGGTCTCCTAGAAGCACCCCTCCCCTTGCAGACAAAGGCCATAAATTGGCCACCACTGATGAAATCGATGCCTACAACGACGATCTCGTCATTGCAATCACCGAAGTCATTGTAGGAAACATAATCCTAACCGAAAATCATCTGATTTTGCCATAAATTTATTTGGACTCAAACCCTAAGACATTGGAAAACTATGGGAAAAAGATGGGTCCCCTCCCCTTCTTGTCTCCGATAGAGTCACCGGAGAGGAAGAAGGAGAGGGGCCCTAGGCGCGACGGCAGCGGCAGTGGAGCGAGGAGCCGACAGTCCAACCCTAGGCCCTAGGCGGCGGCGGCGTGAAATGTAGTTCACTTTGTCCTAAATTAACTTTCTTTTGATCAAAATATATAAACATCTACCAACATCAATTACCAGTGGAAAAAATCTACAACATCAAATTAGCTCCATAAATTGTATAAAAAATATATTTTATGTATTTATTTGAACATCTTCAAGTTTCTTTAATAGTCAAAGTTAGAGAAATTTGACTTAAGATAAAAACAAGAGTGGACTATAATTTGAAATAGAGGAGTATAAGGGTTAGTTTCTACACTGTTTGTGTTGCATTGCTTAGCTGCTCAGGGTTCTCTGCGCGACACATCTTCCTCTATAGCCCTCATTCCCAACTAAAACTCACATCCTAGAAGGAGTGCAAGGGGAATGCGAGGATGTCAAGCAAGACATGTCTCAAATGCAACTGAGATAATATAATTCCTTACAACACTATATTGACCTACATTTAAACCATAGAAAAAAAGTTGTTCTTTTTTCTTTTGCCTATGTTGTTTTTAATACCTACTTTCTTTTGTTTCAAATCATAGTTCATTTGACTTTGTCCTAAGTCAAACTTTGAAAGTCCTAGTTTCATTTTGGTAAATTGAGTGACAACCTTCGGTGGACTAATGATGTTTCATGTGAGATAAACCGGTGATTACTCCACAAGCTAGGTTGAGCAAGACATGAAGGCCATGGAGGAGAGATAGCTTGTGGATGTGATGCAAGTGCTCAACTAGTAAAGTGTTGAAGATGAGAAGATCAATATGAAAGGAGAAGCATAATGAAGATGGGATATGACAGTCTCATATGGCAAGATGGTGAAGACCAAGGAAAGGCTTGGCTATGATGGTCCGTGTGCACGAGTGAAGGGCAAGCTAGAGGCTTGAGATGGTGAAGTGCGAGTAGAGGGCTTGGCTCCGATGGACCAAGGTAATGGAGAAAACAGGCAATGATAAGATCGATAGACTATGAAGGCCATGTGAATCTATGAAGAGGACCATATCCTATCATGAAGATCAAGCGAAGTGAATATGGTATGTGAAAATATCAAGTGGCTTGATGGAGAGATGATGAAGGAGCTTCGTGAAATGGTAATGGTCAAGTGACAAGGTTGGCCACACATTGTGATGACCATTGTTCATCCAATATGGTGCTGATGATGATGGAGAATGGATTCTTGCAGGCATCACAATGGAGATGAAATGAAAATGTGCAAAGCAAAGGTATGACTTGTAGGGAACTTCATTTCACTGTCCTAAGGTATTAGAGAATATAATGGGCTAGGTTTAGGATAGATAGTCGTACTATTAAGAGGAGAAAATTCATTTTGCATGTCGGTTATCTAGTGCCACTCATGAGCTCTAACTTGCGTTGCTTAAAGAGATGAGTTTGATAGGTGCTAGGTGTGATCTAACTGCCATGTGTGTCTAGCAGAGTAGAAGATACACGAGAGGTTCAAATTTGGAGCATGGTTTCTCTAGTGGTGCCACTTAGTGGGCACATGAGAATACACCGAAGAAAGGGTGATATTCCACTTGTTTCAACTTGAGAGGAAGGAGTTTGGATCAGATTTTTCTAGTGGGGCACTAGAGTAGAGGCATGTTCAAAAAAGTGTCGTTAGCCTACCATTGGGCTCAGGTCATTATAACCGCCAAGCCAGCGTAGAGCGTGAAAAAGCAGAGTAATGGCTAGTTGAGGGCTCGTCTATATATAGGGGTGGCTGGTTGTAGGAGACCTCTTGGCATCTTGGGCATGTTGTATTCATGAAGAGAGCTTCATGTGTACTCCTTTGAGTTCTCTCATACTTTTGCATGTGAGGCATAATTTAGAGAGTTGAGGAGTCATTCTAGTGCAACACATTGAGAGAGTGATCAAGTGACACTAGGTGTCGATTTCAAGAGGGTTGTGCTTGTTACTCTTAGAGGGTGCTACCCCTAGATGGCTTGTTGGCTATGACTCTATGAAGAACCACATAGAGATTGTCTGGTAGCTCTAGAAGAGACTTGTTCAAAGCTCTTGTGCTCGTCCCCACCAGAGGAAGGCGAAGAGCAACTCTAGTAGATAGAGAGGCTTGTGGAGTTCCTTGCTGATCGACCGGCCCAAGACTAGTGCTCACAATAGAGCCTACCTTGTGGGGGGGAGTCAAAACTTGCGGGCTTAGTAAACGAGGAGTGGAGCAACAATCCTCGGACATGCCTCAACATGGATTAAGAGATTGGTAAGCCACCGATCCTCAAGAGAAAAGTCATTGTGTCATCCATGTCTCCCCATTGGTTTGCTTACTAGACTTGTAACTTTTACTTGTCCTTGTGTAATTGACTGTGTATCTCGACTAGTTGAATAGCCTATATCGATTAGTTGCTTATACTAGTGTAATTTAGTTGCTTACCTTAATCACTAGTATGAGTAGAGTCTCTGTTTCTTTTTTTGTTGTTATAGTTGCTTAGGTTGATGGACCTTGCATACTAAACTTGTGTAGGAGCTCTTGTTAGTACCCTAGATGCCACATTGCTTATCTTGTGCATATAAGTGCTAAGTAGGGATGAAAGCGAAACCAAAAGGTATTGGTTACTGAGGCTCATTTATGAGGTTTCACTGTGCTTTTGACTAAACAAAAATGGTAGCGGTAACAGTAAATATTATATATATAAATATAATTTCTATGAAATTCCTGCGTTCCCAAGGGGGGAAAATCAGCTACTCCCTAGAAATCTATCACAAAAATGATCGTGTAACTTTCTGTATGATACTTTTTTAACTTTTAGTATGATATGCGATCACCTTATTTCATTCAATGAAAAACATTTATCGACTAGTTTCTCCAATTTGATACTTCAGTTGAATTTATATACTCATTACCATTTGAGCAGGATTATGCAATTGAACGAAATGCCATAACCCTTGAGCTGTTAGTCTAGATCAGAGGTAAAGATACTACCAGTAAAATCATAATTTGCATCGATCATTTTCCCAACTCCTGATGATCTAAATTCGATCCATGGTGTGGGACTAGTTGATAAGATTCTTTGACTTCACCGGATGGGTTTGACTACCGGTGTAGTACCCGGTTTTAAGAATAAAACCACATACATACCATATGTGAGCCCAGGAAGTCAAATCACATATATGGATACAAACAGAGGTAATATCAAAAGACAATGCTTAATATATAACATACTTAGTACAAGAGATTATAACCTTAAACAAAAACAGCGGAATGATAACTCTGATCTTCAAGCGAAGGCTCCAAATCCATAGGAACAACTAACTGGTTGATCACAAGCCTAACTCCTTCGGACTCTGGTACCTAGCCAGGATTTTTTCCAAGTAAAAAGTAAAGACAAGCATAAGTACACATCGTACTCAACAATATAACATGTGGTTCATGAGGCTCTAAAGGCTAACACTGGTTTACTGCGATTAGCTTTTAGTGAGTCATAATTTTAACAATTGAATAGCAACAAGTTTAGCATAAACGCACAACAACATGATCATGTAAACAAAAATAATGTATAGCAATATCAATAATCATTAGTGTTCATCTATTCCATAAGGAGTCTAGGCCGCTTGTGACTATGAGCACGACTATTATAATAGTTTTAAGACACTCTGTAGATGTTGTACATCTTTACCCATGAGTCGTGATTTTCCCTTTTGCCCGAGGTTGTGACCCTCTTGACCCACTTCTAAGGAAGTTCGGTAGGGTTCACTATGAAGCCTTTCGAAAGTCCCTCTAACAAGTTAGTAGCCGCTAGTTTTCAGCAGCTAGGCGAAAGGAGCCCCTTTAACAAAGTGGCACATTCCACGCAGGTTATATACACCTTGAGAGACAAGAAGCCATTCTACAACCTAGGCCAGCCATAGCTCTCACTGTTGTACTGTAAGTCCTAGGTTATCACTTACAGATAAGTCTTTAGAGAGAGAAACTAGAGCACCATAAAACCCAATGCTCCAACCCTCTTAAGCCAAGTTGCCAAAAGCATATTTTAACGTTTATTATTGCATATACCAATAGTCAAGTTACAGATCATGGTACAAGGTATCAAGGTACAAAGTACAAAAAGGTAGGATATCCTTAATGGCAACATGGTAGACACATGTATCTTGTATTAAGTGACATTAATGGTTATTAGGAAAACAAGGATGGTCCCATGCTATACTTGCCTTAAACTCAGATCCTTCTTCTAGTCCAAAGCTTCAAAGAGTTACTTTTTGATCACCACATATAACTCACCGACTAGACAAAATCATATAGCACCACATAAGCATCCAAGTAGACATGCATAACATACAAATATGACTAAATGAAAACAATACACCAATCAATGAAAATGTTTGAAAACTAATCTACATATTGCTACGAGCACACAAACACGAAAAGCACTTTAATCAGTGCTACAGTGAAAGAGAAATGACTACCGAAAGATTTCATAAGAGAAAGAGAAAACTTTAAGCTTCATTTATTTTAACTATATAAAAACATGTATATGATATTTCAAAGAAATACCCAAATTGAATTAAATCAATTATATTTGAATCAGAGAACTAAAGTAAGATTAATCATATTTTATTTTTAAATCTAGTTGCATAATCATTATTCAAGTTAGGATTTAAACATGAAATTACAGAGAGAGTGTCATTGTTACTAACATATAGATCACGTCGGTATCAATCTAACGCAATTTGAATGAGTCAAAGCGGAGTTAAAACGGAGATTTTATGCATAAAACAAGATTTGTGGCAATTCTATAAATACCGTGATCTGATTTTCAAATAAAATAAATAAAATCATAATTTTGAATCTAGGTTAGGGATGGCGGGTTTGATATTGGCAAAATACAGGGTCCTTTCTATAAAATGGCGGCGTTGGTAGCTGACCAAATCAACGTCCACATGGCGGAGTTTTATTGGGCGGGAGTGTGCACCAGCTGTGGACCGATCCTGAGGGCGAGGTCCATGGATCCACGGTGGACCAACGATGATGGTAGCCATTGTCGGCGATGCAAGCTCGCCGGAAGAAGCACGAACGGGAGCTGGGGACCTCGATTTCTTGAGGAAAAAGAACGGGGAGAAAGAGTGGGCGTCGGAGAGCTCACCTAGGGAACTTTTTGCGACAAGGAACGAAAGGAGAGGACGTGGGGCTCGACAACTCCTTACGAAACATCGGCGATGTCGCATGAGCAACTGAGAGCAAAAAGAAAAGGGAAAATGACACGGTGAGTTTCACTACCGTGTGGAGAAGCTCGGTGGGTTGCTCAATTCGACGGAGAAATGTTAGGCGGCGGTCACCACGGCGGCGGCTTGCTTTGCTGGGTTCAGGTGTCGCGAAATCGTCAAGGCGGCGTGTGCGATAGGGCTAGATGGAAAAAGAGAGCGCGATGAGGGCGGCAACCTTTATATAGGGGTGCTCGTGATCTCCTACGCGGAGAATCCTGTGATATCAGGATCGGGCGGCGGCAAATCCTTGAATAGAGTCCGACGCAGTCACGGCTAGAGGTGCGGGACACGGCTAACAAGCGGGCCCAGCGTGTCAGTGAGAGATGGGGTGGGAGCCGCAATGTCAGTCAGAGAGAGGGGAGGGGACGCGGTAAGCTGGGCTTGCTGGCGTTTCCTCCTGGGACTGCTTGGGCCTGCTGTGCCATGGAGAGAGGGGAAGCGGGAGAGTGGGCAGGCCAGACCAGCTTTGCTGCTAGGCCGAACGAGAGAGGGAGAGCAGAGGCGGGGAATGGGGCCTGGGCCGCGGCCTTGCTGGGCTGCCAAGTCGAGGGTGGGAGAGAGTGAGCCTGAGGGGAGGTGGGAGAGTTGGGCCTTTGGGTCAAAACACAGAGGAAGATGATTTCTCTTTTTCTTTTCTTTTCTTTTATTTCAAATCCAATTCGAAAACCTTTTCAAAGGAAATTTGAATCATTTTGAGTTTTGAGTTAAAAAAACTCATTACAATGAACCATATGCACCATCATAAATGCAAGAAAATGTTTCTAAGCCTTATGATAAATTTTAATTTAATGAAAATAATTATTTTCCTATATTCTCATGAGCACAAAAATACAAAATTAAACCAATTTATATCTATTTCAAGAGGAGCAAATTTTAGGGTGTTACAACCGGGCTCACTGATGTGGTCACTGGAGTGCTACAATTGTCTCTTAGTTTTGAAATGTCACACACACTATTATGGAAAACACTTTTCGAGACGTCTTTCTATTTTTTTGGTAGAGGTGGCTATGTCAAAATCCACCTCTAAAATGGTTTCTGAGCTGACCCACCTCTAGAAATCCACTTTTAGAAGTGGTTGGGTTTTCGAGCTGCCTCTAGAAATGTTCTCTTATAGGTGGTTGGAGCCCAATCACATCTAAAAATACTATTCTTAAAGTCTCAGCCGCCTATAGAAATAGTCATTTCTTGAGGCATTTGGTAACTCTAGTTGTCTGTACAAATGGATTTGAGGTGGTTGGCAATTTAGCCTGCCTCATTGGTGCAACACAATACAATTCATAAATTTTATAAATCATGTTAGAAGACAAACTTTATATCAAAAGTTGTATTACTCGAAGAGATCTGCAACTTCATAGTTGGCTACTTTTTTATTTGAAATCATTTAGTGCCTAGAAATTCTATTTAAGTTTTTAGATTTTGCAATTTATTATTTTTGAATTTTTCAAAGTACCTCGGATGGAGAAATGACCTAAACCAATGTTGTATATTGAAATCATTTAGTGCCCAAAAATTCTCTTTTAAGTTTTCAGATTTTTTATATTCATTGTTTTTGAATTTTTCAAAGTGCCTCGGAGGGAGAAACAACCTAAAGAAAAGTTGTAGTACTTAAAGGGATATACAATTGTTGATGATAGTTATCTACCATAATAAAGGGTTAAAATAAATATATAAAGGGCTAATAAATGATCACCAATATATGTTTAGGGTGTCAACTAACGAAATTTCACGAGTTTTGGTGAATCTATATTTTGCAGGGGGTTATCAGAATAATTTAGGAATTGATATCTTCCACGAGAAGGAACCCACGTCAATCGACCTAATCTCCACGTCACGAATACGCAAGATGCTTCTAGAGGACACCAGAGGACTCCACGAGGCGCCGCCAGGTGGGGCCGACTCGCCTCAACCCTAGGCCAACTGGTCTCTGGCCGCTGCCCCTCGGCTCCTTCCTTTGCAAGCTACTTCAACCACCTCCAAGGATGCATCTTAACCCTACGTAAAGGTCGGTTTGATCCAAGGGCCATGGTTTCATGCTCTGGGCTATATAAACAAGGCCCCAGACCCCCTCCAAAGAGGAATTCATTCAATCAATCATCAACCAGAAAGCAGAAGACTAACCAACAACTCTCATCTCCTTATAGCTCCATCAGATCTAGGTATAGCTAGATTAGAATTAGAAGTAGAGGAGTCAAGCAGCCTTGGGCTCTAGATCTAGTTAAGAGGAGCTTGGTAAATCCAGTTCTTCTCTCTTGTATCAACATTGTTCTTCAGATATTCATCTAGTTCATTAGTTCTTCTAGTTCTTGATCTAGTTCATGTTCTAGTTCTTTATGTTCTAATTGTTTATGTTCTAGTTTGTAATTGTTCTAGTTCATCATTGTCTAGTTCTAGTTCATTGTTCTTGATCATTATTCTTGATACATTAGATATGATTTTGTTCTTAATCTATATTATATCCTTAATTATTATGAGATTAGTCTACTTTGATTATATATTTGGCATAGATAGTTTATCATTATGTTTATACACATGTTTGCAAAGCACTCATCTTATTGAGTCATGGGTGGGTGGTCAACATTATGTAAGTGTGGTACTTATACACTGTTTACCTGCAAATGCACTCTATACTCCGAGCCATGTGGTAGATCGCGAGTGTGACATTCCTGTTGAATCCTTTGTAGTCCACTCTCCGAGTGTAGAACTTAGTAAAATGCGATCTCATTACATAGTTGTTACTCTGTTTCTCAGCTTCGTAATAGAGATGTTCCTTATTTATGGATATGAGATAACCTAGCCAATGATTGCCTGATATAATTGCACTAATAAATGTAGATTATGACTAATAGTTAACGGATTACTTAGGAGTTATTCTCTTACTTTATATTCTGATCAATGACTTGCCATAGTAGTACTGCTCTAAGGAATATCATCTGAATGGTCTGATTATCATATATTTTATCTCTTTTTATTTGATTGATTCCTGTTTGAGAGTAAAGGATAGTGATTTCGAATATTCATATCACATGTGTAAAGTAGCCTTTAATTAATATGTGCACCTCTGTTTGTTCTCCTTTGTTTAAATATAAATAACGATACCTAGGATAAACATGGGTGAAATGTTGCAACGGGTGTATTTATCTGTGCGCTTACGGATATATACTCTAATATTTTTATATAGTTAAGTGGCATGAGTACAATACAACCACACTCTTGGTGTTATGTTGGGGATGACAACCTAACGCGAGTGATGCTAAGAAGTGTCAACAACAACTTTATAGTTGATAATCATTTCATTTGGAATAACTTTAGGGCCAAGAAATTCTGTTTTGAAATTAATGATTTTGAAATTCTTATTTTTTTGAATTTTCTAAAATGACCTCACATGGTACTCGAAAGAGATCTAAAACTTTTTTAGTTCGAACCTTTTTAGTTGAATTCATTTAGGTCATCAAATACCGATTACAATATTCACTGAAGTGAATAAGAAATGTATTAGCCACTTGGTCACAAGTGACTTTGAGTCACAGTGATAAGGAAGCAACGCACAACGCCTAAGATCATGAGCTCAATTTGATCCCCCATGACAGTACGCGTGTGTGTTCCGTGCAACTTGTGAAGCTTCGACTAAATAATTGAATATCATATAACAGCTTGTATACATCTTAGTAGCAAAGAATATCTTCCACAACTAAAAAAAATAAAACATGGATTTTTTTTGTACGACATTCTGACGTGGGTCCATAGTTCTGCGATCCCATCTATTCCTTGTGACGTGATTATTAAAAGGAAGGAAAACAAAACTCGGAAGGAGACACTCGGAAGGAAGCAAACCGCGCCCGTCCCTTGCGACGTGAATAGAAGGAAGGAAACAATGAGGGTATGCTACGAAAACTAGCTTTTTGTAGAAACTATGAAAATTTTAATCTAAGTTCACATGATTCTAATCCGATGATCTCAGATGAAGGTGGGTCATTTATTCACTTAAACCCTTCCACCAAGATTCTAATCCGATGATCTCAGATGAAGCACAACCCACCTTCAGCTGAGGTCATCGGATTAGAATCCTGTAGACTTGATTGAAGTTTCTATAGTTTGCACGAGAAGCTAGCCATAGCATACGCTCCCAGGAAACAAACCTTCAAAGAAACACTTCGGAAGGAAACAAATCGCGCCCCCATCGTCACCGTCACCGTCACCGTCACCGAGCCGCCGCCGCACGCGCCCGCCCGGCTCCCACGCCCGCTCGCAGCTGGCCGCGCCGCTGCCGCCTGCGCCCGCCCTGCACCAACACCCCTGCCCTAGCCCCACAGAGACGCATCGCCGCCGCGCTGGCTGCAGAAAACTCAGCCGGCTCCCACGAAGAACGGCGGCGGCATGAACGTCGCGCGGGTCAACATGTGCCACGTCGACCGCGAGTGGCACCGCGGGGTCATCCGCACCATCCGGAGGCTCAACGACGAGAAGGGCTTCGTGGTCGCCGTGATGATGGACACCTAGGGCAGCGAGATCCACATGGGCGACCTTGGCGGCACGTCCTCCGCGAAGGCCAAGGTCAGCGCGTGACCCTGCCTCAGCTTTATCTCCTTCCTTCGCCTTCCTAGGTTCATTCCATGCTTAAACACTGAATGATGTGCGGCTGATATACAAATTCGTTGTTCGTCTGCATTTGATGAGATCTTGTGAGGATGACCTCACGAAGGTGATGTTATTGAGGACGAGGTTTAGCATGTAAAATCTGAGGAGAAATTGTCCGATGGCACTCCTGAGTTTCGTTTACTGAGATGTCTCCTGAAATTTCGTTTCTCTTCTTAAATGTGTGATATAAATGACTGAAATTTTCATGCTAGAAATCTAAGTTGCCTGTGATGAGAAAAAAAAACACTCAGCTGCATAGGCTGCACTTGTTGAGGCTATATATGTTATTCGAAAAGCACTAGAGTTAACTACAATAGGAGTAATCTTTTTCATTAACCCTGTTTTCATTTCGTTCATGCCTCCCACTATTGGTTGATATAGTAGTGTGTAATCTGTTGGGGGAACATGAGAGGGCTAATTGAGCTACTGAACTTTTCTGAATTAGAGAGTACAGTGACCATATTATAAATTGCAGAGAAATTGTCTGTTGGCACTCCTGAGTTTCGTTTACTAAGATGTGTCCTGAAATTATGTTTTTCTTCTTAAATGTGTTTTACAAATGACCGAAAGTTTCATGTTGGAAATCTGAGCTACCCATGATGGTAAGAAACAAATTCAGCTGCACAGGCTGCACTTCTTAAGGCTATATATGTTATTTCAAAAGCATTAGGTGTAATCTTGTTCATTAACCCTGTTTTCCTTTAATTCATGTCCCCCCACTATAGGTTGAGATAGTAGTGTGTAATCTGTTGGGGAACATGACACGGTTGACTTGAGTATTGAACTTTTCTGAATTGGAGAGTACAGACCGTATTGTAAATTGTATTAGCATAAAAAATAAGTCTGATTTGGAACCATGATAAAAAGTAACCACTAAATTCTGACAAGAGAAATGACAAATGTGCTATGAGGCAATGATTTAACAAAGACCTCTGAGTTTACATCATGCATGCATACTGTGAGTACTTCAAGGCGGGGGGTGGGGATGCCTTTGTGTTTTCGTAAATGCTAAACAGTCAGTCACCTACTGTTTAGACATTATTCAGGCTAAACGGAAATTTAAACAGGCAAAACATCCATTTAAACAGGTTAAATGACTATTTAGGAGAACAATGCATCTAATTTGAAATGTACTGAAGTCTTAGAACCAAGTCTTGTCAGTCATTACTTATCAGAATTTACTCTTCTCTTGGATTTTGCAGGATGGAGAAGTTTGGACATTTAGCGTTAGATCTTCTGACACATCGCTCCCGTATTGAATCATTCATGTGAACTATGATGGCTTTGGTGAAGGTTATCCATCAATGCTGATCTTCTTTCTTGAGTCTACTGTAATTTTCCTGCTTTAATAAATAATCAAAACCCTACCCAGATGTCAAAGATGGCGATGAACTATTTGTGGATGGTGGAATGGCCAAGTTTGAGGTGATTGAAAAGTTAGGGCCAGATGTGAAGTGCCGCTACACTGATCCTGGTTTGTTGCTACCACGGGCTAATCTTACTATATGGCGCGATGGCAGTGTAGTGCGATGCGAGAGAGGAACGCTATGCTTCCTACAATTTCATCAATGGTAATCTATATAGTGAAAAAACACTTGCTTTGATTTGGAATTTGCTGCCATACTTTGTGCTCAACATTCAATGTAGATATTCAGCTCAGACCGGAATATAAATTTATGCCATTCCAAATTGACCCCTTAGGCTGTCTGATCTTTTTCCTAATGGCTAAAATTAGCACCTGCTCAGCGTTGGCCAAGCTGAAGCCACAGTCGAGGTCAGCTAATGCTCCATCCACTGTGACACAACGTTGGTTGGTCATGGGCATATAAAATTCAAAGTAAAATGTCGCACCCGGTTTTCTAAAGAACAAAACCAGGCTAATCATATGTGTGTCCAGGAAGTCCACACATATGCCAGAATAAAAAAAATATCAGAAATAATGTTATTATATAACGTAGACATAGCTATATTAAACACTTACAACTATCAGAGTGTCGCGGAACGGTCACTAATCTTTTCTTCAGGCTCCAACATCACAGGGACGGCTGACTGGTGGCTCCGTATGCCAAACACTTCTGAAAAACTTCTGGAAACTCCACTACCTCTTTATCCTTTTTCTGAGCAGCACCTCACTACACACTGAAGTGTGGTGGAAATAGCAAGAGTGAGTCCATGTCGAACTCAACAAATATAACACGGGGTTCATGAGGCTCAAAAAGGATAGACACTGGTTTACTGCATTTAGCTTTTAATTATCACAGTTTTATCATATGAGTAGCATCAGGTTTGCATTAATTCCCGCAATAAACATATGATCAATGTAAAGATGAATAACGAATAGCAAAAACATATCCATTATTAATGATCCACTATTCCATAAGGATCCAAGGCCACTCGTGACCGTGAGCACGGATGTTATAACAGTTTTACACTCTGCAGAGGTTGTACACTTTCACTGTGAGTCGTGATTTACCCTTTCGCCCGAAGTAGCTAATCTCTTGACCCACTTCCAAGGAAGGTCGGCAGGGTTCACTATGAAGTCTTTCGAAGGTTCGTCTAACAAGTTAGGGCCATTAGATTTCACTCGGCAAACAGATGTAGAGCCCCCCTTCCTGATGGCACAATAACACGCAGCCTATACACATGAGGACAGAGGCCGCACTATACCCGATTCGTCAAGCCATTCTTACGCCATAAAGGAATACCTCTAACAAGCTAGAAAATGTCCTTCTATATGACTAAAGCCAGAGCTATTTTAGCCCTCACAGTTGTACTGTAAATCCCGGATTTTCGCTTATAGATGAGTCCTTATGGAGAGTAACCAGAGCACCAAAGTAACCCCATGCTCTAGTACCCTTAAACAGTAATAAAATCATCTTTTAATGTTTATTGCATATTCCATTAGTCAAATTACATGATCATAGTTCATGTTGAGCACTAGCAATACTAATCCATGCAGTATAATAGGTATCAAGGAATAAGATCAATACTAAGTCATCCTTATCAAGGAATATATGCATAATGATATTATTTGCTTAATATGAATAGGACAACAAGGATAATCCCATGCTATACTTGCCTTTTTCCCCAAGTTAGCTGCTCAGAATCTCCAGTTGCTATCCTTCAGTCTCCACTTTTGCTTCAACTGTCAGTCCTCAGCTCCTAGTCTTCATCGCTGACGAACCATGCTTCCTCTACTCGCAGCAACCAAGCAACGTAAATAGACAAACAATACACACATCTAAGAACATGCATCCAACAAAAGAAACGCTTTAAAAGAGAACGCACTAAAGGACACGGTACGTTGCTACAGTCACGAAAACGCAAGAACGACGGATAACGGAGCTACCATTAAAGAGAACACGCGACTATCGAGACGATTACAACATAACTTAGAAGACCAACTATAAACTTAATACATTTTAGTTATTGAAATAAGGTGATAAACATTCTAAAGAAATATTCTAAAATTAGATTAATCAATTGAATTATAAAACTAGGTTTAACCCCGGTCATATTTTATTTATAAATATTACCGACTTTGCAGAGATAAAAGAACATGTGAGAACAATTATTCCAATTATATGAGATATGTGGTTGGGCTAAGTAAATTATAATTTAAACATATTTTAAGTTGCCATTAGCTAAGTTCATGCTTAGTTACAAAGGACTAACGTGACAAGATTATATATTATTTTTAATTATAAAACTAATAACAAACATATTAATTAATATAATATTCAGCTATATATGGAAAATCATATGACATGAAAAACATTAGTGCTACTTCACAGAGAACGTCGATGCGAATCTAACGCAACTTAATTGAAGCAAAACAGATTCCACACGAATAAATGCTCGAGGATTAAAGCCGTATAACTATGAAGAGCAGATACGTACTGTAATGTGAAATTATCTACGCAAGTCTATCATATATGCAACATACTGAGACTAAGCAAATTTTAATTTGAAATATATTATACATTAATCATATTAATTAATCAATTTAATATTGAACTATATATATAGAAAACATGTGGCAACTGAACGAAAGCACTTATGTTTCAAGGTTGAACTAAACATCTTATAATTCAAAAGAAACATTTAGTTTAATATTAATTAGATTAACATTAATTTAGAACAGACTGCCTGTGTTGCGTTTAATTAGAAACTCAATTGCACAAGCATAAATCAAATTAATATCTAACTTATAAATTTTAAGGATGTAAGACATGTCAAACGTTGTTGCTAAAACATAACCTCGATCGGCACTATTGCAAAACAACAAGAACGGATTTAAACCAGAATTTCTTTTAATTGGAACGTTATTAAATAAATATATTAATCTAATTACTATTCAAATTAATAAATTCATAATCAAGTGACATGATAAACATCATTACTCATGTGTAGTTTACATCGGCACAATCATGACTCGACACGCACAGCATCGCAACCCTAATTCGTTTTCTAATTAAAAGCTATTAAATTATTAGTAATCATATTAGTATTTCAATCAATAAATTCGTAACTATAAGACATGACAAACATTAGCACTACCGTGTAGAGCGCGACGACATGAATCTAACGTGACTTGAACGACTCAAATCGAACGTAAAACATAAATGATATGGCCTAAACAAGATTATATGTATACGTATTTCTATTGTATTTCGAGATTTATTTTTCTAAAGGAAAAACGGCCATAATGTATGGGTGACATGGTGATGACGTCATCAAGCTAATTGGAACAGGGGCCAAGAGCACGCACGGTGCACGCATGGCTCACGGTGCACGTCTGGTGCTTCTCTTATTATCAAGGTGAAATCGTCTCCAGTAACTACACGGATGGCATAGGGATGGATGTATCAATCTCACAAACTAGTTAATAAGGATTCCCGTTGTGGGGAGGTGATCGACGACAACGTAGGGCTCGACGAGGCAGGTCGGATCAACGGCATTAAGCCGACGAGCTCGCGTTCATGAAAGACATTGAGAGAAAGACAGTTGTCGTCTTTGGATCGCTTACCTTCATTCGAAGCTAAAAAAACGGTTGCAGCAGCAGAGGAACGGTGGCGGAGATCGACCACGGCTGCTAGCTTGACGCGTTTATGCGGCGGGTGCGAGGTTGGCGGGACGGCTCCAGCTTCTTCTCGACTCGGAGCTCGGCAACGGGTTGCGGACGATGATGAAACGGCGGACAACGAGTGCGACCGCGGCCACGGCGAGAGAAAGAGGAGAAAAATATAATTTACTACACGAGAGATTTCCCAAACTAGGGGCTCCTCTACGGTAGTTTTGGTGTGCTTTTACCCAAGGGATAGGTACGTATATATAGGGAGGAAAACTTTCCACCTCCATGTCAACTAGCGATATGGTGCTAATTGACGTTGCACCATCCACCTTTACTAATAGGCCTAATTAATTATAAAAGCCCATTAGTAAATAAAGACATGGGCTTTTGGGCATGAGGAAATCTGAGATATTTTATTATTTTCGGATTTAATTAATTTCATGGATAAAATAATTCTAGAAAAGTCTAGAATTATTATTTAAGCCACGAAAAATACTCCGAAAGCTCCGAAAATTTGGAGAAAATTCTTAGAGACATTATGGAACATAAGGAACCAAAATAAAGTATTTGGACCTCATGAAAAGATATTTTGGAGCATCTAAAAATTAGATAACGCTCGTAGAAAAGCGTGAACTAGCTCCAGAAAAAGCCAGAACAATTCCCGAAGAGTTCATTGAGATTGATTGACACATGAGGAACTGAAAGGAATAATTTATGTTATAAAGAAAAGATTTTAGGAAACTACCAATGAGAACTTAAGATAAGAAACAAGAAATATTGATTGCAGAAAAAGATAAAGACGTGCTGGAGAAGAAAGATCGATCCACTAAACGCATTTTGAAAGACTTTGTTCGCTCTTAACACACAAGAGTTAACGAACAAACATCACATCGAACAATGCCCGTCAGGTTAATTCCAAAATAATTGAAAAACACTATTTTTCTTTAATAAAAATATATGGAAACCTAAACTAATGTTGACAAGTTCTATCCAAATATTAAAATATTTATTTTAGTTAGTGTTTTCTATGCACAACCCAAAATCAGAAATTTTGGGGTGTGACATAAAACATGTATTCTAAAAGATTAGCGTACAAAGAACATTTTATTTGCTTATATGTAATAAATAATCTGACTTCCTATTCGTGGAGATGCGGCGAAACTTATTCATGGATTTATGGTATGGAGATGCGGCATAATTTATTTGTGAATTTTTTGGCGCACGAAAGAAATGTATATCGGATATTTCTTCCTACCGATATATAACATTATCTTAGCCGCATCACGGAAAGGTCAATAAAGTAGAGTTTATGAGCCTACGACGCTGCGCTCCCCGTGACTGTGTTAATTTTATAAACTTTGTTTTTTTATTAAATGTCACTTTAACGTTAATATTTATTTTTTTACAGTATTGTTATCTTATTATGCGATCCGTGTATTTTAAGTATAAAATATTAGCTATCCTGTAGCAACGCACGGGCACGCTATCTAGGGTGTGTTCACTTCCCATGCCAACCCAAAATATTTCCTCTTCCACCCATCACATCGAATCTTTCGACGCATGCATGGAGCATTAAATGTAGGTAAAAAAGATAACTAATTGCATAGTTTGTCTGTAAATGTCGGGACGAATCTTTTGAGCCTAGTTAGTCCCTGATTGGACAAATTTTGCCAAATAACAACGAAAGATGCTACAGTAACTTTTCACCTACTTTTCGCGAAGTGAACACACCTCTAGTAAACTCATAAGGACTTAGTTTGGTGACAGCTCCCCTGCAGCAATAACATAAGAAATTCTGGCGACATCTCCCCCACAGCAATAACAGGAGAAATTCTTATAACTGTACCTCGATTCTCCTCATAGGATTTCTTTTCATCAAGAGTCTTTTTAGAAAGTCCCCTTGGTGCACATTCAGTACTAGGGTGTTTTATTTTGATTTCCAATGTTTTGTTGTATGTTACATGCAGGCTTGTGTTCCTCGATACCTCCTTTTTCTTGCTGGTATCTCCTGTGGATTCTGATCATCAAATGGCGGCCCTTGAATGTCACACCCATGTTTTTAGAACAAAATGGAATGCATAATCTTATATGCGTCCAGAGATCAATCACACATAAGCCGATAAATTAAAGGAAGTATCGTCACACGTGTTATTACATCACGATTATTATCACATAGTCTTTACATAATCATAGCGGAAACAAAAAGATGACTCTCGTGGTAGCTCCATGCACAGACACATTGACTGATTGACCACAAGACTAATAATCCTTAGGGAAGTAGAAGTAGTAGTCATTATTTGCACCATCTGTTACCCATCTGGGATTTTTATCCAAGTAAAGAGAATAAACAAGCATAAGTACATCTCATACTCAACAAGTGTAACATGAGGTTTATGAAGCTCAAAGGCATGATATTGGTTTAACAGCATGTAGCTTTTAGTTAGCACAATTTTAGCATATAAGTAGCATCAAGTTGTCTCAACTTAAACAATAAACATATGATCAGTGTAAAATGAATAACGAATCGCAAAAACATATTAATCATTAGTGATCAACTATTCCATAAGGGTTTAAGGCTATTTGTGACCGTTAGCACGGCTGTTATAACAGTTTTACACTCTGCTGAGGTTGTACACTTTCACTGTGAGTCATATAGCCCATATGTCCGGGGTTTGCAAGGCTCCAAAACACTACCAAGGTGAGCAGACAGGGTACACTATGAAGCTTTTTAAAGGTTCGTCTAACAGGTTAGGGCTATTAGATTTACTCGGCAAGCAGATGTAGGAACTTCCCTTTTCAAATGGTATAATTCCATCACAGCTATACTTATAAGACTAGAGGTTGTCCTACACCTATCGTTTTAAGCCATTCTTACGCCTAAAAGGTTACCACTAACAAGCTAAAAAATGTCCTTCTATATGACTAAAGGCAGAGCCATGTAGCCCTCACAATTATACTGTAAGTCCTGGATGTTCGCTTACAGATGAGTCATTATGGAAAGAAACCAGAGCACCATAAGATAGCATAATGCTCTAGCCCCCTTTAAGTATGTTACTAAAAAAATCATCTTTTAGTGTTTTTTGCATATTCCATTAGTCAAATTACAAGATCATATAGTTCATGTTGAGCACTAGCAAAGCTACTGAATGCAATATCATGGGTGGTAATGGATCAAAACTAAGTCATCCTTAGCAAGGGAATACATGCATAATAAATTTAATTATCTATTGTGAATAGGATAACAAGGACAATCTCATGCTATACTTGCCTTGATCAAACTGGTCTTGTTGATCCTGCTCGTAGAAGAACTCTTGGTCACCAACGAATTACTCATCGTCTATACTCGATCAACACATCAACAACATTCATCCAAAAGCAATCATGCAAAGCAACAAGGCTATAATTAGAACAGTACACCAACAGTAGCAAAACAAGATAAAATATTTGTAAAACGAATCTATGTGTCGCTAGGATCACACAGACGCGAAAATCATGAAAAACAAAACTAAGACAGCAAAGTTATGAATTGAACAAGATTTTCCTTAGTTAAATAATAGATTTAATTCTAAGCACGAAATTTAAAGTTGAAAAAATGATTAGGAGTGGTACTAACATGTAGATTACGTGATTATGAATCTAACGAAACTTGAATGGATCAAAATGGAGTTAAAACGAAGATTTTATGAGCAAAACATAATCAATGGCAGTTCTGTAAATAAGTGGAACTTAATTTGAAATTAAAATAAATAAAATTCAGGTTTTTGAATTGAACCGAGGACGGCGGGCATAAATATGAAAGAACCGAGGGGCTCTTTAGCAAAAGCAACAGCCGAAAGGGTATCGCTCGATCTGAGTCGTTGGATCTGACGCGGACGACTCGGATTAGAAGATGACGACGATGGCGAGGAAAAGTCGCCGGCGACGAGCGGACTCGGCGGCGCCATGGCCGGAGTTCGCGAAAACTCGATTTCGGGCACGGTTTAGAAAACGGGAAGCACCAGGAGATAGAGCGCGGCACGACAAGTTACCTCATGTGAAAACAGAGCCGAGGGTTGAACGGAGACGACGAATTGAGCGTCGAGGTGGGCGGCTAGGGTTTCACTAGCAGCGGTGGCTGCTAGAGGCGAATGCGGGTGCGGTGAGTGAATCGAGATGGAGTGGAGAGGGCGCGGGGCTCGGCTTATATAGCCCTAGGGCTGCACCATCGATGGAAAGTGAAGATCGAGGAGAGGGATTCGGCGGCAGCGTTTTTGGAAGGTGACAACTTCGTCGACTTGAGGAGGAAGACGACGGTGGTGTCGCTGTCACGTGGGTCCGGGGAGGCAGCGACACAAGGCGCGGGGTCGCGGTGTCAGTCGAAGAGAGAAGGGAGAGCACGCGCGGGTTGCTGGGCTGCGGCCTGGGCCCGGCCCAAGACGGGGCGCTCGGGGCTGAGCTGGGCCTGCGGCTGGAATGAGGTGAGGGGAGAGCGGGCCTCCGGCTAAGAGGGGAAGCAGGCCAAACAGGCTGAAACCTGGGAGAGGAGGGAAATCCTTTTCTTTTTCATTTTTGTTTTGCAAATTCCAAAACCATTTTCAAAAGGATTTCTAATACTATTTTGAGTTTTGAATCAAACCACTCAATACAAAAATAATATGCAGCAGCATGAGTGCACAGTCATGTATCTAGACCTTATATTTGATTTTAAATTAATAAAAGTTATTTATTTTTTCTAAGTTTGTATGCTCACGAAATGCACGAATAAATCATTTTCACCTATTTTAAATAATGCCAAAATTTAGGGTGTTACGTTGAATCATGCACTGGTAATGATTGTACTATCATTATTGGATCTTTGCTCCACGGCGCAGTACTATTTGAGGGCTTGAAAGTGAAACCAGCATCAAATCTACTGCTGCTTAGACAATGGCCACCTTTGTCCATGTTCAAGTTGGTTACTACAATAGTGTGCATTATCACTTTCGGTTAAGAGTAGGAATGAAAACGGATCGGATACGGACGGATATCACTGATATCGTATTTGTTTTCATATTTATGTCTGGATTCGGATTCGAATACGAATAGTATAAAAAATATCGGATAGAATACGATTGGATATCGACATTATAAATATGTGATTTAAATATTCAGATACGAATACGGTATCGGATGTTAAATATTCAGACTCTGATACGGACGGATTAAAACCCCTCTAAACGAATTCGGTCTCGAATACGGTCGAAAAATATCCGTACCGTTTTCATCCCTAGTTAAGAGCCACCAAATACCGTCGTCCATAATGCTGTGAAGGAACTTTTTTTTTGGGACGATACCATGAAGAAACTTTATTGTGCCAGGACAATAAGAGAAATAATTAAGCACATCAAATTTATAAAGGTTAGATTGGTGTTCAAGTGTCGGTCGATTAATGGAGCAAAGAAATAATGTGTTTGCGCCACTCTCTTAAAGAAAAGCAGTGCTTGCAACACTCGAAAGCGAAAAGGAAAATGACGTGTGTGTTTGTTGTGATGTGTTGTGTGTGTGTGTGTTTGCGCCACTCTCTTAAAGAAAAGCAGTGCTTGCAACACTTGAAAGCGAAAAGGAAAATGAAGTGTGTGTGTTGTGTTGTAACAATTTGGGGCGCAATAGCATGGCTCACAAGATAGAGTGCTCCAATGTCCATCGGTGGAGTAGCAAGTCCATCTTCTTTGGTAAATGTATTCTATTTATCTACAGATCAAGTCCATTAAGCTATTAGGCTGATGGCTGAAGTAGGAAATGGTCAAGTAGACAAGTACTAAGATATATATATACCACATACTCTTATTTGAATCACTATCCATTGTAGCATTTGAATCATCAGCGACAGCTTTCTAGTCCCTGCAGCATACACAAAACAAAGGATCGGGAAGTTCAATGGACGGTACTAAGATATCACATGCAATATATAGGGTCTATAGTTCTATATCATCAGAAGTAGCAAATCAATCCTCTAAAGTAAATTTGTAAAGTACTGCCTCTGTGTTCCATACACTATTTAAATCATGTACCCAACAAAAACTTTGTTTCATGCACAAACTGGGGGAGTAATAAAGCTCTATTGGGTAGAAACGAAACTTATTGGATGGTACTTGCCTTACTAATAAGAATTCATTTTCAGTATTAGTGATGAAATCCTTACCGCGAATGTTTAGAAATGGGAATTGGTTAGACACAAAATTTGCCCCTTTTGATATCCTTTCTGACTTAGAATGTGCCAGGCATGATATAGCATCTAAAAATGAAATGCTTGAAAATAACAAAAGCACCCTGTGCAGGTAGATAATCTTGAGAATACTTCTTCTGCTCTCATTTTGGGCTGGATGGATTCTAGAATCTTCTGATTCAGAGGGGATAACTAGAGTTTTTTCTAGAAAAAGGAGAAAAAAGCGAGGGAGATCTAGGCCTTTGTGCTCAATTATCAAAGATAAAATCTTTAAAACGAAAGGCAAATCTAAGGTTTCTCATTCAAATAATTAAGGAGCAGGAAGATCTTGCTGTGATACCTTGTCATTTTGGTCAGGAAACTCCTATCAGGTGCAATGGAAAAAGAAATAAGTAGAACATCAATTGATGAAAGTCCTTTTCTGGAATTGTGGGAGCATAAATAATTTCTGGTGTTTACCCAACTTAAAAGGCCTTACTCTGAAAAATAATTTTCATTTTGTGGGAATCAAGAAACAATGGTTGAGGACTTCAATTTTTTTTAAAGCAAACTACAAAGGGAAGAGATTCCCCGCCTAGATAGTATTGATTTATCATTAGCAGTCTCATTTTTAGGGACCGGGGCAAAAACCTTGTCGTCCAGTTAATTTTGAAAAATTGGACTAAAAACCAATACAGCAGCCCCAACACAAGGGCTAGATTGTGGCATATCCACAAATACACCAAAAAGAGGAAAAGAAAAAAACTACAACACCAAGACACAGGATCTCTATGATGATGCCTCCAAGAAGGTGGATGACGCCGCAACGTAACCATCGTCAGCCAAGCAACAAAGGTGACGCCGTAGGAGCTTGGCAAGGCTTTCGCCTAAGCCTTGTGGCGAGAGGTTGAACGGCCGACCATGGAGAAGCAGCAGCAAGAGATTCTTCAGTGACGCCTTTAAGAAGGATGTCCCGTCACCGGCCCAAATTGACATGAGCCAGTGCTCCCGTTGACCCATGTCACCCACGCCTGCATCGGAGGGAGGCACGCACCAGCGAGCATCCGTGCCTGGATGGAGGGGGGTGCCGGTCGCCGCCACACCCATGCAGAGTTGTTGTCAGACTCGCCCGTGACGGTGGGAGACATGCACCTGCAAGCGCCTGAGCCTAAACGGAGGGGGGTGTCGGCTCCCGCCACACCTCACTAAGCCATTCCCAGACTTGTCCGCGACGGTGGGAGGTGCGCACCAACAAGCGTTCACGCCTAGAAGGGGGGACGCTGCCACACCGCATGGAGCCATTATTGGAGTCGCCCATGACAGTGGGAGGCGTGCACCTATAGTCGTCCATGCCTAGACGGAGGGGTGGGTGTCAGCCGCCATCACACCTCGCAGAGCCATTCCTGGACTCGCCTGCGACGGTGGAAGGTGGGCACCGACATGTGTCCGTGCCTGGATGGAGGTGGGTGACAGTCGCCGCCACAGCGCGTGGAGCCATTGTTGGACTTGCCCGCAACGGTGGGAGGCGCGCATCGGTCGGCGCCCTTGGATGGAGGAGGGTAATGGTTGCCACCACACCTCGCAGAGCCATTCCCGAACTCGTCTGCAACAGTGGGAGGTGCACACTGCCAAGCATCCGCGCCTAGATGGAGGGTGGGTGCCCGTCGCTGCCACAACGCTCGGAGCCATTGTCGGACTTGCCTGCAACAATGAGAGGCGCGCACCGGCAGGCGTCCGCACCTGGACAGATGGGTCCCTATCGCTGCCACACGTCGCGGAGCTATTCCTAGACTCGCCCGCGATGGTGGGAGGTGCACACAGACAAAGCATCACGTGCCTAGATGGTAGCCCCACTCTTGCGCCTGAGCTCCATCACACCACTGTAGCCACGCGTGGCCTCACCCACGTGGCCATGGACACGTTTCCACTGGCCGCCGCAACCATACATCACCATGCTCGCAGACCACCGAAGCCCGTAGCCCTCAAGCTGGACGCATCACGCCTAAACCCGACGTTCCCACGCGTATCCGCCCCTGACAACACGTGAACAGCCAGGGAAGCATAGGATCGAGACCGGAGGGGTTCGATCTAAGCTCCACCAGCTTCAGGCAGGAGCTGCAGCACCAAGTCACCGGATCAATGCCAGCGAAGGTGGCCGCCATAGTCACCAGTCACTAGCCACCAGCCTAGCCGCCATCCACTGTCACATGCCGTCCATGCCTTTGTGCCGTGAGGCCATTGCCGCCCCTTCCTCGGCTGCCAGTGGTGCCCGGCCATGACCCTGTCCACCAGCTGACTGGGGAGGCCGTCCGCCATCGCCATGTGATGGCAGGCGCTCCTGCCATGCCCTTGGTAGTTGACCAAATGCACCACCTGACATGGCCACGGCGTGGGCAGCCACTGGATTTCGTGACCGGAGGTCCCCGACTCACCCCACCGACGGATCCAAGGAGCTGTAGATGAAGAGGAATAGGAAAGGGAGGCATAGAAGGTGGGGTATGCGGATCGATGCGCGTGGGGGAGGTCGAGACCGTGTCCATGGAGGCACCAGATCAGGCCACGGGTGGGCTAGTCCAGCTCGAGCGGCGCCGAAAACCGTCGCCTGGCGTCACCGCCGTCGGCACCCTGTGGCATGGTTGCACTCGTGACTAACCTAGAAGGGAGAGCCTCACTGTCGCCATCCTAGGGAGCCGCGCAGGCCTCCCAGTAGGTGCCTTCAGTAGTGGCTAGGGAAAGGGAAAGGATGTGCTGGACTGCTGCGGCGACTAGGGTTTCCGCCGCCCGAGCCGGGGGGCGACCTTAGGCATTCTGAAACTCGGCTTGAGACAAGTGAACTTGCAAGAACCGTTGAGGACTTCGATGATTACTTACTTTACTAAGGATACCATCTATTAGGAAGTCCTTTCTATGGCAATGGATACCATCCAAAGGAAAATATGGTGGGATTCTGGTGTGTGTGTGTGTTTGGGGGGGGGGGCACTGATTTTCTAGATGTTGAAAAAGGAAACTTTATGATTCTTCTTGGCCTTTGGGATAGAAAACTGAGTGCTTTTGTTTAGAAATAGAAGAAACTTCCTGCTTCTGCATCTCGCACACAACGTTTACATTATTGTATAGTTTCAGCGATATTACTGATGAGTTAGGGAAACAAAAAAAACATTTATTCACCGGTTTCTCCCAATCTGCATTTCAGATGAATTTATACTCATTACCTGAGCAGGATTACACGCAACTGAAATGGCATAACCAAAAATCTCGCTGTTAGTCTAGATTGGAGATATAAAAACTAACAGTACAGTCATCATTTACATCGACCACCAAAAAGCTGATAATCTAGATTGGAGATTTAAATACTAACAGTACAATAATCATATGCATCGATCATTTTCCCAACTCTTGATTATCTGACTTCGATTCGCCGTGTGGGTCCTGTTGGTGAGATTCATTGACTCGGTCGAAGGGGCCCTGCTATCTACGTGGTTCTCTCTTGATTTTGCAATGTTAGACAGCTCCACAACTTGGATTGCACGTCTCTGTTTCGCTAAAACAAAGAAAAACAATATATTGTGGTTAGGGACCAACTAAATAATGCCATTTTTCACAGAAAATAAAAAGGATGGTTATAACTAAAAAGGGACTCACACTTTTCTGCTTCCTGGTAAGCTCCACGTAGCTTGCGCTTCGTCTCATCTATATCCATTTCAGTTAATTGAACGTTCCTCTTCCATGTCCCTACCTTCGGTCCAGCCGATGATTGGGTTGGCATCCCCTTTTTCTTGAGCCAAAGTAACCATACA
Organism: Saccharum hybrid cultivar R570; assembly: GCA_038087645.1. Classification (NCBI taxonomy): domain Eukaryota; kingdom Viridiplantae; phylum Streptophyta; class Magnoliopsida; order Poales; family Poaceae; genus Saccharum; species Saccharum hybrid cultivar. The sequence goes on along the minus strand of JAQSUU010000119.1, from coordinate 9,179,588 downwards.
GTAAATCAGTGAAGATTCAACTAAATAATTGAATATCATATAACAACTTGTATATGTATCAATAGCAAAGAAGTATAACTTACAAGGACTTGGCCTGGCGGCGGCTCCCTCGCAGCAATAATTGTAGAAATTCTTGTAACTGCACCTTTATTCTCCTCATAGGGTTTCCTCTCAACAAGAGTCTTTTCAACTAGTCCCCTTGGTGCACATTCAGTACTAGAGTGCTTAACTTTGATGCGCACGCGAGGGACTTGTGATCCTTCTTCCTGTGTTTTCTTGTATGTTACAGGTGGGCTTGTGTTCCTTGATGGCCTCCTTTTTCTTCCTGGTAGCTCCTGTGGATTCCCATTATCAAATGGTCGCCCTTGAATCGCTGGTAATGCTTGTACTATGATTGGATCTTTGCTCCATGGTGCAGTACTGTTTGAGGGCTTGAAACCATCAAATCTATTGTTGCTCAGACAACAGCTCCCACCTTTGTCCATGCTCAAGTTGGTTACTACAATAGTGTATTGTCATTTTTGGTTAAAAGCCACCAAATACTTCGTAAAAGGTAATTAGTGGAAAGCAAGAGTCATATATTATACTTACGTATCCTCTCGTCGTCCATGCCGTGAAGGAACTTTATTTTTGCCATGACAGTCGAAGGAATAAGCACATCAAATTTAGAAAGGTTAGATTGGTGTCAAGTGTAGGTCGATTAATAGAGCAAAGAAATAATGTGCTTGCACCACTCATTTAAAGAAAAGCAAAAAAGCAAAATGATGTATATATATGTGTACACCTCAGAGACATCACTACAGCGGAGAAGGACATCACTGGCGGTTCAAAACCCCCCTTCACTAGCGGATTTTGAACCGCCATAACCAACTCGGCAGTGATGAACTGATCACATCACTGCCGGTTATGCCAAACCGGCAGTGATAGCTCATGTATCACTGCCGGTTCGTGTTACAAACCGGCAGTGATACTTGAGCCATCACTGCCGGTTGTTTTAACCAACCGGTTGTGTAGATTATATTATCACTGCCGGTTTTCTTTGAACCGGTAGTGATATACTTTTCACAATTTGCATTTTAATAATTGTTTTATTTTCATTTCAAGGGGAGGTGGTGGGGTGGGAGGTCGGGGAGGTGGAGGTGGTTGCTATCGATCAATTTGATATCGATGTGAAGGTGGTTGTTGATCAGCGACAATACAAACCCATCAACATTTATATTACAAAAGTTTTAAAAAAAAACTTTAAGTATCGAATTAAGAGTCGTATTACAATAGCCTATCAATGTGGTCTCTTCCGTACTGCGCCTTGTACTTCTTAGTCCTCGCAATGGAGAATGATCCTGTCTTGGTCAATATCTCGTCCATCACAAACCTTGCTATCTCCTCTTGAATTCCTCTCATCTCAAAATCTAGCAACTGGTTGTGATTGTTTGCTTTGCGCTGTAATTAAAGCAAGATGATATTGAGATGCACAAACGTAAGACAAAACAATAGAAATGGGATGCCTACGTACCATGTCATCTCCCTTATTTGTTTTTGCGCCAAAGTATTTTAGCATTGCCCACATCACATAGAACCCGCATTCGTTGTTCCCCATCGGTTGATCTAGGGTCTTGAGATCCTCCATATACTTTACACTGAATGGGGCACTCCATTGCTTTTGCATCTTGCTATCAAGATTTTTCTAATTCGGTAATGCCTTCATTCTATGTTACATTGTAAATGAAGTGTGAAGACCGAGGACATTACAATATCCTATGTGATTAGAAAGTGTTGTGATATTGGGTTCACTTACTTATTCAGCACTTTGACTAGGGGGTCGATAAGAGAAAGTGGCTTTTTCTTTGAGTCCCACACCTCGATATGTGAATCTTGAAGATAGATATCTACGAGGATGAAATGGTTGCTGCAATCACAAAGTCCATGTTATTGAATGACATATCAAGAAAAGAAACACTAAAATAAGGGTCGAGAACACATACTCGCAGTTGTAGGGTAGGAGTACGCTTGTTTTGTTGTTTCTGAACATCCTTTCAAACTCAATCTTCAAACTTGTTGGTACATAGTCATCTTCACCAGAGGCGGTGCATGTTGTCTCATTTACAAATATGGGATCCAAGAAGTCTATATTGCTCAATTGCTTCTTTAGGCACCATTTTGTCATACACCTGCATAATAAACATATGATATATTCAAATGCAAATCACGTAGTTTATTATAACGTTGTGAGGGTAGGGTACTTACATAGACCATATCATCAAAATCTGCGTATCGAGCGAGCGCCGTTGGAAGAGCTGAAAGAGGTGTTCATAATAAATAATATGCACCGTTTCTTCAGGATGATTAAAAACCATTCCAGGAGGGATGCAAACTTCAAAACCGACACAGTCTCCGTTGGCAGTATCCAGGGAGTAATAATCATGCAACTGTCGCATGTATGTTGGCAAATCTCTATACTCTTGTTTGGTGGCGACCAAAGGTTTGCCTCTTGAATACTTGTATGCGACCGTGGCTTTTTCAAAATCTCTCGTTCCGTAATACAACTCCGTGGCCCTCTCTATGGATATGCCCATGTTGTTGGCCAAGTTCTGTATCTCTAGCAATTCTTTGGTGTGTATTTCTCTAGCTCTGATTTGATTACTCTCTTTGTTGTGTTGCCTTTCAAATTCGGTCTGTTGTCTCCACTTAGGTAGACTAGCTATTCGATTAAAGAAGGCAACAACGGCTTTCTTGCTTGGAGGCTCCACAGTCGGGTCCTTCATCTTACTCGTAATGCTAGCATCCACCTTCTTTTTACTTGTCTGGGGAGCATTACCAACCGAAACTGATGACCTCTTGTGTTGCGAGGTCGAACCTGATCGCACTTTGGATTTTCGCGGAGGAGGAGGAGGAGGTGTCTTCTTCTTTGGCTGTGGAGGAGGTGGAGGAGGTAGAGGAGGTGTTTTCTCCTTTGGCGGTGGAGGAGGTGTCTTCTCTTTTGAGGCAGGAGAGGGAGAATGAGGATCTAGCAGAGGAGAGAAACCTCTTGGCGGCGGCGATGCCGATGATTCACTGTCATCCTCATCATCCGAAGATGGCTGCTCATCCAGCTTGATGAAGCGTTTGCGCCAAGCCACATGAGTGCCCAAGTTGTGAACAAGACACGGCCTATCTTCCTCCACTGGGAAATCAATGTGTATCTTATTGTACTTCTTATCCAAGATCTTATCAATGCTGACCCTGGCATACCCGGGTGGCATTGGCTTGCCATGAATGATGCCGTCTCCTCTTGGAAATGCTTGTCCGACCGCCACCTTGTCTTTTGTCCACTGCTGACGGATGTACAACCTGACATTAATAGGTCCAGTGATGTTGTCCACCGGATGAGGAGCATTGACCTCTTCTTCGTCAAGCATAGGGGTCGAGCCGCAGCTACTGCGACCCTTGGGCACTGGGCTATTCAAAGTCAGGATAGGCTGCGGTTGTGTCGAACACATGGATTGCATAGCTGACATAACTCGTGCATCAACTTGAGCAGCTATCCGTGCTTCCATGCTATCTTCGATTTCCTTTCGAAACCTTTGGAGCTCTTCTTCTCTTTGCGTTCTAGCCCTCGCCCGGCTCCTATAGGATGAAGATTCACCTTCGAATGCTTTCACCCAAGGAACATTTCTGGCTCCTCTAGTGCGACCGGGGTGCTCCTTGTTTCCAAGTGTTTGTGTGAGCACGTCATTTTCTCTATCGGACTTGCGGTTACCTCTATTCACTTCCTTAGTTAAGGTTGAAATCCTCTGGAGGAGATTGCTGACGGGTTCACTACTGGCATTAAGGCTCCCGTCACTATTGTATTGTGCCCCCCTTGCGAGTAGGTAGTTTACTGATCTGAGCTACCAATCGCTTGTCTGAGGCCTAACGCCGCGCTGCTCTAGTTTCTGGACTTCCATTTCCCATTCCGGAATCTTCCTTACATAGCCACGTGATCCTAGGCGATGAGGATCCTTTGCCTTAAGCGAGTTTGCTCTATTTCTTTCCCTTGATGCCTTGGCCTCTTCGGATAGCTTGTAAGCCTTGAACTCCTCCCAGAAGTCTCTCTGCTTGTTGTATTGACCTCCCTCAAAATTCGGTTCTCTGTCCTCCTTGATTAACTTGTACAAGGTTCCCTTGAAAGTCTTGAACGAGCGACCCATGATTTCCTTGGCCTTCTTCTTGACTGTCGCCTCGTCATAGTCATTAGGAAAAGTGAAATACCCTTTCAACTTGTTCCAAACTAGCTCCTTCTCACTTTCTGGAACCCTCCATGGGTCATCCTCACAACCAGTCCATTTCCTGTATTTGATCAGGATAAAGTCTCTTACAAGTGCCCCGATGACACTCTTGTATGGGCCTAATGCTGTAAGAGGCTCCACCGGCTCCCCTACTTGGTCGAACTCAGAGATGTGCCAATGTTTACTTGTTTGAGGAAGCTTTGTTGCACCACGCTTAGTCCTGCTGGTACCCTCACCACTTGGCTCTTGCGGCGGAACCTGCTTCAAAATTCATAAATAAGTCCCCATCAAACTTATCTAGCGTGATTTCTTACTATCGCGTTATTAGGTATGACCTAAGTTATTACCTCGTCTCCTTGGTCTAGCTGCAGATAATGGCTAGGGCTCCAATCGTCCTGATTGTTACCACCACCATTAGTTGGATCCTGCGGCGCTCCTGTCGCAGTGCTCTCTGCTTGTGGGGTATCAGTAGTTCGGCGACGGGTGGTGAATTGGCGATGACGAGTCATGTTTCTGGACATGCAATCAAAGGCATCACAAACATTGAGGTGGTTATTCAAAGGCATCACGAACCTAACAAGCTTGCTTGAGGGTGGCTGAATTGCCCATAAGCTATGTTGCCTAGCAACTGGTGACCCCAATACCTTGAATAAGACCACACTTAGCCGACTTGTCTAACATTCTAGAGAAGGCAAAGGCCTTTGATTGCACCAGCGGGTCTCGTGGACGTGTGGCCGCTATTAATCATATTGACCAAAAACTTGACACAGGTACGTAGTTAGGGCAAAGGCCCAACTTGCACCAGCGGGCCAGCCCAAGGTTTGTGTCTTCTCTTTCGTCAATAAAATATTCATCTCTAATGAAAAAAAATAAATACATACTTAAAATAATAAATCCAGAATAGTACACTCGAGTAGACAGTTCTGAAATATATATATCTATCCAAATGTAAAACCGGAATGGAATTAACAAGTTTAATCCATCCACTACCAAGTGTGCTCTGCTTGCTCTGAAACTAAATCTGGATTATTTTTTATCTAATTGCAATGAGGGTACTAACATTCATATGATTTATTTTGTGTTTGATAAAGTTATTTAGGTGAGGCAGTAAATTATTTAGCATTATTGTGTATACCATTTTTTAACTCCCGGACAGGGTTTCATATTTTTCTAAAATATCCATTTTTCTACCTTTACCAACCTAAGGCTCAACTTAAGGACAACGACGTTGGACACACGGCTCGGCCAGCAATCCACCAAGAGCATATTGGTCATGTTCATCCGGCTTATAATCCATACTTTTCAACTTATTTTTTCAGTCGGAACAATATTTTTCTCTTACAACAAATCAGCCAACAGTGTTTTTCAGCCGGCTTATCAGCACAGCCGAACGGGGCTATATCTTTCCTAATTTACATGAATAGAGATCATCATGAAAAAAACACTGATAAACAGTCTCTTCAATTGGATATCAAATATAAATATCCTCTATTCTGGATTTCTCACTGGCCAAAGATAAATAATGAGGATAGATTTCTAGACTGCGCACAAGATACAAATATATAGCAAGCTGATTTTCACTTAAATGACTCCAAATAATGATTTATAGAATAGATTTTAGAAAGGCTCTTAGAGATGCTTTAACGACACGTTGAATCTGGTGGAATTTATGCAGCACCAACACAAGAATCAGGCTTTTTGTGCAAGGTCCGGTAGACATGCAACCTGAACTAAACTCAGACCACATATAGCGAAATGATACCTCAATGCCACTCCTAGCATTTTTACCTTCTCATGTTACATCATCAAAAACCATATCTACTGACATGCCACAGATTTAGATGCATACATCATATGGAGAGACCAGCGTTCTCGGGCACGTGAAGCCCCCTGGAGCCCTCGCTTAAAATTTCAGCCGTAGATGTACATGATAGAAGGGGCTGAGAAGGACTGAGGCATTCTATCGAACACCTTATGGGCACTCACCGAGTAAGCAGGGGTGGCGCGCTCAACAGCGACGTGGAGGAGCTCCTGGCGGCGTCGGTGTAGCTGTAGGGGACGGCGGCGTTGAGGAAGCGGTAGGGGACGGCGTCGTGAAGGGCGGCGTCGGGCTGCGGCGTCGTGCAGTGCGCATCGGGCGGCGGCGGCGTGCACTGGCGAACAACGTCGAGCACGTAAAGAGTCGTGCACTGGCCTTGGAGCGCGCCAGCGCCTTATATAACCCACGCATCACTGCCGGTTGGTTATTAGAACCGGCAGTGATATTGATTATTTTTAAACATTTTGGGTCCCCAATTGATCTCAAATGGAAAAGTTGTAAACAACAAAGTTGTGGAACTCATGAATGTCTACAACTTTTATTTTATTCATTTCTCAATTTGAGAAAGTTTTATTAGGCATGTCACACAAAGTTATGTCACTTTGTTGGAAACATGGCATCCGTTATATCAACAAAGTTCCAAAATAATAGTGGTAGAACTCATCAATCTCTACAACTCCATACGATCTCAAATTCGATGCAAATTACTAAAACAACATTTCATTAAGGATTACATAGTTTATGATATTCTAACTATGATGGCCTCATCGTGATCACTCCGGAGGTAAGCAGGTTCGTCACCCTCTTCAAGGATAGGTAGGGTAATGTCTGCCCCAAAAGGAGCCATTTCTTGATAACCTTTGTACTCTTCTTCGTCTGTCACTCCTTCAACACCGACAATCTTCCTTTTGCCTTGCATGACTACTTGTAGTCTTCCCTTTGTATTGTTATCCCTTGCATAGAAGATTTGCAAAACATCCTTTGCAAGGACGAAGGGGTCATCTCTGTATGCGGTCTTGGATAGATCAACGGTAGTGAACCCATCATTGTCGGTGTTGATTTCATCTAGCCGCACCCACTGGCAACGGAAAAGAGCGACCTTCAACTGTCGTCCATAGTCTAGCTCCCATATCTCATCTATGAAACCATAGTATGTTGCCTCCACCGTGCCGTATTCATCGTGGGCGTCGAAACGAACAACACTATTTTGGTTGGTGCTCTTTCCATCCTGTTTTTTTGTGTAAAATGTAAAACCATTTATATCATAACCTTGGTACATCATCACCGTAGTCGAAGGTCCAGGAGCTAAGAGATCTAGCTAACATCCCGTCACCATTCCTAGCCTGCGGCGTCGAAACTAGTCACCAAATTCCTTCTTATGTTTTTTCTCAAGCCAAGCCTGTGACCTACCGATGTGCTTACTTTGCAGTAACTACTTATGCTCATTAATGTATGCCATCACACCGTCGGCCTGCTGGAGAACAGCGAAGTGTGCCTGTCTGAAGGAAACCACTTCGACTATTTTGACAGCTTTCTCACCTATCGTTCCTTTGCCCCCTAGTCTTCCATCGTGACGAGATACTGGAACTCTGACCCGATTGATGTCCATATAATATGTGCAGAACTCAATGGCCTCCTCTGTTGTCCATCCTTCTACCATGCTCCCTTCTAGTCTGAATCTATTCCTAACATACCGCCTGAAAACTTTCATCAACCTCTCGAAAGGAAACATCTGGTGTAGGTACATTGGGCCAAGGGCTTTAATTTGGTCCACAAGATGAACAAGTAGATGCACTGATATGTCGAAGTAAGTCGGTGGGAAATGCATCTCAGGCCTGCATAGAATCTCGGTTATCTCCTGCTTCAGCTGGTCTAGCTTGGCCCCTTCAATGACCTTTTCAGAGATCGCGTTGAAGAACGAACACAACTTTATGATTGGGGCACGGACCTTGTCAGGGAGGATACCTCGCAGGGCAACTAGGAGCAGCTGAGTCATAATGACATGACAGTCATGGGCCTTCATACAACCATAGTTAAACTTAAGTTCTCTCATGTTAACTAGCCTCTTCGGGTTCGCACAGTAGCCAGTTGGCACTTTGAGATCATTGAAGAAAGAAATAAGCATGGCCTTTTCTTCCTTTTTCAGTGTCCATGATGCCACCGGAAGTTTCAAGTGGCCATCCTCAAGAGTTATTAGGTGCAACTCCTTCCTGAGGCCCAGGTGTTGCATGTCCAAGCATGTCGCGAGAGAATCCTTTGTTGTTCCCCCGGTGTTCATCAACATGTTAAGTGTGTTACCGCACACGTTTTTAGTTATGTGCATTGGATCAAGACAGTGACGTACACTCAAAAGTGGCCAATAAGGTAGTTCCCAAAAGATTGATTTTTTCTTCCAGATACTACCGGCAGACGCTGGTACTGCACCTTCCCCCTTCCCAAGGACAACATCTGTGAGTTTGCTTACTTGTTTAAGTATCTGTTTCCCGTCTCGATACTTTGGAGGTCCACGTTTCTCAGTAGTCCCATTAAAATCTTTTCTATTCCTGCGGTAAGGGTGATCCCTTCGTAGGAACCTACGGTGTCCCATATAGACCATCTTCTTGTTTTCTAGTAGATGTATAGCATCAGTCTCGTCCAAGCACTCGACACACCCAGTGTATCCTTTTGTTTTCTCTCCAGACAAGCAACCTCGCCCTGGCAGGTCAGTGATTGTAGCGATAAGTATAACCTTTATCGTGACATGTTCTTTTTTGTACTCATCCCAAACATCCTTCACACCCGTCTCCCACATCTGTAGTAGTTCATCAATCACTGGTTGTAGAAGCACATCGATATCATTACCAGGTTGTTTTGGCCCTTGGATTAGTAGTGGCATCTGGATGTATGACCGTTTCATACAAAGCCAGGGTGGAAGGTTGTATATACATAGCGTCACTGGCCAAGTGCTATGATTGCTTCTAACCTGGTCAAACGGATTCATCCCATCTGTGCTCAAACCTATCCAAAGATGCCTTACCTCTCCACCGATGTTCTTATAGAACATAGTGTTGATAGTCCTCCAGTCCGACCCGTCGGCGGGGTGCCTCAACATTGTATCTTTCTTACGCTCTTCGCCGTGCCAACGCAACAGTTTGGCTGACTTTGCATTTGCAAACAACCTATGCACTCGTGGAGCTATAGGAAAATACCATACGACCTTTATGGGCCCTCCTCTGGTCTTGCTTCCCTGATTTGACGGCCCTTGCTTGTATCGGGGAGCTTTACACTTGGGACACACATCCAAGTCTTTGTATTTTTCTCCATGGTACAATATGCAATCGTTGGAACACGCGTGTATTTTCTCAACCTATAGGCCGATTGGGCAAATCATTTGCTTGGCCAGGTAAGTCTTTTCTGGTAACTCGCTACCCTTCGGGAGCAGTTTATGTAGTATACCTAACAAGCTATCGAAGCCTTTATCACTCAATCCATTCGTTGATTTGAACTCTAATAGCATGATGTTGGCTTCCAGTTTGCTTATTGGGCAGGTCGGATACAATGGTGTTTTTGCATCCTTTCTCATGATCTCCAGTTTTTTCAACTGTGTAGCACTAAGGAATCCGCCATGCACATCATGTAGAAACTGTGAAATGCCATCATTTTCCTCTGTGTCGTCAACTAATGTATTCCTAAACACATTATCGTTGGTAGGCACAGGTACTGTGTAGCATTGGTAATCATCAATAGGCAGAAATGCGTTTAGGGATACGCTAGGCATGGGCACATCATCATTATTTTCTTGTGCAACATTTTGACCAACCTCCCCATGCAAAGTCCAAATCCTGTAGTCTCTCATGAACCCCTTGGTAATCAAGTGTAATCGTATATGCTCCACGTCGCCCCATTTTCTCGTATTCTTGCAATCTTTGCATGGACAGAATACAGGCTGTGAATCCCCAGCATTGGCTCTAGCGAGCTTGATGAAATCGTCGATGCCCGTCAAGTACCGTTGGTCTGTACATGACAGATCGTACATCCACCCTCGATCCATGTCTGCACAGGTAAAATGGGCCGGGCAGAGGAAACATAGGAAAGTTTTAATAAGAAACAATTATTGCACAATATTGAAGAACAATTATTCTACTCCATGCAACATACAAATGCAGACACTAATTTAAAAAAAGACTAAATTTGGAGACATGATCATGAATAACAATGTAGCTCCAAACAATGCCCATATAAATTAAAAATCACAGCCCCATAAAAAATAATTATTGCACAATATTGTAGAACAATTATTCTACTCCATGCCACATAAAATAGAGACATTAATTTAAAAAAAATACTAAAATTGGAGACATGATCATGAACAACAATGTAGCTCCAAACTAGTGGCGGATGCAGGATGATAATGAAGAGGGGGCTAAAAAACAATGGAGATGTTGATTTGCATGGAGATTTAATGGTGATTTGAGATTTTTGCTACAGTGTTTCTAGTAGTAAATCAAGTCATTAGGGGGGCTGGAGCCCACCCAGCCCCTGTAGATCTGCCACTACTGCTCCAAACAATGCATTGTTTGGTGACACATGGGTTAATTTGCTCATCAACATTGTAAAAGAATCTACTCTACTCCTAAGAACCAATTATAACATCACATACTAACAATGCATTATAGCCATGAATTAGAAAAGTGCTCTGTAGAAGAATGGAGAAATAAGAATGAGAATCAAGCATTATAGCCATCAAAACAAAGCTAATTAAGCAACAAAATCGAAGGAATGGAGGCTGGTTACTAACCTTAAAGCAAAAAGATCAAGCCATTCTTCCAAATCCAAGTTGTAGCTTCACGGATTTGGGCGACCGCAACATTGAAGGGAGTGGCCCAAACGCGCGCCTCTGTTCTCGGGATAAAAGAGTGGAGGAAGAAGATGACGGCTACAACCTTTTTGTGCTGTCAGGCTCATCACTGTCGGTTCTATCCTAGAACCGATAGTGATAGAATCAAATCACTGTTGGTTCTTGGCTTGAACCGGCAGTGATAAGTGGAGTTGTCATCACTGCCGGCGGGAGGCACAAACCGGCAGTGATAGTTGTCATCACTGCCGGTTCTCGCACCCCCCAATTATTTTCTAGTTGTCAGAGCCTAGAACCAGTAGTGAAGGGTCATCACTGCCGGTTGTCCTAATTTCGGCAGTGATGTGGCCGGCACTGATGACTGAATCTGTAGTAGTGCATTTTGGATTTCAGTTGCATGGCTCACAAGATAGAGTGCTCCAATGTCCATAGGTGGAGTAGCAAGTCCTCCTTCATCTTCTGTGGTAATTGTATTCGATATATCCATATGTTTATCTACATATTTAGCTAATAAGCTGATGGCTGAAGAAGGAAATGATCAAGTAGACAAGTACTAGGATATACCACATTAACACTCATTTGAATCGCTATCCATTGTAGCTCTTGTTGCAGCAATCCAATCATCAACGATAGCTTTCCAGTCCCTGCAGCACAGAATGAAGGGATCGGGAAGTTTAATAGATGGTACTAGATAGCACATGCAATATGTGAGGTCTATAGTTCGATATCACCAGAAATAGTAAATCAATCTTCTAAAGTAAATTTATCAAGTACTACCTTTGTGTTCCATACACTATTTAAATTATGTGCCCAACAAAAAAAATGTTTCATGCACAAATGGGAGTAAAAAAACTTGGAAGGTACTTGCCTTACTAATCATAATCCATTTTCAGTTCTTAATGATGAAATCCTATTGATAATGTTTCAAAAATGGGAATTGGTATATATAGACCAAAACTTTGCCCCTTTTGACATCATTGCTGACTAGAATGTGCCAGGCATAACTTAGCATCTAAAAAAACGAAATGCTTGAAAATAAAAATAAGCACCTTGTTCTGGTAGATAATCTTAATTTATAATACTTCTTCTTCCATCATTTTGGGCTGGATGGATTCTGAACCTTTTGATTCAGAAGGGTTAACTAGAGTTTTTTCTATAAAAGGAAAAAGGAATGACCTAGGCTCCTGTCATCAATTATATAAGATAAAAACTGTAAAAATATGGAAAGGCAGATCTAAAATTTTCTCCTTCAAATAAGGAGCAGGAATATCTTTTTTGTGACACCTTGTCATTTTGGTCAGGAAGCTCCTATCAGGTGCAAGGGTAGAAGAAATAAGAATTATTCCCAAGCATTTCTGACCAAAAGATCCAATCACTATAAGAAGTCCTTTTCTGGAATTGTAGGAGCATAAAAACAATCTGGTGTTGCTACCTATGTTAAAGGCTTTATTCAAAGTAATTTTCATTTTGTGGGAACTCAAGAAACAATGGATGAGGACTTTGATGATCACTTCCTTAACTCAGTTGACTTACAGAAGTCCTTTTTGTGGCAATACTAATTTTCTAAATGTTGGTTTGAGAAGGAAAGGAAACTTTATGATTCTTCTTGGCCTTTGGGATAGAAAACTAAGAGGTAAATGGAACTTAGTTGTTGTGTATGGTGCTCATGAAGAGCACAAATATCTTTTCCTGAGTGTATTATCTGAATTATGTCATTTCAGTAAAGATCCCCTTTTGATTGGATGTGACTTCTATGTAATTAGATATGCTGGAGAAAACAATAAGGGGTTTGCCCATAAGAAGCCTGATCTGTTCAAAGCTGTTATTCATGCTTATGAATTGAGAGAAATCCCAATCATTTGGGGGGAATTTACATGGATCTAATAACCGAACTTGCTCAATCTTATAGTGATTGGATAGAGTCCTAATGAGGAAAGAGCAGGAAGAATTATTCCCAATGGTGATGGCTCTAAAATTGTTGGAGAGATCTTTGATCACAATTCTCTCTTTGTTGACACTATGATAGTGCAACAAGTGAGAAACCATGAGTTCAAATTTGAGCTTTTGGGCTCAAGAACCCCATAAGTCATTTGAGCATGTTAAGAAATTCTGGAACGAAAGGTGTAAGGCCCGGTTTGGGATAGCTACGCTCCCTGTGTGGAGTGATTCCATTGGATTCCTAGGAGGGAGCAGGGTGGGGAGCTGATGAGAATTGATTGTCTGTTGATCCCCACCAGAATATAACAGGCAGCAGGGTGAAGCAGGTTTTTTTAGCTCCCAACTCCTGGTGTAAATGGAGAAGTGATTCTCTCATGACCTCCATCTAAATCAGTTGGCATTTTGAGCATTTGGCCGGTTTTAGAGAAGTTGAAGCTGGAGCTAATTCAGCCTTTCATAGGATCCAATTAAAACTCAAAGCCTTCATGAAATTCTTTAGAGGCTGTGGTTTGAATAATGCTCTAGGTAACAATAAAAGGGGGAAAATATCTTTAGGTAGAACTTGAAGCGTTGGAGCAATTGGAGGAGATGAGTAACCTTAATGATAATCAGTTCAAGAGAAAGGTTGAGGCCCAGGCAGAGCTTCTACAAATCCTTGAAGATGAAGAGCTTTATTGGTTTATTATAAGAGATCCCGTGAGACTTGGCTTCTCAAGAGAGACAATAATCCAAATTTTTAATAGAATTGCATATGGGACTTGGGAGGAAGATACAAAACAATATATTGTATTTCCAAGACGAGGAGAATGTAACTGAAGGTGATGAAAAACCTCTTAGATCACGCCACTTTGTAGTACAAACAACTTTTTAGTTTTGGCCCTGCTAGCATTCTTCCTCTCCAACAGTCTCTTTGGGATGGAGTGTAAAAGGTGTCCACGGAGGAAAACTCTACTCTATGTAAAGCTTTTTCTGAGGAGGAAATTAAACATGCTCTTTTCCAAACAGAAACTAATAATAAGGCTTCTGGCCTTGATTCAAGTCTGAATGAGTTTTATGAGTCTTGCTGGGAAATTATGTTAAAAATGAAATCCTTGAAAAATGTTTGAGGACTTCCATGCTGGCAAATTGAATGTGAGTATATCCTGCAGAAACTATTTTCACCAATGGCATTTCACCGCTGGTTTTTGGAAACCGTTGGTGATAATATTTATGCCGGTTCATAATGGAACTAGTGGTGAAAATTGGCCTCACTGCTACTTCGTAATGGAACAGGAAATAAAAAAGATTTTCACGGCCGATTCGTGTGAAGAGCCGGTGGTGAAAACATCTCCCCCAGACCTGAAATTTCTAATTCATGGGACTTAATTCTACTAGTCCAATAGCACCACACTCTTTGTATTATCCTCTTCTCCTCCCAAGCTCCCTCTCCATCCCTCTCTCTTCCTTCAATCCCACACATGACGCCTCACCCCTTAGACGATATATAGTTAGTCCTGGTGTAGCGCCCCACCCCTCCCAACACAGCACCCCTCCCCCAATGCAGTGGGCCTCGGTGTGGTGCCCCATCCCAGATGCAACAGGCCTAGCACGACGGCCACCCCACGAGGCAGTCACTCCGGCGCATGGGGCGGTTGCTTTGGCGCGTGCACTCTAGCGCTCGGCATGGCGAGCCTCAGCATAGGGCCAAGCCAGTGTAGCAGACCTTAGCATGGGGGGGCAGGCCTCAATGTTGGCGTGGTAAGCCTTATGGTAGTGGAGGCAAGGTGGTGGATCTACGTGGACAATGGATTTGCGCCAAGTTGTAGTAGCAGACCTTAGTGTGGGGGTGGCGGGCCTCAACGTGCACCTTAGGGCGGCAGTGGGGGCAGGCCTTATGACATTGGAGGTGAGGCAGGGCAGGAGATCTACTCGAATAGTGGATCTTCATGGTGGACAGGTAGTGGGATCACTGCCGACATGGATCTGTGATGTGTCATGGTGGTGAACGATGGCGTGGCGGCCTCGCTCCCTCCTGGCGGTCGACAATGCAGACAGTGTGAGGACATGGATGGCCGAGGGCACCAGCGAGGGTGTGGGGGCATGTGTACGGATGAGGGACTAGCCAGCAAACACGACCAGTGGGCACAACCTTGTATTTTTAATTTTTCTAATTAGTTTGATTGCTGGCTGGAAGCCAGTAGTGATGAAGATGCTGAAGCCCAAAACTAGTGGTGATAACAGTGGCTCCCCTACATGGTGCGGCTCGCGTTCCTAGCATCGCCTTAGTTAGCATGGCACATGAGCCCCCAACATGCGGCAACCTGTGGTGGCGACCGCACGCATAGGCCCAGAATGGTGATGATGCCCTGGCACGGTGCACGGGCCCTTGCTTGTGGTGCCTAGGTGCAGCACGCAGGGGTGGCCCCCAATGCATTGGCCCATGGTGGCTATAGTTGGCCAAAAGGCCCACATCCCAGCAGCCTAGCCCATGGCATAGGATTTTGGCCTGGCCCAAGCATGGCAAGGGCCGATGTCCATCGGGCCAATGCTAGCTTGACCAGATTGAAGGTCCATGCCCCAACATGCTGGCCCGGCCTGGCCTGATAAAAAGGTTGGCCTAGCCATCAGCTTGATCTCAACCCACAACATATAACCCCCTAGCCAGCCTCCACGACATCCTCAACCCTCTTGCCACCTACTCCACCAGCGCGAGTGGCGGCGTGGCCCTCCATGGCCTAGTGTGGGTGGTAGTGTGCGCCCCTGGCCTCGTGCGGGCAGCGGCGTGAGCCCCCCAGGCACACGATTGTATTCAATTTTTTCTGTGTTTGTGAACTGTGAACATTTGATTTCTGTTCTATGTATGTTGTTGGGCCGATCCGACCACATTGGGCTCACCGGGCTGATGGGCCAACCTGATAAGGCCCATGGCTTTTAGGGCTGTTCTTAGGCCGTACCAGCCGCCCATGGGCGGGCACGGCATGGCCCAATGCACCAACCATGCCATGCCGGCCCAACCACCATTGGGCCTTGCGTTGGCTGGGCCCGTGCTGGGCCAAGCTAGGCAGCCCGTTTGGCCATCTATAGTGACTGCAATGCCCCAGTATGGTGTGCACCCCTAGCATGGCGCTTGGGCCATGTCGCGTGACCCCCCTAGCTTGGAGGTGTGCTCCATCTCCTCTATCAATCTCCCTCTTGTCCTCTCCCTCTCTCAATTCTGTTAGTGGCAATGGTGGGTGGTGTGGCATAAGGAGGCGGCAGGCCAGCAAGGAGATGGGTAGATGGGGATGGGCTCAAGAGAGGAGATCGTGATGCGCATCTAGCAGGCAACAGCGAGAGAAGTGACTACACTACTGTGGTGTGGATAACATGGCAGCGTCAGCGGGAAGGAAGTGTGCTCAATCAATGGGCAACTATTTTTTTTTTGTTTTTTTTCTGATTATCACAGTC
Source organism: Saccharum hybrid cultivar R570 (assembly GCA_038087645.1). Classification (NCBI taxonomy): domain Eukaryota; kingdom Viridiplantae; phylum Streptophyta; class Magnoliopsida; order Poales; family Poaceae; genus Saccharum; species Saccharum hybrid cultivar. The sequence continues at coordinate 9,163,327 of JAQSUU010000119.1, read as the reverse complement.
GGTAGGGCCCGCTGTGATCGTCATTTTCACTGCCGGTTTAAAACTGATGGTGACGAAGTTCGTTATCATCGTTCACTTTCACCCGCCAAAGGGCAAAACCAGTAGTGAAAATAGTTTTAGACCTGTCTTCAATGCTGTTTTTGTAGTTGTGACTTTGACAAAGCTTATGACAAGGTCAATTGAAACTTGTTGTATGGAATTCTAAGGTTTAGGGGGTTTTCCTCAAAATGGTGCATGTGGATTGAACAAGGGGTGAAAAATGGCACAATCTGTGTCAAGATTAATAATAAGACCGGCCCTACTTTTCTAGCCACAAAGGAGTTACACAGGATGACCCTTTTCTGATCCCCCAATCCTTTTCAATTTTGTTGTTGATGTCTTGACTAGAATGGTGTTGAATGCCTAGGAAAATGACCTTGTTGAGGGTCTGTTTGGGAACCTAGTTGACAATGGGGTGCGGCTATTCTGTCCTATGCAGATGATAATTTTGTGCACCAAAGATGACATAGACATGGCTAGAAACATGAATTTTTTGCTGTACATATATGTAATGCTTTCTGGCTAAAGATTAACTTCTCTAAATGTGAGGTCCTGATGATTAATGATGATAGTGAAAAGTAAACACATATGCTGAGATGTTTAATTGTCAAGTAGGTCTGTTTCCCACAAAGGGTTCCTATAAGTCCCAGCAGACTCGACATCATTGACTGGCTACATGTCTATGAGAAATCTGCCAAAAGATTAGATGTATGGCATGGTAGTTCCCTAACAATGGCTTTGAGAGGTGTTCTGATTAAATCCAGTTTGAATAATTCTGCTATATATCAAATGTCTATATTTCTCTTAATCCAGACCATCATTGATAAAACTGAGAAGATCATTTTTTTGGTAATGATGGGGGAGCACTAGCTAATAAGAAGAAATACCATCTTGTCAAATGGACTAAATATGCAAAAGTACCAAGAAAGGAGGTCTAGGCGAATTAAAAATTTGAGGAAAATGAATATTAGCTTAGTAAGTGAATGGTGGTGGAAATTAGAAAATGAGTAGGGCGTCTGGCAGGACCGTGCTCATGCTAATTATATCAAAGATTTGTGCACTGGGCAAATCAAGCATATACATGATGATTCTCCAATATGGACAGATTTACTCAAAATTAGGCACATTTACATGAATCGGAAGAAATTCTAAGTCTACAATGGGAAAGGACCTTATTTGCCTTGATGCTTGGCAAGGGAAAGTTCCCCTCCGTCATTAGCACCCTGTTCTCTATTTGAGCTTTTGTAATGAAAAAAATCAGTGTTCAGGTTTAGACATGTAAATGGTAGCCAAGGTGGTCCCAACTTCTCTAGGGAGCAATGGAATAAAGTTCAATATCATGCCCTCCAGAACATTGCCGGTATCTGATGATGTTATAAGGTTGAGATGGACAAGAACTGGATTGTATATTGTCAAATCTGCCTACGAGCAATTAACTAAAACAAATTATGGGCAATCCTTTTAAAATATCTGGAAACCTAAAATTCCTCAAAAAAGACTCCATGTGGCTGTTAGAGAATGATGCAAGGGTAACATGACTAGAGAAAGCGAAAGCTTGCAACAAGAATGAAACTTCTTGTCATTTACTTTTGAAGTGCAAAGTTGCTAGGTCCAACTAGGAGCTAATTGCATGCATCATTGGAGCAAATTGTGTTCCAGATTCTATCCAGAAATGCTGGATATGGTTGAAGAAATGGCTTCTGTCCTGTTTCAGAGACATTACTCCTGCTGATCACGGGCTAGGAAGGCCACGACGTGCCGTAGGCATGGTTAATTACCACGCTGAGGTGGGCCTGGTTTAAGTCTGTTAGGGAAGGCATGTGTTACGCCTATGATTTTGGAGAATTGTTGGTCGCCCTTCCTACATGACTGTGAATTAAACAAGAAAGAAATTAGTCACTATCCTATCTTCATCTACTAACATATATAGGGAGTAGAGGGGACAAACCGATCATGACTACGGGCTTCAAAGTTGAGGGTCCAGTGCCGCCGATCCGTAACCTTTTGGTATCACAACCTAGGTCTACCCTGTTGTCGCTTCCCACTACTCCAACATCACCATCTACTTCTGACGCTGCCACCTCCACCATGTCGGGCACTGATGGGGATGATCTCAAGGCCCTGATCACCACCCTCACCAATGATGTCCACGCCCTTTAGATGTCCGTCAACACCAACGACGATGCGATCCACTGCTTAGAACAACAGCAACCACCATAGTTTTTGTTTACATCTTTTGGCAGCTGCACCCACTCCAACGAGCACCACACTGACCATCAGCCATGTTTCCAAAGATGTATTTTCCCTAGTACGATGGCAAAGGTGATCCGCTTCCATTCATCAATAAATGTGAGTCGTACTTCCATCAGCAACACATTGTCGAGAAGGAGAAGGTGTGGATGGCCTTGTACAATCTCCAGGACGTCGCCCAAATGTGGTACATCCAAGTGCAGCGGGATGAGGGCACATCGCCGTGGCACCATGTTGCAGAGCTCCTCAACCTACTATTGACCCTCCTGCATTCCAACCCATTGGGCGAACTCGTGGCGTGCAAGTGGACAAGCATGTTGGATGATTTCTAAGGATGATTCCAGAGCCTCCTTCCTCTGGCACGGAGGCTCAGAAGGTCCGACTCTTCACTACAGACCTCTAGCTGCCGCTCAGCCTAGGCGTCATTATTCACAAACCCCAGATGCTCGCCGTCACCATGAGCTTGGTGCACAAGTTGGAGCTTTGCGACCACATAGAAGTTCCACCGGTACGTGCATCAGCCAATGCCTCTACTCGCTCCGCATGTGCCAGCTGCGCAACAGCCACCCGTGTCCCTTGACCGCGCGCCCATAGCGGTATCCATGGAGGGCCACTAGGTGAAGCGTCCATTCATGGTGGAGTCTGAGGAGCATCGTCATCTTGGCTTGTGCTACAACTACAATAAGTTTGTTCACAGCCAAAAAATGGTGTGCCCACTCTTATTTCGGTTAGAGTTGGGTGACACCGATGACTTGGATGACCAAGAGGAGACTAACCCAGTCCACACGGAGCCCCAAAATCCTGCTGCACGTGATGATCGGTGTTTGTACTAGCAATAGCATGCAAGTGTGCATCCAGGTGGGCGGCGCCACCCTCCACACCCTCCTCGACTCTGGCCCTATGCCGCACAACCTCATATTCAAGGAGGCAGCAGCACGCACTAATCTCTAGGTATGCCGTCGAGGAGACATATTGGTCACGGTGGCCAACAACGAGCGTGTCCCCTTTCTAGGCGTGTTTCGGTGAGCGCCCTTCTCCATCCATGGGGAGGCATTATTCTAAGTTGACTTTTTGTCGTTCCTCTAGCTAGTTATGATGCAATGTTGGGCACTTAATGGCTCGTGACCCTTGGGCCCCTTTTGTGGGACTTCAGAGCCCTCACCATGTCGTCCTAGTGTAGAAATCACCAAGTCTAATGGCATGGCATGGCAGGATCGGTGAGCCCTGGTCTTCATTCCTGCTCTGGCCCCAACTTCTTGGAGGACCTCCTCGCTGATGTTGCCGCCCTCTTCATCCAACCTCATGGGTTACCACTGCCTAGATCCCCAAATCACATCTTCATCCTTATACTAGGCCCAATGCCCATGGTCGTCCCTCCCTATCACTACACGACCACACACAAGAATGAGTGAGAATGCCAGTGCACTACCATGCTGGACCAGGGCTTGATCGAGTGTAGGTCCTCCACCTTCTCTTCGCCGATTCTGTTGGTGAAGAAGGATGATGGCTCATGGCGCTTCTGCCCGACTACAAAGGCCTCAACGCCATCATGGTCAAGAAGGTTTTCCTATTCCATTGGTCGATGAAACCCTCGACGAACTGCACAATGCTTGGTTCTTCACCAAGCTTGCCCTTTACTCCAGCCACTACCAAGTCTGCATCAACCAGGATGACATGTCCTAGACGTCCTTATAGACACACAACGTCCTATATGAGTTCCTCATCATCCCATTCGGGTTGTGCAATGCCTTGGAAATATTTTAGGTGCTCATGAATGATGTGCTACACCCATTCCTTAGCCAATTCGTGCTAATTTCTTTATGACATACTGAATTTTAGTAGCTCATTGGCTGATCACCTTCGCCACATGCGCACGGGGCTCACCACCCTCTAGCAGCACAAACTCTTCATCAAGTGGTCCAGGTGCACCTTCGGGGTGGACTCCATCTCATACTTGAGCCACATCATTTCGGAGGCTGGTGTGGACATGGATTTGGCTAAGGTGCAAACCATTATAGACTGGCCCCTACCCGCTCGGCATGCGCTATTCGTGCCTTCCTCGGCCTTATGGGATGCTACCCACAAGTTCATGTGGGACTATGACACCATCACCGCAACACTCATAGCCCTACTCCATAAGGACAAGTTCCTATGGCCAGAGGAGGCTACAACAATGTTCTAGGCACTGAAGATGACACTCACCATGATACCAGTGTTGGTGCCGCCAGACTTCATGCAATAGTTAGTTGTCGATAGCGACGCTTCAGGCCATGGACTTGGCATGGTCTTGATGTAATAAAAGCACCCCATCACCTTCTTTAGTCGACTGGTGGCGCCCCACATTGCTCCCTGGCAGCATATGAATGGGAGTTGATTGGCCTGATGCAGGCCATTCAGCATTATAGGCCTTATTTTTGGGGATGCCACTTTTTTTTGGTGAGGACAGATCACTTCAACCTCAAATATTTATTGGACCAGCGTCTCACAACCATTCCCCAGCAGCATTGGGTGGGCAAGCTCCTAGGGTTCAATTTCACCATGGAGTATAAACCGGACAACACCAAGTGGTTGATGACATGGAGGTGGTTGTTGTCCTATCCATTTTGTCCCATCAGTTTGACTTCCTCAACTGTCTTCATCAGTATCAGGCCACGAACCATGCTATGGTGGCCCTCCAAGATGAAATTCAGGCTAGAAAGTGGGCCAGGGCCATAGTCCATGTTGATAGCCTAGTCACCTTCGACACCAAGCTCTACATCGTGCCAACGTTGCTCCTCCTACATGAGTTGATGTCCTCTATCGATGATGATGACCATGAGGGCATACAACACACTCTCCACCAGCTTCACTAAGACTTCCACATGCCTAACCATTGTAGTGTGGTCTAGGATTTTATCGGCAGTTGCTCCGTGGGGCTCCTAATGCCATTTCTTGTTCCGCAAGTGGTTTGGGCAGACATTGGCCTGGATTTTATTGAAGCTCGTCCATGAGTGGGTGGAAAGTCAATGATCCTTACGGTGGTCAACCTCTTCATCAAGTATAGCCACTTCATCCTGCTTGCCCACCCATATATAGTGGATAGGCATTCTTCGGCGACATCGTGTGCCTCCACGGCATCACACAGTCCATGGTGTTGGATCGAGACTTGGTGTTTACCTCAACATTCTGGCGTGAACTAATGAGACTGTGTGGCACCAAGCTCCATATGACCACCGCCTACCACCCCCAGTTGGATGGTCAGGCTGAGGCAACAAACAAGATCATCGCCATGTACCTCTGGTGCTTAACAGGGGATCGTCTGTCAGTGGTTGCCTTGGCTACCTTGGGATGAGTACATCTACAACATGGCCTTCTAGTCCTCTCTACACGACACTCCATTGAAGGTCGTCTATGGCCTAGAACCTCCGTCAATCTGCTCCTACGAACCGGGTGAGACTCGAGTCACTGTAGTGGCTAAGAACATGGCAGACCGTGATGAGCTGCTAGAGGTCATCCCCAACTAGCTCGAGTAGGTCGAGGAGGTCTACAAGAATGACTAGGAAAAGCACCACCGTGAGGTCTAGTACGTCGTCAAGGATTGGATGTGGCTTTGTGTATGCCACCAGGCCCCGGCCTCTTAGGAGGACTTGACTATTGGTATGCTGCAAACCCTGCTTCTACGGGTCATAGCGCAGTGAGGTGATCATAAACAATATCGCTATTCAGCTCACCCTACCTCCTAGGGCGCATTTGCACAACGTCTTCCATGATGGCCTCCTCAAGAAATTCATCTAGACGCCTCCGAACATGCCCCCGCCTCTTCCAGCCATGCACTATATGGTGCTGCCATTACGGATCCTAAGTTTGCAGTGCACACGCCTCTTGCGAGGTGTCTGCCAAGTGCTCACCAATGGTAGGGTGAACTGCTGGTGTCTGCTACTTGGGAAGACACCTTCATGGAGCAGCATCCATCCTTCCAGCTCGTGGATGAATTGCTCCACAAGGGGGGAGAGATGTCATGTGTGGGAAACATTACTCCAGCCGATCACAGGATGGGAAGGCCACGGGCGCACCATAGGCATGGTCACCACGCCCAGGTGGGCCTGGTTTAAGTATGTTAGGGAAAGCATGTGTTATGCCTATGATTTAGGGGAATTGTTGTTTGTCCACAGGGCTATGTAATCTTCCTCCATGACTAGGAATTAAACAAGAAAGAAATTAGTATCTATCATATCTTCTTCTACTCTCCAACATAGGCGCAGAGAGGAAAAACCTTGCCTCTACCGATCACGACTACGGTCTCGTAGTTGGGGTCCAGCGCCACCTGTCCGCGATAGCTTCCTCATGATTTTTGGATGCATGTCTTGCTAACTTCTGCAATACGATGGTCAATTTGGAATTGCCTCAATAGAATGTGCTTTGATAAAAGCTCATCAACACTCCTCTTGAGGTGACTATAAAAGCTTGTTCGCTTCTTAAATTTTTGTAGGTCTCTTCAAGAATGGCATGAAGGAAAAGGTGGCCGAGGGCGTCAACATAATCTTGCTGTTCATCACCATTCGCATGATGGTTGCAGCCCCGAAGAGGCAGCAGCTACGCATAATCTCTGTGGAAGAACAAGTTGAGGGCAATGACGAAGATCATCAGGCTAATAAGAACAGAGGTGCTAGCTGCAGATGGAGTTGATATTCTGTGGTTATTGGGATACACACTGATTTGGTGCTGTTTGCTTGCTGTAGTGGAAGTGGTTATAGATCTTTAGCTTTATTCTGCCTGGACTGTTGGCTCTCACTTTATTCAGGTGCTTTTGGTACTGTGTCTTCTGCTACTCTAAACTCTGGCTCTGTATTGATTTCCATACTAATTGGAATGGGGTGTATCTGGGTTTGGAAAAAAAAACAGGGGGGCAAGGGAGGGTTTAACAAAAAAAAGTGTTCCAACACATTATTTCAAATAATGGAATGCTAATGAACAATGATGATGATTTAAACTATATGTCGATGGTCATGTTAGAAAAATCTTTTCCAAGGGGTCCACGGGGGTTAATAGATAGAACAAAACAAAGCAAGTTTAACACTTAAAATCAGTTGAGGCGATGATCTTACTTGACGATTTCGTGCACAAGCATCCTGATTTTATGTGACTTGTGCTTGCTCACTGCCGCAATTGCACCCCCAATTTCTGTAATCTGCAAGGCCGAAGAATCATATATCATCCACACACACTCGAACACCTAGGAACCAACTGTAGCTCGCAATATACAAATTGTCGTGCAGATATAGCGAATGCATGAACATGTGCACTCTCTATACTGTATGTATTCCAATTAAGCAGTGTTCTAAATAGCCGGCTATAATCTTTAGTGGCTAGTTCAATGTTTTAGATATAGGTGGCTATAGCCTGATTTAGTCTTTTGGGAAGACTGGGGCTAAGCTAATCCACATTTAGAGCTAAACACTTTTTGCCGCTACTATCCCATTTAGCCCGCTAATTAGGCCGGGGGAACCTAGTTGAGAAAAGATAATTGTGTATGAACTGATGTGTTTGTGCTATGTATCATGAATGAATTGATATGTTTATGAGACTACCACTTATTAGTTGGTATTTAATTTATAATATCTAGTTCATCTTTTAGGTTTGTATATGTAAAATTTTCTAATATTTAACATGTTTTTTGTTCAGAAATGGTTCAGAAATGTTCTAAATAGCCGGTGATGATCTTAGTGACTAGTTTTTCCAGGGGCTAAAAAGACTACAATGGTCCGGCTAAACCCATTTAGTGGCCGAACAAAAAACATCTTAAACATTAGGGAATTTTACACATATATAAACCTAAAAGACGAACTATAGATATTATAAATACCAACTAGCAAGTGATAGTCTCGCAAACACATCAGTTCATACATGATACATATCACAAAGACATACATGATACATATCACAAAGACACTAGTTCTCATACAAGATTATCTTTGCTCAACTAGTTCGGTAGCCATGTTTGGTTCCCCCGCCTGATTAGTGGGCTAATAAGTGGGATGCAATTTAGCAGATTTAGTGCGCTAAATCCATCTAATAGAGGCAAAAAAAAGTGTTTAACTCTAAACCTAGATTAGCTTAGCCCCAGTCTTCCCAGAAGCTGAAGCCAGCTATTTAAAACATCGATTCCAAGGCATGCAGCTTGTGAGTTTCATCCCTATACGTACCTTGATTTTATCCGCAGTGAGCTGCATCAGCTGTAGCCTCCTCAGTGAATCGAACAAGTTGTCAGCTGACTGCAACAATGACAGAAAACCATTGTAAGGTAAATACAATAAATTAATGCAGCCATGATTCAGATCGACAAGCTAGGGTTATGATTTAATGGTTTGTATTCTTCCAGTTTGCTACCTGCTCATGGTGATTCAGGAGGACGTCCTTGATCCGTAGAACCTCATTGATCTCCTGGGTTTCTGCGTCCATCTGATCAGCGAGAGACTTCAGCCACTCCATCCCTGCCGCACCGTAGTCAGCGTCGTCGGCATTGTCACCGTTGCCATTTGCGTGCTGAGCAGCGGCGATGCCCTTTTTCCTGTCGTTGTTATCCTCAGGCTCCTCCGCAGGCGCGACCGTGCAGCTCGCCACTTTGCTTCCCTTATCCGACACCTCCAGCGCTCTGCGGCTGCGCTCGCCTGCAGCTGCAGCCCTTCCCTGCGGAATCGGCGCGGTGTATATCTGCTCCACGATGCCGTCACGGCGGCGCCGGAACTCCTGCGGCGAGTCGGTGGCAGCGACCAGGATGGCTTTGCCGATCACGTTGTAGATGTCGCGACCGCGGAAGAGCTCGCGCCACGGCTCCATCCCCGACTCGTCCGCCGCACCGGCCAGCGAAGAATTCCCCGACACCATCATTCCTGGAGTACCAGCAGGATCCGTGCGCTTCATCAATGCTTCAAAATTCATGAACTGGATAGATGACGAAAGCTATGGGACAAGAGAGCGAGATACCTCTTCAGTTTGTTGCAGCGACTCACGAGTCTCACACGACCCTCGTGCCGGCGCCGTGGGCTTCTTAGAGAAAAGTAGAAAACCGAGATGCCGAAAGCTAAACGGAACAAAAAACTGAAGGATGAAGATTGATGATGATAGAGGCTGCGAGCGCGCTGGATTGGATTGTGACACCACCGCCGCTGAGTGAAAATCTTCACAACTCACGTCGACAAGCACAGGCAGCGAATAGCTACAAGCACAGGCAGCGAAAAGCACGACGACCACCTGGATCGGCGCGCGGCTGCTCACCGCTTCTGCTGCAGCAAAATATTCTCAGATGACTTGCTGTGGCGGCGCCCTTCAGGTCGAGGAGGAGGCTGGAGAATTGTAGAAAATTAATTGGGATCCAGGTAAAGGAATGCGTGCTCTGCACTGTTTGTTTTATTCTTTTTTATCTCCAGCACTTAATGCCAGTTACTAACTGCCTATTTTGGTTGTAGCCGTTGCGTACAACTCTGAGAGGTCTGAGCTGGAAATTGTACGAGGTTTAGCGCATTTGCAGATTAGCCCCTACTGTTCCTGCTATTGGTGGGTAAATCAATACCATGATGATATGTTGCTAAGTACTTCGAGATTGTTTCCCAATTCTTTTTCAGATCTCAGAAGCTAGCATCTTCTTTACTTCTTCAGACTCCAGTCAATTCCTATTTCATATTTAGTTGTCATCTCTCACGTCTCCTTTTCACATTTTAGTACTCTGCACTGTTTATTTTATTCTTTTTTATATATCTCCAGCACTTCATGCCAGACTGCCTATTTTGGTTGTAGCCGTTGCTTAGAACTCTGAGGTCTGAGCTCGAAATTGTATGAGGTTTAGCGTTTTTGCAGATTAGCGCCTACTGTTCCTGCTATTGGTTGGCAAATCAATACCATGATATGTTGCTAAGTACTTCGAGATTGTTTCCCAGTTCTTTTTCAGATCCCAGAAGCATCTTCTTTACTTCTTCAGACTTCATTCAATTCCTATTTCCTATTTAGTTGTCACCTCTCACGTCTCCTTTTCACATTTTACACCTACATATATGATGCGAAAAGAATACTTAGCCTAGCTCACCCCTCCTTAATCGAACGAAGTAGGCACCATGAAACTCCTTATTTAATTTCTTGCCAAAAAGAAAAAAAATCATAGAGAAAATAGAATTAAGTGGCGAGAGTCTCGGTTTTCTTCTTTTTTCTTGCACATATCCCTCCATTCCAAACGTTTTGGCTTTTCTAGATACGTGACTTTTGCCATGCACTTAGATATATAGTGTGTGTAAATACATATATAGTAAATTATAGTAAAAGCAATGCATTTAGAAAAGTCAAAATATCCTATAATTTACTCCCTCTATTCCTAATTTTAAGTCATTCTAAAGTTCTTGGAGAGTCAAAATATCTCAAGTTTGACCAATTTTTTTTGAAGAAACTGGAGGGGTAAAAAGCCCCTACAGGCAATTTATTAAATAATTAAGAGTACCAAAAAGAGAAAACAGGGACAGAACCAAAAAGCTAAGAAACAAAGAAGAAAAGGAAAAAGATTAAGGAAAAAAAAGAGCAATTACAACTGATTCTGGATCCATAAATCAAAAGTATGAGAAAATCTAGTTCTTGCCCTTAGGGAGAGGATCTTCATTTCCTTTGCAAACACAGCTTCAGCCATAGGAATGTTTGGCTGAACTCCCTTAAAGATGAAATCATTCCGGACTGTCCAAATTGCCCAACACATCAACATTGTGACCAGCATGAAGAAAGCAGGATGGGATTGGTCTCTGATCTGATCAACTGCTGCAGTAATGCTTTGGTCTGTCTGAATTTATAATACCAATCAGATTCCAGCAATTTTTGGCAAACTCACAGCCAAGAAACAAATGCTCAACTGTTTCTTCAGTTGATGCTTGACAAAGAACACAATTATAGGAATCTAGGTGCATATTTTTCCTTCTCAGTACATTCCTTGTGCTTAGGCGGTCCTTCAATAGTAACCAGAAAAAAGCTTATGCTTTGGCTAACAAAAACACTCCCACAACCATTTATAGACTTGAGGAATCTGCCTGTGTCCAATGAGGTGCTTGTAAGTTCTCGATGCAGGTGAGCTACCCCATTGAAGAGTCCAGCTATCTTCCATCTCAGTTAAAGGATAATGCTCTCTGAAAGATTGCAGAACTTGAAGGAAAAACTTCAAAAGATAGAGGGAGCGAAAAGAGGTTAGAGAGAGATTGTTGGGAGAGGAACTTGGAAACACTGATGGCTTTATGCTTAGCAAAAGAGAAGGGTTCAGGCTAATCAAGCCTCAAAGATTGTTGAATCCAAGTGTCTGACCAAAAGAGGCATGATTTGCCATTCTGCACCTGAGCCAAAGTGAAGGATTTGAAGCAGTCTAGCAGCTTGAGGATTTCTCTCCACCAAAAGGAGCTTTTTAATATGTTTTGGGAGCTTTCCATTTGAGTAATGCTTTTCGTAGACCAAGAAAACCCAAAGAATGTCTTTGTGATTAAAGAATTTATCCAAGTTCTTTAACAGAAGAGCTTCATTGTGCCTTTTCAAGTCAATAACTCCTAGCCCTCCTTCTTCTTTAGGGACACAAACCATCTCCCAAGATGCTTTTGGGGCTTTTTTTTGAATTTATGTCAGCCCCCCTCCAAAGACAGTGCTTTCTGAACTTGTCAATTTGTTTTAGAACTCCTTTTGGAAGAGTAAGGGCACTTAGGTGAAAAGTTGGCAGGGCTGTCAAAACAGCATTGGTAATTTCTAATTTACTAGCTTGAGAGAGGAAGATTGATGTTGAAGCAAACCTTCTTTCACACTTGGTTACTAAAGGAAGGTAATCCTCAATTCTTGGTTGTAGGCCCAAATAAGTGAAAGGCAGGGAGCCTTTAGCACAGCCACAGGTGTTAGCAAGATGGCTGAATTTGTCTTTAGAGTTGTTTATAGGCACCATGTGGGACTTGTTGTAGTTAACTTTTAAACCAGTTCATTCGGAGAAGGAGTTTAAGACCGATTTAAGGAAAAATAGCTGCATAGCATCACCTTCTATGATAATCAAGGTATCATCAGCATATTGGATCACTGGAAAATCAGTAGAGGATGAAAGAAGGATGGGCAGGTTCAACAATCCCAAACTCTTTGCTTTGTTGAGAATGGACTGGATCAAATCAGCAGCAAGGACAAAAAGAAGAGGGGAGAGAGGATCACCTTGTCTGACCCCCTTTTGCAGTGGATAGTCTTCCTAGGAACTCCATTAAGTAACGCCTTTGAAGTACTAGAAGAAAGAATGTTTTTGATCCAAGAGATCCAAGTATGACCAAAACCTTTGGCTTCCAAAAGATTAAGGATGGTATTGTGCTCAATTTTATCAAAAGCCTTTTTAAAGTCTAGCTTCAGTGTATGATGATTTCTTTCTTAGAATGGTGGCAGAGGTGTAGATACTTAAAGGCCTAGGCAAGGTAGTCCTAGATAGTTCTTCTTTTGATAAATCCATACTAGTTTTTGTGGACCAGAGGTATGATTACATCCTGAAGCCTATTAGCAAGAAGTTTAGTGACCAGTTTCATGGAGCTATTAAGGAGGGAAATAGGTCTGAAGTCAGACAAACAAGTGGGGCTCTTAATTTTAGGAACCAAAGTGATGAAAGAGGAGTTGACACATTTTAGGCAGACATTGTGTAACAACCAAAAATTTGCTTCTTTGGAAATAGAGTAAAAATGATTTAATTATAATTTTTGTGCTCATAAGAACATAGGAAAATAATATTTTCCATTAAAGTAAAATTTATCAAAAGGCTAGAAACAAGTTGATGCATTCATGATGCTGCATATTTAATTTTGTTCTATCTGGTTTTGACCTGAACTCAAACTATTTCAAAACTTCTTTTGAAAATGTGTTTGAAAATTCAGTTAGCAGAAAAGAAAAAGAAAAAGGTTCTTCCCTCCCTCTCTGGCTCATTTTGGCCTGCTGGCCCCCTCTCTCCCTTTCGGCCGAAAGGCCCAGATCGGCCTGTTCTCACCTGCAGCCTGCACCAGCACCACTCCAGCCTAGCAGCTACGCTATAGCCTAGCTCCGTGCGCACCACTTCGGCCCAGCGCCGTGCCGCGGCCCGCATTGGCTGGCCGGCCTAGCAACCAAGAGGCTTGGGCGCCCGCTCCTTTTCTCCCTTTGTGCGGTTGACTGCCGGGTCCTCGCTTCCTGTCTCACTGACGCTCCGGGCCTGCATGTCGATGTTGTCCCCTACCTTGAGCCATCCTCAAGTCGGACTTTGTTCCGAAAAAATCCCACACCCGAGCTTGATTTCCTACGATTTGGAGTGTTCCGCACGCTTTCGTCTCTATAAAAATTGAGCCCCATGCATGCGCCGCCCTTTCCGAACCCTAGTGCAAGCCACAACCGCCCCAACCCGAGCTCGCACGCATCACCGAAACCCTAAGAGCCACCGCCGAGCTTCGGTTCATCACTCCGCTGCTTCATCGTCGCTTTTCAGCCTTTGCCGAGCCTCTCCATGCCGTAAGGAAGCCATCAAGGCTTTTCTTTTGTTTTTTCACTTCCATTCGCTCACATTCGTCGCTGGACTTTGTAGAACGCCGCCGTCCGCCCCATCGAGCCGTCTGCCGTACCTGTTTTGTCTCTGTTCGCAAAACAGCCTTAGGTGAGCTCACTGTTGCCCACGCTACCTCCCCGTCCTCTCGGTTCGCTCTGCCGTGGCCCATAGGCCTTGATTCATGTCCGATGAGATTTTTCGCCGCCGGTGATGGCAACTGTCGTGCCAGTCCTGTTCCGGCCGGCTGGCATCTCTCCCTCCCTCCTAATTTGGACCGCCCAACACTTGATCAATGGCCCAAATTGCTCAATATCCCTTCGAGGCTGTTTTGTTAAAGAGACCCTCGCCTCCTGGAATTTAACCTGCCATCCTTCATCTGATCTGAATTTCAAATTCTATTTATTTTAATTCGAATTTAGTTCACATTATTTACAAAACGCCATCCGGAGCTTAAAATCATCATGTCCTCCCATTTAAATCTGATTTTGGTGTTTTTTGCGTCTATGTGTGTTCGTAGCGACATGTAGGACAGTTTTACCACTACAAGAATCCTGTTAATCCATGATGAAACTTTTTTATCACGGATCACCAAAAAAACGTCACCAAGCAACATCTCTGATGATTTCAGATATCATCATGGATTCAAAAATAATCATGGATTAACAGAATCGGTGACAATCTTAAATAGTCACTGTAGAGACCGAGGCTTAGTTAGCCCAGCCCAAATCCATTTCCTGTGATGAAAAATAAACATCACGGATGAATTGTCACGTCATCATAGATGCTTACATGGATGATGACGTGGACACTACCTCAGCCCATATATTAACAGGCCAAAATCTAAGATGGGCCAATTTTTGGCACAATTTTAGCCATTTTCGCAGCCCTTTTCTCAGCCATTTTTGCAGCCCATTTCAGCAACTTTGCAGCCCAAATTTGTCACCAATTTTTAATGCACTTTTCAGCCCACTACTACATCGCATACATCCCATATACACTACCCAATTTCGCACATATAGCCCATATACACAGCCCACATACACTGCCCATACAAGTAATAACTGCAGCAACACATCAAATAAAAAAATATTATGTTTGCATCCAACATCATATCACATGAATTTTCATCCAACATCAGATACAACATTTAGCAGTACCAGACATCCATCAACATACACAGCAGTACCAGATATACATCAAAATAAATGCAGCAACCGCAAAGTTGTAGAGGTTCATCATCAATAGTTCTTCAAAAGCTGAAATCTGCCACCAGCCAATGCCTACAGCATCACAAAGCCAAAAAAAATAATTAGACGCAGGAGAGAGAGCTGGAAACCAGATGATCAAGATAACAATGTCAACTATATTCAATACAACACTTTGAACATAACTCTGAATTCAGGTGCCAAACTTTGATTGTATCTCCTAAATCAGTTGCTTCTAAATTAAAATATTGGCGATGACTTGTTAATTGAGAATGTCAACTGGCAGTTTATCGACCTAGTTCTGACTCAGGACTCAATCAAGGAAAGAAAACTAATTGGAGTTCATGCTGCAACAGCAGGCCATAAGCTGCAAATTATTTTTTTGGAGCAGAGGAATCTGGCATATTAAAAACTAGACCTTGCAGTTTAAGAAGACCAGCTAAGTTCAGTTCAGTTTGCTGTAAAATCAATGAAGAAACTAGAGATGAAAATTTATAAGCTAATTTATATGGGTGAAAACTAACTAAACTCTATATGGGTGAAAATTAACATGCTAATTTATGTGCAATAAGATACCACAGTTGGTAATGTTCTTCAATAGAGGCCACAATAACTTATGGCCAATAGTGGACAACAACTACAGGTCCTATGTAATAAGAAGTACAGGTTCAGTGAAATGGATAGAGAGGTTCTAACTTCAGACTTCTAGGAAATTTTCGTTGCAATGCACACAGCAGGTAAAAAATAATCTATTCAACTATTACTAACTGAAATAATTCATCAATGTTGTTTGAAGTTGCCATTTTTAAAATTTTAAATTTTCAGTTGATAAAACAAAGTCACATGAAAGTTTAACAAAAATAATAGTTGTAAGAACACAATAAATTGATAGAGCATGATTTTAGAAAATTTTAGAAAAAAGAATCATCTCATTTGGAGTTAACATGAGGGAGAAAGACTTGTTATAAATTTTAACTACAGATTAAAAAGAGAAAAGCTTGTGTTCATGTTCTTGATTTTCCAGTATTTAAGCAATTTATTTTCCTACTGAAAACTCATATGAAAAGGTCATGTCCAAATGACATGTAGGGTCTGAGCATCAGTATACATGGTGTATTAATGTTTTTATTTTTTTTAAGATTAAGTTTATGATGTCATCATGACTTTCTTTCTAGGTGATTGAACTCTGCCCCCTTGGTACGTGAGGAACATGTACGTGTATATCTATACCTAATATTTAAAAGAAAAAATTTCTGCAGCTTTTTTTTTTGTTTCCACCACCCTTTTCTATCTGTCACCGGTGCACAGGTCGTATCTGGCTTCCACCATGATTTTTTGACCCGTAAGATGTAATGTAACCGTTTGTGACTCTCGTTGTCCAACAACGCAACGCTTACGTCTCCAAGACAGACTCAACGACAGCCTCCAATCCATCAGATTCTGCCTATATAGAGGCCATGGTGACAGGACCACCAAAGAGGAAGACGGGAAGGAGACGGCGTCTACTTAGATGCCCCGTTCGCGCAGCAGGACCGAAGGAGACAACTGCGGTTGAGAAATTTTGAAATCTAACCCGTTATTCGCGCGTCTCTCGTAATATAACCCTCAATTCGCATGCCTTTGGAAATATGACCCTCCGTCCGTGAATTGTTTTGAAATTTAGGCTTTTCTATGATTTCTCCATTTCAGTAATTCCAGGAGGCTCTTTTTACTGTTTAGAGCATGGAAAAAGATGTTACTGCCCCTCTCTCATTTCAAATAGCCTGAACGCATGCCTAGCCACTCAGATGCATCCCAGGTGGTCTAATCTCCTTCCCGGCCTATCCATTTTCCTTCCCAGCACCGTCCCATGCTCCTAAAGACTAGTATTTTGCACAAATCAAATATATATGTTCAAAATAAATGTAAACAATATGTTTTACACGATAAAAAGCAACCATACAACTTCACCATAAATAATAAAATGAACAGCACAATTTCAACATAGATTTAATATTAGTACACGTTCACATACAATTTAATAAATAGGTTCACATCAACAACTCAGTCATCTAGTCAATCTGATACGACTGCAAGTTCACATAGTTCACATAAAAATAGCCATACAAAAGAGTCATCCAGCCAATTTAGGACCACAAGTTCACATGCACAAAAGATAGCTGGGAATCTCAAAGGAACATTATTCAAGCATCCATGTTCTTCCCCTTTCTTGGAGTGAGTTTTTTCTTGAGACCTAGCCTCTTGCTTGGAGTGGTCATTGTATTACTTGGTCCTTCTCCAGTTTGACTACATATCATATGTAAATGGAATGATTCAGTACATGAGCTAAGATGCACACACATGTCACACACGGTGAATGATTTTTACCTTATTGTAACTGCTCTGGGGCTTATAGTGATTTGATTTGTCCCTCTAAATTCCTCCCATTGTTAGTTGCAATTGGCTAAAAAATGAGAAAGGTTAATTGCTAGGTTAAAAGAGAATAATGTTGATTTTAGTTTTCAGGAATCACCTTTGCCTCTTTGTAACAGGTCCATGACTAGTGTTGATTTTATTTGTGCCTTCTGTCACTATAACCTTCTGCCTTTTGGATGGACTAGGAGTTGCATCACCTTTGCTACAACCAGCAGGCCTCCCTGCCTTCTCTTTCTTGGCTCGACTTTTCCTGGACATGAAAAATTGAGATGAGTACAAAATATTCAGCAAGTATGCATTATTTCAAAAAGGCATACACATTTACCTCTTCTTTGCTCCATTGAGAGGGCACTTTGGAGAGTTAGTCCTATGGCCAAGACCCAAGCATTTTTGACACTTAACTTGCCACATGCTTTGCCCCTAGGCTTGCTTCCCTTGTTCTCAAGGCAGCTAGGTGTCACACCCCAAAATTTTCAATTTTGGGTTGTGCTTGGAAAACACTAAATAAAATAAATGATTTCAATATTTGAATAAATTTATTAGATAAGTTAAGTTGTTGCTAATTTAAATATAGAAAATTGTGGTTTTAAACTTTTTCATATTAATTTGATAATGTGGTGTTTGTGTGATGCTTGTCTTTGGTGTTGGTGAGTGCTTTTATTTTTAAATTACCATAGGACGACGTTTGCTTCTCATCGGAAAACTTTTTGATATTTTCTGGATTTAAAATTTCAATTTCCGTGAGCTTAATCTTTTTCCTTGATCTCTTCATCAATCTTTTCATGAGCTCCAAATACTTTATTTGGGTTCATCTCATTCTAAAATATCTCTGAGAATTTTCCCTAAATTTTCGGAGCCTTCGAGGTATTTTTCGTGGCTTAAAATTCAATTCTGGACTTTTCTAGAATTATTTTATCCATGAAATTAATTAATTCCGAAAATAATAAAATATCTCAGATTTCCTCATGCCCAAAGGCCCATGTCTTTATTTACTAATGGGCTTTAATAATTAATTAGGCCTATTAGTAAAGGTGGATGGTGCAACGTCAATTAGCACCATATCGCTAGTTGACATGGAGATGAAGAGTTTTTCTCCCTATATATACGTACCTATCCCTTGGGTAAAAGCACACCAAAACTACCGTAGAGGAGCCCCTAGTTTGGGAAATCTCTCGTGTAGTAAATTATATTTTTCTCCTCCTTCTTGTGTCGCTGCCGCCGCTGTTCGGTCATTGCACCGTCGTCTCCCCGTCGACTGCAACTTGTTGCCGAGAACGTCGTCGTCTGATCAACCGAGCTGCACGTTGTCCCTGTCTCATCTCCGATCGCAAAAAATCCTCTTGGTGAGTTCACGGTCGCCCTCTCTATTTTCCTCGGTTTTTCCCGTGTCGAACCGAGGCCCTAGGCCTTTTCTCCGGTTGCCCGGCGAGGTGCTCGCCGTTGTACATGGCGCCACTGGCCGTGCACCGTGCGTGCTCTTGGCCCCTGTTCCAATTAGTTTGATGATGTCATCACCATGTCACCCATACATTATGGCCGTTTTTCCTTTAGAAAAATAAATCCCGAAATACAATAGAAATACGTATACATATAATCTTGTTTAGGTCATATCATTTATGTTTTACGTCCGATTCGAGTCGTTCAAGTCGCGTTAGATTCATGTCGTTGCGCTCTACACGGTAGTGCTAATGTTTGTCATGTCTTATAGTTATGAATTTATTGATTAAAATACTAATATGATTACTAATAATTTAATAGCTTTTAATTAGAAAACGAATTAGGGTTGCGATGCTGTGCGTGTCGAGTCGTGATTGTGCCGATGTAAACTACGCATGAGTAATGATGTTTATCATGTCACTTGATTATGAATTTATTAATTTAAATAGTAATTAGATTAATATATTTATTTAATAACTTTCCAATTAAAAGAAATTCCGGTTTAAATCCGTTCTTGTTGTTTTGCAATAGTGTCGATCGAGGTTATGTTTTAGCAACAACGTTTGACATGTCTTAGATCCTTAAAATTTATAAGTTAGATCTTAATTTGATTTATGCTTGTGCAATTGAGTTTCTAATTAAACGCAACACAGGCAGTTTGTTCTAAATTAATGTTAATCTAATTAATATTAAACTAAATGTTTCTTTTGAATTATAAGATGTTTAGTTCAACCTTGAAACATAAGTGCTTTCGTTCAGTTGCCACATGTTTTCTATATATATAGTTCAATATTAAATTGATTAATATGATTAATGTATAATATATTTCAAATTAAAATTTGCTTAGTCTCAGTATGTTGCATATATGATAGACTTGCGTAGATAATTTCACATTACAGTACGTATCTGCTCTTCATAGTTATACGGCTTTAATCCTCGAGCATTTATTCGTTTGGAATCTGTTTTGCTTCAATTAAGTTGCGTTAGATTCGCATCGACGTTCTCTGTGCAGTAGCACTAATGTTTTTCATGTCATATGCTTTTCCATATATAGCTGAATATTATATTAATTAATATGCTTGTTATTAGTTTTATAATTAAAAATAATATATAATCTTGTCACGTTAGTCCTTTGTAACTAAGCATGAACTTAGCTAATGGCAACTTAAAATATGTTTAAATTATAATTTACTTAGCCCAACCACATATCTCATATAATTGGAATAATTGTTTTCACATGTTCTTTTATCTCTGCAAAGTCGGTAATACTTATAAATAAAATATGACCAGGGTTAAACCTAGTTTTGTAATTCAATTGATTAATCTAATTTTAGAATATTTCTTCAGAATGTTTATCACCTTATTTCAATAACTAAAATGTATTAAGTTTATAGTCGGTCTTCTAAGTTATGTTGTAATCGTCTCGATAGTCGCGTGTTCTCTTTAATGGTAGCTCCGTTATCCGTCGTTCTTGCGTTTTCGTGACTGTAGCAACGTACCGTGTCCTTTAATGCGTTCTCTTTTAAAGCGTTTCTTTTGTTTGATGTATGTTCTTAGTTGTGTTTGTTGTTTGTTTACTGTGCTTGGTTGCTACGAGTAGAAGAAAGACTATCTGTGAGCACCGAAGATCCGAAGATGAATACCAGAAGCTGAGTGCCAGAAGTTGCAAATGAAAGATTAAGTTGATGTTTTTTTAGAGCAAGTTGCTTTGGGCATAAAGCAAGTTCTAAGGCAAGTATAGCATGGGATTATCCTTGTTGTCCTATTCACAATAAGCAAATAATATCATTATGCATATATTCCTTGTTAAGGATGACTTAGTGTTGATCTTATTCCTTGATACCTATTATATTGCATGGATTAGTATTGCTAGTGCTTAACATGAACCATGATCATGTAATTTGACTAATGGAATATGCAATAAACAATAAAAGATGATTTTTATTACTGTTAAAGGGTACTAGAGCATGGGGTTACTTTGGTGCTCTCGTTACTCTCCATAAGGACTTATCTGTAAGCGAAAATCCGGGACTTACAGTACAACTGTGAGGGCTATAATGGCTCTGGCTTTAGTCATATAGAAGGACCTTTTCTAGCTTGTTAGAGGTTACCCTTGTGGCGCAAATGGGGTAGAGCAGACTGTGGATCCCTGCGTGGTGTATCACACAGATTGACTTTGAAAACCTAGCGGCCCTAACTTGTTAGACGAACCTTTGAAAGACTTCATAGTGAACCCTGCCGATCTTCCTTGGTAGTGGGTCAAGAGGCTGATCACCTCGGGCGAAAGGGTGACTCGCAGTGAAAGTGTACAACCTCTGCAGAGTGTAAAACTGTTATAACAGCCGTGCTCACGGTCACGAGTGGCCTTGGACCCTTACAGAATTGATGATCACTAATGACTATAAATGTGTTTTTGCTATTCATTATTCATCTTTACATTGATCATATGTTTATTGCGGGAATTAATGCGAGCCTGATGCTACCCATATGATAAAACTGTGATAATTAAAAGCTAAATGCAGTAAACCAGTGTCTATCCTTTTTGAGCCTCATGAACCCCATGTTATATTTGTTGAGTTCGACATGGACTCACTCTTGCTATTTCCACCACACTCCAGTGTGTTGTAAGGTGCTGCTTAGAAGAAGGATGGAAGTGTAGTAGAGTTTTCAAAAGTCTTTTCAGAAGTGTTTGGCATACGGAGCCCCCAGTCAGCCGTCCCTGAGAAGAATGGAGCCCGAACAGAAGCTTAGCCACCATTCCATGATACTCTGATAGTTGTAAGTGTTAATATAGTATGTTTCCCGTTTTATATAAACATTGTTTTGATACTTTTTCATTCTGACATATGTGTGGACTTCCTGAGCACACATATGATTAGCCTAGTTTTGTTCTTTAGAAAACCATGTGTGACAGAGTGGTATCAGAGCGGTGTTGACTGTAGGACGTATGCCAAATAGCTCTGGACGTATTCTAAAATTTATTTTACTATAAAACTATTTTCTCATCCCTTGACTCATTGATTTTGACTATTTCCTATTTCTTGTCTTGTTGTATCCCCTCCTTGATAGCTTCCTTTGAGCTATTATTTCTTACTCCCTTGGTTTTTGATTTGTGTTGTTATTACCAAAAGTTTTCTGATCTCCTCTTTTTCAAAAGATTCAATGGTCTTTCGTCATCCATACTCTTCCCTTAGGATGACCACCATTATTGAAGAAGCACGTGTAGTACCGATGATGTGATTGGTGCTTTATTTTGCCTGATGTGTGCTTGTCTTGTTTGATGTGATGTCTGTGTGTTGTTTTTGTTCTTGTGTTCCAAAGGAGGCCCGAAATCATCTTGAGAATTAGCTCAATCTTTGTTAAAGTGGGGTAGTATCCTCTCTTGATCTACTTAACCTTCGATCAATCCTAATTCTTATTGTCTTTTCCATATATCATCCTTGCTTACTCTTGGTTTCTATGCTTTCTTCTTTATCTTAACCCAAGGGAGGATCAACACATGAAGGACTCATCATTAGCAGCAAGCCTCAAAGAAAGTGTTGCCTTCAATGACATCGCCAGGTAGAACAAGATCTTTGTTAAGTGGGGTAGCGTCCGCCACCATCACCAATCTCAAGTCATGAGACAGGAAGACCCAAAGACCAATCGCTATCATAATATCATCTTTTACTAGTCCTTGCCTCTTAACTAGTCTCACCTTCTTGCCATCAATCTTTACTTTTTCTTATCAACATTTTACAACTTTTGACCCTTGTCCTTACATCTTATAAATCCTGATTCAAGGACCTACAAAGACTTAAGATCAATTTATCCTTCTCACTAGTCTCCCTGAATGGTAAAACAGAAAACTAGTCTTTACCTTTCTTCAACCAATGCTAGTCTGTTACTTTTTCATGATGTCTCATAAATTTTGAATCGAGGAGTTGTGAGTACCATAAGATCTATCTTTATCTTTTGCTAATCTCCACCCTTGTTTTTACACCTTATAAAGTGAAGAATCGGTGATCAACCTTGATCTATCTTTTCAACCTCCTTTGATCTTCCTTTTTGCCTATGTTGACATTCAATCCTTTGACCCTCGGTCATTAGCTCGAATCAATCTTAACGATCAATCCAATGTTCTCTTGTCAACCTTTGATAATCCTCGACACTTATATCTGAACTTGTTAAAAAGTCTCAAAATAATCTTATTGGTCTGCTTTATCTTTCCCTAGTCTCTCCAAATCTCGGGACGAGATTCCTCGTTAAGTGGGGTAGAATTGTCACACCCCAAAATTTTCAATTTTGGGTTGTGCTTGGAAAACACTAAATAAAATAAATGATTTCAATATTTGAATAAATTTATTAGATAAGTTAAGTTGTTGCTAATTTAAATATAGAAAATTATGGTTTTAAACTTTTTCATATTAATTTGATAATGTGGTGTTTGTGTGATGCTTGTCTTTGGTGTTGGTGAGTGCTTTTATTTTTAAATTACCATAGGACGACGTTTGCTTCTCATCGGAAAACTTTTTGGTATTTTCTGGATTTAAAATTTCAATTTCCGTGAGCTTAATCTTTTTCCTTGATCTCTTCATCAATCTTTTCATGAGCTCCAAATACTTTATTTGGGTTCATCTCATTCTAAAATATCTCTGAGAATTTTTTCTAAATTTTCGGAGCCTTCGAGGTATTTTTCGTGGCTTAAAATTCAATTCTGGACTTTTCTAGAATTATTTTATCCATGAAATTAATTAATTCCGAAAATAATAAAATATCTCAGATTTCCTCATGCCCAAAGGCCCATGTCTTTATTTACTAATGGGCTTTAATAATTAATTAGGCCTATTAGTAAAGGTGGATGGTGCAACGTCAATTAGCACCATATCGCTAGTTGACATGGAGATGGAAAGTTTTTCTCCCTATATATACGTACCTATCCCTTGGGTAAAAGCACACCAAAACTACCATAGAGGAGCCCCTAGTTTGGGAAATCTCTCGTGTAGTAAATTATATTTTTCTCCTCCTTCTTGTGTCGCTGCCGCCGCTGTTCGGTCATTGCACCGTCGTCTCCCCGTCGACTGCAACTTGTTGCCGAGAACGTCGTCGTCTGATCAACCGAGCTGCACGTTGTCCCTGTCTCATCTCCGATCGCAAAAAATCCTCTTGGTGAGTTCACGGTCGCCCTCTCTATTTTCCTCGGTTTTTCCCGTGTCGAACCGAGGCCCTAGGCCTTTTCTCCGGTTGCCCGGCGAGGTGCTCGCCGTTGTACATGGCGCCACTGGCCGTGCACCGTGCGTGCTCTTGGCCCCTGTTCCAATTAGCTTGATGACGTCATCACCATGTCACCCATACATTATGG
The DNA here is from genome assembly GCA_038087645.1 of Saccharum hybrid cultivar R570. Lineage (NCBI taxonomy): Eukaryota > Viridiplantae > Streptophyta > Magnoliopsida > Poales > Poaceae > Saccharum > Saccharum hybrid cultivar. The sequence continues at coordinate 9,139,122 of JAQSUU010000119.1, read as the reverse complement.
CCGTTTTTCCTTTAGAAAAATAAATCCCGAAATACAATAGAAATACGTATACATATAATCTTGTTTAGGTCATATCATTTATGTTTTACGTCCGATTCGAGTCGTTCAAGTCGCGTTAGATTCATGTCGTCGCGCTCTACACGGTAGTGCTAATGTTTGTCATGTCTTATAGTTATGAATTTATTGATTGAAATACTAATATGATTACTAATAATTTAATAGCTTTTAATTAGAAAACGAATTAGGGTTGCGATGCTGTGCGTGTCGAGTCGTGATTGTGCTGATGTAAACTACGCATGAGTAATGATGTTTATCATGTCACTTGATTATGAATTTATTAATTTAAATAGTAATTAGATTAATATATTTATTTAATAACTTTCCAATTAAAAGAAATTCCGGTTTAAATCCGTTCTTGTTGTTTTGCAATAGTGTCGATCGAGGTTATGTTTTAGCAACAACGTTTGACATGTCTTAGATCCTTAAAATTTATAAGTTAGATCTTAATTTGATTTATGCTTGTGCAATTGAGTTTCTAATTAAACGCAACACAGGCAGTTTGTTCTAAATTAATGTTAATCTAATTAATATTAAACTAAATGTTTCTTTTGAATTATAAGATGTTTAATTCAACCTTGAAACATAAGTGCTTTCGTTCAGTTGCCACATGTTTTCTATATATATAGTTCAATATTAAATTGATTAATATGATTAATGTATAATATATTTCAAATTAAAATTTGCTTAGTCTCAGTATGTTGCATATATGATAGACTTGCGTAGATAATTTCACATTACAGTACGTATCTGCTCTTCATAGTTATACAGCTTTAATCCTCGAGCATTTATTCGTTTGGAATCTGTTTTGCTTCAATTAAGTTGCGTTAGATTCGCATCGACGTTCTCTGTGCAGTAGCACTAATGTTTTTCATGTCATATGCTTTTCCATATATAGCTGAATATTATATTAATTAATATGCTTGTTATTAGTTTTATAATTAAAAATAATATATAATCTTGTCACGTTAGTCCTTTGTAACTAAGCATGAACTTAGCTAATGGCAACTTAAAATATGTTTAAATTATAATTTACTTAGCCCAACCACATATCTCATATAATTGGAATAATTGTTCTCACATGTTCTTTTATCCCTACAAAGTCGGTAATACTTATAAATAAAATATGACCAGGGTTAAACCTAGTTTTGTAATTCAATTGATTAATCTAATTTTAGAATATTTCTTCAGAATGTTTATCACCTTATTTCAATAACTAAAATGTATTAAGTTTATAGTCGGTCTTCTAAGTTATGTTGTAATCGTCTCGATAGTCGCGTGTTCTCTTTAATGGTAGCTCCGTTATCCGTCGTTCTTGCGTTTTCGTGACTGTAGCAACGTACCGTGTCCTTTAATGCGTTCTCTTTTAAAGCGTTTCTTTTGCTTGATGTATGTTCTGTCACACCCATTTTTAAGGATAAAAATAGGATGTATAAAAGACTCATGTGCACCCCAGGAAACAGTCGCACACATAAGTTGACAAATTACAAAGTATCATCACAGTGCTTATTACATAACGAATAAGTAATTAAGACATAGTCTTGAACGATAGATAATAATAACTAATAATAATTCTTCAGCGGAAACTCCACACAGGGACACGGTTGACTGGTTGACATCAAGACTAGTACTCATTCCGATAATCTTCCTCATTATCTTCATCTGTTATGGTGGAAATAGCAAGAGTGAGTTCATGTCGAACTCCACAAATATAACACAGGGTTCATGAGGCTCAAAAAGCTAGACACTGTTTAACTGCATTTAGCTTTTAATCATATATTAGCAATTGAGTAGCATCAAGATAAACCACTTCCCATTAAAGAACCAATGATCAATTGTAATAAGGATAATGAATAGCATTAACATGAGCAAATAATAATCAACAATAATTTAGCATGATATAACAGTTATGATCAACTATTCCATAAGAATCCCCAAGGCCGCTCGTATCCGTGAGCACGGCTAGTATACCAGTTTTTAACTCTGCGCAGAGGTGTACACTTTCACTGTAAGTCATGATTTCCAAATGAGTGGGGAGATCAAGCCCAAACACCCGAGAACCATATAAAGCCACTCAAAAGTTCGTCTAACAAGTTAGGGCCATTAGATTTCACTCGGCAGGCAGATGTAGAACCCCCCTTCCCTGTGGCACAACAACCGCAGCCTATACACACTAGGCCAGGGGCTCGCACTACACCCAAAGTGTCAAGCCATTCTTACGCCATTTAAGGTAACCACTAACAAGCTAGAAAAGGTCTCTTGAACAACTAAAGCCAGAGCCATATAGCCCTCACAGCTGTACTGTATATCCCGGTTATCACTTACAGATAAGTCCTTAAGGAGAGAAACCAGAGCATCAAAATAATACACAAGCTCTAGCCCCCTTTTAACAACAATGAAATCATCTTAATAGTTGATTGCTTAATCCATTAATCAAATTACAAGATCATTGTTCTTAGTTTAAGCACTAGCAATAGCTACCCATATGCATACCCAAGGTTGACAAGGAATCAAGACATCAAGCACTAAGTTATAATCTCTAAGGTTGTCAAGGTAAGCACATGCATATGTATGATCATTTTGATGAATAGGTAGCAAGGATAGTCCTATGTTATACTTGCCTTGATCAAAGCTCTCCAAATGATACTGCTGACTTGGCTCAAAGTAATACTCCGAATCGTCCAAGTACTGCTCACCTTCTATACTCGATCATCAATCAACAACATACATGCATCCAATCAAACATACACGAAGCAAACAAATAGATATAATTAGAACAGTACACCAACAGTAACAAAACAGTAATAAAAGCTTATAAAACTCTTCTACACGTTTCTACGATCACACAGACGCAAAGATCACCAAATTCGGAGTTAAAACGTAAAAGTTATGAATTTTCTAAGATTTCCTATAGATAAATAAATACTTAATTATAAACTCGAAAAATAAATTATCAAAACTAACTGTAAAACTATACTAACATGTAGAGTTCGCAAATACGAACCTAACGCAATTTGAACGGATCAAATCGGAGTTAAAACGAAGTTTTTATGACCAAAACAATTCTAATGGCGAATCTGTAAATACCTGAAAACGTATTTTTGATTTAACCGGAAGAGAATACGCTTTTAAAATGTGAAAACGCATTTTTGAATAAACCGGAAGAAAATACGCGTTCAAAACATGAATACGTATTTCCTGGAATGCGCCAAGGACCGCGGGTTTTATTTCCTAAAAACGCAGGGACTCTTTACGAAGTTTACCACCGAAAAGGTATCTTCTAATCTCGACCCTAGATCTAAGATCGGATGGCTAAGATTCACCAGCAACGCTACAGTAAGAAAACCGACCCTTCTTCCTCGGTTCCGGCCGACCAACGCCATGGCCGACGCCAAGGCTCACCGGAAAACTTCGGCCCCGCCTTCTCCGACCACCATTCAATCCGCCACCAACTCCAATCGAAAGAGAAATCAAACCCGAACTGTTTTAAGCGGTTTTGGAGAACTACGACGGCCCGAGGAAGGAACGCGGCAAGGGGAGGGCGGCGGCGCCATTGCCGGTGCTTCCAAGCTCACCAAAAAACCTCGATTCGAAGCACTACAAACCTAAAGAAGAGCATGGGGAGGGAGAGGAGAAGACGACGAGCTCACCAGCGCGACGAATTAGACCTCCAAACCACCCGAAAGCACCCCGCCCCGACGTCCGCCGTATCCAACCGACCCCAACCCTAGAACGCGACGATTTGCGGTGGAACTCACGATTTTAGGTGAAAAACGGAAACTAGAGGACCTATGCGACCTATTTATAGCATCAATCACCGATTTCGGTTACCAAATCCTGGAAACAAGATTCGGTTGCGGTTCGGTTGAAGAGGCGTTCGTATCCGGCTCGGTTACGAGAGCTTGAAGACGACTGACAGTCGGGTCCCACTTGTCAGCGGAAGAAAAGAGAAGGCGGCTGCTGGATCAGCTGGCTGGGCCGCGCGGCTGCTGGGCTTGACTGGCTCGGCCCACGCGGTACGTGCGCAGAGGAACAGAAGGCGGCAGCGGCCCACTCGGAGCGGGCCAGGCTCCAGCGCGGGAGAGCAGGCCGGCCGAGCAGCAGGTAAGCTCTTTCTCTTCTTTTTTTTTATTTACTTGCTTTCAAAAATATCTCAAATAAATTCTAATCCAAAATAAAATAAATCAAATCCACACCACACAATAAAAATAAATGCAGCAGCATGAATGCAACATCAAACTTATTTTATTATTATTTTATATTGACCATTATTTATTATCTAACTTATTCCAATTTTGTTATCTCTAAAATTTGGGTGTTACAAATTCTACCCCCCTTAAAAGAATCTCGTCCTCGAGATTGAACTGCTTACTCAAATAACTACGGATATGATTTCCTCAATTCATCCTCTCTTTCCCAAGTTGCCTCGGCCTCTGAATATCGATTCCACTGCACTTTACACATCTTAATAACCCGACTTCGAGTAACTCTCTCAGCAGTTTCTAAAATCTTGATCGGAAACTCTTCATATGTAAGATCTTCCTTAACAGTCAACTCTTCTAAAGGTATCTGCTCCTTAGGCACACGCAAACACTTCTTAAGTTGTGAAACATGGAACACATCATGTACTCCAGATAAATTCTCAGGCAACTCTAATTGATAAGCAACTTCCCCACATCTAGTAATAACTTTAAATGGTCCAACATACCTTGGTGCTAGTTTACCTTTCATGTTAAACCTCTTCACACTTTTCATAGGTGACACCTTCAAATAGACATAATCACCTACCTCAAAAACTAAATCTCTTCTTCTATTGTCAGCATAACTCTTCTGACGAGACTGTGCTACTCTCAAATTCTCTCAAATCACTCGCACTTGATCTTCTGCGTTTCTAAGAACATCTGTACCAAACACCTGAGATTCACCTGTATGATCCCAGAACAATGGAGTTCTACACTTTCGTCCATACAAAGCTTCAAACGGTGCCATCTTGAGACTCTGTTGATAACTATTATTGTAAGAAAATTCTGCATAAGGCAAACTCTTATCCCAACTAGTTCCATATTGCAATGCACAGGCTCTCAACATATCCTCTAATACCTGGTTGGTCCTTTCAGTCTGTCCATCTGTCTGTGGATGATATGCTGTACTAAAATTCAATTTTGTTCCCAGTGATTCATGCACAGCTTTCCAAAAATGCGATGTAAACTGCGATCCTCGATCAGATACAATCTTCTTTGGTACTCCATGCAAACAGACTATTCTCTCCATATACAACTCTGCCAATTTTGGTCCATGGTAAGTAGTCTTTACTGGTATAAAATGAGCAACTTTAGTTAACCGATCTACTATCACCCAAATAGAATCATAACCTCTCTGAGTACGCGGTAACCCTACTATAAAATCCATACCAACTTCCTCCCACTTCCATTCAGGAATCTTCATTGGTTGTAACAATCCAGCAGGTCTCTGATGCTCTGCTTTCACCCTCTGACAAGTGTCACACAATGCCACATACTCAGCCACATCTCGCTTTAATCCAACCCACCAATATTTCTGTTTCAGATCCAAATACATCTTAGTACTACCAGGATGAATAGAATAAGCTGACTCATGAGCTTCGCGAAGAATTGCTTGTCTAACAGTTTGATCCTCAGGTACACACAGCCTCTTTCCGAACCACAAAATTCCATTATCATCCATTCGAAAGCCTGGTGACTTACCAATCACTATATCTTCCGCTATCTTCTTTAGTTTCTCATCCTTCAACTGGCCCTTGTAAATTTCTTGCTCTAAGGTAGGCTCTATCACTAATTCCATTGTATTAGTAACAATTCCCAAATTCAAATATTCAAATTCAGCACATAACTCACTAGTCATAGACAATGTTCTTATCTCATTGGCATAACTCTTCCTACTAAGAGCATCAGCTACTACATTAGCCTTACCAGGATGATAGTGTATCTCAATATCATAATCCTTAATCAACTCCAACCATCTGCGTTGCCTCAAATTCAGATCTGACTGGGTGAAAATATACTTCAAACTCTTATGATCAGTGTATATATCACTCTTATGTCCAATCAAATAATGTCTCCAAATCTTTAAAGCATGAACTACAGCTGCTAATTCCAAATCATGTGTAGGATAATTCAACTCATGCTTTCTTAACTGCCTGGATGCATAAGCCACAACTCTGCCTTCTTGCATAAGAACACATCCCAAACCTTGACGAGAAGCATCACAATAAATAGAAAACTTCTTACTCAAATCTGGCAAAACCAAAACAGGCGCTGTAGTCAACCTCTTTTTCAACTCCTCAAAACTAGCTTGACATTTATCAGACCACACAAATTTAGCATTCTTTTCTAACAGAGATGTCATAGGTTTAGCAAGTTTAGAAAACCCTTCAATGAACCGTCTATAATATCCAGCTAAACCCAGGAAACTGCGAATCTCACTAACATCAGTAGGTGGTTTCCAATTCAATACATCCTTTACCTTGCCTGGATCCACTGATATACCTCCATTAGAAACAATATGACCAAGAAAAGAAACTTCCTTCAACCAAAACTCACATTTACTTCGCTTCGCATACAGTTTATGCTCTCTAAGTTTCTGCAATACCAACCTCAAATGTTCAGCATGCTCTACCTCTGTCTTGGAAAATACCAGTATATCATCAATAAACACTACCACAAACTTATCCAAATATTCCATGAATACCTTATTCATCATGTACATAAAGTATGCAGGTGCATTGGTCAATCCAAACGACATAACAGTATACTCATACAATCCATACCTTGTAGTAAAAGCTGTCTTCGGAATATCAGAAACACGAATCTTCAACTGATGATATCCAGAACGTAAATCAATCTTAGAGAACACACAAGCACCTCTCAACTGATCAAACAAGTCATCAATCCGGGGCAAAGGATACTTATTCTTGATAGTTACTTCATTTAGTGACCGATAATCAACACACATCCTCTGACCACCATCTTTCTTATCAACAAAAATAACTGGTGCTCCCCAAGGTGATGAACTAGGTCGAATAAAACCTTTTTCTTGTAATTCTTTAATTTGTTTCTTAAGTTCTTCTAATTCATCTACTCCCATCCTATATGGTCGTTTGGCTATAGGTGCAGTTCCAGGTAATAATTCAATAAGAAATTCAATGTCTCGGTCAGGTGGCATACCTGGCAATTCATCAGGGAAGACATCCGGAAATTCCTCAATCACTGAATTCTCCTTAATAGTATCTTCAATCTGATTCACCACCACGGTTGGTTGCTTCTGCATTGCTACATCCACATTGATTTTATCTCCATTAGGCGCAGTCACAACTACCACTTTCTGCTGACACTGAATCTCTGCCTGATTTTGCATCATCCAGTCCATACCCAATATCACATCAATCCCAGATGTTCTCAACACTATAGGAGTTATCTTAAACTCTACCCCCCTTAATACCATACTAATCGGAAGACAACGATTGCTAGTTTGCATGGTACCTCCAGGTGAATTTACTAAGAGAGGTTCTTTCATAGCTAGCATGGGTATACTATGCATTTTAACAAAAATATTGGATATGAATGTATGAGATGCTCCAGAGTCAAAAAGAACAGTTGCGGGAGTGGAATGTACATTGAACGTACCAATCATAACTTCTGGTGCATTATGAGCTGTATCAGAAGACACGTGATTCACCCTTCCAGCACCGGATTGCCTCTGGTTGCTCTTCTGGCTCTGAGGAGTCTGTTGGTTCTGCTTCTCAGGACAATTATAAGACAAATGACCCTCTTTACCACAGACAAAGCATCTAATAGGAGTGCTGGGAGTACTATTCTTTATGGGGGTAGCATTGGGATTTCCAGTGCGAGGAGTCTGTTGCCCAGTCTGCTGATACTGTTGACGCTGTGGATAAGATGAACGCTGTTGCGACTGATTGTTTTGCCAATTTTGGGACCACCTCTGATTTGAATTGCGATTCCACTGGCTAACCGGTCCCTGAAACTTCTGATGAAAGCCATGCTGAGAATTTGTGCGTTGACGGTTGTTGCTTCCTGAGCCTTGTACCTTCATTTTCCTCTTCCTGTCCATCTCTCTGCGCTCATTGTCAAGCACAATAGCTTTATTTACCAACTCTTGAAAACTAGCATAGTTATTCCCCTTCAACTGCAAGCGAAGATCATAATATATTCCCTTCAAGAAAAGACGCTGCTTGTCTGCATCTTCCCTAACTTCATTGGGAGCATAGCGAGCCAACTGGGTAAATTTGTCATGATATTCACTAACACTCATCTGTCCCATCCTCAGGTTTCTGAATTCTTCCTGCTTCAGCTCAATTATACCTTCAGGAATATGACGAGCTCGAAAATCTCTAACAAACTCATTCTAAGTGATAGGAGGAGCATTGTCAGGGCGTGCAGCCTGATACGACTCCCACCAAGTCTGAGCTGTCCCTTGTAACTGACCAGATGCATACAACACCTTTTCCATATCATTGCATTGAGCTATATTCAGCTGTTTCTCCACTGCCCTCACCCAATCATCTGCCTCTAAAGGATCAGCAGCATGAGAAAACACTGGAGGGCGTCCCTTTAAAAATTCTCCACGCTTATCCCTTACTTGAACAGGTGGTGGTCCTCCAACAGGGGGATTGTTCTGCATGTGCTGCATAAACATCTGCATCATCTGATTCTGAGTTTGCATAAGTTTCTCCATAGTAATGGGTATGTTAGCACCTCCACGACCTCTGCCACGACCTCTGCCTGACATCTGTTTCCAAAAACACAGAAATTGAAATTCAGTACGATCCGAGATGATGTATTCAATAGATAAGCAAAATCTGATTTTTCTGGACAAGCTCCAATTTCAGCAACTCAGTAATACTGTCATATCTCGAGCTACAGACGTCCAATTCAGATGATCTTTACATGGTTGGAAAGCTTATAAAATTATCTACAACTCGTATTCACAACACTTTTTCTGATTCTGTCAATAAATTGGTCAAAAACTGAACTTAACAGAAACTGTTCCAGATTTCCAGACTGTGCAGTAACTCCAACTTGAAACAGGTATATCTCTTAACTCATAATAGATATTAAGGTGATTCTTGTGGGATTGGAAAGATATAGAAGTCTAATTATTCCCAGTAAAATTTCTTAAATTTCTCATGAACGGATTTTAAGTTATTTCTAAAACATCCCAGACTGATCCAATAATCAGCAAAGGACAGAACTAATTTAACCTCATATTCAACTAATATATCTTGATCAAACTTAATATTCTTAACCATGGAATTTGTAGGCATGTCTACAAAACTCCAGCACACATTACAAAGATCCAAATCACACATTATCATAATAACAATCCATCAATCACACAATTGTTCACACCACAAACTGACTCTTAAAACAATCCAAACTCGAAATTAACTCGCAACTACTATCGTTCTTATTGCATAGGGATTTTCCTATTTCCTAATTAAGCTTCTCATAAATCTTAGGACGACCTAACTCCGCCCTTAATTGGTCAATCTCCTTGTAAGCTTGCTCCTTAAGTTCTTTTTCCTTTAGCAACTCATCCTTCAAATCCACCTCATGGAGAGCCAATTCACGAACTAATGCCACCGTAGCTTGTAAAGTCAAGGAGGAATCATCTGCAGGCGGCACGGTCCAAATACCCTTGTCATGCAAGAAACAAGGAAAATGCCGAAGTGCACCCTTTAGCGTCCTGTCCGAGCGTAGACCATGGTAGTAAACAAATGCATTGAAAGCGACATCCTCCATGCTTGTCTCCACAGTTGCCCGGCTCACTCGGGTAATGAACTTTGACTCCACCTTAGGCTCCTTAGTGGTAGGATCCCTTTTCTTGACCCATAACTCTGTTTCCCAATAAGAATCCATCCATGGATGACTATACTCTGCACTACGATACTCCAACGTAGCTTCCCAGTCGTAGTAGTAGTTGTCCAGGGTTCTTGTCAACATGTCATGGAAGAAAGCATCAGCTTTAGGAACCATGATATGAAACTTCGTAGTCCATCCCATAACTACATTCTCCATAGGCGTATCACCAACTCTTGATTCAGCATCGGATAGCTCTTGATTGCCCTCTTCCTTTGGCTCCTGGGGTTTGAAACGGGCAACATATTGTGCAGCTGACAAACGGGGATGAGAAGACATCTATAAAATTTAGACATAGATTAGATAGAATCAATGTATTTTCGCAATAGAATAAAGTAGAGGAAGCATAAAACTTTAGTAATTAACAAGGTGAAAGACGAAGCATGAATTAAGTGAGGTATGGATGCTATCAACGACCATTCTAACTAGGCTTGCGTCCTACAGTCAACACGGCTCCGATACCAATCTGTCACACCCATTTTTAAGGATAAAAATAGGATGTATAAAAGACTCATGTGCACCCCAGGAAACAGTCGCACACATAAGTTGACAAATTACAAAGTATCATCACAGTGCTTATTACATAACGAATAAGTAATTAAGACATAGTCTTGAACGATAGATAATAATAACTAATAATAATTCTTCAGCGGAAACTCCACACAGGGACACGGTTGACTGGTTGACATCAAGACTAGTACTCATTCCGATAATCTTCCTCATTATCTTCATCTGTTATGGTGGAAATAGCAAGAGTGAGTTCATGTCGAACTCCACAAATATAACACAGGGTTCATGAGGCTCAAAAAGCTAGACACTGTTTAACTGCATTTAGCTTTTAATCATATATTAGCAATTGAGTAGCATCAAGATAAACCACTTCCCATTAAAGAACCAATGATCAATTGTAATAAGGATAATGAATAGCATTAACATGAGCAAATAATAATCAACAATAATTTAGCATGATATAACAGTTATGATCAACTATTCCATAAGAATCCCCAAGGCCGCTCGTATCCGTGAGCACGGCTAGTATACCAGTTTTTAACTCTGCGCAGAGGTGTACACTTTCACTGTAAGTCATGATTTCCAAATGAGTGGGGAGATCAAGCCCAAACACCCGAGAACCATATAAAGCCACTCAAAAGTTCGTCTAACAAGTTAGGGCCATTAGATTTCACTCGGCAGGCAGATGTAGAACCCCCCTTCCCTGTGGCACAACAACCGCAGCCTATACACACTAGGCCAGGGGCTCGCACTACACCCAAAGTGTCAAGCCATTCTTACGCCATTTAAGGTAACCACTAACAAGCTAGAAAAGGTCTCTTGAACAACTAAAGCCAGAGCCATATAGCCCTCACAGCTGTACTGTATATCCCGGTTATCACTTACAGATAAGTCCTTAAGGAGAGAAACCAGAGCATCAAAATAATACACAAGCTCTAGCCCCCTTTTAACAACAATGAAATCATCTTAATAGTTGATTGCTTAATCCATTAATCAAATTACAAGATCATTGTTCTTAGTTTAAGCACTAGCAATAGCTACCCATATGCATACCCAAGGTTGACAAGGAATCAAGACATCAAGCACTAAGTTATAATCTCTAAGGTTGTCAAGGTAAGCACATGCATATGTATGATCATTTTGATGAATAGGTAGCAAGGATAGTCCTGTGTTATACTTGCCTTGATCAAAGCTCTCCAAATGATACTGCTGACTTGGCTCAAAGTAATACTCCGAATCGTCCAAGTACTGCTCACCTTCTATACTCGATCATCAATCAACAACATACATGCATCCAATCAAACATACACGAAGCAAACAAATAGATATAATTAGAACAGTACACCAACAGTAACAAAACAGTAATAAAAGCTTATAAAACTCTTCTACACGTTTCTACGATCACACAGACGCAAAGATCACCAAATTCGGAGTTAAAACGTAAAAGTTATGAATTTTCTAAGATTTCCTATAGATAAATAAATACTTAATTATAAACTCGAAAAATAAATTATCAAAACTAACTGTAAAACTATACTAACATGTAGAGTTCGCAAATACGAACCTAACGCAATTTGAACGGATCAAATCGGAGTTAAAACGAAGTTTTTATGACCAAAACAATTCTAGTGGCGAATCTGTAAATACCTGAAAACGTATTTTTGATTTAACCGGAAGAGAATACGCTTTTAAAATGTGAAAACGCATTTTTGAATAAACCGGAAGAAAATACGCGTTCAAAACATGAATACGTATTTCCTGGAATGCGCCAAGGACCGCGGGTTTTATTTCCTAAAAACGCAGGGACTCTTTACGAAGTTTACCACCGAAAAGGTATCTTCTAATCTCGACCCTAGATCTAAGATCGGATGGCTAAGATTCACCAGCAACGCTACAGTAAGAAAACCGACCCTTCTTCCTCGGTTCCGGCCGACCAACGCCATGGCCGACGCCAAGGCTCACCGGAAAACTTCGGCCCCGCCTTCTCCGACCACCATTCAATCCGCCACCAACTCCAATCGAAAGAGAAATCAAACCCGAACTGTTTTAAGCGGTTTTGGAGAACTACGACGGCCCGAGGAAGGAACGCGGCAAGGGGAGGGCGGCGGCGCCATTGCCGGTGCTTCCAAGCTCACCAAAAAACCTCGATTCGAAGCACTACAAACCTAAAGAAGAGCATGGGGAGGGAGAGGAGAAGACGACGAGCTCACCAGCGCGACGAATTAGACCTCCAAACCACCCGAAAGCACCCCGCCCCGACGTCCGCCGTATCCAACCGACCCCAACCCTAGAACGCGACGATTTGCGGTGGAACTCACGATTTTAGGTGAAAAACGGAAACTAGAGGACCTATGCGACCTATTTATAGCATCAATCACCGATTTCGGTTACCAAATCCTGGAAACAAGATTCGGTTGCGGTTCGGTTGAAGAGGCGTTCGTATCCGGCTCGGTTACGAGAGCTTGAAGACGACTGACAGTCGGGTCCCACTTGTCAGCGGAAGAAAAGAGAAGGCGGCTGCTGGATCAGCTGGCTGGGCCGCGCGGCTGCTGGGCTTGACTGGCTCGGCCCACGCGGTACGTGCGCAGAGGAACAGAAGGCGGCAGCGGCCCACTCGGAGCGGGCCAGGCTCCAGCGCGGGAGAGCAGGCCGGCCGAGCAGCAGGTAAGCTCTTTCTCTTCTTTTTTTTATTTACTTGCTTTCAAAAATATCTCAAATAAATTCTAATCCAAAATAAAATAAATCAAATCCACACCACACAATAAAAATAAATGCAGCAGCATGAATGCAACATCAAACTTATTTTATTATTATTTTATATTGACCATTATTTATTATCTAACTTATTCCAATTTTGTTATCTCTAAAATTTGGGTGTTACATGTTCTTAGTTGTGTTTGTTGTTTGTTTACTGTGCTTGGTTGCTACGAGTAGAAGAAAGACTATCTGTGAGCACCGAAGATCCGAAGATGAAGACCAGAAGCTGAGTGCCAGAAGTTGCAAATAAAAGATTAAGTTGAGGTTTTTTTAGAGCAAGTTGCTTTGGGCATAAAGCAAGTTCTAAGGCAAGTATAGCATGGGATTATCCTTGTTGTCCTATTCACAATAAGCAAATAATATCATTATGCATATATTCCTTGTTAAGGATGACTTAGTGTTGATCTTATTCCTTGATACCTATTATATTGCATGGATTAGTATTGCTAGTGCTTAACATGAACTATGATCATGTAATTTGACTAATGGAATATGCAATAAACAATAAAAGATGATTTTATTACTGTTAAAGGGTACTAGAGCATGGGGTTACTTTGGTGCTCTCGTTACTCTCCATAAGGACTTATCTGTAAGCGAAAATCCGGGACTTACAGTACAACTGTGAGGGCTATAATGGCTCTGGCTTTAGTCATATAGAAGGACCTTTTCTAGCTTGTTAGAGGTTACCCTTGTGGCGCAAATGGGGTAGAGCAGACTGTGGATCCCTGCGTGGTGTATCACATAGACTGACTTTGAAAACCTAGCGGCCCTAACTTGTTAGACGAACCTTTGAAAGACTTCATAGTGAACCCTGCCGATCTTCCTTGGTAGTGGGTCAAGAGGCTGATCACCTCGGGCAAAAGGGTGACTCGCAGTGAAAGTGTACAACCTCTGCAGAGTGTAAAACTGTTATAACAGCCGTGCTCACGGTCACGAGTGGCCTTGGACCCTTACAGAATTGATGATCACTAATGACTATAAATGTGTTTTTGCTATTCATTATTCATCTTTACATTGATCATATGTTTATTGCGGGAATTAATGCGAGCCTGATGCTACCCATATGATAAAACTGTGATAATTAAAAGCTAAATGCAGTAAACCAGTGTCTATCCTTTTTGAGCCTCATGAACCCCATGTTATATTTGTTGAGTTCGACATGGACTCACTCTTGCTATTTCCACCACACTCCAGTGTGTTGTAAGGTGCTGCTTAGAAGAAGGATGGAAGTGTAGTAGAGTTTTCAAAAGTCTTTTCAGAAGTGTTTGGCATACGGAGCCCCCAGTCAGCCGTCCCTGAGAAGAATGGAGCCCGAACAGAAGCTTAGCCACCATTCCATGATACTCTGATAGTTGTAAGTGTTAATATAGTATGTTTCCCGTTTTATATAAACATTGTTTTGATACTTTTTCATTCTGACATATGTGTGGACTTCCTGAGCACACATATGATTAGCCTAGTTTTGTTCTTTAGAAAACCATGTGTGACAGAGTGGTATCAGAGCGGTGTTGACTGTAGGACGTATGCCAAATAGCTCTGGACGTATTCTAAAACTTATTTTACTATAAAACTATTTTCTCATCCCTTGACTCATTGATTTTGACTATTTCCTATTTCTTGTCTTGTTGTATCCCCTCCTTGATAGCTTCCTTTGAGCTATTATTTCTTACTCCCTTGGTTTTTGATTTGTGTTGTTATTACCAAAAGTTTTCTGATCTCCTCTTTTTCAAAAGATTCAATGGTCTTTCGTCATCCATACTCTTCCCTTAGGATGACCTCCATTATTGAAGAAGCACGTGTAGTACCGATGATGTGATTGGTGCTTTATTTTGCCTGATGTGTGCTTGTCTTGTTTGATGTGATGTCTGTGTGTTGTTTTTGTTCTTGTGTTCCAAAGGAGGCCCGAAATCATCTTGAGAATTAGCTCAATCTTTGTTAAAGTGGGGTAGTATCCTCTCTTGATCTACTTAACCTTCGATCAATCCTAATTCTTATTGTCTTTTCCATATATCATCCTTGCTTACTCTTGGTTTCTATGCTTTCTTCTTTATCTTAACCCAAGGGAGGATCAACACATGAAGGACTCATCATTAGCAGCAAGCCTCAAAGAAAGTGTTGCCTTCAATGACATCGCCAGGTAGAACAAGATCTTTGTTAAGTGGGGTAGCGTCCGCCACCATCACCAATCTCAAGTCACGAGACAGGAAGACCCAAAGACCAATCGCTATCATAATATCATCTTTTACTAGTCCTTGCCTCTTAACTAGTCTCACCTTCTTGCCATCAATCTTTACTTTTTCTTATCAACATTTTACAACTTTTGACCCTTGTCCTTACATCTTATAAATCCTGATTCAAGGACCTACAAAGACTTAAGATCAATTTATCCTTCTCACTAGTCTCCCTGAATGGTAAAACAGAAAACTAGTCTTTACCTTTCTTCAACCAATGCTAGTCTGTTACTTTTTTATGATGTCTCATAAATTTTGAATCGAGGAGTTGTGAGTACCATAAGATCTATCTTTATCTTTTGCTAATCTCCACCCTTGTTTTTACACCTTATAAAGTGAAGAATCGGTGATCAACCTTGATCTATCTTTTCAACCTCCTTTGATCTTCCTTTTTGCCTATGTTGACATTCAATCCTTTGACCCTCGGTCATTAGCTCGAATCAATCTTAACGATCAATCCAATGTTCTCTTGTCAACCTTTGATAATCCTCGACACTTATATCTGAACTTGTTAAAAAGTCTCAAAATAATCTTATTGGTCTGCTTTATCTTTCCCTAGTCTCTCCAAATCTCGGGACGAGATTCCTCGTTAAGTGGGGTAGAATTGTCACACCCCAAAATTTTCAATTTTGGGTTGTGCTTGGAAAACACTAAATAAAATAAATTATTTCAATATTTGAATAAATTTATTAGATAAGTTAAGTTGTTGCTAATTTAAATATAGAAAATTATGGTTTTAAACTTTTTCATATTAATTTGATAATGTGGTGTTTGTGTGATGCTTGTCTTTGGTGTTGGTGAGTGCTTTTATTTTTAAATTACCATAGGACGACGTTTGCTTCTCATCGGAAAACTTTTTGGTATTTTCTGGATTTAAAATTTCAATTTCCGTGAGCTTAATCTTTTTCCTTGATCTCTTCATCAATCTTTTCATGAGCTCCAAATACTTTATTTGGGTTCATCTCATTCTAAAATATCTCTGAGAATTTTCCCTAAATTTTC
Source organism: Saccharum hybrid cultivar R570 (assembly GCA_038087645.1). Lineage (NCBI taxonomy): Eukaryota > Viridiplantae > Streptophyta > Magnoliopsida > Poales > Poaceae > Saccharum > Saccharum hybrid cultivar. Next base: position 9,122,651 of record JAQSUU010000119.1, on the reverse strand, counting down.
GGAGCCTTCGAGGTATTTTTCGTGGCTTAAAATTCAATTCTAGACTTTTCTAGAATTATTTTATCCATGAAATTAATTAATTCCGAAAATAATAAAATATCTCAGATTTCCTCATGCCCAAAGGCCCATGTCTTTATTTACTAATGGGCTTTAATAATTAATTAGGCCTATTAGTAAAGGTGGATGGTGCAACGTCAATTAGCACCATATCGCTAGTTGACATGGAGATGGAGAGTTTTTCTCCCTATATATACGTACCTATCCCTTGGGTAAAAGCACACCAAAACTACCGTAGAGGAGCCCCTAGTTTGGGAAATCTCTCGTGTAGTAAATTATATTTTTCTCCTCCTTCTTGTGTCGCTGCCGCCGCTGTTCGGTCATTGCACCGTCGTCTCCCCGTCGACTGCAACTTGTTGCCGAGAACGTCGTCGTCTGATCAACCGAGCTGCACGTTGTCCCTGTCTCATCTCCGATCGCAAAAAATCCTCTTGGTGAGTTCACGGTCGCCCTCTCTATTTTCCTCGGTTTTTCCCGTGTCGAACCGAGGCCCTAGGCCTTTTCTCCGGTTGCCCGGCGAGGTGCTCGCCGTTGTACATGGCGCCACTGGCCGTGCACCGTGCGTGCTCTTGGCCCCTGTTCCAATTAGCTTGATGACGTCATCACCATGTCACCCATACATTATGGCCGTTTTTCCTTTAGAAAAATAAATCCCGAAATACAATAGAAATACGTATACATATAATCTTGTTTAGGTCATATCATTTATGTTTTACGTCCGATTCGAGTCGTTCAAGTCGCGTTAGATTCATGTCGTCGCGCTCTACACGGTAGTGCTAATGTTTGTCATGTCTTATAGTTATGAATTTATTGATTGAAATACTAATATGATTACTAATAATTTAATAGCTTTTAATTAGAAAACGAATTAGGGTTGCGATGCTGTGCGTGTCGAGTCGTGATTGTGCCGATGTAAACTACGCATGAGTAATGATGTTTATCATGTCACTTGATTATGAATTTATTAATTTAAATAGTAATTAGATTAATATATTTATTTAATAACTTTCCAATTAAAAGAAATTCCGGTTTAAATCCGTTCTTGTTGTTTTGCAATAGTGTCGATCGAGGTTATGTTTTAGCAACAACGTTTGACATGTCTTAGATCCTTAAAATTTATAAGTTAGATCTTAATTTGATTTATGCTTGTGCAATTGAGTTTCTAATTAAACGCAACACAGGCAGTTTGTTCTAAATTAATGTTAATCTAATTAATATTAAACTAAATGTTTCTTTTGAATTATAAGATGTTTAGTTCAACCTTGAAACATAAGTGCTTTCGTTCAGTTGCCACATGTTTTCTATATATATAGTTCAATATTAAATTGATTAATATGATTAATGTATAATATATTTCAAATTAAAATTTGCTTAGTCTCAGTATGTTGCATATATGATAGACTTGCGTAGATAATTTCACATTACAGTACGTATCTGCTCTTCATAGTTATACGGCTTTAATCCTCGAGCATTTATTCGTTTGGAATCTGTTTTGCTTCAATTAAGTTGCATTAGATTCGCATCGACGTTCTCTGTGCAGTAGCACTAATGTTTTTCATGTCATATGCTTTTCCATATATAGCTGAATATTATATTAATTAATATGCTTGTTATTAGTTTTATAATTAAAAATAATATATAATCTTGTCACGTTAGTCCTTTGTAACTAAGCATGAACTTAGCTAATGGCAACTTAAAATATGTTTAAATTATAATTTACTTAGCCCAACCACATATCTCATATAATTGGAATAATTGTTTTCACATGTTCTTTTATCTCTGCAAAGTCGGTAATACTTATAAATAAAATATGACCAGGGTTAAACCTAGTTTTGTAATTCAATTGATTAATCTAATTTATAATATTTCTTCAGAATGTTTATCACCTTATTTCAATAACTAAAATGTATTAAGTTTATAGTCGGTCTTCTAAGTTATGTTGTAATCGTCTCGATAGTCGCGTGTTCTCTTTAATGGTAGCTCCGTTATCCGTCGTTCTTGCGTTTTCGTGACTGTAGCAACGTACCGTGTCCTTTAATGCGTTCTCTTTTAAAGCGTTTCTTTTGTTTGATGTATGTTCTTAGTTGTGTTTGTTGTTTGTTTACTGTGCTTGGTTGCTACGAGTAGAAGAAAGACTATCTGTGAGCACCGAAGATCCGAAGATGAATACCAGAAGCTGAGTGCCAGAAGTTGCAAATGAAAGATTAAGTTGAGGTTTTTTTAGAGCAAGTTGCTTTGGGCATAAAGCAAGTTCTAAGGCAAGTATAGCATGGGATTATCCTTGTTGTCCTATTCACAATAAGCAAATAATATCATTATGCATATATTCCTTGTTAAGGATGACTTAGTGTTGATCTTATTCCTTGATACCTATTATATTGCATGGATTAGTATTGCTAGTGCTTAACATGAACCATGATCATGTAATTTGACTAATGGAATATGCAATAAACAATAAAAGATGATTTTTATTACTGTTAAAGGGTACTAGAGCATGGGGTTACTTTGGTGCTCTCGTTACTCTCCATAAGGACTTATCTGTAAGCGAAAATCCGGGACTTACAGTACAACTGTGAGGGCTATAATGGCTCTGGCTTTAGTCATATAGAAGGACCTTTTCTAGCTTGTTAGAGGTTACCCTTGTGGCGCAAATGGGGTAGAGCAGACTGTGGATCCCTGCGTGGTGTATCACATAGACTGACTTTAAAAACCTAGCGGCCCTAACTTGTTAGACGAACCTTTGAAAGACTTCATAGTGAACCCTGCCGATCTTCCTTGGTAGTGGGTCAAGAGGCTGATCACCTCGGGCGAAAGGGTGACTCGCAGTGAAAGTGTACAACCTCTGCAGAGTGTAAAACTGTTATAACAACCGTGCTCACGGTCACGAGTGGCCTTGGACCCTTACAGAATTGATGATCACTAATGACTATAAATGTGTTTTTGCTATTCATTATTCATCTTTACATTGATCATATGTTTATTGTGGGAATTAATGCGAGCCTGATGCTACCCATATGATAAAACTGTGATAATTAAAAGCTAAATGCAGTAAACCAGTGTCTATCCTTTTTGAGCCTCATGAACCCCATGTTATATTTGTTGAGTTCGACATGGACTCACTCTTGCTATTTCCACCACACTCCAGTGTGTTGTAAGGTGCTGCTTAGAAGAAGGATGGAAGTGTAGTAGAGTTTTCAAAAGTCTTTTCAGAAGTGTTTGGCATACGGAGCCCCCAGTCAGCCGTCCCTGAGAAGAATGGAGCCCGAACAGAAGCTTAGCCACCATTCCATGATACTCTGATAGTTGTAAGTGTTAATATAGTATGTTTCCCGTTTTATATAAACATTGTTTTGATACTTTTTCATTCTGACATATGTGTGGACTTCCTGAGCACACATATGATTAGCCTAGTTTTGTTCTTTAGAAAACCATGTGTGACAGAGTGGTATCAGAGCGGTGTTGACTGTAGGACGTATGCCAAATAGCTCTGGACGTATTCTAAAACTTATTTTACTATAAAACTATTTTCTCATCCCTTGACTCATTGATTTTGACTATTTCCTATTTCTTGTCTTGTTGTATCCCCTCCTTGATAGCTTCCTTTGAGCTATTATTTCTTACTCCCTTGGTTTTTGATTTGTGTTGTTATTACCAAAAGTTTTCTGATCTCCTCTTTTTCAAAAGATTCAATGGTCTTTCGTCATCCATACTCTTCCCTTAGGATGACCTCCATTATTGAAGAAGCACGTGTAGTACCGATGATGTGATTGGTGCTTTATTTTGCCTGATGTGTGCTTGTCTTGTTTGATGTGATGTCTGTGTGTTGTTTTTGTTCTTGTGTTCCAAAGGAGGCCCGAAATCATCTTGAGAATTAGCTCAATCTTTGTTAAAGTGGGGTAGTATCCTCTCTTGATCTACTTAACCTTCGATCAATCCTAATTCTTATTGTCTTTTCCATATATCATCCTTGCTTACTCTTGGTTTCTATGCTTTCTTCTTTATCTTAACCCAAGGGAGGATCAACACATGAAGGACTCATCATTAGCAGCAAGCCTCAAAGAAAGTGTTGCCTTCAATGACATCGCCAGGTAGAACAAGATCTTTGTTAAGTGGGGTAGCGTCCGCCACCATCACCAATCTCAAGTCACGAGACAGGAAGACCCAAAGACCAATCGCTATCATAATATCATCTTTTACTAGTCCTTGCCTCTTAACTAGTCTCACCTTCTTGCCATCAATCTTTACTTTTTCTTATCAACATTTTACAACTTTTGACCCTTGTCCTTACATCTTATAAATCCTGATTCAAGGACCTACAAAGACTTAAGATCAATTTATCCTTCTCACTAGTCTCCCTGAATGGTAAAACAGAAAACTAGTCTTTACCTTTCTTCAACCAATGCTAGTCTGTTACTTTTTCATGATGTCTCATAAATTTTGAATCGAGGAGTTGTGAGTACCATAAGATCTATCTTTATCTTTTGCTAATCTCCACCCTTGTTTTTACACCTTATAAAGTGAAGAATCGGTGATCAACCTTGATCTATCTTTTCAACCTCCTTTGATCTTCCTTTTTGCCTATGTTGACATTCAATCCTTTGACCCTCGGTCATTAGCTCGAATCAATCTTAACGATCAATCCAATGTTCTCTTGTCAACCTTTGATAATCCTCGACACTTATATCTGAACTTGTTAAAAAGTCTCAAAATAATCTTATTGGTCTGCTTTATCTTTCCCTAGTCTCTCCAAATCTCGGGACGAGATTCCTCGTTAAGTGGGGTAGAATTGTCACACCCCAAAATTTTCAATTTTGGGTTGTGCTTGGAAAACACTAAATAAAATAAATGATTTCAATATTTGAATAAATTTATTAGATAAGTTAAGTTGTTGCTAATTTAAATATAGAAAATTATGGTTTTAAACTTTTTCATATTAATTTGATAATGTGGTGTTTGTGTGATGCTTGTCTTTGGTGTTGGTGAGTGCTTTTATTTTTAAATTACCATAGGACGACGTTTGCTTCTCATCGGAAAACTTTTTGGTATTTTCTAGATTTAAAATTTTAATTTCCGTGAGCTTAATCTTTTTCCTTGATCTCTTCATCAATCTTTTCATGAGCTCCAAATACTTTATTTGGGTTCATCTCATTCTAAAATATCTCTGAGAATTTTCCCTAAATTTTCGGAGCCTTCGAGGTATTTTTCGTGGCTTAAAATTCAATTCTAGACTTTTCTAGAATTATTTTATCCATGAAATTAATTAATTCCGAAAATAATAAAATATCTCAGATTTCCTCATGCCCAAAGGCCCATGTCTTTATTTACTAATGGGCTTTAATAATTAATTAGGCCTATTAGTAAAGGTGGATGGTGCAACGTCAATTAGCACCATATCGCTAGTTGACATGGAGATGGAGAGTTTTTCTCCCTATATATACGTACCTATCCCTTGGGTAAAAGCACACCAAAACTACCGTAGAGGAGCCCCTAGTTTGGGAAATCTCTCGTGTAGTAAATTATATTTTTCTCCTCCTTCTTGTGTCGCTGCCGCCGCTGTTCGGTCATTGCACCGTCGTCTCCCCGTCGACTGCAACTTGTTGCCGAGAACGTCGTCGTCTGATCAACCGAGCTGCACGTTGTCCCTGTCTCATCTCCGATCGCAAAAAATCCTCTTGGTGAGTTCACGGTCGCCCTCTCTATTTTCCTCGGTTTTTCCCGTGTCGAACCGAGGCCCTAGGCCTTTTCTCCGGTTGCCCGGCGAGGTGCTCGCCGTTGTACATGGCGCCACTGGCCGTGCACCGTGCGTGCTCTTGGCCCCTGTTCCAATTAGCTTGATGACGTCATCACCATGTCACCCATACATTATGGCCGTTTTTCCTTTAGAAAAATAAATCCCGAAATACAATAGAAATACGTATACATATAATCTTGTTTAGGTCATATCATTTATGTTTTACGTCCGATTCGAGTCGTTCAAGTCGCGTTAGATTCATGTCGTCGCGCTCTACACGGTAGTGCTAATGTTTGTCATGTCTTATAGTTATGAATTTATTGATTGAAATACTAATATGATTACTAATAATTTAATAGCTTTTAATTAGAAAACGAATTAGGGTTGCGATGCTGTGCGTGTCGAGTCGTGATTGTGCCGATGTAAACTACGCATGAGTAATGATGTTTATCATGTCACTTGATTATGAATTTATTAATTTAAATAGTAATTAGATTAATATATTTATTTAATAACTTTCCAATTAAAAGAAATTCCGGTTTAAATCCGTTCTTGTTGTTTTGCAATAGTGTCGATCGAGGTTATGTTTTAGCAACAACGTTTGACATGTCTTAGATCCTTAAAATTTATAAGTTAGATCTTAATTTGATTTATGCTTGTGCAATTGAGTTTCTAATTAAACGCAACACAGGCAGTTTGTTCTAAATTAATGTTAATCTAATTAATATTAAACTAAATGTTTCTTTTGAATTATAAGATGTTTAGTTCAACCTTGAAACATAAGTGCTTTCGTTCAGTTGCCACATGTTTTCTATATATATAGTTCAATATTAAATTGATTAATATGATTAATGTATAATATATTTCAAATTAAAATTTGCTTAGTCTCAGTATGTTGCATATATGATAGACTTGCGTAGATAATTTCACATTACAGTACGTATCTGTTCTTCATAGTTATACAGCTTTAATCCTCGAGCATTTATTCGTTTGGAATCTGTTTTGCTTCAATTAAGTTGCGTTAGATTCGCATCGACGTTCTCTGTGCAGTAGCACTAATGTTTTTCATGTCATATGCTTTTCCATATATAGCTGAATATTATATTAATTAATATGCTTGTTATTAGTTTTATAATTAAAAATAATATATAATCTTGTCACGTTAGTCCTTTGTAACTAAGCATGAACTTAGCTAATGGCAACTTAAAATATGTTTAAATTATAATTTACTTAGCCCAACCACATATCTCATATAATTGGAATAATTGTTCTCACATGTTCTTTTATCTCTACAAAGTCGGTAATACTTATAAATAAAATATGACCAGGGTTAAACCTAGTTTTGTAATTCAATTGATTAATCTAATTTTAGAATATTTCTTCAGAATGTTTATCACCTTATTTCAATAACTAAAATGTATTAAGTTTATAGTCGGTCTTCTAAGTTATGTTGTAATCGTCTCGATAGTCGCGTGTTCTCTTTAATGGTAGCTCCGTTATCCGTCGTTCTTGCGTTTTCGTGACTGTAGCAACGTACCGTGTCCTTTAATGCGTTCTCTTTTAAAGCGTTTCTTTTGCTTGATGTATGTTCTTAGTTGTGTTTGTTGTTTGTTTACTGTGCTTGGTTGCTACGAGTAGAAGAAAGACTATCTGTGAGCACCGAAGATCCGAAGATGAAGACCAGAAGCTGAGTGCCAGAAGTTGCAAATAAAAGATTAAGTTGAGGTTTTTTTAGAGCAAGTTGCTTTGGGCATAAAGCAAGTTCTAAGGCAAGTATAGCATGGGATTATCCTTGTTGTCCTATTCACAATAAGCAAATAATATCATTATGCATATATTCCTTGTTAAGGATGACTTAGTGTTGATCTTATTCCTTGATACCTATTATATTGCATGGATTAGTATTGCTAGTGCTTAACATGAACTATGATCATGTAATTTGACTAATGGAATATGCAATAAACAATAAAAGATGATTTTATTACTGTTAAAGGGTACTAGAGCATGGGGTTACTTTGGTGCTCTCGTTACTCTTCATAAGGACTTATCTGTAAGCGAAAATCCGGGACTTACAGTACAACTGTGAGGGCTATAATGGCTCTGGCTTTAGTCATATAGAAGGACCTTTTCTAGCTTGTTAGAGGTTACCCTTGTGGCGCAAATGGGGTAGAGCAGACTGTGGATCCCTGCGTGGTGTATCACACAGACTGACTTTGGAAACCTAGCGGCCCTAACTTGTTAGACGAACCTTTGAAAGACTTCATAGTGAACCCTACCGATCTTCCTTGGTAGTGGGTCAAGAGGCTGATCACCTCGGGCGAAAGGGTAAATCACGACTCGCAGTGAAAGTGTACAACCTCTGCAGAGTGTAAAACTGTTATAACAGCCGTGCTCACGGTCACGAGTGGCCTTGGACCCTTACAGAATTGATGATCACTAATGACTATAAATGTGTTTTTGCTATTCATTATTCATCTTTACATTGATCATATGTTTATTGCGGGAATTAATGCGAGCCTGATGCTACCCATATGATAAAACTGTGATAATTAAAAGCTAAATGCAGTAAACCAGTGTCTATCCTTTTTGAGCCTCATGAACCCCATGTTATATTTGTTGAGTTCGACATGGACTCACTCTTGCTATTTCCACCACACTCCAGTGTGTTGTAAGGTGCTGCTTAGAAGAAGGATGGAAGTGTAGTAGAGTTTTCAAAAGTCTTTTCAGAAGTGTTTGGCATACGGAGCCCCCAGTCAGCCGTCCCTGAGAAGAATGGAGCCCGAACAGAAGCTTAGCCACCATTCCATGATACTCTGATAGTTGTAAGTGTTAATATAGTATGTTTCCCGTTTTATATAAACATTGTTTTGATACTTTTTCATTCTGACATATGTGTGGACTTCCTGGGCACACATATGATTAGCCTGGTTTTGTTCTTTAGAAAACCGGGTGTGACACTAGGTATTCTATTTTTCCTTTGTCTTCCAACATCTCTCTTATCTAGTGGTGGCATCACTTTGAATCCAAGTTCCACACGCACCCACTGAGACTTATCAGGCAATGGTTTGATCACACCACCATAGGTTAGTCTAAAACGGTACACTAAATAATAAGGATCCAAGTAATCTTCCATCTTAGCATTTCTACATGTGATGATGAGTGCCAAAGCATGTGCACATGGTTTATCAGACACTTGCCACTCCCTGCAGGCGCATACATGATCCTTAATATTCACCACATGTCTTATGATCTCGTGTGAGCACAGATGGCAAGTTCAGATCCCGACACACCAGCTTCCCCCCGGCTCAGTTGGATTTGCACCTTCAGCCTCATGTGATTCTTCAGGTTGGTCGAACCTATTTACGACGTATACTAGTTTGCTATCTCAAACATAAGCAGCATTCTGAAGTCCTCAAGCACAATTGCAACTATGAGGCAAAGGGGACAGCTAGGAGAATACAGACCTGTTTGCTTCTCAACCTGACAAAGATGCTTGGGCCAGGCAATTACCCAGGCTGTGGATTTCTAGCAAGGTTGGTTAGCGCTCCATATAATTATTTAGAGTGCTGGTCCTAAATAGTATATATATATATATATACACACACACTATTCTACACCTATTAGTATTATTGAGCTGTACTACTGAAAATTTTTCAGTAGTAAGTACGGAGCCCGACTACTGACGGACCACTACTGAACAATGTACAGTAGCGATGTGCATTCTGTTCAGTAGTTCGACACTGTTTTGTTCAGTATGTATATATAAACTAACGTTTTCGATGTTGCTTCCTATTAATCCATGCTATCAAATAGGCTTTCGCTTTGTGACACAAGTTCGTGGAGCCACATTAACTTTGAGTTGTAAGTTATTGGCCTGTAAGTAGCATGTTTTCCTCAGAAAACAAGCTGCAGTATTGCATATACAGAAAAGCTATTGCTGCTATTGTGCTTGAAAGGCTTATTCGGAGCTATGTTCTTTGGACCATCAACATAAATTTCAGGAAAAACGTTTCACCATGAAGCTACAGCAAATAAGAAACCTAGATCGTAGATTTGGTAGACATGAATCCTAAAATCTTCAGCTTCCAACCAAAGGAGAGGAGGGGAGCAGCGGGAACAATCACCTGGTGATTGGGAGAGCCTGCCGGCGGCCGCGCTGCATTAACTGGTGGCCAGCGCAAAGGCCCCCCAAACTCTAGAGCGCCTGCCTACTGAAGCAGCGCGGCTGGGGACGGGTCAGGAGGAGGTGGACGGCCGGTGGCGTGGTCGGGAGAAGCGGAGGCGAGTCCGACGGGGGCGTCGGCGGGTGGCGGCACCAAGGCCGGCGACAGCGCGGCTTCACGAAGGCCACGGCGATGAGACCGACCGCGAGTCGTGAACTCGTGATACGGAGCGAAGCAGAAGGATGCCGGTCACTTTGATTTTAGAGGGAGGGGTAAAAACGTCTTTTCTGGTTGCATGAACAGTGTAAAGAGCCCTTTGGAATTATTGAAATAGAGAAATCCTAGAAAAGCCTAAATTTCAAAACAATTCGCGGGCGGAGGGTTATATTTCCAAAAGCAAGCGAATTGAGGGTTATATTACGAGAGGCGTGCAAATAACGGGTTAGATTTCAAAATTTCTGGCTGCGGTCCACCTCCGCTCGGCGCCTCGGCCTCGCTAGGCCCCTTGCACCCGGCGCTTGCGCACGCCAAACACCACCGTCCTGCCCCTCGCCCGCCCCTACTCCAAACGTCCAGTCCAATAGGTACGGGCCCAACAGCCACGCCCTCTCACACGTCGAGGATGGCCTGGCCTGATCGAGGGGATCCACCACGACCAGAACGCCGGCCGCCGGGACATGAGTTCCCCTTGCTGATGTGCTCCCGTCGTTCCCCTCAGCGGCGTCGGCTATAGATTGGTCGATCCGGTAGTTGGGGGGCTTGGGGCCGTGATTTGGCAAAGGAACCTCGATTCGGTTACGTACTCAGAGAAAATTTGATTTGTGCGGAGAAGAAAGTGAAGGGGAGAGGAGGGGACGGAATGTGCCGTGCGGGAGGCGGAGCCGCAGAGCGGCGGAGATGCGAGGAGGCCATGCGGCCGTTCATGCAGGAGATGGGCGCGGAGCACCTGCGCGTCGCGCTCGAGCGCGACAAGAAGCGGTCGGACGCTGGCACCGGCATCGTCAACGGTCGCAAGATTGGGGCTACACGGTGCGCCGGGAGCCCACGGACGACGACCTCACGGTCCTGCAGCTCCTGCGTACCGATGTCGTGGGCGGTGGGGTCCCTAAAGGGCAGGCAGGGCCAGCGACGCGTATGCGTGCGCACTTCGATTACATCGCGTCGTGATTGACTATGTGGACTTGTCCACTCATCCCACGTGATGGTCTGAATTGAATTTCTTTCAGTCTGGTTTTGTGTAGTTTCTGTAGTCTGTATGAAAACAGCGAACTGAATTTCAGCTTCTTTCTGTCAGATATATGCTACCTTTCATCCACGTTGCCGACGAGTCCACCGCCGTGACCATCCAGAACTGAACGCCGGCTACAAATCAAGATGAGGAAGTGAACGCCGTGGCAAGCTGCTTCATCCGGCCGGGGTGGTGGCACGTGAATAGTATGCCAATGACCCTTGGCCCGTGGCAACGGCACAACATTAGTGACCTGGGCAAGGGCGGCGGCGGGTTATTAGCTTTTGCTTTCCATTGGAAAACTGAGAGGATACATTAGTTTGGTTGATATAATACTTGTGTTCATGATTGTGGAGAGAATTAAAAACAGTATTCATGGACTTGAAGAATGTGTTTTAAGTGCCGACGTGCTTTGCTATGCTGTTGAGCGTAACTGCGGAGATGGCAGGGCCAAGGCGGCAGCCAACAACCATCTAGGATTCATACTGCAAGTAATGATTTTTGAACTCAAGTTCCACTCTCTATTACATATATTGTGAATATAAATTCAACTGATGAAGAGCCCATGCCCCACGCGCAAATGGCAAAACATATAGGAATGACATGGATTAGGGCACGTGATCATTGAATAAATCTTTGTCGCAAATTGTCCAGATAACTGTATAATAATTGATACATACCCGTTGCAATGCACGGGCATGTTTTGCTAGTACATACTAAAGGAGTAAAAGAACTGATTTGGACATGAAGTCCCAGCAGCTGTAGTGGCATAGATGTCCAACGGGCCGGCACGGCCCGGCTCGGCATGGCATCGGGCCGGCACGACCCGGTGAAGATCGGGCCGTCATGGGCCGTCGTGCGTCATGGGTCGTCGTGCCTAGCCGTGCCTCATGCCTGGCCTATGGCCCAGGCACGGCCTGCTGGGCCGTCGGGCCGGCCCGATGGGGGTCGGGCTGTCCTTCATGCCGAGCGGCCCGTGGCCCATGAAGGACACCCCCGACCGCGCGGGAGGTGGCGGCGGCCGCCGCGGCTCGCCCTGGAGGCTAGAGCTGCTCTGCCACGCGCTCGCCCTGGAGGATGGAGTTGCTCCGCCGCGCGCTCGCCACAGACGAATGGCGCTGCGCGAGGTGCTCCGCCGCGCCGCGTGCCCTGGAGGTGCTCCGCCGCTGACGGACGGTGCCGCGCGCGAGGGAGACGACGAGGGAAGGGCCGAAGGGGCTTGAGGGTGTCGGGCGCGTGCGGCTGCGCCGTTGCGGTGCAAGAGCGGTGCAGGGAGGGGAAGGGAAGAGCGAGAGTGCGCCGGGGAGGGAAGGGAAGAGCGCCGCCGTCTGATAGGAGTGGGAGGAAGAGGAAGTTAGGGTTAGGTACTGATGAAAACATTGTATATACATGTATGAATTTAGGTGGGCTGGACCAAATGTTCAATTTAACAGGCCGCTGGGCTGCCTCTGTACACCGGGCCGTGCCGCGTGCCTATGTGGCGGCCCAGGCATGGCCTGGTCCCCCGGGCCGTGCCGTGCTCGGGCCGGGCCAAAATACCGAGCCTTCGGCCGGGCCACCGGGCTGCGGGCTGCATGGCCATATATGTGTAGTGGTAAGGTTTGTTTTCTCCATTGCAAGGTCTTGGATTCGAACCCGACCTCCAGCATAACTTTTGCTATTTTCATATTTCATATTAATTTAGAGAAACCAAGAATAAAATACGTTAAATAACCCAGGATGGCGCAATAGCAGGGGTGGTGCAGCGGTAAGACATGTGTTTCTATTTTTGTGAGGTTCTGGGTTCAATCCTGTTTATTTCATATTTTTCCTTTTTCAATTTAATTTAATTTTATTTAGAGAAACCAGCAATAAAATATTGAAATAGCCAAACGTAAATGAAGACACAAGTGGCGCTCTTCTCATTTGCTTCCTCCTAGGTTCAATTCCAACCAACAACATTTTTTCTATTTTCTATTTAGACACACCAGCACTCAAAATGGTAAAAAGTTAGTTCTCAAATTTGTCGCAAATAACCATTGTAGCAATTTTCTATGTATTTGGCACAATTTTTTCTGTTTATTTACAACGTGGATTAGTAGTAGCTACGGTACACACTGGTCACAAAAAAAAAATAGCACACATGAGCAGAAAACAAATAGCTCAGTGGTAAGACATGTCGATGGTCTGCAGTAGGTGCCAGGTTCATATCCTGTGTGCTGTGGAATTTTTATGTTCCCAAGTATTTTCCCCTTCCCCACCATATATATGCAGAATATTTTTAGTTTTGCCATACGCACCATATACATACAACAAAGTAACAAAATTATTTAGTTCAAATAATTTAACAAATCATCATTTAGGTTTAATTCTTTTTGTAATCACTTTTTTATTTTTCTTTGCACTAAATATTGATAGCGGGCCTATTGTTTTGGGCTAACTAGAGTAGGATGAATTTGAAATCATACACTGTGACGATCTAGATAAAACCGTCACAAGTTAACAGGCCGGGAATATCCACTGGTGCATAACTATGACGAAAAATAAATTATCATCACGGATTGCGTCTGTCAGTGACAATTTGTAAATCCATCACGGATTAACAAGTTTCTTGCAGCGAACAAACTTTTTAACTTGTGTTATCTCTATTGATGTACTATTCTAATCTGTAGTCTTTGTTTGCTATGCATGATTGCTCATGGATGCTTGTGTGTTGTTGTATTGATGATTGAGTATAGATGGTGAGCAATATGACGGTGAGCAAGGCCAATACTTTGACGAGCAGGACAGCAGGAGCACTTTGAGCAAGGCAAGTATAGCATAGAATCATCCTTGTTGTCCTATTCACATTAATCACGTTTCAATCATATGCATGTGTCTACCTTAATTACCACTAAGAATTTCCTAGCTTTGTGCTTGTTCCTTGACACCATGGGTTGTTGCATTGGGTAGAGTGATGCTAGTGCACCATACAACAATCATGATATGTAACTTGATTAATGGTATATGCAATAAACACTTAAAATATGTTTTTAGCAACATTAACAAGGGAGCTAGAGTGTTTGGCTACTTTTCAAATGCTTTAGTTACTCTCCCTAAGGACTTATTTGTAAGTGGATTCCCCAAGACTTACAGTACAACCGTGAGAGCTATATGACTCTAGCTTTAGTCAAGTACAAGGACCTTTTCTAGCTTGTTAGTGGTTACCTTTATGGTGCAAAAGGGGCTCGCCGAGTCAGGTATAGTGCGGCCTCTATCCTTATATGTATAACCTGCATAGAATGTGCCATTTAGAATGGGCTCTACATCTACTTGCTGATTGGAAACCTAGCGGCCCTAATTTGTTAGATGAACCTTTGAAAGACTTCATAGTGTACCCTGCCTGCTCACCTTGGAAGTATTTTGAGAGTAATTAACCTAGGCATATGGGCAGCATGACTCATGGGTAAAGATGTACAAGCTCTGTAGAGTTTTAAAAATTATTATAACAGTCATGCTCACGGTCAAGAGCGGCCTGGGCTCCTTACTAAATAGTGATTTATGAGATGATGTTAATTATTATCGTTTATGTTATACATTAGTCATGTTTACACGATCATGTTGTTATTAAGGGCTTATGATACACTTGTTACTACTCAATTGCTAAAATTATGACTCACTAAAAGCTAATCGCAGTAAACCAGTGTCAACCTTTTGAGCCTCATGAACCCCATGTTATATTGCTGAGTACGATATGTACTTATGCTTGCTATACTTTTCAATACTTTGGAAAAATCCCAGACGGGTTCCAGATTATTGCTTGATTCTGGAGCACTTAGGCTTGTGATCAACTAATCAGTTGTCCCTGTGGTGTTGAAGTCTTCACCTAAAGATTAGAGTTGGCTTTCCGCTGTTTGCTGTCTAAGGTTATTTCTTTGTACTAATATGTTATGTATTAAGCATTGTCTTTTGATATTACCTCTATTTGTAGCCATATATGTGATTTGACTTCCTGGGCTCACATATGGTGTGTATCTGGTTTTGTCCTTAAAACCAGGTGCTACACATTGTTCCCCTGAAAAGCCCAACATAGTTCATAAAAATCATTTTTGATATGGTTCCAGCATTTCTTGATGAACTCGTTACTAAAGCCATCTGGGCCAGGAGATTTGTCATTTGGAAGTTGCCTGACTACCTCATCGTCAATTTATGACATCAAATAGGTATACTATAAAATATAATTAATGAAGAATTTGATGATATTTATTTGTTATCATAAATATTATTATTTTATTATATAAATTTGGTTAAACTAAGATGCTTTGACTCTCCAAGAGTTAGAATGACTTATAATTTGATGGAGGGAGTAGAATTAAGGGAGTACCATTTGGGAAAAGCCACTGAGTGGTGAGTGGCTAGGTTTTGTTTTGTCGCTTACTGTAGAGCGCATTAATTGGAACTACGTGTCACTAAGTCAGTAAAGTCCAAATTCGTCACTAAAACAATGGGCAAAATAAGTCATGTTTTTATGAAAATTTGCCAAACAATCTAGGAAAATTTTGATTTGTCAAAACTTCTCCACAATTAACCTTTCCATATTTTTGTGGCAAATATTTTTCAAACTTTTTTCTCAATACTTGCACCATTTCTTACATAAAAGGGATGCTGCAAGAACATGGAAGTGAGTGGTTATGCTTGATTTGTGTTTTGGGTGCCCTAGCTAGCAAACGACAAAATATATGGCGAGAGGAAAGGGTTCTTGGGTTTTATTTTGTCGCTTGTTGTTGGAGAGCATGATGATTGACACTACATGCCACAAAGTCGATATCTCTTGATCTAAATATACTTGATTAAAACTCCTTTTGCTCACTACTCATCTCTCCTATATATGGCTGGTGGTGCCTTGGCCCTCGGTGACTTAGGCTCAAGAATCTCTCCCCTAGGTGCCTAGCACTAGCCGAGCCATGATGGAGGCACACTAGTAAGGAGGATAGTGTTGATGTTTAGGTGGGGTTGGTGCACCCTGATTCCATCATCACTTGGTGCCCCTAGCTTTCTCTAGCTAGTGGGTAGCGCCGCCCCAAGGTTTTAGGGGCAGGAGAGTTTAGGATGAGGGGTGATGCTTAAATTCCATCGACGTGTCATGATTCCATCATCTTCTAGTGGCCCGAGCTTGCTCTAGTGTAGGTGGAGGAACCTTACATTTTAGAGACTTAGAAACTTTGGGAGGGAGGAGAGTGAACATGAGAGAGGATTTGGGGGATGGAGGGGGCATTTGAGACTGGGCAAGGGGATTACCGTAATGGCACATTGTTGTAATTTACTAATGCTAGTGAGGGATGTTTTGAGTCTAGCTCATGGCTCTATGTGGAAAGCTTAGTTTTCTCACCTCTATGTGTTTGTACTGTGTATGGGGGTTGACCCCTTGTGGCTCAATATTTGTAGGCTAAATTACTACCCCCTAGTCTATAATTATTTGGGGCTGGCCGTCTAGGGTTAGAACCATGCCTCCACTATCATCTTAGAAGGTTGGGGTGTATTCTACTCTCCGCATGGTCATACTATGGAGCAAGCCCTAATAAGGCATATATTTTGGAGTTGGATGGAATGAAATAAATGCTTGTAATGGTGATACACATACACTATTATTAATTCTTATTTGTGCTCATTAATAACTTGGATAACAAAGCATAGCAACATATTTAGATCGATCAGATACTAAAATATGGAATAGGATTACAAAACACTAAAACATAAAAAAGCTATCATGCGTATGGTATATTTTATTTAACCAACAAGAGAAAATATTATAATATATAGCTTGGGTGGCCTTACTTGAAGTGGGAAAGTGGCAGTCATGACTGATCCTCATTAGAGATGTAGGTAGGGCTAGGTCTGATTGACCGTCTCAGCAAGCGCTAAATGGTAGAACCACAACTGTAAGTGCATCTAGCCCTTTAGTGGGTTTTGGTGAATTGAATGACAACACCATTAAAGATCTAACAAAGTTTGCAAAGTGTTGAACAGGAAATTGAGTTTATTGCATAACTTGTGGATTGTGAAATGATAAGTATATATAGGTTCAATAAGAAGGCAAACCATATGATATTTCACATATCAAGCTTGATTGATCTCAACATTCATATCAAGAAGATATTCAAGCAATAAGGATCACAATATTGAAGAAATGGTTTTTCAGTTGATGTTTAATATGATGTGACTTGAGTATGGCTCGATAGGGTGAAGATAGCAAGGAAAGGGCTTCGAGGGAATAAGCGAAGGTGAAGGGCAAGCAATGGCTTGTAGACCGAGGTACCATGGCTAAGGTAAAGAAGAGAGTACTTGCATTGAGTCGAGGTACTAATTGAGCCATGAGGAGTCATATTGTATTGAGGATCAAATCATTAGTGGAAGTGACTTGAAGCCATGGATTGAACTCACATGTGTTGAAATGGTTCAAGTCACATGCTCAACCTGAACTTGCTCAAAGAGAGAAGATGAAGTTGATTGCATCCCCTTATGAAGTGATATTGAGAAGAAGTGACATATGAAGACATTGAAGACTCAAGTGGCTAAAATGGTAATATTCTTTTGATCTTGAGTTTAGGCTATGCCGCACTATAAAGGGGGATGCAAATCTAGGTGGTCTGAGGAAGATAGAGTGCTCAAGTATTAAAACTAAATTATAAGAGAGACACTCTAGCACCTCACGAGCACATAAAATAGTTTTAGTGACTCTTGGTGTCAGAAGTCCTAACGTATGTCGGGAGTCCCGACGGTCGGAAGTGCTGACTTGCGCCGGGAGTCCTGACGTCCAGTCACTTAGCCTGTGCGGTGACTGAGGACGCCGGAAGTCCCGACGTATGTCGGAACTCCCGACGGTCAGGAGTCCCGACCCTCGCCAGGAGTCCCGATGCTAGGCCCATCGGCTCGCTCTGCTGACTGCTGCGTCGGAAGTCCCGACGTACGTCGGAAGTCCCGACGGTCAGCAGTCCCGACGTTGACCTTTGCGCAGTGTTTTTAACCTTGCATGAACAGTGTTTTCTCTAAAGGCCAGCAGTCCCAAGATCTACGTTAGCAGTCCCAACGTAGATCTGAACAGTTAGATTTCTACAAAGAGTATAAATAGCTCTCCCCTCATTTCTAACCGTTGCCCACTCACTCTCTCACGCCCCAAACTTCAGAGAAGTGCCTCCTAGCACCCAAGAGCCTCTCTCTTCTCTCCTCTTTGCTCCTAGCTTCAAATCTTGTAAGAGTTTGAGTTGAGAGAAGGGATTTGGTGAGAGAAACATCAAAGAAAGCTTGAGCACTTGATTTCTTCGTCAAAACGGTTGGATTTGCATTTGTTACTCTTGGGTTCTTGAAACCCTAGCCAGCTAGGCGTCGCCCGTGGAGCTTCCAACTTGTGTGGTAGCCCCGGGAGGTTTGTAATCACCCCAATCATCTAGTGAAATCACCCCTCATCTCAAGAGATTGCTCTCTTGACTTGAGAATGAGGATAGGGTTGAAAGAGACCCGAAAAGCCTGTGTGGCTTCCTCAACAACGTGGACATAGGCAAGCCTTAGTGGCGAGCTGAACCACGGGATAAATCGGTGTCTCACTTGTGTTCTTGTGATTTGCATTGCTATACTTGGTTTTGTGGTGATTCTAGGGTTTGGTCCCGATCTACGTTTGGAGGCATCTTGGCATCAAGGAAGTGAGCTAACATCTTCACCTTACCACTAGGAAGTGGGGTTGTAAGTTATTGGCTTCACAAAGTTTATTTGAGCACTTGAAGTTCATTCCCCGTAGGCGTCGGGACTGCTGACAGCTTGCGTCGGAACTGCTGACGACGTCGGGAGTTCCGACCTGAACTGTCGGGACTTCCGACAGTTGCTGACAAGTAACTTCGAGTTTTGTGTAGAAATTTTTAGACACGCCTATTCACCCCCCCTCTAGGCGACATCAAGGTCCTCACAAGTGGTATCAGAGCTAGGCTCTCAATTTCGGGCTTAACCGCCTTGAGAGATGATGTCGACAAGTGAGGAGGTATCTCTAGAACTTTTAGTTTTAGATGGCTCAAATTATGCATCTTGGTCCGCTAGTGTTCTTGATGTATTTAGGGCCATGGGTCCTCATATTGAGCGGATTGTAGATGTGAGCATTTCACCTCCTATTGACGATTTGGCCATCTTATCTAAAGAGGAAGTGAAATGCTTACAACACAATGCTCAAGCTACTAATGTCTTATTTAGTGCTTTGAGTGAAGATGTTTTTGATGCCATCATATTTGGAGATGGTGAACCGCTTGATGATGCTCATCTCATTTGGACCACGCTCAAAGAAAAATATGACAAGTCCAAATGTGATGAGAAGTTGCTCTCATTGGAGAAACCACTTGAGGAGTGCTCAATTTCACCGACAAGTGAAGAGCATCAAGTGATTCTCCCAAATGGTCAAAGTGATCATGCCACATCCACTCCCTCATCGACATATGTGAACGGTAATGAAATGGTTGGTGAGAATAATGATTTTACATGTGGTACTTCTACTTCCTTTAGTTCTTGTGAGACTAACATTTTGAAGGAAGGAGAAGCTTGTGATCGGTGGAGACCAAATGATGAATCCACCTCACCTAGAAGCTCAACTCTTCATGCCACTTCTCCCGTGTGCCTCATGGCAAAAGGTGGGAAGGTAACATCAAAAGCAAAACCTCCTTCACCTCCTAGTGACATCTCTAGTAGTGATCTTATTGATAGCTCTAGTGATGATGAATCTAGTGATGAAGAGATCGATAACACAATTAAAAATTTAGATCCTAAGACCAAACTCTTCATCTCTAAGCTAATGGAGGATTTAGAGAGCGTCCAAGCCGAACTAGCAACTAGAGATGATGATCTCATTGCACAAGAAAACATCTATATTGCTAGTAAAGAAGCTCTTGTGGTAGAGAGAAGTGAGGTGGCCTCTTTGTGCAAGGCTTTGGCTAAAGAGCAAGAGGACAATGCTCTCACAAAGAAGACAAATATTGCACTCAATCAAAAGTATTGTGACTTAGATGAAAAGCACAAAGAGCTTGAGTTGCAATATAGTCTTCTTTGAGATAGCACCTCACATCCCTCTAAGGCAAAGGATGCCTCTACTCCCTCCACTAGCCAAGGTTGTGAAAAATGTTTTAATCTTGATTTGAATATTTATGCCACTAACCTTGCTAATATGGAGGCTATGAGAAAAGAGATTGCTAGGCTCAATGAAATGATAGCAGGAGGGTGCATGAATGACATGACTCAAAGTGGTTGCAAGAAAATTGAGAAATCAAAAGGGCCACAATACAAGAATGGGTGGCATCCCTCAGTTAAAGATGAGCTCAGGCACACAAAAGGAGCCAAGACAAATGGTAAGAAACTAGTGAATGACTTTAGATGTGTGCAGTTTGAGATGAGGGAGCAGATTGATACAGTTCAGCCTGCACAGACCGCGGTAGTGCCGCACCTCAAGGGCGGCAGTGCCACACCCCACAAAAATGGGAAGGCTACCAGTCTGACTTTTGATCAAACTAAGCTCATAATGAAGATGCCTAGTCAGAACAGCAAAGCCCCCAAGGCCACCAAGGTGCAACTCCAACCAAAGACGACTCTCATCACTTGCTTCAAGTGCAAGAAAGAGGGTCACCATGTAAGAGATTGCACCTTGAAGAAAGGAAGGAAGGGCGTGAGCAAGATTCAAGAGAGGAAGAAGATGGCTCATGTCAAGTGCTCCAACTTGGGACACAATGCCTCTATGTGTTTCAACAAGGCTGATGACCAAGCCACACTTCTAAAGAGCAAGACAAGAAGAAGCAAGAGGAAGTGTTATGGATGCAATGAGAAGGGTCATGAAATTGCATCATGTCCCTCCATGAAGGATGAAAGCTTGGCATCATCAACAAAGAGGCTCGTTGGCGAGGTAGCAAACAAGAAGCAAGACAAGAAGATGTCCTACAAGATCAAGCGCCACATTTGCTACACTTGCCGAGGAAAGGGACATCTAAGTATGGATTGTCCTATGGGTAACACTCCTAAGCTCAACTCAACAATTGATTCAAATATGCTTAGGAGGCCCAAAAATGACACTTGTGCTAGAAAGGTGATTGGTTCACCACGTGCTAGCACAAAGGCCATTTGGGTGCCTAAGTCTCTTGTGACTAACCTTAGTGGACCCAACATGGTTTGGGTACCAAGTTGTGCTTGATAAAGTATTGTAGGTACTTAAAGGTGATATGAAGCTTTGGGGTGCTTGAGCAAGATGATTGAAAATATTTACTCAAGCTATCAATCAATTCATATTGTCTTTTCTAATATGGTTGACCCAAAGATAAATCAATGGATATATTTCTAACTTCATACTCACCTCGGTAACTAGTACCTAACCCTTGCTAGATAGCCACTTAACTTGTGTAGTCTCTAGTAGTTCACAAATATGTGTGTTTGTGAATTATTAGGAGTGGCTAGATGCTTGTGCTTCATCACTTGTTGTTACATATGATGCTTTTAATGGCTCTCTGGTAGAGCAATATCTTTAGATGTGTTGCAGGTACTCATATCATAAAATATAGCAAGAGAAAAGCACAAGACATGGATCAATATAAAGAAGAGCATAAGGAGTTAGGCTGAGCCTGTCTAAGTTGGCCAGGCCGGGATGGCAGCTAGGCCAGGTACCTAGGCCGGCCAGGCTGGGTTTCACAACCTAGGAAGAAAAGTCTACTTATGTGGAATTCTTCCCTAGCAAATTATTTAATATGCCTATGCATGATCCATGTAACAAAATGGTTGTGAGTATTGCTCTCTTTAGTTAAACTCTTGTTCAATACTCTCTTTATGTGAGTTAGTTATAAAGTGAGCATCCCCAGTTAAAAAATTGGCTATGTGCATTGCAAAGTAATTCCAATACTTGATGCACTCATTTAGGGGGATCTCACTATATATCTAGTCTCATTGTTACTAATCTTTTCATTGAGCTTATGTGTAGATTCAAATGAAAAGATTTCTGTTTCAAGTATGACCTCTACCATTGAACATTAAAATACTACTTGAGACCTATTCCAAGATGTGCACTCATGATGTCTTATAAATCAAAGGATCTTGTGAATAGCTTTGTGAGTATTTCTATGGCATAAGTACAAATTGATTATTGCATTGTTGCCATGACCTAGACATAGAGTGAAATCACATGTTCTTAAAAGAATTAAGTGCTATATGAGTTATTCAAATACTTAGAGCACTTATCAAGGGGGAGCTTACTCTATGGCTAGTGTTGTGAGACTAACCGTTTCTCGAAGTGATTTATGTAGTCTCACTAAATGAGAATGTGTTTCTCAAATGAAGTGTGCTTTGTGTGCTCTTGTATGCACAAATTAAGGGAGAGTTTAGACTATATCTTGTGGGACTAATGATTTCTTTTAAGTTCATTTTGAGTAGTCTCACACATTGGAGATAAGGAGGATGGATGGTTCCTTTGGACTCTCTAGGTGCTTCACAATTATTCTAGGAAGTCTTGGTCTTTATAAACCATGTGCTCCCGGTTTAGTATCGGATGCCCCAATCCTTTAGTGGAACGGGATTTGAATGAGTTGGAGAAAATAATTGAAGAGTGGACTTTCATTGCTATTTCTCCTCTCTATAACTCATCAAGTGCACATGGATCCATCTCATTGGTCATCCAAGACCATGTCAACAAAGGAATGGTAACTCCTAGTTATCAAATTTGCAAATTTCATGAATTTTACCTCTTGCTCTCTATGTGAGTTGCCTTAGGTAAAGAAAGAACTAGGAACCTAATATGGATCTTGGATGATCACAAGAGTTTTCAATTTCACCACATTTCATCAAGTGAGAATTATGGTCATCCAAATCACTAAAGTCTCACTTATGATGGTCATGACAATCAAAATTTATGTGGTGATCTATCTACCTTGGTGGTGGTATGTTTTCTTTGGCATAATTTCAATTATTGCAAGATTGTTATGCCTTGACCAAGATATAGGATGAACTCCTCTAGATTCTTAAATCGATTCAAGTGCATTTCACAAGTAAGTCAAGTATTTGATGCACATATTAAGGGGGAGCCCATTCTATGTCTTGTGTCTTTTGAGACTAACATTTTCTTCTAGTAAATTTGTATAGTCTTTTGGTGAGAATGAGTTTCTCATGGGTATGCTACATTAACTCAATCCAAATTGGTAAAGTTATCCTTCATATTTATTTTGAATGCAATATTTATCTCTTAAGTAGCTACTCTGACATAGCTTAAATTCCTTTGTTTGGACTTAATTGACCAAAAAGTGCATATGTTCTTGCTTTCCACATATATATGTATGCACTATCAAAAAGGGGGAATTTAGTCTATGTTATGAGGTTTTGCAATTAGTGATCCACTTGCCATCCATATCCAAAATGATCACTAGTTGTGAAACTCTAGCTTGTGCAATTTAATGTTATCTCTTGTCTTTATGAGCATTTCCTAGGTGACATTATGAGATACAAGAATCCATTTCAATTGGCATCAACTTGTGAAGGCTCTTTCAATTGATGTCAAAATTGTGAAGATCATATTTCAATTGGTATTGATGGATAATCTCTAAATTTGGTGTATCAAGAAATATGTCTTCAATTGGTATCTCAAAATGACAACAAGAGCTAGCAATGGACTTTAAATTGTGTAACACCCAAATTTTAGAAGTAACAAATTTTAAATAATTTAGAGAAAGTGAATTAAAATTTTGAAAACTATTTGGTAATGCATTCATGTTGTTGCATGTATTTTATTTTGTGGTGTGGATATATTTGTTTTATTTGATTTGGTTTAGAAAAATTTGATTTGAAAATGTGTTTGGAAAATTAGAAAAGAAAAGAAACAAAAGAAAAAAAAAAGAAAACTACTCACCTCCTTACCTTCTCGGCCCGAAGGCCGCGCCTGCCCGCGTGGGCCGCCCAGCGCCGCAGCGGCCCAGCAGCCGAGCCCAGTAACCAGCCGAGCCCGCCCAGCCGCGCCCTCTCTCCTTGTCTCGCTGGCAAGTGGGACCAGGCTGTCAGATGCTCCTCCAACCTCAATCGTAACCGAGCCGGTCACGATTTCCACCGCCGCCTAGAAATCGAATCCGCGAACTAGAGAATATCTTTCCAAATTGGTCACGTTATCCTCTATTTAAGCTAGAGCCAAGTTGTTCCGGTCAATTTTAGATCAAAACGAGACCTAGCCATACCGTTTGAGCTCTAGCCGCCGCCGCAAAACCCTAGAAGCCGCGGTGGAGGCGAATTCGTCGGCCACTTCGTGTTCTAGCCATTGTAAGTTGTTCTATTAGCTTTAGCTCGTTGTTGTGACTCAATTTGTACTATCAATTTTGAAGATAATGTCGTGTTGCGTTTTTACCGTGTGAAGGAGCTAAGCCGCCCGCCTTTTGGAGCCGCCCGTCGTTTTCGTGCCGCGATTGATTGTCTTGGAGCCCTAGGTGAGATCGCAATGAGCTTTTCGTTCGATTGGTACCACCCGCGCATCTTTTGGTGAAGTGTAGGGCGGGTTTGGCATGTCCGGCGAGCTGCCGGCCATGGCGCCGCCGTGGTGTTGGGGCGGGGCGGCGGAAGCGCCGCCGGTCTCCTCTGGAAGAGATGCGAGCCGTCCGTTCGCTGATCAACGGTTAAGATTAGAAGATACCCCTTCGTCTTGACTTTTTATTAAAGAGCCCCTGGATTTCTTCATAATAGAACCCGCAGTCCTTAGCGCAATATCCTGAATCCGTTTTCGTGTTTTGAAAGCATATTTTCTCCCGGATAAGTCAAAAATACGTTTTCAGGTATTTACAGTTTTGCCACTAGAATTGTTTTGGTCATAAAATCTTCGTTTTAACTCCGATTTGATCCGTTCCAATTGCGTTAGGTTCGTATTTGCGAGCTCTACATGTTAGTGTAGTTGTACAGTTAGTTTTGATAATTTATTTTTCGAGGTTATAATTAAGTATTTATTTATCTATAGGAAATCTTAGAAAATTCATAACTTTCACGTTTTAATTCCGTATTTGGTGATCTTTGCGTCTGTGTGATCGTAGAAACGTGTAGAAGAGTTTTATAAGCTTTTATTACTGTTTTGTTACTGTTGGTGTACTGTTCTAATTATATCTCTTTGTTTGCTTCGTGTATGTTTGATTGGATGCATGTGTGTTGTTGATTGATGATCGAATATAGAAGGTGAGCAGTATTTGGAGGATTCGGAGTATTACTTTGAGCCAAGTCAGCAGTATCACTTGGAGAGCTTTGATCAAGGCAAGTATAATATAGGACTACCCTTGTTACCTATACATTGAATTGTCATACATATGCATGTGCTTACCTTGACAACCTTAGAGATTATAACTTAGTGATTGTTATCTTGATTCCTTGTCAACCTTGGGAATGCATATGGGTAGCTACTGCTAGTGCTTAAACTAAGAACAATGATCTTGTAATTTGATTAATGGATTAAGCAATCAACTATTAAGATGATTTTATTATTGTTAAAAGGGGGCTAGAGCATGTGTATTATTTTGATGCTCTGGTTTCTCTCCATAAGGACTTATCTGTAAGTGATAACCGGGATATACAGTACAGCTGTGAGGGCTATATGGCTCTGGCTTTAGTTGTTCAAGAGACCTTTTCTAGCTTGTTAGAGGTTACCTTAAATGGCGTAAGAAAGGCTTGCCATGTTGGGTGTAGTGCGAGCCCCTGGCCTAGTGTGTATAGGCTGCGGTTGTTGTGCCACAGGGAAGGGGGGTTCTACATCTGCCTGCCGAGTGAATCTAATGGCCCTAACTTGTTAGACGAACTTTTGAGTGGCTTTATATGGTTCTCGGGTGTTTGGGCTTGATCTCCCCACTCATTTGGAAATCATGACTTACAGTGAAAGTGTACACCTCTGCGCAGAGTTAAAAACTGGTATACTAGCCGTGCTCACGGATACGAGCGGCCTTGGGGATTCTTATGGAATAGTTGATCATAACTGTTATATCATGCTTAATTATTGTTGATTATTATTATGCTCATGTTAATGCTATTCATTATCCTTATTACAATTGATCATTGGTTCTTTAATGGGAAGTGGTTTATCTTGATGCTACTCAATTGCTAATATATGATTAAAAAGCTAAACGCAGTTAAACAGTGTCTAGCCTTTTTGAGCCTCATGAACCCTGTGTTATGTTTGTGGAGTTCGACATGAACTCACTCTTGCTATTTCCACCATAACAGATGAAGATAATGAGGAAGATTATCGGAATGAGTACTAGTCTTGGTGTCAACCAGTCAACCGTGTCCCTGTGTGGAGTTTCCGCTGAAGAATTACTATTAGTTATTATTACCTATCGTTCAAGACTATATCTTAAATACTTATTCGTTATGTAATAAGCACTGTGATGATACTTTGTAATTTGTCAACTTATGTGTGCGACTGTTTCCTGGGGCGCACATGAGTCTTTTATACATCCTATTTTTGTCCTTAAAAATGGGTGTGACAGATTGGTATCGGAGCCGTGTTGACTGTAGGACGCAAGCCTAGTTAGAATGGTCGTTAATAGCATCCATACTCCATTTAATTCATGCTTCCTCTTTTCACCTTGTTAATTACTAAAGTTTTATGCTTCCTCTACTTTATTCCATTGCGAAAATACATTGATTCTATCTAATCTATGTCTAAATTTTATAGATGCCTCCTCATCCCCGTTTGTCAGCTGCACAGTACGTTGCCCGTTTCAAATCTCAGGAGCTGTATGAAGATGGTGAGCAAGAGCTATCTGATGCTGAATCAAGAGTTGGTGATACACCAATGGAGAATGTAGTTATGGGATGGACTACGAAGTTTCATATCATGATTCCTAAAGCTGATGCTTTCTTCCATGACATGTTGACAAGAACCTTGGACAACTACTACTACGACTGGGAAGCTACGTTGGAGTATCGTAGTGCAGAGTTTAGTCATCCCTGGATGGATTCCTATTGGGAAACTGAGTTATGGGTTAAGAAAAGGGATCCTACCACTAAGGAGCCTAAGGTGGAGTCAAAGTTCATTACCAGAGTGAGCCGGGCAACTGTGGAGATAAGCATGGAGGATGTCGCTTTTAATGCATTTGTTTACTACCATGGTCTACGCTCGGACAAGACGTTAAAGGGTGCACTCCGGCATTTTCCTTGTTTCATACATGACAAGGGTATTTGGACCGTGCCGCCTGCAGATGATTCCTCCTTGACTTTACAAGCTACGGTGGGATTAGTTCGTGAATTGACTCTCCATGAGGTGGATTTGAAGGATGAGTTGCTGAAGGAAAAAGAACTTAAGGAGCAAGCTTATAAGGAGATTGACCAATTAAGGGCGGAGTTAGGTCGTCCCAAGATTTATGAGAAGCTTAATTAGGCAATAGGAAAAATCCCTATGTAATAGGAACGATAGTAGTTGTGAGTTAATTTTAAGTTTGGTTTGTTTTAAGAGTCAGTTTGTGATGTGAACAATTGTGTGATTGATGGATTGTTATTATGATAATGTGTGATTTGGATCTTTGTAATGTGTGCTGGAGTTTTGTAGACATGCCTACAAGTTCCATGGTTGAGAATATTAAGTTTGATCAAAATATATTAGTTGAATATGAGGTTAATTTAGTTCTGTCCTTTGCTGATTTTTGGATCAGTCTGGGATGTTTTAGAAATAACTTAAAATCCGTTCATGAGAAATTTAAGAAATTTTACTGGGAATAATTAGACTTCTATATCTTTCCAACCCCATAAGAATCACTTTAATATCTATTATGAGCTAAGAGATATACCTGTTCCAAGTTGGAGTAACTGCACAGTCTGGAATTCTGAAACAGTTTTGGTTAAGTTCAGTTTTTGGCCAATTTATTGACAGAATCAGAAAAAGTGTTGTGAATAAAAGTTGTAGATAATTTTGTAAGCTTTCCAACCATGTAAAGATCATCTGAATTGGACGTCTGTAGCTCGAGATATGACAGTTTTACTGAGTTGCTGAAATTGGAGATCGCCCAGAAAAATCAGATTTTGTTTATCTATTGAATACATCATCTCGGATCGTACTGAATTTCAATTTCTGTGTTTTTGGAAACAGATGTCAGGCAGAGGTCGTGGCAGAGGTCGAGGAGGTGCTAACCTACCCATTACTATGGAGGAACTCATGCAAACTCAGAACCAGATGATGCAGATGTTTATGCAGCACATGCAGAACAATCCCGCTGCAGGAGGACCACCGCCTGTGCAAGTGAGGGATAAGCGTGGGGAATTTTTAAAGGGACGCCCTCCAGTGTTTTCTCATGCTGCTGATCCTTTAGAGGCAGATGATTGGGTGAGGGCAGTGGAGAAACAGCTGAATATAGCCCAATGCAATGATATGGAGAAGGTGTTATATGCATCTGGTCAGTTACAGGGGACAGCTCAGACTTGGTGGGAGTCGTATCAAGCTGCACGCCCTGACAATGCTCCTCCTATCACTTGGAATGAGTTTGTTAGAGATTTTCGAGCTCGTCATATTCCTGAAGGTATAATTGAGCTGAAGCAGGAAGAATTCAGAAACCTTAGGATGGGACAGATGAGCGTTAGTGAATATCATGATAGATTTACCCAGTTGGCTCGCTATGCTCCTAATGAAGTGAGGGAAGATGCAGACAAACAGCGTCTTTTCTTGAAGGGAATTTATTATGATCTTCGCTTGCAGTTGAAGGGGAACAACTATGCTAGTTTTCAAGAGCTGGTAAATAAAGCTATTGTGCTTGATAATGAGCGCAGAGAGATGGACAAGAAGAGGAAGATGAAGGTACAAAGCTCAGGAAGTAACAACCGTCAGCGCACTAATTCTCAGCATGGTTTCCATCAGAAGTTTCAAGGACCGGTTAGTCAATGGAATCGCAATCCGAATCAGAGATGGTCCCAGAATTGGCAAGGTAATCAGTCACAACAGCGTTCATCATATCCACAACGTCAACAGTATCCGCAAACCGGGCAACAGACTCCTCGCACTGGAAATTCTAATGTTACCTCCATGAAGAATAGTGCTCCCAGCACGCCTACTAGATGCTTTGTCTGTGGTAAAGAGGGGCATATGTCTTACCATTGTCCTGAGAAGCAGAATCAGCAGACTCCTCAGAGCCAGAAGAGCAACCAGAAGCAATCTGGTACTGGAAGGGTGAATCACGTGTCTTCTGATACAGCTCATGATGCCCCAGAAGTTATGATTGGTACGTTCAATGTACATTCCACTCCTGCAACTGTTCTTTTTGACTCTGGAGCATCTCATACATTCATATCCAACATTTTTGTTAAAATGCATAGTATACCCATGCTAGCTATGAAAGAATCTCTCTTAGTAAATTCACCTGGAGGTACCATGCAAACCAGTAATCGTTGTCTTCCAATTAGTATGGTATTAAGAGGGGTAGAGTTTAAGATAACTCCTATAGTGTTGAGGACATCTGGTATTGATGTGATATTGGGTATGGACTGGATGAAGCAAAATCAGGTAGAGATTCAGTGTCAGCAGAAAGTGGTAGTTGTGAATGCACCTAATGGAGATAAAATCAATGTGGATGTAGCAGTGCAGAAGCAACCAACCGCTGTGGTGAATCAGCTTGAAAATACTATTAAGGAGAATTCAGTGATTGAGGAATTTCCGGATGTCTTCCCTGATGAATTGCCAGGTATGCCACCTGACCGAGACATTGAATTTCTTATTGAATTACTTCCTGGAACTGCACCTATAGCCAAACGACCATATAGGATGGGAGTAGATGAATTAGAAGAACTTAAGAAACAAATTAAAGAATTACAAGATAAAGGTTTTATTAGACCTAGTTCATCACCTTGGGGAGCACCAGTTATTTTTGTTGATAAGAAAGATGGCGGTCAGAGGATGTGTGTTGATTATAGATCATTAAATGAGGTAACTATCAAGAATAAGTATCCTTTGCCCAGGATTGATGACTTGTTTGATCAGTTGAGAGGTGCATGTGTGTTCTCTAAGATTGATTTACGTTCTGGTTATCATCAGTTGAAGATTCGTGTTTCTGATATTCCAAAGACAGCTTTTACTACAAGGTATGGATTGTATGAGTATACTGTTATGTCATTTGGATTGACCAATGCACCTGCATACTTTATGTACATGATGAATAAGGTGTTCATGGAATATTTGGATAAGTTTGTGGTAGTGTTTATTGATGATATACTGGTATTTTCCAAGACAGAGGTAGAGCATGCTGAACATTTGAGGTTGGTATTGCAGAAACTTAGAGAGCATAAACTGTATGCGAAGCGAAGTAAATATGAGTTTTGGTTGAGGGAAGTTTCTTTCCTTGGTCATATTGTTTCTAATGGAGGGATATCAGTGGATCCAAGTAAAGTAAAGGATGTATTAAATTGGAAACCACCTATTGATGTTAGCGAGATTCGTAGTTTCTTGGGATTAGCTGGATGTTACAGATGGTTCATTGAAGGGTTTTCTAAACTTGCTAAACCTATGACATCTCTGTTAGAGAAGAATGCTAAGTTTGTGTGGTCAGATAAATGTCAAGCTAGTTTCGAGGAGTTGAAAAAGAGGTTGACTACAGCGCCTGTTTTGGTTTTGCCAGATTTGAGTAAGAAGTTTTCTATTTATTGTGATGCTTCTCGTCAAGGTTTGGGATGTGTTCTTATGCAAGAAGGCAGAGTTGTGGCTTATGCATCTAGGCAGTTGAGAAAGCATGAGTTGAATTATCCTACACATGATTTGGAATTAGCAGCTGTAGTTCATGCTTTAAAGATTTGGAGACATTATTTGATTGGACATAAGAGTGATATATACACTGATCATAAGAGTTTGAAGTATATTTTCACTCAGTCAGATCTGAATTTGAGGCAACACAGATGGTTAGAGTTGATTAAGGATTATGATATTGAGATACACTATCATCCTGGTAAGGCTAATGTAGTAGCTGATGCTCTTAGTAGGAAAAGTTATGCCAATGAGATACGGACGTTGTCTATGACTAGTGAGTTATGTGCTGAATTTGAATATTTGAATTTGGGAATTGTTACTAATACAATGGAATTAGTGATAGAGCCTACCTTAGAGCAAGAAATTTACAAGGGGCAGTTGAAGGATGAGAAACTAAAGAAGATAGCGGAAGATATAGTGATTGGTAAGTCACCGGGCTTTCGAATGGATGATAATGGAATTTTGTGGTTTGGAAAAAGGCTGTGTGTACCTGAGGATCAAACTGTTAGACAGGCAATTCTTCGCGAAGCTCATGAGTCAGCTTATTCTATTCATCCTGGTAGTACTAAGATGTATTTGGATCTGAAACAGAAATATTGGTGGGTTGGATTAAAGCGAGATGTGGCTGAGTATGTGGCATTGTGTGACACTTATCAGAGAGTGAAAGCAGAGCATCAGAGACCTGCTGGATTGTTACAACCAATGAAGATTCCTGAATGGAAGTGGGAGGAAGTTGGTATGGATTTTATAGTAGGGTTACCTCGTACTCAGAAAGGTTATGACTCTATTTGGGTGATAGTAGATCGGTTAACTAAAGTTGCTCATTTTATACCAGTTAAGACTACTTACCATGGACCAAAATTGGCAGAGTTGTATATGGAGAGAATAGTCTGTTTGCATGGAGTACCAAAGAAGATTGTATCTGATCGAGGATCGCAGTTTACGTCGCATTTTTGGAAAGCTGTGCATGAATCATTGGGAACAAAATTGAATTTTAGTACAGCATATCATCCACAGACAGATGGACAGACTGAAAGGACCAACCAGGTATTAGAGGATATGTTGAGAGCTTGTGCATTGCAATATGGAACTAGTTGGGATAAGAGTTTGCCTTATGCAGAATTTTCTTACAATAATAGTTATCAACAGAGTCTTAAGATGGCACCGTTTGAAGCTTTGTATGGACGTAAGTGTAGAACACCATTGTTTTGGGATCAGACAGGTGAATCTCAGGTGTTTGGTACAGATGTTCTTAGAAACGCAGAAGATCAAGTGCGAGTGATTCGTGAGAATTTGAGAGTAGCACAGTCTCGTCAGAAGAGTTATGCTGACAATAGAAGAAGAGATTTAGTTTTTGAGGTAGGTGATTATGTTTATTTGAAGGTGTCACCTATGAAAAGTGTGAAGAGGTTTAACATGAAAGGTAAACTAGCACCAAGGTATGTTGGACCATTTAAAGTTATTACTAGACGTGGGGAAGTTGCTTATCAATTAGAGTTGCCTGAGAATTTATCTGGAGTACATGATGTGTTCCATGTTTCACAACTTAAGAAGTGTTTGCGTGTGCCTGAGGAGCAGATACCTTTAGAAGAGTTGACTGTTAAAGAGGATCTTACATATGAAGAGTTTCCGATCAAGATTTTAGAAACCGCTGAGAGAGTTACTCGAAGTAGGGTTATTAAGATGTGCAAAGTGCAGTGGAATCGATATTCAGAGGCAGAGGCAACTTGGGAAAGAGAGGATGAATTGAGAAAATCATATCCGCAGTTATTTGAGTAAGCAGTTCAATCTCGAGGACGAGATTCTTTTAAGGGGGGTAGAATTTGTAACACCCAAATTTTAGAAGTAACAAATTTTAAATAATTTAGAGAAAGTGAATTAAAATTTTGAAAACTATTTGGTAATGCATTCATGTTGTTGCATGTATTTTATTTTGTGGTGTGGATATATTTGTTTTATTTGATTTGGTTTAGAAAAATTTGATTTGAAAATGTGTTTGGAAAATTAGAAAAGAAAAGAAACAAAAGAAAAAAAAAAGAAAACTACTCACCTCCTTACCTTCTCGGCCCGAAGGCCGCGCCTGCCCGCGTGGGCCGCCCAGCGCCGCAGCGGCCCAGCAGCCGAGCCCAGTAACCAGCCGAGCCCGCCCAGCCGCGCCCTCTCTCCTTGTCTCGCTGGCAAGTGGGACCAGGCTGTCAGATGCTCCTCCAACCTCAATCGTAACCGAGCCGGTCACGATTTCCACCGCCGCCTAGAAATCGAATCCGCGAACTAGAGAATATCTTTCCAAATTGGTCACGTTATCCTCTATTTAAGCTAGAGCCAAGTTGTTCCGGTCAATTTTAGATCAAAACGAGACCTAGCCATACCGTTTGAGCTCTAGCCGCCGCCGCAAAACCCTAGAAGCCGCGGTGGAGGCGAATTCGTCGGCCACTTCGTGTTCTAGCCATTGTAAGTTGTTCTATTAGCTTTAGCTCGTTGTTGTGACTCAATTTGTACTATCAATTTTGAAGATAATGCCGTGTTGCGTTTTTACCGTGTGAAGGAGCTAAGCCGCCCGCCTTTTGGAGCCGCCCGTCGTTTTCGTGCCGCGATTGATTGTCTTGGAGCCCTAGGTGAGATCGCAATGAGCTTTTCGTTCGATTGGTACCACCCGCGCATCTTTTGGTGAAGTGTAGGGCGGGTTTGGCATGTCCGGCGAGCTGCCGGCCATGGCGCCGCCGTGGTGTTGGGGCGGGGCGGCGGAAGCGCCGCCGGTCTCCTCTGGAAGAGATGCGAGCCGTCCGTTCGCTGATCAACGGTTAAGATTAGAAGATACCCCTTCGTCTTGACTTTTTATTAAAGAGCCCCTGGATTTCTTCATAATAGAACCCGCAGTCCTTAGCGCAATATCCTGAATCCGTTTTCGTGTTTTGAAAGCGTATTTTCTCCCGGATAAGTCAAAAATACGTTTTCAGGTATTTACAGTTTTGCCACTAGAATTGTTTTGGTCATAAAATCTTCGTTTTAACTCCGATTTGATCCGTTCCAATTGCGTTAGGTTCGTATTTGCGAGCTCTACATGTTAGTGTAGTTGTACAGTTAGTTTTGATAATTTATTTTTCGAGGTTATAATTAAGTATTTATTTATCTATAGGAAATCTTAGAAAATTCATAACTTTCACGTTTTAATTCCGTATTTGGTGATCTTTGCGTCTGTGTGATCGTAGAAACGTGTAGAAGAGTTTTATAAGCTTTTATTACTGTTTTGTTACTGTTGGTGTACTGTTCTAATTATATCTCTTTGTTTGCTTCGTGTATGTTTGATTGGATGCATGTGTGTTGTTGATTGATGATCGAATATAGAAGGTGAGCAGTATTTGGATGATTCGGAGTATTACTTTGAGCCAAGTCAGCAGTATCACTTGGAGAGCTTTGATCAAGGCAAGTATAATATAGGACTACCCTTGTTACCTATACATTGAATTGTCATACATATGCATGTGCTTACCTTGACAACCTTAGAGATTATAACTTAGTGATTGTTATCTTGATTCCTTGTCAACCTTGGGAATGCATATGGGTAGCTACTGCTAGTGCTTAAACTAAGAACAATGATCTTGTAATTTGATTAATGGATTAAGCAATCAACTATTAAGATGATTTTATTATTGTTAAAAGGGGGCTAGAGCATGTGTATTATTTTGATGCTCTGGTTTCTCTCCATAAGGACTTATCTGTAAGTGATAACCGGGATATACAGTACAGCTGTGAGGGATATATGGCTCTGGCTTTAGTTGTTCAAGAGACCTTTTCTAGCTTGTTAGAGGTTACCTTAAATGGCGTAAGAAAGGCTTGCCATGTTGGGTGTAGTGCGAGCCCCTGGCCTAGTGTGTATAGGCTGCGGTTGTTGTGCCACAGGGAAGGGGGGTTCTACATCTGCCTGCCGAGTGAATCTAATGGCCCTAACTTGTTAGACGAACTTTTGAGTGGCTTTATATGGTTCTCGGGTGTTTGGGCTTGATCTCCCCACTCATTTGGAAATCATGACTTACAGTGAAAGTGTACACCTCTGCGCAGAGTTAAAAACTGGTATACTAGCCGTGCTCACGGATACGAGCGGCCTTGGGGATTCTTATGGAATAGTTGATCATAACTGTTATATCATGCTTAATTATTGTTGATTATTATTATGCTCATGTTAATGCTATTCATTATCCTTATTACAATTGATCATTGGTTCTTTAATGGGAAGTGGTTTATCTTGATGCTACTCAATTGCTAATATATGATTAAAAAGCTAAACGCAGTTAAACAGTGTCTAGCCTTTTTGAGCCTCATGAACCCTGTGTTATGTTTGTGGAGTTCGACATGAACTCACTCTTGCTATTTCCACCATAACAGATGAAGATAATGAGGAAGATTATCGGAATGAGTACTAGTCTTGGTGTCAACCAGTCAACCGTGTCCCTGTGTGGAGTTTCCGCTGAAGAATTACTATTAGTTATTATTACCTATCGTTCAAGACTATATCTTAAATACTTATTCGTTATGTAATAAGCACTGTGATGATACTTTGTAATTTGTCAACTTATGTGTGGGACTGTTTCCTGGGGCGCACATGAGTCTTTTATACATCCTATTTTTGTCCTTAAAAATGGGTGTGACAAATTGAAATCAAGCACAAGTTTGTGATATCTCCTATGATCAAGAGAGATGGGCACAAATGAAATCTTTTGCATCGTGTCAAGCCCATCAAAGCACTAAATTTAAAAATTCATGATCACGGTGGAGATTATGAGGCTTAGAACAAAGGTACATCGCTCCATGAACTCTTGTATTACCTTTGTGCATCTAGGCCCTTACATGCTAGTGTGTGCATGTGTGATAGAATTCAAGCTAATCTAAAAGAGTGTCATTTGATGACCATTAAGAGAATTTTGAAATGTTGCACACCTTGTTTGATCAACTAGCATCTAGGCAAAAGACTTGAAAAAGTTCATAATGTGCTTCAAAATGCTTTATCAAAAGAGAACTTGCATTTTATGGTCATTGCTTGTTTTGGTTATCTTTTATTGACCATATTTTGTCAAGTTTGTTGTATCCCTCTTCGTTCTTTTCTCTCTTTTTGGTGCTTGTTGCCAAAGGGGGAGAATGAGAAGGGAGAAGAGAAGGGGGTACAATTTTTTTAGTCACCTTGGATGCTTGTGTGCACACTTGTCATATGCATCACGGTTATCATGTTCACACCTTGCACCCCATGGATCCTAAGATATAGGAGGGTTCCCACACTTCAACTTGAATATGTGCATTTGGCATTTGAGGCCAAAATCTGAATTTCTTTCAATGCACAAATTTAGGGGGAGCTCACTATATCATAGGATTTAAAATCTTATTATTTATCAATCTCTTGTAAGCTTTAATTGTGTTGTCATCAATCACCAAAAAGGGGGAGATTGTAAGTGCATCTAGCCCTTTAGTGGGTTTTGGTGAATTGAATGACAACACCATTAAAGATCTAACAAAGTTTGCAAAGTGTTGAACAGGAAATTGAGTTTATTGCATAACTTGTGGATTGTGAAATGATAAGTATATATAGGTTCAATAAGAAGGCAAACCATATGATATTTCACATATCAAGCTTGATTGATCTCAACATTCATATCAAGAAGATATTCAAGCAATAAGGATCACAATATTGAAGAAATGGTTTTTCTGTTGATGCTTAATATGATGTGACTTGAGTATGGCTCGATAGGGTGAAGATAGCAAGGAAAGGGCTTTGAGGGAATAAGCAAAGGTGAAGGGCAAGCAATGGCTTGTAGACCAAGGTACCATGGCTAAGGTGAAGAAGAGAGTACTTGCATTGAGTCGAGGTACTAATTGAGCCATGAGGAGTCATATTGTATTGAGGATCAAATCATTAGTGGAAGTGACTTGAAGCCATGGATTGAACTCACATGTGTTGAAATGGTTCAAGTCACATGCTCAAGCTGAACTTGCTCAAAGAGAGAAGATGAAGTTGATTGCATCCCCTTATGAAGTGATATTGAGAAGAAGTGACATATGAAGACATTGAAGACTCAAGTGGTTAAAATGGTAATATTCTTTTGATCTTGAGTTTAGGCTATGCCGCACTATAAAGGGGGATGCAAATCTAGGTGGTCTGAGGAAGATAGAGTGCTCAAGTATTAAAACTAAATTATAAGAGAGACACTCTAGCACCTCACGAGCACATAGAATAGTTTTAGTGACTCTTGGTGTCGGAAGTCCTGACCTATGTCGGGAGTCCCGACGGTCGGAAGTGCTGACTTGCGCCGGGAGTCCTGACGTCCAGTCACTTAGCCTGTGCGGTGACTGAGGATGTCGGAAGTCCCGACGTATGTCGGAACTCCCGACGGTCAGGAGTCCCGACCCTCGCCAGGAGTCCCGATGCTAGGCCCATCGGCTCGCTCTACTGACTGCTGCGTCGGAAGTCCCGACGTACATCGGAAGTCCCGACGGTCAGCAGTCCCGACATAAGTCGGAAGTCCCGACGTTGACCTTTGCACAGTGTTTTTAACCTTGCATGAACAGTGTTTTCTCTAAAGGCCAGCAGTCCCGAGATCTACGTCAGCAGTCCCGATGTAGATCTGAACGGTTAGATTTCTACAAAGAGTATAAATAGCTCTCCCCTCATTTCTAACTGTTGCCCACTCACTCTCTCACGCCCCAAACTTCAGAGAAGTGCCTCCTAGCACCCAAGAGCCTCTCTCTTCTCTCCTCTTTGCTCCTAGCTTCAAATCTTGTAAGAGTTTGAGTTGAGAGAAGGGATTTGGTGAGAGAAACATCAAAGAAAGCTTGAGCACTTGATTTCTTCGTCAAGCCGGTTGGATTTGCATTTGTTACTCTTGGGTTCTTGAAACCCTAGCCGGCTAGGCGTCTCCCGTGGAGCTTCCAACTTGTGTGGTAGCCCCGGGAGGTTTGTAATCACCCCAATCATCTAGTGAAATCACCCCTCATCTCAAGAGATTGCTCTCTTGACTTGAGAACGAGGATAGGGTTGAAAGAGACCCGAAAAGCCTGTGTGGCTTCCTCAACAACGTGGACATAGGCAAGCCTTAGTGGCGAGCGGAACCACGGGATAAATCGGTGTCTCACTTGTGTTCTTGTGATTTGCATTGCTATACTTGGTTTTGTGGTGATTCTAGGGTTTGGTCCCGATCTACGTTTGGAGGCATCTTGGCATCAAGGAAGTGAGCTAACATCTTCACCTTACCACTAGGAAGTGGGGTTGTAAGTTATTGGCTTCACAATGTTTATTTGAGCACTTGAAGTTCATTCCCCGTAGGCGTCGGGACTGCTGACAGCTTGCGTTGGAACTGCTGACGACGTCGGGAGTTCTGACCTGAACTATCGGGACTTCCGACAGTTGCTGACAAGTAACTTTGAGTTTTGTGTAGAAATTTTTAGACACGCCTATTCACCCCCCCTCTAGGTGACATCAAGGTCCTCACAACAACACGTGGTGTATAGATGGCATCCTTAGAAAGGGAGTAGACAAGGGTAAAACCTAACGAGTATTGTGTATTGATGGATCCTCTCTCATTAATAGATTCATGTACAACAAATGCTGCTAGGCTTGGGAAATTAGGCTTTAGCTTAATGTTGTGATCTACATCTAGAGTAGTTACTGTTTCCATGTTTAGAAGTTAGGGGCTCATGAGCTACCAAAATGAACTAATTAGCTAGCTACCCTTGAGAGATTAGCCTAGGCTCCTTGGGAACAAGTATGATAGGCTTTCCCATTGGCCCTTTCTCTCTGCTCTTATGCCACAAAGCTCTATGGCTGGCTATCCCCTTTTCACCATGGTGCCACGTACTGCACACACATGGCAATTCCACCAACTTGGCAGCATCAATAGTGCGACTTTAGAAAATTTCACATGAGAAACACAAGTCATACGATATGGATCCAACATCACATTAGTATCTTAGGATGGGATCTATCTAGTAGTCACCTTCCACCAACTAGGAAGAGGTGCCTACAATCAGTTCATTCTTGTCTCATGATCCTCAAGTCCACGTATAAGGATCTTCATTGAATGAGCTAGAGATGAGTTTTGTTTGTTGTTAGAATTGCTTGCTTTGTCATAGAATATGGTTCCCTTTCTCGATTTGCTACTATCCTAGGTGTTGATTGCAGATAGTTATTAATGGTAGCACCTTGTGTGTGTATGTATGTTTGTGTATATTTCCAATGAGTTACTAACTCAAGTTTAACTTTCACCAGATGAACTGCCATGAGTCATAAAGTCGCACCATATCATATAGCACATGTTAGTGAGTTGGCCAACAAGCCACTAAGTCAAGTTCTGGCTCCCTGCTAGATGACCCGTTAGGGGCATAGTCCAAACCGGATCATATGATGACCACTTAGTCACTAGAGCAAAATAACTTCTACTCAGGAAACAGTGTGACTAGCTATACAATCCACCGAGGGTCAACCCTATCGTCTCATGCATACTCTGGTGTTGTTTTCAACACATCTCAAGTCTATTGACCAATCAAACTTCTTTGAGATCCTTAACTTGAAACCATCTTAATGGGGCTGCATACATTCATCAACTTGATTGAAAGTTAGACTCTTGTGCATCCACATGCTCTCGCTTTGATTCTCTTAAGTTGAACACCTTGGGACTCTTTAATAATATGGCCCAAGGAAAAACAAAGCCCTAACACACACTATAGTGAATGTCTCCATGCACACAACCTACATTCACTCTATAATATCCTTAATAATCTTCACGAATAAACTTTGCGCAATAAGCTAATCAATGAATTAAGCCTTTAGGGCTAAGACACTACTGGCTATTCTCATTGTGTCTAACAGTTATGCAATCACTATAGCAAAACATATGTTAGTTATAGTACTTGTGTTCATCAATCACCAAAACCTAAAATTCACCATATTAGGGCCAAGATGCATTCAATGGGTGCTCTTTCACCTGGTCAAATATGCAGGATCCAACCCTTTTGGTGAAACTTGACTAGGTTGTTTGTAACTCTGCTTGGCTCACAACATTTCCTAACAGCTCGGTCCAGGCCTTGTCCAGGCCAATATCAGATCATGTTTCGTATATCTTGCAGATACAAAATGGCATTCCAACCAAAAGTGTGCTTCCTTTCTACTAATGGTGGATCACTACTGGAATATGTCACCCTATATTTATTGGCCAGACAAAGGTTTGAATGCCAAGCTTAAGTCTCTTAGACAAGGGTTGAAAAAGTGGAGCAGGAAATTTACAAATTTAAGTCAGTTAATTGATAACTGCAACTGGGTCTTAGCACACTACTAGAAATATCCACTTCTATGATGAAAATCTTAATGACAAATCCAAAACTGTCATAGAAGATCACTTTTTATGATGAATATTTTTGTTTCATCATAGATCAGTGATGATGATCCTCCAAACCTCCCTATCTATCACAAAATTAGGCATCGTCACAAAAAACATCATAGAAGAGCATAGGGTTTCGTCACAGATCACTCGCGTGACTCATCTGTGACGATCTCCTTTAATACTATGACAAACAGGGCTTCGTCATTGAACTAATTACACATCTGTGATGAACAAGATTCGATCTGTAACGAACAATGCTTCATCATAGATCTCTGCACGGTACTTTCTTCATCCGACGTGTACCTGTGGGACCTACAGTTACTCATCCATGATGCTTGCAATTCGTCATAAAAGTCTTCGCTCGATCCTTTCTCCATGCGACTGCACCTGTGGGACCCTTCTCCACCGATGTGTACCTGTGGGACCCTTCTCCATCTGACGTGTACTTATGGGACCTGCAGTTACTCATCTGTGACGCTTGCAATTCATCATAAAATTCTTCGCTCGGTCCTTTCTCCGTCCAACGTGTGTCTGTGGGACCCTTCAGCATCTGACCTATGGGACCCGACGGCTTACGTGTCACATGTACCTGCGGGACCGTTCTCCATCTCCATCCGACCTGTGGGACCCGACGGCTTGCATGTCACGTGTACCTGTGGGACCATCTGACCTGTGGGACCCAACAACTTGCGTGTCACTTGTACCTTTTGTGTCGCCAGGGTCTAATAAATTAAAAAAACCTCAATGCTTGAGAGTTAAACCTAGGACCTGGAGGAAGGAATGCACTGTCTTTACCATTGCGCTAGATGCCTGGTTGTATTGACATGTCTTTGGAGTCATTGTAGTATTATATTCTCTGTGTGGATGCCCTACAGGTTGACCTATATTGGATATTTCCCCTTCAAGTGGAAATAAATCTGTGCCCGTTACACTAGCGGTGGCGGCGACAGCAGAAGAGGATCCCCGGTGTGTGTGGTGGCTCCGATTTCCTTTTGGAGGCTAGGCGGCGGGGCTTGCCAGTGGAGCACGACGGCATTGGCATCCGGGTCTGTTGTGTGCCGTGGCAGAGGTGACAGATCTGATCTGCAGGTCTCCTTTCTCACTTTTCCTATTCGCTTCACTGTTTTGGTCCTTGCTTGAACATAAGGTATACAAGAAACATTCTAGCATTGGAGATCTGGTTAGACCAATGATATGATGACAAAAAGAACTAGGAGGTGGCACTGGTTGGTTTTCTACTAATGTCTTGGTTTTCTGCATATGTCTAGATTTGTTACTATAAATGCTTTGTGCAACTAGATCTATTAATTGTCAAGTGCTTGCTTGATTATACCTATCTGTCTAGGCAAACAAATAGGCACATTGCTTCTACCTTCAAAACTGTTGTAATTGTCGTCCTCTTAATCTTTGTCTGTCTCCTATGGAAGAAGCTCTGAGCTCGTGTATTGATTGTAAGTGCGATGGATAGACTTGATTTAGTTGGAATTGTCATGGTTACAGCTCCATTAACTGCTACTTTAGTTTGAGTTATATATATCTGTGGTGCTACTCTAAATTTGTTTGAGGTCGTACCATGAAAATTGTTAATGGTTGTTCAAGTTGCACTTTGGTATGAGTTGTGGACTTCACTATTAGATCTTTGTTGGATTATTTTTCTCTTTAGTGATCTCATTACTGAGCAAGCTCTCATCCTATTGCATGCACACTAACGAAATGGAGGAGGCCACCAACAAGCAGAACGCACTGGCCAGCCTCATGGACGATGCTGTTGTTGAGATTCTTCGCTGCCTCCCCGCCCGCTCCTTGTTCTGCTGCAAATATGTCTGTTGCTCCTGGAACTACCTCATCAAGGACTACAACCATAAGGTGCTACCCCAGACTTTGGCCAGCTTCTTCTATGACATCAACCAAGGCCATCGACACTACACTAGCATCACCGGTGAACACCAGCCCTTGTCCTTCTTGCCCTTCACCTTGGACAATGTAGTTGTCTCAGATATCTGCCATGGCCTCATCCTATGCTAGTGCCGAGCGGCTGATGCATTATACCGCTATGTAGTCTACAATCCAGCAACCAAGAAGTTCAAGGAACTGCCGCCTAGCATCTATTCTGTTGGTGAGGCTCAATTGGGGTTCGATCCGATAGCCTCCTCTCACTTCCATGTGATTGAATATATAGAAGAGGAGCAGGATGATGAGTGCAAGGGTGTGGACATCTACTCATCTAAAACTGTTGCATGGATCTGTAAGGAATCTAAATGGGGATCGAATACTTGTGTGACAATTGAGAGATCAGAAGAAATGAGATCATCAGAAACTGTGTATCTTAATGATTGTCTACACATTATAAGGGTACTCGGGGGTTTACCCTTTGACACTTTTGTGGATATGGAGGGAGAGATATGGAGGAAAATTCCTAGGCCGCGTGGTTCTTCACTCTCCATCCATCAAGCTCAGGGTCACTTGTGTGTATGTACTGTTCGTGGTCACAATATGTCCAAACTTTCAATCTGAATCCTTGAAGACTATGGTACTAATAAATGGACATTGAAGCATATGTCAGCATTCTGAAGGTTTTTGCACAGACTAGCATTGAATTTAGTTATTACTCGCACTACGATGTTAATGAGTACTACTCAATGGTTCACCCAGAATGGAATTTGCTTCTCTTTTTTGGGTTTGGGGGGAAATGACATCGTCGCATATAACATGGACAACAGAAAAGTTCATGTCATCCCTACATGTTATAGTCAGTTTCTGAAACGTGGCATTCTGCTATAAATCAACAGCAGACCTTACTATCTTCTCTATATTCCCTTGTTCTCAGAGTTGGAGTCATTAGCAGAGGAGTAAATAAAGTTCCATGATGTATCTCTCTGTCATGACATGTTTAAATGGATCAGTGTTGTTTGATTATATTGTCTATGAACATGTTAATTTCCTCTTGGATGGATGTTGTCATTATTTTGCAGCAACTTTAACTTGTTTGTAATGTAAGCTAAGGTCTGTGTAGTGTGTCAAACAAGTTCAAACCTACAGAGGTCGGACTTTCTTGCATGTGTAGTAACATTTCAACACCAATGGCTCCTCTTTGTTCCCAAAAGATAAAAAAAAACACCAATGGCTCCTCTGTAGTAGTGATATATTCACCACCGCGATCTCTTCCGCAACTCCGCTTGTTTTCCTTCCTTCCCCGAGCCCTCACATTCCCTCTGCAGATCTAAAATCACTAGGAACGTGCGGTTGCCTTCTCCAAACCTACTTCACTCTTAGCCACCACCATGGTGAAGGGCGAGCATTTCTATGAAGCACGCACGGGAGGGGGATGACGTCGTGCCCATGGTGAAGGAGGATGATGCCATGCCCGTGGTGAATCAAGATGAAGCTCTGGTGGATCCCTTTGGAGATAGAGATGATTGGGCCGTTGGAATCATGAGTAAGGCTTTCTTGAAGATTAGGCATGTGCTATAGAACACCGGTCTGGGCACCCTCAACCCGCCTCGGGAGGAAAAGGTGAGTAGTTATGTCTTTATTTTTCACTAACTCGCCGATGTCCTAGAAGAACTGCCAGCCTACCTGAACAAGAATCGCGTGGACAATGCGGAGTACATCCTCGCCTGCTACCGAAGCCGGATAGATGGCTTCGACACTAGCATCGCGATGTAGGGAATCAGCACCTCCCACAACACCGAGAAGCACTGGCGCAACCTGGTTTGTGCCGATGCTGAGCAGGTGGCCAACCACATCACTACTGACGAGGATGAAGACGACATTGATACAAACAAGGAGGACGAGGATGAGGATAGTGATACCGATGACGAGTAGAGGAGTAAATAAAGTTCCATTTGATGTATCTAACGTTGATTTTGATGTATCCCATGTTGCATTTGATGTATCTTCCTTATGTTGGGAGTACGAAGGGAGTACATGTTGTTACTCTTTCCTTATGTTGTTACCCTTATTTATGTATTTTCCCTTGCATTTTATGTCAGACGTGTTCAAATGTACAGAGGTTTTGATTTGTGAAGTCTTATTTGCATGTTTGTGTTTACTATATTGTTGAACTTTGTATTAATTAGGTGGGGTAAACTCTGTTGAGCATGGTGTAGATCAGGTCATTTTGTAGCCGGTTTCTAGCCATTGTTGGTTGGTTTTGCCTGCAGATTTCTTTCTAGTTCTCTTTCTAATCTGTAGTATGGTAAACATGCATAACGAAATTCATCCGATCAAGTCTCGCGTCGATGTAATGCCTAACAGAGGAGCCACATAGCTATTCAAATTTTACAGCACATGCGAGAAAGTCTGAGCATTGTAAATCTGACCGGGCCGGACACATCTCATGTTATACAAGGAAACTTGTTTCATACGAATACATTCGTTGAATTCCTAAAGAAACAATAAATTGAAACTAGTTACATGTCTGGCCCATTCAAATATATGCTACTCAGACTATCAAACGAGCATACGGTTTTCAAGAAACAGGTAAACCTTATTTCTTCAAATATACTAGAGGGACGTGGTCGGGGGGAAAAGTTGTGATCATTTGTTGTAGAGTGTCTCTATATATATTTGGTCAAAATCAGAATATTTGAGGGAAGGGGGACGCTCCTCCCATATAGACCTTGCACAGTTGCCGAGAGTGAAGTGAATGTGTAGGAAAGCTAGACACAAGAA
The DNA here is from genome assembly GCA_038087645.1 of Saccharum hybrid cultivar R570. NCBI lineage: Eukaryota > Viridiplantae > Streptophyta > Magnoliopsida > Poales > Poaceae > Saccharum > Saccharum hybrid cultivar. The sequence continues at coordinate 9,077,743 of JAQSUU010000119.1, read as the reverse complement.
GTGCATCTTAGAAGAAGAGCTATTGACCACCATGATACGCTTGAGACTTGAAAGCCTGGTGCGGTTGTGAAGAGGACTCACAACAGTCGAAGGGCAGTCAGGCAATCAGCTAGCTAGAGATGGAATACAATGGGAGTGAGGCCAGGCTTTGTACACACAGGACACCAGGGCTGGAACATGATTCTGACGTGACTGCACGACGTTCATCATTACTAGTATCCGAGTAGTGAATATTTTAGATGGTCGGACCTTCTGTCATCCGGCGAAGTATATAGTGCACTCCAATCCAAGCAGTCACAGGCTCGCAGCAGCCGAGGGGCAGCAGCTAGCTATAGTAGGCTACATGGTTTCATAGATTCTGATCGACTACACTCCCTGGGTTGTGGTTGACGCTGCCGCTTCAGGAATCTAACTACTAAGTAAAGACGTACTCCTACCTCACTAGTATTACTCCATGCATGAAACCGTAGCCGGTGCAGTAGCTGTTTGTAGCATAGCCGATCAGGCAAGTTCTACTCACATAAAAAATAATGTTTTTTAATGTATGACGTGGGGCCAAAGTACTTTTTTAGGTATGAACAAATGAACTCAATTTGCTATGACTTTCAAATGTACAGATGACACTATCTACTGTCCTACAAGTTGAAATGTACAGCAGGCAGACTTTCTTACGTGTGCAATAAAAAATGTGAATAGGAAGAAACGTGCAGATCAGAAAGAGAATCGGAAAACTCCTCATTTCCCGATAATCTGAATGTCTCGCCCTCCGGGTCACCCGCCCACTCGGTAATCTAAACCGTGTCATCGTTGTGAGTTCCCACGCTAGTTCGCAGAGGGTATTTAAGACTCCTACTGTAACCCCCGCTCGGCCACCTCCCCCGCCGTGAGGCGGCCGCCGAGGTGATCCGCGAAATGGGGTGGGGCAAGTTGTCGCTGCCGCACGCCGGCATAGGTGCATGGCGATCTTCTGTGCGCATGCGGCGCTTGTAGCGATGCAGATGGACAGGAAGGAAGGGTTGTGTATTGTAGCGAGGACTGTAGTCTTCACCGCAAATTTGAGTTATTCGCATGGGAACTTAGAATAAGAAACTAGTAATTCACTCTTTACATGTAAGAGTGAATTACTCCCTCCGTCTTGAAATATAGTGTATTCTGGCTTCAACAGTATCTTTCAACGAATGCACAGTATTTTTCTCTCACAACAAATGAGTATAAGCATTATCATAAGCCAAATTTTAGCGAAATGAACGGGGGTTTCGCTGAAATTTGGCTTATGCTAATGCTTATGCTGATTTGTTATGAGAGGAAAACACTGTGCGTTCGCTGAAAAGTACGGCTGAAGTAGTTCAAGCTCCTTAAATATAGTGTATTCTATAGCTTTTGATTTTCTGTTGTTTTGTTTCAATTTTATTTGTTTTCTTTAGGGATTCAACGAAAGTACTCGTACGAAATAGGTTTTCCTGTATAACGTGAGATGTGTCCAGCCAGGTCAGATTTATGATGCTCAGACTTTCTTGCGTGTGCAGTAAAATTTGAATAGCTATGTGGCTCCTCCTTTAGGCATTAGATCAACGTGAGACTTGATCGGATGAATTGCGTTATGCATGTTTACCATACTACAGATCCGAAAGAGAACCAAAAAGAAACATGCAAACAAAACCAACCAACAAGGGCTAAAAACTGACCACCAAATAACCAAAGGACCTGATCTACACCATGCTCAACAGAGTTTAATCCACCTAATACAAAGTTGAACAAAAGTAAACACACACATGCAGAGGGCCAAAAAAGACACCCCTACCTCTCAATACTATGGCAGCGGCAAAGATACTAGGCAATTAATATGGGCGTTCTGGTCTTTTTTAACTACTTTAGTCTCTTTTAGTCACCTAAACCAAACACCATAGGATCTTTGCTGTTAAACTTTTGTCCTATGTTCCCTTGTTCTCAGAGTCATTAGCAGAGGAGTAAATAAAGTTCCATTTGATGTTATGATACGTTGCATTTGATGTATCTTCCTTATGTTGGGAGTTTCTTATGTGTCAGAGCGTCCAAATGAGGAAAAAAAATATGGAGGTACTGTCAGACACGACCAATTGTACAGAGGTTGGACTTTCTTACGTGTGTAATAACATTTCAACACCAATGGCTACTCAGCTCTGTATTAGACTAAGGCAAGACTTGCTCCTCGCTGCAAGGTTCTTGCAAGTTCAACAAAGATTGACACAGACACCAAGGCAACAAAAAAACAAACAAAAATCAAACGACCTAAGCTACACCACGCTCAACAGAGTTTAATCCACCTAAGGCCTTGTTTGGATGCATGTGTATCCACCTCAATCCACATGTATTGGAGTGGAATGGAATGGAATTTAGTTTAATTCCACTCCAATCCACTTCAACACATGTGAATTGAGACGAATATGGTTTCTATGAATAGGTTTGTATCTAGGTGAGGAAGCAAGCTTCCGGGTTGCCGACTTGGGTCAGGCAAGCAAGGAGGGCGTAGTAGTCAATGGGGTCGGCCCTCGTCCTCCCGCATCTAAACCGATCCAGTGCTAAACGTCGATCGACGGTGGGGTCACCGCAGATACGGTGCATGGACGAGCAGGTCGCTCGTATGCTACAGAGGTCATCCATGGGCCGATCCGAGGTCGCAGTGAGGTGGACGGCGATCTCAATTTGCACATCGGTAGGAAGCACCATCAGTGACATGATTGCGGCATGGATGGAGCTACAACATGTGGACGGCGGTAAGCTAGAGGGCTAGAGAGGCGGCGTGGCATGATGTGCGTTGATTGAGGGAGAGGCGGGGGAGGTGGCTGAGCAGGGATTACATTAGGAGTTCTCTAAATACCCTCTACGAACTGGCATGGGAACTCGCAATGACGACACGGTTCAGATTACTAGGTGGGCAAGCGACCGGGTGCATTGAGTGTACATTATTTCCAATCATAGGAGACACTAAAAAAAGGAGTCAAAATGTGAAACAGGGGATGCCAACCAATCGTGAAGCCTCAATCATTGCATCCTATGGGAGAGCAACCGTTCGGCTCTCCTCTTTAAATTGACCAGTAGGATGTAGAGAGCAACATCGACTGGGGTATTCTCTCATACATACATACATACATACCAGTACACATCACATCACCTCCTCCGATCCCTACTCACCGGCGGCGCGTAGAGCGAACAATGGGGCACTGGTCATCTAACAAGTACTCCACCAACTACGAAGACGAGGACGGTGAGGAGGTGAATCAACCGACGCTGAGGCCCGAGCGCGAGGAGGAGCCCACCGAAGACGACTGGGAGCCCGCCAACGACGATGAGGAGGAGGTGTCGTAGGCGTCAAAGGAGGAGGAGGAGGAGGCGCCGGCGGAGGAGGTGGACAACATCACCAAGACCATTCTACCGGGGTTCGCCCCCATGCCACGCAACAAGAAGCGCAGGCTCAACCCTCCATCCCCCAACATGATCGTGGAGGACGACGATGACTCCTCATCGGAGTAGGATGACGAGGAGGGTGGTGACAATGGTGACAGCGGGGGCAGTGGCGCCGATCAGTAGGTGTAGTTAATTAGTACAGTAGCAGTAGGTCTAGTACTAACTAGTAGTAGTACAATGGCGGGTGCGTTGTAGTGCACTTTTGGTCTATTTCGAATGGTCTCATGTACCCAGATAAATATTAGGAGTTAGGAATCAATATAATGGCGGTTTTAACTACTTTTGAGTGCTTTTCATGTATTTTGGAATGTGCTTTTGATGAGGGCACACAGGTAATGGCTTTCTTAGCAGATACACATGGAAAGCATCTCCAACGGAAGCAACTGCCAGCATGGCTGCCCCCTGCCACGCATGCCAAAATAGTTCTATGACGGTCAGTTTTTGTCATAGATCTATCCACTTCTATGACAATTTTCTAGATTCATCATAGAAGTTCAAGAATGACATGACTTCCTAAACTTCAGAGCCTTAGTGGGCATCTGATGTTTCTTCTTAAAGCTAAAAGAATCTATTGGAAGCAATGAAGCACTGCTCGGTGGGTGATTTTAGGTGTTGAAAACACAAAATTCTTTCATACTTTTGCCACCAGGAGCTATCGCAAAAATTTTGTCTACTCTCTCAAAATTGATGACTCCACTATTGTTACAGATTATGAGCTCAAAGCGGTATCCTTTTCAATGCTTTTAAAGATGATAGGCTAGGTTGTTCTGATTTTTTTGCCATTTCTTATAATCTGCAAGCGCTCATTCAACCAATAGACTTGCCTATTTTGGATGGATCATTTTTAGATGAACAGTTAGTAGTGGTTGTTATGCCCTTGTACCATGCACCTGACCCAGATGGGTTCAATGGTATTTCTATAAGAAATGTTGGCATCTGATCCTGCCTGAGTTTAAGAGGCTTTGTGTACATTTTTATGAAGGTATAGTGAATTTGCAACCTATCAATAGTTCCTATATCACTCTTATTCCTAAAAAGCAAGATCCAGAGACATTGAATGATTATAGGCCAATTTCTTTGCTTAATTGCTTAGTTAAGCTTCTCACCAAAATGCATGCTAATAGACTTTTGACTGTGATGACTAGTATTGTGTAGTATGGTTTCATAAAGGGAAGGACAATTCAAGATTATCTAGCCTAGGCATTTTAGTTCTTACACATTTGTCATCAATCCTAGAAGGAAATGGTCATCCTTAAGTTGGACTTTGAAAAGCCCTTTGACAAAGTTGAGCATCAAGTTATTTTGCAGAAGCTTGTAAAGGTTTTTCCACAAGGTGGATTGCGTGGATATCTCAAATTTTATATCCTGGAACTTCAGCAGTGTTGTTAAATGGAACTCCTGGAAAGTTTTTTCATTGCAAAAGAGGTGTGAAGCGGGGTGATCCTTTGTCACCCCTTCTATTTGTGATTGTTGTTGATTTGCTTCAAAGTATCATTAATGATGCATCATCTAGAGGCCTGATCAGTCATCCTTTGGGATCTGCTTTTGGTGGTGATTTTCCCATAGTCCAATATGCTGATGACGCATTATTATTCTGAAAAGCTGATGCTAGAGAAATTTTTTGCTGAAGGGACTCCTAAAATCATTGTCTGATTCAATAGGGCTACAAATTAACTTTACAAAATCTTCATTAGTGCCCATCAATCTGACAGAGGAGAAAGCATAGCATCTAGCCTCCACTTTTGGTTGCATAGTTGGTCAGCTTCCTTTTACCTACTTGGGCTTGCCCCTTGGTACCACTCAGCCATCTGTCGTTGATTTTCTACCAATAGTATGCATAATAGAAAGAAGATTGGCCAGCATTTCCAGTTCATTGTCTTACCATGGAAGATTGATTTTGGTTAACTTTCTTATTTCATCCCTACCCATGTATTGGCTTAGCACCATTAAATTCCCAAAGGCCGATATCAATCAAATTCACAATTTTAGGAAGACCTGTCTTTGGTTTGGGATGGCAACGATCTGCATAGTCAAGGAAAGTGCATAGTAGCTTGGACAATGGCCAGTCGTCCAAAGGATGAGGGTGGCCTTGGTATTTTAAATCTTAAGGCACAAAATAAGGCACTTCTATTAAAATTTGATGATAAATTCTACAACAAATGTGAAACTCCTTAGGTACAGCTTACCTAACTGCCTTTTATTTGTGTACAGTACCCCCACATTTAAGAATAATAGTTGGATCTTTTTGGTGGAGAGATGTTATGAAATTATCTCCGGATTTTATTGGCCTAGACTCATGTGTGGTAGGCAGTGGTGCTTCAGTATCTCTCTGGGGAGATGTTTGGAATTTTGGTTTGCTGAAGCTAGAATTCCCACAGTTTTTTTTCTTTTGCAAGAAACCAAAACATCTCGGTGGCTGCATTTCTTTTCTAGGAGTGTCGAAGATAACTTCCACTTGCCACTCTCTTTGGAAGCTTCTAAGCAGTTGATTTTCTTGGAAGACAAGTTCCTGTGTCTCTAGCCTATACAACACCTGAATGATCAGTGGTCAGACATTTGGGGCCCCTTATACACGAGCAGGCAAGCATATAAAGCCATTATGGGGAGTTCTTAGAGATTGAAAAAATTCAAGTGGCTTTGGAAGAGTACCTATAGAGGAAAGCACAAATTTTTTCTTCTTGTTATTACTTTTGGACCGCCTTAACACCAGAAATATTCTCCAAAGGAAGCATATGCATCTACCTATTTTAATCTTGTGTCTTATGCAGCCAAAACATGGATGAAACATTGGACCACTTATTTTCTAGGTGTTCTTTCAGTGCTTGGTGTTGGCAGCTGACGACACTCAAACCTAGGGGTATACTAAATCCTTGGGTGGAGTTCCCGGTCGACAGATCTCTCAACCGACCTCTCAAGGTCGCTCGGGGGCTCAGGGGCTATACCCATCATGTACGCTTGCACACACCCTCTGGTCGAGACATAGGCAGGGCCTAAGCACGCCCATGGCCACTACTCAGGGCTCAAGGGCTCGCTAGAGCCCTGGGCTCTCGAGCAACGGCAGCCTGAGCCTGACTCTGGACTAGCACCAACCCAAGCCAACGCTCGGGCAAGGAACTAACGTATCGAGCAACGGCCAATCTGCTAGGCATCCAAGGCCCTGACAGATACAGAGATCCCACGGTGCCAGTCCATTCAACGGGTGTGAGGTGCTGTCCTCCACTTCCTCGATAGGGTCACGCAGCCGGCGTGACACAACAAGACAAATGATTTCACCAACTCCAGGGGCACGAGGCTCCAGGGCTCACTTGTTAGCCCCCAGGTCGGGGCTCCTTCACAACCAAGAAGCCCTCGAGAAGGTTCACCCGGTGGAGGCCGGACGCAGTAGACAACCTCTAATGGTCAAGTGTCAGGGGTTTCAGCAACATCAGGCAGCACCTGCAACTCCACGACAAGGCCATGGTCTATCCACGCTGCGGCAGCACCCTCCTACACGTGGCGCATGAGGACCATAGACCAAAACCCCCAAACCGACTTGTACTCGACTTTCCTTGCTATATAAGGGGAGGGTCCACTCCTAGAGAGAGGGAGGCGAACCAAGAGAGCCCAGTCAAGATATTAGACATTCAGAGGCCGATTGGATAGGAGAACCATCGGCTGAGAGAGCAACTGAGAGGAACAGCAGAGTGTTCCTCCCTGAACACAGCAAGACAGGGCCGATTCCCTTACTCGCTAGGAAGAAACCTCACTGCCAACGAGCCGTAGGATAACACCGAGTGATCCCCTGACAAACTCTCTCATTGTAACCCCCCCCCCTCCCGATTTTGGTGCTCCTAAACATGAAGAACGCCTCACTGTTGTGTCGCTCAGCCATTGGAGACCCACACTTCCGACATTCGATGAACAACCACGATGCTTACCGTGGTTATGAACTCGCGATAGTGACTACTTAGTATAACCTGGTATATGGATGTTCCAATTCTTGATAGGCTTGCTCTTAGCTAACAGTCCTTTGGGCAGCCTATTTTTATGGAAATTGTGATTGTGGCGGCATGGTGCATCTGTTCCATGCATAATGGAATTACTTTTATGGCACATCTCTTTTTTTGTGGCGTTGGAATCCCTCCTGCGTGAGGAGCTTAGTCGTACTGTTCTTACGTGTGCAATTCCTCAAAGAAATCTCTTCTTAAGGATTGTCTTTCTTTGTTTTAGTCTTTTGTAGCCTCTTTTTCCTCTTTTGTACAGACTTATATCTATAAAATTGAAGTCAGTAGAGTGTTTTCCCCTCCTATTTTGTAAAAAAACTAGTTTATAATATCGGGGAGTTGTAATTGCCTTGTGTTAGGCTTACTAGCAAACATGCCCATGCATTGCAATGAAATGTACACCTTGTGTGGTCACCTGAACAACTTGTGCCTCGAAGATTTACGTAATTGTCACGTCATATGTTTCAATATATATTCTAATCTAACTCCGTATCATCGCTAGATGCATAAACGTATGTGGTTCTAACTCATGTGAGCATAGCTCGTGAGTATTAGGTCCTAGATGAGACAAGGAGAGACATGATGCCATTCTATAGGAAGTAGAAAAGAGGATCAGAAGAATCGCTTCGCTCTTTAATATTAGACAAGAGCATAGGTATAGATATAGATATAGATATAAATGGTACCAAAGAGCCAAGACAACTAGGTTGTTATTAGGTGACTGCATTACTAAGTATTTTCACATGGTGACCAATGGCAAACACCATAAGACTCGAATTTTCTGATTAGAGCAAGATTAAAGAGTAATCGAGGGTGATGGAAATCTAAAGAAATTCATCACTAATTATTATAAAGGTCTCTTTGGGGAACTTTAGTGGAGTCTGTTAAGCATGACATTCCACAAGTTTCACAAATTGAAAATGAATTCATAACAGCTGATTTTCTAGAAAATGAAGTTAAAGAGGCTATTTTCCAAATGGAGCATAATGAAGCTCCTAGGCTTGATGCGTTCCTGGCTGAGTTCTATCAAGTTTTTTGGTAATTAATTAAAGAGGAACTCTTGCCCCTCTTCGCTGAATTTCACATGGGTAACTTACCCATTTATAGTCTTAACTTCGGTACAATTACGTTACAACTGAAGCAAAAAGAGGCAACGCAAATGCAATAGTTCTGACACATCTGTTTGCTAAATATTAGTTTCAAAATCTTCACAAAGGTGTTGACTAACCTGAATAGCCCTAGTGGCTCAAAAGGTGATTCAACCCTCTCAATCAACCTTCATGAAGGGTAGGAATATTTTGGATGGGGTGGTCATTCTACATGATACCATTCATGAGATGCACAAGAAAAGGTTAGATGGGATGATCTTAAAGCTAGACTTTGAGAAAGCCTATGACAAGGTAAAATGGTCATTTTTACGACAAACTTTAAGAACGAAGGGATTTTCACCGATATGGTGCAACTAGATAGATCAAATTGTGAGAGGTAGTAGTGTAAACATTAAAGTGAATGACGATGTGGGACATTTCTTCCAGACCAAGAAAGGAGTAAGACAGGGAGATCCCCTGTCTCCTATCTTATTTAATTTGGTTGTAGATATGTTAGTAACCCTGATTTTCCGGGCTAAGTCCAATGGAAAAATCAGGGGAGTTGTCCCACATCTAGTTGACAATGGCCCGTCAATCCTGCAATATGAAGATGACACCATCTTGTTTATGGATCATGATTTGCTATAGGCCAGGGAGCTAAAGCTTGTACTTAGCACCTTTGAGTAGTTATCGGGTTTGAAAATTAATTTTCATAAAAGTGAACTTTTTGTTACGGCGCTGCCAAGGACTGTGAACAGGAGTATGCATGCATATTTGGGTATCGGTTAAGAAATTCCCCTTTCCAATATCTAGGAATTCCTATGAACCATATAAAATTAACCAAGGATTGGGCTTACACTGAAGAGAAGTTCTAGAAAAAAAAACTCTGTAGCTGGAAAGGAAAGTTACTTCCAGTTGGGGCTGACTTGTCCTCATTAACTTGGCGCTAACTAATTTAGCTATGTTATGTTATCTTTTTTTGAAGTCCCTAGAGGAGTCCTTCAGAAATTAGATTACTATCGATCACGTTTTTTCTGGCAATGCGAGGAGCACAAAAAGAAACATAAGCTTGCCAAGGGTAGTGTTCTCTTTGCACCGAAAGATTTTGGCCATCTAGGAATACTTAACCTAGAACTTAAAAATAGACGACTCTTGAGCAAATGGTTGTTTAGGTTGATTAATGAGGATGGGATATGGCAAAACCTTCTAAGAAGGCAAAACCTTCTAAGAAGGAAATACCTGTATAATAAACCCATAACTCAGGTGCATAGGCCGGGGGATTCACATTTCTAGGCCAGCCTTACGAAGGCAAAGGATGGTTTTTTTTTAAATTGTGGCACTTTTCAAGTGCAGAACATGGAGCAAGTGCTGTTTTGGAAAGGCGTGTGGTTAGGCAATAAACCTCTTAGTGAGGTTTATCCAACCTTATTCAGTATTTGTGAGGCGCAAAGACGATACGGTGGCAAATGTCCTTGGGGGCTGTACCACTAACTGTGTCCTTTAGGCGAGGTTTGGTTAATGCAAATTAGATGGCTTGGTTTGACTTAGTGTCAAAAGTAGTACAAGGCCAGCTCAAAAATGGAAAAGACGTTTTTCAATGGAGTGTTACTAAGAATGGCATGTTCACAGTCTAGTCTATGTATACAAAATCAGTCCGGCACGGTGTTATACCTAATACAAGTCCCCTCTGAAAATTAAGATACCGCTAAAAATTAAGATTTTCCCATGGTATCTAAAAAAGGGGTAACTCTCACGAAAGATAATTTACTGGCAAGGAAGTGTCAAATGTTGTCTCTGTAGTCCAGTTGAAACTATCCAGTATTTGTTCCTTCACTGGCACTTTGCGAACTTTGTTTGGAATACTGTTCATATCACTTTTGGAATTTAACCACCTACTAGCTTTACTAATTTATTTGGTTCCTGACTACATGGTTTAAGCCTAAAGCTTAGAAACCAAATTTTGCTAGGGGTTGTTGCGCTATGTTGGGCGATATGATTGAATAGGAATGATATGGTATTTAACAAAGCCAAATCTAATACTTCGATGCACGTTTTTTAGGACGACGTTTTGGATCCGACAATGATCCATGCTGCATAAAGAAGAGGAGCGCCCTTTGTTCAAGGAGGGCCGCAGAAGATGGGAGACTTTTGATTATGACTATCTTTGTGAAATACGGCTAGATATTCAGGAGCCGTATTGAGGTTTAGTGTTTCCTTTTTGTGTGTTGCGCTCACCAGTTGAGCCGAACGTTGCTTTGTTTTCGCATTGGTGTGTTTGCCTTATGGCATTGGTTTGTACCATGACGATCAACTGTGTACGATCCCAAGATGGTAGAGACTAGAACTTTATTCCCTTATCTAAAAAAGGATATAGATATAGATCTTGATATAGATAATTAGATACAGATATAGATATAGATACAGATATAGATGTCTTTTGGACAGAGTTCTGTTGCCTGGCGTATGTTGGATGTGATCTCTACCGGATCTCTTATTTTATCTCCTATAAGTTATTTTATATATAGGAGAGTACCTTAAAACAATTGAGGATATATAAGAGAGCATTACTGCAACAAATTATCTAAAACTTGTCTCTTGTATTTTGTTAGCGATAGGAAAGGGGATTGTCTCCTTTATTTTAGATAAGTGATGTTTCTTTTAGGAGATCTCTAGGTATAAGAGATAAGATAAGGGATCTGCGGCAGCACCTCCTTCTCTTAAAATACTACTTTTTAGGTAGAGGAGATTGATAGGATATCTAGTGGAGATGCTCTAAAGATATATAGGACTAACCTATGTTGGGTTCTGACACTTGTAGGGTGTTGTTTAATTCGCTTACCAAACAACAGAGTTAATCTCCTTAAAAAAATCCAATTCATTTATCCGGCAGCCAATGTGATCTCCACTGGATCTCTTATTTTATCTCCTATAAGTTATTTTATATATAGGAGAGTACCTTAAAACAATTGAGGATATATAAGAGAGCATTACTGCAACAAATTATCTAAAACTTGTCTCTTGTATTTTGTTAGCGATAGGAAAGGGGATTGTCTCCTTTATTTTAGATAAGTGATGTTTCTTTTAGGAGATCTCTAGGTATAAGAGATAAGATAAGAGATCTGCGGCAGCACCTCCTTCTCTTAAAATACTACTTTTTAGGTAGAGGAGATTGATAGGATATCTAGGCCTTGTTTAGTTGCCAAAATTTTTGGCAAAATGCAACTGTAGCATTTTCGTTGTTATTTGGCAATTAGTGTCCAATCATGGTCTAATTAGGCTTAAAAGATTCGTCTCGTCCATTTCGTCTAAACTGTGTAATTAATTTTATTTTTTATCTATATTTAATGCTTCATGCATGCGTCCAAAGATTCAATGTGACGGGGAATCTACTGTTCTTTTGCAAAATTTTCTGGATCTAAACTGAGCCCTAGTGGAGATGCTCTAAAGATATATAGGACTAACCTATGTTGGGTTCTGACACTTGTAGGGTGTTGTTTAATTCGCTTACCAAACAACAGAGTTAATCTCCTTAAAAAAATCCAATTCATTTATCCGGCAGCCATTGGGCCTCTCATGAAGTCATCACGATGCAACAATTTGTTATATAGAGCCCATGCAAACTGGCGTCTATAGTAGGAGTCAAAGATGTGCACCGCCTTATATCTCAAATTGTATCCAATCATAGCTAATACCACGCCTATTTAAACAACAATAATGATAGTTTTCTTCGGAAAGGCATAGAGAGGGGGAAAGGCAGAAGGAAAAAACTGGAGAAGTTCTCAAAGAGGTCGGCTTCATCTTCCACCACTCTCTCCTATTCCCCTCGCTCTCCCACGCCGTGCTGATGTAGGTGGAAATATATGGATTTGTGAGGTTGTAAGATTGGCACGGATGTAGCAGGGGAGTTTTTTTGTACTGAAGGTTCTTTGTGCGTGTTTTTTTCAAGGTTGCATTCCGGTGCATCATGCATAAAGATGCAACGGGTACCTGTTGAAATGGCACGGCATTAATTTCTGAAATCCGATGGGGTTTTACCCTGTTAGGGAAAGGGCCCGGCATTAATTTTCTACCCATGGGTTTGTCATATGGTGTTGGACTTGGGGATGGGTCCTGTTTGCCAAGGCTTTTGCTGTATTTTTGGGCCTTGATGATGTTAAACTTTTATTTGGGCCTGAACAGAAAGTACAAGGTGTCAATACACTAATCACATGTGAATAATTATATTTTGGGAAGATATCAATTCTAACAAGATATGGAAGAAACTGAACATTTCAATATTACGTTTGAATTCCACTATTTTTCTTGAATTCTTGTTCGTCTTATGATTTGGTGAACTTGAATTAAGTTCTTCAACTCTATCAAAGTGTTTAGAATCTACTTGAATTCCATAGTGCATTGGTCTACTATTATAAGAATTAGACATTCAGAAGTCTTATCAATGTATTTGTTGCATTGAAGGCTGATTTGACTGTGTATGTTTGTTTGTCTACCTAATCTCTTTGTCATGTAATATAGTGCATTCTAGAAATTTGATTGAAGATAGATTAAGAGAGAACACAAAAGACGCATGTGCCCTCACTATATTTCTTAATCAGACGCAATCATCAACATGATTAATTGTGATTGGTTGATAAATGGCAAGTATTTTTAACGCAAAATTGTTTTTTGTGTTCTCTAGAATCCCTTATATTTGGGTACAATTTTTGAATGCTGGTATGTTCTATATTATAGGATGGAGGAAGTACATATCTAATTGGGCTTGCTTTGTATTTACCTGTGCAGCTGGCTCACTAAATGGGGTCTCACAACGGTCAGGTTCAAGAGTTGCCTCCACCTCTACCTCCTGTAAATACGGGTGAGGAAACAAAGAGGCACTACCACATGGGGTGCCCTGGGTGCCAACTAGATGAGGCGAACAAGGCCAGCAGCAGCATCCCCTACCGCAACTTCTGCTTCATCTGGATCATCTGCCTCACTGCCAGTGCGTCTTTGTCTTCGTTTTTTGTTTCTGCTTTTTCTTATGTTGTGAATACGTCTTTTAATGTGTTAGCTGCTACTTGTAAGGATTGAATGGACCAAGAGGGAGGGTGAATTGAGATCTAAAGTATTTAAAGCTTAACAATCATAACTATGCAATTCTATTCATCCCTTGCATGGCAAGACCTAGAACTAGACAAAACATACTAAGAAGTGTCCTTAGGTCCATTAAACAAATTCATGTCCTTGGATTGATTACATTAGATAAATGTCTTTAAGTGCAGAAATTTGAACATATCTAGTGTATCACTCTAAGGAAAAACCAAGTCTATTTGTCAATCAACATCTCAAAGGCACACAAAAACTGCAATGAAGTAAAAAAGCAAGAATTAAACAGATGGACAAGAGACAACCTGGTTTTTTTTGTTGTGGTATCAAGTTGTTGCTGCGACCCCATAATCCAGATTGGAGCACTCATTATGGGTTAATTAAGCTCCCTTGAGTTATAAAGGCTTAAGATCCAGTAAAAGTTCCCTTTCTGTACTCCAGATTAGTGGGTCTCAAACCAAGCACAGAGCAAATTAAAGAGCCTCTTTCAGCAAAAACACCACCAATGGAAGGTCACCTAGTGTAAGGATAGAATGGCCCAAGAGTAGGGTGTGAACTAGGATAAACAAGGTTAATCATGAAGCAAGGTTCACTAGATGGAGTCTCACAGTGGCAAGGTTGATAAGTTACCTTGTCCACCTCATCTAAATGTAGGCAATGAACCTAACGGCTGGTCATCCTTTGTTTAGTGTTTTGAACGATTAGACGGTGTTTAGATGGAGTTAAACAGCCTAGATTTTGTATAGTATCACAAAAAATACATATTTATATATGTACATGTCAAATATGCTAGAAACTTATACATATTTATGTATGAAAAAAATAAGTATTCTACCAAATATTTTTTTGGAAGAAAACTAAATACCTTTTAGGAATGGCAATGGGGTGGTTCTAGACCCGAAACCTGCCGGTTTTAGACCCGGCAGGGCAGGGGTGGGTCTACTTCTCACCCCGCGGGTTTTTGGGTTCGGGGACCCGAAAAGGGGTGGGTCAGGGTCAGGTTTTCACTCTCCCCTGCAGGTGCCCGTCGCGGACCCGAAGTTGAGGAGCCTTCTACCAAAGCCCACAATAGCTGGCCCAACTAACCTGTAACCCTAGTTATATATGTACCAAAAGTACAAATTCGATCAACTTCGACTCCCCTCTCCTCTTCCCACTCCCCGCTGCACCCGCACCCCTAGTTCCCGTACAGGCGCGCACCACCGCACAGGGCACAACACAGCACCGCACCATCGCTGGTCCGTTGTGCCCCCACGCTGCGCCCCCACGCCCTCCGCAGCTCCGCTGGTCTGCCCCTGACGAGGACGAGCGACACGCCGACACCAGACGCCACCACACACTGCGGCCCTTTGCTTGTAGTCCTGACTCCTGTGGATTTGCCTTCGTTGTGCTTGTGTTGATGAAACCTGAGTCTCGGGTCCTCCGTCGGATTTTGAGTCCCCGTTAGGTTCGAGGGCGGGGCCCGATACTCACCCTAATTGGGTTTCGGGGGTGGGGCGGGTTTGCTTGTCGGGTTTCGGGGGTGGGTCCATTGATGCTCCACCCGCCCTGAACCCGCCCCGTTGCCATCCTTAATACCTTTCCACCTCATACTTACGATGTTAATTAGTTAGGTGCCAAATGTGGTAGTTATAATCCTTCTATTGACTAAAGGGTGAATTAAATGGCCGTTTAGCTATTTAATCACGTCAGTATTGTAAACAATGGGCTATAGCACGTACTGCTACAACGTTTTTGACATAGCGCCGCTAAGATATTGCATATATTACTGCTTTTGCCCCTATGGGCGCTATTTCAAGCATTAGTGGCGCTACACACCTTTGTCGTCACATAATTTAGCAACGCTAAATGTGCAGCCAGCCGACCAAGAAATGAAACCCGGCCCGTCAAATATTCATTGGTCCAAATCTAGTCTATCTATATATGGTGTATAAGCATGTTCATAAAACTTAGCATCTCCAGTTCTCCCCTCTTTATTCTCCAAGGTCTCGCTTTGAGTTATGAACCTTTTGCGGCGCCACGGTAATGATGTGCATCTAGGCAATGATGGTAAACTACGAACGACGATTATGAGGGGCTGAGAGTGATTGCAAGAGTCGGTTGCCGGTTGTGGCTCCGTGTGTTGACCGTGGACACGAAGGTTGCACCTGTCACCATCCCCATCGCCTATATGTACAACAACTGCACTGCCAACTCCGCAGCCGAGCGGCCGGCTGGGGTGGTCAGCGCATAAGGCCAGAGGCCGTGCCTGGCCACCTGGGTAACCCAGCGACCGCAGTATTTTCGTGACACTGTTTACGAGAATAGGGAGAAAAGGCTCCCGGTTCAAAAAAAAACAAAAACTGCACTGCCAACTGTAGTACTACAAGTAGTCTAGTGCTGGTACAAAGGGAGAATGTGACAGCTGGCAACAGAGACAGATGCAAGTCAACGAAGACCAAGCAATAATATGCATGCATTTTTATGCGAAAATGCTAAATGGCTTAGCTTCGCTATAGCGGTCACTATAGCTTGCTTGGTTTTCAGAAGGCTCCACTAAATGTATTAGCCCTCTATTTGCAACACTAAATCACATTTAAATTGACCCTGTTTAAATCATTTAGATGATTTTTAACGGTTTAAATGGTCCAACCGTTTAATTTACCGTTTAGGATCTAAACGACAGACAATCTTTGTTTACCGTTTAGGATCTAAACGACAGACAATCTTTGTTTACCGTTTAACGTGTAAACAGACTAAACGGGTGTTTACGCAAACAGTGCGGGTGCCTGCTGGATGGTGCAAACAAGATCAGTACTGACATCCCGTACCTCAACTTTATCAATAGCTGGATCTCGTGAGCCTCACCTCCAGCAAATCTCCGTCACCCGTTTTCATTTTGTCTAAATTCTTGGCATGTAATATGTAGTAGTAGTACGTGTACGTGCACGACATTCTAGGAATTGTGGAGTGGGCATCTTTCTTTAGCTTTTACTCCCTTCATCAAGTCACAGACACTCGATGATTTGACCTAAATTCTAGTTAAATTAAAATTTTAAAATTTTGACAATTAATAGCTTTTAAAAAAATTTCATTTTCAAAATATAAAATCCATGTGCCCAGATCTGTCTTGAAAACTGATTTTTCACTCTATGTATTAGGTATTATAACTATATATACTAATGAGAAAAATAGTGGTAAAAAACATTAAAAATCGAAAACCATAAAAATAGTGCATGGTGGCACGAGAGGTGCCCTGGGTTGGGAGAAAAGGGCACATGCTTACCACTGTATACAGCATATATAGGGTGCCTTTGTTCAGTATTATCTTTACACCCATGCGTTATCTCTTCTAAGTACAGCTAGATCAATGGTTGCATATGACATCAGCGTAAAGGTATTGCGCTAAAACATGTCATCTCACAAGCACATCACGTGCCACTCTCAAAGATGCTCCTTGTAGCACCTCTATACCAAGCTTGGCCGATTTTAACCTAGTATAGCTAGTTTTGATAAAGACTATATAGTATGTCCGGACGCTCGCCCAGGATGGACCCTGATGAGGCAAGCGCACTCCTGTTTGTCCTAGGCTCGGCGGCATGCCGGCTAGGATGTCTTCGATCATCATTGAGACGCAAAGGAAGAAAACAATTAGGTGTATGGAAAAGAGTTCAGCCAAAAGGGTAGTAGGCAAAAGGCAAAAAAAGGTAACATGTTTTTTTATCGGTTGGAACCCATAGTCAGTTGTGACCATTTATATTTATTGTGTAGGGAGATCACCCCTAGCAAAGTCCAATCATTTACAAAACCTTGTTAAATTACAACTTAATCTCAGTTTTGCCCAAATTCTAGATAACAGGGTTTGAAAGTTGGCTTAGCCGGTTTTCAAAGGTATTTAGTAAATGGGATTGTGCTTATTCATGATATAGGACTGCAGGTTGAGGCTGTTTGACAACGGTTGTGTTTTAGTACTCAGTTTTAGCAATAGTTATTTTGGGTATAATTTGTTTTCATCTATTTCATCGGTGAAAATTTGTAACATGTAAGTACACCTATGATTGACTAGACAAACTTAGCCATACAAAAGAGCCAAAATATTAATTTTGTCCATGTGTGACTAATATTTATTTTGAACACTATGCATATGTGCCTTGCCTTGCATGTTTTTGGTTTAATGACTTATTGTCACACCTGATTTTAAGGATAAAATGGGATGTAAAAATCTTATGTGCACCCCGAGGACAGTCGCACACATAAGCTGACAAATTTACATAGTATCATCACAGTGTTATTACGTAGCGAACAAATATCCATTACAATAATAAAAAGTCTATCAAGAAAGTGGAAGAACTAGGTAACTATCTCTCCACGAGAGCCTTCAACTCCACGGGGACGTCGACTGGGGGATCCACAAGTCTAGAAGTCCTCATGATAATACTCATATCAGCTGTCATCTGTTACCCATCCGGGATTTTTATCCAAATAATAAAAATAAACAGACATAAGTACATCTCGTACTTAACAAGAATAACATGGGTTTATGAAGCTTAGGAGGCTGACACTGGTTTACTGCAGTTAGCATTTTAATAAGTCAAGTTTTAACACTATATTAGCATTTAGTTGTGCATAAGGCCAAATTAAACCACATGATCATAAACAGGTATAATAGTCTTCATCATAATTATCACCATTAATAATATCCTCATCAAGTGAACACCTATTCCATCAGTTTTCCAGGCCGCTCGTGTCCGTGAGCGCGGCTGTTATAACAGTTTTTAAATACTCTGTAGAGTTTGTACACTTTCACCATGAGCCGTGATTTACCCTTTCACCCGAGGTAGCTGGTCTCTTAACCCCCTTCCTAGGGAGGTCAGCATGGTTCACTATGAAGCCTTTCAAAGGTTTTTCTAACAAGTTTGTAGCCACCAGGTTTCCCCGGCAAGGGAATATAGAGCCCCCTTCCAGATGGCACATTCCGCGCAGGCTATACATATAGGGACAGAGGCCGCACTATACTCAGCTCAGCAGGCGCCATTTGCGCCCTTTCGGGTAACTACTAGCAAGTTAGGAAAGGTCCTAATACTAAGCTAAAGCCAGAGCCATGTGGCACTCCCGGTTGTACTGTAAGTCCTAGCTTTTGCCAATAAATAAGTCCTTATGGAGGGTCAAGATGGCACAAGAACTCTCTCGCCCTATCATCCAGTTGCTAAAAGACAGATTTTACCAGTTGTTCCATAGCATACTTAATTATCATTCAGATCATTAAATTGAGCACTAGCCAACTACCCATATGCATGTATATCCCGTAGGTAATCAAGGCACAAGGTAACAACATCTAGGATGTCCTTAAGGATAATCAAATTTGACACATGCAGTAATTAAATAGTGAATAGGATAACAAGGAATCACATGCTATACTTGCCTTGCTCAAAGTTGCCCTGCTGGTCTTGGTTGTCAACGTAGTACTGCTGGTCGTCCACGAACTGCTCACCGTCTGAACTCGATCAATACATCAACATACAAGCATCCACGAGCAATCATGCATAGCAAACAAGGACTACAGATTAGAATAGTACACCAACAAAGATAAAACAATATAAAAGGTTTATAAAATGAATCTACGTTTCGCTATGATCACACAGACGCGAAGATCACGCAAATCGGAGCTAGAACATGCAGGTTACCAATTAATCAAGATTTCCTATAGTATTTCAATAGATTTAATCTAACCATGAAATTTAGCAGTGTGAAACATTACTAACAGTATCATAAACATGTAGATTATGTCACCATGAACCTAACGCAACTTGAACAGATCGAATCGGACCTAAAACGAGTAAGTTATGATGAAAATAAGAACTGGATGGCAATCTTGTAAATAACGCGAACTAATTTTGAATTAAAATAAATCAAAGTTCGGTATTTTGAATCTGGCCGAGGACGGCCGCCGCAAAATCAAAGAAACCGAGGGTCTCTTTAAGAAAACGCCACGCGAAGGGATACGAGGCGCTCTGGGCCGTCGGATCCAAGATGGACGACCCGGATTAGAAGATGGAGGGGGGAGAGGCGAGCCGGCCAGAGATGACGACGGACGCGGCGGCCCTCCATTGCCGGCGGCGAGAGAACTCATGGCGCAAGCGAAATAGGCCCTAGAGGCCACAGTTTGACAACCCAAGTGCACGGGGATGGCGCGGCGGCGATTGCGATCGCGTCAAGGCCCTTTGCACGGCCGGGGATCGACCCGCGCAGAGACTGCCATGGCCGGCAGCAAGAGGTGCTCGCCGACGCACGAGGAAAAAGGCCTTAGAGGCCGTGATTCAATACGATACTTGAACAAGAAGAGAGAGGGGGATCAAGGGGATCTTACCACCGATGAAAACGGAGGCGGCGATGGATCGAAGGCAGCTCGCGGGTAGGGATGGCGGACGGCGACCTCGGAGGCAGCGGAATGGCAGGACGGCGCGGCTCGAGCTCGACGGCGGACGCTGGGGTTACGGCGGCTGCGAGCTCGATTGGTGGCGTGAAGATGGGAAGGGAGTGCGCGGGGGGTGCAGTGAGCTTTATAGCGTAGCTTGGCGTGGAAATCGCGCCGAATCGCAAAGTGAACGGGAGCGGGTGCGGGACTTTTGTGCGGCGGCACCGGGATGATGATGAGCTCCTCCATTTTCGTCGCAAGGTTGGGGATGAGGCTGCTGCAGCGGAGGGATAAGTGCAGCGTGAGCACGTGCGGATAGCCGCCTATTCGGAGGCGGGAGCTGCGGAATTTGGCTCGGCAGCGTCTGCTTCGCGGCGCAGGGGAAGGAGGGAGGTTAGGGTGACACTGTTGCTGTGGGCCCCATGCGTCAGCGGCAGGGGGAGTGGATCCCAGGCGTCAGCGGGCCAAGGTGAGAAGGGTGGAGGCGGACAGATGCAGCCGGGTCGGCCCAAGGAGTAGCAAGCGCGGGCCTGCAGAAGATGAAGGAAAGGGGAAAGGAGGCGGCCTGGCTGGATGGACCAGCAGGCCGAGCGGGCCAGGAGAGGGGAGGGAGGAAGGAGAAATTTCCTTTTTCTTTTTCCAAAGCGATTTTGAAATCCCATTTTCAAAAGATTTTGAATTCCTTTTCATTTTCAGTCAAAACCACTTATCACAAAAGTAATTATTCAGCAGCATGAATGCATCAACATGTAGCTAGCCTTATATTTGATTTTAATTTCACAAAATTTATTATTTCCCTAAGTTCAATGCTCACAAAAATACATAAGTAAATCAATTTGACCTATTTTGAAGTGAAGCAAAATTTAGGGTGTTACACTTATACTGTCCAAATTTAAAGTATATGTCTATTTTCTTATCAGATTTCTGTTCTGGTCAGGTTTTTGGTTCAGTGACTAATACCTCGTGTTTTCTTTTTCTAGCTCTACCGATCCAATCATTGTTCCCTTATCTATACTTCATGGTATGCTTCTTTTAGACCCTAACCTTTACCCTATTTAATGTGTATAATACTTTCTCTATTTCATATTTGTTTTTAGAAAAGAGTACAATGGAATGAAATATTCAACTTTGTTGGAATCAAACAGATCAGGGACTTGAAAGTTGCAAAAGAAGAGCAAGACATTGGATTTTATGCTGGTTTTGTCGGTGAGCAATGTTTTTTTGTCATGATTGGGGTTTCAAGGCTTGGTTTTGTAGAAATGTTTTATAAATACTCTTCACCCAAAGTCACATGTCACATGTGCATTTTCATCGTATAACCAAATAAACCGACAATATTTTATTATGGTTTATAATTGGTGTTGCTTACTGTCTTACTGGTTGTATTTTATTTCTTTGTCAGGGGCAACCTATTTCCTTGGAAGAACCATAAGTGCTGTGCCATGGGGCATGTTTGCTGACAAGTATGGAAGGAAGCCATGCATTGTGATTAGTATCCTCTCAGTGTATGGATCGTGAAGCCAAATTGTGGGATAAACCTTAGCATTCAATTACCAAGACCATAGTAATAAGCAATGCTTCCATTCCCTTTTCAGGATTGTTTTCAACACACTCTTTGGACTTAGCACAACTTACTGGATGGCAATTGTAACTAGGGGATTGCTTGGATTGCTATGTGGTATATTGGGACCAATCAAGGTAACTGACTGTGATGATCGCTAGACCCAATATTTGCAAATTGTAGGTCTTAGATTCTCATGGTTGCATCTGCAATTTCTAGGCCTATGCTTCAGAAGTCAGTAGGAAAGAACACCAAGCTCTAGGAATCTCTTTTGTAAGAGCAATTCTTTTGTGACTTTTTTGAATTTTATTTAATAACTTTTTATTTTGTACGTTTATTTTTACATGTACCTTACTTCTAACGTTCTGTCTTAGGTTACATCATCACGAGCGATAGCTCTTGTTATTGGGCCATCTATTGGAGGCTTTCTTTCACAGGTGAAGATTATTGTACTTTGATAGCATGATAAGTTAAATTTGAAATGTCAGTGAGTGCTTATTGGGCCATCTATTGGAGGCTTTCTTGCACAGGTGAAGATTATTGTACTTTGATAGCATGGTAAGTTAAATTTAAAATGTCAGTGAGTGTGTTTCACAAAAAAAAATCAGTGAGTGCCTTTATCATGTTTCCCTTAAATATAAGCTGTCATCTATGTGTACAAAAGAGGATAGTTGTTTAGTTAACAAAAAATATATAAACTGAACTTCAGATTTTTCATCACGATATTAGAAATAGTCCATAATTATATGCGGAACAAAGTTGGTGTAAATATATTCTTTGGTTATTATACGTTTTTGCTAGATTGTTCACTATGATTAAAATCTTTAACAAGTGCGGTGAATATTTGCATATTATAATCTAATAAAGAAACTATTGCAAAGATACATATAACTAACATTATCTATCCTTTATTTTGTGTTAGCCTGCACGAAAGTACCCAAAAATTTTCTCTGAAGAGTCCATATTTGGGAGGTAAATTATTCTCATCCTATTTCAGTCATATAACTATATATTATTTTCAGACTATGATAAACCTTTGAAATCTGCATCTAACTTTCAGGTTTCCATACTTCCTCCCTTGCTTCGTCATTTCAGTGCTAGCAGTAGGATCATGTATTGCATGCATTTGGCTTCCGGTATACTACATTATCTCTCCTATGATTTTTGGAATCCAAATAGTTAGATACTCAAGAAAATAAATGAAATATGTTTGGACTTATATTCCTCAATTCACTGCATACAACTTTTCTGTAATTCGATAAAAACCATTCTTCTGAAACTTTCCTATTTATGATTTTGAGGAAGTTCCTTGCATTTTATCTTATTTTCTTAGGAAACGCTGCACTTTCATGATGATGACAAAGTAGAA
Organism: Saccharum hybrid cultivar R570; assembly: GCA_038087645.1. Taxonomy (NCBI): domain Eukaryota; kingdom Viridiplantae; phylum Streptophyta; class Magnoliopsida; order Poales; family Poaceae; genus Saccharum; species Saccharum hybrid cultivar. The sequence continues at coordinate 9,054,819 of JAQSUU010000119.1, read as the reverse complement.
GCTATTGAAGAACTAGAGTCACAAGTTGGTGGTTCTAAATCTACAGAGAATCTGCTAAAGAACTGGCAATTGATGTCAGCAATAATCATCTTTTCTATCTTTTCTCTCCATGACACTGCTTATCTTGAGGTAATCTATATCAAATATTTCTGAACCTCAAGATATCTTCTGAGTAACTCATTCAATTAAACATCAATGCAAAATGATGTTTCCACTCTAGACATTGAAATAACTGCTAATACTGTGCATGTTGATGCTAATATCTTTTCCAAAAAAAAACATCTTCAGATATTTTCACTCTGGGCTGTGAGCAGCAGAAACTTTCAGGGCCTAAGCTTTACATCCCAGGATGTTGGTACTGTGTTCGCCTTCTCAGGTATGTGTTAATTTTTCCCAAGTTTTAAGCTAATAATTATTAAAAAAAACTCGGCCAGCAAGGGTCAATACCACCCCAAGTATTGTGCTTAAGAAGAAGGTTTTCTCACTAACCTGTGAGTGGGTCGGCTCTTGGCCTGTGCTTTGGTATGTGACAGATGAGGAGATTTTTTAACCACAACCTGAAATTCACTCCAACGAGGAGTCCAACCAGGACCTGAGGAGTGCGCTGAGGCTCTCTAACCAGATGGACTAGAGGCCCATTGGCAAGAATAATTATTGAATATGAGAAGCAAAATACCTTGTAACAGGAGTTAATTAGCACATAATAACATATATATATACATCTTTACTGCTTCCATCCAATAGTGAAATGCTTTCAGTATAACTGGCCTACGCTTCTAAATCATCTAATGTGTTTAAGATATTTACATTCAACTGATATTGGCCATGGGATGTATTATACTCTAGTTACAGTGAAATGTCTGCACATGTAGCTCTAATATTGGTGTAGTTAAATTATTTACATGGCAAAAATTCATTTGATCTTTGTAGGGCTTAGTGTACTGGTATATCAACTTACTATCTATCCCTTCGTTTCCAAGTTTGGACCAATCAAGACATTTCGGCCTGCAGCGGTATGTGAGAAATATATCTTTATTGGGGTTTGCTTACAAGGATAAAGAATCTTAATAGAATAGTGTGTAGTACTGGAGGACAAAAAAGTACTCAGCAGAAAATAAAAAAATCAAGATGGTTAGATATAGATTAGAATATTAGGAAGGGGATAATTAGAATAGTGTGTAGTATTGGAAGACAAAAAATCCTCAACAGAAACTGTATGGGGTTTCCCCAGTTCATTTTTTTCTAAAAGAGATATCCCTAAGTAATATTGTCTTTGTTAGATAACTTCTTTAATCTGATTTATCTTTTCTAGTACCAAATTCAAATACATGTTTCGTTTGATGCAGATCTTGTCCATAATTCTCCTCACAACGTATCCATTCATGTCCAATCTACATGGCCTGGAGCTCAAGATACTTATTAACATGGCATCAGTTCTGAAGAACGTGTTTGCTGTGAGTCAAATTTCAGCCATCCCTTCTGTTTGCATTGGCAACTAGCATATGAAAAAGGCGTTACTGGTGTAAAAAATAAGTATTCCCGAATTCGAGTTTAGCGAATCTTCTAATAATATATAAATTTTAGTCATTTGATAAGGATACTTTGTTGCAAACAGATGCTAATGTATTTTTTTGCATAAAACAGGCTACTATTACTATTGCGTGCAACATTTTGCAAAATACTGCAGTGGTACATATCGATCCTATCTGGCAGGTTTATTTGTCTCAATACATTTTCTTTATCCTTTTTCTAGATTCTTACTTCTTTGATAACATGTTCAGACACAAAAGCAGAGAGGTACTGCTAATGGTATCTCTGTTACTATGATGTCAACGTTCAAAGCTGTAGCTCCAGCAGTAGCGGGAATTATGTAAATATTCTTTTTCTATCTTTTATATGGCTGGAAAGCTACTATATATGCTTCCCTAAAACAATAAGATCGTGGATTAAATTTGCTGAACTTCTTTTCTTGACTTTTCAGATTTTCATGGGCTCAGAAGCACATAAGCGGGCTATTCTTACCTGGTAAATGGGACATACATGGCTCCTCCAATTTTTCCATTTTTGCCTTAGGATTTCAGAAAGGTAAATATAATAACTAAGTGCATATATTTGTTTCATTTACACAAAATGCAGGTAACCAGATCCTGTTCCTGACTCTAAACATGGTGTCGATAATTGGGCTAGTGCTGACATTCAAGCCATTTCTCTCCCTGCCAAATCCAATGAGGCATTAATAACTCTGGGTATATGAAGTTTGTTACCTATGAATTACATATGGAGTGCACTGTCAGATTACACACAAGAAATATGGTGATCCATGATGAGCACCATGTGAGATTTTAATAGAATGTCATAGATAGACTAAATCTGTGTCAATTATTTAATAAGGCGGTAATTCTATGACAGAGTATTAAGTGATCGTCATGGACTGACGAACGTAATTGTCATGCATCTGGTTTACCTCCATTAGCTAGGTCTATGATAGTCTTGTGACAAAATGATCAGCTACCGTGGATGTTTGATGTACGCACCAGCTTGGATTGTTGTTTATACAAAGAAAAAACAAACCCTTGCCTTATGATCAAAGATGAGCGAGATTTTTGTGAAGAGATGAGAGACCTTGACGAGCGGGGGCACCATCCAAAAGAAGAGCGATTACTGCAAAAGGGGATCACGAAACAGACCACAAGGTGAGCCTAAGAGCCCTGAGAGGTGGCTTAGGCAAAACATCAAACAGATGTTGTGCAGGGGAGGTGCTCACCTAAGGGAAGTGACCACGGAGGAGAGCTCACCGAGATGCACTCCCACAGAAGACTGGCGCGATGCCCTGAGCAGTAGAAGGGGGAGAGGGCTGCGCGGGCGGCAAAGGTGGAGCTGCGTGGGCGGCAATGGTGAAGCTGCACGGGCGGCAATGGTGAAGCTGCGCGGGAGGAAGTCGAGGTGTGGAAAAATGACGGCCGGCCGGAGATACAGGAGAAGACGGCAGCGCGTGATTAGGGTTAGGGCAGTGCGGTGGAGCGGCGGCGTACGGAGAGGAGAGCGCAGGATGGAGAAGGAATAGTGGTCCCCACAGATCGGTCAGAGAAAAAGAACAAGATCCGCTCTTCAAACCATTGACCGGACACGCTCCTCGACTGATCGGACACGTAGTACAGGCGTCTGGTCAGAGTCTAGTAAGGTCCCTGAGACAACCGGACGTGTCCGTTAAATGTTGATCGGACGCTAACAGAGTCCGGTCAAATCTTCACCCGAGAACCATCTTCGCGCGACCGGACGCGCAGGTGATGTCCGGAACTGGACGCAGTGGTCGAGTAGCGTCGCGTCCGGTTCAGCGTCCGGTTGAAAGGTCTTGATGGCTAGAGGGGGGTGAATAGCCTATTAAAATTTTCTACAAAGACAAGCTAAACAAGTTTATCAATAAAACAAATAGCGAGATGCGAGTTTTGCTTAGCCTACGGGGTGTTTGCAAGCCACCTAACCAATTCACAATTCTAGTATATTTGCACTCAACCGTACAAGTCAAACCGAACAATTTTAACTACAACTAAAGCTAGCTAGTTACTCAAGCTAAGAGTTACACTAACAAGCTAGCAAGGTAACTAAGAAATTAATACAAGAGAGAGTTAGGAGGGTATCACCGAGGGGCGAAGTATTGAGCCAACCAATCAATATGATCAAGAGATGAATACCACAATATACAACCACCGGGATCGATCAAACACAATAAGAATGATGACACGAAGATTTATCCCGAGGTTCACGTGCTTGCCGGCACGCTAGTCCCCGTTGTGTCCCTTTTCACCACGTGGTTCGGTGGCTAATCGGTCACACACCGAGCCTCTCAAAAGGCACCACAAGAACCTACCAAATGGCAAAAGGTTGCAATGACACGAGCAATATACTAATGTTGCCTTTGGCGCTTCGCCGAGGTAGGCACAAACCCCTTACAATCACCGGAGGTGGCCAAGAACAAACACCAACTCTTGCCAACGCCTCCAAGCTGCTCCAAACCGTCTAGGTGGCGGCAACCACCAAGAGAAACAAGAATCCCGCAGCAAATCAACCACCAAGTGCCAACTAGATGCTATCTCACAATGCAAATGCACTTGGATCACTCAATCTCACTTCGAATATGCAAAGAAGCAAGAGAGATGAGTGGGAGGAGAGTTGCTTAGCTCAAAGTGCTCACAAGTATGTCAAATGTTCGAGAGAGAGAGCCTTGAGCCGGCCAACGAGTATTTATAGACGTACCCCTTCGAATATAGCCGTTAGAAACTTAAACAGTCGAAATCGGGCTGACCGGACGCGCTGGTCCAACTGACCGGACGCGCCGGTCGCCCAACGGCTAACTCGTGAAGTACTGACCGGACGCGCTGGTCCAACTGACCGGACGCGTTGGTCGCCCAACGGCTAACTGCGAAGCAACGACCGGACGCGCTGGTCCGACTGACCGGACGCGCTGGTCCGACTGACCGGACGCGCCGGGAACGACCGGACGCGTTGGTCCCGTGAAGGACCGGACGCGCTGGTCGCCTGAGCAGCGCTCACCAAAACAGTGACCGGACGCGCTGAAGAAAATGACCGGACGCGACAGTGACAGCGTCCGGTTAGAGTCCAGTAAGCTCCCTGAACGACCGGACGCGTCCGATCATCAGTGACCGGACGCGCCTCGCGTCCGATCAACGAACTGAAAAACACGCAGACACTGAACACTGACCGGACGCGTCCGGTCATGCAAGGACCGCGTCCGGTCACCTCTGTGACCTCCGTTCTCCTCTGTTTCTTTTCCGGACTTCCGGCGTAGTGGAAAATAATCGTTTGAACTTCTCGAAAATGCCTGAATCCCGCCTCGCAAGCTCGGCGGGAGGGAGAGAGGAACCCAAACCCTCTCTACCGCTCAAACTCCACCGCCGTCGCAAACGTGCTAACATCACCAAGTGATCTCGTCATGTGTGAGTGTGTTAGCATTTTCACAATCATTTTCCGAGGCGTTATTAGTTCTATCCAAATGCATATGATCATGAAATGCACATCTAGAGGCACTTAGGAGTTTAATAACCGCGTCATTCCCCTCTTTATAGTACGGCTATCTATCCTATAATGTAACCACACCCACTAGGTGTCTTGGTTACTAAAACACAACCCTTAAGCATATACCTTTGCCTTGATCACGTAGGGTTGCGTCCAAATCCAAGTGTGGCCATCATGATCACCATGTCCATCTTGCCACCAACCTTGGAATGTACTAATCCTCATATGCTACATACAACTTAGGCATAGGATTAGTACTTAGGCATTGTCACTAATTACCAACACCAAACATAGGACTTTTAATCTCCCCCTTGTTGGTAATTGGTGACAAACCTTTCACAAAGATATTATGATAAAATTTTGATTGAACTCATGTCACATTGTCCAAGTATATTACCATGTGTAAGAATTATGGACATGTGATCATGAATTCAAATTGATAGCAATGGCTCCCCCTACATGTATGCTATATGTTTGGATTTTGGAAGCATACATGTTAGATAGGAAAGATTAGGAGCATTGTCTACCAATAGGTGCTAAGTGTTTAAGATTATAGACCTTTGAAGCGTGATACCATCGGAGTAGCGATAAACACCATCTTAGCACCTTGTGTAGTTAGATTTCACTTGAAAAAACACAAACATAACTAGAAACCTTGTGAGATCAACATTATAAGCAAGGCTCTAGTACCCCTTTGAAAAACATGAAGCAAGAAAAATCTAACTACTTCCTATTCATGCTAGTACCTTAATGCAACATTCAAATTATACTAGCAAGTCACCACACAAGCAAAGTATCAGAGAAAACGGAATGCATAACTATGCACCATACAAATGACGTGCACATGTAAATGCAACATTCATGCTTAAGAGCTTGCTCCCCCTACTTGTGTGCTCAAAATTTTAGTTGATCCCCTTCTTTTATCAATTCTCCCCCTTTAGGATCTATCTTTGTGAACAACATTTTCTCCCCCACAACATTTTTCTTCCCCTTTGAGTTCTATCTTTGTGAACAATATTTTCTCCCCCTTTGGCACCAATTGACCACAAGGAGCAAACTTTAGATAGATTATCATGTTGAAATATGGGGTGAGGATCAAGTTTATGATTCAACCTAGATTGCTTGCATAAATAAAATACTTCGGTTTGATCCAAGGGCAAGCTTCTTCACACCTCACTAGAAGAGTTATCATGCACCATGTTGAAGCAAGTATTTAGACAAGTGTTCTAGATTAAACACTTAGGATCACAAGCTACTTAAACAAGTTATATGCTACCACTAGATCATACAAGTCATGGAAACAATAGTGGCACCATATAAACTTCAAATTCATTTGATTTTCATGAATGAGCCTAGAACATATAAATTATGACTAGATGCACTAAACAAGTCCTTAGCATAGAATGTATGACATGTCAACCAATTGTACCTTGGGGCTCGAAGGAGAGGCATGTCATATATGGGGTGCATCAACTCATGTTGGAGAAGTCAAGTATGTTCAACTCATTTTTTAGCTTGTGAAATCTCTTCTCATCAAGTGGCTTGGTGAATAGATCGGCTAATTGATCTTCGGTGCCCACACTCTCAATAGCAATGTCACCCTTTTGTTGATGATCTCTAATAAAGTGATGGCGAACATCAATATGCTTTGTTCTTTGATGTTGAACCGGATTGTTGGTTAGCTTCACGGCACTTTCATTGTCACATAGCAATGGCACATTCTTGAAATTGATTCCAAAATCTTTCAATGTTGCCTTTATCAACAAGATTTGTGCACAACAACTACCCACGGCGATGTATTCGGCCTCGGCGGTAGATAGTGCAATACTATTTTGCTTCTTGGATGACCATGAGACAAGTGATCTTCCCAACAATTGACAAGTCCCGGAAGTGCTCTTTCTCTCCACTTTGTCACCGGCGTAGTCGGAATCCGAATATCCAACTAGCTCAAAGCTTGCACCTTTGGGATACCATAATCCAACATCTTGTGTATGCTTTAAGTACCTCAATATTCTCTTTGTTGCCTTCAAATGACTTTCTCTTGGTGAGGCTTAAAATCTTTGTCACACCCATTTATCGACCAAATGGAATGCATACACTTATGTGCGCCCAGAGATCAATCACACATAAGTTCACAAATTATAACAGAAGTATCATCACAAATGTTATTACATCACGATATTTAAACACATAGTCTTAACACAAACGTAGCGGAAGTATAAATAAAAATCTCTCGTGGTAGCTCCAGTCACAGGTACATTGACTGGTTGACAGCAAGACTAGTAATCTTCAGGGAAGTAAGCGTAGTAGTCACTATTACCTCCATCTGTTACCCATCCGGGATTTTTATCCAAGTAAAAGAAATAAACAAGCGTAAGTACATCTCGTACTCAACAAGTGTAACATGGGGTTCATGAGGCTCAAAAAGGCATATTCATTAGTTTATCAGCATGTAGCTTTTAGTTAGCATGATTTTAGCATAACGATAGCATCAAAATTGTCTCAATATAAACATTAAACATATGATCCATGTGAAATGATTAATGAATAGCAAAAACATAATTATAAACAATTATTCAACTATTCCATAAGGGTCCAAGGCCACTCGTAACCGTGAGCACGGCTGTTATAACAGTTTTACACTCTGCAGAGGTTGTACACTTTCACTGTGAGTCGTGTTACCCAAATGCCCGGGTTAATTACTCCCAAAACACTACCAAGGTGAGCAGGCAGGGTAAACACTATGAAGTCTTTCGAAGGTTCGTCTAACAAGTTAGGGTCATTAGATTTCACTCGGCAAACAGATGTAGAGCCCCCCTTCCTGATGGCACAATAACACGCAGCCTATACACATGAGGACAGAGGCCGCACTATACCCGATTCGTCAAGCCATTCTTACGCCATAAAGGAATACCTCTAACAAGCTAGAAAAGGTCCTTCTATATGACTAAAGCTAGAGCCATATAGCCCCCACAGTTGTACTGTAAATCCCGGATTGTCGCTTATAGATGAGTCCTTATGGAGAGCAATTAGAGCACCAAAGTAACCCCATGCTCTAGTACCCTTAAACAGTAATAAAATCATCTTTTAATGTTTATTGCATATTCCATTAGTCAAATTACATGATCATTGTTTAAGCACTAGCCAAACTACTCAATGCAATATAATGGGTACCAAGGTAAAAGATCAATCGCTAAGTCATCCTTAACAAGGAATAAATGCATAATGATATTAATTGCATATGGTGAATAGGACAACAAGGATAATCCCATGCTATACTTGCCTTGCTCAAACTGGTCCTGAAGATCTTGCTCGTAGTAAAGCTCTTGATCTCCAACGAATTTCTCACCGTCTATACTCGATCAACCATATCAACAACACACATCCAGAGGCAATCATGCATTAACAAACAAGACTATAATTAGAACAATACACCAACAGTAAGAAAATAAAATAAAAAGTCTTTAAAATGAATCTACAACTTGCTAGGATCACACAGACGCGAAGATCACGAAAATCGGATCTAAAACGACAAAGTTATGAATTTCCAAAGATTTCCTATAGAAAAATAAATACTTTAATATAACTTGAAAATAAATTATCTCAAACCTACTGTACAGTTCTATCATCATGTAGAGCTCACAAATATGAATCTAACGCAATTTGAATGGATCAAATCGGAGCTAAAACGAAAATTCTACAACTAAAACAATCTGAATGGCAAAACTGTAAATATCAGAAAACGTATTTTTCAATTACCGAGACGAAATACGTTTTCAACCGATCAAAGCGTACTCTGAGCTTTACGTTTTAGGACTGCGGGTTCTATACTTAAAAATCACAGGGTTTCTTTTGCAAAATCACCAGCGAACCGGTATCTTCTAATTCTAGCCGTTGGATTTAGATCGGACGGTCCAGATCGGATCGAGGAGGTAACCGGCGGCGCTCCGGTCGGAAACAGTCGACGGCGAGCTTCCCGCGGCGGCGCCATGGCCGGGTGGAGCCTATCTCGCTCTGTGGTGCACGAAATCGCAAAACAAAAGCACCGGCAGGTAGATAACTTCAACGCGAACTCACCTAGGGCAAAATCGTGGCCGGGGACGAAGCAAGGAGCGCGTGCGGCTTTGAGGGGCGGACGGTGGATCTCGTGCTCGCGGTGACCTAGCTCCCGAGCACCAAATCGGCTGCCGAAGACACGGGATGAGGGAGGAATCACGCGGGGCTCCGTTTTTATAGTCCGGAGACGCGAGGAAACAAGGAAGGCGCGGAGATTGGCGGCGGCTTCGGATCGGTGAAGAAGGAAACGACGGCGTCCATTTTTGGAAAGCACCGGAGGAAGAAGAAGGAAAGTTTGAAAGTGTCAATGACAGGCGGGACCCACAAGTCAGCGACTCAGGCGGGTAGAACGCGGCCGTGCGGGACGCGAGCGCTCGCGCGGGTTGGGCCGGCGGCTGCGGCTTGGGCTCGGCCCAGGAAAAGAAAACCGGCCGCGGTGAAGAGAAGCGGGCCGCATGCTAAGCAGGCCGAGACGGCGGGCTGGACCAAAATCCGAATGAAAATGAATTTCCTTTCTTTTTCTTTTTCCAATTTTTTTCAAATTCCTTTTTCAAATGATTTTTAAATCAAATTTGAATTTGAATCAAACCACTCATCTCAAAAATTCAAATGCAACAGCATGAGTGCACAAACATGTTTCTACCCTTATATTTAATTTTAAATTTATAAAAATTATTCTTATTCTAAATTTTGCATGCTTCACAAAAATAAATGTAAAAATCATGTTTTTCCTATTTTTCTTCTTTTCAAATTTTTAGGGTGTTACAATTCTACCCCCCTTAAAATGAATCTCGTCCCGAGATTCGACCGATGCTTACTCAAACAGTTGCGGGTAGGTTTTTCTCAAATCCTCTTCTCGTTCCCAAGTAGCCTCTTCTGCTGTGTACCGATTCCATTGTACTTTACACATTTTGATTGTTCTACTTCTTGTGACTCTATCCGCAGTCTCTAAAATTTTAACCGGAAACTCTTCATATGTAAGATCCTCCTTAACAGTAAGTTCCTCTAATGAAATCTGCTCCTCTGGTACTCGTAAACATTTCTTCAATTGAGACACATGGAACACATCATGTACACCTGCCAAACTTTCAGGTAATTCCAACTGATATGCCACTTCACCACGTCTCTCTATAATCTTGAAAGGTCCAATATATCTTGGTGCCAATTTACCCTTCATGTTGAACCTTCTCACACTCCTCATTGGTGATACTTTCAAATATACATAATCCCCTACCTCAAAAGTCAACTCCCTTCTGCGAGTATCAGCATAGCTTTTCTGTCTAGACTGTGCTATTTTTAGATTATCTCTAATCATTCTCACTTTCTTTTCAGCATCCTTTAATACATCAGGCCCATACACTTGACTCTCCCCTGTCTGATTCCAGAATAACGGGGTTCTACATTTTCGTCCATACAGAGCCTCAAACGGTGCCATTTGAAGACTCTTCTGATAACTATTGTTATAAGAGAACTCTGCATAAGGCAAACTCTTATCCCAACTAGTACCATATTGTAAAGCACAAGCTCTCAACATATCTTCCAATATCTGATTAATTCTCTCCGTTTGACCATCTGTCTGAGGATGATAAGCTGTACTAAAATTTAATTTGGTTCCCAATGATTCATGTATCTTTTGCCAATAATGAGATGTAAACTGAGTACCTTGATCAGACACAATCTTTTTAGGTACTCCATGTAGACTCACTATTCTTTCCATATACAATTCTGCCAACTTTGCACTGCTATATGTAGTCTTCACAGGCAGAAAATGAGCAACCTTAGTCAGACGATCCACTATTACCCAAATTGAATCATATCCTCTTTGAGTCCGTGGCAACCCAACTATAAAATCCATACCAACCTCTTCCCATTTCCACTCGGGTATCTGCATAGGCTGTAACAATCCTGCAGGTCTCTGATGTTCCGCTTTCACCCTTTGACAAGTATCACACAAAGCAACATATTCAGCAACATCTCTCTTTAAACCATACCACCAATATTTCTCTCTCAGATCCAAGTACATCTTAGTACTCCCCGGATGTATGGAATAAGCTGACTCATGAGCTTCACGCAGAATTACCATTCTGATATCCTTATCTTCAGGCACACACAGCCTTTTTCCAAACCATAGCGTACCATTATCATCCTTACGGAACCCTGGAGATTTACCTTTCGCTATGTTTTCAGCTATCTCCCTCAACTTTTCATCCCTCTGCTGACCTTTACGGATCTCTTGCTCTAGAGTAGGCTCTAATACTAATTCCACTGCATTGGTAGTAAATCCTAAGTTCAAATACTTGCACTCGGCACATAATTCCTTTGGCATAGGCATTACTTGTATTTCCTTTGCATAACTTTTCCTACTAAGAGCATCAGCAACAACGTTGGCCTTTCCTGGATGATAATGCACCTCTAGATCATAGTCTTTTATCAACTCCAACCATCTACGCTGCCTCAAGTTCAGATCCGTTTGAGTGAAGATATACCTTAAACTCTTGTGATCAGTGTATATATCACTCTTGTGTCCAATCAAATAATGTCTCCATATCTTTAATGCATGAACTACTGCAGCTAATTCCAAATCATGAGTAGGGTAATTTAACTCATGCTTCCTCAACTGCCTTGATGCATATGCCACAACTCTACCTTCTTGCATCAGTACACATCCCAAACCCAATCGAGATGCATCACAATAAATAGAGAAAGGTTTACTCAGATCTGGCAAAACTAAGACGGGTGCAGTCGTCAATCTCTTCTTTAGTTCCTCAAAATTAGCCTGACACTTCTCGGACCACACAAACTTGGCATTCTTCTCCAATAATGCAGTCATTGGTTTTGCAAGCTTTGAAAATCCCTCTATAAATCTTCTATAATAACTAGCTAATCCCAAGAAACTACGGATCTCACTCACATTAATGGGTGGTTTCCAATTCAATACATCTTTCACCTTACCAGGATCTACTGATATTCCTCCATTAGAGACAATGTGACCCAGAAAAGAAACTTCCTTCAACCAAAACTCACATTTACTCCTCTTTGCATATAGTTGGTGTTCTCTGAGCTTCTGCAAGACCAACCTCAAATGTTCCGCATGTTCTTCCTCAGTCTTGGAAAATACTAGAATATCATCGATGAATACCACTACAAACTTATCCAGATATTCCATGAACACCTTATTCATTAAGTACATGAAGTATGCAGGGGCATTAGTTAAACCAAAAGACATCACTGTATACTCATACAACCCATACCGTGTGGTAAAAGCTGTCTTTGGTACATCACTAGCACGAATCTTCAACTGATGATATCCAGAACGAAGATCAATCTTGGAAAATACACAAGCTCCTCTCAACTGATCAAACAGGTCATCAATCCTAGGCAATGGGTACTTGTTCTTAATAGTAACCTCATTAAGAGACCGATAATCTACACACATCCTCTGAGTTCCATCTTTCTTATCCACAAAAATTACTGGTGCTCCCCAAGGTGAAGAACTAGGACGAATAAAACCCTTATCCTGCAACTCCTTAATTTGTTTCTTAAGTTCTTCTAATTCATTTACTCCCATTCTATATGGACGCTTAGCTATAGGTGCAGTTCCAGGTAATAATTCAATAATAAATTCAATGTCACGGTCTGGTGGCATACCTGGCAATTCCTCTGGAAACACATCTGGAAACTCCTCCACAACTGGATCTTCCTGGTTGGCACCATCATTAAGCTGGTTCACTGTAGCAGTCTCTTGTTTTTGCACTTTTACTTCAACCCTGATTCTATCACCCTTTGGTGTTGTCAGTATAACTGATTTATCCTTACACTGAATCTCTGCTTGTTGTTGCATCATCCAATCCATTCCCAATATAAGATCAATCCCAGCTGTTCTCAATACTATAGGGCTAACTGTAAACTCTACCCCCCTTAAGTTGAGACTAATCGGAAGACAGCGATAAGATGCTGGCATGCTTCCACCAGGTGAGTTTACTAAGATAGGGTTCTTCATGGCACATAAATGGATTCTATGTATTCTAACAAATGATTGCGATATGAAAGAATGTGATGCTCCAGAATCAAAAAGTACAGTGGCGGGAGTAGAGTGAACATCGAACGTACCAAGCATAACTTCTGGCTCCTCCACTGCAGTTTCCTGGGACAAGTGATTCACCCTTCCTGAGTTAGGTGCGGTCTTCTGGTGGCTGCTCTGTCTCTGGGGAGTCTGCTGGTTAAGCTTCTCCGGGCAATTGTAAGACAAGTGACCTTCTTTTCCACATCGGAAACACTTGTTGGGGGTATTGGGAGCACTAGTCTTCATAGGAGTGTTATTGGGAGGACCCTGACGCTGTGCTTGATTTCCATTCTGCTGCGGTGGACGTTGGTTGCTATTCTGTGGCTGGAATGGGGGACGTTGCGGAAACTGTCCACGGAATGGGACCTGACCACGATTCCACTGTCCAGAGGGAGGCCTCTGCTGAGTATTCTGCTGAAATCCAGTACGCAGACGGGTGTTGCTATTAGAGGCTTGTCCCTGTAACCTCTTCCTCTTTGCATCCATTTCCTTGCGCTTGCTATCCACCACGATAGCGCGGTTTACAAGCGTCTGAAAATTAGGGTAGGTATTGGACATCAACTGCAATTGTAGTCCATCATATAATCCCTTCAAGAAGCGGCGCTGCTTATCATTGTCATTGGCCACCTCATGTGGAGCATATCGTGACAATTGAGCAAACTTGTCACGGTACTCAGCTACAGTCATTGACCCTTGGGTCAGGTTCCTGAATTCCTCCGCCTTCAACTCTATCATTCCTTCAGGTATATGGTAAGCCCTGAAGTTCTCCCTAAACTCCTGCCAGGTGACTGCAGGAGCATTGGCAGGACGACCATACTCATATGACTCCCACCAATCCTGAGCTTCTCCCTGAAGTTGCCCAGAAGCAAACAACACCTTCTGTCGGTCATCACATTGGGCAATAGTGAGTTGTTTCTCCACAGCACGTAGCCAATCATCGGCCTCCAAAGGATCAGCAGCATGTGTGAACACTGGGGGATGACCCTTCAAAAACTCACCACGCTTATCACGTGGTTGAGCCCCAGCAACTGGCTGATTTTGCTGATTTTGCACTAGTTGCTGCATCAACTGCGTCTGTACCGCCAACAGTTGCTCAATAGTTGGTGGCGGTGGTGGTGGTGGATTTGGGGGAATGTTTCCACGACCTCTGCCTCTTCCTCTTCCGGCCATCTGCCACCCATAAACATGCAAACTTTAAGAATTCCATGATTTCAACCACTTATAAAATTAAGAAGGAGATCTGAAAGTTTTCTGGACGAGTAGCATTGTTGACAGTTCAGTATTTCAATCATATCTCGAGCTACAGAAATCCAAAAGAGGCGTGCCTTATATGGTTGGAAAGCTTATAAAATTATCCACAATTTCTATTCAGACCTCAAGATCAAATTCTGTCGTTAAGTCTATGAAAAATAAGGCGTAACAGAAACTGTTCCAGATTCCAGTCTGTGCAGAAACTTTAACTTGTAAAAATTATATCTCTCGAACCAGATCAGATAAAAAGGTGATTCCAGTGGCATTTGAAAGATGCTTGAGTCTAGTTTCTCTCATAAAAATTTCATAAATGTTGCACGAACCGTTTTTAAACTATATCAGAAACATTGAAGACTGCTCCAGAAAACAGCAAGGACAGAAACGTGATAATATCAAACCCAACTATTATTCCTTGTCTATTAAACTTATTATTCTTAAGAATGGAACTTGTAGACATGCCTACAAGTCCCGACACTCGAACAAAGATCCAACTCACACATAAGCATAATAATAAAGCAACTAGCACACCAAGATTCAAACCACACGACAGACTCGACTGACTCGACTGACTCAACTGACGTTACTAAGAACGTTCTTATTACATAAAGGACTCCTACTTCCTAAGGAAGTGGCTCATGCTCTAATGTCTCATAAATCTTGGACATGCCTTGGTTTGCTCGGAGCTCATCAATGGTTGCTTGGCACCTCTTGATAGTCTTCCCTTGTGCCTTCACCATCTCTTCTAGCTGTAGCTTCCTATCCATCATATCATAGACAAAGTCCACCATTACCCGAGGTAGTGGCTCTAGCTGCACTGGATCTGTCATAGCCCATCCAAGCTCGGGGTGTGCACGAGGAAAGAAGCGATAAATGTCATGCTTCATAAGGTTAAAGCGAAGATAGCGGAGACCCATACATGCTTCAAAAGCAGCATCTTCAATGCTATCCTCTATAGTAGCTCGATGTCCCACGTGAGAGAACATCCTGTCCAGCTGATATGCTCCCTTGTCTTCCTTGTGGGCAAAGATGCTTGCCCTTGCCTTCCAGTACGTGTCCTCCAGTGGATGAGTGTACTCCCAGCAGACGTACTCCACAGCTGGATGCCAGTCAGCGAAGTAATCAGTGAGCATCCCCACCAGGCGAAGATGAGAGACAGCATTCCCTCCATTCCTGTGGTAGATCCTCACAGTCCATCCCATTGGAGCAGGTGGCATATCTTCAGGAGCTTCATATGATGGAGGCGGGGGTTGTACTCCTCCATTAGCTTCCTCTTCATCATCTTCAATCTTGATGATTTCTGGATCTTCTTCAGGCTCTTCCTGAGGAGGTGCTGGTGCTTGGACTGGTGTCACAGGAGTCTGCTCCTGTTCCTGAGGTTCTAGCTCTTGTGGCTCTTCAGTTGCATGCAGAGCACGAGGTGGGTAGTATCCTCCAGAGCTAATGCGGGCAGTCTTACGGTCACGGGCCATCTACAGAATTTTTAGATGAAATTAGAATAGAGGCAACATTTCATAATAGAATGTGACATAAGAAGCATAAAAATTTATCAAATAACAAGAGCAAGATAGTGAGCATAAAAATAGTGTAAAGATGATACTAAATCGACCATTCTTAGCTAGGCTTGCGTCCTACAGTCAACAAGAGCTTTGATACCAATTTGTCACACCCATTTATCGACCAAATGGAATGCATACACTTATGTGCGCCCAGAGATCAATCACACATAAGTTCACAAATTATAACAGAAGTATCATCACAAATGTTATTACATCACGATATTTAAACACATAGTCTTAACACAAACGTAGCGGAAGTATAAATAAAAATCTCTCGTGGTAGCTCCAGTCACAGGTACATTGACTGGTTGACAGCAAGACTAGTAATCTTCAGGGAAGTAAGCGTAGTAGTCACTATTACCTCCATCTGTTACCCATCCGGGATTTTTATCCAAGTAAAAGAAATAAACAAGCGTAAGTACATCTCGTACTCAACAAGTGTAATATGGGGTTCATGAGGCTCAAAAAGGCATATTCATTAGTTTATCAGCATGTAGCTTTTAGTTAGCATGATTTTAGCATAACGATAGCATCAAAATTGTCTCAATATAAACATTAAACATATGATCCATGTGAAATGATTAATGAATAGCAAAAACATAATTATAAACAATTATTCAACTATTCCATAAGGGTCCAAGGCCACTCGTAACCGTGAGCACGGCTGTTATAACAGTTTTACACTCTGCAGAGGTTGTACACTTTCACTGTGAGTCGTGTTACCCAAATGCCCGGGTTAATTACTCCCAAAACACTACCAAGGTGAGCAGGCAGGGTAAACACTATGAAGTCTTTCGAAGGTTCGTCTAACAAGTTAGGGTCATTAGATTTCACTCGGCAAACAGATGTAGAGCCCCCCTTCCTGATGGCACAATAACACGCAGCCTATACACATGAGGACAGAGGCCGCACTATACCCGATTCGTCAAGCCATTCTTACGCCATAAAGGAATACCTCTAACAAGCTAGAAAAGGTCCTTCTATATGACTAAAGCCAGAGCCATATAGCCCCCACAGTTGTACTGTAAATCCCGGATTGTCGCTTATAGATGAGTCCTTATGGAGAGCAATTAGAGCACCAAAGTAACCCCATGCTCTAGTACCCTTAAACAGTAATAAAATCATCTTTTAATGTTTATTGCATATTCCATTAGTCAAATTACATGATCATTGTTTAAGCACTAGCCAAACTACTCAATGCAATATAATGGGTACCAAGGTAAAAGATCAATCGCTAAGTCATCCTTAACAAGGAATAAATGCATAATGATATTAATTGCATATGGTGAATAGGACAACAAGGATAATCCCATGCTATACTTGCCTTGCTCAAACTGGTCCTGAAGATCTTGCTCGTAGTAAAGCTCTTGATCTCCAACGAATTTCTCACCGTCTATACTCGATCAACCATATCAACAACACACATCCAGAGGCAATCATGCATTAACAAACAAGACTATAATTAGAACAATACACCAACAGTAAGAAAATAAAATAAAAAGTCTTTAAAATGAATCTACAACTTGCTAGGATCACACAGACGCGAAGATCACGAAAATCGGATCTAAAACGACAAAGTTATGAATTTCCAAAGATTTCCTATAGAAAAATAAATACTTTAATATAACTTGAAAATAAATTATCTCAAACCTACTGTACAGTTCTATCATCATGTAGAGCTCACAAATATGAATCTAACGCAATTTGAATGGATCAAATCGGAGCTAAAACGAAAATTCTACAACTAAAACAATCTGAATGGCAAAACTGTAAATATCAGAAAACGTATTTTTCAATTACCGAGACGAAATACGTTTTCAACCGATCAAAGCGTACTCTGAGCTTTACGTTTTAGGACTACGGGTTCTATACTTAAAAATCACAGGGTTTCTTTTGCAAAATCACCAGCGAACCGGTATCTTCTAATTCTAGCCGTTGGATTTAGATCGGACGGTCCAGATCGGATCGAGGAGGTAACCGGCGGCGCTCCGGTCGGAAACAGTCGACGGCGAGCTTCCCGCGGCGGCGCCATGGCCGGGTGGAGCCTATCTCTCTCTGTGGTGCACGAAATCGCAAAACAAAAGCACTGGCAGGTAGATAACTTCAACGCGAACTCACCTAGGGCAAAATCGTGGCCGGGGACGAAGCAAGGAGCGCGTGCGGCTTTGAGGGGCGGACGGTGGATCTCGTGCTCGCGGTGACCTAGCTCCCGAGCACCAAATCGGCTGCCGAAGACACGGGATGAGGGAGGAATCACGCGGGGCTCCGTTTTTATAGTCCGGAGACGCGAGGAAACAAGGAAGGCGCGGAGATTGGCGGCGGCTTCGGATCGGTGAAGAAGGAAACGACGGCGTCCATTTTTGGAAAGCACCGGAGGAAGAAGAAGGAAAGTTTGAAAGTGTCAATGACAGGCGGGACCCACAAGTCAGCGACTCAGGCGGGTAGAACGCGGCCATGCGGGACGCGAGCGCTCGCGCGGGTTGGGCCGGCGGCTGCGGCTTGGGCTCGGCCCAGGAAAAGAAAACCGGCCGCGGTGAAGAGAAGCGGGCCGCATGCTAAGCAGGCCGAGACGGCGGGCTGGACCAAAATCCGAATGAAAATGAATTTCCTTTCTTTTTCTTTTTCCAATTTTTTTCAAATTCCTTTTTCAAATGATTTTTAAATCAAATTTGAATTTGAATCAAACCACTCATCTCAAAAATTCAAATGCAACAGCATGAGTGCACAAACATGTTTCTACCCTTATATTTAATTTTAAATTTATAAAAATTATTCTTATTCTAAATTTTGCATGCTTCACAAAAATAAATGTAAAAATCATGTTTTTCCTATTTTTCTTCTTTTCAAATTTTTAGGGTGTTACAATCTTGCACACATGCATACACTAAACATCACATCGGGCCTTGATGCCGTCACATAGAGTAGGCTACCAATCATTGATCTATATAGCTTTTGATCCACCATGTTGCCACTCCTGTCACTATCCAAGCTTCCACTAGTGCCCATTGGAGTTGTAATACTCTTTGCATCTTCCATGCCAAACTTCTTGAGCATATCTTTGATGTACTTAGTTTAGCTCACAAATGTACCTTCTTTCATTTGTTTGATTTGAAGTCCAAGAAAGAAACTAAGTTCACCAATCATTGACATTTCAAATTCCTTGGCCATCATTTTTCCAAACTCATCACAATAATCTTGATTGGTTGAACCGAATATGATATCATCAACATATATTTGCAACACAAACAAGTCTTTCTCAATCTTCTTGGTGAACAGTGTTGTATCAACTTTGCCCATGATAAATCCTTTGGATAGCAAGAAGTCCCTCAATCTTTCATACCATGCTCTAGGTGCTTGCTTCAATCCATATAAAGCTTTTCTCAACTTGTATACATGATTGGATTTCTTGTCATCTTCAAAACCGGGAGGTTGCTCCACATACACCTTCTCTTGAATGTACCCATTGAGAAATGCACTCTTTACATCCATTTGATATAGCTTGATATTGTGAGCACAAGCATAGGCAAGTAAAATCCTAATTGCTTCCAATCTTGCAACCGGGGCATAAGTTTCACCAAAGTCAAGACCCTCTATTTGTGTGTAACCTTGAGCCACTAGTCTTGCTTTGTTCCTTATTACTATCCCATCTTGATCTTGCTTGTTGCGAAAGACCCATCTTGTTCCAATGACATTGTGATCCTTAGGCCTTTCAACTAGTTCCTATACTTCATTTCTCTTGAAGTTGTTGAGCTCTTCATGCATTGCATTTACCCAATCCGGATCTCTCAATGCTTTATCAATGTCCTTGGGTTCTTCCATTGACACAAAAGATGAGTGAGCACAAAATGATACCAATCTTGATCTAGTTTGAACTCCTCTTTGTATGTCACCAATGATGGAATCCAATGGATGGTCTCTTGCAATGTTAGTTGGTTGAAGCACTTGGACTTGATTGCTTGGATGTTGATGTTGATCATGAGTTGGAGATGATGAACTAGCCACTTGTTGATCTTGTTACACTTGAGATGATGTACTAGCTTGATTTTGCAATAGAGAACCACTAGCTTGAGTGATTGGGTTTTGGAGCACTTGATCTTTGTTGTCATCCACATCAATCACTTGCTTTGGCCTAATATCACCAATGTCCATTTCTTTCATAGCATTGGTCAATTGAGTTCCTCTCACATCATCCAAGTTATCTTCCTCATCTTGAGAGCCATTTGTTTCATCAAATTCAACATCATGCACTTCTTTAAGTTGACCACTAGCCAAATTCCAAACTCTATAAGCTTTGCTAGTAGTTGAGTAACCAAGTAAGAATCCTTCATCACATTTCTTCTCAAACTTGCTCAATCTAGTGCCCTTCTTCAAGATGTAGCATTTGCAACCAAATACCCGAAAGTATGCAATGTTAGGCTTTCTTCCATTTAAGATCTCATATGGTGTCTTCTCTAGAAACTTATGGCAATAGAGGTGGTTGCTATAGAAGCAAGCCGTGTTGATTGCTTCAGCCCAAAATGAATGACTCACATTATACTCATTCAACATTGATCTTGCCATGTCAATTAAGGTTCTATTTTTCCTCTCAACTAGGCCATTTGATTGAGGTGTATACTTGGCCGAGAATTGATGTTTGATTCCAAGCTCTTCACATAGCTCATCAACTCTTGTGTTTCTAAACTCACTTCCATTGTCACTTCTTACTTTCTTGATTGTGGTTTCAAACTCATTTTGCACTCTCTTGATGAACTTCTTGAATATGTCAAATACATCACTTTTGTCCCCAAGAAAGAATACCCATGTGTATCTAGTGAAATCATCCACAATCACAAAGCCATACTTGTTGCCACCAATGCTTGTGTATGTAGTTGGCCCAAATAGATCCATGTGCAACAACTCAAATGCCTTGGAAGTACTCATAATGCTTTTCAATGGATGAGTGTTGCCTACTTGCTTTCCGGCTTGACATGCACTACATAGCTTATCTTTCTCAAAGGTGACATCCTTCAAGCCTCTAACTAAGTCATGCTTCACTAACTTGTTCAATTGCTTCATGCCAACATGACCTAGTCTTCTATGCCATAACCAACCCATACTTGATTTGGTGAGCAAGCATGTTGAAAGTTGAGTGTCACTAGCATTGAAATCAACCAAGTATAGATTCTCAAATCTAAAGCCTTTGAAGATCAAGTTAGATCCATCAACACTAACTATCTCCACATCATCAACACCAAATATGCACTTGAAGCCAAGATCACACAATTGAGCAACCGACAACAAGTTGAAATTGAGCTTTTCAACTAGTAGCACATTGGAGATGCTATGATCATTTGATATTGCAATCCTTCCAAGAGCCTTCACATTACCCTTGCTATTGTCACCAAATGTGATACTATCAATGCCACTATCATTTGATTTGAGAGAGTTGAACATTCTTGAATCACCGGTCATATGTTGAGAGCACCCACTATCAAGCACCCAATGCCTTCCTCTGGCTTTGTAATTTACCTACAAAACAATTTAATGTCTTTTAGGTACCCATACTTGCTTGGGTCCTTGGAGGTTAGTCACTAAGCTCTTTGGTACCCAAATGGCCTTCTTCTTTGGGCCCATAATTGGTGTACCAACAAACCTAGCATGCACACCTTTATCACCCTTGGTAAGCACATAACAAGAATCAAAAGGAATATAAGGTACATTAGCATTTTTCTTGTTCTTGTTCATTTTATTACAATTAATCTCTAGATGCCCAACTTGCTTGCATCTATTGCAATAACGACCATTGCCCTTCACAAAGCGAGACTTTGGAGTAGCAAAGGCCGCCTTGCCCTTCTTGGGAGTATAGCCCAATCCCTCTTTGTTAAGAGAGAACCTTTGGCTACCCAAGCATTTTAGCAAGCGGGCATCCCCACCATAGGCGTTGCCTAATGCGCGGGTGAGATCATCCACCTCTCTCTTGAGAGTCTCAACCACAAGTGATGAATCACTAGTAGTAGAGGTAGAGTTGGTTGTGGTGGATGATGATGAGCTACATGAAGCATTAGTAAGACTAACAAATAAAGAATCATCAATAATATCACATGTTAGTCCAATATCACAAGTGACAATCACTTGCTCCTCCTTAGCTTCCTTCATGAACTTCTCCAACTTAAGGTCCTTTTCCTTGATGAGCTCAAATAGAGTGGAGTGGGCTTCCTTAAGCCTAGTGTGAGCAATTTCAAGATCCTCGTGGTCTTCCTTTAGACACTCACGAGAAGCCTCTAGCTCATCAAAGGATTTTCTAAGAGCTTTGAGCTCTTGTTCAATTCCTTTGCACTCCTTACTCTTTTTGAGAGCAACAAGCTCCTCCATCAAGGCATCATTTTCATTGCTCTTGGCAATGAGCTCTTGTTCCAAGATTTTGTATTTCTTGGTTGTCCTCTTGTAGCCCTTGCTCATTTGATCTATTATGCCTAATAGATCATCCTTGGAGTAGTCCTCATCCTCCTCATCATCACTCCTACAATCATCACTAGCACAAGAATCATCATCACTATCATCATGTTTTACCTTAGTAGGCTTGGCCATAAGGCATGTTGATGTAGTGTCGAAGATGGATGGCTTGTTGGAGAGGGTGATGTTTGCAGTGGCTCGTCGAGTGATCCTCTCATCATCACTAGAGCTTTCATCATCATCACTATCGGAGTTGTCACTATCCCAAGTGACTATATAACCACCACCCTTCTTCTTCTTGTTGAAAGTGAAGCTCTTCTTTGCTTTCTTCTCATTCTCTTTCTTATCCTTCTTGTTCTTCTTGAGCTTCAAGTCCCCATTATGAAATCTCTTATCTTCATAGGGGCAATCCACAACTATGTGATCGGGGCTATTGCAATTGTAGCAAAGGGTCTTTGCCTTTATAGTGTCTCTCCTCTTCCTTGCCCCATATCCTTTCTTCTTCATGAACCTTCCCATCTTGTGCACAAGGAGGGCCATGGTCTCATCATCGAATGGATCATCATCATCACTTTCTACCTTGCTCTTGCCCTTAGAGGATGAAGCCTTGAATGCAATGGGCTTCTCTTGCTTGACCTTGGTCTCCTTCTTCTCTTCTACCTCATCTTCATCATCATTGTATTGGCATCGGTCATTATATCTCCAAGCACATTGGTTGGTTTGACCTTGTCCAATCCCTCTCTAAAGATCATTCTTCTCAAGGTGGCAAACTTCTTGGGTAAGCACATCAAGAACTTGTGTGAGAAGTCCTTGTCCTCAACCTTCTCCCCAAGCCCCTTGAGATCATTGACAATGACTTGGAGCCTATAGAACATCTCCGGGATGGATTCATCATCCTTCATCTTGAATGTGGAGAACTTGTCCTTGAGCATATATAGTTTGGCACTTTTTACCGTTGAAGTGCCTTCATATGTTTCTTCAAGCCTTATCCAAAGCTCATTTGCCTTTTCAAGATCTTTGATTTGCTCAAATACTTTATCATCACCATACTATCAGATTACACACAAGAAATATGGTGATCCATGATGAGCACCATGTGAGATTTTAATAGAATGTCATAGATAGACTAAATCTGTGTCAATTATTTAATAAGGCGGTAATTCTATGACAGAGTATTAAGTGATCGTCATGGACTGACGAACGTAATTGTCATGCATCTGGTTTACCTCCATTAGCTAGGTCTATGATAGTCTTGTGACAAAATGATCAGCTACCGTGGATGTTTGATGTACGCACCAACTTGGCTTGTTGTTTATACAAAGAAAAAACAAACCCTTGCCTTATGATCAAAGATGAGCGAGATTTTTGTGAAGAGATGAGAGACCTTGACGAGCGGGGGCACCATCCAAAAGAAGAGCGATTACTACAAAAGGGGATCACGAAACAGACCACAAGGTGAGCCTAAGAGCCCTGAGAGGTGGCTTAGGCAAAACATCAAACAGATGTTGTGCAGGGGAGGTGCTCACCTAAGGGAAGTGACCACGGAGGAGAGCTCACCGAGATGCACTCCCACAGAAGACTGGCGCGATGCCCTGAGCAGTAGAAGGGGGAGAGGGCTGCGCGGGCGGCAAAGGTGGAGCTGCGTGGGCGGCAATGGTGAAGCTGCGCGGGCGGCAATGGTGAAGCTGCGCGGGAGGAAGTCGAGGTGTGGAAAAATGACGGCCGGCTGGAGATACAGGAGAAGACGGCAGCGCGTGATTAGGGTTAGGGCAGTGCGGTGGAGCGGCGGCGTACGGAGAGGAGAGCGCAGGATGGAGAAGGAATAGTGGTCCCCACAGATCGGTCAGAGAAAAAGAACAAGATCCGCTCTTCAAACCATTGACCGGACACGCTCCTCGACTGATCGGACACGTAGTACAGGCGTCTGGTCAGAGTCTAGTAAGGTCCCTGAGACAACCGGACGTGTCCGTTAAATGTTGATCGGACGCTAACAGAGTCCGGTCAAATCTTCACCCGAGAACCATCTTCGCGCGACCGGACGCGCAGGTGATGTCCGGAACTGGACGCAGTGGTCGAGTAGCGTCGCGTCCGGTTCAGCGTCCGGTTGAAAGGTCTTGATGGCTAGAGGGGGGTGAATAGCCTATTAAAATTTTCTACAAAGACAAGCTAAACAAGTTTATCAATAAAACAAATAGCGAGATGCGAGTTTTGCTTAGCCTACGGGGTGTTTGCAAGCCACCTAACCAATTCACAATTCTAGTATATTTGCACTCAACCGCACAAGTCAAACCGAACAATTTTAACTACAACTAAAGCTAGCTAGCTACTCAAGCTAAGAGTTACACTAACAAGCTAGCAAGGTAACTAAGAAATTAATACAAGAGAGAGTTAGGAGGGTATCACCAAGGGGCGAAGTATTGAGCCAACCAATCAATATGATCAAGAGATGAATACCACAATATACAACCACCGGGATCGATCAAACACAATAAGAATGATGACACGAAGATTTATCCCGAGGTTCACGTGCTTGCCGGCACGCTAGTCCCCGTTGTGTCCCTTTTCACCACGTGGTTCGGTGGCTAATCGGTCACACACCGAGCCTCTCAAAAGGCACCACAAGAACCTACCAAATGGCAAAAGGTTGCAATGACACGAGCAATATACTAATGTTGCCTTTGGCGCTTCGCCGAGGTAGGCACAAACCCCTCACAATCATCGGAGGTGGCCAAGAACAAACACCAAGTCTTGCCAACGCCTCTAAGCTGCTCCAAACCGTCTAGGTGGCGGCAACCACCAAGAGAAACAAGAATCCCGCAGCAAATCAACCACCAAGTGCCAACTAGATGCTATCTCACAATGCAAATGCACTTGGATCACTCAATCTCACTTCGAATATGCAAAGAAGCAAGAGAGATGAGTGGGAGGAGAGTTGCTTAGCTCAAAGTGCTCACAAGTATGTCAAATGTTCGAGAGAGAGAGCCTTGAGCCGGCCAACGAGTATTTATAGACGTACCCCTTCGAATATAGCCGTTAGAAACTTAAATAGCCGAAATCGGGCTGACCGGACGCGCTGGTCCAACTGACCGGACGCGCCGGTCGCCCAACGGCTAACTCGTGAAGTACTGACCGGACGCGCTGGTCCAACTGACCGGACGTGTTGGTCGCCCAACGGCTAACTGCGAAGCAACGACCGGACGCGCTGGTCCGACTGACCGGACGCGCTGGTCCGACTGACCGGACGCGCCAGGAACGACCGGACGCGTTGGTCCCGTGAAGGACCGGACGCGCTGGTCGCCTGAGCAGCGCTCACCGAAACAGTGACCGGACGCGCTGAAGAAAATGACCGGACGCGACAGTGACAGCGTCCGGTTAGAGTCCAGTAAGCTCCCTGAACGACCGGACGCGTCCGATCATCAGTGACCGGACGCGCCTCGCGTCCGATCAACGAACTAAAAAACGCGCAGACACTGAACACTGACCGGACGCGTCCGGTCATGCAAGGACCGCGTCCGGTTCAGCGTCCGGTCACCTCTGTGACCTCCGTTCTCCTCCGTTTCTTTTCTGGACTTCCGGCGTAGTGGAAAATAATCGTTTCAACTTCTCGAAAATGCCTGAATCCCGCCTCGCAAGCTCGGCGGGAGGGAGAGAGGAACCCAAACCCTCTCTACCGCTCAAACTCCACCGCCGTCGCAAACGTGCTAACATCACCAAGTGATCTCGTCATGTGTGAGTGTGTTAGCATTTTCACAATCATTTTCCGAGGCGTTATTAGTTCTATCCAAATGCATATGATCATGAAATGCACATCTAGAGGCACTTAGGAGTTCAATAGCCGCGTCATTCCCCTCTTTATAGTACGGCTATCTATCCTATAATGTAACCACACCCACTAGGTGTCTTGGTTACTAAAACACAACCCTTAAGCATATACCTTTGCCTTGATCACGTAGGGTTGCGTCCAAATCCAAGTGTGGCCATCATGATCACCATGTCCATCTTGCCACCAACCTTGGAATGTACTAATCCTCATATGCTACATACAACTTAGGCATAGGATTAGTACTTAGGCATTGTCACTAATTACCAACACCAAACATAGGACTTTCACCGGTCAGTAGTCTTCAGCTTTTCCTCTTTCGAT
Source organism: Saccharum hybrid cultivar R570 (assembly GCA_038087645.1). Classification (NCBI taxonomy): domain Eukaryota; kingdom Viridiplantae; phylum Streptophyta; class Magnoliopsida; order Poales; family Poaceae; genus Saccharum; species Saccharum hybrid cultivar. The sequence continues at coordinate 9,028,283 of JAQSUU010000119.1, read as the reverse complement.
CTCCGACACGACTTCTCCCAACCAAGTTCCAATTCAATAAGACACAAATAAACACCAATTGTAACCTGATATGAGTGGCCTCTCTCAAACCCTCAAATTTTCAAATTAATTTGCCTTGGGCTAATATTAATTTTTAAGAAAATAGGCAATAAACACCCGAGGAACAATGTATGGTCATGCAATGGAGTTTGTAAACCCTTAGGAGCGTCAAATGCTCTCTCCATTCATGGACGAACACAGTGGTTGCTCAAAGCGAAACCAAAAAGAAACGACAAAGCAACACTCATGCAAATGCAATGCAATACAAAAAGATAAAGCTAGTTGCTTGTCAAGTTTGATCCACGGTTAGGCTTCTTCACTCCTCCCAAAGAGGGTTATCGTAACCATGTTAGACAAGCCCTAAATGCATTACGGAAATTTAAACATGACATATATTACAATGCAATGCAAGGGACAACAAAAGCTCATTTCTTAAAGTTATTGAGTTAAGCACATTTAGTTCACTTCTCAACCTACAAAAGGTAGCTTCATCCAAAGTCTTAGTGAAGATATCCGCCAATTGATTTTCACTTCTTACACCTTCTAGTGATATATCATTTTTAGCAACATGATCCCTTAGAAAATGATGATGGATATCAATATGCTTGGTGTGTGAGTGTTGTACCGAATTATTAGCAATTTTGATGGCACTTTTATTATCACATAAAAGTGGTACCTTATCAAGAACAACACCATAGTCTAGAAGAGTTTGCTTCATATATAGAATTTGTGCGCAACAAGCCCCTGCGGCAATGTATTCTGCCTCGGCGGTGGACAAAGCCACACTATTTTGCTTCTTAGATGACCAAGATACAAGTGATCTCCCAAGCAAATGGCACCCGCCGGATGTGCTTTTTCTATCAATTTTACAACCGGCATAATCCGAGTCGGAATAGCCAACTAGTTGGAATCTAGCTCCTTTGGGTACCAAAGACCAATGCTTGGGGTGTGCTTAAGATATCTTAAGATTCTTTTTACGACACTTAAGTGAGATTCTTTGGGGCAAGCTTGAAATTGAGCACACATGCACACACTAAACATGATGTCGGGCCTAGATGCGGTAAGATATAACAAACTACCAATCATAGAATGGTAGATAATTTGATCAACCGGTTTAACTCCCTCATCTAGGTCGAGATGTCCATTTGATGGCATTAGGGTCTTAATTGGCTTACAATCATCCATCTTGAACCTCTTGAGAAGATCCTTAGTATACTTCTCTTGTGAGATGAAAATCTCTTCTCTCATTTGCTTGACTTGAAAACCAAGGAAGAATGTAAGTTCACCAATCATAGACATCTCGAACTCCTTTGACATCAATTCATCAAATTCCTTGCAATAATCTTGATTTGTAGAGCCAAAGATAATATCATCAACATAGACTCGATAAATAAAGATCTCCCCATGATGAGTAGTGTGGTGTCTACCTTCCCAATGGTGAAACCCTTCTCGGTGAATAGTGTGGTGTCTACCTTCCCCATAAAGCTTCTTGGTGAATAGTGTGGTGTCTACCTTCCCAATGGTGAAACCCTTCTCAATGAGGAAGTCCTGAAGGCGCTCATACCACACTCTAGGGGCTTGCTTGAGCCATATAGCGCCTTGGAAAACCTATAAACATGATTAGGATATCTAGGGTCTTCAAACCTAGAAGGTTGATCAACATAGACTAGTTCATTTATGAAGCCATTTAGAAATGCACTTTTAACATCCATTTGATATAATCTCATTTTATGATGCGATGCATATGCAAAAAGGATACGAATAGCTTCAAGTCTTACAACGGGTGCAAAGGTCTCTCCAAAATCAAGGCCTTTGACTTGAGAGAACCCCTTTGCAACTCATCTTGCCTTGTTCCTCACAACTATGCCTTGATCATCTTGCTTGTTGCGGAACACCCACTTGGTTCTAATGACCCTTGCACCTTTTGGACGCTCCTCAAGTGTCCAAACTTGATTGCGGGTGAAGTTATTCAATTCTTCGTGCATTGCATTCACCCAATCTGAATCTTGAAGAGCTTCATCTACATTCTTAGGCTCAAAACAAGAGACAAAAGAGTGATGTTCAACAAAAGAAGCAAGCTTTTGAGATCGAGTCATTACACCCTTTGTAGGACTCCCTATGATGAGATTTTGTGGATGTGCTCGAAGTAGGGGTGAATGTCTTCTATCAACCACTTGAGGAAGAGGTTGGGGAGCATCAATATCTTGAGCTTGTGCCTCAGCTTGTTCATGAGAGACATGAGTGTCTTCATTTTCGACTCTCATTTTTGTCATCATCTTGAGGCACACGTGATGAAGATGGTGGATTGATCACTTGAATATCATCTTCGTCATCTTTAGGCTTGATGTCTCCCACCGGCATGTTCTTAATTGCCTCCCTCAATGGTTCATCACCTATATCATCACAATTCTCAATTGCTCCTTGGGAGCTATTAGATTCATCAAATTCCACATCATATGTTTCTTCAACCAAACCGGTGGCATGGTTAAATACTCTATATGCTTTGGACTTTGATGAGTAGCCAACAAGAAAGCCAATATCACAACATTTTTGGAACTTCCCTAGGTGTTGCCGCTTCTTGTAGATATAGCATTTGCAACCAAACACCCGGAAGCATGAGACGTCCGGCTTCTTCTCATTTAGCAACTCATAGGGGGTCTTGCCAAGAAACTTTTGTGGAAAGAGACCATTGGATGCATAACAAGCGGTGTTAATTGCCTCGACCCACAATTCTTGGGGAGTGTTGTACTCATCTAGCATTGTTCTTGTAAGGGTGATCAATGTCCGGTTCTTTCTCTCAACTACACCATTTTGTTGAGGAGTGTAGGTTGTGGAAACCTTGTGCATGATCACAACTTCATCACAATAAGCTTCAATGTTTGTGTTGTCAAACTCTTTGCCATTGTCACTCCTTATCTTTTTTATCTTTACTTCAAATTCATTTTGAGCTCTCTTGGCAAACTTCTTAAAACAAGCGGCCACTTCGGATTTGTCATGAAGAAAGAATGTCCAAGTGTATCTTGAGTAGTCATCAACAATCACAAGACAATAAAGATTTCCACCCAAGCTTTTGTATGTTGTTGGGCCAAACAAATCCATATGTAGAAGCTCTAGCACTCTTGATGTTGACATGTAGGCTTTTGTTGGATGAGTATTTGCAACTTGTTTACCGGCTTGGCATGCACTACAAGGTTTGTCCTTCTCAATCTTGACATCTTTCAAACCTCTCACCAATTCTTTCTTCAATAACTTGTTGAGTGTGTTCATTCCAACATGAGCAAGCCTCTTATGCCAAAGCCACCCAAGTGAAGTCTTGGTGAACAGGCATGTCATCAAATTTGTATCTTCAGAGGTGAAATCAACAAGATAGAGATTGTTGTATCTAAAGCCTTTGGATATCACTTGCTTGCCATCCATCTTTGATACAACCACTTCATTTGGAGTGAATAAGCATTGGTAGCCAAGATCACACAATTGACCAATGGATAGCAAGTTGAAGCTCAACGAGGCAACATATAGCATATTTGTGAGTGAGTGATCATTTGATATAGCAATCTTTTCCAAACCCTTGACTTTGCCCTTTGAGTTGTCCCCAAATGTGATATTCTCATGACATTCTCCATTTTCTTCTAGTGAGGCGAACATACGAGAATCACCGGTCATATGTTGAGTGCAACCACTATCAATAACCCAATGTGATCCACCGGTCTTGTAGTTCACCTACACACATAAGAGATCAAGCTTGTTTCTCATGACTTTCTCAACTAGTGACTTAGCAACCTAAATTTTCTTAGGTCTATTTTTGTTTGGGGGACCTAAGAATATGACTTTCATCTTTCCACTAGAATCCTTTCTTAGCATGTAGTGAGCATTGAAGGCAAAGGGTCTAGCATGCTTGGGCAAGGGTTGTGGTGGTGGAGTTTGACATTCATGTGCAAAGTGACCTTCTTGTCCACACTCAAAACATCTCTTTGACTTCGGCTTTGATTTATGTTGTTGTTGTTGTTGTTGTTGTTGGGCTTTGGCCTTCTTCTCTTGATTTTCCAAGTAACCAAAACCACTTCTATCCATCTTCATGACGGTGTTCATGAGTAGCTCACTTTGCAAGTATTGACCTCTTGTAAACTTGCTCAATCCGGTCTTGAGATGCTCTTTCTCTTGCTTTAGTTTCTTATTCTCCTCAATGAGTGACTCATTTGATGTTTGCTTTTCAAGAGCCATCGACCCTTCTAGCTTCTTGTTCTTATCTCTAAGCATTTCATTTTCACTCTTGAGCTTGACATAATCATCATAATTTTCAGACTCAACCACTTTCTTGCCTTTGCCACTAGAACCTTGCTCAATGCTCTCAACAATCAAGTCATCACATGATGTGGCTATATCAATCTTCATAACTTGGTTAGTAGCATCATGTGTCTCAAGAGAAAGCTCATTAACAACAACAAGACTATCATAGTTGACTTTCAATGAAGTATAGTCATCTTTTAGCAAGTTGTACCTAGTGTTGAGCTCATCATGCTTCTTCTCAAGTTTATCATATTCATCTCTAAGCTCTTTGTTGAAAGTTTTGAGCTCCTTGAGAGTAGAAGTCACAATTTCATTTTGATCTCTAAGCTCATCACTAGTCTTTTATGCAATCTCAAGCTTAGATGAAAGTGATTCATTTTCATTTTAAAGCTCATCATTTTCATTTCTAGTCTTTCTTATGATCTTAGAGTATTTGTTGAGCAATTTTACAAGTTTATCATAAGAAGGTGCATCAAATTCATCATCACTATCACTATCGTCATCATCACTTTCATTATTTTGTACCTTTCGTTTACCCTTGTCCACGAGACATAGATGAGTAGTGGATGATGACAGTGATGATGGCGGTGAAGGTGGCGGTGAAGATGTTGATGAAGACAATGATGACCCAATCACAAAAGCGGCGACCTTCTCTTTCTCATTGTCGCTCTCATCACCGGAGGACTCACATGATGACTCAATATTGGTGAGCCAATCACCAACAATGTAAGCTTTGCCTCCCTTCTTCTTTTTGTGATATTCTTTCTTCTTGCCATCCTTCTTGTATGGCTTGCTCTTCTTCTTTTCATCTTCCTCATCACTAGATTCATCTTTCTTTCCCTTGTTCTTGTTCTTGTATTTGTCTTTGTCTTTTGGAGGCTTAGGACATTGATGAGCTAGATGACCAAGTTCACCATAATTATAGCAATCCATTTTGGATATGGGTTTTCTTTTGCTACTTGTGAAGAACTTCTTCTTCTTGCCATCAAACTTGATGCCACTTTTGTTAATCTTCTTTAGCATCTTGGTGGTCTTTTTCACCATAAGAGCAAGTGATGCATCATCTGTCACTCTCACTTGAGCTTTCATGCACAATCATGGCTTGGCTCTTCTTCTTTTTCTTGTCATGGCTAGCTTTGAAGGCCAAGTCCTTCTTCTTGGAAGATGATGAACCCTCTTCCAGAGTGATGTGCATGTACATCTCATGAGCATTGATCTTTCCCAATACTTGTGTCGGTGTTGCGGTGGAGAGATCGCTTTGGTGAAGCACAATAACAATATGGCCATACTTCTCAATGGGAAGAACACTCAAGATCCTCCTTGCAACATCTGATGGGCTCATTTGAGTGAGCCCAAGAGCATTGAGATCTTCTACAAGAACATTCAAGCGAGTGTACATGTCATTAGCACTTTCTTTGGAAAGCATCTCAAATGAATTAATCTTCTTTTAAAGCAATATGGTAGCGTTCCTCTGAAAGTCCCGAGTTTGGTTTTGGCTAATTGATGAAACCTAGGACTAACCTTTGTATCTAAGTGGATGATTTAGATAAAGGTGGTCATTGAATATGAGACATGACATTGACTCATGTGACCAAGATGATGAAGACCAAGATGAGGTTTGGCTCGATGGACCGGTTGTGAAGGTGAAGGGTAAGTCGAGGCTTCGAAGCGAAGGACCATGCGATGGTGAAGCTTGAGCAAGATTTAGCGCTGACGGACCGATGCAACGGTGAAGAGCAAGTGAAGTCGAGGTCGATGGATCGAGACGGTCATGTGGTGATATGAAATGGATCATATCATTTGGAGAAACAAAATGGGCTCAAGGCAAAGGTATAACCATAGGGCCATTTTGTTTTACACTCAAGACACCATAGAGGGTGTGAGTGGTTTAGGGTCGATAGCCGAACTATTAAGAGGGGAAGTCTTATCGGTTTTTCGACGCACGGGTGCCACTAGGTGAATTCATGAAGTGCATTGCATGTAGGGCCTAGTGAGCTAATTGGAAAACCTTTGAAAATGATTGAGAAAAAGCTAACACACAAGCACATGGAGATGTACACTTGATGGTGTTGGCACATTTGCAAAGGTGGCGTTGGTCGCGCTGTGGTTTGCGGGTAGAGAAGGGTTTGGGTTCCTCTCTCCCTCCCGCCGAGCGTGCGAGCGCGGGATTCAGGCGATTTCGGGGAAATGAAATGCCTATTTTCCACTACGCCGGAAGTTGGAAAAGAAACGAAAGCGAACGGAGGTCACAGAGGTGACCGGACGCTGCACCGGACGCGGTCTCGGTATGACCGGACGCGTCCGGTCAGTACAGCGCGGTATCGGGCGCGCGGGCTAGGGTTTGCAACCGGCGCGTCCGGTTACTCGCGGGACCGGCGCGTCCGGTCAGGTGCCCAGAAGGAACTGCGGTTCGCAAGGACGATCGGACGCGGGGCGCGTCCGGTCACACGCGATCGGACGCGTCCGGTCGTCAAAGGAGCTTACTGGACTCCGACCGGACGCTGGCACTGTCGCGTCCGGTCGTTCTCTGGAGCGCGTCCGGTCGTTGTTTCGCGGCGCGGGTGCTGTGCGGATCGGCGCGTCCGGTCGATGCAAGGGGCGCGTCCGGTCATTGCTTCGCGCGCGCGGTGCTGAGCGACCGGCGCGTCCGGTCGGTTGAGCGGCGCGTCCGGTCATGGGATTTGACCGTTGGCGCAGTGACCGTTGGAGGACCGGACGCGGTTGAGCGCGTCCGGTCAGTTTCGACCGGCGCGTCCGGTCGTCCCGAAAAAAAACGGTCAGTGAAGTTGCAACGGCTCTATTTGTTTGGGGTGCTTATAAATACTCGTTGGCCGGCCCTTGGGGAGGTATCTTGGCATTTCTAACACTCTTGTGCATCCTTTGAGCTAGAGCTACTCCTCCCACTCATCTCTCTTGCTTGATTGCAAATCAAAAGTGAGATTGAGTGATCCCAAAGTGCATTGCATAGCTTGAGGGCATCTAGTGGCACTTGTGGGTGGTTTAGCCGGTGGATTTCTTGTTACTCTTGGAGAGTACCGCTCCTAGCCAGCTTGGAGATTGTTGGAGGCGTTGGCAAGAGAAGGTGATTGTTCTTGGCCACCTCCGGTTGTTTGTAAGAGGTTCTTGTGCTTTCCTCGGCGGGACGCCAAAAGCAACTCTATTGGATTGCGCGTGTCATTGAGTTACCTCACTTGAGAGTGGAGTCTTGCGGTGCCTTGCGGGGCGTGCCTTGAGGGGCAAGTGACTTGAGGGTCACACCGAGGAACCATCTAAGTGTTGGTCGACACAACCGGTGACGTAGCTTGTCGGTGCACAAGTGAACACCGGGTGAACAAAAATATTATGTCTCTTGTCTCCCGGTGACTGGTCTACATTTTGAGTTGTTGTCAATATTAATTGATTGTATATCATCTTGGTGATTGGCAACATCTTCTCTCCACCGTCGGTATAAGATTCACAATCCTATCTCTTGCACTTATCTTTACTAGATTATCTTGTGTTGCTCTAGTAGTAGCTTGGCTAGTAGTGTTGTTAGCTTGTTCTCTAGTGTAAAATTAGTGACATAGCTCTTGTGTGAACTAGAGATCATAATCTACTAGACTTGTGGATAGGAGGCTTGCATCACAACCTTTGACTAAGCAAAACTCGCTTTACGCCGTTTGTTATTCTAACAAGTTTGCTTAGTGGTGCTTGTAGAATTTTTATAGGCTATTCACCCCCCCTCTAGCCATCTAGGACCTTTCAAGTGGTATCGGAGCCGTGGTCACCGATTTAATCAAGGCTTAACATCCTTCGGTGTGAAAAATGGGTCAAATTGTGTTCAATCATGTTGGGGGCAAGCCACCGTTCTTTGATGGTGTTAGTTCTTTTGCTCATTGGAAGAGAAAGATGACAATGTACCTTGGTTCTATTCATGAGAGAGTATTGCAAGTCACCGAGAATGATTTTGCTATCATTGATCCCAATCATCTCACCGATGAAGATAGAGCAAATAGAACATGCAATAGAATGGCTCTCAATACACTCTATAATGGTATTGACACAAAAGTGTTTGAGGGCATCAAAGATTTGGAATTGGCTAGTGAAGTATGGACAAGGTTGAGTGAGACATATGAAGGCACTAAGGTTGTGAAGAGTGCCAAGCTATATGGGCTCAAGAGTGAGTTTGAGAACTTCAAGAAAAAGGATGATGAAACAATCATTGAAATGTTTCATAGATTGCAAGTGATAGTCAATGATCTCAAGAGCTTAGGGCACAAGACTCAAGATCAAGATTTTTGTCACAAGTTCTTATTAAGCTTACCTAGAAGATTCAAGATGTTGATCATGATGTTGCAAAGAGATGGGTTTGAAGCAATGAAGCCTAATGATTTGCTTGGTGAAGTATTAACCTATGACAAATATGATCAAGATGTTGATGACAAGGAGAAAGTGGAAGATGAAAAGAAGAAGAAGACCGTGGCGTTCAAGGCCATCTCCTCCAAGGGCAAAGCTACCATCATTGAAGAAGAAGACAATAGTGAAGATGAAGATTATGAAATTGATGATGAGGCATTTGCTTTTGTAGTCAAGAAAATGGGTCACATGTTCATTAAGAGAAGAGGCTTCAAAAAGAGAAATGACAACTTCAAGAGCAATGAGCAACAAAGGAGGTGCTTCAATTGTGATAGCACCGAACATCTTCAAGCCGAATGTCCCTATGATAAGAAGAAGAACAACAAGAGGGGCAAGTTTGAGAAGAAAAAGAAAGAAGCCAAGATAACATTCAAGAAAGGCAATAATGGAGTCTATGTGGCCACTTGGGAAAGTGATGATGATGAAGAAGAAGAAGAATCATCCAACAAGGCTTTTGCTTCCATTGCTATTAACAAGAAGCCTTTACTATTTGATTCATCCTCTTCATGCTTCATGGCCAAAGAAGCTAAGGTATTATATGATGAAAGTGATGATGAAAGTGAAATGGAATATGTTCATGATAGTGATAATGATAAATATGATAATGAAAATGATGATGATGATGAACCAACTAAAGAACAACTATATGACTTGTTGCAACAAACTAGAGACATAGCTATTGCCAAGAACAAGGAGTGCAAGAAGCTTTCAATGAAAGTAGCAATACTTGAGAAAGTTCTTGGTGAGCTTAAGACCACTCATGAGAGTCTAGTGGAAGACCATGAGGATCTTGGTAAGGCTCATTCCAAGCTTGAAAAGGCTCACTCATTGCTACTTGAGCAACAAGAAAAGAAGGAGGTTGTTGTATCATGTGATATAGGTGTTACATGTGATATAATTGATGAATCTTTTAATGAACCTATCATCATATCAAATACTAACCCTTCTTGTAGCTCTTCATCCACCACCACCAACTCTACCTCTACTACTAGTGATGGTTTCACTTGTGATGCCTCACTAATGGTTGAGAATAAGACTCTCAAGAGAGAGGTGGATGAGCTCACTCACGCCCTAGGCAAGGCCTATGGTGGTGAGGCCCGCTTGCTTAAGTGCTTGGGTAGCCAAAGGTTCTCTCTTAACAAAGAGGGATTGGGCTACACCCCCAAGAAAGGCAAGTCGGCCTTTGCAACTCCAAAGCCTAGCTTTGTGAAGGGCAATGGTCGGTTTTGCAATAGATGTAAGCAAGTTGGGCACCTAGAGCATAATTGCAATAAAAAGAACCAAAGCAAGAACTTTGTTAATGCTATACCTTTTGATTCTTGCTATGTGCTTACCAAGGGTGTGAAGGGTGTGCAAGCTAAGTTTGTTGGTACACCAATTGTGGGCCCAAAGAAGAAGGCTATTTGGGTACCAAAGAGCTTAGTTACTAACCTACAAGGACCCAAGCAAAAATGGGTACCTAAGCTTCATTGATTTGCTTGTAGGTCAATTACAAAGCCGGAGGAAGGCATTGGATTATTGATAGTGGGTGCACTCAACACATGACCGGTACATCAAGAATGTTTGATTCATTCAATGACAATGATAGTGGTGTTGATTCTATCACATTTGGCAATAACAAGAAAGGCAAGGTTATTGGCTTGGGCAAGATTGCAATATCAAATGACATGAGTATCTCAAATGTGTTGCTAGTTGAAAGTTTGGATTTCAATCTTCTATCCGTGGCACAAATATGTGATCTAGGCTACAAATGCATCTTTGGGGTTGATGATGTGGAAGTTATTAGTGTGGATGGTTCAAATGTGGCATTCAAGGGCTTTAGATATGAGAATCTCTACCTAGTTGACTTCAATACTAGAGAAACTTCTTTGACAACTTGCTTAGTCTCCAAATCAAGCATGGGTTGGCTTTGGCATAGAAGGCTTGGTCATGTTGGCATGAAACAATTGAAGAAGCTTACAACTCACAATCTTGTCAATGGTTTGAAAGATGTTGAATTTGAGAAGAATAAGCTTTGTAGTGCATGTCAAGCCGGAAAGCAAGTTGGAAGCTCACATCCAAAGAAGAGTACAATGAGCACATGCAAAGCATTTGAATTGATGCACATGGATCTATTTGGACCAACAACATACACAAGCATAGGCGGTAACAAGTATGGCTTTGTCATAGTGGATGACTTCACAAGATTCACATGGGTATTCTTTCTTAGTGACAAAAGTGAAGTGTTTGACACCTTTAAGACATTTCTCACTAGAGTTCACAATGAGTTTGAGATTAGAATCAAGAAAGTGAGAAGTGACAATGGAAGTGAGTTCAAGAATACAAGAATTGAAGAGCTTTGTGATCATTATGGTATTGAACATCAATTCTCGGCCAAGTACACTCCACAATCAAATGGCCTAGTTGAGAGGAAGAACAGAACATTGCTTGATATGGCTAGATCAATGCTTCATGAGTACAATGTGAGTCAATCATTTTGGGATGAAGCAATCAATACCGCTTGCTACTACATCAATAGACTATATTGTCATCCATTGCTAGAGAAGACCCCATATGAGTTACTTCATGGGAGAAAGCCCAATATTTCTTACTTTAGGGTGTTTGGTTGCAAATGCTATATCTTGAAGAAGGGCACTAGATTGGGGAAGTTTGACAAGAGATGTGATGAGGGGTTCCTACTTGGATATTCAACTACAAGCAAAGCTTATAGAGTTTGGAACAACTCAAGTGGCATTCTAGAAGAAGTCCATGATGTGCAATTTGATGAAACCAATGAGTCACAAGATGAAGAAGAGAATCTAGATGATGTTAGTGGAACTCTATTGGTGGAAGCAATGAAGAACATGGACATTGGGGACATTAGAGCAAAGCAAGTTATTGATATTCAAGATGATGATAAAGATCAAGTGCTCAATTCACCATTCAAGCTAGTTAGTGACTCTCAAGTGCAAGTACAAGGTGCTAGTTCATCTCATCAAGATACATCAAGTGATCAACCAAGCTCAAGCAATCAAGTGCAAGTACTCCAACCACAACATGTTGCAAGAGATCACCCCATTGATAGTGTTATTGGTGATATTAGAAGTGGTGTGCAAACAAGATCAAGATTGACTATGTTTTGTGAGTATGCATCATTTGTGTCAACCATAGAACCAAAGAAGATAGAAGAAGCTTTGAGGGATGCCGATTGGATTATGGCTATGCAAGAAGAACTAAACAATTTCACAAGAAATGATGTTTGGGAGTTGGTAGAAAGGCCAAATGACTACAATGTGATTGGAACCAAGTGGGTGTTCAAAAACAAGCAAGATCAAGATGGCATTGTAGTGAGAAACAAAGCAAGACTAGTTGCTCAAGGTTACACTCAAGTTGAAGGTCTTGACTATGATGAGACATATGCTCCCGTGGCAAGATTGGAGGCAATAAGGATTCTATTGGCTTATGCTTGTGCACACAATATCAAACTATATCAAATGGATGTCAAAAGTGCATTTCTCAATGGGATCATCAATGAGTTAGTATTTGTTGAGCAACCGCCCGGATTTGAAGATGACAAGAAACCCAACCATGTCTACAAGTTGAAGAAGGCTTTATATGGCTTAAAGCAAGCACCTAGAGCATGGTATGAGAGGCTAAGAGATTTCCTTCTCTCTAAGGGATTCAAAATGGGCAAGGTTGATACTACTCTATTCACCAAGAAGATTGGAAATGATCTATTCATAGTGCAAATATATGTTGATGACATCATCTTTGGATCAACCGATCAAGCTTATTGTGAAGAATTTGGTGCTATGATGGCCAAAGAGTTTGAAATGTCTATGATTGGTGAACTTAGCTACTTCCTTGGTCTCCAAGTCAAGCAATTGAAGAATGGAACATTTGTGAGTCAAGGGAAATACATAAGGGACATGTTGAAGAAGTTTGGAATGCAAGATGCAAAGCCAATTTCAACTCCAATGGGCACAAATGGCAATTTGGATAGTGATCTTGATGGCAAAATGGTGAATCAAAAGGAATATCGGTCCTTGATTGGAAGTCTACTCTATGTCACCGCATCAAGGCCGGATGTCATGTTTAGTGTTTGCATGTGTGCTAGATATCAAGCCTCACCGAGAGAAAGTCATCTCACGGCCGCAAAGAGAATATTGAGGTACTTGAAGCAAACAAGAGATGTTGGACTATGGTATCCCAAGGGGTCAAAGTTTGAATTGATTGGATATTCGGACTCCGACTATGGGGGTTGCAAGATCAATAGAAAGAGCACAAGTGGCACATGTCAATTACTTGGAAGATCACTTGTGTCATGGTCCTCAAAGAAACAAAATAGTGTGGCAATCTCTACCGCCGAAGCCGAATATGTGAGTGCGGGGAGTTGTTGTGCACAATTGCTATGGATGAAATCAACTTTGAAGGATTATGGCCTCAACTTCAAGAATGTGCCGTTGCTATGTGATAATGAGAGTGCAATCAAGATGATACAAAACCCGGTTCAACATGGAAGAACAAAGCATATTGACATAAGGCATCATTTCATTAGAGATCATCAACAAAAGGGAGATATTGCCATTGAAAGTGTTGGCACCGATGATCAACTTGCCGATATTCTCACTAAGCCACTTGATGAAAAGAGGTTTTGCAAGCTAAGGAATGAATTGAACATTCTTGATTTCTCAAACATGAGTTGAATGCACCCCACCCACTTATTGACATGCCTCTCCTTCGACATTGCAAGGTAAAGTTGATTGACATATCATTCATCCTATGCTAAGGACTTGCTAGAGCATGTAGACATATTAAGTGGTATGCATGAGCATTCATGATAAATCAAATGAATTTGATGGATATATGTTACCACTATTGCCTCTATGCTTATTTTGATCTAGTGGTGGTATATGACATGTTTGTGAGCTTGTAAACCTAGTGTTGAATCTAGAAGTTTTGCTATAAGTGTTTAATTCAACATAGGCAAGATAACCCTTATTTTGAGGAGTGAAGAAGCTTGTCTTTGGTTCAAATCGAATTAAATATCTTTGGCAAGTATTCTAGGTTAAACCAAATTTGATAAATTTTTTAACCTTACATATGGTATCGAATTAATTTCAAGCTACTCCATCAAACACTTTTCTTCTCTCCACAATTTGATCCCCTTTTTGGGTAAGTTGTTGACAAAGGGGGAGAGAAAAAGATGATTGGGGTACATAAATTTTATGTGAGAAAAAGATGATTCAACTTGATAAAGGGGTAAATAAAATTTGTTGATGCACACAAGTAGGGGGAGCAAGCTCATAAACTAAGTTGTTGCATTTGTTGGTGCATTCTCATAAGACTTGCTCATTGCACATGTATTTAAATTCAATATACATGCTTGTGTGGTGCAATGCTAGTATAGAAATTGGATGATGAAATGATCTACTAGCATGCATAGGAATAGTTTATATGTGGTATCTAGACATGCCTAAAGTTTTTTACAAGTGGTCCGAGAACCTTTACATATAATGTTGATCTCATGAGGTTCTTGAGTTTTGATGGATGTCTAGTTACTTCATGATGCTAAGGATGGTGTAAAAGGCAACTCCGATTGGTATCACGCTTCAAAGGTCCATTTCTTACACCTTAGCATCATTTTGGTAGAATTACTCTCCTAACTCTTCTATCCATGCATATGTGCAAAGCTTTCAATCCAAACTCTATGCACATATGTAGGGGGAGCTAATGCTACCAAAACCGAGCTTGTGATAATTGTCCAAACTTTACTTATGAGCAAAATGATTGGACAAGCATGACAAGTTTAAAACTTTTATTATCAAAATCATCTTTGTGAGGGTTGTCATCAATTACCAAAAAGGGGGAGATTGAAAGTCCCGAGTTTGGTTTTGGCTAATTGATGAAACCTAGGACTAACCTTTGTATCTAAGTGGATGATTTAGATAAAGGTGGTCATTGAATATGAGACATGACATTGACTCATGTGACCAAGATGATGAAGACCAAGATGAGGCTTGGCTCGATGGACCGGTTGTGAAGGTGAAGGGTAAGTCGAGGCTTCGAAGCGAAGGACCATGCGATGGTGAAGCTTGAGCAAGATTTAGCGCCGACGGACCGATGCAACGGTGAAGAGCAAGTGAAGTCGAGGTCGATGGATCGAGACGGTCATGTGGTGATATGAAATGGATCATATCATTTGGAGAAACAAAATGGGCTCAAGGCAAAGGTATAACCATAGGGCCATTTTGTTTTACACTCAAGACACCATAGAGGGTGTGAGTGGTTTAGGGTCGATAGCCGAACTATTAAGAGGGGAAGTCTTATCGGTTTTTCGACGCACGGGTGCCACTAGGTGAATTCATGAAGTGCATTGCATGTAGGGCCTAGTGAGCTAATTGGAAAACCTTTGAAAATGATTGAGAAAAAGCTAACACACAAGCACATGGAGATGTACACTTGATGGTGTTGGCACATTTGCAAAGGTGGCGTTGGTCGCGCTGTGGTTTGCGGGTAGAGAAGGGTTTGGGTTCCTCTCTCCCTCCCGCCGAGCGTGCGAGCGCGGGATTCAGGCGATTTCGGGGAAATGAAATGCCTATTTTCCACTACGCCGGAAGTTGGAAAAGAAACGAAAGCGAACGGAGGTCACAGAGGTGACCGGACGCTGCACCGGACGCGGTCTCGGTATGACCGGACGCGTCCGGTCAGTACAGCGCGGTATCGGGCGCGCGGGCTAGGGTTTGCAACCGGCGCGTCCGGTTACTCGCGGGACCGGCGCGTCCGGTCAGGTGCCCAGAAGGAACTGCGGTTCGCAAGGACGATCGGACGCGGGGCGCGTCCGGTCACACGCGATCGGACGCGTCCGGTCGTCAAAGGAGCTTACTGGACTCCGACCGGACGCTGGCACTGTTGCGTCCGGTCGTTCTCTGGAGCGCGTCCGGTCGTTGTTTCGCGGCGCGGGTGCTGTGCGGATCGGCGCGTCCGGTCGATGCAAGGGGCGCGTCCGGTCATTGCTTCGCGCGCGCGGTGCTGAGCGACCGGCGCGTCCGGTCGGTTGAGCGGCGCGTCCGGTCATGGGATTTGACCGTTGGCGCAGTGACCGTTGGAGGACCGGACGCGGTTGAGCGCGTCCGGTCAGTTTCGACCGGCGCGTCCGGTCGTCCCGAAAAAAAACGGTCAGTGAAGTTGCAACGGCTCTATTTGTTTGGGGTGCTTATAAATACTCGTTGGCCGGCCCTTGGGGAGGTATCTTGGCATTTCTAACACTCTTGTGCATCCTTTGAGCTAGAGCTACTCCTCCCACTCATCTCTCTTGCTTGATTGCAAATCAAAAGTGAGATTGAGTGATCCCAAAGTGCATTGCATAGCTTGAGGGCATCTAGTGGCACTTGTGGGTGGTTTAGCCGGTGGATTTCTTGTTACTCTTGGAGAGTACCGCTCCTAGCCGGCTTGGAGATTGTTGGAGGCGTTGGCAAGAGAAGGTGATTGTTCTTGGCCACCTCCGGTTGTTTGTAAGAGGTTCTTGTGCTTTCCTCGGCGGGACGCCAAAAGCAACTCTATTGGATTGCGCGTGTCATTGAGTTACCTCACTTGAGAGTGGAGTCTTGCGGTGCCTTGCGGGGCGTGCCTTGAGGGGCAAGTGACTTGAGGGTCACACCGAGGAACCATCTAAGTGTTGGTCGACACAACCGGTGACGTAGCTTGTCGGTGCACAAGTGAACACCGGATGAACAAAAATATTGTGTCTCTTGTCTCCCGGTGACTGGTCTACATTTTGAGTTGTTGTCAATATTAATTGATTGTATATCATCTTGGTGATTGGCAACATCTTCTCTCCACCGTCGGTATAAGATTCACAATCCTATCTCTTGCACTTATCTTTACTAGATTATCTTGTGTTGCTCTAGTAGTAGCTTGGCTAGTAGTGTTGTTAGCTTGTTCTCTAGTGTAAAATTAGTGACATAGCTCTTGTGTGAACTAGAGATCATAATCTACTAGACTTGTGGATAGGAGGCTTGCATCACAACCTTTGACTAAGCAAAACTCGCTTTACGCCGTTTGTTATTCTAACAAGTTTGCTTAGTGGTGCTTGTAGAATTTTTATAGGCTATTCACCCCCCCTCTAGCCATCTAGGACCTTTCATCCTCACGCTCACTCTTAGTTCCCTCATGGAGAGCACAAAGGTTTTCCCACAATTCATGAGCATCTTTTGCATTATGCACATAATTAAAGATATCCTTTCCTAGGCTCCGGTAGAGTACATTTTTTGTCTTTGCATTTCACCGGTCGTATTTCTCCTCGTCACCAATGGGGTTAGCGGGATCCTTAACTTTAGAAAGCCCTTCGGTGGTGTCTCTAAGACACCCGATGTCTATGGCTTCGAGGTACGCCTCCATGTGGATTTTCCAATATGAAAAATCATCTCCCTCAAAGATGGGATGTGGTCCTTCCCCATTAGACATCTTGCTCTAGGCGGTTAAGCCTAATTTAGGAGCAACTCGGTTCCGATACCAATTGAAAGGATCAAGATGTCCAAGAGAGGGGTGAATTGGGATTCTCTAAAATTTATTTCAAGAATTAAATCATACTAAGCCAAAATTCACCCTTAGTGCCTACAAGTGTTCCTAGTGATTCTATCGATAAAAGTTTTGCACCCTAAGTTCCAAACTTAGTCTAGCATAGCAATTCTAGGAATGTAAATCAAGCAACAAAAGTAATACGAGAAAGTAAATTGCTTGAATGTAAAAAGTGTTAGGAACACAGCGATGTTTTCCTGAGGTATTGGAGAGTCGCCACTCCCCACTAGTCCTCATTGGAGCACCCACGCAAGGGTGTAGCTCCCCCTTGATCCGCGCAAGGATCAAGTGCTCGCTACGGGCTGATTCTTTGACACTCCGTCACGGTGAATCGCCCACAACCGCTCACAAGATGAGTTGGGTCATCCACAAGCTCCGTCAGATGATCACCAAGCTCACAATCACCACCGAGCCGTCTAGGTGATGGCGATCACCAAGAGTAACAAGCAAGAACTCTCACTTGACCACAACAAGCCTAATGAGAAGGTGGATGCACACTTGCTACTCCCTAGTCACTAATGAGGGTACTTAATCTTGGATTCTCAAATCTCAATCCTCACTAGAGCTCTTGCACTCCCTTGCACATGAATGGTGTTTCTCAGCTGAACAAATGAGCAAGAGTTCTCAAATGGAGAGTTAGGGAATGTATTTATACTCCCCACAGTCAATCCCAACCGTTAAGTGCCAACTCAGCATTTTTCGTACTGACCGGACACGTTCGCTCGGTGGCAACGGTCGATTTTGAAATCAAGGGCGCTGAGTGACCGGACGCGCAGACGAGTCTGATTAGAGGTGACCGGACGCGTCCAGTCGCTCGAAACCCTCTCTGGAACCTTTCTGTACTTTGACCGGACTCGGCCACAGTGGCGTCCGGTCAGAACGGCTTAGCGTTTGGTTACTGACCCTAGCTCTCCAGACTGTAGGCCGCGCCACCTGCGTGGTCAGGCAAGCCACAGCGTCCAGTTGTGATGTTGCATCTGCTTCTGTCCACTGCACTGACCGAACGCGTCCGGTCAAGACAGAGACCGCGTCCGGTCAAAGAAACATTGCTTAAAATACTCCGGATCGCGACGCAACCTGAACCAATTTTCTTTCAAATGATCTTTGGGCTTCACCTGAGCTACCTAGTGCTAAGTTTGATAAGTGTGCACCACACTTAAACTACTCTAAATGACTCTTCAACACCAAACGACACTTAGAACTAGTTTGTCCTTAACCTTGTCGATAATCCTTTGAAAACCGAAACGATATCCATCAATAGGGTATGAAAACCATAGTGCCCAAACAATCACCATTACCATGACCTAACTTACCAAAGTTTCTGCAAAACACAAGTTAGTCATAGTGATGTTGCATTATCATCAATTATCGAAACCCACTCTAAGGGCCTAGATGCTTTCATATATATATATATATATATATATATATATATATATATATGAAGACCGGGCGGGATCTTATATGCAAATGGTGTTAGGTTGGGCTATGTTGATCTCGTCTATATCGGTTAAGGACCATATCGTTGTTGGACCTTGGTCGAGATTGAACACCGCCTTTCACTTAGCTGGTCGGATAAGTCGTTCGGACCGTAAAGCCAAGTAGTTCAATTCAGGCTAGGAGTTGTTATATATGGGGCACAGACTGGCGGGGAGGATGTATGTGCGGGGACACGGATAGAACCTTGGACAGACCGTTATATGAACATTCCGGCCTCCGGTTGGTCCCTGAGTGTGCGGCTTAGATCAAACCCATGAATGTTTCCGAATTGTACCAAAGGTGACCTGTGTTATGGATTTTCTGCTCAGCTGGTTGCAATCGATTCCAATCGCCGTCTCTCCCGGATAGTGAGAAACTTGTTTACTGTCCGGCATTCGTAGTAATACTTGATGGAACATGATGGTTATGCTGATTATTATGATAAACTGGATATGGTATTATTGTGATGCTTATTAATGTTAATCAAGTGATTGCTATAGAATAGGTGCAAGTATAGCTATAATAACCTTCACTAAATTTGATGCTAAAGTATTGACTAAAATATTAAAAGTAAGGAGTTACGATAGTAATGCTCTTTTGCAAAATTATGCTATCCAACCAACTCCACTAAATAAGTCTTGCATATCATTGAATCTTTTTATTTCTCTCCTGTCGGGTAAGTCTCACTGAGTATATTCTAGTACTCAGGGTTTTATCCCACCATGTTGCAGGTGAAGTTCTCGGCCTGTCGAAGATGGTGGCTAAGTGCCGGTGGGCTCGGCGACTCCATATTTATTTCTTATCTATATGCTTTTGTTAGATGATGTCAATTAAGTTAGCAATGTATTTCAACTTATGTTATTATAATCTTTTCAAAGTTATGTTGTCTTTGCTCATCAGATTTGAACTTAGTAGTGTATTAATTATTTGTGAACTCAATTATAATATTATTTCCGCTGCAAACTCCTGTATATGATGTGTATTTGCTTAATTTATTACGGTCTCAGTTGTGATATGGATTTACCGAGGTCCTTCATGACACTTGGACTACCGGATTTATATAAGTGAAAGTACGTGTGTGCCAACGTGTTGGCGGGGGCAGTCGTACTTGATCTTGTATAAATTAGACGGTTCTGTCACAAGCTCGAGCCTAGCCTCGGTGAGGATGGCGGCGGGCGAGCTCGAGACTAGCCCCGGCAAGTCCAGCCACGGGCGAGCTCGGCCCTGGGATGGCGCGGGCTCGATCCCAGCCTCGGCCATGTCGCATCTACGACCGACGGTTGAGAAAGATGAAGAAGAAAGAAAAACTGAGTATGACATGTGGGTCCCGCTTAACACGGTCTGTACCTCCAACCAAACACATAGCAGGGACTATCCCATCCTACGAAACTGGAATGGATCATTCGGTCCTTCTCCTCCCAGAACCAAACACAACCGGCGCGCGGAATAACTTTTGCGTTCCAGATGCGCTGGTGGAAGTGGAACAGCCTGTACTCCCGACTCCCGTGCAGAAGTCGTCATGAATGATGTAAACTGACCACCCACCTGGAAAGACTGCACAAGCAGCACAGCCAGGCGTATCCAATGGGCTCTCATGGCGACCGGGACTGCAAAGAATATATATCCCGATCTGGATCCTCTGTGCCTAAGAGCAGCTCATTGCACTGCAGCGACGTGGCTGATGCAAAGGCACGTCGTGGCAACGGCATGGACGCCCTTGTAGTTCTAGCGTCATCCACTCCAGTAGCTACTATAGGTAGAAGAAACACATCATACAGATAAGCAGCTGCTAAAGAAACGGAGAGAATCACAGGTCAAAATTCAGCTTCAATCCATAGGTAAGCCGTCTTTGTCGTCCGATTTCTTTCGTGGCAAAAGCATAAACAATTAGGCGCAGCTGTGCGGTGGAATCAGAACACTTGCAATTGCAATGAATTGGTTCATGTTAAATAAGAACAACCGAACACGAGCACCTAGCGGCATTGTTTAACCAAAGCAGACAAGCAAAGTTGAGCTTATCATTACAACTGCCCGTAGCACCGAGCAGGTACTCCATCACGGGCACGTCACAGATGTGCTGTGTTTATATATTGTACTTTCGTTATCTTGTGTTCCTTCCATGCATGTTACCCCTCATGGCTGGACGTCCTGTAGTCGGACCTGGATTCAGTGCGACAGGTGATGTACGGCCACTTATATAGGTTGGTACATATCCTCATTTTGACCAAAGACCCGAACTTTTATACTGTAACTTAACACGGGTGTTTGGTTTGAATAATCATCCTATTTTAAATGAGTGTGCCAAATGGGGTAAAACGAAATAGTTTTACTCAAGGAGATTTTTAAAATGTGCTCTCACAAAGGATGTGTGGAGGGTAGAGCCAAAAATAGTGGTTTCACCTCGTCCTAATGGATCTTGTATGAGGTTCTGTAAGAGCATATATAAAGATGGCAATGGGTACCCGAAACCCGAGTACCCGATGAGTTTTACCCGATAATGAGGCAGGTATGGAAAGATTTCTTCACCCGTAGGTATGTTAGTGGGCAAAATTCTCTACCCAGCGGGTAGAGCGGGTGCGGGTGTGGGTTCATACTACCCATACCCGTATACCCGTGGATAATTTATACCCACTATATATGTTGGTCTTATCAATTCAGCCCAAGATAGCCCAAAGAAAGTTGCGGCCCAGCCCAACTAAGAAACATATATATACTCAAAGTTGATATGAAACCCTACCTAAATCTATTCCTCTCCCTCTCCGTCTTCCAATTGTTGGCCGCCGCAGCGCCGCTGCACATGCGCCTCCGCCTGTTGGCCGCCGCCACACCATACGCGCACCATGCTTTCATCTAGTTGGAGTCTGCGAGTCGTCACTTGCTTGCCTCCTGCCGCCTCTAGTATCCAGTCTGACTCGCGAAGCAACGTTGTCCTGTGACTACTCGATCTGGATTCTGGAGGGCTAGAACAAGGCTGAGTGCTTGAGCAAGCTAATGCTCTTTTGTTGTTTGCGTTGCCTTCCAGTTCATGCTAGTGCTTTCTAGTATTTGCATGGCGTTGTACAGCAAAGATGCTATAAATAGCACGTTCTATCTGAATGAGTATTTATCCTTGAAAAGAAATTTGTTGGCGCATAAATTTATTTATTTCTTGGTTTGGATGTTGGCGGTTGAATTGAACACTTTGCTTCTGTCAAATTTCACACACGCTTTGGTTTATCCTATTGGATTGTTCTGGTTTGATGTCTGAGCTAGGATGTGTTATCGGGTGTGGGTTACCCATCGGGTATGATCACCCATGCGGGTACGGGTATGGGCAAAGTTTTGTACCCGCTTGCGGGTCGCCCTGGGCGTTCGGTCTGACCGAACCGATCGGTCTCGGTCTTCGGTTATTTCAAAAGTTCGGTCATATAAAAACAGAGACCGATCGGTTAGTTTTAAAACTCAAGACCGAGCAAGTTCGGTCTCGGTTAGTTCGGTTCGGTCTCGGTCATGACCGAACTAACCAAACTTCACAAAACATCTACTAAGTAGTATAATTTGTAGCAAAATTTAGCAAAACTTTTTCTATTCAATGGCAAAAAATAACAATAACATATAGATTAAATAAAGTGATAAGAGTGATGGTTGATATAAACCCACTAGAATAAATATTATATCACTAATAATAGTCCAAAGTACACATTATACCAACAAAATTCAAATGTTTGGTTAATTCGGTCAGTTCGATTACCCGAGACCTATGACCGAACTAACCGTACAAAGTTCGGTTAGTTGGAAGCAGGGACCGAACTAGTGACCGAAAAGTTCGGTCTCGGTTAGTTCGGTCTCGGTTAGTTCGGTTCGGTGTTCGGTCTTCGGTTAATTATGACCAGGGCTACTTGCGGGTACGGGTGCTGTAACAGGTAAGCTTTTCCTTAGCGGGTGCGGGTATGGGATGGCAATACCCGTCGGGTACATACCCGTTGCCATCTTGAAGCATATATGTTTTAAGAAGCTCTTCATGTGAAGCTGTTTTGCTAAACGATTTACTATTAAAGGCTCCAACTTCACTGATGTCACACCCTAAATTTTTCGTAATTTCAAAATAGTTAAATATAATTTATTGTGTAATTGAGTGTGCATGTAAATATAGGGAATAATATTTTTTGTGAAATTAAAATTAATCATAAGGTTAGTAACATGTTGATGCACCCATGCTGCCACTTTTATTTATTGTATTGATTGATTTTGATCCAAAGGTCAAAAGAGATTCAAAAACATTTGAAATTGGATTTGGAAAATCAAATAAGAAAATGAAAACTTCTTTTCCTCCCCCTCCCTCCTTTCGGCCCAGTTGGCCTGCTGGCCATTTCCTTGGCCCGCCCGCGCTTTTCCCCTCTCCCTTCTTTCTTCCTTGCTGGGCCGACCCAGTTGGAGGCTAACTGCCGTTGCTGCGCCTGCTCTTCCCCCCTGCGACACCGAAAGGCCGAGCCTGCCTGTCAGCTCCTCTCCTGACCTCTCCCCGCGCCTTGCTCGGACTTGGCAACCGCCGCCCGTGCCCACCTCCGCGAGACGTGGGAGCGTCCCCGCGCCTCGGGTCTTTTAAAAGGGGGAGCGTGACCCCGTCTATGTCCTTCCCCTTCTCCAGATTTCCCCCGCTCCCACTCGCTGAACAACCGAAGGCCGCAGCAAAATTGCTGGAGTCGCCGTCCATCGTCTTCGCGTCACCATCGTCTTCGAGCTGCCTTCGTCTTCATTTTGCCGCTCGGTGAGCTTCGCCCCGCTCCCCTCTTTTTCCCCGTCCACCACTCGTGTCAAATGGTGGCCTATAAGGCCATTTACGCGAGCTTCGGCGACCTTCTCCACTGCCATCCATGGCGGGTGCCCCTCGTGTCTTTCTCCGACCGCGCTAAAGGCCTAAGCATGTTCGCCTCGTTCCCCTCTATCCCACCGTGTCTATATCTTCTCGAATGGTGGTTGAAAGCATCTAGGCCCTGGTGTTAGTTTCGGCAATTGATGACAACGTATTATTTCCATGACTAACGTGTGTTTTGCAGAAACGTTGGTAAGTTAGGTCATGGAGGTGATAACTGCTTTGGGCACTGCGGTATTCATGTCCCTTGATGGAATTCATTTCGGTTTTCAAAGGATCAATGATCGAGATTAAGAACGGTTAGTTCCGGATGTAAAGGTGTTGAGTTACATCCGGAATAGTCGTTAGGATATTTGTTTCTTCCTTTGACCGTACTATAAAGGGGGGCATGAGCGAGTAGCTTGACCTAGGTAAGTCTTTTTGTTTAGGTGTGGTGCACACTTGTCAAACTTAGCACTAGGTAGCTCGAGAAAAGCTCAGAGTTCAGTTGGAAGCAACTTGGTTCAAGTTGCGTCGCGTTTAGAAGACGTTGAAGCCGTTTACCTATGACTGGACGTGGTCCTGGTCATGATCGGACGCGTCCGGTCAGTACTAACACTTCACTGCGGGTTCAACTGATCGACCGGACACGGTCCTTGAGAGGACCGGACGCGGTTGTCAGTGTGACACGTGTTCCAGAGGGTAAACTGTGTAATCGGACGCGACTGTGAAGTGATCGGCGTGTCCAGTCACGTTCCAGTAAGGTCCCGTGGTGACCAGACGCGTCCGGTCACCTATGATCGGACGCGGTCGGCGTCAGGTCATTTTCCAGTAAAGCTCTTGCATGATCGGACGCGTCCGGTCGTCACTGATCGGCGCGTCCGGTCATCTCTGATCGGCGCGTCCGGTCATCACAGATCGGCATGTCTGGTCACTCAATGTAGTTTTTGGTTTCTGACCGTTACACTTGACCGGCGCGTCCGGTCATGACGACCGGCGCGTCCGGTCAGTGCGCGTTTTGCTGTTTCGTCAGATAACGGTTGGATTTGTCTGAGGGGTGTATAAATACATCCCCTCCACCTCTTTTAGAGATCTCTTGCTCATTTGTTCAGCTGAGAAACACCTTTGAAATGCAAGAGAGTGCAAGAGCCCTAGTGAGGATAGTGATTTGAGAATCAAAGTTTGTGATTCCTCACTAGTGACAAGAGTATAGCAAGTGTGCATCCACTTCTCATTAGGCTTGTTGTGGTCAAATGAGAGTTCTAGCTTGTTACTCTTGGTGATCGCCATCACCTAGACGGTTTGGTGGTGATTGGGAGTTTGGTGATCATCCGACGAGATTGTGGGTGACCCAACTCAAGTTGTGAGTGGTTTTGGGTGATTCGCCGTGACGGAGTGTCGAAGAATCAACCCATAGAGAGCACTTGATCCTTGCGTGGATCAAGGGGGAGCTACACCCTTGCGCGGGTGCTCCAACGAGGACTAGTGGGGAGTGGCGACTCTCCGATACCTCAGCAAAACATCACCGTGTTCCTAACCCTTACTTTCAAGCATTTACTTTCGAGTATTACTTTCATTGCTTGTTTACTTTTCTAGAATTGCCTTGCTAGTCTAGGATTGGAACTTAGGGTGCAAAACCTTTATCGGTAGAATCACAAGGAACACTAATAGACACTAGGGGTGAAGTTTGGCTTGTAGGATTTAATTCTTGCAATTAATTTTTAGAAAAGCCCAATTCACCCCCCCCCTTTGGGCATCTTGATCCTTTTAGTGGTCTCTAGGGTAGTTTCCGCAAGCTCTGACGAGCCCTCCGCCGCTGGCCATGGTGAGCACGCCGCGCGGGCCACCCCGTGGCCGCGGTATGTTCTAGGGCGAGTTCGCCTTCTCCCTCGCATCGTCCCGGTGGTGTCGGTGATCAAAACCATGGCCCGTAGGGCCCTAACCAGTCACGCTGGTGACCTTTCCACCGCCGGCAATGGCAGCGCCGCCGTGTCTTTCCTCCCCTCCGGCGACTGCTTCTCTCTCTCCCCCTCCCATCTAATCTCGGCCGCCCATTCCGAATCCAACAGATGTGAAAGAAAGGTACCCTTTCGGGGGCCATTTTTGCTAAAGAGACCTCCGATTTTCATCTTTTTGAACCCACCGTCCTTGACGTACTCACGCAATACGCACTTCCATTTTGAAGACGTAGTTTCTCCGGTTTAAATGAAAAATACGTTTCCAGATTAATTACAGATTTGTCACTGCAGTAAAACGCTTATAAAATCATCGTTTTAGCTCCGATTCGATCCGTTCAACTTGCGTTAGTTTCATAATTTTATGATCTACGCAATAGTGCTATTGTTAGACCTATTAGGAGCTTTTGAATTTCTCGATTAAGTCTAGTTTAATAGCTAGCTTTTAGGACCGTAAATAGCTAGTAACTTATGCGTTGTAACTCTGTTTTTCGTGCAATTCGCGTCGTTGTGATCGTAGCGAGATGTAGATGATTTTGGTAAACATTTTATATAGTTTTATTTATTGTTGGTGTACTGTTCTAATCATAGTCATGTTTTGCTTGTATGTCTGCTCTAGAATGCGTGTTGTACTTTGTGTTGTTCGAGTTCAGACGGTGAGGAGAACTTTAGGAATCCGAACGCGTACGAGGAGCAGCAGGACCAGCAGCAGTTCGTGAACCAAGGCAAGTATAGCATGGGTCTACCTTGTTGTCCTATTCATTATATAATATACTCATTATGCATGTGTCTAATATTGCTCGACTATAAGGACTTCCTAGCTAATTGATGATCTGTACCTTGATCCCTATGAGTTTTATTTGCATATGGGTAGAATGCTAGTGTTCTAACTAAACATGATCTACACTATGACTGATGGAACCAATGGATACACATGATGGTAACAGTGGCACTATAGGGTAAAGGTGCAGAAGATGTTGATCATGTTGCCCTAAACCCTCCATAAGAACTTATCTGTAGGGCAAAAGCTGGGACATACAGTGCAACCGTGAGAGTCATATGGCTCTGACTCTAGCTCAGTAATAGGATCTTTTCTAGCTTGTTAGAGGTTACCCGAAAGGGCGCAAGAGGGGCTTGCCACTTTGGGTATAGAACTGCCTCTGTTCTGATGTGTATAGCCTATGGGAATTGTGCCATCGAAAGGGGGTTCTCTATATCTTCCTGCCGAGGAAACCTCGCAGCCCTAACATGTTAGAAGAGGCCTATGGAAGGCTTCATAGTGTACCCTGCCTACTCACCTTGGGAGTGTTAGGGGGTCGACGAGCCCCGGGCATTTGGGCAGCACGACTCACGAGTAAAGATGCACAACCTCTGCAGAGTGTTAAAACTGTTATAACAGTCGTGCTCACGGTCACGAGCGGCCCGGAAAACTCACAGAATAAATGGTTACTTGACATATGGATGACTTATTACGATGATGATGAGATTATACTGATGCTCAATTACTCTCCTTAATTCTAGTAGGTGATCATATGGGTTAAACGGGAGCTTAAGCATAACTTATTGATAATAATTTAATAATGAAATATTGATCTATTAAAAGTGCTAACTGCAGTCAACCGTGTCTATCCTTTTTGAGCTTCATGAATCCTCATACTATACTTGCGGAGTACGAGTGTACTCACACTTGTTATTATTTCATTTTTGGATAAAAATCCCGGATTGGTAACAGATGACAGTTTCTACGAGGATTTCCCTGAAGAATTCTAGGTTTGGGTAAACCAGTTGGCCTTCCCTGTGGAGCAAATACTTTGTTTGAGAGTGTTATTTACTTTTCCGGTTGTTATGTTAAGAACTACGTGATGTAATATCGTGATATATGTACATGGTGATGATACTTTTATTAATTTGTCGGCTTATGTGTGCGACTATTCCTCGGGCGCACATAAGATGTATGCACTCTATATTGTCCTTTAATTGGAGTATGACAAATTGGTATCAGAGCCGTGTTGACTGTAGGACGCAAACCTAGATAGAAATGGTCGTTTCTAGGATTTGATTTTATTTATTTACTTGCTACTATCCCAATCTTGGTATTTTATTAAAATTTTATGCTCTATTTTTTATTCTATTGCATAAAATATTGACTCTAATAATATTTTATATCAAAACTATAGATGCCTCGCCTCAGTGCAGCTACCTACGTCGCCTAGTTCACTCCAGCAGCACCTACTCCACCAGCACCACCAGCAGTACCACCAGTGGTGCCAGAGGTCGTCCACATCACCGACGATGAGGAGGAAGAACTCATAAAAGTAGAGGCATCTTTAGCTACTGCATCAGATGGACCCGCTTCGACCCCGTGGCTGTACCCATCCCACCAGTGGATGCGCCAGTCCCCGCTGTTACACCTCCACCAGCTTCCCAGGCCGCTTCTACACCAACACCAGTGCCCTCCCCAGGTGCTCCAGAGGAACCAGAAGAGATGGGGTGGACCACCAGAAACAAGTTTAAGGACGCCTCCGAGGATGCCCATTACCACAACCTCCTCACCACCATGCTGGCCGAGTACTACCTAGATCTTGCTGCTTCGGTAAAGTACTACTGTGCAGAGCACCAGCATCTAGTAGAGGCGACATACTGGAAAACCAATGTGATCATCACCGCCTGGAACAACACCGACCAATCACAAGATGTCATGACAACCCACAGCCACCGGTCCAGGTGTGCCAGCGCCTATGACAGCATGGAGGATGCCGCGCAGGAGGCATACCTGCACTATCATGGCTGCTGATTTGAGGACATGCAGGGTAATCGCTACAAGTTTCTTCCACGCTACAACCCGGTGGAAAAGACATGGGTGGTGTTGGCTCCTTCAGCTTCTGATCCAACCATGGACACCACAGTGAGGCACCTCAGCGCCATCTAGGAGGCCAATGAAGCACTCAAGGACGAGCTTCGTGCAGCGCAGAAGTCTGAGAAACGCCTTCAGAAATAGATAGATAAGATGGCCGTTCAGCTAGGACAGCCTACCATGTACAAGAAGAAGGTCATGGTGTTCACCATGGTGGATCGCGCTCCTTAGATGCTTGCAGCCCCGTCACAATAAATGTGTTCTAGATCGAGAGTCATGTTAAGTTTATGTTTGTAGTGTGAACATTTAGTTGTCTTGTTGGTTGTGTTGATGAACTTGGTATGATTTAGAATTTGTGTGATTGCTGGAACAGTGTGGGCTTGTCCACATGTTCTTTTTATCAAAACCTTAAGTTAGTATTTGTTTGGGGTTTAAAAGTTCGCATCACTGCTGTACAGTTTTTCAGAGCAGTCTGCAATGTTTATCTCATATCTCTAAATCTCTGCATCCAAAAATTATGATTTTTTTGTGGAAGGAACTAGACTTGTGTATCTTTCATTTCCCACTAGAATCACCTCATTATCAGTTTTGGTTTAAAAGATATGCCTGCTACAATCTGGTAAGTCTGTACTGTCTGTAACTTAGAACAGAAATTGTTTAGCTCAGTTTTTGATGATGTTGCCGTCAGAATCTGTGAAAAAGTTCTATATAAAAGTTGTAGCAGACTTCTTAAGCTTTCCAACGATATATGCCACGCCTCTTTTGCATCTCTAAAACTCGAGTTACACTTCAATTTCTGATCTGCTATTGTAGACACCCGTTCAGAAATTTTCAGCTATGTTATTTACCTTTTGTAAATAATTTGTAAATTTTTGGAAGATCTCTAAGAGTTTGCACCTTTGCTTGGAAGCAGATGACCGCCAGAGGAGGACATGGCCAAGGCCGTGGACGTGGTCGTGGACATGGTGCTCTCGTGGATCCACCTCCGCCACCGCCGGTGACAATTGAACAATTGATAGCAATGCAAGCACAGCTCATGCAGACAGTGATGGACTGTCTCGGTGAGTAACCAGCAGGAGCACCCCCACCTGTGCAGGCCCGTGATAAGCGTGGTGAGTTTCTGAAAGGACATCCACCCGTGTTCACACATGTCTCTGAGCCCATGGAGACTGATGATTGGTTGAGAGCTGTAGAAAAGCAGCTAAATATTGCACTGTGCAATAACCTGGAGAAAGTCTTGTACGCCTCAGGCTAACTCCAAGGAGCTGCTCAGGATTGGTGGGAGTCATTCCAGTATGGACGTCCAGAGAATGCTCTGTAACACCCTAAAATTTTGAAAAGAAGAAAAATAGGAGAAATATGATTTTTATAAATTTTTGTGAAGCATTCAAATATAGAATAAGAATAATTTTTATAAATTTAAAATCAAATATAAGAGTAGAAACATGTTTGTGCACTCATGATGTTGCATTTAAATTTTTGAGATGAGTGGTTTGATCAAATTCAAATTTGGATTTGAAAATCTTTTGAAAATTTGCTTTGAAAAATTAGAAAAAAGAAAAAAAAAAGAAAATCATTTTCTTTCGGTTTTCAGCCCTGTCCAGCCAAAAGGCCCGCCAGCGCCCCACCTCGGCCTGCCCTCCCCGCGCGCGGCCCGCCTTTCCTCGCTCCCCGCTTCAGTTCATGGGCCGAGCCCAGTCACGGCTGCTGGCCCAACTCGACGCGCGCGCGCCTTCCTTTCCCGGCGTAACGCTGACATCCGGGGCCCACTCGTCAGCGGCTTCACCTTCATCTTCTTCCCCACGCCGAACGCCGGCTTCTCTTTCCTTTCTTGCCGACGTCGAATCCCTCTCCGTATCCTCCCCCTTCCTTACTTAGAGCGCCTCTGGGCTATAAAACCAAGGGTGCCGCGCATAGCCGCCCTCATCCATTCCCTTCGTAGCGTCAGCCGCGTTTCCGAGACGCCACCGTGAGTGGAGGCCCTATCTCGCCGCCACCGTCCGCCTCCCCGAGCTGCACGCCTTCCTCGGTCCACCATCGACTTCGTTTTCGCTCGTGGTGAGTTCGCATTTGTGTTCTCTACCCGCTGGTGTTTTTCTTTCGCAAGCTCGTGCCTTGTAGCGCTAGATAGCCAAGTCCGGCCATGGCGCCGCCGCGGGACTCGCCGTCGTGACCGTTTCCGACCGAGCGCCGCCGCCGGCTGATTCTCGATCCAATCCGATCCGTCCGATTTGAATCCAACGGCCGAGGATCAAAGATACCGATTCGGCCGGCAAATTTGCTAAAGAGCCCCTGAAGTTTTTAAGTTCTTAACCCGCGGTCTAAAGCGTAATCTGGAAAATACGTTTTGATCTGTTGAAAGCGTATTTCGTCTCGGTAATTGAAAAATACGTTTTCTGATATTTACAGTTTTGCCACTGAGTTTGTTTTAGTCATAAATTATCCGTTTTAACTCCGATTTGATCCATTCAAATTGCGTTAGATTCGTATTTGAGAGCTCTACATGATGATAGAACTGTACAGTAGGTTTGAGATAATTTATTTTTGAGTTTATATTAAAATAATTATTTATCTATAGGAAATCTTAGAAAATTCATAATTTTTACGTTTTAAATCCAAATTTCGTGATCTTTATATCTATGTGATCGTAGTAACGTGTAGAAGAGTTTTACAAACTTTTTATACTGTTAGTGCTGCTATTGGTTAGGTTTTCTACCCTTAAGATTCGATGTTAGATTTAATCTATTACTTTAATAAAGTAGATCTTGTTTAAATCATATCTTCTACGTTTTAGATCCGTTTTAGCTCATTCGAGTTGCGTTAGATTCATAGCAACGAGATCTACGCGTTAGTGACAGTATTTAT
This sequence comes from Saccharum hybrid cultivar R570, assembly GCA_038087645.1. NCBI lineage: Eukaryota > Viridiplantae > Streptophyta > Magnoliopsida > Poales > Poaceae > Saccharum > Saccharum hybrid cultivar. The sequence continues at coordinate 8,997,022 of JAQSUU010000119.1, read as the reverse complement.
CATATTACTAATTCTGAAATTTTATGGTTTAAATCATATCTTGATTAATAATTATGCAACTGGGTTTTGTAAATAAAATATGATTTATTTTACTTTAGTTTCATAATTTGAATCTAAATTTGACTTAATTCCGTATATAGTATTTATAAAATATCTTATATATGTTATTATATAATTAAAACTCATGAAGCTAAATAGTTTTATATTTTCTTCTATGAGCAAATCTTTCGGTAGATGTATCTTTTCAACCGTAGCTCTGATTAGTGTGCTTTTCGCGTCTGTGTGTTCGTAGTGATGCGTAGAATCGTGTTTCAAACTCTTTTATTTATTTTTGTATGATTGGTGTACTGTTCTAATTTAGATCTATTGTTTGCTTCGTGTATGATTGCTCGATGTGTGTGTGATGATTTATTGATCAAGTCCAGTCGGTGAGATATACATGGTTATCAAGAAGAAGAAGAAGAACGTTGAAGATTAAAGCTTACCGAAGGATCGGTGTTTAAGGCAAGTATAGCATGGGATTATCCTTGTTTCCTATTCATCTTTAATATACTTAATTCATGTGCATGTGTCTATCTTGTTACCATTAAGGATATTCTAGCTTTTGTATCTTGTACCTTGACAACCATGGGACATTGCATTGGGTAGTATTTATGCTAGTGCTCAAGATAAATAACCATGATCTGTAACTTGACTAATGATATATGCAATAAACGTTTAAATGATGCTTTAAAGCAATATGGCTCAAGAGGGCTAGAGCAAATTTGGTTGTTTTTATGGTGCTCTAGTTTCTCTCCATAAGGACTTATCTGTAAGCGAACATCCGGGACTTACAGTACAACTGTGAGGGCTATATGGCTCTGGCTTTAGCTCAGTATGAGGACTTTTTCTAGCTTGTTAGAGGTTACCCTTGTGGCGCAAATGGGGTAGAGCAGACTGTGGATCCCTGCGTGGTGTATCACACGGACTGACTCCGGAAACCTAGCGGCCCTAACTTGTTAGACGAACCTTTGAAAGGCTTCATAGTGAACCCTGCCTGCTCACCTTGGGAGTGTTTTGGGGATTGGCCGCCTCGGGCATATGGGTAATCACGACTCACAGTGAAAGTGTACAACCTCTGCAGAGTGTAAAACTGTTATAACAGCCGTGCTCACGGTCACGAGTGGCCTTGGACCCTTACAGAATAAATGATGAACACTGATGATAATGATAATACTGATGATATTGATGCTCACTAATGATTATTGTTTCTTGCTATACATTATTCTCGTTTACATGATCATGAGGTTATTTGGGATTTTGGTAAACTTGTTGCTACTCAATTGTTAAAGAGATGACTTACTAAAAGCTATTGCAGTAAACTCGTGTCAAACCTTTTGAGCCTCATGAACCCCATGTTATATTTGTTGAGTTCGACATGGACTCACTCTTGCTATTTCCCCACATCTCAGGAAGGGTACCAGATTGTTAGATTTTGGAATTGTTAGGCTTGTGATCAACCAGTTAGTTTGATCCTGGAGTGAGGTCTACACCCGGTGTTCGGAGTTGTCTTTCCGCTGTGTTGCTCATTAAGGTATATTTTATACTATTGTGTAATGTATATTAAGCATTTGTCTTTTGATATTACACTTATCTGTGGCTATATGTGAGATTTGTCTTCTTTATTTCACATATGGTGTATGTCTGGTTTTGTCCTTAAAACCGGGTGTGACAGATTGGTATCAAAGCAATGCTGACTGTAGGACGCAAGCCTAGTTAGAACTGGACGTTTAGCATGTTCTCATTGTTGCCTATTTCTTGCTTCTCTTTAACTTTGTTATTTTCTCAAAGTTATGCTTAATTCTATCCCCGTTCTCTTATAAAAACCTTGTCTCTATTTTGAACCTTTTCTCCTTGTCTATTAGACGACTCGTGACGAGAAGACTGTGGATTTCAGAGGTTAAGAGGACTGAATTGTGTCGTTCTTGCTCACTTTTGACAAGAAACCATTAGCGATGCAAAACCAATTACTAGAAGAAATGGCTCAACATGGGAATTCTCAACGATGCTTATCTCAAGGTCAAGCCAACATATCCAAGGGGTCAGAGAAGGTACAAGTAGCAGAAGTTTGGAAGAATACGAAATCCAATAAAGATGTTGATAATAAGGCATTTGGAGAGCAGGAACAATGCCACTGCTGTAAGCATTATGGTTTTCCCTGTCTTCGAAACGAGTCTAATAAGGGGAAAGTCAAGGTGGATCCAAATTTTGCGATCAACATGGACAAGAAGAGAAAGGCAATCTCATTAGAACCACTAGTGGAAAGCAATGAGCAAGCGAGTTCTACTACATTGTCACATGCAGCCCTGATCCCCTGTCAAACAAATCCAAACCCTGAAGAGTTAGAAGCCCCTCCCGCTAAAACTACTCCCCATGAAGTAGTCATAGATGGATGGACAATTACCTATAAGGAGTATCAACCCCGAAAGGCCAAACAAGCTAGGAAACAAGCCAAAGGGACGAAGGTGAACTTTTATGGCCAGCAAGATAGCAACATACCAAACAACAGTTCCTTGGAGTATGACATCACAAAAGATCCAGCTAAGAGAAAGTGTTATCATTGCCAGCAGGAAGGACATTATATCAAATCTTGCCCACAGAAGAATCAACAACAGCAAGACCCAGGACAGGATGTCCAAAAGGAGCATGTGCAGGGAAATAAATTAAAGAGAAATTACATCCATGGAAGGTTGAAACATGTGGATATTTCCACCATTCCTGAAGCTAAGGAGGTCGTGTTTGGATCAATTCCAGTAAGTTCAGGAAATGCCAAGGTTTTGTTTGACCCCAGTGCCTCACATTCGTTCATATCTAGACAATATGCAAAAGACCATAACATACTTATGCTTCCAAAGGGAAAAACAGTTATGGTTGAAACTCCAAGAGGTGAAATAAAGGCAGACCGCGTATGCCCAAAAGTTAGTCTTGACATAAAGGGGGTAAATTTTAAGGTAAACCTCATTGTTTTGGAATTAATGGGCATTGATGTTATCCTTGGAATAGACTGGTTATCTACTTGTAAAGGAGTGATTGAGTATGCCCAATGTTCAGTGTTTCTAACTACACTTTCAGGAGAAAGGATTAAGTATGAGGGTATTAAATCTATACCTGAGGGATGCCAGGTTGACCCATCTTAAGGTATGAGTTATAAGAATGGTAAAGAGGGATGCAGAGATTCAGATGTCCATATAAAGCAATAAGGAATGTAAGAGACGTTATCTACTCTGGATACTGCTACAATCACACCATGTTTAAGGAATAGGAGTTATGTCCTGTGTAATAAAACCGTTAGTAGCCAAGTTGAGTCGTCTTAATGTGTGGCTAATGAACATTTAAGTGTTTAGTTGCTTTGTGCTTATGTTTATGCTTGAGTTGGAATTTTGTAATGAGTGGAATGATCTCGTGGGTTTTGACCATGATTTCATTTAGTTTATATGTATAAGGTATAAGGATTAATGAAATAAATAGCTGGGTTTTGGTTATCTCTTGCTTTCTATATCTTGTTTTTCGGAGCAGCCTGTCTTTATCAACTTATATATCTGTTCTTGAAAGACCAAAAATCATGAGAGAATTCTGGACAAGAGTGGACTTCAACATCTCTCTCTAAATGCAAGAACTACCCTTATAGATATTTTGGATTGGGAGATACAAAAATCACAAGACGATGCAACTGTGTTGTCTGAAACCTGGAACAGAATCTGTTATGTGTTGTTTTCGGTCAAGTTAGCTGCAGAATCTGGAAGTGTGTTCTATAAGTAAGTTGCAGAGAATTTTATAAGCTTTTCATCGGTGTAAAATACAGCTTCATTGGATTAACAGAATGAGAGTTACAGCTGTTTTACTGCACTGCTGATTTTCTGCTCGTGCGAAATTTCAGATTTCTTGTTCTTACCCATGCACAAGAGTATTATTGGGATGTTAGAATACTTTTATGCTAAGTAGCTCATCTAGAAGAAAAAGGTTCAAAGTTACCTTATTTGGTGTCTCTTATTTTAAGGGGGATAGCCAATGTAAAGAAGGATTATTAAGATTGAACTCTTTAGTTGGAAGTATTGGTTAGTCTCCATGATTGAGTTGCCACTCTTGAGCAAAAATGTTCTGTGAACAAGGTTGATAATTTTGGATCCATGGAGACAAGAGTTGTCCTTTTGGATAGTTCATGATTATGATCATCTATACTTGCTCGTGTTGCTGACGTTGGTCACTTGATGACAGGAAGTGTAGTGTCTCATGACTCAGGAGCCCTATATGACGTCTCGCACTAATATGTGGGAAAAGATTGATGTTTCTGCCATTGAAGGATGTTATGGGTATGATGAAGCCGAGCACTATCAAAACAACAATGTTGAAGAGCAAGTTGGGAGTGAACTAAGTCAGAATCCACAACAACGAAAGCGAAAAAGGAAAGCCCATAAGAAGCCTGCTCAAAGAAGCAAAGCGCAACAAAACTATGTCAATGGAAGACTAAGCAATGTGGATATGGATAAAATTCATGGAGTTACCAAAGTAGTGGGAGGTTATATTCAAGTAAGCTCAGTACAAGTTTTTGCTTTATTTGACCCTAGTGCTTCGCATTCTTTCATTTCCGCCGACATGGTAGAGACGTGCAAGATGGTGAAGTGTCCAATGAGGAGGCCTTTGCTAGTTCAAACCCCAGTGGGAGAAATGCAGGCAGATCAGATATGCCCGAATGTCAGTCTTGTCATAAACAAGGAAAAATTCACCGCGACACTCATTGTGTTGGAGTCACTTAAAATTAGCGTGGTTCTTGGTAATGGATGGCTCTGTGCACACAAAGCAGTGATTCATGGTACTCGGTGTATAATGCTCTTAACAACACCGTCAGGGAAAAGAATTGAGTATCAAGGTGGTCGACTTTTACCTGAGGGAGATGAGAATGATCAAGGATAGCGAAGTGGACCATGAGTTTACTGGAGTCATAGCAGAGGAATAAATAACTTTGGAGAAGCTTTTAAGTTCGTTTAGATCAAGAGACCTCAGGCAAATGTTTGAAGGAGTCTAAGAAAAGGTTAAAGTAAAATCCAAGTATTAGCTTTGTCAGATTCAGACAAGAGCTTCATATCTACAATGATGCACCTTATCAAGGTGTGGGATGTGTCCTTATGCAAGAAGAAAAATATAGTACCTTGTTCAGTAAGTCAACTAAGGAAGTGTGGGTTGAATTACCTAACGTGTTATCTGGAGTTTTCCACTATGGAGTACTGCTTTTTGGAAGAAAAGTGACATATAGGAGGGTCACAAGAATCTACAGGACATCTTCGCTAAGTTGGTATTGAATTTGTGATATCCTCGTTGGAATGAAATGGATTAGGACTTGGAAAAGTGCTATTACTTGGAGAAGTAAAAGTCGCAGCCGATGCCCTTAGTAATGGAGAATAATGCTAAGAAGGTTCGGGTGACACCAAGGATTAAGAATCGTATTCCAAATTAGAGCAACTTGACCAGAATCATTAATGTTTTGAAGGTTGGTAGTAGAAATTCTTTCTGACTAAGAGATTCGTCAGGCTCTGTTGGAAGATAAGTATTTTTAGGAAGAAAATTCATATTATAGGAAAGGTGCCTAGTGATTGGAGATACCAGAGTATTGTTTGGAGCATTTGTCAAAAATCTTGAATTAGTTACATGTATGCAAAGTAAGACGGAATTCTTATCAAGACGATGGAACTACACGATGAAGTAAAGAACAATCTAGAGACGAACTATCCCTATCTCTTTTGTCATCATCTTCCGAATCTCGGGACGAGATTCATCTTAAGGGGGGTAGAATTGTAACACCCTAAAATTTTGAAAAGAAGAAAAATAGGAGAAATATGATTTTTATAAATTTTTGTGAAGCATTCAAATATAGAATAAGAATAATTTTTATAAATTTAAAATCAAATATAAGAGTAGAAACATGTTTGTGCACTCATGATGTTGCATTTAAATTTTTGAGATGAGTGGTTTGATCAAATTCAAATTTGGATTTGAAAATCTTTTGAAAATTTGCTTTGAAAAATTAGAAAAAAGAAAAAAAAATCATTTTCTTTCGGTTTTCAGCCCTGTCCAGCCAAAAGGCCCGCCAGCGCCCCACCTCGGCCTGCCCTCCCCGCGCGCGGCCCGCCTTTCCCCGCTCCCCGCTTCAGTTCATGGGCCGAGCCCAGTCGCGGCTGCTGGCCCAACTCGACGCGCGCGCGCCTTCCTTTCCCGGCGTAACGCTGACATCCGGGGCCCACTCGTTAGCGGCTTCACCTTCATCTTCTTCCCCACGCCGAACGCCGGCTTCTCTTTCCTTTCTTGCCGACGTCGAATCCCTCTCCGTATCCTCCCCCTTCCTTACTTAGAGCGCCTCTGGGCTATAAAACCAAGGGTGCCGCGCATAGCCGCCCTCATCCATTCCCTTCGTAGCGTCAGCCGCGTTTCCGAGACGCCACCGTGAGTGGAGGCCCTATCTCGCCGCCACCGTCCGCCTCCCCGAGCTGCACGCCTTCCTCGGTCCACCATCGACTTCGTTTTCGCTCGTGGTGAGTTCGCATTTGTGTTCTCTACCCGCTGGTGTTTTTCTTTCGCAAGCTCGTGCCTTGTAGCGCTAGATAGCCAAGTCCGGCCATGGCGCCGCCGCGGGACTCGCCGTCGTGACCGTTTCCGACCGAGCGCCGCCGCCGGCTGATTCTCGATCCAATCCGATCCGTCCGATTTGAATCCAACGGCCGAGGATCAAAGATACCGATTCGGCCGGCAAATTTGCTAAAGAGCCCCTGAAGTTTTTAAGTTCTTAACCCGCGGTCTAAAGCGTAATCTGGAAAATACGTTTTGATCTGTTGAAAGCGTATTTCGTCTCGGTAATTGAAAAATACGTTTTCTGATATTTACAGTTTTGCCACTGAGTTTGTTTTAGTCATAAATTATCCGTTTTAACTCCGATTTGATCCATTCAAATTGCGTTAGATTCGTATTTGAGAGCTCTACATGATGATAGAACTGTACAGTAGGTTTGAGATAATTTATTTTTGAGTTTATATTAAAATAATTATTTATCTATAGGAAATCTTAGAAAATTCATAATTTTTACGTTTTAAATCCAAATTTCGTGATCTTTATATCTATGTGATCGTAGTAACGTGTAGAAGAGTTTTACAAACTTTTTATACTGTTAGTGCTGCTGTTGGTTAGGTTTTCTACCCTTAAGATTCGATGTTAGATTTAATCTATTACTTTAATAAAGTAGATCTTGTTTAAATCATATCTTCTACGTTTTAGATCCGTTTTAGCTCATTCGAGTTGCGTTAGATTCATAGCAACGAGATCTACGCGTTAGTGACAGTATTTATCATATTACTAATTCTGAAATTTTATGGTTTAAATCATATCTTGATTAATAATTATGCAACTGGGTTTTGTAAATAAAATATGATTTATTTTACTTTAGTTTCATAATTTGAATCTAAATTTGACTTAATTCCGTATATAGTATTTATAAAATATCTTATATATGTTATTATATAATTAAAACTCATGAAGCTAAATAGTTTTATATTTTCTTCTATGAGCAAATCTTTCGGTAGATGTATCTTTTCAACCGTAGCTCTGATTAGTGTGCTTTTCGCGTCTGTGTGTTCGTAGTGATGCGTAGAATCGTGTTTCAAACTCTTTTATTTATTTTTGTATGATTGGTGTACTGTTCTAATTTAGATCTATTGTTTGCTTCGTGTATGATTGCTCGATGTGTGTGTGATGATTTATTGATCAAGTCCAGTCGGTGAGATATACATGGTTATCAAGAAGAAGAAGAAGAAGAACATTGAAGATTAAAGCTTACCGAAGGATCGGTGTTTAAGGCAAGTATAGCATGGGATTATCCTTGTTTCCTATTCATCTTTAATATACTTAATTCATGTGCATGTGTCTATCTTGTTACCATTAAGGATATTCTAGCTTTTGTATCTTGTACCTTGACAACCATGGGACATTGCATTGGGTAGTATTTATGCTAGTGCTCAAGATAAATAACCATGATCTGTAACTTGACTAATGATATATGCAATAAACGTTTAAATGATGCTTTAAAGCAATATGGCTCAAGAGGGCTAGAGCAAATTTGGTTGTTTTTATGGTGCTCTAGTTTCTCTCCATAAGGACTTATCTGTAAGCGAACATCCGGGACTTACAGTACAACTGTGAGGGCTATATGGCTCTGGCTTTAGCTCAGTATGAGGACTTTTTCTAGCTTGTTAGAGGTTACCCTTGTGGCGCAAATGGGGTAGAGCAGACTGTGGATCCCTGCGTGGTGTATCACACGGACTGACTCCGGAAACCTAGCGGCCCTAACTTGTTAGACGAACCTTTGAAAGGCTTCATAGTGAACCCTGCCTGCTCACCTTGGGAGTGTTTTGGGGATTGGCCGCCTCGGGCATATGGGTAATCACGACTCACAGTGAAAGTGTACAACCTCTGCAGAGTGTAAAACTGTTATAACAGCCGTGCTCACGGTCACGAGTGGCCTTGGACCCTTACAGAATAAATGATGAACACTGATGATAATGATAATACTGATGATATTGATGCTCACTAATGATTATTGTTTCTTGCTATACATTATTCTCGTTTACATGATCATGAGGTTATTTGGGATTTTGGTAAACTTGTTGCTACTCAATTGTTAAAGAGATGACTTACTAAAAGCTATTGCAGTAAACCCGTGTCAAACCTTTTGAGCCTCATGAACCCCATGTTATATTTGTTGAGTTCGACATGGACTCACTCTTGCTATTTCCCCACATCTCAGGAAGGGTACCAGATTGTTAGATTTTGGAATTGTTAGGCTTGTGATCAACCAGTTAGTTTGATCCTGGAGTGAGGTCTACACCCGGTGTTCGGAGTTGTCTTTCCGCTGTGTTGCTCATTAAGGTATATTTTATACTATTGTGTAATGTATATTAAGCATTTGTCTTTTGATATTACACTTATCTGTGGCTATATGTGAGATTTGTCTTCTTTATTTCACATATGGTGTATGTCTGGTTTTGTCCTTAAAACCGGGTGTGACATGCTCCAGAGATCACATGGAATGAGTTCACGGAGAACTTTAGATCCTATCACATCCCTGAGGGACTTATTGAACTGAAGCAAGAAGAGTTTTAGGCTCTCAAATAAGGGTCCATGTCTGTGGCGGAGTACCATGACAAGTTTGCCCAACTGTCGCGATATGCCTCGGCTGAGGTGGCCCGGGATTCTGACAAACAGCGACGTTTTCTAAAGGGACTGTATGATGGACTCCAACTGCAGCTGATGTCCAACAAGTATGCCAGTTTCCAAGAATTGGTGGATCGTGCCATTATGACAGATAACAAGCGTAAGGAAATGGACCTCAAGAAGAGGAAGCTCTAGGGACAGGCATTAGGTAGCAACACTCGCTCGCGAGCTTTCCCACAGCAAGGTTTTCCACAGAGAAATCAAGGGCCACCCAACCAATGGAACAAAGGCCAGTACCCCCAGAGGAACCCAAACCACCAGCATCCTCAGTACCCACAGCAGTTCGGCAATCAGAATCAGTAGCACCCCCAGCAACATCAAGCTAGCAACCAGACACCACGTTAGGGAGTGCCCCATAATGCCCTAATCAAGAGTGGCACTCTAGGTAACCCCAATGCATGCTACAACTATGGAGAGGTAGGACACTATTCATACCAGTGCCCAAAGAAGCAGAACCGGCAGGCCCCACAGAACCAGCAGAGTAACCAGAGGCCCAACGCTCGACCTCCGTTCACCGGCAAGGTGAATCATGTGTTGTCTAAATCAGCTTAGGAGGCGCCTGAGGTTATGCTGGGTACGTTTAGCGTCAACTCCATCTCCGCTACCGTACTTTTCGATTCCGGTGCCTTGCATTCTTTCATATCATAAGCTTTTGTTAGAATGTATAGCATACCCCTGTGTGCCATGAAGGATCCTATGTTAGTAAATTCACCGGGGGTAGCATGCCAACAAACTATTGGAGCCCTTCTACTAGTATATTCCTAAGGGGGGTAGCTTTTAAAGTAAATACAATTGTTCTGAGAACCGCTGGGATTGACCTCATCCTGGGAATGGATTGGATGAAGCAGCATAGAGCAGTGATACAATGTCAGGAGAAATCCGTTGTTGTGACAGCTCCAAGTGGTGATAGAATTTGTGTCGAAGTGGAAGTGCAAGCTCAACCAACCGCCACCGTTAACCAGTTGAGCGATGTTGCCAACCAGGAGAATTAGGTGGTGGATGAATTCCTAGATGTGTTCCCCGATGAACTGTTAGGTATGCCACCCGATCGCGACATCGAATTCCTTATCGAGCTTTTACCTGGAACTACACCCATAGCTAAGAGACCATATAGAATGGGGGTAGATGAATTAGAAGAACTAAAGAAACAAATTAAGGAATTACAAGAGAAAGGTTTTATTCGTCCTAGTTCTTCACCTTGGGGAGCACCTGTTATATTTGTTGATAAGAAAGATGGCACACGAAGAATGTGTGTTGATTATAGGTCCCTTAATGAAGTCACAATCAAGAACAAGTACCCACTCCCTAGAATTGATGATTTATTTGATCAGCTAAAAGGTGCTTGTGTGTTCTCAAAAATTGACCTTCGTTCTGGATATCACCAACTAAAAATTCATGCATCTGACATACCTAAGACAGCATTTACTACCAGATATGGTCTTTATGAGTATACAGTGATGTCTTTTGGACTGACAAATGCACCTGCATACTTTATGTATCTGATGAATAAAGTATTCATGGAGTACTTGGATAAGTTTTTAGTGGTATTCATAGATGATATCCTAATATTCTCCAAAAATGAAGAGGAACATGCTGAACACTTAAGACTAGTTTTACAAAAACTCAGGGAACATAAATTGTATGCTAAAAGGAGCAAATGTGAGTTCTGGCTGAAAGAAGTATTTTTTCTGGGACATGTGGTCTCTAATGGTGGAATAGCCATAGATCCCAGTAAAGTGCAGGATGTGTTAAATTAGAAAGCCCCAGCCAATGTTAGTGAAATCCGTAGCTTTTTGGGATTGGCTGGGTACTATAGGAGATTTATTGAAGGGTTCTCTAAGCTAGCTAAGCCTATGACAGCCCTACTAGAGAAGAATGCCAAATTTGTATGGTCAGACAAATGTCAGGCTAATTTTGAGGAGCTAAAGAGGAGGTTGACAACAACCCCAGTGTTGACCTTACCTGATTTAAGTAAGAGCTTCTCTATTTATTGTGATTCATCTCGTCTAGGTCTTGGATGTATGCTTATGCAAGAAGGAAAGGTGGTGGCATACACATCCAGACAGTTGAGAAAGCATGAACTGAATTACCTAACACATGATTTGGAATTAGCCGCAGTTGTCCATGCCCTGAAAATCTAGAGGCATTGTTTGATCGGACATAAGTGTGATATCTATACTGACCACAAGAGTTTAAAATATATTTTTACTCAGTCAGAGTTGAACCTAAGGCAACGTCGTTGGCTGGAATTAATTAAAGATTATGATCTGGAAGTGCATTATCATCCTGAAAAGGCAAATGTTGTTGCTGATGCACTTAGCAGGAAGAGCTATGCCAACAGACTTTAGTTGACATTTATACCAGTAGAGTTGCGAACTGAAATTGAACATCTCAATTTGGGTCTTGTCAATAATGTAGTGGAATTAGCCATAGAGCCTACATTGGAGCAAGATATACGCAAAGGTCAGTTGGAGGATGAGAAACTAAAGGAGGTTGCAGAGCATGTAGTGGTTGGAAAAGCACTAGGCTTCAGGTTGGATGAGAATGGTACTCTATGGTTTAGAAAAAGAATATGTGTACCTGAAGTAAAAGCTATCCATGATATGATTCTGCGAGAGGCACATGATTCTGCTTATTCTATACACCCTGGAAGCACCAAGATGTACTTAGACCTTAAAGAAAAGTATTGCTGGTATGGTTTGAAAAGAGATGTGGCTGAGTATGTGGCCATATGTGATACGTGTCAAAGGGTGAAAGCTGAACACCAAAGACCTGCAGGATTGTTGCAACCAATGAAAATACTAGAGTGGAAATGGGAAGAAGTTGGTATGGACTTCATTACTGGATTACCCTGCACTCAACATGGATATGATTCGATCTGGGTAATAGTGGATCAACTTACTAAGGTAGCCCACTTCTTGCCAGTCAACACCACTTATAGTGGCGCAAAGCTAGCAGAGCTGTAATGGAGAGAATAGTGTGCCTATATGGGGTTCCGAAGAAGATCGTGTCTGACCGAGGAACTCAGTTTACATCGCATTTTTGGCATAAGGTACATAGTGCTTTGGGAACAAAGCTAAATTTTAGTTCTGCATATCATCCCCAAACCGATGGACAGACAGAAGGACCAATTAAATCTTGGAAGATATGTTGAGAGCTTGTGCTTTACAGTATGGTATTAGTTGGGATAAGAGTTTTCCATATGCTGAGTTTTTATATAACAACAGTCACCAGAAAAGTCTCAAAATGGCGCCATTCGAAGTTTTATACGGACGTAAGTGTAGAACACCTCTATTCTGGAATCAGACAGGTGAAACTCAAGTGTTTGGACCAGATATCCTACGCAATGCAGAGGAACAAGTGAGAATGATTAGGGATAATTTGAGAGTAGCACAGTCTAGACAGAAAAGTTATGCTGATATCCAAAGAAGAGAGTTGAGTTTCAAAGTAGGTGACTATGTGTATTTGAAAGTGTCACCAATGAGAAATGTGAGAAGATTCAATATGAAGGGCAAGTTAGCACCGAGATATGTGGGACCTTTCAAGATTCTGGAGAGACGTGGAGAAGTGGCCTATCAATTGGAACTGCCAGAAAGTTTCTCAGGAGTGCATGATGTGTTCCATATTTCTCAGTTGAAAAAGTATTTGCAGGTACCAGAAGAGTAGATTCCCTTGGAAGAGCTTACTGTTAAAGAAGATCTCACATATGAAGAGTATCCGATAAAGATTCTTGAAACTGCAGAAATAGTTACTAGGAGCCGCACTATAAAGATGTGCAAAGTACAATGGAATCGATATTCAGAAGATGAGGCTACTTCGGAAAGAGAAGAAGATCTGAGAAAATCTTATCCGCAACTTTTTGAGTAAGCATCACCTAATCTCGAGGACGAGATTTCTTTTAAGGGGGGTAGAATTGTCACACCCTAATTTTTTCGTAATTTCAAAATAGTTAAATATGATTTATTGTGTAATTGAGTGTGCATGTAAATATAGGGAATAATATTTTTTTGTGAAATTAAAATTAATCATAAGGTTAGCAACATGTTGATGCACCCATGCTGCCACTTTTATTTATTGTATTGATTGATTTTGATCCAAAGTTCAAAAGAGATTCAAAAACATTTGAAATTGGATTTGGAAAATCAAATAAGAAAATAAAAACTTCTTTTCCTCCCCCTCCCTCCTTTCGGCCTAGTCGGCCTGCTAGCCATTTCCTTGGCCCGCTCGCGCTTTTCCCCTCTCCCTCCTTTCTTCCTTGCTGGGCCGGCCCAGTTGGAGGCTAACTGCTGTTGCCGCGCCCGCTCTTCCCCCCTGCGACACCGACAGGCCGGGCCTGCCCGTCAGCTCCTCCCCTGACCTCTCCCCGTGCCTTGCTCGGACTTGGAAACCGCCGCCCGCGCCCACCTCCGCGAGACGTGGGAGCGTCCCCGCACCTCAGGTCTTTTAAAAGGGGGAGCGTGACCCCATCCATGCCCTTCCCCTTCTCCAGTTTTCCCCCGCTCCCACTCGCTGAACAACCGAAGGCCGCAGTAAAATCGCCGGAGTCACCGTCCGTCGTCTCCGCGTCGCCATCGTCTTCGAGCCGCCTTCGTCTTCGTTTTGCCGCTCGGTGAGCTTCGCCCCGCTCCCCTCTTTTTCCCCGTCCACCACCCGTTCAACTTGCGTTAGTTTCATAATTTCATGATCTACGCATTAGTGCTACTGTTAGACCTGTTAGGAGCTTTTGAATTTCTCGATTAAGTCTAGTTTAATAACTAGCTTTTGGGACCGTAAATAGCTAGTAACTTATGCGTTGTAACTCCATTTTTCGTGCAATTCGCGTCGTTGTGATCGTAGCGAGACGTAGATAATTTTGGTAAACATTTTATGCAGTTTTATTTATTGTTGGTGTACTGTTCTAATCGTAGTCATGTTTTGCTTGTATGTCTGCTCTGGAATGCGTGTTGTACTTTGTGTCGTTCGAGTTCAGACGGTGAGGAGAACTTTGGGAATCCGAACGCGTACGAGGAGCAGCAGGACCAGCAGCAGTTAGTGAACCAAGGCAAGTATAGCATGGGCCTACCTTGTTGTCCTATTCATTATATAATATACTCATTATGCATGTGTCTAATATTGCTCGACTATAAGGACTTCCTAGCTAATTGATGACCTGTACCTTGATCCCTATGGGTTTTATTTGCATATGGGTAGAATGCTAGTGTTCTAACTAAACATGATCTACACTATGACTGATGGAACCAATGGATAAACATGATGGTAACAGTGACACTATAGGGTAAAGGTGCAGATGATGTTGATCATGTTGCCCTAAACCCTCCGTAAGGACTTATCTGTAGGGCAAAAGCTAGGACATACAGTGCAACCGTGAGAGTCATATGGCTCTGACTTTGGCTCAGTAATAGAATCTTTTCTAGCTTGTTAGAGGTTACCCGAAAGGGCGCAAGAGGGGGCTTGCCACTTTGGGTATAGAACTACCTCTGTTCTGATGTGTATAGCCTGCGGGAATTGTGCTATCGAAAGGGGGTTCTGTATTTCTGCCTGCCGAGGAAACCTCGCGGCCCTAACATGTTAGAAGAGGCCTATGTAAGGCTTCATAGTGTACCCTGCCTACTCACCTTGGGAGTGTTAGGGGGTCGACGGGCCCCGGGCATTTGGGCAACACGACTCACGGGTAAAGATGCACAACCTCTGCAGAGTGTAAAAACTGTTATAACAGTCGTGCTCACGGTCACGAGCGGCCCGGAAAACTCACAGAATAAATGGTTACTTGACATATGGATGACTTATTACGATGATGATGAGATTATACTGATACTCAATTACTCTCCTTAATTCTAGTAGGTGATCATGTGGGTTAAACGGGAGCTTAAGTATAACTTATTGATAATAATTTAATAATGAAATGTTGATCTATTAAAAGTGCTAACTGCATTCAACCGTGTCTATCCTTTTTGAGCAAATACTTCGTTCGAGAGTGTTATTTACTTTTCCGGTTGTTATGTTAAGAACTACGTGATGTAGTATCGTGATATATGTATATGGTGATGATACTTTTGTTAATTTGTCGGCTTATGTGTGTGACTATTACTGGGGCGCACATAAGATGTATGCACTATATATTGTCCTTTAATTGGAGTGTGATAACTGATAAAGTTGTTCATAAAGCTGAAGACAAAAATAATAGCTAGCTTCAGTGGTGAAGAAGAGCCGTGTCAAACGGAGCCTAAATATAACCAAAAATAGTATTAGTAAATATTAGTATTTTTAAATAAGTTCAGTTAACTAAACTGTATAAAGTTATTATACTAGTATTTTTAGACGGAGTATGTATTTTTAGACGGAGTAGGTACCTACTAGGTGCAGCTGTCAAAGTGTGAAGTAGGGGATAAGACGGGACGCAGATCCATTGACGGGACGCCGCAACCGAAACTGAACCACGTCGCCTGCTCACATGATTTCGTTTTCGTTTACTGTACAACATAACAGAACGGATTATTAACTCCAGTTGACTGCCGACACATGTGCATCACCGTGGGAGCACAACACAGAACATGGCACCCCGTCAACTCCGGCGCTGCGACACACTGTCCAGTAGTGACCGTAGCACGCCAAGCCGCCAGCTCCGGCGAACACAGTGGCATTCCTGCAATACGGCAGAATCGCATGTCGAGTCATACAACGCCACTATCACGAAAGAAAAGATAGGCTGCTCCCTCCATTCTTAAAAAAAAGTCATTTTCGCTTCAAAAAATCAATATTTTTTAATTTTAACCAAATATATTTAACAAAATATTAACATTTATATTATATAATTAATATCATTAGGTAGATCATTGAATATACTTTTATAATATACTTTTTTATATATATAAATATTACACGTATTTTCTATAGTGACTCTTTTTTTAAAGTACGGTAGTACCAAGCAACTTTCTCTCTCTCTTGAGCTCCATCACTGTTTTAAAGCCGCCCCATGCATCCATCTCCCCAACCCCCAATGATACAAACATCATTATTCATCATTCATCAGGTGAGCAGCATCAGTGCGTCTCTTCCCTGAGAGGCAACCTAACATATAGTACTACCGAGATGGTGCTGCTCTCCTCCGGTGGCCGCCGCGGCCTGATGATCGTGCCGTGCCTCGCGGCGGTGGTGGTGGCCGCGCTGGCCGTCACCACCCCGCGCGGTGCCGACGCCTACAAGAACTACACCGTCGGCGACGACAAGGGCTGGTACGACGGCCTCACCCTGCCGGGGGTGGACTACCAGGCGTGGGCCGACGGCAAAAACTTCAGCCTCGGGGATTTTCTCAGTGAGTAGACAAGTACTGCTTGCACTTGCATGCTCCTGCCCTCTCCCTGACTCTACTCCACCTATGCTAACCTTGATTTATTTTCAAGCGGTCCAGTAGTTAATCATTGTTACTGTCATCATCAACTGTCTTTCATTTGGGTTACTGACCTGCTGGTCAGGTGTTTTAACATGCCAGACAACATGCATATTACTAGCTGGAATGCGAGTAATTCTAGAGTAGGTAGCAGAGGTAGCACCGCAGCTAGATGACCCAAGCACGCAACGACCCATGGCCTTTTCAGGCCCAGTTTTGCTTTGCCAATGCGTCCCGATGCATGGATCCGTCTGGGGAATCTGCTCCCTTTCTCCATTTCCTGGTGCACATGGCCTGTGGGGGGACTCGAACGCCACTCCATTTTCCGGTGGTCGATTATCAATCGCCGTCACAATTTGTAGTATGCTCATTTTCGGCACTATTGGCATCCAAGATTTCAGATTTCAGCTTTGCTGTGCCTGTGCGTGCTGCTACTTTATTTGCTGTCGTTTCACGTTAGAAGAACATGGCCAAAGTGCAAGGCATCAGTATGCTTTTGTTGGGATCTGGAATTCTGGATACGAACTACCAGCACTCTGCTCATCTGCTCGGCTGGATAACGCAACTAACATGATTGTCACTCTGTATAGCCAGCCCACTCAGAGTGTCAAGAACGTCGCAGCAGCAGCTCTTGAGCTCCTCTACCTGACTAGCTAACTGGTGGTTGCACTCGTCACATCACACAGAAAATTAGTTACATACCCGTGCATTGCATCCAACCACATGATTGCTCAATTAATCTCCTGACAGTCCTGACTAAGCAACGCACCTTCATTCACTGCAGTCTTCAACACGGACAAGAACCACTCGGTGGTGCAGACGCGGAACGGGACGCTGTACAAGAGCTGCGACTACAACGACTCGGGCCCCGACGACACCGTCGAGTGGTCCGCCGCCGCGCCGGAGTTCAGCAAGGACGCCGTCACCGTCGCCGTGCCGCTCCTCAAGGAGGGCCGCGCCTACTTCTTCTCGGGCAACTACGACGGCGAGCAGTGCGAGAGCGGCCAGCGCTTCGCCATCGACGTGACCCACGGCCAGGGCCTGCCACCTGACCTCAGGCCGCCCGTCGCCGACGCGCCGGCGCCCTCCTCCGCGGGGACCGCCGACGGAGCGGCCGCTCTCGACTTCAGTCACCCCAAGAACGTCACCACTCCCAGCGCGACGGACGACGACGACGGTGAACCGAGCGGTGGCACCTCCGCCTCCTCCACTGCTCGGACTCTTGCCAGCCAGCTGAGGTCCGCTCTGCCCGTGACCGTGACGCTGCTCATCACATTGCTCTTCGCGATGTAGGTGGCAAGTGGCATACGTTAGTTTCTCTTTTGTTTGTGTCGTGCTTATTGGGCCTGATAATTTATTTATTTATTACTGCACTAGTCAAATACAGTAGAAGGGTTTCTATATATAGATGAAATATGTTTAGTTGTTAGTGAAATGCTTTCACTTGTATATTGTGGCTATTTATTTCATTCGTACCGTGTTTCGTAATACGTAATGATCTGAATAACAATCCCATTCTTTGGAACAGGCAAGTCATCATTTTCGTTAGAGTTGATTAAGTTTGATAGATGGGATGAAAAGTATCTTAATTATTTCTCATGACCCTATCATAGTATCATCCCATTTCATGACAGGGAGTAACTAATGAGTATCTTGCAAATTGTAGTACGACATATATGCACATTTTCTGTTATAAAAAATTACATCTCTCATCTGTGTGCAGTGTTATCCTTTATCTTAGCTAACTGTCCTCAAGCACGTCAAGATTCAACATGTATGTTGTAAATCTTAGCACCTACATTTCAATGGGAACGCCACCAAAAAAAGAATCCATCATCCATAGATCTTATCAACTATAGTTAGCCTAAAGAAGAATAAGGGGGCACATGCCCCCCCGCCTCACACCCCCACACCACCACAAACAAACACAAATTCCATACACACAATTGGAGGTATTTGTATCATTTCAAGCTTAACTTGTCAGACTCTGGCCAACCTTGGGACCACCTTATCTATGATTGTAACACCCGAGGTGTTTGCCACCAGTTAAGTAGTGGGTTTGAGCTCAAACATGGTAGATTAAGTGGTAATGAAGATGTCAAGGTCAAACCTATGGAAGCGAGCCCCAACCTAAACTTGGATGTTGCACCCTTGCTTTACATATAGTCCATTTTTAAGATATATGCTTGGGTGGTGTTATTACAATATCTTCATGTGTCTCACCTTAGTACCTATCTATATTGATCCCTGGAAAAGTTTCATGACGTTTGGAATCAAAAAGTCACATGAAATGATAAGTTATATGCTTGTTGGAATGACTTTACTAAGTGCTGGAATTGCATTATTAAGTGGATGGAAATATAGGTCATCAACCAAACCTTGCAACCCTGCCCAAATGACTCTAGATGGACTCTACAACAAAAGTCATGAAAGGTTCGTGTTGAGCAAATGCCCAGAAAATGCTCCAATTGATCAAAAAGGATAATTTAAGCTTTATCGTGATCCTACTTTGGTCAGAGTAGAAATGTTGGTTCTATATCAGTTCTGATGTTGGACCTTAAATGAAAGTTGTAGCTCATGTTGTGTAGAACAAACTTTGTTTTTGGACCAAGAGCTGGATCAACTTGTAAATAAGTCAAACAGAGGCTCGAAGATTGAATCAGCGGCTGTTTTCAGACTTAGAATTTTTCTAAGTCTGGAATTCATCGTCGTCGACGTTGGCATGTCGCGTTCTCGTGTTTTCGTTAAGCAACTTGACTTGACCCCAAAATAGAAGTTGGAGCTAATTCTTTGGAGAAGATCATACAAAAGGTTGGGATCAGTTTGACCATGTTTGGACCAAGTAGTTCGACTTCAAGCAGAGCGACACTTAACCCTTGTTAAGTCACTGACAATGTCAACTTGAGGCTTGATTAGCTACTAATCCGAGAGTTTAATGTCTATGCACCCTTACTAAAAGTTGGAGAGCAGCTTGTGGACAACAACTTTGCTACAGGCACCTAGGTCCGAATCCAAGCCGAATATGCTGAAAAACACGTCTGAACTCGGGCTCCATCGCGCGCGCCAGGTGTTCGATGGCAGGCCCCATAGGGGACACGCGGATGTCATGCTCGCCACCGCTGCTCCATGCGTCGTGGGTGCCCCGCTGCAGCCGCCTGCCCCTGCCTGCGTAAATGGGGAGCACCAGAGCGCCCTCACTCGCCTCTCTGCTCGCCCTGCTCTCCTCCTTCCTCGCCCTCTGCGCTGCCCGCGCGCGCCAGAGCGCGCCCGCCATGAATGCCGCCGCCGAGCTCGCTGCCACTGCTACTGCCTCCACTCCATCCCTCCTCCGTCCGAACCAAGCGCGGCATCACCTTCTCCGTCGTGCGTCGCCCCTCCTGCGCCTCTTTTCCAGCCACCTCGACTGCCGTGGCGCCGTCGCCGCCGAGCAGTCATCGGCGTTCCGCCTGATCACGCGGCCAGCAGGCCACAGGCCGCCTCCGTCCATGTCGCGGCCGCCTACGAGTGCGAGACAACCCACTGATGCTCCTCCGCCACTCCACCGCCGCCGTAGTCGCCGGAGTCGACTCGCCGCCAGCCGCCATTGCCGCAAGCAGCAGTCGCTCGTGGCCGGGCCACCTAGGGCCACCTCGAGCCGAGCTAGAGGCACCAGCAGGTGCGCGAGCTTGCCCTGGTGCTTCCCCGTGCTTCCCCGCGCTTCCCCCGCCGCCGACGTCCACCCTACCGGCCTCCCCGACGAGCTCCTCTGCTCCAAATCGCGCCAAGGACCTCCTCCGAGAATTCAACAAAAGCCAGGGGCCTAACTGCACAGTCAGTGACTCAGATGAATAGTGCCACGAGGACTGTTTTGTGATGATTTTACAGGAACTTTGAAAATACATAGTAAATCATATAAAATTCGTAAATTAGCAAATGAGTACTTTTTGGAATCCTTGTGAAATTCTCTATGCATTGGATCTATAATATAGCATGTTTTAGTTTAAAGTTTTCTCTGTAAAAATAGATTTGTGCAGCTAGGTTTTTAATGCTAGATGTATTTGTCATTTTAATAACTGTAGATCTAGGGCTCCAAATGAAGTGAAATTTTTGTGGCATGTTGCTCATATGATGTTTAATGTGTGGTAAAAATTTCATGATTTTTGGTTGCCATATGAGTGAGTTATTAGTGCATCTTGCTCTCACATGAATTCTTGCAATAGTAATTTGTCTTTTTCATAGATGTTGATATACATGTCCAAATGCCTTGAAATTTGTACAGTAGACTATTGGGTGTATGTAAGAGCTACTGTAATTTTTATAGATTTTATTATAGACTTTTGGTATATGTTTATTATTTCACCTTGCTATTTAAATAAATTAAGAAATGCATTAAAAGAAATTATTTAATGATGAGCACTATACTTTTTGGTTATCATTTAACATGCACTTTATGATGGTTACATTGGTTGTGGCCAAATATATGTTTGGAATATAAGTTAATATTTATTCTTGCAATTGATGTTTTCCTAGACAGTTTCTGGAACTTTGGTAATTGCACCATGAAAATGATGTTTGCTGAGAAACATGCTTATAACAAAGTTGTAGATAACTCATTAATGTAGCTTGTGTTAAATTTTGGTGGCATTTGTCCTTATAGTTTGTGAGTAATGACTGTTTCAAGTTGGGTTCCAGAAATAGTTGTTCTCTGGAATCTCTGGATCTGATTCTGTAATTATGCATGTTTGACTTGGTTAACTTGAGAATCATGCTAAGATTATTAAAGATGAATTATAGGAAATTTCATAAGCTTTCCAGAATGTCTGGTTGCATGGCTATTGGATTTGTATAGCTCCAGTTATGATCCAAACATGTAGATGTTGTTTGCAGTCCAGAAATTGTCAGATGCTAGTTATGGTTGTTTACTCCATGTGTTACTAAGTGTGGCTTATGCCCTTAATGATGGTCAACTTAAGATACCGGTGATCTTGTCAAACTTGCGTTATGCTTGGTGTGCTTACCCTCTTTAATTGGTTGTGTGATGTTAGTTAATTAGCTTTTAGTGTTTATGTCTTAATCGTGTGTTTACTTGAATGATTATGTGATGCATCTTGTGTTACCATTCGTCATATTCATACGCATGCATCTTGCATCTCATTTAGGTTCGCTAGATGCACCACGTGAAGGATGAGATGTTGAAGCCAAACCCGAAGACGGTGTTTGGTGGAACTATCCCGAAGATGGAAGTACTCAGCGAGTGTCATCTGACAACTACTGACTTGTGTCGGATCCCAGGCAAGCCCCGGAGCATTCTAAGCCTCCTATTTTATAAAAGCAATTGAGTATATATATGTTATATATGTATTGTTGCATTAAGTTATAGGAGTTGATTGAAAAACACTTGCTGCATATATATCCTTTCCTTGTCCCGTAAATATGCCTGGAATCCTATTTTGGTTCAGGATCGAAAATATTGCTTAGCCCTGCTTAGACCGGTAGCGATCGGTGATTTCCTGTCACCGGCAATTATAGGTGGTTACTGGAAAACTTTAGCTATGGAATTGATGATATCCTGGAAATAACCAAGTGTTGATGAATAATTGGAGACCGGGAGGAATAAGTATGGGGCAACCAGACAGGGTTCTGGGGTGCTTGTAGTTTCCACCTGTGTCGATTAAGGACCGACCGTTGTTGGATCTCGGGTCATGTTGAACGCATGCCTCACATTTAGCTGGCCAGATAAAGTACCTTCCGACCGCGAAACTGGGAGATTATTCGGGCCGAGTGGATTGCCCGCAACGCACTGTACCGGAGCAGTAGTGGCAGGATACGGGGGCGCGATGATAAGGCCAAAGAGCAGTCGGGCGGCCCCCGGGTACAAGTGGTTCCTGGTAAGCTCGCGACTTTACCTGAATGGTTGACTCGGTGACCAACACCTCACTTTAGCGGGTGAGTGAGGTTTGTGTGAGGAATAACTTACCAGCTGGTTAATAATCAATTCGAATCGCCATCGTTCACTGGATAGTGAACACTTGACTCGAGCTACTGCATCGTAGTAATGATTATGGAACATGGATGGTTATGTGGATGATGTTGGAAATGCTAAACCTGAAATGGTAACCTTTGATGTTAATGGTTAATCAAGTGATTGCTTTAGCATAGGTGCTTACCTAGATTGAATAGGTTATAATAAAGATGATGCAAAAATACTTAAATTAGTTTATTCATGATAACTTATGCTTTTCGCAAATGAGTCAAGCTAGCCCACTGAAAGAAAGCCTTGCATACTCCTTGGTGTCATTATTTCCGGTTTATGACGGGTAAGTCTAGCTGAGTACCTTCTCGTACTCAGGGTTTATTCCCACTTGTTGCAGGTTGTGATATAACATAGCTACTGCAAGAATTGGAAGACTCCGGCTGTAGTGGCGGAGTGTGATCATGGGCATGATCCATCTGAGCTATCTTGTCTCTCTTGCTTTTATGGGAATTTGACCTGGGTACTGGCATGTATTTGAATTAAGGTGATATTAGTTTTCAAACTACTTTGCTTCCGCTACTTTTGAAATTGAGTTGTAATAACTCTACTAAACTCCGATATATGTTGAATTACTTATGAAATGGATGTAACATATGACCTGTTATGTTGGACCACTACGATCTTGGCTTGTATGTTGGTTGGTTTGAAATCCCTCGGGGTTTTATTGGACTACCGGAGTTATAGGAGCTTAAGTACGGGAATTTAATTGCTCCGGCGATTGTTTTTGTACTTTTGTTCTTATAATTTGGGCGGTTCCGTGACAGCTGGTATCGGAGCAAGGTTCAACACTAAACATGTCATATGTGTATTGAAAAACAAAGGTTTTGTTTGCAAAAATCAGTTTTTGACAACTTATAGCTACTACATATATAGGTTTGTTCAAATCTGAAATTTAAATCTAAGTATGCCAGTGGTCATTTCCTTTATGCCCAATTAAGGACCCTTAGGTGGCTTAATTAAGTATTAACTTGGGGGTTTAAACTTTTTGCATCTACGCCCAAGCCAAGGTATGTATGAGTGATAACTTGACCGCACTGTTACCCTGTGGTCGAATGGTAGTGGTAACCTTCATATATGAAATAGCCATATATGTCGCTCGAGTTACATTCTTGCAACGTCGCACCTACGCCAAGGTAAGTGTGAGCTGGGAGAGCATGACCGTTCAACCATCGGTCTAGGGGAGAGTTAGCTATGGTTACTGACATAATTACATGTTTAACCATGTAATTATGAAAGTACTTAATTGTGGGTACATTTGTTGGGTAGCTATGATACCAAAGTATTTGCATCAGGGGATGTATGTATGGAGAGTATTTAGTTTACTGCTTTCATTGTGTGCTATATTGGGAATTGTTGGGCTGTAATGAAATTTTCTGCAGGTACGCTAACCATGAATGCGTAAGTTGAATGTAGCAGGCGACTAGCTCTATATCGAGAGAATGCGTGTTATGCCACCGACATAGAACGTGATTGCCACCTTAGGCTGGCAATCTTGTGAGGACGAATAGGATGAAGCATGCATCATTATGATTGTTGCTTTGTGCATATAACTATGCTCCTCCCACCTTTGTCCTAATAAATAAGTAACTTGTGATTGATGTGCATGCACTAAGTTGATTACTTTAGCATGCTTTTGTTTTATCTAAACTTGTAGTTAGTTCTTGTTGGATAAATTCTTATTAGGTGTGAGCCTTCTGCTTAGTATTGGATGCTTAAGCTAACCTGACTAATAATCTCAAGTGTCCGCTTAAAACTGTGATGCTGTGTAGATGCTTGTTATCTAGGTAGTGTCATAGTTGACCTCTCTTTTGTCCTCGATGAGCATATGAGTGTTGGAGATGCTTTATCCTAGAACCACGCTCATGTTACGTAATCGCATGGTTGTCGTCTCTAATTAGATTCTCGTAGGAGCCAGAGCCTTAGACATGGTTGCTAGCCCTTGAATGTTTTTGTATCCATGCCTTGCTTGAACCATAGGCCCTAGCGTAGTCCCCTTATATGTTTGCTTAGGCCTTGGACATCCGCTACCTTTTGGAGAATGCCCTTGTCGATTGACCAACCAAGTTAAGTCCTAACGAACGTTGATCTTAACCACAGTTGTTGCTTACCAAGTTTTGGAGACCATACCCAATTCCCTGTTGGACCTCCCGATTGTCTCTCCTATAGATGCTCCGAGCAACGCTAATCTCTCGTTGTCAAATCTAGAAATCCTTGCTTGCGAAATCAGGTGGCTATCTTATCAACCCAATCTCTGATCGGTGTATCATTTTGTTCTAGAAGTCTGCTAAAGTCCATCTCAACTTCTAACGTCTCTCAACGTTATTAATCTTGATCTCATGTTGTTGCCCAGCGTGACCGAGAACCCTTGCTCAGTTGTTTTCGGCAATTACGCTATGTTCTCTTACGCTATGTTTTAATCTTCGAATCGCCTCCGTGTTGACTCTAAACCTTGTAACTACCCTTGCTTGCTACTCCTCCCTTGTCTGGTGCTTGTTCTTACCACCTAATCGGTGCCACTTGAAATTTCACTTTGTTTGTGCGTTTAATAATGGTGTTACGATTAGCATTTTATGGTGCCGTGACGAAACCGAGAGCCTCCTGTGGGCGCGCACACAAGGTTGTGCTGCTCGGCACGCGCTGGTATCCGGGTTGCTATTCATGATCCATTATGAAACGACATCCGATGTGTTATTTCTCGTGACCATTTTTCTTGGTTATCTCCCTACATCTTATCTGAAGATTCATATCTTAGACCTTATGTAGTAGATATCCCTTGAAGTTGCTAAGAAGATGACCTTTGAAGAACAGTCACCGACATAAACATTAACAGACTGCAAGAGGTGGTAGACAAGTGACTCTTCCCAAGTGTCCTTGTACGACGTCGGTCATCGATTGAGCAACGTATGTCATCCCCGTTGGATAAAAAGGGCAAATAACACTTAATATTGGATAAGTTATCTGTGGGATAAGAATTTATCATCACATTGTGCATTTGACCTAGTTATCAAAGTCTTCATCCATGTGTGTACGATGGTCATACAGTCAAAATCAACCATCTCTGGTGTTTATCTGCGAACTTCGATGGTGACCATCCATTTGTGCTTCGACTGCAATCAGCGTTGTGGTCAATAGTGAAGATTTAGAACTTTGAGAATTGAGAGACAACTGATTAGTTACCAGTAATAAGGTTAATCTCTAGTCAAGTAATGATTCTTCGATAGCTATGATGGTTATGTCCCGACGAACAATAGTAAGCAAAGAGGCCATGAAGCCGTTCAGCAATGCAGATGTTGCATCTTCTCCAAATGTGCTATCAAATCAATTCCATCTTAGACAATCATGTATATAGTACAAGATGTTGTATTAGCCATGTGAAGAACTAGAGAAAGCATGTCCATAGTTTCGATCTGCATCATTGTGCCCTTAAGTACCACGAACAGTTTTGGTTCAAGGTTCTATTGGAGGAAATGCCAGAAAATATTTAGAAATGGTTCCTTATCTGCATAGGGATGCCCTCCATGTGGAATAATGCTTTGTGCTCTGTGAAAATAGCCCACAACTCCAATGCTTGTGCATCGTCAAGATTGGTGTCTAGATCACCGGTTGAAATTGTTCCCTGAGAAATATGTCAGGAAGACTATAGCCTCCATCCTCAACTAGAGAAAGGCTTCTACTACCATGAGAAAGATGAGAGAGTGCAAAACACACAC
Source organism: Saccharum hybrid cultivar R570 (assembly GCA_038087645.1). Lineage (NCBI taxonomy): Eukaryota > Viridiplantae > Streptophyta > Magnoliopsida > Poales > Poaceae > Saccharum > Saccharum hybrid cultivar. Next base: position 8,970,621 of record JAQSUU010000119.1, on the reverse strand, counting down.
CTCAACATGTGAAGCAAAAGAAAAGGAGAAACACAAAATCGGTCCAGAATTTTGTGGCACTACACCGGTTATCTTCAAGTCAACGGTTAGTGACTCAAACGAAGTTGGATTGACCCAAACTTGGTAACCTCATTCCTTGCTTAGGACCCTTCAATGTCTTAAGTGGGTATGAGCATTGCTTGAGTAAAACATAGGATTTGAGAGATGTCATGTCAGCTTGGATTGCTGCCATTTCAGAACAGAGCTATTTTGGTGGATACTTGCAACTTTTGTTGTCTTTGAGACCTAGCTATCATCCTTTTGCGGTAATGGTTCTCTAGTGCTGATGTGCCTCCGGTACTTTATATGTGTTTTTACCCAAGAGATTGCATCTAATTCAACCTAGATAACTGTTGCCTTTGTATAAGAGAATCTTCTTAGGTAACAGTTGGTAGAAATCCAGAACCGACAGAGTCAGCTATCACACTCACTGTTCCCTCAGCAGACTCAGATAATACAGTGTTGGCATCAGAGAAAGAGAACTGCACACGTGGAACAATATGTAGTTTTCCATCAGTTGGCGTCTAAGTGAGTGAATAGTCTATGACTGATATAGAATTGTCTATTGGTTAGACGGTTTCTGATAGCCTCAAAGAATGATTACCTCGTATAGGGATCCAACCTTTATCGGAAGTTGTACATGCTATGCCACTAGAAAAGTAAATGCTATGAGTAGTTAGTCCATGCTTGTAGTACTCTTCGTACACCGTGAATGAAGTAACGTATTGTCTTGGATTCCTCCCAAAGTAACAATGCTTCATGGAAGTCAGCGAAGGAAATTATCCAGACCAAAGTTTCTACTTAGAGCGAGTATCAGAAAGTTGTCTTACTAGTTAACCTCGTTGATGCTTGAAGCTAAGTAGCCTAATGCGCTTGCAGATGTTGGAATTGGATAACAAACTTCTCTTCCCTTGAAAAGTTCGTCGCACCGAATCTCGGGACGCGATTCTTTTAAGGGGGGAGGGCTGTAACACCCGAGGTTTTTGCCACCAGTTAAGTAGTGGGTTTGAGCTCAAACATGGTAGATTAAGTGGTAATGAAGATGTCAAGGTCAAACCTATGGAAGCGAGCCCCAACCTAAACTTGGATGTTGCACCCTTGCTTTACATATAGTCCATTTTTAAGATATATGCTTGGGTGGTGTTATTGCAATATCTTCATGTGTCTCACCTTAGTACCTATCTATATTGATCCCTGGAAAAGTTTCATGACGTTTGGAATCAAAAAGTCACATGAAATGATAAGTTATATGCTTGTTGGAATGACTTTACTAAGTGCTGGAATTGCATTATTAAGTGGATGGAAATATAGGTCATCAACCAAACCTTGCAACCTTGCCCAAATGACTCTAGATGGACTCTACAACAAAAGTCATGAAAGGTTCGTGTTGAGCAAATGCCTAGAAAATGCTCCAATTGATCAAAAAGGAAAATTAAAGCTTTATCGTGATCCTACTTTGGTCAGAGTTGAAATGTTGGTTCTATATCAGTTCTGATGTTGGACCTTAAATGAAAGTTGTAGCTCATGTTGTGTAGAACAAACTTTGTTTTTGGACCAAGAGCTGGATCAACTTGGAAATAAGTCAAACAGAGGCTCGAAGATTGAATCAGCGGCTGTTTTCAGACTTAGAATTTTTCTAAGTCTGGAATTCATCGTCGTCGACGTTGGCATGTCGCGTTCTCGTGTTTTCGTTAAGCAACTTGACTTGACCCCAAAATAGAAGTTGGAGCTAATTCTTTGGAGAAGATCATACAAAAGGTTGGGATCAGTTTGACCATGTTTGGACCAAGTAGTTCGACTTCAAGCAGAGCGACACTTAACCCTTGTTAAGTCACTGACAATGTCAACTTGAGGCTTGATTAGCTACTAATCCGAGAGTTTAATGTCTATGCACCCTTAATAAAAGTTGGAGAGCAGCTTGTGGACAACAACTTTGCTACAGGCGCCTAGGTCCGAATCCAAGCCGAATATGCTGAAAAACACGTCTGAACTCGGGCTCCATCGCGCGCGCCAGGTGTTCGATGGCAGGCCCCATAGGGGACACGCGGATGTCATGCTCGCCGCCGCTGCTCCACGCGTCATGGGCGCCCCGCTGCAGCTGCCTGCCCCTACCTGCGTAAATGGGGAGCACCAGAGCGCCCTCACTCGCCTCTCTGCTCGCCCTGCTCTCCTCCTTCCTCGCCCTCTGCGCTGCCCGCGCGCGCCAGAGCGCGCCCGCCATGAATGCCGCCGTCGAGCTCGCTGCCGCTGCTACTGCCTCCACTCCATCCCTCCTCCGTCCGAACCAAGCGCGACATCACCTTCTCCGTCGTGCGTCGCCCCTCCTGCGCCTCTTTTCCAGCCACCTCGACTGTCGTGGCGCCGTCGCCGCCGAGCAGTCATCGGCGTTTCGCCTGCTCACGCGGCCAGCAGGCCACAGGCCGCCTCCGTCCATGTCGCGGCCGCCTACGAGTGCGAGACAACCCACTGATGCTCCTCCGCCACTCCACCGCCGCCGTAGTCGCTGGAGTCGACTCGCCGCCAGCCGCCGTTGCCGCAAGCAGTAGTCGCTCGTGGCCGGGCCACCTAGGGCCACCTCGAGCCGAGCTAGAGGCACCAGCAGGTGCGCGAGCTTGCCCTGGTGCTTCCCCGTGCTTCCCCGCGCTTCCCCCGCCGCCGACGTCCACCCTACCGGCCTCCCCGACGAGCTCCTCTGCTCCAAATCGCGCCAAGGACCTCCTCCGAGAATTCAACAAAAGCCAGGGGCCTAACTGCACAGTCAGTGACTCAGATGAATAGTGCCACGAGGACTGTTTTGTGATGATTTTACAGGAACTTTGAAAATACATAGTAAATCATATAAAATTCGTAAATTAGCAAATGAGTACTTTTTGGAATCCTTGTGAAATTCTCTATGCATTGGATCTATAATATAGCATGTTTTAGTTTAAAGGTTTCTCTGTAAAAATAGATTTGTGTAGCTAGGTTTTTAATGCTAGATGTATTTGTCATTTTCATAACTGTAGATCTAGGGCTCTAAATGAAGTGAAATTTTGTGGCATGCTACTCATATGATTTTTAATGTGTGGTAAAAATTTCATGATTTTTGGTTGCCATATGAGTGAGTTATTAGTGCATCTTGCTCTCACATGAATTCTTGCAATAGCAATTTGTCTTTTTCATAGATGTTGATATACATGTCCAAATGCCTTGAAATTTGTACAGTAGACTATTGGGTGTATGTAAGAGCTACTGTAATTTTTATAAATTTTATTATAGACTTTTGGTATATGTTTATTATTTCACCTTGCTATTTAAATAAATTAAGAAATGCATTAAAAGAAATTATTTAATGATGAGCACTATACTTTTTGGTTATCATTTAACATGCACTTTATGATGGTTACATTGGTTGTGGCCAAATATATGTTTGGAATATAAGTTAATATTTATTCTTGCAATTGATGCTTTCCTAGACAGTTTCTGGAACTTTGGTAATTGCACCATGAAAATGATGTTTGCTGAGAAACATGCTTATAACAAAGTTGTAGATAACTCATTAATGTAGCTTGTGTTAAATTTTGGTGGCATTTGTCCTTATAGTTTGTGAGTAATGACTGTTTCAAGTTGGGTTCCAGAAATAGTTGTTCTCTGGAATCTCTGGATCTGATTCTGTAATTATGCATGTTTGACTTGGTTAACTTGAGAATCATGCTAAGATTATTAAAGATGAATTATAGGAAATTTCATAAGCTTTCCAGAATGTCTAGTTGCATGGCTATTGGATTTGTATAGCTCCAGTTATGATCCAAACATGTAGATGTTGTTTGCAGTCCAGAAATTGTCAGATGCTAGTTATGGTTGTTTACTCCATGTGTTACTAAGTGTGGCTTATGCCCTTAATGATGGTCAACTTAAGATACTGGTGATCTTGTCAAACTTGCGTTATGCTTGGTGTGCTTGCCCTCTTTAATTGGTTGTGTGATGTTAGTTAATTAGCTTTTGGTGTCTATGTCTTAATCGTGTGTTTACTTGAATGATTATGTGATGCATCTTGTGTTACCATTCATCATATTCATACGCATGCATCTTGCATCTCATTTAGGTTCGCTAGATGCACCACGTGAAGGATGAGATGTTGAAGCCAAACCCGAAGACGGTGTTTGGTGGAACTATCCCGAAGATGGAAGTACTCAGCGAGTGTCATCTGACAACTACTGACTTGTGTCGGATCCCAGGCAAGCCCCGGAGCATTCTAAGCCTCCTATTTTATAAAAGCAATTGAGTATATATATGTTATATATGTATTGTTGCATTAAGTTACAGGAGTTGATTGAAAAACACTTGCTGCATATATATCCTTTCCTTGTCCCGTAAATATGCCTGGAATCCTATTTTGGTTCAGGATCGAAAATATTGCTTAGCCCTGCTTAGACCGGTAGCGATCGGTGATTTCCTGTCACCGGCAATTATAGGTGGTTACTGGAAAACTTTAGCTATGGAATTGATGATATCCTGGAAATAACCAAGTGTTGATGAATAATTGGAGACCGGGAGGAATAAGTATGGGGCAACCAGACAGGGTTCTGGGGTGCTTGTAGTTTCCACCTGTGTCGATTAAGGACCGACCGTTGTTGGACCTCGGGTCATGTTGAACGCATGCCTCACATTTAGCTGGCCAGATAAAGTACCTTCCGACCGCGAAACTGGGAGATTATTCGGGCCGAGTGGATTGCCCGCAACGCACTGTACCGGAGCAGTAGTGGCAGGATACGGGGGCGCGATGATAAGGCCAAAGAGCAGTCGGGCGGCCCCCGGGTACAAGTGGTTCCTGGTAAGCTCGCGACTTTACCTGAATGGTTGACTCGGTGACCAACACCTCACTTTAGCGGGTGAGTGAGGTTTGTGTGAGGAATAACTTACCAGCTGGTTAATAATCGATTCGAATCGCCATCGTTCACTGGATAGTGAACACTTGACTCGAGCTACTGCATCGTAGTAATGATTATGGAACATGGATGGTTATGTGGATGATGTTGGAAATGCTAAACCTAAAATAGTAACCTTTGATGTTAATGGTTAATCAAGTGATTGCTTTAGCATAGGTGCTTACCTAGATTGAATAGGTTATAATAAAGATGATGCAAAAATACTTAAATTAGTTTATTCATGATAACTTATGCTTTTCGCAAATGAGTCAAGCTAGCCCACTGAAAGAAAGCCTCGCATACTCCTTGGTGTCATTATTTCCGGTTTATGACGGGTAAGTCTAGCTGAGTACCTTCTCGTACTCAGGGTTTATTCCCACTTGTTGCAGGTTGTGATATAACATAGCTACTGCAAGAATTGGAAGACTCCGGCTGTAGTGGCGGAGTGTGATCATGGGCATGATCCGTCTGAGCTATCTTGTCTCTCTTGCTTTTATAGGAATTTGACCTGGGTACTGGCATGTATTTGAATTAAGGTGATATTAGTTTTCAAACTACTTTGCTTCCGCTACTTTTGAACTTGAGTTGTAATAACTCTACTAAACTCCGATATATGTTGAATTACTTATGAAATGGATGTAACATATGACCTGTTATGTTGGACCACTACGATCTTGGCTTGTATGTTGGTTGGTTTGAAATCCCTCGGGGTTTTATTGGACTACCGGAGTTATAGGAGCTTAAGTACGGGAATTTAATTGCTTCGGCGATTGTTTTTGTACTTTTGTTCTTATAATTTGGGCGTTTCCGTGACAATGATGACGTTAGTCCTAGCTCACTCCACCGTGTTCACCTCGGTTTAAGATACTAATGTTCTTTGACACGTACATAAGGGCACATGGCATTGGGTTAGGGGAATTCTTGTTCTAATCTATTTATTGGACTATTCAAGTGCTAGTAGGGTTTCTACATATGAAATATATTTAGTTAGTCAAATGCTTTTCACTTATTGTGGCTATTGTTCAATTTGTACGTGGTTCAGTAATAATGAATTTAAATAATCATTTCACTCATTGGGTTAACGAATCCATACTCTCATTAAGAGTTTAAGTTGTTTCCATCAATAGGGCAAACAAGATCTCAATTGTCATGGTAGCAAGTGACAATGACTTTGTGGTATGCGCATGCAAAAAATGATCCAACGTCTTTCAACTACAACTAAGGTATTGTTTGGGTCAACTTTTTATGGACCATAATTAGTTCACATTCTATTTTTTAGTGTTACTTCATGTCGAACTACTCTGCTTCTAATGTTATCGATATGTAGGAAGTCAAACTACTCCGCTTCTAATGCTATCCAATTTTGTTCCACTCATCTGAAAGGTCCTTGTTTGGTTTTGGTAATTGAGTGACAACCTTAGGTGGACTAATTGTGTTTATGTGAGATACACAGAGAATTAGTCCACAGATGATTGTGTCATGAAGGAGCTCATTGCATATGAGACATGACATGGAGTCATGTGACCAAGGTGGCGAAGATCAAGATGAGGCTTGGCTTGATGGACCGGTTGCAAGTGTGAAGGGCAAGTCGGAGGCTTTGGAGCGATGGACCGCGAGACGGTGAAGCTTGAGCAAGACTTGGCGCCGATGGACCGACGCAACGGTGAAGAGCAAGTGAGGTCAAGATCGATGAACCAATACGGTCATGTGATGATATGAAGTGGATCATATCATTTGGTGATTGGTTGGTGCATGTGTTGCATCAACGTCGGAGGAGATGGAGTGGAATGCGCAAGGCAAAGGTATAACCTAGGGCATTTCCATTTCACCGGTCATAGGTGTGTAAAGAAGTTTATGACCGGGTTTAGGATAGATGGCCGTACTATCAAGAGGGGCAAACTTGTTTGCATATCGGTCATCTAGTGCCACTCGTGTGATCTAACTATGCATCGTTGCTAGGATCGAGTGGCGAGACAAGTTGAGTGGTTAACTCCTTCAATAAAATGATTATGAAAATGCTAACACACGTGCACAAGGTGGTGATCACTTGTTGGTGTTAGCACATTTACGAAGGCGATGAAGTTTAAGCGGTAGAGAGGATTTGGGTTCCTCTCTCCCTCCCGCCGAGCTTTGCGAGCGCGGGATTCAAGCGTTTTTGAGAAGTTGAAACGCCTATTTTCTACTGCGCCGGAAGTCAGAAAAGAAACGGAGGCGAACGGAGGTCACAGAGGTGACCGGACGCTGCACCGGACGCGGTCATGGTATGACCGGACGCGTCCGGTCAGTACAGCGCAGGCGCGGGTGCTAGGGTTTGCAACCGGCGCGTCCGGTCACTCGCGGGACCGGCGCGTCCGGTCATGCGCCCAGAAGGAACTGAGGTTCGCAGAGGACGATCGGACGCGGGGCGCGTCCGGTCACACATGATCGGACGCGTCCGATCGTTGAAGGAGCTTACTGGACTCTAACCGGACACGGGCACTGTCGCGTCCGGTCGTTGCGAGGAGCGCGTCCGGTCGTTGCTTCGCGCGCGGTGCTGTGCGACCGGCGCGTCCGGTCGGTTGAGCAGCGCGTCCGGTCATAGCGTTTGACCGTTGGCGCGCAGTGACCGTTGGAGGATCTAACGGTCGCATTTGAAATTTGAGGGACACGTGGACGTCGCAGGGCGACCGGACGCGGTTGAGCGCGTCCGGTCAGTTACGACCGGCGCGTCCGGTCGTCCCGAAAAAGGACCCAGTGAAGGGGTAACGGCTCTATTTGACCGTGGGGTTATAAATAGATGCCTTGGCCGGCCGTGGCCGGCAGCAGAGCACACTTTGGCCTTGGTGGCTTATGTGGTAGTGCTTGGAAGCCCTCTAACTCACTCATGCTTGATAGTGTTCATCGGATCGAGTGAGAGAGCGATTCTAGTGCGTTGCATCGAGAGGATTGCATCGAGTGGCACTAGGTGATCGTGTTGCAAGCCGGTGGTGCTTGTTACTCTTGGAGGTTGCCACCTCCTAGACGGCTTGGTGGCTTGCGACTCCGTTGAAGCACGCGTGGAGATTGTGCGTGGCTCCGGAGGAGGATTTGTGAGGGGGATTGTGCTCACCCCGCGGGGATCGCGAAGAGCAACTCTAGTAAAGCTCGTGGCTTGGAGGATCCCCATCTTGAGAGTGGATGTGCGGCACCCGCTGAGGGTTTGACTCTTGATAGTCAATTAGCTCGTGATCCATCAAGTGGGTGTATCGCCACAACGGGGACTAGCTTGGTGGCAACCAAGTGAACCTCGGTGAAAAACCGTCGCGTCAACATTGTGTACATCTTCTCGGTGGTTTGCTTTCGATTCACAAGCTTGTATTTACATTCATATATTTGTGCTTGTGTAGTTGCTCTTGTAACTAGTTTGCTTGTGTAGTTAGCTAGTTACCTTCTTGCTTGTGTAGCATTGAAGTAGCAACCGTTGCGTGGCTAATTTGGTTTGTGTAACCTTGTTAGTCATATTGCTTAGTTTGTGTAGCTAAGTAATTTGTGCTCTCTAGTTTGGCATTAGTTGCCTTGCTATTGAGCATTGCTAGTGAGCATAGGTGGCTTCGTGCTTTTGCTTACTAGAATTATGTAGGAGCTCCCCGGCTTTGCTAAAGTACTAGTGCATAGGTTTGTGTGACCTTGCTCTAGAATTGTTTAGGAGAGCTCTTGCTAAGGAAAGCACCTTAGTTACATAATTAGGATCTTTGTGAGGTGCTTGTGAACTTAGATAGAGGGGTGTAGTCTTGGCTAGACCGATAGTTTTAATTCCGCATTTGTTTCGGTTTGCCGACGTGATTATTTTTAGAAAGGACTATTCACCCCCCCCCCCTCTAGTCCGCCATCTCGACCCTTCATCATCTCAACTCCCCACAATCCTAGTTCCACGTGACACCCTCTTTTCTTCACAAGGTCATGGTGACCCATGACTCTAGGAATATCCACATATCAGTGACTTTTACAGCTTCTATCACATCCCCACTGATGAGGACCACTTATGACTCACCCCATCTCCTTCCCCTTCTTCCTCTCTTACTTCCACTTAGATCCATCCCAACTTTCTCTCAGAGCTAACCCATGTTCTTCATATATATATATATATAGGAGGAAGGATAATTAAGATCGGCCATAAGAGTTTGATCGGTGGCCATACATGGTGACAGGATCAGAATCGAAAAGGTGTGGTGCAGGACACCGTTCAATGGAAATAGAAAGTTTGTACAAAACTATTACGGTTTGCAATAGAAAGTTTGTACAAAACTACTACGGTTTGCAACAGGAGTTCGTTATTGTGTCCGGTCCTAGGCAAGCCGGAAAAAAATCTGGAGACTTCCTTTTTTCCTAAAGATCAACCCGGAGACTTTCTGATCTTCACGTATGCCTGTTGCCTTGTGTAACGTCTCGCCTCCTCGAGGCCGAGCCCGCTTACATCTGGCCGCTTTCTAGGACATAGACTGCCCTCACAGACCAGCACAAGTCTTTTCTACGCACTTTGTCCTCACTCGTGCGCACCCGGAAAGAACTTCCCGGTCGGTCACCCATCGCTCCAGGCCAAGCACGCTTAACTTTGGAGTTCTTTCGAGATGGGCTTCCGAAAAAGAAGTTGCAACTTGTTGCTATGAGTATCCTATTAATCCTGTTAAGCCCTGGGTCAGGATGTTACATCCTCACCCACTTAAGAGACCGACGTCCTCGTCGGTCAATCTCAAGCTAGGAACGTCCTCTCTTGGCCACGTCCATGTGTCCAGTGCCAGCGCATGTGTCATGCTGTGTGACCACTCTGGGTCCACACCAGCCATGCGCACCATGCCTACGCAACTGCGAAACACGCGCCCGTGAAACCACGAAAGTCGGCTCTGATACCATTCTGTAACGTCTCGCCTCCTCGAGGCCGAGCCCGCTTACATCTGGTCGCTTTCTAGGACATAGACTGCCCTCACAGACCAGCACAAGTCTTTTCTACGCACTTTGTCCTCACTCGTGCGCACCCGAAAAGAACTTCCTGGTTGGTCACCCATCGCTCCAGGCCAAGCACGCTTAACTTTGGAGTTCTTTCGAGATGGGCTTCCGGAAAAGAAGTTACAACTTATTGGTATGAGTATCCTATTAATCCTGTTAAGCCCTGGGCCGGGATGTTACACCTTGACAATTCAAAATGAACTCAAGCGAATCGCGTCGTATAAATGTACGGCCGGCTGTGCGATTAACAGCGCCGACACACGCAGGATCTAGGACAGCCATGACTGCCACGGGGCAGCCCGGTAGGCGCCCTACGTCAACCTCGACATCTTGGAGAAGCCAGCCGTAGTCGCGTGGTCCTACAACAACAACAGAATCTCGCAGTACTGGTACTACGATGAAGACAACACGTGGATAGCCTTGATCCGGCGGGGCCAGATGGACAAGCACATCGAGGTGTTTAGGATCCTGGCCAATAACTACTTCGGCATCGACGCGGACCTGCTGTTCGGCGCCGTCGAGGAGCTGCTGATGGAGGTGGACATCGCCGAGTGCCTCATGACAACCAAGAATGCCGGCTCCGAGATGCTACCTGATCGAGGAGCTGAAGAGGAGAAGGGAAGAGGCCAAGGCTTCGATCGGTGGAGGCAAACGCTGCCAAAGCGGACAATGATCAAGCCATAAAAGAAAATGACGACCAAAATTAGAAGATTCAGGAGAAGAGGATGAAGAGTCGGAGAATTCAGAAGAATCTGACGAGTAGTCATATATTACATAGTTACATACATATGCACCCAACACTTGACTAAAGTTTTTTTTCTTTCAATGAGAAGTACTTCCTTCCTAGATAGAGTTGCAGACTTGCAGTTATCTGAGGATGGTTGCTCGGTCCTGACTAAAGGTGTGTTTACGGAGTTGAACTTTAGATAGTGTCTTTAAACATTTGTTTTTGTTTTTCGAACAACGCACTTTTGTTTATTTCGTTCAATCACCTGTCCAAGTAGCTTGATCGCGATCCACCCAGGCTGGTTACAGACTTCAGGAGGGGATCAAGCCATACACAATGACACAACCGTGACCGGTGGAGGTGCCCGCGCGATTTGCTTGTGGGCTCTGGCTGCCCTTTTTTCTCCTTTATTTTTTTCCTTCCTTCAAAAGAAATAAAGGAGAAAAAAAGTCAAGAACAAAAATAAAAAAAAACACTAGACATTTCAATGTTTTTTCTAACAATCAAATGTTTTTATAAAAAGCTTCAGTTCCACAAGTAGCGTTGCTCTACCGGCTAAAGCCAAAAAAACAAGCTATTCTACCAACGAACTTCGATCGGTGGAGGCAAACGCTGCCAAAGCGGACAATGATCAAGCCATAAAAGAAAATGACGACCAAAATTAGAAGATTCAGGAGAAGAGGATGAAGAGTCGGAGAATTCAGAAGAATCTGACGAGTAGTCATATATTACATAATTACATACATATGCACCCAACACTTGACTAAAGTTTTTTTTCTTTCAATGAGAAGTACTTCCTTCCTAGATAGAGTTGCAGACTTGCAGTTATCTGAGGATGGTTGCTCGGTCCTGACTAAAGGTGTGTTTACGGAGTTGAACTTTAGATAGTGTCTTTAAACATTTGTTTTTGTTTTTCGAACAACGCACTTTTGTTTATTTCGTTCAATCACCTGTCCAAGTAGCTTGATCGCGATCAACCTAGGCTGGTTACAGACTTCAGGAGGGGATCAAGCCATACACAATGACACAACCGTGACCAGTGGAGGTGCCCGTGCGATTTGCTTGTGGGCTCTGGCTACCCTTTTTTCTCCTTTATTTTTTTTCCTTCCTTCAAAAGAAATAAAGGAGAAAAAAGGCAAGAACAAAAATAAAAAACACTATAGACATTTCAATGTTTTTTCTAACAATCAAATGTTTTTATAAAAAGCTTCAGTTCCACAAGTAGCGTTGCTCTACCGGCTAAAGCCAAAAAAACAAGCTATTCTACCAACGAAGTGGAGTTGTATCAAACGGAGCGTGAAAGACACGAGAGCATAACAGAATAGATGGGACGATGAGTTATTGAGTGAGACGAGCGAGTGGATGGGAAAGCTGGCAGACAAAAAAAATCTATAGCTTACGAATACAGGGGAAACTATGACTTGACACTGCAAACACTAGTGATTAATTTAAAAAGGCACTATGGGCTATCCAGCCATGAAAACAGATGATAGATGCAGGTCCTACTTTAATTGGTCACGGAATTAGTTTGCAAAAAGCGACCGTTTGTACGTGTGACCTAGCTTTTTGTTATAAAAGGGCTCACTAGCACACTAATAGCAATAGTGGACAAGATGGGACGAAACTAAGTAGCTAACTAAACTAACGTCCGAGTAAGCCTGCTCCATATATGTGTTGAAGATGAGTACTGATGTTGTTTAATATATTGGATGATAGTTGATTTTTCTATAGCGTACGACATAATAATTTGATGTTTTGTATTATATTGCATTTTGATGATGCATTTTTCTGATGTTAATCTTTTTAGTGTGGGCTGATAAATACTATAATATTTTTAAAAATAATCCCGTTGTAACGCACGGACAATTTTGCTAGTAGACTCTTATTTGTGTTTGGGTGCGGAGGAAGGAGGGGAAAGGGGGTCTTCTACCAATAATTTGTTAAAATACTTATAAAAATATAAAACATAAGTATTTATATAGGAGTGCAACATAATTTTGCGTACAATACAAGTTGGAAGAAACAACACAAACTCTATCCATTCTATTAAAACAATCGTATATTTGTAATACCCTAATAGAAAGTTTTCAAAAATCAAGAAAGCCATGAATGAATTCAGAATTCTTCAAATGCAGTTCAAGAAAGTTCAAAATTGCGTTTTTATGGAAGCTACTAGCTCTATCTAAAGGTAGAACATTTTGGTTCCTTATTATCCGCGCCCCCTCTCCTAGTCCCATTTTTGGAGTTATAAAAATAAAAAAAATCGAAGATTCAATTGACTTGCTCATTATGAAAACCTTTTGAGATTATAAAAATACACAAATTAGCCACACATGAGATGAGAAAGAAAAAGGAAGCTGAGAAACTATATTCGTGAACAGTCTTCTTCTCTTTTTTGTGAGTGGATCGTGAACAGTCGTCGTCTTCTTCTTCTTTTTAGTGGAGGATCGTGAACAGTCTTCTGGCTAGTGCGAATTGAGATGGGCCTATGCGGAACGCAATACTTGGGCCAGTTGTCCATGTAAGCTGAGCCGAAGAGCACACCACCCACTTAGCGGCCAGATGGCTCAGGCCTCAAAACGTAGATCCGTTTTCTCGGCCCAAGATCAGCAGCCACTTTGCCAACGAACGAACGAACAAGGCGCACCAAACACGTCCAAACCTTAAAACCGACGGAAAGCGAAGACCCACATCTCACCGTTCACTCTCTCTCCTCCTCCTTCCCCCTCTGCTCCCATCTCTCCCAGATCCCGATCCGCCGCCGCCTGCGGCAGATCCAGCCACCACCTGCTCCTCCCGCCGCAGATCCGCCGCGGCGGCCGCCATGGAGAAGCCATGCTCTCTCCTGGTCCACTTCGACAAGGGCTCGGCCGCGATGGCGAACGAGATCAAGGCGGATCTGGAGGGCGGCGATGGCCCCGCCAAGGCCGACGCCATGCGCCGCGCCATCTCGCTCCTCCTCAACGGCGAGACCCTCCCGCAGCTCTTCATCACCATCGTCCGCTACGTGCTCCCCTCCGAGGACCACACCGTGCAGAAGCTGCTCCTCCTCTACCTCGAGATCATTGACCGCCGGGATCCGGCCGGCCGCGCCCTGCCGGAGATGATCCTCATCTGCCAGAACCTCCGCAACAACCTCCAGAGCCCCAACGAGTACATCCGCGGCGTCACGCTGCGGTTCCTCTGCAGGCTCTCCGAGCCCGAGGTGCTCGAGCCGCTCGTCCCGTCCGTGCTCGCGAACCTCGAGCACAGGCACCACTTCATCAGGAGACACGCCGTCTCCGCGGTTTCCGCGATCTACCGACTCCCGCATGGTGACCAGCTCATCCCCGACGCGCCGGAGCTCGTCGAGCGGTTCCTCGCGTCTGAGCAGGACGCCTCCGCGCGGAGGAACGCATTCCTCATGCTCTGTGCCTGCGCACAGGACCGCGCCGTCGCCTACCTGCTCTCCAACGCAGACCGAGTCGCTGAGTGGCCCGATCTGCTGCAGATGGCCGTTGTGGATCTCATCCGCAAGGTCTGCCGATCCCAGAACCGCGCCAACAAGGGAAGGTATATCACCATCATTACCTCGCTGCTCTCCACGCCCAGCACGGCGGTTGTTTATGAATGTGCTGGCGCGCTGGTGTCACTCTCTTCGGCGCCCACGGCAGTGCGAGCCGCTGCCAACACCTACTGCCAGTTGCTCTCGTCGCAGAGTGACAACAATGTGAAGCTCATTCTACTGGATCGCCTCAACGAGCTGCGCACCTCACACCGGGATGTCATGGTGGGGGTGGTGATGGACGTGCTTCGTGCACTGGCCAGCCCCAACTTAGATGTCAAGAGAAAGGTTCTTGATTTAGTGCTTGATCTGCTCACCCCGCGTAATGTTGAGGAGGTGGTGCTTTATCTCAAGAAGGAGGTGGTCAAGACGCAGGCCGGAGACCTCGAGAAGGGTGGCGAGTACCGCCAGATGCTGGTGCAGGCCATCCATGCCTGCGCTGTTGAGTACCCAGAGGTTGCTGGGTCTGTAGTGCACCTCCTCATGGACTTTCTTGGTGACACCAATGTTGCTGCAGCTGTTGATGTTGTGCTGTTTGTACGTGAGATCATTGAGACCAATCCGAAGCTGCGTGTTTCCATGATCCAGAGGCTGATTGATACATTCTATCAGATTCGGGCATCCCGGGTCTGCTCATGTGCTCTCTGGATCCTTGGGGAGTACTCCCTCTCTCTATCAGAGGTTGAAAGCGCCATTGCTACCATTAAACAATGTCTTGGGGATCTACCATTCTACACTGTCTCTGATGAAGGGGAGGCAACTGATTCAGCCAAGCCAGCCCAGGCGGTGGTGAACTCTGTCACTGTATCTTCCAGGCGGCCTGTTGTTCTTGCAGATGGCACCTATGCCACACAGAGTGCTGCTACTGAGACCATTTCGACTCCATCAGTTGCTCCTGGGTCATTGGCATCAACCCTGAACCTCAGATCACTCATTCTGTCAGGTGATTTCTTCCTGGCTGCTGTTGTTGCATGTACCCTGACCAAGCTTGTGTTGAGGCTGGAAGAAGTGCAACCATCTAAGGTTGAATCAAACAAGGCTTGCACTGGAGCATTGCTGATCATGACATCGATTCTGCAGCTGGGCCAATCTTCTTACCTTCCCCACCCGATTGATAATGATTCGTATGATAGGATTGTGCTGTGTGTGAGATTGCTTTGCAATACTGGTGATGATGTCAGGAAGATTTGGTTGCAGTCATGCAGACAGAGCTTTGCGAAAATGCTTGCAGAGAAGCAGTTCAGGGAGACAGAGGAGATGAAGGCAAAGGCACAGATCTCTCATGCCCAGCCAGATGATCTTATTGATTTTTACCACCTGAAGAGCAGGAAGGTAAGAAAAATAGCTCTCTTGTTGCATTTTGACTTATAGAAATGCCAATATTTTCTTTGTTGAACCGATATTAGTTTAGATAATGTTGTCTCATTAGTGCATTAAAATGATGCTTGGCTTAATGCTGTTGCCAATTTGTTGATGTGGTCAGAGATAAATTCTTATTATCTAGAATATAAAATGCTACTCTATGCTGCATCCAAGAGTGATGAACTCTTTTTTCATTCACTTTACAATTAAAAAAAGTTTAGAATAGGATATGACACTAGAGTGATGCATCTGCCACCTGCAGTTTGTGTTCCTACATTGTCTATTTGTCTTACAACCTATTTTAAGTTTTTAACATTTCTATTTGGCAGTCTTTAAGAGTACGTCAACTTATAATTTATAAACAATAACTTGTATGAAATCCCCCCACCCCTCTGAAGCAATAATTTGTCACAGCCGACACACATTTATCTCTCTTTGTTTGCATTGTCATCTCATGCAATAATTTGTTCTGTAAACAGTCATGAGCAAGCCTTTTTCATGCTCTTGTGATTTTATGGTGTGCAAATGTTTGCACGGTAAACATATGTATGCCCGAACTTCCTGCTGTAGTTCCATTGAATTCATGTTCTGTTTGATTTAAACTTCTGGTCCATACTTTAAGTTAATAAGCTAGTAAACTTTTGTCCGGTAGAAGGAAAATCACGTCTTATTTGGTAGAGATAAAGCCAAATAATTTTCTGAACAGTTGTGCCAGTGATGATAGATAAATTGCATGTTAAGGTAGACACACAAGTTGACCACAAATTGTTCATGTGTGGTGTGACTAAGGTCTGCTCTTAATGTTTAATATGGCGATGCATGTCATAAGTCCGGTGTTGTGTATTGTCTTGGTTGATACCTTGCCACTTTTAGTGTGGCCTTCACATTTGCATCTTCAGTGATTAAAGCATGCTATTTTGTTGTCATAGGGCATGAGCCAGCTTGAGTTGGAAGATGAGGTGCATGATGATTTGAAGGCTGCAACTGGTGGGTTTACTAAGGATGCAGATGATGCAAACAAGCTCAACCGCATTCTTCAGTTGACTGGTTTCAGTGATCCTGTGTATGCTGAAGCATTTGTAACAGTTCACCATTATGACATTGTACTTGATGTTACTGTCATTAACCGTACAAAGGAGACACTTCAGAACTTGTGCTTGGAATTGGCTACAATGGGAGACCTCAAACTTGTTGATCGCCCTCAGAACTACACCTTGGCTCCTGAGTCTAGCAAACAGATCCGTGCTAATATCAAGGTTTCATCAACAGAGACTGGAGTTATATTTGGCAACATAGTTTATGAGACTTCAAATGTGATGGAACGATCAGTGGTTGTCCTAAATGATATTCACATTGACATCATGGATTACATCTCACCTGCTACGTGTGCTGATGTTACTTTCCGGAACATGTGGGCAGAATTTGAATGGGAAAATAAGGTAACAATCTTCTCTGTACATTACAGTTGTGTGAAATATTTGTTTTGGCAAGATGCCGAGATGTTATCTCTTCTTAAACTGTAATCTCCTAGCAGCGGCCTTCTCCAATCCAAGAACTATAAAAAGCTACGGCGGGATATAACAAAAGCTACTTCATTTAACGGTCTTTTAGAAAACATGAAAATTCCTAATTTAACATTTAACTAAGTAAAATTTCATGAATGCAAATACTCAAACACATCTATAGGGCTCTTGGAGAACATGTCAGCACTTGTGGATATAATACTAAAATTCTTTCAGTGTTTGATTTCTCTAGTCATTTTTCATGCAAAACGGACACAACATTAGTTTCTTTTGTGCAAAAGGATGAGAAAAAAAAGATAGTTTGAAACCTTTTCTGTTTTTACCAAAATTTTCTTTGGAAGATATGCCTGTGACTTATAGGATGGGTGCTCCAGATTTTTGTGCACTGTGTTGTAATTGATTTATTCAGTTGCTTTGTGTATTGTTAGTGACCTGCTCTGGTGAATCTGGAATTCATTAATTTTTTTTCTGCCATGCTCCTTTATGTTATATCTGGGAAAACCTTCTTTGTGATTGGTTTGACTTCTTTTGCTAAGATTTGTTGTTTCTCGTTTATCAGGTTGCAGTGAATACTGTGATTCAGGATGAGAAGGAATTCTTGAATCACATTATCAAGTCAACGAACATGAAGTGTCTGACACCACCGTAAGTCGTTCAGAAAACTGGTCGTTCATGTTGACCTGCGGATGGATTTATTTCTACTTAACTATATATCTTTAATTTTATGTATATTATCTTAGGCATGTAAAACCGTTTCATTTTTAAGCCCATAATCATGAATATGACTAGTTAACTCATGCATGGTGCATATGAAAATATTCAGAGGTTAGATTCTTCAATTACTGTGCTGAAATTGGCAGGCTAATCTATTATCAATCTAACTTCTAGCTCAATGCCAAGGTTTTTTTGTTTGTAGACTAAGTAAAAATAAAATCATCTGGCCTTGGAGAAATGTAACTTCCAAAACAAACCTTTCTCAAGTTGGAGACAATACCACCTTTTTCACTTATTGCATGCAACTGGTCAACTATCGCTCCCATGCCAGGATAGTTTAATTTGTCCAAAATAGCAAGAGACGGACTTTATGTTTTTGTACAAATAGATGATGAATTAATTTGGTTAGCTGAATTTTGTAGAAGTTTTGCCTTTTAGCTTTGAGTGGATGTGTTTGACATGGTGATTAGGGTGGATTTCTGCCAAAATATTTGCTTGTTCTCTGAACTTCCCTTTATGTGACACCAGGTCTGCACTAGACGGAGAATGTGGTTTCCTTGCTGCTAATCTTTATGCAAAGAGTGTGTTTGGCGAGGATGCTTTGGTGAACATCAGCATTGAGAAGCAACATGATGGCAAGCTCAGTGGTTACATCAGAATAAGGAGCAAGACCCAGGGAATTGCACTGAGCTTAGGGGACAAGATTACCCTCAAGCAGAAGGGTGGCAGTTAACTGTGACAAGTGTCACAGTTGTATCATCATTTTTCTCTTTTAGGAATCCACGTGCCGGAGATACCAGTGCCGTGGCATTGAACTGAGTATAAATGCTTTTTGTACAAAAGGATCAAAGAAAGAGATAAGAGGACAGTTATGAGAAAGTCACGGTGTTAGATCCCTGAGCATGAAGTTCTCGGTCGAAGATCCATGTTGCTGTAGTAACGATGCTGTTCCAACTTCCTTTCCTGATAAAATGACAATGTAGAAAAAGTTGTGAAGTCTATGTTGATTTCTCGACAGGTAGATCAATTGTGATCTTGTACTATTATGAACCCCTCTTGTTTTGATGTTATATTTTTGCTTTTATTTTAATTTTGTGGTCTTGAAACAGAAGCTCTCGGAGGCGGTGTTGTCACCTTATTTTTTATAGAGATCAATTTGAGCTCATGTTCTGTTACATATAGATTTGCCTGCGTCGGCAGTTGTGTTAGGTTGCTTTGTGTTGCTTAGGGCTCACTAATAAGACTTGATATGATCCGCTTAATTTAACAAGGAAATTTAAAACTTAAAGCATCACCACTGGTACTGCTAATAGTTTTGAATAGTTAACAATATGAAGTCTAAAAACACATGATTTAAGTTCTTCAAGAGTAACTTTGAATGCTCTAATATCTATCTGTTTAACCCTGTTCATGGTTTGGTTATTGCGGCTTTGAGCGGGTTTGCAACCCAACCCATTCTTTTAGCACACGGATTGGGCTGGTCCGGCTTATGCGGTTACACAATGGCTCCGACGTCGTAGCCGGATTGGCTTGGTCTGGTCTGGGCACGGGTTTACACGGCCTGAGCGATGCTGTCGCGCTCATCGCCGCTCCTGCCGTGCTCGACCTCATGCCCGCCAATGCTGCGCTCGACCTCGCGCCCACTGCTGGCACTGGCGCTGAGCTCGAGGTCGAGTCGCAGCCGCCGCCGCCGGTGCTGCGCCCACCGCCGCCGCCGGCGCTGCGCTCGAGGTCGCGCTCGCCGCCGCCACGCTCGAGCTCAGGCTTGCCTGTGCCGCGCCTGCCGCCGCCGCCGCAGCTGTGCTCGAGGTCGCGCTCGCCGCCACCTCCGCTGCTGCGCTTGAGGTCGCGCTCGCCGTCGCCGCCGCGCTCAAGCTCGGGCTCGCCGGTGCCATGACTACCGCTGCCACGCACGCCGGTGCCGCGCCCACCGCCGCCACGCTCGAGCCTCGAGCTCGTGCTCGCCGGTGCCGTTCCAGCCGCCGCAGCGCTCGAGTTCGTGCCAGCCAGCACCGCGCCCCCGCATCGCTTGCTCTTTCTTTTCTGGGTTTCGATGGTTTGATGGTTTCTGACTGTGACCGGTGTAGGAGGCTGTCGAAACCTTGGTTTGCTAGATGGGTTCCGGCCCAGACCGTATTGTAACCGTGACCTTGGTTTTGGCTGGGCTGGCAGCCGGTTTTGTTAAACCGTTGTTCAGGGTGATATCTGTTGTTACATATCTTAGCTTCTATGGTTAACTCTTAGGCGATAATAATAGACTGAAGTAGATTTTGCAATTGGGGATCATCGTGTGCAGGTGTTAAGAGACCCAAAAGAAAATTTTTAGTAGACCACCCATAAAACAAATGCATTTTAATGATACTTGTGTAGAGAGTTCTGACCCATGACCCCTTCCAAGTCCATGACCATTGAAAGGACCGGCGCTAGCGTCCAAACGATGCCCGCACAGAGAAGGAACGAGCGTCTAGCGGCTAGAGTGTCAAGCTCGCGAGCGCCTAGCGTGTCGAGCTCGCGAAGGAGTGCACCAATAGTTGTCACACGTCGCCCCGGATGTCGCCCACGTCGCCCCAGACGTTGTCAGCACCGCCGGCCGCTTCCCACGCGCATCCCATGTGCAACACACGATCTACTTTTGAAACATCTAGATGCAACAGTTGTAACATAAAAAAAGACAGATGAACACTTGAAACAAGCATCTGAAACACTTGTAAAAACACCTGAAAAACATTTAAAAATCATTGCAAACATATGCAACATTCAGATGAAACACTTACAAACATACGTGCAAAACACTTGAAACATATGCTTGCAACATGTATGTATATATACAACATGTAGATCTACTTTTACAGCATCTAGACAAAACACTTGCAACATTCGTCTGGAACAGATGAAACATTTGGAACATACACTTGAAACATACATGTATAGCCATTTACAACATGTGCAACATCCCAATCTACTTTTGCAACATCGATATACAACACTTGCAACATACCTCGGAACTATCTGAAACACTTGAAACATCCTATTGCAACATACAATTTCAGCGTAGCATCTGCTTGCTATTTGGACGAATGGAGGCTCGTCGACGTGGAGTTCGACGCCGCGGAGTAGCGCGGAGGTCGGCGGTGTGGAGCTCGTCGGTGGCACAGACCTCGGCAGGGGCAGGGACCGGGGCAGGCGGATGGAGCACAGCCGTGACAGGAGGCGCGAGTCCGGAAGCGAGCTAGCGAGCGCCTAGCGCACCATGCGTGGCACGGGCGCGAGCGCGAGCGGGCAACGCAGGCGGGGGCGGTGTGGGCGAGTGCGGGGTCCGTCCCTGTAAGGAGCGTTTCCGTCAAAAGATTTCAAGCAATCAGAATCCCCAAATACCTTCTTCACATGTCAAGCACTCTCAAGCAATCCGCGAAAACATACAGCCCTTGCTAGATCTTCATACAAGGAAATGCTTCCTCCATTGCTATGGCACTGGAATATATAGCTTCTAAAGATAGTAGAAAAATGAGCATACCCTTCTAAAGATAGTAGAAAAATGAGCATACCCAAGCACAATATCAGTACTACCACCACTGTATGTAACCTTCCTGGACGCACCGGCCTCTTTGGGAGGGATTCCCCCAGCTCCGGATCCTTTGCCACCGCACTGTTTATACTGTGCATGGAATCTGTTTTTCTCTCTTTTTCCTCTCTCTCTCACTGACACAGAGGAGCTGCCGGAGCCAAAAATTTTGGCTTCTCCGGCTCCAACCTGCTATCTGAGGGCCTGTTTGGAACAAAGGTTTTTCGTAGGAAAAATGAAGGAAACGAAAACAGAGAAAAGGAAGATGAGAAGACCGTTTGGAACGAAAGAAACGAGCGGAACCTTTCTTCCAGAAGCCTGTAGCAACAACACGGTTTCACAGGAAAAAAAAAGCATCCGCTCTCACCTCTGGTTTTGTTTTCCTTTGCGCTTGCCCGAGAAAAATCAAATGAGAACAGAGAAGATTACATATTCAGGAGAGAGAAGTGCGTGGAGAAAGACGTTGTCCAGATATTTATTTGACCCCAACTGTAGCAACATGGTCTAGCGGCCCCACATGTAAGAGGGTCATGGAAAAAATATGCAACTAAGACAGTATATATTATCATTTTATTAAGCACTAATAATGACTCTATATCATTCACAGTCTAATGATTCCTGTGTTATGGATTCCTGCGTTCCAAACGCTCCTTCTTAGTTATTTCCTGCGTTTTCCTTTTCCTATGTTTTACCACTACACATTCATTCCATTTCTGTGTTTTTTCCTATTCCTGTGTTCCAAACAGCCCCGAGAAGGAGATGGGAGAGAGGGGAAAATAAGCTTTCATGAACAGTAACGCTATAGTGTTTTGCAGGGAGGAGCTGGATCCGCCGGGAACCATACCAAACGTGCCCAGTTGACCATGGGGCTTCCTTCCTGTACAAACTGTAACAATACCCAGCAGTAATCTCTCGAATCATGGTGAAGGATGCACCTAAAATTTTGGTGTTCTTCCTTAGGACATGGTTTATTTCAATTTGGGGTAGTAAAAGTGACATTCTGACAGATCACAATCCCAAACTGAAACCGAAACGACGGCGGCCTTAGGCCCCATAGAATTTCTTCCCAACTAGGGCCTAGGCAATGATCATCATACGATTGATTGCTTGGTGTTGGTGACGTCTGACACTGTGCGTTGATTCAAAGGAAGCAGGGCCGTGTTTAGTTGTCCGAATCAGGCTTTCCCGATTCACTGTTCATTACTGTAGCAATTTTATTTTTATTTGGTAATAATTGTCCAAACATTGATTAATTAGGCTTAAAATATTTGTCTCGCAAAGTACAATAAAACTGTGCAATTAGTTTTTGATTTCATCTACATTTAGTACTCCATATATGTGCCGGTATTTTGATGTGATGGAGAATCTTCTTTTTGCATAGTAGAATTTGGGGATGAATTTAGGAACTAAACAGGGCCCAGGCGACATGCTGCGCAGCCGCCAAAATATAAGGGAGAAAGAAAAGGGCTGCCGGATTATTGAAAGCGGAAAGAAATAAGACTGCCGCAAGCGCCCGATTAGAATACGTCACCCCTTCCCGGAATTTGAGCCACATTTCTTGGCCTGCAGACTTGCAACCCCCCCTGCCAGTACCACCATTCTCGCTCGCTTCAAAGCCCGGCAAATGTGCGTGCGCCTGCAAGACAACACTGACAAGACATACATATATGTAAAACCATGTCCTTCGCCATCCGGATAAAGTTAACTACACGAATTTGACGATTGCATTCCGGCGGAAATTCCTCTAGATTCTTACACGTACTGTACAGTGTACTACACAACGGATGGCAGCAGAGCTTGCCCAAGCAGCAAGTCGCGTACGTAGCTCGCAAGACTGCAAGAGGTAGTACATACACTACTGCATTCATCATTCTCTGGTCAGAGGCTCAGAGCCCTCTGGGGTTAGAGTTGCAAATTGCAATCATTGGGTGCATGAACTGCAATGCAAAGAGATTCGTGGTCAAAATCTCAGTTTCTTTGGGCCGGAAACGAGGCCACTCCCCATCATTTCCTTCCCGCTGCTACACCTATATATACAGGCATCGTACCAGTCAGGGGAGCAGTCATCCATCCCGCGCCAACAAGCCAACAAAGTTCTCTCCGAGCTAGTAATAAGCGTGCTACACCTTGCCGGACGCGGACGACGGCGGACATGGAAGACCTGGCGGCCACGCTCATGCCTTACCCGCACAGCGCGCCGCTCTACCTGCTCTACGACTCCGCCAGCATCGCCAACGCCAGCCACGGGCTGGCGGCGCCGCCGCCTCTGCCGCTCCTCGGCGACGACGATGATGGCTTCGAGTTCGCCACGACGACGGCCCTTAACGGCTGCGGCGCGGCGCTGCGCGCGTGCGCCAGCGACGTGTCGGCGGCGGCGTTCGCGGACGAGCTGTTCCGCGCGGGCGCGCTGCTCCCGCTGAGCCTGCCGCCGCGGCTGCAGCGGCCCGCCTACTCCGCGGGGCCCGCCTCGGCCGCGACGTCGCCCACCATGTCGTCGTCCGCGGCCAGCGCCAGCTGCAGGAGCAGCAGGAAGCATAGGGGGTTCGACCCGTTCACGGCGGCGCTCGAGAAGGTGCGCAGGGACGGCGGCGCACCAGTAACAGTGAGGCGCGCGAGGTCGCTCTCTCCGCTGCGCGGCGCCGCCGCGGCTGCCGCGGTCACCACACAAACGAACAGCGGCGGCGGCGACTCGCGCGCCGCGGAGAGGCGGGCGAGGAAGGGGAAGGGCCGCGGTGTCAGGCACCTGCTGTGCAGGGTCCTGATGGCGAGCGCCGCCGCGGCGCCCAAAGCCCTGTGGCTGCGTCGGAAAGACGGCGGCGTGTCTTACCGTCCAGGTCTGCTCGTCTGCCTCGGATATGGCGTGTGACTGTGAGATGAGAGCCCGGCGCGTTCGTCTCCGTCATGGTTCTGCTCTACACATTGTCAATGGTCTGATGGTATGGAGGCTGGAACTCTCTCCGCCCACCTTATTAGTTACTACTAGGGCTGTGAAAAGTATTCCTGCAGATCATAAAAATGTACTGTATTTTGATGCTTTGAATTCGATGTCATACTCTCCATTTCGTAGCTACAGTTGGCAACAACATTTGGAACGTCGGATCAGCATGCTGTAAAATTATATACTCCAACAGTATCTGCAAATAAAAAGCAACAACATTTGGAACGTCGGATTAGCCATGGTTCAGGCCACTTGGGCGAGGTGAACTAGTGAAGTAGTGATGTAGCACGCCAAAACTTACATGGCATGGTTCAACGTGAGTCACTAACCAATAACAAGATAAACCACAGCGAAGATAGTTCTACTCGGAAAATCATCTTTGCCCCCCCCCCCCCCCCCCCCCCCCCCCCCGCGTCGTCTCCGTACAGAGGCGGCTCGGGGGCGACTCTGCCCGCTGCCGAAACTCCCCACCACACCGAAGCTCCCCGGCTAGCAGCGGCAGCGGCCCGCTGCGGTGCCCAACAAGGCTACCCGCAGCAACACCCCCTCTCCCCTCCCTCCTCTCCTCCCCTCCTCTTCCTCTGTTGAGCTCTGGTTTTCCGGCATGGTGGACGCCCGTCAGCGTGCCAGATGGCCGGAGATAGGGTGGATCCGGGGTCACCGGGTCCAGATCCGGCGTTCCCCGCCACGGATCTGATGGCCCTAGCGCCTCAGGTCCTCTCGCCCATCTTCCCGACGACACCCGGCATCGGCGACATAGCTGCTCGAGCTGGTGGCCGTCGCGTCGGAGGGAGAGGGCAAGCCGCGGCTCCATGGTGCCCGACGCCTGGCCACGTCGGCCATGTCTAGCGCCCGGGTGTCTCCTATTTTGCCGGCTTCACGGCGGCCCGCGGCGGCATACCCTCGCCTACTGGTACAGTGGCGGTCGGGGCTCTGACAGCGACTGGCAATGGCGTCACCCGGGCGGTCGGAGGCCGCTACAATGCCGCACCCCGGACGCCACGGCGGCTGGCGCCTGCTGGCCTGGCTCGACTGCCGTTGGGCGAATGGATTGGAAACTGGGCGAAAGCCCTGCTTGGACTTAGCTCCGGGCCGGCGGCGGTGTCACAACCTGCGTCATCTTCCTCCTTGGAGGCGTCGTCGAAATTTCCATTCTTGGCCTCACGGCAAGATGTGGTGGAGATACTCTGTACTTCGGCGCTCTTCCTCCTGTGCGTGCTTTGGGCCCCTCGACATGCGGTTTGGCCGCGGGCATGCCGGCGGTGGGGCTGCGTGCCTGAAGGTGGTTTCTTCTTCACGTGTGGGCATGGTGCGTGCAGTTTGGCCGCGGGCGAGCCGGCGGCGGGCCTGCGTTTCAGAGTGGTGGTGTCGCTCATGCCTGGACCTATCTCTCATTGCTTCTTGCTCCCCTCTTGGGTGAGGCTGGCCCTGGCGGTCGGTCGTTGTCGATGTTTCGACGAGTGTGCTCTTGTGGCGCCTCTGCTCCATCGGCGCTCTCCTTGATGGTGCTAGAATATCAAATGTCGGGTGGTGTTTCCACCGCTGCCGCCATTCCCTTCCAAGCTCTGCGTGGACGGCGTTGGATGATGGTACGTGGGCTCGGATGTGCTGGAGGATGTCACCATCAGTTCTAAGGGAGGTCGTCGTGTCCGATGATCCTAGGCTTACGTGTCCGTCACCACTCCTTGATGGTGCCAAAATATCAAATGTCGGGTTGGTGTTTCCACCGCTGCCGCCATTGTTGGATGGTGGTACGTGGGTCTGGATGTGCTGGAGGATGTCACCATCAGTGAGGAATGGTGGAGGGCACAATGGTCACAGTGAAACCGACGAGTATGTGGTTCGGTGGGGGCGCAAATCAACGCTCGGTTGGTGTCTTTCGGCTTGTGTCTAGGCTTATCCTCTACTCTGTTTGAGCCCTTGTGCCGTGGTGTTGTAGTCTCCTTGGCTAGCTACTGTATTTGTGGTTGTGCCACTTTTTGCCCTTGTGCTAGGGCTCTTGTTGTTGTTGTTGTTTCTTATTCGTGGTTAAAAGCCACAATCTCGCCCTTGTGCTAGGGCCGTTGTAAAAGGTGTAATTTTCGAACCATTATGGGTCCACTGGACCTAGATCAATGAAATTAATCTCAGGTGGGGAGCCTCTCCCCCGTTGCCCCTCAAAAAAAACTAACCAATAACATAGTTCGGTCCCGTTCGACTGTGCTGATAAGCCGGCTGAAAAACACTATTGGCTGATTTGTTATGAGAGAAAAAACATTGTTCTGGCTGAAAAAACAAGCTGAAAAAGACAGATTATAAGTCGGATGAACAGGGCTGAAAAAACACCGTTCATTCTGGACTGAGTGTAGCTCGGTTGGTAAGTTTTATATGGCTAAATTGTCCATCAAGTTTGAGTCTCCAACTCTCCATGTGTGTTCATATTGTGGCCAAATATTCTTCTGGTGATAGATGTAGGCGACGTACCTATCAATGACAAAACATGTGATCAGTACCAAAATTCTTTGCCCTATGTTGCATTTGATTCCGGAACAAGATGGGACAGGATGGCTCTGTCTTGATTTTCTAGGATGGGATGATCCCATATTTTCGTTTGCTTGAGACGACAGAGTCATTCTTGTCATATGTTTTATTTCAAGGTGACAAAAGGAGATGATGTATGTTGGCTTTTTGATTCGTTAGTCATTTTTAAACCCATAATCATGAATATGACAAGTTAACTCATGCGTGGCAGAGTGCATATGAAAATTTTCAAAGGTTAGGTTCTTCAATTACTGTGATGAAATTGGCAGGCTAATCTATTATCAATCTAACTTCTAGCTCAATGCCATGTTGTAGACTAAGTACAAATAAAATCATCTGACCTTGAACTTGGAGAAATGTAACTTCTGCAAATAAAAGCCACCACATTTGGAACGTCGGATCGGACATGGTTCTGGCCACTTGTGCGAGGTGAACTAGTGATGTACCACACCAAAACTTATATGACATGGTTCAACGTGAGTGATGTACCACACAGTTCATTGCTGGATTGAGTGTAGCTCGATTGATCAATTTTTTATATGGCTAAAATGTCGATCAGGATCGAATCTCCCACTGTCCCACTGTTGTGTGTTTATATTGTGGCCAAATATTCTTCTAGCGATAGACGTAAGCGACGTACCTATTAACAACGAAGCACGTGACCAGTATCAAAATCATCTGCCCTATGTTGCATCTTGCTCCAGTACAAGGTGGGACGGTACGACTTTGTCTTAATTTTATGGGATGGAGCAATCCTATATTTTCGTTTGCTTGAGACGACAGAGTCATTCTTATCCCATGTTTTATTTTAGGGATGACAAAAGTAGATGATGGGTGGCGGTTTCTTTGACCTGTTAGTCTCACCTGGGTCCCAGTTGTCAATCTCTTTTTTCAATATATATATTGGACATGTTTATCCGGCTTATAATCCGTCTTTTTCAGCTTGTTTTTTTTCAGCCGGAACAATATTTTTCTCTCACAATAAATCAGGCAACAGTATTTTTTAGTCGGCTTATCAGCACAGCCGAACGGAGCCATTGTTCACAGAGTTTTTTTTTAAAGAAAGTCAACACACACCTATCAAGCAAATAATTACATGATCTCTGTAAGACTTTCTCGTAAATAAGTAACCATCTTCTTTTGACCTCTCGTGACTATGGGCTACCGCGAGCATCTTGTGCAGCCATGCTAGCCATAGTTGCCCATCCTCGCTAGCCAGGATTACGACCGCTCCCGTCCCTTCTGGCCATGCGGGCTGCACCCACCCCTGGCAATGGCCTTCGCAACCACGCACATGCTTGCGCCACGGCTGCCCCTGTGCTCACTTGCCATGCCCGCCTCGGTCGCCCAAGTTAGCACTGCCCGCCAACTCACCAAGGCCACCCCGTCGGCACCGCTCACCATGGTTGTCATGCTCTGCATGCCCAAAGAAGGCGCACCATAAGGGAGCGACACCATAAAAGAGGGGCGAACTTGTCCCCTTTTTCCTAAGGGATGAGTTCATCCCCAAATTTCAGGGTATATTCGCTGCGAGGGATGACTCTGTCCCTCCTCGGTCCTCGCTCCGAGTCTAAAACCACTAAAAGTGTCTCTCCTCGGTCCTCGCTCCTAGTCTAAAACCACTAAAAGTGGGATTGACGTGGTTGGTCTCACGAAGATTTCACATGATTAGATTAAAAAAAGATTTTAGATGATTTGTAACATTTGTTATTTGCGCATTTTTCTCTTTGGATTCCTGTGTTCAATCCAAAATGTTTTTAAATGTTCTGTTTTTGCGTCTGTATTTATACCAACACATCATGCATTTTCAATTGTCATGTTTACATTGGTTCTGCATTCCAAAAAGTACCATAAGAATTGGTTAGGAGAGATCGAAGGAAGAGTTGGAGACACAGGAGGGATTTTGTTGGCACAGATAGCACAATATCACAGCACTTCCATATCCGGGCCACCCACCGTTTTAACCGTGTTCGACTTTTCCTCTTCTCCACCCAATGACCCAAACGGCTAAAAAATTCGGAGCAGCCAATCCTGACCGTCGATCATGGATCCGAGCGCCATCCCGGCACCAGTTTCCATTAATAAAATTCTGACCGTTGGAGAAATCCCTCGAAACCCAAACATCTACAAAGCTACCGCCGCCGCCCACTTCCTTCTCCGCCGAGCCCTAGGGACCGCGAGAGAAGGATTCGAAGGGAGGTTCAAGGGGGTTGCGGATTCGCTCCTCGTGGGCGGCGGCGGCGGCGGCCATGGCGTCCAAGAAGCAGGTGGGGCCGGGAGGCGCGGTTCCCGCTCAGGAACAGAAGAACGGCGGCGGTGAGTTTCCTCCCTGGCGCATTCTTCGTCACGTTTGATTGATTCTTGTGCTGGTTCGGTGATTCGAGGGGATTGGAGTAGAAGGATGTGGCTTCGGATGCTGCCGCGCTCGTAGTGTTCTCGAATTTCTCGTAGGGATTGTTGATTGGCTGGCGCGTCGCAGTAATGGTTGGTTTCTTTCTTGGTCGCGTTTGCATAGCAGATCGACGGTTCATGAATTCCGGGTCGATCATGTCGTCACATAATGGCATCGCTGCGCTGATGTCTAGTTCTTCGTGTATGGGTTCAGTTGGGGATCATGTTCTTCTTTGCCGTAAAGGGAGCGCCTTTTTGGAAACGAAAAAGATATTTGGCTTTTGGTCTGACGGATTAGGCTTCTTGATCTGCAATTAGAAGTCCTGTTTTGGTCTCTGCGTTGGACGGTCTCTTGGATTTTTCTTGTGGAATTGTTCGTGAAATTGACAGTTGGCATGGCCAATGTTCTTTCTTGGCTGCCGTGAGGCCGTGACGGGTCTCTGCTTGTGCTGTTCTTACTTGCGGGTCTCTGCTTCCATATCACGCAGAGCAGGCTGGGCATCGTTGCGATTCTTGTCCTGTTTGCTGAATCAACATTGCAGATTTTCAACAGTTCGGTTTATGTGCGCGTCTATACCAAATCGTCCCTTGTGATCTTGATTCTTGGGCTTAATTTTGGTTTATATATGCACGTCTATACCAAATTTCCCCTTGTGATTGCAATTTTTGTGCTTATTGATTTTTCTCTGTCAGTAGTGTAATGAAGAAATCCATGATCTTGATGTGAACATGCATAATGACTGCAGGATCTTAGCTGCTGTGTCCATAATGCTGTGTCGAATCGTTAATAAATGGGAATATGTTTCTTTCTCTCTTTATTCTGCAAGATTTTAGGGGGTGTTTGTACGAGGAGTTAAAGTTTAATAAATACTGTAGCAATTTCGTCTTATTTGACAAAAAGTTTTCAATCTTGGACTAATTAGGCTTAATAGATTCGTCTCGTAAATTACTCATAATCTGTACCGACATGCATGCAATTAGTCTACATTTAGTACTCCATGCATTTGAGGGAACATTGATGTGATGAGAGTTAAACTTTAACAAAATGAAACCAAACAAGCCCTTATATGGTGTACCTTCAGATTGTTGTTCCATAAGTAGCATTCATAACAATGGTTTAATGTTGCTTTGTCCTTCACGTGATTTCGGTACTAAGACTACCCGCAGTGGGTACTCTAAAGCGATACTCTAAAGCTTTAAAATATGAATATATAGTAAAAACTGCTGCACTGGGTACTCTAAAACGATACTCTATCATTTCTCTTACTCTATATTTAGAGTGGTACAGTGCTTACTCTATAGTGGGCAGTGGCGGCCCCCACTAGCTAAACAAAAGAAAAAAAAATGCTATAACTCACAAACCAAAAATACAAATTAAATTTCGATTACACCATTAAATTCGTCTTAATAAATCCTTCAAAACTAGATCACACATGGATATATCTAGATAAAGTGACAAATGGGTCCCACAGTGAATAGAGTGGATAGAGGATGATATAGAGGATGGATGGGTGCAGGAGAATTGAGTATAGAGGAGATAATCTTGCTGATTAGGACGTATAGAGGATGAATATAGAGGTCCATGAGTGCGGATAGCCTAAGATTCTCTCTGCTAATGCACTTATGTTCGTGTTCTAACAATTCAACTTGATCAGATGCGGCCAGACTCGTCAGGAAGCCAATGACTACATTTCCACAGCAAGCGGCGGCAAGAGGCCGTAGGGCACTTGTCGACGTTGGCAATCTTATGAATGGCCGGCCTTCTCTTGTGAACCGTCAGAAGCAAGCGGTTGCAGCAACAGAAAACGGTCGTAAAGCCGTTGACGTTGGCAGCAAGAAGCCACTGGTTCCTCAGGCAGCAGCAAGAAGCCGGCGACCGCTTGCCGACGTTAGGAATCTTCTGACCAATGACCGTGCTGCTCCTGCAAATCGTCAGAAGCCACTGGCTGATGTGTCTACCAGGAATGGGAAAGCAGTAATGCTGAAGGAATACAAGGTGAAGCCTGAAGTCATTGCGATCAGTCCAGATACCGAGAAGGAGAAGAAAGCCAAAACCTCAGGGGGTCCAAGAGTCTGTAGAAGGGTACCAACACTTTTTGATCATTTGACAAAATGCAGCAGGGTATGAACACAAGCAAAATTCTAAGGTTAAAATTGTCTCTTTCTTTTCATTCTAAGAATGGCTGCATAACTTTTTGTCTGTACACAGGCTTCTGATGGGGTTGTCAGCAGCCTGAAGAAGACAGATCCATATGACATTGATACACCTGATTCTTGCAATGAGTTGGCAGTGGTTGAATATGTTGAAGACATCTACAGATTCTACAAGAGCACTGAGGTGAGATCACTTCTTTTATGATAAAATTGTGAAGCTTGCTGCATTGCTGATTCAAATGATTGTTGAAGTGACCATTTCTGATCATTGTTGATCTGTGGCGTTGTTGTGCTTGTCCAGGGCACCTGCCTGCCCCTCAGCAGCTACATGAGCTCGCAGGCTGAAATCAGCGAGAGAATGAGAGCTATCCTTATCGACTGGATTATCGAGGTACAGTACAGGCTTATTCTAATGCCAGAGACACTTTACTTGACAGTCTACATCATCGATCAGTACTTATCCATGGAGAGTGTTCCAAGAAAGGAGCTACAGCTCGTCGGCATAAGTGCCATGCTGATAGCAAGCAAGTATGAAGAGACATGGGCTCCACTGGTAGGCTTCCCCATAATATTGCTGATGTTGTTTCTATGTGCTTCTAACCATGGCTTCGATTAGCTTACCCAAAACAACAATGTTTTTGCAGGTCAAGGATTTGCTGTGCCTTTGTGACAATGCCTTTACCAGAGACCAGATTCTGACCAAGGAAAAAGCCATCCTGGACAGGCTCCATTGGAACTTGACGGTTCCAACAATGTACATGTTCATTGTTCGGTATCTAAAAGCCGCAATGGGCGACGAAAAAGTATAGCTCTATCCACTCGTAATAATGTGTTTTACCACCACATATTTTAGATATTGACATGTAATATGCCATTTTCTTCCGGACTTTTGGTGCAGCTTGAGAACATGGCATTCTTCTACTCTGAGCTGGCATTGGTCCAGTACACGATGCTGGTTTACCCTCCATCAGTGACCGCAGCTGCTGCCGTCTATGCTGCCAGGTGTGCTCTTGGAATGAATCCACGGTGGACTGATATTCTGGAGCATCACACTGGCTTAACTGAGCCACAGTTACTGTACGTCCTTGATGACTATATCTTTCCTTTGAAATCCGATTCTAGTCCGAAACATTGATTACTAATAAGTTGAGTTTACTGCATATTATCTCTAAACTAAAATGTGATTTTGACAACCAATCCATTTCTGTCAAGTATTAACTGTGAATGATCATGCTAAAAAAAACATCCTCATAGTATGTCGACCTAAGCCTGCTGTTTCTTTCATGATAAAACTAATTGAAGCAAGTCGAGTTGATTGCATATCCTCAGAAGTTTAACTGTGATTCTGACTTGCTATTGCAACCAACCTGCTGCTTCTAGCTGAATGCTCATGCTAGACAGCTAGAGACATTTGGTCAGTTTGCCATATCTGGTGTTCCCCCCCTTCGTATTGTATTGACTTGTGCAAGATATGTCATCCGTTGTTTCGTATTCTTCTTTACTGTAGTAGGCCAGCAAAGCACATGTGCTGAATATTTATAGCATTAGCAGGACACAACAATGTATAAATTACTTTTGCTTCTTTGGCTCATGACTAGGAGAGTAACTTGCTGGTTGTTGGGGATGATGTGTGTATCCGCAGGGATTGCGCTAGGCGGCTGATCAGATTCCATGCCCTGGCTCCGGAAAGCAAGCAGAAGGCGGTGTACAAGAAGTACTCCAGCCCCAAGCTCGGGGCCGTCGCGCTTCAATCCCCTGACAAGAAGCTGTTGCCAGTTTGAGCTGGGGTGCAGACACTCGCTGCTGCTCTTTTGTTTTTTCCTTGTTGTCGTCTCTTGGGAAACGACTATTGATGCTGCTGTATCATCGCTTCGATGGTACCATTTGTTTTGGTCGTGTGCTCTTTGCTTTGCTAGGTCAGTGTGGTACTTGAATCGTCGGCAAATATTAAACGATTATATCAGTGGGTTTGGTTAATGGTTATATGTGATGTTTGTTGAAGGTTCTTGTGGAAATGTGATGTGAAGCAGGTTTGCACTTGACCCTGTGGCCTGCGTGGTGTGTGCAGTGTACCCTCGCAAGATCTGAAGAAGACCACATATTTGCCCGTTGTCACGTGACCAACGTTGTGACAGTACTAGCCGCACTTCGAGTTTGGCGGCTGGGCGGCTGCCGTGGCATGGTCGTCAGCGGCCTACTTGCCTCACCGGCGCTGAGCTCCAACACTACAGTAGCCGGAATTTTGGAAAAGAAGGAAGTAGGCAACCAGCAACGGTAGCACAGCCGAGCATTTCGGCCTGCCAAGATTCCAGCCCATACGGCCATACCCCCAGGCTTCTCTTTACCCGTGCACCCGTATTTCCCACGAGGTAGAATTTCAAATAGAAGCACACTAACAAAGCATTTTCTTTTTGATAAAAGGCAAATAAATTAGCAGCAGGCTGCTGCAATAAGGGAGTAGCTCTCTTTGGTCAACGAACTTTGCAGGTTCTTTTGCAGATTTCTCTTATGATGGGAGATGAGCCTGATATTTTGTGTTGGAAGCCAGCCTCTAATGGCATGTGCTCCTCCAAAAGTGCCTACAAGATGCTAGCGACCGAGGAGGCATCAAACAACCCACCTTCTAACATTCCTATGCAGGTGTTGTAAATTCTCAGACATGTTTGGGCGGATAAAACAATTCAACCGCGAGTTAAAACCTTTGCCTGGAGACTTCTTAGACTTGCACTTGGGACAGCTTGCAAGATCCATAGGATCATTCCGGCGGTCGATGATACATGCTCTCGCTACGGGAGGCCTGAAGATGACAACCATCTATTTTTTGGTTGCAACTTTGCTCGGGCGGTCTGGTTTGCTTCGCCCATTGGCCTTAGTCGATGCCTTACCACAAACAGGTCACGGTCTCCACTCCCAAATTACTGCTATATTGCAGCAGGGACCGTCTCAAGCTACTGCAGGTATGATATTCTCCATTATGATGTGTTTGTGGAAAGCTCGGAATGATCACAGATTTAACAAAAACCAATTGGATGGTTACCAGGGTTTTGCATGAGGCAAAAGCTACTGATACGGCATACAATATAGCAATTGGTGACAACACTATGCCTCAATCTATTACACATGCTGCTACAAATCTAACAACTGCAGATTCTACTTGCTTTACAACCTTGCAGGCTCTTGAGAGAATAGAAGATGGTACTCATACTACTACAATGCAGGCCCAGGAGGCTCCTAAGATTTTTTTTGTGATGCCTCTGTTGATTCTCAAAATCCTACTACAACAAACCAAACAGGGATTGAAGTCTGCATTCTCATGTTTCTTTTTTTCAGGTAGCGATTCCACAGGTCTTGGAGCCATTGAAGGTTGAAGCTCAGGCCCTCCTTTTTGGTGCAAAGCTAGGTACAGCTCTCAATCTGCGGGACGCAACTCTGTTCACTGACAACCAAGTACTAGCTTCCGCTGTACTTGCTGGATCGCCACGCACTCATCCTGGACATTGGTCGATACGTCCAATCATTGCTGAAATACAGGACATTATCCAAGCAAAAAGCTACATAGTATGCAAGATCCATGGGGAGGCAAATAAGATAGCTGATAGCCTTGCTAAAAAGGCAAGACAAGCAAGCATCTTGAATTCAGGTCTTTTTTCTTGCCAGGCACTTGCGCATCATCCAACTTGTAAAATCAAGCTTGTGCTACAAAACAACGACTGGGATAACAAAATCCCCATCTCTGTAACATGTTTATGATGCAATGAAACTTTTACCTTTTTTCAAAAAAAAAAACTCCCCCAAGGCCTTCAGATCTACGATCTCAACAATACACTTTTCCACTAACAAAGCATTAGAGTGGTATTACTTTGTTATAATGGATATTATTTTCAGTAATTTGTTATACAAGTGGTTTAAGAAAATATTTTTCATGATTAATGAAACATAAGATAAATATTTATCGCTACATGTGTACTTGATTATCATTATGGCACAACATGCGTATTTACATGTCTACTCAACTTTTGATATATTATTATTAATAGGAGTGGGTAATTTAGAAATATACATGCGCAAAATTTATTGTTATTTTAAACATTCTTTCGTAATAGCATATATTGCTAAATTAGGTGTAGATTTGAGGGAATATTCTAGTTTCCTAGATTGGCATAGATGTAAATTTAAAAGGTTATTAAGATTAATTAGATGCAAAGAGAGAGTTACTTTAGATTATGTTTTATAATGGTATAAATATGTAATTTAGATATAGATTGAAGAGTGATTTATGTTGTCTTCATCATGGTGGATGTGACTAATTATAATCGATGTTATTATCAATTATGATAATTTCTTGAATTTATATTTTTTTTCCTAGCATGTCTCCTAAGATTAACATGGAGGCTCCATTGAGGACCTCCCGCTAGTAATATTTTATCATAATGTGTACATGTTTACTTGATATATATTGTTTCACACATAGCATTATGCTTTAAATTTAACAGCGGTAGAAATGCATGAGTAGAAACACATGCATACTTAATGGCTAACTTTTTATAAAAGAGAATACATTGAATGAATGTTATTGATGACGAAGATTCTAGAGATTAAATGTTAGATGTTTCTGGTTATTATGAGAATTTCTATGATTTATCTTTTATTTCTACAAGTCTTGTGGTGTAGGCTTCTCTTCAAGGACTTTGGTACATAGAAAATCTCACTATAGTGTAATTTCTCACTTTTAATGGCCGATAATGTAATGGCCATTGGTTTCCTAATACTATCATGCACGAGGCACTCTTTGCATGCGATTTAGGATCATATACATATAGTTTTAAGCTTTATTCAACTTGTAGCATTTCTCGTATGTTTGGAGTTGGCTTTGGGGGTTTAGACGAGATTTAAAACATTTAGTAGCAGCAGCTAACTCTTGGTCACTTTGGTGTTTGAAAAGAAACGTGCTTTTTTTCTCATTTTGCAGGTGGTACATTCGATTAACCATTAGCTCTACACATGGGTTATCCTTCAAAATCTCACTTTGTTGGTTTTTGTTGCAGCAACATTGCAACAATTGGCACAAAGCGGTTACGATGTTTCTCTTCTAGGCACATGAGTCAAGATCTGGTCTTAGAAGTGATAGTCATTAGAATGACAAGCTTTTGTTTTTGTTTTGTTTAGGCTGTTTATTTATTTAGAGTGTAATTGGAAGCTTGTATAGGTTTGGGCCTGACTTGTTTAGTTGATTGCTCTTATCTTCTCAGCCAGGCTAACATGAACATCAAAGTACCTTCACCTAGGCTCCAGAGAAACGTAGGTTGAGGGCGTTTCTCATGAGCAATTATGACATGGACAAGTCTATATCTATACCTCTGTACCTAATATATAATAATAATAATAAAGACATAAAATTTCAGCCCGTTTTTTTGGTCTATCTATTTTTTTTGTCTGTCTCACTCTAACTACCGAACAATGAAAAGTTTCTTCCGTCCGGACTTATATATATAATAACTCCTGCTCATACGAGTCAAAATAGCTTTTGTCTAGCACAATATGGAGTCCGATTCTAAAACGTATTGAGTCGTATATGTAAACATATTGAGTCGTGTATGTGACCCGAACTCCATGTTCATGTCTTAGAATCTCTGATCCATTATTATAAAACTGATTTATAAAGGAAACGTCCAGGTTTGATCGTTGTAGTGTGTTTACTGCTGAGCGTCGAGGACTCTCAATAGAACGCGGTAAGCTGGCGTCTGTGTTTCGTGGACTTTAATGAGCCACAGCGCCCAGACTCCGTCTCCAACTAAAAATTTTTTCGTTTACCACTAATAAATAGCCTCTAACTAATCTCCTGCCTACGTGCGCAGGGTCATGTCCTACTCCGATATGGGTTGTCGTTTGGAAAAGAGTGCGTGAGCCAAAATTATATTAAATTCATCTGTACCACCCAGGAGTTTTGTGTCAGTGTCTAACTTCTAATGTATTCGATTGGGTTACGGAAGTTACAAAGATAAACATACAACTATAATTAGCTATCCCCTCTATAATCTCAAAGTTCGTTTAGCCTTGCAGGTCCATAACGGATTAGAGTAGGTCCGTGCCTTTATAATAAAATTGAGAACCAAATCAAAGTCTAGCCTCGAGAGCACATGGAAGGCCGGCAACAACGAGGCGTGGTGCAAGAAGAGATGGCAACGTTTTAAAAACAACTATGAGCAGCGAAAGGGATTTTCGAATCATAAAAGAGTCTGTCGTCTTCAAACATTGCCGGAGTCAATCGAAAAGTCCTCAACGGCTTCACATGTTCTGTGTGTTGCATCCTCGCCAAACAGCATCATTGTCCCCTCCATGCGGATCATAATCAAATCAACTCCATCCATACACGAATCAATCGAAGACGAAATTCAGAGAGAATTTCAATCGAGGAAATCAGAGAAAGAATCGAAGAGGACATCAGACAGGGTCGCGCCTCCAGGCTGCCTAAGGCGAATTTTTTTTTTATTTTTAGCCCAAATTTGAAACATATTTTGGATCTGACCTGTATTTGAAAATATTTTCAAAACTAGTCCGTTTGGCCCCGCCACCATGCATGGCGGGGCAATTGAACTGTACCCCGCCATGCATGGTGGCGGGGTCCAGCTGCCACGTGGCTTGCAGCCAGGGGTGCCTGCTGACGTGGCTGGGGAACGTGGAAAGGCGTACCCCGCCACGCATCATGACGGGGTACAGCCAACCCGTCACCCATCATGGCGGGGTACAACCCCGCCCATTTAAACGGCCGGGCCCTTCTTGTTTATATCTTTTCTTCCATTCCATACCCCGCAGCGCCCCTCTCCGCCCCAGCGCTCGAGCTCCCCTTCCCCCAACGCCCCTCTCCGGCGCCCCTCCCCCCAGTGCCCCTCCCCGGCGGCTGCCGCCCATCGTCGGTCCTTGTCCCGGCCACCTCTCGTATAAGGAAGGTAAAATTTCTTATTTACTTTCCGTTTCTATAGTATGTTTGGAGTATGCTGGAGTCATGTGGAAGGTAAAATGTTCCGACCAACTCTTGAGTCTGCTGGAGTCATGTTAGTTTGCTTAGTTATAGTATTTTTGGTTAATTTAGTTAGTAAAGTTATATTAGTTTTAATCGTATTGATATTGTGGATTATTTTTGAATTGTAAGAATTATAAGTGATATGTGATTTGTGTTGAAATAATTTCGTGTTTTTAGATGGAGGACTCGTATCGTGAGTCGATTTGGAGGAAAAAAGGGTCGTCCTAGAGAGATGTACCCCAACGTGTCTTGCAAGGATGCGCCCGTACCTCCCGAGAAACCTTTTCCTAACTGTGACTGTGGTCATCCGGCACACGTGGGCCAGTCGAGACATCCGGATACTGTGGCACGTTGCTTCTACACATGTTATAGTTGTAGCGTAAGTAATTGTGCCCTCTGTTTTTCTTATTGGTTTGTGATGTTGTATTCGTGATGAGATAATTGAAACTTTTTTGTAGCCCTACTTCCGGTGCTTTTTCTTCCAATGGATCGACGGTCTGGACAAGTTTGACCCAAAGATTCTCCTTTTCTACCCCGGCATTGATCATTGCAAGCGTGAGGTGTTTACTTGCTGGGTTCCGCCCCCTCCTAACCCTCCTCCTATGCCCTGGCAATTTGTTGGGTTCCATTGCACACAAAATGCGTGGAACCCTGTTATAGGCTTCCTCCCAGCTACCCCAGCGAATTGCCAGGGCAATTTGCTTTGCCCGCCAAGCCTTTCCATACGTGACCTCATACCCAACAAAAGCGACTATGGTCTCCTGCAAGAAAGACACCAATACGTCGTTGTCCTTATCTACAAGACCCAATATACGACGGGCAAGGTACCGAGCCGTCAACTGGGGATGGTACCGTTTCCCCTCATTAGTCTGGCATCTGTGCGGCTGCTCCACTGAAGTTACCTTCCACTTCCCATCACTCCGCCTCTTCCGTGCATTCCACTTCCACGAGCACGAGAATCCTGTCTTGCATACTATGTGGAATTTTACCTCCTTGTCGGAATGTCAAACCGTGTAAGGCCTATGATGATACACAGCATAGTCCTGAAGGAACAACTTTATCTCAGACATCGTATTGAAAAGCATTCCCTTCCTGAGTATTACATTTTATGGTTGTACAATGATTCCTTACACATCTGCAAACCCGTGTCACAAACTGCCATATGCGACATGCTGACATCCTTATAATTTGGCACACCAGTAAAGGGCAAGTCAGCCTTCCTCAGCTGTGTAAGCTCTGCCGATGTATAAGAGGGTGGTGCAACGTAATGTTGTGCCTCCCTAACCTTGCCCCATCCTTCATATTCCACTCCATCATCTGGATACCCTGTGGCTAATGTGCCCTGAGTCTGCACGGCATGAAGTACCTCAAGCGGTACTCCTAAGGGCATGCCACGAACCGATGTACACATGGCAGGTGCACCTCTAGAGGGCATGGCACGAACCGGTGCTCGCATGGCATGTGGACCTCCTTCCTCATTTTCTGAATCGTCAGAATCAGTGCTAACATCATCACCAATCATTTTCTCCTCTGTCACCTCATCCTCCTGTTCAAACTCGTCTACATCAAAATCATTGCTTATATAACCAACTGGAGGAGAATGAACCCGCTCATGCGTTCAATTACCATCCAAGTCCATACTCTCCATAGTTTGTTGCACATGCACACCACAATCTCCTTGAGTACCACTGTCGAAGGATGGCTCCTCATTCTCAACATTCTCCAGCACCAACTCAGCCATGCCGACATTCGAACCTTGGATGACCCTATTGTATCGGGACCACTCAGCTTGGTTGCACAAGTCCATCATCACATAGTGTGACCTATTCTTTCCAATATCAAACCTGCCCTTTAGTGTGAAAGTCTCGCCAAACTTCAAACTCAAACGGTCACATAGATCGCTGAAACTAGGGGTGCCATCAAACCATTCCAATTCTTCATACATATCCTCAAACTAGCAATCCTCTCTCCTAACACTTCCTCCGTGAAAACTTCTTACACCGCAATCCATCTACAAAATGATTTGACATCCGATTATCAACTAACCAATATGGTAGTACTAATTACTACATAACTAACTAACTAACCTTACTTAACTAACTAACTAACCTTACTTAACTTCCTAACTAACTTACTAACTAAATTATTAACTAATAAATAATATTAACTAACTAACTACAAATAATCGTTAACTAACTAACTAACTACCTAACAATTTAAGTAACAAAAAAATAAAAAAAATTACCATGAACCGGAGCCGGGGTGGGGTGCGGCGGCCGGTGGCGCGGCGGGGGCCGAGGCGGGGTGCGGCGGCCGGCGGCGCGGTAGGGGCGAGGTCAGTCGGGCGACGGCGCGCCGGGGCCAGGGCGGGGCACGGCGGCGGGCGGCGGCGTGGCGGGGCCGGCGCGGCGGGGGCGGCGGGGCGCGGCGGGGCAGGCGCGGCGCGGCGGGGTGCGACGGCGCGGGTGGGGCGGATAAGCGAGGATAGGCGCGGATGGCAGGGTGCGGCCGTTTAAGTGGGCATGGTCGTACCCCGCCATGATGGGGGGCGGGGTTGTACCCCGCCATGATGGGTGGCGGGTTAGCCGTACCCCGCCATGATGCGTGGCGCGGTACGCCTTTTCACGTTCCCCAACCACGTCAGCAGACACACCCGGCTGCAGGCCACGTGGCAGCTGGACCCCGCCACCATGCTTGGCAGGGTACAGTTCAATTGCCCTGCCATGCATGGTGGCGAGGCCAAATGGACTAGTTTTGAAAATATTTTCAAATACGGATCAGATCCAAAATATGTTTCAAATTTGGGCTAAAAATTCCTAAGGCACCCACACCGCGGCATCCGCGCCGCCAGCTAGGTCCGTGTAACATCCTAAATTTTGTTTTGTTTCAAAATAGTGGAAATTGATTTATTTATGTATTTGAGTGTGCATTCAAATATAGGGGATAATAAATTTTTGTGAAATTAAAATTTATCATAAGGTTAGCAACTCCTTGATGCACTCATGCTGCTGCATTTTATTGTGATGAGTGGTTTTTGTTAAATAGTTGAAAGGATTTGAAAATCATTTGGAAATGTGCTTTGAAAATCAACTCAGAAAAGAAAAAGATGAAATAATTCTTTCCCGCCTTTACTTCCCTGTTTTCGGCCTAGTGGCCCAGCTCGTCACAGCCGGCCCGCTCTCCCCTGTAACAGAACCGACCAAATTATAAGAGCACAAGTACGAAAACAAGCACCGAAGCGCTCAAATTTTCAAACTTGAGCCCATATAATCCCGGTAGTCAATCGAAACCACGAAGGATCTCAAACCAAACTGCTTACAATCAGGATCGCATCATTCAACATACAACATCATACGATACATTTCACAAGTAGTTCTGAAATAAGTTTACACAAACGGAGTCACAATTATTACAAACCAAGTTTATAAAGTAGCGGAAGCATAACACACATCAGTTGTTAACTACTGCCAGTCTGGATGATCAACAACCCGCAAAAGCATGAGGAAAGTACATAAAAGATGATCACGCCCAAGTGATCTAGTCTTCTTCACCCGCAGGGTGGAGACAAGTCTTGCAGAAGCCTTGATAGAGCATATCATCTGCAACAGGAGGGAATAAACCCTGAGTACTGGAATGTACTCAGCTAGACTTACCCGTCGAAAACCAGAAATAAGATGACACCAAGGATTATGCAAGGCTTACACGAGAGGCTAGCTGACATAACATTTTGCATAAAGGCATAAGTAATTTAAACTCTTGTAGCCTGTACTAGCAGTTATTTTTAGCATTTACCTGTCGTCTATCTTAGCACCTGTACTAAACATGCACTTGATTATAATCAAACAATTATCATCATTATATCCAGAGCAGGTATGAATTGTGGCAACATTGTATCATTCCCTTAACCACCAGTTCATTTAATGAGATCTACGTTGCCGCTGCTCAAGTCAAGTGCTCACTAACCGGGAGCGACGGCGATTCGAATCGAATTCCTATCCAGCTGGAGGGGTATTTCTAACACTCATCGTGCAGACCCCTGCCAGGGTCGCACAGGCCACCGTTTCATATGATTCAGGAATCGCGGGTCCGAATAATGTCGCGACCCCAAGGGCGACACTCTGCTAGGTGATAGGGACTCTAACCCCCCTTGGTCTCAGGCCAATGTCCCCAAGCACATCATTTCTCTCCTTCAAGAAGCAACCTACCATTCGATTCCCGGCCTGAACCATATTACTCGGCTTCGCGGTCGGAACGACTTATCCGGCCAACTAAGTGTTAGACTGCGTTCAACATGACTCAAGGACGTACAGCGAATCGGTCCTTAAACGACTCAGACGGGCATGGCTCCACACCCAAGACGTGAAGTGTCTTGCGGCTGTACCATCGAACTCCCGCCCGGTCTCAACTTCATTTTAAAGCATGGTTCCATCACGATAGCCATAAGCCACTCGCGACCCAGTCCTATATCTCGCGGATGACCGGAAATCACCCGACTTCTACCGTACTAAGCAGGGCTAAGCATCGACACGTGCCTAAACCTAATATAGGATTTAAGTACGATATCTGGACAAGGACAGGTACAATGCAGCAAGT
Source organism: Saccharum hybrid cultivar R570 (assembly GCA_038087645.1). Taxonomy (NCBI): domain Eukaryota; kingdom Viridiplantae; phylum Streptophyta; class Magnoliopsida; order Poales; family Poaceae; genus Saccharum; species Saccharum hybrid cultivar. Next base: position 8,927,664 of record JAQSUU010000119.1, on the reverse strand, counting down.
GTTTTCATATAACTCCTAGAACTTAATGCAATAAACAATTAAAAGTACTCAAGATATATTTATAAAACGATGGGTTCAGCATGCACCGGGGCTTGCCTTTGAGAAAGGTTGCAGGTCTGTGGTCCGGACACTCGGGTAGATCTTCTGACGGAGCTTCCCCGACGTTGGGTTCTTCTGCTAATTCCTCCGGTTGACTCAGCACCTCCTCCGGTATCGCTTGTTCGAATTCGAGGAGTGTCACCCCCTCCGGTACACCTATTGCATGAGTGCATAATAAATCCCATGAATGCATAATGAAAGATGCAATATGCTCGGAATGAAATGCATTACAACAATTTAACGCTCTAATCAAATCACTTCAAAAGAGTAGGTGCAAATTTCCTCTCCAGTAGAGAAGTACTCACCTAATCTACTTAACCTAAGATAAAGCTGCTCATCCTCAGTTAAGGCCCTAACACCTAACAATTACAAAAGTAGCATGTCTTAGGATATCACACCATATTAATCAGCAAAACACCACAGTAAGCATTCTGGACAGCAGCTACTTGTTTTTATCACAACTGGAGATTTACAATTCCAAAAGATATGATCTAAGACAATCTGAAAAGCCTAAGAAATGCACTACAATTCATTTTCAGACCTCAACTCCAAACTCCTAAGTTTTCCATGTCGAACTTCACAAGTTCCAGAATCTGTCCCCTCAAAACAGAGAGTAGCAGATTTTGAACTGCCACTTTAAACAACAGTAACTCTCAAACTACTAAGCCAAATGCTTCCAAATTTTGACACAAGCTAGTTCATCAAGTTTACTCCAACTTTGGTATTTACAAGTTTTCCAGCAACCAATTTTATCAAAGCCAAATTTAGAATTACTACTAGCTTTCCAGAAAACCTAAAATTACAAAGGTTAAACATTTATTGATGTGGCCAAAGACCCTTAAAACCAAACTAAGATTTCCAAAAGTGCACATGGGGTATAACAACACCAGAAAGTAGGGTGTGACTACTTAGAACATTTATTTATACTCATTTCTTATTTTACTTAATTAATTAGGTGGAATTTTAAACATATATGTAAACTGATCCTAAAATTCTACAAAAATTACAGGGGACTCTCTGACCCACAAAGAGACTACTGTAAAATTTTGAACTCAATTTATTCACAGGAACTTCCTACACAAAATTCCCAAGCCAAAAAGGCTGATTTTTGTATAAATAACAAAGCATAGTAAAAAGTGTCAAACAACAGATTTCTTAATTTTCTTGGACAGTCTAGGGTACCAAGACATTCTCCAAAAAGTTATATGAACATTGCATATGCAGAAAAATTACAAAAATTCATTTAAATATTTCCTAGAATAACAAGATAGCATAATAACTTGAAAAGTACTTAAGCACTGATGCCCAAATTTTTACCAGAGCTAGGGCTAGCATAGAGTAACCTACCCACCAATTTTCATGATTTGTGGAACACTACAGCTCAAGTTATAAATTTAACAAATTTGCATGCATTCCAAAACACATTTAAAGGATCTATTAAATTCTTACAGAATTTAAACATCTCATGCCAGATCCATATTTTTCTAAAATACTACACATCATGTAGATCCTAACAAAATTTATCTCATAATTTTTGGGCAAGTAAAACCCTAGATCTTCATTTTTCCAAACCTTACTTAAAACTGTGACAAAATAAAGAAATGAAATAAATCCCAATTGAAACTGGGCCGGCCCGGCTTGCTAGCGCGGCCCAGCCAGCGCGCGGCCTGCCTCGGCGCCCCGCCCGCGCGCGCGGCGCTGACAGTGCGGGCCCGCAGGCCAGAGAGAGAGAGCGAAAGGGGGAAGACGGCCGCGACTCCGGCGAGCTCAAGCTCGCCGACGACGGCGCCTCCGGCGACGAAAGGAGCACCAACGGCTTCCCCGTGACTTCCCGCATCGACCAAACCTAGATTTGCTGAACCTATCCCACCCTAGCTACGACGGCCATGGCGACCGCGGCTCGGAGGCGGCACCCGGTGGTGGTCCGGCGAGCTCCGGGGGTCAGGGACCTAAGTGAGGTGTGCTACGGCTTCCTGAGGACATGGCGGACCTCTCCATGCCACGGAAAAGGACGGAGGTGGAGCGAGTGCCGCTGGCCGCGTGAGCACCGCACCGGCGGCCATGGCGCGGCGGCGCACGACGGTGTTCCGACGTGTACCGGCCATCCCATCCGGTAACGTCATCACCTAGGCTCCTCTACCCGACCCGGAACCCAAAACATGTACTAGTGAGAATGGAGGATGACCGTAGGGAGCTGGCCACGGTAAGCCACCGCGCGGACAGTGCGCCGGCGAGGACTCACGGTGGCGGAAACCGAAATTCGCCCTCACCTCTACACAATCCGGTCAAGCAACGGTTGGAGGAGGTGGAGGGGATGCTGGTGGAGCGGTGGACGGGATTTGGAGGACGGTGGTGCGACGGTGAGCTTGCACAAGCACGGGGCGGGCTGCGGCGGCAATGGCGCCTCCGTTTTCCGCCTCGGTGAACCCGGCCAGAGCGAGAGTGAAGGAGAGAAGAGTGAGCGCGAGTGTGGGGGTGGAGGTGTCGGCTCGGTCTTCATCTCCGCGCCTGGGCTCGCGACGTGGAGGCGACGGCAGAGCTCGGACGCCACGCGGCCAAGCTGTTCTGCCCGAGCGCCACGACACGGTCGTTGTCTGAACCTTGAACCCGACGACTTCGGTGTCCATTGCCCGACTGACGGCCAAAGTTCCACCGATCCCCGTTCCAAATCTAGCCGGAATTAGTGCTAAGTGTTAACAGCAATTTGGTAGAGCTATGTGAGGGCAACAAAATTGTCAATTGGAGCTTAGACTGGTTCGGCCTAGATTTGAAACTACAGAGCTCCAAAGTGGGTCACCCGAAAACTGAAACCCAGTTTCAGTCACTAAGCCGACTGAAACCCTATTTTCACGACACAAAATCTCCTAAACTATTGAGAACCAGGTGATGGTGATATTGACAATGTTGTAGAGCTATGTGTGGACAACAACTTTGTCAATTGGCTCCAGGACTGGTTTGGCCTAGTTTGTGAGTTACAAGTTGCTAAAGTGAGGTACAGTGCAACTGAAAAGTCCAATTTCCAGACTTAGAATTTTTCTAAGTGTTGATCACCACTCAAGCTGACTTGTGGGCCATTTTTGAGCATGCTCTGGTCATTTTCATGAGATGGCCATATTAGAACTTTTGTTCCTCATGAAATTCTCTACAACTTTACTTAAGGGTGCTCTTCCATGCAAGGTCTCTAAATTAGACTTTTTAATTGGTCAAACTAGAGCCTTCTAGGGTCAAATGGTGGTCAAACTTCTCTTGGAGGGCAAATTTGTAATTTTGGTCAACATGAACCTTGTTCCAAATGTTACCCTAAGTATAACTAAGGTGTTGTAGGTCATGATTGGCTACCTTACCTTACACCAACTATCAAATACTTCATGAAATAAATCAAACAAACCCTAGAACAATAACATGTGTTGCATCACATAAAATAACAAACATGAATGATGCATGCTTATGCTCATGCAAATGCAATGCAATTAAGGACTAAACACTTGAAGTGTTACATCCCCCCTCGCGCTCTCTCTTGGGCCGCGGCCCAGCCGAGTCGGCCTGCCGCTGCCGCGCCCGTTCTCCCCCCTTGAGCCGCTGACGTGCCGGGCCCACCTATCGGCGCTCTCCTCTCCAACCTCGAGCCGCTCGCCACTCGGTCATGGCAACCACCATTTTTCCGCCCCGCGCCCACATCCCGCGTCGTGGGAGCGTCCTCCCCCCCCCCCCCCCCGCGCGCCCGGCCTTCAAAAAGGGAGCCGGACCCCTTCACCGCCTCCCCTGCTACCCTTCCCGCTCCAATCCCGCTCGCGCGAGAGCCGCAACCGCGGCGTCCCAACTCGCCGGAGCATCCCGTCCGCTTCTCACCGGAATCCGCCACCTCCGTTGCGTCTTCGTCGAATTCTTCATCGCGGTGAGAACGCCCATGCTCCTCTCTCTCTCCCTATGTCTCTATTTCTTTGTTGTGTGGTCTCTAGGGCCGCTCCCGCGAGCTCCGGCGAGCCCTTCCACCGCCGGCCATGACGGGTGCCCCTCGGGCCTATCTCCGGCCGTGTTTTGCCCCGTGACAGACTCGCCATCTCCCCCGCTCTCTTCCCGTGCTCTCGGCTTGGCGAGATGAGAACCGTAGCGCCCTAGCCGCCTTCTCCGACGAGCTGCACACCGCCGGCCATGGAGCACCGCCGCGGGCTCATCTTCTCCGGCGGGCTGCGCCGCCCTCCTCTCCTCCATTCAATCTGAGCCGCTCATCGCAAGATCAACGGCTCAGAGAGCTCAATACCCCTTCGGGGTCCATTTTTGTTAAAGAGACCCCCTGCTTTCATCTATTTGAACCCGCCATCCTTGGCGTACTCCCGGAGTGCGAGTTCTTTTTCGAAAAGCGTAGTTTCTTCGGTTTATATGAAAAATATGTTTTCAGATTAATTACAGAATTGCCACTGTAGTAAAACGTTTATAAAATCGTCGTTTTAGCTCCGATTCGACCCGTTCAACTTGCGTTAGGTTCGTAATTTCATAATCTATGCATTAGTGCTACTGTTAGACCTGTTAAAAGTTTTTGAATTTCTTTATTAAGTCTAGTTTAATAGCTAGCTTTTGGAACCCTAAATAATTCGCAACTTTTGCGTTTTAGCTCCGATTTTTGTGATCTTCGCGTTGACGTGACCGTAGCAAGGCGTAGAATACGTTCATAAACTTTTTATCTTGTTTTTATACTGCTGGTGTACTGTTCCAATTATAGGTTGTTTACTATGCATGAATGCTCCTGAAATGTGTATGTTGCCGTGTTGGTCGAGTCAGACGGTGAGGAGTACGTTGGGAGCCAGGAGTACTTCGAAGACCAGTAGGACCAGCAGGAGTGTGCAAAATAAGGCAAGTATAGTTTGGGTATTCTTTCTGTGACCATGATCTTGTGACTTAATTAATGTAAGAGCTATGATGGTTGAGAAATGACTTTTTAGCAACATAAGATCTTGTCTGTACGTGAACCTCCGGGATTTACAGTACAACTGTGAGGGCTATATGGCTCTGGCTTTAGCTCGGTATGAGGACCTTTTCTAGCTTGTTAGAGGTTACCCTTGTGGCGCAAATGGAGAAAAGCAGACTGTGGATCCCTGGGACTGGTTGTATCACACAGACTGACTTTGGAAACCTAGCGGCCCTAACTTGTTAGACGAACCTTTAAAAGGCTTCATAGTGAACCCTGCCGACCTTCCTTGGAAGTGGGTCAAGAGATTAGCTACCTCGGGCGAAAGGGTAAATTATGACTCACAGTGAAAGTGTACACCTCTGCGCAGAGTTTAATAAACTAGTATACTAGCCGTGCTCACAGACACGAGCGGCCTTGGAGACATCTACATTAAAGATGATGATTCTTGTTTTGTTAAGATGCTCATTTACTTATTGATTATACTTTATATTGATTATGTTACATTGATCATGAGTTTATGGGATCTATGCTTGCGGAGTTCGACAAGGACTCACTCTTGCTATTTTCCACACCTCAGGATAGTCTCTGGAGTTTTAGACTTGTGATCAACCAGTCAGTTTGTTCCTGTGGAGCAAAGTCTACACCCGAAGATCGGAGTTGTTTTTCCGTTGTTTGCACTCTGAGGTTATGTTTATATGCTAAGTACGTTATTTATTAAGCATTTGTCTCTTGGTATTACACTTATCTGCGACTATATGTGAGATTTGACTCCTTTATTTCACATATAGTGCATATCTGGTTTCATCCTTAAAATCGGTGTGACAAAGTGGTATCAGAGCAATGCTGACTGTAGGACGCAAGCCTAGTTAGAAATGAGTCGTCTTAAGGTTTTGAAACTGCTATAATAATCCTTGTTCTATAAACCTTGGTATTTTTTCCATACTGTATCCTTGCCCTTGATATTATCCCTGCCTTGTTGCTTATTTTAAAAGTCTTTGTTCTCATCTTCACTCCTTGAATTGGTATGCTTTTAGAACCTCATCTTACCATCTTCTTGCGATATCGAAAGAGAAGCAGTAGGATCTTTCCCCTTTATACGAAGAAAACAATAGCATCGCAAGTGGAGTCATTGTTGAGTTGTGCTCCTATATTGCCTTGTTGGATTGTCTTTTATGTCTATGCTTGTATTGGATCTTTGTAATGATTGCAATAAATTTGTGGATCCCATAATTTCATTTAGATATAGGCTTAAGATATAAGGATTAGTGAATAGGTACATGGGTTGGTTTATTTTGACTCTCTACATCATATCCTTTTAGAGCAGTCTGTCTCATTTGGCTTATACATCTGTCTTTCAACAACCATAAATCATGAGAAAATTCTGGACAACATTAGGCTTCGAGATCTTTACCTAGCCGCAAGAATCACCCTCATAGCTATTTTGGTTTGGGAGATACAAAAATCACAAGACGATGCAACTGTGCTGTCTGAAAATTGGAACAGAATCTGTTATGTGCTGTTTTCGACCAAGTCATATACAGAATTTGGAAAAGTGTTCTATAATAAAGTTTCAGGAAATTTCATAAGCTTTCCAACGGTATAAGGTGGAACTTCATTGGAATTACAAAACGAGAGTTGTAGCAGTTTTACCGTGTTGCTGATTTTCTGCTCGCGAGGAACTTCAGATTTCTTGTTTCTACCTATGCACAAAAGAATCATTAGGATAATAGAATGTATGGATGCTAGTTAGCTCATCTAGCAAAATGTTCAAGCTACCTTATTTGGTGTCCCTTATTTTAAGGGGGTAGCCAATGTAAAGAAGGTTTATTAAGATTTAATTCTTTATTTGGAGGTATTGGTTAGTCTCCATGATTGAGTTGCCACTCTCAAGCAAAAATGTCATGTGTACAAGGTTGATAATTTTGGATCCATGGAGGCGAGAGTTGTCCCTTTAGATAGCTCATAATTATGATCATCTATGCTTGCTCGTGTTGCTAATGTTGGTCACTTGATAACAGAAAGTGTAGTATCCCATGACTCAGGAGCCCTATATGACGTCTCGCACTGAGATATGGGAAAAGGCTGATGTTTCTGCCATTGAAGGATGTTATGGGTATGATGAAGCTGAGCACTATCAAAACAACAATGTTGAAGAGCAAGTTGGGAGTGAACTGAGTCAGAATCCACAACGACGAAAGCGAAAAAGGAAAGCCCATAAGAAGCCTGCTCAAGGAAGCAAAGCGTAGCGAAACTATGTCAATGGAAGACTGAGCAACGTGAATATGGATAACATTCATGGAGCTACCAAAGCAGTGGGTGGTTATATTCAAGTAAGCTCAGTACAAGTTTTTGCTCTATTTGACCCTAGTGCTTCGCATTCTTTCATTTCTGCCAACATGGTAGAGACGTGCAAGATGGTGAAGTGTCCAACGAGGAAGCCTTTGCTAGTTCAAACTCCAGTGGGAGAAATACAGGCAGATCAGATATGCCCGAACGTCAGTCTTGTCATAAACAAGGAAAACTTCACCGTAACCCTCATTGTGTTAGAGTCACTTAATATCCCCGTGGTTCTTGGTAATGGATGGTTGTGTGCGCAGAAAGGAGTGATTCATGGTACTCGGTGCACAATGCTCTTAACAACACCGTCAGGGAAAAAAATTGAGTATCAAGGTGGTCGACTCTCACCTGAGGAAGACGAGAATGACCAATTAGAAGATATGTACACCGAGGATAGCAAAGTGGACCATGAGTTTACAGAAGTTAGAGTAGAGGAACAAACGACTTTGGAGGAGCTCAATAGGAGAGATGATCATGTTTAGGTAGATTAGTCAGTTGGGATCTGAGAAACTGCCTCATGACTCTCAACGAAAGATGTAATTTGGAAAATGAGGATCGAATAAAGACAGAGTGTTATGTCATTATCTCTATGATCACAGTCATCCGAATCTCGAGGATGAGATTCCTCTTAAGGGGGGTAGAATTGTAACATCCTAAATTTTGTTTTGTTTCAAAATAGTGGAAATTGATTTATTTATGTATTTGAGTGTGCATTCAAATATAGGGGATAATAATTTTTTGTGAAATTAAAATTTATCATAAGGTTAGCAAATCCTTGATGCACTCATGCTGCTGCATTTTATTGTGATGAGTGGTTTTTGTTAAATAGTTGAAAGGATTTGAAAATCATTTGGAAATGTGCTTTGAAAATCAACTCAGAAAAGAAAAAGATGAAATAATTCTTTCCCGCCTTTATTTCCCTGTTTTCAGCCTAGTGGCCCAGCTCGTCACAGCCGGCCCGCTCTCCCCCCTCGCGCTCTCTCTTGGGCCGCGGCCCAGCCGAGTCGGCCTGCCGCTGCCGCACCCGTTCTCCCCCTTTGAGCCGCTGACGCGCCGGGCCCACCTGTCGGCGCTCTCCTCTCCAACCTCTAGCCACTCGCCACTCGGTCATGGCAACCACCATTTTTCCGCCCCGCGCCCACATCCCGCGTCGTGGGAGCGTCCTCCCTCCCCCCCCCGCGCCCGGCCTTCAAAAAGGGAGCCGGACCCCTTCACCGCCTCCCCTGCTACCCTTCCCGCTCCAATCCCGCTCACGCGAGAGCCGCAACCGCAGCGTCCCAACTCGCCGGAGCATCCCGTCCGCTTCTCACCGGAATCCGCCACCTCTGTTGCGTCTTCGTCGAATTCTTCATCGCGGTGAGAACGCCCGTGCTCCTCTCTCTCTCTCCCTATGTCTCCATTTCTTTGTTGTGTGGTCTCTAGGGCCGCTCCCGCAAGCTCCGGCGAGCCCTTCCACCGCCGGCCATGGCAGGTGCCCCTCGGGCCTATCTCCGGCCGTGTTTTGCCCCGTGACAGACTCGCCATCTCCCCCACTCTCTTCCGGTGCTCTCGACTTGGCGAGATGAGAACCGTAGCGCCCTAGCCGCCTTCTCCGACGAGCTGCACACGCCGGCCATGGAGCACCGCCGTGGGCTCATCTTCTCCGGCGGGCTGCGCCGCCCTCCTCTCCTCCATTCAATCCGAGCCGCTCATCGCAAGATCAACGGCTCAGAGAGCTCAATACCCCTTCGGGATCCATTTTTGTTAAAGAGACCCCCTCTTTCATCTATTTGAACCTGCCGTCCTTGGCGTACTCCCGGAGTGCGTGTTCTTTTTCGGAAAGCGTAGTTTCTTCGGTTTATATGAAAAATACGTTTTCAGATTAATTACAGAATTGCCACTGTAGTAAAATGTTTATAAAATCATCGTTTTAGCTCCGATTCGACCCGTTCAACTTGCGTTAGGTTCGTAATTTCATAATCTACGCATTAGTGCTACTGTTAGACTTGTTAAAAGTTTTTGAATTTCTCGATTAAGTCTAGTTTAATAGCTAGCTTTTGGAACCCTAAATAATTCGCAACTTTTGCGTTTTAGCTCTGATTTTTGTGATCTTCGCGTTGACGTGACCGTAGCAAGGCGTAGAATACGTTCATAAACTTTTTATCTTCTTTTTATACTGGTGGTGTACTGTTCTAATTATAGGTTATTTGCTATACATGAATGCTCCTGAAATGTGTATGTTGCCGTGTTGGTCGAGTCAGACGGTGAGGAGTACGTTGGGAGCCAGGAGTACTTCGAAGACCAGCAGGACCAGCAGGAGTGTGCAAACTAAGGCAAGTATAGTTTGGGTATTCTTTCTGTGACCATGATCTTGTGACTTAATTAATGTAAGAGCTATGATGGTTGAGAAATGACTTTTTAGCAACATAAGATCTTGTCTGTACGTGAACCTCCGGGATTTACAGTACAACTGTGAGGGCTATATGGCTCTGGCTTTAGCTCGGTATGAGGACCTTTTCTAGCTTGTTAGAGGTTACCCTTGTGGCGCAAATGGGGAAAAACAGACTGTGGATCCCTGGGACTGGTTGTATCACACAGACTGACTTTGGAAACCTAGCGGCCCTAACTTGTTAGACGAACCTTTGAAAGGCTTCATAGTGAACCCTGCCGACCTTCCTTGCAAGTGGGTCAAGAGGTTAGCTACCTCGGGAGAAAGGGTAAATCATGACTCACAGTGAAAGTGTACACCTCTGCGCAGAGTTTAATAAACTGGTATACTAGCCGTGCTCACGGACACGAGCGGCCTTGGAGACATCTACATTAAAGATGATGATTCTTGTTTTGTTAAGATGCTCATTTACTTATCGATTATACTTTATATTGATTATGTTACATTGATCATGAGTTTATGGGATCTATACTTGCTATGCTTGCAGAGTTCGACATGGACTCACTCTTGCTATTTCCCACACCTCAGGATAGTCTCTGGAGTTTTAGACTTGTGATCAACCAGTCAACCCGAAGATCGGAGTTGTTTTTCCGTTGTTTGCACTCTGAGGTTATGTTTATATGCTAAGTACGTTATTTATTAAGCATTTGTCTCTTGGTATTACACTTATCTATGACTATATGTGTGATTTGACTCCTTTATTTCACATATAGTGCATATCTGGTTTCGTCCTTAAAATCAGGTGTGACAGTCCGCCTGCCGCCTCTACGCTCGCCGGCCAGGGCGCCCATGCCGTCACCTCCACACCGTGCGCGCAGCCACAAACTAACCATGTGATGTTTTTGTCAAATACTAATATTGTGTGCCATTCCAGAAAAAAAGTATGCCACATTATTTTATTTGAACCATTTTTTTAATCTTGTTGCAACACACGAGCATTTTTGCTAGTGTTATCTTAAATGCTAAGCAGTCGGTCACTTGTTGTTTAGCCACTATTTGATCTAAACGCACAGAATTATCGCTTAAACAGGATAAAAGACTGATTATATAAAAATAGTGTCACTGTATAACGTGTAATCGGTGTGTAAACGGGCTAAACCACCGTATCAAAGCACTGCTTATGCTTCGCAGTTCATTCTAGGACATACTTCCTCCGTCTCTAAATATCTGTCGTTTGCGCTTCCTAAGAAACAACTTTAATTAAATATATATTAAAATATATTAATATTTATGATACATAATTAGTATCATTAGAAAGATATTTGAATCTAGTTTTTAAATAAATTTATTTGAAGATACAAATGTTGCACGCATTTTCTATAAATCGAGTCAAATTTGTGGCACGAACACCAATAACGATAAATAAATAGGGACGGAGGGAGTACATCATATTTTGTTTTATGGCTGTTTGATTGTGCAAGAGGAGACATGGCATTATTTAATACATGTAACCAAATAAATTTACCTTTTTGCACTTTTGTTAGAGCATTTTTAAGAGGTTGCCAAATTTTACTTGGCAAATCTTGTGATTCGCCAACTACTAAAACTATATGCCAAGTAAAAAAAACAGTCTCTCTCTAACAGTTTGGTATTTTAACATGGTAAAATAAAATTAACACCCACAAACTACGTCAAGCCATCATCTATTCCTTCGTCCGCTTCTGCATCAGCATAGTACAATATTGCGGCAAGCAACACCAGTCAGCTAGTACCAGAGGCAGCGGCTCGCAGGCAGCAGTCACATCAGCACTGCTTGACGCATGCAAACAAAAAAACTTTTGCTCTCTGCACTGCATATACTCTACTCGTACTAGTCTGTACAGTCCGCCATGAAAGGATCAAGATGCCTAACTGGGGGTGAATTGAGCTTTTCTAAAAATTAATTGCAACAATTAAATCTTACAAGCCAAAGCTCACCCCTAGTGCCTACTAGTGTTCCTTGTGATTCTACCGGTAAAAAGTTTTGCACCCTAAGTTCTAATCCTAGTATAGCATGGCAATTCTAGAAAAGTAAACCAAGCAAAGAAAGTAATACAAGAAAGTAAATGCTTGAAAGTAAGGGTTAGGAACACGACGATGTTTTCCCGAGGTATCGGAGAGTCGCCACTCTCCACTAGTCCTCGTTGGAGCACCCGCGCAAGGGTGTAGCTCCCCCTTGATCCGCGTAAGGATCAAGTGCTCTCTACGGGCTGATTCTTTGACACTTCGTCGCGGTGAATCGCCCAAAACCGCTCACAAGATGAGTTGGGTCATCCACAAGCTCGCCGGATGATTCCCAAACTCTCAATCACCACCAAGCCGTCTAGGTGATGGCGATCACCAAGAGTAACAAGCTAGAACTCTCACTTGACCACAACAAGCCTAATGAGAAGGTGGATGCACACTTGCTACTCCCTAGTCACTAATGAGGGATTCTCAAACTTTGATTCTCAAATCACTACCCTCACTAGAGCTCTTGCACTTCCTTGCACTTGAAAGGTGTTTCTCAGCTGAACAAATGAGCAAGAGACCTCTAAAAGAGGTGGAGGGGATGTATTTATACACCCCACAGATAAATTCAATCGTTACCTGCCAACTCAGCAAAAAAACGCACTGACCGGACACGCCGGTCGACGTGACCGGACGCGCCGATCGAACGTAACGGTCGAAAAACTGAACGACATCGCTGAGTGACCAGACGCGTCCGGTCGTGCAAGGACCTTACTGTACTTTGACCTGACGCTCGTTCGCGTCCGATCAGTGATGACCGGACACGTCAGGTCAGTAAAGTACCTTACTGGAACGTGACCGGACGCGTCCGATCACTTCCTAGTCGCGTCCGATTAGATCGCTTACCTTACGAGACACGTGTCAACACGATCAACGCGTCCGGTTCTCGCAGGAACCGTATCCGGTCAACCAGGTTGAAACGCAGTGACTGTTAGTACTGACCGGACGCGTCCGGTCGAGACAGAGACCGCGTCCGGTCAGAGGTAAACGGCTCAAACGACTTCGAAACGCGACGCAACTTGAACCGAGTTGCTTCCAACTGAACTTTGAGCTTTACCTGAGCTACCTAGTGCTAAGTTTGACAAGTGTGCACCACACCTAAACAAAAGACTCACCTAGGTCAAGCTACTCGCTCATGCCCCCTCTTTATAGTACGACCAAAGGAAAGAAGCGAAGATCCTAACGACTATTCCGGATGAAACTCAACACCTTAATATCCGGAACTAATCGTCCTTAATCTTGTCGTTGATCCTTTAAAAACCGAAACAATTTCCATCAAGGGGCATGAATACCAGAGTGCCCAAAGCAGTTATGAACCCCATGATTTACCTTATCAAAGTTTCTACAAAACACATGTTAGTCATAGTAATAATACGTTGTCATCAATTACCGAAACCAACTCCCGGGGCCTAGATGCTTTCACGCCAGCTTTATCAGCTAGCAGCAGCAGAGATAGATTGGTCGTTCGGGCCATGACGTGACGGGGAACAGCAACCGTGCAGCGGCTCCTGCGGCGCATGGACGGAGACGCGCGGACAGATGCGCAGCAGGTACACGCGCGCATATATGCGCGTGCGGAGGCCGGCGATGGCAAGTTGCTAAATTTGCCAACCTCATTTACCAATCTGTTGGAGGCCATAATTTTTTGTTTTGTCAAATTTTTAAAGATGACCACCTCATTTGGCAAACTCTTGGACATGCTCTTACTCCATAAGGTCGTCCGCAACGACGCCATCAATTTCGCTAGCTGAGCTGGCATGGGAGAGAATTAAAAAAACGCATAAAAAAAGAAACTCTACATATACTAGTATGAGCGAGGATGGGCCGGTGAGCGGTGAGTGCAGAGACAGCGGATGTTTTTTTTGAGCCATGCGAGACTAGCAAAAAATTTTACGAACTAAACACGCCTTAAAAGAGCGGGTCAATAGCTTGGAGCTGCTTCTCCATCAGAACCACCCCCAATGTTACGAGCCTGGTCCTATAACTACATTTAATGCATCGAACCGGCGGATGCTCTCAGCCTGTCTCACATGACATGAGGTTGATAAGGATATGACTTGCTCTCTTCATCCGGGAAAACATACAATTCTAATATAGTGTCATGTTTTTGTATCTTAAATTTGATCAATTATAGATAAAAAAAGTATCAATATTTATTATATCAAATAAATATTATTAGACTAATTATGAAATATATTTTCATAATAAATTGATTTGGAGCCATAAATGAACTACTTTTTCTAACACGTAACTCATAATTGTATGTTTTTATGGACAGAGAGAGTACATGTTACCAATCACTGTGTCAACTCTGATGTAATAATTGTGACTGGCAAAGCACATGATCCACGGTGGGTGCAGCCGCACCCACACCAAAACGAGATATTAGTGCTAACCTTCAAACTTTAACCGCTTATGCACCCCCTCGGTGGAAACTTCTGCACCCCCCTAAACTCACACGTTCCAATTGACCGAGAATGTCCAGCATGCTAACTAGGGTCTTGTTTAGATCGCAAGTTTTTTGATTTTTTTGCTATTGTAGCACTTTCATTTATATTTGGCAATTAGTGTCCCATCATGGACTAATTAGGCTTAAAAGATTCGTCTCACAAATTATAGACAAACTGTGCAATTAGTTATTTCTTTTACCTATATTTACATTTAGTGCTCCATGCATGCGTCTAAAGATTCAATGTGATGGAGAGAGTGTAAAAATTTAGAATTTGAAATTTGGAAAGGAACTAAACCAGGCCTAGCTAAGTGGTCCAGCATGAAATCAATTCTGGTCGATAAACTAATCTAGCTAGTTGATCTAATCCATTGGTGTTTCCGTTCTCATCTCCTCTTAGTCTTGGTTTACTATTCACTCTTAATTATTCCCCGTAGCGGCTCACCAGATTGCCGGATCCCATGCATGGGCACGGGTGATGGGTGCCCTTGGTTTCTGGTCTCTTTTATTTTTTTGTTCTTTATTAATATTCTTTCTTGAACTTATGAATTAGAGTAATGTTCAATTGAATAAAATGAGTAAAATGTAAAAAAAAGATAACCATATTTGATTACATATAATAAATAATCATATTGTTTATTATTTTCATGCTTAGAGAAAAAAGCAGGACGTGGATAAGAAATATTTGTTGTCGATGGTTTGATCACCGAATGGCTTGAATAAGGACATGTTTGGAACTTTGGATATATACAGCTAATTGTTAATCAACTAATTTTTAACTCTAGTTCATTCGATCAGGGGCTAATAGATGTGCTAATTTTTTAGCCAAGCCTCTAACCAGTCCCAAAGGAAAATATGAAAAATGAAAAGTTTTTTTTTTAAATTTTGTCTGTGCCATATTTTTAAAAGAGCTAAATTATTTATTTTCATATATCACTTTGAATTGTGATGTTACTAGTTAATTTTAGTCTATGTTGCTTCAAAAGAACATACATATGCCTTGTTTAGATGGCTAAAGTTAGAAAAATTTGGCACTGTAGCACTTTCGTTTGTATTTGGCAACTATTATCCAATCGTGGACTAACTAGGCTCAAAAGATTCGTCTCGTTATTTACAATCAAACTGTGCAATTAGTTATTTTTTTATCTACATTTACTGCTCCATGCATATGTCCCTAGATTCGATGTGATGGAGAGAGTATAAAAACTTAGAATTTAGGAGCAATCTAAACAAGACCATAGATAGATTTGTGCTTTCGTATCATTGCTAATGTGCCCTTCTATTTTGCTCTGGCTTCGCCACTGTCTTGAGTCAACAAGAACTTTCCTTCGTTAAGAAAAAAAACTGGACTGCTCTTTTTTAACGACACAGACACAGTCGCCGTTGGGCAAAAAACCGGCTGGGTCGCCGCGCACGATTACTACCGGTACCGGCCGACCAGCAAGGAGAACGTTGGACAGCTGCCGGTTGCGGGGCCCGGTGGCCCACTGGCCCAGGCCGTTTCCGTGGGAAGGATCTGGCCCAGGTCGACGTGGCGACGCAGCAGCCGAGATATAGATAACGCTGGCGCCGGGGGTGGGGCCCGGGGCCGCGGCAGCCACACGAATCCCCTTCTCAGCGCCAGACCACACACGGCCGCCTGGCTGTCGTTGGCTCAAGTCACGCGCAGCTCGCCCGGCGACCTCGTGGGGCCCGTGGAGGTCGATGGCAAGTGGGGCCGCGGCGCTGCCTGGGCCCACGTATGGCGATGTGGGGTAGAGTGGTTAAGGGTGTGTTCACTTCGCGAAAAGTAGCTGAAAAGTTACTGTAGCACTTTTCGTTGTTATTTGGTAAAATTTGTCCAACTATGGATTAATTAGACTTAAAAGATTTGTTTCGAACTTTACAGACAAACTATGCAATTAGTTATCTTTTTTACCTACGTTTAATGCTCCATGCATGCGTTGAAAGATTTGATGTGATGTATGTAAGAGGAAATATTTTGGGTTGGAAGGGGGAAGTGAACGCGGCCTAAGTACTCCAGCTAACAGCAGGGGAAGGATGCAAATGCATCTTCGTCTCCCTTGCCACCCCTGCCCCTCCCTGCTTCTCTCTTCTTCTCCTCCACCGGGTGGCCACAGCAATTTACAAGCAGCAGCAGCAGCAGAGGAAGAAGCGCTTCCGGGCAAAGAAGAGCGTCACGGTCTCAGGGATCGGAGGAGGCGACAAGAAGGTTTCGGCTGCCTGTGTACGTTTTAACCAACAAGAGTTCCTCTTTCATATGTTTGCTTGCGGCTCCATGAATTTCGATTTTCTGTCTACTAGTATGTTGTTGCCGTGAATGGAATTCTCTCTTCTTTTTCATGCCTTGTTGATCCTGCAAAGACGGCTGGTTATCTCACTGGCTGTAAATTTTAGCTATTATCTGGGGCTTGGTTTAATTTGGTTTGGTTTGTTTATTCTGATCTGATATTCTGATCCCCAATCAGGAGCCATATAATAACTTAAGTTTAGCTTCTGATGCAAAGTTGTCTGTGGACATGTATGTAATCTGTTTGATCCTAATCCTAATAGGCGCACCTCTTGATCTGGTTCAGATGAGCATCATGGCGTGGTATCCGTTGCCGCAGAGCGGGGGCACACCGTCGTTGCCTGGCGACGAGTTCTTCGACGACCAGCTGAGCGCCGGCTGGCCGCTGTGGAGCTTCGGCTCATCAGCTGACGACGATCCTGGCAGTCACGGCGCTGGCGGCGCGCGTGCGGAGAAGCACGGCAACGGCGACGCGGCGGGGAGTTCTGACGAACACACCGAGGGCCCCGTCCTCGTGCCGCAGCAGCGCACGCAACCAACAGACGACATCTTCATGTATGTTTCTGTACTTGCTCCACGACATGCTACTTTCGGAGTGGAAATTTCTGCCATTGCTGTTTCTGTACTTGCCGTTAGAAACTTTCTGACATTGGCCGTGGATGATCCTGATCCTGATCCTGATCCCTTGTGACTTGTGTGCTCTGATGATGACTTTGCAGGAGCCAGTTCTCGGACGAGGAGATGAGGAGGATGGATGCGCCGTTCGAGGCGCTGGACATGTTCCCGGGCTCCATGCACCGCCTGCTGTCCTACGAGAACATGCTGAGCGGGGTGCTCACCGGCTCATCATCAGAGGACCAGCAGGACGCCACGCTGGGGGTGGACACCATGGACACCTGCGGCTTCCCTCTCTTCAGCCACGGCCTGATGCAGAACGCGCCGACGGAGCTAGTGCTGCCCGATCTTGCCACGCCCAAGGATCATCATCAGGTACAGGCCGGCGACGTGTGATCGATGCTCACTGTCATGACACCAATGTTTTACACTGACGATTAGTCTAGCACAGACAGGTACTGATGAAATGATGATCTGATGAGCTCTGAATGTTTCCATTCCAGGATGGGGCGAGTTTTACGACAAAAAGGAGCAGATCCGTCGCCGCTGAAGGGAGCGTGTTCTTCGAAGCGCTGGTGCTCCAGGAGCTCGAGGACGTGGTGTTCCAGGTACCTTAATTCACCTCACCAGATCCATCTGCAGTGCAGAAAAATGTGACTGTTTGTGGTTGTGGTTGTAACGGTGAAACATGTTTCAACTGAAGCTGACGAAGAGGACGAGGGTGTGCTTCAGGGACGCCTTCTTCAGGCTGGCTGAGAGTTCGAGAGCCAAGTGCAGCGCTGCAAACGGGACGCCTTCTTCTGAAACCGATGTCCAGCAAGCAGCAGACGGCAATGCGTCCAGGTACGTGACGTGACGTACGTTTCTGCCGCCCATGCGTCATGTGTTGTTCTTTCTTTTTTTTCCCCCTCTCTCTGACTATGGACTATGGTCTGTTGTTTGTCTTCAGGATCTCAACACCAGGGCCAGGCTGCCCGGAACGGGAGACGAACGCCATCGACAGGACGGTGGCGGACCTCACCATGAAGCCGCCGGGGCCCGATCCTCTTGAGGTCCTCGTCAGCCGCTGCCCCGACGACGACTCAGGGGCGGAGGCGCACTCCGCAACCAGCTGGACGACGACGGGGGACTGATGTGAGGCTGATCCATCTTTTTGCCACCACCTGCGTGCTAAGATTCGGCCATGAATTTGCTTAGCGCAGAGATGTACTGCTATTGCATCTTTTCTTTTAAAACGCGAGCTCGCGAGCAGAGGATGAAGCGAACTGGCTGTTGTTTATGCATTTGTACTTCGTATACTGAGGTCACTGTCTGATGCAACTGAACACTGGCACCGTTTATATAGTGGTCTTTGGAACACTGGCAATTCGTGAGTTTGAATGCTCTGTTGTGTTACTTTCATCTTGGCTTTCTGTTCCTGGAGGAATTATCTGACTGTCACTGTATGAAGCAGCCTGAAATCACCAGAAATTATATGGCAGCCAGAAGGCACAAACAGAGTAACAGACCAACACGAACAGTGAAAATCGATGTCTGAATGAAGATAAATCCAGTTCAAGAACAGGAAATAACTTCATCTTCTCTTGTAACAAATTAAAGTAACACATGCTAGTCTGAATTCTGATCACATTAGGGTGATCATATCATAGGACATATCACACAACTAACAGGCGAAGTAACATACTAAAGTCAGCAAGCTATGCTCGCTCACTAATTCACCGACAGAGTATAACGAAAAGTAGCATCGATTTTGAACACACTGAAAGAAACTACTCCGTAAGATAGAATAAATAGGTTAAAGACATTCTCCATATGGTGCAATGGCCTATTTGGCTATTTGTTTACTGCTTTCTTGATTGCCTGCTGCTTGTGGGCACTGAATCGGCCATATCCTAGTCATTTGTCGGGAGAGGGAGACACCTTGGGATTCGGATTCCTGCCGATGCATTCACAAAAGTGAAGCCATGCAACTTGAATCCTGTTTAAGATATAAGATTATTACTTTTCTGACATCGATCCACATCCCCTCAAGAGACACAGAAGGAATTCCTTTTTATCCCTTTCAAGGGACAGCGTTCCTTGTCTAGGGTGTTCCCAACAGCTAGCTGATTGGATGAGAGTCGTCACTTGCGATGAGTAAATAGCTGAGAGATGAGCATATGGGTCCAGTGACATATTGAAAAATAAAATATATAAAATAGTCTTTACATTTGTCTCTCACCTCCACAATTTTTTTTTGAGCAAATCTCACCTCCACACTTAAGCTGACATAGTTGTTTTTTTTTTTTTGAGCAGATTAAGCACCACTGCAGACGCCCTTATGGGCTAGATGCAAGGTAATAAATAGCGTATAGCGGGTTGGTAGCGGATTAGCGTTGAGGTAGCGGATTGCGGATAGCGGGCGATATTGCGGATGATAAGTTCTAATAGCGGCACCCGATAGTCCCCTATAATTTTAAGTACGTATATCATGAATAATGAGTATAAATAATTTTAAGTGCATATATCATGAATAATTTTAAGTTTCACAGCCGATGTGTGAGTATTTGAATTTGAAGTGTGAGTCATAGTGGGCTGGACTAATTAGAGATATTTGCTTCCATGCTATTGCGGCCTGCTACGCGCAACTGCGGCCGCAATATCGGCCCGCTATTCAGAATTGCGGCCGCAAAGTTCAAAGATGCAAAGCTCAGAGCGCTACCTCATAGCGGTAGCGGCAATGGACCGCTACCGCTATTGCGGGTGCAATTGCGGCCGCTACCGCCGCTATTTATTACCTTGGCTAGATGTGTCTAGGTTACTCGTGGGCCCATAAGGCACTTTGCCATTTTGTTTCTCCGTTTGCAATCAGGCCTGCTATGGCTGCACTCCACATGCTAATCAAGTCCAATGGCTATAAATGGAGCTGCACGGAAATTTAACCTATCCTACAACCAGCTTCTGGTAACCGTTTTTTTCCTGAATACCATTGCCCCTTGCTGCTACCCATGCTTAGGGCACAAGTCCCCCAAAATTGCTCCCATTCAAACTACTCTGTAGGCTGTAGCACACACGATTGCCGCTGCAAAATAAATAAAATCCTGCTGCTTGAAGATTGAAGAAGCGAGATGGACCAAGCTGTTCCAAGAAATTCAAGCATTCTTACGCCGAAAGGACAACTGAGAGAGACACCACCAATTTGTCGTGAATTTGAGCTAAAATATGTAATTTACATTTGATCTTTCTGCCCTACAGCTACAACAGCAGGCACAAGACGCAGACTGCTTAGGGTTACAGGCTTACAGTTACAGTCCCATGAATGAATAAGCAGTCTGCGCCCAGTATGCCTGACAATAAGTTTACACCCTTGTCCAGCTACAGGATTTGTTGCCACCTTGTGTTCTAATCCGTGTACAACAGCGCGACAGAGGAATTGGCCGTGGACAGAGCACACAGCAATAATGGTCAACGGAAGGTATGTCAATTGAGCAATCCCAATGTGAGAAGTAATATGTTCTTGCTACTCCAGGATGTCTGTTGGCCACAGCTGCCTCCACTTGGAGATGTCATCCTTGCTGCGGAGCTTCCGTACACCGCCGTAGAACCCATCGCCCTCATCGCCCTCTTCCCTATGTTCCTTCCGATTTACCAGCGCTTGCCTCCATCTTGAGCCTGGCGTGTACTGATTGAACTCCAGCACGATGGTATCTGCAGTATAACCAACAGTTGGGGTTAATTTGAGTAGGAGTACATGAAATCACAAAAGGCCTCAGATAAATTACTAAGGATCATCTCAAGTGATATTCCATTCATGACAAATGCACCGTGACAGGACATTCAAATATCCTACACGTGTCTAACACTAGATATTCTTCAGACTTCAGAACAAGTGATGCTGACCTTTGGATGGATCAATTATAAATGAATAAATGAAAGTTTAGTGCCTAAAAATAAATGGTTTCAGCACAAAAATTGAATATGTCCATACATGGTAAGAGCCAGCTGCTTCCATAATCATAGTTTAAAATGGCAGTTTAGTTTATTAATAGCAATACACATTAGTGTGCAACACCCTTATAGCACAATTAAGGTCAAACATATGCTACATATCTTAATTGACCATTTTGGGAGCACTATTTTGCTTTTCTGAAATGCTTGAGAAAAATGAGTCTCAGGCAATGATGTTGCCATATAACAATGTTCTTTAGACTCTGCGGCCATGTTCATGACTATTAAAAGCTGATGTGCATACAACAACTTCTGTGATTATTAGTCAATTCAATAAGTAGCTATTTTGCTTAAAGATATTCTCACCACTAAGATGACACCGACAAAAGTGTTCATTTCCATCACATGACCCCAAGTGCCCAACAACTCCATACCACCAGCCTGCCAAACATAGAAGTGCATGAATAAACACACTATCCACTGATAAAATACTCCTCGACACTATCAGATAAGATTAGCATATGCCATACGGCAGTGTTTAATGATTCCACTGGCACAGCCTAAAGCAAGCATTGTTGGGTGCTCGGGAACATACCATAT
Organism: Saccharum hybrid cultivar R570; assembly: GCA_038087645.1. Taxonomy (NCBI): domain Eukaryota; kingdom Viridiplantae; phylum Streptophyta; class Magnoliopsida; order Poales; family Poaceae; genus Saccharum; species Saccharum hybrid cultivar. The sequence continues at coordinate 8,906,021 of JAQSUU010000119.1, read as the reverse complement.
GGGAATTCTTTGTTCCTTCTCCACTGAATCTCAATATGATCACCAGGCCGGAGTTCATGTAGGCAGTCAGAGGTGTGCAGATCATGCGCAAGAGTGTCAACAGGTGGTGCCCTGACCCTGTCCCAATGCACACCATCCTCCAAGACCACAGTTCGTCGACCGTGTGGCGGATACCTGGCACATAAACAATTTTAACAATAAGCAAGGCGATTTCAAGAAACAACTTTTCAGCCTGTAAAGATCATATTTCTTGTATGTACTGTATCCACCACACAAAATCATCCGAACATGAACACATCTTTTCTTGGCCGTCAAAGGAAAAACCAGAAAAAGTTATTCATACCTTGCACGGAATGTGTCAGTGTGGAAATCATAACTGAGCTCTGCATCATAGCATGACATCATGAACCCAACATGCCCATGCTGCAAAAGAGATAGGAAACCTCAGGATTGCTTCAATAAACTTAACCCCGAATGTTTGAAACTAACAAAGAACAGAGCCAACAATAACACAAATGTATGCAAGCTGAATCCTAGTATTTGACCAAATTAAGGTGTACTTATTGCAAGCCTGTCCAGGACTGAGCACAGCTGGAGCAGAGAAGCAAATATACTACTAAACCAAATTGGGATGTACAATATTTCCGGTAATCCAAGACTAAAAGGTCAGTAATTAGCACTAGTGAGGACGAACAAAGAGTGGTACTGTAATTAGCAAGCTTTGCAATCATGGAACTGCAAGCTAGTAAATGACAAGACATGAGATGGTACCTCGCGGTTGTAGACCTGAGCCGGGAACCAGAACTTGCCGCTCTCCATGGACAGGTACCACGACATGATGGAATCGTCCAGCACGGGGGCAGACGACTTGCCACCGTCGGGCCTGGGCCGCATCCAGGACACCACCGGGCAAACGCAGGACAGCGCGGCGAGCCACCTCCGGCGCTTGCCGCCGCCGCCCGAGACGGAGCCCGCGCCGGACTCGCTGACGGACGCCAGGTGCGTCCTCCATTCGTCCCTGGCGGCGCGGCCCAGGACACGGCCCCACTTGCTGGTCATGTGGCGCTCCCAGAGGTGGTCGCCGCGGCAGCGCTCGCGCATGGAGCGGCAGACGGCGGCCATGCTCCGCAGCTCCGCCGGCTGCAGCCTCTCGAGAATGCAATCGATGGCCAGCTCCGGCAGGTCGAGCACCGACGGCTCGCCGCCGGCGGAAGCATCCTCCGCATTCTCCACCGTGGCCGCGGCCCGCTTCCTCTTGAAGGACGGCATGAGCGGCATGGTCTCTGTGGCCGCGGAGGCGGCCGCGACGCCGCCGAGCAGGCGGAGGCCTGCCAGGAATCCGAGCAGGGAGAGCAGGAGCTGCCGGCACAAGGAGGCGAGGAACAGTCTCATGTCACGCGCGCATGGCCTGGATAGGAAGAGCAGGCAGGCGACGGCAAAGGCGGCGAGCAGGGCAAGCATCAGCACGCGCTGGCTGGGGAGCGCGCTGCCGCCGCTGCCGGAGCGCCCGCTGGCCGCTGCTCCGTCCGTATATGGATAAACAACAGCGAGCGAGCGAGGCCAGGAGCAGTGGAGCTGCTGTATGTTGCTACGACCAAGACCGCATCAAGAGCTCGCCTTTTATGCGCTTTCTTTCTCCGGCCGATCGGAGAGGAGCCGTGCGGGTGACGCGATGGAACCCACTTTGCGACAGGGAGGAGAAAGGAAAAGCGCAGCGAGAGAAGGTTAAAACACACACGCACGCACAAGCACAATAAAATTAGGTCGGATTCGATCGAATCGAAGCCCGGGGATCGGGGGAAACGAAGGACACTTGTTGCCGAGCCGGTTGTTCCTGGATTGATTCGAGCTCCGCGGGCAAATTGAGCTCAAATTTGACCTGGAATCTGGCCTCTTCTTGGAGCTTGGAAACCGCAGGAGGAGGTGGCCGAGATGGGATCTCCGGAGCTGGAAAAAAACGGGCGTACTGGAGCGAGCGAAAGATCAGAGAATGATCCTAGCAAGAATGGTGGGGACAAACCAAAAAAAAATGGGGGTGGGATCCCCGATCTTGGAAGGAGATAAGAGAGAGGGAAAGAGTTGGTGAGAGGAGAGCGTGGCGTGGTAAGTGAGCTGGGGAAGGGTAGGGCCGGCGTGCAAGCCCCACGCAGCCTCCTCCCGAGCTCACCGGTGCCTCGCTCCTCCCTCTCCCTGTCCCTCCCCTCTCCTCTCTCGCTTCCAAGGAGGAGGGGATTGGTGCGAGGACGAAGAAGAAATGGAATAGGAATTTTTGCAAGTGGCGGAGAAGGGTATTTATGGGCGCAAATTGAAGCTGGTGTGGAGATTCTTCGTCTTGCCGCTGTCCTTGTTTGTAGTAGCGACTTTGGTTCCATGCCGCTTGTTTTTGCTTTTTTTTCAATTTTTTGGGGCAGTGGATTTAGGAGCCGTCGAGCGCCAATAATTGGGAGCCATGCGTTCGCTCGCGCGCGTTTAGGACCAATCATGCAGGGTTGGGCTGGGATGGCGTCCAACGGATTCGTGGCCAAACTTAGGGGAGAAATATATATATACTCCTATATATATTTGTGTGTGAGAAACAATTTTAGAAACAACAATAATAATAACTCAAAAGCTTGCTTTCCCACTCGCTTGCTCCCATGGAGTAGACCACCGGAAACCAATACAGCAACATGGAGGAATGTGGCATGATCCGTGACGGATGGTACGGTGTTTTGGATCCTGTTTGGCATGGGCCTTGTTTAGTTACCTGATTCGGGGCGGCCGAATTTGCACAGTGCCACCCGAACACTGTAGCACTTTTATTTTTTAGTGCAAAAAATTGTCTAAAAATTGATTAATTAGACTCAAAATGTTTGTCTCGCAAAGTACAACAAAATTGTGCAATTAGTTTATAATTTCATCTACATTTAGTACTCCATGCATTTGCCGTCATTTTGATGTGATGGGAAATCTCCTTTTTGCATAGTGGAATTTGGGGTGAATTCTGGAATCTAAACAAGGCCATGGTTTAAGACGGTCTTCTGTTCCTTGCTACAGTGTGCGGAGGGGCTAGAGCCGATAAAAAAGGATGTCTTTATAGGCTCCTAGTTCATTTTGAAAAGAGAGGAGAAAAAACAGGTCAAGCTCACAAGCCCATCAAACAAAGCTTAAATGGCCAGCGGGCAGGGAAAGAAACCGCCATGTTCCTATCTCATGTTCTAAAACAAGAATCGATAGAGGGACTATTTACAAAGGAACCAGAAAAAAAATCAAGAGAAAACAACATAATGAATTAAATGCAAGGGCTCTAGGTAGTCAATAATAAGAGAAAAATTGACCAACATCAAAGAACAACTTGCTATTACGTCATGAATGAGTGCCCTAGATAATTGGGGCACGCATCTGGGGTGCTGACCCATCCTCATCAAGACTTGATGCTCATGATGAGAGGCACTCCTCTAGTGGTGGGGAGTAGAATTGTATAATTGACGTGTCGGCTAAAGGACTACTGTATTAACGAAAAGTTGAACAGGGCAGTATTAGTTTATTATTCCGTATTCCGACTGCCTTGTTTAGTTTCACCCCAAATTTTACTATGCAAAAAAGAGATTCCCCATCACATCAAAATGTCGGTGAATGCATGGAGTACTAAATGTAGATGAAATCAAAAACTAATTGCACAGTTTTGTTGTACTTTGCGAGACGAACATTTTGAGTCTAATTAATCAATTTTTAGACAATTTTTTGCATAAAAACAAAAATTGCTACAGTGTTCTGACACGGGCATTATAGCTACAGTGCCCGAATCGGACGCCCAAAGTCGGGATCTAAACACGGCCTAAGGAACAACATACAGCATGCATGCTCCCGGCTATGACAAAAGGAAACCGATCGATCCAGTGTGCGTATAGTAGTAGCAGTAATTACCAGCGCTAAGAGTGAGTAGCTCCAATAATGTCTTAAAAAATACTAGATCATAGAATATTTTATTAAAAAAAAGAGAAAGAATGATAAATTATCTCCTCATAAAAAAACTAATCTCACGCACTTTCATGCTATTCATGTGTCTATACTCACACATTTTTCAATATTAACATATTAGGTCTTGGGTTACTCTATTTTAATTTTTTTAACTCAAATGTTAATGGTGCTCTCTAGGCATGCATGCACGGTGTCGATGTCCGAAACAACGGCAGGTCTGGTGTGGCCGGGAAGGATTCAGCAGCTAGCAATGCATCAGAATTCAGACAGCGCAGTAGCTTTAGCGTATCTTCCCTAATCTCATTCTCTGACTTAATTAATAACCTTGTATATATAATATAATACTGAGTCGTCTGAAGTCTGAAGAAAAGGGTGTGTCCACCTAATAGTTGGCGTTAAATTAAATAAGCGATAGCGCTAGATATGGTAGGAGATACGTGACAAATATAGAATCGTCCGCTAGTGGGTAACGGTAGTGGGCAAATATAATCCTCTTCTGTTCCGCCCGCGACGTGTGTCGTCGGGTGCGGACACACGCCGGGAAACGCCTCTCCGCTCGACAACGAGGGAAGCCCGCTTGGAAAATTCGGACGTGGAAAAGGGCGTCGCGCGCGGCCTTTATTTTCCTGCTCTTTTCTAATATATAAGATGCAGGCTTACGTGCCTAATGATGTTTACATTATGCTGTTATACAGATTCATTGGATGATGGATGCTAGGTTTACGTGGATTAGTTTAAGTATGGTTAGACTTGGGCAGCGTGTGGATTTAGGTCATGTTCGCTTATCTTATAATCCGTACTTTTCAGTTTTCGTAACAGTGTTTTTCTCTCCTAACAAATTAGTGAACAATATTTTTAGTCATGGCTTTTCAGCGAAGCGAACAGGTTCTTAACCTAACATCTCCCCCCACAGGAACTCAGAAGGGGTCCTTTTGGGGGAGCAGGAGTGTGTGAAAAGTTATCGCATGGCCGCCGGCGGCTGGCAATAATAATATGCTGTTGGATGGATGATGCCAATTGCATGGAAGTAAAAACAAGTAAAAAGGTCTTTAAGGCCATTCTTACTTTTTAAGGTTTAGGGGTTGTTTAGTTGGTGAAAAAGTTTGGGTTCGGCTATTGTAGCACTTTTTGTTTTTTTTGACAATTTGTGTCCAATCATGGACTAATTAGGCTCAAAAGATTTGTCTCGTGATTTACAACTAAACTGTGTAATTAGTTTTTTCTTTCGTCTACATTTAGTACTCCATGCATGTGCCGCAAGATTCGATGTGACAGATACTGTGCAAACTTTTTTGGGTTGCATGGACAACTAAACAGGCCCTTACTTGACATTTGGATCGTGGAACAAATCTGGAAACGGAAACGTCTAGGGAACAACCGGTTATTTTTAATCCTCTCGACAACCAGATTTTTTCCATACACTTGAACTGTCGTATAGCTATATTTATACCGTCTTATTACTATATTTACAATGATCCTTTTAGTGTAATTTACAGGATAGTGATGTAATTTGGAAATAACATAAATATATGCTAAATTTTTTTAAAAAATTATAAATTATTTCTATTTATTTATAACAATAGAGAAATATATGTCAAATCGTTGACGGACGTCAAATATAGCCCAACCCGTTGCCTCCTGCACACCCGGATCGTCTGCGCAATATGTACCACTAGCCCCTACCTGTCATATCAGATATACTACTACTATACATGATGCGCCCGCACACCCACTGCCGCAGAGGATCCTAGAGAGGGAGGGCTGCTGCACCTGTCACAGAACGCACGGGCACCGAGCCGGTAGATGCTCGTCCGGCCAATCACAATGCGAGACGTGGGGCTAGCGCCTCCGTTGGCAGCAGATCAAACGGCCAGCAATTCGGGGCCTGTTTGGTTTTCAGGAGTTAAAGTTTAACTCCCATCACATCAATGTTCTCTTAAATGCATGGAGTACTAAATTTAGATCAATTGCATGCATGTCGACACAGATTATGAGTAATTTATGAGATAAATCTATTAAGCCTAATTAGTCTAAAATTAGAAACTTTTTATCAAATAAAACGAAAGTGCTATATTATTTGTTAAACTTTAACTCCTCCTACCAATCGCCGCTCGGTTGTTCCCGGACGGTAAAACAACCGCATGTCATATAGCAAATCTGAAAACTAAAAATAAAAAATGTCAACGTCGTGGAGGAAAAAGAGTGTCGAGCAAAACGGATCGAGCTGCCACCGAGTTGATTTGATATATGAAATTTGAAAAATAGCAGGAGACATGTGTTATATATTTTATTTAGCAACATGGTGGTCCAAACGAACATTTGTTGTGAATCATCAATCTCAAATGTGTTGGTCAAATCTTCTTTAGGTGTTCATAGATGAGTCATGTTCGCGCGATATTTTCTCTTAAAAGAATTAAGGATTTAGTATTTCAGAGCATCCACATTCTCAGATAAGATGCGCTACAAGAAATAATAACTCCAAGTGTTTCTCTATGAAGTACGGAGACCAAACTAAATACCATACATAAATTTAAGTAACTTTCAACAGATTAGATGAGTAGTGTGCAAAATTCCAAGTGACGACTCTGACAAATAACTGAGTGTTCGTTTTGTTGTTGTTGTTGTTTTTTCTAAAAATGGAAAATAAAATCCAAAAATATAATATAATATAATATAATATAATATAATATAATATAATATAATATAATATAATATAATATAATATAATATAATATAATATAATATAATATAATATAATATAATATAATATAATATAATATAATTCAACGATCGTTCTTGAAGCCCATGCTGCACAAGCCTTGCTAAGCTTTACGTAGTCAAGACAAGATAGAATTGGCTGATCCATCAAACTTTGTTAATTGCCGCCATACTAGATCGACGGCAGAGCTCATCACCTTGCAATTATATATAAAATAAACCATAATAAACAAGGGCAACTTGGTGATGTGCCTTTATGCGAGTCGAGATTACACGATCGGGATGACGCAGTGCTCAACAAGATGCTCAGGAAGCCGGCCACCGGCCCACCGTAGGAGAGCACTGAAATGAAAGGGAAGGCCGCATGGCATGTGTTGCTAATCAGCATCGCCGTTTAAACCTGAGAACGGTTTGGACTGAAACCAGTTTCTATGGTCTGGTTTCTCTTTTGTGTTGATTTGGTTTGGGGGTAAACAGACTGAGAAGGCTGATGGGCTGGTTGGGTTTGGGTTAACTGCTACAGTGGAAATGTATAGTTTGGTATTGGTCTAAATATTTTGGATTGCTAATGGGCTGACACTATGGTTCTACTAGGGACTTCAGCCCAACACAACACCAAATGCCGGCCGTAGACCTCGTAGGCTCGTACCGGCGGCGAGGGTGTCACTATGCCAGAAATGCTAATCAGTGACGCGTCCAGAGGATCATTAGTGACGCGTTTTTTACGCGTCACTAATCTTACGTCTGTGATAAGGAGCTATCAGTGACGCGTGTTCACGCGTCACTGATAATCCCCGGCAGTGACGCATCCAGCCAAGACGAGTCACTGATAACCCCTAGCAGTGACGCGTCCAAGCCAAGACGCGTCACTAATAACCCCTCAGCAGTGACGCGTCCAGCTAAGCCGCGTCACTGATAACCCCCTCAGTAGTGACGTGTCCAACCAATACGCGTCACTGATGTCAGTTTATAGAAACAAAAAAAATACTACCACGGTCCTCCAGGGCTGTTCAGTACCTTGCTGCTGCACTTTGGCTACAGATTTATCTCACATTACACACATGTTTCTTCCATTTCAGCAATCAAATCATCTACAAACTATAGATACAACTTATGATACAAAGTATCTGCACAGACCTTTATCATTACATGAGCAGTGGCCTAGAAGATTTATACCAGTACATGAGCTAACTGCACTATGGTTTTTCTTGATGCAAGTATTATAGAGAGGCATTCACCTTGTTGATGCCAATTTGGAACATTATACTTGATAACTGCAGTATGGTGTATTCCTGATCTGTTTTTGTGGATCTTTCATTTTTCTTTTTCGAAGTGGCCATTCAGCTAATCAGTGCCTTCCTGAGTTGTTTTTGTGAATCTTTATGCAAGTACCTATAATAGAAAGTTAGTAAAGTACACAAATATTTATACAAATCATTTTAAGGCTGCATGTTTACTAGATTAACAATAATTGGACCAAGAGATCTCAATTCCATAGAAGAGATGTTTTATGGAATACAACATATATTGCCAGGAACTTGGTTTTTGGCAAGTTCAGAATGCTATGTGCATCATATCGAAGAACTTACTCAATAGTAGCTTGGTTTTTGGCACTTGCAGGAGCTTGCCACCACTGCAGACACAGCTAGCTCTTTGGTCATCATGTGTCTACTGCTTTAGAATAGAATCCTTTTGCTGCAAAAATTAAGTGGTCATAAGGAAATCATCTATACTCTATACAAATAGAAAGAGCAAAAGATATAATCTGAATTCTCATAAGAAATTTAAAATTCTCCACGGTGAACAAGACAGGAACATAAAAATATGAATTGTATACCTAGCTCATCCAACACTACCTTATATATACTTATAATGCCAGAACAAGATCGAATTAAAACTTGCAGACCAGCAACAGATCAGAAATTGAAAGCAAGACAAATTTTAGACTTGACTAGAGAACTGCATTGATTGTTGTACATTTTACTCACAGCAGAATGTATGTGTGCACCACACTGCACAAGCTCTAACCCTGTCCCATGAAAACTGCAATACAGCACATCTGTTCCTCCCATATGGCATCTGCAGACATGATGTGATCTGCAAAAGAAATATCTTAATTAGTTAGATGCACTAGGGAAGAACATATGGGAAAGACCTATGAAGCCTACACATATCACATACTGTTCAGGCTACTGGATACCTACATGATAATCAATTTGCCATGTACAATTGAAAAGAAGTTGTTCTACTATATATCCGCAAGTACAGTTTGCTTGGAGCAATTCAGCTAGCTGTAGTTGCAAATAAATTCAACTTACCACTGAACAAAGCTGGAATAGATGTGCTAGAGGACAACCAGTATTTGGATCTTCTTTCTTGTATGATCAGGATAAGAATTTCAACCTCACTACTACGTGCGATTTCATCTAGACAAAAAAATATTCAGAAAGGAATTAGCAGAAATGTAAATTACATATCTGTTATACACCGAGCAAATTTAAAATAAATGATCACCCATTATTTGAATGGGCAAGAGTTTACTCATAAAAAACCTAGAGAAGGAAAGGTTATTGCTAATGTTGTCTCTAACCGAGCATGACTTAAGAGAAAAAGAACTGCTCTATGTGTTTCGGTTCAATAATAATTGATCCAAGGAGCACAGCTTCTCTACTTAAGTTTGATTCCCTGGGACTACCAAACTATAAGCTTTTATACTGATAATCACACATCCGGCTTTTTTCACTGTAAATTTTACCAAAAAACAAAGTCAAACGAGTAAAAACTAGATGGCATGTATTCATTACATCATACTGAAACTAGAGACATACGAGCCCTGCTAGTTTGATTTAGAAAGACTACTGCAGCAACATACTGTAGGATCAAGCCAAACTGAAATTGATTGCTAAAATAGAAAGAAAGGAATGCATTAGCAATAAATCAGGTGCACATGTTAATGCAGAATACATTTGTGAGAACAGAACATTGTGCTCTGTAGTATATTATTTAGGCAGCCTAATGAATCAGAAGCTATGTTTCATATTACCATATTACCTAATTGATGCGGCAAGGGTAAGATATGTAGCATCTGTAGAGGCGATAATCACCTCAATGTATTGCACCTGAAAATTAACAAAATGTTCCTCTATCCAAAAAAATGGCATCAGTTCAGTGTTCCAACCTTTTTAAGATGCACATCGTATGGTGGTTGAATTTCATTTCATTTCCTTCAAATGCGAGATAGAACCCTTCATAGCACACATGACCTGATCTGATCAGTCAAAAAAGAACAATTCAGTTGTAGAATATCAACAATATCGCTCCATATTTCATCATGGAACTATTTCTCTTCCATATTTATACAATATCCAGAAGGTTTAGATTGGATCCAAAAGAGCTCAACTCATCATTCGACAGGAACGAACTCAAAACTCATCCACAAAAAATAAGTTACTTTAGTGAAAGCATGCCTCTGTACCCATTGACGCTCAATATAGCTTCAATCTGGTTGAGGGCCGTGCATATGAACTTGAATCAAATGCTAACAATGTACTGTACAGATCTCTGTTGTTTTATCCTGAGAAGTATGGGAATTACTTACAGTAAACATACGAAGTATTTCAGATATTTAATAACCTTATAACCATGCATTTTATTCAATTTTACCTGTTTAGGAGGGTGTTAAGACTCAAACATTGGATCGAAGACCCATATTTAAACTCATGTTTTAATCCCTGGTCTTGAAGACTCGTTTTGCACATTTCATCGAGTACTTGAAGGGCAGATAAAAGGATGAGCAGAGGGGACAGCACCTGTGGGCCTTACCGTGATCAGGGAAGAATGAGAACACTGAAGCAGCCTTAACGTGTGGCCACCAGTCCAAGCGTCGGGCAATGGAGGGTAGTCGGCTTGGGGTGGAGATACGAACGGGCTGGGTCGCCGCGCCGCTGCGTTTGCGCCCGCCTTAAGGCGCTGACGATAAGACAGGACGGGGCGGGGCCCTAGTCTGCCGCCGGCGGGCACCATGGCGGTATGGCACGGCCACGCAGGTCACCGGAGTCGCCGACGCCAGCAGCGAGCGGCAAGGGCGGAGATGGTGCTCGGGATTGCCGGCATCCGCGTGACGGCTCGCGTGGATGCGAGGCCGCAACATGGAGGCTGAGACGGAGGGGGCTGAGATGGTGCTTTCCGCGCGGAAGAGAAGCCCCGCCGAGGAGCGCAGCCGACAGCAGCAGTGTGGACTATGGAGGCGAGCGGAGCCGCGGGACAGCGCGTGTGGATGTGAGGTAGCAACGTCGATGCTAGGACGGCGCTGGTGCGAGGTCGCGGCGAGGTGTGGCAGAGGGGACGGGTGGGGGATTTTTTTGGCCGACGCGCTAGGGTTCTAGAAGAGTCAGCGGATGCTGGCGCTATATAGCGGCGCGAGGGTTCTCGAAGGGTGGAAAGGCCGAGGAACGGACGCGATGGATCCGTGCGAATGAACGGCCAAAGATTTCATATGATGTCTCCCAGCGATGTACACTGTACAAGAATAATAGAAGCAGTATTTATACAGCAATAAAATTGTAGCTCAGTGGTTTCCTCTTACTTTGAGAAGCCAGAGGGCACGGGTTCGATCCCTACTCGTTGTAAGAAGTGCCATATTTTTATTCTTTTTGAATTAATATTTCTTAATATTCTTTTCCAAAAAATGCGTCGCATTTATTATCTGTGACGCGTTTTGTCGAGAAGAGTCACTGATATGTCTTCGTATCAGTGACACGTTTAGACAAAACGCGTCACTTTCCTTATCAGTGACGCGTATTGTTCACCCGCGTCACCAATACGGCCATATATCTGTGACGCGCCTGAGCAATACGCGTCACAATTTTTATCAGTGACGTGTTTTCTTTGCAAGAGTCACTGATATATTGTTATTAGTGACGCGTATTGTTCCTAGAGCATGGCCAACAACTAATCAGTGACGCGTCTCGTTCATCCGCGTCACTAATATTGTAATAGTGACGCGTTTTTTTTTCTGAGTCACTAATCAAGACGTCACTGATAAGCTTTTCTGGCATAGTGTGTGGCGTTGTCGTGGGTTGGAGGAACCGCTGACGAGCTGCCGCCGGCCAAGAGGAACCACGCGGCGCCATCGGCGGCGGCAAGGCTGTGGCACTGTGGCGCTGTCGCGGGGCTCTCCTGCCAAGGCCGCGTACGCGCCGCTAGTTCTCTACTTCTCCGTCGCCATTGCTGGTGACCAGTACGACCGCGTCGCGTCTGTCTGGCTTGACGGCGCCAAGCTCCTCTGCACAACCACCGCCGAGCCCACCCCCGACGGCGTCCGCTGGACCGTCCGCAAGGACGTCAAGCGCTACTCCGCGCTGCTCCGGTCCAGCACGGCGGTGTGGTTTCTGTCAAGGAATTTCAGAGGAGCGGGCACTGTCGCTGCTCGCCGGGGCGCTGGCCAGATCTCTGAAATGGTTGGAAATCACGGTTAGAGGAGAATTTCTGATTTAATTTGGGCTCGAGAGATTTATGGGTTGGATCGGTGTGGTTTTAAGAGGTATAGGAGCGGGGTGAATTGGATTAAACGACTGATACTTTGATCGAATGGTTTGGTGCGGATGTGGTCTGAATTTTGGCCCATTCTCAGGTTTATCGCCGTTACATCTATCGCCGTGCCGGGCATGGGCAGGTTCACTGAATCCATTTGCAGGCCAACTGCAAGTTCTGCTGCGGCTCTGCAATTTGCGGCCGCCCGGTCGCCGGGCTAAAGCAAAAGGCGTGTCATATCGGATTATCACGTGAGTGGGTGACGTAGAAGTGTTTAGAGAGTAATAATAAAATAAATTACACAAATTCTAATCCGTGATACAAATTTATTAAACTTATTTAATCTATCATTAGCATATATTTACTATAGCACCATGTTGTCTAATCATGAACTAATTAGACTTAAAAAATTCGTCTCATAGATAGTCACAATTTATATAACTAGTTATTTTTTTAGTCTATGATGTACCGTGGTAAACAAGAACCTGGACAGGACAGGCTCACTCGTCACTCCGACCGATCCACTTCTTTGCATATGGTCTCGTTTAGGGCTGGTTTAGTTGCAAATTTTTTTGCAAAATGGAACTGTAGCAAATTTTGTTGTTATTTGGCAATTAGTGTTCAATCATGTTCTAATTAGACTTAAAAGATTCGTCTCGTCCATTTCGTCTAAACTGTGTAATTAGTTTTATTTTTTATCTATATTTAATGCTTCATGCATGCGTCCAAAGATTCGATGTGACGGGGAATGTTGAAAAATTTTGCAAAATTTTTTGTAACTAAACAGGGCCTTAGATGACAAAGTTTGGGGATAGTAAACGTCGCGTCACACTATAGCAATTTTATTTTTATTTGGTAATAATTGTTCAAACATTGATTAATTAGGCTTAAAATGTTCATCTCACAAAGTACAACAAAATTGTGCAATTAGGTTTTTATTTCATCTATATTTAGTACTCTATATATGTGCCGGTATTTTGATGTGATGGGGAATAGGAATTCTGCATAGTGAATTTGCTGAGTATCTAAAAATGGCCTATACTGTACACTGCATAGCTCATAATTGTGTCTGAAAAAGCTTGTTTGGATCTGCTGCCTTGCTTGATCATCTGTCACTTTCGCCATGTCTGTTCCTGTCCTGGCACGATAAAACAATGGAGCAGATATCTGGTTGTTTAGTAGATCCGAGGATTCGTTGCAGCACTACTACGTCAAAGATCTCATCGATTTAGCAGTACCCCCTTGAGAGCGGGGGTGATTCTCAATTTAAGGCCTTGTTTAGATTCCGAATCGGTACGTCGATTCGGGCACTGTTGGTACAGTGTTCCGGTCGGAACACTGTAGTAATTTTTGTTTTTTAGTGCAAAAAATTGTCTAAAAATTGATTAATTAGACTCAAAATATTCGTCTCGCAAAGTACAACAAAACTGTGGAATTAGTTTATGATTTCATCTACATTTAGTATTATTACATTAGCCGACATTTTGATGTGATGGGGAATCTCCTTTTTACATAGTGGAATTTGGGATGAATTTATGTATCAAAAAAAGGCCTAAACGTCTCTCTTGTAACCTTGTCCTTCATGTTACCTATAGATGAGCCAACCACCTATGCAATATTGGGCAAACCGATGCAGAATTGTGAAAACTCGAGTAAGGCCACCTTTAGTTCCAAAAATTTTTGGTTTTTTGTTCATCACATCGAATCTTTAAACGCATGCATTAAGCATTAAATGTAGACGAAAAAAACTAATTGTACAGTTGGATGAGAAATCGCGAGACGAAACTTTCGAACCTAATTAGTTCATGATTGGACATTAATTGTCAAATACAAACGAAAGTGCTATAATAGCAAATCCTAAAATTTTCTGGAACTAAACGTGGGCTATCTGGAGCATTGTGGTCTACAGTTCAACTTTGATGACAAAGTTAGATGATGACAAAGTTTATATTAAAATTTTCGAGATTGACGCGAAATACAACTTTGCAGGAGCCACCTTGATCCTTTCACGCTAGTAATAGTAAGATGTTTGCTTTTAACAAATCTACACTATATGCTGTAGTTGAAGGGCATATCATGTAACTACACAAGTACAAGATATTTCTTTTCTTATCAAATGATTGCGCCACGAAACAAGCACTTCTTTTATTCGCCGTGCACCTGATATTAGGCTAATTTTCTTTAATTTTTTTTGGCCAATGATAGTAGAGTGTCTGGTTGTTGGGGGAGATTTCAATCTAGTCAGAGATGCTTCTGAGAAATCGACAGGAAATGTGAATGCTAGTTTAGTGAACCTTTTTAATCAATTTGTCAGTGATACTAGTTTAAGAGAGATGCATCGCCATGGGGGAACTTATACATGGACAAACAAACAGAGCTCACCCATTATGGCGACTCTGGACAGAGTTTTTATGTCAGCAGACTGGGAGATGCAGTATCCGCTAGCCACGGCTAGGTCTTTGACAAGGGTGGGTTCAGACCATAATCCGTTACTAGTAGAGACAGAGTGTGGAGAGAAAATTAGATCACAAATCTTCAGATTTGAAAATGCTTGGCTTAACCAAGAGGGTTTCAAGGAGTGGGTGATCTCTAAATGGCCACATCGGCGGAAATCCTACATCATTGACCATTGGAATGTGATCTCATCAAGTCTCAGGAAACAAATGAAAGGATGGGGCAGGAACTGGGGGAGCGATCAAAGGAAATTGAAGCAGGATTTGTTACTTAAAATTGAGAGGTGGGACAAAATTGCTGAAGAACGGGAGCTATCTAATGCTGAATGGGCAGATCGTTATGAGAAGGAGGAAGAATTGGTGAAAATTTATGAAAATGAGGAACTCTTTTGGCAGAGAAGAGGGGGGGAGGACTGGTTGCTAAAAGGGGACGCTAACACGAGTTATTTCCACACAGTAGCCAATGGGAGAAAAAGAAAGTGTTTAATTAGGAACTTGGTGGAGGGAGACAGAGTTATAGAAGAAAAGGAAGAGCTTAAAGCATATATTTCAGAATTCTACAAGAATTTGTTTGGTGGGGGTCAAGATCCTAGGATACAGCTAAGCGAAACTTTTTGGAGAGACAGGGGTAGATGTGGGGAAGAGCAGAACCAATGGCTTGTGAGACCTTTCACTATGATTGAGTTAGAGGAGGCAGTAAAGGAGATGAAATCTAACACAGCTCCTGGTCCTGATGGGTTCTCAACAAGTTTTTTCAAACATTTCTGGGATCAAAGCAAAGGGGTGGTTTTCGAGATGCTTCAACAAATGCATGGAGGTACTTTGGACATAGCTAGGCTGAATTATGGTATCATTGTGCTTCTACCTAAAGTCAAAGGTGCTAACCAGATTAAACAATATAGACCCATTTGCTTGCTTAATGTTATGTACAAAATAATCACCAAGGTCCTTACTATCAGATTAACTGCAGTCATTAACAAAGTAGTTAATGTGGCCCAGACCGCTTTCATTCCGGGGAGATTTATTCTTGATGGGGTGTTAATCATTCATGAGGTGCTTCATGAGTTGCGCACGAAGAAGAAACAAGGGATAGTGTTGAAGCTAGATTTTGAGAAGGCATACGACAAGGTTAACTGGAGTTTCCTGCAAGAGGTTTTGAGGAAGAAGAAGTTTGATCCCCGATGGATTAATTGGATTATGAGAGCTGTTAGAGGGGGCAAGGTAGCCATTAATCTAAACGGGGAGCTTGGTCAGTTTTTCAGAAGCTATGAGGGTCTCAGACAGGGAGATCCGCTGTCTCCATTATTATTCAATTTAGTGGCTGACGCTTTATCTGAGATTCTGAACCTGGCCAGTGAGAAAGGAATTATTCATGGAGTTTGTCCTGAGCTTGTGGAGGGGGGACTGACGCATCTTCAGTACGCTGATGATACGGTGTTGTTTATCCAACATACAGAGGATGACATGATTAACCTGAAATTTTTGCTTTTCTGTTATGAGGAGCTCTCGGGAATGAAAATTAATTACATGAAGAGTGAAGTTTATACTGTGGGGTTGTCTGAGCAAGAGAGCCAAAAGGTGGCAGATGCTTTTAACTGTAATTTGGGGAGTTTTCCAATGAAATACTTAGGGCTTCCTATTAGTGAAAGAAGATTGAGCAAATCAGAGTTGAGTGATTCAGCTGACAAAATGGAGAAAAGACTGCAAACCTGGAAATGTGGACACCTCTCATCTGGCGGGAAATCAATCCTTATTAACTCCAGCCTCACTAGCATTCCAATGTATACTATGGGTTTCTATTGGCTTTATGAGGGGATTCACCAAAGATTTGATTCATGCAGAAGTAAATTTTTTTGGGAAGGAGTAGGGAATAAAAAGAAATTCCATATGATAAAGTGGGAGGCTCTTGATAAACCCAAAGAGTTTGGGGGTTTGGGTTTTATTGATACTAGGGTTATGAACATAGCCTTGCTGTGTAAGTGGATTTTTAGGCTAGAAAGTGGGGAGGATAGTCTGTGCATGAACCTGTTGAGGAGGAAGTATCTGAAAGGAAAAGGTTTTTATCAGAGTAGGAAAGCAGGAAGTTCTCAATTTTGGCAAGGTCTACATGATGTTAAGGATTGGTATGAGCGAGGCAAGGCTCATGTTGTGGGGAGCGGACAGCAAACAAGGTTTTGGATCGATGTTTGGTTGGGGGAGTGCACACTGAAAATTCAATACCCAAAGCTTTATAAAATTTGCCATGACCAGGAGATCTCAGTTCAAGCTGCTGCTGCGATGGAATGGAATCTGAGTTACAGAAGACGCTTTGGAGACACAGAAATGAAGGAATGGGAGGAGTTGATGACAAAATTGGAGGAAGTTAATCTTACAAACTCAGATGATAGAGTGTGTTGGAAATTGGAACAGTCAGGAAAGTATTCTACAAGAAGCTTGTATAGGTTCATCACTTTTGCTGGGGTGATCGATGTACAGATGAGGGAAATTTGGAATGCCAAAATCCCCTTAAAAGTGCAAGTTTTTCTGTGGATGGCATGGCATGATCGTATCCAAACTGTTCAACAATTGAGAAAAAGAAATTGGGTCAAGGCCCAGGTCTGCAAGTTTTGTGAGCAGGAGGAATCAGTCAATCACCTTCTCTTCCAGTGCCCAATTGCAGTAGCAGTTTGGTGCTGGGTCCGAGATAGCTTAGGGTGGCACGGATGCCCTTTTTCTATATCTTCGTTTGAATCCTTGCTAGCTAACAATAGAGGGGGTGTGGGGGGGGAGTGGAAACTTGTTTTGGTGGCTTATGGCTGCTGTGGGTTGGGCGCTCTGGAAATCCAGAAATGAGCTTGTTTTCTCTGATATTGTGATTAAATCTCCTAAACAAGTTGCTTACAGAGTGTTGGGCTTCTTACAACAGTGGACTTTGCTGGAGATGAAGGAAGTAAACCTGAAGAATGCGTGGGTGGACAAGCTCAAGGATGGGATGGTGCATTGGTGATCTGAAGACGAAGGACGGCCTGTGTTCTCTACGTTTTTCTTTTGTTAGGTCGCTGCCTGTGTGTGGTTTTCGTTTCTGGGCTGGGGGTTAGAAGTGGGTCTCGTTTGCTTCTGTTTAGTTGTTGGTTGTGTTCGGTGGTGTAAGGGTTTGCTTTTGGAGCCTGAACTGTGTAAGAGCTGGTAACCCCAGCGTGAAACCAGTTACCCTTTAAGCTTTCAATAGAAGCTGGGCGATAATGCCTTTGATCTAAAAATAGTAGAGTGTCTGGCAACCTGAAACGATTTTCAATGACAAAGTCAACTATATTGTCTCCATTTCAATTGCTATTTTGTAAAACCTTAGACAACATTGACAACAGTTAAATCGATTGTAATGTACGTCAGTTCTCGACGAACAATCCGTAGACAGCAAACATAAAAAACAACTGAATTTGTTTTATTATTTTAAAAAAATCATATAAAGATTTTGGGTAACCCAAAATCTATCTTGGTTGAAAAGGTGCAATCCCATTGGTGGGACACTACATTCTCAAAGAAACAACTTTTTGTAGTAATAGCGCTAATTAACTATAAACATTTGTAAATTAGCAATAAATCCTAAACATAGACAACAACTATGATACTACTATAGAAATAATTTTTATATATAAACAGCCAAAATTTATTTTTAAGGACTGTTTCGGTAACTGCCTCTAACCCAAGGATATGTAGAAATGATATATTTGTAGGAGCGCATGACATATTGGATAAAAAATTAGAAAAAAGTATCAGAAAGAAAAACGCATTATTATGATTATTTTATCTCTACTATAATGTACCAGTCAAAATTATACTAGGTCTCTCCAGTAAAACGTCCCCCGCTGAGAGACTTTAACCATTGTGCACCCAGTAAAATGCACACAAGAATCTATCTCTATTAAAATCAAAGGCTACTAAGACACACAAATCAAATCCGATGGCCACGATTCGATGTGTGATGCCAGGCTTCTCACCCCGGCAACCACCATCTCACGCCTCGCGACCTGTAATCATCACCGAGCTAATCATCAGCGAATCAGCGAATTCATCAGCGAATCAGCGAATAAAAGAAAGGAAAAAAACACCGTTCTAAAACCTGCAGGAGCTCACCTTCCCGACTCCCCGGGGCTAGGGTTCACCGCCGCCGCTCCGCCGGTGCCGCTCGCCGCCCATCTCCAGGCCATGCGGCGGCCCCATCAGGCTGCCCGGATGATTACAAGATGGAGAAAAGTCATCGTAGCGTTCCGAGTCCGAGGCCGCTGCATCGCGGCGGAGATGGAGGCGGGAGCGTTGCCCGTGGCCGGGACCTGGAACACACGCGACGACGCCAGAAGCCCCCAAGCACGGCGACGCAACAGTGTGGGCGGACCCACCCATAGGGCGAGGTCTCCTCAGGGCGGATCCCAATCCGTGCGGCACTCGATCTTGGGGAGTCGAGGACTCAAGGTTGAAGATGACGAGAGGCAGGCCTGGCCGCCTCCATGGGCCCTCGGCAGCTCCCGCAATCTGGCCTCCCGTCCCAAGGAGCCGCTGCTTCTGCCTTCTGCACCTGCTGCGGCTTGATCTGCTCCTCGTCCGTCGCTGGTGAGTCTTGTGCTGGCTCCTTTTCTTTGTTTTCAATTCAACTGAGAGTGAATTGTTTCAAACTTCGAGCTACGCATGCAGCATATGGCAGATTTTTCGGATGATGGAGCCGGCTAGCCGGCCACTACGGTTTGCCAATTTCCATGTGCCCTGATGCCATCTTGGCACTCTCGTGGCCTTAACACAATATGATCCTGTTGGCACTGGGATTTGGAAGGATCTTCTCAAGGACAACCAAAGAGCAAAGAAAACCATTTTTTTGCTCTGACTAGGACTGAGACCTGATCCAACAAGGAACACATAAATAAATATACCAATGGCCTTCTTGAAAATGAAATCTACAAATTGATGTAGATTTTGTATTGAAAAGATGATGCAGGTTGCAGTTCTGTCCATCTGGCACAGGTTAGTATTCTGCACGGATATTAAAAAAGTTGTGTAGAGAAGATGACACTTACTGTGCTGTTAATACTTCTGCCTTTGCACCGCGGGCTGCAGTTCTTTTTTGTTACAATTTATTTAGAAAGGTTCGCGAACTCGTGATTAGTGTTTCATGCTTTTGCTAGATGGAGCACTGAGGCTGTATAGTATGACATAGTTTTTCATGAAATACAAGATTACTGACGATATTGATGCTAAGGAAGTGGCTTTCGTCAAGTATGTATATATCTGATGTTCACAAGCTCTGAGATGCGTTTAGTTTAATTTTTAGAAGTGATTTGAGATTTTTGTTATTTTGCTTTTAGCTAGCGGGAAACTGTCATTTTTGCTTTTTAGAAGTGTTCAGGCTGTTTACTTAACAGTTACTAATCCAAAATATGATTTGTGCATAAAGTTGGACCGCTGATTCTACTGTAATATTTTACAACGTTTTCAGTGAGATAAGGTTTATGATAACATTGGAATGCTAGCTTTGCTATTGGGATACTATTTTCAGAAGCAGATTGGAATTGGAATTTGGAAATGAATCATTTTTTAGGAACATGTAAGTGCGGTTGCATCTAGGTTTTGACACTCATGAGCAATGTGTTCTGTGGGAGATAGGAGCACTCATGTGGTAGGGTTATTATAGCTTTGCGTGATCATGTAGTAGCCTCATGTGTAGGGTTATTGTAGCTCTCTGGGAATTTATTACAATTGTGTTCTCAATGTCCCAAATGCTCATTTCTAGACTGGTAGATATAACTTACAATCATTAATGCTTGTTTTTTTCATAACACCTTCTATTTGTTTGGTGTCTCCATTTAGTTTTCCTCTGTAAACATTGTGTTTTTATTTTGTTTGCAGACATATCTTGTTCATGTCAATACTTTTTTCTGAAGAAAGTATTTATGCTTGGATATTTTCTTGTGCAGTTAACCATAGCTTCCATACTGCAAGTACAAGCTCTGCGTGAAACCCCTTCAAACAGGAAAGAAACAATCATCTGTATTCCTTGTTAACAACAAGAGGAAGGCCTATTTTGCACAGACCATGGATGACAGGTCCATCATAAAGCAGATCAAGAAAACAGAGTTAGTCATCATCATTTATTAAATTTGCTTCCTCTGTTGTGTATGTTTTTATTTAAAATTTTGTT
Source organism: Saccharum hybrid cultivar R570 (assembly GCA_038087645.1). Taxonomy (NCBI): domain Eukaryota; kingdom Viridiplantae; phylum Streptophyta; class Magnoliopsida; order Poales; family Poaceae; genus Saccharum; species Saccharum hybrid cultivar. The sequence goes on along the minus strand of JAQSUU010000119.1, from coordinate 8,885,192 downwards.
GATCGGTAAACAAATATTTTCTTATAAATATTTTAGTTATTTGGTTTGTCATAGAGAATTTTTGTTGTTACAGATATTTTCCACTATTTATCTAAGATCATACTGTTCCAATTATGGTCAAATTTTTTTGTTACATTTTAGTGTTTAGGATTGGTTGTATCTTGGCATCAACTAATATATAATTTTTTTATTTAAATGACCTTGCAGGTATATTAAAAAGAATCAGTTAGATGATGGGTAAATGTTCTTGCAGGCGAGATAATTAGTTTGACAAATTTTCTTTTGTTGCTCATCAGACTGCACAAGATAATATTGATCTTAGATGTGCGTTCGGCTGTCCTCGTCCTCCTGCGCGGGCTGCCGGGCTGCAACTCCGCTGGGCGCTTGGGCTGGTGGCGGCCAGCACCCCTGCTGTCTGCACAGTGTCCGGTGTCATGGTTAAAATTGTTGTTGTTGGTACATTGGGTTGTTGTACATACATATTGATCTTATTTGCAATATACATGGACAATGGCTTTTGTACAAGCGGGTGGGCGAGGGAATATGAAGTGTAAATCATGAGAACTTATAAATAACAATGTTTCGATTGCTCAAAAGAATATGAGATGCATCCATATCCTAAAGGTGTCTTTTAGTTTAATAGTTGGGATTCCTTCATTTTTTTAAAAAAATATGAGAATAATAAATTCAGTGATTTTTGTCGTTTTGTGTAAATTTTTATTAAATGTGATTGATTTCATACTTTTGTGACAAAATTACATTATTGCTTTTTAAACGTGCATCGCTTCAAATTTTTTTGGAGCCACAAAAGTATGTTTTGATTGAATCTTATCGAAGTATTTCAAAATTGATAAAATTTGATAAAATTAACTTTGGATTTATTATGCCCCGTAGCGTTAGCACGGGCAAATATACTAGTCTGGCTAGTAGCAGTTTGCTTTATTTCTCTGAGAGAGAGGATATGTGTCTAGCTGTTATTACGAGACCGCCAAAATGCATAGCTCGACTAGGGTGATGGTCCGATGGAACAATAGCCTGGACGGCCAAGAAGCCCGTTAATCAAACCAGGCCTATCAGATACTTCCCGGTTAATCTGGGCTGCTCAATTCAAATCTTCTGCCTATAATGGGCTGCTACAATGCATCGCTCTACTTTCCACGCCCAATGGAGTATCAATCAATCAATCTAAAATATATATATTTTGCATAATAAATCTAATAATATTTATTTGATTTGACACCATAATAAATTTATAAATTCTTTGCTAAAGTCTGGGTCTGATCAAACTGATAGAGGACTGATTTAGAAAAATACGTTTCAAAAGAAAATAAAGTAAACAGTATTCCATGGTAACAAGGTACCGCAATTTTGGTAGTTAATTAACAAGATAAAAATAAACAGGGCTTGACTACAAACAGCCCGCCGATTGATTGATCATATTAAACTTAACTAGATTCATAGGAAATATTACCAATATTTATATCTCTAACAAATTAATTTATTAGAACAAAAAAATAGTGGTTAATTGGTAGTTATTACACAGTATTTATTTTATATGTATTATCATTGATCAAGCTAGAGACTTGTCAAAAACGATTTTATTTTATTTTATTTAAGAAGGGAGGAAGGTCCCGTTTTGAGCAGCGGCACCTTGCAAATGCAAACATTTTTTTTGATAAGTTGCAAATGCAAACTTGCAAAGACGGCATCCAAACAAGCAGTGCCACGAGATAGGTCAAACACTGTGGCAGCAGGAAACTTGGGTCCAACGGCACCGGCGCACCGCACCGCACCACCGCAGAGGCACAGACACCCCGCAGACGGGCAGAAGCAGGGTCCACGGCTCGACCGGAAGGAAGAAGCCCCGGACCAGAACGTGGCGAAAACGGAAACTTGGGGGCGACGAAACCAACTCCAACTGCTGCAGCCAGCTGAGCCTGTCGCTGGGCGCTGGCCCCGTATAAGATTCCGCCTCCGATGGCAATCAACCAACGCAACCCGACGCAAGCAGGTTCACCCGACGAACCCACCCCTTCGCGCGCGCGTCCGTCTTCGCCGCTAAACCCTACTCGCCGGCGAGAGAAGAGGAAGCCCATCCATCGCCGACAATGGCGTCCCGTAAGAAGGCTCAGCCTCCGCTTAATTTTTTTCTGACCCCCGCCCCGCGCGTCCTTGTTGATGTGATAAGCAGTAATAATTCTGATGTGCGCGTGCGCGTGCAGGCGTCAAGTTTGAGAACTCGTGCGAGGTGGGCGTCTTCGCGAGGCTCACCAACGCCTACTGCCTCGTCCCCGCCGGCGCCTCCGAGGGCTTCTACAGGTCGGTCGGCTTCTTCTCCGATCATCATCTATCCGGGCCTGGTCCGGTGAACCGAAATCTCTGTGTTCGTGTTACGATCGCGATTGCGCCCTGTCGATACTGAACTCGCGTGCTTTGGCCGCGGCATGCAGTGTGCTCGAGGGGGAGCTCGCCGGCGCCGTCCCCGTGGTCAGGACCTCCGTCGCCGGCACCAGGATCGTCGGGAGGCTCTGCGTCGGCAACAAGAGAGGGCTGCTTCTTCCCCATACCGCCACCGACCAAGGTGCTACTACCACCGCTACTCTTTGTTGAATCATTTGCATATATATTAATTGCATGGTGTGCCCAAAATAGTTGCTCAATCGCCTTGTTGCGAATCGACCATGGGTTGATCGAAGAGCAGTGGTGACTTCAGTAGCTGCTGTTTTTGGGGCTGATTGGTTTAACATGTGAGTTTTTTTTTTTGAATCTGTTTAACATGTGAGTTGAGAAATCATGGGAACAGGGGATTGATTGATTGAGCGTCATTTGTAGTATAAGGCCTGGTTGAGATTCCAGAATTCACCCCCAAATTCCATTATGCAAAAAGGAGATTCCCCATCACATCAAAATGCCGGCAAATGCATAGAGTACTAAATGTAGATGAAATCATAAACTAATTGCACAATTTTGTTGTACTTTGCGAGACGAACATTTTGAGTCTAATTAATCAATTTTTGGACAATTTTTTACATAAAAAACAAAATTGCTACAACGCTCGGATGGTACTGTGCAGATTCAGCCACCCCGAGTCGGCGATCTTGGCCAAAGGTTCCTCTTTCACCGACAGACCACGGTCTGGTGGTCTGACAGACTGTGGTTTCTCCCATTCCCAGAGATACAGCACCTGAGGAACAGCCTGCCCGATGAAGTAGTGGTCAAGTGCGTTGACGAGCGCCTTTCCGCCCTGGGAAACTGCATTGCCTGCAACGACCATGTTGCTCTCACACACCCTGACCTCGACAAGGCGAGCCCCCCTACCCCTCGTTATACTCTCGATTCCAAAATGTCCCATGTACAGTACCAGATAAGCAAAGCAGCTGGTCCAATTCAGAATGCCCACCGTCCTGCTCCCATGTGAGTGTGTGACCGACCATCTCTCACCTTGCTAATTTTCTCTGGAACAGGAAACTGAAGAAGTCATCTCAGATGTTCTCGGTGTCGAGGTGTTCAGGCAAACGATCGCGGGGAACATCCTGGTTGGGAGCTACTGCACCTTCACCAACAAAGGAGGACTCGTAAGCCCCTCAATCAACAGAGCCTCTTCTTATCACCGCGAGCAGAGCTGAATTCGGATACTGAACGTGAACGGCAACCCCTGTGTTTTTCATGTGCGTGCGTGCAGGTTCACCCGCAGACGTCGGTAGAGGACCTGGACGAGTTGTCGACGCTGCTGCAGGTGCCCATGGTCGCCGGCACCGTCAACAGGGGCAGCGAGGTCGTCTCCGCCGGCATGGTCGTCAATGACTGGACGGCCTTCTGCGGGTCGGACACCACGGCGACCGAGGTGTCGGTGGTCGAGAGCGTCTTCAGGCTCAGGGACCCCCGCCCAGGGGCGCTGGGCTCGGACGTCAACAACTCCATGGTTGATTTCTTTACGAGTTGAGCTGAGTTTGGACCTTTTTGCGCTTTTGCCAGAGCAAAGGCAAAAGGCTCTGCTCGAATTGCCTTCGGCTGCATTGCTGTATCATTGAGCAATAGCATTTGTATCGTGAAAAACTACTATCCGAAATTCAGAAGTAATTTTTTTCTTTCCTAGCATTGCCACGCTAGCATTCCCTTTCGAGGAATAGATAGATCGGTTCACACGCCAAGTTTCAAACGAACTCGTAGTACAAAAGCAATTGAACTGATGGCCCTCCATAAAAAAACAAGTACCATATATAGCACAAAGGTACCCCTATATTGCTATACCAGCAGCACAGCGCAATGGCAGCCAGCTGCCCACAAAGCCGTTGAGCATGTAAGAAACCTGCGAACTATACCCCTATATTGCTATACCAGCAGCACAGCGCAATGGCAGCCAGCTGGCAGCTGCCCACAAAGCCGTTGAGCATGTCAAGAAACCTGCGAACTACTCCTTCTGTCCCTATATATTTGTCGCCGTCGGTGTGCGTCCTAAGTTTAACTTGATTTATAAAAAATATGTGTAACATTTGTATCTCCAAATAAATTTATTAAAAAATTAGATTCAAAGATCTTTCTAATAATACTAATTATATACTATAAATATTAATATTTTTTAATATATATTTAATCAATGTTGTTTCTTGGAAAGCGCTAACGACAGCTGCAGCCAGGTTTCAGAAGCCACCGTCAAACTTAAGCTCACAGCTGCCAATTCGGATTTGGAACCGCAAAAGGCCAATGATGTGCGAAAGGCTCATCTTGATTCTTTTTTTTTTGAGGGGAGGCTCATCTTGATTCTACTGGATCAATGAAATGGATAACAAAAAAAGATATGAAGAGATAACACACAGGATTTCTGGGTCACTGTATCAAATTTCTATGACTCAGTTCAGCAAAGCGCATGAGTCCCCAAATGCAAACAGACACTAGTAGTTCATTACAAGACTAGGACGTTATTATCTCACCATATTCTTTAGCAGAATGCCAAAAACAGCACATGCGTTGCATGGCAACATGATGGATCTCACACTACTCCAGAATCTAATCGAGCAAGTCTGATATTGACTTCTTCTTGACAAACGGATCAGTAGCTGCAATCAAAGTTGCCAAGGCACTGTTGGGGAAAATGTTGTCAGCCTTCATCCTCTCTTTGAATCCATAAGCAGGGGCCTTAGCATGTAGATAGGAATGGAGCAGCAACTGGTACATCCTGATCCTCCCAGTGTAGCCGATCTGCCGCAACTTGTTGAACACTTTCTCAGAGTTGTGGACATCTCCTTTCTTTGAGTAGCTATCAAGCAGCTTCATGTACGAGCTGTAATTAGGCTTGATGTAGTTCTTCAGAGATAGCTTGTGCAATAGGGACTCGGCTTTCTCCACCTCTCCGGCGTCAACATACAGCTTCACAAGTGCATCCAAAGTTGAGGTACCAAACTTGACATGGTTCTCATCCATCCGCTTTACTAGTTCCTTACCTTTGTCTAAGAGGTTCTGATCAGCATACACCTTTAGCAAAGAGTTGTAAAATTTGGAAGAGAGTGTTTTCCATTTCATAAGCATATCCTCGAAAACCTTCTCTGCCTTCTCAACATCACCAAGCTTACCAAAGGCCTCTATAGCAGACAGGCACTCATCTAGGCGAGTATTATCCTCGCACACCTTCCAAATTCTTTCCACATCATCACTATTGCCCAGAAAAGCATGTAAAGGTAATAGAATCTTGCAAGCAGCACGATTTTTCTGGATATCATCACCCTCCATTGACTCCAAAAGTGTCTCTGCTTTCTCACGCTGACCATTAAATATGTAGTGCTTGGCAATTGTGGCATTAAACATGAGATCTGGCTCAATGCCATCTTTCTCCATTGATTCAACCACTTTCTCCATAGCTTCTATATCTCCAACCAATCCCTTGGCATCTACAAGGAGCTTGTAAGTAAACAGAGATGGTTTCACATCCTCCTTTTCCATCATTGTGAGAACATCAGCAATCTTCTTCTTGTCCAACCTTTTGTAGAGTAGCAGAAGCTGATTGAAAGAAAATGTTGTAGGCGGAAATCCAAGATCCTTCATCCTATTAAAAACTTCCTCTGATTTTTTGACATTGGCTGCAGCAACACAATTGGCCAAAAGTGTTCTATACACAACCTCACCCCTATGAGATGCAGGAATTTTCTCAATATACTGTTCTGCTTTATGAAGACCATAGACCTTAGCTGTTAAATCAACGCGTGCAGCGTAATCACGCTCTACAAGTTCGAGCAGCTGTGATTTTTGAACCCATTCAACAAGCTGCAGAGAAATAGTGACAACATTATTTCACAAGTCAGAACAGCACACATATGATGATATGAAGGCACACAATCACCTTGATACAACATCAGTTATCTATTCATAGCATACAGTGCATAATTGAATGTTTAATTGAGTGATTGTTTCTGATTACAGATTATCAAATAATGGGCATCCTATCTGGATTTTGGAAAGTGGTAGCATGAAGTTAAACACAAGCATTTAGCATGAAGGTTGTTATCATTAATTTTGAAACCAACTATAAGTGTGCAACTACATCATTAGCTGTGTTGCTTTCCTCAGTGGTAGTGTACGACTACTGCTGATGCGTACATAGGATAAATGTACTGGCAATTGATAAAGGTATAAATTAGAAATACAAAGAAAGACTCCAGAATTAAGTATAAAGAAAAAATAGTAAGAAAAATGATTGAGCAAAGTTATACTGAGCAGAAAGCAACAAATAGCCTTTTGCAATAAACAAAACAAAAGCACCAAGACGTTACTTAGAACTATACAGAATCACAGATACACCAGCAAAGATGCAGTTTGCATATCATTCATATGATCTGGGATTATCACGCCTTGCTTTCATTAGGTAACATTTTAGCCAACCCCTTCTAAGCTTTACTTAAGGATCTTTGCACTTGTCTTTACCCTCTGTAAGATGATTAAAAATAAGTACAGGGAAAAAATCTACATGCTAAGTACCTATTTTCACCTTAAAAAATCTGCATTTCAGCATTAACTGATCAAACAAATCGTGCGCCTGGGAGCACCTGCCTATACCTGGCAGGTTTTCCAGGGTCACAAGCAAACATGCTTCTATGTTGCTGGTTAAATACTTATTTTCACATTGAACAGGTTATTGCAAGTTGAGTAAAGCATATCATTCGTTTCACATATTATCCAGCGTACTAAGTGTTTTAAAAAAAATTAACTATAGAGCCACCTCCTGGTTAAGTACCTCCAATCCAGCATACTAAATGTTTGCACCCAATTTAAATATAAAACCACCTCTCAGTAGGTTAAATGTTAAATACCTCCAAGGCTTTGGAGTACCACTTCCGCTTTCGAAGATTAAGAAGGACATAATAGAGTTCGCCCCTATCAAATGCATTGCCATCCTTTGCCCATTTCTCAAGCACTGAAGTGAGTTGATGCCTCGGAGCTTCCAACACAGTCTTGAGGAAGATGGAACCAGGGGTCCTTTTAATGTACTCCTTCTCAGGTTTTGCATCAGCATCCACATCAGGCAAGCCAAGTTCATCAGCGGCGTCCTCATCTGAACTATCTTCAGATGTCAACCCAGCATCATTTTTAGCAGCTTCTGGTGGAACCTCGAGATCAGAAAATCCATCCTCTAACTCATCATCCTTGTCACCAGAATTTTCACCTGGCTGAGAGGAGAAACCCCTACTCCAAGCAAACTGGCCAGATGAAAATGACAATTGGAAGGCCGGTGGCTTTGGCTTATGACAGCAGCACGCTTTCTGACAGTCTGCCTCGTGGTGCTCTTCTACATTCTTTGCATCGGCAGTTAGCAGCACCTCAAGACTCGCGCAACCACGGGCACTCACAGCTTTTTGGGCGTGGAACCTGAATCAGAATCAAGCAGTTAGCAAAAGCTGCAAACCAATTATTAGAACAAATTGCATGCACAACATGACATAGAAGAGCGATCCTGAGCATGCTTTCACATGCAGATAAAAAAACATGGAAGATAAACAGGCAACTGAATGTGAAGTTGAACAAACAAGTATGAGAAGTTGCTCTTCATTAAAAATACATCATAATGCACTCGTAATAGCCAATCTCACAACATATAAACAAACTATAGACAAGAAAATATAAGAAATCATAACAGATGCGGATGATTACTGTTAACCTTGGCAAATACATTGATACAGTTATCCTTAAATCGGCACAGAAACACAATAGGCCCAACATATTATTAAGTGATACCAACAATCTCAACTTGGCAATGAACAATTCAACAAAGATTTAAACTTTATCCCCTCATAATGTTATACCCGTGTGTTCCAAGCAATCGCGACCTATGGGATCACGCATTTCGGAACGCATAACATAAAAATGAACGGATCTACTTGGCGCTGCGACGCAATACGCATAGCGAATAAGGAGCCCCGCGCGGATCAAATAGGCCGCCACTAAAACGACGGATACAGGGGGATGACAACAAGAGACCTAATCGGAGAACCAGCGCCCGGGAGGATCATTACCTGAGGGGGTTGCCAGCTCGGCGGAGAGCCCACATGGCGTCGCTGCGAGAAGGCTCCGGGTGGCAGCGGCTGTCGAGGAGGCGTGGAGGAGGGAAGCGTTGGGGGGACAGGGGAGGAAGGAGGCGGCGGCTAAAACCCTAGCGGGCGGCTGCCTTTTGGAGGGAGAATGGGGAGGTCCGGAGGATGAGTGAGGTCTAAAACCCTAGCGCAATGTGGAGCGGAGGCGCGGCGGGGCGGTTTGGTGACGGCCGCGGCCCTGCGGGTGCGATTTTTAGATATTTCTGCGGTTCGGCCAGAGCTAGCGCTACTGCCACACGCGAAGTGTACACGGGAATCGGTGTGTTGGGCCTTCTTGTTTTTTTTTCCTTTATTAGAAAATGGTTGCCCCTTGCTCCCACACATGCTCGATGGTACAGTAAAATTAGTGTTTCTCCCTCCATGTATGCAATTAAGGATCATTAACTATTGGATATGACAATACTTTGTACTCTTAACATTCATAATAACATACTACTCCATCCCTTAATGTTAGTCATCCGGAAAGCGTGTCTGTGAGGGAAACACGGTTTTCTAGAGACAAACATTTAGGGACAGAGGGAGTATATGGATGACTATGGACCCGTTTGGATCTATTACCACTATAGCGGTTAAAATTAGTATTAGTGGATCCAAACAAACCTGCTAATAAACATGTTAATTATTATTTGGAGTGCTAATAACTATTAGTTCCATTAGCAGGTTTAAAGTCGCTAATATGTGCTAATAGTTCATATGTACCTTTAACTAACTATATAATCAATTATTATCAGGTGGATCCAAACAACCCTTGCTAAAAAATAGCTAGCTAAAAATTAGTAGCTATTAGTTATTAGCTAACTAATTTTTATTACTAATGGATCCAAACAAGCTCTAAGTAAAGTGATATTTTATTCATAAGCATTTTGTCCTGCTTTTTTAAGGATTGTTTGAGCCTACCCTAAAACTTATGACCTTTGAGGACTTTCAAGTTGAAGTTATATATGTGTGATAATTTCAAAACTTGATTTTAACTTGAACTTAGTGCATATGTGGTGTGTGAAAATAGGAGTTAACGGTTATACACTAACCTACCTTAAATATGTCTTAAGCTAAAAAAATGAAGACTTGTCTCAAGCATTAAAAAACTTCACAAGGCACGCCATTGTCAATTGTCACAACAAGCCCAGCACTGACGTCGCTTCTCTAGCAAGGCCCGACAAAACACATGTAATCAGTAAAAACGCGGCGGGCTCGATGCACAATAGTAAGGCGCAAGGAGGGCGTAGGAAGGAACGTCGTGGTTGTTGGGATGAGCACAATGTTGGAGAAGATAGGAAGCAACAACTTGGTGGGACGATATCATCGATGAATGATGTAGGGACTACCTATAAGACCGGTACTGGCCTTAAACCCAAAGAACCTAATCACATGATGCGTGGAATGCCCCTATGGGCCTTAGATCTACCTTAGAATATACGAACTTTTTTTTTGAAAGTATATGGATTTTGTTTTTTTTCCTATTTGTCGCTGGCCAAATTATCGGTCATTGTGATATTGTGATATCTTTAAGATAGCGTTATGTATATAACTTTTACAAAAGTATTAACCCTAATGTTCAATATATCACCATGGACCTATCTAATAACCGATATTTTTTAATTACCTTGTCATGATTTATAAAAAAAATTATTATCACAAACTTGAGACCCCTTTGTAATGAAGACAAAACATAGGAATTTTGACCAAATCAATTTCTATAGAAAAAAATCATATGAAGCTCTTTGGAACAAAAGAATGTTTTCCAACAATTCTTATGAATTGGTACTATTCTAATATTTTGGAGGAAACTAAACATATGAGCTCTAACTTTGTTGTTTTGTTTCTTTTGAATTTCCCCATATCAATCGCCTTTTTTGAGCAAACTATATCAATCACTTTTAAAGACATCTTTCTAAGCTTTCATTTGTTTTAAAATATTGTAGGATTTAAAGTGTTACTTTTTTTGAATTCAAGTGTTGCTTTTTCATTTGTTTGTTTTTCTTATACTCGTGTTTTTGTAATTCCTTTGTTTCAAAGGGCTGATATTTCTGTTCGCAAAAAAAGAAAAAGGGCTGATATTTCGAAACAGGCTGCGTTTTCGGGAAGAAAGAAAAGATAACGCAGCGGCCCGTTGGTCGCCGTCTCCACCAAACACGGGTTCCTCGGCCCGCCTCCGCTGTTAACCGCCACCAGAAGTAAGAGAAACCACGCGTGTCAGCCAGCCATTGGATCCGCACCATTGCGCGCTGTTCGGCGTGCGCACCCGATCCCCGTCTCCGTGCGGCCGTGTGAGGAGAGAAGGGAAGGGGAAGCAGGAGCAGGAGAGGTTCGTCATCGCGTGGTGACCGCGCCGCTCTGTTCCTCCGCCCCCTCCTCCTTCCGGCTCTCGCCGTCACATGTACGTCCACCGGCCCTGTCCCACGCTCGATCTCCTGCCGCCGAACCTCTCTACTGCTCGATCTACTCGTTCTCTGTGCTGATCTGTTGCTTTTGCCGTGCTCCCTTTTGGTGGGTTTTTCTTTTTCTTTCTCCCCCTCGGAGATCAGGTCGTGTGGCGCGGGGGGAGCTCTGATCCGGATGGTGCAGCGCCGCGGGATCGCCCACGGCCATGATTGATCGCAAACAAGCAGGTCAGACATCTCTCACCCTAGATCTTGCTCTGTAACGCCATTTCCAGTATCGAAGGTCGCGTCTTGCGAGTGGTAGTGGCGAAAAGATGCGATTTTTCGTGGGTTTTCAGCGGAATTCTCTCTTCCTCTGTGTGGGGCTCCGGTCTTTGCAGTCTCACTGAGTGTGTAGATATTTAAGTTGCAGTAGCTGCGTGAAATGCTATACTAGAGATGCCATTGTGCACGGAGGTGGTTTATTTTGCTGGAGAGTTGGGACACAGTTTGGTGAGTTTGGTTGTGTGCTGGTCTGAGAGCTGGTGCTGCTGGGATTGGTAACTGATGGTAGTATAATATGCGATGAATTCACTGAATGTAGTGCTTCTTGCGTTTTGAGTGCAAGTTTGGCAGGGATAATTTTACGTTGCTGTCACTGCTAGTGGGGATATATTGTGCCAAGAAAAGATTCCCCCCCCCCCTGGTTTATACTAGTATGTTTTTGTCGTTTGTAGTGAAGCAAATCTGTATATATACTATGCTTAATTATAGATTTCAAGCAACAACAGTCGTTTGATTTGGTGGCAACATTGAAGTTTTTTTAGAATTCCAGTGGCTTACCCTGGTCCATCAGCATTACATTCAGGACCACAATAGCGTTTCAGGTTTGTTACATACCAACAGATCAATGGCCACACCCAACACCCCTACCAAAAACACCCATCAGAGTTTCAAAGTTTGTATATAAAAGAAACATTGCACACATCACACAGAACACCACGCCCAAGGCTATGCTAAGTAAACCACGCTAGGAAAACCAAAGGTATCATCCATGCCATTGATCATGCCCCATTCATTGTAACTCTTGCTGATCTGGTCACCAGAGTCGATAGCGACAGCTTTTAACTGCTGTAGGTGGCGAGTGGGGCACAGTTACTCCCAAGACTTGAGCAACGAGAAGATGGATCGCTACAACTTTTGCATACCGCACCTATGCCATCCTGAAAACACATAGAATGTCTGAGCTTCCAAAGGCCCCACATCACTGCGGAGCTAAACACATTTAGCACCCCATGCCTTTTTCTCACAGATCCAGCATTTTGCAACTGATTTAAAGTCGCATACCATCTGGTGTTTAAACACTTAAGCTAGCTCCATCCACATTGAGGCTACTAAGCATCCAAAAAATAGGTGGCAACATTGAAGTCAGTTTGTACTAATGGTTATCTGAAATGTTCTTTAATAATTTTTGTCTTGCTGGCTTGCTGCTACTATGCTATCACTGATTTCTTCAGAGTGTCCTTGTTTATTTGTTATGATGTTTAGCACTAGTAGTGTAGCTTCTGCATCATGTTAAAAGAAGCTTGCACTAAAACCTGTCCCGAGGATGATTTCTCATGCAAACAAATGTTCTTGAGTTTCCATATGCAGCAAAATCTTTGTATTGATTTGGGGGAAATGTGCTGGCTTTAGTGTTTTTTAGCGCCATGCTTTAATTTCAGAATTATGTGGTAACTTAACTGGGTTTGGATGAATGTTTGAATTGGTTGTTTCAAATCATTTTGCTTGACCCTGTATGCAGCCGAACAAGCATTAGCAATATGAAGGCCTCTTCGCTAACTGCTATGTCACTTAGCTTAATGCGTTAATTTAATATATGCGATTCTTGCAGTTTGTGAAAAGATATACTATGCTCAAAAAAATTATTGGGTGTGCGTTGACACAAATTGATATGAAGTGTAGCTGCTTATAGTACTTTTTTTTTCTTTGATAGAGAAATTGGTTGTATAATGTCATATAATAGGGATGTGGGTGGTCATTTCACAATGTTTTTTTGCTTGATCTAATGTTCTCATGTTGAGGTGCATGGTGGGTTGTGGACAAACATAATAAAACGGAGGGAGCAGCTGGCAGTTTGTCAGCATTAGCAACTACATGTAGCCCCTTTCGGAACGCATTGCTCATTGCTTTGAGGTCCAGATTTCCCTTGCTTCTACCTCTTGTCATGTTTCCTACAAAAGGATCAGGCGATCAGTAGCAGTTCTGTTTCAATTAGTTTCTGCCCCAAATGTTATAGGTGGGAACCACAACATATCTATGCTACTCCTTCCAAAATACTTTGATAACCCCATGATGATCCAAATGATCCTTTTTATTTGAGCGCTTAACAATTGACCTGTGCTTCTAAACTTAACCTGATGTTTGTAACATTGAATGGAAACTTTTGGATGCCTCCAGAAAAATTGTAAAGCTCTGGATCAAAGTCTCACAAAACTCACATATTTTGCTGACAAAGTTGAAGCTTGAGCTAACATACTAGAGTTCAATTACTTGAAACATCACCTAGGATCACAGCATAACTCATCAATTACCTTTTGTCAAAGAAGCTGCTGGTAGATATTAGCCACCAAACCTTGTGTTGTGGACCAGTCATTGTTACAGTTGACTTTGATTTTATGATTCTTTTGACTTTCTTTTTGCTTTGTCAGCTATATGTTCTTGGGCCTTGGTGTACCAAGGGCAACTTTAGTGTTTAGAACAATCTCTTACAAATGTAGGACCCGTATGAAGGGTGCTAGCTTGGCAAATTTCTCCAGTGTTTAGAAATTTAGTTGGTTTTGGAATAGGATCCACCCAAAATGATATTGAAAGCAAAAAGTTGTATCCTCTCTCATCCCATAAAGTCTACCGACATTAAAAGGCGGGCCCTACAAAAATTTGATTCCCTTGCATCGGTGCCTATTCTAGCTTAAGGCGCTTTCTTAGAACATAATTCAAACTTTGCTTTTTAAGTATAGCAGATATGCAATCATCTCTATTTTGCACCTCTCTTGCAACACTGTCGGAGCTGCCCTAACAATGCCTTTCTATCCTTGGTATTATTTTTTTCTTTGGTTGAATCTTTAAATATCTGGTTGTAACCTTAATTATATGCATATTAAATGTTCTTACTTCATGCATGGTTTTATTTCACAATCTTAATTGCACCGTTTCATCATTTTCTTATGTATGTAGTTTATTTGATGCAGAGGAAATGCAAGTCAATAATGAGGCACCACTAGGGTGCCTCAAGCCAAATATTTCTCAGTATAACTCTCCAGAGCAGAGAGGTGGAGTTGAAGGGTTTCCTGAGAATAATGAAAAAAGGAATGATATTGTTGCTGCCGAAAAAATCTGGGAGGCGTCTCCTATTCCAACTCAAGGCCTTAGCAGGCCCTTCTACCGACAAGAATTTTATGCCTGGCCATATATTTATTCAGATTATCAAATGGTGCGTCAGCCACTACCTTATGGTTTTGACAACCAATTTTATCAGATAAATAGGGACCACGGTTTCCCTATTGAGAACATAGTTCAGTATCTTCCATTCAAGATGCTCCCTCAAGGTCACCCCCATGATGCACAGCTTCAGGAATTTCAGTATTTCGTGGTTATTGACTTTGAAGCAACCTGTGACAAGGTGAACAATCCATTTCCACAAGAAATCATTGAGTTTCCATCTGTCTTGGTTAACAGTGCAACTGGAAAACTCGAAGAATGCTTCCAAACATATGTTCGGCCGACGTATCATCAATTTTTGACCGATTTTTGCAAGGAGCTTACCGGCATACAACAGATTCAGGTCAGTGCATAATCTGAATAATCATGAGGCCATAGTTCTGAATAAGTGTCATCATGATAGCTTAAGCTAATAGAATTTTGTGTTTTTGACTGACTAGTCATATATGTACTCAAGTGTATACAAAGCAAGGAACCAGTTATTTTCAATGCAGTGTCAATTGTACAAGTTGTATAAACACACAAATAGCTTACTCTGAATTTCAAGCTACCTTTGGAAATGCAGATTATGTTCATCCTTTAGATGCTGGCGAAGTTAAAGGCCTGTTTATGACCCATTGTTTGTATGTGTGGTGTGGCAACAGGTGGGACCAAGAATTTGAGATAATAGGGGCTACACAAATCGACAAAGAAACAACATTAGATGCATGGGGACATATAGTGCATATGCCAACAAAATTTCTTTATACCATAAGGACTAAAGTGCATAGAATAGGAGCATGAGTGGGGCCACGGTCCAGCCAGCAACGCTAAGCTGCAGTTGTTTCCTTTATGGCTGTGGCACCAGCGGCCAGCTACAGAGAGGGTGTGATGCATGGCTATGGGAAGGGGCGGGAGAGCAAGGGTCATGGACTCGCTGGTGGAGTGACAGGCTGGTCCTATCTTGCTCTTCCCCTTCCCCTTTCTCCTTTTTCTTTCCTCCCTACTTTAGCATCTCGTTTTCTCCATTTCCTCTTTATGTTAGTATGGCGTCACCTCACCTCACCTCACAAGAACAGTGTTGTGAAGAGGGTAGGTTGCCATGCGTCTCCTTATACCTCCTTAAGGGCACTGCTTGGTAGCTAGTGAATTTCTTCAGAGGATTTTGCTATTACTTTTGAAATGACTTTTGAATCAAGACTCGGGACTGACCTATGTAGGCTCACATTTGGATCTGTTAAAGAAAATTTGCTAAGTCCTTTTATTTGCTTGAGAATAAAAATAAATTAATTAATATTCTGTTAACCAGGCAGAATTTATAATCATGTGACTACATAGTGAGGTTCAAATTCTTGTAGTATTCCTACTAATATATGGGTACACGGGATGCCTTTTGACCTATATGATCTGGTGCTACGCAAGTTTACTCCCAATCTTCTTTTCTGTTTGAAGCTTTACCTTTCTTTGGTATTTGAGATGTAAATTTGTCCACTGCAATTATTCTGTACTCTACGTCATTATATATACTGACTACTATAGTTTTATGAAAGCGTTTCTAAAGACAAATCAATGAATCATATACTTAGTTTTTATGTACCCAACCTTGTGGAAAATATTAATGTTCATACTTCATACTCTAGAAAGCTCACACCTAGGCTAAGACGGCAAATAAAAGAAAGAGTTGAAGGCGATGGTGTGTGTCGCCACACACTACTAAGTCGACACGCCGTTGTCATTGCTCGTGCTGCCGTTAAAGTTAATGTTCCACATCAAGCAAGCCACTGCCATGCAGGGCAAGGGCAAGTCGCTGCCAGTAGCAGACGCATGATTTCAAGATCGCGTGTACATAGATAACCAACACATTGTCATATATAAAAATTAAAAAGGTCTGAAAGCAAAGGGTGAAATACAAATAGTTCTTTAATCCATACACCTAAAGTGTCAACTAAGTAAAATTACAAATGAAGTCGATGAGGGGGCTTTTGAAAATGAGAGATGTTTTCATTTGTATCATGTAGGAAAAATTCCTTCTCTATAAATATAATCAAACAACCATTGAACGCCGACAATGCTCTTTCAACACTTGCTGTTGGAACTAGTAGCCGTAGGACAAAAGGGTTTATTTGTACCTCTACTCCATAATGATGTTAGAATAACAACATTTTTTTGGTTGATTGAGTTCCTACAGTTAATCTACTGAACTGACCACACCAAGTCATTAAACATGAATCAATAGCATCAAGACAACAAATATGAACTAGAATTAATGAATTGCCAATTCGCCCTTCACATGAATCTTTGGTGCCAACTTGCTAAGTTGTGGGCTCCCATGCCGCCTACAAGAGCAACGTGGGGTCCGTGGAAAAAGGGTCAGCCAACTTGCTAAGTTGTGGGCTAGTGATGCATAACTCCTTCAAAGCAGCCCTAAGTCACTTATTAGGGGGCCTTTGGGCTTTTTTTTTGTTGTAGCGATAGTGACCAAAATTACTAGGGAAATCTTGAAAGACACGGCAGCCTGTGGGGTCCATCCTTAGTGTGGAACAGTAGCCCTTTTTGAGGGACAGAAATTTTTGCACTTTTTTTTTGTCATGCTTTCAAGATGCTACCAATTCTTGCTGCCTTTGATCTTCCGTATATTGTGGCACCGTGTGCACTAAAGCAGTTCAGCTCAACCTACATGCTTCTAGTTTCTGACGAAATGAGCTTTTGCGGTTTGGTTGTGGACATGTGGTACATGTCAATGTCATTTGCTGTTATATGGAGTATGGACCTTGTGAAGAGGTTGTGCGTGGTACTTAACAGTTTTTAGCAGATGCTGGTTGCTGATTGGACAAGCCAGCCATGGTAGCCCATACTTGACAGTTGACATTTAGGATTATGAGTGGTAGTTGGTGCTGGAGGAGCAAGTACTTTGTGTCCTTTTCTGAGCAATTTGTAGAGTGGTGTTATTCAATGATGGTACAATGAACTAAGGAAGTTGTCTTAAAAAAAGGAGCTAAGGAAGTTGTCTTCAAAAAAAGGAACTAAGAGAAACAATTGACCAATATGATCATGCAATTCATAGTGTTCGTTTTGTATCAGCCACTGATGGGTATATAACAAAAAAGTAATTAAGTACTTGTCACTGTGTTCAATGTAACATATAGGCATCTTTTAACTAGAAATTGATCCAGGAAACTTTAAACTATATGGAAGTCTACCTTCCCTCTTCTGAAAGAAAATATAGCACATCAGATTTGATGACGATGTAGCATGCTCCTTAGCATTTCAAGGTTAGCAGATAATAAGTTCTTACTAACTGATCAATTTAATCCTTGTATTATTTCATTGAAATAATACTATTATAGTATTATTTATTATGTATTTTGGTTATTTCTAGTTGGAATGTTGGTGTTGGAGTTCAATATTTGTTTAGTAAATCCATTCGACAAATAAAGAGATCACCTTTGTTTTGTGTACCTTTGTTTTTATCTCACTTTGAACACAATGGATATGCGAAACCACTGGTTCCATGGCATTATCGTTGTGCCAGTTTTGAATATTACTGTTGTCATATGAACACGATCCATGCATGTGTAGGTGGACAGAGGTGTGCCTTTAGGTGAAGCCTTACTCATGCACGATAAGTGGCTAGAGGACAAGGGCATCAAGAACACAAACTTTGCTATTGTGACCTGGTCTAACTGGGACTGCCGTACAATGCTGGAGTCAGAATGCAGATTTAAGAGAATCAGGAAGCCGCCTTATTTTAACAGGTAACGTATCTTGTATATACATGGCTAATAACTTAGTCAGTTGAATTCTCAATTTTTTATTGCTCAGTATTGAGGAAAATTGTGTCTTTCTAATGATGGATTATGTGCCTGATGCTGTGTGTATATCAGAGATTTAGGGTTATGGGTCATGTAGGATATGCAAATGACTACTATCCTGCTTCCACGTGTGCTTTATGAAAAATGTAGATTTGGCGTAAATTGGCATCCTGAACTTGAATCTTGGTGGGTTGCCACTCTAAATTTCAATTAGTGCGTTAGCAACCAATACTTTTTGAAAGCATTTCATGTTTAGATTTTTTATTCAAAAAAGTTTGCTGCCACACAGTGCATGTTACAGTATATCAATAAATGCATATGTTGATTTTTGCCAACTGAACTGTACTGATGACAAA
This sequence comes from Saccharum hybrid cultivar R570, assembly GCA_038087645.1. Classification (NCBI taxonomy): domain Eukaryota; kingdom Viridiplantae; phylum Streptophyta; class Magnoliopsida; order Poales; family Poaceae; genus Saccharum; species Saccharum hybrid cultivar. The sequence continues at coordinate 8,866,605 of JAQSUU010000119.1, read as the reverse complement.
TTGCAGAAACTGGAAAAAAAGAGTTTTTCCAAATTGATGTCATTGATACTCATTTCTCCTGTCTCATTTCAGACACCACGACTTCCAAGTAGGTTGTGAGTGTGGATTTTGTATGCTAGAGATGTGGCATGTTGCAATTTCAAAGGTTAATCTAGAGACCACACCTGTAGCGCATACAAAGCTAAATAAACCTGCAAAAATTCAATTTCAGATTCATCCTTGATGTTCAGAAACAAAATGGACAAGCAGTCAATCCAGCATTGTTTGTCATGTAGTAACAATATCCCTTGTGGTGTTTGATGAATCTTGAATCAAAGATGAATGAACTTGAATTTTTGCAGGTTTACCTAACTTTATGTGTACTACATCCACGGGTTTGGTAGATTTTATTGAACATTGCAACATGTTGGATTGATCATATTTGTTAAAGGTGATCATGATGCCCTGGTCACCAACCTCTAATTCCCACATTATGTTTCATTCACATGAGATATACATAGCATTTGGATACTATAATATCTAAATGAAACTGTGTGAATTAGGGCCCTGGGTAGTAATAGTGTGCAAATTTAATTTGTATCTTCTATCTTTTCATGCTGTGTAACATAAAAGTGAAGATGCGGGCTGCTTATTTTCCTCTTTGACAAGCTTGAATAGATAAGAGCCAGATTGTTAGATGATCTACATCAATTTTCAAAAAAGTGGATGAGCGGTTCATGATTGTGGTTGCTCCTTACCTTCTGATTTTTTTATTTTTTTATTTTTGCAATGGGATTTTTATCTATGTAATTCAAAAGCTTCAATTTTCAATAAGGTAACACTTCCCAGCACCCACCATACTCACACCACAAATGTGTGCAAGCTCACTACTCGTGCTAGAAGTTTCGTGGAGACTTCAGGGCCTCACATAGCACAGGTACACCAGACAGGCAAACACCAGACACGCTACTAATGCTAGATGGCAAACACCAGACAGGCTCTGATGTTGGTGAACAGTTAGTGGTGTACTGGTATGTTATGAAACCTGTGCGCCTGTCTGTGGTGTCAATATAAAATTCCCAAATCACTTAAACTCTGGTTGTTCTGAGTCCTGTCAAGTTGTGCATTTACCAACCTCTACAATACTAATAATCTAAAGAAATAAATTACACTACTCGATCTCCATGAATTGTATAATAAATGTATATACAAATTTGTAATAATTTGCAAGGTTGTTTCTAATATATGCTGCTAAGTTGAATAACTGTCTTTAGCACCCTATATCTCTATTAGCATTGCAAACCTATAGTTGTATTTTTGGCAGAACATGTAGCTTGCAAAATTAAAATAAAAACCCAAGCCGTTTTATGCAATGTATAACTTATTGAATTGAAACCCCTGCGCCGAAAATTGCACTTAAATGAAAAATGTAGCATCATTTCTGTTGCCTTGGAGCTCATCCTGCACCATCCGTAAACCCTAACACTATTGCAACAACCCAATAAAACAACCTATTAGGGGAGCCATGTAAGGTTTTTCTGCTGTCCAATCTGCATGTCTTAGCCACCTTTGGCACTGTTTGAATCCCCAAGGTGTTGTTTTGCAATGGGAGCAGATATGTGGGGAGTGTTAAATGAACTATTTTAATTTATATAGGAGGGTGTTGCAACTGGTACTGAAATATAGGGTGGCATGCTCAATTTTCTGTATTTTGTAAGGACATTTTCAGGCATATTACACAAGATTTTTTTATGTACTTTTATTAAAAAATGGATAGTCAAATTTTAGACTGTTACTGGATGTATCACAAAAGGTAGGGATATAGTAATAGTGCAATGGCAGGATGTACCTTGAGTTATAATATTACTTCGTACAATTTACTGCAGTGTGAAATATCTTTGGAACATGGGAAATTTTCCTGTTCTGCGTTTTTCCTGTGAAAATGAACTGATTTTCCTGTACGATTCCTGTGAAATCCCTGTGTTCCAAAGGGGCCCTAAATCTTTTGGTTCTCATGGTATTTTGAGCTTATAACCATGTTTCTCATGTTTTCCGCACCGAATCTTCTGGTTCTCGTATCATTCACACTTATAATCATAACACAGAGGATGGCAAAAATTTAGGTGCAGTGTGCTCAAATACATGCTAACTTGAATTGGGTACCGATAGTTCATTGTAAAGCAGGTGATGAAATGCAAGGCACATTTTATCGGTCATCCTTCCTGGATTTAATGACCAGGAGTGATCCTAAGATATATATGCTTAGAATATGTAGTCCATACTAAGGTTTCCAAAGTTATCAATAAAGAAGAGTATTTGTAATAAGTGAGATCGGGGGTGAAGTGGCGCCCTGGTACTGGGTACCCAAAACCAGGGGCTAGCGGTTTTGTGGGGCCTCTATTATACTAATTCTAGAAAGAAAAATTGGATCAGAAGCTATTATGCTGAACTTTTCAGGGCAGTCCTTGGTATTTTTACAGGAAATGTTTTCTCACAATAATATCAGGATACTTTTTCAAAAAAAAATTGTCAGGATTGCTCACGCATTTTTTTTCTGTTATAACTAAATAATGAAATATGCAGATAATTTAACTTGGTGTAATATAAACCTAGTGCGAGACTACATATTAGTAACGACCTTATTTGATCTGGATTGTCAATTGGATATTTTTTTGCTTGTTATTTTATGTCTATTTGTTGTATAGAATAAACATATCAGTTAGAGGTAAACAATCTGGAGATTTCACGCTAAAGGTGACTATTAACTTGTTTACCGCCATTGTGCCGTCTCATGCTAATGAAACTTTTGAACTCATTATGAGTGAGGCACATCTGAGGCTATGATCTGAATCTGAAGGTATCTTGATTATTATTCTAATTTTAAAAGTCTTTTGAACACATTTTGATCAGGTGGATCAACTTGAAGGTACCTTTCCAGGAAGTGTATGGGGATGTCCGCTGCAACCTGAAGGAGGCAGTCCAATTGGCTGGCCTTACATGGGAGGGGCGTGCTCACTGCGGGCTTGATGATGCCCGCAATACTGCTCGCCTCCTGGCACTTATGATGCACCGGGGTTTCAAGTTTTCTATCACCAACTCACTTATGTGGCAACCTGCTCCACAGTCAACCACTTGCCAATTATCACCTGACCGCTCTCCGGATCCAGTCCAACAGCAGCAGAAACCAAAAGAGATGCTGGGATCTCCTGTGCAGGTTAACCCATACGCCACCTCTGCAGGGAAGGACAGAGCGATGTACTGTTACTGTGGAGTGCTGAGCAGGTGGAGCGTTGTGCGCAAGCCAGGACCCATGCAGGGACGGTACTTCTTTGGATGCGGAAACTGGACCGCCACGAGGCGTGCGATCTGCCCATACTTTGCATGGGCCTCGTGAAGGGGTGATATGCTGAGGTGCAAGCAGATCTCAAGGGCAAATGACCTGGTGCTTTAACTAAGGGAGGCGCCGCACTTCCGCCGTGCCTCCCAATCCGTATATATTATGATATAACTTTGCTCATAAGACAATGGAAGTTCTCTAGGTAGTGTCTAACCTGTCATACTGACTTCTGTCGATAGAAGAGAATGGGGGCCAGATGCTGCTTAGGTGTGATCTATCCATGAATAATCTAAGTTTGTGGATTGCTGTTTTTAACTTAATGGAACTCGTAGGCGTGGTTTGTGCAACTTGAACTTGAAGGCTTGGTTTGCAGTTGTTCAGCGAGTGGTGAAAGTATTGATCAAATTGAAGCTGGTGTTTGGTTGCTGAAATGGTAATGGAAATGCACAGGAAACAGGATTACGCGGAGATGACGATGAATCAGTATCTGATTGCGCTGAGATTGGAGCCGTATCGGTTTTGTTTAGTGTTGTATCGGTTAACGGTGGGACTCGATTGCATTAAGGCAGAAACAAAGACACAAGCTAACCCTTAAAACTAATTACACTAAAGAGCTTAGCTATACTAGGAAAGTAATACAAGAAAGGTAGAGATGATATATCGCCGTGGCAAGTGATCAATCACAATGAATACCAAGGAGACAATGATGACACAATTAATTTTTTCCTCCGAGGTTCACTTGCCGGAAAGCTAGGCCCCGTTGTGACGATCACTCACTTTGAGGTTCACGTGCTAATAGGCATCACACGTCTAACCCGCAACCGGGTGCCGCACAACCAACACAAGATGAGGATCCACAAGCCACGCGCAATCCACTAGAGTTGCCTTTGGCGCTCCGCAGGGAAGGCACAAGAATCCCTCACAATCACAATGATCGGAGCCGGAGACAATCACCTTCCTCCGCTCAACGACCCATCGATTACCGGGCCATCTAGGTGTCGGCAAACACCAAGAATAACAAGATCTCCACCAGCCCAAATCACCCAACTAGTGCCACAAGATGCTAGAACACTAAGCAATGCACTAGAGGCTCTCAAATCTCACTCAAGATGATGAAATCAAGTGTGCAAGTGAGTGGAGTGATGTGCTTAGCTCTCAAAGGGTGTATGCAGCTGTTAGAAGTGCCGAGAGAGTGGCTAAGGCCGGCCACCACTTCTATTTATAAGCCCACAAGTAAATAGAGCTGTTGCCCTTGGAGCCAGCTTCTGTGAGGGCACCGGACACGACAGTGGTGGCACTGCCCTAAGGGTGGCGGTGCCCCCCAACGATCGAATCCAACGGCTAGTTTGACTAGCCGTGGTCACCGGACAGGGTGGCGGTGGCACCACCCCTAGGATGGCGGTGACCACCCGGCCAATCCACCGAAAAACCAAGCCTCTGGAATAAAACGGCAGTGCACCGCCCTCACAGTGGTTGTGACCATGGCGGTGACCAAGTCAGTCTTCCACGCTCTCTGGAAAAAGTGGCAGTGGCACCGCCCCACCAGTGGCGGTGACCAGGCGGTGCATCGCCGTCACCACGGCGGTGAACACCAGACACTCTGGTGACACCCTCACTCAAGTTGCTTCTCGGCCACGTCCAGGTGGGCACCGCCCTAGGGGTGGCGGTGCCACCGGATAGGGGGCGGTGCCCCACCTGAGCACCATCCCCTCGGCCTCCTCAGCCGGTCACCGTCACAGGGCATGGAGGTGCCCCCGTGGCAGCATCCCAAGCCTAGCAACGCCTCCTTTTCTTCACATTTTTCACCACCTTCGCAAATGTGCTAACACTCCAAGTGTTTCACCATCACGTGCAAGTGTGTTAACATTTTCACAATCAATTTTCAATGGTTAATCACTTCTCACCGATTGTGCATTAGGCCTACAATGCATATGCATGTTTTCCAACACCTAGTGGCCCTAGATGATCGAGTTGTCCGATAAGAGCTCCCATCTTAATAGTACAACCATCTATCCTAAATGTGATCACACTCTCTATAGTATCTCGATCACCGAAAATAAAATGGTCCTATGGATGTCACCTTTGCTTTGAGTCCATTTTGTTTTTGTTTTTCTTTTTCTTTTTTTCCAAGTCCCAGAGCTTGATCATCATCACATGTCCACACCACCACTATGGACTTCATTTCATGTGGCCATCTCCATCCATGAGTGCCACCTAGCTCCTTCACTTGAGTTGGACCATCCTATCTAGTCACACACTTAGATTTAAGGATTAGTCTAAATAGGTTTCATCAATTAGCCAAAACCAAACTAGAGCATTCAGTCGCGCTCACAACAAAACCTTGTCGACGTTGGCATGGTCGATGAGTTGGACGTCTTTGGCGGCGCGGGGGACGATAATGTGGTAGAACCGCCTAATCCAATGCCCTCCCAAGAGTACTCGTCTTCTATTAGATACTAAGTACCCAAAATAGTGCACTAAACTCTACAATTCCGTCGAGCACACCCAAGGGAGAACTCAAAAATCCACATTTTACCTCAGGATCATAAATGAGAAATAAAGCTTACAACAGCTTTGCCATTTCTTACATCACTTTTAGTAACATTAGGGTGGTTCATCATTTGATAATAACAGCGGAATATAAAATGTTATCAGAGTTTCAACAGAAATAAAAATTATTTAAGGCCAGTTAAACATCATCATGAAGGACATTTATATGCATGAAATGATAACATGTTATAAGTCTTTTCTTTTGAAAAACATTCTTGGTGGAAGTTGTAAATAAACTCTATGTTCGCACGTAAAGAAAATCCTCGCTGAGCCCACCAGGAGATTTCCACACACAAGGTCAACTTTATCAGCACTTGTCACCTGTAACAGGGTAGAACAAACCCTGAGTACTCAATTATACTCCACAAGACTTACCCGTCAGGAGGAAAGAAAAAGACTCCAAGAATATGTAAGGCTATCTGGCTTGTGGGTTATTGTAATTGCAGGAAGCATTACTAAAGGTGCATCCTTATATTCAAGTTTTATTAGCAGTCTTCATTAGTTCATTAACCAACCATTCTATGTAAGCACCTATACTATTTTCCAACAAGGGTTGAGCAATCAGAACCATTTGATCATCTTCCAAGTTCTGGTTCTTACTACGGTGCCAGATCGTAGTCAAGCCGTACCATCACGCAGAAATGATGATTTGCGAATCAATGTGCCCAGCTGTGTACCCTGAAAAATACACGCCTCATCTGTACTCCGGGTACAGATAAGACCAACCCGCTCCACTCCTGTCAAGGGGTCCAGGTCCCCGTCCAAACTGGGACTCCAAGCTCTCAACATAGCAGACCTGGTCTCGGTGTGGTGATTAGACCTCCACCTATTTCCCACCCCTAACAGTCGGTCCGGAAAGAGCCGGAACCCACGACAAAAGAGTAACGAGCTTTCCCACTCCCATAAGCAAGTATGTGCTTGGGATAATAAGTTTGTGACTTGATTAGGGTCCATGCAACGGACGGTCCTCAATCAACACAAGCGGGACAGATGCAACCTAAGCCTCGCTCAATTGCCAACTAGGTCCAAATCCAATCCAAAAACAGTCCCGTCCGATCTCCAATTATTATCCAGATGTATTTACATTCCATGTGAGAGTAACATGATAATAGTAACAATAATATATTTTCTATCTCTCGCGAGTGATAGGCAATCACTCGACTTTTACTGGAGTCCTGTAGCATAGAAATCTACATGATCCTAACATACTATTAAGACTCATGGGATCAGGATATATATCCAAATGGGTTCCATTCAACTCCTTGAAATTTAATACACAAGCATAAAATAAAGTGCACAATAATAGAGGTTATGCACCGGGGCTTGCCTGGGTATGATTTAACCAAAGTTAGCATTCCACCATGGTGACATGATCATCAAGGCACCATCTTTTCTGCTACCTCCGGATGACTCCACGATCTATCATCGCTCCTATTACGACATACGTGGATGCAACGCAAAGACATAAATAAGCAACGGTCAACCGCAACGCTTAAAGTACGATTGCGCCTCTCCACTAACGAGCTAAGCTACGTATCCACGTGGGCTAATACGCCATCATTTCCCAGCAAGTATTTTAGTGATACAAACCCAAGGTTTTACTTTACTCATTTTGTCGGTTTTAATATATATTAGAACTAGGGCTCATTAGCGATCTTAGCAAACTAATTATTCTGAAGCTATAAAAATTAAATTGAGCAGCTAATAATATGGTTAGCTTACTATAAAAATTTCAGAGTTAACACTATCACCGATTTATCACACAAATTCCTACAAGTTCACATTTAATAATATTAAGCGTCTCAGAATAATTAGAGCAAGCCTAAAAATATTATAAAACTATGTGAAACAACTACGCATTTAGATAGATCATGATTTTAGAAATATAACAAAATTGGTTTACTATTTTAGGATCCCTAAATAATTTTATATCTAAATAACAAAATCAGCTCAAAATTTATTTTAGAAAACCTTTACTAATTCGCTGGAAAAAAGAAAAGGGCACCGCGGCCCACTCAGCCCAACGCGGACGCGGCCTCCACGCGCGCACGCGTGAAGAGCGACCCACTCGAAAACGGCTGTGCGCGCAGCCGACCAACCCAGTAGCGGCCCAAAGCGGGGAGCCCGCGCACGCTTGCATTATTTTGCAAAAGAACCCCAGTCAAGCAGGTTATTACGAGACGCAACGTGCACTATTGTGCTAGAGACGACCTTTGCACAAAACACCTTGGAAAAAAGCTATCTTCGCAATGAGAGGGTCCCTGATGCCCTACGCACGACGGCGCAGTGCCGGCCGGCATTGCACGGCCACACCGACCTACCGAGCGAAGCACCAGTACTAGATGAGCAGGCCGATGAGCACCGTAGAGCCACAACAAAGCCCTGAGCGGCGGTTGAAAGGCAGACGGTGCCTCCCTATACCCTGCCCACGCTGACTGACCACCCGCCATGGCGGCGCTCCTGTTCCGACAACCCTACGGCCTAGCGAGGCAATAGAGGTTGTGAGGGAGCAGAAAGGAACTCACCGCGAACCCAGCCACGCAATTGGTTGAGCCGGAGAAAGACCGAGGTGGTCTGGCCACGTGCGCCCGCACCCCGCGGCGGCACTCTTGACCGGCGGCGAGCAAATCGCCAAATTGCTGACTGGTGGTGCACGACCGAGCTTGGGAAGAACAGGGCGGCTAGCTGACCTCCTGAGCCACACGCTAGTGAGGGGAATCAAACTACGGAGCTTTGGGCTGGACGAATTAGGAAGCAGAGGGCGCGGCGCCCATGCCTTAGTCACATCCCGGAGAAGCACACGGGCGAGCCGAGTGGATTAAAACGAAGCGGCTCTGGTTGGTGGCGGTACACGAGCACGTGATCATAGTTGACGTGACCAGGAAGATTTTGCTCGACACGTTAGAAATGAAGGGGCCAGACCAGGACAGAGCTCCCGACGTCGGCAACAGGGCGAGGTGAGGCAGCAGGGCGTCCCATCACCGTAATGACCGGGGTCATTGACCTAGATGTAACAGCAGTGACACGTCCTGGAGACTCACGTGGTAGGTGAATGGAGGGTGGGGCGAGCGCCACGTCGAGTGGCCACAGCAGCCGCAGCCTCGGCTGGGCCCAGCCCATCCCTGCGAGCGTAGCGCGCACGCAGCAGCGGAACCGGCCACGGCCGACCAAGACAGGCCACTGCGTGGCCGAGCCGCTACGCGACCTAGACCGTGCACGTGGGCCATCTAGCGATCGCAGCCCGGCCACGGCGCGAACCCGACGCCCACAACGCCGCGTGCATGGTGACCGCGGCCCACAGGGCCAAGCAGCCGAAATAGGGCGTGCACGGAGTTTAAAGCTAAACAAAAACGGCTAAATATCCTGTCTAAGGTTCAACCACTCATACCAGTCTTAAGCCCACACTACCAGGTTTCTAACGAAACAGTCATCATGAGCAAGGAGCAGCCAGGGAGGGAGATAAACGAGTGCCAAGATGAGCTCATCACCAAAACGCTGGTTCCCGAACAGAAAGCCAAGACTAGGTTCATAATGCGTTCGGGCGGGGTTTTGAACAATTCAAAGACAAGGAACCTGACATCCAACCCAACCGCCACCTATACCATGCCCAAGAGCTCACTTTGATGCAACTAACAGTACAAGAATATAAAACTAGTGTTTAAGAAATTCAGTTAGAATTTAAATGCCAAAACAACATTGTCTACCACCATCTCAAACTTGAGAATTTCAAGGGTTCGGCTATAACTAACAGTCGTTAACACTTTTGTCTTAACTTTTTAAAAGATCAGAACCTTGTCGATTTCAACTAACAACATATCATGACATAGCCCATACTCCATACTAATTCATAGAAACAAAATATGGAGACATCGTTTAATTATTTTGCACAACAATCCTCCAAAAATGGCACTTTTTAATCCTAAACTATATTACACTTTAGTTTATAAAAATCATTTTTCATGCCAACAATTAAAATAACTTATTCTATTTTTCTTATTAGGATCACATTAGCATATTTTCACCTAAAATAAACTAACTTACAACACTCGTATAGTTTTTCCTAACTACAGAAGTGAGTCACATAAGATTCGAGTATCATTTCATGTGCTATTAAATTTTAAAAAACCCGAGAACTCATTTTGTTAATTTCTTTTTGTAAGTGCAATCAAGACCAATTGTGGGTTTTGGCGTTGATGACCACCAAATTAGAGGACTAATAAAATTTATCAAGATGACAAGCAAGGAATCGAAAAACGAGGATGATGTACAGGTTGCAGGTGCCCCCAATTACAAAAGATGGCTGGACTTAACTCAAGTAGGTTTAAATTTCTTTATGTTTTGAATTTAAGTTAGGAAATGTCATACTATTAAGGGGGACTCGAGGACAGTTGGTCAACTATGCAACCAGATGCTCAAAATCCTAAAATAACATTCTCATACCCAGCCAAGATAGCCAGCCAAAAATCTCCTGATTCTTCCTGTTTTGGCTAGGACGGTAGTGCCGCCCATAAACAATCGTTGGGCTCTGGTGGGTATTTATACCACCAGGCCCCGCCCACAACGGTAATCTTCCTCCTCTATCGATTCATTTCGAGAACAGATAGACCAGAATTCACTCTCTCTCCCTCTATTGTTGCTCCTCCATCCCTCAAGCAAATTCTTGATTTCGACCATCAAAACTTGAGAGAAAAGATAACAAAACTTGATTGGAGAGCAGATCCACTGATTCCTAAAGTCTAAGAGCATTTGGTTCACGTTTGGCCGGCGGTTCTAGGGTTTGTTACTCTTGGAGCTTGCTCCTAGCCGGCTAGGTGTCGTCCTTGAGCTTGCCAACTCGTGTGGTAGCCTTGGGAGGTTTGTAACCTTATTCTCGAAACTAAGAAATCATCCCTCATCTCAAGAGTTTATTCTCTTGACTTGAGAACGAGGGTAGGGCAAGGCTTTGTGGCGAGCCTAAGCCTTTTGTGGCTTCCTCAGCAACGTGAACTTAGGCAAACCTTAGTGGTGAGCTGAACCACGGGATAAATCTTTGTATCTTGTGTGTTCTTGCTGGTTCTTATTCTTGCTTAACTGATATTAGGGTTTGTGAGCTCAATCTACTCTTACGTTAGGGTTCTATGGTATCCAGTCTTCGAGCTGGACTTTATCTTCATATTGCAAGACTATGTAGCTTATAATTTCAGTTTACTCTCTGCGAAATCTCTTTTCTGTCTGAGCATTATCTGTAGGCCGGCAGTGCAGCCCTGTCTACTGACAGAATTTAGAGTTAAATTTTTATAGGCCTATTCACCCCCCTCTAGGCCTCCTTAACCTTCCAGGAGATCCTACAAGTGGTATCGAAGCCGTGTTGCTTCGTATATGCTTCACCATGTGAAGTATGAAAGAAGGAGGAGGTTCGAGGACCGCTCACGATCCGAATGCGGGTGGTGTGCATGTCGAGGACGCTGGCAGCAACAACAACTAGTCGCTCTCGACAACAAGCAACACCACTCTCAAGGACGCCAAGACCACCGATGCGGAGAGAAAGAAGGAAAGAAAAAAAGAAAGGAGAGACGCAAAGACCGCAAGAAGAGAAGCAAGAGAAAAGAAGAAGGAAGAGCAGCAAAAATTTGATGAGAAGTTACAAAGAAAAGAAGAAATAAGACTCATTTGTGAAGAAAGAGCTAAGAGAAGGGCTACAAGAGCTAAAGAAGAAGAGAAGAAGACATATAATGCATCATCTAGTGATCTATCAAGTAGCTCGGATGATGGTGATGATGATGTATCATATCATGCCTCTAAAGAGAACAAGAAGACCAAGGACAAGGGTAAAAAGAAGGATAGCAAGGACAAGGGCAGCAACACCAAGAAGAAATATGTCTCCATATCCTTTAACTATTCTTATTTGTCTAACCGTGACCGTAAGTCTTTCATCAACGTACCCGCGGGCAAGTTGCCTCATTTCGATGGGACAAACTTTGCCAAGTGGAAGCACTTGATGAGGGCTTATCTTATTGGTCTTCACCCTGGTCTTTGGGAGATTGTGTGCAGTGGATTTCAACCACCGAAGGATCCTGAAGAGCCAACAAATAAAGAGCTAGCTGTTGTCCATCTCAATGGCCAAGCCACGAGTATTCTTCTTAGTGCTCTGGATGAAAATGAGTACGGTAGAGTGATGAATGTTGATGTGGCAAAGCAGATTTGGCCTGCGCAGGCTTCCATGTGGCCTGCCCCTGCCCCCTTTATTATGCATTATATAAACTAATGCACTATATAAACTAATGCATATCCAAAGTATGAACTATAAAAAAGAAACGTTTTAGATGCCTGAAATTGAAATGTGTGGTCGTTTTCACAACAGGAGTACATATATCTCTGAATGACTGAATTGTTTACCATGATGAGGCCGTCCCTACCTTAATATATGCCATTTAGGACCTTTATCCTAATTAGAGTTCAAACGATACAGAGCTTGCAGAGTTCCTAAAATCATTTATGATACAGACGTTACAATTGCAGCATAAGAAAATTGTTCCTTTGCTTCCTGAGTTCTTGGGTTTGCAAATGTTGTATTCCAATTGCTGCAATATGTCTCTGTCCTCCCATCTGTACAGAAATTTCCTTATTCAAATTAGTTACACAAGGACAGTATTATTCATTGGGTACCTTTATCTTTTTTTATTATATATGAATTTGGACCAAATGAAAGTTTTAGGTCTTTGCCGAAAGAGCTCCCTTTGCTCACATCTGTAATCTTCACCAAGATGAGATAATAACATTATTATTTGTACGATTTATATAGTTGATCTCCAGGTGTTGTACATTATGATTACGCTCCTGTCATCCAGAACATATTCTGTATACATTTATTCACCGAATATATCTTTACTAGGAACCAATAACATATTCAGTTACATGTGTCAAGACCTGATATACATTATTCTATGCGTGTGGTGTAGCGTGTACATAACCTACCATGATGATCAGATTTGAGTGCAAGTAGGTCGCGGTTGCAGTCGCGGTGAAACCTGAAGAGCAAGGAAGGTGCTACAGTGACCCCAAGTCAGCCTATAGCAGCAGCATGAATTCAAACCACCACTTCATCCTTGCGCACAATAGAAGTCAAGAAGTGTGTTGGAGCGCCGCGAAGCGCGTGAACCTGCATTGTTTCTAATATTGACTTAGATTCATTAGTTTCTAATAGGGTAACCTTGTGTATCAATAAATATTGTCATTGTGTTGCCTTTGCCTTTATAGGCTGATGGCCGTGATTGTATGACAAAGGCTATATATGTTTTAATATTGCAGTGCTGGCATGTCTAAATATGAAGTTTATATCTGTAATGCATAAAATAGTTTTTGGTTCTTAGTCATTGTAGGGCTCCCGAAGGGCGCCTAATGTTCTAGTGTTCCTGCAATTCCTTCGGCCGAGCAAGCCAGAGAGAGCTTAGGGCTGAAGAGTAATCACTTGTCAGTTGTCACAAGTAGCGTCCTAGCTGACAGTCTATAGCCAAGATTCTTTGCATCTATTGTAGGGTCATGAAGAGGAAAACTGTTGGAATAAAGGCTTATTAGAGTGTCTTGTTAACCGACCAACTTATAGGTGAGCACCCAACATCGGAGTAAAACTTGAGGGCTTGCTAGGCTTGTCGAGGACAATTCCTCATGAATTTTTTAGTAGTATATATACAAGTAATCTTATTATTTTTGGACAATGAGGGTTCTTTTTAATACTCTTGTATATACAGATATAATACTCGCTCTGTAACAAAAACTCACCATCTAAAGGGTTAAACAATCATAAGTTTAGGTATATTTAAGAAAATAGTATCAATATTTATATTTTTAAATAAGTTTATTATAAAAAAATATATTTCATAATTAATCTAGTAATAGATATTACGCATTGTAACAATATTAGTCGATTAAATTTGGAACAGTTTGCTCGAAAAATCATACTTCAATACCTTATGTGGGATGCAGTGCAGGGACATCCAAGGCAGCAAGAAGCAACAGGCCAACTGCAAAGAATCTTTACCCGTTCCACTTCCGAGCTCCTTGTCCCGACTCTCACTGTCACCAGTCACTGCCGCAGTGCTGCGCCCCCACCGCGCCACTTTCCCCACGCCCCTTCCCCTTCGCCGCCTCCTCCCGGGAGTCGAAACCCTAGCCAGCCAGCTCATGGCCGGGGCGGCGGCTGTGGCGCTGATGGTCGCGGCGGCGGTGCTGTCGCCTGCCTATGTGGTGTTGGCGTCCAACTCGGAGGGCGATGCGCTCTACGCCCTGCGGCGCGCGCTCGCGGACCCCCGAGGCGTGCTGCAGAGCTGGGACCCCACGCTCGTCAACCCCTGCACCTGGTTCCACGTCACCTGCAACCGCGACAACCGCGTCACCCGCGTGTGAGCTCGTTGGCCCCCCTCCTCGGTTCCCTGACATCACACGCCCGGCTGCTCCTGTTATAGTCTCGGTTCCGTTCTTGAATGTGCTTGCAAATAGTATTGCTACTGAGTTCGTAGGCTCATCCCATGTTTGCTTGACGCGGCTCTCATGTTTCTGCAAGTTCTGTGATAGAGCTACAGTAAGCATTAACCAACCCAATAAATTTTGGCTAAGTGACTGACCACTTAATAATACTCACATTCTAGTCATGCAATCGTGCAAGAGTTGCGTCACCGATTCCTAAGGGCCCTTGTCTTGTGACATTTCCGCCTTTTGAAAAAAGAACACTCACTTTAATGGCTAGATGCTAGTCAAATGGTAATTTTACCCTCACTATAATTGTCAAAAGTCTACTCAGCTAGATAGATTTTTCTTGTATGTTGGTTCAAGCTCTACTGTAATCACACGCTCATGGCATGCTTATAGAATGATGCTGATGCAAACTGTAGCTTTGGGTTTACCTGCAGCTTGATGCTGCCACTTTCATTGTGCACATAAATTGCCTACTGCTACATTATCAGGTCCAAAGCCCACTATCATATATTTTGGGTTGCTGAAAGCAATTGTTTCATGGAAATGGTTTCATTTAATGCAGCTTTCATATGGCATAACTTCTCTGTAGCAAACTAGGAACTAGCACCTTCTTTTCTGGTTTGTGTTTTAATGACTACTGGGATGAGGGATCAATGTATATCACAATGTATGTTATATGCCTGGGTCACTAAATTTGTCATACAAAAATTTGAACGCTGTGTATTAGAAATGTATAATTAAGCACCAGCTACTCGTATGATGTCAAGCTAACAGTATGGTACAAGGGTGTATGGAATAGCTGTGCTGCTTCTGACAGAATCTGTCTTAACTTACCAACAAATTGCCTCCATGCTCCTAATTGATATTTTATGGATATTCCCACTCAAATATTGCTGGGTCAACCAGCCACATATATTTGTCTCTGTATTTATCTGTATGAAATGAGTATGACATGACCACTGGCTATATTCTATTTCTTTCATTAAGTACATTTCTATCTGACACTTGTGTATCTTGTAGGGATTTGGGTAACTCAAATTTGTCAGGCAGTCTTGTTCCTGAACTGGGCCACCTCGAGCACCTGCAATATCTGTGAGTCTGACAAAACATTACTTTTTATTTTTACAGTCAAGGTGTGCATAAAGTTGATTTGCAAAAAAATAAAATAAAATAAAAATGTTATGACAACAGATAAACAAGAAAATGTTGCATTTGATGGTGAGTGATGAATATAGTTTCAATTCCTTGACATGTCAGAAGTGTAACTAGCTTAATCCTTCCATGGTTTCATTGTATTTCTCATTTTCCCTCATGCAGTTTTGTTCAGAGATTTTCTAGTCATGTAAGGAGAATTCACATACACATATATGATGCGTGTGTAAGCTGTGAAGGGATCCTACTGAGATTTGTGCTAGAGAATAGAGATCAGTTATTAGTGAAGTTCATTTAAATAAATTTTGCGGTAGGCTCTGAGAAATTAGAAAAAAGAGCACTTCTCATGGTCTTACTCAAACTAGAATACCGTGCTTGGATGTCGAACCTCCTTAACTTCACTGTAGCTAGTGGATTTGAAATTGTAACTTGTTATACTGTTGTTGCTATGCTAACAGTTACAATGCGTCCACCAGCAAAAGTGCTGATTGAATACTTGATAATTGTCCATCTATTTTTTTAGTTCAATTCATTGTGTAAAAATTGCTCAATAAGTCTAATTAAGGGAAAATCATACTAAATGATACTTTACTGTTCCTTATCTGTGGTAGCCGGTAGGTGTGGGGTTACATAGGATATTGTATCACAAGATCTGTCTTATTACATCATATTCCATTATTATAATTCCCTATTATAATTCCTTTATGAAGGGCAGTAGAAAAGCACTGTAGCTCCTTAATTTTGAACTTTAAGTAGAATGCTGCTGATATTTGATAGCAGAGAAAGTAAACCAATTTAAGAAGCTGGCAAAATGTCATGTATTTTTTAACATTAATGTAGTGCTACCAGTAGTGGCACAAAAATTTTCCTCCCATTTGTCCCTTCATGTCTGCAGTTTAGCTGGCTGGTATATGGGCATTGTTGAATCCCATTTGTGGAAACCAGAGTTGTAAAATAGACAGTTCAGTAGTTTTTCCAGAGTTGTTTGTTTACCGCTATTGTCATCTGATATTTCATTACTCAGCCTTTAGGTGGTGCATTATGTTAGAGAAATAGTTTCATTGTGTTTTATTGTATATATGCTTAATCTTTTAGTTAATCCTCTCACACTACACTGATCATCCATAGTGTTTCAAAATCCACTGTGGTTGAAATTTGTATTGGTATAAGGAGGTGTTTGGTTTGAGGAGTTAAAGTTTAACAAACACTGTAGCACTTTCGTCTTATTTGATAAAAAGTTTCCAATCTTGGACTAATTAGGCTTAATAGATTCGTCTCGTAAATTACTCTTAATCTGTGTCGACATGCATGCAATTAGTCTACATTTAGTACTCCATGCATTTGAGGGAACATTGATGTGATGGGAGTTAAACTTTAACACATTGAAACCAAACAGACCCTAAGTGCTCTGACGTCATTCTTAAATCTTAATTGTTGCAGAGAACTCTACCAAAATAATATTGAGGGCACTATCCCAGCGGAGCTTGGGAATCTGAAGAGCCTTATCAGCTTGGACCTTTATAACAACAACATCACAGGGACCATACCAAAAGAACTTGGCAAGCTAAAATCCTTGGTGTTCCTGTGAGAACTGATACTTTAGTTCGAACGCAATGGAACCGTACCTTCTATCTTTACAGTCTGTGGCATTTGGTATCATTTTAATCATGCTTATGTCATCTTTTCACCTTCTTGCATTGTAGACGACTTAATGACAACCGCTTGACTGGTCCAGTTCCACGGGAACTGACAAAAATCTCTAACCTCAAAGTGATGTAAGTTCTTTCAGCTTCCTGTTATGTATTTGCTGAATTGCATGTCTTTCTTTACATGTTAATGACTTCATCCTGTGTGTGCATGCTTCCAGAGATGTCTCAAACAATGATCTTTGCGGCACAATCCCAACTAGTGGGCCTTTTGAGCACATACCATTGAGCAAGTATGATCTACAAACTCCTTGTAAATTCACTATTAAATACTGATTTTCTTGCTTCCCACCTTTCTGCACATTCTTCATATTTTAGAGAATGAGGACCATTAGCATGTAGCCATGCTATTCTGACAACCTTAGACTAATACCACTTGAATTTACAAAGTCGTTTTATGAGGAACCTCAGTTAAGTTTATGTCTAATATGAGGTTTGCAGATATCTTTTATGTTGCTGAATGTTAGATAGAAAAATATATTCAGCATCTACCGTGATCTTTCATGGATTATACCATCTGTGCTGCAGTATCAGACTTAGATATATAATGATTGTCCAGTTGATTTATTTATATGCCGAATGAAGTTTAAGTGACACATAATAGATGGTTTACTAAGTGTTTATATCTTTTGATTTCTTGAGGACACATATGGACTAGTTGGTCGCTCACTTAGAGATAGCTGTAATGTGATTATGTGAAACTTTATGAATCACTCAAATAATTAACTTATCTATATTGCAAAACAAGATAAGCAAAACAAATGTGTCCTACCCGTCGTCTTTCCTAAACAAGTCTTACCTCACTGCAGCTTCGACAATAATCCAAGGATGGAAGGCCCGGAGCTACAAGGGCTTGCAACGTATGACACAAACTGTTGAAGGTGCCAAGCAGCTCATCGCACACGTGACATGGACATCAGTGGATCAAAACTTTATTGGAGCACCTGGTAGAAAAACATGCCAGATTGCCAGGTAGCCCTGGTATTGGTAGCTTGTAGCGAGCCTGCAAGTGGGTGGCAAGTGGCAACTCTTGCCGTGTAGATAGTCTTATCGAAATCTTGTAGCTCAGTTGAGACCTCTTGGACTGATGGTCCAGTGAACCGACAATGCAATGTACCGAATGATATCTATGAACTAGAACCGTGTAAAATGGTATGTGCCATTTTGGTAGTTTCAGTTGATTTTCGCTTTGGTCTGTAATGCTTCCCTTCGGGATAGGACAGCTAGGTATACTTACTGAGGGAACTGTACTTCATCTTTGAGGAACTCAATTCCTATGGTCAAACATTTCAAGTTGAACATCACTTCATCTTTAGGAAATACCAATCATTGATACAAATATTGTAACAATTTGCCATAGTTAAAACCGAGACTGTAAATGGATAAATATTCATCAAATGTTTGCATTAGTAGTAGCCCCTTCCCCAGGTTTCCTTATTTTGATCTATGTCGGGCAGTTACAGGAACAAGCTATTCAAGAGGAAAGAAATTGTACAAGTAAAAAAATACTACTGTGTATGATGAATCTTTCTACTATGCTGTACATGGTACCTATGCTCAACACAATATACAGTGGCATGTCCGGAAGGGTTGCATTGCTCAACTCATCTATGCTTCATCTGGTCTCGTGCGGGATGTGGAGACTTAATACTTCTCCTGCTGGGCATTGCATGTATTGATATTAGATGTACGAATATCATGTTGCCTCATCCAAGAGTTGAGCTGCACAATGACACATTTGTTGTCTTGTAAGTGTATTGTGTCCAGGGGTTAAGTTGTCGATCCGAAATGAATTTGTCACTTCGAACTATAAGCACACTATGTACACCCTTCAATCAAGAATCTTCTCGCCAGTTGAGAATACATTCCATACCAAAGTCCCTACCAGATAAAGCACTACTGATAACTCGAATACGTTATCCCAAGAACCTGCATTTTTTAGGAGGTGGAGTTTCGTAAGCGAACTGGGTTTTAAAAATTGGTTGCTATAGTTGCGCGAGAGTGAGATTAGGCCATACCATGCTGCAAGATGTATCCTGTTGCTGCTGTGCCAAATACACCAGCTAAGACCCCAGCCGTGTTGGAAAGACCAAGCAGTACACCCTGAAAGACAGGAGGAGAGATTAGTACCTCATGGATTCAGTTACATTTAGGGTAAAGCCAATTTTCAACCTTCAACTATCACGGTAAAGTCCAATTTTGCACACAACAATAACGAGGTTATAAATTTTGCATGAAATAAGACGTTCTATAGAACATGGAGGAAGAGATTACTGCATATCGAGGGCCTATATCTTGATGGTTTGAGTATAGGCCAGACTGCGAGAATGCATCGGTTCCCTGACATTGGAAAAAAACATAATGCAATCAACATGCTATGCTCAGAACACAATGGTAAATCATAAAGAAAGGTTGTTATATGAAACTGTGTTGTTCTCTCACTCTAAAAAAATGGCCAAATGGATAATTACCTGGCTACAAGCCATGCACAACACCGCCATGGCAGGCGAGTCGACATGGCTTAGTTGAGTTAGAAAAAATGCTGGCCCCAAGAATCCGATTGATTGCATGATCTGTCAAACGTGAAAATACATATGACACGATGGAAAGAAAATTCTTCAGTATGCATGAGAAAAAAAATTCATCAGGCCACTGGATGAAATTTCATCACCCAGAATGCATAGTGATTACTAACTTTTTCATCATACAGTTTCAGTTTGATGGTTCTATGTGGAGCGTAAAATTCAGGATTTGTCTAAAATCTGGTGCCCAATTTTATGAAGTTGAAGACAAGGGAGCACTTTACCTTCCGAACAGTTGTCACAGATACTCCTCTACTGACAAGTGTGTCTGCAATCCAACCACCAACATTTGCAGAAACTGCCATCGTGAACCAGGGAAGAACACAGAAAAGGCCAGATTCCATAAGGTTGAATTTCAGAACCTATTTTCA
Organism: Saccharum hybrid cultivar R570; assembly: GCA_038087645.1. NCBI lineage: Eukaryota > Viridiplantae > Streptophyta > Magnoliopsida > Poales > Poaceae > Saccharum > Saccharum hybrid cultivar. The sequence goes on along the minus strand of JAQSUU010000119.1, from coordinate 8,846,477 downwards.
AAGTTTTCAAAGCAACTTTTTAATGCACGAACGGTAAAAGTTCATGATCTCAAGGTGGAAAATTTGGTGTTTAGTGTTACCTGGTTGTAGTATGTGGGCATCCAAGTGAGTAAAATGAAAGTTCCCCAGTTATGGCAGAAATGAGAAACTATAAGTGCCCAAACAGGTGGTTTTGATAATATTAATCTCCACGGAATTGTTTTAACAGGCTCGCCTGCGGTGCTCTGACTAGCAATAAGCTTCTTTTCTGCAACGCTGATTCCAGGATCTTCAAGTGGGGAACTATATGCCTTAAAAGGAAAAGTGCAATAGCATTAAAAAATGATACAATGAGATCAGAGGACAATATTTGCATCACTGGAACAATTTCATATATATATATATATAATGCAACACCTGAAGATAAGAATACCTTGGTTGCCCATGTCGTGACCCAAACAACCCCTAGGGACCCGAATGAATAGAAGACTGATGGCCAACCGAACTTATGTATCAGCAAGGGGGAAAATGCAAGTCCTGTAACTGACCCAAGGTACATTCCACTATACACAAGAGCCAATGATCTGCTCCTCTCTGATACAGGAACCCATTTCGAAAGAATATTGTTCATTGCAGGCATGGCAACCCCCTGAGGTAAGAATGTATATGTTTTATCAGACAAGTGTATCGATGATGTAAATAACAAAACATGCAGGTTTAAGCAACTGAAAGAAGTTCGTCAATTGTCATAGCTGGGTAAGGGTAGGATGAGTTCTCAACAGTGAGAGAACAGGACTGCAGGAGTGCATAGCTCCCTGTGAATCTAACTTTCAAAGGTCTACAACCACTAACTTACGCACAACAATCATTTTAAGGAAGCAAAGGTAATTCCTTCAGGCAAAAGGAAGAAGTCTAGGGGAGAAGTCACTCTACATTGAAAACTCATACCCTCAAGAAGTTTTTAATCTTGGATAATAGAGGAATTGGCGAGTTGCTGTAAATCAGTGAGTAATCAAGGCTTACCTCACCAATTCCCATGAAAGCCCGCACAACAAGAAGAAATGGCAAGCCAAGCTTTGCTGCAACAGGAGTAAGAGCTGTAGCTATGGACCACCATACCACACCAAAACCAAGGACAGTCTTTCCTCCAACAGTATCTGCCCATATTCCTCCAGCTATCTGCAATGAAAACGGGGCTATGTGTTTTCATTCCTAATACAGAGTTGTCGCACGAAGCAAGAATTTCTGTTACCGACCTGAGTTAGGAGGTAGCCCCAGAAGAAAGATGACTGGATGAGACCAACAGTCTGTGGGTTCCAACCATACTCTGCGGACATAGGCAGAATAGCAATGCTCATATTTACCTGCAAATGATGGTAATATAAATGTCTCACAAACAAAGTGACACTACAGTTCATGCATTCCTTGGGAAACAATTGCAATGCATTTTACCATTGGTTTCCAGTTGTTGTAAGTGACAACAGGTACAGGAATAAGACTAGAAGTATTCTATGTATGGCAGCAAAGGCTGGAACGGGTTTGGGACTTGTACATGCCACGAAAGATGAACAAGCTGTGCGCATACTGGTTACAATGGGTGGTTGATTTACCAAGGCACTTGGTTATCTGAAGAGCATAGAATTACCTCTCAGCTTTGAATAAGTGAGGTACACAAACAAAGGACACCGTCTTTGCAGAACTAATGGGACATTGAACACCCCATCTCACACTATATATATACTCAAGGCAAGCACGCGAAACAGTCAAAGTTCAAGAGTTAGTGCCGGATTCTAGAAGATGCATCCTACTTGCTTGATCGGTTGTGGCCTTGTGGGGCACTATCATCATATCATGCAAGCCGGCGATACGAAGTAAGAAATGCAGAGAGCAGGGGTGCCCCAGCAGTGACACGTACGCGGTCCATGTTGCAGAGCAGGAATGCGGAGAAGCAGAGGAAGACGATGGCCCAACGCTTTGGGAACTGTCCCTGCTCCAGCTCGTCCGTGGCTCCCTCCTCCGCCGCCGGCGCCTCGGAGAGCAGAAGCCTCCTGACCGACGCCAGCAGCGCCCCGGTGTCCCCACCGCTCCCATCCGCGTGCGGATCGTGGCCATCGCGGCCGCGGCGCCTTCGCGGAGGGGTCTCCGGCTCCACGTCCGTCCCCCGCAGCGCTCGCGTCCTGGCCCAGCCCCCGGCCCGGACCCGCGGCGAGCCGCCGGTCCCGCCGCGCAGGTGGAACGGCGGCGCGGGGCAGGAGAGCGGAAGCAGGTGGAGGAGCATGGCTGCAGAAGGAGGGGGAAGAGCGGGGTTCTGCAGGCGTGCGCGCGCGGGCGGTGAGCAAGCGCCGCACGCGAAGCTACCGGTGGTGGCGGAGGAGATTTTTTGCCCCCTCCTCCTCTCTCGAGCGGTGCCGCGTGGTGGTGGCGATAGACCGAGCGCGCGCGGGGGCGGGCTGCGATTGATTCTTCGGAGCGGAGCGGGGGCGGGGGTGTGGCCGACTGGCCGCCGCGGCCGCCTCGGGATACGAATGGCTATCGCGCGCCGGGCACGGCTCGGGAATCAGGGTGCCTCGTTATATCTGCCTACCTGGCGGCTGACGCGTGTTGGCGCTCCAGCCGGCTCACACAGTTAGACGTTGGGCCTCTCCTATTTGTCTGCTGGAGATGCCAGTGGGCCGTTGCCGGGCTGTTGGACCAATAAACCAGTGGGCCGTTGCCGGGCTGTGCGACTCGATGGCTTTCGGCCTGTTCGCTTCCGCTGCTGCGACTGCAACTGCTGTTTCTTGGTCCACTATCGCCTGCATCCAGCTTCGGAGGGAAAAGCACGGAGCCAGCCAGATTATGGGCATCTGCGTGGTGAGGTACTGAGGTTAGAGGACGGGTGTCATCCAATTTCATTTTATGAGTTATGTATTGAAACGGAATGGAATAGAATTTAGTTCAATTCTACTCCAATCCACTTCAACACACGTGGATAGAGATGAATACTTACGTATCCAAACAAAGGCCTCAGTGACCATTCACTTTTTTTTTCCAAATGAGCGATCACTTCTTCACTACTCTCCGTTCCACGGAGTGCGCAATCTGACCTGCGTCCTCCATTTTCTGCGCACACTCTAAACTAGTTACGTCGACAAGCAGGTACGTCCTCCTTTCTCTATTTATTTTTTCTTTTCTTTTCTTTTTGTTTCTACTTTTTTCCTTTGCCTTTTAATTTTTTTATACATTAACTTATGTATTTTACATGATTGTATATGATTCATATGCTAGTTGTATATGTATAATATAAATTTGTACACCATGTTTTCATATTTCTGCTAATATGTTATGATATTAATTTGCACATCTCCGTTCTCAAATATAGCTCATTCGATCAATTTTACATCTAAGTTATTAATCAAGTTATATATTTAAGTTATACAAACAAATTATTATAATATAAGTTATCAATGTTGACTTATACATATAAGTTTGTTCATCTAACTTATAAGGTATACAAACAAGTTATTATAATATAAGTTATCAATGCTGAGTTGTATATATAAATTTATAATCTAACTTATACAAACAAGTTATTATAATATAAGTTATCAACGTTGACTTGTACATACAAGTTTAATTTGTTCATCTATATCTTATAAATCTAACTTTTTACATACAGGCTATCTAATTTTGTCACGAAGTTATATGTATAAGTTATGTGCATACCATGTCACGAAAAAGTTATATGTATAAGTTATGCGCATAACTTGTCACGTAAAATCTATATGTTTAAGTTACATAAGCTGATAAGCGTCAAAATGAAAACTGGACATGTGCACAAAGAAAGAAAGAAAGAAAGAAAAAAAGACAAGTGCAATTACGAGGTAAGCTAAAAAGAAACATGCAGGAACTATTATTTTTCCTAAAAAGGAAACTTGTGGGTGTGTACCCGATTCCTATCGGGTGATCGTTAGCGTTTTAGCAGTGCCGCACGTGTCATGTGTACCGGCGGTCCTATACGACTGGTGCTGTGCGACATGATCGCATAGAGTATTTTTTTTCCCTACTCGCGAGCCCAGCTCTGCGGGCGCCTAGTACCTACCTCTCTCTCTATACCTGGTCACGCATGCCCGCACGCAAAGGCTCGCCGGTCCTGTTCGTTTGACTGAAAAGTCATAGCTAAAAGTACTGTTCACTGATTTACTGTGTGAGAAAAACACTATTCGTTGGTTGAAAAAGTACGTCTTATAAGCCAAGCGAACAGGACGCTGTCTTCCTCATCAATGATGCAATGCTAGTTGAGACCATGCACAAAGTAAACGCACGATGCGAACGACACCCGGGCGGTGCGCGGCCGGGCCGCGTGAGGCTAGCTCCTGTGACGTACCACTGCCATCTTGCCTCCCTCCAGTGGACAGGGATTCAGTGACTTATCTGAGGCGAGTCACAACGTAATTTACCTTCAGCATCTAACCATTGAAACCAGATTCAATGGTTCAAACCAGATCCAGCCTTTCAGTAATTCAGACATAGGTAAACAACAGCAACACATAGCAGCCCATTGCATTTTCAAAGCTAATCCAGTCCTTACAAAAATTAGTTAATCCAGCAGCTAATCAAGTGCATCAGCTTATCAATTAAGTGACATAACTCAATCAAGTGCTTACAAAGCTTCCATCGACTACTTACAATGGTTGCTCCTCCAACATTCTGACATTCAGAAAAGTCCACTTGATTGGCATTGTGATATACTTAGGCCGCAAAATACTATGCTTAGGTCACAAAATACTATACTTAGGCCTGTCCAAAATAATATGTAACCAACTAATAGGAGCTAGAACAAATCTTGAAGGTCCAAATTTGCCGAAGCTGGAACCGTTATGAGCTGAGTAAAACTATCAATGACAGTGTACTCTTGAAGCTCGACTTCTCCTTTGTTCTGGCCATCATGTTCTCTTTCTACTTGAGGCTCTGCACCACCTTTTTTCTTTTTTTTTTTTGCTACCAAGAAATCACAATTAATTAGTAGAGGATGAGTAGCAATTTATAGAAATGTCAACATTTAGATTTAAATGACAACATATAGAAATGGTCATATTGCAATTACAACATACTTTTGCTTTCTTCTTTGCTGGTACAGCAGATTTGGTTGGTTTGCGCTTCACCTTACGCAACTTATCTAACCAAGTTCTCTGTCTCTTTGATTTCTTTGACTGAACTTCCTTTTTCTTCAACTGTGCAGCACTAATGGCATCTCTTTCTTGCACATTTGGGTTAACATTTTCCTGGCCACTAAATGGGTTTTCATTCACAACTCCAGTACATGCGTTGACTTTATCCTCCAACTGTGTACCAAGGCAATCAAATCTATTGTCTAATAGCAAAAAACATTCCAGAGAGCTAGCCGCTTTATATGCCATATTCAAAAATTTATGGGATAAGGATCTGTACCAAAGTTGAGTTTCAAGTTTCGGGTTTTTGACCACATTTCTTCCTTCTCTATCTTGTATACTTCCTTTGCGGGCTTCTCTAGTCCATCTCTTTAACACATAGTGTGTTGGCAATATCTTTATATTCATCAAATCAAGAACTTTCAGACCATGTGCACACAATATTCCTGTCCTATTGAACATTCCACAACTACAGGAAGATGTTTGGTTCAAAGGATCACCTTTTACTATGCACTCATCCTCAAAACTTAGATCACCATGCAAACTCCCAATGGCAACAACATATTTGTTATCTCCATCCAACACTCTAGTTGTAGCAGTCATAGACCTTTCATATTCACTTTGGAAAGCTTTAAATATAACCGGAGTGTAGACTTTGCTCGCTTGCACCAACATAGGTGTGCACATTAGTCTTCTTGGTATCCTTTCCTTGCCTCAAATTTAGATTCCAATTCCGTACTTCTTTTTTCTTCCACAGTTGTAAGGTCCAAATGGCTAGAGGGGGGTTGAATAGCCTGTTTAGATTTTCTACAATAAGATGACAAAGCTAATTCTAGCACTAGCTCAACTACTTTTATGTAAGCCACAAATATAATTCTAGTGCAAGGCTATGATCTCTAGTTCACACCAACAAAGCTAAGTCTTTAAACTAATTACCCCTAAGTGATATAAACTACTCTAAGCACACTAGATAAAATATAGTGCATGAATGTAAAAGGGAAGATAATTGATTCTTATACCGACGGTGTAGAGTTGAGATGTATCCAAAGAATCAATCACACACAATCACAATGAGAATCATTGGCAAGAGATGACATAAGAATTTTTACCAAGGTTCACTTGCTTCCCGGCAAGCTACTCCTCGTTGTGGCGATGCACCCACTTGATAGATCACGAGCTAATTGACTATCAAGAGTTAAACCCTCAGCGGGTGCCACACATCCACTCACAAGATGGGGATCCTCCAAGCCACGTACTCCACTAGAGTAGCTAATTCACGAACTCCCGCGGGGAAGGCTCAAGAACCCCTCACAATCGCTTGGTGAGGCTCGAAACAATCTCCAATCATGAGCTCAACATCACCGCTGTTCCAAGCTGTCTAGGGTGTCAGGAAACACCCAAGAGTAACAAGCAATCCATAGCAAACTCAAGAATCAAGTGCCACTAGATGCAACGCTCAATGCAATGCACTTGAATCTTACTCAATCTCACTAGGATTAGCAACCAAGCAAGGAGGTAAGTGGAGGGAGTGTTCTCTAGCTCAAAGGATGTCTCAATATCTCAGAAGTGCAAGAGTATACCCTCAAAAACCGGCCACCAACTATTTATAGCGAAGGGGTAAGCAACTAGCCGTTAGTGTTGAGTCAGGAGCAACGGATGCGTCCATCGCCTAGGCAACAGACGTGGTCGGCCGCGTCCGTCGCACCCCGAGTCGCCACGTGTCCTGTGCGTTCGAAGTTCCAATGGTCGAAACGCCGATCAACAGACGCGTCTGTCGAGAATAGCCCCAGCGTGCGTCGCACCAACAGACGCAGTCCAGTAAGGTCTGTGTTCGTCCGAGCGCAACAGACGCGTCCATCAGTTGAGCACCATCGCGTTCGTTGCCTCCTTCAGCAGCGCACGAATGAGGGTAAGCCGACAGACGCTGACGTCAGCGTCCGTCGCTCCCAAGACCAGTGTCTGTCGCACAGAGAACAGCGCGCGCTGTAACACCCCTGGTGTTAGTTAGCCTCATAATGCATTCATAATGCATGATCATGGCATGACATTACCATAAGCATCATCATTTCATGTGCATCCTTGCTTGAAACATGACCTGGCAACATTGCAACATTAGGTTTCAATAATTATGTTAGTGATGTTTCATTAGTTATAGTAATAGTGTTTTCAATGCCTACTTGTGAAACTTTCATGCATAGGTGATGTTAGAATGTGTTTAAGGCCTTGATGATGTTTGCAACATGTTAGTTAAGCAAAATGACCTAGGGTTTATGTTTATGCCATGCCCTAATTCCATGTTAACTCATGCTTTGACTAGTTGACCTAGAGGACCTTACTTGTTTGACCTAACAAAAAGTGTGGCCTAGAGTTTTTGCATGGTTGTGCACCCTTTACCAAAGTTGTGCCAAAGTTCATGAGGAACAAAAGTTATTTTGGGATCATCTCATGAAAAAGCTTGGATCATGCCCAAACATGGCCCACATGTGGGAATGGAAGGTTGTTTCCACACTTAGAATTTTTCTAAGTCCTAGAACTGCTTTTCAGTTTCCAAGTACCCATCTTTGGGAGCTTGTAGTTTGAAAACCTGACCAAACCAGCTCTAACCCATATTGACACTTTTGTATAACTCACTTAGCTCTACAATATTGTCAATAACATCATCACCTAGTTCTCAAGGGTTTAGGAGATAGAGTGCTTTGAAAATCGGGTTTCAGTCAGTGGGGGTTAACTGAAACCCAGTTTTAGTTTTCATGTGCCTCACTTTAGGGCACTGTATCTCACTAACTAAGCCGAATTAGTCCAAGACCCTATTGACAAACTTGTAGATCTTATGACCCTCTACAATTTTGCTAACTGTGTCTCTTACCAAATTGGACTGGTTTAGGAGCAATAGGACGCCGAAGTTACCCTGACAGTCGTTCTGTTGAGCTCCGATTTTGAATTTTCAGTCGAGCGTCATGGCCGACCGGCCACAGAGCGGTGCTACCGCGTGGCTGCTACACGTCGACGCCGTGCATGTGCTCGCGTGCATGAGGCCAGAGACCACCTCGGAGCGCCGTCGCTACCCTCAGTTCGTTTTCTCCCCCCTACTGCTTTGCTTCTCGTGGCTCCGCCGGGGCAACATTGCCGCTGAGGCCCGCGCTGCTCGTGACCCCGCTGCTGCCCCACCATTCTCCCATCGAGCGCGCCCACCAACTCGCCATCGCCTCCTCTATCTTCCTGTGCCTCCCATTTGCTCAGCCACACCAAGGTAGGGACGCATTGCGGCAAAATTTTTCCTCGCCGGAGTTCAGCGCCACGGCCAACGGTCAGGGTCACCGTGGCCAGGGTAACTCCGGTCACCTCTAGTTGTGGATGGTGTAGCTTTAGGTGTTTTGGTCGCTACCACCATGGTCTTGCCGGAACGCCGTCGCGAACTCATGGTGGCCTCGCCGCCGTGGCACCCCACTCGTGGTCGCGCGTCACCGGAGGCCTTGCCAAAACCTCGGTTGCTCCGAGAGCTTCGCCTCACCTCGGTAGAGCTTGAGCACGCTTCGTTGGGTCTCACCGGAGTCGGGGACGGCCGGCACGCCACCGTGCTGGGCCGCCGTGCTGCCATTGCCGTCGGCGAGCTCGCTCCGGTGACTCACACCCCAACCTTTACCACCCTTCGATGCGGTTTGACTAGAGGAGTGCGGGGGTGGCCTCAGTTTCGCCAGCCGGCTTACCGGCGGCGAGCTTTGCCGGCGTTCCCCTCCTCCTCTGTCTCTGTCTCGCTGCCGAGTGGGCCCCGCCTGTCGGCGCGGGATTTTCCCTCTGATCGGTTTCGGGCCGAGGTGGGCCGGCCACCGCAGTGGCCCAAAGGTTGCGGCCCGTTTAGGTTTTTAGGTTTAGTCTTTTTCTGTAAATGCATATTGGTGGGCTGCCTTTATAAATTCATAGAAAATAGTAGAAAAATCATAAAAAGGAAAATGTGAACTTTCTGGAATCCTTGAGATGTGTACTTTACAGTAGTGAAATAAAATGTGGCATGTTAATTGTTGTTTTCTGAAGTTGGTAATTATTTTTGATAAGCACTTTATTTAATTAGGTGAGTTAGATATTTTTGTAGCTCTCTGTGTATTAATCCAATTGCCATGAAATTTTTGTGGGATGTTAAGTGTGGTATGAAGATGCTCTAGTTAAATTTTCAGCTATATTGGATGTCATATGCTCCAGTTATGAAATTGCTTTGTTATAGGTTTATTTAATACTTATCTATTTATTTATTTTGATATCTCTTAAATTAATTGTCAAACAGAGCTGAAATTTTTATGGTAGTCTCCTAAGAGCATGTAGGTGCTACTGTAATTTTATTAGAATTTTCTGGGCACCTTTTATATTTATTGCCATTTATGCCTATGCAATTAAATAAATAGAAAAGGTTAACTAAATAAATGTTTATGCAAGTAACATGGTATGATCTGGTGTTATTTTAACATGCTCTAGATGTTAGTAAAGTTGGTTCGGTCCAATTATGCTTTTGCATCATCATTAATTAGTTAATTTAGAGAATCTGTCATTCTGGACAGATTTCCTTGTTAAGAGAATTAACCTATGATAATAATGCTTTCATGCTTGGTGAACTATAACAAAGTTGTTAAGAACTTCATAAACTAGCTTCTGGTAAAATTTGGTGACATTTAAACTCATGGTTTAGAAATGACAGTTGTTCAAAGTTCGAGTCAGAATTATTTTGCTCTCTGTCTTTTTAGAACAGTCTCTGTGCATGTGCTATTTCGACCTAGTAAATAATAAAATCAGGCTTAGATGTTTATAAATGAATTGTGTACAATTTTGTAATCTTTCTAGATTGTCCTCATGCATGTCCATTAGAGTTATAGAACTCTAGTTATAAACTTTATAAGTTGCTGCGGTCATCAGGTCCATACGCTAAATTTCTGGAACTTGTCATATGGGTGCTAAGTATGAACTTTGTGGTACTTAGTGGTTACTTAGGGATGTTTAAATATGTTAATACCAGAGAAGAAATTTGCACCTACTCTTAAAGTAATTTGATTAGAGCACCTTGTAGCTTGACTTTTATTGCTTCAATTGTTGCATTATTCACCACATTCATCATGCATACATGCTCATAAGCTCATCATGTCACATCTGTGCATACATGAGATTCATTGGTACATATACAAGCAATAGGTGTACCGAGGGACGTGACGACGGTAAGGGTCCACAAGACGTACCCGGTGGAGTTAGAGCCAGTTCGGGGGCAGGAGGCCCAGTCTGACGGAACTCGAGGAGACGAAGGAACCGTGGTTGAGCGCTGAACCCCGAACCATCCTCGTACGGTTAAGGCAAGCCCCGGAGCATTTTAAGCCTCCTACTTTCAAAGCAATTAATTATATATATGTTATATGTATTGTTGCATTAAGTGGTAGGAGTTGGTTGGAAACCCTTACTGCATTATATCATTCCTTGTCCATATATATGAATCCCTGAATCCTATGTAGACAAGATCGACTCTATGCTTAGCCCTGCTTAATTAGAACGGTAATGTCAGGTGATCTCCCATCACCTGTAAGATAGGAAGTATTGGGTCACGGTTGGATATATTTGCTATCGTGGAAAAGAACCAAGTGTTAATAATGAACTTAGACCGGGCGGGATGTCGATAGTGAAGCAACAAGACATGGAGGTCTTGGGTGTGGAACTATCCCCGTCTGTGTCGGTTAAGGACCGATCCGCTGTACTTCCTTTGTCATTTTGAACGCAGCCTAACACTTAGCTGGCTGGCCTGAGGTTGCCGACCACGAAGCCGAGTAGCTAAACTCAGGCTGCGAAGCCGAAAAGTATAAGTCGCCTCGGAGGGGAGCCAGGTGGGACCAAGGGCAGGTGAGTTAAAAGTCCTAAGCTTCCTGGCCACTGGAATCCCTGAGAGCGCAGCGCTGTTCGGGCCCATCCTGAGTTGTACCAAAGGTGACTGTTGACGACTCTTGCAAAGTATGCCCGGTTGGTGTTAGGAATACCCCCTCAGCTGAGTTGGAATCGATTCGAATCGCCGTCTCTCCCGGTTAGTGAGAAACTTGACAAAGCAGAGGCAACGTAGATTTTACTTAATCTACTGATGGTTCTGAAGATGATGATGATATAATGATGGCCTTATAAACCTGATATAGTTACTATTGTTTGCTTAGCTGAATCAAGTGATTGCTATAGTATAGGTACTAATCTAGAGGATAGGTTAATAATGATTAACTTGATGCTTAAAGCAATAATGATTACTTATCTGTACTTAAGCTTTTATGCAAAGGTGTCAAGCCAGCCCACTTTATAAAGCCTTGCATACTCCTTGGTGTCATTTTATTTCTGGTTTTTGACGGGTAAGTCTAGCTGAGTACCTTCTTGTACTCAGGGTTTATTCCCACCTTGTTGCAGGTAGCAGATTCTTACTGGTTACCTGAAGTACTGTCTTCGCTGTTGGGCATGAAGACTAGACCATCGGGCATGGTCTCTATAGTATTCTCTTCTATTATGCTTTTGCAGGATGTGACTACGCACTGGCAGTATTTGAACTAAATGTGGTTTCAAAACTATGTTGCTTCCGCTATTCCTAAGTTGGTTTTGTAATAACTTATTCGTACTCCGATGTATGAGAGCTACTTATGAACGGTTGAAACAAATGTTGTGTTATGTTGAATCACTACGATCTTGGCTCGTTATGGTTTGGTTTGAAATCCCTCGAGATTTCGTGGACTACCGGAGTTATATGGGCTCAAGTTTAAGAATTTGATCGCTTCGGCGATTGTTTTTAGACTTGTGCTCTTATAATTTGGACGGTTCCGTTACACGCGCCACCTAGGTTAAAGCACCAGACGCGGCAGCTGCGTCTGACGCCTGCGAAGCCAGCGTCTGTCGCTCGGAAAACAGCGAAGAACACCTCCGTGACTTCGCCTTCGGTTTCATCCTTCGGCGCAATGGAAAATAAGTGTTTCATCTCCACAAAAATGCCTGAATCCCGCCTCGCAAGCTCAGCGGGAGGGAGAGAGGACCCCAAACCCCCTCTCTACCACTCAAACTCCACCGCCTTCACAAATGTGCTAGCACCACCAAGTGTACATCACCATATGCATGTGTGTTAACATTTTCACAATCATTTTTCAAGGTGTTACGTTAGCTCTCTACTAGATCCTAATGCATATGCTCAAGATGATGACCTAGTAGCACTTGATTCACGAGCTAACCGTGATTGCCCCTCTTGATAGTCGGCTATTAATCCTAAACCTGGTCAATCACTTCTCTACTTATCTTAGACTGGCAAAAGCAAACCCTATGATATGATTATACCTTTGTCTTGATCACTTTGTTTCATGTCCATCTTCTCATGCTTAATCACCATGATCATCATTTCATGTGCATCTCCACCATGATTGTCATTTTATGTCCATGCATCATCTCTTTGTGATCTTGTGGCCACCACTCCTTGCCACATACACCTTCATCACATGTGTTGCTTATGCATAACTCAAACCACTTAACATATGACATTAGCAACTTGGTGTCATTAATTACCAAAACCAAACTTGGGCTTTCAACAGTCCTCTCAAAGCGCTTCAAAAATCGAACAATATCAAAATCTGATTTCAAATGGTTCTTTAATGCATTGTTGAAGCTCTCACTAAGTTGTGTACTTCTCACTCCCAAACTGAAGACATCTCTCATATAACATTCAGCCTATTTTTCTTTCACCTTGTAGACATTATCTAACTAGGTTTGCTTGTGCACTTTAGTTCTCATTGTGTCAAATGCTTCTTGAAATAATGTCTTGTCCTCATACCCACACATACAAGCACTAAAATCAGTGAGAATATGAGATTCTTCACCTTCCTGTTCACCCTCTTCTTCTCCACCCTCTTCTTCCTGGCCCATCACTGGAGATAAATATTTGATGGCATTCTGCATTATATGAAATGTGCACAGCCCATGATATAATTCGGTGAATACGGTCTGTATAGCTTTTCCAATAGTTGTGTCTTGATCTGTATAAATAGTTTTAGGTTGCTTGCCATTATGGGCTGCTAGAAACGTCTCAAAGAGCCATGTAAATGAGTCTTCAGTTTCATCAAAGAGAATTGCAGCACCAAATATAGTTGCTTCTCTAAACTAATTGAGCCCAAGAAAAACACCAAATGATCGGTATTCTTTATTTGTGCCAAAAGTTGTGTCAAATGTCACGACATCACCAAATATGCATAATCAAGGATCATTTTTGCATCAACCCAGAATATGTTGGTTATATGCTCATGACAATCTAACTGCAATGCATATTGGAATGACGGACGTCATGAAAATATTTCAACATACTACCGGCTTGTCCCAAAGCCAACTCTCTCTGTCGCTTGGTCTTCAAATAATTTTTGCTGTCATGACAAGTGTAACTAAGGTTATTCCACCAACTTGATGAATAGCCAACTCATGTGTAGCTTTTGGCCTAATTCCAGAATCATCAGCAGTCTCAATTTCAAAAGCTTGCAATTCTGAAATTTTCCTTTGTGAAGCCATCAAGTGTCGAGTTTTCGGCAAGTGAAGCAAATGATTGTGTTGAAGCACAAGATCAGTGACTTCATGATTTCCTTTCTCTCTATCCAATGAAAGAGTCATCCAAGCTTTGCAATCAGTTCTTATTTCAGCTCTAAAACACTTAGTCACATAATCAGTTTGCCCTTTTCTTCTATAACCTTCATTGCCACATACATATCTGCATGAAGTGACTTGATGATCGAATTTGCTTATATTTGTGTACCTTTTTCTCACGTCAAAGCCTGTACGGCCACCATAGGCCACCCAGAATTGCCAAGCCTCGTCAGGATTTCTGAACCTCAAACCAATTTCAGGTATCTTCTTATCAGATTCTGCCATTCCCTTCCACGACTCAGATTTCAAACTTTCACAACTTAGATTCTGAACTTTCACAACTCACAAGACCCAGGCATCAACTAGTTCTGTAACCTAAACAATGGACATATGTGTATGAAAATTCTAATTCCACTAGTTCTGTAATACTACAGTGAAAAAAAGTTAAGTCATATAACGAAATCAAGCAATGTAACCTTTCTTAGTTCACTCAATCTCAAATTTGGAAGCATTCTTGTATATGACTTCGTTCTATTTTGCATCAATAAATAGCAAAGACAAGGAACCCTTACTGGGATTTAGTGGTGGGCAGGGGATTTGTCTCCCATGGCTGCGCGACAACACCACGGGCTGGCGGCGACGCGCGAGGAGCCGAGGAGGCCGACAGTGGCACGGAGGCTAGCGTGGTCGCGGGAGTTTGGAGGCGACGCTCGAGGTGGCTGGCAGCTGTGCGGGGGGCCAGCGGGGTCGCGGACTCACAGGGACGGCGCGCGGGAGGCCGCCGGGGACGTGGGAGACCAGCGTCGACGCGAATCCAGTAGGGTCATGGACAGGGATGAAAACGGATCGGATACGGACGAATATCACTGATATCATATTTGTTTTCATATTTATGTCCGGATTCGGATTCGAATACGAATAGTATCAAAAATGTCGGATAGAATACGATTGGATATCGACATCATAAATATGTGATTTAAATATTCAGATACGAATACGGTATCAAATGTTAAATATCCGGACTCGGATACGGACGGATTAAAACCTCTCTAAACGAATTCGGTCTCGAATACGGTCAGAAAATATCCGTACCGTTTTCATCCCTGGTCATGGGCGTGCGGGAGGCTGGCAGACACCGGCAATGCCCGCGGCAGCGCGCGAGGCCAGCGGGGTCGTGCGGGACGGCGCGAGTCCGGCGCGGCCGCGCGGGAATGTGGCCCTCGCTCCCGCATCTGCAGACTCTGTAAAAAACTGGATAGATATTTCTATTTTATTTGCAAGACCTTGTTTAGATACCAAATTCATCCCCAAATTCCACTATGCAAAAAGAAGATTCCCCATCACATAAAATGTCGGCACATATATGGAGTACTAAATGTAGATGAAATCAAAAACTAATTGCACAGTTTTGTTGTACTTTGCGAGACAAATGTTTTAAGCCTAATTAATAAATATTTGGATAATTATTACCAAATAAAAGCAAAATTGCTACAGTGTGACGGGACATTTACTATGCAAAGTTTGGATCCCAAATTTGGGATCTAAACAAGGCCCAAGTGTTGTGAGCCTTTGGATGTACTTAGACGGTGGATGAAGGATCGCAAGTTACGCTGTGACTTGCTGCAGCTACGTTACTGGATCTCTGTCCCCCTCGGGTACCGTACATCGGCGCGCGTCGCGTCTATAGAAAACGCCTACCTCACAGGACAGATGCCGCGCACACATAACTGAAGTGTTTATTACGCCCGCACGATTTTTACTACCAGTTTACGACACCACTGCCGCTGCTCCGTTATCTAGATAAGAATAAGGTCCGGCGATCAGAAATATGGCCGGCGGAGCCAGGTGATCGATCAGGCAGGTGCCCAGATCGACTCGGAGAGCCACACCGGTGAGGAGCTAGCCAACGACGTCGCCCGTGAGGTGGAATTCAAGAACGTGGAGCTGGTGGTGCCAGCAAGGACCGTACATGACGACCCGAGAGGGTCATCTTGTCGAGGGCTCGAGCCTCAGCCTGCACTTGCCGGCAGGTCACATCATGGAAACGGTGTGTGGCACTAGTGTTCCTCAGAGGACTATAGGAGCACAGGGAAAATTACGTACTCCTTGTACATCAATGTGTACGTCAGAAAAGGAAATCCACTACAACTAGCGAGTTCAAGGTTCCCTTTCAATGGGACAGCTAGCACCAGGACACCCGACTCCAAGGGCGTCCGGACGCACCTGCCCTCCTGCCCCTCCTGCACGTAAACAGAAAAAGAAAGGAACCCGGCCGCCCAACCGTCCACAGAAAGAAGAAAGGAATCCCCGGCTCGCCCTTCCTCCGCTCCCCGGGCAAGGAGGACGCCCCGCCAATGGATCAGCCCGCCCCCAACCTTCGCCGGCCCCCAACACCTCCGCCCCGCCACCAGCTCGCCCCCATAGTCCGTATGCCAGCTGCAACAACAGAAAAAGGCTATTGCAACATCAAAAGACATCTAATGCAATAAACGAAAAAAAACTGCTACAACAGACGAAGAAAGATATTGAAACATCGAAAGAACATCTAATGCAACAAACAAAAATATAAACCGCAACATCAAAAAATGTCTACTGCAATATTCAAAAACACCCATTGCAACAACGAGAAAAAACTATTGCAACATCTCAAGCACTACTAATGCAACATTCAGAAAAAAACGCCTGTTGCAACAAAATCCACTGCGACATCGGGGGGAAACTGCTGCAACAACAAAAAAAACTATTGCAACATCTTAAGAACTACTCCTGCAACATTCCCTTTTCTAAAAAACATCAGAGAAATGTCTGTTGCAACAACCAAGAAAAAGTACCATTGCAACATTCCACATCATTTATTGCAACATTGAAAAAGAATCATTGCAACAACGATGAGATTTGACCCCCGAGGGGCTCGCTGGAACCCTAGCCACCACCAAACCATTAGATCCAGAGGGGGGGAGGAGGAGGATGGCTGAATCCAGAGGAGGAGGGAGGAGAGCTTAGATACAGAGGAGAAGGAGAAGAGGAGGAAGAGGACGGCTCAGCTCCACGAAGGATCCACCTACCTCGCTGGAAAGGCATTACCGTCGAGCTTCTCTTCGGTGGCTGGAGGTCGCCAGAGCGAGGGGAGGGAGGGAGGGGAGGAGGGGAGCGCGCGGCTCGCAACCTCTGCCACCGCCCTCTATCTCAGTCGCATGGAGGACGCGGGAGCAAAGAGGAAGGAAAGGGGGAGGAGAGGAAGGGAGGTGCGGCTCGCTGGCCGTCACGGCGTGGGCAGCATGGAAGGAAGGAGGTGCGGGCACGAGTAGAGCATAGCGGTGGAGGAGGAAGAAAGGAGCAGTGAGCGGATAAGGGAGTCGTGGGGAGCAGCGAGCGGCCGGGCCGAGTGAGCGGGTGCCCGTGTTCGAAAACGACCGGGCGTCTGACTCATATCATTATCGTTTTGGCAAAGGCGGTGGTGCTACGGCCAGGGGAGAGCAGGAAGCACTGCCATGGGGGGGGGTGTCCCGGCTGCAGTCTGGATGAGACCAAGACCAGGACCGGCGTCCCCTACCTCAACTTCTTGTACATTTGGGTGTCGTCTGCCTGCCTCGTCGCCGGTGAGTTCCCCGACCGGCTAGCCGGCCTCTTCTTTTCTTTATCGTGTAAGTGTGTAATTAACTGTGCTAGTCATCGTATAAGTGGAGTGTTCATTCGTCGTCGTTCTAAAAGGCGCGCACTGTACGACACTTAGGCCCTATTTAGTTTCCACCTAAAAACTTTTCACCCGGTTATATCGAATATTTGGACACATGCATGGAGCATTAAATGTAGATAAAAAAAACTAATTGCACAGTTTGCATGGAAACCACGAGACAAATCTTTTAAGCCTAATCAGTCCATGATTAGTCATAATTGCTATAGTAACACATGTGCTAATGACGGATTAATTAGGCTTAATAAATTCGTCTCATGGTTTCCAGGCGAGTTACGTAATTAGTTTTTTTATTGGTATATCCGAACACCCCTTCCAACATCCCATGAAATATTTGATGTGACACTCAAAAACTTTTCATCCACGAACTAAACAAAGGTCCTGGTTGCATGCATCATCTACTGCTGGTTCTCGTGTTTGTCGTATCCATCGATGACTTCTGCCGTTCTGCGGGCTATAGACCAACCAAAGTAAAGTAAACACGCAGAGGAAAAAAGTTCCACTCAGAGAAAAACTACTAACCGACGCATCGTGTTCGCAGCAGCAGGTCTACAGTTGTTGTAGCCAAATAGCTTTTAGCTTTCTCACAGCTGATATTCCACAACATCTTTTTTCACAGCCCACAACAGCTTTTTTCCACAACCACAGCTCAACCAAACAGACCCTCACTTACCAGTGGTAGGCGGGTACTATTTGCGAACTCCTTCCACCCAAAGCCGCTAACTCCTTCCTCCCAAAGCCACTGAAAGCTGGTTTAGAGGTTGTTGACGGTCACTAACGATGAAATTCGACCGTCAATAAGCTCATAAAAAGGAGAAACTAGCAAACTTAAGTCACATATGCATTTACTATTAACCGAGTTCCACATGTATTTGGAGTATATCACTTTGCAGGTCACAAACACAAATACATGGAATAAACCATCAAAAGGCGCTTTCCAATGTTAATTCGCACAAAGAATGAAGAAGGCGTTAAGCATCGCAACACCAATGGGGCAAGGCACCACGCAACAGTGTTCCAAGCCCAACCAGAGACCACCTCGCAAAGGCGGTGGCCATTTGGGCCAACTAGTGGGCCGACCGGCCTAGGGGGCGGCCGCCCCCTATCACCGCCATATGACCTGTTCTTTCTCTGGCGGTGGCATGGAGGCATGCAACGTCGGTTCTCCTGGTGCTTCGTGCCAAAAATAGGGAGGAGCACCTGTAAGGTCCAAATAGGCTAGAGGGGGGGTGAATAGCCTAATTAAAACTTCTACAAGAATTACTTAACCACAAGTTAGTACGAAAGGTGGCGAAGCAAATGCACTAGCTCTAACTAATTAAGCAAGCCACCTACACAAGTCTAGTACAAGGCTATTCACTAAACACAACAACAACTACAAGCTAGAAACAAGAAGTAATACGAGAGAAGAGCTTCGAGTGATTATACCGCCGTGAAGAGAAGAGAAATGCCAATCAATCAATCATACAAGAGAAATCCTTGGGAAGAGAATGACACAAGAATTTATCCCGAGGTTCACTTGCTTCCCGGCAAGCTACTCCCCGTTGTGGCGATACACCCACTTGTCAGTTCGCGAGCTAATCGACTATCAAGAGTCGAGCCCTCGGCGGGCGCCGCACAACCGCACACAAGACGGGGATCCTCCAAGCCACGAGCTCCACTAGAGTATCCAATTCACGAACTCTCGCGGGGAAGGATCAAGAACCCCTTACAACACTTGGTGAAGGCTCCAACAATCTCCAATTGCGAGCTCAATTACCTCCGCTGCTCCAAGTCGTCTACCGTGTCGGGAAACACGGAAGAGTAACAAGAAATCCGCAGCAACTCAAAGATCAAGTGCCTCTAGAATGCAACTCTCAAGCAATGCACTTGAATCTAACTCAATCTCACTCAAGATGTGCAACTATGCAAAGAGATGAGTGGAGGGGTTTTTCTCTAGCTCAAAGGATGTCTCTAGGTCTCAAAATGTGCAAGAGTTACCCTCAAACCCCAGCCAACCTCTATTTATAGCGTACCCCTTCGAATATAGCCGTTAGGAACTTTAACCAGCCGAAGTCGTGCTGACCGGACGCGCTGGTCAAACTGACCGGACGCGCCGGTCGCGCAACGGCTAAATTCTAAAACACCGACCGGACGCGCTGGTCGTACTGACCGGACGCGCCGGGTGTGACCGGACGCGCTGGTCCCACAACTGACCGGACGCGCTGGTCAACTTGAGTAGCGCACAACTAAACAACGACCGGACGCGCCTCTCGCAATGACCGGATGCGACAGTGCCCGCGTCCGGTTAGAGTCCAGCAAGCTCCCTAGATGACCGGACGCGTCCGGTCGTCAGTGACCGGACGCGCTGCGCGTCTGATCATCAAACTAAAAACCGCACAGACGCTGAACAGTGACCGGACGCGTCCAGTCATACCGTGACCACGTCCGGTGCAGCGTCCGGTCACCACAGTGACCTCCGTTCACCTCTGTTTCTTTTCCGACTTCTGGCGCAATAGAAAATAGGCAATTCACTTCTCCAAAAAACGCCGAATCCCGCCTCGCAAGCTGGGCGGGAGGGAGAGAGGAACCCAAACCCCTCTCTACCGCTTGAACTCCACCGCCTTCGCAAATGTGCTAACACCACCAAGTGTACACCACCATGTGCATGTGTGTTAGCATTTCACAATCATTTTCCAAGGCGTTATGTTAGCTCTTTACTAGATCCTAATGCATATGCTCAAGACATTGATCTAGTGGCACTTGATTTCTGAGCTAACCGTGATTGCCCCTCTTCATAGTCGGCTATGTATCCTAAACTCGGTCAATCACTTCTCTACTCATCTTAGACCGGCAAAAGGAAAACCCCTATGATTATACCTTTGCCTTACGCTCTTAGATCCTTCTCTTTCACTTGATCATCATGTCCTTCCTTTTATGTGCATCTCCACCATGATCATCATTTCATATCCATGCACCATCTCTTTGTGATCTTGTGGCCACCACTCCTTGCCACATTACACCTTCATCACATGTGTTGCTTATGCTTAACTCAAAACACTTAACACATGGCATTAGCAACTTGGTGTCATTAATTACCAAAACCAAACTTGGGCTTTCAATCTCCCCCTTTTTGGTAATTGATGACAACCATCACAAAGATATGAAATGAAATCAATTTTCAATTTCGATAGTATTGGCTCCCCCAACATATGTGCTTCCATGAGTTTGGTTCAATTGTGCACATATATATGGATTTGAATTTTAG
Organism: Saccharum hybrid cultivar R570; assembly: GCA_038087645.1. NCBI lineage: Eukaryota > Viridiplantae > Streptophyta > Magnoliopsida > Poales > Poaceae > Saccharum > Saccharum hybrid cultivar. Next base: position 8,825,800 of record JAQSUU010000119.1, on the reverse strand, counting down.
AAGAGTTACTACTATCAAATTGATGCTAAGGTATATATAATGGACCTTTGAAGCGTGATACCAATCGGAGTTGCCTTTATATACCATCCTTAGCATCGATGTAGCTAGACACCACTTGTAATACATCACTTGTAAAGATCACAAACACTAAAGTACCCTGTGAGATCAACATTATAAGCAAAAGGTATCTAGATACCACATGTAAAGCTACTCTTAACAAAACATCATTCAAGTTCTATATCTAGCATACACTATTCAATCATGAATATCGAAATTAAACTTTGCAATGCAACATTTCATCATGTTAATGCACATACAAATGCAACAAATAATCCATGAGCTTGCTCCCCCTACTTATGTGCTCAAATTTAATTTCTCTCCCCCTTACTGTATCTTTTCTATCTTTGTGCTTTCCTTACTATATCTTTTCTCCCCCCTTACTAACTTTTCTATCTTTGTGCTTTCTCTCCTCCTTTTTATATCTTTCTTCTCTTTGCAATATCTTTGTGACTTTTCTCTCCCCCTTTGTCAACAATCACCAAAAAGGTGCCAATTTTAGTGAGAGATAAGTCAATCAATATGAGGAAATCCAAATTATGGTTCAATCTAGATCACTTGCTTAGAATATGTAATTCGGTTTGATCCAAGGACAAGCTTTTTCACACCTCATAAAGTATAAGGGTTATCTTGACCATGTTGAATTACACATCATGAGCTCGTTTACTAGATTTAACACTAGGGTTGCAAGCCCACAAACATGTCATATGCTACCACTAGATCAAATAAACATAGAAGCAATAGTGGTACCATATATACATCAAAATCATTTGATTTTCATGAATGAGCCTATTTGTCAAGCAAATATGTCTATATGTTCTAACCATGTCCTTAGCAAAGTATGAATGATATGCCAAACAACTTTATCTTGCTATGTTGGAGGAGAGGCATGTCATATAAGAATGTGGGGGGTGCACTCATTTCAAGTTGGAGAAGTCAAGTATGTTCAATTCATTCTTCAACTTGTAAAATCTCTTCTCATCAAGTGGCTTTGTGAAAATGTCGACTAGTTGATCTTCGGTGCCAATGCTCTCAATGCCAATATCACCCTTTTGTTGATGGTCTCTTATGAAGTGATGCCGTATGTCAATGTGCTTCGTTCTTGAATGTTGAACCGGATTTTGAGTCATCTTGATAGCACTTTCATTGTCACAAAATAATGGCACATACTTGAACTTGATTCTAAAATCATTCAAGGTGGCCTTCATCCAAAGCAATTGTGCACAACAACTACCGGCACTAATATATTCGGCCTCGGCGGTAGATAGTGCAACACTATTTTGTTTTCTTGATGACCATGAAACAAGAGACCTTCTAAGCAATTGACAAGTGCCACTTGTGCTCATTCTATCAATCTTGCAACCACCATAGTCGGAGTCCGAATATCCAATCAACTCAAAGTTAGACCCCTTTGGAAACCATAATCCAACATCATGAGTGCCCTTAAGATATCTCAATATCCTCTTGGCTGCTTTTAAGTGACTTTCTCTAGGTGAAGCTTGATATCTTGCACACTTGCACACACTAAACATCACATCCGGCCTAGAAGCGGTGACATAGAGCAAACTTCCAATCATAGACCGGTATTGCTTTTGATCTACCATGTTTCCACTATCATCAATACCCAATTGATCATTAGTGCCCATTGGTGTGCTCATTTGCTTAGAATCTTGCAATCCAAACTTCTTGATCATGTCCTTGATGTACTTTCCTTGACTTACAAAAGTGCCATTCTTCATTTGCTTGATTTGAAGTCCAAGGAAGTAACTAAGCTCTCCAATCATAGACATCTCAAACTCATTAGCCATCATATTTCTAAACTCTTCACAAAAGTCTTGGTTAGTTGATCCAAAGATAATGTCATCCACATATATTTGCAACACAAACAAGTCATTTCCAAGTTTCTTGGTGAAGAGAGTGGTGTCAACCTTTCCCATCTTGAACCCTTTAGAGAGAAGAAAGTCCCTCAATCTCTCATACCATGCTTTAGGTGCTTGCTTTAAACCATACAATGCCTTCTTTAGCTTGTAAACATGGTCGGGCTTCTTGTCATCTTCAAAACCGGGAGGTTGCTCAACATAAACTTCTTCATTGATGTAGCCATTGAGAAATACACTCTTGACATCCATTTGATAGAGCTTGATGTTGTGTGCACAAGCATATGCTAATAAGATTCTAATAGCCTCCAATCTTGCAACGGGTGCATATGTCTCTCCAAAGTCAAGACCCTCAACTTGTGTATAACCTTGTGCTACCAATCTTGCTTTGTTTCTCACAACTACACCATCTTGATCTTGCTTGTTTCTAAAGACCCACTTAGTACCAATCATATTGTAGTTCTTTGGCCTCTCAACAAGTTTCCAAACTTGATTTCTAGCAAAGTTGTTTAGTTCTTCATGCATGGCATTTACCCAATCGGAATCCTTCAAAGCATCTTCTAATTTCTTAGGTTCTTCAAGTGACACAAATGAGTAGTGCTCACAAAAGGATGCTAGTCTTGATCTAGTTTGAACACCACTTTGAATTCCACCAATGATTTGGTCCAATGGATGATCTCTTGCAATGCTAGTAGGTTGGAGTATTGGGAGTTGATTGCTTCCACTTGTTTGACCTTGAACTTGAGCTTCATCATGAGAACCACTAGAGCTTGCTTGATTTGTATCAATTTGCACACTTTGGTTGATCACATGAATATCATCATCATCAACTTGCATCGGCCTTATATCACCAATGTCCATGTTCTTCATTGCATTTGACAATTGATCTCCTCTCACATCATCAAGGTTTTGAGCTTCATTTTGAGACCCTTGGGTTTCATCAAACTCAACATCATGAACTTCTTCCAAGGTGCCATTTGCGAGATTCCAAACTCTATATGATTTGCTTGTGGTAGAATAACCAAGTAAGAACCCTTCATCACATTTCTTTTCAAACTTGCTCAATCTAGTGCCTTTCTTGAGAATATAGCATTTGCAACCAAACACTCTAAAGTATGCAATGTTGGGTTTTCTTCCATTCAATAGCTCATATGGTGTCTTTTCAAGCTTCCCATGGCAATAGAGACGGTTGCTACAATAGCAAGCCGTGTTGATAGCTTCACTCCAAAATGAATGACTAACATTGTATTCACTAAGCATTGATCTAGCCATATCAATCAAGGTTCTATTTTTCCTTTCAACTACACCATTTGATTGAGGAGTGTATATTGGTGAGAATTGATGTCCAATACCAAAATCATCACATAAATCTTCAATTCTTGTGTTCTTGAACTCACTACCATTGTCACTTCTAATCTTCTTGATGGTAGTCTCAAACTCATTTTGCACCCTCTTGACAAAAGACTTGAATAGATCATAAACATCACTTTTGTCATAGAGAAAGAACACCCAAGTGTATCTAGTGTAGTCATCCACAATCATAAAACCATACTTGTTGCCACCAATGCTAGTGTATGTTGTTGGCCCAAACAAGTCCATGTGCAATAGCTCAAATGCTTTTGATGTGCTCATTTTACTTTTACTAGGATGTGAATTTCCAACTTGTTTGCCGGCTTGACAAGCACTACAAGGTTTATCCTTCTCAAAAGTGACATCCTTCAAGCCTCTAACTAAGTCATACATCAAAAGTTTGTTCAATTGTTTCATTCCAACATGACCAAGCCTTCTATGCCATAACCATCCCATACTAGATTTACTAAGCAAGCATGATGTCAATTGTGTCTCACTATCATTGAAGTCAACCAAGTATAAGCTTCCATGTCTAAATCCTTTGAATATCAAATTTGATCCATCAACACTTATGACTTCAACATCATCACTACCAAATATGCACTTGAAGCCAAGATCACAAAGTTGTGCCACCGATAAAAGATTGAAATCCAAGCTCTCAACTAGCAACACATTAGATATGCTCATGTCATTTGAGATAGCAATTTTACCAAGCCCCTTGACCTTGCCTTTCTTGTTGTTGCCAAAAGTGATAGCATCAAAACCACCATTTTGACTTGTATCAATTGAATTGAACATACAAGAGTTTCCGGTCATATGTTGAGTGCACCCACTATCAAGCACCCAATGCCTTCCTCCGGCTTTGTAATTGACCTACAAGACAAGATCAATTCTTTTTAGGTACCCAAACTTGTTTGGGTCCTCCAAGGTTAGTGACCAAGCTTTTTGGTACCCAAATGGCTTTCTTCTTTGAGCCCATCCATGGTGTACCAATGAACTTAGCATGAACACCATTAGTACCCTTGGTAAGCATATAGAAAGAATCAAACTTAATTGAGGATACATTAGCATTTGATTTCTTGTTCATGCATTGTTGCTCTATGTGACTAACTTGCTTACAACTTTTACAATAGCTACCATTGTTCTTCACAAAACGAGTCTTGTGAGGAGCAAAAGTGGCCTTGCCTTTCTTGGGGTTATAGCCCAATCCCTCTTTGTAGAGAGAAGCTCTTTGGCTACCCAAGCACATAAGCAAGCGGTCCTCACCACCATAAGCCTTAGCTAATGTGTGATTGAGCTCTTTTACCTCCTTGAGATTTTTCATTCTCAACTATAAGTGTGGAGTCACAAGTGAAACCATCACTACTAGATGAGGATGATATAGATGAGCTACATGAAGGGTTAGTAGGAGCAATAATAATAGGCTTATGAAAAGTTTCATCAATTATATCACATGATATGCCTATGTTGTAAGTTTTAGCTTTCTCAACATTAGTTGGTATGTTTTCACATTTTTCAACTAGAGAGGAATGAGCTTCTTCAAGCTTAGTGTGAGACTTTTGAAGCTTCTTATGGTCTACCTTTAGACTCTCATAAGATGCCCTAAGCTCATCAAGTTCTTGCATAAGGTTTTTCTTTTCTTTAAGCAAACCCTTGCACTCCTTTCTAGATTCTTTAAAATGTTGAGTGCAATCTTCTAGCATAGTGATTAGTTCATCTTTAGTGAATCCTTCTTGAAATATTTGTTGAGGAGTTGAATCCTTCAATGTAGTCCTCACTAGCACGGTGATCAATGTATCAAATCTCTTGGGCAAGCTTCTCAAGAACTTCATAGAGAATTGATTGTCCTTGACCTCCTCACCAAGTGCCTTAAGCTCATTAACAATGACTTGCAACCTATGAAACATCTCCGGTACACTCTCATCATCTTGCATCTTGAAGCTTGAAAATTTTTCTTGCAAGATATATGCTTTAGCGGTCTTTGTGCCTTCGGTTCCCTCAAATGTTTCTTCTAGCTTGGCCCAAGCATCATGAGCAATCTCTATGTTCTTTACTTGCTCAAATGTCTTGTCATCTAATGCCTCATGAAGAGCACTAATGGCAATGTCATTGCATTGGAGCTTCTTCTCTTCCACTGGTGTAGGTGCTTTCGGATTAGCAACCTCAAATTTTGTTTCGGTGACCTTCCACACTTCTCTATTGATTGACTTTAGGTGTGCGGTCATCTTAACCTTCCAATATGCATAATTTGTGCCATCAAAGTGAGGTGCCTTCTTGGTGTTGTTGATGTGCAAGCTTAATTGAGCCATTACTTTTTCACCGTAGGTTGTTAAGCCTCAAATAAACGGTGCCTCGGCTCCGATACCACTTGTAAGGTCCAAATAGGCTAGAGGGGGGGTGAATAGCCTAATTAAAACTTCTACAAGAATTACTTAACCACAAGTTAGTACGAAAGGTGGCGAAGCAAATGCACTAGCTCTAACTAATTAAGCAAGCCACCTACACAAGTCTAGTACATGGCTATTCACTAAACACAACAACAACTACAAGCTAGAAACAAGAAGTAATACAAGAGAAGAGCTTCGAGTGATTATACCGCCGTGAAGAGAAGAGAAATGACAATCAATCAATCATACAAGAGAAATCATCGGGAAGAGAATGACACAAGAATTTATCCCGAGGTTCACTTGCTTCCCGGCAAGCTACTCCCCGTTGTGGCGATACACCCACTTGTCAGTTCGCGAGCTAATCGACTATCAAGAGTCGAGCCCTCGGCGGGCGCCGCACAACCCCACACAAGATGGAGATCCTCCAAGCCACGAGCTCCACTAGAGTATCCAATTCACAAACTCCCGTGGGAAAGGATCAAGAACCCCTTACAACACTTGGTGAAGGCTCCAACAATCTCCAATTGCGAGCTCAATCACCTCTGCTGCTCCAAGCCATCTACCGTGTCGGGAAACACGGAAGAGTAACAAGAAATCCGCAGCAACTCAAAGATCAAGTGCCTCTAGAATGCAACTCTCAAGCAATGCACTTGAATCTAACTCAATCTCACTCAAGATGTGCAACTATGCAAAGAGATGAGTGGAGGGGTTTTTCTCTAGCTCAAAGGATGTCTCTAGGTCTCAAAATGTGCAAGAGTTACCCTCAAACCCCAGCCAACCTCTATTTATAGCGTACCCCTTCGAATATAGCCGTTAGGAACTTTAACCAACCGAAGTCGTGCTGACCGGACGCGCTGGTCAAACTGACCGGACGCGCCGGTCGCGCAACGGCTAAATTCTGAAACACCGACCGGACGCGCTGGTCGTACTGACCGGACGCGCCGGGTGTGACCGGACGCGCTGGTCCCGCAACTGACCGGACGCGCTGGTCAACTTGAGTAGCGCACAACTAAACAACGATCAGACGCGCCTCTCGCAATGACCGGACGCGACAGTGCCCGCGTCCGGTTAGAGTCCAGTAAGCTCCCTGGATGACCGGACGCGTCCGGTCGTCAGTGACCAGACGCGCTGCGCATCCGATCATCAAACTAAAAACCGCGCAGACGCTGAACACTGACTGGACGCGTCCGGTCATACCGTGACCACGTCCGGTGCGTCCGGTCACCACAGTGACCTCCGTTCGCCTCCGTTTCTTTTCCGACTTTCGGCGCAATAGAAAAATAGGCAATTCACTTCTCCAAAAAACGCCGAATCCCGCCTCGCAAGCTCGGCGGGAGGGAGAGAGGAACCCAAACCCCTCTCTACCGCTTGAACTCCACCGCCTTCGCAAATGTGCTAACACCACCAAGTGTATACCACCATGTGCATGTGTGTTAGCATTTCACAATCATTTTCCAAGGCGTTATGTTAGCTCTTTACTAGATCCTAATGCATATGCTCAAGACATTGATCTAGTGGCACTTGATTTCCGAGCTAACCGTGATTGCCCCTCTTCATAGTCGGCTATGTATCCTAAACCCGGTCAATCACTTCTCTACTCATCTTAGACCGGCAAAAGGAAAACCCCTATGATTATACCTTTGCCTTGCGCTCTTAGATCCTTCTCTTTCACTTGATCATCATGTCCTTCCTTTTATGTGCATCTCCACCATGATCATCATTTCATATCCATGCACCATCTCTTTGTGATCTTGTGGCCACCACTCCTAGCCACATTACACCTTCATCACATGTGTTGCTTATGCTTAACTCAAAACACTTAACACATGGCATTAGCAACTTGGTGTCATTAATTACCAAAACCAAACTTGGGCTTTCAGCACCGCCTTTGATTTATTATAAAAAGGGGCTCCCTTCCCTCTCAAAGAGGAGAGAATAAATCCCAATTCAATTCACCAAGAAAGTAGAGTAGACTTTTACTTTTTCAGTAGTTGTGATTGAAATAAGAGAGGTGAGTGAGTGAGGAGAGAGTTGGAGAAGAGTCGGAGTACTAGCAACTTCCCTTAGTGTGCTAGCTACACTAAGTCAAAGTGCTGGAGCCGAGAGCTTCTCCACTTGTTCCTCTACAAGCTTCTTACTATTTGGAGTAAGAGACTTGTTGTTTAACTTTGGTTATTTATCTTAAAAGGTTACCTTTGCACTATTATAGACCTGTGGGTTCATCGTCCGTCCTTGCGGCTGGTACTCTAGTAGAAGGGCCCTGATAAAGACGGATAACCCTTGCTAGCATGCTAGGATATTAGTGGATAGCGTAGACGTGGTGTCTAGGCTTGAAGCTATCTTCGTTTGCCTCTTTCCCTACGGATTGAAGGGTAGGCGGCAGGTGGTGACAGCCCTGTCCGTCCCTTGTAATCCCCCACGTTCAGGCTCGTGGTAGAGCAGAGGCCAGCATCGCTTGGTAGACTAAGTGCAATCCAGCGCCTGAAGCAAGTCTATAGTAACAAAGCTACCTCCATTAAGATATCTATCCTTCAAAAAACCTCGCTACCTCGTTCATTTCTCACTTGTGGTCATAGGTTAACTAAGTGAAGAGTCTAGCACAACCGTTCCTTTGAGAGATTACGATACCCTGAATACTTCCGGGTGAAGTGCTACAACGGTGTATCCGTGCGCTTGCGGATTCCTCTACTTATGCTAAGAAACACCAGCAAGCATTTCTAGCACCGTTGCCGGGAATGGTTGTCGTTTCTAGTCTCCAAACCTAGTTACCTGTGTTTTATCTAAAAAATCATTTATAAAATATAAATACATTCTTCATGGAGCATCAATCAATTCACTAACTTTTTGCTCCCAAGGGCGAGTTCTTAGAACCACCATAATCTCCAAAGCCAATCATAGCTTCAGGTTAAGAACTCCACCCTAGTTTTATAGCTATGGTTTGGGAACATACCTTCTCAGGGTATGATTACGAAAATCCCTATCACCACCTAAGGGAATTTGAGCAGCTCTGTGCATGCCTGACAATCGCAGGCATGTCACATGAAACAATTCGGTGGATGTTGTTTCCCTTCTCACTTGATGAGAGGGCAAAACAATGGTACACTCACAACGTAGGGAAGGTAGCTAGAGATTGGGAAGAACTAAGGCACAAATTTTGTCTTGCGTTCTTCCCTATATCCTGATTCGCTGCCCTACGATAAGAGATCCTCAATTTCCAGCAAGAGGAGAAGGAAACCATAGGCGTAGCTTGGGACCGATTTTTAACTTTATCTCATTCAGGTCCCAACTTGTCTATACCCAACCATGTGTTGTTACAACACTTTTGGCTAGGACTTAGCAAGGAATCTGCCCTTCAACTAGATATCACAGCTGGAGGTTCCTTTACACATACAACCACGGATGAAGGAGAAGCCCTCCTAGATCGAATCTTAGACAACACTCCTCCGCTAGAACCCATTCAAGTAGAGCCATTGCTTCGACACGAAGAAGCCTCCTCGGCTGAAGTTGAGCTTTCACTTCCCAAAGAAGAACTGTTACCTGAACCTAAAGACCCAAAAGAAGATCCTAAGCCCATAGATCTTCCACCTTTCGATGATGACCTGTTTGAAGACTTTGGAAACACCTTGAATTATCTATGCCAAAAGAAACCCCCAACTCCTAATCCTCCATCTGACCTACTAGATAAAGAGTTCCTCAGAAAATATGTTAAAGAGTTGAGTGCCGTCCTAAGCACTGAATGGTTGGAAGAGACAGAGCAATCAATGGAGGAAATTGTCATACTTACCCCTCCTTCAACCATTCAATGCAAAATTCGAGGAAAATGGGTAGACGTGCTGTACAATCCAACGGTTGGATTAAACCTTATGTCCGCATATTTTGCATCCGACTTTTTAGATGAAAAACCCCATGTCTTAACCACAAAGTCTCTCAGGATCAGTCCATGGACTAGCCTAAAAGGGCTTGGAATTCTCCATGACATAAGTTTACACATGAAAGATGCTGACTTATCACTCGATTTTTATGTTTTTGAAATCCCTGATTTGACATCATGATAGGTCATCCCCTAGAAAAACTCTTCATGGAAATTCCCCTTTCAGGTAAAATGGATTTGAAGTTAGGGAGAAACACGGTCAAAATACCCATCACTCAAACCAAAAACTCAATGACAGAACCTCTCCCCCCGCTCATGGAAGTCATGTCAGTTGCACCTTTTGAGTCCCCTGAGTTGTCTTTAGAAAAAGATACTCAACTCTTTATAGAAGAAGAAGACGACTTGGGAGAGACCATCGAACTTCCCAAAGAGGAAGTACCGACACGGCCTCCAATTGAACTTAAACCCCTACCCTCTGGCCTGTGCTATGTTTTCCTAAATGGCAACACATAAACTCCCATTATTATTAGCGATAAGCTTTCCGAGGAGGAAACATCCCATCTCATTGCCATCTTAGAAAAACATAGATCAGTCTTTGGGTATTCTTTACAAGATTTAAAGGGGATAAGTCTAGCACTTTGCACGTTCCTATTGACCCTGCAAGCACACCATCACGTGAACCCCAGCATAGGCTCAATAATGCTATGCGTGAAGTCATGAAGAAAGAAGTCTTAAAACTTCTTCACGCGCGGGATCATCTATCTTGTATCACATAGCGACTAGGTCAGTCCCGTCCAAGTGGTCCTAAAGAAAGGAGGCATGATGGTCATAGAAAACAACAAGAATGAGTTAATCCCTCAATGAACCGTCACAGGGTGGAGAATGTGCATAGATTACCGGAAACTCAACGCGACAACAAAGAAAGATCACTTCCCGTTGCCCTTCATTGATGAGATGTTAGAGCGGCTAGCGAAGCATTCTTTCTTTTGTTTCCTCGACAGGTATTCAGGATATCACCAGATTCTCATCCACCCTGATAATCAAAGCAAGACAACATTCACATGCCCTTATGGAACATATGCCTATCATAGAATGTCATTCGGGCTTTGCAATGCACCCGCTTCGTTCCAAAGGTGCATGATGTCTATCTTCTCAGATATGATAGAAGAAATCATGGAAGTTTTCATGGATGACTTCTCAGTCTATGAAAAAACTTTCAATGATTGTCTTAACAACTTAGACAAGGTATGCAAAGAAAAAGATTTAGTCCTTAACTGGGAAAAATGCCACTTTATGGTTAGAGAGGGCATCGTTCTTGGACACTTAGTGTCTGAGAGGGGGATCGAGGTAGATAAGGCTAAGATTGAGGTAATAGAACAACTACCACCCCCTGTGAACATAAAAGGAATCCGTAGTTTTTTAGGACATGCAGGTTTTTATCGGTGTTTCATAAAGGACTTCTCTCAAATTTCCCGACCTTTAACAAACCTGTTAGCTAAGGATGTGCCTTTTGAATTCACTGATGAATGCTTAAATGCTTTTTACACCCTTAAGAAAGCACTTATCTTAGCACCAATCATCCAACCCCCTGATTGGTCGCTCCCCTTCGAGATAATGTGTGATGCTAGTGACTATGCTATTGGTGCGGTCCTTGGCCAAACCAAAGATAAGAAGCATTACGCAATCGCCTATGCTAGCAAAACTCTGACAAGAGCACCAGCTAAATGTCACTAACTTTAGTCTCAGACGTAGTCTAAGAAAGATAGCTAGAGCCGCTCAGGTCAAATTTGCTCTTGATTAGGCTCATGAGTACTTAATAGGTGCATCTTTATTTCTTTTTTTATTCCTTTTATTCATGCAATGTTGTAATGCACCTACAATTGAATAAAATAACGGTTCCTATTATTCATGATTGTCTATCTGTCTACCTTGTCGTTATATATATATAAACAAATGTTTAGACAAGAACAGGAACAAGTGTGGGGGAGAAGACCATACACAGAGGTATAATTAAATACACTTCTTTTCCCATACTCTCTTGAATTTAAAAAAAAATATGTAATAATCTCTCATTCCACTCTCATATGTGATTTAGGAACGCTTAAGTTCTCTTTTGTTGAAATGATGAATAGTTACTCTGTTTATAATTCATTTGTGCCTAAGTTATAACTTAGTATTCCCCAATATTTAAGTTTATTGGCTAAAAATGTCTCATCCTAAAAACTTGAAACTTGTGGGTTGCAAAAGCATGATCCTTTTCTAAGTTGTTGCAAGTTATGATATGGTAAATAGGATATGCTATGACTTTGTTCTAAGAGAAACTTGACATCTAGAGTTTTCTAAAAAAAGAGTTTCTCAATGATTATGAATTCCTACTAAGGCCATATGACAATATTCAAATACAAACCTTAGTCATATGTTGCTTGTACTTACATTGAGTTTTGTCAAATTGATGTGACCCTTGTTGAGATTCTCGTCATACACCCATGATCAAGATTCACGTTGCACGTCATAAATAAAATGCTAATGCTCACACTAAGAGTTACGCAAAAACATGCTCTTTCCATCCACCAGAAAATAGACTCCATACATCAAACATGAGTTTTTCTCTCTAATATTTTCTTGTGCCAAGAAAGAGTATGGGGCTACTTCAAAAAAAGAGAGAGAGAGAAATATGAACCTCTCAGAATAGCGAAAGAAAAAATGGAACACATGAAGGTTCCAAAGTACTGAAAAAAGAGAGAGAAAACAAGGGGTACTTTGATGCCCGCCAGTGAGGATAAAGAATAGCCCCTACTCCCAAGGCAGTTTTCAAAGAGAGAACATTCATGACCACATTTAAGTACAAAAAAAGGATAGAAAAAATTTCCACATACTTGCACATCATGATCAAAGTGTATGACTTGCATCTCCATGGATCCGGTTTTTGACTTAGCAATATATGTGATACAAGTATGCCCGCCTCTCATACCTACCCAAAACTCCATTCAAAGCCTTAGAAGTAGGCCATGGAAAGTAAGGCAACAATCTCAAAATGCCTTAGTAAGGATCATACACATTGAGCGAATGAGTGAATCATTGGGGGGAACTTACTTTCTTTTTTCATAAAACCTCTGGATAGAAGGTTGATCAAATAACAAATAATTAGTTATTCTGTTATTCCGTTCTATCTTGCAACCGCCTAAGACATGGAAAAGCAATAGGCCCCACAGGGATTAAAGTTAAAAGGATGGATAAATGCCAACTTATTTAAATTGTGGAAGGACACCTTGTTATAAGCATGACACTTTTCGAATTATATCGGCATAGTAGCATCTCCTGATCAACAACCAAAATACTTAGCTATTTGCTCGGGACGAGCAAAGGTTAAGTGTGGGGGAGTTGTTGACGGTCACTAACGATGAAATTCGACCGTCAATAAGCTCATAAAAAGGAGAAACTAGCAAACTTAAGTCACATATGCATTTACTATTAACCGAGTTCCACATGTATTTGGAGTATATCACTTTGTAGGTCACAAACACAAATACATGGAATAAACCATCAAAAGGCACTTTCCAATGTTAATTCGTGCAAAGAATGAAGAAGGCGTCAAGCATCGCAACACCAATGGGGCAAGGCACCACACAACAGTGTTCCAAGCCCAACCAGAGACCACCTCGCAAAGGCGGTGGCCATTTGGGCCAACTAGTGGGCCGACCGGCCCAGGGGGCGGCCAGCCCCTGTCACCGCCATATGCCCTGGTCTTTCTCTGGCAGTGGCATGGAGACATGCAACGTCGGTTCCCCTGGTGCTTCGCGCCAAAAATAGGGAGGAGCACCGCCTTTGTTTTATTATAAAAAGGGGCTCCCTTCCCTCCCAAAGAGGAGAGAATAAATCCCAATTCAATTCACAAGGAAAGTAGAGTAGACTTTTACTTTTTCTATAGTTGTGATTGAAATAAGAGAGGTGAGTGAGGAGAGAGTTGGAGAAGAGTCGGAGTACTAGCAACTTCCCTTAGTGTGCTAGCTTGTGGCAGAATCGCCCAAAATAACACACTAACAGAGGTACTTGCCTTCCTCTAGGCACTAAGTACTCCGCCAGCGGCTATTCTAGCCGTTTCTGTCGAGCACACCCAATGGGAGAAATTGAAACCATCCACATTTTCATCGAAGATCCAATAATGAAAACGAGTACAATACTTAGTTTATTCCATACAACACAGTCTTTAGAAATAAGTTATTACAATACCAAGTTCAGAGTGCGGAATTAAAACAACGGAAATAAATATCTAGCGAGTGTAGCAAAGATCCATCTGAGCCTAGCAGACGATCCTCCACACAAAGCCTCAAGCAGCACCTGCAATAGGGGTAAAATAAACCCTGAGTACACAGTATACTCGCAAGACTTATACGACTAGGAATAATTTCCTGACTCAAAGGATCATGATAGGCTTTTTGGCTACTGGTTCAAGTTTGCATAAAAGCATTACTACTAGTGGATCCTTATTGCAGTTCTATTATTTGCCATCTTTTAGTTTATCAGCTTACCATCTATGTAAGCACTTATGTTATTTTCGAACAAGAGTTGGTCAATACAAATCCATCATTATTCACCTTTTCTTTTTTAGTTCTTACTACGATGCTCGGATCAAGTCATATCGGACCGCTTACGCGGCGATTCGTGAATCAATGTAGCCCAGCTGGGTACCCCGAAACACATGCCCCGTCCACACCAAGATACGACCGGAACCAACCCATTACCCTCCTGTTATGGGGTCCAGGTCCTCGTCCATAATGGGACTCTAAGCCCCCGCCCCGCGGTGCTTAGACCTCCTAAATCCCCAAATTCACCTTTAGTTGGTTCGGATGGAGCCGGAACCCATGACAAGAGGATAACAAGTCTTTTTAGCCCCCATTCGCTAGTATGTGCCCAGGATAAAGAGATCTGTGACCTGACTACCACCCAAATGCAATGAACGGTCCTTAATCACCACGGACAGGGAAACTATGAAACCCAGTAATGCCCTGTTGGCCGCAGGACACCACTCATCACACCCACCAAAACCCAACCAGATCCCTGCCTGGTCACCATTTCTCTCCTTTACCACTTTCCATTTTTTCCATAGTGATGATAATGATCACCTATTGTGCGCAACGCCAAGTTACTCACACTAATGAAACCTAAGCATGGCAACTACACGACCTGTACTAGTAGGACTCATAGGTAGGAACATTTATGCATGTGGGTTTCAATATAACTCCTAAAACATAATACATGTATAAAGATATCATATTAGCATTTAAAAATAGAGGTTATGCACCGGGGCTTGCCTTGGACATCCTGGTGTGTAGCAAAGTTAGTGGTTGACGGCTCCGAGGCTCCTTCCTGCACAGGGACCTCCTCCTCGTACACCTCCACGATCTTCTCGTACTCCGGCTCCTCCGCAGCCACGTACTCCACTATCTCGTGATCTATATGCAAGAAATAATGACATGACTTAATGCAATGACAACAACAACTATTAAAATAACAATAACTATTACTAAGCTACTAAGCTAGCTCTAATGACTAACATACCAGGTTGTCTACTATTCTTACTAAGCAAGAATAAACTGATCCAATTAATCTTTACTCATTAAATTACATACTCTTCATTTGTTTTCGATTTAATATTTACTATGGCTAGGGAAACTTAGCTATCACATCTAGTAAGCTATTCAAAGACTACAAAACTACAGCAAGCACCTAATAAAACCATGAAGCTACCGCAAAAGTTTCAAAGCTAAAGCTATTACCCATTTGCCACAAAAATTTCTACAAGATTTATCATATTAATATTAAGCGCTTTTGATTGATTTAATAGACTTTAGCATCACCATAAATAGGTATGATCTAACTACACTAACAGGCAGATAATGATTTTACGAAGAATAATCGAGTGATTCTGATATCGTATGGTGGAGATATTAATTGCGCAAAGTAGCTGTTAATCATCTCTAGAAAATCAAAGGGGATTAATTAACTCATGACTTGATCCTTCGTGACATGCTCATGGTTATACTGGAGGAGACTTGGTGGTCTTTAATCAAAGAATAATGAAGAAGGATGGCGATGCTAGGGAGACTGAGGAAATACTGGAGGGGCTCACGGGATACTCACCACAGTCGACTGGTGCTTCGGGATTCTCCTGGAGAACGAAGAAAACTTGACTCAGGGAGGAAGAGGTGGACAACAAAGTGGGTGGCTGGCGAGCTCGCGATCGCGAGACGTCTCCTTTTAAGGACAAGAGACGCAGGATAGAGACGGAGCTCGCACGGGAAGGATGACCGGCGCGCGACAAGCGTGAATCAATTTCTCAGCATACAGGCGACCGACTTTTGCCTTTGGTGAACAGTAACTCTACGAGTGAACAATAATTCTGCGTGTTACAGTGTTTTCTGCGCGTGCTACAGTATATACCTGCATGCTACAGTGTTTCCTGTGTGTTCTCTAGTTTGCTGGCTTTCTGGTGCTCAGCGCGACGTGTGCTCCGGTTTGCTTTCTGATGCTCAACATGACGTGCTTCAGCGGAGGCAGCGTGACGTGTGGGCAGGTCGGTATTTTTTTGCAGAGCGCGGTGACTAATTATATATTACAGAGTGCGGTGGCTAATTATATATTGACTAACACGTATGTTGTGCGTGGTGTCCTCTGCTGCCGCGGTCGGTTGTCGCCCTGAGCGTGCTGCGCGGGCACGCTCTGCAAGTGCTGTGAGCGCGATTAGAGAATTAGAAAGAAAATGAATTGCGAGCGCTGAAGTTGGATCAGGATGACAACGGTTAGTTGAGCTATGCTGAGGAATATTTAGACAAGGAATAAATTAGAGCTAAAAATTGAGAATTAGTGCAACAAAATTTAATTTCTTACTGTGCCATCTACAATAATACATAAACATAATGCTCATGATATGGTTTAGTGATTTGTTAACGCGTTAACACCGAGGGTGTTACATAGCTACACTAAGTCGAAGTGCTGGAGTCGGGAGCTTGTCCACTTGTACCTCTACAAGCTTCTTACTATTTGGAGTAAGAGACTTGTTGTTTAACTTTGGTTATTTTTCTTAAAAGGTTACCTTTACACTATTATAGACCTGTGGGTTCGTTGCTCGTCCTTGCGGCGGGTACTCTAGTAGAAGGGCCCTGATAAAGACGGATAACCCTTGCTAGCACGTTAGAGTATTAGTGGATAGCGTAGACGTGGTGTCTAGGCTTGAAGCTATCTTCGTTTGCCTCTTTACCTATGGATTGAGGGGTAGGCGGCAGGTAGTGACAGCCCTGTCCGTCCCTTGTAATCCCCCATGTTCGGGCTCGTGGTAGAGCAGAGGCCGACATCGCTTGGCAGACCAAGTGCAATCCGACTCCTGAAGCAAGTCTATAGTAACAAATCTACCTCCATTAAGATATATGTCTTCGGAAAAACCTCGCTACCTCGTTCATTTCTCACTTGTGGTCATAGGTTAACTAAGTGAAGAGTCTAGCACAACCGTTCCTTTGGGAAATTACGATACCCTGAATACTTCCGGGTGAAGTTCTACAACGGTGTATCCGTGCGCTTGCGGATTCCTCTGCTTACGCTAAGAAACACCAACAGAGGGGCTACGAAATTTGCACTACGCGGAAGCCGGCTTTGGGACACAGCTGCTGGCCATTCCGGGCCCTTTGACTTATGGAAAGCAAAAGCTGCTCCCAAAAGCCAAACCAAAGGAACCCTAAAAAGAATGTAATTCTCATTTTTTGAGGAGTCAACCGGGTTAAAGTTTGGCCAAAGTTACACAAAAAGTGTTGACCTTCATAATACAAAATAAATATTATTAAATTAATTGTAGAATATATTCTTGTATTAAACTTGGTTGAAGACACAAATAATATTTATTATAAACTCTGTCAAACTTAAGTTAGTTTAATTGTCACGCATTTCATAGTTGTATTTTTATTAGGACGGATGGAGTATGCTAAAAGAAGTGAAAGACGTAGGAAGTTCTGACACTTAGATAACTATGTCTACACGAAAACAAGAGATATGAAAAGATGTAATAGGCAGATGATGGAGAGAAGACATGATTGGACAAAAGAATATGTTTCAAAAAACTATCTATTAAAATATGTTTCAATGTGAAGCTTTTATATATTTTGGCAAGTATACAAACAATATGGGTTTTTTGCGCTAATGCAGTCAGGGTGTCTGTTCGCTCAGACGCTTGATTTTTGGGCCTGTGGAATGGCCTAACAAGCTTGCTGGACGACTTTTATGGCTTCTAAAATACTGGACACTTTGACGACTTCCCCACTCTGTCTCACTGCCTTCTGCACCACACACCCGCACTGCCTGCTCGCCACAAGCGCCTCTATCGGTGTTGCCCGCTTGCCATGGCTGCCTCCAACGAGCCGGCGAGCCTCCTCACCGCCGCTGGGTTCTGGCTGCTCGCCGGTGCCACCTTGTGTGCCCAGGCGACCAGGAGAGGGGTTGTCATTGGTCGGGCCCAGGCCAAGCACAGGCGCGGCAGGCTCTGCCAGGCCGCGCCACCATCCTCGGTCGTTGACTGGCTGGAACCGGCCGTTCCCAGTTTTGCTCTGTGTCGTACAGAAGAAGGTTGAAAAACGCATGTTGTAAACGTATGTTTTAAGTGTTTCAGATGAATGTTGCAATGGTTGTACACGTATGTTGCAAGCGTCTGTTCCCAATATTTCTCTGTGTTTTCGGACGTATATTGCAAGTGTATATTATCTGGATGTGTGGCATATGTTTTCACACATATATTGCAAGTATTTTATCTGAATGTTGCGTATGTTTGCAATGGTTTTGAAGTTTTTTTCAGGTGTTTTTTGCAAGTATTTTAGAAGCATGTTTCAAATGTTTCATCTGTCTTCAGACGTATGTTGCAAGTGTTGTATCTGAATATTTTAAAAGTAGATCGGATGTTGCACATGGTATGCGTATGGAAAGCGGGAGGGGGCGTGAGGGCCCCCCACGCGCAGTCGGGTGGCCTGGGCGATGTCCGGGCGCTCGGGCGGAGGCGTGCTGGCACGAGCGCGGGTGTGTACGGGGCACGTGGGAAACGGAGTGCAGTGCAGCGTCCGCATGCAGGCATCGGTTCGGATGCTAGCAGTACCGGTTTTTTTTAGTTCAGGCTGCCTTAGGCTCTGTTTGGTTCGCTGGACTAAACTTTAGTCCTCATCACATCGAATGTTTGACATTATGACATATGTATGAAGTATTAAATATAGACTATTTACGAAACTAAAAATATAGGGTGAGGATAATTTGCGAGACGATTTTTAAGCCTAATTAATCTATGATTAGCATTAATTGCTACGGTAACAAAATATGCTAATGATTGATTAATTATGCTTAATAAATTCGTCTCGCGGATTATCCACCGAATATGTAATTTGTTTTTTAATTAGTATATGAAAATCCCATGGCCAATCCCGATCAAAATTCGATGTGACACGGACTAAACTTGAGCAAACTGAACCAAACAGGCCCCTCAGCTCACTCATGTTTATTTTGTTGTCACCAAGAATCGGTGGTGCACGCATGCCGCCACTGCACTGTCCATCTTTCCTACCGTGTGGCTGGAGGAACGAAGTTTCGTGGAAGCTACATGATGCCTACGCACGGCCGGTTCCCACCTCCGATCCCCGACGCGGTGTCCAAATCGATGGATGGATCGATTCGAGGCGTGGACGGCGCCACGGCGGCCATATTTCGCCTACGGCAGCATTCGTGGAGCGAATGAGCCGCCCTATCCCAATCGATGGCTGCTGCAGTTCTGTACTTAGGGGTGATCACTTTGCGAAAAGTAGATGAAAAGTTAATGTAGCATCTTTCGTTGTTATTTGGCAAAATTTATCCAATCATGGACTAACTAGGCTCAAAAGATTCGTCCCGACATTTACAGACAAACTATGCAATTAGTTATCTTTTTTACCTACATTTAATGCTCCATGCATACGTCAAAAGATTTGATGTGATGAGTGAAAGAGAAAATATTTTAGGTTGGGGTGGGGAAGTGAACAAGGCCTTATTGGTCACTACTCAACAGGAATGCCACCGCAGTCCGCCATCTGCATTGCAGGCCTTGATGCATTGTCCATTTGTCCTAGTGCGTAGAGTATTTATTAAGGCCTCGCTCACGTTAGACGCGTTACTGCTTCGTTCATCACTGCATTTCCTAGCCACCTGCAATATATAAAGGGCGCTTTAATTTGCATCTTCGTTCGTTTGTTCCTGCCGCTCTAACTACTCAATCTTCAACTTAAAGGCCAGGGGGAGATCAGGCGATACACACGGTAGCAGAGAGACGACCGGCCTGTACGTCGTCGTAGCTACCTTCTTCCTGTTCGGTCAGGCTCGATCGCGACGAGAGGGACACGAGCGAGGACGGAAAGAATGGCCGGCGGTGGCGGCGAGAGTGGTCCGGCGGCGGCGTCCGCCCCGTTGCTGAGGAGGAGGCCGCAGTACTACGAGGGGTGCCCCGGGTGCCGGCTGGACGAGGCGAACGAGACCAACACCGGCGTCCCCTACCTCAATTTCTTCTACGTCTGGGTCGTCTGCCTCACCGCCGGTATGTACGATTACAAAGATGAGCCCTCCCTAAAATAATTTCTTGGTTGCTTCGTTTTCGTAAGCGCGTGCTGCACTGCGGCTATGGCGTTACTAGCTCCTGCATGCAGCTTTTGTTTGCGTAGGAGTATATTTTATTATTATATTAATTATACTAGTGCTTGAAGATATAGCTAGAGACGGTTTAATATAATTGATATATTCGCCGGTGATGATGCCTGCATGTACCGTACGTACCGTCGCACCCATGACTTTGGGGTGTTTGGTTTGGGTGTTAAAGTTTAACAAACACTGTAGCACTTTCGTCTTATTTGACAAAAAGTTTCTAATTTTAGATTAATTAGGCTTAATAGATTCGTCTCGTAAATTACTCCTAATCTGTGCCGACATGCATGCAATTAGTCTACATTTAGTACTCCATGCATTCGAGGGAACATTAATGTGATGGGTGTTAAACTTTAACAAACCGTAACCAAACACGCCCTAGAGCGAGTTAGGTTGTCCGTACTCGTGGTACTTTAAATTTATTCTCTAAAAGGAATATTTCGTTCTGGTCATCGAGATTTTATCCTCTATATCAATTTCTCTCGCACTCATCTATACTCTATATCATTTTCTATCCACGATGTGGCTCATATGTCTGTAAATAAATTTTATCTAAATATATCCATGTGAGATCTTGTTTTGAAGAATTTATTGTAACGAATTTAATGGTGTAATCGAAATTTAATTTGAGTTTTTGTTTATGAGTTACAACATTTTTAGCGAGTTGAAAAAATGGGGCCCACACCTTCCTCTCTCCTCTCTCTCCTCTCTCTCACGCTCTCCCTCCCTGGGCCTCACGGTGCGCTGGTACCGGACCAACGCGTAGACGCCACAGATAGTGTACTCCTGTAACGAACGCAAGTACTGAATAGCGTTCACCGGTGCAGGGTTTTCAACTGATATTCGTTACTCTAGGAACGTTTAGAGGACCGCAGACAGCCTTAGCAATTTTACGCGGGGGCCGGTCTTTTTTTCTTTTCTGATTCTGAAAGGCAACATTATTGAGCTGCTTTTGTATCACGAAATAGGAGTATTTTTTTTTACAAATATTTGAGGCATTTAATAGAAAGCTGAAGAAACGGCAGCTACCAGAGAAGCGCACTGATGGTCCTCTAGGCCTCGTACTTTTAAAATGATATTTTTGTTCTTCAGCGAGTCTCGTCTAGGTCTAAGACTATGTAGATCATTGAAAAGTACACTATGCAAAAGAAAGATTTCTCATCACATTAAACTTGTGATATATGTATGGAGTACTAAATGTGGATAAAATCAAAAACTAATTGTACAATTTGGTTGTACTTTGCGAGACGAACGTTTTGAGCCTAATTAGTCAATGGTACAAACGAAATGCTACCGTGTATTTTGGCACTCCAAAATTTCGATCTACACACAGCCTAAATGGATCTCAACCCCACATTTACACTGACGCGGCATGCATCTGACGTGTGGGGCCCGCGCTATGCCACCGGGCCGTGCCCCCTCGTCCCCTGTCTCTCTCTCGCGCGGTCGCTTCTGCGGCCGGCCGCCGGCCTCGCAGTTGACACGGGCCGGCAGCGGCGTGCAGGCCTGCGCGAGGTGCGCGGCAGCCGCGCTGCACAGCGGGGTGCCCGCGCGTGGCAAGGGCGGGGGCAGCAGCGGCCCGGCGTGGTTAGGCAAGGCTGCTCGCGCGCGTGCACGCTGGAGCGGCGGCGGCGCGGCTATGCCGGCGAAACGCGGGAGCGGCACGGTGGCGGCTCGGCGACGGCCCTGCGACACGAACCGGTGCAGCTCACCGCGTACCTCCACAGCGATGAACCCGGTGGCAGCCTGGAGATCACGACGCGCGACGTGGCGCCGCTCCGCTGCGCCGCGGCGTTACTCGACGCCCCCGACCTGGCCCGCCGCGCCGAGGACTTCCTCGCGCAGGCCGCGCTCCGGTCGCTCCCGGGTGCCACCGACGTGCTGCGGTCCTGCGAGGCGCTGCTCCCGGGTGCTGGGCGGCCGAGCTCGCGGCGCTGTCTCCGGCGTCGGATGGTCACGGCGCTGCGGTGCCACCGCGTACGCGGAGCGCGTCCTGGCCAGGATTCTCGCGGCGCCCGGCCGCCCTGCTGCTATGGCCGTCGCCGTGGCGGTGGCCTGCAGCTGTAGGTGTATGTCTACTGCTGCAGGACGACAGCTGCTCGCCGTGGCCGTGGCCTGCGGCTATGGCGGTCAGGCGCTGCACGTCTGCTTGTCCCACATGTGCTTCGGCCGGAGCAAGGACGGCGGCGGCGTGGAGTGCCTCCAATTCGACGTGTTCTCGCTGCTCACCCACATGTGCTTCAGCCAGAGGCTGCACGGCCGCCGCGTCGGGTGAGATCGAGGCTGTGCAGAGCAGAGAAGAAACACAGAGGAGAGAAAAGACCTTACAAGTGAGCCCCACCTATTAGATTAGGTCAATGCACGACACGTCACTAATATCCGTTTGGACCCAGGTGAGACCTGGAACCGAGTTTAGGGACTTAAAAATTTTGATAGTATATTGATCCAGATGACACCCCACGCCAAGTTCATAGACCACCCATGAATTTTTCTCATTGAGAAAAATAATAATGTACTACCACCAGGGCAACAGTTTTCCCAAAGGGTAGGAAGAGGAATTAACCGCGAGCACGCTGCCAATGCCAAGTCCATGTGCTGACAAAAGTTTGAGGTCGCGGTGGTTGCTCGTGGCTGGATGCCCGTGTGGCTCCAACCCTCCAACCTAAACTATTTTCGCAACTACTAGTGTTAGACGTCCGGCGTGAGAACGCGTCTGGACGCCTGCGCCCGTCCCGCCTCCTCCGCATGCCTCGCCTTTTAAAAAAAAAGCCTACCCCGCATGCAAACCCGCCCCTGCATGCTAGTGCGTCTACGCATGCAGTTGTGAAGCCTCGTGCCTACTGATACCACCTCATGCCTGTTGTGCCCGCCTCGTGCCTGCTGATGCGCATGCTGGTGGGGATCGCTACGTACGTGGAGACCGCATCTGCATGTGCCTGATTCCTACGCCTGCTAAGGTTGCAACATAAAAGCAATTCTGCAACATATGTCTGAAACAGGTAAAACATTTACAAACATACGTTTGCAACATATGTGTATAGCAACTACAACATCCAGATAAACACATTTGCAACATATGTCTGAAACAAATGAAACATTTTGAATAGCTACTTGCAACATATGACTGAAACATATGCAACAACCAAATGAAACACTTGCAACATAGATCTAAAACAGTTGAAACATTTGGAACTTACACTTGCAACATACATGTATAGCCACTGCAACATATGCAATATCCATAAAAAACACTTGCAACAGATGTTTGAAACGGCTGAAACATTTGAAACATACACTTGCAACATACATATATAGCCATTGCAACATATGCAACACCAGATCTACTTTTACAACATGCAGATAAAACATATGCAACATACATCTGAAACACATGAAACATACGGTTGCAACATGTGCTCATCTACTTGCTCCCGTCTAATGGAGGCTAGTTGATGTGGCGCAGGGGAGCACAGCGTGAGGCACGAGCGGGGCATGAGGCGCGAGGCGCGGACGACACGAGGCACGGGCAGGGTGCGTGGCACGAGGCGTGAGGCGTGGGGTGCATGCGGCGCGAGGCGGGTCTAGTGCGACCGTGCGTGGCACGAGGTGCAGGGGTGCACGGCGCGAGGCGGGAAGACGCAGGGGCGCGTGGCGCGAGGCGGGTCCATGCGACCGTGTGAGGCACAAGTTCTTTTGAGGAAAGTGCGAGTCATGAGGTGCAAGGGCGCAAGGCGCGAGGCGTGGGAGAGCGTAGCGCGAGGCACGAGCGGGTGCGTGAGGCGCGAGCCACGATCGGGGTGCACGGGACGAGGCGCAAGGCGTGGGGTGCACATGGCATGAGGCGGGTCTGGTGCGATCGTGCGAGGCGCAAGGTGCAGGGGCGCACGGCGCGAGGCGGGTCCGTGCGACCGTGCGAGGCACGAGTTTTTTTTGAGGAAAGTGCGAGTTGCGAGGTGCGAGGGCACAAGGCGGGAGGCGCAGGGGCGCGCGTGAGGCGGGTCCGTCCTGTCTAGATGGATGGATGTCTTGATAGGTTTTCGGACAAAATAAGAGAGTGTAATAGACTTACGTATCTTTCACTTAACTTCCTATATTCTATTGAAATTCGATTCTATTGCTCATTCTATTTTTTTTATCTATAAACCAAACAAGTCACATAGTTCTCTCCCTACATCTCAAAAAGAATTTAATTGTAATTTTAATAATGTCAAAGACATCATATATTATACAATATGTATTACTGTATTTTTTGCAACATAATATAATATTATATCGATTTATAGCCATGAATTGTTGATAATATCTTTAGTAAACTTAATCAACTCAAAGTAATTTGAAATTTGACTAAACTTAGAATTGTATGTTTTTTTCCTATAACAAAGGTAAGGATTGACTTCAGCGTTAGATTGCATGGAGTGAGGGTCAAATTAGAGTGCAAGAAAATGAATTGAAAGCTCGAGAGACGTGCACATGCTTCTTTTATATGGCATAACAGTCTTGGAAACAATATGATAAAACTCTCGAATGAGGCTGACCTAATTAATATAAATACATGTTGAACGCATGGGAGAGAGAAATCAGTGTGCCCAATGCACTGGACCTTTTTCTCTCCTGCGAATCCAATGCATCGGACATGCCCGTGTACTTGGCAGTGATGAAGGACATGGAGCCGTTCCAAACGGGACAGACTCAGCCAACCCCTTGAACCCGCCGCCTAAATTTAGCCAAACAAACGGCAAAACCCCGAGAACCAAGGAAGAAAAACGAGAGCTCCAGAGGTCAGCATTCCTACTAACGCATCACATCTCCGATTTGAGACCAGCAGCTCTCGATTTATAGCTCTAGTACTCAATTTTAGTTGATATATTCATTTTGTGTACTTGTTTTCATCCATATCATCACTAGTGAAAACTAGTAAGTACACCTATGATTGACTGGCTAAACTTATTGTGAATAGGTGCAAAGTATTCATTTTGAACAATATGCGCACGTGTTACTTGTCTTCTCTAGTGTATATTTTCGGTTCAATGACTTATATGTCCAAAGTATACCTCTATTTTCTTATCAGTTATTTTACTGAATGGACTTGTCAATTTTTTTTCAGTGACTAATACCTCACTTTTTTTTCTTTCCAGCTCTGCCGATCCAGTCGTTGTTCCCTTATCTATACTTCATGGTACGCATGCATGTTTTAGATCAGAATCTCTACTTTCACTAACGTGCAGAATACTTGCTCTGTTCCATCATTTGTTTTACAAAAAAAGAAATGGCTATCAAACATTCACTTTATTGCAATCAAACAGATCAGGGACTTGAAAGTGGCAAAAGAAGAGCAAGACATTGGATTTTATGCTGGTTTTGTTGGTGAGCAGGGTCTTCTTTCACGATTGGGATTTCAAGGCTCAGTTTCACACTCTTCACATAAAGTGGCATGTGCATTTTCAGCGAATAGTCTAGTACACCTGCTGCTACAATCATCATTTGACTATGGTTTGTCATCAGTGCTAGCTGTTTACTGTCTCAGTGGTTGTATTTAATTTCTCTGTTAGGGGCTACCTATTTCCTTGGAAGAACCATCAGTGCCGTGCCATGGGGCATGTTTGCTGACAAGTATGGAAGGAAGCCATGCATTGTGATCAGCATCCTCTCAGTGTACGGACCATGAAGTCAAATTGTGAGATCAACCTTAGCTTTCAATGTAACAAGACCCTAGTAAATATTGTTTTTGGTTCCCTTTTCAGGATTGTGTTCAACACACTTTTTGGACTTAGCACAACTTACTGGATGGCAATTGTTACTAGGGGATTACTTGGGTTGCTATGTGGTATACTAGGACCCATCAAGGTAACTAATTAACTACATGGATTGCTAGACTAATATTTGTAAATGATATGTCTTAGGTTCTCATGGTTGCATCTGCATTTTCTAGGCTTATGCTTCAGAAGTCTGCAGGAAAGAGCATCAAGCTCTGGGAATCTCTCTTGTAGGAGCAATCCTTTTGTAGCCTTTTTCAACTTTTTAAATAATTCTTTTTTGTGTTTATCTTACTTGTAACTAACTTGTGTCTGACATTAATTATGCCGTAGGTTACATCTTCACGAGCGATAGCCCTTGTTATTGGACCAGCTATTGGGGGCTTTCTTGCACAGGTGAAGATTATGGAATTTCGATAGCAATATAAGTTAAATTTGAAATGCCAATGAGTGATTTCATCATGTATCCCTTAATCATAATTGACCTCTGATGTTTACAAAAGAGGATAGTAATTAACAAAAATATATAAATTGAAGTCAAGAGTTTCATCCAACACTATATATTGTAAAAGTAGCCCATTATATGGAACACATTTGGAGTAAATATACTCCCTTCGTCCTGAAATGTAAGGTATCAAATTATTCAATTTTTCTTTAAAATTATAAGAGATTTAGGTGAAATAACTCACCTTAAATCACACACACACACACCTACCATTAATGTTTATTGTCAACCACTAGCTCAAAATAAGGTAATCATAATACATTCTATGATTAAGTGAAGGTTACATGTGTCATTTCCTTTACATGGTAATCTATCCTAGAGTTCCTAGGATACTTTGTATTTTCGGATGGTGGGAGTATTCTTTGGTTAATTTCGTGCTTTTACCAGTTGTTAATTAATAACTATGATTATGGTCGTTAATGAGTGGGGTGAATATTTGCTTCTCATGATTAAATGAAGAAACTATTGCAAAGATACACATGACTAACATTGTCTATGTTGTATCATGTTTTAGCCTGCAGAAAAGTACCCAAATCTTTTCTCCGAAGAGTCCATATTTGGGAGGTAAATTATTTTTCTTACCATTTCTATCCTATAACTATTTCATTGTTTTTAGACTATTATAAACCATCAGAATTTTGCATCTAATTTTCAGGTTTCCATACTTCCTCCCTTGCTTCGTAATATCATTACTAGCAGCAGGATCATGTATTGCATGCATTTGGCTTCCGGTATGCCACATCATCTTCCCTATTATTTTCTATCTTGAATCCAGATAGTTAGATCCTCTCAAGGAAAAAATAAATGATGTTTGGATTTATATTCCACCATTCAGTACATCTTTTTTGTAGTTAGATAAATAATCATTCTTTTGAAGCTCTCTTAAGATATTGAGAAAATTCCTTAGAATTTTATCCCATTTTCTTAGGAAACGCTACACTTTCATGATGATGCCAAACTAGAAGCTATTGAAGAACTGGAGGCACAAGTTGGTCGCTCCGAATCTACAAAAAATCTACTAAAGAATTGGCAATTGATGTCAGCAATAATCCTCTATTGTATCTTTTCCCTGCATGACACAGCTTATCTCGAGGTAATCTCTATCATATATTTCTCAACCTCAAGATATCTTCAAACTAACTTCTTCATTAAAACATCAATAAAGAGGATGTTTTCACTCTAGCCCTTGAAGTAACTACTAATAAGATTTATATGCTAATGCTAATACCATTTGTAAAACCATTTCTAGATATTTTCACTCTGGGCTGTGAGCAGTAGAAAATTTCGGGGCCTTAGTTTGACATCCCAGGATGTTGGTACTGTACTAGCCTTCTCAGGTATGTGGTATTTTCCCAAGTTTTAAGCTAATAAATATTTAACATGAGAAGCAAAATACCTTGTCAAAGGAGTAAAATTAGCACATAACCACTTCTAGCAAATAGTGAAATGCTTTTGAGTATTACTTAACTATGGGTACATAAATCAACCAATGCATTTAAAATCTTTCCATCCATGTGATATTATTAGCCTTGGGATGTTGAATTATAGTTCCAATGAAATGGTTGCACATGTAACAATGCTACAAAGTTATTGCTGTTGAGATTATTTACATGACAACAATTCATTTGATCTTGGTAGGTTTTGGTGTACTCGTATACCAACTTGCTATTTATCCTTTCCTTGCAAAGTATTTTGGACCAATCAAGACATTTCGGCCGGCGGCGGTACGTGAGAAATACATCTTTGATGGTTTCCTTGTATACTTGCAAGGAATGAAGAATCTTAATAAAATAGATAGTATGGGAGAGGGACAAATATTCAACTGATAAATTATATCAAATCAAATTGTTAGATATAGATCTAAATATTAGGAAGGGGAGAATATTTATTAATTATTTCATGAAAACTGTAGGGGTTTCCCTAGTTTTTTTTCTAAATGGGATGTATGAAGCAGATATTTGTTTTTGTTGGATAACTTCTTTAATCTGATTCATTTTTTTTAGTGTTGAATTCAATTCCATGTTTGGTTTACAGATCCTGTCGATCATTCTCCTCACTACGTATCCCTTCATGGCCAATCTACATGGCCTGGAGCTCAAAATACTTATCAACATGGCATCAGTTTTGAAGAACATGTTTGCTGTGAGTCAAATTTCTTCCATCTCTTTTATCGCCATCGACAACTAGCATAGAAGAAAAGGCATTTCTGATGTAAACAAGCATTTCCAAATTCTAATTTGGTGAATCTTCTGAAATGTATAACTATCATCATTCAGAAGTAAATTCTATTATGAACAAATACTGATGTATTATTTATATCAAACAGGCTACTATTACTATTGCGTGCAACATTCTACAGAACACTGCAGTGGTACATATCAATCATGTTTGGCAAGTTTATATGTTCAATAGCGTTATCATTTTTCTAGCTTATTACTTGTCTGATAACATGTGCAGACACAGGAGCAGAGAGGTGTTGCTAATGGCATCTCTGTTACTCTGATGTCCATGTTCAAAGCTGTAGCTCCAGCAGCAGCAGGAATTCTGTAAATATTCTTATTTTTATCTTTTATATGGTTGGAAAGTTACTATTTTTGTCTAGAACATTAAGATAATGGATTAGATTTTCTTAATTTATTTCTTGGCTTTTTATAGGTTCTCATGGGCTCAGAAGCACATAAGCGGACTGTTCTTACCAGGTAAACAACTCATACATGGCTCCCCCAATTGTGCCATTTTTTCCTTTACTTAAGATTTCAGGAAGTTAAATATAATAGCTAAGTGCACATATTTGTTTCATTTACAAAAAAAAATACAGGAGATCAGATCTTGTTCCTAATGCTAAACATGGTGTCCGTGATTGGTCTGGTGCTGACGTTCAAGCCATTTTTCTCCCTACCAAATTCAATGAGGCATTCATAAATCTGTGTATATGAAGTTTGTTCCTGTGAATTATATCGGGGCACTGTCTGATTACAGTTGGGTTTTGAACTGCAACAGTCCATGTATTGTATTGGCCAATACTTTTAGTCTTATGATGAATTAAGTAATCACATGTAAAGGGTTCTCTGAGTTTTCGCATAGACACCAAAGGGTCAGATGTTTTGTTGATTTCATAAATTAGAAATGTGATCTTGCTTGCCATGATCCTGACGTAGAGTTATACGGGTTAAACAATCTGGATTCTATGTAGATCAGCTCTG
Source organism: Saccharum hybrid cultivar R570 (assembly GCA_038087645.1). Lineage (NCBI taxonomy): Eukaryota > Viridiplantae > Streptophyta > Magnoliopsida > Poales > Poaceae > Saccharum > Saccharum hybrid cultivar. The sequence goes on along the minus strand of JAQSUU010000119.1, from coordinate 8,796,105 downwards.
GATTGGGGGCAAACGGTTTCATATTGATCACAAGCTGAACTGATTTGGGGTTAAGGCTCAATGGATTAGTTTGGTCTTATAGGAGTTTTTTCAAGCTCCAAGCGGTTCCAACCCATGGTTGCAAATGGGACGTAGTGAAGGGTTTGTCCTTCTGATTTGCTCAGGTCCTAAGTCCTCTATGCCTCACACATGCTTGCCAGCTTCGATTCGCACATGCACTCGCCGCCACTTCGTAGACGCCCCAAGTACCCAACTTTGCCTCCTGCGCGTCGCTAAGTTCACCGATGGCTCCATCATAAGCCGTTAGCAGGTAAGAAGGTCTGCAAGAGGCAGCCCACACACTGTTTCACCGAGCACCATGCCTTTGTATGTTGCCTTCACCAACTTCGTCGAGCCTCATTGAAGACGCACCCAAGAACCAACCAACAAGGTTGCCAGCAGCCATGAACCACACCTATATCATTCGGCCAAAAGCTCTAACCAAAAAGTCCCAGCTTTTTTTTCTTTTCTGAAAACATGCTTGATGAAGTACTCATGTAAGGGGGTGATAGGGTTAGACTCGATCTGAGTCATAACTAAATCTAATTTATGCATATCATGCAATATATTATCTGAGTTGCCTCTTCTGAATCTAACATGCTATTGACTCTCATATAGTGTGTTCTACCATAAAATAAAACATATGCATCTATGTATGTGTATTAAGGAGAAATAGAAAGGAATTAGGAAGAGGGAAAAGAGAGAGAGAGCATCTTGGGCCTAGCCTAGCACCACCCTTTCTCTCCCGTCATCGGTAGGCAGCCCGCGGTCGGCAGACGGACGGCGGTCAGTCCCTCCCTCAGATCCTCACCGCAGCAATCGGCCGTCTGCAGGGCTGACGCGAGTACGCAATGCATTTGGACTTTGGAGACCGTGAGGCCTGGTGGCTGCGTTTCTGCCACTCCGCGTTTGCACACGGTGTGGTGGTGGTGGAGCAGAACAGGAAAGGTTTGGAGACGGAAGCTGCGAAGGAGACGCGTAGTACACTTCAGAGAAAAAGGGGATGGGCCCTAGTAGGATTCAGAGGCCCGGAGGCTCTGACCCGCTCAACCCACTCCAGGGCCGGGCCTGATCCGAGAAACGCTTGATTGCAGGCCCAGCTGACTCTACTTATAGTTACTACTCCTACCTAGGCTACCACCACTCTTCCGATCGATTATCGATCCCCTATCACCTTCCCCACGAGGGCACGGCGGCGGGCGTCCATCGATCCATCGAGGGAGCGGATCGGAGGCATGGATCAGGAACAACCAGCAGCTGGCGAAGCGGCGAACCGAGGCCACCGCAACGGGGCCGTGGAGGCCGCCTTGGTCGCCTGGCGCCGAGATGGTGAGGGTTTACGCGAGTTCAACGACTTCGTCACAGAGGCGGCCGCAGGCACCACGGCCGTCTCCGGCGCGCGTTCTGAGGATCAGCGGCCGCGACAAGCCTCCGGCAACTCCGGGCCCGGCAGTGGCAGGGTGCGCACCGGAGCCACCACGGCGTCGGCGGCTGCCGCGCCCGTCCGCCAACATGAGGATGATGTGAAGGCCAGGGACTTCCGCGAGTTCGACCACTTCGTCAAGATGCATCTGCAGCAGAAGCAGACGCAGCAGCTTCTTACTCGTCTCCAGCAGCCTCCCTCACGCTCCTCCGCAGAGGGCGGCGGCGGCGGCGGCGAGGTTGCGCCAGGGCCGGCATCTCTGGATCTTGAGCTCAGACTGTGAACTTACCTGACCAAGTACATGGACGTCGTCCTTGCATGGCGAGACTCAAGATCCACAACTGTACCGGTGATTCAACTCTTGTCGACGATCTTATGCAATATGAATCTTGCAGTATATCGAATTAAGTGTTAACTTGCAGTGTGTTACGTAATCAAATCCTGTTAAATGTTCTTACTTATTCATCTACCGGATCAACACTTGATTATTCAAAATCCAAAATAGCTGTTGCAGAACGGGTTTGCTTGAGGCTCGAAATAAGTTACCCAACCGCAGCTGCATCTTATTATAATTTGTTTGGAGGCCACGGTTCATCGATCTGGTAGACTTGAGACTTGTAAGTCTATCTGGTATAGCAGAGCAATGTTATCTCATCTTGGGTGCCACCACATTGTGGAATTCAGGGATATCAGTAGTCAAAGTCGCCGTTGCCATAGGCATCCGCTCAACAGTTTCTTTTTTTTTTTTGTTTCCCATATCTTATTGTTTGGCAACTCCCCAAACGATATGGGGAGTGAAAAAAAAGCGTGTCTCTAAGGGTTCGTCATATTTCACTTGCCAAAATCAAAACTTAGTCCCACGTCATGTTTTTTTTTTTGCCACGGGCAGAAGGTTTGGCGCGGTTCCTTTCGCGGGATCGCACTCAACGCCGCCACTTCGTTCCTTCCCTCGAGCGGCTCCTTCACGGCGTCTAGATCGTAGCAGCAATCCTTGTCCTCCTCCCGTCGGCCTTCAGCAGGACCGGCCTTGCACATCGCTGCCACTAGCACTTGGAACCAGGACCGGCCACCAGCACGTCGTTGCTGGCCTTCTCCTCCTCCCGTCGGCCTTCAGCAGGGCCTTCCACATTGGAGGCAGCAGGACCTGGAACCAGGACCGGCCACCAGCACGACGTGATCACAGCAGCAGCAAATTTAAAAAACTATCATCTACTGCTTCTATGATGTGACTGAGAAGATAGATCACAGCAGCAGCAAATTTTAACAAAAGAACTACAAATGGATTGAATACGTGTATACAGTCCGCCACCGGCCTGCGCACGCACAGTCACCATGGAACATTCATTCCTCACTGTCATGTCTGCATTCTGCAGATGGTGAAGCAAACACCGGGGCGGAAAAGCAGAGGAGGGAGGAGTCGTGCTCATGTGTACTTCACGGCGTCGAGGTCCTTGCCGTTGTTATCAAGGACGACATCGAACGACGCGCCTCCGACGGCCGCGGCGACGTCCGCCGGGTCACCCCACACCATCTTCCCGCCGGCGCTCGTCAGCTCCTGCACCACGAACAAAACAGTCCAGAGTCCATCGAAAACTCGACCAAGATCGAAACCGCCGATGCGGCGGCGCGAGGGAAGAAGCCTGGATGTTCGATGAGTTCATCGACATCGCGCTGAACGCCAAGAGGCCGGCCTGACGGACTCGCCGCTCGTCTTCCTCATCGACGACGTGACGGTGTGGACCGAGGACACCAACCAGCCGTACGACGAGATTACCTCCGGCGAGTACCTAGACTACCTGAAGAAGTACGTGATGGGCATCGGACCCTGGAAGGACATGGTGGTGCCGCCGACCAAGGGCAACCTGCTGGCCACGCCGTCGGACCTCGTCGCGGGAAAGACTCGCGCGTGGGGAAGAAGGAGGCCGCGCGGATGCGGAGTGGAAGACAGCGCGGATATATGCGCGCTGGGAGGGGTTTTTCCCAAGTTGTCAAAGATAAGGAGGAGTGATGGGAAAATGTTTTTTAGAGTGTTTTTCGTGAATTTGCCAAAAAAATAAAGATGGGGGTGCAAATTCACGAAAAAAACTTTCCAACAGTTTTCCATCTCTCCTCCTCGTCTTTGGCAACTTGGGAAAACCCCTCCCCAGCGCGCATATATCCGCGCTGTGTTCGACTCCGCATCCGCGCGGCCTACTTCTTCCCCCATGCGCGAGCCTTTCCTGCGACGAGGTCCGACGGCGTGGCCAGCAGGTTGCCCTTGGTCGGCGGCACTAGGGATGAAAACGAAAATGATAATCTCCGATTTTTCGAAATCGTTTTCGAGTTTTTTCTGATTTTTATGCCTAAACGAAAATGATAGCGGTAACCGAAAAAACGAAAATGATAACGGTAAAAATAATCGAAAACGAAAGCGAAAATGATTTTGCCCTCTTCCGATCGTTTTCGAAGATTTCCGTATTTAACCGGTAATTTACCATCGGTAATTATCGATTCAAAGGCCTTTAACTAATGAATCCTTATTTATTTAGATATATACAACACATTACACACGCAAGCACACAAGGTAATTTTTTTTTGAAAAGATCACATATGTACACGCAAGCTGTAAGCACACAAGATAATTTTTTTAAAAGGATCACATCTGCATACAAGGCAAATAATTTTTTGGAAAGGAACTATCTAACGGAAGTATTTCATGTGTATAACAAGAAGGCAATCAACACTCGAGGTTCTTTTTTCTAGCATTTACCTTGTATATGATGTGTTGGTTGCTACCTGCGACACATACATATATTATGTTTGCTTCTTATTAGCTATGTGTTTCTCATATTTTTATTTCTTATTAGTACTATTGCGCTAATACATCTATTGTTACGAGCCTTACATATCTCCGTACATTAATATGATGCTCGTAACTAACTCATCTACAGTTGCCTTGTATGAGAACTAACATATGTATGTATCCATCACAAATTATATAGGATGAATACTCAGAATATGGACGGGAAGATGTGGCCGGGGACGACGATGACATGCCTGACGTTCATCTTTAAGAAACCTACAGGCTATAGCCTCCACTGAAAAAGGAACTCTAATAATTCATGTTTTGATCACTATTTATGCCGTGTCAACTTAGAACATGGTCGTTTATTTATATCTTTGTCAAGAATTGTCATACTATTGCGTGGTTTGCCACTATTTGAGACATAAGATTGTGTGAATTATGTGGTTTCAGCTTGTGATCTTGTCAATCGTGGCTTTATTTACTATTGTCATGTGAGATATGTCGAGTTATATGGATCTTCTCATGTTCTATGGTTTGGTGTGTTTATCGTTTTTTAGATACCGTTCTTATGGATTCCTATCGTTATCGATGTATTTTTTGATCGACTACTATCATTTTCGAAATTACCGGAATATCGGCGCCGTATTCGTTTCCGACAAGATCGTATCGATTTCGTTTTCGAGAAAAAGATGTGAAAACGAAAGTGATTTGGCCTCCTATCGATCGATCGTTTTCATCCCTAGGCGGCACCACCATGTCCTTCGTGGGGTCCGATGCCCATCATGTACTTCTTCATGCAGTCCAGGTACTCGCCGGAGGTGATCTCGTCGTACGGCTGGTTGGTGTCCTCGATCCACACCGTCACATCGTCGATGAGGAAGACGAGCGGCGAGTCCGTCAGGCCGGCCTCTTGGCGTTCAGCGCGATGTCGATGAACTCATCGAACATCCAGGTTTCTTCCCTCGCGCCGCCGCGTCGGCGGTTTCGATCTTGGTCGAGTTTTCGATGGACTCTGGACTGTTTTGTTCGTGGTGCAGGAGCTGATGAGCGCCGACGGGAAGACGGTGTGGGGTGACCCGGCGGACGTCGCCGTGGCCGTCGGAGGCGTGTCGTTCGATGTCGTCCTTGATAACAACGGCAAGGACCTCGACGCCGTGAAGTACGCATGAGCACGACTCCTCCCTCCTCTGCTTTTCCGCCCCGGTGTTTGCTTCACCATCTGCAGAATGCAGACATGACAGTGAGGAATGAATGTTCCATGGTGACTGTGCGTGCGCAGGCCGGTGGCGGACTGTATACACGTATTCAGCCCTTGTTTAGTTCCCCAATTCTTCCCAAATTTCACTATGCAAAAAGAAGATTTCCTGTCACATCAAAATGTCGGCAAATGCATGGAGTACTAAATGTTGATGAAATCAAAAACTAATTGCACAGTTTTGTTGTACTTTGCGAGATGAACATTTTAAGCCTAGTTAGTCAAAACTTGGATAATTTTTACCAAATACAAACGAAATGCTACAGGAATTCGGATACATTGTTTTTCTCCCCAATTCACCGAACTAAACGAGGCCTCAATTCATTTGTAAGTTCTTTTGTTAAAATTTGCTGCTGCTGTGATCTATCTTCTCAGTCACATCATAGAAGTAGTAGATGATAGCCCTTATTTAGTTCACAATTCCTCCCCAAATTCCATTACGTAAAAAGGAGATTCCCCATCACATCAAAATACCGATAAATGCATGGAGTACTAAATGTAGATGAAATCAAAAACTAATTGCACAATTTTGTTGTACTTTGCGAGACGAACATTTTGAGTCTAATTAATCAATATTTGGATAATTTTTTGCACTAAAAAATAAAACGCGCTACAGTGTTCCAACAGGAACACTGTAGCGCACAGTGCCGAATCGGGACGTCCGACTCGGGAACTAAACAAGGCTATAATTTTTTTTTTAATTTGCTGCTGCTGTGATCAGTGGCAGCGTTGAGTGCGATCCCGCGAAAGGAACCGCGCCAAACCTTCTGCCCGCGGCAAAAAAAAACATGACGTGGGACCAAGTTTTGAATTTGGCAAGTGAAATATGGCAAATTCTTGGAGACGCGCTTTTTTTTCACTCCCCATATCATTTGAGGAGTTGCCAAACAATAAGATATGGGAAACAAAAAAAATGAGAAACTGTTGGAGTTGCTGTTAGAGTTGCTCTTAATCATTTCTGTGTAACTGAGTATACCTCCACCTCAGTTGTTTTCTGCCCGAAGTCTAGAGAAGGCATCAAGTTCCCAACTCCTTGGCACCGATGTCACAATGCTGTCCGCCAGGGTTTGCACATACCGACACGCTTGACCACTCTTTTCAAAACTTCTGATTAAAGTTGTTTTTCTTCTGGTATTGTCTACGTTGCAGCCGCACACGTCTTCCATCCTCACTAGTACATAAAACATTTGCACCACGATTATGCTCTGTTGAGGGCGTCCGGCGCTCCCGTAACCGGCTGGACGCGCTCCTCCGTGCGCCTATGGCCTCTCGGTGGGCTTTCAGACGCGGACGGGGCGGCCCACGCATACGTCTGATGCGTCGGACGCTGATTCGTGACTCCCACCACTACGCCTCGTCTTATCCGTCGCCCGCCGCTCACTCCTGTCCACACATTCTTCCTTATCACTTCCACTCGCATCGCCCGTGGCTTTCTTCTTTGCTCGGCCATCCACGCTCGCCCAGACGTCCGCGTCGCTGCTCCTCGCGCGCCTTGCTGCTGCTACGGCCACTGCTCCACGCGTCTGCGCGCCCTGCTGCTGCCCGTTGCTTCTGCCGTGCGCTCCTGCTCCGCGAGGCGCACAGGGCGTCCCCACCCCCGACGGTGCCCTCCCCACCCAGCACGCTCCACTAGTGGTGCAGACCACGGCGGGAGGTTGTGGCCCGTGCGGCACGCGGGATCGAGCTCGACGCCCTCCTCCCTGGATCGGCATCGGCGCCCTCCCGAGCCTCCACAAGGGCGGCGGCGCCCCATCCCCTGCCCGCGTCCCAGCAGGATGCAGGCGCGCAGGCCATCCCACCCCCGATGGCGGACAGGACGCAGGCGCGCGCGGGCGCTCCTCCCCCCTCCCCGACATCCTCCCCCGCCCCGGCCATGGCGCCACCCATGCCCCCATCGGTCGGGCATGCAGAGCTGAACATGTTGCAGTAGTTTAAACTGGGTGTTTCCGTAGTTCAAACTGGGTGTTTCAATAGTTCAAATTGAGTGTTTTCAACAAGAGGTTTCAAGTCTTTTAGTAGTTCAAACTAGGTGTGGCAATAGGTTTATCTGGATGTTGCAAAGGGTGCGAGCTCCTCCATCGGCGGCGCGAGGTCCTCCACGCTCCTGCTCCTTGGTTCCCGTGTTGTAGTAGTTGAAACTGGGTGTTTCAGTAGTTCAAACTGGGTGTTTTGTTGCAGCTTCAATCTGCATGTTGCAGTAGCTGGTTTCATGTTGTTGCAGCAGCTGTTCTATATTGTTGCAGCTTCAATTGCATGTTGCAGTAGCTGATGTTGCACTAGGTTTCCAGTTGATGTTACAGTAGTTGTTGCATTGTTGTTTCAGTTGATGTATCCTACTGTTGCAGCGGCCAAGGGAAGGTGTCAAGCTGGGGGCGGGCTGTGGGGGCGAGCCGGCGGCGGGCAAAGGTGCTGGGGCCGGCGAGGTCGGGAGAGGGGGCGGATCCTGTGCGCGCGAGGGCCGAGACAGGTTCGATCCACTTCTTCCGTGCGCGTGGGGGCTGTGCGGGGCTGTGCTTTCTTCTTCTTCTGTGTGGGGGGCGGGGGCGGGTGTGGGGCCGTGCGAACGGAAGGCGTCCAATGGGATTGAATCCCATCGGACGTCCGGGCATGAGCATGATCGTTTGCACCAACAACACTTTTTGGATTTTCAATGTCATTTTTGTGAACCACTATTGTCAGAGCATCGTCCCTCTCTCCCATCTCCCATTTGACTCTGTGCCTCCCCCTCTCTCTGTCTTCATCTCCCTCCCTCTGTGGTTGATCTGTCCGCGCCTGCCTCCCAACTCCCTCAGGTGCTTCTGGATCGTGGCCGCCTCCTTGGCGCCGCAGTCCTCTGGGAGGGACGCACCTTGAGCCTTGAGGTCGCTGCATGCTTGCTATGTGGTGTTTTCTGACTTGTTGCGAGGGATCGAATACGTTTGTCTACTTGCATTCTCGAAGCTGCTTACCCATTGGGCATTCCCAGCTAGTTTTGGGATGGGTTAATTAGGGTGGGTGATTTTTGGGTATGGGTACTGGATAATCCATTTATTCCCCATCGGCATCGTTAGAGGTGGAGACGATTGGGAGAGAGTGAGAGACGAAGCGCCTCCCATCATCTGAGCCATCGACGTGAAGGTAAACCTGCATCGAGCCATCGACGCGCTGACGGGAGCCCGAACCACACATCTTGGAAAACTTACCAGATAATTTACCTCGATTTGTTTAGTTAACTCCCCGTGCACATTCCTCTGCTTGTTTCAATCTTTCCTACTAGCAACATCATTAATCACAAATATGAAGAACTGAAGACACTTGACCATCTTCACTCACAACGTGAAATTCGAAACTGCTAATATCATATTTCAGCAATTGCTGGCACTAAAGATAATTTCTATTTGAATTCTTGAATTTTTTGGACTCTAAAATTTGGACATGTCCAGCAGCATACTATTATGTGGGCTGTTGGGCTGAGAGGATCGAGTCGAGAGGAGCGGCGGTGGAGCTACAGTACTCGCGTGCTACAGTACCGCGCGGGTACTGTTCACGGCAGAGGCCGGTGGCCAGGGCTGTGAGGGGCGCTGGAAACGTCGACCGCGGGCTTCGTCCACGGCCGGCAAGAAAGAAGGTTTTTTCTTATAATCTCTTGCTTGATTAGATTGATACATCTCATCTCATTATATAGAGAAGAGGTCTTACTTGGCCCCTAAGCAAGCGACTAATTAACCCTAACAGGCTAAGGCCCAATAGGCCCTTGACTCTTCTAACACTACACCCCACCTAGACATGCAGCTCGTCCTCGAGCTGCAACCTAACTCGACTCGACACAAACCTAACACTTAAAAACAAGTCTTTTACATCTCGGCTTATTTATTGACCTGAAATAGACTGCGACTCTTTATTTTTTATTTTTGGAGATACGGCGGACACCCTCCGCGTGATGGACCTGCACGTGTGTAGCCACCTGGATCCCATGGAGCCCACCGGAACGAGAGGGGTGGATGGGTATAGCCACCTGGAATTAGTAGCGATAGCGACCAACGAAGACGTCCTCGCGGCGGCTGGTGGCGGAATGCGGTGACACTAGGTAGTGCGTCCCCGCTGGTGACAAGGAGGGGAGCGACTCCCCTACCGCCGCTGCCGCAGAGTTGGAGGTCGCTGCCCGCTGGAAAATCACCATGCTCGCGCCTGAAGACAGCAGCGGGTCGACGCAATTGCTGGTGGCCGTCCCACGGGGCGAGGTCACGCTCCGCTAAGCTGAGGTCGACCGTCGCCAAGGTCGCCTCGTGCATATGCTGGCGCATCTCCTGCAGCAACCGGCGCACTAGGAGGCCGCGCACCACAACCTATAGCCGCACTGCCGCAGACACCTTGCAGGTAAGCATCTTCCCTGGCGGCTCCGTCGTGATGTCCATCGCTTGCTCAATCTGCTGCAATGTTGGCTGCACTGGTGGCTGCACGTCCTGAAACGGCAGCAGCGTCGTGCCCGGCAGCAGCGTCGTGCCATAACCTGGCATCCCGTAGGGGAAAACCGGTGGTAGAGAGGCCACAGCCGATTGCGGCAGCAGCCAGCTGGCTGGTTGCAGCGGCGGTATGGCGACGGAACGGGCGAGATCGGTGATGGCCGCGGTCAACTGATCTGGCGTCATCGGTGAGGAAGTGACCGGCAGCAGCTCATCGTAACCTGGCATCTCCGATACCAGATTATTATGTGGGTTGTTGGGCTGCGAGGATCGAGTCGAGAGGAACGGCGGTGGAGCTACAGTACTCGCGTGCTATAGTACCACGCGGGTACTGTTCACGAGCTAGAGGCAGAGGGCCGGTGGCTAGGGCTATGAGGGGCGCTGGGAACGTCGGCTGCGGGGCTTCGCCCATGGCCGATAAGAGAGAAGGTTTTTCCTTCTAATCTCTTGCTTGATTAGATTGATACATCTCATATCATTATATAGAGAAGAGGTCTTACTTGGCCCCTAAGCAAACGACTAATTAACCCTAACAGGCTAAGGCCCAATAGGCCCTTGACTCTTCTAACACATACACGTTGAAGTAATCGAGTGTTGAAACATCCACGCCGGAATTACGGTCCCTCATCCAAACAAGTGAATGGACAGCTCTTCTTCCACTGCAGTCTCCCCCGAGCGGTATGTGTTAGGTTAGTCTCCTCCAAGTCAGGCCCAATGGCCGACTCGGGCCTTGATCTACGCCTTGGTCGGGGGCGTCCAACCATGAAGGTTGGTGGCCTCCTGTCGCACAGTGCTATAAAGAGGAGGTGGGGCCATAAGCTCTGGTCACGAGGTTCACTGCCACTGCCGCCACCCCACCGTCCTAACCCTATCCGATCAAGAGAGAGCACTGCCAGCGACGGGAAGCCCACCACGCCGCCGCCGGACGCACTGCAACTCCTTCACCAAGCCAGATGGTCAGGTACCTCTGCCCCTTTCTCCCTCCTCGTTTCTTTTCCCTCTAAGTCTTTGGTTTCCCCATGATTTATACACTGGCAAAAGGAAATTACCCGCTAGATCTACCACTGGATGAATCTAAAATTCTATCATTGGTATCAAAGCTAGGTTAAGGGTGTAGATCTAGTTCGGGCAAAGTAAAGAAGAAGGAAAAGAAGGAACGTTTTTTTAGAACGGGGAAGAATTAAAGGAGGAGTTGAAATGAATTTCAATTCGAAAGAAATCCCAAAGAAACCCTAACCTAAAGAGAAAGGACCGGTGGACTTATTCTTGACCGCGCCGCCGGTCGCCACCGCCACCGTCTTTTGGACACCGCGGGAAGACGCCCGGCTACGCGTACAAGCTCACCGCCGGCACAGAAAGTAGTGGCGCCGTTGCACATCTCCGTGCGCGAGCGGACTTCGCCCTAAGGGCACTGCCGTGAGACCATTCGACAGAGCCGCGCGCTGGACGCACGCGAGCTCTGACGAAGGGATCCACGACGGCGCTACCATCTTCTCCGCCACGCGCTCATCCCGTCATCTGGCATCGCCGACGGCTGGCTGTGGTCACGAGAAAAGCGGGAAGATAGAGAGGAAGAAGGTGGGCGAACCGACCGGCCTTGCACCAGCGCCAACGGCCAAGGTGGCCGCCGCCGTTTTCCACCGCTGCGCGCGTGGAGAGAAAGGGCAAGGGTGCAAGTGAAGACTAGGGTTACGGGGTGGAGACGGCGCCCAGGTTTTGATCCCGCGAGAATGACGGCGAGCCGTCAGATGGAATCGAACGGCCACGATCGCGTAGGCCACTTATGGCCCAGGCGGGTAGGCGCTTTCCTGGCCCAGGCCCAGGTTGTGGCCTGGGCGCAGGGTGTGCGATGCGTGCGGCGCTCGCACGTGGGGCCTTGGGCCGGCTGAGCTAGAGCAGGCTGCGGCCTTTCTGCTGGGCGTGTGGGAGTGTTCGCGCCCTGGGCTGCTCTGCGGGCCGGCCTGCTGGGCTATTTTGCTGAGTTACGAAGAAATAAAAGCACGCGCGAGCTGCTAGGCTGCGTACCGCTGCTGCATTATGGGCCACAGGCCGGAGAGCGGGTGCGCGGGGGCGATGAGCTGCAGACAGCTGAAGAAATGGGCCTTCGGGCCGAATGAGTAGTACACATGAGAAAGTGGTTTATTCTTTTTCAGAAGTTATTTTTTGAAGGATAATTGCTTAGAGAATGGATCAGTACACAATGATCTTCTGAATAAGTATTATCTTAAGAGTATTTTCAATGTTTCCGCTGCAAAGTTAAAGTATATTATCTTCTTATTAAATTTGAACCAACGGAATAATTTAATTTGAAGAACAGTTATAGTTATTCAGTAAATGGTGAAAAGTTGATCCTCCAGTTAAAATTGGAACCAACGAAAAAAATTAATTAGAGGAATAGTCGGCTTATAGTTAAGATGAATTATAATATTGTTATTTGCTGACCAACGTTGATGATAACAATATTATAGGTTTATTTGTGAGTTTAAGTTTAAAGAAAATTATGATATTATTATTTTCTGACCAACGTTGATGATAACAATATTATAATTCTATGAGTTTTATGTTTAAAGTTTAAATCTCTAATGAATTTTGCATCAAAGTGACCGATTTTCAGAGAATAGATAAGAAACAAGAGATGCTCCAGAGCGAGCAGAATGTAATGTATTTTCATGTTTCCGCTGTAATGATGATGATGATCTTTAAAATTAAATTCGAACCAACGGGAGAATTTAATTTTAAAGAGGGTTATAAGATAATTGAGTTTTCATATATTAATTCCATTTCTGTCTAACGGTGAAGTGGAATTAATATAGAAGAATATTGTTTTATTCTATTTCTGCTCAATGGTGATATAGAATAGAACATAAAGTTTTAAAAGTTTAATAAGCATTATTGATGATTATTGATTAATGTTTTTCAGACAAAGAACGTCATGCCTTTATTCTTGAAGGGTGAAAAGGAAATGAGCTGGGTACTTGTGACTCGGAAGATGAAAAGTGCAATTTTTTACAGAAAGAAGGCCATTGTATAAGGGACTGTATTTTCTTTAAAGAATGACTTCAAAAGAAAAGAATTCTAGGATATTGATATAAGAAAAGAAATATAACAATAAGAGTTTAGTTTAAGAGATGCCTTTTATGTACTCTTTAAAAAAATTAGTTTTTAGTTTTTATCATCATGATATGAAATGTAATAAGTGACATGCATGTTTAATTTGACCAACGTCGGATTAAACATGTGTGTTAAGAAGTATTCGGATTTATTCCTAAATTTGATGATTAAATATGAGCCAATCTTGACATTTATGTCCCTTCAAGAAAATTATCTCGCATGGCAGGAAAAAGTTTGTGATAGTACCCGCATGACGGGAAAAGTTTGAGAAAATACCCGCATGGCGGGGTTAAGTTGGCATAGTACTTATATTAATCAATCCTGCATGGTGGGAGAAATTTGATATAGTACTTATCCTACATGACGGGAGAAAGTTGTGATGACTCATGTGCTTGACAGTGCTCTTCTATTGTGTCATAGTAATTAAGCACTCCATGAGTTTAAGGAGAACAAAAGTTACAGACGAACCTCAAGATAAGAGCGAAAGTATTAATGATAAAAGACTCAGTTGAGTTCTTGAAGTGAAATGAGGAAAAAAAGTACTCCCACATGAATTAAGAAATAATTTTATTTGTACGATGTAATCATGTGGATGAAGTAAGTAATCAAAGTTTCCTCATTCACAAGAGTTCTGAATAGTTTTTGAAATTATGGTAGAAAAGTTTATACCACATTTCGAGGGGGAGAAATGATAAGAAAGACAATTAAGAAAGTTACTTCCCCATACTTCAGATAATGTGATGCATACTATGTATTGAAGGCAAGAGTGATCTATAAAAGATGAATGTGATCGTCGGGGGAGTAAGACGGTCATAATAATGATACCCCTAAAGTAAAGAAATAACTAAATTCATGGACCTTTTACAGTTCCAATATAAAGATAGCATAGTCGGCCAGTATTCATACTGGACGCATTCAGAGTTATTAAGACGGTGCTAAACGCGTCATATGAGTTTTAGCAGATTAAACACAAAATAAGAAAGTTTGAAGATGGAACAATCTGAGGGAGCATGGTACAAAGAGACCTAACTCCGCAAGGAGGATGAATAATATAAACAAGGATCTTATTACACAGGACCTTGTAGAATCAATTGTCTTTTGGTAATAAAGATCAAGAAATGCTAGTAGCTAAGGCCCTAGAAAGTCTCAAAGAATAAGAAAATAAGATATTTCTGATGACTATAAAGTCTATGTTAGTGAAATTCAAATGGAGGGTAATCCCACCTAATTTGAAGAAGCCATGAGAGGCGTTCACTCGTCCAAGTGGCAAGAAGCAAAGAAAGATGAAATGAAATCGATAATACCACTTGAGATCTAGAATAAATTCCTAAGGAGCCAAAACAGTAGGTTGTGATGGGTCTACAAGATAAAATAGGACTCCAAAGGAAATATGTAAAGATGTGGAACGCGACTTGAATCAAAAGATTTTGCACGAAGCGAATGAATAGATTACAATGAGTGCTTTTGGCACATCATGATCTGAGTTACATCAGATGAAAGTAAAGACAACATTTCTCAATGGGATTTGTATGAAAATGATTACATTGCACAACCTAGAGGTTTTGTCATGGAAAGAAAAGAACGTAAGGGATGCCACCTGTAGAAATCTCTTATGGACTAGAGTAAATCTCTAGACAGTGGCATTTAAAGTTGAAGAGTCAATTAAAAATTTTGGATTAAAGAGAATGAGAGGACAATTGTGTTTGTATAAAGTTATAGAATGGAAAATTCATTTCCTAGTCCTGTATATGTGGATGACATCTTACTTATCAGTAGTGATGTCAATCTACTACATGAGAAGAAGATCTTGTCCTCAAGGTTCAATAAGAAAGTTCTCGGTGAAATATCTCTGGTTATAAGAATTGAAATTCACTGAGATAGAAGAAAAAAGGGTATCAAGACTATCACATAGGCATGCCAAGAAAAGTTTCTAAAGAAATAAAGTACCTATGCGGGTAAACCTACGCCTGTTCCCATGGTCAAGGGTAATAGTTTTAGAACTTTAATGTTCCAAGAAGTAATGTGAGATTATTATAGATAGACGTCTTATATGCTTCAGCTATTGGAAGCTTAATGAATGCACAAGTATGATATTACCCTAACGTAGTTCACGTATCCGGGTTGTTTTGGTAAAAGTCTAGTCCAGATATAGATCACTGGAATGGAGTTAAGAATATCGGCCTCATGCTAAGAAAGAAAGAACAAGTACTCTCAAATAGTTGTGGGTACAAATGTTAAATTTTGGCGAGATGTTTAGTGAAACCCACCTAGTAGCTAACACTCGTTGTTGGAGTTTTATTGTGAAAAAGCTCCAAAGAAATAGTTTTAGTATCATCAGTGATGTAAAGTTTTAGTATAGCATGATATGAGGCTGCGGGACAGGCAAAATGGTTAAAAAACTTGTACCCGGAATTGATAATGGTTATCAACAACAATAACCATTTAATTAGTTTGCTCCTAAGACAACGGGTTAAGTGTGCTGTCAAACACATTGACATTAAAGTTATACGTTGTAAAGGAGAAAGTCCGGAATCATACTAAAGGTATTGAAAATATAAGTAACAAGCAAGTGCTTGCGGATCCGCTTACCAAAGGCTTACCACCCAGTGTGTTCAGAGAACACACAGTCGACATGGGTTTATGGTATAGTCTATGATTTCCGGACAATAAAGGGCTCAGAGTTAAAGAATCTGTTTTAGAACAGAGGCGTGTATTGTAGCTGTTAAATCTATCGGCAATTGACCGTGACGATGAAGCATGCTCTATGCACTAATCTGTGATGGAACAAATAAAAGAGAAAGAAATTAAAGTCAAAGTTTGAAGTTAAAGTATAAGTTGAGATCAAGGGGGAGAATGTTAGGTTGATCTCCTCCGAGTCAGGCCCAACGGCTGACTTGGGCCTTGATCTACGCCCTGGTCGGGGGCGTCCAACCCATGAAGGTTGGTGGGCCCCCGTCGCACAGTGCTATAAAGAGAAGGTGGGGCCATAAGCTCTGGTCACGAGGTTCACTTCCACTGCTGCCACCCCACCGTCCTAACCCTATCCAATCAAGAGAGAGCACTGCCAGCGACGGGAAGCCCGCCACGCCGCCGCCGGACGCACTGCAACTCCTTCACCAAGCCAGATATATGGTTAGGTACCTCTGCCCCTTTCTCCCTCCTCGTTTCTTTTCCCTCTAAGTCTTTGGTTTCCCCATGATTTATACACTGGCAAAAGGAAATTACCCGCTAGATCTACCACTAGATGATTCTAAAATTCTATCAGCATGGAGTTCAGTTGATTCTTCATAGCATTATAATAGATTCCACTCCTGAAACTCTCTTTGCAAAAAAATTATTCACCTTGTGGTACATATGGAAAGTAAGAAATGGTCATCATTTCCATAGAAAAACTTGGACTCCAATACAGGTACATAATGCAGCTGCTGCTCACATTAACACTCACTCTCAGACTACTCGCACCCATTCATCCTCTATATCATCCTCTATACGTCCCAGTCAGCAAGATTCTCTCCTCTATACTCAATTCTCCCGCACCCATCCATCCTCTATATCATCCTCTATCCACTCTATTCACTGTGGGACCGACTTGTCACTTTATCTAAATATATACATGTGTGATCTAGTTTTGAAGGATTTATTAAGACGAATTTAATGGTGCAATCGAAATTTAATTTGGATTTTTGGTTTGTGAGTTATAGTATTTTTTTCCTTTGTTTAGCTAGCGGGGCCGCCACTACAGAGTATAGAGTAAGCACAGTACTACTCTAAATATAGAGTGAGAGAAAAGATAGAGTATCGTTTTAGAGTATCCAGTG
Organism: Saccharum hybrid cultivar R570; assembly: GCA_038087645.1. Classification (NCBI taxonomy): domain Eukaryota; kingdom Viridiplantae; phylum Streptophyta; class Magnoliopsida; order Poales; family Poaceae; genus Saccharum; species Saccharum hybrid cultivar. The sequence continues at coordinate 8,779,232 of JAQSUU010000119.1, read as the reverse complement.
CAGCAGTTTTACTCTATATTCATACTCTAAAGCTTTAGAGTATCGTTTTAGAGTATCCACCGCGGGTAGTCTGCTCTTACATCGCTTACCTCTCCCACGGCTAACAACAGCACTATCACGGTGAGGGCTACAAACCAAGCTGCACCTAACCCTCCAGGTATGCCACTTCCACTAGTGTAGGCACAAATGGCGAACAGATACATGACTTCAACACCAGCCCTGCTACTTGGCAGCCGATGCTATGTCGACGCATCTACTACTCCGGACCATCTAGGCTTGCCACCGACAATGGCTGGTCTCGGTGTTTTTATCTTAAATTTTCAGGCACACCCCACCCAGATGATTTACATCAAAGCTAGGTTGCAGCAATGCACGTCAGTAATCATGACCGAGGCTGCTAGCCTTGCCCTTGCATCCTCACTAATTCAGGCCTTACATTGAGAATTGCAGCTATCTCTCAGATTGTCAACAGCTTGTGCACTTCCTCAACAAGGATGATCTCTCAAACCCACCGGATTGGAGGATCAAGCCTTTTACACAGGCTTTCTCTAACAACTCAAGAACAGGTCATCCAGGATCATCAAAATCAACAGGCGTCTTGACAACACAGCCGATGCCTTGGCGTGGCAAGCTTATAGCTCCTCAGCTTTAGATCTACACAGTCACTTCTATGTGAGTTGTGATCCCTGGTGTTCTGTAATGCAAGCTCTGCAATCTGTAGACTTGCCCGATGTAACGATTCTCGCAGCTCGATGCTGCTAATAATAAATCTATTTGTTGTAAAAAAAAGTGAATGGACAGCTAATTTTGTTTACGAAAAAACTAAAAAACATGTGTGCCATACTAGTGATGCATCAGTAATTCAGTATATATGGCATAAAATCAAACTTAGATCAGTCTTCTTGGCTGCTACGTATCTCCTAGTTTCCCAACCTATCAAGATAACTTCACCAGTTCCGTGATAGATACCATAGGCCATGGCAACTCGTTGATTGTGTGCACGTAAGTCTGATCTGCACTTTGTTGATTGACCATGCACACTCAATCTCCAGAGATCCGAGAGAAAGGGCCTGATTGGTTGCATGCTTGAGGTTCAACTAGGTCCACTAGATGCAACATGATTGGTTTAAAAGCCGCCCCAAGCAGGCTTTGCTTTGTGCAGGCAATCATGCGGGCTAGGTGCACAGTGAGAGAAAAACAAATTGACAGATGGCTGGGCACGGGCAACCAAACAAGCTCTGCATCTGGCCTGATTGTCTGGGTGTAGACAACCAACCAAAATGCTATTGCATGTGCTAGGTCTGGCAAGTGCAGCCTGTATGCACAGTGTGAGCCAGGCTACCATGATATAACCAATCGCACCTCAAGAGTCCACTGATCATTCTTCAATAGCAGCAAGCAAGCTTGGTAGGGCGATGGGTGTCAAGTCTCACTGGCGAGTAGCATGAACAAGAATAGATAGAAATCAGGCCTCACGAACTTATTGGTAGAGAAGGAAGGGTTGCTTCTGACCTGAGTTCATCTTAGTTTCTTACATGTTTTTCACCCGCCTACTCCGGTGGCTGCCTCCCAAGATGTTGAAGCATCGTTGGCGGATGCCCGTTCTCCGGCAAAGGCTTCCCACCGGACGACGGACTCACCCCCGTTGTCCCTTGTGCAGAGGCAGCCATAAGTCGCGCCACCATAGGGGGACAACACGGCGTCGTGGATGCCCAAACGCACTCAAGCCCCCAAGGCGAGGATGTGGGCACTCCTCCCCGGCCCATGAGCCCACTGCTGGCCAACGCCAACGTCGGAGTAGCCGCCCTGGGCGACACGATGATCGTGGCTGCGACAGACGACGTCAACTACACTCCTTCACCTTAGACGACCCCGATCGACAGACGTCTCAAGCGCTTCATCGAGTGAATCACAAGGACGAGGCAACCGCCACTCCCTGGAGCTACGTGCAGATGGTACGCCCTCAGCCGACGTGCACCGCCATCGCTCCCCAAGCGAAGCAGGCAGATAACGGCGCAAAGCATAGCTCATATCTCGGCATCCAAGCGAGGTGAGTACCCTGCCATGAAGCGTCTGGGACTTTCTAGCGGGAGGCCATCTCGGTCGACGTCAGCCAAGAAGGCATACGAAGAAATATTCAACGGTGACCCCGCTCATATGCAGACGCTACGTGAGTTGTTCCCAGCAGATGGCGAGGTAGGCACGCGCAAGCACCATCGTTGCTCGGCACACCAGGCATAGGCCTCCTTGCCAGCGGTGCAAATTTGGGTTGATTACTGTTCAATGTAATTGCCTAGCTTACAGTATGCTAGAGAGGATCTGAGCATTCATGTACAACTTTATTGTCCTTAGGGTGCCGCTAAGGCGTGTTATATCGAACTTTTCTCTACTTTAATACAAAGACGCGCAAATCTTTTGCGTGGTCGAAAAAACAATGCAAGTTTAGAAAATTGGATATTCACCATGTTCTTCGTGAGGCTCCACGTCCGCACATTTGTCATTCCACAAAACTACCGCTTACATCATTAAGATATTGTTTACTATACATTAGCTTCTCTTCTATTCATTTTTGTTTTCTTTTCACAATTTTACAATAACATGCTAGTGAAAGGACAAGTGCCCCTTGGCTATCGTAGCCTTATTTGGTCGAGACTTTTCTATCTACGCGCTATTATAACTTAAAAAGATCGAAGTCTAACATTCTACATAGTCCGGCTTGTTAAAGTCGACTAACTATAATAGATAACAAGAGTATCTACTTGGAAAAAGACATAAAAAAGAGACCATAGAATGATAGAAGATTAAAATAACGGTAAGCTAGGCACCAAATGATAGAGGACAATTTTAGAAAAAAAATAACAATGTTTCATTTTTTCCCCAATTTCTAAGATTAAACTAGACTTAACGATTTTTTAAATGCAGAAATTTTCAAGGAAAAATATTTAAATATTTTTTGGAAAAGCGTTGTAACTTTTTTTTGGATAAAGTGTATTAGAACTCTGAAGTCTGAACTATCAGCAATTCAGCATAATCCAATATCGTTACTGAGTAGCGCTATACAAAATGGCCCATGTGGTGCCGTTGTAGATTAAAATTCACTAGAAAACCTGGCGCGGCTTTGCCACGCCTTGCCTAGAGTGGGCTAGTGATCGTCTTGCCATATCCTGGAGTGTGGCACTCGACGAATCATGTTTTGTTGCGCTACTCTACCTTCACTTTGTATCTCAGTGATGTAATAAGTATGATCAGATAAGTATTGATCAGATACAGATAACTATAAACCAATTTTTTTGCATGTTCCCTTTCAGTAGAACTGCAACATTTGTGTCTTGTGAAGATATAAAATTATTCTCTGATATGAGAGACTTAGTTTTTGTCTTCATTAAGTCTGGGATTTTTTTTTGTTATAATTTAAGACTGAACAAGCTACTGATCTTTATCCAGTCAATTTTTTGCTGAAAAAAGACAAAATAGTTTCAGCATATACGGTGTGTCAGTATTAGCTATTTGTCCACCACAATCTTTGACTAATTGTTACCCCTTTTTTGTGTATAAGTCCTGGTAGCTTTGGAATTTGCTTTTTTATCTTTTCGGATCATGCCCAAGTGATATTTAATGGTTCCAAAAAGGAGCTGGGCTTCATCAAGTGAACATGCGGTTGAGTTTAATATCCGTGTTAAATATTTGCCTGATATAGAGGGCAGAATATTAGACTTGGAGAGGAAAGGGATGAAAAGATTCGAAAGTGCTTGATAAATTCGTCTGATGCTTGCAGAGCAGTTATGGCTATTTCTTAGGATTTCTCAGTCTTTCCCTCATCAAAATCAATTTTTGGAAACAGTATGCAACTGCCTTGCAAGGGGGGAAACGAAAAAATGACACTATTAAAATGTATACAGATGAAAGGATAATTACTCACCAGAGAAAATATGTGTGCTCTGCCTAGAAACTAATTTAAGTGGCTAAACAATGATTGTGAATGCAATTTAGAAATCAAATGAAAATGATTAAAGAAAGAGAATAAGGTCGTGTGCACACGTTCGCTTCAATATATTTCCATTTTACAAATAGAGCATGTTTTCTCCCTCATCCACCTGACAAAGGTAGCTCTGGGATGCTATCCTTAACATGTTGAATAATAGCTCAGATATACAGGTGAACAAGATTGTTTGGTAGTTGCTTAATGCACAATGAAATAGATATTGTGATATGAAATAATAAATTTATGCATAGCTAGGGCCTGATGATAGGACTGAGAAAGACACATCTTTTCGGCATTTGATCACCTCGTAAGCTAAGCATCATTGTACTGCTAATGTTGCCTTTGGGTTATCAATTGCCAGTCCAATGCTCCAAGCTGCATATCAACCCCCTATATGATATTAAGACGATTAGTGGCTCCAAGTGAACCCTAAGTATTTAGTTTCAATCAAAGCATTTGTGTAATTAATTAGTATCCTAAGTAAGGTTGCAGGCCACATGAGTTATTTTCTTAAAGCAATCATCTGTCTATTAAGCCTACGGGTATTTTTTGTATTTGCTACTATTGGCATGGATAATTTAGCTGAACTACAAATCTGGTGCTAATTTCAAGTAAAAAAAGAGCTTTGAATGAATGAAAATAGTTTGAATACATATCTTCTTAAGAGAATAAAAGGTGTCAACTACAGCCATTGACAAGTTCCATTACCACAGAAAATGTAATTATACATCAATAGTATGAACATTGGTACAGGATTAACTTTGCTGGTCACAGTAGTACCTTATGGTACAGTAAGTTGGAGATCGATGCGGACTTGTTGATAGCAACCCACAATATAATCATGGGATTCAGGAAAATCTATCGTAAAAAGTTTAATGGGAAAAAATCCATTCAAATGTCTGAAAACTTGAGAACTAACCCATGGAGAAACGAATTGTTTTGGATATTAATTCATTTGCTTATGAGGAAGCAAAACAATTATCAATTCATATATTTTTCAGGCCAAACTTTACCAGTTTATTAGAAAAGAAGAGGACTAAAAAAATCATCCGGATTATTAGTGGGCAAGCAAACAAATACTGCTGCTAGTCTAAAGCGAGTGAGAGTGAACTCAAATTGCCAAGAGCATAAGAGCATTAACACCCCTTATTAGAAGGATTATAATGAACAGCTGACATGTTCCACACAGGATCAATGCACCTGCATATCAGACTTTAGGAAAAAAAAATCCGAGAGAATTTCATCAAACGACACTCTACTTACAGAGAAGATGACTTGCAGCAGCAATAATCTTTGTTGTCTTGTTGAATAGCGTTGCTTCAGTCAACAGCTTGCCTTAGAGGCATTTCGTCGAGCAGCTGCGGGACGTTGTCAATCTTTTGCTGCTCAGGCTGTCATAGCGCTGGCTGGCAGGGTCCATGCCGTGAACGGTGGTAAAGGGGCGCCGGGGTGCTGCAGCGCTGGCCTTGCTTCCATGATTCAGTCGCGCATGGCTTGTACGGCGACGGCGTGAACACCGTGCCTCCTTCACGAGCATTTAGCGGCCGTCGGGAACGAGCAGAGGAAGGAGGAGAACGAGGTGACGAGCCGTTTCCGCCGCCAACAGCATCACGGCGGTGGGGAGAGGCGCCGGCGACGCGGTGGGAGGAGGGCAGAGGGTTATCGGCCGCCCTCGGGAGCACGCGACTACGGCGGCGCAAGCTCGGTGGGCCCTCGGCGCGCGGCCCTGGCTCGGCGATAGGACCTCGGCGCAGCGCGGCTCTACGAGCAGTTGCTCCCCCGACGCAACGCCCATCAGCCATCAGCTCATGCGGCTGCGCCAATTGCGGCGAGGGATCACGGGGCGGCCGGAGTTAGTGCAGCCCGCGAAGGTTCGCGATGCCTGGAACCATGTCTAAGCGGGTAGCAGACCCGAACCGACCCTCATCGAACGGTTCAGATCTTATCCTCGCCCGATCCAACGGTTAACGGGCGACGTGGCCCTATCCGTCATATGTAAACCTTCCTGCATGGCTAGAACCCTCCGTGGGCCGTGGCTCCGTCCCTCCGAGTCACCTGAACTGGGCCAACTCCAAAACGAAGGGCTTTTAAGTACTTTGTTCGTGGCCCAGCCCATATCAACATGTTCCATGAGATGTGCCTGTTCTCTCAAAACAGATTCCTCAACCCACCACCACCCCACCCCCATCTCTCCATCTCCGCACCGCCCGGAGTTGTCAGCGGCGGCGGAGGCGGCGGCTGGCCATACAGGTACATCGCCCGATCCAATGTCCTCTCTTCTCTCACGCTCTCAGTTATCTTACAGCTCTACCGCTACTCCTTTACTGCCAATACTTCTTGTTCTGTGGCGGGTTACTGAGATTGGAAGTGTGGTTAATTGTTCCACCAGTACTACTAGACGCTTAGATGATTTATTTATTTAATTTTCTGAGGATGATGAAAAATGTGTCCGTGATGGAATTAGCTAATTTTCATGTATTTGATGTTGAAATTAAATTTATTCATAGGTTCAAACCACGCAATACTGGTGCATCTTTGTCCACAATTTGACTGAAGCTATGCAGTGTTCAGTGTGTTGAAATACGTCCACTGTAAAGTGTATTTATTCCATCTAGCTGTATGAGCTACCAGAATTCCATTTACTTCAGTTAGTCATGCTACTTGACCTAGTCCAATATGTAGTTTTCTGGACTCAACATGACACGACATTTGTATCAGCATGTGGTATTACTGTTGGATGGTCAAGTCCAGTGAGGTGGTCAGGGCATCAGGCAAATGCTTCAGAACCTATACATCATATTCTGTCCGAGGTCCTGTGATGATGTGTCATTTGGTACATACAAGTATAGAACTAACAACAGCCAATCGTTAAGCTAATGAATGGCTTGAACCAACTTGAAAGCGACTCCAGCCCTTGTTTCTTGGGGATCATTTTGAAAAGAATGTGTTAAATGTCTGAAACTATGAAGATTCCATGTCAGATCGTCATTATATTAATGCTGCTGTTTAATCTGGGATTTAACTGAAGTAAACCTTCTGCGGAGGTTGACCAAAGAGGAACCGAAATAATATCTGTGATGTAGAACTTTTAGTGTGTCATTCAGAAGATGCATCGAATTATTAACAATGCTGCTTTAACAACTTTGGAAAAACGCAAATCAATTGCCTTCTCTTTTGACTAATAGTTTTGTTCTGGTGTTGTAGCTGTTGGTTAAGTTGAACTTTGAGGAGCACTACAGCAAGTTCATTCTCATGAATTTCCGGTAGGTATATAATTCATGTACATATATTTTAACTGTACTTTACCTATGAAGAATTCTAGTTTCTACTTCTATTGCTACACGTGATTTTCTTCATAAACACAATGATGTTTCTGAGGCTATTGAACCACTGTCTCCCTTCACCTAATCTGTTTATATCCAGAAAACTGGACCTCAATTTCCTTAGCAATTTATAGCTAATACCATGTATAATGTTACAATCAAATTAGCGGCTTACAGAAAAATGCACATCCTGTACTGTTACAATCACCTTGATTTGATATTTTTTTTCTCAAAAATGCGCAGGAGATCTGTATATCATTGCATTAAGAGAGGAACGTGATACTTCCCTTGAAGATGGAGGTCACTAATTTTTTGTTTGTCATATTTTTTTTAATCTTTTTCAATCATAGCTACTGCTCTAATGGTCCAAAATTCTAAAATTTTATTAGAATTGTGGAAGCATTCACTGTTATGCATGCTATGCTGACGCATCAAATTAATTTCTTACTATATGAACAATCCATGGCATAATGCAGGAACCTGTTTGGAATTGGGATGCAGAAGTAGTGAAATCATCAGCACGGCGAAATGATCAGTCTACCGGTCCCAGGTCCAGAGCCACTCCATGGCTACAGTTATACCTTGGGCTGCAAATACATTGGATTTCTAAGTTGTTGCCACAATTAAGGGAGCTGCTTAAAAGAATTGACATATTCTTTGAGCTGATTCAGAAATCTTCAACAATCACAAGCTATACACTACATGATCTTCTCCAAAGAACGGAGCTGCTGAAAATGTACATCTTGTTCCAACAGAATCATGAATTGACAGCGATTACAAAGCTATTGTATGTGGAAAGAATTTATGACTTGAGCTATGACATGTCTTTTGAACAGCAGCGCAACGTTAGTCACTGTTGCAAGGGCATCCTCATACCACTTGTTAGGGTCTTCCATATATCCTACTAGCACTACACTGACGTGTAAACGCCGAACATCCCCTGAACCTCTATTGCATCGAAAACTGAATCGTGAACTGTACAAAGGGTCATTCATCTGCTCTGAGACAGACCTAAGAAGATAGAGATTGAATCGTGCTGTGCTCTTCAGTGTCCAAATACGAAACTGACCACGTAGAGTGGCAGTACGCCACCCGGCTCGCTCGTCTCCCAGATTAGGTGCCACGTTGGGTCGCCCAGCTCGTTCGCAGCCCCGGTCTGGAATAACGGGTTGCTGGGTGAGTCCTGCTCCGATCCTTCTGGGACAATCTCCCTGATACCCAGAGCCAGTGCGCACAGTAGCATGTGACATTCCTCGTGAAATGCCCCAACCATCGAAACCATGGCACTGTAAAAGAAAGTAAAAGGAACAGGAAGCCATGAATTGATATTTCTTATTAAGAACAGAAATTCAAACTTAAAGAAGCCATGAATTGATATTTCTTATTAAGAACAGAATTCATCAAACTTAAAGAAGCAACATGACAGCAAGCCATGAATTGATGTTACTTAAGAACAGAATTCAATCTTAAACAAGGAATGAAGGATTAAAAATAAGCTTAAGAACATAATTGAAACTTAAACAAGGAACAGAGGATTAGAAATAAGCAAGTGATAGTACTTAAGATCGGAACTCCATCGATCAGCTAATGCTACACTATATGTGATGAAGAACAATAACAATTTGTCATTACCTTTTCATTATCCTCCTCATTGGGGCTATATGCACGCCGCGGCCATGTGCCCTCTCAAAGCCCAGAATCTCCACCCGCTCCCAGTTTGTGTGTAAGGTTTCATCTTGGAAAGCCCCATGATCAACAAGTTCGGCCTCAGCGCCATACCAGCCAAAGACTGGCCTCTGCACCTGCATCCGCTCGCAGAAGGGGTCCATGGCGTGCAGGCGGTGAAAGCATCTTTGCACCTCAGTGATGATCAGCCTCCCTTGGCATTCCTCTGTGAATCGCTGCCTCACAGTCTCCTCATCCATCCCGAAGATGCGTGCGCTCACGAAGACGCGATACTGATCGTCCACCCAATACATGGCGATGGTCCTCAACGGAGTCCCCTCCTCATCAACCTCAACACAAATCTTCCTGAGAAAATCCAACTGGATCCTCCGCCCGTCCAACAGCAACGCCTCGATGGTCGCGTGCGTCCTGGCGTTGAAGGTCTCGCGGATCAGCTCCATAGTCCACTCAGGGAGGATGGTATCGATGCTGCGGTAGTCACCATCCCTGAAGAGCGGACCGACGGTTTCAGGCGGGCCAGCGCCGTGCCCATCCTCCTCGTTCCGATCGGCAAGAAGAACGATGGTCTCCAGCGGACCGCTCCGCTGGAACTCGTTCCACTGCAGCAGCAGATGGGCCGGAGACGCCTCGTACTCGGGGATGCTCAAGGGGAGAACGTGATTCTGCGGTAGCAGCGTGACGCCACCGCCCATGTCCTCGATGAACTGATCGAGGTCGAAGACGTCGTTGTCCTCCTCCTCCATGCCCTGCTCCTGCTCGATCCCGGCGTCGTCACCCTCCACCATGTCCTGTTGGTGGGCGCCGTCCTCGTGCTCCATGGCCTCCTCGAGCCCGGCGTCGCCCGCCTCCATGCCCTGGCCCTGGTCGCCCTCCATGTCCTGGAGGGCGCCGTCATCACCGTCCTCCATACCCTCCTCCTCCACGCCATGGTCGATCCCGGCGTCTCCCGCCCCCATGCCCTGATCGAGACCAGCGTCGTCACCCTCCATTCCCTGCTGGAGGGCGCCGTCGTCGTCGATGGGCGGCGCGTGGGCACCGCTATCATCCTCCATGAGTCTGCGAGGGAGTCCCGACCGAGAGGGGGCGCTGAGGTGAGATGAGGGAGCAGAGGATTGAGCACCGACGCGTGCGCGGCGCTGGGCGAAGCCGGGGAGAGGAAGAGGAGGTCGGGCTTTTGGCAGAGCGGGCGGGGTATTTGACTTGGGTCCGAAGGCAGCGCGGCCATTGGATTTGGGTCGATGCTGCGTGGCGGTGCGTGAAGCCGTGAAAATGTGAAATGATCCGGCAACGGCCGGGCCATGCTCTGTTTTATTTACTCTGTTTTCTTTATGCCTCCGGCTATGGCTCTCTACAGCATGCCCACGTAGGAGAGAGAAACAAAGAGAGAACAGGGAGATGTTTGGTTGAAAATTTGTTTAATTTTTTTGAGTATTTTAGCAACCTTAAATTAAAAAACTTAAAACTAGAAAGTCGTAGATCTCATCGAGAGCTACAACTTTCATATAGAAATCATCTCCATTTGACAGCATATAAAAAAGATATGATTTTTCCAAGGCGACAAGCGCTTGTACGCGATTAATATACTACTGAAAATTTATTTAATTTTTTAAGCATTTTAATGATCTCAAATTAAAAAACTCAAAAATAGAAAGTTGTAGATCTCGTCGAGAGCAACATTTTTCATATAAAAATCATCTTCATCCGAGATCATATGAAAAAGATACAATTTTTGCAATATTTTAGAAGCTGTAGCTACAGTACCTCCGAAATAGAAATATAACCGCCTGACATGTGGGCCCCACATGTAGGACCGCGCCACATCAGCATTGGGACCTAGATGACACCTGAAGCCAAGTTCAGGGACCCAGATGACACCCGAAGCCAAGTTCAGGGACAAAAAAAATATACTATTTAAAGTTCGGGGACCTAAGTGACACCTAAAGCCAAGTTCAGGGACCTAGATGACACCTGAAGCCAAGTTCAGAGACCCAGAAATACACTGTTCAAATTTTGGAGACCTAAATGACACCAGCTGCCAAGTTCAGGGACCGCCGGTGAATTTTTCTCCCGTGAAAATGTGAAATGATCCGGCAACGGCCGGGCCATGCTCTGTTTTATTTACTCTGTTTTCCTTACGCCTCCGGCTATGGCTCTCTAAGCATGCCCACGTAGGAGAGAGAACAGGGAAGATGTTTGGTTTCTTTGCTGGACCTGTTACACATTGCCGAGCAAGGATAGCTAGTACAGATAAGTGTTTGCTTCCTTTGCCAGAGGGTCTTGAGGATAGTGACGGCAAGATTCTGCTTGCTCGTGCCAGAGAGCCAAATTGGCTCGCCCACGTGAGCGAGCTCCTTGTCGCCCGCGCTTGATGTAGCGAGGCATGGCTTGTTGGGAACCAAGCAACCCCAAGTTGTCGCTACGTCTAGTGAGAGTCACTTCACGAATTTCCAAACCATGATCCAGGCATGCGTGTGGAGAAGGCAGGCGAACGCTATGGACGTGGTTGGGAAATACGGACCGACGATGGTGTGGACTCGGTCGCTGCCGCCGGGTGCAGGCGAGGGACAAGCTCGGTCGCCGCCTAGCGCGAGCACGGTCACTGCCATCGGGCGCGGGCGCGGCCCAATAGAGAGAGGAGAGGGGAGGCCTGGTCGGGCCTAGACGTAGGCGGAGGTTGGCAGATGACGGCAGAAAGAAGAACGGCAATGTCGTCGAGCGTGGCACCCACCGTCGGGTGAGCCCAAGCGTGGGCTACCGGGAAGGAGGAGCAACGCCACCGTCCAACTAAGGTGGGATGCGGATCACTGTGACAGGTTTGGGGACCTACTGGTGTAGAAAGATGAGAGGTGGAAGAAGATGGTAGAAAGAAAGATATAATAACTAGCAAAAGACGTCTTAGAATCATACTTTGTACTATTGTTGGACGATTTATTCTAACCTAACACAAATTGTGAGTCTAGGTAACGTACTGGATACAAAAGTACGTAAAAAGAGAGTTATCTTATCTGATTGTGATTAGGTTTATTCACATGTAAATGATGGGTACCAGGTGAGTTTCTAGAAACGAGAATTTGTTTTACTCTCTAATAATACTTAAGCTAGTATACATGTCCATGCGTAGCGACCAAAAAGAAAAAAAAACTATTAAATGTCCATAGAAAAATGGAATGACAATGTTACATATCTATTTTTCTCTTTATATATGAAATTTAAAGGCTATAATTAATTAATTAATTCAGTGATCTATTTACAATATCTTAGTTTACTGTTGATTAGTTGGACTACTGGTTGAACCAGTTAACTTTTGTTTGTAGTTATAGTTATATTTAAATAAAAAATGCATCAGTAACTTCGTGGTAACAGCAACCGCATCGGGCCGAGCGGGGGGCGCTCGATTCGTCGTCCCCCATCATGCGCTCCCGCCACGAACGACCTCCTCAGGGTGCATCGATCTGGGGTTTCCGCTTGCTTCCGGGTCCTCATCCCGCATCCGACCAGGATCGACGCCGCTTAGCCACCACCACCATCGTCTCTACCACGTAACCGCCGCCATTGTCGTCCATCGTCACCCCAATCGACGAAGTGGCTGCCCACCGCGCAGATCGCCACTATTTGTCCCCGCCAAAATGCTTCCGCTCCCCGCCCCACTCCTAGCACCGATCCCCGTCCCTCCGACGCGCCGGCGGCGATGGACATGTCGGCGATCACCACGCGCCTCGGCCTCTCGAGGTCCCGCCCCGTCATCCACAAGGCCGGCGAGCTTCGTCGCCTCTACGACGTCAACTTCGACTCTTATGTCCTCGGCATCGTAAGCGGCCCGGACTGCCCACCCTCTTCCGAGTTCCCGTCCGTCTTCCGCCACGCGGACGTACCTATGACCTGTGTGCTTTTGCAGGGCGAGGTCTACAAGGCCATCATCTGCCTTGAGATCGCTGCGTCCAAGTGAGTCTGGGTTTGCTGGTCAACTGTTCGATGAATTGCCCGTGTAGCGAATCTTCTAGGTCCTGTTGTGACCCTGACCCTTGTCATTTCGTTTGTTGGTCGCTGAAGTTCCAGGTGATATTTGACCGTGCGGAGGCTGTGCACATGAGCGGGATGTCTGAGAAGGCATACATCAGATCATCTAATGCACTCCAATATAGTCTTGGTGTGAAGTATGCTTACCATCCCTGTTTTGCTGATCGATGCATCAAATTCCTACCCTTGATTATTAAACTGAAATTTGCTCGTGTAGGACGACTTTAGATGTGTGTGAACTGGGCATCCAGTTTTTTTTTCAATCTCATCTGGTTTGGTTGTGTCAGGTTGATACCTTTTGTTCACAAGGGATTGTCGATGTAAGTCTTCTCTCTTGGCAGTCAAATTTCACTTGTATTTGAGGGCTTATTGATTTTGATTTTTTTTCCTCTTGAAACCATGAATTGTAGACGATGTCAGTATGAGATTCATTGAAACTATCCTCAAGTTTGCAAGTTGCAACCTGATGAGCACTGACCTTGGCTGGCCAGTGTTCACTGCAGCAGCATTCTACTTATGTGCGAAGGGGCACAAGGTGCTTGCCTATTTCAGTAACAGTGTACCTTGTTCTTCTGCAAGGCATAGGCGATTTGCCTTTAGTGCTGAAGGTTTCCTTATTTTTCTTGTAGCTCAGTTGACAAACTAAAGCTGATAGATCTATGTGGCTGCCCGACCGTCCACCAACGCATCCCCTGCCTCACCTCTTGTCCACAGGCAAGTGCACACCGCCGAGCTAGCCAACAACATCGCACCGCAGGCCAGAGCCACCATGCAGAAATAGTATACGCTTAGTTTGGTACTTGAATATTTTCGTGCCATCTCATTGCAGTATTTCTTTGATATATGGAATTTCATCGCTTTTCTTTTCTATTTATATGAATCAGAAATTTTTTGCACCAGTTGCGTGAGGGGTTCGTAAAGGATGAAGAGCGGGAGGCCATGTGAGAGCAGAAACATGAGCTCAGTGCCCAGAAGATGTACTCCCTTTGCTTTAAGCCGGATAGGTTCGTGTGCTCCAGTTTGTCCTATTTTTCCCCACCTCTCTGATTTTCTCCAGCCTCGATCAATTGTCCCCAAAACTGTGATTGCACTTGTGCTTCTTTTATATCAGTGGCGGATCCAGGAATCAAAACCTGTGGGGCCAGCCAGTAGGAGCTATGGGGCCGAACCATATATGCTACAGTAAAATTGCACTAGATTCGTCAAAACCTGTGGGGCCAGATGGCCCCACAGGTTACACGTACGTCCGCCACTGTTTTATATCATCATGTTATGATTTGATTGCTTTGTGATATTGGATTGGTGAATTTTGAACTGGCTGCTCAAATTTTAGGAAAACTTGACTTGGTGCCGATGGCTTGGGTGAAGAGTCTTGAATGTTGTGCGATAAGGCACTGGCCACGCCATTTGTTGTGGAGAAACAGTTCGGGAAGAACTTGTTGAGCTTGTTGGGTCTGCTTCTATTGCACAGCACAGGTTTGTGCTTAGGTATTTCTCTTCATCTGTTAAATCTGGAGACTGGTAACATATGTATAACAATCATATATACATGATAAATGTGAAGAATCAACTTGTCCAAACACAATTCATTCCCCCACAAAAAAACACAATTCAATCAAATTGCCATGTTCATTATTATTTTGACTTCATGCATGCAGCCCGTGTAGAACATGTCGCTGTTCATTAAAATCCTTCTAAGGAGTGCCAAATCTATTAGTGCTCTTAGGCTCTCGTCTCTCTCCTACAGCGATTTGAATTCACTCTCATTCGCTGTATTTGTTTGCTTGCCTGCTAATAATCCAAATGATTTTTTAGTCCACTTTTTTTAATATGAACCGGCGAATTGAGGTTTGAATGCTTCTTGCTCATAAGTGAGTGTATTAATATCCAAAACAATTTGTTATTTCGTGGGTTAGCTCTCAAGTTTTCAGACATGTAACCTTCATCTGAATGGATTATTTTCCAATGACCTTTTCACTCTATTTTTTTCCCAAATTCCAGGATTATATCATGGGTCGCTATAGACAAGTCCACATGGAGCTCAACTTACTGTACCGCATGGAGGAGGAGCTGGCCACACACAAGGGACATGCGGGTCAGTAACTCAGTATGTCGTGTCTTCTCATGCGAACTGCTCTGTGTCTCTTTGTCAGTTTCCAGATGCGCGCAAGGTGTTTGATGGAATTCCTTGTTGTTGAATGGAGAGTTCTTGGATGCTTGGTTCAGTTAACATGTTGTTGATTTTTTTTAATTGGTGTTGACAATTTGAGCTTAGTATGTTCAAGTCTTAGAACCCTTCTCTGGTTCGAGTATCTCAATTTGATGCCCAAATTTTGGGATTGTTGACAATGCGAGGTAGCTGGTTGGTTTTTTGGTTGCTTTAGAGATGCTGCTTACTTTAAAAGTTCTTGATTATGCCATGAAGTCTATGATAGGCCCATCCATTTTATTATTATGAGAAATATGTTTTGTTCAATGTCAAATGATAAACAAATATTTTTGAAGTTTCAGGCGGGCATAAGAGTATTTATACACATTTACTTGAGTGAATATATGTAGTGTACATGTATGACACTATCAAAAGGAGTATGTTTAATTTGAATGAATTGTGTTTTCTTAGTTGATATGTATATGATTGTTGTTATGTAGCAAAGCACGGGCACTCATTTGGTCCATGTTGAAAGACCATGATATCATAATATTCCTCGTTTTTGACACAACACTTAAGAAACATGCAGAAAACATTGGAACTTAAGAAACATGCAGAAAAACATTGGAAGGGGTAAAAAAATATTTTGGAGACAAATGGCAATAAAAAACGGACAGAAATGTGGACCAGGTAAAAAACATTGAGGACCGGAGAAAAAAAGAAATGGGTCAGAGAAATCGTAAAAAAACCAGAAGAGCCAGCTCAGGAAAATACGATTAGTGAAAAAAAAATCAAAATCGGGAGTCAGGTCGGGGAAAACCGCAATGGTAAAAATTAGATGGAATTATGGACGGTTTGGCTCCGGAAAAATCGGTAAAAGTTGGAGGAGGCAGGGAACGGAGAGAGTCCAAACTGTGTGCAGAGCGCACATTGGTGGGGAACACATGACAATGATCATTGAATAAATTTTCGAGACGTAAATCATCCATCATGCAACAAGCAGTACATCCCGTTGTAAACACTTTTGCTATCGGTAATCCTAGCGTCCGGACGTCCGCCGCGCCCTTCCCAGAACCCGCCCGCCCCTGCGAACGCTGTTCTCTTCACGACCCCCCCCCCCCCCCCCCCCCCCCCCTCCCGCGGGAATAGAACGGAACAACATTCCCTTCCCAAACCCGCCCCCTCACAGGAATAGAATGGAACCTGCCCGTCCCTGGCGTCACCCCATTCCCCCACCTCGTCCCTTTTCCTAAAGAGCACAAAAACACTTCAAGTGCAACATCGCAAACATATGGAAAACCTATGTAGTGCAACATCGGAATATAAAAATACTGCAACATCGCAAAAATATGTAGTGCAACATCGAAAAACATACATTGCAATATCGAAAAATATGTGCTGCAACATTGCAAAAACATGTACTGCAACATCAAAAAAACATATAATGCAACATCGAAAAATATGTATTGCAACATTGAAAAATTATGTGTTGTAACATCAAAAAAATTATGTGCTGCAACATCAAAAATTATATAGTGCAACATAGAAAATTATGTGGTGTAACATCGAAAAATATGTACTGCAACATCTCAAATAGTAGTACTGCAACATCGCAAAAATCAACCATGAAACATGTGAATGAAAACATTCGAAAATCATATGTTACAACAACCCAAAAATCCCCATTATAACATTCAAAAATCATTTGTTGCAACATCCAAAAAAACACATGCAACATGGAGAAACAACAAAATGGACGTACAAAACAGCAAGGGGATGGGTTCGAGGTGCAGACTGCTCCAGCCCTGGCCCATCACCCTCGAGCTCGCTCGGAGGGAGGAGGGAATAGGACCTCAGGGCTCGTCGGAACCATAGCCACCGCCACATCCCTCAGATCCAGAGGAGAAGGAGGAGGACGAGGGCTCAGATCCAGAGGAGGATGAGGAGGAGGGCTCAGATCCAGAGAATAACCGACCTACCTCGTCAGAGCCGCCGCCATGTCGTCCTCATCTTTGGTGGAACGCGGGGTCGCATGGAGGTCGCAGAGGGGGGAGGGAGGGAGCGCCGGCGGGCGGCGCGGGACGATAGAGAGTTGGCCGTGCGGTGTTCGTCCCGGCGGGGCAGCAGTAGAATGGGAGGAGTGTTGCGGGAGTGAGCGAGGAAAGGATAACGATGAGTTCGGGAGACAGCGTGCGGGATGAGTGAATTGGGTTCGACGTGGCTTGGGTGCGTTCGTCCGTCCCCATCCGAACGCCCGCTATATATCATTGTCGTTTTGCTATGGTATAAATTCTTTGCATTCTCAAAATTCAAATTCAGATAGCAAGAAATTACCACGCCACTTTCACCCGTGCTCATGACCTATATTGGAGCCGAACCCGATTCGGCCCATCGGCTCGTGTTCACAGGTGGGCCGATCCGAGAAACCTTTGCAGGCCTACCTGAGTCATTATAATACGTAATTAGGATTCCTACGTAATTACTATACCTAGGGTATCACTGCCAATCCGTCATTTATCCCCTCCCAGTTTCCCCACGAGGGCACGGCGGTCGGCGGCGTCCATCGAGGGAACGGAGGCATGGATCAGGAACAACTAGCAGCTGGCGGCGCGGCGATCCGAGGCCAGTCCAACGAGGCCGCGGTGGAGGCCGCCTTGGTCGCCTGCCGCCGAGTTGAGGCGTCGGGAGACGTCGAGGCCATGGATTCACGCGAGTTCAACGACTTCGTCAGGGAGGCGGCGGCAGGCACCACGGCGGTCGCCGGCGCGCGTTCTGAGGATCAGCAGCCGCGACAATCGTCCGCCGCGAACTCCGGGCCCCGCAGCGGTAGGGTGCGCACCGGAGCCACCACGGCGTCGATGGCTGCCACGCCCGCGCGCGTCGGCGTCGTCCGCCAACATGAACAGGCGGGACAAGCGCCCAGCAGGTCCCTCTTTGAGGGCTGCAGCGGCGACGACGAGGATGTGAAGGCAAGGGATTTACGCGAGTTCGACTACTATATCAAAATGCAGCTGCAGACGCAGCAGCTTCTTACTCGTCTCCAGCAGCAGCAGACGCAGCAGCTTCTTACTCGTCTCCAGCAGCATCCCTCTCCCTCCTCGACGGAGGGCGGCGGTGGCGGCGAGGTGGCGCCAGCGTCGGCATCTCATCTGGATCTTGAGCTCAGACTGTGAACTTACCTTGCATGGCGAGACTCAAGATCCACAACCGTATCGGTGATACAACTCTTGTCGACGCGACCTTATGCAATATGAATCTTTTAAAACAAAACTATTACACTATATCGAATTAAGTGTTAAGCTAATAAATAAGTTGCTCAAGCTTTGTAACTTGCAATGTGCTGCATGTTCTTACTTATTCATTTGCCGGATTAACAGTTGATTATTAGAATCCAAAATAGCTTCTGCAGAACGGGTTTGCTTTGAGACTCGAGAGTACCCAACCGCAACTCCATCTTAATTTGTTTGGAGGACCACGTTTCATCTGGTAGACTTGAGAGTTGAGACTCGTAGGTCTATATAGCATTCAGTAGACAGTAGCACCGCAATGTTGGTCTCTCATCTTGCTGCCTGCCAGACAGTAGCTCAGCAATGTTGGTCTCTCATCTTGGGATATCAGTAGTCAAGTCGCCCCGTGGCCGTCGGCATCCGCTCGTTAATCATTTCTGTGTACCTCAGAACCCAGAGTCTAGAGAAGGCATCAAAGTTCCCAACTCCTTGGTACTTTCACTAGACATTAGAGCATTCCTAGGCGGCACATTATTATGAACTATATGTTCGATGTGGCATAGACTGTATGTTGGATGTAGACTTATGTTGCGCTCTGAATCAATTAAAAATGAAGTCCTAAATGCTTGTTGTGTTTGTTTATGTATTCCTTACTGACCATTCTTCATGTCTAGGTTTTGGTTATTTATTACAAAATTGTCGTCTAGACAAGCACCTCATTCTTTGTGAGTTGTAAAGTGCATACATGTATTCAGTTTTCTTCTTCTTATATGACATGGTATGTTTGTTTCTTTTCTATTTGTTGAGGGTTGAATAAAGTCACTAGAAAGTTCACAGTTTCTCTTTTCTTGTACTACTATTTTCAAACTGAACTTTGGCAAGCATATATTTCAATCTGAATCATTTACCTCTAAATTTTGTAGTGACTTTTGTTCCTTTCTTCTTTGGGATGTAGTGGTTTGGAGCCCCAGAGTCTGGTTTTTAGTGTACTTTGTTGTACGAGTAGGCCACCTTGTTTTTGTTCCTTTCTTCTCTCTCTTTATTTTCTTATGCAACCATCAAACTTCTTCTACTTCTCAACGTGTTCATCATCGTGTTCTTGTTCACTATAATCCTCCTCAGCTTATCATTCTTATAATAACAAGTGACAGCATCAACAAGCTAAGCAACTATCCTTTTCCTCGCAAAACCTTCCTTGTTACACACAAATTGCACCTTCGGCACGGCGTCTCTCCTGTTTTGTTCTTAGAGCAGAAAGCACACATTTTGCTCCTATTCTCAGATTGTAGACACATTTGATCCCCTGATCATTTAATTTACAAGGTTAAATCTCTGTCTTTCTATTTATCATGGTCACAATTATTTGTGGGCGGCAGTCAGCGGCGTCTCTATTCATTGGATTTCCTACAGTCGTACCTTCCACTAGAATTACTCTTACAACCCTCCATCTTAATTTGGACATTAAAATCCTCTGATTTCTTGTTCGGTTGATCACTGATAGTTTCGGTGTCATCTTCCTGCTACTCTGCTGTAGTGAGTCTGCATTCCAATATATAATCAGATTGTGCTGGACATCATCTTCCACTATACAACCAGGAAGTACGATCAACTCACTAGTACCCATTTGATATGTTATTGCATCATCTAAGAGATGTATTTCAGTTTCGAAAATTAGTTCCTAATCATAGAAAATACATGTAACCAGTAAACCAGATCCTCTTCATATGAGTTGGCTATCGTGCTGCAGTGCATATCAAGTTTTAAGATATTAGAAAAATTCGGGAATTCCGGTGATAAGCAAGTGTTAGCATTTGGAATTTTAAGATTGCTTCATAGTTATGGCCATATATATGTACCTAGTATTCTGAAATTTTAGCCCACTCATGCCATTGTAATTAATAATATTCTGAGAACTTATATTAAGTACCTGAATAAGTTTTAGGCATCCTCAACTCTGTTATTCTTTCCATTTGTGGATGCTGTGAGGTGTCAAATTTCTACTAACTATTGTGTCAACGGCTATAAAATGACGATTCAGAAGAGATAAGAGAAACCTTGGTTCTAACTGCTCCTAGAGGCCATGGCAGACACGCTGACCCTGCAATGCAGACATGGCGGGACTATCTTCAACAACATTGCAGAGCTGCTGGCTATAGTAATTCTTGATGTCCATAGGAGAGCTACTCCTATGCCACACACATCATTATCATGAATTCCGAGCACCAAATACAATAAATTTAGTCAAAGAATTTGTTACTTTTACACTATTTAAGGATCATTTGACAATTATTAAAAAGAGTAATATTTCTGGATAATGTTTTTTGGAGATATTTGTGGATATAATTATGTATACATAAAAAGAGTAAACTTTTAACAGGATTCAACCTCAATATTCACATGCAATCTATTTGTTCTAGTAGTTATCTCGAAAAGTAATATTAATACAATAGTGAAAAAATTACTCTTGGTTATTTGCCTAAGCAATGCTAAAACATCCAGTGTCCTAAAGTTATTTATTTGTTTTTAATTAGTTTGATTATTTGCATATGATGTGTGGTTCAAAAGGTTTAATCCTACAATTATGTGGTTATCAGGAATAACATAATTTATATGTATGACAAAAAGAGAATTAAGAATAATATATTTGCTTGTATGAAAAAGAGTGTGGCATGGTTTGTTCAAGCATATTTGATCGTCTAAATAAAACCTTTTCAATTTTACTCCACCTAGGTTTGCTAAAATTAGAAAAATCTCATAATTTGCTTGAATCAATAAAAACATTTTTATTTTACTCGACCGGGGTTCCAAAACTAAGATAAAAATACAAACTCTAGATTTTTAGCGTGGTATTATAGGAGCATACCACATCACCTTGGTAGAGATTCTCTTCCTGAGACGTTGTCTATCGCCCTCAACATCACTAGGATCATCTCGCCTTATCTTATACTGCGATGCATGGCATACCGGGCATGAGAAGGTTTCTACATTTTGCTCGCTTGAGTAATTTTTACTACACCGGAAGATTCCGGATTAAGAGAACAAAATCAATAATTTGCTTGTCTAATAAAACATTTTTTGTTTTACTTCATTGGGGTCACATGATAAAAAAAAACCCCTAGAATCTCGTCGTCAGAATAAAAAAAAATCAGCCTCATTCCACTGGTTCCTGGTTTACTTTAAAAATAGAGAGGCAGCTGGACTGAAAGCTAGCTGCCATGCATGTACTGTCCAGTACTCTAGTTGAACGGATAAGCTGGAGTACTGGAGTGTACTATTCCGTGCGCAGACCCTTGGCAGAATTTGTGCCTTGTCGTCTTTGCTGGACTGAAAGCTAGCTGCCATGAACATGGTGTGTTGCTGCCGTTGAGCGAAAGTATGAAAGAACGAGCCGGACATGATATTTCGGACGAACTAACGTTTTCATGCAGATTGGCAGAATCTGTGCTTTGTCCTCTTGTTGGATTGCAGGCTTCCATGAACATGGCGTTTGCTGCCATTGTTTGGAAGCAACAAAGTCCGAGTTTTTTTTCATGATAGTGTGTTAGCACGTTTTTCATTAAGAAGAAATGAGAGTTACAACAATGTTTGCCAGCATTGATCGAATAGGTAGCAAGTAGCAACCTGTCAATCACCTAAATGCATACCCATACAAAGGGAACTGCAATGTGATTTACAAAAGAACGATTTCATGACTGAGGAGCACTCTCATTGGAAGATCTACGCGTCCGGCTTCAATGCCTTCCGACGGCGGTGCCTTGAAGGGAAAAGTTCGCGCAGTAAAGTCTGAGTCGTTGGACATGATATTTCGACATACAGAAGCAAGCTAAGAAGGGATGAAACTCAACAGAAAATAATGTAAGGAGATTATTGAGTTCTTTAATTGTACCAGTCAATATAATGAGTAGTTGCTTCAGCACAATATTTGAAAGGACCTATGTATATGATAATATGACCATTGTTCAGTTTAATCTGTTATCTTAGATTATATATTTGCCTCACCTGATATTAGTCGTCTTGGTTTAATTATGAGATTTAAGATTTTTCTAAAAGTGATGGTGTACAAAATGAATTGATACCCTGAATAAAAAAGGAGCAGATACTGTACGCACCATTCTCTCATGTTGTTACTCAAACATAAGTTGGAAACGTACCTGCATTCAGCATCAGCTACTCTCCTTGGTGATTACTGATTAGGCTGAAAAAAAAAAACGCTACTACACGCGCGGGTCTTAATTCTTAAAGGGGCTGTGTTTGGATTCTGCCGGTGGGAGCCCTGCCCAAGAGTTGCCCGGCCAAATTTGGTGGCCGCGCCAGAGAATTCATTCGCCAGCACAGGCATAAAAAATGAACTAGCATACGTAGGCACCTAGGAGCCATATGTGATTCAAACATCTTGCTTGTCTGTAGTCAATAAAGTATGTGCTTGCCCATGAGCACGTACTATATATACAATAAATCGATGAATATGGAGTAATCTATCAGCGAGCTAGAATTCCATAGTGTTATGATCTGAAGTTTCTTTACTTTCAGCTTGTTGTCCTATTGCTCAAATTGTACGTTATTCAGACGCTTTATCTGTACATGTTGCTTCAGTTCAATTGTCATTTGCTTCGTTTGTACTACTTCCTATTGTCAACATATCTAATTGGAGTTGCTTTGCATTACTCATATGCAGCTAGCGAGGCTCACTAAATGGAGTCTCATAGTGCCGACGTTCAAGAGTTGCCACGTCCTCAAAACACGGGCGATGAGCCTCTTACAACTGAGGAAACAAAGAAGCGCTACCACAAGGGGTGCCCCGGGTGTCAGCTGGAAGAGGTGAATCAGATCAGAACGGGCATCCCCTACCTCAACTTCTTCTACATCTGGATCATCGGTCTAACCTCCAGTAAATATCTGGCACCCGCTTTATGTTTCTCTTGCTTCTTGGCAAATAGTATGTAGGAAGTGTTCTAGCAGGCATGGCGGAACGGATGCCTTCCGTTTGGTGCTACTTCTCCCACTAGCAATGAACCAAAAATCTCGTCAGAATTTTGAAACTTTGACGGTTCATAGATTTCAAAACATTTAGTTTTGAAACATTACATTAAAACCACATATGTAGATTTGTCTTAATTAAAAATAATTTTCTTGATCTCATACTTATTATACTATAACTATAGGCTAACAAGAAAAACAGTGGTAAAAATGCTATTAACACTCAAAAACTATAAAAATAGTGGCGTGACCCTGCATTTAAGAAGAGATCTTCTGACCGGATAACATAGTGCCATTGTTATCATTATCCGTGCATTATCTTTTCTATATATAGCTAGACCAAATGCATGCATATGACATGGACATATAGGTACATATCCGGTTCTGTCTACCGCGCTTTGTGAGGAAGAAGCGCTGGCATACTATCAGGTGCATAATAGGCTAATGGGCTATGGGTAGGTATGGATATGGCCTTTGCTCAGTTGTTGACTTAGGCCAAGATGGTGAGCCTATAGCTACAGGAGTCCAAAATCAGGACTGCAATGACACTCTTGCCTTGAATCCTCCTAGCTCTAGTAGTATGGTGACCAATTGACCATGGAGACAGAGGATTGCGGCATGCCAGAGTGATCAAAGCTGCATATGCGGTTCAGTGGCCTAAGACTTGAAGAATAGGCTTGCTATCTGTTATGTTTGTTGCACCATAGTTGTGCTTAAAATTGTTCGATCAAATGCCGATGGGTGGTTTTCAAGTCCAGGCCATTACTTGGTCTTGTCAACAATTCTTACAGATATTGCAATAGAAAAGTTACAAGGGAAAATTAGCTGCACTAGTGCAAGCAAATTGTCCAAATAGCAGTAGTACAAATTGGCATGATGCGGCCCTTACATTTGAATGCTTGATATCCTCTTTCAACACATGTTCCAAAACATGAGGAAAATGGTAGTCGCTTGGAGTACATATATTTTTGTATGTCTCAATATTTGTGTCTCTTTTTTCTTGGAATATTTTACATCACAGTGCTGCTACAGAAAAATAAACTGTATGCTACATAATTGATAGGGACCGGTCTTTTCATCTCATTAAACATATTTGATATCACTACTATCTATAAAATGTAGAGATGTTATAGCACTATAGTTGTCAAAGACATATTTACAATGATGTTATTCACTTTATTTTATCTTACGTCAATGTGAATCATTTTTCTATTTCCAAATCTATCATATCATATTTGTTCTATCTGTTGATGTATAACATCTCATTTTTGTCCATCCCAGCTCTGCCGATCCAATCATTGTTCCCTTATCAATACTTCATGGTATGTATATGGTTCAGAGCAGGGACTTGATTGCATTATGAAATATATTGATTAATGACTCTATACTGTTGTTGTAATACAACAGATCAGGGACATGAATATCGCAAAGCGGGAGGAAGACATTGGGTTCTATGCTGGATTTGTTGGTGAGTAATGTCTCCTCGAGGTTTCAGATCTTGTCTTGTATATGTTTATACTCTTAATCTCAATCAGATTGCATGTGCATTTTCCTTAAATAATAAGGAGACCATAGTCATTGATTTATTGTCACAATTTGATGATACTATCATCACTAGCTACAGTCAAGCTGATTATAATTCTCTTTCAGGGGCATCTTATTTCTTAGGTAGAACCTTCAGTTCTGTGCCATGGGGCATATTTGCTGACAAGTATGGAAGGAAGCCCTGCATTGTGATTAGCATCCTCTCAGTGTAGGAAATAATCAGCCACATTGTGGGATCTTACTCAGTAGTTATTATGCCATCATCAAATGGGAGTAAACCAAGTTTTGATTTTTCAGGATTGTTTTCAACACATTATTTGGTCTTAGCACAAGATATTGGATGGTAATTGTAACTAGGGGATTGCTTGGGATGCTTTGTGGTATATTGGGACCAATCAAGGTAGCTTATTGTCTTTGCTTGCCCGATTAGCAACTGACAGTAGGCATTAGATGCTCATGGATACATATATGTATTTTCTAGGCATATGCTACAGAAGTCTGCAGGAAAGAGCACCAAGCTCTAGGAATGTCTCTTGTAAGAACAATCCTTAATTATATCTTTTGCATTTCGAACCTTCAGCTTATTCAACAAATCTTTAGAGTGTATTCCCTCCATTTCAAATTATAAGACGTTTTGGCTTTTCTGAATTCATAACTTTTGCTATGCACCTAGATATATGTTATGTCTAGAGACATAGCAAATACTATGAATCTAGAAATGTCAAAACATCTTATAATTTAGGACAGAGAAAGTAATGTTTATATTTACTTGTATCTAACTTAAGTCTAACATGACGTCCTAGGTTACATCGTCACGAGCGATAGCTTTTGTTGTTGGACTAGCTATTGGAGGGTTTCTTGCACAGGTGAAAATAATAACTGCACTTTAATAGTACAATAAATTAATCAATGCAAAAATATATGACTAACATCGTCTATCCTATTTCAGACTAATAAGCCGCGGGGCCTTCCCGGATGGCAAACCCGGCCACGTCGTCCCAAATTACCTCTACCGTCGGATCCTCCATCGGACGAACCAGATCGCTTCGAGCGGCACCGATTGATCTACTGTGCCGGCCTCTCGAGAGCCTTCTTCTTCTCCTGAACCCAGCCAAAAAAAAAAAGAGCCGGCCTCTTCCCCTCCTCTCTCCTCGTCGCTCTCTTTCCCTCTCTCCCCTGGCGCAGGCACGGCGACGGCCGCGGCCGCCCTCCTCCTCCTCCTCTCCCTCCTCGCCACCCCCCACCCCCTCGCGTCACTTCTCCAAGCCTCTCCCCGTCCGCTCCGTCTCCTCTCCCCTTTCTCCGTCTCTCCGACTCTCCCGTGTGACGGCGCACCGGCCGGGGTGGCCGCTCTCCGCCGCGGAGGACCACCGGCGGTGGCGCTTCTCCCTCCCACTCACCCCATGTGCCCGCGCACCAGGCGGCTCCTCCGAGGCGGCGGCGCACCGGCCGCCCTCGCCGCGCCTGGGGCCAAGGCGCGCTCTCGGTGCCTGCCCCCCCTGACGCGGTGCGCCCCCGGCACGGCGGCGCAACGGCCGGCAGCGCCGGTGGCTGCGGCTGCTGGTCGTCCCCCGCTCCCCCTACGCGGCCTCCTGCACGTCGTTCGCACGCCTCCACTTTTCGTCGATCCGTCCGCTCCCTGGTCTGCTCTCTCTCTCTCTCTCTCTCTCTCTCTCTCTCTCTCTCTCTCTCCTTACTCTATGCAGTGAATCTGCCTGTGCGGTGGCATGCCATTGCGATTTGGAGGCAATTTGACCCTAGATCTATTGTTGTCACACTTTTCTCTTTTAGCTGTACACAAACCGTCTAGGTTTGGGGGCTCCTGACCGTATCCACGGTAGCAAAATTATTTCCAATCTACATGGTTACTGCCTTGCTGCACTGCTCGGTTCGACAAGATCCTGAGACTACCTTGGTGTTGTCGTATATATGCTAAGCATATGACCTTCTCTGATATTTGTTTCATTTATTACTACACTGCAGGGCTCATGATGGAAACGGTAGTGATGAACTATGCACATTGTTACTGATGAGACCTCACCGTTTTGTGACTTTGAAATTTTTAAGCTTTTTGTGACATTTCCATATTGTTATATACTCATCTAAATGCCTTCACTCAGAGATTCCAATTTGATCTGCGCTTTGTTCCATATTTTCGTATGTTCCTCTACCATGTTTTCCTTTTGTGGATGCAAGATTTCGGAGCAGAATAAAATATTTCAGTGCTGTACATCAAGTGCAAATGACAAACTACATAGCTGAAATATTGGACCCTGGACAGTAGGGACCTTTTTCTATGGTAAGTTTTACCTTTTTCTGCCTACCGTATATTTATAGATAGATAGTTCTTTAGTGCCTGGATATTCTATTTTATTGCGTTTACAGGTGACCGTACTAAACTGGATATTTCAGTGCTTATTAACCCCTGTCTTCAGATGCAGCTGAGTTTGCTTTCTCCACTTTACCTTACAAGCCTTTTGGAGCGTTAGGCCAGGTGAAACACATTCCAGATTTGTTCTATGATTGATGATAATTTGTGACACATTAGTAGCCCATAGAAATCTTTTAATAACCAATGGGATTTAAGTTGAATTGTAGACATTTTCCCCTGTGGTAACTTTTTACTTGGAAAATGAAAGAGTCCCCTGATAGACTGTGACACATCATGATGCAGATAGGCATACTCAGGTGCTCACTATACCGCTGGTGAGTTTTAAAGGGTACCACATTTCAAACCGATAACATGTTACCTTTTCTTGGTTGTCTTTTTAGTAAGTTTCTAATTACGCGGTGGTGTAACTTTTGTGCTCCTTCTCTAAAATGATGCGCAAATTCTTGTTGTCTGGCCACTGATAATGAGCTGACTGCGGTGATGCAGTTTATAGCATCTGCACCTACTTTGTTTCCTGTGGGATATGTTAATGAGTTCCAGAACAGCTTTCACCAAGCACCAGTTGTCCCATACAACGTGAACGAATCAATAATGCGTGACAAGCTGCAGCAGCCATTGCATCATAGAGGTTGATGAATATATTGATCCAGTGCCAACAGCCTCTGCCTTCATAGCACAAGTCTCTCTTGCAACCCTTTTATTTGCGTTATGCATTATGCTGTCAGGCATTGCGATAGTTCATTGTCATCCAGCCTCATCCTGCCATTGAAGATACTTGGTTGCTGATCTTAATTTTATCTATGTTGTTGCACATGTTTTCTGAGTTCTTGAACCCTGAGCTACACAGGACAACAGTGGTGATTACATAATTTCCATCCCCCTGATCTTTTCGAAGCCTGTGAAACATGCTTCCAAACTTGATGTTGACTGCGTGCTTGTTGTCTTTAGTTCACTCCAATTTCTTAATGCGATATGTTTTGGAATGCTTCTTACCCTTCTATTTATACAGTTACCATGCCAGTGAGGTACAAAGTTTTGCCTCACATTCTGTTGCTCTAATGTAGGTTCCGATGGCCATGCTTATAAAATAATTACGGTTGTTCTGCTGTAGATGGTCGCTGTCTTTTGGAAACATAACAAAGGTACGCTCCATTTGCAGGCCACCTTTCCATAATTATGGAGCTGCAACCTGTTTTTTTAAGTGATATACTTTTACCGTTAATACTTACAGTGTAATATAGCTAAGGTCGTAAGTATACTCTGAATTATGCCACCTTTACAATTAAAACTTTTTAGTGCTATATACATTTACAATGTTATCCTCTAATTTGCATGTACCGATGCCTTCTTATATTGACATGCCTGGTTATGCAATATATTTTGATATTATAGACACATTACTACATACATAGGCGATTGGGCAGCCACATCTGACAACACCACTTTGCTAAAAAAAACTCCGAGCACCACCCCAGTCACATAAATTTTAGCTTCAGGTTTTCCAAAAGCATCTTAGGCATTCTGTGGACTGATCCCTACCAGCTACATTTAGGAATCCAAACAGGCCCTAAAAGCATCTCAATGTTTGCCCAGTTTCATGCTCCTATTTGTAGATGCAAGATTTTACACTAAAAACATATAGGCCGGATGATGCGTGTACCAAATATTTGTGTTTTTTTGCCCTGTTTGTTCTCGGTGCACTAAACAATTTGATCATGCTTTTTTATACAAAGTCGATACTCAATAAACAGAAAATTAAAAAATGCTTATTCAGTCTAACGTGCCATCCTACTACTCCAGCAAGGTGCTACTTAGATATTATTAGCATGGTGCTCAGCGTCTTACAAAAAAAATGTGTCTCCTGCTAGAGAGCTTTTGTTAGTGACATGACAGTTGGAAAAAAAAAGCGTGAATCCACAGAGTTTCAGTGTTGACTCCTAAATTCAGTTTCGCCATTTATTTTGTCAATATTCAGGTGTGCAACTCGCAAGAGCCTTCCCTCTGCTCCCTGGATCTTAAGGCTGATGAGTGATGAGAATGACCCAGGTTGGTACCTATCGCCTTCATCTATCGTTCCTTGCAAAGTTGCATCATAATGTGTTGTTATTCAAATCCGCTCTATAATCAGATTGATTGATGCATATCATGATCAACTCTTGCCATTCCTAGAGTTCTTGCTATAAAATATCTATATCTAATGTGAACTTTCGTCCCAAACTTAAATTTGTATTTCGCTGTTTCTAAACTCAGGCTACCACCTATCCAGAGGACACGTCAGTAGGCATGGCCTATTCATGGTGTCAAATTTTAGAGTCAACTTCACTCAGATGCAACTTGAATATAGGACTTCAAATACCTATATAGTTCACGCACCTTGTAAATATATATAAACCATGCTACCTTCGGTATGTAAATTACCAGTACCTGCCACATGTAAACCATACATATACCTCACCGTGCTGCTTTGCCCTCGCGCGCAAGGGCGCGCGTATTCCACTAGTATCATATATTAGCCTGCATAAAAGTACCCACATATTTTCTCCAAAGAATCCATATTTGGGAGGTACTACTACTCATATTATTTTTGTTATATGATTTTTTTATTGTTTTATGCATATGATAAACCTTTGGAATTTGCTTCTACCTTCAGGTTTCCATACTTCAAGCTTTACCATATCGATACTAGCAACGGGATCATGCATCGCATGCACTTGGCTTCCTGTATGAAACATCTTGTCCTTTATGATTCTTTCCTTAAAAAATACAACTTATTAGATCCCTTCAAAATATATTAAATGTATCAGGATTGTTGTGCTACCATTTAGCACAAATTTTGACTACATCCACACACATAGAAAAAAACATTCTTCTGAAAATGTCATAAGGTTTTTAGAAAGATGCTTAGTATTTATCCGATTTTCTCAGGAAACGCTACACTTTGACAACGATGGAAAGGTAGGAGGTGCTGATGAAGAGGTGGCACAAATTTCTGAGGAAGTGG
Organism: Saccharum hybrid cultivar R570; assembly: GCA_038087645.1. Taxonomy (NCBI): domain Eukaryota; kingdom Viridiplantae; phylum Streptophyta; class Magnoliopsida; order Poales; family Poaceae; genus Saccharum; species Saccharum hybrid cultivar. The sequence goes on along the minus strand of JAQSUU010000119.1, from coordinate 8,748,933 downwards.
AAGCACAAGTTGGTCTCTCAAACATAGAAACTGGAAAAGCTAAAGTATCTAGTGACACATCTTTGAAGAACCTGCTAAAGAACTGGCAATTTATGTCATCAGTAATCATCTACTGTATATTTTCTCTCCATGATGTAGCTTACCTTGAGGAGATTTTTTCTTATATGATCATGATAGTAACTTCTGTAGTAGCAGTTCAATATGTGAGGATGCCAATAATATCGTTGTGGCTTTTGACATTGATGCTAAGCTGTATGCGGCCAATCCTAATATGTCCTCTTACTATTATCTTCAGTCATTTTCACTCTGGGCTGTGAGCAAAAGAAAATTTCGGGGCCTGAGTTTGACAACCCAGGATGTGGGTATTGTGCTAGCTATCTCAGGTATATAGGATTTTTCCAAACTTTTATGCAAATGATTATTGCGTATAATAAAAGAATTTTCCTTGCAAAAAAAAAAGAAATAATGACCTGCAAAATGAATTATAGTAACATGCAAATAACATATGCCTTTAACACTTCCGGTAGTGTTGCCATCAAATTATTTACCTTACAACAACTTCATTTGATCCTTGTAGGTATTGGTGTTCTGGTATATCAATTTGTTGTTTATCCTTTCATTGCCAAATATTTTGGACCAATCAGGCCATTACGTCCTGCTGCGGTACGTGAGAAATACAACTTTGTGAGATTTGCTTCAGTATTCTACATGTAAAAAGAAAATCAAGGATCTGAAACAATGTAGCCTAATGTTAAGTGGGGAAACATTGCATCAATCTAGTAAAATAAATCAAATTGAAGGTGTATATATATATATATATATATATATATATATATATATATATATATATATATATATATATATATATATATATATATATATATACACACACACACACACACACACACACACACACACACACACCACCCCACGGTTGGTAGCTACCCACCACCAAAAATACACAGACACAGGCTGAACAGTGAGCAGACTTTCCCTATTTGTTTTGACTTGTTTTGTATCGTGGTCCCATGACTGTATGTTGTGCGGTGAGGTTTGGGTTGTGTACGAGAGCAGGGAACGTGTGTGAAGGAGGGTGAATATTTTTCCAGCTGTCCACGGCTGCACGGGAAGCCCAATATTTTTCTCCATCTGTTCATTCCCAAACAAAATGATGTACTACACCGCGATGGACCACAATGGATGCTGCCGTATGTGACTTGCCTCTGCGTGCCTGACAAGTATATTGGTCGCCTCAGATTTTTTTGGCCGGCCAAATCATATGCAAGGTGACGTGGCACGTACTTCAATAACATTTCATTGATAAGCTTCAGGCGATATTATTTCCCAACCACATAATTAAGTTATATTTTATTTGCATCATAATGTTTATATTGATTTTATCTATAAAATGAGACCCCTGTTGACTATATTTTGTAATGAAAAATAAGTGGTAGGTGGGCCCCACATGTTCCTCATTTTTATATAAAATATGTTGTCGTGCGGAGGTTCGACCTGTTGCACTCGGTCTCAAAAAGACTGTTGTTGTTGACTTTCGGATATCTTATTTGACCATTTATTTTATTCAAAATTTTTATATAAATATCATCCACCTTGATATGATTTATTTTATTATTATATATACTTTAATAATAATTTATTTATATTTTAATTTATATAAAATTTTTTGAATAAGTTACGTCTCAAAGTAAAAAACATCGGTCTTTTTAGAGGAAGGCAGTAGTTAAGAAATAGGATCCGTACTACTGGACGCATGCACTACTTAATGAAAGAGTACTGGACGCATACAGACTCGTACGTAAAAAAAATGGAAAGAAAAAAGCAGTGGCCCTGGATGCATGCACCATGCACATGCACCCGTGGTGTCAGACGAACTGGCAAGCATTCGCGTAGAAATGATTCTGGACAAGGCGTGAAGGGAAGTAGCAGTATATAAGGCCTTGTTTCGATGACATCAAAATTCCAAGTTTTTTCACTCTCTCTCCATCACATTAATTTTTAGCCGCTTGCATGGAGTATTAAATATAGATAAAAAAATAACTAATTACACAGTTTAGTTGGAAATCACGAGATGAATCTTTTGAGCCTAGTTGGTCCACGATTGGACAATATTTGTCAAATAAGACGAAAGTGGTACTATTTATCGAGTTGAAATTTTTTCAGCATCTAAACGAGGCCAAAGACGAATTGATGGTCCCAGCATGCATGCATTCAGCTTGCGGTCCATCCCAACCGAATCAAGCCAGGCACGCTTTGGTATTGTCCTTTATTTGCCAAAAAGAATCAGCGTAATCTAACCATCCATAGCGTCACGTGTCAACCATCAAAGGTCCCGTTCGGCTGGAATTATAAGCCGGCTGAAAACACTGTTGACTGATTTTTTGTGAGAGAAAAATACTGTTTCGGCTGAAAAAACAAGCTGAATAAGACGGATTATAAGCCAGACGAACAGGGCCAAAGGTATAGGTAACCGTCACCCCTTATGGGGCAGCTATCCCCATTGTAGAAATTCCACACTGGAAAATAGTATTTGATTTCTTTCTATAAAAACAATGAGGTGTGCATGACAATTTCTAGAAGCGGTGTATTGATTCAAATCCCTATTTTTTGTTTAAATGCTTGTTTAATTTCATTTATCTTTTCAAGTACCATGTTGAACCTGCTGTTTGATTTGTAGATCTTATCCATACTTCTCCTCACAACGTATCCCTTCATGCACAACTTACAAGGGTTAGAGCTCAAAGTACTACTCAGCATAGCTTCAATTTTGAAGAATATATTCTCGGTGGGTCAACTTCTTTTCTCATGCATAGAAAAATCTAAGACAACCTTCTTAGAGAAAATAAATTTAATCATTTCACATTTTTTTAATTTTTAATTTTGATATGTATTTCAACAAACAGGCTACAATTACTACTGCATGCAACATTCTACAAAACACAGCAGTGGTAAGCATTGAGCCTGTCTGTTAGGCTCATTTTTCTAATAAGTTCTGTCTTTTTTCTGGATTCTGACTTATCCTATGGATCAAATTAGAGATGGCAGCGGATCGGGTTTGGGTTGGATACCCGTGGGTTTCGGGTCCTGCGAGTTTGGATTTGGGGATGGTTTCTCACCCACGGTTTTCGGGTTCGGTTTTGGTTTGGTATTGGGTTCGGTTTCGGGTTTGGTTTTTCACCCATGGATATCCAATGGATATCCGAAATAAATCATTTGGAATTAAAACTCATGTTTTATAATATGCTAATAATAACTTGGTTACTTAGATTATTAAATCTATTCAAAATTGACTCATGAAAATATTTATTATTTATTGCCTCTTATTTGTACATGTGAATATGTGCATATTTTCCGCGGGTTTCGGGTATCCATTCGGGTTTCGGGTATCCGTTCGGGTTTCGGGTATCCGCGGGTTTGGTTTTGGTGATGGATTTCCACCCGAATCAGTTTTCGGTTTGGGTTTGGGTTTTGATTTCGGGTTTCGGTTTTGGGTGCACGGAGACTCCACCCGATCCGAACCCGACCCGTTGCCATCCTCAAAACAAATGCAGACACAAAAACAAAGAGGTGCTGCAAATGGCATCTCCGTGACTCTGATGTCGTTTTTCAAAGCTGTAGCTCCAGCGGGAGCAGAAATTTTGTAAGTACTACTTTTTATTGTCTAGAAAAAATTGACTATTTTTTGTTTTTTTCCGATTGATGAACTTCTTTTCTTGCTATTTTGCAGGTTTTCATGGACTCAAAAGCACGTGACTGGGTTGTTCTTACCAGGTATACAAATAAACAACACATATGCAACCTTATCAATATGGTGGCAGGTAGCTAAAACACAACAAATTACTGAGTGCATATCCTTGTTTGACTTATGCAACATGCAGGTGACCATATCCTATTTCTAGTGATAAGCATCGTTGCAGTAATAGGGCTAATTCTGACATTCAAGCCATTTTTCTCCATGTCAAATGTGTTGAGGCATTTATAACCATGTATTGTACATTTAGGCTTCACTTGTGGATTAAATCAGGGAACAATTAGATTTCAAGCCTCAGGTTTAAAACTCTTTGAGTTTCATGTACTATATCGGCCCATAACTATGTAATAAATAGCCCATTTGTAGTAAGTAAATCTGAGAGAAGTGTGAAAACTTTGTAATACATACTAGCTATGTGCACTTGCAGAGGCCGATGATGCCCCATTCTCTAAAAATATTTCGCCTTGTGTTCAGATGTGTAATCGGTGTGTAAAGATGATCTTCGAAGTTTTTGGTGTAAACTTTGTCACCAGATGTTGCATCAATATACAGAGCATAAAGTGAAACATTGTCAGTCTTCTGGTCTATTGTCTCCTGGGCCTGGTTTAGATCGCGTTAGAAAAAATTGGAACTGTAGTACTTTCGTTTGTATTTGGTAATTATTGTTCAATTGTGAATTAACTAAGCTCAAAAGATTCGTCTCGTGATTTACAATCAAACTGTGCAATTAGTTATTTTTTTATCTACATTTACTGCTCTATGCATACGTCCCTAGATTCGATGTGATGGAGAAAGAGAGTGTAAAAACTTGGAATTTGGAAGCAATCCAAACAAGGCCCTAATTTCCCAACCTGTCCAGATAACTTCGCCACCTCTGAGATAGTCAGAAAACAGAGCACTACCATAGGCCATGGCAGCTCATTGATTGTGTGCACAACCAAAAACTACTTTTGAATAATAAATCTAATCTGATTTCATCTGGTTGATCAACCATGCACGCTGGATCTCCAGAGATCCCACAGAAAGAATCCATTCATCATGCTTCAACAGCAGCAAGCAGAAGCTTCGGTAGGACGGTGAGACCACTAGTGTGAGCAAGAACGGATAGGGATCAGTGCTACGACCTTGCTAGAGAAGGAAAGGCTGCTTCTGACCTGAGTTCATCTTAGTTTCTTAAATGTCTTCCACACAATAAAAGTTCAGAAAAATGGATATTTACCATTTTCTTCATGAGGCTCCGCAATCCGCGCATTCGCCACTCCACAAAATCGCTGCTTACATTTGTTTACTATATATGCCATTAGCTTCTCTATTCATTTTCGTTTTTTTTTTCTCCGTAACAGGCTAGTGAAAGGACCAAAGTGTGGCCCTTTGCTATTGTAGCCTTATTTGGTGGAGACTTTTACATACGTACCTGCCATTAATTTTTTTAAAGAACGATAATGATAGGATCCGACTCGTTTCTCTCTCTCCTCCGCATGTGTGCCTTAAAAAATATCAGTCATGGCTCATTCTCACTCGTGCCTCCTTGCCTCCGCTTTCTCTCACTCTCGCATGCCTCGAGCGCTACTCCTTCGTCTCTCTCTAGTTGTGGTGTAGGCGAGATTCCCGGCGCAACGGTCTCAGCGTGGCCTTAGCACGAGCGGGCCTGGCCTCAGCGTGGCCACCGCACGAGCGGGCGGAGGCCCGAGCAGCCCTTGAATGACGGCGCAACGGCGCTGACAGCCCCAGTTGTGGACAGACCAGTGCGGCAGGCCCGGTACGAGTGGCTCCCCAGCGGAGGATGTGGCTCCCTCTCTCCAGTCGTGCGGGCGTTGTCTCCTTGCCGCATCATGCAGCCACTGTTGCTGGCCCTCTGCCTACGAGCGCTGCCGGGCCGTTGCCTAGCTCCGATGAACTCCACATGTTGACGAGCCTCCATTCTCCCAAGCAGCAAGGAAAACATATATTGCAAGCGTACGTTTTAAGAGTTTCAGATGCTTCAAAGGTATGTTGCAAATGCTTCACATGGATGTTACAAAAGTAAATCAGGAATTTTGCACATGTCGCATATGTTCAAGTATTTCAGATAAATATTGCAGTGTTTATTCAAAATGTTTCATATGTTTTAGACGTATATTTGCAAGCGTTTTTTATCAGGATGTTGCATATATTTTACACATATGTTGCAAGAGTATGTTCCAAATGTTTCAGTCTTATGTTGCAGCAAGTGTTTTCATGTTGTAAGTTGTATGTGTTTTATCTGAAAGTTGCATATGTTGCAATGGCTATACACGTATGTCGTAAGTGCATGTTTCAAATGTTTCAGCTGTTTTGAAAGTATGTTGCAAGTGTTTTATCTGGATGTTTGCATATGTTGCAGTAACTATACACAAATGTTGTAAGTGTATGTTTTAAATGTTTCACCTATTTCAAACGTATGTTGCAGTAAGTGCTTCATGTTGCAAGTGTTTACATTAGCAGCCATGGGAAACGAGAGCAGGCGGTGGCGGTCCCGCGTGCATGCGCAGAAGCATGAAGTGCGTAGGCAAGCCAGCATGCACATGCAAGCGTGTGCAGCAGGCGCATGCAGAGTGCTAGAAAATCTTGTGCTTATAGCTGGGGTCCATGACAATGACCGGTTGCAGCTCCCGTGTTTCGGTGACCATGCATTGCTAGAGACTCGGGCCATGCGCGTCTGCTTCCGGCTCAAAAATTGTGCGCATGCGTTCGCGTGCAGCAATAACATGCGCAACAGGCAGGGTAGCATGCGTAGGCGGGCATCAACAGCAGGCGCATGCGGGCATGTGCAGCAGCAGGGGGCAGGCGGCAGCAGCGCGTCAGGCAGGGCAGCGCGGGAGTCCAGACGGGGGCTAGCATCCGGATGTTCGGGCACTAGCCACGCCGTTTAAAAAAAGATCAAAATCTAACATTCTAGGTAGTTTGGCTTGTTAACGTGACTAATTAGAGTATCTACTAGCAAATAAGCATCACAAACAAGACCATAGAATGATAGAAGAATAAAAAAAATTGTAAGCTAGGCACAAAAGTCCGAGTTGCTGCGATTATGTGGAAGCGGACGTGCAAAGGCAACAGAAGAACTCAATAGAAAACAATTTGTGTAAGGGTTAAGGGCGGATGGTCGGCTTCGTCTTGCACTACTCCTCTGTCCCATCCAACGACCAACGCTTGTGCATGCAGCATGTAGTACGTCGGGGGTTCAGGTACGGTCACCAGAGGCCCAGCTAGCCCCCACGTCACTAGGGCCCGGTTTAGTTGGAAAAAAAATTGCAAAATTTTTCAACATTCCCTATTACATCAAAATTTTGGACGCATGCATTAAGTATTAAATATAGATAAAAAATAAAACTAATTACATAGTTTAGACGAAAATGGATGAGACGAATCTTTTAAGCCTAATTAGATCATGATTGAACACTAATTGCCAAATAACAACGAAATTTGCTACAGTATCATTTTGCAAAAAAAATTGCAACTAAACCAGACACAGAGGCCCATGAATGTGTCTTGTATATAGTCTCGAAGGCCCAGCCTGCAGATGGACAATTAATACTCAAAGCCTGCCTGCAGGAGACAAGCACAGCACAGGAGCCAGGACCAGGAGTCGAACGCCGGCGCCGCACACCTGTTGCCGCTTCCGCCCGTCCGCTCGATCGATCGAATCTTGAGACAAGCACAGCACAGGAGTCGTGAGGAAGATCGCGCGGAGACCGCACAACACTGACGGTGACGGGCCGGGACTCTGGCTGCTGGCTACTGGAGTCGAGTCCGGATCGGCGTTCCCATTCCATTCCGTTCGGCCGCTCCATGCATGCCGCCGCTCGTAATCCTCTCTTCCGTCAAAATTTTGAATTGCTCGTCTCCGTCACCGCCTGCAGCGCCGGCCTGCCGTGTCTGCCCTACACTGAAGAGTCATTGTCTTATATTTATTATAAGGTAATTAGTTATATTTGTTACTGTTCTTTTAGGGGCGTTGCTAGCGCCCAGACGTCCGGATCCGGGCGCTAGCGGCCGGACGCCACAGCAAACCATCCCGCCTCCCACTGCAACGGCCCGCTCCCGCCTCAACGAAAATAAAAACGGAAGTAACTAGCGAACCAACGCCTCCCCCATCCCCACCACACATGGACGAAGAAAGGAAGCCATCTCCACCACCCCGCGCAACGGATCTGCCCCGCCCTCAACCTCGTCAACCCCCAGCACCGACGTCTGATGCAAAAAAAACTCTAGGAGAGAAGATGCAACAGAGGTGGGAGGGAGAGAGATACAAAAACCTAGATCTACTTATGAAACATTCAAATACAACTGTTGCAACATACATCCTATAGCTGTTGAAACAATTAAAACATGCTACTGAAATACCCAGTTTTAAACTACTGAAACACCCAGTTTTGAACTACTGAGACACTCCAGAAACACCCCAGTTTTGAATACTGAAACACTTGAAAACATCTTATTGAAACACCAAGATTGAACTACTGAAACGCTCCAGTTTGGATTACTGAAACACTTAAAATCCTCCTGTTGAAACGCCCAAATTGAGCTAGTGAAACACCCATATTGAATTACTGAAACACCCAGAAAACACCCCAGATTGAATACCGAAACACCCAGAAAACACCCCTAGATTGACTACTGAAACATCTAGCTGCAACTACTGAAACACACAACTTGAACTACTGAAACAACCAGAAAACATCCCAGATTGCCTACTGAAACATACCTTTCGAGCAAATGAAACAACAGAAAAAAACTACTAAAACAAAGGGGAGAAAAGAGGGAGAAGGCCGCCAGATCTGCAACGCCCCCATGGATCCACCACGAGGGGCAACGCTGCTGCATGGATCCACCACCAGGGAGCTCGCCAAAGCCGTCGTCGAGGTGAGCGAGGCGCGCAAGAGTGGAAAGCGCCACCCCCAGCTGGATCTGCACCGCCACCATGGATCCACCGTGGATGGCTCGGTGCACCATGGATCCGCCACGGGGAGGCCCCCCATGCCGTCGTCGAGTTGAAGGAGGAAGCTCCAGGGCGGAGAAGAGCACCCGCGTCGCTGGATCTGAGGATCCGCCACCAAGGGAGCGCAGCGGGAAGGGGGAGGAAGAGGGGGAGAGAGGAAGGCTGGGAGGAGGAGCTCGCCGGCGCACGGAGGAAGAGTGCGCGCGCTCAGCGCGAGCGGCTTCGCGCGGAGGAGGCAAAGCGGTGTGGAGCGGAGGAGGCGAGCGAGTGGGGCTGGGCGGGTCGGGGCGGGGTCAACAAATGGATATGGCACGGAGCGAGTCGCGCGCGCGTTGTTTGCGTCGCGACGCGTCCGTCCGCGTCCTGACGTATGCACTGTATCATTACCGTTCTTTTAGTTTTGTCTATTGTAGTAAGACATTGTGTTTTATTATGAGCTATATATGTGCATGTTGTGTCAATTATTAACTCTTATTCGTACTTAATATATATATATAATATGATTAGTCATGTTACATATTTATAAAATTATGTTTGGTCTAAAAGACCCATAGTTTATCGTTCGTCCTAGGGTCCTAAAAAACTATAGAGCTGAACCTGGCATGTAGAAATCTACGGTCTTACGCGCGGAATAGAGATCACCTGTTCTTGGCGTGGCGGCTGTTCGTGCAGATGGGTTTCTAACTTTCTGTGCAGATAGAAGGTTTTTGCGGCCTCTTTCAAAGGCTAGTGTGCTCTTGTTCCCGTGCTTTTTTTTTTCAAGGTCGTTGCATCCAGGTGCATGTTTTCCAAGGTGTTAGATTTGGGACGTGTTTTGGTTGCTTTGTTTTTTTGGTGTATGTTTGTGCGGTTTTAGTCAAAACCGGTTGGATCTTTTCTGAGAGTTACGTTGGTGAAGGACACATATGGTAATGCTCCAGTCTATAGTTTTGAAATGTATACCTCTGCACAAGGTAAATAGTCAGGCACTTGATAGCAAATGCTTATTTGGGCAGAACGTTAGAGAAAGGATAGGGTGGCTGTACACAACTCACTTTGTAGCAATGAACAATCATAAGCTATTTTGGGAAGATATCAATCTAGTAAGAAATCTGACAGAAACTAAAATAATTTGCAGTTTATTAGTTTGGATTCTAAGTTTTCCTTGAATTATTGCTCATCTCATGATTCTGCTGCGCTTGAATTTCTTACACTAAAGGATCTAAATATATATCAGCTTGAATTCCATATCTGAAGTTTATTTCCCTTCAACTTGTTGTACTATTGCTGAAACCATGCATTTGTCTGTACGTGATGGAAGGCTGATTTGCCGATGTCCTTACCCTTTTGGGCTTGAGTTCAGTTGCCGCTTTCTTGGTTTGTACTACTTCCAATTGCCAACATATATAATTGTGGTTGCTTTGCATTTACTTATGCAGCGAGGCTCACTAAATGGAGTCTCACAGTAGCGAGGTTCAAGAGTTGCCACCTCCAACTCCTCCTCTAAATACAATCCAGGATCCTCTTACAGCCGAGGAAACAAAGAACTACCACAAGAGATGCCCTGGGTGCCGGCTGGATGAGGTGAACAAGATCAGCACCGGCATCCCCTACCTCAATTTCTTCTTCATCTGGATTGTCTGCCTCACTGCCGGTGAATCTATGTCTCAGCTTTTTTTATTTCTTCTGTTTCTTATGTTGTCTGTATCTCGCTGAGCGGAAGGCACATAAGTACTTACGTCTTCGGTTAGCTGCTACCTGCTATGCTACTTCCTCCCTCCAGTCATATATAGTCAACACTTTGACCAAAATCTAGTAATTACTAGAAACTCAGGCACGGCTTTGCCGAACCCTCATTGAAGCAAATCCACAGGATGCCAATCATCTTCCAAATTGGCTGGTGACATTTTATTGGCTCCCTAATTGGAGATTAATAAGGTACCTAGGTGCTTGTTCACTTTGAGGCACTGAATTCTTGTGATCACGGATCAGCATTCATCGGATTTCTCATGAGCCAAATCATTATATTGGATGGAACTCATGGTCTGTCTGCAGGTGAGTAGGTTCAGAATGACTGAATTTCAACGAAATTCACCCATTTCGGTGAGGCTAGAAACAACATCATACCAGTCAAAAATTTCGGTTATGGACAGGGGCAAAGGCAGCCACGGCAGACCGCTCCCATCCATGCCCATGGCTGCGTGACAGATGGGATGGGAGCCTGGGAGGTGCAACTCGTGCACGTGGCTAGAACGAATGAGGGTGAAGGGGCAGGCGAGAGCGTAGGGAGGAAAAGATTGGAAACAGTTGACATTCTATATGGAAAAATTTCTGATGGTTGAAAAGTCACTATATTTAGTTTTGTTTATTTATTGGTTATTGCTGACATAATAAATTATAAAATCAAAACTTTAAATACGACAGTGGTCGGAGACGATCATAAAACAATATCAATTTTACGTAAACAATTTTGGTGAACGAAATATTCGTTTTTGTATGTATATGGCCATGAGCTCTCTAGAGGAGTCCTGAGAGAGTCGAGAACAACGGCCCCAGCAAATGCAGTATGGGGAACCAACGACCAAGCTTCACCCATGACATAGGCTCAATGAGGAGCCAGGATTTAGTTGGAGAAGATTACGTTCAATAATTTTTGAAATATTTAATTTGGAATAAAACAAATCATGTGTAAATTTCTTTTAAAAACAGATTCCATAAGCAGTACTTATTAGATATTATAGCTAATAAGAAAAATAAGAAAAATTGTTTTTTTTGAACGTCACCGGGGGATTACTCCTCACCTGAATATATATTGATAAGCCCCGAAACGGCTAGTTAAATTTACAAACGTTGAGGAGGAAAAACAAGACGCCCCAGCTCTAGGGCGAAGAGTGGCCGAGCCACAAAGAAAGAAAATCGAGACGCAGAGACTACTTCACCAAAGCACAAGGGCTCTTCAACGATGCCTCCAGGGAGGTGTATGACGCCGTAACGTAATCATCGTCAGCCAAGCAGAAGCTTGGCGAGGCTTTCGCCTGAGCCAAGTGACGAGGAGCAGCAGCTGCAAAGGTTCTTCAGTGACGCATTCAAGAAGAAAAATCTCGTCGCTAGCCCAAACAGATCTGAGTAGAGCTTTCACCCAGGACCTTTGCCAATGCTCCCGAAGACCCACCCGCGACGAAGGAAAGACGCGCGCGCAGACAAGCGCCCGCGCCTGAACTGAGGTAGGAGCCGGTCGCCGCCACACCAAGCGGAGCCGTTCACGGACTCGCCCGCAATGGTGGGAGGCGCGCACCAGCAGGCGTCAACACCAAGACGAAGAAAGACAGGGGTTGTTGGCCGCCGCCACACCGCGCGGAGCCGTTTCCGGACTCGCCCGCGACGGAGGGAGGCGCGCACCGACAAGCGTCCTCGTCTAGGCGGAGTGGGGGTTGTCGGCCACCGCCACACCGCTCGGAGCCGCGCACGGACTCGCCCGCAAAGGTGGGAGGCGCGCGCCGACAAACATCCCACGCGTGTCGGTCGCCGCCACACCGCGCAGAGCCGCTCCCGGACTCGCCTGCGACGGAGGGAGGCGCGCACCAGCAAGCATCGTCGCCCGAACGGAGGGGAGGTGTCGGTCGCCGCCACACGACACGGAGCCGCTACCGGACTCGCCCGAGAGGTGGGAGGCGCGCACCGACACCACCAACACGCTGTCACCCAAGATCCTGTCATGGTCGACGCCATCACTCTGCCCAAACAGCGCTCTGCCCTCCCAAAATTTGGCAGAGAAGGCCCTCAACAGCCAGAGAGCAGCACAGAGGGGAGAGCGCCACGGACTCGCTGCCCCGCCGCCGGCAAGCCCACGGCCAAACAGCGTGAACCGTGCCGCTGCTGGACCCTGCACACGAAACGCGAAGAAACACGGGCACGCTGCCCCACCGCCGGCACGCCCGCGGCCAAACCGCGCTCCCTGCGACGCTGTAGGACCACCCAGATCATTCCCGAGATGGAGTCGTCGTAGCACGCCTGCCTCAGCAGCAGTCGACAAGACGCCCAAAGCGACGCTGTAGCCCGCCGACTCGCCGACGACCGCCGAGCAGAGCCTCCGCGGGGGGGGGGGGGGGGCGGCGAGGGGTGGCCCCAGTCGCTAGCCAGCAGAACCGACCGCGGGAGGCCCAGAACCGGCCGCCAGCAGCCGTAGCCGGCCAGAAACGTCCCCTGACCGCCGTCTCCAAGCCCGAGGGACGCGAGAACAAGACCAGGGGAGGGAGGGGGAGGGGGACCGCGCGGATCCGGCGGTGGAAGGTGTGGATCCGGGCCTAGGAAGGCCGGATTCGCCATGCCCTCCACCGAAGCTTGCCGGAGATGGGGGAGACGAGCGCCAGGCCGCCAAGCGAGCTCCCCGCACGGAGAGCTCGTGACCACGCGGATCCGGCGGTGGAAGGTGTGGATCCGAGCCTAGGAAGGCCGGATTCTCCCTGCCCTCCGCCGAAGCTTGCCGAAGATGAGGGAGACGAGCGCCAGGCCGCCGAGCATGCTCCCCGCACGGAGAGCTCGTGACCCAAGCCTGGGCGAAGAGGCCTCACCGCCGCCGTCCTTGGGAGCCGCACGGGCAACCCGGCGGCGCCCTCTGGCAGCGGCGAGGGGATGGGAGCGGTGGAGTTGGGGCGGCGGGGAGGGGGGGGGGGGGGGCTCTTGCCGCCCGAGCCGCCCGTGCGGGAGGGCGGCGCGGGCGTACAGCACTCAAATAAGAAAAATTGTTACCAGGCTTAAACTTCAACAGCACAAAATGTCAACAGTGGTGGGACTATCATTACCCCAGCTAAAAGCAAGATAACAGGGCATTATTATCCATATGTTATCTCTTATACATAGAGCTAGATCGATACTTGCATACAATATATGTTCATGGGTTTACTGATGTTGCTGTGTTGCGGACAAGAAGCGCTGGTACGGTAATAGGTACTATTAGGACAAATGGGTATGGGTAGGTTCGTATGGGCTTGCATAGTTGTGGACCTAGACCAAGATGGTCGACATCTATTAGTAGCGGCCCAAAATCAGAGCTACAATGGCACTCTTGCCTTGAGTCTTCTCTAGCTCTAGTGGCGATGCCTAGTGACCATTGAGAGGGAAGATGGCAGCAAGGCCAGTGTGGCCACACCTGTAGATGCAATTCAACGGCCTAAGAATTAGCTTATCGTCTTTGCCATGCTTATTCAAACATAGCAATCTATTCCATTTTTTGCATCGTTGTTGCACTTAAATTGTTCAATAAAATGCCAATGTGTGTTTCTCAATCTCAAGTGCTAGGCCATCACTTGGCCTTGTCAACAGTTCTTGACAAACAGTGTAATTGACAAGTTACAAAAGAAAATTAAATAACTACATCTGTTCAAAAGAAAAAGGTAATTAGCTACATAAGTGCAAGAAATTAGTACAAATTGGCTTGCGGTTTTTATTACCTTTTATTAACAATTCATAATGCTCAATATCCTTTATCGGCACGTGTTGCAAAACTTGAGGAAAAATGGTTGTCGTTTGGAGGTCAATGATTCAAGGCATGCATATTGCACGGCTTTCACCCCATTATTGATTTTTCTAACCAATTTACTTTGTTTTCTTATGTACATATCCTTGTTTTTAGAAAATTATATACTTATGATTCATTTCCTGTCAGTTTTATTCATTTCCCTTAGGGCCTGTTTGGATCTCATGATTTGAAACCAATATCTAGAAAGTGTTTCCTATTTTATTATTAGATTACTTTCAAAGTCCTCTCAATTTCTGGGAACCAAATGGGCTTTTATGGATTTTTGACTGATAGGGAGTTACATTTTCGTGTAGCACAATATTGCTATAGGATAAATAAAACATATCCTACAGAATTGCACGGGTGGTGATCTATTCGTCTCGTCAAACATCTTGGAGATCATCACTAGCTAGAAAATGTAGATGCTATAGCACTCTAATTGTCAAATACAATTTCATAGTGATTTTCTTTCACTTCATTTCATCTAAAGTAGATGCATATCTTTTTTTTGTTTTCAATCCAATCACATCAAATTTATTTTATTTGTTGTTAAATAACATTTCATTTTTGCATGTTAAGCTCTGCCCATTCAATCATTGTACCCTTATCTATACTTCTTGGTATGTATACATGCTTAAAACCTCAACTTTCACCTTCATTGACATACAAAAAAGCTGGCAACTCAATGAATTCTGAAATTTATTGATTGGTACCTCTTAAATGTTGTCGCAATACAATAGATCAGGGATTTGAAAATCACAAAGCAAGAGCAAGACATAGGGTTCTATGCTGGATTTGTTGGTGAGTAAGGCATCTAATGGTTGAGATTTTGCATTTTGTTTTTATATACTTTTATACTTGAGTCATGTTGCATGTGCATTTTCTTTAATTGATGAGTATGCCACAATTATTGTTGCAACTCGATGACAGTTGTTGTCACTAGTTATGGTTTGATTAAATGTAATTTTCTCTTTCAGGGGGAACTTATTTCCTTACCAGAACCATTAGTTTTGTACCATGGGGTATATTTGCTGACAAGTAGGAAGGAAGCCCTGCATCGTGATGAGCATCATCTCAGTGTATGGAACATTTAGACGTATTGTGGGGTTGTATTTAGTACTCTATCGGCAAATGGGCTGAAGTAAACCTGGTTTGATTTTCCAAGATTGTGTTCAACACACTCTTTGGCATTAGTAAGAGTTATTGGTTGGCAATTTGTAACTAGGGGTTGCTTGGGTTGCTCTCTGGTATAATAGACCAACCAAGGTAACTTATTGTATTCATTGCTTGCCCTCAATTAGAAAAAGAAAGTAGGCATTAGATGCTCATGGATGCATATGTATTTTACAGGCCTATGCTACAGAAGTTTGTAGGAAAGAGCACCAAGCTCTAGGAATGTCTCTTGTAAGGACAATCAAATATCTTTTGCATTTTAATCCTTCAGCTGACTCCTGTTTATGTTTATCCATAGCTAATTTATGTCTAACATCATGTCCTAGGTTACATCATCAGTAGCGACAAGTCTTGTTATTGGACCAACTATTGGAGGGTTTCTTGCACAAGTGAATATATTTTCACTCTTAATTGTTCAATAAAGCAAACTTTGCAAAAAAATATATGAACATTATCTATCCTCTATTTTGTATTAGCCTGTAGAAAAGTACCCATGTATTTTCTCCAAAGAGTCCATATTTGGAAGGTCTATTCTATTAGTCTTTTTTATCATTTTAAGCATATGAATCATCTTTGGAATTTGCTTCTACTTTTAGGTTTCCATACTTCCTCCCATGCTTAGTCATATCGATTCTAGCAGCAGTATCATGTATCACATGCATTTGGCTTCCGGTATGAAACAATTTTTCCCTTATGATTCTTTCCCTTGAAAATCCAATTTGTTACACCCTTTCAAAATGCATAAATCCATCAGAATTGCTATGCCTTTGTACGTAGGTATCCTAACAAAAGTTTCTTAAGATTCTGAGGAAACACTGCACTTTCATACCAGAAGTTCCTTAGCATTTATCCCATTTTCTTAGGAAACGCTGCACTTTCACAAGGATGAGAAGGTAGACGCTATTGATGAAGTGGAAGCACAAGTTGGTCACTCAAACGTAGAAGCTGGACAAACTAAAGGATCTAGTGGTACATCTACAAAGAACCTACTAAAGAGCTGGCAATTGATGTCATCAATAATCCTCTATTGTATCTTTTCTCTTCGTGACACAGCTTATCTTGAGGTGATCTCTTCTTATATATGATCTTGAGAGTAACTTCTTTAATAACAATTCAATACGAGAGAATACTAATAATATTATTGTGGCCCTTGAAATTGCCACTAAGCTGCCAATGATTAAGCCTAATGTATATAAGTATCTCTTTAGATATTTTCACTCTGGGCAGTGAGCAGTAGAAAATTCCGGGGCCTGAGTTTGACATCCCAGGATGTTGGCCTTGTGCTAGTCATTTCAGGTATATGATATTTCCCAAGTTTTTATGAACATTTATTGCACACAATCCCTTGCAAAAGAAAAGATGAACTACATGACCTGCAATAAATTAAAGTGTAATGCATAAATAGAATTCGTCTTTACCACTTCCAGATGCACTTCCATCAAATTATTTACTTATAGCCATGCCATTTGATCCTTGTAGGTTTGGGTGTTCTAGTATATCAACTTGTTGGTTATCCCTTAATTGCCAGGTATTTCGGACCAATCAGACCATTACGACCCGCTGCGGTATGTGAGAAATACATCTTAGTGTGATTTACTTCAACACACCACTTGTAAAAAAACAAGAATCTACAACAAAGTAATTTAGTGTTTAAGTGGGGAAACAAACATGCATAGACATTGTAAATAAATCAAAATTGATGGTAGTCATAGATTTGAACATTAGGTGGGGGAGAATAGTGATCGGTTTCTTTTATGAAACTATGTGGCATGCTTCACAATTTATAAAAAAGCTATACTGAAGAAAATCCTTTTCTTTGTTAAAATGCTTGTTTATTTTAAATGGGTCGTTGATTGTAGGTCTTGTCTATACTTGTCCTGGCAACATATCCCTTCGTAGCCAAACTACAAGGGCTAGAACTCAAAATACTAATCAATATAGCTTCACTTTTGGGGAACACATTTTCTGTGAGTTGCTATTTTCCTCATTAATATAAGCATCCATAAATGAAAACGCACAAGAATTTCTTATTTTTGAACAAATTCTAATCTGTATTTGAACAAATTAGGCTACAATTACTACTGTGTGCAACATTCTGCAAAACACAGCACTGGTAAGGATCAATCATGTCTGATAGGCTAATTTGTTTCAATACATATACTTGACCATTTTTGTAGATTCTAACTTCCCCTATGATACATGTGCAGACACAAGAACAAAGAGGTGTTGCAAATGGCATCTCCGTGACTCTAATGTCATTGTTCAAAAGTGTAGCTCCAGCAGCAGGAGGAATTTTGTAAGTACTACCTTCTTTTTCCAGGCAAAAAAAGTATATATTTTTTTTTTAATTTTTTCCAATTGCTGAGATTTTTTTCTTGCTATCATACAGGTTTTCGTGGGCTCAGAAGCACATGCCTGGGCTGTTATTACCAGGTACATAAACAACACATACATGTCTACTTGTGATGCCTATGGCCTTATCTTGTAGGATGGCCGGCAGCTAAATCACCACAAATTACTGAGTGCATATTCCTGTTTGAATTGTGAAAAATGTAGGTGACCAGATCTTATTCCTGATGATAAACATGGTGCCAATAATCGGACTAATTTTGACGTTCAAGCCATTTTTCTCCATGTCAGATGCATTGAGACGTTTATAATAGTATTTGATTAGTTGTCACTTAGGGTTAAATCAGGGTGGTCACCGATTGCAGACCTAATAATATTTAAAACTGCGAGTCCATGTACTATATCGGTCTATAATACTTTTCACATAATGTTCAATTTTGTGATCAGTGTGAAGGTGCTCTTCAACTTTGCTTGGATGTAAAACTCTGGAGCACCAGGTGCTTCGCGCGCGCGTGTGTGGGGTTTGGGGGCTTTGTCTCCTTATTTCCTAGGCTCCTAAATCCCAGGTTGCCTCAGAACTGCAGGTAGTAGATGTACATGAGAGCGCTACGGCACTACCATTGGTCATTACACCTGTTGATTGTGTGCACGAGCACAAACTCCCCTACTTTATAATAGTGAAACTTGGAAAGCACGTCCTTTCCAGATGATGAATCCGAAGAGCGCGATCCCTGGTGCAACTGGTAGGATTAGATGTGATTTATTTAGTTTAAAACACACGTCTTGAACTCCAGGTGACAGAAATCTTCTGATACTGTTCAATCAATGTATTTTTTCTTGACCGTTGGTTTGTGCGCAATCAGCTTGTGGTTAACACTGCACAATCAGCTCTTGAGGTCTCTAGATGGACCTTGATAACCCTCAAACTCAAACCTTAACCAATAACCATGCTGCACTACCGGCGGACGGCGGTGAATGGGAAGACCTTGAGCTTGCAGGGAACGGGGGAAGAAGAATATGGGCCTGTTTGCTTGTCTCCCAGGCAAGCTTGCCTGGCGCTGGTGCTGCTGCCAGGCGTCCGCTTCCCTGTGCGTGGGGCCAGGATTGCTACTTGGCGGGCAGCTTGACTAGGGCCTCGTTCAGTTGGCTGGTGGCGGGTGCTGATTTGTTGTGAGAGAAAAATACTGCTGGCTGGCTGGTGGCTGGTGCTGAAATGATGTGAGAGAAAAGCACTGCTGGCTGGCTGAGAGACGAATAAGGCCTAGATATCGGAAGTCCGAACTGCTTGATAGTTCAAGAATATTAAGTAGACTAGTGGACAGGCATGTGCGGTACGCATGTGCCCATAAAAATGTTCATTCGTAAAGGAGGAATTACAATGAAAATTTCGAGAATAATAATGCACGTTCGAGAGAATTCATATAACAGATAAAGAAATCAAGCGGTGTTCAAACTCTGATGTCGGTGTGCTCAATTTCATCGGAAGTTATTCTCTGCAAAATGCAAATATGTACGGACCAAAAGTGATGGTACTAAACCATCATTTTGTAAGATGGGGTTGAAATTGCTTCCAGTCACCAAGCTCTTTGGGTGTTCCAGCAGATTGTGTACATAATAGAAAATAAAACTTTGCACTGAAATTTGGGAGCAACAAGAGGAAACAATTGTAGCTTTTCAGTACAAGAAAAGAGAAAAAAAAAGAATGTATTGCTTCACGATCAACTGTAAAAATTAGTGCACATCTTTCTGTCTCAGCACACCCATCCTATCTGAAACTAAAACCAGAAGTTGCACTCTTGGGAGAAGTATCATATAGAGTATTAGTACTTATGCAAGACACTGGCTAATGATAGCATTTTCTCTGGCTGTATTGTTCCAGTGGTTTCACATACTTTGAAAATTAAATAGTTCAGAAATATTTAGAATGCGAATCGAGAAATATACAACTCATGTGTTGCTCAGGATGGATGGCTGAACCATTAGCACCAAATCCAAAGAATTGCAAGAGATAACTACTGCTGACACTCACCATGACACTGTAATGAGAATGGTCATTTGCTTAAAGCTCCTCATTAAAGTTGAAGAACATGTTCAAAGCTTATACTTGTTCTGAACATAAAAGAAATATTTAGTGAGGTAGCTGATTATCACAGGATACTGCTACCATCGGCATGTGTTAACAGAATATCAAATTTGCAAGCTAACAAACATCCAGCATTTATGATAAAACAATTATGTATCATCAAATTTATATAGTGAAAGCCTCACCTCACATCAAACTTACCAGTATAGCATTTTTAAACCAATACTGCCAACTTGCTCAAAATACCAGGGTCAGCACAGATTAAATACAGAGAATAAGCCAAGTGGTAATAAATTTTCCATATGCTAAAATATTCTCTTTGATAAATAAACAGCAAAATTGTCTGGTGAGGTGCTTGTGTTCTCACCTAGGTCACGCCTCTTCACTGTCAGGAGCAATGAAACAGTAGCGTCCAACACCACCAAATTGTCTGCCCAGATATGTTGCACAATTTCAGGTCACGTAATATAAATTGCATTTATAAATCAAGGTCTTCCATATATCAACAACTCATCTGTGTGACCACCAAACTATTTTTCCTAATGCATATTCTGAGAGGCTAATTCTGCTCAGGGAACAAAGTGTAGCAGCCCGACCACCCATTTTGCACTTCAGGAATACAAATCTACTATGTAACACTCGTAACAACAAGCGATATAGCAGAATGCTCAGCACTGCCCTGCTTAATACCTATAGACTATAGAGTTTGTCTGTTTTTTTTTATCTCGCGTAATCCATGAATTAATCAGAAGCACAGTTCTAGCTATTAACTGAGTCACATGTCCCAAACAAACTGAATGCATCTTACTCCAAATTGCCGTTACGAACTGTTTTCCTAAATTGTTGCACAATACAGGTGCTCAAACAAATCATCTTACAAGCTAATTGATACTCGGGTTTAGGGAGGCAATCAAAGAGATGGTCTAGAATTGAGTGCTTTACTTCCTCTTTAATCTTCAGAACAATCCAAGCTAAGAGGTTGTTGAAATGACTCAGGCCCCTCACTGCACCTGAAGCAATGGATGTCTTGTAATGGACTCCTACATGTAGACAAACATTTTATTAAATTGAAAGATACTGACATACAATTGAAACGTAGTTTTGTAGACAAGCGAATGTAGTTGAAACGTTCTACCTGCCAGAGGAAAACAAGGATATGTGCATTAGAATCATGTAGTATTTGCTAATCCATTTCCGAGTAAAAAGCTCATTGCTGCTAATCAATTTTGAGGAATGAGAACAGAAGATGTCTTAGAACATGATTGATGATTACTGAATGTTTTTTCTATACTACTGCTGCTGCTATCTAGCTTTATTTCATCATCTCCATCAGGTATGAAAATGTATGCTGTGCTACTTGCAAAGTTTATCAGTACCTTGGGAATCATCTTATGGCTGATTTACATGGTGAAACTAATTTGCATAGATCACAGCCAGCTTCTAGCTGCACATCTCTCAAAACTCAGAATCAAGTACTGATAAAATCAAGTATGATATTATAGCTTATCTCCGTATTGACAACAGTTATCAACACTCATCTAATTAACTGAATGTGGCACTTTAGGTTCTCTGAATTTTTTTACAGCAAACAAAGTCGGAAAATATTTTCATAAAAAAAGTCGGAAAATATTACAGTGACTATTTTAAGTATGACATTACAGTTTAGCTTGTCATCAGAGCAAATAAAAGAAACCATTATATGAGATCCCAAATAGTATAGATCAAACAATGATACTTGACCCTGATCTGAAAATTTTGTACTTTGCCTGAAACTAATATTTTCAGTACAGAACACCAGCGCTATGGAAAAGAACAGATGATTGAAACTAACATTTTCAGAATAAAACACATGATTTCAAGCTAATAAATTATGACAATATGGTCATGCAAAATATGCAGAGGCGCCTGTGTGAAGGAAAGGGTAAGGGCATACCTGTTGGATGCTCATCACCCCACACCGACAGAGACTTTGTGAAAGGCTCGCTGTTTGTCCAGCAATCGTCACTGAGAAGCGCGCTTGGGGAGAGAATAGGAATGAGTAGGGTAGGAGGAGGCACACCTGGATCTGGTGCTCGCCACGGCAGCGGCGCGCGGCACAGCGAGAGGTCAAGGCGGCGCGGCGCGGCTACTCCTCACGATCCGACCGATGGGCGCGGCGCGGGCAGCACGTACGGCGGCACGGTCGCGGCGGCGGCGCTCGGCCCTCTTCCCCGGCCAGCGGCACTCGTCACCTCGCCACGACAGCAGCATCCGACCGCCAGGATCCCGTGAAGAAAGCGTCCAGCGAGACCGCCGAGGGAGGCGGCGCGGCGCACTACACTTCGTCGGGTCACGCTAGGCGCGGCGGGGCTCTTCGCCGCGAACTGCAAGCTTGGTGGCCCATTTGCACAGACGCAAATATGGAAAACTTGGTGGCCCATTTACACAGACGCAAGGGCCAGCCCAAAATCGATTTTCACAAATGCACATGCCACGGCCGCCACAGAGCGCTCGTGTCGTTCTTCTATCTATCTAGGGTTCAGAAATTTCCCCAATTCCCCGCTCGATTTCGGCTTCCTCCGGACCGCCCCGCGTCGGCGCCGTCGGTCCTGGCCATCTCCAGCGGCTGGTAAAGCTCCCTTCTCCTCCACGTTGCCGTTGTTCTATCTCTCTCGCGCGCGCGCATTCACTGACATTTCCATCTCGATCCCCACTCTGCAGATCACTCTCGGTGGCATGGACTGCTCCAAGAACGAGGGCGCGGTGGCCGCCCTCCCCGACGACCCCCTGGTGGAGATCCTCTCCCGCGTCCCTGCCAAGTCCGTCTGCCGGTTCAAGTGCGTCTCCAAGGCCTGGCGCGACCTCATTGCCGACCCTCACCACCGGAAGAAGCTCCCCCAAGCTATGCAAGGACTCTTCTTCATGGTGCCAGAGGACCTTATCCGTGTCAGTTTCAGTTTCATCGATCTGACAACGAGGTCCGTGCCTCTAGACATCGACCTGCCTTCTCCTTCCTGACAGAACGCCCTGGGTTCCAGAACCTCGGCTCGCTGGATTCCTGCAACGGTCTTATCCTCTTCAAGAACTACGAGGAGCCGTCGTACTCTGACACATTGGGCTATGTCGTGTGCAACCCGACCACAAAGAGATGGCAAGCTGTGCCCACTTGTGGCTCTCTGGATCTGGATCTGACAAGCTACGCCTATTTGGCTTTCGATCAGGCAATATCCTCTCACTTCCACTTGGTCCAGTTCCAGTTATCTGTGCCAGACGAGATGTTGGTGTCGCTGCATGTTTACTCATCTGAAACTGGGACCTGGAGTCGCAACCAAATTGACTCTCAAGAAAATCAAGGACCATTGGCAGAGTGGCATCTTCGTGCCATGCTATCTCGTAGGGACCCTGAGTGTGCCTTTGTTAATGGCTTCCTGCTTTTCATAGTTGGAGACTCGGATCAGCATCAGATAGTTGCTGTAGATGTACAAGGGAAGGCAAGAAGGGTGATCACAGTGCCAGGTGTGGCTGATGGGAGGCACCGGTATTGTTATTTAGGGCAGTCCCAAGGGTGCCTGCATTGCATGACTCAGGAAATGTTTGATGATCATGAAGACAGGTACAAACTGTCCATCTGGGTTCTTCAGGATTATGATACACAATGGGTGTTGAAGGACACTGTGAGCTCCATGGAGATCTTTGGACACTTGACTAGTAACATTTTGCACTTCATCGTTGGCATTCATCGAGATCGTAATGTGGTCTTTTTTCAGTCCTTGAGGAGTAATCTGATAGCATATGACATGGACCATAAAGAAGTGAGTGTTATTGCCACTTTTGAAGTTCTGAAAAAGCCGCTCCGTTTTGCTCATTATGTTCCCTGTTTCTCAGAATCCCCGGCTCTCACAAATTAGCACTGAGAGTATGTGCTCTATGTATGAGTTACTAGCAGCTTTGTTAAATTCTAGTAGACTCAGGTAAAATGTTCTGTCCGCACTATGATGTATTCCTTATCATTCTTTTGGTCTAATTGGTATTTAAGACATTTATGAAGTGTACCTTTATGGATGCTAGTTGTGTCCAAGTTGAACAATTTGCACTTCTGTTGAGAAGTTTTATGATTCACACTTTTTTTTGTGACTACTAATGAGCAATTATTTACTTTGAATTTAGTTCCTTTGGTCGTGTATTTATTTCTGCTGAGCAAGTAAAATCATCTTATATATGTGGCAACTTTTAAATGGTGCACATATGAATCACTTTCAAATGGAAGGCTTGCTGTAACATCAAAGGTTTCCAGAGTATGGTTGGGAATGGGATTAGAAGGAATATTCGGTACAGATTCTACCAGACCTGGGAATACAATCACCTATGGGAAATGCTGCTTTCCATCTAGTCCAGGACGCCAGCCATTCTCTTTTCCACGAGCTGTACCGTCTTTATCTCTCACTTCCGCCAACTTTCCCTCTCATCAGCCATCTCTGTCTTCCACAAGCTCCCCTTTCCATCGATGAAGACGATAATGGTCTGCCAGATGACGTGATCCTTGAACCTAATTCTTCTTCTACAACCCTATTCTGTCCTGGTATGAGGTCAACCAGCACACCGGCGACGTGTCGGCCACCACATTTGCTTGGGACTGCAAATTTTCCAGGTAAAATGAGTTGTTCTAAATTTTAGATCTACAGCTATTTCATTCTGCTTTTAGTTACATGTTTTTTATTGGATCTGGATCTGGATGTTGCTTTTAGTTCATACGTCTGGTGCTTTTGATTAGTCTTTAGATCTGGTCTATCATTGTTTTAGTTCAATGTGATTGATGGAGACAGACAGACAGTAGGCCTTCTGTTAGTTCATATGTCTGCTTAGTTTTAGATAAGCACCGAAGGCTCTTATGTGTGCTGTGTCGTTTTTGGTTTCTTGTTAATTAGATTATTAAGATCTGCTTGTTTTCTTAGTTTTTCTAGACGTCCTATATCACGGGCCTGACTTTAGATCTAATGCATGGTGCTTTCCATTAATTTTTATAGATCTGTTATCTAGGTTCTTTGTTCAATATTCAATGTGGTAATGCGGCTGCTGCTTTTTAGTTATTATGTTGCACATTGACACTGCAAGCGGATAGCATTTTTTATTAGTCTTTGGAACTTTAGTCTAGTAGTTAGATTTCTTTATCCTGTTGTGCTGACAGTTGATTTTATAAATTAGTTGTGATGGATGGTGTGCCATGAAACCTGATTTCTTCTTGATTATATATATTTTTTATTTCAACTTGTATCTGCTTGCCTTAAGCACCGACTGCTTTTATAGGTAGCATGCTTAAAAGAAAGCTTCATTTATAGTTGCCTGAGAAAAGAAAAGGCTAAACAACTTTTAAAAATGATGCTTTATCTGCAATGCGTTATAAACAGACTAACATCATGGATTCTTGACACAAACTGCAGACGTATTTCAGAACCATTGTCAATCTGGGTGTCTGAATGAGTTGCACAAAGGTGGACATGCCGAGGAAGGTTAGATTGTTAATTAATATTTTTTCTTGCAGCTTTATTTATTTGTATTATCTGAACGTTTGTCATGCCACATATAAATTATTAAATTATTTCTGAAACTATAACAGGAAGTTCTGGTTACGATTTTTATATGCCAGTTTGTTATCGTATGAATGAAACCTGTGGAGATAACATCAGTGGTCAAGGTGTGCATTTTTGGACTAATTAAGACATCAGATATGTTATCTGCTGATTATGGTAAAAAAAATAAATTGTGGCTGGCTAACAAATCCTAAGTGCAGTTTTTTTATATGTCAGCTTGGATATTGATGACTAATGACCTGCAATACACAAATATTTTAAGTTTCAATTTTCCATCTGTCATTACAGAGCTGCACTATATGTATATTTCACTATCATGAATTTTTCCTTTGTAAAAGTTCTAAAAATATTAGTTTACAAATCAATAGATATTAGAGAAAATGACCTTTCCTTTTGCTATTGTTTAAATCTTCAGTTTGTGCTAATTACAAATAATATAAAGGTTGGTTGTCATTATTTCATTTGAGATAGTGCCTTTATTTTTTACCATTGTCATATTTCATTAAACTCATATCATTTCTTCATTCTAAAAAGCTGAGAACTACATTTGTGATTTGTTAATGTCATTGTGTTTCTAATGTAGGAGATTTTTGCAAAAATCCCTAGCGTTCTGTAGATTATGCAACTTCTAGAAATATACCATTCCCTTTCATAGTGCTTTTTTAAATGATTGAAGAATTGCGTTAATATCATATCATTCTTCGTACTAACAAGTTGACATTTGCTTTTGTAATTTATTAATGTCATATAATTTTTGTTGTGTATTTTATTAAAGGTGTTATACTTTTTAGATGAGGTACTGAGGCTGGTCTTTTTGGTTACTTCTAGTCCTCTTCTATCACCAGTCTGATTTTAGATCTCATTCATGGTTCTTTTGATTAACTTTTTAGGTATGTTATCTAGCTTTATGCTAATCTGGCTGACTTCAAGCGGATTGTTGTTTTGATTAGTCTTTAGAACTTTAATCTAGTTGTTAGTTATATTTTTCCTATTGTTCTTATGGGTCCTTTTATAAATTTGTTTATTTTATCTTACTCTGGTTGTTTTAAGTATATTTCTACTAAATTTTGCAGGCTGTAAGAATTATTAAACCATTTCCTCATTCTATAACAGGAGGTTCTTTTATATACAAGTTTTATAGCACATGTTATAATATGGATAGCATAGTCACCACAAATTAAATGTATGCATTTTTTGGCTACTTGGCTTGGTGGTTCCACCAGCTGGAACAATTTAATTTAAAAAATGGTTTTGGCCACTCATGTGTACATTGTTAGCTATGCATTTTCCATTTTCTGTGTCACAATATGTTCTTCGTGAATTTATCTAGCATTTTTTTCACTTGGTACAATTTGTAAAATCAAATTTTTCCAGATGATAATAGATTCCATGTATTAAAATGTTTTAATGTAAAGCTAACTTGAACCCTTATAGTGATCCAGAAGTTTAAAAAAAATGAATCAGATATTGGACACATTGTTAGTTATTCTTCACCCTAGTAGCTCAATGCTAGTGTGATGATGCTCTTGCAGATATTGAACACACGGCAATCTTAACTAATTTCAAACTTTATTTACTAAATCAGAGTACTAGAGGTTTCACTTTGTTATTCAGCTTCAATAAATATCAAGATGGTATTGCATTTTCTAGTTCATCAAAATCTATATTCCGTTAATATGATTTTGATAGTTATTAACTTTCTCATGAGTTTTGTCTTGATTTTAAAAAATATAATCGGATGGAAATCCAAAATGTTCTAGGCTTTAAAAAACTTTCTGATGTGAATTCAGCTCATTCTCCATTACAATAATGCTTCAAATTTATATTCAACTATGCAATGACAAAACTTTCTGATGCAGGCTTGAAAAAACTAGAAAAACTGGATACTAATTATTGTAATTGCATCATAGATTCAGATCTGAAAGTATTTGTCAGGTAGCACCTGTCCTTAGCTGACTGTTGTAAAGTGCATATCAGTATATTGTAACTTACAATGATCTCCTAGGCTAACAAATAGCATTTTCCTTCTGCAGATCTCATGAATTTGAGAGAGCTACAGCTCTCTTCCTGCAAAATCTCTGATTTTGGTGTTTCTTATCTGAGAGGTAACTCCAACAACAACAACAACAACAACATAGCCTTTTGTCCCAAGCAAGTTGGGGTAGGCTAGAGATGAAACCCAAAAGAGACGAGAAACATGGAGACACATAAAGGGACATAAAGGGCACAAGACAAAAGATGTCACGGTTCAGGCACGTTGATTGCTAATCTCCAAGCGCTCCTGTCCATAGCTAAATCCTTGGGGATATTCCACTCCTTAAGATCTCTCTTAACGGACTCGTCCCAAGTTAATTTAGGTCGACCTCTACCGCTCTTTACATTATCGGCCCGCTTTAGAACTCCACTACGCACCGGCGCCTCAGGAGGCCTCCGTTGGACATGTCCAAACCATCTCAACCGATGTTGAATCAATTTCTCCTCAATTGGTGCCACCCCAACCCTATCTCGAATATCGTCGTTCCGTACTCTATCCCTCCTTGTGTGCCCACAACACCAACGCAACATACGCATCTCCGCTACACTCAATTGCTGGACATGTCGCCTTTTTGTAGGCCAACACTCAGCACCATATAACATCGCCGGACGAATCGCCGTCCTATAGAACTTACCTTTCAGCTTCTGAGGCACCCTTTTGTCACAGAGAACGCCAGAAGCTTGACGCCATTTCAACCAGCCGGCTGAAATTCTATGCCTAACATCTTCATCAATGTCTCCATCCTTTTGTAGCATCGACCCTAAATACCGAAAAGTATCCTTCTTGGCCACCACTTGCCCATCGAGGCTAACGTCTCCCTCCTCGTGCCTAGTCGCGCTAAAATCGCACCTCATATACTCGGTCTTAGTTCTACTAAGTCTGAACCCTTTCGACTCTAACGTGTGCCTCCATAGTTCTAACTTCCTATTAACTCCCGCCCTACTGTCGTCAACTAGCACCACATCATCAGCAAAGAGCATACACCAAGGGATATCACCTTGTATGTCCCTTGTGACCTCATCCATCACCAAAGCAAATAAATAAGGGCTCAAAGCTGACCCCTGATGCAGTCCTATTTTAATTGGAAAGTCACTGGTGTCGCCATCACATGTTCGGACAAACGTCACCACATCCCTGTACATATCCTTGATGAGGGTAACGTACTTAGTTGGGACTTTGTGCTTTTCCAAGGTCCACCACATGACATTTCTCGGTACTTTGTCATATGCCTTCTCGAGGTCAATAAAGACCATGTGCAAGTCCTTCTTCTGCTCCCTATATCTCTCCATCAATTGTCGTAATAAGAAAATCGTCTCCATGGTCGACCTACCAGGCATGAACCCAAACTGATTTTGGGTCACATGTGTCACTCTCCTTAGGCGATGCTCGATAACCCTCTCCCAGAGCTTCATCGTATGACTCATCAACTTAATCCCACGGTAGTTAGTACAACTTTGAACATCTCCCTTGTTCTTGAAGATAGGTACTAATATACTTCTCCTCCATTCTTCAGGCATCTTGTTTGACCGAAAAATAAGGTTAAAAAGCTTAGTTAACCATACTATCGCTCTGGCGCCTAGGTATCTCCACACCTCAATGGGGATACCATCAGGGCCCATCGCTTTACCTCCCTTCATCCTCTTCAAAGCCTCTCCGATCTCTGCCTCCTGAATTCTCCTCACAAAGCGTCTGTTGGTATCGTCAAATGAGTCGTCCAACTCAAGGGCAGGACCCTCATTCTCCCCATTAAACAGCTTGTCGAAGTACTCTCTCCATCTGTCCTTGATCTCCTCATCCTTCACCAGAAGTCGATCTGTCCCATCCTTGATGCATTTTATTTGGTTGATGTCCCTTGTCTTCCTCTCGCGGATTCTAGCCATCCTATAAATGTCCTTCTCCCCTTCCTTCGTGCCTAGCCGCTGATAAAGGCCATCATACGCCTGACCTTTTGCTACACTCACAGCTCGCTTTGCAACCCTCTTCGCTATTTTATAGCCCTCGATGTTGGCTACACTCTTGTCATGGTGGAGACGCTTGAAACACTCCTTCTCCCTAATAGCCCTTTGCACCTCGTCATTCCACCACCATGTGTCTTTCGCTTCCCGTTTGCCTCCCCTACTCACGCCAAACACTTCCGAAGCCACCTTCCGGACACATGTTGCCATTTTTAGCCACATGTCGTTGGCATCTTCTCCTTCTTCCCAAGGTCCCTCGTCTAGCATCCTCTCCTTAAACGTCTGCGCTGCTTCCCCTCTAAGCTTCCACCACTTCGTTCTCGCAATCTTGGCCCGTTTGTCCCGGTGGACACGTACCCAAAAGCGAAAGTCCGCCACCACAAGCTTATGTTGAGGGACAACACACTCCCCAGGTAACACCTTACAATCAAAGCAAGCACGTCTATCCTCCCTCCTTGCAAGGATAAAGTCGATCTGCCTCGAGTGTTGTCCACTACGAAAGGTTACTAGATGAGATTCCCTCTTCCTAAAGAGGGTGTTCGCTATCAACAAGTCATAGGCCAGCGCGAAGTTCAAAACATCCTCCCCCTCTTGATTCCTACTACCATACCCGAACCCCCCGTGCACCCGCTCGAAACCTACATTAGTCGCACCAACATGGCCGTTGAGGTCTCCTCCTATAAAGAGTTTCTCGCTGATAGACACGGTACTAACCATGCTATCAAGATCTTCCCAAAACTGCCTCTTGGTGCCCTCGCTAAGACCTACCTGAGGGGCATAGGCACTGATCACATTCAGAGCCGAATCTCCAACTAGCAGCTTGACCAAGATAATCCGGTCGCCTTGCCTCCTAACATCAACGACTCCATCCTTAAGGCTCCTATCGATCAAGATGTCTACACCATTCCTACCCGATGTTGTCCCCGTGTACCAAAGTTTGAAGCCAGTATCCTCTACCTCCTTCGCCTTCTGGCCCTTCCATTTAGTCTCCTGAACGCATAGAATATTTACACGCCTTCTAATTGCTGCATCGACTAGCTCTCTTAGCTTACCCGTTAGGGACCCTACATTCCAGCTACCTAGACGAATCCTAGTTGGCTCGGCTAGCTTCCTTACCCTTCGCACCCGTCGAGGGAAGTGCGAAGACCCTTGCTCATTTTTCACTACACCCGGGCGTAGATGTAGCGCGCCACTAAGGTTGCGACGGCCCGACCCTTGCTCATTTTTCATCGTACCCGGGTCACGATACGACGCGCCACTAAGGGGATGACGACCCGGCCCTTGCCCATTTAACACCACACCCGGGTTCCGATGTAGCGCGTCGCTAAGAGGGTTACGCCCCAACGAATCTCTTGTGGGTTTCAAATCCATGAGAGTGGCTGTTTTTTTTACTGTTGGTTTGCCAGACCTTAACACACCCTCCTCCTTTACCCGGGCTTGGGACCGGCTATGTTGAGACGACTTAAGATGTAGCGCGTCGCTAAGAGGTAACTCCAAGAAACACAAATAAATTTCTTCATTTTTCACTATAATATTTGGTTCTTGTGCATGCCCTTGTGTAAGCTAGGTGTATTTTTATTTTTGATTAACCATTGCTTTTAGTTATTCAGTAACCATATGAACGTTTCATTTGAACTTAGCAGTAACCTATTGCTTTGAGTTGTTGGGTCATCAATTCAGGTTTACACAAGCTAGGTCATCTAAATCTGGAGGGTTGTACAGTTACTGTAGCTTGTTTGGAGGTTATATCTGGTTTGTATCTTTTCCTGGGCATACTGTGCCATCAGTTGACACTTTTGCGAAAATATCTTACATTTAGTCTCAAGAAGTCCCCATCTGTGTTCCCTCTGCCCATGGAAATTGTGCTAGTGCCACCAATTGTATACAGTTGTCATTACATAGTTGATTAAGGATTCAATTGAGAGTGCATGAATAGACGACACAAAAGTTCCCAGATGTCGGACTACATACTCTTAGAGTGCTTTTCAGGCATTCAACTACTATCAGGGCAGGTTACTACTACATATACAGCTTGACAGGAACATAACTTTTTTTTTCCTTTTGTTGCTGAGGTGTGGCGAACACAATCTCATTCAGTCATTCTATTATTACTTTCAAAAGAAACTTGTTGGCTGGAGGAGGCATTTGTTTTTTTGATAAGGGTGTACTTCTTTATGAAGTCTAACCATGCCACGTAGCTGTTCCTACTTACTTTTTTTTGAAAGAGTGGCAGGAGCACTGCCGCACATAGTATTAGACAAAAAGAATTGCCCCTAATTTTTATGGTGAAACCAGGTCCGAAAACCGAGCAACCCCTTGGACCAAAAAGCCGACAAGATCCACTACTAGAGGAGCACTCCATACTAAGAAAAACAACTACAAAAACTGGCCAAGAAAGTAACTACGACAAACCACTAACAAAAGAGGGCGATCACACCAACGACAAACCACTAACAACTACGAACAGCTGACCACATGCATCATTGTCAACTTAGAAGAACTACTCACTAATTTATGGATTTATTTAGTCTTCTTTCTTTTCCCTGTGTGAACAAATCCGTTAATACCTCAATGCACAGAGTAGCCCTTTGGACTTTGTTTCCCATCAATGTTTGCGTAAACAGCTTCAAGTCATGCACTTAGGTACCGGAACCTTACTAAGACAGTCGCGCTATTGCAGAACTGGCTTCGTTGGTCTTGTTGAATCTAAGTTGGTGTGGCATATGAGATGAAGGCTGTGAGAACTTGCAAGGTAAACATGATGTAGATTACTGATCTTGTTGAATCTAAGTCTGTTATTGGAGATTGGTTCCTTGTTTTTCTTGTCTAGATTAATGATCAGACATAATTGCTGCAAGCTGGCTGGCTGCCACTAAATTCCATATCCTTCACGATTACAAATTTTGTTTAGTTCATTTACTGGCACTGCCTTGCAGGTCTTATAAAATTTAAGGCTCTAAATTTAGGGTTCAACCACATTACAGATGCATGTTTAATTCATTTAAAAGGTAAGTTTTATCCATTCGTTATCTTTATATTGGTTCACCATAGGATTTATTATCTAAGAAACAACTATGTTGCATATTTTGTTGAAAAACATTTTGATGTAGTCTTCCGTAGAACCTAATCACTATGTCTAAGAAAAATAATCAGATCTTTTCCCAGTGGCTCATCTCCTTATCCTTCCTCCAGGGCCCAGGCCCCTTTTCTCCTTCTCCCTCCCCTCCCTTCTTGCTCTCCATGGTGCTCTAGCAGGTAGGGTGGGGACTTGGGCCTCCCTGCTGGATCAGCCCATGTCTTTTCCTAACAAATGGGTACTGTTTCTTTCATGATGCAAGCCTGGAATGGCGTCTTCAAGGAGGGTATTGCACTCTTTGTCCTAAAATTGTGTGCAACACTATAAGCACAACATTTACTGGAACCGTGGAAACCCACACTTCTTGTATTGATCCTTCTAAAAGTGCATCATAATTATGGTGTCCCTTAGTATTGATTCGTGCGTAATGAGAAAACTGCTTTCTAGTTCTTTTCTGATGCCCTATGTTCCTTTCAGATTTGATCAGCTTGGAGTGCTTGAACTTGGACTCATGTAAGATTGGTGATGAGGGTTTATTTCACCTGAAAGGTGAGGGTTCAATGCATTGGTAAATTCTAGATTACAGTGGCAATTATCATTTTCTCCTTGTTTGCCTGGGGCTTTGTTAAGAAAAATGTTAAGGCAAAAACCACTGAATAAACTGTTGCCGTTTAACTCTCTTTTGTGCTTATTAACCATTTCTCTCTGCTGAATCCTAAATGTGTTTTTTTTCACTATTATACTATAATCTGTTTTTTTTTGTTGCTGCCTCAAAGCATCTTTTAATCTATCTTTGCATCTTGATGTGCTATAGGCCTCATGTAGCTAAAAAGCCTGGAGCTTTCAGACACTGAAGTCGGGAGCAATGGACTTCGTCATCTCTCTGGTTTGTTTAAAATGCCTGCACAAATGCTAGTATTATTGGCAATTGATTTTTTTTCTCTTGTTAATCCATACCGTTGGACCAGTTCAGATTGTGTAACCGCTTGTTTATTTAGCGTGTGTTTGGTTTGAGGAATGGGTGGGTCTGTCATTTTCTCCCTCACTTTTTTTGTTTGGTTTCTTCTGGAATATAATGAAGGGCAGGCCTGGTGCAGTTGGTGAGTGCTAGCTCGCCGAGTCACCAGGTCCTGGGTTCGAAGCCGTCTCTCTGCAGAATTTCTGCGGGGGTAAGACTTTGCTTCGGTTATTCCCTTCCCCAGACCCCACTCGTGTGGGAGCCTCTGGCACTGGATCTGCCCCTTTTTCTTCTGGAATATAATGGGCTGATTCTCCACCACCTCATCCCTCAAACTAATAGTTTGTATAGGCATGAGGAATGGGTGATTCCACTAAAATTCGCGCGGGTTTCGAGGGAGCGGTTAGGTAAGAACATTAAATGCGAAAGCTTTACTTGCCTCTTCACTGGATCCGCCCGTTGGCCTTCCGCCGGGGTATAAATACGGTGCCTAGGGTTTCGTTTGTTCCTTCCTAGCCCTTTGCAACCGCTTCCTCTTTCCTTGGCTTCCATCAGTCGTTCTCCACCACTGCCGCCATCCTTTCTCTACCGCCACTGTATTCCAACCCCTGCGCTCATGGCGGGAAAGAGCTAGGTCCTCCCTGCGGAGGCGTGGACCCGTTCCTTGGCGACGGAGAGGAGCCTGCAGGAGCTTGTGTGCGACGGTCTCCTACGACCGAAGACAAGCCGAGACCTATCGGAGTGGAGGGTGCCGCTGACCAACCACCGGGAGCCGACGCCACAAGAGGGCTATGTGGTGAGCTTCGTCACCTTCCATGAGAGAGGGCTCGGGATGCCGCCGAGCCGATTCATGCGGGCCATCCTGCATTACTATGGGGTGGAGCTCCATCACCTCGCCCCCAACTCTGTCTCACAAGCTGCCATTTTCGTGGCCATCTGCGAGGGGTACTTGGGGATGGAGCCCCACTGGAAGTTGTGGCTCCGCCTCTTTAAGGTGGAGCACTTCGCCAAGAAGGCAAGCGAGAGGGGAGTACGGCGGGCAGTACATGCTAGGAGTTGTACTCTCCAAGTGCGAGCAGGCTGAGGCGACCTCTACATCCTGGCTCAGCTCATCTCGTCGAACAGCGGTGAAAGGTCTTGATGGCTAGAGGGGGGGTGAATAGCCTATTAAAATTTTCTACAACGACAAGCTAAACAAGTTTATCAATATAACAAATAGCGAGATGCGAGTTTTGCTTAGCCTATGGGTGTTTGCAAGCCACCTATCCAATTCACAATTCTAGTATTTGCACTCAACCGCACAAGTCAAACCGAGAAGTTAAGTACAACTACAACTAGCAAGCTACACAAGAGAACTACTCTAGCTAAGCTAACTAGCTAGCAAAGATAACTAAGAAATTAATACAAGAGAGATAGGAGGGTATCACCGAGGGACGAAGTATTGAGCCAACCAATATGATCAACAATGAATACCAAGATAACCAAACACCGGGATCAATCAATCACAATATGAAAGTGATGACACGAAGATTTATTCCGAGGTTCACGTGCTTGCCGGCACGCTAGTCCCCGTTGTGTCCCTCTTCACCACGTGGTTCGGTGGCTAATCGGTCACACACCGAGCCTCTCAAAAGGCGCCACAAGAACCTACCAAATGGCAAAAGGTTGCAATGACACGAGCAATTCACTAGCGTTGCCTTTGGCGCTTTGCGGAGGTAGGCACAAACCCCTTACAATCACCGGAGGTGGCAAAGAACAAACACCAACTCTTGCCAACGCCTCCAAGCTGCTCCAAGCCGTCTAGGTGGCGGCAACCACCAAGAGAAACAAGAATCCCGCAGCAAATCAACCACCAAGTGCCAACTAGATGCTATCTCACAATGCAAATGCACTTGGATCACTCAATCTCACTTCGAATATGCAAAGAAGCAAGAGAGATGAGTGGGAGGGGAGTTGCTTAGCTCAAAGTGCTCACAAGTATGTCAAATGTTCGAGAGAGCGAGCCTTGAGCCGGCCAACGAGTATTTATAGACGTACCCCTTCGAATATAGCCGTTAGAAACTTAAACAGCCGAAATCGGGGTGACCGGACGCGCTGGTCCAACTGACCGGACGCGCCGGTCGCCCAACGGCTAACACGTGAAACACTGACCGGACGCGCTGGTCCAAACGACCGGACGCGCTGGTCGCCCAACGGCTAACTGCGAAGCAACGACCGGACGCGCTGGTCCAACTGACCGGACGCGCCGGGAACGACCGGACGCGCTGGTCCCGTGTAGGACCGGACGCGCTGGTCGCCTGAGCAGCGCTCAACGAAACAGTGACCGGACGCGCTTAAGAAGATGACCGGACGCGACAGTGCCAGCGTCCGGTGAGAGTCCAGTAAGCTCCCTGGACGACCGGACGCGTCCGATCATCAGTGACCGGACGCGCCTCGCGTCCGATCATCGAACTGAAAAACGCGCAGACACTGAACACTGACCGGACGCGTCCGGTCCTGCAAGGACCGCGTCCGGTGCAGCGTCCGGTGCAGCGTCCGGTGCAGCGTCCGGTCACCTCTGTGACCTCCGTTCGCCTCTGTTTCTTTTTGGACTTCCGGCGTAGTGAAAAATAGGCATTTCAACCTGTCAAAAACGCCTGAATCCCGCGCTCGCAAGCTCGGCGGGAGGGAGAGAGAGACCCAAACCCTCTCTATCGCTTAAACTTCACCGCCATCGCAAACGTGCTAACACCACCAAGTGATCTCAACATATGTGAGTGTGTTAGCATTTTCACAATCATTTTTCGAGGCGATATTAGTTCTATCCAAATGCATATGATCATGAAATGCACATCTAGAGGCACTTAGGAGTTCAATAGCCGCGTCATTCCCCTCTTTATAGTACGGCTATCTATCCTATAATGTAACCACACCCACTAGGTGTCTTGGTTACTAAAACACAACCCTTAAGCATATACCTTTGCCTTGATCACGTAGGGTTGCGTCCAAATCCAAGTGTGGCCATCATGATCACCATGTCCATCTTGCCACCAACCTTGGAATGTACTAATCCTCATATGCTACATACAACTTAGGCATAGGATTAGAACTTAGGCATTGTCACTAATTACCAACACCAAACATAGGACTTTCAATCTCCCCCTTGTTGGTAATTGGTGACAACCCTTTCACAAAGATGTTATAATAAAATTTTGATTGAACCCATGTCACATTG
The DNA here is from genome assembly GCA_038087645.1 of Saccharum hybrid cultivar R570. Lineage (NCBI taxonomy): Eukaryota > Viridiplantae > Streptophyta > Magnoliopsida > Poales > Poaceae > Saccharum > Saccharum hybrid cultivar. Next base: position 8,712,300 of record JAQSUU010000119.1, on the reverse strand, counting down.
TCCAAGTATATTACCATGTGTAAGAATTATGGACATGTGATCATGAATTCAAATTGATAGCAATGGCTCCCCCTACATGTATGCTATATGTTTGGATTTTGGAAGCATACATGTTAGATAGGAAAGATTAGGAGCATTGTCTACCAATAGGTGCTAAGTGTTTTAGATTATAGACCTTTGAAGCGTGATACCATCGGAGTAGCGATAAACACCATTTTAGCACCTTGTGTAGTTAGATTCCACTTGGAAAAGCACAAACATAACTAGAAACCTCGTGAGATCAATATTTATAAGCAAGGTTCTAGTACCACTTTGAAAAACATGAAGCAAGAAAAATCTAACTACTTCCTATTTATGCTAGTACCACAATGCATCATTCAAATTATACTAGCAAGTCACCACACAAGCAATGTATCGGAGAAAACGAAATGCATAACTATGCATCATACATATGAAGTGCACATAGAAATGCAACATTCATGTTTAAAGAGCTTGCTCCCCCTACTTGTGTGCTCAAAATTTTAGTTGATCCCATTCTTTTATCAATTCTCCCCTTTTAGAATCTATCTTGTGAACAACATTTTTCTCCCCCACAACATTGTCTTCCCCTTTGAGTTCTATCTTTGTGAACAATATTTTCTCCCCCTTTGGCACCAATTGACCACAAGGGGCAAACTATAGATAGATTATCATGTTGAAATATGGGGTGAGGATCAAGTTTATGATTCAACCTAGATTGCTTGCATAAATAAAATACTTCGGTTTGATCCAAGGGCAAGCTTCTTCACACCTCACTAGAAGGGTTATCATGCACCATGTTGAAGCAAATATTTAGACAAGGTTTCTAGATTAAATACTTAGGATCACAAGCTACTTAAACAAGTTATATGCTACCACTAGATCATACAAGTCATGGAAACAATAGTGGCACCATATAAACTTCAAATTTATTTTAATTTTCATGAATGATCCTAGAACATAAGAAATCATGACTAGATGCACTAAACAAGTCCTTAGCATAGAATGTATGACATGTCAACCAATTGTACCTTGGGGCTCGAAGGAGAGGCATGTCATATATGGGGTGCATCAACTCATGTTGGAGAAGTCAAGTATGTTCAACTCATTCTTTAGCTTGTGAAATCTCTTCTCATCAAGTGGCTTGGTGAATAGATCGGCTAATTGATCTTCGGTGCCCACACTCTCAATGGCAATGTCACCCTTTTGTTGATGATCTCTAATAAAATGATGACGAACATCAATATGCTTTGTTCTTTGATGTTGAATCGGATTGTTAGTTAGCTTCACGGCACTTTCATTGTCACATAGCAATGGCACATTCTTGAAATTGATTCCAAAATCCTTCAATGTTGCCTTCATCCACAAGATTTGTGCACAACAACTACCCGCGGCGATGTATTCGGCTTCGGCGGTAGATAGTGCAATACTATTTTGCTTCTTGGATGACCATGAGACAAGTGATCTTCCCAACAATTGACATGTCCCGGAAGTGCTCTTTCTCTCCACTTTATCACCGGCATAGTCGGAATCCGAATATCCAACTAGCTCAAAACTTGCACCTTTGGGATACCACAATCCAACATCTTGTGTATGCTTTAAGTACCTCAATATTCTCTTTGTTGTCTTCAAATGACTTTCTCTTGGTGAGGCTTGAAATCTTGCACACATGCATACACTAAACATCACATCGGGCCTTGATGCCGTCACATAGAGTAGGCTACCAATCATCGATCTATATAGCTTTTGATCCACCATGTTGCCACTCTTGTCACTATCCAAGCTTCCACTAGTGCCCATTGGAGTTGTAATACTCTTTGCATCTTCCATTCCAAACTTCTTGAGCATATCTTTGATGTACTTGGTTTGGCTTACAAATGTTCCTTCCTTCATTTGTTTGATTTGAAGTCCAAGAAAGTAACTAAGTTCACCAATCATTGACATTTCAAATTCCTTGGCCATCATTTTACCAAACTCATCACAATAATCTTGATTGGTTGAACCGAATATGATATCATCAACATATATTTGCAACACAAACAAGTCTTTCTCAATCTTCTTGGTGAATAGTGTTGTATCAACTTTGCCCATGACAAATCCTTTGGATAGCAAGAAGTCCCTCAATCTTTCATACCATGCTCTAGGTGCTTGCTTCAATCCATACAAAGCTTTTCTCAACTTGTAGACATGATTGGGTTTCTTGTCATCTTCAAAACCGGGAGGTTGCTCCACATACACCTCCTCTTGAATGTACCCATTGAGAAATGCACTCTTCACATCCATTTGATATAGCTTGATATTGTGAGCACAAGCATAGGCAAGTAAGATCCTAATTGCTTCCAATCTTGCAACCGGGGCATAAGTTTCACCAAAGTCAAGACCCTCTATTTGTGTGTAACCTTGAGCCACTAGTCTTGCTTTGTTCCTTACTACTATCCCATCTTGATCTTGCTTGTTGCGAAAGACCCATCTTGTTCCAATGACATTGTGATCCTTAGGCCTTTCAACTAGTTCCCATACTTCATTTCTCTTGAAGTTGTTGAGCTCTTCATGCATTGCATTTACCCAATCCGGATCTCTCAATGCTCTATCAATGTCCTTGGGTTCTTCCATTGACACAAAAGATGAGTGAGCACAAAACGATGCCAATCTTGATCTAGTTTGAACTCCTCTTTGTATGTCACCAATGATGGAATCCAATGGATGGTCTCTTGCAATGTTAGTTGGTTGAAGCACTTGGACTTGATTGCTTGAATGTTGATGTTGATCATGAGTTGGAGATGATGAACTAGCCACTTGTTGATTTTGTTGTACTTGAGATGATGTACTAGCTTGATTTTGCATTAGAGAACCACTAGCTTGTGTAATTGGACTTTGGAGCACTTGATCTTTGTTGTCATCCACATCAATAACTTGCTTTGGTCTAATATCACCAATATCCATTTCTTTCATAGCATTAGTCAATTGAGTTCCTCTCACATCATCCAAGTTATCTTCCTCATCTTGAGAACCATTTGTTTCATCAAACTCAACATCATGCACTTCTTCAAGTAAACCACTAGCCAAATTCCAAACTCTATAAGCTTTGCTAGTAGTTGAGTAACCAAGTAGAAATCCTTCATCACATTTCTTCTCAAACTTGCTTAATCTAGTGCCCTTCTTCAAGATGTAGCATTTGCAACCAAATACCCGAAAGTATGCAATGTTGGGCTTTCTTCCATTTAAGATCTCATATGGTGTCTTCTCTAGAAACTTGTGGCAATAGAGGCGGTTGCTATAGAAGCAAGCCGTGTTGATTGCTTCGGCCCAAAATGAATGACTCACATTATACTCATTCAACATTGATCTTGCCATATCAATCAAAGTTCTATTTTTCCTTTCAACTAGGCCATTTGATTGAGGTGTATACTTGGCCGAGAATTGATGCTTGATTCCAAGCTCCTCACATAGCTCATTAACTCTTGTGTTTCTAAACTCACTTCCATTGTCACTTCTTACTTTCTTGATTGTGGTCTCAACCTCATTTTGTACTCTCTTGATGAATTTCTTGAATATGTCAAATACATCACTCTTGTCCACAAGAAAGAATACCCATGCGTATCTAGTGAAATCATCCACAATCACAAAACCATACTTGTTGCCACCAATGCTTGTGTATGTAGTTGGCCCAAATAGATCCATGTGCAACAACTCAAATGCCTTGGAAGTACTCATAATGCTCTTCAATGGATGAGTGTTGCCTACTTGCTTTCCGGCTTGACATGCACTACATAGCTTATCCTTCTCAAATGTGACATCCTTCAAGCCTCTAACTAAGTCATGCTTTACTAACTTGTTCAATTGCTTCATGCCAACATGACCAAGTCTTCTATGCCATAACCAACCCATACTTGATTTGGTGAGCAAACATGTTGAAAGTTGAGTGTCACTAGCATTGAAATCAACCAAGTATAGATTCTCAAATCTAAATCCTTTGAAGATCAAGTTAGAGCCATCAACACTAACTATCTCCACATCATCAACACCAAATATGCACTTGAAACCGAGATCACATAATTGAGCAACCGACAACAAGTTGAAATTGAGCTTTTCAACTAGTAGCACATTGGAGATGCTATGATCATTTGAGATTGCAATCCTTCCAAGAGCCTTTACATTACCCTTGCTATTGTCACCAAATGTGATGCTATCAATGCCACTATCATTTGATTTGAGAGAGTTGAACATTCTTGAATCACCGGTCATATGTTGAGAGCACCCACTATCAAGCACCCAATGCCTTCCTCCAGCCTTGTAATTTACCTACAAAACAATTTAATGTCTTTTAGGTACCCATACTTGCTTGGGTCCTTGGAGGTTAGTCACTAAGCTCTTTGGTACCCAAATGGCCTTCTTCTTAGGGCCCACAATTGGTGTACCAACAAACCTAGCATGCACACCTTTATCACCCTTGGTAAGCACATAACAAGAATCAAAAGGAATATAAGGTACATTAGCATTTTTCTTGTTCTTGTTTATTTTATTACAATTAATCTCTAGATGCCCAACTTGCTTGCATCTATTGCAATAACGACCATTGCCCTTCACAAAGCGAGGCTTAGGAGTAGCAAAGGCCGCCTTGCCCTTCTTGGGAGTATAGCCTAATCCCTCTTTGTTAAGAGAGAACCTTTGGCTACCCAAGCATTTTAGCAAGCGGGCATCCCCACCATAGGCGTTGCCTAATGCGCGGGTGAGATCATCCACCTCTCTCTTGAGAGTCTCAACCACAAGTGATGAATCACTAGTAGTAGAGGTAGAGTTGGTTGTGGTGGATGATGATGAGCTACATGAAGCATTAGTAGGACTAACAAATAAAGAATCATCAATAATATCACATGTTAGTCCAATATCACAAGTGACAATCACTTGCTCCTCCTTAGCTTCCTTCATGAACTTTTCCAACTTAAGGTCCTTTTCCTTGATGAGCTCAAGTAGAATGGAGTGGGCTTCCTTAAGCCTAGTGTGAGCAATTTCAAGATCCTCGTGGTCTTCCTTTAGACACTCACGAGAAGCCTCTAGCTCATCAAAGGATTTCCTAAGAGCTTTGAGCTCTTGTTCAATTCCTTTGCACTCCTTACTCTTTTTGAGAGCAACAAGCTCCTCCATCAATGCATCATTTTCATTGCTCTTGGCAATGAGCTCTTGTTCCAAGATTTTGTATTTCTTGGTTGTTCTCTTGTAGCCCTTGCTCATTTGATCTATTATGCCTAATAGATCATCCTTGGAGTAGTCCTCATCCTCCTCATCATCACTCCTACAATCATCACTAGCACAAGAATCATCATCACTATCATCATGTTTTACCTTGGTAGGCTTGGCCATAAGGCATGTTGATGTAGTGTCGAAGATGGATGGCTTGTTGGAGAGGGCGATGTTTGCAGTGGCTCGTCGAGTGATCCTCTCATCATCACTAGAGCTTTCATCATCATCACTATCGGAGTTGTCACTATCCCAAGTGACTACATAACCACCACCCTTCTTCTTCTTGTTGAAAGTGAAGCTCTTCTTTGCTTTCTTCTCCTTCTTGTTCTTCTTCAACTTTAACTCCCCATCATTATATCTTTTGTCTTCATAGGGGCACTTTGCCACTACATGATCGGGGCTATTGCAATTGTAGCAAAGCACCTCCTTTGCCTTCATGAAGTCTCTTCTCTTTCTTGCACCATAGCCTTTCTTCTTCATGAACCGACCCATCTTTTGCACTAGAAGGGCCATGATCTCATCATCAAATGGATCATCATCATCATCATCAACCTTGCTCTTGCCCTTAGAGGATGAAGCCTTGAATGCAATGGGCTTCTCTTGCTTGACCTTGGTTTCCTTCTTCTCTTCTACCTCATCTTCATCATCATTGTATTGGGCATCGGTCATTATATCTCCAAGCACATTGGTTGGTTTGACCTTGTCCAATCCCTCTCTAAAGATCATTCTTCTCAAGGTGGCAAACTTCTTGGGTAAGCACATCAAGAACTTGTGTGAGAAGTCCTTGTCCTCAACCTTCTCCCCAAGCCCCTTGAGATCATTGACAATGACTTGGAGCCTATAGAACATCTCCGGGATGGATTCATCATCCTTCATCTTGAATGTGGAGAACTTGTCCTTGAGCATATATAGTTTGGCACTTTTTACCGTTGAAGTGCCTTCATATGTTTCTTCAAGCCTTATCCAAAGCTCATTTGCCTTTTCAAGATCTTTGATTTGCTCAAATACTTTATCATCAATGGCACGATAGATTGTGTCAAGTGCCGCCGTATTGCATTGTTTGTTGATGCGGTCATTTGGAGTGAGGTTTTCCTCATCAAGAATGACGTATCCTTCTTTGGTCACATCCCAAACCTTCTCATGTATATTGCCTAGATATTGCTTCATCTTCCTTTTCCAATGATCAAAGGAAGAGACGCCATCAAAGAATGGAGGCTTGCCATTAACATGATTAAACATAACTTGAGCCATCTTACACCGAGGTTGTTAAGCCTTACAAACGGTGACCACGGCTCTGATACCACTTGAAAGGTCTTGATGGCTAGAGGGGGGGTGAATAGCCTATTAAAATTTTCTACAACGACAAGCTAAACAAGTTTATCAATATAACAAATAGCGAGATGCGAGTTTTGCTTAGCCTATGGGTGTTTGCAAGCCACCTATCCAATTCACAATTCTAGTATTTGCACTCAACCGCACAAGTCAAACCGAGAAGTTAAGTACAACTACAACTAGCAAGCTACACAAGAGAACTACTCTAGCTAAGCTAACTAGCTAGCAAAGATAACTAAGAAATTAATACAAGAGAGATAGGAGGGTATCACCGAGGGACGAAGTATTGAGCCAACCAATATGATCAACAATGAATACCAAGATAACCAAACACCGGGATCAATCAATCACAATATGAAAGTGATGACACGAAGATTTATCCCGAGGTTCACGTGCTTGCCGGCACGCTAGTCCCCGTTGTGTCCCTCTTCACCACGTGGTTCGGTGGCTAATCGGTCACACACCGAGCCTCTCAAAAGGCGCCACAAGAACCTACCAAATGGCAAAAGGTTGCAATGACACGAGCAATTCACTAGCGTTGCCTTTGGCGCTTTGCGGAGGTAGGCACAAACCCCTTACAATCACCGGAGGTGGCAAAGAACAAACACCAACTCTTGCCAACGCCTCCAAGCTGCTCCAAGCCGTCTAGGTGGCGGCAACCACCAAGAGAAACAAGAATCCCGCAGCAAATCAACCACCAAGTGCCAACTAGATGCTATCTCACAATGCAAATGCACTTGGATCACTCAATCTCACTTCGAATATGCAAAGAAGCAAGAGAGATGAGTGGGAGGGGAGTTGCTTAGCTCAAAGTGCTCACAAGTATGTCAAATGTTCGAGAGAGCGAGCCTTGAGCCGGCCAACGAGTATTTATAGACGTACCCCTTCGAATATAGCCGTTAGAAACTTAAACAGCCGAAATCGGGGTGACCGGACGCGCTGGTCCAACTGACCGGACGCGCCGGTCGCCCAACGGCTAACACGTGAAACACTGACCGGACGCGCTGGTCCAAACGACCGGACGCGCTGGTCGCCCAACGGCTAACTGCGAAGCAACGACCGGACGCGCTGGTCCAACTGACCGGACGCGCCGGGAACGACCGGACGCGCTGGTCCCGTGTAGGACCGGACGCGCTGGTCGCCTGAGCAGCGCTCAACGAAACAGTGACCGGACGCGCTTAAGAAGATGACCGGACGCGACAGTGCCAGCGTCCGGTGAGAGTCCAGTAAGCTCCCTGGACGACCGGACGCGTCCGATCATCAGTGACCGGACGCGCCTCGCGTCCGATCATCGAACTGAAAAACGCGTAGACACTGAACACTGACCGGACGCGTCCGGTCCTGCAAGGACCGCGTCCGGTGCAGCGTCCGGTGCAGCGTCCGGTCACCTCTGTGACCTCCGTTCGCCTCTGTTTCTTTTTGGACTTCCGGCGTAGTGAAAAATAGGCATTTCAACCTGTCAAAAACGCCTGAATCCCGCGCTCGCAAGCTCGGCGGGAGGGAGAGAGAGACCCAAACCCTCTCTATCGCTTAAACTTCACCGCCATCGCAAACGTGCTAACACCACCAAGTGATCTCAACATATGTGAGTGTGTTAGCATTTTCACAATCATTTTTCGAGGCGATATTAGTTCTATCCAAATGCATATGATCATGAAATGCACATCTAGAGGCACTTAGGAGTTCAATAGCCGCGTCATTCCCCTCTTTATAGTACGGCTATCTATCCTATAATGTAACCACACCCACTAGGTGTCTTGGTTACTAAAACACAACCCTTAAGCATATACCTTTGCCTTGATCACGTAGGGTTGCGTCCAAATCCAAGTGTGGCCATCATGATCACCATGTCCATCTTGCCACCAACCTTGGAATGTACTAATCCTCATATGCTACATACAACTTAGGCATAGGATTAGAACTTAGGCATTGTCACTAATTACCAACACCAAACATAGGACTTTCAATCTCCCCCTTGTTGGTAATTGGTGACAACCCTTTCACAAAGATGTTATAATAAAATTTTGATTGAACCCATGTCACATTGTCCAAGTATATTACCATGTGTAAGAATTATGGACATGTGATCATGAATTCAAATTGATAGCAATGGCTCCCCCTACATGTATGCTATATGTTTGGATTTTGGAAGCATACATGTTAGATAGGAAAGATTAGGAGCATTGTCTACCAATAGGTGCTAAGTGTTTTAGATTATAGACCTTTGAAGCGTGATACCATCGGAGTAGCGATAAACACCATTTTAGCACCTTGTGTAGTTAGATTCCACTTGGAAAAGCACAAACATAACTAGAAACCTCGTGAGATCAATATTTATAAGCAAGGTTCTAGTACCACTTTGAAAAACATGAAGCAAGAAAAATCTAACTACTTCCTATTTATGCTAGTACCACAATGCATCATTCAAATTATACTAGCAAGTCACCACACAAGCAATGTATCGGAGAAAACGAAATGCATAACTATGCATCATACATATGAAGTGCACATAGAAATGCAACATTCATGTTTAAAGAGCTTGCTCCCCCTACTTGTGTGCTCAAAATTTTAGTTGATCCCATTCTTTTATCAATTCTCCCCTTTTAGAATCTATCTTGTGAACAACATTTTTCTCCCCCACAACATTGTCTTCCCCTTTGAGTTCTATCTTTGTGAACAATATTTTCTCCCCCTTTGGCACCAATTGACCACAAGGGGCAAACTATAGATAGATTATCATGTTGAAATATGGGGTGAGGATCAAGTTTATGATTCAACCTAGATTGCTTGCATAAATAAAATACTTCGGTTTGATCCAAGGGCAAGCTTCTTCACACCTCACTAGAAGGGTTATCATGCACCATGTTGAAGCAAATATTTAGACAAGGTTTCTAGATTAAATACTTAGGATCACAAGCTACTTAAACAAGTTATATGCTACCACTAGATCATACAAGTCATGGAAACAATAGTGGCACCATATAAACTTCAAATTTATTTTAATTTTCATGAATGATCCTAGAACATAAGAAATCATGACTAGATGCACTAAACAAGTCCTTAGCATAGAATGTATGACATGTCAACCAATTGTACCTTGGGGCTCGAAGGAGAGGCATGTCATATATGGGGTGCATCAACTCATGTTGGAGAAGTCAAGTATGTTCAACTCATTCTTTAGCTTGTGAAATCTCTTCTCATCAAGTGGCTTGGTGAATAGATCGGCTAATTGATCTTCGGTGCCCACACTCTCAATGGCAATGTCACCCTTTTGTTGATGATCTCTAATAAAATGATGACGAACATCAATATGCTTTGTTCTTTGATGTTGAATCGGATTGTTAGTTAGCTTCACGGCACTTTCATTGTCACATAGCAATGGCACATTCTTGAAATTGATTCCAAAATCCTTCAATGTTGCCTTCATCCACAAGATTTGTGCACAACAACTACCCGCGGCGATGTATTCGGCTTCGGCGGTAGATAGTGCAATACTATTTTGCTTCTTGGATGACCATGAGACAAGTGATCTTCCCAACAATTGACATGTCCCGGAAGTGCTCTTTCTCTCCACTTTATCACCGGCATAGTCGGAATCCGAATATCCAACTAGCTCAAAACTTGCACCTTTGGGATACCACAATCCAACATCTTGTGTATGCTTTAAGTACCTCAATATTCTCTTTGTTGTCTTCAAATGACTTTCTCTTGGTGAGGCTTGAAATCTTGCACACATGCATACACTAAACATCACATCGGGCCTTGATGCCGTCACATAGAGTAGGCTACCAATCATCGATCTATATAGCTTTTGATCCACCATGTTGCCACTCTTGTCACTATCCAAGCTTCCACTAGTGCCCATTGGAGTTGTAATACTCTTTGCATCTTCCATTCCAAACTTCTTGAGCATATCTTTGATGTACTTGGTTTGGCTTACAAATGTTCCTTCCTTCATTTGTTTGATTTGAAGTCCAAGAAAGTAACTAAGTTCACCAATCATTGACATTTCAAATTCCTTGGCCATCATTTTACCAAACTCATCACAATAATCTTGATTGGTTGAACCGAATATGATATCATCAACATATATTTGCAACACAAACAAGTCTTTCTCAATCTTCTTGGTGAATAGTGTTGTATCAACTTTGCCCATGACAAATCCTTTGGATAGCAAGAAGTCCCTCAATCTTTCATACCATGCTCTAGGTGCTTGCTTCAATCCATACAAAGCTTTTCTCAACTTGTAGACATGATTGGGTTTCTTGTCATCTTCAAAACCGGGAGGTTGCTCCACATACACCTCCTCTTGAATGTACCCATTGAGAAATGCACTCTTCACATCCATTTGATATAGCTTGATATTGTGAGCACAAGCATAGGCAAGTAAGATCCTAATTGCTTCCAATCTTGCAACCGGGGCATAAGTTTCACCAAAGTCAAGACCCTCTATTTGTGTGTAACCTTGAGCCACTAGTCTTGCTTTGTTCCTTACTACTATCCCATCTTGATCTTGCTTGTTGCGAAAGACCCATCTTGTTCCAATGACATTGTGATCCTTAGGCCTTTCAACTAGTTCCCATACTTCATTTCTCTTGAAGTTGTTGAGCTCTTCATGCATTGCATTTACCCAATCCGGATCTCTCAATGCTCTATCAATGTCCTTGGGTTCTTCCATTGACACAAAAGATGAGTGAGCACAAAACGATGCCAATCTTGATCTAGTTTGAACTCCTCTTTGTATGTCACCAATGATGGAATCCAATGGATGGTCTCTTGCAATGTTAGTTGGTTGAAGCACTTGGACTTGATTGCTTGAATGTTGATGTTGATCATGAGTTGGAGATGATGAACTAGCCACTTGTTGATTTTGTTGTACTTGAGATGATGTACTAGCTTGATTTTGCATTAGAGAACCACTAGCTTGTGTAATTGGACTTTGGAGCACTTGATCTTTGTTGTCATCCACATCAATAACTTGCTTTGGTCTAATATCACCAATATCCATTTCTTTCATAGCATTAGTCAATTGAGTTCCTCTCACATCATCCAAGTTATCTTCCTCATCTTGAGAACCATTTGTTTCATCAAACTCAACATCATGCACTTCTTCAAGTAAACCACTAGCCAAATTCCAAACTCTATAAGCTTTGCTAGTAGTTGAGTAACCAAGTAGAAATCCTTCATCACATTTCTTCTCAAACTTGCTTAATCTAGTGCCCTTCTTCAAGATGTAGCATTTGCAACCAAATACCCGAAAGTATGCAATGTTGGGCTTTCTTCCATTTAAGATCTCATATGGTGTCTTCTCTAGAAACTTGTGGCAATAGAGGCGGTTGCTATAGAAGCAAGCCGTGTTGATTGCTTCGGCCCAAAATGAATGACTCACATTATACTCATTCAACATTGATCTTGCCATATCAATCAAAGTTCTATTTTTCCTTTCAACTAGGCCATTTGATTGAGGTGTATACTTGGCCGAGAATTGATGCTTGATTCCAAGCTCCTCACATAGCTCATTAACTCTTGTGTTTCTAAACTCACTTCCATTGTCACTTCTTACTTTCTTGATTGTGGTCTCAACCTCATTTTGTACTCTCTTGATGAATTTCTTGAATATGTCAAATACATCACTCTTGTCCACAAGAAAGAATACTCATGCGTATCTAGTGAAATCATCCACAATCACAAAACCATACTTGTTGCCACCAATGCTTGTGTATGTAGTTGGCCCAAATAGATCCATGTGCAACAACTCAAATGCCTTGGAAGTACTCATAATGCTCTTCAATGGATGAGTGTTGCCTACTTGCTTTCCGGCTTGACATGCACTACATAGCTTATCCTTCTCAAATGTGACATCCTTCAAGCCTCTAACTAAGTCATGCTTTACTAACTTGTTCAATTGCTTCATGCCAACATGACCAAGTCTTCTATGCCATAACCAACCCATACTTGATTTGGTGAGCAAACATGTTGAAAGTTGAGTGTCACTAGCATTGAAATCAACCAAGTATAGATTCTCAAATCTAAATCCTTTGAAGATCAAGTTAGAGCCATCAACACTAACTATCTCCACATCATCAACACCAAATATGCACTTGAAACCGAGATCACATAATTGAGCAACCGACAACAAGTTGAAATTGAGCTTTTCAACTAGTAGCACATTGGAGATGCTATGATCATTTGAGATTGCAATCCTTCCAAGAGCCTTTACATTACCCTTGCTATTGTCACCAAATGTGATGCTATCAATGCCACTATCATTTGATTTGAGAGAGTTGAACATTCTTGAATCACCGGTCATATGTTGAGAGCACCCACTATCAAGCACCCAATGCCTTCCTCCAGCCTTGTAATTTACCTACAAAACAATTTAATGTCTTTTAGGTACCCATACTTGCTTGGGTCCTTGGAGGTTAGTCACTAAGCTCTTTGGTACCCAAATGGCCTTCTTCTTAGGGCCCACAATTGGTGTACCAACAAACCTAGCATGCACACCTTTATCACCCTTGGTAAGCACATAACAAGAATCAAAAGGAATATAAGGTACATTAGCATTTTTCTTGTTCTTGTTTATTTTATTACAATTAATCTCTAGATGCCCAACTTGCTTGCATCTATTGCAATAACGACCATTGCCCTTCACAAAGCGAGGCTTAGGAGTAGCAAAGGCCGCCTTGCCCTTCTTGGGAGTATAGCCTAATCCCTCTTTGTTAAGAGAGAACCTTTGGCTACCCAAGCATTTTAGCAAGCGGGCATCCCCACCATAGGCGTTGCCTAATGCGCGGGTGAGATCATCCACCTCTCTCTTGAGAGTCTCAACCACAAGTGATGAATCACTAGTAGTAGAGGTAGAGTTGGTTGTGGTGGATGATGATGAGCTACATGAAGCATTAGTAGGACTAACAAATAAAGAATCATCAATAATATCACATGTTAGTCCAATATCACAAGTGACAATCACTTGCTCCTCCTTAGCTTCCTTCATGAACTTTTCCAACTTAAGGTCCTTTTCCTTGATGAGCTCAAGTAGAATGGAGTGGGCTTCCTTAAGCCTAGTGTGAGCAATTTCAAGATCCTCGTGGTCTTCCTTTAGACACTCACGAGAAGCCTCTAGCTCATCAAAGGATTTCCTAAGAGCTTTGAGCTCTTGTTCAATTCCTTTGCACTCCTTACTCTTTTTGAGAGCAACAAGCTCCTCCATCAATGCATCATTTTCATTGCTCTTGGCAATGAGCTCTTGTTCCAAGATTTTGTATTTCTTGGTTGTTCTCTTGTAGCCCTTGCTCATTTGATCTATTATGCCTAATAGATCATCCTTGGAGTAGTCCTCATCCTCCTCATCATCACTCCTACAATCATCACTAGCACAAGAATCATCATCACTATCATCATGTTTTACCTTGGTAGGCTTGGCCATAAGGCATGTTGATGTAGTGTCGAAGATGGATGGCTTGTTGGAGAGGGCGATGTTTGCAGTGGCTCGTCGAGTGATCCTCTCATCATCACTAGAGCTTTCATCATCATCACTATCGGAGTTGTCACTATCCCAAGTGACTACATAACCACCACCCTTCTTCTTCTTGTTGAAAGTGAAGCTCTTCTTTGCTTTCTTCTCCTTCTTGTTCTTCTTCAACTTTAACTCCCCATCATTATATCTTTTGTCTTCATAGGGGCACTTTGCCACTACATGATCGGGGCTATTGCAATTGTAGCAAAGCACCTCCTTTGCCTTCATGAAGTCTCTTCTCTTTCTTGCACCATAGCCTTTCTTCTTCATGAACCGACCCATCTTTTGCACTAGAAGGGCCATGATCTCATCATCAAATGGATCATCATCATCATCATCAACCTTGCTCTTGCCCTTAGAGGATGAAGCCTTGAATGCAATGGGCTTCTCTTGCTTGACCTTGGTTTCCTTCTTCTCTTCTACCTCATCTTCATCATCATTGTATTGGGCATCGGTCATTATATCTCCAAGCACATTGGTTGGTTTGACCTTGTCCAATCCCTCTCTAAAGATCATTCTTCTCAAGGTGGCAAACTTCTTGGGTAAGCACATCAAGAACTTGTGTGAGAAGTCCTTGTCCTCAACCTTCTCCCCAAGCCCCTTGAGATCATTGACAATGACTTGGAGCCTATAGAACATCTCCGGGATGGATTCATCATCCTTCATCTTGAATGTGGAGAACTTGTCCTTGAGCATATATAGTTTGGCACTTTTTACCGTTGAAGTGCCTTCATATGTTTCTTCAAGCCTTATCCAAAGCTCATTTGCCTTTTCAAGATCTTTGATTTGCTCAAATACTTTATCATCAATGGCACGATAGATTGTGTCAAGTGCCGCCGTATTGCATTGTTTGTTGATGCGGTCATTTGGAGTGAGGTTTTCCTCATCAAGAATGACGTATCCTTCTTTGGTCACATCCCAAACCTTCTCATGTATATTGCCTAGATATTGCTTCATCTTCCTTTTCCAATGATCAAAGGAAGAGACGCCATCAAAGAATGGAGGCTTGCCATTAACATGATTAAACATAACTTGAGTCATCTTACACCGAGGTTGTTAAGCCTTACAAACGGTGACCACGGCTCTGATACCACTTGAAAGGTCTTGATGGCTAGAGGGGGGGTGAATAGCCTATTAAAATTTTCTACAACGACAAGCTAAACAAGTTTATCAATATAACAAATAGCGAGATGCGAGTTTTGCTTAGCCTATGGGTGTTTGCAAGCCACCTATCCAATTCACAATTCTAGTATTTGCACTCAACCGCACAAGTCAAACCGAGAAGTTAAGTACAACTACAACTAGCAAGCTACACAAGAGAACTACTCTAGCTAAGCTAACTAGCTAGCAAAGATAACTAAGAAATTAATACAAGAGAGATAGGAGGGTATCACCGAGGGACGAAGTATTGAGCCAACCAATATGATCAACAATGAATACCAAGATAACCAAACACCGGGATCAATCAATCACAATATGAAAGTGATGACACGAAGATTTATCCCGAGGTTCACGTGCTTGCCGGCACGCTAGTCCCCGTTGTGTCCCTCTTCACCACGTGGTTCGGTGGCTAATCGGTCACACACCGAGCCTCTCAAAAGGCGCCACAAGAACCTACCAAATGGCAAAAGGTTGCAATGACACGAGCAATTCACTAGCGTTGCCTTTGGCGCTTTGCGGAGGTAGGCACAAACCCCTTACAATCACCGGAGGTGGCAAAGAACAAACACCAACTCTTGCCAACGCCTCCAAGCTGCTCCAAGCCGTCTAGGTGGCGGCAACCACCAAGAGAAACAAGAATCCCGCAGCAAATCAACCACCAAGTGCCAACTAGATGCTATCTCACAATGCAAATGCACTTGGATCACTCAATCTCACTTCGAATATGCAAAGAAGCAAGAGAGATGAGTGGGAGGGGAGTTGCTTAGCTCAAAGTGCTCACAAGTATGTCAAATGTTCGAGAGAGCGAGCCTTGAGCCGGCCAACGAGTATTTATAGACGTACCCCTTCGAATATAGCCGTTAGAAACTTAAACAGCCGAAATCGGGGTGACCGGACGCGCTGGTCCAACTGACCGGACGCGCCGGTCGCCCAACGGCTAACACGTGAAACACTGACCGGACGCGCTGGTCCAAACGACCGGACGCGCTGGTCGCCCAACGGCTAACTGCGAAGCAACGACCGGACGCGCTGGTCCAACTGACCGGACGCGCCGGGAACGACCGGACGCGCTGGTCCCGTGTAGGACCGGACGCGCTGGTCGCCTGAGCAGCGCTCAACGAAACAGTGACCGGACGCGCTTAAGAAGATGACCGGACGCGACAGTGCCAGCGTCCGGTGAGAGTCCAGTAAGCTCCCTGGACGACCGGACGCGTCCGATCATCAGTGACCGGACGCGCCTCGCGTCCGATCATCGAACTGAAAAACGCGCAGACACTGAACACTGACCGGACGCGTCCGGTCGTGCAAGGACCGCGTCCGGTGCAGCGTCCGGTGCAGCGTCCGGTGCAGCGTCCGGTCACCTCTGTGACCTCCGTTCGCCTCTGTTTCTTTTTGGACTTCCGGCGTAGTGAAAAATAGGCATTTCAACCTGTCAAAAACGCCTGAATCCCGCGCTCGCAAGCTCGGCGGGAGGGAGAGAGAGACCCAAACCCTCTCTATCGCTTAAACTTCACCGCCATCGCAAACGTGCTAACACCACCAAGTGATCTCAACATATGTGAGTGTGTTAGCATTTTCACAATCATTTTTCGAGGCGATATTAGTTCTATCCAAATGCATATGATCATGAAATGCACATCTAGAGGCACTTAGGAGTTCAATAGCCGCGTCATTCCCCTCTTTATAGTACGGCTATCTATCCTATAATGTAACCACACCCACTAGGTGTCTTGGTTACTAAAACACAACCCTTAAGCATATACCTTTGCCTTGATCACGTAGGGTTGCGTCCAAATCCAAGTGTGGCCATCATGATCACCATGTCCATCTTGCCACCAACCTTGGAATGTACTAATCCTCATATGCTACATACAACTTAGGCATAGGATTAGAACTTAGGCATTGTCACTAATTACCAACACCAAACATAGGACTTTCAAGCGGGTGGCACGACGGCTGGTTTTACCTGCGCAATGATGACGGCCGCCTGCCGAGCTTCTCCGGTGAGGTCCTGATGTCGCGAAAGGAAAACTGGTCGTACGGCGTCGTCGAGGAGGAGAAGCCGAAGCTGCAGCCGCTCCTTGATGCGCTGAGAACGCTCCGTCTGCGCGGGCTAACCGCAGGCATGGTGGCCGCCGCGTTCCACCGCTGGAGGGTGTTGTCACCGATTAGCGTCGACTTCGGTTGGACGAGATGATGCCGGGTGTCTCGTTGGAGGGGAATCGGATGTCACACAAGACCCTCCCCCTCGACGAGGTCATCCGGCACGCTCGGTGGATGGTGGGCAGCTTCAGGCAAGACGACATCGACAGAGTCCTGATGCGGCCTAACCAGGGATTCGAGCCTCTGGTAAGTGTTGCCCTCCTGGTGTCGGGCTTGTTTTCTTCCCTCGGTCTCGTAGATCTAACTCGTCAAGTTTCTTGTGTAGGATCTGTCTGCGGTCAAGGATTCGTCGCCACCGATCCTAGAGGATCACGCTGCTCGATAGGTGAGGCGTCTTTCCGTGGCCTAGGAGAAGAAGGAAAAAGACACCACAAAGACATGGCGCAAGAGGAAGATTCGCGAGCGCGAGGCATTGCTAAAACGTCGTCGCCAGCAACGGCTCGAGGGTCTCCCTATAGAGGAGTCCCCCTCTGAGACGGTCTCAGAGGAGGAGGATGGGGATAGCGAGGAGGACGATGCTGGGTCACGGTATGACACCGTGACTTTCTCGCGCATCTTCCTGACGTACGGTCCCTGCAGGGGCTCGTTAGTGGGGGGGTCGACCTCTCAGGCGTCGAGGGCGGCCTCGGCGCCCATCGAGGGGGAGGAGCGAGCGGAAGGGAGGGCCCGTGAGGGGTCTTTAGAAAGGAGATCCATCGAGCCAGGGGTTGCTCTGACGACTTCGACGGCGCCGTGGACGCATGCCCGGTCGCCACGCACCTTGTCGGTGGGTGGAGCAGCGACATCGATGCCTAAGGCCGGGGCACCGTCGTCAGGTATGAGGACCCGAGGCCAGACAGACCCAATGGCGCAGAGGACCTTAAGGGCCTCGTCAGTGCAGGCTCTAAGGAGTTCCGGGCCGATCAGAGGCTCGACGGAGGGGCCATCGCAGGGGGCCTCAGGTGGCTCGGTGAGGCCAGGGACTAAACCCCTAATCCCCATGTCCGGGTAAGTGTTCCGCTTTGTCTTCCATACAAGTTTATTTTGTTTCTTGTTCTCACATTCTGGTTCTTTGTGCAGCCATAAGCGCAAAGTGAAGCTGGCGGTCATGACGCCTGCCAAGGTGCTCAAGGCCGGTGCCGCCCTGATAATGCGGACACCGGTAGACGACGCCGCCTGGGTCGCAAAGTACCAGGCGGCTACGGAACAACTTAAGGCAAAAGAGGTCGTCGTCAAAGCCACTGCGGGCACTGAGGGGGGCGCTGGACTTGGGGACGCCGCTCAGCAACCTGAGTCGGTCGAGGCAGCCCCGGGTGCTACCAAGCTCGACCGGTCTGGAGGTGACGGTCAGGAGCCGGGGTCGACCACGAGGACCCTGGAGGCCATCGAGGCCGGGGAGGCTGCAACATCCACCCGCGACGCAGGGCATACGGATGTGGAACAGACGAGGAACATGGTGGAGACCCCGTGGGATGCGGGAAAAGAGGAGGAGCCGTCGGAACTATGGTCGGAGCGGGAGGAGCCGCAACAGCAGCAACGGCAAGAAGAGCGGCTGCCACAGCCGTAACCCAAAGCGGAGCAGCGTGAGCTGGGCTAGCCGGAGGGGACGGTGGGCGAGGCAGAGCGGGAGGCGGCCTTGCCACCGCCTAACTTTTAGGCGGAGGCACCGGCCAGCGGGGAGCCACTTCCGCCCCGAGGACCGACGCCGGCCGTGATCGACCTAACGTCCGACGACCCCCATTTGATAAGGGGAAGCAGAAGGCGAACGTCGAGATGGTCAACACCTCGGATCGGCCTAGGACCTCTGCGGCACCATATGGTGATGCGGTGGAGGCGCCTGCCGGATGGCCTGACTTCGCGAAGCTGGCGCTCATGCGAGCGGAGGAGGAGCTCCCGCGCTGGGGTCGGTCGACCCTCGAGTTTAGGGATGCGGCTAATCCTGCCGCCAAGCCCTTCTTCGCCCTTGATGATAAGGACGAAGTGCAGCACTAGGAGTACGTCAAGGGGCTCCGCAAGCACTCCGTGCAATCCTTGTGGATGGTCGCGCATACCTTGGTATGACAGATGTCGGAGGCCTTCGAGGTGAGTTGTGTTTGTTATTTCATTTGGCTCGTACCCCCTTTTTCCCTTGGTTTTGACTTTGGGTTTGACCGTGGTCAGGAGCTCAAGGAGTGATCGCGCCGCAAGTCGTTATTCATCCGCCACGAGAGCGGTGTGTGGGCGGTGCTTCCTCGTAATCGGGCTCTGGTCGAGGAGGCCAACAGGTGGCTGTCCAAGAAGAGCATCGAGGTGAATGAGCTTTGTGTCATCACCACGATGCTTAAGGAGGAGGCGGAGCAGGCTCGGGACGCTGCGGCCAAGGCGCGTGAAGAGGCGACCAAGGCTCGAAAGGAGGCAGCCAAAGCCCGCGAGGGCCTTGCGCCGATATTAGCGCGCGTGAAGGAGCTCGAGGAGGACGTCGCTCTTGTCAGCGGCTAGCGCGATGCCCTCAATGTCCAGATTGGGCTGGTGTTCGCTCACGTCGGGACCCTAAAGAACGAGGTCGCGACGTTGAAGGGAACCGTTCGAGAGAGGGATGAGACTCTCTCAGGCACCGGCCGAGAGATCGAGACGCTAAGGGCAACCGTCCGTGATAAGGACGAGGCTCTTCAGGCAGCTAAGAAGGCACGTGACGAGCTGCACGATGAGGTCGTGGGCTGGCAGACCCATGTCGAGGGTAAGTTTCTGCCCTGTTCTGATCTTAGGTCAGAGTTTTTATATTTTTGTTGACTTGGTCTCATGATTCAGAGCTAGAGAAGCAGCAGCGCGAGGCTCAGGCGATGACTACCTCGTTTCAAGCCCTCCTCAAGGCTGAGGTCGGACAGAACCAGCTGCTCCAGGGCGCAATCACTACAGTGTGCGATAGCTTGGGGGTCGAGCCTGACGCCGACACCGAGGAGGACACACTAGGGAACTCGTTCGTGCGCTGGGTGACGGCGTTGGGCATCCTCGTACGCGAGAAGGTGTGAGGCGCGCTGCACCACAGAGTGAAAGAGGGCCCTAGCGATCGTCTGCTCTGGGTTCGAGTATGATATGGGACTCATCATGGATGGCTTCACCTCCGACCCGTCCAAGAATGAGGAGGAGAACGAGGCAGCGTACCTGGGACTGATCGAGGCTATAGAAGAACCTGGGGGTCGTCTTGCTAGGCTTTTTGAGGACGAGGTGCTCCCGTCTTCTGCCGATGAGGGCCTGTGAGCCAAACCTGGGCATGAAAGCCCGTGTAACAAGTTAGTTATCATTTGAGACTCGTGCCATCATGGCCCCAGGGGCCTTAAAACATTTAGATGTAAATATGTACTAAATGTCCTTTTTTGTTTGAGTCTTTTGTTCCTTTTTCGTTCGGATCGCGTTCTTACACGGTCTTCTTGGCGCGCGGTCGCACCCCTTGGTGTGGGGTGTGAGTGGAGATACCGTAGCCTGGAGGCGTAGGTGGTCTCGTGGCTCGACTGCCCCTCATCCTTAGGATGGTCTTACAGCCTCGTCGACTATGTAAGAACTCGAATCGAAGCGTATAGGAACATTAGACGTGAGTTTTTCGAAATCGCAAACTTTTACTAGGTCTTCTTGGCGCACGGTTGCACCCCTTGGCATGGGGGAGTGACTTTTAGTAGGTCTTCTTGGCATGTGGTTGCACCTCTTGGTGTGGGGGAGTGAGTGGAGGTACCGTAGCCCGGAGGCATAGGCGATCTCGCGGCTCGACAGCCCTTGAACCTTAGGGTGCACCTACGGCCTTGTTGACTATGTAAAAGTTTTGTTTTGAAAAAATGTGAGTTTTTAGGGACACAGGGGGTTCCCTCCTTGCCAACTCCTGAGGGAGGTTTGACTCTGTGAAAACAGGGTCGAGCCTACCTGTTTTTATGAAAGAATGCTTTGAACACCGATGTATTCTTTATTCAATCATGGAACTGCGAGAAAATTTACAAAGCCTCGAGGCTTTAGGGGTAAAAGCGACATAGCTGTTCGATGTTCCATGCATTGGTGAAGGTTTCGCCCTTGTCGTTCGATAGCTTGTAAGTTCCGGGCTTCAACACCTCTGTAACGATGTAAGGGCCTTCCCACGGTGGAGTGAGCTTGTGTCATCCCTTGTTACTTTGGCTTCGCCGAAGCAGCAGGTCACTAACATGGAGGTCCCGATTGCGCACGTGCTTGTCATTGTAGCGTCGGAGATTCTGCTGGTATCTTGTAGAGTGCAGTAAGGCTATATCTCGAGCCTTCTCGAGCTAGTCGAGGGCATCCTCTCTGGCAATATCATTGCTTTGTTCGTTGTAGGCTTTGAGCCTCGGGGATCCATATTCCAAATCGGTTGGAAGTACAGCCTCGGACCCATAGACCAAGAAAAACGGAGTGAACCCCGTGGCTCGGCTCGGCATTGTTCTCAGGCTCCATAGGACCGAGGGGAGCTCGGTGGCCCATTTCTTGCCATGTTTGTTCAATTTGTCAAAAATTATCGGCTTTAGGCCTTGTAAAATCATGCCATTGGCACACTCTACTTGGACATTTGTCTTTGGATGAGCTACGGCCGACCAAAGCACACGGATGTGATGGTTATCGCAGAAATCCAAAAATCTTTTGCCAATGAACTAGGTGTTGTTGTCCGTGATAATGCAGTTGGGAACCCCAAAGCGATGGATGATGTCGGTGAAGAATAGCATGGCTTGTTCAGGCCTGATGCTAGTGATGGGACGAGCCTCGATCCACTTGAAAAATTTGTCAACGGCAACGAGCAAGTGGGTGAAGCCCTCGGTTGTTCTCTTTAGGGGGCCGATCAAGTCGAGCCCCCAAACGGTGAATGGCCATGTAATGGGGATGGTTTGCAGGGCATGAGCCGAGAGATGGGTCTGCCTCACATAGTATTGGCATCCTTTGTAGGAGCATACCAGCTTAATGGTGTCGGAGACCACGGTTGGCCAATAGAAGCCTTGTCGGAACGCGTTTCTGACAAGGGTTTGAGGTGCCGCGTGGTGATCGCAAGCCTCCGAGTGTATATCTCTAAGCAGATTCCTGCCTTCCTTGGTTGTGATACAACGCTGTAGGATGCCCATCGGATTGCGCCGATAAAGCTCCTTGCTGCTACCGTATGTCACAAAGGTCTTGGCCCAGCGAGCGATCCGTCGAGCCTCGGTCTTGTCCGAAGGGAGTTCCCCTCGAGTGAGACAATCGAGGTATGGAATACACCAGTTAGACTCGAGGTCGACTAGTGGTGGCGAATCTTCTGTCTGCATGACGTCAGCCCCGGTCGAGGGGGCTTCTGCCTCAGGTGGGGGGTCGAGGAGCGAGTTATCAACCGCCTCTATTGTACCAAGGTCAACGGAAGGTTCGTGAAGGTCCCTTGAGAAAACGTCAGGTGGAACCGTGGTTCGACCAGACGTGATTTTCGCAAGTTCGTCGGTAGCCTCATTATATCTCTGCGCGATATGGTTAAGCTCGAGGCCGTGGAACTTGTCCTCTAGTCGCCGCACTTCCTTGCAATAGGCTTCCATCTTAGGATCATGGCAGCTTGAGTCCTTCATGACCTGGTCGATCACGAGCTAGGAATCACCACGAACGTCGAGGTGTCGAACCCTAAGGGTGGGCAAAATACCCGATACCCAATTCCCGAACCTGAATTACCCGAACCCAGACCCGAAGTACCTGAACCCAAATTACCCGATCACAATTTCGGATAGTGATTGTAAAAACCCAAAATTAGTTTGGGTAATTCGAGTAATGTTTTCCAGTACCCGAATTACCCGAAATATCTCAAATATTTGCTCTTCTATTCCTAATATGAAGACATGAGTTAGTTCAATGCCATATAAATATATAATTTGGCATGAATTAATGTAGATTTATGCTAACTTGATCAATGATTTGTTGGTAATTGATATGAAGACATGATGTGATTTAAAGGACTATTGTTTATTGCTTTAAAATGGTACTTGAATTCTTTTAAAATGGTTGGTTTTGTTAATTTTGGGTATATCGGGTAAAACCCGAACCCAAACCCGAATTATCGGGTACCCGAAATTTTGGGTAATGCTTTTTCGGGGCAAAAATCGGGTAGCAATTTTCAATACCCGAATTTCCAACTACCCGAATTACCCAACCCAAAATTTTTGGGTAACCCGAATGCCCAGCCTGATCAAACCCCAAGCTCGATGGCGATGCGCAAGCCGGTAACGAGAGCCTCGTACTCAGTGACATTGTTGGAGGCAGCGAAATGGAGTCCGATCATGTAGCGCATGTGAACTCTGAGGGGCGAGATGAAGAGCAAGCCCGTGTCTACTCCTGTTTTTATCAGCGACCCGTCGAAGTACATGGTCCATATTTCGGCCTGAATCTGAACTAGAGGCAGTTGGGTATCGGTCTATTCTGCCAGAAAATCTACCAACGCTTGGGATTTGATTGCTTTACGTGGCGCATAAGAGAGGGTCTCACCCATGAGCTCGACCGCCCACTTAGCTATCCTACCTGAGGCTTCCCGGTTTTGGACTATCTTCCCCATAGGAAAAGAAGAGACCACGGTCACCGGGTGGCCCTCGAAGTAGTGTCGGAGCTTGCGCCGTGTCAACACGATGGCGTATAGCAGCTTCTGGATTTGCGGGTAGTGCACCTTGGTCTCTGAGAGTACCTCGCTAATGAAGTAGACCGGCCTCTGAACGGGTAAGGGTGTCCTTCTTCCACCCTCTCGATGACTACGACCGCGCTGACCACCTGTGTCGTTGCGGTGATGTAGAGCAGGAGGGATTCTCCTGTGGCCGGAGGGACGACGATCGGAGAGTTGGACAACATTGCTTTAAGCTTGGTGAGTGCTTCTTCAGCCTCGAGGGTCCATGAGAAGTGTTCCGATTTCTTCAGGAGACGATACAGAGGGAGCGCTTTCTCGCCGAGGCGCGAGATGAAGCGACTGAGGGCCGCAAGGCAGCCCATGACCCTCTGTACACCCTTCAGATCTCGGATGGGGCCCATTTTGGTGATCGCAGAGATTTTTTTCTGGGTTGGCCTCGATGCCACGCTTGAAAACGATGATTCCTAAGAGCATTCCTAGAGGGACGCCGAAGACACACTTTTCGGGGTTGAGCTTAATATTCTTTGCTTTGCGGCACTTGAACGCGGTATCGAGGTCGGCAACCAAGTTGTTGGCCCTCATGGATTTGACCACGATGTCATCAACGTAGGCCTCGACGGTTGACCCGATGTGTTCCTCGAAACCATGTTGCATGCATCGCTGGTACGTAGCCCCTGCGTTCCGGAGACCAAAGGGCATAGTAACGTAGCAATACATGCCGAAAGGGGTGATGAATAAAGTCGCGAGCTGGTCGGACTCCTTCATTTTAATCTGGTGGTAGCCGGAATACGCATCTAGGAACGATAGAGTCTCACACCCCACAGTAGAATCAACGATTTGATGAATGTGTGGTAAAGGAAATGGGACTTTCGAACATGCTTTGTTTAAACTAGTATAATCTACACACATCCTCCATTTCCCACTCTTTTTCTTAACTAATACAGTATTAGCTAACCACTCGAGATGATGAACCTCCTTAATGAATCCGGCCTCCAAAAGCTTGTGGATCTCCTCATCGATGACCTTGCGCTTCTCCTCGTTGAAGCGGCGCAAGCGTTGCTTCACCGGTTTGGAGCCGACTCGGATCTCCAAGGCATGCTCGGTGACTTCCCTGGGTATGCCTAGCATATCCGAGCGACTCCACGCGAATACGTCGGCATTCGCACGGAGAAAGTCGATGAGCACTGCTTCCTATTTGGGGTCAAGGGTGGCGCTGACTTTCAACGCCTTCCCATCTGAGCTGGTAGGGTCGAGGGGCACGAGCTTGACGTCCTCTGTGGGCTCGAAGTTGTCAGCGTGGCGTTTAGGGTTAGGGATCTCCTTAGCAAGACCGTCGAGGTTCGCAGCCAAGGTTGTTGTCTCCGCAATGGCCTCTCTGTGCTCGACACACTCTATGTCGCACTCGTAGGAGCGCTCATAAGAAGGTCCGACGGTTATGACACCCTTAGGGCCTAGCATCTTGAGATTGAGGTAGGTGTAGTTGGGGACTGCCATGAACTTGGTGTAGCAGGGACGCCAAAGAATGGCGTGGTAGGTTCCGTGGAACCCGACCACTTCGAAAGTGAGGGTCTCTTTCCTGAAGTTCAAGGGGGTGCCAAAGCAGATGGGCAGGTCGATGCGCCCTACGGGCTCTGCCCGTCTCCCTAGCATGACACCGTGGAAGCCCCCGATGCTGAGTTGGAGCTGTGTCCTCCCAATCCCTAGGAGGTCGAGGGTCTGGGTGTAGATGATGTTGAGGCTGCTGCCTCCGTCCATGAGCACCTTGGTGAAGCGCGTATTGGCAATGATGGGATCAATGACGAGCGGATAGACCCCGGGATTAGGGACGTAGTCCGGATGGTCATCACGATCGAAAGTGATGGCGGTCCCGGACCAGTCGAGGAAGAGAGGGGTTGCGAGTTGTACGGAGAAGATTTCTCAATGATCACGCTTTCGTTGACGTGTGGAGAGGCGCGTCAAGGGTCCCCCGTAGATCATGAAGCAGTCATGGATCTCGGGAAAGCCCCTATCCTTGTCGTCGTCCTTCTCCTTGGGGTCCTCCTTCTTGTCATCCTTCTTGATGCCCAAGCTTTTGAAGTACCTCTGAAGCATGTGGCAATCCTCGAGGTTGTGGTTCGTGGGTCCCTTGTGGTAGGGACATGGTTCTTTGAGCATCTTGTCGAAGATGCCCCCGCCGGGGGGCCTCGAGGCTTCTTGCGATCTGCAGCGACGACAAGGTCCTCCACCATGGCTTCTCGTTTGCCCTGCTGGTTCTTCTTCTTCTTCTTCCTGTTGTTCCTCTTGGTGCCCCAGTTGGAGCTCTCAGGATCCTCATCCTTGCGCTTCCCCTTGTCCTGGTCACCGTCAAAGATGGCACCAACCGCTTCCTCACCGGTGGCGTAGCTGGTGATGATGTCCATAAGCTCATTAGCAGTGGCGGGGGTGTTGCGACCCAACTCTCGGGCCAACTCTTTGTAAGTGGATCTAGAGAGAAAAGTTATGATGACATTGGAGTCGGTGATGTTGGGAAGCTCAGTGCGCTGTTTGGAGAAACGTCGAATATAGTCATGGAGGGACTCGTCTGGCTTCTGTTTACAGCTTCTGAGGTCCCAAGAGTTACCAGGGCATACATAGGTCCCCTTGAAGTTCCCCTCAAACACCTTCAGCAAGTAGTTCCAGTCATGGATCTGTCGAGGTGGGAGGTCCTTGAGCCATGCTCGAGCGGTGTCTGATAGGAACAGAGGAAGCTATCGAATGATGACACGGTCATCGGTGGCCCCGCCCAACTGACAAGCCAAGAGGAAATCAGCGAGCCAAAGTTTGGGTATGGTCTCGCCGTTGTACTTGGTGAGAGTCGTTGGGGGGCGAAACCTAACCAGAAGTAGTGTTTTGCGAATGGCCTTGCTAAAAACCCGAGGGCTCAGCGGCTCGGGTGACGGGCTACGATCCTACGAGCTGTCGTAACGCCCGCTCCTATGCTCGTGGTAGCCTCGAGCTGCATTGTCACCACTTTTGCGCCTGCGGCATTCGTTGATGTCGTTACGGGCATCTCGGGGCTCACGGTTGTCGACAACGCATTCACAGACAGAGGCTGCCTTGTTCCATCATGGTGCAAGCTTGGGATGAACCGAGGCCTCTTTCTCCTGCTCGAAGGGCTCCGCAGGCTGCTCTGAGGCAAGCCCACGTCACCTTGAGGCAGAACTCTCGGCTTGCTGCATGGTTGCAGTCTCGAGGAGACCTCAAATCTCATCACAGGCTCGGCAGGCCTCAGGTGTAGATGGTTCAGGCATGTTGCAGAGAAGCATGGCGGCGGCGACAACATTTTGGCTGGCTCGGTTGAAGACTGGGGGTTCGCCCACCTTGTCCTTAATGATGCAATGATTGACATTGCGAGCTCTCTCTCGAGCCCCTCCGCCACGCGCGCGTACCGCGTGCTCCCGCTCGAGGGTCTACTGTAGTAGGCACAGGCGCTCTCACTCCTCGTCGAGCTTGGCCTGCAGTTCTTGGATTTGTACGAGTTGCACTCTCTAGTCTGCTTCGAGGAGTTGGGCGTCGTCGCCAGGGTGCGCAGCGTGAGGTGGGGTGGTGTTCCTTTCTCTAGCAGCCACCTCTGCTTCCGAATCCGACGCAATGGCCCCATCAATTTGGAAACACTCGCGAGTCGGATCGTAGCTATCACCGGCAGAGTCGGAGTCAGGAGCGCCAAAATAATAGTATGACGGATGCATGTGGGGTCGTCGATCCATGGAGTCGTAGCGACGGGAGGCGATCGCACGGAGCTCCGTACCCGGGGTCTCCGTAGAGTCTAGGTACTCGGAAGCTGGCATGGATGCCACTAGGTCAAGGGCGGAACGTAAATGGTGCCTAGGGAGCTCCTCGTAAATGCCCATGCTAGTGTTTATGGAGGAAGCATAGTCCTGGGCAGCCGTGTTCAGCCCATACGGAAATGCCCATGGCGGTATTGTCCCTTCTGCCGGGGAAATCGATCCTGCTTCGGTTGGAGGCGGAGCCGCGCCGGGCGATGGGATGACGGGGTGCCCTACCGGCATCTCACCCGCAGCCAAGCTTGTCCTACGTAGATCCTCAATGAGAGACTCTATGTCGGCGTCTGGCTGAGGGGCGCCAGAACGGGGCATGTCATGACCCTCCGCGAGGCGATGGTGGTAACTGCGCTAGGCACGGCGTCGCTTGGCTGCACGAGCCCGGCGAGAATGGTGGTACCGGCGTAGCGCTCCCCTAGGCTGGGAGAGCTCATGGTCGTGGTCAGTCGGGTGCCTGGGTGGGAGGAGGAAAAACGTCTATCTTCGTCGTCTGTCGTCATTGTCTCCTCCCCTCTGAAGAGTCCCCTACCTTCCCTTTTATAGGGTAAGTGAAGGCCGAGGGAAACCCTAAGGCGGTGCCTCAGAGGTGAGGATTCGGCGGGCGCTGTGGATGTTGCTGTAGCGACGTGCTCCGGTGATGGCCGTCCATCCCCGGGATGACACGGTGATTGTTGATGATGGGACGATGATACATCCCGGATGCTGTTGAGGACGTGCGGTTTTCTGTGGTCGTCGTACGGGCATGGTCCCTTTGTTGTCCGATGGCGGTCAAGGCCGGGTCGGGACGTGGCTGAGGGGGGGTCGACGAGAAGCGGATAAGGCCGAGCCCCAGAAATCCCGGGGCATGATGGTCGGACAGTGCTAGTCATGGCGTGAATAGCGGCTACTTTTCATTGCCCATCTCGGGATGGGCAGTAAAAAGTAGGATCTGACGCGGGTGCTGCTCTCATGCCTATGGCGCTGTAGCCACATAGATGGAAGTGGTGGCATTAAATGTTTTTGTCAGCAGGTAGGTGACTGAGAGAATGGGGGTCGACCGACTCGACCCTGGGTCATGTGAGTCGGAGATTTTCCGGAGTCGAGGCTTACAGTCGAGCGAGCCTCGTGTGAGTTGGAACGCAGTCGAGGGCGCCCCGCGTAGCAACGCGGATGCGGACCGAGCTTGGTTAATCCGTGTAGGGGGAGTTCTGGGAGCCGTTCGGCTAGAATTATGAGCTGGCTGAAAAACACTGTTGCCTGAGTTTTTGTGAGAGAAAAATACTGTTTCGACTGAAAAAACAAGCTGAATAAGACGGATTATAAGCCAGATGAACAGGGCCCTGGTATGATTTCTTAAAGGGTTTCGGGGCGCGGATTCCTCGGGGGTTTGCTTCTTTTAATCATTGGTTTTGGGTACCCCTAACTCAGGTACTCGACAGTATATAACTAATCCAATAATACTTATTTTGTATTATGGATGTTAAGCCCTCTTTGTCATAGCTCAGCTTCACTGGATCTATAATTTCTGACTCATTCCGATCTATAATTTCTTGGGCCTTGAGGTAAAATTGTCTCACATCACCTAATAAATAGATCCAGAATTGGTATCTTTTTAGGCATGTGTTAGAAGACACCATACAACATGTTAAACAGTTAAAGGCCCTGTTTAGCCGACTTATAATCCATACTTTTCAGCTTGTTTTTTCCGCTAGAACAGTATTTTTCTCTCAAAAAAATCAGCCGGAACAGTATTCCAGCTTGTTTTTCAGCATAAGCGAACAGACCCAAAATAAAATAGTCGAATATCTGTCTATCCCCGTAGCTTTTGTTTGTATTCATTTTTAATCTAATATTAAATGTTTCTTCCGGCTTAAAATAAGTGTGCATATCACATTTTAAGAAATCGAACAATTTCAACTTTAAATAGATTTATAGAAATAATATTAACATTTATTTGTCCGAATAGATTTACTGTGCTATAAAAAGATACACCATTATTAATTCAATAATGTTTATTTAGTATCATAAGTATTTATATTTTTTATATATTTGCCCTTCCGTTATGCCACGTGGGACATGCTCATGACATGACTCAGCATCTCAGCCTTTGCCAAACATGAGGTCATGACTAAAATCTGACCGTTGAGTGCCGATCGGACGGCGAGCATTCTCTGCCCTCGAAGGCTTATCCGGTTATTATCCCTCCACTCGGAGGCGCAGCAGAACAGCACCCAGGGCCAAGAAGGCCACACCCACCAATGGCGCTCCTCTCCCCGACCGTCTCCTTCCTCGTCTCCCCCTCTGCTCCACGCTCCCGAGCTCTCTCCGCTGCCGCCAATGTCTCCTACCCCGGTAAGCTCTGCTGACGCGCATCCTCGATCCCCATCGTGTTGTTCGAGTCCAACTCCCCTCCATACGCTGTCCTGGCTGGTTGGGGTCGGTTCTTGCCTTCTTGGGATGGATGTCATGCCCTTCCAGCTGCAATCCCCGCAGAGAACTGAGGCTGGGAGGTATATGGTCGGTTTAATGGTGCGCTGGTCAAGCCCCAGGCGTTTCTGCGCCTCTGTGATGCTGCTGGCTCGTTCGGGGATTTCTTCGAACATTAAGTGCTTGTGCAGCAATTTCTTCGTCAGTGAGCTACGCTCCCAATATGCTAGAGCTGTATCAATTGGGTCAGGAATGCTAGAACACCAAATTTTGCTCTTTCCCTGCTTTATTTAATGCCAGTTACTGTAAGATTTAATAAGCAACAAAGTGCTAAGGCGCACTTCGCTTGATATTTGCTATAGTCGAGTATATGCCCACACTATTTTACTGCTAATCTGGTGATACAGAAGCACACTGAATTTCCTGCTAAGTAGTATTGTATTGCATTGCTTGGCAGGTGCGCCTTGATTACACTCGTATAAGCTTTGATGGTTAATAACGGGGGGAAACCTTATTTTCTCTATTGTATTGCAACCTGTGACTCCATTAGGCCCATGTGAGTTCAGAATTGAAATATGTGAATTAGTGTGCACTAGATCCTATTAAGTGGTTTGCCTTTTTGTTATTACTGTTGTTGCAGCCTCAAGGCTGCAATGCAAGAACCTGTCCTCCCTACAGAGCCCTCTGAATGTGACTGCTACTAGTGCTTCTTTCGCCGAGAAGAGGCCGGTTCTTGTCCATGCCACGGCAGAGGGTTCCAAGGCTGGTGCGGAGCAGCCAGAAGAGTCGAAACCGGTGACCAAGATTGAGGACATGCCGCTCGAGTCGAAGCAGAAGATGATCATGGAGCAGAGGGCGCGGATGAAGCTTGCCAAGAAACTGAGGCAGCGGCGCAAGCGGCTTCTCCGCAAGAGGAAGCTTAGGAAGAAGGGCAGGTGGCCTCCGTCCAAGATGAAGAAGCTCAAGAATGTATGAACAGCGTCAATGTTGACTGCCACTCTGCCTTGGCTCTTTGTGTTGTGGTTGCCCAGTTTACCAATTTTGCTGTTCAGAATCTGAGACACGATACCTACAATGTAATTCTGTTTTCACGTAATTGAATCTTCTTACAGTCTAGCCTAGTCAATGTGTCTGAATTTTCTCCCTGGATCCGTATCTGATGATTGATGTGCTTTAGCTGTGGTTGAGGACTGGCACTATATATTAGTCTATGCTGCATAGCTAACTACATGTTCTTTCATGAGCAAGTCTGGGGTATCTTTTGTATCTGAACCTGCTATACATCATGATAAATACCATTGGAAGGCCAACTAGATGATCCTCGAAGGCTTGAATATTTCCGGCCATCAGATTTGCAGTTGGTTCTTACTCCATGGCCTCATCATTTTAGGATAAGAAGCCACTGCTCATCAGCAACTTTTCCCAGCTTCCTGCATATGTCATACAGTTTGTGTTCTTTCCCACTTTTATATTGTTGTGTTTCCAAATCTTCAACTAATACGATACCCGAAGGAGTACAAAAGGTGCATATATCAGCCTTGAAAAACAGCTGATGTTGCTCCAAATGAGCCATTCTTATGAAATTGCCTGTTCTGGGTCCTACGTAGGGCAGAACTGCAGATGTTAACCGTAATGTTCTTGCAATTTCAAAATTTGTTTAATTCTAGTCAGATGCACAATGAAATACCATAGTGTGCATTACCTATACTGAACTTCTGAAAGATTAGCTAAGAAGTGCCGTAGCAGTAGTATAACCAAAAAAAAAAGGAAAAAAAATAAAGAAAGCTGCAGTAGCCGACCATTTTCCAACAGTCTAGCCTCGCAAAGGTTGGAGCTCCACTGCTGTGCAAAGTTGATCAAAGGCATCTTTGTTTGCTTACTCAGTTGGCTACAGTACATGTTCATGGTATGTGACAATGCCCCCACGCTTCTCTTTATGGTGCTTGATACTCAAGAAAAGAACAATCATCATATGCTCCAAATGATTCAATACTTGACATATTTCCCCCTTTTCTTGCAACCATAATCTTGAAATGCAAATGGAATTTATAAATAGTCTATTTAAAACTGATGTTATCTCAATTAGAGCATCACAGCCTGTAATCTGTTAGCTTCCCCTGGCATATATATAACTAGAGAATATGGAAAATTTATCTGGTTGGCTCAAACTTAGCAGACGAGAGGCTGTCGGTCTTATTTTTTTAGATGAAGGAGAATCAGATGCTTCATCTGCTTGGTTACTCAGGGCAGCAAAGTGAAAAAAACGAAACAGCAACAGATTGCGCCACCGGTCTACTCAGGCTCTCTTCCCCTTGGTGCCCGGATCATGGCCTGATCATGGCCACTGAAAACACTGTGACTGGGACGCTTGGTTCTTGTGGGAGAAAACAGAAAAGCCATCAAGGACAAGGAGGCATTGTGGAACCGCTTTTCTTCTTCTCATGTGCCGGTTACTGATTAGTGTAGCTCACATCTCCGGTGTGGTGTTGCTTTGCCGCTTTACCCGCACCATTTCATCATCACCAGTATCATCTGAGTATCTGATAGCCGCCTCAGGTCCAGCCTGGTGAGGAAAGGAACAATCATCGCCATCAATCCCGATATACTGATACATAATTTCAAATGACTGTGATTGTTGCAGGCTTAGCATCGCCATCGGAGCATGTTAATGAGTTCTCTCTGGCCTTTGCTGTGGAAGATGAAAGTCTGTTCAGCTACTATCAGAAAGTGAGGCTCAGTGTCTGTCAGCAGCCCCTCTGAGCAGGCCTCTACCTCCGCTGCTGAAGGACGGCCCACGACACCAAGAGTCCGTAGGCCCAACACGAAGTACGCTGGAGTCGACTGGGCACGCTAGGCGCTTGCACGCGCATCTGAGGCCAAGCCTATGTAATACATATACCGAAGGGTGTGAAGGAGAGGGCAGCTTATGACATAACAAACTCTGTTTTTACTCAATACTAAGATTCATCCTCCGATCTACTGTTCTTCTCCTCCCGTTGCCGTGTTCTCCAGTTTTTCTCCCGGTCCTCCTCCTTCCAATCCTCCAACTACCCCTGCTATCTCTCACAGTGTCTCACTAAAGGCAAGGCTATCCGATACGTTACCTGAAAATGACTTGCCTGGCGCTTGGCTAACAGACACCGACACTATCAATGTAGCTGCAAGTTTTTTAAACAAAAAAAAAATCTTGTTTTTTGACAAAACACATGTGGTTAAAGGATGGAATGCTCGACACTTCGACACGGCATAGGTCTTTGGCTTTATGATCGATCATCACTTTCCTTGCAATATTTCTATCATGAATATATGTATCCTACCCATCACCAACAACGAACTTGTAGACATTTAATACACTCTCCGCGAGGCAATACAGTTGCTGATTCCAAATGTTAACTTGTGATTGAACACACAGTAAGCTTTAAAGAATTGAAGGAAAAAAGATTTGTTTTTTTGCTAGTAAAGCAAAATCACTGAAACCTAACTAAGTGCAGGAGGAAAGTGAAAGCAGCTGAATTTCCACCCCCACCAGTGAAGAAGCGTCAGAGCGCACTGCACACTCCACTCCACATATTCCCTCCCTCGGGGCCAAGCAATCTCTCCAGCACAACAATCTCCGCGACACTGATTTGGACCCGGTTTCAGAGGGGACACGAGGCCGATCATGCCACGACGACGACGACCAACGAATCCCCCACAGGAGAAGCTTCCATCCACCATGATCCCATCGAAAGCGATGCGAGGCGCCTCTGCTCCAAAGAGCCATAAAAGGAGGCCAGTCAGAGCCCAGGTGAATCCGATTCTGTCAAAAGCGAGGCTCAACTCCAGCTACAAATTGTGCCCCATGCTGCCGGTACCAGTCCCTACCACCAGTGTCCCCTTCGGCTGTCCCCTGAAACACCGGTTTGACTCCCGAGCTGATCATGTGGGCGGGCGACGCGTCAATGGTGAACACCGGGCGCTTCGTCATCCTCGTCCTCGCCTACCGCCTCCTGGTACCCCTCCTCTCAGCCTCAGCTGAACCGGACCACAACACCAAAGAGGTAGCCCCACTGCACTGGATTGGCAGCTCAGCTGCAACAACTCAAGTGGCAGACAGCCACTAGCTTATTAGGATTCTGGGTGGCGATTGTTCCATGGAGCTTACTGAATTGTGCTTGTTGATCGATGGTGTTGGCGATCCAGTCGTATGTCGTCTACATGGGGAGCCCGTCGGGAGGCGGAAACGGCGGCGTCAGCGACCCGGAGGCGGTGCAGGCGGCTCACCTGCAGATGCTGTCGTCCATCGTCCCGAGCGACGAGCAGGGGAGGGTGGCGCTGACGCAGAGCTACCACCACGCGTTCGAGGGCTTCGCCGCCGCGCTCACCGAGAAGGAGGCCGCCGCGCTCTCCGGTGAGGCCATGGACTCCCGATCGGCCAATTGCTTGTTGAATTCTTCATTTCCTTGCCAATGAATTGATCCTGTTGGTTGTTGCGTTCTTCGCAGGGCACGAGAGGGTGGTGTCCGTGTTCAAGGACCGAGTCCTGGAGCTGCACACGACGCGGTCGTGGGACTTCCTCGAGGCGCAGTCCGGCCTCCAGTCCGGCCGCCTCGGCCGACGGGCGTCCGGCGACGTTATCATCGGCATCGTCGACACGGGTGTCTGGCCGGAGTCGCCGAGCTTCAACGACGCCGGGATGCGCGACGTGCCGGCGCGGTGGCGCGGCGTGTGCGTGGAAGGACCCGACTTCAAGAAGAGCAACTGCAACAAGTACCAATGCTGGCCTGGCATTATGTATCTGTTCAAGAAATTTCTGTATAAGTGA
The DNA here is from genome assembly GCA_038087645.1 of Saccharum hybrid cultivar R570. Lineage (NCBI taxonomy): Eukaryota > Viridiplantae > Streptophyta > Magnoliopsida > Poales > Poaceae > Saccharum > Saccharum hybrid cultivar. Next base: position 8,677,291 of record JAQSUU010000119.1, on the reverse strand, counting down.
CACATAATAATAATAATAATAATATATAAATGCGTGTCTGCCATGTGCCGCTGTCGCAGGAAGCTGATCGGCGCCCGGTACTACGGCGTCCAGCCCGAGTCGTCGGCACCGAACGCCTCCAGCAGCGCCGTGGCGACGCCGGTCGCCACCGGCTCGCCGCGGGACACCGTGGGCCACGGCACGCACACCGCGTCCACGGCGGCCGGCGCGGTCGTGTCGGACGCGGACTACTACGGGCTCGCCCGTGGCGCGGCCAAAGGCGGGGCGCCGTCGAGCCGGGTGGCCGTGTACCGCGCGTGCTCGCTGGGCGGGTGCTCCACGTCGGCGGTGCTCAAGGCCATCGACGACGCGGTGGGCGACGGCGTGGACGTCATCTCCATCTCCATCGGCATGAGCTCCGTGTTCCAGTCGGACTTCCTCACCGACCCTATCGCGCTGGGCGCGCTCCACGCGCACCAGCGCGGCGTGCTGGTCGTCTGCTCCGGCGGCAACGACGGGCCCAACCCCTACACCGTCGTCAACTCCGCGCCGTGGATCCTCACCGTCGCTGCCTCCTCCATCGACCGCTCCTTCCAGTCCAGCATCGCTCTCGGCAACGGCGACGTCGTCAAGGTAGGCACACACACACACACACACTGACTACACTGCACGCTGTTCCTTCCACCACCGCCGACGTGGCCGCCGCCATCGCCGTGCTTACAGCAGCTCTTGGTCGTTTGGTGCGTGTCAGGGAGTGGCGATAAACTTCTCCAACCACAGCCTCAGCGGCGAGCAGTACCCTCTGGTGTTCGGGGCCGAGGTGGCAGCCCACTACGCGCCGGTCGCCGAGGCGAGGTACCATACCACAGCTGAACGCCGGCGCAACGCACCGCATTTTCTCAGGGTGCAGAACTGATTAATGTTGGGGAACGTTGCAGCAACTGCTACCCTGGATCACTGGACGCGCAGAAGGTGGCCGGGAAGATCGTGGTGTGCGTGAGCACGGACCCGATGGTGTCGCGGCGGGTGAAGAAGCTGGTCGCCGAGGGGTCCGGCGCCAGGGGGCTGGTGCTCATCGACGACGCCGAGAAGGACGTGCCTTTCGTCGCGGGCGGCTTCGCGCTATCCCAAGTCGGCACCGACGCCGGCGCGCAGATCCTCGAGTACATCAACTCCACAAAGTGAGCCAGCCAGCCCAGCCGTGAGGAGAGGCAGACCTTCCTTTTTTACACCGGCACCGCGGGAGGAGTCTGGCTGACCGTTGATCTCTTCTCGTGCTGGTTCAGGAATCCGACGGCCGTAATCCTCCCGACAGAGGACGTCGGGGACTTCAAGCCGGCGCCGGTGGTGGCGTCCTTCTCGGCCCGTGGCCCCGGCCAAACCGAGTCCATCCTCAAGGTAGTTTCCTCTGCAGAATTATGTGTGATAAAATGCTTACGGTTGGAGCAGATCGCATTTTGGTGTTCACCTGACACTGACATGTTGTCGGTCGGCGGACGATTGTAAACTTGTGTGGCAGCCTGATCTGATGGCGCCCGGCGTCAGCATCCTGGCCGCCACGATCCCGTCCACGGATAGCGAGGACGTGCCGCCGGGGAAGAAGCCCTCGGCCTACGCCATCAAGTCCGGCACCTCCATGGCCTGCCCGCACGTCGCCGGCGCCGCCGCCTTCGTCAAGTCGGCGCACCCGGGCTGGACGCCGTCCATGATCAGATCAGCTCTCATGACCACAGGTACAGAGTAGAGCTAGCACAGCATTCATGCCCATTCGCATTTCGAGGAACACAATTAAACAAAGAACTTGTCTTGGCCGGGGAAAACGCATCGCAGCGACGACGACGAACAACCTCGGGAAGCCACTGGCGAGCAGCACGGGCGCGGCGGCGACGGGGCACGACATGGGCGCCGGGGAAATGAGCCCTCTGCGCGCGCTCAGCCCCTGTCTGGTGTTCGACACCACGACGCAGGACTACCTCGACTTCCTCTGCTACTACGGCTACAAGGAGGAGCACGTCCGGAAGATCTCCGGCGCCGCGCGCTTCTCCTGCCCCGCGGGAGCGCCCTCGCCGGACCTCATCGCGTCGGCCGTCAACTACCCGTCCATCTCCGTGCCGCGGCTGCAGAGGGGGAAGCCCGCCACCGTGGCGCGCACCGCCATGAACGTGGGGCCGTCCAACGCGACGTACGCGGCCACCGTCGACGCGCCCGCCGGCCTGACGGTGCGGGTCTCGCCCGACCGGCTTGTGTTCTCGAGGAGGTGGACGACGGCGAGGTACGAGGTGAGCTTCGACGTGGCCGCCGGCGCAGGCGTGAGCAAGGGGTACGTGCACGGCGCCGTCACCTGGTCCGACGGCGCGCACTCGGTGCGGACGCCGTTCGCGGTCAATGTCCTGTGATCTGATTGAGTCATCGGCGTTTTGCCCCTTTGATAATCGTGTTCTTGGTTCACATGAGTGTTTGGTTTTTTTTTTTGTTACACATTTGCACGAGTGGTAGTACCTGGGGGAGCAATGCGTCCCCATAAGCCCCCTTATTTGAAACAAGGGGAATAATTTCAAATTGAGTTTTGTTGTAGCACCCTGCTTCGTGTAGGGTCATCTCATAGTTAGGATTTTTATTAAACTATGGGTGTACTCTTAAATGTTTTCTATAAAAGCTGAGTTTACCTCTATGAAAAGATTGTGGTGGTCGGCTAGGAAACTAGTCACGTTTGTGTTCAACGGCATGGCTAGCGCTCGGACGTCCGGACGGACGTGCGCGTAGCCCGCCCCGCGCCACTAGTACACTGCGTCTCCGTTTCTGCGCCTGCCGGTCCTTCCCCTAACCCCCTCCTCTCTCTCCGACTCTTCACGTGGGCGACTCTCGGGAGCCGGGATGAGCGGCTGAGGACGAGCACGCCCCAACGTGCCTTGACCCGTAGCACCCCAGTTTGCCGGCCCCTGGGCGCTACGCGCCCCGTCCGCACGGCCACCAACTCACCCCACAGCCAGACAACGAAAAACACTTGCAACATGAATGCAACATAAGACTGAAAAACAGATAAAACATTTTAAACATGCACTTGCAACATGTGTGTGAACACATAAAAACATCCGATTAAAACACAACTTGCAACATGAAACCACTTGTTGCAACATAAGACCGAAACAACTGAAACATTTGAAACATAATGTTTCATAAATATGTGTGAAACATATGCAACATTCAGATAAAAAACGCTTGGAACATACGTCTGAAAACAGATGAAACATTTTGAACAAACACTTGCAACATACCTCTGAAACACTTATAACATATGCAACATCCCTCGATCTACTTTTGTAACATCAAGATGAAACAATTGCAACATACATCTGAAATGTCTAAAACACTTAAAACATATATATGCAACATAAGGGAGGGAAAGCCAGGTCGGTCGATTCCGGCCGTGGGGGTAGGAGACGGCGGCAAGTCGCAGCACGCGAGCACCACCAGCACCGGGCATGCTTGTGGGTGCCCTTGGCTTGACCGGGGAAAACCTGAGGCATCACAACACGTGCGCCCCAGCGGCCATGGTGGGGTCAGCGGCGCGCTCGACGGCGATGGGCGACGGATGGACGGCAAAGGAGCAAGCGGGGCAAGTGACTAGGACGCAGGTGAGCGGTGCAGGGAGCAAGGGGGCGTGGCGCGCCCGGCGATGGGGAAGGGCACGGTGCGGTAGCCCGACAAACGCGTAGTGGGGGAAGGGGCGGACGGATGAGCGGCCACGCTGCTTAGGGCGCCGAGGCGGATAAGCATATGAGGCAGGCGCTGGGCAGGTAAGCATAAGGGAGCGGGCATTTTTGTTTTTTGTTTATGAGATAAGAGAGATGAGTCGTTCCTACGGAGCCGCGTCTAGACGGGAGTCACGGACAGACGCCCGTGTTGAATCATTATCATTGTTTGAAACATTTTCTTCTTAATACGAAAACGTGCAAGCGCTCTTGTGTATTCGGGAAAAAAAACCTCTAAAAAAAGATATACTATCAGTGATCGGTATAGTCAGATTACACAAATACTGTACTCTAATTCAAAATTTGAGTTAGCACCTTGGCTCCTCTAAGTGTTGTTGCGGGGTTGTTGGACCGTGCAGAAGGTCTCAGACTGTCCAGGGTGTTCAGTAGGAAATGCTCTTCTTTGTTGTGGCTTGTTGGACCATCCAGCAAGGACTTAGGCTTTTATGTACTCGGTTTTTGTGTGGTTCACGCAGACCGCCCGTTTTATCACTAGGACTGTCTGTGTGGACAAGTCTAGGGTGACCAGCCGTGACTCAATTTGGTGTGGTTCTGGCGGACCATCCGGTAGAGAGATGGGACCATACGCCTCAGTAAAACCGAGGCAACTAGGTGTCAAGTGCTGGGTTCTACTTTGGCGGACCATTCAGGTGAACGGGAAACGATCCACGTAAGCACCAAGGTCTAGACTCAAGTTTGTCAATAAGCTAGCGGATCGAGCCATTTCTTTTGTGTGTGACTTGTTCCTCAAGGTTTCTAGGGGTCTCTAGGACACATCCGTGGAGGTGCATGGGTTGATTTGTGTAAAGGTGAAGCTCAAAGTTAAATTTATCTTAAGATTTATAGCGTTAGGCGGTTAGGACACCATGTGAAGCCTAATTTTGCATGATATATGCACATGTACGATTATTTGATGCAATAAATATTTTTACTAGATAGGTTATGATAAAGGAAATTAACAAGACTGATTTGATGATTTTTCATTCACTAGAGAATAATTTATGAATTTAGCAAGATAAAATCATATTTAGTTTTAATTGAATTATAAACATCATTTGTGGTGCAAACCCATTTTAAAAAGGTTGATGACATCATGGAAAAGCTACCAAAATTTATTTTACAACTTTTAGAGTTAGATTTATTGTTTGTTTGAATTTTGTTACAACGTCTATATATATGTTTGTATAGCGGACCTTCCGGCTGTGTCGGCCAACGTTTTTCGTTCGCCTGGATAGTGGATACTAACGTTTGTCTTGATACTTATATTTTATAATAGGTGAAAAGGTTTGCTATGGCAAAATGGTTTGTGATACTATTTTATATCACAAACCGTTTCACCAATACAAGATCCATGAGTGATGGTGAAATGGTTTGTGATGCTCGACATTTCTACCTTTTCTTTTCACTAGCAAACATGCACGTGCGTTGCAACAGGAAAAAACTACCGAATATTCATGGAAAACAATATATGACTATGGCATTCATAATATAAGCTAATATTGTCAACATATAACAATGCCCTATAAAGCCTGTATTAGATTTAAAATATTATCTTGATAATTTTTCCTACTATTGCAAAGCACACCAAAATATTTAATAGTAAATATATCATAAAATTTTAATCATAGTATACATGTGTTGGTACAGTTAAATATCGTGTTAGCGACTTCCTCTGTGGACCATAAAAAATATAATTTTAATCTCTGAATTAAATCAACAATGCGTGTTAGTTGCAATGTGTTAAAGACTCATTTATCCGCATGTGTTGGTACAGTTAAATGTTGTATAATTTTAATCTCTGAATAAATATCATAAAATTTTAATCATAGTATACATGTGATTATTATTATGATGGGAAGTCTCTCTCGATTTTCTACATAATCTTCATCGAGGATTGTGTTTGGAGAGAGATTTATTTGTCTATTCTGGACAACAAACTTCTCTGGTTTTCATTTCACAGTTTGATTCGGACCATCGGTTGAACCAGGTTTTGTTCATATCGAAATTGCATTAATAATTTGGTGGTTAAAAGATATATAACTTAAGGAGTAGATCATCTAGAATTAAAAGTCCTATAATATTATAGATTTATTATTTATTTTCTACATTTATGGGAAAAATGGAATTAGAACGGGAAGGGAAAATTTGATGATTGAAAGGGATAACGTGAGAAAAAAGTCGAGACGCAAGCCCAAACTTATGTACACATGCAAACAAAAGCTGAACTCAAAATTGACTTACGCCTGGACGCAAATCCGGACTCACGTCATGTAGGCACTCTCAAACCAAAGCCAAAACCAAATTGGACTCACATGGACATGAAAAAAAAAACAGACGTATATAGATTATATATCGACTTCCACCCTGATTTGCTAGTTAGGGAAGAGCCAAACAAAAAAAATAGGAGAGTTTTTTTTAGTTTTTTAATGTTCGGTATATAATGATAGATATATATTACAGATAAGATAGACGGACTCTTTTGTTTTTAATAACGCCGCACAAATTTAGACGTGTGTCTTCCCTAGCATTATTACAGTGGCATGTATATATAATATAGGAACAGACACGAACACCCGAGTACCCCACATCCCCTTGGCCCTTGCATTATTATCGTGCCATGTATGTATATAGGAATAAAAAAGAAAAGAAAAAATAACGAAAAAACACTGGAAAAACACAAAACGCAACCTTTGATTTGCTCCTCTACGAACCGGTGGAACGGGAGCGAACATGCAGATCCGAAACGGACTTGCAGACGGGAGTTTGTCCACGGTAAAACGAAACGGAAAACACAGAAGAAAAGACTCCTAAAAAAATCAACCAAAGGTCCAAAGCCAAAAGACTCTTCGTGGTTTGATATTAGGATACGATTTGTCTAACTTCTCTTATTATTATTATTATTATTATTATTATTATTATTATTATTATTATTATTATTATTATTATTATTATTATTATTATTATTATTATTATTATTATTATTATTATTATTATTATTATTATTATTATTATTATTATTATTATTTGAATTAGGATTCCTATTTTGGTTACACAGAATAAGAGCCTATTTGGATTAGTATTTGTAACTATCCATGTTACCTTAATAACTTGTGTCCAAGTCGTATATATATCATATATGAAATAGGAGGGTTGTAGACACATTGAGACATAAAACAAGAGAGTTGTAGTAGACAAATAAATAAAGACACTGTCTACATTCACGGAGTTAGTTAGCCGACGATGGACAAAAAAAAGCTGGAAATTTTACCTCTTTATTATTATTAGGTAATAGATATAGATTACTAACAAATTTGATTTGTCGTTAATGTTTTGTTTTCTAGAGTTTTGTTTAACAGGGCCACAGGGGCCACAAGAGCCTGAGACCAACCAAATGTCAGCTTATTATTATGGGCTTGGTGAAGCAGATATGGGCTTGGTTAAGCAGGTTTAGGAATGGGAATGGTGGCCCGTCTAACAAGCATGGCCCGTTAGAAACCTTGCAAAACCTTGAGCTCTTCTTTTGCAGTAAACGTTAATTTTTAGGTCCTTAGTGTTAGAGCAATTCCAACCGAGTTCCTATTTAAGCCCTGAAAAATCAAATTTAAGGTTAGAGAAAAAAAACAAACTTCAACAGGCTCTCTACTAGAGCTCTAGAAAATTAGATACCCTCTCAAATCTTCCCCTCATCCCATATTCCATGAGCCCCTGCTTTAAGCCCTCAAATGATGGTTGCGGTTGTTTCACTGTCCGTGACCATGTTGAACCATACCTATCCATTCGCATCCGATGCCGCGCCTCCTCCACCATCCCTGTGAGGTCCTCCCAACGTGGCTCCCCTCTCTCGCGGCATAGCGCCGGTTCTCCTCACCGGGCGGCATGGCTCCTTTCCGCCGAGACCATCCGACTCTCTCCTTAATGAGGGCCCGCTCCTCTCTAAGGAGGTTGTGTTTTGATTCTCTAGCGAGGACTGACTCCTCTCCCGATAGAGATCTTCCTCTGGAGCCTCGTGGTGTGACTCTTCGTCCGGCTCTGTCTCCTCGACGAGGACTCCTCTCCGAGAGGTTGTCCTTCAACGAAGCACACCCCGCTCCTCTCTAGGGAGGCCGTCCTCCGGCGGATCAGAGCCGAATGTGGTGTTGTGCTCTTCCCATATTTCTATAGCTCAGTAGGTTAGAACGTCTGGAGAAAATAAGGAATATGTCCCATTTGGCAGTGTGTATTGGAATAGATTTGAGGGCTCTGCTAGACAGGCAAAAACAATCAGGCTCACAAGTAGAGTGCTCTTAAATCAAAACTAGGCTCTGCTGAAGTTCTTACATCACGCAATATATATACATCCCTTATATGTTAACTTGTTAAGTTAGCTAGACAGGTCTAAAAATTAGCCCAAATGCCTGGAGTTGACCAACTAGTTGGTTAACAACTAGTTGTGGACTTGATTAACAAATTGGCTCATCTATTAGCCCCATGCTTGCATTGGATGGGCTATGACTAAAATTGGCTAGCAAACAATTCGTCCTATGCATATAAACATGCCTTAAATTGGAATTTGAATGCGAAGGGTTAGGTTTCTTATGGTGGAACCTGCCCACCCGGATACAAGTCTCGACCTGACCTGGCACGGGTGCTCGCATTTTCCTGGATTTATTCGACTTGGCACGGGTGCTTATATTTTCCTAGATTTATTCCAGTATTTAACGGCGTAACGACATTCCTATAGTGACTTCGTAAATCTCGAGATGTGCCGGCTAATTCGCAAAAAAAGAAGGATGTAGTAATGTAAAGGTCACAAAATTAGGTCTTGGATATTCCAGAGAACATATAGTTCCCGTAAGAGCATAATAAACTCATTTCTTCCTAATACGTCAGGATTATATTGGAGGTGATTATTTTGTTCTCAAACGAGGTCTAATAACCTTTTCCATCTTGGAGTGCCCTACGCCTTGTGCAGATCAGGCACATTCGGTTCTGCAAAATGGCGAACTAAGTATGCCCTAATAAGACATTACACGAATGTGATAGCTACGTACCATATAGTTTTCCTGCGCAAGAAGTGTATTGCGCCGATTAAAACAATGTAGCTCCTGAAAATGCTTACTAATCAGTATCAATTTTTTTAGACTGACACTGATCAATGCCATTTGTTGTAGCCTAGTAGTCTCCACTCTCCACCAGGGGCTAGTGCCCCTTAACGCAACTTGAGCATGCAAAATTGTCGTGCTCGTGCCAAATGCTTGGCAGTACCGGCTCACTTCTATGCCTTGTAGATGTGAAGTGGCCATCGTCTCTTGGAAAGGGAATTCAGATGCACATATATATATGTACATATATAATCCACAACAGCAGGTCCAAATCAAGACAAGAGACCAAGACATGTTGTCACGTACTCCTAGTTTTTTTTCTTTGACAAAGTCGTACCCCTCTAGTCTTGTGTTTTTGCTGGCTACAAACGTTCGTGGTGGCCACGTACAAAAACTAAAAGATATACATAAAAACGTCCCTCTTTATTTGTTCTTATTACTTATTACTATTACTAATAAATAATAATCCTAAAAGGAATATCGAAACAAAATGCAGCTAATGAGATTTCGTGTTCTAAGAATAATATTGTACGTACTCAGAAGCTAGTTATTATTGCTGTACTGGTGATTGCCTATGTGGGGCGAATATTAGAACATGATTAGTAGGTGCAGCAGGAACCGGAAACGCGAATCGACACCCTGCACTTGCCGACAGGTGGGCCTCGATGCGCAGCCAGCCGGCCGGGCCGGTGGTGCTCCACCGTCCACCCTGTCACGTCATGCAGGCGGGCACGACGGACGCGGCCGGGCAGCGGTCGTTAATCCCTCCTGATGATTGGTTTTTTCCCGCGTCGCCGCCACGCCTTATTGCTTTGCCTAATCAGTAGAGACCAATCAGGTTTGGACGACGGAGACGAAGAGGAGCCTTGGTGGCAGTAGGTTCCCAACTTCCAACCTCCAAATCCAAAGGGGATTCCAGAGAGAGAGGAAGCCCAACAGCAGCGGCGCCGGCTGGCCGACGTGCTCATGACCGAGCACTGACGCGGCGCGGAGCCGGCCGGAGAATTCTGGGGAGGGGCGCGCCGCCGTGTATGCCTACTTGTTGATCGTGCGAGGTCGGCCGTGACCGTGAGAGGTCGGCGTCTTGACGATGATGGGGGAGCGGGCGCCGGACCGGAGGAGGCTGTACCAGGTTTGGAAAGGAAGCAATGTATGTAAGCCTTGGTGCCTCTCTGCTTCATCACAGTTAATTCCTGCAAAATGTCTGTGAATTTTGGAATTTAGGTGTCGCCGATCATAGGATTTTCAGCTTGATTCAGATAGTGCCAGTGTAACAAAGCAATAACATTCTCTGAACTTTTTCAGAAATTCCTCTTTGGCGGGCGGCTGATTTTCGGTCCGGACGCGGGCTCCCTCTTCCTATCCACAGTCCTGATAGCAAGCCCGTTGGCCGGCCTGTGCTTCCAGTGCGTCACCAAGCTCAGCTCCGGCAGCTCATCAGAGTGGCAACCGCTCGGCCTGCCGGTCCTCCTCGCCACCATCCTTCTTGGGTTATCGGTGAGCATGAGCCTGGCTCACTCAGCTGCATGCCGACTGGCTGCCAGGACTCAGGATTGCTAACCATCCGTTCTTTGCGTTGCATTGCAACGCATCGCAGGATCTGGCGTTCCTGTTCCTGACATCGAGCAGGGACCCGGGGATCGTGCCGAGGAACGCGCGCCCGCCGGAGCAGGCGGAGCGCGGCGGCGAGGACGACGGCGACCCCGTCGTCGCCGCCGATGACGACGACGTCGTCACGGCGTCCGCCAAGTGGGTGGTGACGAGCGCCGGGAACCCGCACCTCCGGCTGCCGCGCACCAGGGACGTGGCCGTCGCGGGCGGCCACGTCGTCCGGGTCAAGTACTGCGACACGTGCCTGCTGTACCGGCCGCCGCGGGCGTCGCACTGCTCCGTCTGCAACAACTGCGTCCAGAAGTTCGACCACCACTGCCCCTGGGTCGGCCAGTGCATCGGCCTGGTGAGTCACGGTCACGCCCGGGCAGCCAGGCTCTGAATGAGAATGCTTTGCATGCGTTGAGCTGACTGACACTGAGAGGGTTCCTCTGACGAACGCCGCGCAGCGCAACTACCGCTTCTTCTTCCTCTTCATCTCGACGTCCACGTTCCTGTGCCTCTACGTCTTCGTGCTGTCCTGGCTCAAAATCGCCGCGCAGAGGCCGCGCCACGGCGGGTCGCTGCTGAGGTCCATGACCGGCGAGCCGCTCTCCCTCGTGCTCATCGTCTACACCTTCGTCGTCGCGTGGTTCGTCGGCGGCCTCACCGTCTTCCACATCTACCTCATGAGCACCAACCAGGTACGTGACGTACTCCGATCCGTCGGAGCCAGCCTCAGACATTCATCTCCAAAGTCCAAACCAAACCACTGCTGCTATGGCATGCTTTGGTTCTTCAGAGACGTTGATCAAGCTGCGCATGCAATTCATGATGTTCATTCGTTTGTGCAGACGACGTACGAGAACTTCAGGTACCGGTACGACGAGAAGGAGAACCCGTACAACAGGGGCGTGCTGGCCAACGTGTCCGAGGTGTTCTGCACCGGGATGCCGCCGTCGATGAACAATTTCCGGGCATGGGTGGAGCTGCCGGCACCGGCACCGCCGGAGGCGTTCGTCGACGGCGGGCCGTTTACTTCCAGGAATAAGATCGACCTGGAGATGGGGCACAAGGGCGTGCAACTCCCTGCTGGTGTTCCAGCCATCTTGCAGGGGCTGCATTACGCGGAAATGGAGAAGAACAGTGCCAGCGTCCACATCAAGGACCGGCAATCCGCTGAGGCGCCGGACCCCTTCATGATCCCGGAGGAGCCGCCACACCCTGTGGCAGGAGGAGCCTGGTCTCCAACTGTGTTTGTACATGACGACGACGGAGTCGAATGAAGCGATGAGCAGCGTGCAGCGGCAAGATTCCGTGGTCATTGTGACTGGAACTGTGGTTACACAATGAGGCACTAGCAATCATACATTTTTGGACAACTTGGAACTCGAGAGGTTAAACATCGTGATAGATTATGACCTTGCTCATACGTTGAACTGGTAAATTTCTCCGTGCGTTGGTGCTTGAACTTAAGGTGTTTTTTAGACAATGGAACAAAGTTCCAGCTTTTACCTATCATTACACAGTTTCTTCTAAGTACTTACGGTGTAATTTAGGACAATTGATTATATATTTATGTTGTATATATGTTCAAACTGTTTGATTACTTCCATGTCTCAGAACCTCCAATTTAGTTTGTTTGTAAGAGAGCAGCTAATTTGTTATCGTGATGGTGGTAGTCACCATAGATTGCAATAGTGTCATTTATCTTTGGAGAAAGAAAGAGATATACTTTCAACCCTTATCAATCTATAAAAAGCGATAGAATTGCTATATGTCAACCGGTTATTTCTTGGGCCTCCATCAACTGAATTTGTGTGCATCCGATCCGCAGAAGTGCAATCTGCCGTTCGATCCATCACACACCTCCGCCCTCATCGCTTCCTCCCTGCCTCCGCCTCCGCCCCCGAGACCGCGAGGCACGACTCCGCCCTCCGGACTCGCACACCTCCGAGTCCCGGACTCACGACTCCGCCAGCTGCTCTGGCCTTCACCGCCTGCGACAGGGGCTACAAGCCTGGGGCTCCTGCCTGCGCCTAGGGTCGAGCCCAGCCGACCAGCGGGCACAACCAGGGACCCGTCGACCGCTGGCCGCCCAGCTGTGGAGGCGTGCACAGGCTGCCTGCATGGCTGCGCCAGGGGCCGGGCTAGACGGCCGGCAAACCATTCGGCCCTCGGATGGCGCCTCCGTTCCGGTGAGCAGCCATCCTCTGCTTCCTCTCCCTTGTTCTTCCGCACTGTTCTTCTCTTTCTCTATTCTTCCATTTGTTAATTTATAAATTTGTGAACAATTTGATGATATTTGTGAATAATTTAACATATATTTTCTGGTATCCGGAATCCATAGAAAAAATTTGTAAATTCTTTTGAAAATTTAGCATATATTTGCTTGAGATCTTGTATCCCAAATTATATCTATCTGTCTAATAAATTACACTAAAGAAATCATGGTAAATATATTAATAAAATAATGTAAATGTAGCCAGACGACAGTGTAATTGCATGAAAAAAATTTCAGTTGACTGGAAAAGGCAAAACAATTGAATGTCACCTAGACAGATCCTAAAGGGATTGGCACATTGCAATATATATAGGGAAAAAAATTCAGTTGACTGGAAAAGGCAATTTTTTTTAACATAGTAAGATTTAGAGTATCTTAAAATAAGTACATAAACATACTCAAGGTGATAAATGAGTATGCATCCATACACAATGTTGTTTTTTTAAAATAGGAGTAACTAATCCCTAGAAGTAGGAAATAATTTCCTTATTTTATATATATATATATATATATATATATATATATATATATATATATATATATATATATATATATATATATATATATATACTCTACGTATACTTGTATACTTGATATACATACTACTATAGATGGGAGTAACTATTTTCAGGAGTATAGAAAACTCACCATATATATATACGTGAGATAAAATTCAGTTGACTGGAAAAGGCAATTTTTTTTAACATAGTAAGATTTAGAGTATCTTAAAATAAGTACATAAATATATAAGGCCTTATATATATAAAACTCACCATATATGGTATGTATGTCACAGCCACAGCCCAGCTTGCGCGCGCCCGCAGCCGCCTCCCACCGCGCTGCCGGCCCAGGCGGTCGCCCCTTTTCTCCCCGCCCTCGCTCCCTTGGGTCGAACCCAACCGCTGGCCCAGCTCGCGTGAGCACGCGCGCCGCCTTCCTTTCTCTACCTGACGCTGACGCCGCGGGCCCACGTGTCAGACGCCTTCTTCCTTCCCACGCCAACGTCGGATATCTTTCCTTGTTCACCACCGAATCGAATCCGCCTCCATATCTATCCCCTTCCTTGTTTAGAGCATCACCGGGCTATATAAACCGGGTGCCGCATCCCTCCGCTCCATCTTGCACCAAAGCAGAGGACCGACATCGTCCCGAGGAGGCCACGCTCGAGCCATAGCCCTAGCTGTCCGCCTCTCCGAGCCGCGCGACTTCCTTGTCTCGTCCTCGGCTTCGATTTGACCCTGGGTAAGTTCGCATTGGTATGCTCTACCCGCTGGTGTATTTCTTTCGTGAGGTAATGCTCTGTAGCGCGAGATAGCCATCTTCGGCCATGGCGCCGCCGCGGAACTCCTCGTCGGGCCACTGTTCCGGCCGGAGCGCCGCCGGTTATTTCCCCGATCCAATCTGAGCCGTCCATTTTAAATCTAACGGCCGAGACTCATTGATACTGGTTCGGCCGACAATTTTGCTAAAGAGTCCCTGGAAATTTTAAATATAGAACCCGCAGTCCAAGGCGTATTCCCGAATTATGTTTTCTTTTTTGTAAAGCATATTTTGATCGCGGTAACTTCAGAAATACGTTTTCACTTATTTATAGTTTTTCCATTATGTGTAGAATCTCCGTTTTAACTCCGATTTGACCCGTTTAAATTGCGTTAGGTTCGTATTTGTGAGCTCTACATGTTAGTAGTACTGTACAGTAGGTTTGTGACATTTTATTTTTGAGTTTGAATTAAAGTAATTATTTTTCTATAGGAAATCTTTGTAAATTCATAACTTCGTCGTTTTAGATCCGTTTTTCGTGATCTTCGCGTCTGTGTGATCCTAGCGAGTTGTAGATTCGTTTTAAAGACTTTTTATATTATTTTATTACTGTTGGTGTACTGTTCTAATTATAGTCTTGTTTGTTTATGCATGATTGTTTCTGGATGAATATTGTTGCTGTTGTTGATCGAGTATAGACGGTGAGCAATTCGTTGGGGATCAAGAGTTTTTCTACGAGCAAGATCATCAGGACCAGTTTGAGCAAGGCAAGTATAGCATGTGATTATCCTTATTGTCCTATTCATAATAGATGACTAAGGAATGCAAGAGATGCTATCTACTCCGGATGCTGCTGCAATCACACCATGTTTAAGAAATAGGAGTTATGTCCTATGTAATAAAACCGTTAGTAGCCAAGTTGAGTCGTCTTAATGTGTGGCTTATGAATTTTTAAGTGTTTAGTTGCTCTGTGCTTATGTTTATGTTTGAGTTGGAATTTTATAATGAGTGGAATGATCTTATGGGTTTTGTCCATGATTTCATTTAGTTTATATGTATAAGGTATAAGGATTAATGAAATAAATATATGAGTTTTGGTTATATCCTGCTTTCTATATCTTATCTTTCGGAGCAACCTGTCTTTATCAACTTATATCTCTGTTCTGGAAAGACCAAAAATCATGAGAAAATTCTAGACAAAAGTAGACTTCAATACCTTTCTCCAAATGCAAGAACCACCCTCATAGCTATTTTGGATTGGGAGATACAAAAATCACAAGATGATGCAACTGTGCTGTCTGAAAATTAGAATAGAGTCTGTTATGTGCTGTTTTCGACCAAGTCATCTACAGAATTTGGAAAAGTGTTCTATAAGAAAGTTTCAGGAAATTTCATAAGCTTTCCAATAGTATAAAGTGGAACTTCATTGGAATTACAAAATGAAAGTTGTGGCAGTTTTACCGCGTTGCTGATTTTCTGCTCGCGAGAAACCTTAGATTTCTTGTTTCTACCTATGCACAAAAGAATAATTAGGATATTAGAACATATGGATGCTAGTTAGCTCATCTAAAAAAAGGGTTCAAGCTACCTTATTGGTGTCCCTTATTTTAAGGGGGTAGCCAATGCAAAGAAGGTTTATTAAGTTTTAATTCTTTATTTGGAAGTATTGATTAGTCTCCATGATTGAGTTGCCACTCTCAAGCAAAAATGTCTGTATATTAGGTTGATAATTCTGGATCTATGGAGGCGAGAGTTGTCCCTTTAGATAGCTCATGATTACGATCATCTGTACTTGCTCGTGTTGCTGATGTTGGTCACTTGATGTCAGGAAGTGTAGTATCTCATGACTCAGGAGTCCTATATGACGTCTTGCACTGATATGTGGGAAAGGCTGATGTTTCTGCCATTGAAGGATGTTATGGGTATAATGAAGCTGAGCACTATCAAAACAACAACGTTGCAGAGCAAGTTAGGAGTGAACTAAGTGTAACACCCTAAAATTTGCTTCTTTGAAAATAGAGCTAAAATAAGTTAATTTTAAATTTTTGTGCTCATGAAAATATAGGGAAATAATATTTTTCACTAAATTGAAATTTATCATAAGATTTAGCAACTTGTTGATGCATTCATGCTGATGCATTTGTGTTTTTGTATTGCTTGGTTTTGACCAAAGATCAAAATGAATTCAAGTTGTTCTTTCAAAATGCGTTTAGGTCGATTTTCCTTTCCCGATATACATATATCATTTTTCTACAATCAAATCCCTTGTTTCTCATCCGTCAATCAACCTCTACAAACTTCTTAGGAATTTTTCTGACTTTTCTGTAGCTTGTTTTCACTTATCTGTGAGCATAATCTAAATTTTAGATGCTCCAAAATATCTTATCATGAGCTCCAAATACTTTATTTGGGTTTCTCATGTTCCATAATGTCTCGGGAAATTTTCCCCGAATTTTCGGAGCTTTCGGAGTATTTTTCGCGGCTTAAATAATAATTCTGGACTTTTCTAGAATTATTTTATCCATGAAAATAATTAATTATGAAAATAATAAATCTCTCATTTTCCCCAACGCTCAAAGCCCATGTGCAGTAATCTTAATAAATCTCAAAGGACCATATATTTATTTACTAATGGGCTTTAATAATTAATTAGGCCTATTAGTAAAGACGGAGGGTGCAACATCAATTAGTACCATATTGCTAGTTGATGTGAAGGCGAGAAGTTTTCTCCCAATAAGTATGGACCTACCCCTTGGGTAAAGCACACCAAAACTACCGTAAGAGGAGCCCCTAGTTTGGGAAATCTCTCGTGTAGTAAATTAGATTTTTCTCCTCCTCGTGTCACCGCTGGCCGAGTCCGACGACTCCTCCGGCGAGCCTCTGCTGTTGCTTTCTTCTTTCGACCATAGCTGAAGAATGAAGGCAATGTCGGCACCGTCAACTAGACCAAAGCACCAGGAGCCGCTCTGCTCTTCTTCGTCACCGGTGAGACCCTCTGCGTGTTCCTCTCTGCTGATCGTTTTTACATGTTGTTTTTGAAGCATCGTCAGTATCCGTAGTTTTTTATTTGCCAACCGTTCATCTCCCTGTGCCTGCACTAGCACGCGGCTTCTCTTGCTAGAGCCGATGAACATGCCGAGGAAACCTACAGAGTACGTGCATGCAATATCTGGACTGCCCTATTTATGTAGCCATTTTTTCCATCGCCAATCAGCACTTGATTAATTAATCACGTGACCATCCACCAAATAGTGCTGCTCTCAGACTCTTCTTGCCTTTTAATTGTTATCCATATCAATGAATAAACAAATCTGATTTTACTCTCCTTTCTTGGGTGAGCATCAACATGTAAATTCGATTTGATCTCTGATACCTGGAAACCAATGCAAAGCATAGCAGCACCTAGGCTCCTTGTACTGGATGTGCTCCTGCTTCTGCGGATGCCTGCGTGTAGCTTGACACGGCATGATGGACAGATCACGTGCACCAGCTGAAAGCCTCTTCATGAATATTGCCGTGTATGCGCCCATCTATAAATAGCTAGCAGGTATCCTCCATATTGTTTCCTTTTTCTCAACAGAACAGATCGAATCCTATATTCCTGCCCTAGATAGCCGCTGCTGCCGTACGTGCTCGCCGTTCGCTGCTCCGTCGTCTCCCCGTCATCTGCAACTTGTTGCCGAGAACGCTGTCGTCTGACCGTCCAGCAGCTCGCCATCTCCGCCTCTTCTCCGATCGGTTTTGAAGCCCTAGGTGAGCTCGCCATCATCCCCTCGTTCGCCCCGTGCCTTTGGTTCGCTCCGTGGTGGCCTGTAGACTCTTCCCCGCGCTCGCCAGCAATGGCTTGCCGTCGTGCTGCCTCTTATAGTAGCCAGCAGCATCTCTCCTATACCCCACATTGATTTTCGGCCGTTCAATCTGAGATCAACGCGTGAGATTAGAAGATACCCCTTCGTGCCACTTTTCATAAAGAGCCCCTCAGCTTTCCAATAATCAACCCGCCGTTCTCAGCAGATTCATAAATCTCAGATTTTGATTTATTTTAATTCGTATATTAGTTCGCGTTATTTACGATTTTGCCATCCCAGAGCCATTTTCATCACAATTTATTCGTTTTAGCTCCGATTCGATCCATTCAAATTGTGTTAGGTCCATAATTGAGTAATTTATATGTTTAGGGTACTATTAGATTTGTTTTTCACCATTGAAATTCGTGGTTAGATTTAATCTATTAACTTACTATAGGAAAACTTGTTTAGTCCATAACTTTCATGTTCTAAGCTCGATTTCGGTGATTTTCGCGTTTGTGTGTTTGTAGCAACGCGTAGAATCTCTTTAAAACCTTTTTCACTTATTATTTCATATGTTTGGTGTACTGTTCTAATTTAGATCTATTGTTTGCTTCGTGTATGATTGTTTGGATGCTTGCGTGGTGCTGTATGATCGAGTATAGACGGTGAGCTTTGCGACGATAATCAAGGTCAATACTTCGACAACCAGCAGAACCAGCAAGAGTTTGTGGATCAAGGCAAGTATAGCATGGGATCATCCTTGTTACCTAATCACTTTTAAAGCACTTAAATCACTATGCATGTGTCTCCTTGTTAATGATGCCTTAGAAATTGATCTTGTACCTTGTCGCCTATGATTTTGCATTGGGTAGCTATTGCTAGTGCTCAACATAAACTATGATCTTGTAATTTAACTAATGGAATATGCAATAATATTAAAAGATGACTTTTTAGTAACATAATGAAAGAGGGCTAGAGCCTTGGGCTATCTTTTGGTGCTCTAGTATCTCTCTGTAAGGACTTATCTGTAAGCGAACATCTGGGACTTATAGTACAGCTATGAGGGCTACATGGCTCTGGCTTTAGTCATATAAGAGGACCTTTTCTAGCTTGTTAGAGGTTAACCGAAAGGGCGCAAAAGGGGTGTTTCTCGGGTTAGGTGTAGTGCGGCTTCTGTCCTTATGTGTATAGGCTGCGCGTCATTGTGCCATACGGAAGGGGAGCTCTACATTCGCAGATTACAGAAACCTAGCAGCCCTAACTTGTTAGACGAACCTTGGAAAGACTTCATAGTGAAACTTGTCTGCCCATTGAGGCCTTGCAAACCTCGGGCTTATGGGGATCACGACTCACAGTGAAAGTGTACAACCTCTGCAGAGTGTAAAACTGGTATATCAGCCGTGCTCACGGTCACGAGCGGCCTTGGACCCTTACGGAATAGATGATCACTATTGAACTATAATATACTTATGTTTTGCTATTTATTCTTCATATTACCTGGTCATATGTTTATTCTGGGATTAAAGACATCTTGATGCTACTCATATGCTAAAACTTGACCAACTAAAAGCTACATGTAGTTAAACCCGTGTCATGCCTTTTGAGCCTCATGAACCCCGTGTTATGCTTGTTGAGTTCGACATGGACTCACCCTTGCTATTTCCCACATCTCAGGAAGGGTACTAGGCTGCTAGATTCTGGAATTGTTAGACTTGCGATCAACCAGTCAGTTTGATCCTGGAAGTGACGGTTACACCCGGTGTTCGGAGTTGTCTTGTCGCTGTGTTGCTCTCTAAGGTTATATCTTATACTATTGCGTTATGTTTAATAAGCATTTGTCTTTTGATATTACACTTATCTGTAGCTATATGTGAGATTTGACCTCTTTATTTCACATATAGTGTATATCTGGTTTTGTCCTTAAAACCGGGTGTGACACTAAGTCAGAATCCACAACGACGAAAGCGAAAAAGGAAAGTTCATAAGAAGCCTGCTCAAGGAAGCAAAGCGCAGCTAAACTATGTCAATGGAAGACTGAGCAATGTGGATATGGATAAAATCCATGGAGTTACCAAAGTGGTGGGAGGTTATATTCAAGTAAGTTCAGTACAAGTTTTTGCTCTATTTGACCCTAGTGCTTCGCATTCTTTCATTTCCGCCGACATGGTAGAGACGTGCCAGATGATGAAGTGTCCAACGAGGAGGCCTTTGCTAGTTCAAACCCTAGTGAGAGAAATACAGGCAGATCAGATATGCCCGGATGTTAGTCTTGTCATAAATAAGGAAAAATTCACCGCAACACTTATTGTGTTGGAGTCACTTAAAATTCGCGTGGTTCTTGGTAATGGATGGCTCTGTGCACACAAAGGAGTGATTCATGGTACTCGGTGCACAATGCTCTTAACAACACCGTCAGGGAAAAGAATTGAGTATCAAGGTGGTCGACTCTTACCTGAGGAAGACGAGAATGATCAATTAAAAGATAGGTACATCGAGGATAGCAAAGTGGATCATGAATTTATGGAAGTCATAGTAGAGGAACAAACAATTTTGGAGGAGCTCAATAGAAGAGATGATCATGCTTAGGCACATTAGTCAGTTAGGATCTGAGAAACTGCCTCATGACTCTCAATGAAAAATGTAATTTGTAAAATGAGGATCGAATAAAGACAGAATGTCATTATCTCTTTTATCATCATCTTCCGAATCTCGAGGACGAGATTCATCTTAAGGGGGTAGAATTGTAACACCCTAAAATTTCGACATGTTTTAAAAATAGGTCAATATGATTTTTATGTATTTTTGTGGGCATACAAACTTAGAAAAGTAATAATTTTTATTGATTTAAAATCAAATATAAGGGTAGGAACATGTTTGTGCATTCATGCTAATGCATTTGAAATTTTGTATTGAGTGCTTTGAATTAAATTAAAAAGGGAATTCAAAATATATTTGGAAAATGCTTTGAAATATTGGGAAAAGAAAAAGAAAAGGATTTTCTGAGGTCATTTTAGTTTTGGCCCAACAGCCGAGCACCTCTCTTCTAGCCCAACCGCAGCCCGCCGTTCCGGCCTGCCCTCTCACGCGCGGCCGCTCTCCCCTCCCCCGCTTTTGGCCTGGGCCGAGCCCAGCAAGCCGCCTGGCCCGCAAGCAAGCACGCGCGCGCCTTCCTTTCTCTCTCCGTCGCTGACACCGCAGGCCCGCTTGTCAGGGTCGCCCCCTTCCTCAAGCCATCGTCGGCGTCGCTTTCCTTCTTTACCGACGCTAAATCCCGCGCCCAATCTTCCCCTTTCCTTACTCGGAGCGCCTTCGGGCTATATAAGCAAGGGTGCCACACCTCTCCGCATCCATCCCGCCCTCTTGAAGCTGCTGTGGTGCTCGAGAGACTGGTCACCGCGTGCGGGAGTCCTAGCCGCCACCTCTCCGAGCCGCGGCTTAGATTTGGCCATAGGTGAGCTCGTCGTGTCCTGCTCTTTCTCTCGGTACTCCCCGTTTGTCGTTTGGTGGTCGGTGAAGCCGTTTCATCGAGCTCCGGCGAGCTCGGGCCGATTCCGGCCATGGCGTCGCCGTCGGACCACTGTAGCCAGCTGGTGTTTTTCTTTTTCTCTCTCTTGATTAGATCTGATCCGTTCAAATCAGATCCAACGGCCGAGGATCAAAGATACCGGTTCGGCCGGCACTTTTGCTAAAGAGACCCTGGTAATTTCAAGTATAGAACCCGCACTCCAAAACGTATTCCGAAAATACGTTTTCTCCTTCCGAAAACATATATTCGTTTTAATAAGTTCAGAAATACGTTTTCAGCTATTTACAGGATTGCCACTGAGTTTGTTTTAGCCATAATTTATCCGTTTTAACTCCGATTTGACCCGTTCAAATTGCGTTAGGTTCGTATTTGTGAGCTCTACATGTTAGTACTACTGTTAAGTAGGTTTTCAACTTTTAAAATTCATGATTAGATTTAATCTATTATTTTAATAGAGGAAATCTTGTTTATTTCATATCTTCTACGTTTCAACTCCGTTTTAAGCCATTCAAGTTGCGTTAGATTCATAGCAACGGGATTTACACATTTGTAACAGTGTACATCATGTCACTAATATTGGAATTTCATGGTTTGAATCCTATCTTAAATAACAATTATGCAACTAGGTTTTATAAATAAAAATATGATTTGTTTTACTTTAGTTTTATAATTCAAATCTAAATTTGACTTAAATTATAATCTCTATAAAATATCTTATATATGTTTTTATACCATTAAGATACATGAAGTTAATAGTTTTATGGGTAAATCTATCGGTAGTTGTATCTTTTCAACCGTAGCTCTGATTAGCGTGCTTTTTCGCGACTTTGTGTTCGTAGCGATGCGGGGGGATCGTGTTTCAAACTCTTTTACTTATTGATTGGTGTACTATTCTAATATAGATCTATTGTTTGCTTCGTGTATAATTGTATGCTTGTGTGGTGCTTTACAATCATGTCTAGTCGGTGAGATTTACGTGGTAACCAAGAAGCAGTTCTTTGGAGGTGACAAATCTACAGAAAAGAAGGATATCAATTTAAGGCAAGTATAACATGGTATTTCTTTATTGTCCTATTCACTTTAACTTCATAAAATCATATTGCATGTGTCTATATTGAATTGCCATTAAGGATTTTTCTAGTTTTTGATCTATACCTTGTCACCTATGGGATTTTTGCATTGGGAAGCTTTTGCTAGCGCTGAACATAAACTATGATCTTGTAATATGATTAATGGAATATGCAACAACACTAAAAGTTAACTTTTTGATTACTGTTTAAAGAGGGCTAGAGCATGGGGTTATTTTTGGTGCTCTAGTTTCTCTTCACAAGGACTCATCTGTGAACGAACATCCGGGACTTACAGTACAACTGTGAGAGCTATAATGGCTCTGGCTTTAGTTCAGTATGAGGACATTTTCTAGCTTGTTAGAGGTTACCCTTGTGGCATAAATGGGGAAGAGCAGACTGTGGATTCCTGCGTGGTAGAATCACACAGACTGACTTTGAAAACCTAGCGGCCCTAACTTGTTAGACGAACCTTTGAAAGGCTTCATAGTGTTTCCTTGCCTGCTCACCTTGGAAGTGTTTTGGAAGTCGCGATCCCGGGCATATGGGTAATCACGACTCGCAGTGAAAGTGTACACCTCTGCGCAGAGTTTAATAAACTGGTATACTAGCCGTGCTCACGGATACGAGCGGCCTTGAACCTTCGCAGAATAGATGAACATTTATTGGTTTAATATGTGTTTTGCTATTCGTTATTCATATTTACATTGATCATATGTTTATTGTGGGATTAATGCAAATTTGATGCTACTCATGTAATAAAATTGTGACAATTAAAAGCTAAATGCAGTCAAACCAGTGTCTAGCCTTTTGAGCCTCATGAACCCCGTGTTATATTTGTTGAGTTCGACATGGACTCACTCTTGCTATTTCCCACATCTCAGGAAGGGTATCAGATTTCTAGATTCTGGAATTGTTAGGCTTGTGATCAACCAGTCAGTTTGTTCCTAGAGTGAAGTCTACATCCGGTGTTTGGAGTTATCTTTCTGCTGTGTTGCTCTCTAAGGTATA
Source organism: Saccharum hybrid cultivar R570 (assembly GCA_038087645.1). Classification (NCBI taxonomy): domain Eukaryota; kingdom Viridiplantae; phylum Streptophyta; class Magnoliopsida; order Poales; family Poaceae; genus Saccharum; species Saccharum hybrid cultivar. Next base: position 8,653,950 of record JAQSUU010000119.1, on the reverse strand, counting down.
TTTTATACTACTGAGTTATGTTTATTAAGCATTTGTCTCTTGATATTACACTTATCTGTGGCTATATGTAAGATTTGACTTCTTTATTTCACATATAGTGTATGTCTGGTTTTATCCTTAAAACCGGGTGTGACAGAGTGGTATCAGAGCAATGCTGACTGTAGGACGCAAGCCTAGTAGAACTGGACATTTAGCATGTTTTCATTTTTGCCTATTTCTTGCTTTCTCTTTAACTTTGTTATTTTCTCAAATTTATGCTTAATTCTATCCCCGTTCTATTATAAAAAGCTTGTCTCTAGTTTGAACCTTTTCTCCTTGTCTATTAGACGGCTCGTGATAAGAAGACTGTGTACTTCAGAGGTTAAGAGGACTGAATTGTGTCGTTCTTGCTCACATTTGACGAGAAGCCATTAGCAATGCAAAACCAATTACTAGAAGAAATGGCTCAATGTGGAAATTCTCAACCATGCTCATCTCAAGGTCAGGCCAACATACCCAAGGGCCCGAGAAGATACAAGTAGTAGAAGCTTGGAAGAATATGAAATCCAATAAAGATGCTGATAGTAAGGCACTTGGGAGGCAGGAACAATGTCACTGTTGTAAGCATTATGGTTTTCCCTGTCTTCAAAACGAGTCTAATAAGGGAAAAGTCAAGGTGGATCCAAATTTTGAGATCAACATGGACAAGAAGAGGAAGGCAATCTCACTAGAACCAATTGTTGAAAGCAATCAGCAATCGAGTTATACTACATTGTCACATGCAGCTCTGATCCCTTGTTAAATAAATCCAAACCTTGAAGAGTTAGAGGCCTCTCAAGCTAAAACTACTCCCCATGAGGTAGTCATAGATGGGTGGACAATTACCTATAAGGAATATCAACCCCGAAAGGCCAAACGAGCTAAGAAACAAGCCGATGGGACGAATGTGAACTTTTATGGCCAGCAAGATAGCAGCATACCAAGCAACAGTTCCGTGGAGTATGACATCACAAAAGATTCAGCTAAGAGAAAGTGTTATCATTGCTAGCAGGAAGGACATTATGTCAAATCTTGCCCGCAGAAGAATCAACAACAGCAAGACCCAGGACAGGTTGTCCAAAAGGAGCAGGAGCAAGAAAATAAATTAAAGAGAAATTATATCCATAGAAGGTTGAAACATGTGGATATTACCACCATTCCTGGAGCTAAGGAGGTCGTGTTGGGATCAATTCCTGTAAGTTCAGGAAATGCCAAGGTTTTATTTGACTCCAGTGCCTCACATTCGTTTATATCTAGACAATATGTAGAAGATCATAACATATTTATGCTTCCAAGGGGAAAAACAGTGATGGTCAAGACTCCAAGAGGTGAAATAAAGGCGAACCGCGTATGCCCAAAAGTTAGTCTTGACATAAAAGGGGTAAATTTTAAGGCAAACCTCATTGTTTTGGAATTAATGGACATTGATGTTATCCTTAGAATAGACTGGTTATCTACTTGTAAAGGAGTGATTGAGTATGCCCAACGTTCAGTGTTTCTAACTACACTTTCAGGAGAAAGGATTGAGTATGAGGGTATTAAACCTACACCTGAGGGATACAAGGTTGACCCATCTGAGGGTATGAACACTAAGAATGGTAAAGAGAGATGCGGGATTTCAGATGTCATTATAGAGGACTAAGGAATGCAAGAGATGCTATCTACTCCAGATGCTGCTGCAATCACACCATGTTTAAGAAATAGGAGTTATGTCCTATGTAATAAAACCGTTAGCAGCCAAGTTGAGTCGTCTTAATGTGTGGCTTATGAATTTTTAAGTGTTTAGTTGCTCTGTGCTTATGTTTATGTTTGAGTTGGAATTTTGTAATGAGTGGAATGATCTTGTGGGTTTTGTCCATGATTTCATTTAGTTTATATGTATAAGGTATAAGGATTAATGAAATAAATATATAGGTTTTGGTTATCTCCTGCTTTCTATATCTTGTCTTTCGGAGCAATCTGTCTTTATCAACTTATATCTCTGTTCTTGAAAGACCAAAAATCATGAGAAAATTCTGGACAAAAGTAGACTTCAATACCTTTCTCCAAATGCAAGAACCACCCTCATAGCTATTTTGGATTGGGACATACAAAAATCACAAGATGATGCAACTGGGCTGTCTGAAAATTGGAACAGAGTCTGTTATGTGCTGTTTTCGACCAAGTCATCTACAGAATTTGGAAAAGTGTTCTATAAGAAAGTTTCAGGAAATTTCATAAGCTTTCGAACAGTATAAAGTGGAACTTCATTGGAATTACAAAACGAGAGTTGTGGCAGTTTTACCACGTTGCTGATTTTCTGCTCGCGAGAAACCTCAGATTTCTTGTTTCTACCTATGCACAAAAGAATCATTAGGATATTAGAACGTATGGATGCTAGTTAGCTCATCAAAAAAAAAGGGTTCAAGCTACCTTATTGGTGTCCCTTATTTTAAGGGGGGTAGCCAATGCAAAGAAGGTTTATTAAGTTTTAATTCTTTATTTGGAAGTATTGATTAGTCTCCATGATTGAGTTGCCACTCTCAAGCAAAAATGTCTATATACAAGGTTGATAATTATGGATCTATGGAGGCGAGAGTTGTCCCTTTAGATAGCTCATGATTACGATCATCTGTACTTGCTCGTGTTGCTGATGTTGGTCACTTGATGACAGGAAGTGTAGTATCTCATGACTCAGGAGTCCTATATGACGTCTCGCATTGATATGTGGGAAAGGGCTGATGTTTCTGCCATTGAAGGATGTTATGGTATGATGAAGCTGAGCACTATCAAAACAACAACGTTGCAGAGCAAGTTGGGAGTGAACTAAGTCAGAATCCACAACGACGAAAGCGAAAAAGGAAAGTTCATAAGAAGCCTGCTCAAGGAAGCAAAGCGCAGCTAAACTATGTCAATAGAAGACTGAGCAATGTAGATATGGATAAAATTCATGGAGTTACCAAAGTGGTGGGAGGTTATATTCAAGTAAGTTCAGTACAAGTTTTTGCTCTATTTGACCCTAGTGCTTCGCATTCTTTCATTTCCGCCGACATGGTAGAGACGTGCCAGATGATGAAGTGTCCAACGAGGAGGCCTTTGCTAGTTCAAACCCCAGTGAGAGAAATACAGGTAGATCAGATATGCTCGGATGTTAGTCTTGTCATAAATATGGAAAAATTCACCGCAACACTCATTGTGTTGGAGTCACTTAAAATTCGCGTGGTTCTTGGTAATGGATGGCTCTGTGCACACAAAGGAGTGATTTATGGTACTCGGTGCACAATGCTCTTAACAACACTGTCAGGGAAAAGAATTGAGTATCAAGGTGGTCGACTCTTACCTGAGGAAGACGAGAATGATCAATTAGAAGATAGGTGCACCGAGGATAGCAAAGTGGATCATGAATTTATGGAAGTCATAGCAGAGGAACAAACAATTTTAGAGGAGCTCAATAGGAGAGATGATCATGCTTAGGCACATTAGTCAGTTAGGATCTGAGAAACTGCCTCATGACTCTCAACGAAAGATGTAATTTGTAAAATGAGGATCGAATAAAGACAGAGTGTCATTATCTCTTTTATCATCATCTTCCGAATCTCGAGGACGAGATTCATCTTAAGGGGGGTAGAATTATAACACCCTAAAATTTCGACATGATTTAAAAATAGGTCAATATGATTTTTATGTATTTTTGTGGGCATACAAACTTAGAAAAGTAATAATTTTTATTGATTTAAAATCAAATATAAGGGTAGGAACATGTTTGTGCATTCATGCTAATGCATTTGAAATTTTGTATTGAGTGCTTTGAATTAAATTAAAAAGGGAATTCAAAATATATTTGGAAAATGCTTTGAAATATTGGGAAAAGAAAAAGAAAAGGATTTTCTGAGGTCATTTCAGTTTTGGCCCAACAGCCGAGCACCTCTCTTCTAGCCCAACCGCAGCCCGCCGTTCCGGCCTGCCCTCTCGCGCGCGGCCGCTCTCCCCTCCCCCGCTTTCCGCCTGGGCCGAGCCCAGCAAGCCGCCTGGCCCGCAAGCAAGCGCGCGCGCCTTCCTTTCTCTCTCTCCGTCGCTAACACCGCAGGCCCGCTTGTCAGGGTCGCCCCCTTCCTCAAGCCATCGCCGGCGTCGCTTTCCTTCTTTGCCGACACTAAATCCCGCGCCCAATCTTCCCCTTTCCTTACTCGGAGCGCCTTCGGGCTATATAAGCAAGGGTGCCGCACCTCTCCACATCCATCCCGCCCTCTTGAAGCTGTTGTGGTGCTCGAGAGACCGATCACCGCGTGCGGGAGTCCTAGCTGCCACCTCTCCGAGCCGCGGGTCTTCCTTGGTACATCCTCGGCTTAGATTTGGCCATAGGTGAGCCCGTCGTGTCCTGCTCTTTCTCTCGGTACTCCCCGTTTGTCGTTTGGTGGTCGGTGAAGCCGTTTCATCGAGCTCCGGCGAGCTCGGGCCGATTCCGGCCATGGCGCCGCCGTCGGACCACTGTAGCCAGCTGGCATTTTTCTTTTTCTCTCTTTTGATTAGATCTGATCCGTTCAAATCGGATCCAACGGCCGAGGATCAAAGATACCGGTTCGGCCGACACTTTTGCTAAAGAGACCCTGGTAATTTCAAGTATAGAACCCGCACTCCAAAACGTATTCCGAAAATACTTTTTCTCCTTCCGAAAACATAGATTCGTTTTAATAAGTTCAGAAATACGTTTTCAGCTATTTACAGGATTGCCACTGAGTTTGTTTTAGCCATAATTTATCCGTTTTAACTCCGATTTGACCCATTCAAATTGCGTTAGGTTCGTATTTGCGAGCTCTACATGTTAGTACTACTATTAAGTAGGTTTTCAACTTTTAAAATTCGTGATTAGATTTAATCTATTATTTTAATAGAGGAAATCTTGTTTATTTCATATCTTCTACGTTGCAACTCCGTTTTAAGCCATTCAAGTTGCGTTAGATTCATAGCAACGGGATTTACACATTTGTAACAGTGTATATCATGTCACTAATATTGGAATTTCATGGTTTGAATCCTATCTTAAATAATAATTATGCAACTAGGTTTTATAAATAAAAATATGATTTGTTTTACTTTAGTTTTATAATTCGAATCTAAATTTGACTTAAATTATAATCTCTATAAAATATCTTATATATGTTTTTATACCATTAAGATACATAAAGTTAATAGTTTTATGGGTAAATCTATCGGTAGTTGTATCTTTTCAATCGTAGCTCCGATTAGCGTGCTTTTTCGCGACTTTGTGTTCGTAGCGATGCGTAGGATCGTGTTTCAAACTCTTTTACTTATTGATTGGTGTACTGTTCTAATATAGATCTATTGTTTGCTTCGTGTATAATTGTATGCTTGTGTGGTGCTTTACAATCATGTCCAGTCGGTGAGATTTACGTGGTAACCAAGAAGCAGTTCTTTGGAGGTGACAAATCTACAGAAAGAAGGATATCAATTTAAGGCAAGTATAACATGGGATTTCTTTATTGTCCTATTCACTTTAACTTCATAAAATCATATTGCATGTGTTTATATTGAATTGCCATTAAGGATTTTCCTAGTTTTTGATTTATACCTTGTCACCTATGGGATTTTTGCATTGGGTAGCTTTTGCTAGCGCTGAACATAAACTATGATCTTGTAGTATGATTAATGAAATATGCAACAACACTAAAAGATGATTTTTTTATTACTGTTTAAAGAGGGCTAGAGCATGGGGTTATTTTTGGTGCTCTAGTTTCTCTCCACAAGGACTCATCTGTGAACGAACATCCGGAACTTACAGTACAACTGTGAGGGCTATAATGGCTCTGGCTTTAGCTCAGTATGAGGACCTTTTCTAGCTTGTTAGAGGTTACCCTTGTGGCACAAATAGGGAAGAGCAGACTGTGGATCCCTGCGTGGTAGAATCACACAGACTGACTTTGGAAACCTAGCGGCCCTGACTTGTTAGATGAACCTTTGAAAGGCTTCATAGTGTTTCCCTGCCTGCTCACCTTGGAAGTGTTTTGGGATTCGCGATCCCGGGCATATGGGTAATCACGACTCGCAGTGAAAGTGTACACCTCTGCACAGAGTTTAATAAACTGGTATACTAGCCGTGCTCACGGATACGAGCGGCCTTGGACCTTCGCAGAATAGATGAACATTTATTGGTTTAATATGTGTTTTGCTATTCGTTATTAATATTTACATTGATCATATGTTTATTGTGGGATTAATGCAAATTTGATGCTACTCATGTAATAAAATTGTGACAATTAAAAGCTAAATGCAGTCAAACCAGTGTCTAGCCTTTTGAGCCTCATGAACCCCGTGTTATATTTGTTGAGTTCGACATGGACTCACTCTTGCTATTTCCCACATCTCAGGAAGGGTATCAGATTTCTAGATTCTGGAATTGTTAGGCTTGTGATCAACCAGCCAGTTTGTTCCTGGAGTGAAGTCTACATCCGGTGTTTGGAGTTGTCTTTCCGCTGTGTTGCTCTCTAAGGTATATTTTATACTACTGAGTTATGTTTATTAAGCATTTGTCTCTTGGTATTACACTTATCTGTGGCTATACGTGAGATTTGACTTCTTTATTTCACATATAGTGTATGTCTGGTTTTGTCCTTAAAACCGGATATGACAACAATTACACTTTCCTAGTAGGACCATATGCAATGGCTCTTCGTAAAGTTAGAGAGTTAAGTAGTGCTGGAGTCATGGTGGTTGACCAGCAGTACGTCTTTTTAGTAGTAGGTTGATTTTTCAGGCGTACAGCACAGACATGGCTAAACACACATGCGAGGTGCATCTATGAACATAATAACAAAATGTCTACTTATTTACATGGCATGTAAAATTAGCTAGGACTGAAAGAGGTGAAGGAAAAGGTTCAGAGCCACACTAATCAATTGATTGTATATTAGTTTTTTGTTTGGAGGCAACAAGCAAGGGCGTTGTGCAATGGTTCAGTAATCACCTCATCCACTGATATTTATATGGTTCCATCTACCATCAATACATGTAGAATATGACTTCTAAGATCATTGAAGGATTACCTGACTGTCGGCAGTGATCGGAGGTATCCGTGAGTAGCCGACCTTGGGAGATGCAAGCCTGAAATGATGCAAGACTTTTGTAAAAATCTAAAACTATGAATCTCATTAAACTAAATGATGAAAAACATAAAAACATATATTGAAAAACCTCAATGTGTAGATGATGCAAACAGGAAGTATAACTCACATTCAGATCCAGTCTCATAGGTGCTTTCCGGAGCCTTCGGCAGGAAGGCAACAGCCAACAGTACTCTAAAACTGAAAACCACACAGTGTGCATAAATCATTATACATTTCTACTTAGAGCTATTTATAAATTATAACTGGTATAACAATTCACCAAAGTAGTTGTAGCAAAAAGAAAATCATTAGTATGTTGCCCAGCACTGACTTCATAAAGATCATGATAAACATGTATGCAAACAACTGAAGAAGACAACATATGTTAGCCTCAACATATGTTGTACGTAGCTGAAGAAGAGCAGCTGAAGAAGACCCGTGATAAACATGTATGCGAAATACCTATTACATCATTACTCAAATTAACGAGACACATACTATACCAAGTTTCTACACCTCTGATACACAAACACATGGCTTCATCCAGAACTATCTAACCGGGAGCATCCAGCAATGTCACTTGAACTCTTAGGCCTAAGATAATAACTTTGCCCACTGCAAAGTTTGTGGTTGCTTTACATGCCTAGACTGGGACAGGGTATAGGATTTAGCTGTGGCAGTAAATTCAAGTAGAATATTATTGTCTCATAAATCATTCGTGTTATTCATTTCCCAACTCTCAAAGTCCAATAGATTTATTTCAGCTTGCAGAAGAATCAGATATCTCAATTCTAAATCACTCATGCTTAAAACAACATTGGTTTCATAATGTGCATCTCAATATTTGATTTGAGAGCTACCCTATTTTTCAATTGACAGATCACTCTTTCCTATTTCAGACACTGATACCCCTTTGCAGATATGGAGATAGAATTGAACATGCACCACTACAGTTAACTCAAGCAACCCTGTATTTGATAACTGTACTATGTAGTGGGTTGAATGTAAATTGCAACTTTAGGACAGTTCTCTGAAAAAAAATGGCTCACACTGCTTGACCAATAACCAATTATCTGGCAGCATAATAGGCATAATTGAATTATTAGAAAGGATGTAAGGGAACTCCACCATGACCTGCCAAAGAGTAATTGTTAGTGGGACCCATTGTTAGCACAATTTTATGAACAATAACGAAATCTAAGGGGGGATAACACTCTGAGAGGAATTAGCAGAGAAAATGCAAAAGGCAATGCTGAGTACATCCTAGCAGCTCGCTCTATGTATGATACAAATCTTTCGATGGAGATCACAGGCTGAACAGAAGTGGTGTTGGTAATTCCTATGAACAGCACCGCTGCATACATGGCACCCATGGCATTGAATATATCATGTTGGGTCTCCCTGGCAATTACACATAACAAAAATTGTGCTCGGTTCAATTCACCAGAAAGAGAACCATGTGTAAATATTCATATAAATTGCTACCAGGAAAATCAATCAGGGAGCATACCTTCTACAGCCGAATTTCCAGCAGATGGTCCCAAACATCAAGGAAATAATAACTGTGTAGAAGAATCTAACAGTGGTGTACTAAGGGTTCCTTCAGTACGGTAAGTTTTGCTTCCATAAGCAAGCAATATACTGAGAACATGGTTGAGCGTACTTCATGGCGAAAGTAAGTTCTTTCGATTCATTGCTCGGTCTGCTCAGGGCCTCAACGATTTCTCTACAATAGCATAAACACATGGTTTCAATTCATAGGGTCCAAACAGGCCCTAAGAGAATTTTAAAAGGGTATATTATATTTACTGAAATAATTTTGATTGCCAATAGTATTCAGCGAAATCCACTCCAAGAATCTGCTCCATTTGAGTGCTTGTAACTTCCAACATTCATGCAGCAGGATTATAGCCGTCCCTGATTTTGGCACTCCTGGAATTGCCTATTCCCGAATATGAGAGTGTAAGGACAGAGGCTTTGCTTAAGTTTGTGCAAGTCAGAAAACACATGCTGCAGAACATACCTCAAAAAAGTCAACCAGATTACGCGATTTGGCACCTAAGGGACCAGCATATATAAGCTGCCTTCCACGATTCATGAATAAAAGCTGAGCAGCATATGCAAGTTAAGCATTGTAATCATATTATACATAGTACTATCAGGGGGAAAATAGTAGGTTAAGTAAATGAGAACAATAGAACTTCCACCAATCACAGACTAAAATTTCTCATCACGATGATTGTTACTCCTAAAATTAGTTTTAACATCATAGTGTTTTACTTTGTAGTGAAATTGAAAGTCCATAAGCATAAATAATTAGTGGAGATTTCATCACAGATATGTAAGATTTTTAGAATGTTTGTCAGTATTAACCCACTCTCATGTTTATATAATCAATAGCTTAGATAATGACTTCTCAGTTACTCCTTTTACCTCATCAAATGATTCAAATATGTCAATACTTGGCTGATGGATTGTGGAAACAATGGTATGTCCTGTATTAACAATATTACGCATTGTCCTCATTACAATGGCTGTAGATCTAGCATCCAATCCTGATGTAGGTTCGTCCATTAATACAATAGAAGGATCAGAAGCACAAGGGCAAGGGCTAGAACATTAAGAGGAAAGCAGATCAAAGCACACAGAATCGCAGGTGCGGATCCAGTAAAGGACATTGGGCGTGCACATGTACCTCTGATATCTTTGAAAGTGATACATGTATAAACTTGTAATTAGATCAGATCTGAATACAAATATAGCCAGGGTTCGGGTGCTTGGTTTCGCACAGCACGAAGGGAAGAGAAGGGTGGGCATACCTGTTGGGTCTTTGTCGGGGTCCTCGTCTCCGACGGATGGAACCGAGAGAGTGCTCCAGTGATTGATGTCGGAAGTAGAGATTCCACCTTCTGATGCGCTGCCGGGAACAAATCGGCAAGGATCCGCGCGCCGTGTCAAATCTGCCGAGGCGAATGGTTACAGGCGGCGAGTCTGCGACACGGCCCGACAGGATTGGGGCGTGGGCGCGTGGCCGGGCGGTGCTACTGGGGAGGGCGGCATTGCTCCGTGCTTGATTGTGTCCTGTGTCTGTGCTTGCGTGCGCTCCAGTCGTGGGTCGCGGCTGCAGGGGTAGGGCGGGCGGTTTGCCATGGCGGTGGCCAAACCCTCGAAGAAGAGAGAGGACGCAGGTTGGGGAGGTTGCGGGGAGCTGCGTGCACGTCCTACGTAGGCCCACATGTCGGTGCGGGGATCGCACGGGGACGGCAGGACGACGAAGTGAAACTTTTTGTCGCATGAAGAAATTGTCCATTCTTTACTCTTTTTATTAGTTATGAGAGATAGGATAGGATAGGTTGATTCCAAGAAAAGAAAGCACCCTTATCATGACCGGCATTATATTAGTATTATATATATGAGGTTTGTTAAAAAATACAAAGTGTCCACTTAAAAAAGCGGACATGCAAATAACTGTATGTCTTGTAGGTACCTACCTATCACGACAAATACTTCTAAGTATGTTTGTTTTCACAATTTCTAGGAATTTTGTCTTTCGATAGATATGCATCTGAAATTTATTATTTTCGTGTGAATTTTAGTAGATTGAGTTTGAATCTTAAATTTTGTGACAATGTACATGTATCGGTGAGCTGTCGATAGATGGATCTTGCGCATGGTGCGGTGGTGCCTTCAGGTCCCACCGTATGCTATAAAGGCACCATGGATGCACAAGACTCATTCCATGGCCTCTATAGCATATGGGACTTGTCGGGTACCATAATTAGGGGTACCCAAATCAAGATAGAAAATCACCTGGCCTCCCCATTTAAGGGAAACGATCTATAAAAGGGAAACGGGCCAAATCCTTCCTTGTTGGGCCTCCAGCAAGACATGACAACAAACTAGCCCGTCCGCCCGCTCCATTCGAGGCCTCACTCAGGGAGTCTCGGGACACCTCCGGTTCGCCCGAGGCCTCAGCACTGGGGTCTTAGACATAGGCCGACCCACGGCACCATCACCGCCTCATCCGAGCCCCAGAAACAACATCATCCATCTCCGACTCGCCCGAGACCAGCCTCTAACGCCGCTCCCCCATTGGTGCGCTCGAGACCCCCTGTGACGTCACCCACGTTCTCACGTCTGTCCGAACAGGCCAGGAATGATCGGGGTCAAATCACCACACCATCGCCTGTAACAGGCATGGGGAAGAGCTGCTGACCACTCTGCCACCCATATTGGCACTATACACACGATTCGTGCGTACACAGTGTACGGAACAACCACCCTGCGTCACTATTCCCATGATCGGGATAAGATCGGAACACGATTCCCGCCTCTGAGGCCTCGACCCTCTACGGGAGTCGAACTACAAGGACGAACATGCCATGCCGGCTACAGGATCAAGAATGATAGGACGCATCGCTACAACACCGAAAGATAGAAACCACTCCCTTAACAGTGGTGCCCATACCTGACACGTACCAGCAGTACCAAAAGTACCGACGCCATGCCTCCACAGTACAGATCACATCGCCACCAGATAAGGCTCTCTCGAGGCCCCTAGACTCCTCCAGCAAAGGTCGCACCACACGCCCACATTCTGTAACCCTGCACCTCCTTGAGACTATAAAAGGAGCATGTAGACACGAAGAAAGAAGAAGAAGAACCCCCGTAGCGGCAAAAACACAAGACACGAGCAGACAGCTCTCCTGGACCTTGCGAGGGCTCCAGCAGAGCCGTGCTCACCCACATCCTCCACTCACACCACGAGACTTGGGAGATCCTCCCTCTCTCACAACCGCTTGTAACCCCTACTACAAGCACTTCGGTGCAAGATAATACAGAACTCTCCTCCCCCACTGGACGTAGGGCATTTCTCGGCCCGAAACAGTATAAATTGCCTGTGTTCTTCTTGCACGCCATCCAGATCCCCGATGCACAGACACTCGATTACTCGTTAGTGCTAGGACCGCTGTTTCTTACACCGACAGGACTAATCTACACCATAGTTTCGTTGATTAACAACCACGCGTGACACGATAGATCTCGCCACGAAGGCTTATCTCTACATGCAAGTCGAGAACACAAACAAAGAATGTAGAAGATGCAATCTCAAATGTTGCTAATATAAATAAGCTTACAAGTAGTTTTGGTTGCACAAACCAATGCATGGTGAAACTATTCGATGGCAAACTAGTCTAAGCAAAACCCAAGTTTAAAAGTGGCTATAGCAAAGTATAATAGAACGAGTGGTGGCGGAGGGTCAGCGTCGGGGGCGGAGGTTCGAGGCCAAGGAGCGGCAGGACGGCTGTTGAATGGTGAGCAATACGGATGGGAGGGTGGTGACTCAATATTGAACATGAGAGTTTGCAAGTATAGTGATACTGGTGGGTATTGCCATCCAATTCCAATTCTGAATCGTTAACCATCCAAACAGCTATGCTTGGAGCTAGGCAGCTAGCCAATACCAATTTCAAATTCTGAGACGGAATATCGACGTCCAACGAAATGTAAACAGAATTAGGAATGAGCTCTATATTTTTAACTTTCATGGCAATATCCAAAGGTTGCATATATCCTTGTAAGAGGAGAACTGAATGAAGCGGTAAGGGAGAAAGAGACGTGGAGGATGATAGCTGCATCCTTCGCCTAATACAAATGTAATCATATTACATATGCTGCTAACCAAATGTAGCTTATGCAACTTAAACCAAATGGCATCACATTGTATATGGATATATCGGTTATGACTAGCCTATAGGATGGTGATCAAACTCGTCAGACGGTAGCTAGAGAAAACTTCTCAGAAAAGATGGTGTTGAATGGGAGGGTTGCCGCGCAGAGGCAAACATGGGCGATTCTCCTCCATTTCTTATTAAATAAAAAAAGCGGAGGGGCAATCCAAAGGCGCGTTCCATGATTGGCCCTTAGACTTTCTCTTTTTGGACGCTTGCGTCTGGTTGGGTTGTCGATCCACCGGTCCACACCATCCTGACACGGACACCCCATCGCTCTCTGACGCGACCCCGCTTTGTCGCGCCTGGCCTTTCGAGCAGCCCCAGCAGCCAGTGTGAGCCCGGAGGTAAAACTGAGTAGTAGGCGATGACGCTCGTTTCGTTTTACTTTACTCCTGCAGCCCTCGTGTCCTGATCGACCGAGCAGTCACCGGAGCTAAAGAGTGACTAGTGACCTCAACGCACCAATCCAACTTCGACTACTTCGGTGATCTACTGGCCACAAATTGCCATGTTTTTCTTTATCATATATTTTTTGCTTTTTTTTGAGGGACTAGTTAGCACAAAAGTAGTTTGTTTTTTATTAATGCACAAAAAGAATGCCCAGTAAAGGTATGGTCGTATGGAGCAGTAGCCTTTGTGCTTTCTCTCTTACCGCTGGTGGTAGTCCAGGACAAATTGATTGTAACGTCTTGTTTGGGAGAGTTTGAGCTCCAAAAAAACAAATCTAAATCCTCAGTAGATTCACCCATGCAGCAGATCTACTATGAAGCTAGTGTCCCAGTAAAGTGTTTGGACTTCAGTCCTGAGTTTTCTCCTCTATCTCACTACCACCTAGGGCCAATGCATTAGCGTTGACACCGAAATTTGGTTTGGGATGAGAAGACTCTGGAATCGGAATTTATCAAGGAAAGTCGAAATATTCAGTAAGATTGGCTAACTGGATTGCCATCAGAATCGATTGAATGGAATGATGTCATCATCTGAAAGGAATGGATCCCATTGGCAGGGACGACAAGAAATGAAGCAAGAAGACGCGTCAGACTTCATAGAAGGGAAGAATTGAGGTTTAAGTGATCGTAATTTAGAAAGCTTTGTTTTCTTTTCCAAGTTTGTAACTAGACTTGTTCGGCCATAACTCGTAGTCAAGCCTCGGGTATAAATATTGAACCTCGGCTATTGTAACAAACATCTCAACGATCAATCGAAAATTAGTACCTTTACTTTTCGGCTTACACCACCCCCTAGAGTAGGAGTAGAGTAGATTTCGGTGAGTTCTTCGGCAAGCAGGGCTGCCAACGGTTAAGTCCGACCTCCGGTTTGTCTGTGAGTATCTGTCATGACTTATATTTCGTTTGTAAGGTTGCATTGGTTAGGTCTGACCTCTTACAAGCTTGGTATAAGTTAGTTATCGTCAGTTAATTGTAAGGTTGCATCGATCCGGCTTGTATCTCTTATAGTTACTGATACAAGTTACCCTCGATTCTTATCAAAATTTATACGGTTGCATCGGTCCGGCTTGTATCTCATACAAATTTGATATGGATTAGTTATCTACTAAATCTATTAAGATCGGTAGAGTTTCCTTGCTGTTTTTAATAGATTAACTAGTTATCGATCTTGTTATAATTAGTTTCTTACTATTTGTAACAAAATCATCCCTTGCCCGATTAAGATTGAAATGGATCGGCCTTATATCCCTTCAAATCATCGTCTTGTTGCTTTTTCCTGTTTACATCTCGCTTTGAGGATGGTTTTGGTTAGCTCAGCTGTTTTTGTCCAATCTTGATCGAAGATAGCATGTGGTTAGGATGTGTTAAACCCTATGTAAAGCTTGCTAGTTAAGGAAATCTGGTCCAGAACTGCTATTGTGGCTGCCATCGATCCGATCGACCCCCACTGTTAACACTATAGATCGGAAATCGTTAAATAGTAAGTCTTCCTTATGGTCGAACATAGCCTCTGGCTACATGCCATGTCCGCATCGGCTATTTAGCTGATCGCTTGCGCTTTCTTGATCGCAACATGTTTTCACGATTATGTTAAGCATGTATAGATTCATATTCTTTAAAGATTTAATCTGTTATCTTTATCTTGGTGTTGGCGTTTCTTAGCGTCACCACTAGGATTGGTGTCTCCTAGCAATGACACCGGAAACGCCGTGACAATATTTATGAACACATACAGAAATATTCCGCAAGTGCACGAATATATCGTTGTAGCACTTCACCCGAAAGTATTCGGATATGGTTCATTTATATTTTTCTAAAGGAAGACATGGTGTAAAAGTCTCCAATAGGAACATGGTCAAGATAACATAACTGTATAATAGACCAAAGTTCATAACAGGGGTAAGCCAAGATAAATATTAGATAGTGTGACACACACACTCAAGCCAATCTCAAGGATAAAGATAAAAGAAAGAATAAAGAATAAAAGAATGTACCTAAACTGGAGCAAGCTTATTTTGTATAGCTATGTTAAGATTAGCGGATCATACAAATACATGAATTTCTAGGGGTAGAGATCCTAATTTAAGATAGCTTTGGTCACTACAAACTTACTTCGGACACCGATGAACACTTAGTCTGCCAAGCGTAGCTGACCTACAGCTCTCGCTGTATCCGAACATGGGGGATTACGAAGGACAACAGGGCTGTCGCCACCTGCCGCCTACCCCTCAACCGGAGGATACGAGGCAAATGAAGGTAACTTCGAGCATAGACATCACGTCTACGTTATTGGTTACTACTCTAGCGGTGGCCAAAAACTTCCATCTTTATCAGGAGTCCTCTTAGTAGAGCATCCGCCATAGGGACGGGCGACGAACCCATAAGAATATAATGACCAAAACTAATTTTAAAGTAGAACTCACTACCTCAATTTAGGTCTTGGTCTAAACATGTATGTTGTATGAAAGATTAAGCATAGAGTTCTATATGCTAAATGAATAACATAAGAACTTAGCTCGAATTCATAAGCATAGCTACATTGATAATATGAGAGCAAGAACATAAGAGAAATCTTCATATTATTCATACCAAGAATACTCTAGGGTTCAAGCTCTCCAATGAAGCTTCTTGCCTAACTCCAACTAAACTACTAAAAAGAGTAAAAAGAATACAAGTGTAGAGGGAGAGAGACTCTTGTGTGGTGTGTTGTGAATGGAGATCTACCCCTTCTTTTATACTAGAGTGAGGTTGGTTTGGCACTGAAAAATTAGAAAACTAGCCTAAACCGCCTCTAGGAGCATTAATGGCACCGCTTGAGAAAGCTGGGCCCGAGCCGTGCCACTTGGGGTGTGGCCGCACCCTGGCTGGCTCGCCTGGCAACCGTCTTTGCCAGGTGGGTTGGTGGCTGGGCTTGGTCTCCTTCCACATTGGTGCTCGGCCCTGATTCATTGTGGGCTCTTGCTTTATTCTTTTGTGTAGGATGTGCATTACGCTTTGTCTGATGGCGTATTTTGATTATAATTCCCTTGTATTCAAGTATGAGTCTGTAAAACAGTGAATCTCCAATACAAGTGGAACTATGTCAATAATAAAAGTATATGTGTGTAAAAACATGTAGTTTCCTTCTTTTTGATCATAGTTGGTGGTTAGATTTTGTCAATAAGAACCACTAACAAAATCCCCCAAGCTTACCCTTTGCTCATCCTCGAGCAAAAGCTAAGACGTTAGTTGTTGATCAGGAGTTGCTACTATGCCAATTACATTTCAAAAGTGCCATGCCTATAACACAGTTTTCTTTCTCAATTTGAATAAATTGGCATTTGTATCCACCCCTTTATTGTCTTGTTACCTGTGGAGCTTTTTAGCTTTCTCCAAGTCTCGGGCGGTTGCAAGACAGAATGGTTTTCACAGAAAAGCTTATCATTGTTCTTCGATCATCTTTCCTTCTGGAGGTTTTTTGAAAGTATTGTAAAAAAATGAAGTTAAGTTCCTGGAATGATTCACTCGATCTCTTAAAGTGTATTTGATCCTCACCAAAGGCTTGTGATAAATGCCTTTCTTTTCAACCTACCAACTAAATGGCTTATGTGGATCTTTGGGTAGGTATAAAAAAGGCATAGTTGCATCATATAATGTTGCTAAGTAAAAAACTGGACCTCAAGGAGATGCAAGTCATACACTTTGATTAAGATGTGTAAGTTTGTGGAATTTTTATAATCTTCCTAATGCTAAAATATATTTGTTTGTACTCCTTTGATCATGACTCTCTCTTTTTAGATGGATGCCTTTTATTTGAAAGTATGGGCTACCATATTTTTATTCTTTTCTTTTCTTCATGCTCTTTGGCATGCATTTTTTTCTCTCACGCCTTTTGGCATGGATTTTTTCTTTCTTTTTTTTAAGCATAGCCCATACTCCCTTTTGGCATATGAGAACTTTAGAGAAAGAGACTCATGTAAAAAATGAATGGAGTATTTATTTTTTGGATGAAAAAGCATGTTTTTGTGTAACTCTCAGTGTAAGAGTTAGCAATTTATTTGTGGGTGTACGTGAATCTTGATCATGGGTGCATGGCGAGAATCTCAAGAAAGGTCACAACAATTTAACAAAGCTCAACATGATAACAAGTAGCATATGACTAAGGTTTTGTATTTGTAGAACATGTCATATGGCTTTGGTAGGAAGTTTAAATCACTGAGGAACTTTTGATTTTTAGCATTCTGAAAATAAAACTCCGGATATCAAGTCTTTTGTAGAACAAAGTCATAACAAATTTCCGTTGCACCATTCATATCCAGCAATAAGTTAGACTAGATTAAGCATTTGCAACCCACAAGTTTCAAGCTTTTGGGATGAGACATTTTTAGCTAATAAACTCAAATCTTGGGGGAAAGTTAAGTTATAAACTAGGCATAGTCAAAATATAAGATAGAGCAACTATTCATCATTTCAGCAAGGATGAACTAAACATTCCTACTACACATATGTGGAGTGGAATAAATTTTATTATTATTGTATATTATTATTATTATTTAAATCAAGGGTCACCTAAATAAATTTTCATCTCTGCTGTCATCTCAAAGACTTACCCTCATAAAGTTGATATATTCTTGCTAGGGTTAGTCCATATGATCAACCAAAAATCTATACTAACAGTTTTGATTCACTAACCAAATGTCTAATTTGATCAAGGTAGATGATTAATCTAAGCACCTTGCTTAAATTAAAGAACCTATAGAAACATGATTATTACATCCAAACTTCAAACTAAGCATCAAGCTTAATTTAAATAATGCATAACCAACACTCCCAAACCAAAACATGCCTGGTATGGAGAGATGAAGCACGAAAGGATAAACAAGAATCATCCAATAGAGGTGAAACCATTGAATGGTACAAGAGAACCATTGGTTTTTTTTCATGCAAGGTAACGAAAAATGGTGAGAGTGCGAGATACACGTTACCTTGTGGGGGTCTTCCCCCAAGCTAGCTTGAAGCCTAAAGTTTGGGGTTGTACCCCCGTGCTTTTTAGCTTTTCCTGCATGGTTAGGATTTGGTAGATCACAAGTGGACTTACCATCCCTCGTGATACCATGTTGACATTTTCAAATAAAATTTTAGGTTGCCCCGGGATCTTAAAATCATATGCAAGAATTGTAGCAGTAATTTGAGTTAGTTGGGTTTCAAAGATTTTATTAAGGTTTAATTGATTTTTGAAGAAAAATTTAAGCCCTCTAAATTTGAATTAATGTTTTCAAAAATTTCATCGTTAGAGGCAAGTTTCTTTGTCAAGTTTTATTTTATTTGAGCTTGCCGTAACACAATATCTATCAAGTAAGTTTGATTTGCAAAATTTGAGTTGTCAGCAAAGTTACCTTCCTGATATGGTGGGTGTGACTAATTCCACCCTGGACCTCCTTGTGGATGAAACCCGTTATTTTCATTCAGCGCATCTTCATGGGTCTCGAGGCAGTGTTCCCCAAGTGTCCGAAGTTTCCACACACCTCACATGGTATATGCGAGTAGAGTGATTGGACGGTACCATAGGGTGTTCCTTTTACGGCATCCTGCTCGTCCATGCGTTTTATTAGGAGATCCAATTTTGCAGGTAGCATATCCGTTTCCTCCACGGTTTGCATGTTGTCTTCTTAGGGTTGGAGTCTATCTTCACTCCCTATCTTCTCAATGAGAGCCATAGCTCCACTGACTGTGAGTGAGAAGAAGGCTCCTCCAGCAGCAACATCGATGTGGGCTATGGATGTGGAAGTTAGCCCATTGTAGAAGTTTTGAAGGATCAACCAGTCTTCCATCCCATGGTGTGGGTAGGCAAGGATGTGTTCTTGCAGCCTCTCCCATGCTTTTAGGATGGATTCTGATGCTGTTTGCTGGAAGTTGGAAATTCTTCCATGAAAGGCATTGGTTTTGCCCGTCGAGAAGAACTTCACGAGGAATGCCATGGAACACTTGTTCCATGTGTTGACAACCTCTTGGTCCTTGTAGAACCACTGTTTCTCCCTCCCCCTGAGGGAGAATAAGAACAAGCAGAATCTAATTACCTCCGATGCGACACCCTCCATGACGATGGTGTCGCATAGCTCCAGGAAGTGTTGAAGATGTGCGTAGGCGTCCTCATTAGGCAATCCAAAGAATGGATTTTCCTGCACCATCATGATTAGGCCAGTCTTCAACTCAAAGTTCACGTTGCCCATGTTGACAACAGGCCCAATGGGCACGCTAGCAACAGTGGGGACGGAGTACTCGTGCAGCGTCCTGTCGGCCATGGTGTTTGGTATGGATGGTGCTGGGGTGACTGTTCGGTTGCCAGTGGAGTAACGGAAGGAGGATCGACACAAGGTCAGGCCTTCTTTAGGAATAACTCTGGATTCTTGGTGAAGGTTGTCGGCAAGTCAAAACCATCTTACACTATCCTATTTTCATCCACAATAGGAGAAAATAAGCAAAGTTATCCTATTATGAGCAATGGCTACTACACATGCATACTATCATGAATATGTCCTAATAGATTCTTTTAAACTAGTGTCTTCTCTGGCAATGGCGCTAGAAATGCTTGTTGGCGTTTCTTAGCTTCACCACTAGGACGGGTGTTTCCTAGCAATGACACTAGAAATGTTGTGATGATATTTCTGAACACATGCAGAAATATTTCGTAAGAGCACGGATATATCATTGTAGCATTTTACCCTAAAGTATCCGGGTATCGTTTATTTATATTTTCCCAAAGGAAGGCATGGTGTAAAAGTCTCTAGTAGGAATATAGTTAAGATAACATGACTGTATACTAGACCAAAGTTCATAACAGGGGTAAGCCAAGATAAATATTGGATAGTGTGACACACACTCAAGCCAATCTCAAGGATAAAGATAAAAGAAAGAATAAAGAATAAAAGAATATACCTAAACTAGAGCAAGCTTATTTTGTATAGCTATGCTAAGATTAGTAGATCATACAAATACATAAATTTCTAGGGGTAGAGATCCTAAGTTAAGATAGCTTTGGTCACTAAAAACTTACTTCGGGCACCGGTGAACACTTGGTCTACCAAGCGTAGCTGACCTACAGCTCTCGCTGTATCTGAACTTGGGGGACTACGAAGGACGGATAGGGCTATCACCACCTGCTGCCTACCCCTCAACTGGAGGATACGAGGCAAATGAAGGTAACTTCTAACATAGACACCACGTCTACGTTATTGGTTACTACTCTAGCGGTGGCCAGGAACTTCCGTCTTTATCAGGAGTCCTCTTAGTAGAGCATCCGCCACGGGGACGGATGATGAACCCATAAGAATATAATGACCAAAACTAATTTTAAAGTAGAACTCACTACCTCAATTTAGGTCTTGGTCTAAACATGTATGTTGTATGAAAGATGGAGCATATAGTTCTATATGCTAAATGAATAACATAAGAACTTAGCTCTAATTCATAAGCATAGCTACATTGATAATATGAGAGCAAGAACATAAGAGAAATCTTCATATTATTCATACCAAGAATACTCCAACTAAACTACTAAAAAGAGTAAAAAGAATACAAGTGTGGAAGGAGGAGGCTCTTGTGTGGTGTGTGGTGTGAATGGAGCTCTACCCCTTCTTTTATACTAGAGTGAGGTCGGTTTGGTGCTTGAAAATTAGGAAACTAGACTAAACTGCCTCAAGGAGCATTAATGGCACCGCCTGAGGAAGATGGGCCTGGGTCGCGTTGCTTGGGGTGTGGGTGCACCTAGGGTGCGGTCGCACCCTAGCTAGCTCGCTTGGCCACCGCCTTTGCCAGGTGGGCTGGTGGCTGGGCCTTAGCTCCTTCCACGTTGGTGCTCGGCCCTGATTCATTGTGTAGTTGGGCTCTTGCTTTATTCTTTGGTGTAGGATGTGCATTATGTTTTGTCTGATGGCGTATTTTGACTATAATTCCCTTGTATTCAAGTATGAGTCTGCAAAACAGTGAATGTACAATACAAGTAGAACTATGTTAAAACATGTAGTTTCCTCCTTTTTGGATCATAGTTGGCGGTTAGATTTTGTCGATAAGAACCGCGAGCACATGGCTGCATCGGTCCAGCTCGAACCTCACTATTAGAGATAATAGGTTTGATTCAATAGGTGTATGGATTTACCCACGTTTGATAGTTGAGTGTTCGCATGTTGCGAGTCTTCTTTCCCTAGAATTGGCTATTTTAGTCGATAGCCTGTCCTTTGAGAATATATTGGCTATTTGCTTTCTTGTTTTTGTCTTGGTTAAAAGCTAGTATGTTTCTCATTGAATATGAATGCTTCCACGTCTACTTTTTACACCTTTTGCATGTTTTCGCGATCATCAGTTGTTTAGATCTATACAATTGAGTAACTAATAATTACCGATATGCTCGTTTTTACTTACCATGCATCATGAACATACTGGATATCGACTCTCTAGTCGATAGCCTTATCTCATCAGCTAGTTAGCCGCACATTTGGAACTGTCTAGATAAACACTAGTATGTTTCACCTTAAATTACTGATCAATCTTGTCTCCTTGTCAATTGCAGGGTCAAATTGACTGGCACGCCCTTGGTCATGACCATCTGGTCGGTATCCTCCTAAGTTCAGGGAGAGCTCAGGATCTACTTCATGTGGTTTTTCTTGGCTTGCTTCATGTGCCAATGGCGAGATGTCACTTTTTGTCATCGACACGCTCTTGGCATGCCCGGTGGGACCACAATCGTCAACATGGACAGTGAAGCGATCCTCAAGGTCAACTTTGAAGACCTACCTAATGACCAGAAGGCACTCATTGAGTAGGCGTCGGATGAGTTCTGTGAGAAGTGTCTGCTGTCTTACAGCATGATGCGCGATTCAGTCATCCAGAAGACTCCCCTGCCAAGCATCCTCCTGCATGGGAAAGTGAAGATGTTGAAGCAAGAACCACTGCCCATTTGGTCCATAAGACTATTCACAAAGCCTTTACAAATCACAATAAGGTGTTAGCCAACACAATTAGCAATGTTTTGAAGAAAGTTTTCTTTGGAGCGTTAGGTGGGACTATCATATTCCAATGGCTATAATCCTTCGGCTATTGGAAGCAGTGTGTCTAGTTCTAGTCAGTAGCCGAATGGTGGGCAGTATCAGCAGCCACCAACGTAGTAGCTTTCAGGAGGACAAGCTCAAGATTAAACCCTGCAAGCAGCAGGGGCAAGGTCAAATGAAAGGGGGCAACCACCAGCTCAGCAGTCACCCAGTGCCCCTATCACACAGATAGTTCAATAGTCTACTAGTCAAAACCAAGTTTATTCAGTCCAGTAGCCAACCTTACCAATCACTCAATAGGTTGTGCAATAGTTGGCCCAGCAAAGATTCAATACTTCCTACCAAATGCCTTAGTCAGCCCATAAAATTGCTCCATCAGTTCAGAGGATCATCAAGAATGTTGATCCAAACTACTTCAATAATTGATTGCAAGGATATGCAACTCACAATGCTCAGATCGACTATCCAGAAGGATATCACCTGGTTTCTGATGCCAGCACATACAAGCTTATGCCACACCCTGGGTATTAGAATCCTTACAGTTATAATGCGCAACAACTCCAGCCATCTCAAGTCCAAGGACAACATTCTTCGGCTTAGGGTCGATAAGTTCAAATACAGGGCACTCAGGCTCAGACTCAAGGGTAGCCTAGACAAGAAGTCACTGGCATGGATGCTGATGATTTTCATCAATAGAATAACTTCTATGATGTAGAGCCAGTTTGGTCTAAAGCCTATGGGATAGGTTGGCTCTTACCAGCGCCCATACCTAGCCTGGTATGATATTATGCAACTCCCTCTATGCTACAAAGTCCTAGATTCCTCTAAATTTATTGGGATAGATGAGATGACAACCATAGAACATATCAGCCACTATCTTGTTTAGCTTGGAGATGCATCTGTTGAGGAGGCACATAAAGTTCAATTCTTTCCTTTGTCCCTATATGGACTGGCCTTTAGTTGGTTTTCATCGTTTAAACCTAATTCGGCCACTGGATGGGCCGATCTGGAGAACAAGTTTCATGCATACTTCTATAGTGGGATAGGAGAGAAGAATATTATAGATCGGACAAGTATGAGACAGAGGAATAGTGAGTCAAGCTCTGAATTCATTCAAAGATTCAGAGAAGTAAGGAGCTGTTGCTACTCATTAAATCTATCTGATGGCCAATTGGCTGAAGTGGCCCTTCAAGGGATGTCTCCATTAATCAAAGAGAAGTTTGACCACTAGGGAGTTTGAGAGTTTAGCCCATTTGGTTCAAAGGGTGTCTACTTTTGAGGGCCAGCATCGGTCCCACAAAGAGAAGCATTTAAAGGATACTATTGCTGTGTCTGATCCATATAATGCAGACTCTGATAGAGATGATCCAGAGGTTGCAACCACCGAGTGGACATAGGGAAAGGCTCCTATATCTTGTCCATGGGTGAAGGAGATAGAAAATGCTTATGACTTCAATGTCAAGAAGGCCGATAAGATCTTTGATTTGCTCCTAGAGAAAAAGCAGTTGAGATTACCTGCAAATCATGTGATCCCTTTGGCTGAGGAACTTAAAGGGAAGAAATACTACAAGTTTCACAATGCCACTAATCATAACACTAACGAGTGCAGGATCTTCTGCTTACATATTTAGAAGGCCATTGAACAACGAAAAATCAAGTTTGAGCCAGCCAAGAAACCGACAATGGACATAGATAAGCATCCTTTCCTAGGGTTGCATATGGTAGAGTTTCAGTTGGCTAAAGGGAAGGCAAAGGTCTTGACATCAGCTAAGGCCAAAGAAGATGGGTTGGTTGACCCTAAGGTTCAAATATCGACTAATGAGTATAAGAAAGCTAAGCAACAATGCGATCAGCAAAAGAGCCGATATGAGCAAGGTGAGACATCCAGAGCTAGTGCCATGTGTCCTCGTGTGACTTCCAGAATATTGTTGAACAAGTGGCAATACCAAAAGGAGAAGGACTACCAGTGCCGGCTTAAGTAAGAAGAATATGAGCTTCGGTGCGAGGAAGAAAGGTATGAAAGAGAACAAGCTGAGTTACATTAGAACTATCCTTTCTTTAGACACTGTTGGAATGAAGGTTTAAAATTGCCATAAGACATAACTACCCAGAGTGCAGTAATCAATATTCAGAATTCAGGCAAACTCAAGCCAACCACCGGTCTATCCATGAACGTTTGAATTATCAATCTAACAATGTGGATCGGTGCGTAAAGAATGAAGGAGTTCATGATCGACTAGGTAAGCATGCGTATGATCAGAACTGGGCTAGTCATGATGAAGAGAGAGTATGTTTGGCAAGAGGGCCAATAGTGTCCAAGAGGTATGACAAGGAGCTAGAAAAGAATAGTCCAACAATTAAGGAATAGAGAGCTAGAAGCTTAGAAGTATAGTAGGCCTCAGACATGGTGCATCACGCAAACAAGACGATAAGGGCAAGCCATTGGCTGATATTGGTATGGTCTTCATCTTACCGACAAAATTCAAAGCTCCCTCCAAGTACGAACAAGAAGGATTCGATGGAGAAGAGTATGATGAAGAAGAATTGGGAGAAGCAGTGGCTCAACTAACCCTCCGGTCCCAATAAGCTATATTTGACAAACCATCTTAGCATTAGCACTTGAAGGCTTTATACATGAAAGAATTTGTTGATGGGAAGCCGACGACCAAGATGTTAGTCGATGGAGGTGCTGCGGTCAATTTGATGCCTTATACTGTGTTCCGCAAGCTTGGAAGAGGCCCCAGAGATTTGCTTGAAACTGACATGATGTTAAAGGACTTCGGTGGGCAATGCATCTAAGACCTGAGGGGCAGTTAACGTCGAATTGATGATTGGGAGAAAGACCCTACCCACTACTTTCTTCGTCATTGATGGTAAAGGAACATATAGTCTGCTCCTTGGTCGTGACTGGATCCACGCTAATTGTTGCATCCCTTCGACAATGCACCAATGCCTTATCCAACGGCAAGGAGAAAATGTTGAGATGGTTTAAGCCGACACCTCTATATGTGTGGCGACTGCTGATCCAGCGTATTGGGAATTTAAAGAGTATGAGTGCTTCTCTGGTCGAATCTAGGAAGGAGGCATCATCAGGGTCAACGATGAACGTCAACAGCTGACCAAGCAATTGGCTCTGACAGTTTAGTTTGATGACTCCTCTAGTTGGCCGTTATGGAATGGCTAAACACTACTCTTATGGATTAGTCAGTTAGAATGTAGCTGTTCTGTATCAAGGAGTCGAAATTGGATTTAAATGCATAACATTTTGAAGAAGCTTGACAGCCGGTGATTTTTGGATTTTTGTAAATGATTTAATACTTGAATCATCATTGGCTATTTTGGATCATTTTTTATTATGGAATTCTAACCCTGGTGATTGAGATTATCGCCCAAGTGTGATCAAATTTAGATCATTGCTAGAATTGACAGCCGATACTAGCATAGTATCGCCTTTAGAGCAAAAAATGAAAATCCTAATTTTTAGCCTAAGAAGGTAATAGCGATGCAGCACACATCGCCTATAGTGCAAAAGTAAGAAAAATATATGTCATATGAGATCAGTTCAAAGGTACATCATTATCATTGCAAAACAAATCTCTACTAGGAGGCGTTCACACAGATTCAAACTAGGAGTTAACACAAGGGAAACCAATCAGGGGATTTTATTTCATGACCCTAGTTACAAGCTAAGGGCTAAAGAAAACTTTGTTTACAACTTCTTCGGCTTGGGTGATGTTTGCCACGGCATCGGCGGCTCCCTTGAAGTCCTCCACCAACTCATGGTAAGCGTCGGGGTTCTCGCCGTCTGGGTAGCCAGGCTACTGTTGACACCAAAATTTGGTCCGAGAAGAAAGGACCCTAGAGTCTAAATCCATCGAAGGAAAGCCGAAATATTCAATAGAGTCGGCTAACCAAAGTTGTCATCAATCAAGTAAGACAACGTCATCACCTCATGAGGATGGGCCCAATTAACAAGGATTGGATAAGGAAAACGTCATCATTCCAAGGGAGTAGGCCCTATCGGCAGGATCAGCAATGCATGGAGCAAAAGACATGGCAGACTTCATAGAAGGGAAAGATTGAGGTCTAAGTTATTATAATTTAGGAAGCTTTTATCTTCTTTCCCAAGCTTGTAACTAGTCTTATTCGACCAGGATTCGTAGTCAGGCCTTGGGTATAAATATTGAACCCCGACCATTGTAATGAACATCTTAGGAGTAGGAGTAGAGTAGATTTCGGCGTGTTCATTGGGCAAGCAGGGCTTCATCAGATGACCTAACCTCCAACTTGTTTGTGAGTATCTATCATGACTTATATTGTTACTTGCAAGGCTATAATAGACGATTGATTTTTTGCGAGTCGCGGTATAAGTTAGTTATCGATCTATATTGTTATTTGTAAGGCTGCAACAGATGACTAATCTTTTACAAATCATGGTATATGTTAGTTATCAAATTGTATCAACTTTTACAAGGCTGCAACAGACGACTGATCTCTTGTAAATGTTGGTATTAATCAAAGTTATCAATATTGTGTAGATAGTTTACTGTTTGACATAATATCACCCATTACATGATCTAGATTGAGATCCGTTGGTCCTATCTGCTTTGATCTATCGTCTGCTAATTACTATCTCGGTTGAATTCAATTCATGACGTTAGATCCTATTTTAATGACCAATCTATCTCAGTCCTGATTGTACATGGCGGGTGTTTGAAGTCATGTTCCATTAGGAGGTAGATTCATTGATCGCCAGTATCCGGTATGATCCCATTATCAATGTTGCATCAAACGACTTGACCTATTGATAGCATGTCAGATCAGACATTGGTGGTTAGTAGATCTATCTGTTAAGAAGAACATGGCGTTAGCCACCCACTATGTCTCCATTGGCTATTTAGCCGATGGCTTGAGCTTTAACGCGTATGACATGCTTTCATGATTTCTTTGCAGTATCAGTAGATCTATCGATTGATGGTCTCTGATCTAGGGTCCTACCGTCAATGCTGCATCAGATGACTTGACCTGTTGGTGGTACAATAGATTGATTCTAGTTGTTTGTAGATTTATTTGAATCCAATGGATGAGTGATCATATGCCGTACGACACAATCACTGGAATCAGCTATTTTAGCCGATAGCCTGCTCTATTGAGAATGTATTGACTGTTTATATGATTTTTACTTGTTCTTATCCTGGTTTAAAGCTAGTATGTTTCTCACACATATGCTTACACGCCTAACCTTACATGTTTTACATGTTTTCATGATCATCGGCTAAGTTAGATACATGCAACTGAGTAAATAACAATTGCTGATATGCCTGTTTTGTTTACATTACATCATGAACATGCTGGATATCAACTCTCTAGTCGATAGCCATATATTGCTGGCCACTTGGTCATATACTTAGAACTGTCTAGACCAACACTGGCATGTTTCACCTTAAATTACTAATCAACTTTCTCTCCTTGTCAATTGCAGGGTCAAATTGACTAGCATGCCCTCGGTCACGACCATCCGGTCCGACGCTCACCTCTTAAGTCCGAAGAGGTTAAGATTTGCTCCACACAGTTTCTCTTGGTTTGCTTCATGTGATGGCAGTGGTCACTTTTTGCCGAGCACACGATCTTGGCACGCTGGTGGGACCACAATCGTTTGATTGAAAGTCATTAGCAATCTTTAACATGGAAAATCAAACGATCATCAAGGTCAACCTTGAAGACTTGCCTAATGACCAGAAGTTGCTCATTGAGCAAGTGACAGAGGAGTTTAGAGAGAAGTGCCTGTTGTCTTACAGTAGGACACGTGATTTAGTTGTTCAAAAGACTCTTCTGCCAAGCGTTCTCCTGCATGGTCAAAGTGAAGATGTTGAAACAAGGACCACTACTCATCTGGTCCATAGGACTGTGCATAAAGCCTTCACGAACCACAATAAGGTGTTGGCCAACATAATTGGTAATGTTTTGAAAGAAGTCTTCTTTGGAACGCCAATTGATTAAGTTGGGCCAGCATACTCTAATGGCTTGAATCCTTCAGTTGTGGGAAGCAACATACTTGGTACTAGTCAACAGCCAAATGATGGGCAGTTCTAGCAGCCACTAGTGCAATAGCTTTTAGGGGGCAAGATCAAGCCTTACCAATGGCAGGGGGCAAGTTCAGATGACAGGGGCAACCATCAGCACAGTAATCACCAAGTGCCCCTGTCACGTGGATAGTTCAACAGCCAACCTCCCCAGCTACTCGGTAGGTTGTGCAATGGCTGACTCAGGAAAGATTCAATACTTTTATCAAACACCTTAGGCTTCGTTCGTTTCCTAGGGATCGACCTCCTGGAATAGTTCTGGCCGGATCGTTAGTTTATATTTGTATAACATTCCATCAGCCGGAATGAATCCTAGCCTCATACCGTCTGAAACGAACGAGCCCTTAGTCGGCCCAAAGAATTGCTCCTTCAGTGCAAAGGATCATCAGGAATGTTGATCCTAACTACTTCGATAGTCGATTGCAAGGATACACGACTCGCAATGCTCAAATCGACTATCCAGAGGGATATCACTTGATTTCTAATGCCAGTACATATGAGCTTATGCCACACCTTGGGTATTAGAACCCTTATAGGTACAATGCACAGCAACTCTAGCAGTCTCCAGCTCAGAATCAACAAGTCCAGATACAAGGGTCTTAGGCTCAGGCTCAAGGGCAGCCGAGACAAGAAGTTGTTGTTATAGATGTTGAGGAGTTTGTCAATCGGATAATTGCTATGATGATAAGCTAGTTTGGTCTAAATCCCAAAGAACAAGTTGTCTCTTACTAGCACCCATACCCGGCCTAGTATGATCTTGTGCAACTCCTATACGCTACAGAGTTCCAAACTTATCCAAATTCACTAGGGTAGATGAGATGACAACCATGGAGCATATCAGTCGTTACCTCATTTAGCTCAGAGAAGCATCTGTTGAGGAGGCACACAAAGTTAGATTCTTTCCCTTGTCCCTATCTGGACTAGCCTTTAGTTGGTTTTCATCACTAGAACCAAACTCAATCACTGGATGGGCCGATCTGGAGAACAAGTTCCAAGCATATTTCTATAGTGGGATAGGTGAGAAGAAGACTACAGACTTGACAAGCATGAGGCAGAGGAACAATGAGTCAGGCTCTGAGTTCGTCCAAAGATTTAGAGAAAGTGAGGAGCCATTGCTATATATTGAATCTGTTTGATGGCCAATTGGCTAAATTGGCTCTTTAAGGGATGTCTTTATTAATTAGAGAGAAATTTGATGGTCAGGAGTTTGAAAGCTTGACCCATTTAGTTCAAAGAGTGTCTACCTTTGAAAGTCAGCACCGGACCCTGCGCAAAGAGAAGTATTTAAAGGGTACTACTGCTATGACTGATCCCTATGATGTAGATTCCAATGGAGATGATCCAAAAGTCACGATCACTGAATGGACATGGGGCAAGGCTCCTCTATCTTGTCCATAGGTGAAGGAGTTAGAGAACACCTATGACTTCGATGTCAAGAAAGCCAACAAGATCCTCGACTTGCTGCTGGAGAAGAAGCAGTTGGTATTATCTGCAAACCATGTGATTCCTTTGGCTGAAGAACTTAAAGGGAAGAAATACTACAAGTTCCAAAATGTTACCAACCACAGTACCAATGAGTGCAGAATCTTCCGCGTCCACATCCAGAAGGCCATCGAGCAAGGAAGAATCAAGTTTGAGCCCACCAAGAAATTGACAATGGACATAGATAAGCATGCTTTTCTAGGGGTGCACATGGTGGAGTTCTAGTTGACTAAGGGAAAGACAAATGTCTTGACATTGGCTAATGCTAAAGAAGATGGGTCAGTCGACCCCAAAGTTCAAATATCTTCCGGTGCATATGAAGAAGTTAGGAAGCAACACAATTAGCAAAAGAGTCAATATGAACAAGGTGACATCCAGAGCTGGTGCTTTACGTCCTCGGGTCACTTCCAGGGTCTTGTTGAACAAGTGGCAACACCAGAAGGAGAAGGACTATCAGCGTCGACTTCAAGAAGAGGAATATGAGCGTCGGTGCGAAGAAGAAAGGTACGAAAGAGAACAAGCTGAGCTACATTGGAGTTGTCCTTTCTTTAGGCACTGTTAGAATGAAGGATTGAAATTCTATAAGATGTAACTATTTAGAGTGCGGTATCAATATGTAGAATTTAGGCAATCTCAGTCCAACCACCGGTCCAACCATGAACATTTGAATTACCACTCTAATGACATAGATCGGCACTTAAAAAATAAAGGAGTTCATGATCTATTGGGAAAGCATGCCCATGATCAAAATTGTACCAATCGTGATGAAGAAAAGGAGTATGTTTGGCAAGAGGGCCAATGGTGTCCAGGAGGTCTAACAAGAAGCCAGAAAAGAAAAGTTCAACATCTGAGGAATAGAGAATTGGAAGCTCAAAAGTATAGCAGACCTCAAACATGGCGCGTCAAGCAAACAACTGACAAGGGTATGCCATTGACTAATGTTGATATGGTCTTCATCCTTCCTATAGAATTCAGGGCTCCCTCCAAGTATGAACAGGAAGAATCTGATGGAGAGGAGTATGATGAAGAAGAATTAGGAGAAGGAATAGCTCCGTTAGCCCTCCAACCTCAGCAAGCTACGTTTGATAAGACATCTCAGCATCGGCACTTGAAAGCTTTATACATGAAGGGATTTGTTGATGGAAAGTCGATGACCAAGATGTTAGTCGATGGAGGTGCTGCTATCAATCTCATGCCCTATACTACTTTCTATAAGCTCGAGAAAGGCCCAGAAGATATGCTAGAAACAGATATGATATTGAAATACTTCGGTGGCAATGCATCTAAGACCTAGGGGGCAGTTAACGTTGAATTGATGATTGGGAGCAAGACTCTGCCTACTACTTTCTTCGTCATCAATGGTAAAGGAACATATATTCTGCTCTTGGGTCATGACTGGATCCACGCCAATTGTTACATCCGTTCAACGATGCACCAATGCCTTATTCAGTGGTAGGGAGACAACATCGAAATGGTTCTAGCTGACACGACGATGAGTGTGGCAACAGC
The DNA here is from genome assembly GCA_038087645.1 of Saccharum hybrid cultivar R570. Classification (NCBI taxonomy): domain Eukaryota; kingdom Viridiplantae; phylum Streptophyta; class Magnoliopsida; order Poales; family Poaceae; genus Saccharum; species Saccharum hybrid cultivar. The sequence continues at coordinate 8,622,551 of JAQSUU010000119.1, read as the reverse complement.
TGACCCAACATATTGGGAGTTTGAAGATTGTGAGGGCTTCTCTAGAAGAGTCTAGGAAGGAGGCATCATCAAGATCAACGATGAACATCAATAGACAATCCAAGCAATCGGCTCTAAGAGTTTATTTTAGTGACTCCTCCTATTTGTTATTACAGATCGGCTAAGCATTACTTTTTGAGTTCTTCATAATATGGTTGTTCTATTTTAAGGAGTCAGATTTAGATTTGATTTCATAATACGTTGAAAGAGCTTGACGGCCAGTGATTTCTAGAATTCATAAGTGATTTAGTATGAGAATCATCATTGGTTATTTCAGAAACAATGGTTTACTATTGAGTTTAGATTCTGGTGATTAAAGTTAGCATTTGAAGTACGGATCATCGCCAAATCTGATAGCCGATACTAGCAAAGTGTCACCTTTAGGACAAAAAATAAAGAATTCTAATCTAGCCTAAAAAGGCAAAAGCTGGTGCGGCACGCATCGCCTATAGTGTAAAAAATAAAAAGAATAAACTTAGGAATATGTTGTAGTCATCATAAGACATTTCACAAGAAAAGCCAAACAGGAAGACCATCATAGAGGAAGTTAATTAATTCATAGTTGGATCCCTAGGTAAAAACTACTGGCTGGAGAAGACCTTGTTCACAATCTCTCCGGCCAAAGAAGCGTTCACCCTGGCGTTAGTGTGCCCGGCGAAATCCTCCACCGGCTCATGATGGTCATCACCCCTTGCATAGCTGAGCTGATGCCATCGGAGGTCATGCCTAGAATTCACCTAGGCAATTGTCAGGGCAACCATCGTGCCATGATGGACACCATGGAGAGTGATCTCCTTGGCACATGTAGGAATGTTCTGAAGGCAGCTCACCACTAAGTCACCTCGGGCGTTCAGAGCCCTAGTGGCATTATTTGCCACAAATTGGAGGGCCTCCAATTCCTCCGTTAGGGTTGTGATAAGAGAAAAAAGAAATCACTTGGAAAGGCATGACGGAACAGAGTATTAGAAGAATAGGGTCTCTCCTAAAGATCTTACCCGCAACCCTAGCATCGGATTCGGCCAAGCGCGCTCGGGCGACACTACTCTTCCCCTCCATGGTGGCAAGGGAATTCTAGGAGGTACTCAAGACGGCTTCTAGACGCTCGGTTTCTTGAGAATCCTCTCGGCAATGGCCCAATGCCTCGTTCCGACCATGATGACAATGACGGGCATCATCTCCATTATATGAATTAGAAGAGTCATAAGAAGAGGACGCATATACCACTAGTTGAGCACCTCGGGCCACATACGTCACCATCGTGCTGTGAGTTGCGGCGCAAGAAATGGTCCTATAGAGATACAGATTAGAACTCGAATGAAATGCCTTGGAGTGTGATTAAACCTACTCAGAGACTCGAAGACATCGGCTCGGGGGGAGATCCTCTTCTAGGATATCGCTGGCGGGGGGTTTGCCATCTACCATTGCTTTTTAGGGTTGGGTTTACTGAAGGTATGAGGATGAAGAAGGAAGGATTGTGTACCAGCAAGGAGGAAGGCAAATGAAGATGTGACCTCTCAACCACCCCCTTGGGATGCATTTATGACAAAGGACAACACGGGGTAGGTCCATCGGGCCGTATTAAAGTAAGGAGAAGTTAATGGAAGGCGAGAGGCTATTCTGAAAATCGAGGAGGCCACGCGTAACCAAATGAGAAAGGGGCAGTTGGGCAAAAGGAGTTACCATTTTTTGGGATTTTATGGGACTCGTTCACTATAGATTTATTGCCATCCAAACCTCAAGGTCGGCTCCAATGGTGGATCAACTAAAGACGTTACTGGATGCAGATTTCCAAAGTCTAAAAGCTACTAAGAGAGTCGATTGCTAAATGATGGAGATTTATATAGGATGAAGGTTGGCTGAAAATGTTCGTACCAAATACTATAGTATGTGGGGATTAAATCCTACAAATACCACTCAGGTTGCATTTGTGGTGCCAAGTCTACGGCCGCATCGTCGTTCATGCTTTGGACCATAGAATATAAGGGAGATCTGTTTAGTGCGATTTCAAGTTCAAACCTAACCTTGAACGGCCTGGGCCAGGAGGATTAGCAGATTCAGCTTGATCGGCTGTTCTTAAAATTGAAGGAAAGCACTTGGGTTCAAGCTCTCTGAGGGATACGTTGACTATCGTTTCGAAGATTATCACCAAGAAAAAATAAATGGCAGCAAAAGAAAAGACATCCAGAGACAAATTAAGAAGATCAGGTGCAAAAGAAAATTTCATTATTCATAGGTGTAACTCCTAGTTACAGACTAAGGGCAGAGAAAGACATTGTTCACAACTTCCTCGGCTGAGGTTATGTCAGCCACGGTGGCGCTAGCCTCCTCGAAGTCATCCACTAGGCCCTGGTAATCATCTGGGTCCTCTTTTGGGAAGCCGGGCTCCGCCAAGTGAAGGTTGAGCCCTGAGCACACTTGGGCTATCACCAGGGCGATAGCGGCGCCATGGCGGACGCCATGGAGGGCCACCTCCTTGACGTGCATGGGGATGTCTTGGAGGCGAACCTCCAAAGTCTCACCCAGGGCATTCAGTGCACTAGCGGCATCTCTCACCACAACCTAGAGGGCTTCTAGTTGCGTGGTCAGAGCTAAAGACAAGGAGTGCAAGAAACCATTAGATTGGCAAAACGAAGCGTTAGAAAAATGAGGGTGATGGAGAACTTACTGGCGACTCTAGCGTCTGACTGCACCAATTGAACCTGGATCACGCTCGCCTCCACCTCCACGACAGAAAAGGCGACTTGAGTGGCTTTAAGGGCAAACTCCAGTTGCCCGTTCTACTTGGTGGCCTCAGAATAACGGTCGATGGCCGCATTCCACTCGTGACAAAAACACCGTGCGTCATCTCCATCATAGGAGGCATTGGAATTAGAGGAGGAAGCCACTTGTGTTGCCGATTGGGCGTCGCGGGCGGTGCCGAGGTGATCACCACTGCAAAATCAAATGGGTCAGCAAAAGGGGACGAAAGAACAAGAACATATTCAGTCTTACCCCTAAAAGCAGAGGCGCTAGCGAGGAGGGAGATTCTCTTCCAAAGGGTCATTGGCGATGTGCTTGCCGCGGTCCATACTCCTCTGAATGCGGTTCTTGAATCTGAGAGCAAAGGGAGGAGAAGTTGCACGATGATGAGAGCGGAGGCAGAACAAATATGATCTCTCGGCTATCCTTTGGGGATATATTTATAGCCAGAGTGGGTTGTTGACGGATATTTTTGAGCCAAGGAAAAACAAATCTGATTTATGGGAGACAGAAAGCCATCCCGGATATCGAGGAAGTTCCGCATGGCTTGATGAAAAGACTACGGTTGCAAAAATGGTGGACTTGAAAATTTTATCCATCAGGTTATTTACAACTTCGTTCAAATCTAGATGCGAACATGAAAAGGTATCCACAACAATTTTGTGTTTTTACACATGTTCAGGAGTAGTTACTGGAGTTGATCGACTAAAATTTTAGTCGTTTGATTGATGAACCAAGTTTGGGAAGTAACCGATCCAAGGAGCCAATCACTAAGACAACGATGATAGAGGAGTTCTTATGCGAATATGACAGAAGATCGGCTAGAGGGAATGCACTACGCGGCAACGGACATGAAGAATTTTGGAATAAAATCATTTTATCCCAAAATTGGGGGCATGTGTTGACACCAAAATTTGGTCCGAGAAGAAAGGATCCTGGAGTCTAAATCCATCAAAGGAAAGCCAAAATATTCAACAGAGTTGGCTAACCAAAGTTGTCATCAATCAAGTAAGATGATGTCATCGCCTCAAAAGGATGGGCCTAGTCGACAAGGACTGGACAAAGAAAACGTCATCATTACAAGGGAGTGGGCCCTGTTGGCAGGATCTACAATGCATGGAGCAAAAGACACAGCGGACTTCATAGAAGGGAAATATTGAGGTTCAAGTGATCATAATTTAGAAAGCTATCTTCTTTCCCAAGCTTGTAACCAGTCTTATTCGACCAGGATTCGTCATCAGGCCTTGGGTATAAATATTGAACCCTGACCATTGTAATGGACATCTCACATCAATCAAATAAATCCAGTACCTTTCTTTTTTGGCTCTGGCCACCTCTTAGGAGTAGGAGTAGAGTTGATTTCAGTGAGTTCTTTAGGCAAGTGTTGGTATGATTAATGCACACTATAGTTATCCACAAGCGCATAGATAATCTATCGATGTAACACTTCACTGGAATGACCCAGTTTTAATATCAAAACTAAAGGAACGGAATGATGTACTTTAGTCTTACACCTAATCCCCGAGTAGCAAACAAGGACAGAGAAAATAGAAGATAAAGGTGATCACTAAGTTGTCTAGTTCTATTATTGTAGAAAGTTATGTTAATTATGATTCAGCTAGGGATTACTATAGAAGAGCACAATCAAAGTGTAGTCTCCTAAGTAACTAATCCTGCTCGGCCTATAAACAGGAGATGGACTATAAAAGATTCAATAAGGCTATAAAAGTCACCCCTGCGAGCTACCACCAATCCGGAATATAGGATACATCATACGAGCAATCAAGTCTAAGCACCATGCTTACACTACGATGGCTACTCTACCACTAGAGCTACTAGGAATAAAGTACTCAAAAAGAGTCACAGATTAGAAGAACAGTAATAACATTAAGACTTACCGACAAAAATAACTTGATCACCAAAGAAATCTCAGATGCAAGCCCTTGAAGAACTTAAATCTATAGGTACAAGGCATAGAAGCAGCACCGACAGGCTAGTACTCCCTCCAAATCTCTTTCCTCTCTCTCTCTCTCTCTCTCTCTCTCTCTCTCTCTTCTAATTCTAATTCAAGACTAGATTCTAAACCTAAACTAGAGAAGAACTAGTCTTCTTATTGAAAGCTGGCTCTAGAAAGGTTTTCCTTTCAAGGGACACCTCTCTCTGATCCTATCTGAAGATAATGAATTAGGGTTTTAGGATGCTCTGCCTTGAGAGGTCTGGGGTCTGGTTATATAGTCCGATGGGATGAACTGCGGCCCTTGGATCAAACCGACTTGAAACGACGGTCAAGATGTGACGTAGAGATGTATTGTAACACGTTGCGTGAAGGAGAAGAGCAGAGTCATCTGGGCCAGGCCAGCCAGCCTAAGGGGGCTGGGCGGCCTCCTCTGGAGTCCTCTCGGTCCCCGTCTCGGTCCTATGCCTTCTCATGTCTTTTGGAGTCTTCTAGTTTTGGGTTCCGATCCGTTTGACGCGATTTGGTCTAGTTCGTTGGGCCCAACTCTTCTCTAGAATTCCTATTTTTCCTGTTTAATCCCTGAAAAATCATAATTCACCAAAACTCATGGAATTCTGTTAGTTGAGTCCCTATTCTATGGTGGTGATTACATTTATACCATTTTTCCTGTTTTATTGATGGTTTATAATAGGAGTTAATTACCATCAACAAACTCTCCAACACTTAGGCTTTTGCTCATCCTCAAGAAAAGGTTGGATTACTTTAAAACATAACTATAAGACAAGACATCAACACTAAACCATTCCTAGTCATACCTGTACTGCAAGATTCAATGTGTCTACCATAAAACTTTGGGCCGTTGAAAAACGGAACAGCGTGAAACAGAGCCCCTTTCATCCTTCAATCCTGTCACTTGGAGTGTTTGTATATATTTTGAAAAGAAAACATAGCTTACCTTCTCCTTCTATGGTGCACTCACATCACTCATTGTATGTGGTATTTATGGATCCTCTCTGAGGCATATATGATTGATGTCTTAAAAACATCCTACTTCTATGAAAGCTTATATGGAGTTGAAGGTATTTCAAGGATATGACATACTTACCCATGCATATATTGTCTAGTCAAAGCCGGGATCCGAGGAGGGGAATGTCATACCCTTAGATTAAGATGTGCATGTGTGTAAAAATATTTAGTGGCTAACCTAATTATACTTTGCTCTTTAAAATAGGTATCTCTCTTTTGAGACAATGAAAAGCTTTCTTCAGGCACAGAGATCATGATCTATCATTTTGATTTTGTATTTTTCTTTTTCTTTCTCTTTTTTTTAACACTTGGACACTTGTCCATTATCTCTTTTTTTACATAGCCTCATGTCTCTGCCTATCATACAATAAATTTTGAGAGATTAATCACCATCTTGAAGCATTTATTTGAAGTCCTAACAATCTTTTTGGTCTTCTCCTAGTGTAAGAGATAGATTTTTAGGTGAAAGGCATGTTTTTGCGTACTCTCGGTGTAAGAGCAGCAAATATATTTAGGTGTACGTGATCTTGATCTTGGTAGCATGATAATCCTCTCAACAAGGGTCGTTCACAGTTTGACAAAACTCAATACAAAGTAAATAGCCTATGTGCTAGTTTTCATATATATGGCTTTGGTAGGCTATGTATCTTTACCATAAAGGAGAAGTATAGCTATCCATTTAGAATTTTTGAAAAAAATTCTTCAAATGACAAAATATCCAGAATCAGATTTTCATTATTCTTCTATCTCACATTTCACAACAACTTAAGTGATATAGGGTCCCTACTAAAAAGTTTCCAACAGTAACAAGATTTCCAGGAAAAGTGTGTGCGAATCTATCTTTAAGTCATGGCAAAGCAATCTTACTTTAATCGAGACTTGCATAGGGTTTGCTTATTCAATGTATCTTCAATTTTAATTCGAAGCAGAGAGCAAAATATATGAAAATAGAAAGTATGAGACATGTACCAGACCATAGATGAAAGATGGAGCAAAATGATGGGGTGTGAGGCCGGACGGCCTGGTCTTGTGGCCCATTATGGCCCGCTTTGTCGTGCATGGTCTTGGCATTGATTGCTTCTGTTTTTTCATAATTTCATGATCGGATTTCTTCGATGGGTTTCCCCCACACTTGTTTCATGTTTATCTTTAATCACAACATGTGGAGACAAAAACACATATCCAAAAACAATAATAGAGAGAATGATTTGACTCTAACAAACTTTATTAATATCATTTAAGGCACTTTATTACACATTCCAAACAAACTAACCGAATAACGAATAGACTCTAACTTAGACTCACAAACTTAAGACTTACTAAACAAAACACGTGTGCCTTATCAATCGACCATCACTCTCTCTCAATTCTCAAGTCTATGGGCTATGGTACGCGAGATAATGTTGACATGGGACTTCAATCCCTGATGCTTAATGGTTGCTTTATCCATCCTCGCAGTCAACCTATCAATAGCCCCAGCTAGAAAAGCTAAGTCTTGTTGAATCCTAGTGATTTTCTGCTCGAGCTCTTCCATCTTCTTCTCCAGAGTAGCTAAGGTGGTCTTTTAACGCTTAGGCTCATTTGACTCAGAGAAGGATGAAGGTCTCTTCTTAGGAGGGACTACTTTGATCTGCTCTGTCATAGCCCGGACTCCAACAAGAGTGACACGCGGAGTAGTCTTCTTGTACTTTATGCAGGTGACATCACCAAACTTGTTGGTCTTCAGTTCGGTCAGCATCTCATCGAGTCTAGGCGGTAAAAGGTTGAGTTCCTTAGGTACGTGGAATGTCAAAACCTTTAGCTCACCTGGTTTTCCTTCAATGGTGAAGCATGGTGGCAGTGGCATGAGGGTGAGACAAGGTACGACGTGGGCATAGTAGGATTGTGGTTTAGGCGTAGGCACAATCTCCTTTGGCAGCGTGATGGCGAGCTCCTTCGACGGGACAATGGTAAGCTCCTTCGACTGGATGATGGTGAGGGCCATGGAGTCATCGAAAGGATGAACTCATCGGCGTCGATCTTGACAGAAGGAGGAGGCTCGTTGATGTTGATCTTGCGGTCACCGACCATTGGAAATTGAAAAGAGGAGAGCTTGGCTGCTGTTGAAGGTTTGAAAGGCAGGAAGTTATGGCTTAGAGGTAGGCGGGGGGTCTAGTTTTATACTCCGAACCAACTTGCAGGAGGGTTTGGATCTCCCCATGATGAGTTCGTAACGGGGGAAAATCGGTTCGGTTGAAAGACTTCGGAATTTGGATGTGAAGGACTCCAGAAGGGACAAGGGAGGCGCTGCATGGCGAGGGGAGTCCCCCACAGACTGGCTAGCCTTGGGGTAGGGCTGACCGGCCCCACTCTATGGTGGAACGCGGTCTCCTTTTTTGTGTTGTCTTCTAACTCGTTTCTAATTCTAAAAAATTAATTTTTAGGTGATGAAACTCATCAGAGGCGATGGAGGACTCAAATCATGGAAAAGGAGGAATTGGATTACATCCAACTCCTTAGGACACTTATCAGGTCTAGAAAAGTCTTAAGTTGTTGACTATTTACCTTGAATAACGTACCTTCATCATTTTGAAGTGTTACCGCTCCATGTGATGAAGTGCTAATTACCATGAATGGTCCTTCCCATTTGCTTCGTAGTTTTCCATGACCGAATAGCTTTACCCTAGAATTAAAAAGTAATACCTTATCTCCCAAAGTGAAACTCTTCTTCTTGATTCTCTTTTCATGCCACCTTTTAGTCCTTTCCTTGTACATCTTGGCGTTATGATAAGCTTTCTCACGCCATTCATCAAGCTCTGAGAGTTGCATCTTCCTTTTTATTCCTGCTGCTTTTAGGTCCATGTTCCATCTCTTGATTACCCAATGAGTTTTGAATTACTGTACCAGCAAATGGCAAGTTTTCCCATAAACGAGTTGATATAGAGACATTCCAAGCTGTGTCTTGTAAGCCATTCGATAAACCCACAGTGCATCGGGTAGCTTGTCCTTCCACTTTGTTCCCATCTCGTCAATAGTCTTATGTAGAATGTTCTTGATTTGTTTGTTCAATGTTTTTGCTTGGCCACTCGTCTAAGGGTGGTATGGAGTAGTGACATTATGACGGATCCCATGATTTGCCAAGTACTTACAAAAGTTCTTGTCAATAAAGTGAGTGCCTCCATCACTAATCACCATTCTTGGAACTCCAAACCTTAAAAATATCACTTCTTCAAATATCTTCTTAGAGTTTCTAGAATCAGCAGCTCTATATGGCATAGCTTTGACCCATTTGGAAACATAATCGACTGCCACTAATATGTATTCACTGTTCTTCGATTTCAGGAATGGTCCCATGTAATCAATACACCAGTAATCAAATAGCTCGATCTGGAGGTTGTTAGTGAGCGGCATGGCATCTCTTAAATTGATGTTGCCATGCTTTTGACATGATTTGCATCTTTGGACAAAGTCCTTCGTGTCTTCATACATGGTTGGCCAAAAGAATCCACTATGTCAAATCTTTGCATGTGTTCGGAATGCCCCATAGTTTCCTCCATAGGGTGATGAGTGACAATGTTCAATGATTTTTGATTCCTTCTTCAACTGGTACACATCTTCTAAGCAACCCATCTGAACACACTCTGAAGAGGTATGGATCATCCCATATGTGGAGACGACTCTCATAGATGAGCTTTCTTTTAAATCCTCCTGGTGGTACATATCCTGCAACCATAAAATTGACAATATCTGCATACTAGGGGTCAGATCTAGAGATTTGGAAAAGCATATCATCCCTGAGTGAATCATTGATGGACAGTTCCTGTAGATTTTTAAATTGCATTCTTGACAAGTGATCAGCAACATAATTTTCTACTCCTTTTTATCTTTTATTTCTAAATCAAATTCTTGGAGTAACAAAATCCATCTTATCAAACGGGGTTTAGCATCTTTCTTAGTGAGTAGGTATTTAAGTGCAGCATGATCAGTGTAAACAATCACCTTAGCTCCTACTAAGTAAGATCTAAATTTATCAATAGCGAAAACAATAGCCAGGAGTTCTTTTTCAGTTGTTGCATAATTAAGTTGTGGTCCTGTCAAAGTTTTGCTAGCATAAGCAATTGCATGATGCTTTTTATCCTTACATTGTCCTAGCACTACTTCCATAGTAAAATCACTTGCATCACAAATGATTTCAAAAGGCAATGACCAATCAGGGGGTTAAATAATCGGTGCAGAAGTGAGTGCTTTCTTCAAAGTTTCAAAAGCTTTTAAGCATGCCTCATCAAATTCAAAGGAAACATCCTTAGCCAAAAGATTAGTAAGTGGTCTAGCAATATGTGAGAAATCTTTTATAAACCGACGATAAAAACCAGCATGGCCAAGAAAACTTCTTATCCCTTTTATATTTATGGGTGGAGGTAATCGTTCAATCACTTCAATTTTAGCTCTATCTACCTCAATTCCACGTTCAGACACCAAGTGTCCTAGCACTATGCCTTCCCTAACCATGAAATGATATTTTCCCAATTAAGAACTAAGTGCTTTTCTTCACATGTTTGCAAAACCTTGTCTAAATTTTCAAGACAATTATCAAAAGTTTTTCCATAAACAGAAAAGTCATCCATGAAAACTTCTATGATTTCTTCAATCATATCAGAAAGTATAGACATCATGCATCTTTGAAAAGAAGCTCGTGTGTTACATAATCCAAAAGACATTCTACGATAAGCATAAGTTCCATAAGGACATGTAAAAGTAGTTTTGCTCTAATCATCAGGATGGATCAGAATCTGTTGATATCCAGAATACCCATCAAGAAAATAGAAGAAAGAGTGATTTGCTAAGCATTCTATCATTTCATCAATGAAAGGTAGTGGAAAATGATCTTTCTTTGTTGCCTTGTTAAGTTTTATGTAATCAATATACATCTGCCATCCAATGATGGTTCTTTGTAGAATTAATTCATTCTTGTCATTTTTGACAATAGTCATGCCTCCATTTTTGGGCACAACTTGAGAAGGACCCACTCACTCACTGTGTGCCACATGATAGATAATCCCAGCGTGCAATAGTTTCAAAACCTCTTTCTTTACTACCTCTTTCATTGCATTATTAAGCCTATGTTAGGGCTCCCTAGATTGTATGGAATCAGGATCTGTAGGGATGCGATGAGTGCAAAGACCAGGGTTAATGCCCTTGAGATCTTGTAGTGAGTAGTCAAAGGCTGATCTATGCTTCTCTAAGACAGTTATCAGGCAGAAAGTTTCTTCTTGAGAAAGTTTATCACTTATGATCACAGGAGTTTCTGGATCATTACTGAGAAAAGCATAATGAAGACTAGAAGGCAGGGGTTTTAACTCAATGGGAGGTTTGGGAATTTCCTCAAATGGATCTAGAGGCTTGGGAAGAACAAAATGATCCTCTTCTTCATCTATGAAGAACTGAGCATCTTCTTCAAGATTGGGTTTAATTAAAGCTTCAAGAGATGCTACATTAACCTCTTCCATTGGGTCTGTCTCGGGACATAGTTCACTCTCAGTATTTAGAGAATGAGAGATGGATATAGGCAATTTAAGATTTTTTCCAAGACAAATGTTTAATTTTCTTGTTTGTCCTTCTTGAATAAGCCTTTCAATTGGTTAGCCTATCAACAGGTCGAACTCAATGATGTCAGAGATATAAAAGCTCATATGCACCAGAGTTTCTTTTACCTGGATATGTAGGACATACAATATTCCTAAACTAGGAAGAATGTGTCCTGAGGGGCTTTTTAGAAGTTTTGTTGTTGGGGCTAATGGCATGTATTCTAATAAATCATGAGCAAAAGATGCAGACATGATATTAATACCCACAATTGGATTGTAAAGAGCTGAAAAAGGGTCTCTATGAATTTGGCAACGAATATAAGTAGGAGTTGAATCTAAACGAATTATGTCAGTGGAAAGTTCTGATTCTTCTAACCATTCATAGCTTATCACAAACACTAGTTCTTTTGTAGTCTTTTTAAGGAAAGCTCTATCAGTAAAATCTATTTTTTTTCAAGAGTTGATGATTTCAAACTCTGAGGCTTCCTTATAGTGTGGTAATTCAAGGTATTACCAAATTTGGTAAAATACTCATCCTCAAATTCAAAGATGAAGTCTGAAACTAGAGTTTCCTCCTCATTAGGAATTAAGATAGCTGAAGGTTGTGATGGATTGGGTATGATTTCATGTTCAGCTATCTGGAATTCTTCCTCTTCTAAAAACTTTGGTTTAGCTTCATATGTAGGAGTGGCTTGTGAAATATTATGGAGAAGCCCTCTCCCTTTTGTAGTAGAAATATGCAGGAATGATCCTTATGAAGCTAAATTAAGATATTCAGAAGTTTTCTATCTAGACCCAAATAAAAATGTGTAACACCCAGTTTTATAAATAAAACTACGGAGTGAATATATGTGGGCCCAGGAAGTCCTAAACCACATATACATACAAATGGAAATGATATCATAGCACTAACCACATTAATAACTTTATTACATCTCATGAACATGTCTTACACATCATTGCCAACAGCATTAATACAGCGGATACGTAGAAAAGCTAAAAAAACTCCACTCTCCACAGGGACACCAACTGGTGGTATGCCCTCCTTAGTAGTCATGGACATCCTCAGGAAACTCATCATAGCCTTCACCATCTGGTACCCATCCAGGATTTTCATTGGTGACAACGACAAGCATCAGCTCACCATGCTCAGAAAGTATAACTATGGGGGATGCAAGGCTCAAGGGCTTGACATTGGTTATGCAGTTAGCATTTTAGTTGGTCATATTTTATTAACACTTGAGTTTCTAACTTAGTGAGAAAACCCATTCCCTTGTGAGAAGTAATTATAATCATCAATATTAAAGATATCACCCATCCATTCACATATCTGGCTATACATGAAGGGTCCAGGCCGCTTGTGTCCGTGAGCACGACTGATATATCAGTTTAATCAAACTCTGCAAAGTGTGTACATTTTCACCTTGAGTCATGATTCCCATTTGCCTAGGGCCCGTCGACCCCCTAACACTTCCAAGGTGAGTAGGCAGGGTCTCACTATAAAGCCTTTCACTAATTACCCTAACAAGTTAGTAGCCGTGAGGTTTCAGCGTCTAGGCGAATGGAGCCCCCCTTCAAGAGTGGCACACCATGACCGCAACCCAGTACTCACCTTGATAGGCAAGAAGCCATTCTGCAACCTAGTCCCCCTCTTGCGCCTTTTGGTAGCCACTAACAAGCTAGAGAAAACTAGCTATATGACTAAGACCATTCCCACTTTCATTCTCAAGGATGTACGGATGTCATGTGTTGTCACTTTAAGTGATAGTCCTTATGAAGAGCAACTGGAACATCAAGAGCCCATACTCCAACCCCATTTAGATTGCTAAAAAGCATCTTTTATCCATTGTTTCATATAACCATTAGTCAAGACTACAATTAAGCGTTGTTGAGCGTAGCAACTTATCCTTCTATTATGCAAACCCCCATAGGTGGCAAAGAATATAGATCAAGTATTTCTAGGCATGTCCATAGGGTATATCAAGTTAGACACATGCATATGTAAAAAAAGTGATTATAATTGCCTTGCTCAAAAGCTTGATCCTGGCACTACTCCTTGAATTCCTAATCCTCGAACGCCTTGCCCTCTATACGCATAACCATCACCAAGCAAGATATCCAGACAATCATCACATGCAAGAAAGATATACTTCTATTAGAACAATACACCATGCAATAGAAACATATAGAGAAGCACTTATAAAACTAATCTACACGTTTCTATGAACACATGAGCGCGAAGATCACTCTAATCAGACCTAAAATGAGAAAGTTATGAACAAAACCATTTTTAGGGTCATTACTGTAAATAAACACATTTTTCTAATGGTTAAAACACTAGATCCAAGGCCTACAACATGCTCTCTGGATTTCTAGTGCAAAAACCAGAAAAATCGGGGTCTAAACTGCCAAAACCTAGGCCTAAATCTAATGGTTTTTGAACTATGGTGGACGGCGGGTTGATTTCCCAAAACCGTAGGGGCCTCAACGCAAAATGTGCGGCTGCTGCAAGGAGGACGCCGATAGGGCACCACGTGTCGCGGCGGGGTTTGCTGGGACTGTGGACCGTGGCCGTGGACTACGTGCATGGCTCGGTTCACCGGTCGATCGTGGACCAAGCCACGCGATGGGTGCAGACTGGGCGGGCCATGGCCTCGTCCATGGTCCACATGCACGGGTGCTGCCTCACGGTCCACCATGGACCAGCGGTGAGCTTGGTGGTGGCGTGCCATGGGAGTGGCCCGAGCTCACCGGTGAGTAGCTGGTACGGCGCTCCCGGCCAAGGCTCGCGAAGGTGAAGACTCCAGGGTGACGCGGGGGTCACAAGGAGCTCAGCAAGAGGCTCGGCTCCGATGGAGGGGCTCACCACGAAGAGGACGGTGGTGGCGGGGATGTGCAAAGGGGAGGCGAACTTTGGTGAGCACAAACCTATGCAGAATGAAAACAAAGGGCACGGGACGACGCTAGGCGGACGCGTCTTCACCTTCCGAAGCTCGGTGTCGACACCACGGCGACATCCAGTCACCAGAGACGACAACCGAGGGAGGGTTGTGTGGTGGCATTGCGGAAGAGGGAGGGAGAAGGGGGCCGTGTTCTTGGCTTTATAGGTCAAGAGGAAGGCGGTGGGCGACCGTGAGTGCGCCACAAGGGCATATGGCGGCAAGCTGAGTGGTCATCAAGGCCACTACGGTGGCGGTTACGGGTGTAGGAGTAACGACGGTGGCGTGCACTCGGCTGGAGGAAGGGGAAAGGGTGGGGGTCACTGCCAGGTGGGCCAAGGTGGTCAGTGGCTGTGGCACGCAAGCAGCGAGGGCTACGTCGTGGCTTAGTTGGGCCGAGCGGCCCAACTGCGAGGCGGTCGCAGTTGTAACACCCTAAAATTTGCTTCTTTACAAAATAGGAAAAATTTGATTTAAATATGTATTTTTGTGAGCATTTGAATCATAGAAGTAATAATTTTTGCTAAATTAAAAGCAACTATAAGGTATAGTTACATGAATGTGCATTCATGCTGTTGCATTGGATTTTTGTATTGAGTGGTTGATTCTAATTTAAAAGAGAATTCAAAATCCAATTTAAAATCTGCTTTGAAAAAAAGAGCAAACCTCCCTTCTTCTCTGCTTTCGGCCCGAGTAGCCCAGCAACCGCTCGTGCTGGCCCGCTCTAGCTCCGTCTCCCTCTCCCACACTGGACCGCCGCTCTGTGGCTGTCTTGGGCCGTGGCCGCAGGCCCAGCATCGCACGCACGCGGCCGCATCAGCATGTCGTAGGCCCAGCTCACGCGCGGGCATCCGCGTTCCCTTCTTCTCTCGGTCTCTTTGGCTGACACCACGGGCCCGCATGTCAGAGCCGCCTTCCTCCTCAAGTCGATGCCATCGTCGCTTTCCTTATTTGCCGACGCCGAATCCCGTGTCCAAATCCTTCCCTTCCTTACTCGGGGCGCCTTCGGGCTATATAAGCCGAGCCCGTGCACCTCTCCGCTTCCATCTCGCCCTTTAGAAGCCGCTGTGGCCTTGTGAGCATCGTCACCGCAAGCACAAACCCTACCTCGCCACCACCGTCCGCCATATCGAGCACACCATCGCCTCCATCCATCCCACGCCCTTGATTTCACCCTAGGTGAGTTCGCCATGTTCCGTTCTTCCTCCCCGTGCTCTCCATTTGCTGAATGATGCCCGAAAGCGAGGTTTGGCATTTTTTGATCATGGCACCGCCGCGGGACTCGCCGTTGGGCTCCTGTTCCGGCCGGAGCGCCGCCCGACCTTTTCCCCGATCTAATCTGGAGCGTCCAATCGAGATCCGACGACTATTAACGATCGATACCCCTTCGGCTGCAATCTTTTGAAAGAGACCCTGTATTTTTGTTAAAGAAACCCTACACTTCTTTATATTACAACCCGCGGTCCAAAACGTAAAAACCCGAATCCATTTTATTCTTTTGAAAGCGTATTTGGTCTCGGTAATTCAAAAATATGTTTTCACTTATTTTCAGTTTTGCCACTAATCTTGTTTTAGTCGTAAAATCTCCGTTTTAACTCTGATTTGACCCATTCAAATTGTGTTAGGTTTGTATTTACGAGCTCTACATGTTAGTAGTACTGTACAGTAGGTTTTTAACCTTTTAATTACGAGTTTGAATTATAGTAATTATTTATCTATAGGAAATCTTAGTAAATTCATAACTTTGTCGTTTTAGCTCCATTTTTCGTGATCTTCGCATCTGTGTGATCCTAGCGAGTTGTAGATTCATTTTAAAGATTTTTTATCTTATTATATTATTGTTGGTGTACTGTTCTAATTATAATCTTGTTTGCTCTGTGCATGATTGCCTGTGGATGCGTGTGTGTTGGGTTTATTGTCGAGTCCATACGGTGAGCAGTTCTTCGGTGATCAAGAGCAGTACTTTGAAGAACCAGACCAGCAGAACTACTTTGATGAAGGCAAGTATAACATAGGATCTCCTTGTTGTTCTATTCACTTTAATCACATAAATTCATATTGCATGTGTCTCCCTTGATTGCCATTAAGGATTTCCTAGTTTTTGATTTATACCTTGTCACCTGCGGGGATTTGCATTGGGTAGCTTTGCTAGTGCTAATATAAACTATGATCTTGTAATATGATTAATGAGATATGCAACAACACTAAAAATATGATTTCTTTTAATTATTGCTTAAGGGAGCTAGAGCATGGGGATAATTTATTGCTCTAAGTTTCTCTCCATAAGGACTCATCTATGAACGAACATCCGAGACATTCAGTACATCTATGAGGGCTATATGGCTCTGGCTCTAGTTATTTGAAAGAACTTTTCTAGCTTGTTAGTGGTAACCTTCATTGGCGTAAGAATGGCTTGATGATTCGGGTATAGGACAGCTTCTAGTCCCATGTGTATAGCCGGAAAGGAATGTGCCATATGAAAAGGGGGGTTCCTATATCTACTTGCCAAGTGAATCTAATGGCCCTAACTTGTTAGATGAACTTTCAAATGGATTTATATGATTTTTGGTGTTTTGGGAGTAATTAACCCATGCATTTGGAAACCATGACTCACAGTGAAAGTGTACACCTCTGCGCAAAGTTTGATAAACTGGTATACTAGTCGTGCTCACGGATACGAGCGGCCTTAGACCTTCATGGAATAGATGAATATAATAATGTGTTATGTGTTTTGCTATTTATTACTCATATCTACATTCATCATATGTTTATGGTGGGTCTACTGCAAACTTGATGCTACTCATATACTACAACAATGACAAACTAAAAGCTAAACGCAGTTAAACCGTGTCATACCTTTGTTGGGCCTCATATACCCATGTTATATTTGCTGAGTATGACATGTGCTCACCCTTGCTATTTCCCCCACACCTTAGGATGAGTACCAGATTGCTAGAGTTTGGATGAGTTTAGGCTTGTGATCAACCAGTCAGTTTGTCCCTGTGGAGTGGAGTTTGGCCCGAAGACCAGAGTTGTCTATCTGCTGTTTGTTCCTAAGGTTATCTTCTTTGTACTAAGTACGTTATATATTAAGCATTGTATTTTGATATTACCCTTATTTATAGCTATATGTGAGATTTGACGTCCTGGGCTCACATATGGTGCGTATCTGGTTTTGTTCTTAAAACCGGGTGCTACAGCAGCGCTGGAGGGAAGGCGGCCTAGCAGGCCAAGCAGGCCGTAGCTGGCGGGCTAGGGTAGCGGGCCCAGCAGCTAGCTATACGCGCAGGAGGGAGGGAAAAAGGGAAGGAGGCAGGCCGGGCCAGCTCTGGCTGCGGGCTAAAAGAGAGAGGAGGGAGAAAAAGAAAAGAAAAAGCCTTTTCAATAATTCTGGTTTTGTAAATTTGCTCAAATTCAAACCAAGTTTGGATTTAAGCCACTCAACACTATTCCTACACTCAAACAAAACACAGTGCACTAGCATGAATGCAACAAAATTGTTTCTAGTGCCTTATATTTGATTTTAATATTCATAAAAATTATTACTTGGCCTAAATAAATCATGGAAAATTAAATAAAGGAAGCAAAATTAATTACTATTTCTGAAAATGATTTTTAGGGTGTTACAAAATGTTGAAGTAAAATTGGGTCTAGTATGGATAGGGCTGGACTAGAATGGACAAGATTGTCAAAACATTCCTAGGCAGCAATTAGAGACTCATCTTCTTCTTGCATAAAAGATAAAATCTCTAAACGAAGACAAACGATCTTGAAAATAGGAAAGAAGTCTAGACAAAAGCTAGAGCATAGGGCTTCCCAATTCTCTTCCTTACTTGGGGCGGTTCGTTTATACCAGATTTTAGCTTCCCCCTCCAAAGAGAAAGAAAAAAGCTTCCATCTTAAGGTTTCATTAGACATGCCTTTAATGTGTAGGCATGCATAGGTCTGTTTGAACTCGTTTAAGTGAGTGTGAGGATTCTCATCTTTATTGCTTGAAAAGGATTGTTTCTGGGCCATCTCTATCAAACATGGACGTAGCTCATAGCTATCTAAAAGGATAAGCTTAGCAGATTCTAATGGTTGGGAGTCTATAGCCGTAGGGTAATGGTATAAATAGATAGGGGTGGAATCTGTAGTGTCTAGAAGAGACTCTACAAAATCCATGAGATAAGAGAGAATGAATAGAAAGAAAGATAAAAGTATAATACAAGATTGAGCTAGACTAAAGATGAATTCAACTGTTCCTCGGCAACGGCGCCAAAAATGCTTGTTGGTATAATCAATGCACACTCTAGCTATCCGCAAGCGCACAGATAATCTACCGATGTAGCACTTCACAGGAATGACCCAGTTTTAATATCGAACCCAAAGGAATGGAATAATGTACTCTAGTCTTAAACCTAATCCCTGAGTAGCAAACAATGATAGAGAAAATAGAAGATAAAGGCGATCACTAAAGTTGTCTAGTTCTATTATTGTAGAAAGTTATGTTAATTATGATTCAGCTAGGGATTACTATAGAAGAGCACAATCAGAGTGTAGTCTCCTTAGTAACTAATCTTGCTTGGCCTATAAATAGGAGACAGACTATAGAAGATTCAATAAGGCTATAAAAGTCACCCCTGTGAGCTACCACCAATCCAGAATATAGGGTACATCATACGAGCAATCAAGTCTAAGCACCATGCTTACACTACAATGGCTACTCTACCCCTAGAGCTACCAGGAATAAAGTATTCAAAAAGAGTCACAGACTAGAAGAATAATAATAACATTAAGACTTACTGACAAATATAAGTTGATCACCGAAGAAATCTCAGACGCAAGCCCTTGAAGAACTTGAATCTGTAGGTATAAGGCGTAGAAGCAGCATCGACAGGATGGTACTCCCTCCAAGTCTCGTCCCTCTCTCTTCTAATTCTAATTCAAGACTAGATTCTAAACCTAAACTTGAGGAGAACTAGTCTTCTTCTTGAAAGCTAGCTCTAGAGAGGTTATCCTTTCGAGGGACACCTCTCTCTAATCTTATCTGAAGATAATGAATTAGAGTTTCAGGATGCTTTGCCTTGGGGGGTCTGGGGTCTGGTTATATAGTTCGATGGGATGAACCGCGACCCTCGGATCAAACCGACTTGAAATGACAATCAAGATGTGACATAGAGATGTGTTGTAATGCGTTGCATGAAGGAGAAGAGAAGAGCTGTCTGGGCTAGGCCGGCCGACCTGAGGGGGCCAGATGGCCTTCTCTGGAGTCCTCTCGGTCCCCATCTCGGTCCTATGTCTTCTCAAGTCTTCTAGAGTCTTCTAGTGTCAGGGTCCGTTCCGTTTGATGTGATTTGGTCTGGTTCCTTGGGCCCAACTCTTCTCCAGAATTTTTATTTTTCCTATTTAATCCCTAAAAATCATAATTCACCAAAACTCGTAGAATTCTATTAGTTGAGTCCCTATTCTATGGTGGTGATTACATTTATACCCTTTTTCATGATTTATTAATGATTTATAATAGGAATTAATTACCATCAACAGCATGTAGGGCTGTATCGGATGACCTGACCTTCGGCTTATTTGTGAGTATCTATCACGACTTATATTGTTACTTGTAAGGCTGCAATAGACGACTGATCTCTTACAAATCATGGTATAGATTAGTTATCGATTCGTATCAACTTTTACAAGGCTATAACAGATGATTGATCTCTTGTAAACATTGGTATTAATCAAAGTTATCGATATTGTGTTAGATAGTTTACTATTTGACATAATATCACACATTGCACGATCTAGATTGAGATCCATTGGTCCTATCTACTTTGATCTATCGTCTGCTAAGTACTATCACGGTTGAATTAAATTCATGACGTTAGATCCTGTTCTAATGACGAATCTATCTCAGTCCTGATCGTGCATGGCGGGTGTTTGAAGTCATGTTCCATTAAGAGATAGGTCCATTGATTGCCAATATCTGGTATGAACCCACTATCAATGCTACATCAAATGACTTGACCTATTGATAGCGTGTCAGATCAAACATTGGTGGTTAGTACATCTTTCTTTTAACAAGAACATGGCATCAGCCACCCGCTATGTCTCAATCGGCTATTTAGCCGATGGCTTGAGCTTTAAGCATATGACATGCTTTCATGATTTCTTTGTTAGTATAAGTAGATCTATCAATTGCTAGTCTCTGATCTAGGGTCCTACTATCAATGCTGCATCAGGCGACTCAACCTATTGATGGTACAATAGATTGAGTCTAGTCATTTGTAGATTTACTTGAATCCAATGGTTGAGTGATTGTATGTCGTACGACACGATCATTGGAATCGGCTGTTTTAGCTGATAGCCTGCTCTGTTGAGAATGTATTAGCTATTTATATGCTTTTTGCTTGTTCTTATCCTGGTTTAAAGCTAGTATGTTTCTCACACGTATGCTTACATGCCTATCCTTAATCTTTCACATGTTTTCATGATCATTGGCTAAGTTATATCCATGCAACTGAGTAAATAACAATTACCGATATGCCTATTTTATTTACATTACATCATGAACATGCTAGATATCGACTCTCTAGTTGATAGCCATATATTGCTGGCCACTTGGCCATATATTTTGAATTGTTTGGACCAACACTAGCATGTTGCACCTTAAATTACTGATTAACTTTCTCTCATTGTCAATTGCAGGGTCAAATTTACTGGCATGCCCTCGGTCATGACCATCTGGTCCGGTGCTCTGGAGAGAGCTTGGGATTTGCTCCACGCGGTTTCTCTCGCGCTTGCTTCATGTGGCAATGGCGATCACTTTTCGCCGTCCATAGCTACAACTGACAGAGATCATGGCCTAAGCGCGTTTGGACTATAGCCGGAGCAACAGGGACTCCATTAAGAACACCATGAAGGGCCACCTCTGTGACAGAATCATCTGAATCATATGGCCCACATGTGCTTACCATCACCTTTAGACCTTTGGTAGTAACACATGAGTGCCCTATAACTCGATGGTCTATCGAGTGTCCTCAGGAAACCCAAATCATCCATGTTTCGTCTTTCGAGCAGGATCAATTACAGTAGCATTGCAGTATTATAACAATTGTACAAATATACAAATTTATTACATCAGAGTATAGCAGAAGTCTTACAATACATATGTTTATAAACCAGTAATAAGTTCTTACAAACCATAAGTTTTGCCATAAGGCAGTGGGGTAGCAAAAGAGGTACTTATATTGCATCACCAAAAGAACTTCACCCTGCCCAAGGGTGCACTTCAACACGCTCACTGCTAGGACTCTCCCTCAGAAACCAACATATAGTAGAGGATATTGCATGCCTGCTCATGTTGTTCACCTGCAATAAGGGTTTAACAAACCCTAAGTACTGAGGGTACTCAACAAGACTTAACCGATGAAAGGGAAAGACTCCAAGGACATGCATGTAAGAGGAATCAAGGTGAGTTTGTAGAAAGATCAAGAATAATTTTGCGAAAAAGTTGCACTATGGTTGATCCTTACTTTCAAAGTTTTGAGCTTCAGTTTACCATTTAAGAGCATCTCTTTAGCAACTAATCTATTCTAGGAACTTCTTCATTCTCATCACAACATGATCTCACAGCTAAAGTTCTAGTGAATTAACTGTGATGCAGTACAGTTGATGAAGTCTTCTTCACCGAGAAGCTATGGCGATTCGAATTGGTTTGGCTCAGCTAGGGTTTTCTTACCACATGACATATGTAGGGTTAGGCCTGGACCCGCACCTGCATACATCAACCCTCACTTGGATCCTCTAAAATAGGAACCAGTCCAGCGCTACTCGAGAGCACAATACCCACTTTACTACATCGTTCGTCCTTAATAGATTCACAAGAGTGTGTTACATGGTACTCTCGCCATATCTCTACTCCCAGTGTGCGGTTATCGTTTCCCATAAAGGAATAGCCCAAATGTTAGTCTTACCGGAGTATGTGGCCAGTACTACAAATCATGACCACAAAAACAGTCCTGATAATGAACGGTCCTTAATCCACTCGGGCGGGGTCACGACATCCAGCCTCAAACTGGGCGCAAGCCAAGATTCCGCCCGGTCTTGATTTAAAAGTCATTATCATCCTCATACTTCAGGTTCAATTCTATTTTGGAAAACCTAATACTAGCATTTAACATCTAAGCAGGGCTAAGTATTTTAGTAAATATTACTTTAACATAAGTACCATGGGTGAATAAGGATAACAACGTAGTCATGCATCAAATATTTATCATTCAACTCCTAATACTTAAATGCAATATTCATAAGACTTATGTGATAAATATTTTATAAAACACAAGGAATGGTTTATGCTCCGGGGCTTGCCTACAGTGTCGGGGTTGTCAGCTGTGTTAAGATCAGATCCACTCTCCAACCCAACAACCTCTAAGTGATAACCCACCTCAGAGGTCTACTCAACTAGCGGTTCTCCACACTCGTTCATTATACGGTAAATACAGATGCATGCTTCAATGATGATGCTTAACATGGTATATAAAATAGGTACTAAGGTGATTTAATAGGTTATCTACTTAAGTACAACTTTTCTTCACTAATTAACAAGTTAACTACTTCATAAGGCAATATTTAAGATTTCATGATTAAAAGGTGTTTATTTCATTTAAACAACATAAAGTATCATGGTGAAAGATATTGTTTAACCATTCAATAATAATGCCATAGAACAACAAGGGCCAACATGTTCCATGGTCTACAATCAACCCAAAAACACATATCATCAATTTGGGATTTCATGGAAATCATTTTCATATTTTATTAATCCATAAAACATGTCTATTTAAGTGATCAGATCATTTTATATCCAAACAATATCAAACTTTTTGTGTGGATCCAAAACAGCAGGTTAAATATGCTCATAAATTTTCATGAATTTTTGAGTTATATTTTAAGCTACAAAAATCATGTAAGCATTTCTTAATTAAAGAGTGTAATTTTTAGACATTCAAACCTTACTATTTTTCTCAGTTTCATATTTTTCCTAGGTTAAGCACATCATGAACAACTCACATAATTATTTTCATAATTTTACCAGCCTTAATTATTTAGTTACAAATTTTACAAAGTTCATCATTTAAAAGGTTTTTAGAAAAAAAAGAAGAAACTTTCTCATTCTCTCTATCGGCCCAGCCCAACAGAACAGGTGGCCCACCTCTCCTCTCCTTCCCTTCTCTTGGCCAGACCTAAGCCGGTCTAGGTCACGGCTGTGGCCCTAAGCTGAAAACGGCCCGACATGCCACTTCTTTTCTCCCCCGCTCCCGTCGTCGACCGGCGCCGGCGTCACTCCGACCATGGGGAGCGTCACAATGGCGGGTCTCGGGTGACACTGAGCCCTCCACTAGATGATTCTTCTCCTTCCACACCCTGGTACACAATCTCCCCCAAGGTCTGCGGTGAGCAACACGGTGACGAAGGCGGCGCTCGGATCTCCAACAAAATCGCTCTGGCTAACAACAGTGCCTCCGGTGACACCTTCAAGCTCTTCGTTCTCCACTCAATCTTCAAAACACACTTTGAGAGATGCTATTCTCATCCGCACATGGTACCGCACAAACCGATGAGCACGATGACTGGTGAAACTCCGATGAGGTCGGTACCGTGCAAGATGACTCCTCCGGCGCTGCTAGAAGCACCAAGGCGATCCTTTCAGCTCTGCGTTTCCACCTAAGGTGTCAATCTGGTGAAATCGAGCATGGAGGTCACTCATCCTCAGCCATGGTGGCTCGGCCATGCAGAGCACGATGTCAATGTGATGTTTCGGCCTATATGGCATGGTAGCGTCTAAACTACTAACTCTATCGCACTAAAGAGCTCACCCTAGGTTGGAAACGCCTACTGATTGACTCTGAGTGATGGTGAAGAGCAGGGGTCATCGGAGATGGTGGCTTCAATGGTGCTCTCTGGCGGTGATGACTTACTCCGTCATGTTTGGAGCTCCGTTAAGAAAGATAGCGAGCCGATGAGCAATAGGGTGATACAAGAGCACAAAGCACGATGATGATGGTGCAGAGAGTAGCCATGGTGGCTTGGCCATAGTAAGGGGCTCATGGCGGCATTTTCGTGGGCTCTAGAGAAGAATATGGCACACGGGTGATTGGGATGGCGCGAGGTAGTGCGACTGGGCTCAATCGGGGCACAAGGTGATGGCAGGCATGATGGCGAGTCGAATTGGGGAACGGTGGAGCGACGGCGGTGAATTGCAACGACAAGCTCATAGTGGTGATGGCAAATAGAGAGAGGGAAAGGAAATGGAGATGGTCGGCTCGGGCTTAGGAAGGGGAGCTCGAGCGGCTTCCGGTCGTCTAGCTCGTCTTCGTGATGCGCCCAAGCGATGGATGTGTGTCTACGTGCGGGCGAGCAGTGCGGCATGCTCGGTGGGCGATAAGAAAGAGGTGGTGGTGTTAGTGAGTAGGGAGGCAAGGAGGAGGTGGCATGAAATGTTTCAAACAAGAACATCTGCTTCTTTCTTCAAATTGAACAAGTCAGAGACAAAATTAGACCAAGGTCAAAGAAGAGAAGTTGATCCTCATGATCTAAGCTCCAACTTTCATTAAGGATAGCGGAAATTGAAATATTTTTGGGCTTTTTGCGCACTCTAGGTAATGAACAAATATGAATCTAAGGCAAACGAGATTATACGTCATGGTAAACCTGAAAGCTCTGATGCCAATTGATGAGTACATGCCCGATCTTCCGAGAGGTAGCCGGTAAGTTCAATTTGTGGAGATCTTAACGTTAGCGTTCTAGCTTCAAATCAGACATGATTCGAACCCTGCAACCGTTACACCACTGCTCCGTTGGTTATCAACCAAGCACAACTTGATTGACCTCACCAAGAAGGCTTTTCCTGCAAGCAAATCGAAGAGCACAAGCAAGAAGGTAAAACACGCAATCTAAAATTACAAATATGAATGACATGAATATCAATAGAGGGTTCGAGAACTCGATTCCAAAGGACTAATCGACACAGTGGAGGAGATCAAGAACAGGGGCCCTGGATCACTGTAAAAGGATTTGTCACCACAGTTACAATGAACGATTCAGTTTCTCAATGGAAAACTAAACTCTAAATAAAACTCAATTGTCTAGCAGTGGCGGCGGCTGTGTTTATAGTCTAATACTATACCTAGGGTTGGGGACGGCTAGGGGTTGGGCGCCCACAACTTGAGCTTAAGGCTCGACACGATACATGGCCAAGTTGGCCTAAATAGGTGATGCAGCACCTTGCCGTGGTCACAAAGAATGATCCACAGACCTTCTAGAGCTGGGACTAGATCTAAAATGACGGCGTCGTCGTCCCCTTTCCAACGCATCCAAGAACACCCTGTTTCGATGTCATATGAGAAAGTTATGACCGAAACCGTGACAATGTGTCTGCTGAATCCGAGGGCGACGTGGCAGCTGAGTTGGGGATGAATTGCAACTTAGGGAAGACCATGGTGTCAGTGTGTCCAGCGTTGTGATGTCCTCATCAATTCAAGCTTTCCCATAAAGGCAAAGGCATTGGCACATGGGAAGTTCCTCCTCTAGGACATCATCGGCCAGGTGCTTCCTGTGATCCATCCCTCCAGAAGACATGTTTTAGATCTAGAGATGAGAAGAAGAAATTGTGTAGCAACAAAGGATGGAGGCAAGTATGGATGTAATCTTTTAGTTGCCTCCTAGGGATGTATTTATAACCAGAGAAGGCGCCAGTAGATTTCTTGAGCCACGTCAGATTAAAGCATGGTTAATGGAAGGTGAGAGGTCGTTCCAAGGATCGAGGAGACAGCATGTGGTCAAGTGAAAAGACGACAATTGCAGGGATCATAGATGCAAAATTTTCATTTATTAGGGCTTTACAGTATTTCTCAGTTCCATATGACAGGGCGTGAAAGATTGTTTATTACAACTTTGTTTCTCCGCTTGAATCTAGAAAGTTAGCCCCGACAGTTGGCTACTTAATTGACTAAAATAGAGTTGAATAAACAACTATAGTGGTTTGAATCCTATTGGTAGGAAGAGATGATCACTGAAGCGATAGCCGATGATAGAAGTGTGTAAAAGTTAAAATTACATATTCAAGGCTGACCAGACTGCGTTCAGAGCATCTAGGCGGATAGCATCAGTCTCGGCAATCAACCGATTATCCTCGACAGCTAATCCGAGGATGACATTGTTTTTTCTAGTCATGAATGGCCACAAGCTCATTGTACTTGGAGGTCATCTCTGCTTTCTTCTTGTCCATTGCCTTGGGGAGCTGGATGAGGTTTGCTTCTTTGATTTGGATTGAGGCATCAATCTCCTCTAACTGCATTAGCTACTACTCCCATTTGGTCCTTAAGCAGCTTAGTTTCTCATGAATCCTGGAAGGAGCACTCTTCAGACCATCAATTAGTTCCTTCAGCCTGAGCATCTCCTATTTGGTTGACTCTTCTCGAGCATCCAGAGTGTTTTGAGCTTCACGGTCAGCTAACCTCCGCCTCACTTGGATGACCTTGGGAGCCCGACCTTCAATAAAGATGATGGGCGACAAAATAGCGAGAAGATCCTGATTCAGCTCTTCCCTGATAGCTAGAAAGGTTACCTAAAGAGGCTTCACATCGCAAACTAGATCGGCTGTCTTTTTCTAGATATGGTAGCATCAACTGTAGTTGGTCCCTTATTTCAGCTGACAAAGCAGGTTCTTCTAGAGAAGTTTTGGAGGCAAAATAGCTTACTTCGCCCTCTTCTGTATAGTCTTTGATCTCAAAGGGGAAGACGCTCAATGAAGGCGGGCTTCGTGCCTACAAGGATACAGTCAGGGTTGGGGCTGCAAGGACACTTGATTTCTAGATCATAACGAAACTACTAATACCTCTTTTGCCTAAGATAGAGATACAACCAATGACGTGGCCATGCCATTAGATACCTCAATCGGCATCTTGGACCCTGCCCAAGCCAAGGATTAGCTTAAAGAGGTATTAAGGATTTGGACAGAAGGATGTAGCATGTCAATTTTTACCATCAATGGGTTGAGGATGTGGGACATCATCAGGTTCCTCATCATTGGCTGACTGATCAGCACCTCAGCTAGATTCTTGATCATTAGCAACGCTAGGGATCAGCCCTAACTCAAGATTTGCATCTAAAAGGAGGGAATGGCTTAGAGTCAAAGAACTACAAACGGGAGTTAGAAGACGAATTTGAAAGCTTAGCGTTGACCTCTTGATGGCCATCATGAGCTCCTTCATTAGGAGAGTTGGCAGCACTCATATCAGTATTCTTGGCATCATCTCCCTCCTGATCCCTAATTAACTAAAAGGCAAGCAATCAACAAGATTGGTAAGATAAGATAAGGATAGCAGGAAGTTATCTTACCTGGGTAGCCGATGTTCCTAGGGAACCCTGCTCATGGTCTGAGCCTCTAGATAAAACCTACAGAAAGGATTGTTCATGATTATCTAGACCCGACACAATCAAAGACTAGTTCCTAGGAAGCACCTCTATCCCACCTTTTGACGAAGTATTTAGGACCTGTTCATCACCTGTGTCCAGTTTAGGGTTGGCCTAAATAGGGAGTTGGTCAGCTCTGAAAAGCTTAGATCGTTAATAATAGAAGGGCTTACTCTGATAATAGCATTAGCAAAGGATGACAAGCGCTGCTCATCGGCTATCATCTTGGTGGCTACCGATGGGCCACCCATCGCCATCATCCTAGAAGCCTAAACTAGTAAACCATGAGTTATCATCAGAAAGATGATTAGGATTGACAAATTTGGGAATTTGTGCTCCAAATACACTAAGACACTCACTTAGGAAGCTGATGGAGATCCTGGATTTCTGCACATACGTTTCCATGTTGTAACTTTAGCAGAGTGACCCTTTGGAGCCTTGTGCTTTCATGTTGTGGTAGGTTGCACGATTGTAGGACCAACTTGTGTTTTCAAGACAGCCTTCAGAGTAGGTGCTTGGCATCCCATTCTCGAGTTTGGACACCAGATAGCATATTTGATCGATCGACTGCTCCTGCTGATCGTGGGAGGATTAGAATCCAAGTCCTGCAAGCAGTTTGAGCATAAACATTACGTCGACCATGTGAAAGGGGAGTTCTAAGAAAATATTTACCTCACTCTCAGATTGGAAGCCCAGATCTAATGACTGACAAAAAGGTGTGACCAAGTTGCAGAATAGATGTTGAGCCCATTCTTGCCACCAGACATCAAATAGATTTGAAGAAATGGGGCCACACTTCCATCCCTCATGATTGATGGGAGGTAAAGCATCTTTGAACTACCAAATTCTCAGGAATTCCCATGATTGATTGACATCTTCCCTTAGCTTTAGCTTATCTTCAAAGAATAGCCCTAGGGGCAGCTGCCCAATGCCAGGCTGGCGGGTGGCAATGGAAGGATTATAGAACTCAAGGATGTTGGTGGTTTCTCCCGACCATGCCTAAATTCCACTAGAAGCACCCTGGTTTGACTATGCACTGAAGAATTGCAGTCGATAGTTCATCCGAGCAGGCAGTCTCAAATCTGAAAGAAATTAGAAGTTTGAATTTGACAATCTCTAGATAGGCAAACCAAGTCAAGACCTCATCCGGGAGCCCCTTGTAGAAACCTCTGAAGAACTAATCAGTGCTCCAATTGATTGAGATAGATGATGTAGCCTCACCAAAGGACTGATGAAAGTCCCTAGTTTGGTTTTGGCTAATTGATGAAACCTAGGACTAACCTTTGTATCTAAGTGGATGATTTAGATAAAGGTGGTCATTGAATATGAGACATGACATTGACTCATGTGACCAAGATGATGCTTGGCTCGATGAACCGGTTGTGAAGGTGAAGGGCAAGTCGAGGCTTCGAAGCGAAGGACCATGCGATGGTGAAGCTTGAGTAAGACTTGGCGCCGACGGACCGATGCAACGGTGAAGAGCAAGTGAAGTTAAGGTCGATGGATCGAGACGGTCATGTGATGATATGAAGTGGATCATATCTTTTGGAAAAACAAAATGGGCTCAAGGCAAAGGTATAACCATAGGGCCATTTTGTTTTGCACTCAAGACACCATAGAGGGTGTGAGTGGTTTAGGATCGATAGCCGAACTATTAAGAGGGGAAGTCTTATCGGTTATTCGATGCACGGGTGCCACTAGGTGAATTCATGAAGTGCATTGCATGTAGGGCCTAGTGAGCTAACTGGAAAACCTTCGAAAATGATTATGAAAATGCTAACACACATGCACAAGGTGGTGATCACTTGTTGGTGTTGGCACATTTGCGAAGGCGATGAAGTTTAAGCGGTAGAGAGGGTTTGGGTCTCTCTCTCTCTCCCTCCCGCCGAGCTTGCGAGCGCGGGATTCAGGCGTTTTTTGGGAACTTGAAATGCCTATTTTCCACTACGCCGAAAGTCGGAAAAGAAATGGAGGAGAACGGAGGTCACAGAGGTGACCGGACGCTGCACCGGACGCGATCATGGTATGCCCGGACGCGTCCGGTCAGTACAGCGCAGGCGCGGGTGCTAGGGTTTGCAACCGGCGCGTCCGGTCACTCGCAGGACCGGCGCGTCCGGTCAGGTGTCCAGAGGAAACTGAGTACGATCGGACGCGAGGCGCGTCCGGTCACACATGATCGAACGCATTCAATCATCGAGGGAGCTTACTGGGCTCAAACCAGACGTGGGCACTGTCGCGTCCGGTCGTTGCGAGGGGCGCGTTCGGTCGTTACTTTGCGGGCGCGCGGTGCTGTGCGATCGGCTCGTCCGGTCGTTGACTGGAGCGCATCCGGTCACTTGGGACCGGCGCGTCTGGTCGTTTTGAGAGGCACGTCCGGTCGTTGGTTTGACCGTTGGGGTCAGTGACCGTTGGAGAATAGGACGCGGTTGAGCGCGTCCGGTCAGTTATGACCGGCACGTCCGGTCATCCCGAACAGACCCAGTGAAGGGGTATAACGGCTCTATTTGGATGGGATACTTATAAATACTTGTTGGCCGGCCCTTGGGGAGGCCTCTCGTGATTTCTAACTTTCTTGTGCATCCTTTGAGCTAGAGCATCTCCTCCCACTCATCTCTCTTGCTTGATTGCAAATCAAAAGTGAGATTGAGTGATCCCAAAGTGCATTGCATAGCTTGAGGGCATCTAGTGGCACTTGTGGGTGGTTTAGCCGGTGGATTTCTTGTTACTCTTGGAGAGTACCGCTCCTAGCCGGCTTGGAGACTATTGGAGGCGTTGGCAAGAGAAGGTGATTGTTCTTGGCCACCTCCGGTTGATTGTAAGAGGTTCTTGTGCTTTCCTCGGCAGAGTGCCAAAAGCAACTCTATTACATTACGCGTGTCATTGAGTTACCTCACTTGAGAGTGGTGTCTTGCGGTGCCTTGCGGGGCGTGCCTTGAGGGGCAAGTGACTTGAGGGTCACACCGAGGAACCATCTAAGTGTTGGTCGACACAACCGGTGACGTAGCTTGTCGGTGCACAAGTGAACACCGGGTGAACAAAAATATTGTGTCTCTTGTCTCCCGATGATTGGTCTTCATATTGTGTTGTTGTCAATATTGATTGATTGTATATCATCTTGGTGATTGGAACCATCTTCATTCCACCGTCGGTATAAGATTCACAATCCTCTCTCTCGCATTTACTTTTACTAGTTATCTTGTGTAGCTCTAGTGTTAGCCTTTGCTAGTAGTTGTTAGCTTGCTCACTAGTGTAAGTTTAGTGACATAGCCCTTATGTTAACTAGAGATCTTAATCTACTAGACTTGTGGATAGGAGGCTTGCATCACAACCATAGGCTAAGCAAAACTCGCTTTACGCCGTTTGTTATTCTAACAAGTTTGCTTAGTGGTTCTTGTAGAATTTTTATAGGCTATTCACCCCCCTCTAGCCATCTAGGACCTTACAACTGACACTGATGAAATTTGTCTTCCTCGTTGAGATTCTTCTCTTGAGCTTCTGAATAGTTTAAGGAAGGGAAGCTCAAGATTCTGAGGTCATTAACTGCAACCTTCTTCATATGTAAATTCATCCACAACTGCAAAAGCCACCATGGTCCACTAATCATACCAATTGGCTCATTCATCATTAGTCTTGAGGATACTTGGTGCATCAGGTTGTATAAAGATTCAAGCAAGCATTTGCCCAAATGGATATCGGCGCCACGAAATAACTGCTCTGCCAAATACTAGTGGTTAGCGGTTGGGCTACACAAAGACTGAAAGAAAGGATATTTCTCCAACCACATATTCAGGAAGGTGGCATATTCCTTGGGGTCAGTGTTCCTATTCTGAGTCCATTTGTGGGTAGTGATGTAACCTCCCCACCCCCCAGATCGGATACTCTAGACCTTATGCTCTGGCTTACCGATGAGGTTGTAAGGCTGGAGGAGCCCTGTGATTCTAAGGCCGGTTAACATATGAATGTCGACCAAGGTAACAGTCATTGGTCCATGACCAAATATGAAAGCATTGGACCAGAAGTAGGAAGCGAATCTCAGCAAAGGTTCATCCTTCTTTATATTCGATAGAGAAAGAGCTATACATAGATCTAGGTCATAATTTACCCACTTGGTTTGGTGAGTCTTGGCCACTCTAAGATATAGTCTCTCCATCCATTAAGAGGAAGTGGCCAGGCCCTGAAAGTTTTGTCCCACACAAAGGACTCATGGTAGATTGCTTAAATGGAAGCCTATTTGTCTCTAAGTTAAAGAGCTCGGTTGGATCTGGGTCACCCATCTGTCCTAAGAAGTATGTGTTTTCAACATTAGTCAGGATCAAAACTTCATTTTTGAACTCCTAAAAACAGAGGGGGCAGATTTATGAACTGAACACTAAGCGAAGGCTGAATAACAATTGATGAAGGAGTTCTTGAATCATACCTCTGGAATGAAGTCGACATTCACCATCAAGCTTGGGGAAATAGATCTAGATCTCCGAGCAAGCGTTGGTGCTGTGCCATCAAGTCAAGCTGCCTTCCTCAAGGCTTCGTAAAGAATAGTAAGATACTTTGCCAAGATTAGGATTCACTAGGGTTTGGCGCTCAGGAAGGTTGCAGCAGCTGGCAAGCGAAGCGAAGAAGGGGAATATAGCTAGAACGACCAAGTGAAGAAGACAAGGGCAATTTTGAGAATATAATGAAAACTCTAGCCTAGAGTCAGAAGCCGAGTATAACACCCCTGATGTTAAGCATCACTAAAACCTTGGTCATGTCATCATAATGCATCATGAGCATCCTTAGTAGCTAACCATGTCTTGCATCTACTAAAAGCAATGTTAAATTATTAAGGTTGCAATGCATTGTGCTTTGTTATGCTTAAACCAAAAATTGCTCTTAAGGCACTTGGTGACCTTATATTTCCTAATTTCACTAAAATGCTTAAAATTATACCCTAATGGATTTTGTATGTAATGTGTGTACTTTACATTGGGATCATTTGTGGGCATGAGTTCAAGTACAAACCCTTAAAATTTTGGCTCCAAAAGTGAAAGTGATATTGGAATCCAACGGTTGGTTTTTAATTGGCTAAGTATTTTAATTCAACATTAAGTTCATTTTTGGGATTTAATTAAAAAGAATTTCATAAATAAACTTGCTCAAACATTGGTACCATTTATTAGTACAAACTTTGTATTATACAATAGTGCTGATGGCTGAGATGTTGGCTTGTTAGATTCTCACTAAATAATTCACCAACATAGCTAAGCAAAACAACTTCTTGAAACATTATGTTTCAATGTAAACCCTTTCAAAGTACTTATGTTCCCCTCCCTTTATCTCTTCTTCTAGTCAGTTTTGGAGCTTGGTCCAATAAGCAGAGTTGGAGTGCAGGTCAAGGAGAGTAACTTCTCTTCTTGGAGTTTTTCATGTTGCTTAGAAGAATCAGGAGAAAGAAGGAGGTTAAGATGGAGGTTTCAGGCTGTTTTAGTGTAATCAGTTCAAGTACCCTCTTCTCCCATCTCAAAATCTTATGAGCCTTTAAGTTTCTGGTATTGATTTCTTAAGGAAAGTCAGAGACCATTCTATGCTGAACAAGTTTGGTATTTGGAGATCCTTGAGTTGCTATTAAAAATTTGGAGAAAATGGAGAGTGCAGAAAGGGGATTTAGGCGCTACTGTTCATCACCATCAGCACCCTGCCTACCTGCTCACCGATGGCCGCCACCCTTCTCCACCACCAACGCGCGCATCGACACGTAGTTGTCGCCGTGGCGTCCTCGTGTAGGAGCTGGCACAATTGGAGGTCATGACTTCATCAATAAAACATGACGCCGTCGGCCGAGTTCTTCTTTTCTCCTTCTCTGCTTCGATACCGACGAGCCCACCTCGTTGTGAAATTCACCGCCACCATAGCTTCTCCACCCTATTGCTCTCACCAGCGCCTCCTCCTCGCCATGGCACTCCTTCCTAGCTTGCTCGCCTCACCGCTGGCCACGCTGAGCCACCGCGCGTGGCCATCTTCTCCAGAGCCAGCCATAGCACCGCCACATGCCCTGCCACAGTGGCCAGGCCACTTCGGTGAGGCGCTAGTCCTGCTGTCATATGCAATAACTTCACCTTCGCGTGTTGATGCTCATCGGCCTGCCTATTTGTGCAGATGAGCATCTATCATGCCAGGACGCTGCCTCACCATAGCCACCCCTATCGACGGCAATGCTGCTCCATTCACATCCCTGCCTCAATTGAGGACGACAGCAGATCCGCGGTGAACCCCTGAACCTGTTGCGCATGCTTGTTCTACCGCTACCATGCCATCATCCTCTATAGCACCACCGTCGCCACCACTCCGCCATGGCTGGCGTTGAGCTAGTTTCGCAACCCTAGCTGCTTCATCGCTGTGTGGATCGATGCGTGAGCTCGTGGGAATTACACCGGTGCCCTAGCCACCGCCGGCGAGCTTGCCTCGGTTGGCCGGCCAGCCTACCACTGTGCTCGGCCCGATGGCCATTTGGGCCGAGCAGGTTCAGCTCGTGGGCAGACCTAGTTTGGGGAGTGGAGTTTGATCTTTTCTTTTTTCTATATTTTGTGAATAGTACTAATTTTTGTAATATTGATATAGAATTATATAATGATGATAATATTATGAAAATTTTTTAGTAGCCTCTATTTGATGTTGTTCTCGAGTAGCCTCTATTTTATTTCACTATAGATTGGCAATCGTTAAATAGTAAGTCTTCCTTATGGTCGAACATAGCCTACATGCCATGTCCGCATCGGCTATTTAGTCGATCGCTTGCGCTTTCTTGATCGCAACATGTTTTCATGATTCTATTAAGCGTGTGTGGATTCGTATTCTTTGAAGATTTAATGTATTATCTTTATCATGGCTGCATCAGCTCGTGGCTCAAACCCCACTGTTAGAGATAATAGGTTAGATTCAATAGGTATATGGATTTACCTACATTTGATAGTTGAGTGTTCGCATATTGCGAGTCTTTTTTCACTGGAATTGGCTATTTTACCCGATAGACAGTCCTTTGAGAATATATTGGCTATTTACTTACTTGTTTTTGTCTTGGTTAAAAGCTAGCATGTTTCTCAATGAATATGAATGCTTCCACGTCTACTTTTTACACCTTTTGCATATTTTTGTGATCATTAGCTGTTTAGATCTATACGATTGAGTAACAGATAATTGCCGATATACTCATTTTTACTTACCATGCATCATGAACATGCTAGATATTGACTCTCTAGTCAATAGCCTTATCTCATCGGCTACTTAGCCGCACATTTGAAACTGTCTGGACAAACACCGGTATGTTCCACCTTAAATTACCAATCAATCTTGTTGAATGGTCCTAATGGCTAGAGGGGGTGACTAGCCTATTGAAAATTCTATGACAACACTTAGCCAAGATGTTAGACAATTAAACGGCAAAGCGAGTGTTGTGCTAGCCTACTAAAAATGCAAGTCACCTACCACAATTCTAATCAATATAGTCTCTAAGCACACAAAGGCTATGTCACTACACTAAGTTAGTGAGCTCTCAAAGACTAACTAAAGAGCCACACTAACCACTAGACCCGACACAAGTTAGCTCTCAAAACTAATTACACTAAAGAGCATAGAAACACTAGAAATGTAAAACCTTGAGATGGATAGTGAGTTATACCACTGTGTTGGGGAATGAGCCAATCATAAGATGAAGTCAATCAATCACAATGAATACCAAGAAATCCTCGAAATAAGATGACACAAGATTTTTTATCGAGGTTCACTTGCTTACCGGTAAGCTAGTCCTTGTTGTGGCAATTTACTCACTTGGAGGTTCACGCGCTAATTGGCATCACACGCCAAACCCGCAATCAGGTGCTGCACAACCAACATAAGATGAGGATCACACAAGCCATGAGCAATCCACTAGAGTAAATTTTGGCTCTCCGCTGGGGAAAGGTCAAGAACCTCGCACAATCACCATGATCGGAGCTAGAGATAATCACCAACATGCGCTCGATAATCCTCCTGCACCAAGCCATCTAGGTGGCGGCAACCACCAAGAGAAACAAGCGAATCCTGCAGCAAAACACAATCACAAGTGCCTCTAGATGAAATCACTCAATTAATGCACTTAGATTCACTCCCAATCTTACAAAGATGATGAATCAATGATGGAGATGAGTGAAAGGGCTTTGGCTAAGCTCACAAGGTTGATATGTCAATGCAAATGACCAAGTGAGTGAGCTAGAGCTGGCCAAGCGATATTTATAGACACCCCCAAAAAATAGAGTCGTTACCTCTATTATTGGGCTATCTGCATGGTGACCGGACGTGTCCGGTCGCTGTCGTGAAGCCATGTGTCCACTTCAAATGAATTAGCCATTGGCGCCCAACGGCTATCTCTACACGCACTAACACTAGTTGATCGGACACGCCATTAGAAAACGATCGGACGTAGATGAGGGACCATCAAGTCAAGTCCAGAGAGCTCCCAGAGCTGCTATGGGCTGACCAAACACGTCTGGTCTCACCAGACCGGACGCACCCTACATCATGTCAGTCTCCTTCGCTTGCTATAGACCACTAGGACATCCACACCGGATGCATGAATAGTGAGGTACCAGCATCTGGTCACAACTATGAGCTAGAGTCTAGTCACTTCTGCCGCTGCTGCTTAGGTAAATATCGGACGCGTCCGGTCCCGATACTGAACGTGTCTGGTCACCTCTGCTGCACAATGTAACACACAAGGTGTTAAGCATGCATTAAGCATTTCAAATCATGAGCATGAGCATCATCTTGCATTCATAATCACATGTGGTAATAAGAGTAGCATGGAATTAAAACATGTGAAACATGACTTCGAAACATAAATGTTGCATGTGCTTGTTTAAATACAATTTTGCTATGATTATGCTTGTTAGGCCCTTAAAACATGTTTGGTTATTAGTGCATATCCATTTGAAATGTGTAGCATAAAATTTGGAGCAAGTCTGGTATTCAAAATTTCTCCAAATTTTGCTTTTAAAAATAATCTAGAAAAATGGGATTTTGATTTAAATAAACTTTGAATCTCTAATTCAAAATCTATTTGGAATTTCAAATTGTGCCCTAAAGCAATATTGTAGAGAATTAAATTCTAAACAACTTTTGTTTTGGGGTCAAGTTTTGAAAATGTCATTTTCCACTTCAAATTTGCATTTGGAGCTATTAGTAAAATTTGGATTTGAAAATATAAAAAGAAAAGGCAATTTCTCACGTTACTAGGCCGCGCCCCTCCTTTCTCGACCCGCGGACGAAGCCAGCCCGACCCGTCCACCCTGCCTGTCTCCCCCTCCTACGCATTGCACCCATGCCTCCCTGACCACGCACAGGCCATGGCCGCCCCGTGTCGCCCGTACGTCGACGAAGCCGGCCGGGTGGCGTCCTACGGGCCCCGTTGAGCCGGCGCTCGCCTTCAACTCCGCCAAGCGCTCTGCTCCTCCCCCATCTACTTCTTTTTCCACCCTGCCATCGCCGATATCCGCT
This sequence comes from Saccharum hybrid cultivar R570, assembly GCA_038087645.1. Classification (NCBI taxonomy): domain Eukaryota; kingdom Viridiplantae; phylum Streptophyta; class Magnoliopsida; order Poales; family Poaceae; genus Saccharum; species Saccharum hybrid cultivar. The sequence goes on along the minus strand of JAQSUU010000119.1, from coordinate 8,585,331 downwards.
TCGCCAGCAAAATCCGCCATCGGGCTCCACCGCAGCCACCATGCTCAGGCACCCAGCTCCATTTTGGCTCGCGCTACCTCGCGCACCAGCTCGCGCCTTCGATTTAGCCAAGGTATAGCCAGTCAGGCGCTTCCTTTGGCCACTGCCATGGTCACCGGCGCCGCCACGCTCGGTCCAGCCATGGATGGCACCCTTTCGGTCGCCATCTCCTTCCTTCCTTGGCATTCTGTGGTCGCTAGGAGTCGTGGATGGGGATTTCGGTGTTGTTGCCACTGGGTAGGGCTCTGGTGAGCCAGGCCACGGCCTCACTGTCACCATGCACGTGGCCGTGCCGCCATGCATGTAGGTGGAGCTTGCTGTTGTGCATCCCCACGCCGCTTAGCCTACCCTTAGGTCCACCTCGGTGTGAGGAAGGCGCTGGTGGTGACCATGTCACCGGCAACCTCATCGCCGGTGAGAGTTGGCCCATCAACGCCGCCTCTTTGCTCTAGTTTGACTGTCAGGTGGGGCCAGTTGACCCGTGGACCCCAACTGCTAGCACCTGTGGGTGCACTGCACCGAGTGCACCCAACGTTTTCAGCGGCTGGGTTTTTGAATTGATTTGGAAAATGCTTTCCATAAAATGAGAAAAAGATTCCAAAAATCATATCATGGTGTATAGTGCTCCAAATTGAATGAAACAAATTTTTCTATGCTTCTTATGAGTAGATCTATAGTATAAAAATATTGTATGTCAAAATTTGTGATACTTTTGTATAGGGTTTTATTTAATTCTTGTAATTGTTGTTTTCATAGAAAATGCATAATAAATCATAGGAAGCTTAGAAAAATATGATTCCAAGTTTGTTATTCTTCTTATGTGATGCACTTTGTATGAAAAATATATGTCATGCATGTTCTATAGAAAAAATTTGATGTGTAGTTCAAGGGCCTTAATTGGCTAATTTTTGTTATTTTTGCTAGAGAGAAATTTGTATAAAACATGCATATGATAAATTTTGTATAGTGTTTGTTTACTGTGTAGATCATGGGAAAAATACTAAATCTGTTGTTTCATACTTTTCATAGTACAAAGTATTTTCATGCTCATTTATATGCCATAGCTTGTCATTTTTGTGTAGGCTGTTTTACTTATCCAAATCCCATGAAAATCTTATGGTAGGCTACTTAGAGTAGCACTATGCTACTTTAATTTTTATAGATTTTTCTATGCACTAGAAATATTAGTTGTTGTTGTAACCATAGTTTAAAGTGAATATAGAGTAATATTCTTTATGTATCATTAGTTTAATAATGAAGCTTTGGTGTAACTTTGAAGCACCAAATCACTTGCTGGTATTGCTTGACAAGTTAATGTGGTTGGGTTGATAAAGTGTAGTAGCACTCATGTTAGGGTTACATGTTAGTTAGCATAAAAAAGACGAGAATTATTAGCAAAAGAGAATGCATTAGATGACATGCACTTGTGGTAACTATCATTTGAATGACGTTGACTATCTTGTAGAAAGGTTTTACCTAGATGCTATCCCATAAGGTCTCAATGTGTTCATCTGCACATCATGTCATCATGGTCGTCGCATGCCATCGCATTCGATGCACCGTTTGCATATTCACTTATACACTTGCATCATATAGGATCGCAGGAGGAAGCGCTAGTAGCAGTGCAAGAGGAACAGATCGGGTCTGATCCACAAGAAACCCAGGCACAAGAGGTGTCCGAGGTAGACGAGCAAGAAGAGGATCTACCTGAGTGTGTGGACCACCAACCCAGTTCCTTCGAACGAGGCAAGCCCCAAAGCATTCTAAGTCTCCTACTTTATAAAAGCAATTCTTTATATATATATATATATATATATATATATATATATATATGAGTTTTATATGTGGCTGCATTAAGTTATAGGAGTTGGGTGAAGCCATTGATGCATTTATTACTATCCTTGCCAACATTATTACCTAATTAAGTTTAGGATCGAATATTGCTTAGCTCTGCTTAGACCGGTAGCGATCGGTGATTTCTAGTCACCTGCAATTATAGGTGGTTACTGGAAGGTTTTAACTATGGAATGGATGAAATCCTGGAGATAACCATGTGTTGTTGGATAACTGGAGACCGGACAGAAAAGTTGGAGGCAACCAGACAGAGTTCTGGGGTGCTATTAGTTTTCCATTTGTGTCAGTTAAGGACCGATCGTTGCTTGTCCCTCTTATCATGTTGAACGCATACCTCACATTTAGTTGGCCGAATAAAGTACATTTTGACCATGAAGCTATTGACACTTTTCAGGCTAGGATAAACTCGGATTGGTAGACTAGTGTCGAAGGGGGTAAGACGGGGACGCGAAGAGTCAGCCCAAGGTGCGTCCTGGCAGTTGGGCGGTCCCTGGGTAGTGCGGTCCATGATTGTTACTCCACGACGTTTACCTAGAAAGTGTCATTGGTGATCTATAGCTCAGTTGATCGGTGAGTGTGGTTTGTGTGAGGAATAAATCACTAGCTGGTTATGAATCGATTCGAATCGCCATCGCTCTTAGATAGTGAGCACTTGACTTGAGTTACAGCATCATAGTAATGATGATGGAATTCAGATGGTTATGAGGATAATGTGATAAAGGCTAAACCTAAAATGGTAACTGGATGTTATTGGTTAATCAAGTGATTGCTATAGCATAGGTGCTTACCTAGCTAGATAGATTATAATAAAGATGATGCAAAGTACTTAAAATGGTTTATTCATGATATCTCATGCTTTTCGCAAATGAGCAGCTAGTCCACAAAAAGAAAGCCTTACGTACTCCTTGGTGTCACTTTATTTTTGGTTTGAGACGGGTAAGTCTAGCTGAGTATTTTCTCGTACTCAGGGCATTGTTCCCATTGTTGTTGTAGATGGTCAGATGTACTACGGCTATTACATCAACTGCCTATATCCGACGATGGGTGACAACTAGGACCAAGGGCAATGGTCACTCTGTATGTCTTACCTAATGCTTTTGTGGAAAGTGACTATCTTCTGGCACTATATTTGAACTAAGTGTGTGTGTGTGGTTTATGAAATTATTTGCTTCTGCTACTTTATTGTGAACTTGGTTTGTAATAATTTTATGTTCTAAACTCTAATGTATTCAACTGTCATTGCAAACTTTATGTAATATATGACTCTAGCTGCTAAACTTGTGCGATCTTGGTTTGTATGTTGGTTGGTTTGAAATCCTTCATGGTTTCATGGACTACCGGGTTATACGGGTTTAAGTTTGCTAAATTATCTGCTTCGGCGGGTGATTTTCTTACTTGATTTCGTATAATTGGTCGGTTCTATTACACACAAGTCTGAGCTAGGGTAAAATACCGAACGTGTCCGATCCCAATTTCGGATGTGTTCAGTCACCCTGTGACCAGCGCGACTAACTCCTTTTCAACTCCAACTCCTTCACCCTTGCTCAAATGTGCCAACCACCAAGTGAATCACCAAGTGTATCACCTTGTGCACGTGTGTTAGCATATGTTCATAAATATTTTCAAGGGTGTTAGCACTCCACTAGATCTAAATGCATATGCAAAGAGTAAGAGCATCTAGTGGCACTTTGATAACCTCGTTTCGATACGAGTTTCACCCCTCTTAATAGTACGGCTATCGATCCTAAATGTGATCACACTTTCTAAGTGTCTCGATCATCAAACTAAAAAGCTCCTATCAAGTTTCACCTTTGCCTTGAGCTTTTTGTTTTTCTCTTTCTTCTTTTCCAAGTCTAAGCTCTTGATCATCACCATGGTCACACCACCATCAACATGATCCTCATTTGCTCCACCACTTAGAATAGTGATACCTATCACATGATCACTAGAGCATATAGGTTAGCACATAGGGTTTCATCAATTCACTAAAACCAAACTAGAGCCTTCAATCTCCCCCTTTTTGGTAATCGATGACAACCCTTTCATAAAGGTATGAATTAAAATTCAACTGAATCGATGTTGCTTGCCCAAGCATATTTACCATGTATAAAAGTATATGGACAAGTTTCATGAACCCCCAAATGGTAGAATTAGTTCCCCCTACATATGTGCTAAGACTTTGGATTGAAGCTTGCACATATGCATAGATTGGAGCTTTGAAGTGTGATACCAATCGGAGTGCACCAAATATACCATCCTTATAACCATTAGTAACTAGACATACACAAAAACTAGAATACTTCATGAGATCAACATTAGAAGAAGGGTCTAGTTTTCACAATATAAACACAAGTCTAGTTACTAAACCTATGCATGCTAGTTTGTCATTTCATCATTCAAGCCTACAACTAGTATACACTACACAAGCATGGAATTTTAATTTAAAACTTATGCCATGCAAGCATACATATGAAATGCACATTCAAATGCATCAATCAAGTCTATGAGCTTGCTCCTCCTACTTGTGAATTACTTCTCCCCCTTTATCATCTTTTCACTCTATCTTTGTTTCTCTCCCCCTATCTTTGCGAATTACTTCTCCCCCTTTGTCATCAATGACCACAAATGTTTAATTTTAGATAGGTTAAGATTATCAATGTCAATCAATAGGGTGAGGAGCATTTTCACAAATTTGGTCTAATCTAGAACACTTGCCAAAGACATTTAACTTGGTTTGATCCAAGTATAAGCTTCTTCACACCTCTAAATAAGGGTTATCTTGTATCATGTTGAGTTAAACACTTATAGCTCATTTTCTAGATCAAACACTAGGTTCACAAGCCCACAAATATGTCATATGCTACCACTAGATCAAGTCAAGTATAGAATCAATAGTGGTACCATACAAGCATCAAATTCATTTGGTTTTCATGAATGAGCCTATAAGACATGAAGAATGACTAGATGCACTAAACATGTCCTTAGCAAAGGATATATGCATGCCAATCAAATTTTACCTTGGATTGCTTGAAGGAGAGGCATGTCATATAAGTGGGGGTGCATCAACACATATTTGAGAAATCCAATATGTTTAACTCATTTCTTAGCTTGCAAAACGTCTTCTCATCAAGTGGCTTGGTGAATATGTTAGCAAGTTAATCTTCGGTGCCCACACTCTCAACGCAAATGTCCCCTTTTTATTGGTGATCTCTAATAAAATGGTGGCAGACACCAATGTGCTTTATTCTTGTATGTTGAATTAGATTGTTGGTGAGCCTGATAGCACTCTCATTGTCACATAGTAATGGCACTTTCTTGAACTTGGTTCCAAAGTCATTCAAGGTCGCCTTTATCTAAAGTATTTATGCACAACAACTATCGGTGGATATGTATTCAGCTTCGGCGGTTGATAATGCAACACTATTTTGCTTCTTCGATGACCATGAGACAAGTGATCTTCCCAACAATTGACATGTGCCCGAGGTGCCCTTCCTTTCAACCTTGCATCCCGCATAGTTGGAGTCTGAATATCCAACTAGTTCAAACTTTGCCCCTTTGCGATACCACAAACCAACATTTTGTGTATGCTTTAAGTACCTCAATATTCTCTTTGTTGCCTTCAAATGACTCTCTTGGTGAGGCTTGAAATCTTGCACACATGCACACACTAAACATGACATCTGACCTTGATGTGGTCACATAGAGTGGGCTTCCAATCATAGACCGAAATAACTTTTGATCCACCATGTTTCCACTTGCATCACTATCCAAATTTCCATTTGTTCCCATTGGTGTACTAATGACCTTGGCATCTTTCATTCCAAACTTCTTGAGCATGTCTTTAATGTGCTTGCCTTGACTCATAAATATACCATTCTTCAATTGCTTGATTTGAAGACCAAGGAAGTAACTCAACTCTCCAATCATGGACATCTCAAATTCATTAGCCATTATCTTTCCAAACTCTTCACAAAAGTCTTCATTGGTTGATCCAAATATGATGTCATCAACATAGATTTGCAACACAAAAAAGGTCTTTTCAATCTTCTTGGTGAAAAGAGTGGTGTCAATCTTGCCCATTATGAACCCTTTAGAGAGTAGAAAATCCCTCAACCTCTCATACCATGCTCTAGGTGCTTGTTTCAAACTATACAATGCCTTCTTCAACTTGTACACATGGTTGGGCTTCTTGTCATCTTTAAAATTAGAAGGTTGCTCAACATAAACTTCTTCATTGATGTAGCCATTGAGAAATGCACTATTGACATCCATTTGATAGAGCTTATATTGTGGGCACAAGCATAGGCTAGCAAGATTCTAATTGCTTCCAATCTAGCAACCAGGGCATATGTTTTTCCAAAGTTAAGACCTTCAACTTGAGTGTAACCTTGTGCTACCAACTTGCTTTGTTCCTTACAACTATCCCATCTTGATCTTGCTTGTTTCTAAAAACCCATTTGGTTCCAATCACATTGTGGTTCTTTGGTCTCTCAACTAACTCCCATCTTAATTTCTTGTGAAGTTGTTCAATTCTTCATGCATAACATTCACCCAATCAACATTCTTCAAAGCTTCTTCTATATTCTTTGATTCAATGAATGATACAAATGTGAAATGCTCATAAAATAAAGCCAATCTTGATCTAGTTTATACACCTCTAGAAATATCTCCAATTATAGTGTACAATGGATGATCCCTTGCAATATTGGTTGGTTGGAGTATTGGAACTTGATTGCTTGCACTTGCTTGCTCGTTGGATTGAGATGATGTACTAGCCACTTGATCTTGCATATTGTCATGAGAGCCACTTGTACTTGCTTGATTAGTGTTAACTTGCACATTTGAGTTGGAAAGCACTTGCACTTGTCTTCTTCATCAATCACTTGCCTCGACCTCAATTCACCAACATTCATGTTCTTCATGGTATTTGAAAGTTAAATGCCTCTAAGATATTCTAAGTTCTTATTCTCATCTTGGGAACCCTTGGTTCATCAAATTCAATATCATGAACTTCCTCAAGAGTACCACTTTTCAAATTCTAAACTCTATATGCTTTACTTGTAGTGGAGTATCCAAGTAGGAATCCCTCATCACACTTCTTCTCAAACTTACCCAATCTAGTGTCTTTCTTCAAGATATAGCATTTGTAACCAAAGACCCGAAAATATGCAATGTTGGGCTTTCTATCATTCAAGAGCTTATATGATGTCTTCTCTTTCAATGGGTGACAATACAAACGGTTGTTACAATAGTAAGCCATGTTGATAGCTTCAGCCCAAAAGGATTGACTCACATTGTACTCACTCAACATAGATCTTTCCATGTCAATCAAGGTTCTATTCTTCCTCTCAACAAGGCCATTAGATTGCAGAGTGTTTTTGGCCAAGAATTGATGTCTAATTCCAAATTCATCACACAACTCATCAATTCTAGTGTTCTTGAATTCACTACCATTGTCACTTCTAACTCTCTTGATGGTTATTTAAACTCATTCTGAATGCCCTTGATAAATGATTTGAATGTTGCAAACACATCACTCTTGTCCACTAGAAAGAATGCCCAAGTGTATCTAGTGTAGTCATCCACTATAACAAAGCCATATTAGTTTCCACTAATGCTAGTGTATTGTGTTGGCCCAAATAAATCCATGTGCAATAACTCAAATGATTTACTAGTGCTCATTATGCTCTTCTTAGAATGGGTGTTTCCAACTTGTTTGCCGGTTTGACAAGAGCTACAAAGTTTATACTTCTCAAACACATCTTTCAAGCCTCTAACCAAGTCATGCTTAACCAATCTATTCAATTGTTTCATTCTAACATGACCAAGCCTTCTATACCATAACCAACCCATACTAGACTTAGTGAATAAGCATGTTGACAATTGAGCTTCACTAGTATTGAAATCAACCAAGTATAGATTCTCATATCTAAAGCCTTTGAAGATCGAGTTAGAGCCATCTATACTTATGATCTCTACATCATCTACTCCAAATATGCATTTGAATCCAAGATCACACAATTGAGCCACGGATAGCAAATTAAAGTTCAAGCTCTCAGCTAGCAATGCATTGGAAATGCTTAAGTCATTGGATATTGTAATCTTACCAAGCCCTTTGACCTTACCTTTGTCATTGTCACCAAATATAATATTATCACAACCATCATTGCCATTGGTGTTGATTGAGTAGAATATTCTTGCATCACCGATCATGTGTTGAGTGCATCCACTATCAAGCACCCAATGCTTTCCTCTAGCTCTATAATTGATCTACAAAAGAAGATCAATTATTTTTAGGTACCCAAACTTGCTTGGGTCCTTTAAGGTTAGTGACCAAGCTTTTTGGCACCCAAATGGCTTTCTTCTTTAAGCCCATCCATGGTGCACCAATGAACTTAGCATTCACACCATTTGTACCCTTAATAAGCACATAGAAAGAATCAAGCTTAATTGAGGATATATTAGCATTCTTATTCTTGGTCTTGCACTCATGCTCTTTATGACTAACTTGCTTGCAACTAGTGCAAAACCGACCATTATTCTTCACAAAACTAGTCTTATGAGGAGCAAAGGCCGCCTTACCTTTCTTGGGGTATAGCTCAATCCCTCTTTGTAGAGAGAAGCTCTTTGGCTATCCAAGCATATAAGCAAGCGGTCATCACCACCATAGGCTTTGCCTAAGGCGCGAGTGAGCTCATTAACCTCCTTCTTGAGGGTCTCATTCTCAACCATTAGTGAGACATCACAAGTGAAACCATCACTACTAGATGAGATAGAAGTGAAAGTGCTACAAGAAGGGTTAGTGGGAGCAACAATGATAGGCTTATAGAATGATTCATCAATTATATCATAAGTTAAGCCTTTGTCACATGTTACAGCATGCTCCTTCTCATTTTGCTCATTAAGGAAAGAGGAATGAGCTTTTTCAAGCTTCTTGTGAGCCTTGTCAAGCTTCTCATGGGCTTCCTCTAGCCTCTCATGAGATGCATTGAGCTCATCAAAGGCTTACTTAAGGGCTTTTAGTTCCTTGTGCAAGTTTTTGCATTCTCTTCTCTTAATGTCAAAATGTTCTTTAGCATCTTCTAACATGTCAATTAGTTCATCTTTAGTGGGTTCATCATCATTGTCACTTTTACTTTCACTTTCATTATCATGTTTCTCATCACATCTAACATCATAAGTTTGTACCTTAGTGTCCTTAGCCATAAAGCATGATGGTGTGTCAAAGAGAGAAAGCTTCTCATTGATAGCAATGCTTGCAAGAGCCTCCTTGGTGGTCTTGTTATCATCACTCTCATCATCATCACTTGAGGAAGCATCACTATCCCAAGTGATCACATATAAACCACCCTTCTTCTTCTTGATGGTCATCTTATTCTTCTTCTCTTTCTTTTCCTTCTTGTCCTTTTCTTACTCTTCTTGTCATCATCATCATTGTCACTATTGTATGGGTATTGAGCAACAAGATGATCCTTGCTTCCACACTTGAAGCACCTTCTTGACTCATTCTTGTTCTTGATAAAGATTTCTTTCCTCTAGCACAGTAGCTATAACACCCTAGGTGTTTATCACCAATTAAGTAGTGGGTTTAAGCTCAAACATGATAGATTAGTAGAGATGACGATGCCAAAGTCAAACCTATGAAAATAAGCCCTAACCTAAACTTGGATATTGCACCCTTGCTTATGTATAGGCTCAATTAAAAGATATATGCTTGGGCATTGTTATCAAAGTATCGTCACATGTCTCACATCAATAACTATCTATATTGATCCCTGGAAAAGTTTCATGAAGTTTGGAATCAAAAAGTCACATGAAATGATAAGTTCCATTCCTGTTGGAATTTGCCCCATTAAGTTAATGGAACTATAGATCATCAACCAATCTTTGAAACTTTGCCCAAATGACTCTAGATGAACTCTACAACAAAAGTCATAAAGGGTTCATGTTGAGCAAATGTCAAGAAATTGCCTCGATTGGCCTAAAACCCTAGTTTCGGCTTTATCGAGTTGATACTTTGACCAAAGTAAAAGTTGGACTTCTGTGCTAGTTATGAGGTTTGACCTTAAACAACAGTTGTATTTCATCTTGTGTAGAACAAACTTTGTTTAATGGTCAAGAGCTAGTTTGGCCGTTAACCTAGTCAAATAGAGATCACAATGTGGAATCAGCTGCTGTTTTCAGCACTTAGAAAAATATTCTAAGTCCTCGAGTGGACAGCAGAAAGTTGACAAGTTGGCAACATTTTATCCTCCAATTTCATATAGTGGCTCGATTAGGTTCCTGAATATGAGTTGGAGTACTGTTCATGGGGGACACAATGAATCAAGTGTCATTACATTTGGAGTATATTTGGATCTCCAAAATCAATTGCTAAAACAGCATGTTTGCAACTTTGTCGCTCAAAGGACCCTGAGATTGGCATGTCGCGTTCTCCAAAATTTGTTAAGTAACTTGGGTAGGTCCAAATGTAAAAGTTGGAGATCACATGAGGGGGAAGGTCATACAAGAAGATGGCATAAGTAGCATTTCATTTTGACCATGAATTCTTGTAGTTGTTAATCACTGTCAACTCACTGACACTGCCAACTTGGAGGTTAATTATCTGCTAATCTATTGCCCTAATGACCATGACCATTAAATAGGAAATGTAGAGCATGGTACGGGCTACAACTTTGCTTTTAGGTCCAAGACCTAGATCGGCCCAGATCAGGCCCAAATTGGAGCTCCAAATGGTCCACTTCGCTGCCCGCCACCTGTTCGTGTTTTTACTCCAAAGACGACGCGTGGACAAGGGCGTGGTGGCCATGCACCAGCGCGCCTTCACCATGGGCACCGCGCGTCCTCCTCTCTGCTGGGTGTCCGCACCTCACTTAGCGTGGTGGAGCAACTGAGCGACCGCCCGAGCTCCTCCCCATCCTCTTTTAGCCCTTCTCCTCTCCCTTTCTCGCTCTTCCCCGCTCGACTCCGACGGGAGTGCGCCACCGGAGCCATGGCCGCCATGGCCAAGATTGCCGAGCGGTGGAGCGTTTCCTCAACCACTTCTGTGCTCAACCTCCGTCCCAACCAATTGCATCACCGCCTCCGTCGTGTCATGCTTCGCCCCGCGTGCACGTCCACCCATGCTCTAGGCCACCGGATTGCGCCACCGCCATAGCCGGCCGTGTTGAGCTCCATGGCTGTCGGTGTACGTGGCTAGGCCACCTCGAGCCACCACGGCCGCAGCTATGAGCCTCACCATCTTCGCCTCATCGTACTCCACCTCGCGCGCGCGCTCGCTGTGGGCCAGCGCCGCCAGAGGGCCGGCGCCGCCAGCACAGCCGCCGCCGTGCCTCCGGGCTCGCGTGGCCAGAGGGCCACGGATGGCCGTAGGCCACGCTGCGAGTAGCCACGGGTGCTCCTCACCACCGTGCAGCTCCCGCGCTGCTCCACCGCCACCGGGTCGCCGACAGCTGGCCGGCGGAACCGCCCCGGCAGTCATCTCTCCCCCCCTCTCTGCTTCCACCGGGGAAAGAAGAAGACCGGCTCCCTCTGTCTCTCTGTGTATATGACAGGTGGGTCCAACCGGACAGTGAGTCCCACCCGTCGGTTATGCGGTGACTGAGTTGGGTGCATGTTCGGGTGCGCATAGCAAATTCAGTCAGGGTTAGGAAATGCTGATTTTGAATTTTAGATTTTGTATAAATCTTCTAAATTCCATAGTTCATGCTAGGTAATTCCAAAAATAGCAAATGTGGACTTTTTGGAAACCTTGAGAAAAGATCTTTGCAGTGGAGTCATAAAGTGTTAGGTGTTTGTAGATGTTTTCTGATGTATTTATTTAAGATTTAAAAAGTGCTCTAAAAATGCTTTAAACATTGACCAGAGCAAGATCTGGAGTTTTAGAACCCCAAAAATAGTTATTCTTGTTTTGTTAAATTTGTGATGACATGTACTTGCTAGGAAAAATATTAAACACACTATTTGTTCACTGTTTTCTTAGGGTTTTGATTGGACCTTGATAAATAAGGAATTTACATTATATTGCTTGTTATTTTTATATCTTGAGTTGTGCTGCTCCAATTGATGTGAAATTTTTATGGTAGGCTTGTCATGCTATGGATGTACTGTGGTATAAATTTCATGGCCATTGCTTACTGTATGCTCAAGTTATTGAGTTAACTTGTTTATGGCTTAATAAATAGCTTATAAATAATATATAAATGATAAAATAGAAAATGTTGTTCCATCACCTTATTATGATGTTGCTCTTTGATGTTAGTTCATTCTATGGCCTTGTGTTCACAGAAAATATTGAGTGTTAAGTTTAATTTGCTCTCACATGATTTATTGCAATAGCTATTTGTCTTTTTCTTAGAGGTTGATATACATGTCCAAATGGATTGAAATTTGGACAGTATACTTTTCGGAGCATTTGTAGGACACTGTAATTTTGGTAGAATTTATTGTACACTTTTGGTAGGTGTTCATAATTCCACCTAATTATCTAAATAAATTAAGAAAATGCATTAAAAGAATTTATTTAGTAATGGATACTATGTTTTTTGGTGTTCATTAGTCATTTGTGAAATGTTGGTAAAGTTGGTTTTGTCCAATTATATGTTTGCAACATAAGTTAATAATTATTTCTTGCAAATGAAGTTTCTGGACAGATTTGGAAACTTGGCAAAGTTCTTCATGATAATGTGCTTTGTTGTGAAACTTGTTTATACAAAAGTTGTAGATAATTTATATATCTAGCTGCTGTTAAAATTTGGTGGTATTTGGCCATGTGGTTTAGGAGTTATAGCTGTTCAAAGTTGGGTTACAAAATTGCTTGCTCTCTGTCTTGTTAGACCAGTTTCTGTGTTTTTGTAAATTCGACATATTAAACTTTGGAATCATGCTGTGATGATTATAAATGAAATGTAGAGAATGTCATAAGATTTCCATAATGTCTTCTTGCAAGTCATTTGGAGTTGTAGATCTCCAGTTATGATTAAATTACTTAGCTGCTGTTCTGATGCCCAGAATGTGGCAATTTCTAGTTCTAGTGCTTTGATTAACTTTGCCATGCTTGTGTATTGAAGTGTGACACATGCCTTTATTGGTACTTGGTTTGGTACCCTAGGATCTTATAAGACTTGTGTCTTGATTGATGTGTTTGCAATCTTCTATGTTATGCCTTAGTGAGGATTAAGTTAATTAGCTCTAGGTGTTTAGGAGAACTTTGGTATGCTTGTTTGATTATTTTGTTTATTGCACTTCTACGCATTCATACATATGCATTGTTGCACCTCACTTAGGTACGCTAGCAGAAACGCGTGAAGGACCGGATGTGGAGCCAAAACCCGAAGATGGAGTTGGTGGATCCATCCCGAAGATAGAAGGATCGGACAAGTGCTAGATTGGAGGATGCTCGCCAAGCGGGTTTCACCTGACATACTCTAACTTGAGTCGGATCCCAGGCAAGCCCCGGAGCATTATAAGCCTCCTATCTTCAAAGCAATTAATTATATATATATATATATATATATATATATATATATATATATATATATATATATATATATATATATATATATATATATATATATATATGTTATAAGTATTGTTGCATTAAGTGGTAGGAGTTGGTTGGAAACCCTTGCTGCATTATATCATTCCTTGTCCAGATATATGAATCCTTGAATCCTACATAGACTAGGATCGAGTAGATGCTTAGCCCTGCTTTAAGTGGTAGAAGTCAGGTGATTTCCTGTCACCTGCGAGATATAGGGATATTCATATATGGCACGGTTGGCTATATTTGCTATCGTGGAATGGAACCAGGTGTTAATAAAATGAAATGAGACCGGGCGGGATGACGATAGTAAAGCAACAAGGCATGGAGGTCTTGGGTGTGGATCTATCCCCGTCTGAGTCGTTTAAGGACCGATTCGTTGTACGTCCTTGAGTCATGTTGAACGTAGTCTAACACTTAGTTGGCTGGATAAGCCGTTCCGACCGCGAAGCCAAGTATTATGGTTCAGGCCAGGAATCGAATGGTAGGTTGCTTCTTGGAGGAGAGAAAGGATGTGCTTAGGGACATTGGCATGAGACCAAGGGGGGGTTAGAGTCCCTATCACCTGGCAGAGTGTCGCCTTTGGGGTCGCGACATCATTCGGACCCGCGATTCCTGAATCATATGAAAAGGTGGCCTGTGCGACCCTGGCAGGGGTCTACACGGTGAGTGTTAGAAATACCCCTCCAGCTAGATAGGAATTCGATTCGAATCGCCATCGCTCCCGGTTAGTGAGAACTTGACTTGAGCAGTGGCAACGTAGATTCCATTAAATTGAACAGATGGTTAATTGGATAACGATGGAAATGTTGCCTCAGTTTATACCTGCTATGGTTAATATTGTTTGCTCCTAATAAAGTGAGTGCTCTAGTACAGGTTCTAATATAGATGATAGGTTAATAATAATTAACTTGATGCTTAAGCATTAATGATTGATCATCTATATTAAGCTTTTATGCAAAATGTTGTCAAGCTAGCCCCACTTCATATCAGTCTTGCATGATCCTTGGTGTCACCTTATTTCTGGTTTCTGAAGGGTAAGTCTAGCTGAGTACTTTGTCGTACTCAGGGTTTTATCCCCACTTGTTACAGGTTGTGATGTATCACGGCGACTGCAAGAGTTGGTTGGCTCCTGCCTTGTGGCAGAGTGTGATCATGGGCACGATCCTTCTTATTTATCTTATCTCTAATGCTTTTGTTGGAAGTCGATCGGGGTACTGGCATGTATTTGAAATAAGATTAATGTTAGTTTCAAATTACTTTGCTTCCGCTACTTTTCAATGTAAGTTGTAATAACTATGTTCAACTCCGATGTATATTGAACTACTTATGAAATGGATGTAACATGTGACTTGTTATGTTGAATCACTACGATCTTGGCTTGTATGTTGGTTGGCTTGGAATCGCTCGTGATTTCATTGGACTACCGGAGTTATATGGGCTCAAGTACGAGAATTTGATCACTTCGGTGATTGTTTTTGTACTTGCGCTCTTATAATTTAGACGGTTCTGTTACAGTAGCCCTTCTTCACCATGAACTTGTCAAATCTTTTGACAAAGAGAGTCATCTTCTCATCATCCATCTCATCAAAGCTCAAGTCTTCATCATCACTTGATGATTCTTGCTTTGCCTTGCCCTTGGATGATGTGTCCTTTAATGCCACACTCTTCTTCTTGTCATACTTTTTCTCATCTTTCTTCTCCTTCTTTTCTTCTTTCTCATCATCATCTATATATGTGTCATCGGTCATCACATCTCCTAATACTTAGTTTGGTGTCATGGTGTCCAAACCACTCCTCACTAGAATAGTGACCAATGTGCCAAATCTCAAAGGTAAGCATCTCAAGAACTTGTGGGAGAAGTCCTTGTCCTTCACTTCTTCTCTAAGTGCTTTGAGATCATTAACAAGCACTTGAAGCCTATGGAGCATCTCTAGTACACTCTCATTATCCTTCATCTTGAAGCTTGCAAAATTCTCCTTGAGAATATATGCCTTGGCACCCTTCATGGCTTGAGTGCCCTCAAATGACTCCTCCAACTTCTTCTATGCCTCATGAGCTCTCTCAATATTCTTGATTTGCTCAAATGTTCTCTCATCCAAAGCATCATGAATGGCACTAAGAGCAATGTCATTGTTTTGAAGTAGCACTTCTTCGGCGGCGGTGGGAGCCTCTTCATTGGCAATGTCAATCTTGGTCTCCATCACCCTCCAAACCTTTCTATTGATTGGTTTCATATATGTTGTCATCTTAGCCTTCCAATAAAGATAATTGGTGCCATCAAATTAGGGTGGCTTCTTGGTGTTGTTGATTTGAGACATTTTAACATCGACGGTTGTTAAGCCTCAAATCATGGTGACCACTACTCTGATACCACTTGAAAGGTCCTAATGGCTAGGGGGGGTGAATAGCCTATTGAAAAATTCTACAACAACACTTAGCTAAGATGTTAGACAATTAAATGTGAAGCAAATGTTGTGCTAGCCTACTAAAAATGCAAGCCACCTACCACAATTCTAGTCACTATAGTCTCTAAGCACACAAAGGCTATGTCACTACACTAAGTTAGTGAGCTCTCAAAGACTAACTAAAAAGTCTCACTAACCACTAGACCAGACACAAGTTAGCTCTCAAAACTAAATACACTAAAGAGCATAGCAACACTAGAGATGTAAAAACTTGAGATGGATGGTGAGTTATACCGCCGTGTCGAGGAATAAGCCAATCACAAGATGAAGTCAATCAATCACAATGAATACCAAGAAATTCTCAGAACAAGATGACACAAGATTTTTTTACTAAGGTTCACTTGCTTGCCGATAAGCTAGTCCTCGTTGTGGCGATTCACTCACTTGGAGGTTCACGCGCTAGTTGGAATCACACGCCAAACCCACAATCGGGTGTCGCACAACCAATATAAGATGAGGATCTCACAAGCCATGAGCAATCCACTAGAGTACCTTTTGGCTCTCTACCAGGGAAAGGTCCAGAACCCCTCACAATCACCAACCTCCGCTTAACGATCCTCGCTGCACCAAGCCATCTAGGTGGCGACAACCACCAAGAGAAACAAGAGAATCCCATAATGAAACACAATCACCAAGTGCATCTAGATGCAATCACTCAAGCAATGCACTTGGATTCACTCTCAATCTCATAAAGATGATGAATCAATGATGGAGATGAGTGAGAGGGCTTTGGTTAAGCTCAAAAGATTGCTATGTCAATGCAAATGGCCAAGAGAGTGAGCTAGAGCCGACTAAGCGATATTTATAGATATCCCCAAACAATTGAGTCGTTACCTCTATTATTGGGTTGTCTACATGGTGACCAGACGCATCCAGTCGCTCCGTCCAGTCGCTGTCGTGAAGCCATGTGTCCACTTCAAATGAATTAGCCATTGGCGCCCAATGGCTATCTCTGCACACACTGACACTGGCTATCTCTGCACGCACTGACACTAGTTGAATGGACGCACCGATAGAAAACGATCGGACACTGGAGAGGCAGCGTCAGGTCAAGTCTAGAGAGCTCTAGAGCCGCTTTGGGCTGACCAGACGCACCCTGCGTTAGGTCAGTCTCCTCCACTCACTGAAGACCGCTAGGACATCCACACTGGAGCATGAATAGTGAGCTGCCAGCATCTGGTCACAACTACGAGCTAGAGTCCGGTCACTTCTACTGCTGCTACTCAGGTAAATACCAGAGGCATCCGGTTACCTCTGCTGCACAAGTCTGAGCTAGGATAAAATATTGGACGCATCTGGTCCCAATTTTGGATGTGTCCGGTCACCCTATTGTTGAAATTTCTTAGCATTACTTGAGTTAAGTTGTCATCCCTAACATGATACTAGAAATGTGGTTGTACTTATAATCATGACACTTATATAAAATATAGAATAAAGGTTATTCGTAAGCGCACAGATAAAATACACCTGTGGTAGCATTTCACCTAGGAATGTTCCAGGTATCGTTATTTATACTTTACCACTAGGAGCTTAACAGGGTTTAAAATGAAAAAATGATATGGCTAGAAAGAATATCAAATATGCATACTCATGATAAAGATCAAATAACCACTCTTATCTTTACAGGGGTAAGACAATAGATAAATGATAGATAAAATAAGATAACAATGGGTATTCCAGAATGAGAGAGAGACTCATAAATCAAATAGAGCCAATCAGGAGATAAGTTAAGAGGTAAGAATCCTAAGTTATTTCATATTTATCAAGTCTTTTGTATACTTTAGTATATACACTATCATTTATAGCATAATCAATCCTTCATCTATGCATAAGGAACATTACTAAGGAATATCAAGAACAGAGCAATCCTTTCCTTGAAACCAGGTTCTACTTGGCCTATATTCGAGGAGTGGGCTACATAGGACTCAATAGGAATATCACACCCGCGATCTACCACTTGATGTCCTAGAATATAGGGTGCATTCGTAGATAAATTTAATATAAGAACCATGCCTGCATCATATCTACCACCTAATCCAATCCAGAATTGAACTAAGTGCATTGTGAACATATACATAAAATCATTACTAATCATGACTATATCAAATATACAACTAGAATAAACTATGAATGAAATAAACAGAAATATAATGATATTATTGAAGTAGTGTAGCACTCGGTTTCACGAACAAAACCAGATACACACCATATGTGAGCCCAGGAAGTCAAATCATATATATGGCTATAAACAAAGGATAATATCAAAGACAATACTTATAATATTACGTATTAATACAAAGAATATAACCATAGATAGTAGACAACAAAAAAACACTCTAATCTTTGGATGAACACTCCAACTCTACAAGGACAACTAACTGGTTGATTACAAGCCTAACTGGTGTGGTTGAAATAGCAAGAGTGAGCACATGTCGTACTCAGCAAATATAACATGGGGTTTATGAGGCTCAAAAGGCATGACACGGGTTTAACTGCACGTAGCTTTTAGTTAGCAAAGTTTTAACATATGAGTAGCAACAAATTGTCATAAACATATGATCATGTAAAGTGAATAATGAATAGCAAAAACATAAATTTAATACAATTCAATAGTGATCATTTATTCTGTAAGAATTTCCAAGGCCACTCGTGTCCGTGAGCACGGCTGATATACCAGTTTTACACTCTACAGAGGTTGTACACTTTCACTGTGAGTCGTGATCCCCAAAAGCTCGAGGTTTGCAAGGCCCCAATGGGCAGACAGGTTTCACTATGAAGCCTTTTAAAGGTTCGTCGAACAAGTTCGAGCCATTAGATTTACTCGGCCATCAGATGTAGGAACCCCCTTTTCAAATGGCACAATTCCATCCCAGCTATTGTTGGGTGAAAAGTTCAAGTCATACGACACAATTCACACAATCATCGAAATGTTAAAGATTCGAGTCAAAGTTGTATTCATTTCATGGTCATACTATACAGATTAGAGGGGGTATTTATAAGGCCCTAGTCTTCATATTTTACACAAAATGACTATTTTACTCCTGACCAAAATATTTACAACCCTTCTTTACTACAAGGGCGAAGTGGTCATTTCTTCATGATTTGGCCTCTTTCTCACGTTCAATCTTCTCTTCTTCAGTGAACTTGCTTTTTTAGACTTAGTCATTTCTTGCTTCTTATCTACTTTGTTGTCTAGCGAAGTTAATTTCTTGACGACGAAGCCAAAAGCGAAGTTGATTTCTTGATGACCAAGCCAAAACTTTGTCTTCGCCTTTGCTCTCAAACTTTTCTTTCACCTTTATTCATTTTTCTGGTGAAGTCGAATCTTGTGTGATGAAGTTAAAATATATCTTTTGCTATATTTTTACCTGCAAGTAAATTTTGTTAGGATATTTCAATATTTTCGTACTCCGAAGTTTAGGCCTGAGTTTTTTTAAGCAGAGTCAATATTCCCAACAGCTATACTCATAAGACTAGAGGTTGTCCTACACCCATCGTGGCAAGCCATTCTAATGCCATAAAGGTAACCACTAACAAACTAGAAAAGGTGCTTCTATATGACTAAAGCCAGAGCCATGTAGCCCTCACAGTTGTACTGTAAGTCCCAATTGATTACTTACAGATAAGACCTTAGAGAGATAAACTAGAGCACCAAAAGCTAGCATCTTGCTCTAGCCCTCTTTTAACATAATGCTAAAATATCATCTTTTACTGTTATTGCATATTCCATTAGTCAATTACAAGATCATTGTTTATGCGAGCTTTAGCAAAAGCTACCCAAAGCCATAACCATAGAAGTCAAGGTACAAGATCAATTCTAAGGCATCCTTATCAAGGTGACACATGCATGATGAATTATTTGCATTAGATGTGATTAGGAACAAGGATGATCCCATGCTATACTTGACTTAAGCTCAGATCTTCTGTTAGTCTAAATCTTCAAACAATTACTTCTTGATCACCACGTAATAAACCTCACCGACTGGACAAGATCATAGAGCACCATGCAAGCATCCATACAATTATACATGAAGCAAACAATAGAACTAAATTAGAACAATAAACCAAATATATGAAACAGTAAGTAAAAAGGTTTTAAAGATATTCTACATGTTGCTACGAACACACAGGCGCAAAAAGCACATCAATCGGAGCTACGGTGAAAAAAATAGCCACTGTAAGTTTTATATTATGACAGAAAAATAAAAGACTATGCTTGATTCATTTTAATTTAGCAAACCCTGGGAAAGTTATTAATATCAAATTGGCCAAAACACAATTTAATTCAAAAGTTGGGTTGAAGCTACACATATTTTTTTATAAATAATATCATATAATTTAATCAAGTTAAACTTTTTCAAACTTTGACTTTGCAAAATAAAAACACAGGTGAGAACATCTAAACAAGTTTAATATATGCATCGTGTTCAAACTAAATCAATTATAATTTAGAAATACATTTATGTTAGTAATTAATCATATTAATATTTATGTATGATATACTGAAGTGTAACACCTATATTGCTTTTAAATTAGAAAACTCATTGCTTGTACATTAATTAATATTTAAATCCAGAAACATGATACTTGCTATAGGCTATTGCTAACACATAGGTTCTACATTGTCATAAACGCATTACATAAGGAAAGGGCTGGAACGGAGCTAGAACAGATAAACGACTTGGGACCGGTCTACAAGGATCTGTATTTCTATGGAAAGACTTCCAAAGATAGATGGAAAGTTACTTAGCTTCTTCTCGTGATCTCTGATGCTCACATACAACAGGGTTTGAGTGACTGCAACTCCTGGTGACATTTTCACCTGGCCAGCCATGGATGAACTGATCATGAAAAATACCAGGCGTTACTTCCTTCATGGCCGACTGTAGGGCAACTGTATGGACGGCAACAGCTGATGATCGTATAGGCTCAGCAAAGCCAGCAGGGTGCAGGTCAGGGAGGGGAAATTAAAAGGAGGCGCACGAAGGTCCTCACTAACGGAACAAGTAATAGCGATGTCAGCATTGAAGCAGAGAGCACTGAGATCAGGTTTCGCAAGCAGGCTCCTCCAAGACAGATCAGCGATGGTGCATCACTGGGGCGATGATGGCGCAAGTGAGACGATGTTGGAGATGACATAGTAGAGAAATGAGAAAAATATATAATTTACTACCTAGAGATTCTCTAACTAGGGGCTCCCCTTACGATAGTTCTAGGGTGCTTTATCCAAGGGGTTGGTACATATATATATATATATATATATATATATATATATATATATATATATATATATATATATATATATATATATATATATATATATATATATATATAGGGATGAGAACTCCCCACGTCTGTATCAACTAGCAATATGGTACTAATTGGTGTTACACCCTCCACCTCCACTGATGAGTCAGGGCCTAATTAAATATTTAAGCCCATTAGTAAATAAAGACATGGGCCTTTGTGAGTCATTGGAAAATTGAGCATAGATTTTTCTAATTTCAAAATTGATTAATATCATGAAACAAAAATAATCCTAAAAAGTCTAGAATTACTATTTATATCACGAAAAATACTCCAAAGTTTAGAAAATTCCCTAGAAAATCCTGAAGATAGATTGAGGGATGGAGGACTCAAATGAAATATTTGGAGCTCATGAAAAGATTGTTGGGAACTTGGAACATAAAGATTAAGGTCAAGAAGGTAGGAATTAAATTCTAGAAAGAAGCTAGAAATTTCCAAGAGATAGATATTCATCTCCTAAATGTATTTAAAAAAAATATTTTGCACATAGAAACACAAGGTGCGACCGGCATGAATGCAACAAACATGTTTCTACCTTAAGATAAATTTTAATTTGATGAAAATTTATTATTTCCCTATGTTTTTATGAGCACAAAAATACAAAATTAAATTGTTTTAAGTCTATTTCAAAAGAACCAAATTTTAGGGTGTTACAAGTAGCACAAAGTCGAATAACACGATTACAATATAATTACCAAATCTCCTAACGGCGATCCAGAATCCTGAGCAACGACCAACTCTTTTTATATGTAGCTAGATCTAAATCCTAAACTTGAAGTAGAGCTCTAATCTCTCTTTGAAAACTCTAACTCTAATCTTGTCTTGACCGTATGATGATGGATGCCTCAGGGGGGTCTGGGTTTGGTTATATAGTCCGGTATGATAAACCACAGCCCTCGAATCAAACTGACCTGAATCAAGGGTCAAAATACGACGTAGAGATCGGTTAGATTGCGTCATACGAAGGGGAAGGCGGTTGGCCTCTGGGCCAAGTTGGCTGGTCTGAGGAGGGGGTCGGGTGGCCTCCTCTGGTGGCCACTCGGTCTTCGCCTCGGTCCTGTGTCTTCTATAGAGTCTTCTAGTGTCCTTTCGTCGCGATCAAGTTTGGTCGTATTTCATCAATTTAATCCTTGTTTTCGTTCTCTCTGAATAATCCCTGTAGAAAATAGTAATTCACCAAAACTCGTGGAAATTATCAATAATAACCTCCTATGTTTCTATTGGTGATCATTTTCTTGCACAAAGTTAACGGTTTGTGAAAGGTGATAACTACCATCAACAAGTTCCCCCAAGCTAAGTCTTTGCTAGTCCCTTAGCAAAGTAACTTAAACTTATTACAATTTAAGAATTATAGGGTTTTATGAATTTTGTACAACTCCTCAAAAGTACATCTGTGTTCAAACAAAAATTCTTCTTTAGATTGTAATTTATTGATCAATCTTTTAAACTTACTCATTTCTTTCAACCATGGAGCTTTTTAACTTTTCACCTGATCTTGAGTAATTGAAAGATAGAACAATCAAGTGAGCAGTAGATCTCATACTCCTCATTCAACCTTCATTCCGGAATTTTTAATAAGTTTTCAAAATAAAACTCAAAGATTTATCTGCATGACACACTCAAGTCTCTCTTATATGTGGTATTTTTTGATCTCACTAAGGCAATAAACGTAATGCCTTTGTTTTTGCACTAAAGCTTATGTGGATTTCATAGGAATGGCATTCTCATGAGAAAACATACTTGCAAACATATATTGCAAAGTCAAACGATGGATCCAAAGAGAGTTGATTCATACAATCAAATCAAGACATATAAATGTATGGAATATGATGTTTATGGTGGCTACACCTAATTCTACTATGCTCCTTGAAAATTTCTCTCTCTCTTTTCAACTTGAGAATAATTACAACAAAACATGGGCTATCTTTTCTTCTATTCTTTTTTTCTTTTTATTTTTTACTTTACTTTGGACACTTGTCCATTTTTTTTCTTTCTTTTTGCATAGCCACATGATTATGTTACATACAAAATATTTGAGAGAGATTATACAAAGAAATTTGGAGCATTTATTTTATGGCTGTCTTATGGGTTTGGAATATTTTTGGTGCTTTCTCATAGTGTAGGAGAATAACATTTTTTGTGAAAGAAGTATGAAATGGATGAAATATATATATGGTGGAATTTTGATTTTAAAAGTACGACAAACCTCTCATAAAGCATACAACAAAGTTTGACTGAACTCAATGAAATACAAGTAGTAATAATGTGGAAGTTTTCCTAATCTAGATATATTCATTTTGGCTCTGGTAGGAATTTAAACTTTGCCATGCAGAATCTCATCATACCAATTTTTAGATTTTCAAAGATAAATTTCTGAAATTCAAGTTTCAGTTAGAATAAGATAAATAGCAGCTCAAACTCTCTTATCTCATATCCGTCAATTACCTAGATTTCGATTCAAGATTATGCTACCAATGGGTTTCAAGTTTCAAAGCAAATTCTCAAGTTAAATCAACTTCATACAACTCGTAGGAGAATTCAAATCTGAAAACAAGGTATTAAGCATTTTTATTTTCATCTGAGAGAGTCTAACTTTAATTTTTATTTATTCAACTCTAAAAATAAGGTACTTTAAAGCAAACTTATTTTACACACTCTATTTTTGGATTTTTATTTTTTAACATGTCAAACTTAAAACTATTAGACGAAATATATATAATAAAGGTAAAAATTTTATTTGGTTTTCTGATTATGCTTTTTTAAATTGATACTTTAAACTAAGGAAGACAATAATAAAACTAATAGCAGGAAATTTACAAGAGGAAAAACAGAAGTGCCTCACCTTGCTCTGTGGGGGTCCTCCCCCAAACTAGATCAATGAGGTGGTGGTGGTGTGAAATCCCATCTTACCGAATAAATACTCGAAGTTGGTTTGTTATTGATGCTTGTACTGGCTAATTTGTTAATCCTCTTGTCACACCCGGTTTTCTGAAGAACAAAACCAGGCTAATCATATGTGTGCCCAGGAAGTCCACACATATGTCAGAATGAAAAAGTATCAAAACAATGTTTATATAAAGCGGAAAACATACTATATTAACACTTACAACTATCAGAGTGTCGCGGAACGGTCACTAATCTTTTCTTCAGGCTCCAACATCACAGGGACGGCTGACTGGGGGTTCCATATGCCAAACACTTCTGAAAAACTTCTGGAAACTCCACTACACTTTCATTCTTCTTCTAAGCAACACCTCACTACACACTAGAGTGTGAGGAAATAGCAAGAGTGAGTCCATGTCGAACTCAACAAATATAACATGGGGTTCATGAGGCTCAAAGGCATAACATAGGTTTATCAGCATGTAGCTTTTAATTAGCATTATTTCAGTATATCAATAATATCAAAGTGTCTCAATGTAATCAATAAACATATGATCCATGTGAAATGATTAACGAATAGCAAAAACATATTCATTATTAATGATCCACTATTCCATAAGGGTCCAAGGCCACTCGTGACCGTGAGCACGGCTGTTATAACAGTTTTACACTCTGCAGAGGTTGTACACTTTCACTGTGAGTCGTGATTTACCCTTTCGCCCGAGGTGATCAGCCTCTTGACCCACTACCAAGGAAGGTCGGCAGGGTTCACTATGAAGTCTTTCGAAGGTTCGTCTAACAAGTTAGGGCCATTAGATTTCACTCGGCAAACAGATGTAGAGCCCCCCTTCCTGATGGCACAATAACACGCAGCCTATACACATGAGGACAGAGGCCGCACTATATCCGATTCGTCAAGCCATTCTTACGCCATAAAGGAATACCTCTAACAAGCTAGAAAAGGTCCTTCTATATGACTAAAGCCAGAGCCATTTTAGCCCTCACAGTTGTACTGTAAATCCTGGATTTTCGCTTATAGATGAGTCCTTATGGAGAGTAACAAGAGCACCAAAGTAACCCCATGCTCTAGTACCCTTAAACAGTAATAAAATCATCTTTTAATGTTTATTGCATATTCCATTAGTCAAATTACATGATCATAGTTCATGTTGAGCACTAGCAATACTAATCCATGCAGTATAATAGGTATCAAGGAATAAGATCAACACTAAGTCATCCTTAACAAGGAATATATGCATAATGATATTATTTGCTTAATATGAATAGGACAACAAGGATAATCCCATGATATACTTGCCTTAGAACTTGCTTTATACCCAAAGCAACTTGCTCTGAAAAACCTCAACTTAATCTTTCATTTGCAACTTCTGGCACTTAGCTTCTGGTCTTCATCTTCGGATCTCCGGTGCTCACAGATAGCCTTTCTTCTACTCGTAGATCATAGCAACCCAGCACACTAACAGGCATACAAGCAAACAAATAGGGACAACTAAGAACAATACACCACACAAGAGAAAACAGAAAAGAGCACACTAATCGACACGACTTGATGCTAGCGCAAGAACGACGGAGAACGGAGCTACCGTTAACAGGACACGACTATCGATAAGCTTGCAACATACTAAAAGAGAAAACTATATGCTGGATTCATCTTAGTTAGTGAATTAAAGTGTTGGACTTTTTGGAGAAATATACTAAAGTGGAACTAACCAAATTATGTTGAATTGTAAAAGCTAACATTATACCTTAGCTATATTTTATTTATAAATATATCATATCATAGTATTTTAAGTCATGTAAATATTTTATAATTTAGATAATCATGGAACATGTGGCAAAAGCTAAATGAAAACATTTACAAATCAAGGTTGAACTAAACATCTTGTAATTTAAAAGAAAATATTTATGTGGATATGAATCTTATTAACATTCAGTTGTGAAAATACCGGAGTTATAAACCCTAGTTGCTTCTAAACATTAACCAAATCACATCTAAGATGACCTTATATAAATCTTGATTAAACTAAGAAAAACATAATATATTATCTTATGTTACCTTCTCTCATAATCATTAATCAAATTATAAAGCTGAAGTTAAACCTTAGTTATATTTTATTTATAAACAATGACATATAATTTAATCAAGTTTAACTTTATCTTTGCAAAAGGGAAAAGTATACGTGAAAGCAACTGAACGAGTTATGTGGTGTCTGTAACATGCTTAAGCTAAATAAAATATGATTTAAAACGTGTTCATATTTCCATAAATCCAGTTAGCAATCGCTATGGTCCAAAGTTCCTTTAAAGTTGAAAAACTAGTTTGCATTAACATTAATCAATTTACATTGAATTATAAAAGATGAAGTTAACCTTATTTCTATTTTATTTATAAATATTTATTTAGTGTTTAAGTCATTTAAACATTTATACTTTAGAAATGTAGAACATGTGACAAAAGTTAATCATAAACATTTATGATTCATGGTTGAACTAAGCAAAGCATAATTGAAAAGACATTAATGTTGATATTCACCATGTTAACACTTAATATTATTTAAGGTACTTAAACATTTTTAATTTTGAAAGCACAGAACATGTGAAAACCACTAATCGATTTATCATGTTTTATGACTAAATTGAGCAAGTTGTAATTAACAAAGAAGCATTTAAGTTGTTATTTATCAAGTTAACATTTTATTTTTATTATTTGTAAAAGACCGAAGATAAACCTAAATTACTTTTATTTGGAAACTAGTTTACGTAATCATTAATCTAATTAATATTTAACTTACAAAATTTAGAGATGTGAGACATGTTAAAAGTTCCTACTAACATGTAACTTATAGTCAGCACAACTCTACCACAACCAAAACGGAGTTAAACTTAGATCACTTTTAGTTGGAAAGATATTAAATAAATATTAATCTAATTAGCATTCAAGTTAATAAATTTGTGGTCAAGTGACATGAAAAACATTGATACTAACTAAATTATAATCATAAACACACATGTTAACATGAAATAAATTAATATTTATTTATGAAACCGTGGTTATATAGTCTAAATTGCTTTTAATTAATTTAAAGAGAGCACTTAATAAACTAAATATTAATCAAATTTATTATATTCATAAACACGGGACATGAAAAACAGCGTTGCAATATCGCTTACATCGCCATGACCACAAAGCAACCAAAACGGAATTATAATTTTATATTGCTTGTAATTATAAAATCAGGTGCATATATTAATTAACTAATTTAATATTCAACTATATATAGAAAAACATGTGGCACGAAAAGTATTAATACTACTGCGTAGAGCACGATGACGTGAACCTAACGCAACTTGAACGAACTAAATCAGACTTAAAATGAATAAACAGTGGCTAAATTACTGCTAGTGGCAATATCGTAAATACCTCATCATCTTCCTATGGTCGTCTTGTACCTTGGCTTGGAGGAACTCGTGGCCTCCATGGCCACTGCTGCTGCTACACTTGCACATGGAAGGAAGGGCAGGGTTCGGCTGGGCCAAGGGCGGCCGGCTGGTTGGCCAGCAGCGGCGCTAGGTCCCTTGAGGCCCGCGGAGACGGGACTGAGCTGGAGCCTGCACCTTCGGTTGTGCCTGCCCGCACAGGGTGGACGACCGGTCTTGCGACCGTACGCAGGCCACGCTACGAGGAGGGCCGGGGCGGCGCAGGGCAGCCTCGGAGATTGGTCAGGAGGTGACGGACCAACCTTGTGCGGCCCGGTGAGGTGCACGGTTGGAAAAACAATAACACGGAAGCTTTGCCATGGAGGTGCTCGTCGGAAAAGAGAGAGGTTTTAGGGAATCGATGAATGAATGACGAATTCGCGAAACGAAAGACGTGACGGTGTAGAGGACGACGAGACAAACCTCGGAGTGGAAGCGGAATTCGCCGGAGATGTCCGAGGTGGCCGAAAAAGCTTGCCGAACCATCGCCGGAAGTTCGCCGGAACGCAAGCTGTAGATGAAGAACTTCGGCGAGGGGTGGAGGGAGCTACGAGCGGTGGCTCGCGATAAGGGTTGTACTTCTGAGACTAGGGCGTCGAGGGCTACGCCGGCATATATATAGTTGTAGGGTTTGGAAACTTTTGGAAACATGAGATATTTTATTATTTTTAGAATTAATTGATTTCGGGATTAAAATAATTACAGAATATCCAGAATTTCCTTTTAAGCCACGAAAAATAGCCCGGAGCTCAGAAAAATCATGGGAAAAATCCTGAAGACTCTTGGAGAGATAAGGAACTCAACTAAATAGGTTTGCGCTCATGAAAAGATTGATGAAGAGATCAAGGAAAAAGATTAAGCTCACGGAAATTGAAATTTTAAATCCAGAAAATACCAAAAAGTTTTCCGGTGAGAAGCAAACGTCGTCCTATGATATTTTGAAAATAATAGCACTCACCAACACCAAAGACAAGCATCACACAAACACCACATTATCAAATTAATATGAGAAAGTTTAACCACAATTTTCTATATTTAAATTAGCGGCAACTTAACTTATCTAATAAATTTATTCAGATATTGAAATTATTTATTTTATTTAGTGTTTTCTATGCACAACCCAAAATTAGAAATTTTGGGGTGTGACAATTCTACCCCACTTAACAGGAATCTCGTCCCGAGATTCGGAGAGACTAGGGAGAAAGATAAAATAGACCAATAAGGTTGTTTTAAAACTTTTGACAAGTTCTGATATAAGCGTCAAGGATTATCAATGGTTGACAAGAGAACATTGGATTGATCGTTAAGATTGATTCGAGCTAATGACCGAGTGTCAAAGGATTGAAGGTCAGCATAAGTGAAAAGGAAGATCAAAGGAGATTGAAAAGATATATCAAGGTTGATCATCGAGTCTTCACTTTATAAGGTGTAAAAACAAGGGTGGAGATTAGCAAGAGATAACGTAAGAGATAAAGAGATATCTTAAGATGCTCAAAACTCCTGGATTCAAGATTTATGAAACATCACGAAAAAGTGACAGATTAGCATTGGTTGAAGAAAGGTAAAGACTAGTCTTCCATTTTACCATTCAGGGAGACCAGTAAGAAGGATAAATTGATCTTCAAGTCTTTGTAGGTCCTTGAATCAGGATTTATAAGATGTAAGGACAAGGGTCAAAAGTTATCAAATGTTGATAAGAAAAGAAAAGATTGATGGCAAGAAGGTGAGACTAGTTAAGAGGCAAGGACTAGCAAAAAATGATATTATGATAGCGATTGGTCTCTGGATCTTCTTGTCTCGTGACTTGAGATTGATGATGGTGGCAGACGCTACCCCACTTAACAAAGATCTTGTTCCACCTGGCGATGTCACTGAAGGCAACACTTTCTTTAAGGCTTACTACTATTGATGAGTCCTTCATGTGTTAATCCTCCATTAAGATGAGATAAAGAAGGCAACATGACAACCAATGGTAGGCAAGGACAATGTTAGAGAAAAATGGCAAGATTTAGGATCGATTGTAAGATAAGTAGGATAGAAGATGACACTACCCCACTTAACATGGATCGAGCTACTCCTCAAGACTTATACCTTTCGAGCCACCTTTGAAACATAAGAACAAGGATAACACACAAGCAACACATCAAGCACAACAAGCACACATCACATCATCGGTACTACATGTGCTTCTTCAACAATGGTGGTCATCCTAAATGGTAGATTATAGATGATGAAAAGCCATCGAACTTTAGAACAAGATGAGATCAGAAAACTTTTGGTAAAAACAACACAAATCAAAAACCAAGGGAGTAAGAAATAATAGCTCAAAGGAAGCTATCAAGAAAGGGATACACCAAGACAAGGATGAGAAAATAGTCAAAACCAAAGAGTCAAGGGATGAGAAAAATAGTTTTATAGTAAAATAAGTTTTAGAATACGTCCAGTGCTACTTGGCATATGTCCTACAGTCAACACCGCTCTGATACCACTCTGTCACACCCGGTTTTCTGAAGAACAAAACCAGGCTAATCATATGTGTGCCCAGGAAGTCCACACATATGTCAGAATGAAAAAGTATCAAAACAATGTTTATATAAAGCGGAAAACATACTATATTAACACTTACAACTATCAGAGTGTCGCGGAACGGTCACTAATCTTTTCTTCAGGCTCCAACATCACAGGGACGGCTGACTGGGGGTTCCATATGCCAAACACTTCTGAAAAACTTCTGGAAACTCCACTACACTTTCATTCTTCTTCTAAGCAACACCTCACTACACACTAGAGTGTGAGGAAATAGCAAGAGTGAGTCCATGTCGAACTCAACAAATATAACATGGGGTTCATGAGGCTCAAAGGCATAACATAGGTTTATCAGCATGTAGCTTTTAATTAGCATTATTTCAGTATATCAATAATATCAAAGTGTCTCAATGTAATCAATAAACATATGATCCATGTGAAATGATTAACGAATAGCAAAAACATATTCATTATTAATGATCCACTATTCCATAAGGGTCCAAGGCCACTCGTGACCGTGAGCACGGCTGTTATAACAGTTTTACACTCTGCAGAGGTTGTACACTTTCACTGTGAGTCGTGATTTACCCTTTCGCCCGAGGTGATCAGCCTCTTGACCCACTACCAAGGAAGGTCGGCAGGGTTCACTATGAAGTCTTTTGAAGGTTCGTCTAACAAGTTAGGGCCATTAGATTTCACTCGGCAAACAGATGTAGAGCCCCCCTTTCTGATGGCATAATAACACGCAGCCTATACACATGAGGACAGAGGCCGCACTATATCCGATTTGTCAAGCCATTCTTACGCCATAAAGGAATACCTCTAACAAGCTAGAAAAGGTCCTTCTATATGACTAAAGCCAGAGCCATTTTAGCCCTCACAGTTGTACTGTAAATCTCGGATTTTCGCTTATAGATGAGTCCTTATGGAGAGTAACAAGAGCACCAAAGTAACCCCATGCTCTAGTACCCTTAAACAGTAATAAAATCATCTTTTAATGTTTATTGCATATTCCATTAGTCAAATTACATGATCATAGTTCATGTTGAGCACTAGCAATACTAATCCATGCAGTATAATAGGTATCAAGGAATAAGATCAACACTAAGTCATCCTTAACAAGGAATATATGCATAATGATATTATTTGCTTAATATGAATAGGACAACAAGGATAATCCCATGATATACTTGCCTTAGAACTTGCTTTATACCCAAAGCAACTTGCTCTGAAAAACCTCAACTTAATCTTTCATTTGCAACTTCTGGCACTTAGCTTCTGGTCTTCATCTTCGGATCTCCGGTGCTCACAGATAGCCTTTCTTCTACTCGTAGATCATAGCAACCCAGCACACTAACAGGCATACAAGCAAACAAATAGGGACAACTAAGAACAATACACCACACAAGAGAAAACAGAAAAGAGCACACTAATCGACACGACTTGATGCTAGCGCAAGAACGACGGAGAACGGAGCTACCGTTAACAGGACACGACTATCGATAAGCTTGCAACATACTAAAAGAGAAAACTATATGCTGGATTCATCTTAGTTAGTGAATTAAAGTGTTGGACTTTTTGGAGAAATATACTAAAGTGGAACTAACCAAATTATGTTGAATTGTAAAAGCTAACATTATACCTTAGCTATATTTTATTTATAAATATATCATATCATAGTATTTTAAGTCATGTAAATATTTTATAATTTAGATAATCATGGAACATGTGGCAAAAGCTAAATGAAAACATTTACAAATCAAGGTTGAACTAAACATCTTGTAATTTAAAAGAAAATATTTATGTGGATATGAATCTTATTAACATTCAGTTGTGAAAATACCGAAGTTATAAACCCTAGTTGCTTCTAAACATTAACCAAATCACATCTAAGATGACCTTATATAAATCTTGATTAAACTAAGAAAAACATAATATATTATCTTATGTTACCTTCTCTCATAATCATTAATCAAATTATAAAGCTGAAGTTAAACCTTAGTTATATTTTATTTATAAACAATGACATATAATTTAATCAAGTTTAACTTTATCTTTGCAAAAGGGAAAAGTATACGTGAAAGCAACTGAACGAGTTATGTGGTGTCTGTAACATGCTTAAGCTAAATAAAATATGATTTAAAACGTGTTCATATTTCCATAAATCCAGTTAGCAATCGCTATGGTCCAAAGTTCCTTTAAAGTTGAAAAACTAGTTTGCATTAACATTAATCAATTTACATTGAATTATAAAAGATGAAGTTAACCTTATTTCTATTTTATTTATAAATATTTATTTAGTGTTTAAGTCATTTAAACATTTATACTTTAGAAATGTAGAACATGTGACAAAAGTTAATCATAAACATTTATGATTCATGGTTGAACTAAGCAAAGCATAATTGAAAAGACATTAATGTTGATATTCACCATGTTAACACTTAATATTATTTAAGGTACTTAAACATTTTTAATTTTGAAAGCACAGAACATGTGAAAACAACTAATCGATTTATCATGTTTTATGACTAAATTGAGCAAGTTGTAATTAACAAAGAAGCATTTAAGTTGTTATTTATCAAGTTAACATTTTATTTTTATTATTTGTAAAAGACCGAAGATAAACCTAAATTACTTTTATTTGGAAACCAGTTTACGTAATCATTAATCTAATTAATATTTAACTTACAAAATTTAGAGATGTGAGACATGTTAAAAGTTCCTACTAACATGTAACTTATAGTCAGCACAACTCTACCACAACCAAAACGGAGTTAAACTTAGATCACTTTTAGTTGGAAAGATATTAAATAAATATTAATCTAATTAGCATTCAAGTTAATAAATTTGTGGTCAAGTGACATGAAAAACATTGATACTAACTAAATTATAATCATAAACACACATGTTAACATGAAATAAATTAATATTTATTTATGAAACCGTGGTTATATAGTCTAAATTGCTTTTAATTAATTTAAAGAGAGCACTTAATAAACTAAATATTAATCAAATTTATTATATTCATAAACACGGGACATGAAAAACAGCGTTGCAATATCGCTTACATCGCCATGACCACAAAGCAACCAAAACGGAATTATAATTTTATATTGCTTGTAATTATAAAATCAGGTGCATATATTAATTAACTAATTTAATATTCAACTATATATAGAAAAACATGTGGCACGAAAAGTATTAATACTACTGCGTAGAGCACGATGACGTGAACCTAACGCAACTTGAACGAACTAAATCAGACTTAAAATGAATAAACAGTGGCTAAATTACTGCTAGTGGCAATATCGTAAATACCTCATCATCTTCCTATGGTCGTCTTGTACCTTGGCTTGGAGGAACTCGTGGCCTCCATGGCCACTGCTGCTGCTACACTTGCACATGGAAGGAAGGGCAGGGTTCGGCCGGGCCAAGGGCGGCCGGCTGGTTGGCCAGCAGCGGCGCCAGGTCCCTTGAGGCCCGCGGAGACGGGACTGAGCTGGAGCCTGCACCTTCGGTTGTGCCTGCCCGCACAGGGTGGACGACCGGTCTTGCGACCGTACGCAGGCCACGCTACGAGGAGGGCCGGGGCGGCGCAGGGCAGCCTCGGAGATTGGTTAGGAGGTGACGGACCAACCTTGTGCGGCCCGGTGAGGTGCACGGTTGGAAAAACAATAACACGGAAGCTTTGCCATGGAGGTGCTCGTCGGAAAAGAGAGAGGTTTTAGGGAATCGATGAATGAATGACGAATTCGCGAAACGAAAGACGTGACGGTGTAGAGGACGACGAGACAAACCTCGGAGTGGAAGCGGAATTCGCCGGAGATGTCCGAGGTGGCCGAAAAAGCTTGCCGAACCATCGCCGGAAGTTCGCCGGAACGCAAGCTGTAGATGAAGAACTTCGGCGAGGGGTGGAGGGAGCTACGAGCGGTGGCTCGCGATAAGGGTTGTACTTCTGAGACTAGGGCGTCGAGGGCTACGCCGGCATATATATAGTTGTAGGGTTTGGAAACTTTTGGAAACATGAGATATTTTATTATTTTTAGAATTAATTGATTTCGGGATTAAAATAATTACAGAATATCCAGAATTTCCTTTTAAGCCACGAAAAATAGCCCGGAGCTCAGAAAAATCATGGGAAAAATCCTGAAGACTCTTGGAGAGATAAGGAACTCAACTAAATAGGTTTGCGCTCATGAAAAGATTGATGAAGAGATCAAGGAAAAAGATTAAGCTCACGGAAATTGAAATTTTAAATCCAGAAAATACCAAAAAGTTTTCCGGTGAGAAGCAAACGTCGTCCTATGATATTTTGAAAATAATAGCACTCACCAACACCAAAGACAAGCATCACACAAACACCACATTATCAAATTAATATGAGAAAGTTTAACCACAATTTTCTATATTTAAATTAGCGGCAACTTAACTTATCTAATAAATTTATTCAGATATTGAAATTATTTATTTTATTTAGTGTTTTCTATGCACAACCCAAAATTAGAAATTTTGGGGTGTGACACCTCTGGGTCGTCTATTGCTGCCCCGTCTTAAGAGATGTGAGATGGTCATCCACCTCCTGGAAGGAGCCGGGCTCATCATAGCCCGTTGGTGGTAGATGATGATGTTACGGCGGCGGCTGATAATGATGCTGAGGCAGCTACTGGTATTATTGGTCCTAAGGAGCGTGGAAAGGGAATGGTTCCGGACGGTCGAAATCGAAGTAGCTGGTGAAGGCTGGCTTTGGCAGAGTAGCATCTTCTCCTTGATTCCTCGAATTTGGATTCCTTGTGATTCGAGCAAAGGGACTCCTTATGGCTTATCCTAGTTTCAGTAAATCAAGTGCAAAATTCTCCACGGAATATAGACCGAGGGTTCGGTCTGGCAGTTCTATCTCGTTTGTATACCCTTTGTACATCATGATTATTTTTCTATTTCTCTTTCTAAGAATATGAGCTTGACTAAAGAATGAATAATCAATGATGCGGCATGGAGTGTTAATATAAGCAATGACTGCACTGTCCAAAATCCCCAACCCATTCGCAATTCTAGTGACCCATAAAGTACATGTAACTGCCCCTCTCTTCAATTCAGGAATGGTTAACCAGTAATGAACCATTAATTTTATAGGTGAATTTTTTTCCTTTTTAGTCATGGTATACATTATAGTGAGTTCTTCCACTATTGTAATTCTAAATTCTTCTCTATAGAACATAGTGACTCCTAACCATTTATGTATAAATTGAAGGGTAGGATTATGGATTTCATCTGTACAGGGTCTAAAACAAACGGTCTCTCTAGAAATGTCTTGCCAAAATCAAGTTCTATCATAGTCTGGTAAAGCATCTTCTACATCAATTTTACATGACTCATGAAAATTTAACATGTTGCTAAAATTCTTCCAACTAAGTGAGAATGATTGATTAAATAGTCTAAATGAAATTTCATCCTATCCTAGTTGTAAGGTGCATAGAAATTCTATGGTGAGCAATATACTTCCATTCTCATTCAAATGTCAAGCTTCCTCCCAACCTATATTGTGGAAAATGAGTTCAAATTCAGAATCCATACCTGTCTTTTGTAGGAGATCGATGTCTATGAGCAGAGTCGAAGTAAATTCCTTGTCCTTCAATAACTTGAAAACTTCCTTCTCATGATCATCTTGAAATTTAATTTGGTTCTCTCGGAGAAGGGTGTAGCTCTAGGATTGATGATGTGAAGATGATCTCTGAACAGCAAGGGATGATGGATCAACCTCCATCTCAGAGTCAACTCGGAAAGAGCCTGCCTGAGACAAAGCGCGGCTTCTTGTAGAATGGAATGAAACTGAGCGGAGAGCGCTCTTGGCCTTGCTCACAAACTTGCTCATGGTACTATGGAAGAAATTACAACCAACAAAACTCGTGGAAAATATGAGGGTTAGAAAATAAATATCAGAAAATCAGCTGTCCAAAAGTCAGTCATCCAGGAGTTAGTCGTTCAAATCAGAATTAATTAATGCGAACTCTCCCACTAATTGGACAGCACCTACTTCTCTCACACTTAATTTTCTAGCAACTTTTTAATAGTGCTTCCACTACTTTCTTAACAAGAACTTGCACTACTAATTACTCAACACTTCTCTCTATCTCTCTTTCAAAACTTCACTCAATTGATGGATTATTGGAACTCGAGTTTTCTAAATGAATCATGAGCTCGCTCTATGCTCTCTATGTTCCTGGATGAGTGAAATGCAAAGGAGAGGAAGGAAATTTAAAGAAGAGGAGCGGGGAGGCCGGGTGGCCTGGTGGTGTGTGGGTCCCACATGTCTCCCGTATTCATATCGTATAGACACACAAGTATGCAAAACAAAAATACTTTTATAAATCTACAAGAAATAAGAATTCTAATGATGGTATTTTTATATTTTTTTCTGCCGTCACGGTAAATATCACTTATGGAGGTTTTACTTTCCGTAATTATTATTTACATGCAGCATGGATTTTTTTATATTATGCAAGAATATGAAATTTAAAATTCATATAAAAACATTAATAAAGTAAATATGGATAACTACCGAGTTACCTCCTAGCGAAGGTTCAGGATTTTTAAATCCGCCGAACCGAACCCTTTCAAATGCTATTTATTTTGAGGGGGTGTCAGACGGTCCCAAAGATGGTGATCTCGATGACTGTTTGTCTCCCTCTTCACTTATCATATTTGCAGTGGTACTTAACTCAAGCTTTGGCTTGAATGGAAAACGCTCTTCTTGTCCGTTGATATTGAATTTGACTTCTCCAATTCTGATGTCAATGTGGGCATTTGCTATGCTCAGAAAGGGTCTTCCAAGGATGAGTGATACTTTTGCGTCTGGTTGCATGTCCAATACCACAAAGTCGACTAGTATGAAGAATTCTCTGATCTTTACTAGTATATCCTCAGTAATTCCTATAGGATAGCGGATTGACTGATCAGCTAGCTGTAGGCACTTGATGTTGGGACAAGTTTTGAATGATGAAGCTTGTCAAAGACTACCTTGGACATTACACTAACACTTTCTCCAAGGTCACAAAGTGCATTGTTGAAATGTTGATCTTCAATTGAACAATCAATAGTGGGGCATCCTAGATCCTTGGCTAGTGAAATATTGAGGATGGTCACACTACACTCTTCTATTAGCTTGATCACTTTAGTGGAGGGCAGTGGTCGTTTGTTGTTGAGGATATCTCTTAGATACTTTGTATAGGTGGGTACCTGTATAGCATTTAACAACAGAATATTGATATATTATTTTTTAATCACTTCAACAAACTTACTGAATTGCTCATCCGTTTTAGCTTTTTGATTTCTGCGTGAAAAATAGTAAGAGGTTGGTGTCATGGAAATCTTGTTGTAATTTTGGTATTGGTGGGTCAAGTTCTTCAACTCCATCATCCTTCTTTTCTTCTAGTACTGTTGGTAACACTGGTGATGTCTGTCTCCTCTCCGTACCTTTTGGATATAGGGGATCTCGAGTGGATTTGCCACCTCTAGTGGTAATAGCTTGGACCTGCTCAGGGTTAGTGGCAAAAGGCAAAGCAGCAGCCAATTGTGCTAATTTGGTTTCTACCTTTTTATTGTGATTAAGTTGATCTTTCATAGCAGAAGAAAAGATATCCAATTTTACATTTATTTTCTCTAAAATTTTATCATTAGAAACAAACTTCTTAACAATATTATCATTAATCCTAGTTTGTTCTAAGATTAAATCTCTCAAAGGTGGTTGTTTAAAATCAAAATTGAAAGATTTGCTTGAGTACTTACCTTGATAAGTAGATTGTTTCTGTTGATTCCATCCTTGCTTTCGTTGAGTGGAAGAGTTGTTGATGATATTTGCATTTTCTAGATCATCTGAAAATTCTATCCCTAGATATTTTCCACATCTGTTTTGAACATTGAATGCATCTTGAATAGCCTGACAATCTTTCTTGTACTTAGCTCGTTGATCAAGACAATCCAATAGTACATCCATCTTTGATGATAATACACACACTTCTTTTGAAGCTTCTTCAATCTGGCGAGAATGTTGCATATTGTCTTGTTTTCGACTCTGATTCTCACCTATTTTGTCCATGAGAGTTTCAACTCTTGAAAGAGTGAGTGACATGAATGATCCTCTAGTAGTGGCATCTAATTGCTCATGATTCCTCTGAGTTAATCCATAATAGAATCCTTGCATGAGCAACCAATCCTCCATTCCATGGTGTGGGCATCCTGAGATGTATTTTTGAAAACATTCCCATGCCTCTAGAATGGTTTCTTCTTTTTGTTGTTGGAAGTTACAGATCTTTCTTCTTAAGGCATTGGTTTTGCCTACAGGGAAAAATCTTAGTAGAAAGGCCTTCGAATAGTCGTTCCAAGTGTCCATGTTGTTTTTTTGGCATAGAACCACTGCTTTGCTATTCTCTCCAATGAGAACGGAAATAGACGAAGGAGTATGATATCTTGGTCAATGTTCTTGATGATGATGGTGGTTCCAATCTCTAGGAAATCCTATATATGAGCATTAGCATTTTCTTGTGCCTTTCCACTGAAGTAGTGGCTTGAACCATGTTGATAAGGCTTGGCTTGAGCTCAAACTCAAGGTTGTTCGTCAGGAGTTTTGGTCCAGTATGAATGTTCCTAATACTTGGAGAAGAGAACTCAAGTAAAGTCCCAATTTCGAAAGTGTTCGGTCACCCTATTGTTGACATTTCTTAGCATCACTTGAGTTAAGTTGTCATCCCTAACATGATACTAAAAATGTGGTTGTACTTATAATCATGACACTTATATAAAATATAGAATAAAGGTTATCAGCAAGCGCACAGATAAAATACACCCATTGTAGCATTTCACCCAAGAATGTTTCAGGTATCGTTATTTATACTTTACCACTGGGAGCTTAATAGGGTTTAAAATGAAAGAATGATATGGCTAGAAAGAATATCAAATATACATACTCATGATAAAGATCAAATAACCACTCTTATCTTTACACGGGTAAAACAATAGATAAATGATAGATAAAATAAGATAACAATGGGTATTCCAGAATGAGAGAGACTCATAAATCAAGTAGAGTTAATTAGGAGATAAGTTAAGAGGTAAGAATCCTAAGTTATTTCATATTTACCAAGTCTTTTGTACACTCTAGTATATAAACTATCATCTATAGCATAATCAAATCCTTCATCTATGCGTAAGGAACATTACTAAGGAATATCAATAACAGAGCAATCCTTTCCTTGTAACCAGGTTCTATTTGGCCTATATTCAGGGAGTGGGCTACATAGGACTCAACA
The DNA here is from genome assembly GCA_038087645.1 of Saccharum hybrid cultivar R570. Classification (NCBI taxonomy): domain Eukaryota; kingdom Viridiplantae; phylum Streptophyta; class Magnoliopsida; order Poales; family Poaceae; genus Saccharum; species Saccharum hybrid cultivar. The sequence continues at coordinate 8,545,912 of JAQSUU010000119.1, read as the reverse complement.
GGAATATCACACCCGCGATTTACCACTTGATGTCCCAAAATATAGGGTGCATTCGTAGATAAATTTAATATAAGCACCATGCCTACATCATATCTACCACCTAATCCAATCCAGAATTGAACTAAGTGCTTTGTGAACATACGCATAAAATCATTACTAATCCTGACTATATCAAATATACAACTAGAATAAATTAGGAACGAAATAAATAGAAACAGAAGGATAATATTGAAGTAGCACAAAGTCAAATAATGATATTACAATATAATTACCAAATCTCCTGACGGCGATCCAGAATCCTGAGCAATGCCCAATTCTTCTTATATCTAGCTAGATCTAAACCCTAAACTTAAAGTAGACCTCTAATCTCTCTCTGGAAACCCTAATTCTAATCTTGTCTTGACCTTATGATGATGGATGCCTTAAGGGGGGTCAGGGTCCGGTTATATAGTCCGGTAGGATGAACCACAACCCTCGGATCAAACTGACTTGAATTAAGGGTCAAAATACGACGTAGAGGTCAGTTGGATTGTGTCACGCGAAGGGAAAGGCAATTGGCCTCTGGGTGTAACACCCTAAAATTTTGGATATTAAAAAAATAGGAAAATATGATTTTATACAATTTTGTGACCATGCAAATTTAGAGTAATAATAATTTTTATTAACTTAAAATCAAATATAAGAGTAGAAACATATTTGTGCACTCATGCTGTTGCATTTAAATTTTTGAGATGAGTGGTTTGATTCAAATTCAAAAGAGGATTCAAAATAATTTGAAAATGCTTTGAAATATTTGAAAAGGAAAAAGAAAAGGGAATTCTTTTCCCTTTTTGGTTTTCAGTCGGCAGCCCAACCCCTCCCCCGCGGCCCATCTCCCGTCTTCGCGCGCGGCCGCTCTCCCCTTCCCCGTTTTCCCGTTTGGGCCGAGCCCACTTTCGCCCGTGGCCTGGCTCGCGCGTGCACCGCCTGCCTCTCGCATGCAATCACTGACGAGTCGGCCCATCCTTTGTTTCACTGACCAGTGGACCCCGCGCGTCAGGCACCTTCTTCCTCCCCAAGCCGCTGTTGGATCTCCCCTTTCCAAAAATGCCGAAGTCGAATCTTTCCTCCCAATCTCCTCTTTCCTTCCTTGGAATCGCCTTCGGGCTATAAAACCGAGCTCGCACGTCTTTCCGCTCCATCCTATTTCGACGCGGAGCATCAGAACCATCCCAAGAAGGCGTTGCTCGAAGCACCACCATGACCACCCGCCATACCGAGCCGTGTGCCTTCTTTTGGATCGTCCTCGACTTCGTTCTTGTGCGAGGTGAGATCGCCTTGCCTTGTACTCCATCCCGGTACTTTTTATTCGTCGAATGATGCTCGGTTTCGAGTTTTAGCGAACTCTGGCGATGGCGCCGCCGTGGACTTGGTCGCCGGAGCGTTTTCTCGGCCGGAGCGCCGCCCCGCTCGTCCCGAATAGATCTGAGCCGTTCATTTGAGATCCAACGGCTGTAGATGAAAGATACCGGTTCGACTGCACAATTTGCTAAAGAGACCCTGTGTTTTTCAATTATGTAACCCGCAGTCCAAAGCGTATTTCCGTATTATGTAATATCCTTTTGAAAGCATAGTTTGATCTCAGTTAAGTCAAAATACGTTTTCAGTTAATTACAGTTATGCCACTGAGTTTGTTTTAGTCATAGTTTATCTGTTTTAACTCCGATTTGACCCGTTCAAATTGCATTAGGTTCGTAATTAAGAGCTCTACATGTTAGTAGGACTGTTCAGTAGGTTTGTGACAATTTATTTTTGAGCTTGAATTAAAGTAATTACTTTTCTATAAGAAATCTTCGTAAATTCATAACTTCGTCGTTTTAGCTCCGTTTTTCGTGATCTTTGCGTCTGTGTGATCCTAGTGAGTTGTAGATTCGTTTTAAAAACTTTTTATCTTATTTTATTACTATTAGTGTAGTGTTCTAATTATATTCTTATTTGTTTATGCATGATTGTTCTGGATGAATGATGTTGCTATTATTGATCGAGTATAAACGGAGAGCAATTCGTTGGAGATCAGGAGTTTTACTACGAACAAGATCACCAGGACCAGTTTGAGCAAGGCAAGTATAGCATGGGATTATCCTTATTTTCCTATTCATGTTAAGCAAATAATATCATTATGCATATATTCCTTGTTAAGAATGACTTAGAGTTGATCTTATTCCTTGATACCTATTATACTGCATGGATTAGTATTGCTAGTGCTCAACATGAACTATGATCATGTAATTTGACTAATGGAATATGCAATAAACATTAAAAGATGATTTTATTACTGTTAAAGGGTACTGAGCATGGGGTTACTTTGGTGCTCTCGTTACTCTCCATAAGGACTTATCTGTAAGCGAAAATCCGAGATTTACTGTACAACTATGAGGGCTAAAATGGCTCTGGCTTTAGTCATATAGAAGGACCTTTTCTAGCTTGTTAGAGGTTACCCTTGTGGCGCAAATGGGGTAGAGCAGACTGTGGATCCCTGCGTGGTAGAATCACACAGACTGACTTTGGAAACCTAGCGGCCCTAACTTGTTAGACGAACCTTTGAAAGGCTTCATAGTGTTTCCCTGCCTACTCACCTCAGAAGTGTTTTGGGAGTAATTAACCCGGGCATATGGGCAACATGACTCACAATGAAAGTGTACAACCTCTACAGAGTGTAAAACTGTTATAACAGTCGTGCTCACGGTCACGAGTGGCCTTGGACCCTTATGGAATAGTTGAATCATTAATAATGAATATGTTTTTGCTAATCGTTAATCATTTCACATGGATCATATGTTTATTGTTTATATTGAGACACTTTGATATTATTGATATACTAAATTAATGCTAATTAAAAGCTACATGCTGATAAACCTATGTTATGCCTTTGAGCCTCATGAACCCCATGTTACACTTGTTGAGTACGAGATGTACTTACGCTTGTTTATTTTTCTTACTTGGATAAAAATCTCAGATGGGTAACAGATGGTGCAAGTAGTGACTACTTCTACTTCCCGGAAGATTACTAGACTTGCTGTCAACCAGTCAATGTGCCTGTGTTTGGAGCTACCACGAGAGTTTTTATATTTTACTTCCGCTACATTATTGTAAAGACTATGTGATAATAATCGTGATGTAATAACATTTGTGATGATACATCCTTTATAATTTGTTAACTTATGTGTGATTGATCTCTGGGCACACATAAGAATATGCACTCCAATTGGTCGTTAAATGGGTGTGACAAATTGGCATCAGAGCTATTATTGACTGTAGGACGCAAGCCTAGCTAGAAATGGTCGATTTAGTGTCATCTTTTCACTATTTTTATGCTCATTATCTTGCTCTTGTTATTTGATAAATTTTTATGCTTCTTATGTCTCATTCTATTACGAAATTTTGCCTCTATTCTAATTACATCTAAAAACTTTGTAGATGGTTCGTGGCCGCAAGACTGCCCGCATCACCACTAGAGGACACTACCCACCTCGTGCTTTGATTGCACCTGAAGAGCCACAAGAGGAAGTACCCCAGGAGAATGAGCAGACCCCTGAAGCACCAATCCAAGTGCCAGCACCTCCTCAGGAAGAACTCGAGCCTGAAGAAGACCCTGAGATCATTGAGATTGAAGATGATGAAGAGGAGGAAGCCAATGGAGGAGAGCAACCCCTGTCTCCCCCACCTGGTGCAGCTGCTGAGGATGTGCCACCCCCTCCTATGGGTAGGACTATGAAGATCTACCACAAGGCTGGAGGAAATGTTGTTTCTCACCACCGACTTGTGGGAATGCTCTCTGCCTATTTTGTTGATTGGCACCCAACTGTGGAGTACGTCTGTTGGGAGTACACCCATCCGCTGGAGGACACTTACTGGAAGGCAAGAGCAAGCATTTTTCCTAAGGATGATGAAAAAGGGGCATACCAGCTGGACATGATGTATGCTCACATGGGTCATCGAGCTACCATGGAGGATAGCATTGAAGACGCTGCTTTGAAGCATGTATGGGCCTTCGCTACCTTCGCTTTGACAGCATGAAGCACGATATTCATCGCTACTTCCCTCGTGCACACCCCGACCTTAGATGGGCCATGATGGATCCAGTGCAGTTGGAACCACTTCCTCGGGTGATGGTGAACTTTGTCTATGACATGATGGAGAGGAAACTGCAGTTAGATGAGATGGTGAAGGCACAGGGGAAGATCATCAAGAGGTGCCAAGTGATGATTGATGAACTCTGAGCAAACCAAGGCATGGCCAAGATTTATGAGACATTAGAGCATGAGCCACGTCAGTAGAAAATAGGAGTCCTTTATGTAATAAGAACGTTCTTAGTAACGTCAGTTGAGTCTTCGAGTCTGTCGTGTGGTTTGAACTTTGGTGTGATAGTTGCTTTATCATTTTGATTATGTGTGAGTTAGATTTTTGTTATGAGTGCTGGGGCTTGTAGGCATGTCTACAAGTTCCATTTTTAAGAATAAAAAGTCTATTAGTCAAGGGAATAATAGTTGGGTTTGGTATTGTCACGATTCTGTCCTTGCTGTTTTCTGGAGCAGTCTGCAATGTTTCTAATATGGTTCAAAAACGGTTCGTGCAACATTTATAAAATTTTTATGAGAGAAACTAGGCTTAAGCACCTTTCAAATGCCACTGAAATCACCTTTTTATCTGATCTGGTTCGAGAGATATAACTGTCACAAGTTAAAGTTTCTGCACAGTATGGAATCTGGAACAGTTTCTGTTGCGCCTTAATGTTCATTAACTTAACGACAGAATCTGGTCTTATGTTCTAAATAGAAGTTGTGGGGAACTTCATAAGCTTTCCAACAATATAAAGCACGCCTCTATTGGACTTCTGTAGTTCGAGATATGATTGATTTACTGAACTGTTAACATTGATATTCGCCCAGAAAACTTTCAGATCTCATTCTTTATCTTATAAGTGGTTGATAACATGGAAATCTCAAAGTTTACATTCTTATGGATGGCAGATGGCCGAAAGAGGAAGAGGCAGGGGTCATGGAGGTGCTCCCCCAAATCCACCACCACCACCAACTATTGAGCAACTTTTAGCAGTGCAAACACAACTTATGCAATAATTGGTGCAGAACCAACATAATCATCCAGTTGCTGGAGCACCACCACGTGATAAGCGTGGTGAGTTTTTGAAGGGTCATCCTCCAGTGTTCACGCATGCCACTAATCCATTGGAAGCGGATGATTGGCTCCGTGTCGTGGAAAAGCAACTCAACATTGCTCAATGTGATGACCGGCAGAAGGCGTTGTTTGCTTCTGGACAACTCCAGGGAGAAGCTCAGGACTGGTGGGAATCGTATGAGTATAGTCGTCCAGCCAATGCTCCCGCAGTCACTTGGTAGGAGTTTAGAGAGAACTTCAGAGCTTATCATATACCAGAAGGAATAATAGAACTAAAGGCAGAGGAATTCCAGAATTTGACCCAGGGGTCATTATCTGTAGCTGAGTATCGTGACAGGTTTGCCCAGTTGTCACGATATGCTCCACATGAGGTGGCCAATGACAATGATAAGCAGCGCCGCTTTTCGAAGGGATTGTATGATGGACTACAATTGAAGCTGATGTCCAATACTTATCCCAATTTTCAGACGCTTGTGAACCGCGCTATCGTGGTGGACAACAAGCGCAAGGAGATGGATGCCAAGAGGAAAAGGCTTTAGGGACAGACTTCTAGTAGTAACACTCGTCCGCGTACTGGTTTCCAGCAGGGTAATCAATAGAGGCCCCCTTCTGGTCAGTGGAATCGCGGTCAGGTCCCTTTCCGCAATCAGTTCCCACAACGTCCCCCATTCCAGCCGCAGAATGGTAACCAACGCCCTCCGCAACAGAGTGGGAATCAACCTTAGCACCAGGGTCCTTCCAATAATACTCCAATGAAGACCAGTGCTCCCAATACCCCCAACAAGTGTTTCCGATGTGGGAAAGAGGGTCACTTGTCCTACAATTGCCCTGAGAAGATCAACCAGCAGACTCCACAGAGGCAGGGTAGTCACCAGAAGCCTGCATCTAATATTGGAAGGGTGAACCACTTGTCCCAGGAAACCATAGTGGAGGAACCAAAAGTTATGCTTGGTACGTTCGATGTCCATTCCACTCCCGCCACTGTTCTTTTTGATTCTGGAGCATCACATTCTTTCATATCACAATCATTTGTTAGAATACATAGAATTCATTTGTGTGCCATGAAGAATCCTATATTAGTAAACTCACCTGGTGGAAGTATGCCAGCATCTTATCGTTGTCTCCCGATTAGTCTCATTCTAAGGGGGGTAGAGTTTAAGGTGAGTCCTATAGTATTGAGAACAGCTGGGATTGATCTTATATTGGGAATGGATTGGATGATACAACAACAAGCAGAGATTCAGTGCAAAGGGAAATCAGTAGTGCTGACAACACCAAAGGGAGATAGGATCAGAGTTGCTGTGAAAGTGCAGAAATAGGAGACCGCTACAGTGAATCAGCTTACTGATGGTGCCAACAAGGAGGACCAGGTTGTGGAAGAGTTCTCCGATGTGTTTCCTGAGGAATTGTCAGGTATGCCGCCAGACCGTGACATTGAATTTATTATTGAATTATTACCTAGAACTGCATCCATAGCTAAGCGTCCATATAGAATGGGAGTAGATGAATTAGAAGAACTTAAGAAACAAATTAAGGAATTGCAGGATAAGGGTTTCATTCATCCTAGTTCTTCACCTTAGGGAGCACCAGTGATTTTTATGGATAAGAAAGATGGTACTCAGAGGATGTGTGTAGATTATCGGTCTCTCAATAAGGTTACCATCAAGAATAAGTACCCATTGCCCAGGATTGATGACTTGTTTGATCAGTTAAGAGGTGCTTGTGTATTCTCCAAGATTGATCTTTGTTCTAGATATTATCAGTTGAAGATTTGTGCTAGTGATGTACCAAAGACAGCTTTTACCACACGATATGGGTTATATGAGTATACAGTGATGTCTTTTGGTCTGACTAATGCTCCTGCATACTTTATGTATTTGATGAATAAGGTATTTATGGAATATTTGGGCAAGTTTGTAGTGGTATTCATTGATGATATTCTAGTATTCTCCAAGACTGAGGAGGAACATGCTGAACATTTGAGGTTAGTCTTGCAAAAGCTCAGAGAACATCAGTTATATGCTAAGCGGAGTAAATGTGAGTTTTGGTTGAAGGAAGTTTCCTTTCTTGGTCATGTTGTCTCAAATGGAGGAATATCAGTAGATCCTAGCAAAGTGAAAGATGTATTGGACTGAAAGCCACCAACCAATGTAAGTGAGATCCGTAGTTTCTTGGGATTAGCAGGCTATTACAGGAGATTTATAGAGGGATTTTCTAAGCTTGCAAAGCCAATGACTGCACTATTGGAGAAGAATGCCAAGTTTGTGTGGTCTGAGAAGTGTCAGGCTAATTTTGAGGAATTAAAGAAAAGATTGACCACTGCACCAGTATTAGTTTTGCCAGATCTGAGTAAACAATTCTCTCTCTACTGTGATGCATCTCGTTTGGGTTTAGGATGTGTTCTTATGCAAGAAGGTAGAGTTGTGGCATATGCATCGAGATAGTTGAGAAAGCATGAATTAAATTATCCTACTCATGACTTGGAATTAGCTGCAGTGGTTCATGCACTAAAGATATGGAGACACTATTGGATTGGACATAAAAGTGATATATACACTGATCACAAGAGTCTGAAGTATATTTTCACTCAATTAGATCTGAACTTGAGGCAGCGTAGATGGTTGGAGTTGATAAAGGATTATGATCTGGAGGTGCATTATCACCCAGGAAAGGCCAACGTCGTTGTTGATGCTCTTAGTAGGAAAAGCTACGCTAATAAAATGCAAGTAATGCCTTTGTCAAGAGAGTTGTGTGCTGAATGTGAGCATCTAAACTTAGGGTTTACCACCAATGCAGTAGAATTGGTACTAGAACCTACTCTAGAGCAAGAGATACGCAAGGGTCAGATGAAAGATGCAAAATTAAGAGAGATAGCAGAGAATATAGTGAAGGGCAAATCACCAGGATTCCATAAGGATGATAAGGGTACGCTATGGTTTGGAAAAAGACTATGTGTGCCATAGGATAAGACTATCAGAAAGGCAATTTTGAGTGAATCTCATGAGTCAGCTTATTCCATACATCCTGGGAGTACTAAGATGTATCTGGATCTGAGAGAGAAATATTGGTGGTATGGTTTGAAAAGAGATGTTGCTGAGTATGTTGCTTTGTGTGACACATGTCAAAGGGTGAAAGCTGAACATCAGAGACCTGTAGGATTGTTACAACCTATGCAGATACCCAAATAGAAATGGGAAGAGGTTGGTATGGATTTTATAGTTAGATTGCCACGTACTCAGAAAGGGTATGATTCGATTTGGGTAATAGTAGATCGCCTAACAAAGGTTACTCATTTTCTACCAGTTAGGACTACGTATAGCAGTGCAAGGTTGGCAGAATTGTATATGGAAAGAATAGTGAGTTTACATGGAGTTCCTAAGAAAATTGTGTCTGATCGGGGTACCCAGTTTACATCTCATTATTGGCAAAAGATACATGAATCACTAGGAACTAAGCTGAACTTTAGTACAGCCTACCATCCACAGACAGATGGACAAACGAAAAGAATTAATCAGATATTGGAGGATATATTGAGAGCTTGTGCTTTACAATATGGTACTAGTTGGGATAAGAGTTTGCCTTATGCAGAGTTCTCATATAATAATAGTTATCAGAAGAGTCTTCAGATGGCACCGTTTGAGGCTCTGTATGGACGAAAGTGTAGAACCCCGTTGTTCTGGAATCAGACAGGGGAAAGTCAAGTGTTTGGGCCTGATGCACTTAAGGATGCCGAAAAGAAAGTAAGAATGATTAGAGATAATCTGAAAATAGCTCAGTCCAGACAGAAGAGTTACGCTGATACTCGGAGAAGAGAGTTGACTTTTGAAGTAGGGGATTATGTATACTTGAAAGTATCGCCAATGAGGAGTGTGAAAAGGTTCAACATGAAAGGGAAATTGGCACCAAGGTATATTGGACCTTTCAAGATTATAGAGAGACGTGGTGAGGTGGCATATCAGTTGGAATTACCAGAGAGTTTGGCAGGTGTACATGATGTGTTTCATGTATCCCAACTTAAGAAATGTTTGTGAATACCAGAGGAGCAGATTCCGTTAGAAGAGCTCACTGTTAAAGAGGACCTCACATATGAAGAGTTTCCAGTTAAAATTTTAGAGACTGCTGAAAAAGTCACGAGGAGTCGAACTATTAAGATGTGTAAGGCTCAGTGGAATCGGTACACAGAGGGTGAGGCCACTTGGGAAAGAGAAGAGGATCTGAGAAAAACCTACCCGCAACTGTTCGAGTAAGCATCAACCGAATCTCGGGACGAGATTCATCTTAAGGGGGGTAGAATTGTAACACCCTAAAATTTTGGATATTAAAAAAATAGGAAAATATGATTTTATACAATTTTGTGACCATGCAAATTTAGAGTAATAATAATTTTTATTAACTTAAAATCAAATATAAGAGTAGAAACATGTTTGTGTACTCATGCTGTTGCATTTAAATTTTTGAGATGAGTGGTTTGATTCAAATTCAAAAGAGGATTCAAAATAATTTGAAAATGCTTTGAAATATTTGAAAAAGAAAAAGAAAAGGAAATTCTCTTCTCTTTTCAGTTTTTAGTCGGCAGCCCAACCCCTCCCCCACGACCCATCTCCCGTCTTTGCGCGCGGCCGCTCTTCCCTTCCCCGTTTTCTCGTTTGGGCCGAGCCCACTTTCGCCCGTGGCCTGGCTCGCGCGCGCACCGCCTGCCTCTCGCATGCAATCACTGACGAGTCGGCCCGTCCTTTGTTTCACTGACCGGTGGACCCCACGTGTCAGGCACCTTCTTCCTCCCCAAGCCGCCATCGGATCTTCCCTTTCCAAAAACGTCGAAGCCGAATCTTTCCTCCCAATCTCCTCTTTCCTTCCTTGGAATCGCCTTCGGGCTATAAAACCGAGCTCGCACGTCTTTCCGCTCCATCCTATTTCGACGCGGAGCATCGGAACCATCTCGAGAAGGCATTGCTCGGAGCACCACCGTGACCACCCGCCATACCGAGTCGTGCGCCTTCTTTTGGTTCGTCCTCGGCTCCGTTCTTGTGCGAGGTGAGATCGCCTTGCCTTGTACTCCATCCTGGTACTTTTTATTCGTCGAATGATGCTCAGTTTCGAGTTTTAGCGAACTCCGGCGATGGCGCCATCGTGGACTTGGTCGCCGGAGCGTTTTCCCGGCCGGAGCGCCGCCCCGCTCGTCCCGAATAGATCTGAGCCGTTCATTTGAGATCCAACGGCTGTAGATGAAAGATACTAGTTCGACTGCGCAATTTGCTAAAGAGACCCTGTGTTTTTCAATTGTGTAACCCGCAATCCAAAGCGTATTTCCGTATTATGTAATATCCTTTTGAAAGCGTAGTTTGATCTCAGTTAAGTCAAAATACATTTTTAGCTAATTACAGTTATGCCACTAAGTTTGTTTTAGTCATAATTTATCTGTTTTAACTCCGACTTGACCCGTTCAAATTGCGTTAGGTTCATAATTAAGAGCTCTACATGTTAGTAGGACTATTCAGTAGGTTTGTGACAATTTATTTTCGATCTTGAATTAAAGTAATTACTTTTCTATAGGAAATCTTCGTAAATTCATAACTTCGTCGTTTTAGCTCCGTTTTTCGTGATCTTTGCGTCTGTGTGATCCTAGTGAGTTGTAGATTCGTTTTAAAAACTTTTTATCTTATTTTATTACTATTGGTGTAGTGTTCTAATTATAGTCTTGTTTGTTTATGCATGATTGTTCTGGATGAATGATGTTGCTATTATTGATCGAGTATAGACGGTGAGCAATTCGTTGGAGATCAGGAGTTTTACTACGAACAAGATCACCAGGACCAGTTTGAGCAAGGCAAGTATAGCATGGGATTATCCTTGTTGTCCTATTCATGTTAAGCAAATAATATCATTATGCATATATTCCTTGTTAAGGATGACTTAGAGTTGATCTTATTCCTTGATACATATTATACTGCATGGATTAGTATTGCTAGTGCTCAACATGAACTATGATCATATAATTTGACTAATGGAATATGCAATAAACATTAAAAGATGATTTTATTACTATTAAAGGGTACTAGAGCATGGGGTTATGTCACACCCATTTAACGACCAAATGGAGTGCATACCCTTATGTGTGCCCAGAGATCAATCACACATAAGTTAACAAATTATAAAGGATGTATCATCACAAATGTTATTACATCACGATTAATAACACATAGTCTTTACAATAATATAGCGGAAGTAAAATATAAAAACTCTCGTGGTAGCTCCAATCATGTAACACCCTAAATTTTGCATTTGTTTCAAAATAGATAAAATTGATTTAATTATGTATTTGTTTGTGCATTCAAATTTAGGGAATAATAAAATTTGGTGAAAATAAAATAAAACATAAGGATTAGTTACATGTTGATGCACTCATGCCGATGCATTTTATTTATTGTGGTGACTGCTTTTTATTCCATTGCTTAAAGGTTTAAAAATCATTTGAAATTTGGTTTTGGAAAATCAATTTAGAATTTGAAAAGGAAAAAAAAAAATCTTTCACTCTCTTTTCCCTCCCTCACTTTCGGCCCGTAGGCCGTTTTCCCTTGGCCCGCACGCATCTCCCTCCCCTCGGCCCGCTCGCCCTCCCGCACTCCCTCTTGGGCCGCGGCCCAGCCCATCTCGGCCAGCAGTTGCCGCCCACTCTCCCGCAGTCGCTGACCGCCCGGTCCCGCATGTCGGCGCGTTCTTCCCCAACCTCCCGCTCCGAACGCCGGTCAAGCCGCAACCGCCCCCGCGCCCACGACCTCCGCGCGTGGGAGCGCCCCGCGCCCTTACCTCTTCAAAAAGGGAGCCGCAACCCCCTTCACCGCCTCCCCCTGCTGTTTTTCCCGTTCCAACCCCACTCTATTGAGCACACGAAGCCCCGCAGCGGCGCATCACCGGAGCACCATTCGGCCACCCCGTCGGTCTTCGCCCCGAGCTGCCTCGACTCCGGTTGTCCGCTCGGTGAGCACCCCCGCGTTCTCCTCTTTCTCCCCGTCCCTCTCCCGTGGCGTTTGGTGGTCTCTAGGGCCGTCCTACGTGAGCTCCGGCGAGCTCTTCCATGGCGGGTGGCCCTCGAGCCTTTCCCCGGCCGCGTTAGTGGCAAAAACGGAACCCCCATCCCCTCCGCATCCTCCCTATGTATTTGGTTTGGCGATTTGAGCCCTGGAGTGCCCGGCCGAGCAGCTCCGGCGAGCTCCATGGCGGCGCCGCCGTCTTCTTCTCTGGGTCCGACGGCCGGCCATCTCTCTTTCCTCCCCCCTTTTCTTTCCTAGCCCTTCATCGCGTGATCAACGGCTGTGGGCAGCCGATACCCCTTCGCGGGTCTTCTTGCTAAAGAGCCCCCGGATTTCTTCCTATTTTACCCGCAGTCCTCGGCCAGATAGGAATTTCCCGAATTTGTTTTATTTTAATTCCGAAATGTTTTCAATTTATTTACAGAATTGCCACTGCAGTAAAACGTGTATAAAATCGTCGTTTTAGCTCCGATTCGACCCGTTCAACTTGCGTTAGATTCGTAATTTCATAATCTACGCAATAGTGCTACTGTTAGACCTGTTAATAGCTTTTGAATTTCTCAAATAAATCTAGTTAATAGCTAGCTTCTGGAATAGTAAATGTCTCGTAACTTTTGCGTTGTAGCTCCGATTTTCGTGCAATTCGCGTCAATGTGATCGTAGCGAGACGTAGATGATTTTGGTAAACATTTTTTTTCAGATTTATTTATTGTTGGTGTACTGTCCTAATAGTAGCCATGTTTTGCTTGTATGTCTGCTCCGAATTGCGTGTTGTACTTCGTGTCGTTCGAGTTCAGACGGTGAGGAGTACGTCGGAAATCCGGACGCGTGCGAAGACCAGCAGGACCAACACAAGTTTGTGAACCAAGGCAAGTATAGCATGGGCCTACCTTGATTCCTATTCATTATATAATCTACTCATTATGCATGTGTCTAATATTGCTCGACTATAAGGACATCCTAGCCATTGATTACTTATACCTTGATGCCTATGGGTTTTATTGCATATGGGTAGAATGCTAGTGCTCTATTCAAACATGATCAATACTATGATTAATGGAACAAACGGATAAACATGATGGTAATAATTGAACTATAGGGTGATGGTGCAAATGATGTCGATCATGTTGCCCTAAACTCTCCGTAAGGACTTATCTGTAGGGCAAAAGCTGGGACATACAGTGCAACCGTGAGAGTTATATGGCTCTGACTTTAGCTCAGTAATAGGATCTTTTCTAGCTTGTTAGAGGTTACCCGAAAGGGCGCAAGAGGGGCTTGCCACTTTGGGTATAGAACTGCCTCTGTTCTTGTGTGTATAGCCTGCGGGAATTGTGCCACAGAAAGGGGGGTTCTCTATATCTGCCTGCCGAGGAAACCTCGCGGCCCTAACTTGTTAGACGAGACCTATGGAAGGCTTCATAGTGTACCCTGCCCGCTCACCTTGGAAGTGTTATGGGAGTAATTAACCCGGGCATATGGGCAACACGACTCACGGGTAAAGATGCACAACTTCTGCAGAGTGTTAAAACTGTTATAACAGCCGTGCTCACGGTCACGAGCGGCCCGGAAAACTCACAGAATAAATGGTCACTTGTGAAGATGTTGTTCGTGGTGAACTATGATGGTATTATGATGATGATGATGATGATGATGATATAATGTTGATCAATGACTCTATTTAATTCTAGTATATGATCATGTGGGTTAATTTGGGAGCCTAAGCATAAGTTGATGTTAACCAATGATAAAATGCTGACTTACTAAAATGCTAAATGCAGTAAACCGTGTCTGCCTTTTGAGCCTCATGAATCCTCATGTTATGCTTGTGGAGTACGAAATGTACTCACGCTTGTTTATTTTCTTTTTTTTGGATAAAAATCCCGGATGGGTACCAGACTGACAGAGATTGGAGCAGATAGGCTTGTGATCAACCAGTCAGTTGTCCCTGTGGAGTGGAGTCATCACCTGAAGACCGGAGTTGTCTTTCCGCTGTTTGCTATCTAAGGTTATATCTTTTATAATAAGTACGTTATATATTAAGCATTGCCATTTGATATTACCTTTATTTGTAGCTATATGTGAGATTTGACTTCCTGGGCTCACATATGGTGTGTATCTGGTTTTGTTCTTAAAACCGGGTGCTACAAGTGGTATCAGAGCAATGCTGACTGTAGGACACAAGCCTAGTTAGAAATTGGCCGTCTCAAGGTTTAGGAATTGCTATAAGACCCTTGTTCTATAAACCTTGATATTCCTCCTCTATTATTTCCCTACCCTTGATATTCATCTCCTCCTTGATACTTGTTTAAGCCTTTGTTCTAATCTTCACTCCTTGCTTTGATATGCTCTTAGAATCTTGTCTCTTACTATCTTCCTGCGATATCGGAAGCGAAGCTTTAGGATAATTGCCCTTAATATGAATAGAACGATAGTATCGCAAGCTCAGTCAATGATTGAAGTATGCACCTTAATTGCTTGCTGAATTGTCATTATGCATGTGCTGGTTTTGGATCTTTGTAATGATTGTAATGATCTTGTGGGGATTGTCCACAATTTCATTTAGTCTATAGGCCTAAGGCATAAGGATTAATGAAGTAAATATGCGGGTTTTGGTTTTCTCCTGTTTTATCCATCCTGTTTTCCAGAGCAGTCTGTGTTCATCATGATATATCTCCAGATCTGGACATCCAAAAGTTATGAAACTTTTATAGATAAAAGAAGACTCTTGTATGTTTCATCTGCCGCTGGAATCAATTCCATAGCTGTTTTGATTTGGGATTTAAGAAAATCACAAGACGATATAGCTATGCTGTCTGAAACCTGGAGTAGTTATTGTGGTGCACAGTTTTCGACCAAATTATGTTTGGAATCAGGAAAAGTGTTCTATACGAAAGTTGTAGAGGATTTCAACAGCTTTCCAACAGTATAAACTACAACTTCATTGGATTAACAGAATAGGAGTTACAGCTGTTTTCCCGCGCTGCTGTTTTTCTGCTCATGAGGAATTTCAGACTTGTTGTTCTTACTTATGCACATGCGTTTCCGTGGGATATCAGAAGGTCATTATGATGGTTAACTCACTTGGAAGAAGATGCAAGCTACCCTTTGTTGTTCCCCTAGTTGATCTCTCTTAAGGGGGGTAGCCGAGTGAAGAAGTAACAAGATAAAGGTTTCTTACATTCAAGTACTCCACCTAGAAGAATTAGTTATCCCTATGGTTGAGAAGTCACCATCAAGCGCAGTTGGGTGTTAAATTTCAACATACCCAAGACAAGTCAGCGACAAGGAGATATGGGACATCTACAAGGATCGTAAGAATCTAAAGGATATCTTCACTAAGTTGGTTTTGATCTTATGAAATCATCGATGAATTAGAGCGATCAATGATTATGGCATGGAAGTGTGTTAATACCCGGATAAGCAAAAGTTGTTGCCGATGCTCCTAGCATAAAGAGTGTGCTAGGAAGGTTCGGTCGACATCAAGGTTGAGTTGTGTGAGAAACTTGAGTGATGTCACCTATACTACAGAGTTGGTAATAATAGTGTTCACCTTGGAACAAAAGGAATTGCAAAGGTCAATTGGAGGTAATGGCATAAAGGACTAAGTGATTATGCTTAAGAGTTGATCAAGCTATTAGGAGCAAGGTTGTAACAACGTGCAAGCTACAGCGTGATCGTTGTGAGAAAATGAAGAAGATCCAAAGGCAGAGCATCTACATCTCTTTGATAACCATCTTCCGAATCTCGAGGACGAGATTCCTCTTAAGGGGGGTAGAATTGTAACACCCTAAATTTTGCATTTGTTTCAAAATAGATAAAATTGATTTAATTATGTATTTGTTTGTGCATTCAAATTTAGGGAATAATAAAATTTGGTGAAAATAAAATAAAACATAAGGATTAGTTACATGTTGATGCACTCATGCCGATGCATTTTATTTATTGTGGTGACTGCTTTTTATTCCATTGCTTAAAGGTTTAAAAATCATTTGAAATTTGGTTTTGGAAAATCAATTTAGAATTTGAAAAGGAAAAAAAAAATCTTTCACTCTCTTTTCCCTCCCTCACTTTCGGCCCGTAGGCCGTTTTCCCTTGGCCCGCACGCATCTCCCTCCCCTCGGCCCGCTCGCCCTCCCGCACTCCCTCTTGGGCCGCGGCCCAGCCCATCTCGGCCAGCAGTTGCCGCCCACTCTCCCGCAGTCGCTGACCGCCCGGTCCCGCATGTCGGCGCGTTCTTCCCCAACCTCCCGCTCCGAACGCCGGTCAAGCCGCAACCGCCCCCGCGCCCACGACCTCCGCGCGTGGGAGCGCCCCGCGCCCTTACCTCTTCAAAAAGGGAGCCGCAACCCCCTTCACCGCCTCCCCCTGCTGTTTTTCCCGTTCCAACCCCACTCTATTGAGCACACGAAGCCCCGCAGCGGCGCATCACCGGAGCACCATTCGGCCACCCCGTCGGTCTTCGCCCCGAGCTGCCTCGACTCCGGTTGTCCGCTCGGTGAGCACCCCCGCGTTCTCCTCTTTCTCCCCGTCCCTCTCCCGTGGCGTTTGGTGGTCTCTAGGGCCGTCCTACGTGAGCTCCGGCGAGCTCTTCCATGGCGGGTGGCCCTCGAGCCTTTCCCCGGCCGCGTTAGTGGCAAAAACGGAACCCCCATCCCCTCCGCATCCTCCCTATGTATTTGGTTTGGCGATTTGAGCCCTGGAGTGCCCGGCCGAGCAGCTCCGGCGAGCTCCATGGCGGCGCCGCCGTCTTCTTCTCTGGGTCCGACGGCCGGCCATCTCTCTTTCCTCCCCCCTTTTCTTTCCTAGCCCTTCATCGCGTGATCAACGGCTGTGGGCAGCCGATACCCCTTCGCGGGTCTTCTTGCTAAAGAGCCCCCGGATTTCTTCCTATTTTACCCGCAGTCCTCGGCCAGATAGGAATTTCCCGAATTTGTTTTATTTTAATTCCGAAATGTTTTCAATTTATTTACAGAATTGCCACTGCAGTAAAACGTGTATAAAATCGTCGTTTTAGCTCCGATTCGACCCGTTCAACTTGCGTTAGATTCGTAATTTCATAATCTACGCAATAGTGCTACTGTTAGACCTGTTAATAGCTTTTGAATTTCTCAAATAAATCTAGTTAATAGCTAGCTTCTGGAATAGTAAATGTCTCGTAACTTTTGCGTTGTAGCTCCGATTTTCGTGCAATTCGCGTCAATGTGATCGTAGCGAGACGTAGATGATTTTGGTAAACATTTTTTTTCAGATTTATTTATTGTTGGTGTACTGTCCTAATAGTAGCCATGTTTTGCTTGTATGTCTGCTCCGAATTGCGTGTTGTACTTCGTGTCGTTCGAGTTCAGACGGTGAGGAGTACGTCGGAAATCCGGACGCGTGCGAAGACCAGCAGGACCAACACAAGTTTGTGAACCAAGGCAAGTATAGCATGGGCCTACCTTGATTCCTATTCATTATATAATCTACTCATTATGCATGTGTCTAATATTGCTCGACTATAAGGACATCCTAGCCATTGATTACTTATACCTTGATGCCTATGGGTTTTATTGCATATGGGTAGAATGCTAGTGCTCTATTCAAACATGATCAATACTATGATTAATGGAACAAACGGATAAACATGATGGTAATAATTGAACTATAGGGTGATGGTGCAAATGATGTCGATCATGTTGCCCTAAACTCTCCGTAAGGACTTATCTGTAGGGCAAAAGCTGGGACATACAGTGCAACCGTGAGAGTTATATGGCTCTGACTTTAGCTCAGTAATAGGATCTTTTCTAGCTTGTTAGAGGTTACCCGAAAGGGCGCAAGAGGGGCTTGCCACTTTGGGTATAGAACTGCCTCTGTTCTTGTGTGTATAGCCTGCGGGAATTGTGCCACAGAAAGGGGGGTTCTCTATATCTGCCTGCCGAGGAAACCTCGCGGCCCTAACTTGTTAGACGAGACCTATGGAAGGCTTCATAGTGTACCCTGCCCGCTCACCTTGGAAGTGTTATGGGAGTAATTAACCCGGGCATATGGGCAACACGACTCACGGGTAAAGATGCACAACCTCTGCAGAGTGTTAAAACTGTTATAACAGCCGTGCTCACGGTCACGAGCGGCCCGGAAAACTCACAGAATAAATGGTCACTTGTGAAGATGTTGTTCGTGGTGAACTATGATGGTATTATGATGATGATGACGATGATGATGATATAATGTTGATCAATGACTCTATTTAATTCTAGTATATGATCATGTGGGTTAATTTGGGAGCCTAAGCATAAGTTGATGTTAACCAATGATAAAATGCTGACTTACTAAAATGCTAAATGCAGTAAACCGTGTCTGCCTTTTGAGCCTCATGAATCCTCATGTTATGCTTGTGGAGTACGAAATGTACTCACGCTTGTTTATTTTCTTTTTTTTGGATAAAAATCCCGGATGGGTACCAGACTGACAGAGATTGGAGCAGATAGGCTTGTGATCAACCAGTCAGTTGTCCCTGTGGAGTGGAGTCATCACCTGAAGACCGGAGTTGTCTTTCCGCTGTTTGCTATCTAAGGTTATATCTTTTATAATAAGTACGTTATATATTAAGCATTGCCATTTGATATTACCTTTATTTGTAGCTATATGTGAGATTTGACTTCCTGGGCTCACATATGGTGTGTATCTGGTTTTGTTCTTAAAACCGGGTGCTACAAATCACAGGCACATTGACTGGTTGACAACAAGTCTAGTAATCTTCCGGGAAGTAGAAGTAGTCACTACTTGTACCATCTGTTACCCATCCGGGATTTTTATCCAAGTAAGAAAAATAAACAAGTGTAAGTACATCTCGTACTCAACAAGTGTAACATAGGGTTCATGAGGCTCAAAGGCATAATATAGGTTTATCAGCATGTAGCTTTTATATAGCATTAATTTAGTATATCAATGATATCAAAGTGTCTCAATGTAAACAATAAACATATGATCCATGTGAAATGATTAACGAATAGCAAAAACATATTCATTATTAATGATCTACTATTCCATAAGGGTCCAAGGTCACTCGTGACCGTGAGCACGGCTGTTATAACAGTTTTACACTCTGTAGAGGTTGTACACTTTCACTGTGAGTCATGATTTACCCTTTCGCCCGAGGTAGCTAATCTCTTGACCCACTTCCAAGGAAGGTCGGCAGGGTTCACTATGAAGTCTTTCGAAGGTTCGTCTAACAAGTTAGGGCCGCTAGGTTTCCAAAGTCAGTCTGTGTGATACACCACGCAGGGATCCATAGTCTGCTCTACCCCATTTGCGCAATAAGGGTAACCTCTAACAAGCTAGAAAAGGTCCTTCTATATGACTGAAGCCAGAGCCATTTCAGCCCTCACAGTTGTACTGTAAATCCTAGATTTTCGCTTATAGATGAGTCCTTATGGAGAGTAACAAGAGCACCAAAGTAACCCCAAGCTCTAGTACCCTTAAACAGTAATAAAATCATCTTTTAATGTTTATTGCATATTCCATTAGTCAAATTACATTATCATAGTTCATGTTGAGCACTAGCAATACTAATCCATGTAGTATAATAGGTATCAAGGAATAAGATCAACTCTAAGTCATCCTTAACAAGGAATATATGCATAATGATATTATTTGCTTAATATGAATAGGACAACAAGAATAATCCCATGCTATACTTGTCTTGCTCAAACTGGTCCTAGTGATCTTGTTCGTAGTAAAACTCCTGATCTCCAACGAATTGCTCACCGTCTATACTCGATCAACAATAGCAACAACATTCACCCAGAACAATCATGCATAGACAAACAAGACTATAATTAGAACAGTACACCAACAGTAATAAAATAATATAAAAAGTTTTTAAAACGAATCTACAGCTCGCTATGATCACTCAGACGCAAAGATCATGAAAAACGGAGCTAAAACGACGAAGTTATGAATTTACGAAGATTTCCTATAGATAAATAATTACTTTAATTCAAGCTCGAAAATAAATTATCACAAACCTACTGAACAGTCCTACTATCATGTAGAGCTCTTAATTATGAATCTAACGCAATTTGAATGGATCCAATCGGAGTTAAAACGGAGATTCTACGACTAAAACAAGTTGAGTGGCAAAACTGTAAATATCAGAAAACGTATTTTTCATTTACCGAAACAAAATATGTTTTCAACCGATCAAAGCATACTCTGAGCTTTACATTTTAGGACTGCGGGTTGATATACTAAAAACTCAGGGTTTCTTTTACAAAATTACGAACGAACCGGTATTTTCTAATTACAACCGTTGGATCTAAAGTGAACGGCTCGGATGGGATCGGAGAGGGAGCCGGCGGCGCTCCGGCTGGATTTAGTCCCGACGGCGACCTCCCGTGGCGGCGCCATGGCAGGAGTAGCCTAACTCGCTCTACGGTGCACGAAATCGCGAAGCAAAGGTACCGGCAGGTAGATAACTTCAACGCGACCTTACCTAGAGCAAAATCGAGGCCGAGAACGAAGCGAGGAAGACGTGCAGCTTGAGATGGCAGACGGTGAAGCTCGTGCTCACGGTGACCTAGCTCCCGAGCACCAAAGCGGCTACAAAAAGACAAGATGAGGGCAGAATAGTGCGGGGGTCTCGTTTTATAGCACGTAGGTGACACGAAAAATGGAAAGGGAAGGATACGGAGGGGGATTCAGATCTCCCATATCCGATGGAGAGAGGAAGGCGGTGCTCGCGGTTGGAAGGAATTGGAGGAAGGAGAAAGGAAAGGGGAGGCGGTCGCTGACAGGTGGGACTGGCTCGTCAGCGGCTCGGGTGCGGGACGCGGCCGCGCGCGCGAAGACGGGCCAGCAGGCCACGGCTTGGGCTCGGCCCAGAAACTGGAGGTGGGCGCAGGGGAAGGCGGGCCACGCGCGGGGAGGCAGGCCGAGCACTGGGCTGCGGGAGAATGCGGCCCGAAGAAGAAAATTCCTTTCTCTTTTTCTTTTTCAAATTTTTCAAAGCTAATTTCCAAAGGATTTTCAAATCCAAATTGAATTTGATTTAAACCACTCATTACAAAATCCCAAATGCAGCAGCATGAATGCACAATCATGTTCCTACCCTTAATTAAATTTTAAATTTACAAAAATTATTATTATCCTAAATTTGCATGCTCACAAAATTGTATGAAATCATATTTTCCTATATTTTTTTAATATCCAAAATTCTAGGGTGTTACAATTCTACCCCCCTTAA
Organism: Saccharum hybrid cultivar R570; assembly: GCA_038087645.1. Lineage (NCBI taxonomy): Eukaryota > Viridiplantae > Streptophyta > Magnoliopsida > Poales > Poaceae > Saccharum > Saccharum hybrid cultivar. Next base: position 8,524,483 of record JAQSUU010000119.1, on the reverse strand, counting down.
GATGAATCTCGTCCCGAGATTCGGGTGATGCTTACTCGAACAGTTGCGGGTAAGTTTTCCTCAGATCCTCTTCTCTTTCCGAAGTGGCCTCACCCTCTGTGTACCGATTCCACTGAACTTTACACATCTTAATAGTTTGACTTCTCGTAACTTTTTTAGCAGTCTCTAGAATTTTAACTGGAAACTCTTCATATGTGAGGTCCTCTTTAACAGTAAGCTCTTCTAATAGAATCTGCTCCTCTGGTACTCGCAAACACTTCTTAAGTTGGGATACATGAAACACATCATGTACACCTGCCAAACTTTCTGGTAATTCCAACTGATATGCCACTTCACCACGTCTCTCTATAATCTTGAAAGGTCCGATATATCTTGGTGCCAATTTCCCTATCATGTTGAACCTTTTCACACTCCTCATTAGCGATACTTTCAAATATACATAATCCCCTACTTCAAAGATTAACTCTCTTCTCCGAGTATCAGCGTAACTCTTCTGTCTGGACTGAGCTATTTTTAGATTATCCCTAGTTAGTCTAGTTAATGTAAAAATTATGTTGAACACATAAGTATCATGTAAACCATAGTTATTATGATTTAATTGTGATGATTAAAATGGAAAAAATATGAGACATGTTGGGCCTTAAAATGATGCTCAGGTTCAGCCCAAATCAAGACCCCTCTCTCTCAGCCGTTAGATCTCAAAAGGGATGGTCCATATATGCTATACTTCGTATAAAACCCACGAAACCCTACCCTCTTCCTGTACTCCGCCACCACTAGACCACCACCCCTCTCCTGTGCCTCCTTTTCTCTTCTCCCCGTCGTGAGACGTAGAGCCACAGCAGAGCGGCTTCCTCGATTCCTCTTGTCCACCAGCCACCAGTTGTCGCCCCCAATGGTCTAATCCTGCACTGTGCCACACTCACCTCTCCATCACGGTCAGCAAGAACTAGAGGCCGCAGGATGCGTTGGCCCTACTTGATGAATAGAGCGGAGACAGCCAGAGCCCCCTGACCGCCGTGCTGTGGCAGGAGAGGAGGCAGATGGATCCACCACGGATAGGATTCGGCGGCGCACGGTAAGGGCTATGCCAGATCCGGCACTGGCACGAGGCGGGAGGTGGCGGCGCCCGAGCATGGCGGTAGCCTCGTGCATGAGCAGTGGGCCACTGTGCATCCAGCGGCGCACGAGCTAGATCCATCGTCAGCGCAAGGCGGGCGGTGGCAGCACTCGAGCTTTCCTCGTCCTCCCCTGTGCGCTCCTGCTTCCTTCCATTCTGAGGTACTGTAATGCACATCCTCGTACTCTCACTATGCCGTTTGGTTGATAATCATTATAGCTAAAACTTTAGGTGAATGGCGATGCTAGTCTCTTCGGAAGTACAAAACTAGTAATCGACTGAATACCAAAATGTCATCAATTAACACTCCAAATGCAAAATGTGATCAATATTTGACAACTTCAGGTGCACAGAGTTGGTTCCTGATAAGGTTCGGTCAGCACTTCAGAACACACTCAAGGATTACAGCTGGATTACCTTGATCTCTACATTGTAAGAAGCCAAAACCAATGAGTTGTTGTTTCAACTTTCTTACTGTGTTATGCAAATATGCAAGATCAATTGATACTTTCTAATAGTTTCATGGCTTGTAAATAATTTATAAATGCTATTGTTGTTTGTTCATGGTACAATCCCATTTTTAGTTAGCTAGGAACGTGTGATGTTCAATGGTTTCTATTCTGTGCTACCACAGTAGTTAGCTCTGGTATGAAAGCTTTAGATCAATGCATCTGAAATATTTGCAAAGCATTGGCTTTATTTATATGCTACAATGCTGCCTAGGATATTGTTCCATGTTTACTTTGAGTTGTCAGATTCCATTAGTATCAACTGATCTTGGAAGAGTAACCATTCAATCTTAAGCATCTGTTGACTGAGCGTGGATAATGAAATTAAGTACTGCTGGTAGCAGATATATTCATATATGCACATCTTAACTAACCATCCAGATAGTACATAAGTGTTTTAAGAAGGAAGATTTGGTCAGAACGTGACCTGCAGTTAGTTAATGCTTATTTTTATTTTTATTTTTATTTTCCTCACATGATCGCCACAGTTAGTTAATGCAGCCTTGTGTCCTACAATATTTTTATGCAGGAGACTAACATGTCCAAGTGGTCATGCATGTGGAAGAAGCACAGCTGAAGTAGCCGAACAAGCTCCCCCCTGTGATGTGTGTGGAAAATAATGGTACACCCTGAAATTCAAGACTTAAGTTGTGCTAGCTGTTACTTCTCACCATTTTTTCGGTCCCTCAATATATTGGAATCAGTTCTTATATGTCGCTCGATGTCTAGACATAGTTGTTCTTATAGCCATTAGTTTTGTATATAGCTGACTTATATAAAATGTATGGTGGATTAATGAGATATGTTGCTTCGTATATGTTGGATTAATGATATCTTTTGCTTCCTATATGAAAGGACATGTGATAAATTTGTGATGGTGGTTTTTTGACGTCAGTTTCTATCAATGCAGCATAGGTTTTTATTTTAAAAAATACATCTTGTGTGATATTTCCTCCTCAAATTAATGCAATAAGTATCAACTAACGATGGGTCATTGCTGTTTTAGTCAAATATGGAAGCTTTGAGGACAGAACCTATTGTTGAAGGTGAGACAGCAGTGTCCAGTGTGCAGGTTGTGTCCTAGGTGCTCTCCCAGAACAGCTCAAACCTTTTCCTAAAGAGTGTTGGCATCAAACTAGTGCCATCCTCCAAATCATCATCGTAAAATGAAAGCGAGCTTCGGGAGCAACTAGCAGCTAAAGCTACGGCTGCTGTACAAGGTGAAACCGATGAACTCAGGAAGAGAAGTGAAGAAGCTGAGGAAAAGCTGGCGAGGACACAAAAGGAGATGGAGGAGTACAAGAAGCTGACAGAGATAAGCAACAAGGCAATGGAGGAGAACGATGTGTTGCTCAAGCGTATCTTGGCCATCAACAATGCTTCTTCGACATGAGCGCTGCTCGTAGCTGCTGCTTCATTAAGCAAGGGGTCTGCTGGTGATTTTATTTATGTAGTAACTTATGTTGCTGGTGGTTGGTAACTTTTTATTATTTCCTGTGATGTTAATGTAAACTGAGATGAAACTAGTAGTTCAAATGTGATGTCTATTGAGTTATGTGAACCGAGTTTAGAATTGTTGATTAAGTTGTTGGTCATTGGAATACTGGACCTGTTAATTTATGGAAGCTTTTGGTCATTCCAGTATTATTTGCATTCTGTAATGAAATCAGCATCTGCACTTGTGATGAATTATCTGACCTTTCTGTGACGATTTGGTAATTGATCCTATAACGAATTTCTATTTACTTCAGTGACGAAAATGAGAACCTATCACAGCAAGCCTTGTGGCCCAATAAAAATTGGACATGTGGACCATCCACATCACTGGCCACGTCAGCTGCCACATGGTCGGACACGTCACCTGCAATGTGGACGCGCCACGTGGACAAGACACGTCAGCTGCCAGCGTGGCAGACGTCGTCTGGCCGCCTAACAGACGGCAAGTCATGACGAAAAAGGGGCTATATCAATGACGAAAATAGATCGTCATAGAAAGAATACACTTCTATGACGACGGCCATTTCGTCATAGAACAAATGCACATCTATGACGAAAATAGACGTTTCGTCACGGTAGGTAAAATATGACGCGCATTCAATGACGAATACCATATCGTCACAAATTCGTCATAAAATAATACATGTGACGATTTTGGAGTCTTCAGTGACGAAAGAAGAGCATCATTGATGTACACATCCCTAGTAGTGTTACTTTCTTTTCAGCATCCTTGAGTACATCAGGCCCAAACACTTGACTTTCCCCTGTCTGATTCCAGAACAACGGGGTTCTACACTTTCGTCCATACAGAGCCTCAAACGGTGCCATCTGAAGACTCTTCTAATAACTATTGTTATAGGAGAATTCTGCATAAGGCAAACTCTTATCCCAACTAGTACCATATTGTAAAGCACAAGCTCTCAACATATCCTCCAATATCTGATTAATTCTTTTCGTCTGTCCATCTGTCTGTGGATGGTAGGCTGTACTAAAGTTTAGCTTGGTTCCTAGTGATTCATGTATCTTTTGCCAATAATGAGATGTAAACTGGGTACCTCGATCAGACACAATTTTCTTAGGCACTCCATGTAGACTCACTATTCTTTCCATATACAATTCTGCCAACCTTGCACTGCTATATGTAGTCCTAACTGGCAGAAAATGAGCAACCTTTGTTAAGCGATCTACTATTACCCAAATTGAATCATACCCTCTCTGAGTACGTGGCAATCCAACTATAAAATCCATACCAACTTCTTCCCATTTCCATTCAGGTATCTGCATAGGTTGTAACAATCCTGCAGGTCTCTGATGTTCAGCTTTCACCCTCTGACATGTGTCACACAAAGCAACATACTCAGCAACATCTCTTTTCAAACCATACCACCAATATTTCTCTCTCAGATCCAGATACATCTTAGTACTCCCTGGATGTATGGAATAAGCTGACTCATGAGCTTCACTTAAAATTGCCTTTTTGATAGTCTTATCCTCTGGCACACATAGCCTTTTTCCAAACCATAATGTACCCTTATCATCCTTATAGAATCCTGGTGATTTACCCTTCACTATATTCTCCGCTATCTCTCTCAATTTTGCATCTTTCATTTGACTCTTGCGTATCTCTTGCTTCAGAGTAGGTTCTAGTACCAATTCTACTGCATTGATGGTAAACCCTAAGTTTAGATACTCACATTTAGCACACAACTCTCTTGAAAAAGGCATTACTTGTATTTCATTAGCGTAGCTTTTCCTACTAAGAGCATCAGCAACGACGTTAGCCTTTCCTGGGTGATAATGCACCTCTAGATCATAATCCTTTATCAACTCCAGCCATCTACGCTGCCTCAAGTTCAGATCTGATTGAGTGAAGATATATTTCAAACTCTTGTGATCAGTATATATATCACTTTTATGTCCAATCAAATAGTGTCTCCATATCTTTAATGCATGAACCACTGCAGCTAATTCCAAGTCATGAGTAGGATAATTTAATTCATGCTTTCTCAACTGTCTTGATGCATATGCCACAACTCTACCTTCTTGCATAAGAACACATCCTAAACCCAAACGAGATGCATCACAGTAAATAGAGAACTGTTTACTCAGATCTGGCAAAATTAATACTGGTGCAGTGGTCAATCTTTTCTTCAATTCCTCAAAATTAGCCTAACACTTCTCAGACCACACAAACTTGGCATTCTTCTCCAATAGTGCAGTCATTGGCTTCGTAAGCTTAGAAAATCCCTCTATAAATCTTCTGTAATAGCCTACTAATCCCAAGAAACTATGGATCTCACTTGCACTGGTTGGTGGCTTCTAGTCCAATACGTCTTTCACTTTGCTAGGATCTACTAATATTCCTCTATTTGAGACAACATGACCAAGAAAGGGAACTTCCTTCAACCAAAACTCACATTTACTTCGCTTGGCATATAACTGGTGTTCTCTGAGCTTTTGCAAAACTAACCTCAAATGTTCAGCATGTTCCTCCTCAGTCTTGGAGAATACTAGAATATCATCAATGAATACCACTACAAACTTGTCCAGATATTCCATGAATACCTTATTCATCAAATACATAAAGTATGCAGGAGCATTAGTCAGACCAAAAGACATCACTGTATACTCATACAACCCATACCGTGTGGTAAAAGCTGTCTTTGGTACATCACTAGCACGAATCTTCAACTGATGATATCCAGAACAAAGATCAATCTTGGAGAATACACAAGCACCTCTTAACTGATCAAACAAGTCATCAATCCTGGGCAACGGGTACATATTCTTGATGGTAACCTCATTGAGAGACCGATAATCTATACACATCCTCTGAGTACCATCTTTCTTATCCACAAAAATCACTGGTGCTCCCCAAGGTGAAGAACTAGGATGAATGAAACCCTTATCCTGCAATTCCTTAATTTGTTTCTTAAGTTCTTCTAATTCATCTACTCCCATTCTATATGGATGCTTAGCTATGGGTGCAGTCCCAGGTAATAATTCAATAATAAATTCAATGTCACGGTCTGGCAGCATACCTGGCAATTCCTCGGGAAACACATCGGAGAACTCTTCCACAACCTGGTCCTCCTTGTTGGCACCATCAGCAAGCTGGTTCACTGTAGCGGTCTCCTGTTTCTGCACTTTCACATCAACTCTGATCCTATCTCCCTTTGGTGTTGTCAACACTACTGATTTCCCTTTGCACTGAATCTCTGCTTGTTGTTGTATCATCCAATCCATTCCCAATATAAGATCAATCCCAGCTGTTCTCAATACTATAGGACTCACCTTAAACTCTACCCCCCTTAGAATGAGACTAATCGGGAGACAACGGTAAGATGCTGGCATACTTCCACCAGGTGAGTTTACTAATATAGGATTCTTCATGGCACATAAATGAATTCTATGTATTCTAACAAATGATTGTGATATGAAAGAATGTGATGCTCCAGAATCAAAAAGAACAGTGGCGGGAGTGGAATGGACATCGAACGTACCAAGCATAACTTCTGGTTCCTCCACTGTGGTTTCCTGGGACAAGTGGTTCACCCTTCCAGTATTAGATGCAGGCTTCTGGTGACTACCCTGCCTCTGTGGAGTCTGCTGATTGATCTTCTCAGGGCAGTTGTAGGACAAGTGACCTTCTTTTCCACATCGGAAACACTTGTTGGGGGTATTGGGAGCACTGGTCTTCATTAGAGTATTATTGGAAGGACTCTGGCACTGAGGTTGATTCCCATTCTGCTGCGGAGGGCGTTGGTTACCATTCTGCGGTTGGAATGGGGAACGTTGCAGAAACTGATTGTGGAAAGGGACCTGACCATGATTCCACTGACCAGAAAGAGGCCTCTGTTGATTAACCTACTGGAAACCAGTATGAGAACGAGTGTTACTACCAGAAGTCTGTCTCTGAAGCCTTTTCCTCTTGGCATCCATCTCCTTGTGCTTGTTGTCCACCACGATAGCGCAGTTTACAAGCGTCTAAAAATTGGGATAGGTATTGGACATTAGCTGCAATTGTAATCCATCATACAATCCCTTCAAAAAGCGGCGCTGTTTATCATTGTCATTGGCCACCTCATGTGGTGCATATCGTGATAACTGGGCAAACTTGTCACGATACTCAGCTACAGACAATGACCCCTGGGTCAAATTCCAGAATTCCTCTGGCTTCAGTTCTATTATTCCTTCTGGTATATGATAAGCTCTGAAGTTCTCTCTAAACTCCTGCCAAGTGACTGCGGGAGCATTGGCGGGACAACCATACTCATATGATTCCCACCAGTCCTGAGCTTCTCCCTGGAGTTGTCTAGAAGCAAACAACACCTTCTGACGGTCATCACATTGAGCAATGTTGAGTTGCTTTTCCACGGCACGGAGCCAATCATCCGCTTCTAATGGATTAGCGGCATGCGTGAACACTGAGGGATGACCCTTCAAAAACTCACCACGCTTATCATGTGGTGGCACTCCAGCAACTGGATGATTATGTTGGTTCTGCACCAATTGTTGCATGAGTTGTGTCTGCACTGCCAGAAGTTGCTCAATAGTTGGTGGCGGTGGTGGTGGTGGATTCGGGGGAACACCTCCACGACCCCTGCCTCTTCCTCTTCCGGCCATCTGCCATCCATAAGAATGCAAACTTTGAGATTTCCTTGTTATCAACCACTTATAAGATAAAGAAGGATATCTGAAAGTTTTCTGGGCGAATATCAATATAATCAGTTCAGTAAATCAATCATATCTCAAACTACAGAAGTCCAATAGAGGCGTGCTTTATATGGTTGGAAAGCTTATCAAGTTCCCCACAACTTCTATTTAGACCATAAGACCAGATTCTGTCGTTAAGTTAATGAAAATTAAGGCGCAACAGAAACTGTTCTAGATTCCAGACTGTGCAGAAACTTTAACTTGTAACAGTTATATCTCTCAAACCAGATCATATAAAAAGGTTATTCCAGTGGCATTTGAAAGGTGCTTAAGCCTAGTTTCTCTCATAAAAATTTCATAAATGTTGCATGAACCGTTTTTGAACCATATCAGAAATATTGCAGACTGCTCCAGAAAACAGTAAGGACAGAAATGAGACAATACCAAACCCAACTATTATTCCCTTGACTAATAGACTTTTATTCTTAGAAATGGAACTTATAGACATGCCTACAAGCCCCAGCACTCATAACAAAAATCCAACTCACACATAAGCATAATGATAGAGCAACTATCACACCAAAGTTCAAACCACACGACAGACTCGAAGACTCAACTGACGTTACTAAGAACGTTCTTATTACATAAAGGACTCCTATTTTCTACTGGCGTGGCTCATGCTCTAATGTCTCATAAATCTTTTCCATGCCTTGGTTTGCTCGGAGTTCATCAATCATTACTTGGCACCTCTTGATGGCCTTCCCCTATGCCTTCACCATTTCCTCTAACTGCAGCTTCCTCTCCATCATGTCATAGACAAAGTTTACCATCACCCGAGGAAGTGGTTCCAACTGCACTGGATCCATCATGGCCCATCCAAGGTCAGGGTGTGCACGAGGGAGGTAGCGGTGGATATCATGCTTCATGTTGTCAAAGCGAAGGTAGCGAAGGCCCATACATGCTTCAAAAGCAGCATCTTCAATACTATCCTCCATGGTAGCTCGACGACCCATGTGAGCATACATCCTGTCCAGCTGGTATGCTCCTTTTTCTTCATCCTTAGGAAAAATGCTCGCTCTTGCCTTCCAGTAAGTGTCCTCCAGCGGATGGGTGTACTCCCAACAGACATACTCCACAGCTGTGTGCCAATCAGCGAAGTAGGCAGAGAGCATTCCCACAAGTCGATGGTGAGAAATAGCATTTCCTCCTGCCTTGTGGTAGATCTTCACAGTCCAACCCATTGGAGGGGGTGGCACATCCTCAGTAGCTGCACCAGGTGGGGGAGACGGGGGTTGCTCTCCTCCATTAGCTTCCTCCTCTTCATCATCTTTAATCTCGATGATCTCAGGGTCTTCTTCAGGCTCGGGTTCTTCCTGAGGAGGTGCTGGCACTTGGATTGGTGCTTCAGGGGTCTGCTCATTCTCCTGGGGTACTTCCTTTTGTGGCTCTTCAGGTGCAATCAAAACACGAGGTGGGTAGTGTCCTCCAGTGGTGATGCGGGCAGTCTTGCGGCCACAAACCATCTATAGAGTTTTTAGATGTATTTAGAATAGAGGCAAAATTTTGTAATAGAATAAGACATAAGAAGCATAAAAATTTATCAAATAACAAGAGCAAGATAATGAACATAAAAATAGTGAAAAGATGACACTAAATCGACCATTTCTACCTAGGCTTGCGGCCTACAGTCAACAATAGCTCTGATACCAATTTGTCACACCCATTTAACGACCAAATGGAGTGCATACCCTTATGTGTGCCCAGAGATCAATCACACATAAGTTAACAAATTATAAATGATGTATCATCACAAATGTTATTACATTACGATTAATAACACATAGTCTTTACAATAATATAGCGGAAGTAAAATATAAAAACTCTCATGGTAGCTCCAATTACAGGCACATTGACTGGTTAACAACAAGTCTAGTAATCTTCCGGGAAGTAGAAGTAGTCACTACTTGCACCATCTGTTACCCATCCGGGATTTTTATCCAAGTAAGAAAAATAAACAAGCGTAAGTACATCTCGTACTCAACAAGTGTAACATAGGGTTCATGAGGCTCAAAGGCATAACATAGGTTTATCAGCATGTAGCTTTTATATAGCATTAATTCAGTATATCAATGATATCAAAGTGTCTCCATGTAAACAATAAACATATGATCCATGTGAAATGATTAACGAATAGCAAAAACATATTCATTATTAATGATCCACTATTCCATAAGGGTCCAAGGCCACTCGTGATCGTGAGCACGGCTGTTATAACAGTTTTACACTCTTTAGAGGTTGTACACTTTCACTGTGAGTCGTGATTTACCCTTTCGCCCGAGGTAGCTAATCTCTTGACCCACTTCCAAGGAAGGTCGGCAGGGTTCACTATGAAGTCTTTCGAAGGTTCGTCTAACAAGTTAGGGCCGCTAGGTTTCTAAAGTCAGTCTGTGTGATACACCACGCAGGGATCCATAGTCTGCTCTACCCCATTTGCGCCACAAGGGTAACCTCTAACAAGCTAGAAAAGGTCCTTCTATATGACTAAAGGCAGAGCCATTTTAGCCCTTACAGTTATACTATAAATCCCAAATTTTTGCTTATAGATGAGTCCTTATGGAGAGTAACAAAAGCATCAAAGTAACCCCATGCTCTAGTACCCTTAAACAGTAATAAAATCATCTTTTAATGTTTATTGCATATTCCATTAGTCAAATTACATTATCATAGTTCATGTTGAGCACTAGCAATACTAATCCATGTAGTATAATAGGTATCAAGGAATAAGATCAACTCTAAGTCATCCTTAACAAGGAATATATGCATAATGATATTATTTGCTTAATATGAATAGGACAACAAGGATAATCACATGCTATACTTGCCTTGCTCAAATTGGTCCTGGTGATCTTGTTCGTAGTAAAACTCCTGATCTCCAACGAATTGCTCACCGTCTATACTCGATCAACAATAGCAACAACATTCACCCAGAACAATCATGCATAGACAAACAAGACTATAATTAGAAAAGTACACTAATAGTAATAAAATAAGATAAAAAGTTTTTAAAACGAATCTACAACTCGCTAGGATCACACAGACACAAAGATCACGAAAAACAGAGCTAAAACGATGAAGTTATGAATTTACAAAGATTTCCTATAGATAAATAATTACTTTAATTCAAGCTCAAAAATAAATTATCACAAACCTACTGAACAGTCCTACTATCATGTAGAGCTCTTAATTATGAATCTAACGCAATTTGATTGGATCCAATCGGAGTTAAAACGGAGATTCTACGACTAAAACAAGTTGAGTGGCAAAACTGTAAATATCAGAAAACGTATTTTTCATTTACCGAAACGAAATACGTTTTCAACCGATCAAAGCATACTCTGAGCTTTACGTTTTAGGACTGCGGGTTGATATACTAAAAACTCAGGGTTTCTTTTACAAAATTACGAACGAACCGGTATTTTCTAATTACAACCGTTGGATCTAAAGTGAACGGCTCGGATGGGATCGGAGAGGGAGCCGGCGGCGCTCCGGCCGGATTTGGTCCCGATGGCGACCTCCCGCGGCGACGCCATGGCCGGAGTAGCCTAACTCGCTCTACAGTGCACGAAATCGCGAAGCAAAGGTACCGCAGATAGATAACTTCAACGCGACCTTACCTAGAGCAAAATCAAGGCCGAGAACGAAGCGAGGAAGACGTGCGGCTTGAGTTGGCAGACGGTGAAGCTCGTGCTCGCGGTGACCTAGCTCCCGAGCACCAAAGCGGCTACAAAAAGACAAGATGAGGGCGGAATAGTGCGGGGGTCTCGTTTTATAGCCCGTAGGCGTCACGAAAAATGGAAAGGGAAGGATACGGAGGGGGATTCGGATCTCCCATATCCAATGGAGAGAGGAAGGCGGTGCTCACGGTTGGAAGGAACTGGAGGAAGGAGAAAGAAAAGGGGAGGCGGTCACTGACAGGTGGGACCGGCTCGTCAGCGGCTCGGGTGCGGGACGCGGCCGCGCGCGCGAAGACGGGCCAGCAGGCCGTGGCTTGGGCTCGGCCTAGAAACCGAAGGCGGGCGCAGGGGAAGGCGGGCCACGCGTGGGGAGGCAGGCCGAGCACTGGGCTGCGGGAGAACGCGGCCCGAAGAAGAAAATTTCTTTCTCTTTTTCTTTTTCAAATTTTTCAAAGCCAATTTTCAAAGGATTTTCAAATCCAAATTGAATTTGATTTAAACCACTCATTACAAAATCCCAAATGCAGCAGCATGAATGCTCAATTATGTTCCTACCCTTATATTAAATTTTAAATTTACAAAAATTATTATTATCCTAAATTTGCATGCTCACAAAATTGTATGAAATTATATTTTCCTATATTTTTTAATATCCAAAATTCTAGGGTGTTACAGGTTACTTTGGTGCTCTCGTTACTCTCCATAAGGACTTATCTGTAAGCGAAAATCTAGGATTTACAGTACAACTGTGAGGGCTAAAATGGCTCTGGCTTTAGTCATATAGAAGGACCTTTTCTAGCTTGTTAGAGGTTACCCTTGTGTCGCAAATAGGGAAGAGCAGACTGTGGATCCCTGCATGGTAGAATCACACAGACTGACTTTGGAAACCTAGCGGCCCTAACTTGTTAGACGAACCTTTGAAAGGCTTCATAGTGTTTCCCTGCCTGCTCACCTCGAAAGTATTTTGGGAGTAATTAACCCGGACATATGGGCAACATGACTCACAGTGAAAGTGTACAACCTCTACAGAGTGTAAAACTGTTATAACAGCCGTGCTCACGGTCACGAGTGGCCTTGGACCCTTATGGAATAGTTGAATCATTAATAATGAATATGTTTTTGCTAATCGTTAATCATTTCACATGGATCATATGTTTATTGTTTATATTGAGACACTTTGATATTATTGATATACTAAATTAATGCTAATTAAAAGCTACATGCTGATAAACCTATGTTATGCCTTTGAGCCTCATGAACCCCATGTTACACTTGTTGAGTACGAGATGTACTTACGCTTGTTTATTTTTCTTACTTGGATAAAAATCCCGGATGTGTAACAGATGGTGCAAATAGTGACTACTTCTACTTCCCGGAAGATTACTAGACTTGCTGTCAACCAGTCAATGTGCCTGTGTTTAGAGCTACCACGAGAGTTTTTATATTTTACTTCCGCTACATTATTGTAAAGACTATGTGATAATAATCGTGATGTAATAACATTTGTGATGATACATCCTTTATAATTTGTTAACTTATGTGTGATTGATCTCTGGGCACACATAAGAATATGCACTCCATTTGGTCGTTAAATGGGTGTGACACTGGGCCAGGCCGGCCGGCCTAAGGAGGGGGCCGGGTGGTCTCCTCTGGTGGCCTCTCGGTCTTCGCCTCGGTCCCGTGCCTTCTAGAGTCTTTTTGTGTGTCCTTTTGTCGCGATCAAGTTTCGTAGCATTTCATCAATTTAATCCTTGTTTTCGTTCTCTTTGAATAATCCTTGTAGAAAATAGTAATTCACCAAAACTCGTGGAAATTGTCAGTAATAACCTCCTATGTTTCTATTGGTGATCATTTTCTTGCACAAAGTTGACGGTTTGTGACAGGTGATAACTATCGTCAACACCTATGACCAGCGCGACTAAATCCTTTTCAACCCAACTCCTTCACCCTTGCTCAAATGTGCCAACCACCAAGTGAATCACCAAGTGTATTACCTTGTGCACGTGTGTTGGCATATTTTCATAAATATTTTTAAGGGTGTTAGCACTCCTAGATCTAAAATGCATATGCAGTGAGTTAGAGCATCTGGTGGCACTTTGATAAACCGTATTTTGGTATGAGTTTCACTCATCTTAATAGTACGGCTATCGATCCTAAATATGATCACACTCGCTAAGTGTCTCGATCATCAAACCAAAAAGCTCCTATCAAGTTTCACCTTTGCCTTGAGCTTTTTATTTTTCTATTTCTTCTTTTTCAAGTCCGAGCTCTTGATCATCACCATGGTCACACCACCATCAACATGATCTTCATTTGCTCCACTACTTGAAATAGTGCTACCTATCTCATGATAACTAGAGCACATAGGTTATTACATAGGGTTTCATCAATTCACCAAAACCAAATTAGAGCCTTCACTTGTCTCCTTGTCAATTCCAGGATCAAATTGACTAGCACGCCCTAGGTCACAACCATCTAGTCCGATGTCCTCTAAGTCCGGGGAGAGCTCAGGATCTGCTCCACGCGATTTCTCTCGGATTGCTTCGTGTGCCGGTGGCGAGACGTCACTTTTTGCTGTCGACATTAGCTCTTCATCTCCTCTTTATCCTCCTTCATGCAGATCAGAGCAGGGCTGGTGGTGGGGCCGAAGCTCGTGGGGCGGCTCCAGCACGGTGGTGTGGGGCGCGTGCGGCAGAGCAGCGTCGGCGCGACCGTGCGTGGCACGTGTGGCCAGCGACGAGGTGGCTGTGGTCGAAGCTCGTAGGGTGGTGGCTCCAGCGCAACAGCGCGGGGCGCGTGTGGCGGAGCTCGCGCTTGGGCTTGAAACAATCGAGCTCGAGCCTGCACGTGCGGAGAAGGCGAGAAATTAGAACAAACCATTTTTTGTGTAACCAATAGCGATGGTGTTAATTTTATCCAGCACCAAGCTTGAGTTGGTGAAGCACCCTTGAGGTGGTCCAAGAAATCTATGGATCTAGGGCAAATTCATGGATTATGTGGAACTGCTCCATGATGAATCTACATGGAGTTGGAAGTGTTTGGCTAAACAAAATGTGGGAGTGGAGTTGTTTTTTTAATATCGAATTGTTGGTGCTCTCCCAAACAACCCCTAACTTCCAAGGGACTTGTTTTTTCAGTGCTTGGAAACGAAGGGCCTTTGGACCAACTCTAGCAAGAGCCCTCAAAGTGGGGCTCCTACTTTTGATTTGAGGACCCTTCCCCCTCATTTTGGGGGGGCCTAACTTTTTGCATTTTCTCTAGCATGAGCCTTACCCTAACACACGGGACCACTCGTCAATCCCTATTCTTCCCATCCTCAGTCTCGTCGAGCTCTAGACGAGCGGAACTAGAGCCGCCCGGCCACTCTCGTTGGGGGATGAGTCCGCTCCCATAGCGGAGGTAGAGCCGCGCACTCGCTCTCATAGGGGCTCACCGCGAAAACATGTTGGTTATCCGTTGCATTATTCGGTCTCTTTGCAGGGCTCGCCACGAAAACGTGTTGGTTATCCATTGCATTCTTCGGTCTCTTTGCAGCCCGTGCATTCTAGCGTTTTACTTGTGGGACTGATGTTCGTGCCAACATATACATTTATATGTCCTTCTGTCAAGGGAAAGAAAACTTATTCTAGTAGCACCTGACGGTAAGTAATTACAAGGGATGATAAAAAAAAGGAGATATTTAGGGACATAGGTATAAAATCAACAGCTTCACCAACAACCCGAAATGGCCTCAGAAAAGAACTAATTAAAATGAAAATATACAAGCAAATAAAAAGAATACCACACACCAACATCAGAAAAGGTACTTTGTGAGGGATATGGACGCAAGGTTCCAGTATGGAGTCCTTGTCACACGCTGATGGCCACAATGAAAAAGAAAAGGGCGAGAGAAAGAGAGGAGCAGGAATTAAATGATCATTGTCCAAATAAGAAGCAAGCGGTTCCAAAGCCTCCTTTGGGGTCATCTGTGCTGTGATTCTGTGAAGACGCTGATAGCTTCGCCTTCGTCCTGTACTCGCCACTGGATTGAAGGTGAAATGTCCACTGCCTCAGATTCCTTGCATTGTATATGTGGGAATAAATCTTCTTTTAGGCCTCCTATGGTTCCATAAGAAAAATAGAGAAAAAAAACATAGGATTGGGAATCCTTCAGCATTCATGCCTTCTGTTCACACGAATAGAGAATAGGAACAGTGTAGCAAATTTTTATTTGCCTTTTATTTTAGAGAAAAAAAATGTAGGAAGCTTAGCATCCATTTAAACCTGTAAAATTCCTATGTTTTTCTTAAGCTCTATCCAAATAATCATTCCTTCAAAATTCCTAAGTTCTCCGATCCTCTATGTTTGCAATTGTATTCCTACGAAATTCCTATATTTTTCCTATTTCTATGTTTTTGTGCTCCTGTGTTTCATTCAAAAGGGCCTAGTCATGATTCAAAAGGGCCCGTTCGGCTGTGCTGATAAGCCGGCTGAAAAACACTGTCGACTGATTTGTTGTGAGAGAAAAATACTATTTCGACTAAAAAAACAAGCTGAAAAAGACGGATTATAAGTCGGATGAACAGGACCGATGTCTTTTCTTCACGCTAGTCACGGTTCTGTTATGCTTCCTATTAGTTTGGAATCTCCAAGTAGGTATGGATTTGTATGGAATCTATGGCTATTCATGTTCTATTCAATTATAACATGGATGCTAAATAGATGAATCCGAATCAATGTTTTCACTGTTTTGTCTATTTGATTCCAAATATACATTCAGAAAAATGTGAAATATCCTACATTCTCCATATTCATGAAGAACAAAGTACTCGGTGAGATCATCTAAAACTTATATCTATAACTAATTGCTAATGTAAATGATATAATTTTTAATATTATAAATTATGTGTATTATTTAAATTGTTTAAATACAATCTTTATGGATAATGACATTTTATTAATTTTAATATTATATATTACTGATGATATATAAATGTTAAATTTAGTTATTATTAATATGGTTAATCATATTAATTCAAATACTTCTAATTTATTTTATATTTTGATGAAAAAGTTTTAAATATTTCTAATATATTTATCGATAATACATATTATAATATTTATTTGTAAATTTTATATTTTTAATATTTATTAAGAAATATGTTATTTTTAACAAGTTGTCTTTATCTACATGTGTTATGTACTCACATTTAAAATCACTACATATATAATAACTTTGTTCTGCTATATATTACTATCCATAAAGTAAATAGATACTTGCTATTTTTAAAATTATATAGGTATTCAAATGTGAATCCAAATTTGAAATATCCATTTTTGATTCACAACTGATAACATATGTATCCAAATTAAAATATGATAAATAGTGCTATTCGAATTCAATTCCATGCGCTTTCGATCTGAACCAATCCCTATCCACAAGTACTAGTTGCTCGTGATACATTTGTTACATGTTTACACATAACACAACCATATTGTTTTTGTCATGGTGAAACTTTCAATATTGTACACCTCGATTGACATCTGACAATTGTTGTTCCTACATGTCCTTATTGGTAGTAAACATGCAAAAGAGGTTAAAAAACAACAAGAAACATGCATTTGATGATAGGATTGACCCCTAGCAGATTGTCCGATGACATTGTTTCCCGGGTACAAGTGACTTAACCCAGTGACTTCGGCGAATCATCCGGTGAAGTCAAACTAGACTTAGTGACTAGTTGGCAAGCTCACTATGGTGTGTTGTATGATCTAATTGAGGACAATGTTGTAGGGGAATGGGTATTGCTACACTAGCACGAAATAAAATTTCTACCGCGTTCAACCAAGAGTAGGAGATCATTAATTGTTACTACTTGATGCCCATTGTAATAGAAGAAGAGTTGGAGTAGCCTCATCCAACGTTGTGTGAGACGATGTAGTGGAAGTAGACGCATGTCCTTGCGCCCGAACAGTAGCGACACATCCACCTGCCTTGTCTGACTACCTCGCATTTGTCACCGATCAACATTGCATCAACCGTAGTAATGTCTCATCATGTGCCAGTGTGCTAGCACCGAGTGCGTGGCTGAGAGGCAACCATACATCAAGATTCTACAGATCTTGGACGGTAACAATAAGATTTGAGGTTGCTATTTATGATGAAGAAAGACCTCACCAAACGATGGTGGAACTCAGATTAGAGGCACCAAGGACGTGGATCTGAAGCTTCACAGCCTTAGGGATGAATCCTTCTTGTCTCCCTCTCTTGTGCTCACAAAGAGACTGAACTGAACTCTCTGTACTGTGGTGCTTGGGTGGTGTCCAGATACTTCCCTTCCTTCTCTTATAAGCAAAGATGCAAAATACTAGATGCACACAAGTTTGGTCCACTTTCTTGTGCTACACCTATGACACTTGTTGGCCTGATCACTTGGAGCTATTACTCTCCTCAATGCCCACTCATGAGGAGGATTTTCCAACAATACATGAGGGAGCTGAGACGAACTGTGGCAAGGCAAGGCAAGGCAAGCTGCACTATCAATATACTTCCATCAGAGCCCTGCAAGCGGTTTGGTGTGGGAGATGAAGGAGATAAATATTTTGTACTGGATGCCACAAGAGTTTGTAATTATGTAGCCCACTATCTTGCAGATTAGGAGCCGAGTCTAAATAATGATGTTGTCCTGCTGTTTGACAGTATTCTCAGTTGTATGGATAAAGCCATTTTTTTACAATATGCCATGCCAACTGTAATTCCTTCTTTACAAAACGAATTTTCTTTTGATATCCACATGCCTGCTGCACTTGCATGTCCACTATTCAAGCAAAAAAAGGTTTTTAAAAGAAAAGAAACATTTAATCTATCTCAATTGAGTATCAAACCATAGATGGTCACTGAAACTGAAACAACATTAGCTCAATCCCAAGCTGAACACTGTTTGAAAACAACGGCTGCGGTGGGGAACTTGATTGAGATGCTTCAGAAGGAAAAGTAATTGTACTGTGATGATGAACACATATTTCTGCACTACAGCACAGATAAGATTTTATAGACAATCAATTTACATCCAGAAAATGGAATCGGATCAGTCCCCAGTTGCAATTGCAACATTTGCACCCTGGAAGGCTGCTACTAATTACACATTCCTTGAGCCTCCCTAAGTGTGATTACAATAAGTAGCGCTATTGCAACAGTCAGCAGATACCCATTATTCACCTCATCGCCTGCCTGCTCTGCACTCACTCACTCAAATCATCTATGTTAAATCAAAGGGCCGGAAGATCAGGAAAGGATGGATATATAGATGGCTTTGGCTACACAAAGATGAACGAAATCAAGAAAGAACAAGCAACGAAACGCAGCTCTGCAGATGTGCAAATGCCGCCCGTAGACGATCGATCATTGGTGCATCTTGGCCGGTGGCGCCGGGTATCCCACTGGCACGACATAGGGCGAGTGATGACCGGGCGGGAACATGACGGGCGTGCCCACGGCCGCCGGCGCCACCATGTGCCCCGCGACTGGGTGGCCCATGGGCGCGTGCCCGTACATGCCCATCGGCGGAGCCGGGTGGTGGTGCTTCATGCCCGCAGGCCCCATCGGCATCGCCCCCGCGGCGGCTGGCCCGCCCGTGATGGGTGCGCCGGCCGCGGCGACATCGCCGGCGGTCACGCTGGTGATGTCGTGGATGCTGGAGCGGCGCCGGTCGCGGTTCATGGAGTTGAGGCGGATGAAGTACTTTTGTGCGTGGCTCGCCACCTGCGTCGGCGTCCGTGAGATGACGAAGTTGCGCGAGATGCTCCGCCAGTCGCCCTTGCCGAACTTGTCCAGACCCAGCAAGAACAACCTGCACCCACCATGAATCCCGTGGTTGATGCCACGACCACAACAACATCATCAATATTATTAGCCTGAAAGATGCAAGCTTTTGATGGCAAGAACACGTGGAGATTTTTGCTACGAACCTGTGCTCCTCTTCCGTCCACGGGACGCCCTTGCGCCGCTCCTGCTCAGCCTTAGAGCAACTCTTCCCCGCGTCAACGCCGCCGCCGCCGCTCTTCCGTTCTTCGCGTCGGTGCCCGCTGCCCCCTCCTCCTCCTCCGTCCTTGGGCGCGGAGGCGGCGGCTCCGGAGCCCTCGGGCGTCGCGGCGGACGACTCCTCCCCTGCGTAGCGCGGGAGCGGGATGCGGCCGGCCTCGATGGCGGCCACGTCCTCCACCAGCGCCTCGTAGTGCCGCCGCACCTCCTCCGCCATCCGCGCCGGCACGCTCGCCACGAGCTCCGTGAACCAGCCATCGTCAGGCGGCCCGTCCGCCGGCGGCGCCGCGGCGGCCGCCACCGCGTTCTCGAACGCCTTGTCCTCCTCCCTTGTCCATGCCGCCGTGGCCGCCGTCGCCAGAGTGGTCATCGCCGGTGTCTGGTCCGCGTGTGGCGTAGCGTCGTCGGCACAGCCTCCCAGCTTCCACCGCAGCCAGCGCACTGACCTCTAGGGAGGAGGCCGCCGCGCTCACGAGCAGCCGGTTAACGCCGACACTAATCTGCTACCTGGCCTCCCTAGCTCGCTGCTCGCGCCACCATATCCACTGCTCTGACTTGAGAGAGCAGGAGCAAGCGGATGGAGGATGAGAACGCTAGAACGACACGGTGTGTGCTCCGGCCGTTGAGAGAGAAGATAAGGTTACCACGAATTGTAGCTATAATGAGTTGATGGATAAAGGCAGCGTCCCACGTGTAATAATAGACCTACAGGATTAAAGAACCATTGGTAATAATAAACATAAATAAATCTCTCAAATAAACTATTTTAAATGTAATTCTCTTTAAATGTTTTTGGTCTAGGAATCCAGGTGATAGCCAGGTCATGTTGTTTTCCTTTATTTTTCTATTTCTTTGTTTTATAACTACATTTTTTCCATTTGCTCCTATTTCAACATTTGCAATTCATTTGTTTCAAACAGACCCTATTATTCATAAGGTTCCTTGTGGGTGTATGGATTTCTAGGTTATGGATTCTTATACTCTAAAGGCCATGTCGTCTTGTTTTTTTCTTTATTATTTTCCCAATTCTCTGGTTTTTACATATTCTTTGGTTCCAGGGCACCTAGCACGTGTAGGAATATATACTGGTGGTTAGTAATCATTTTTAGGTGCAAATGTAGCTGTCAAATGATTTTTATCTTGATTTTTGTCTCAAAAGAAACCATATTTATATGCTCTTTAAAAGTTTTTGGTTCTACCATTTTTGGGTTATGAATTCCTATGTTCCAAAGGCCATGTCATGTCATTTTTCTTTATTTTCCCAATTCTTTGTTTGTTTTACCCATCTTCCATTCCAACTAGGCCTTTCCCGTAAGGTCTTGATCGGTTGCAAATCAATCCAACGGAGTCGGAGGAGATTGAGAGTGTTTAAATCTCTAGCAAGTCAAAATCCCTCAATCCCTCTGAACCCCCTCTAACCCCATGGATTGAGGAATAACTGAATAAGGCCTAAGACTTCTATTATGTATAGGGATATATATACTAGTGGTTAGTAATGGCTTTGCAGCTAGGTTTAGGTGCAAAGGTAGCCGTCAAAATTATTTTTATCTTGATTTCTATCTCAAAAGACAGGTATAGTTTTCTTTGCTTTTGGAGAAAAAAATCATGCTTTTATAAGAGCATAAAGACAGTACAACCTCGTTCCATTTCCCTCAAGAAAGCTCCTTGGCTTTATTGCTTTGAATTTAGTTTCCTAAAAGATTATTCTTTCAAGGCTTTATATTCATAAAAGGACATATGCACTGTGTTCTTTGTTTCAAGATAAATCACTCTAAGAGCAGTTTTTCTTCTCGCTCTCTAATTTCTTATTTGGAGAGATATTTAAATAAAAATTGCTATTTGTATCTTTCCACCTTCTAGTAACTTCTCTATACCTCGTACGCACTCTAGAAAGTCAGTTCTACTCTTCGTTTTTGGCTAGTGAGAAATCAAAATAGAGGATGACATTATTTGGAGATCACATCAAAATTGTTGAAAGGTATTTTCACTAAAATCTCTATTCTTATTAATACGGAAGGGTATAAAGAGTCTCTTGAGTTGCTCTAAACCAATTCAGAGGGGCCTTGGTCTCACCCCCTAAATTTGTTATTTGTTCATTAGACCCCTTAATGACCTACCTAATTTGCGATGTAGTTAAAGAGTAAATGACCCTCATATTGACATTTGTCCCCTCCCACCTAATCTTAAGTTCTAGCTTTGCCATTGAACCAAGTATACCATTGTAGGGTCGAGATGACGGACTAGAGGGGGGTGAATAGTCCTTTCTAAAACTTAAGCGTGTTGGCTAACCAAAAACAAATGCGGAATTAAACTTATCGGTCTAGCCAAGACTTCACCCCTCTAACTAAGTTCACAAGCACCTCACAAAGATCCTAATTAAGCAACTAAGGTGCTTTCCTTAGCAAGAGCTCTCCTATTTAATTCTAGAGCAAGGTCACACAAACCTATGCACTAGTACTTTGCAAGCAAGAGGGAGCTCCTACACAATTCTAGTAAGCAAAGCGCACAAAGCCTAAACTCACTAGCAATGCTCAATAACAAGGCAACTAATGCCAAATTAGAGAGCGCAAATCACTTAGCTACACAAACTAAGCAATGTGACTAACAAGGTTACACAAACCAAATTAGTCACGCAAAGGGGAAGCTTCTAGCTACACAAGCAAGAAGATAACTAGCAAGCTACACAAGCAAACTAGTTACGAGAGCAACTACACAAGCACAAGTATATATGAAAGTAAATACAAGCTTGTGTTGCATGAATGCAAACCACCGAGAAGAGTAGACAAAGTTGACACGGTGATTTTCTCCCGAGGTTCACTTGGTTGCCACCAAGCTACGTCCCCGTTGTGTCGACCAACACTTAGATGGTTCCTCGGTGTGACCCTCAAGTCACTTGCCCCTCAAGGCACGCCCCGCAAGGCACCGCAAGACACCACTCTCAAGTGAGGTAACTCAATGACACGCTCAACTAGAGTTGCTCTTCGCGATCCCCGCGGGGTGAGCACAATCCCCCTCACAAAGCTTCTCCGGAGCCTCGCACAATCTTCTTGCGAGCTTCGACAGAGCCACAAGCCACCAAGCCGTCTAGGAGGTGGCAACCTCCAAGAGTAACAAGCACTACCGGCTTGCAACACGAACACCTAGTGCCACTCGATGCAACCTCACGATGCAATCGCACTAGAATCGCTCTCTCACTCGATCCGATGAACACTATCAAGCATGAGTGAGTTAGAGGGCTCCCAAGCACTACCACACAAGCCACCAAGGCTAAAGTGTGCTCCGCACCCGGCCACAGCCGGCCAAGGCATCTATTTATAACCCCACGGTCAAATAGAGCCGTTACCCCTTCACTGGGTCCTTTTTCGGGACGACCGGACGCGCCGGTCGTAACTGACCGGACGCGCTCAACCGCGTCCGGTCGCCCTGCGACGTCCACGTGTCCCTCAAATTTCAAATGCGACCGTTAGATCCTCCAACGGTCACTGTGCGCCAACGGTCAAACGCTATGACCGGACGCGCTGCTCAACCGACCGGACGCGCCGGTCGCACAGCACCGCGCGCGCACGAAACAACGACCGGACGCGCTCCTCGCAACGACCGGACGCGACAGTGCCAGCGTCCGGTCGGAGTCCAGTAAGCTCCTTCAACGATCGGACGCGTCCGATCATGTGTGACCGGACGCACCCCGCGTCCGATCGTCCTCTGTGAACCTCAGTTCCTTCTGGGCGCATGACCAGACGCGCCGGTCCCGCGAGTGACCGAACGCGCCGGTTGCAAACCCTAGCACCCGCGCCTGCGCTGTACTGACCGGACGCGTCCGGTCATACCATGACCGCGTCCGGTGCAGCGTCCGGTCACCTCTGTGACCTCCGTTCGCCTCCGTTTCTTTTCCGACTTTCGGCGTAGTGGAAAATATGCTTTTCAACTCCTCGAAAACGACTGAATCCCGCGCTCGCAAGCTCGGCGGGAGGGAGAGAGAGACCCAAACCCTCTCTACCGCTCAAACTTCATCGCCTTCGCAAATGTGCCAACACCAACAAGTGATCACCACCTTGTGCACGTGTGTTAGCATTTTCATAATCATTTTCGAAGGAATTAGGCACTCAACTTGCCTCGCCACTCGATCCTAACACGTATGCACAGTTAGATCGCTCAAGTGGCACTAGATGACCGATATGCAAACAAGTTTGCCCCTCTTGATAGTACGGCCATCTATCCTAAATCCGGTCATAAACTTCTCTACACACCTATGACCGGTGAAATGGAAATGCCCTAGGTTATACCTTTGCCTTGCGCATTCCACTCCATCTCCTCTGACGTTGATGCAACACATGCACCAACCAATCACCAAATGATATGATTCACTTCATATCATCACGTGACCGTATTGGTTCATCGATCTTGACCTCACTTGCTCTTCACCGTTGCATTGGTCCGTCGGCGCCAAGTCTTGCCCAAGCTTCACCATCGCATGGTCCTTCGCTTCGAAGCCTCAACTTGCCCTTCACCTTCACAACCGGTCCTTCGAGCCAAGCCTCATCTTGATCTTCTCCATCTTGGTCACATGACTCTATGTCATGTCTCATATGCAATGAGCTCCTTCATGACACCATCACATGTGGACTAATCTCCTGTGTATCTCACATAACCACATATTAGTCCACCTAAGTTGTCACTCAATTACCAAAACCAACCAAGGACCTTTCAATCTCCCCCTTTTTGGTAATTGATGACAACTCTACAAAGATATGTAAATTATGCTTTTTTTTCAAGCTAGCACTTCACACAAGTGTAAATTGCTAACTTGTTTTGGATTTAATGTTACTTATCCAACTTTTAAGCTCTATGTCAAGATTTGGATAAGCACCATAAAATCCGACTTGGTAGTGATAACTCCCCCTACATATGTGCTCAAATGGTTTAGTTTTAAGCTTGCACATATGCATAAATATGAAATTTGTGGGAGGGTTAGCACTGCTAAGTGATGCTAAGGTGTATAGAAAAAACCTTTGTAGCTCGATACCAATTAGTAGCTTGATACCATTTGAAAATCACAAGTTTGCCATCATCCTTAGCATCACGAGTAGCTAGACATTAAAAATACTAGAAACCCCGTGAGATCACATTATAAGCATGGTTCTAGTTTTTGCATAATAATCACAAGTCTAGCTAACATCCTATGCATGCTAGTTATCAAATCATCATTCAAGTTCTATAACTAGCATACACTACACAAGCAAGCATATTGAATTTAAGAACTTATGCAATGCAAGCAAGCACATGAATTATGCACATATCAGATGTAATCAATCAAAGTTCATGAGCTTGCTCCTCCTACTTGTGTGCTTTCTTTGTCCAAAAATGTTTGATCCCCTTTTATTCTTCAATGTTACTACCTCTTTGTCCATGTCCATGTCCAATGTTTCCAATCTCTCCCCAAAGCTCAAAAAGCTTTCATATCTTTGTCCAGCTTCTCCCCCTTTGTCATCAATTTCCATAAAAGGTGTTCTTCTCAATTGATACAAAGGCTTGTATTGGGGTAGATGGTTGAGACTTGAATATTGCATTTTTGATGGACATTACCACATATGTTGGAATGACAAACTTTATGGTTGCTCTTGAGATTCCACATAGGATCTTTGACCTTGATACCAATCGGTGGGGCTCCTCCCCCTATGTCATAGCATGTGTCATTCACTTGAGGTACCACTTGAGGATGAGGGTAGCATTTCTTGATTTGATCACTTAAAGTTGAGGATCACTTGTGAAACTATTGTCTTGCATGAATGATACCATGTGAAGATATCATGAGTAGGAATGTGATACCATTTGAAAGAATTTTCTAGTATGGATCCACTTTGAAGGATTTGGCAATAATATTCACTTCTTGAACATTTGCTATCTTCATGAGTACCATTTGTAAGATATCACTTGTAGATCATTATCTAGACACCACTTGTACATACCACTTGGAAGATCAATTTGAGTCTAGATACCACTTGAAACAAACTAGATATCCATTTTCATTGTTGTCTTGTGCTTGTACTCTTATCATTGTCATGAGCTTCTTGTATGACTTGAACTATGTTGATTTGCCTAAGATTCCAAGTCCGATTTTGATCCAATGACAAGCTTCTTCACACCTTATGCTAAGGGTTATCTTGCCAATGTTGTACTTGTCATTTGTTAGCAATCCAAACTAGATCAAGTACTTGGGTTCACTAGCTCATGAACAAATTCATACTCATACCACTAGATCATTTAGACAATCAAGCAATAGTGGTAGGCTATGAATCTAAAATTTTTGTTTGTCATGCATGATCCTAATAAGCATGTACTATATGCACTAACCGCATACTAGTAAGGGATGAAATGATCATGCACATTACAATGATACCTTTGCTATTTTGAAGTAGAGGATAGTCATATAGATTCCAATTCATTACTCCAATAGCAATGTGAAGTCCAATTTATTGCTTGGTGAAGACCAATCATCATAGATAAATCCATTCTTCACCCATATGAATTGAAAACCACTAATGATCAAGTGCACTTTCTTGTTGTGGTTGGCTTGCTTCATTATATCATCTTTGCTTGCATGAGAGAATCACTTAGAATATTAATTGAATTGTAATGACTAACTCTCTTTTTGGGTGTTGCTTGCTTTTCTTGATCAACCCTTTTGATTGCTTTAACTAAGCATCACAAGTTCCTCAGATCACCACTTCCATGTTAGCCTTCCAAGTCCCAAACTTGGTTTCACCTACACACGGCGGCAAACCCCTCACTAGGGAGAAGTGACCTTTCTCCAAAGAATCACTCTTGATACTCACTTGAAATGATATAGTTTGATTGATCCAAATGATGAACTCAATCTTGATGAATAATCCTTGAATCTACATTTGAGTCCAACTTTTTCTACTTGTTTAAGTCCTTTTCTTTCTACCAAATGATCTCTAATCATCACTAGAACTTAAACTTCATCTTCATCTTAAGTTTGATCTTGATCTTCAAATTGAGTACCAAATAAGTACACCAAGTACATTCCATAATCAAATGTTCTTGTACTCATTGCTTTTCATGCTTCTAGATCAATCCAAAACCAACCTTAGGTACCTCGACCACTTATAAACAAGTTTCCAACTTGAGGACCTTTCAAATAAAGTGACTCTAGATTAATCCAATGATTGTCACTTTTCTGGCAGATTCTGTACCCTTCAAAGAATAATTCATATCTCACAATGTACAGATCTAAATGCCATGAACTTTGGTGGAGATGTGCTTCACTAAGTCATCTAGCAACTGTAAAAATTTGAACTTCTTTTGATTCTAGATTGCTACTAGATTTCAAATCTTCCACAACTGCTATATGCTGAAAACTGTTGCACTATCGCTGACAAGATACACTCCAAAACCGAAGCATCTCTTATCCACTTATCATGAAATTTCTACAGCATCTTCTTTCATAAGTGTAGAGCATGTATACCAAATTTCAAGCCAATCCAAATAGATTTGTTCACTCAAACATGGCTAAGATCACTGCTAGCTCAGATTTTAAATTTTGGATAGATTTCAATACATTGAGCAATACTACATCAAATATGAATCAAACTTGAAACTAACTTGTTTGAATACTTTCACAAGACATATATCCATCCAATCCACTTACTAAATGTCATCTTATGAATTTATCCAACACAAACCAAACCAAACTTGATCACTAAGCTTTTAATCCATTCAATCATCTCATCGCAAGCAACATTGCACATTTATCCAATTCAATCAACTCATATGCACCCAAATGAAATAATCAACAAGAGATATACCTTGGTTAGCTCATGATTATTCATAGCAAGCTTTCAACTTGAACATTTGCAAGCCATCAAATAATTCCAATAAATCATCCACAACTTGATCATGACACTTGTATGTTGTAGTACTTTGGACTTCACTCATTTTGATTTGGCATTGGGATAGAATTGCAATAAGCTTCAATACTTGAGTCAACATATAATGATAAATATGAAATCAATTTGAGTCAAGCCTCCAATGACATGGTACCTACACACATTCATCCACTTTTTGATGGTACCCAAACAAGTTTGGGTCCTCTCAAGTTAGGTGCAACATACTTAGGCATTGCCTTAGTATGAGTAGCGGGATGTTTTGCAATAGCAACCATAGAGGTACCATTTACATCCTTTCTAAGCACATTAGTATCATCAATTAAAATATGCTTAGAAGTGTTACCTAGGGGACATGAATGTGCCATGTGTCCCCTTTCCCGGCATGAGTAGCATCTTCTCTTTGATTGAGCCTTTTCTTCTTTGCTCATATGATGCTCTTCATTCCCTTGCCTCTCATGAGTTGCTTGAGCCTTCTTCTCAA
The DNA here is from genome assembly GCA_038087645.1 of Saccharum hybrid cultivar R570. Lineage (NCBI taxonomy): Eukaryota > Viridiplantae > Streptophyta > Magnoliopsida > Poales > Poaceae > Saccharum > Saccharum hybrid cultivar. The sequence goes on along the minus strand of JAQSUU010000119.1, from coordinate 8,496,559 downwards.
GCTTGGTAGGACACCCCGAGGCGAAGTGTCCCATGTCTCTACATTTGAAGCACTTGATGTGAGCATGTACTTTCTTCTCATCTTGATTCTTGCTCATCATCTTGACATCTTGAATTTGCATTGGATGTCTTACTCTTCTACCCCTTCTTGTTTTCTTCTTCTTCATCAAGTTACCATCATCTTCATGGTTGATCTTGATTTGCTCTTGGGGTGTTTTCTTTTGCTCAACTAGTGGCTTTGGTTGAGGCTTTATTTGTTGCTTTACCAATTGCTTGGTTGGGCACATTGAGGTGAGATGACCCCAAGTGCGACACTTGAAGCACTTGACATGCTTTAGCCTCTCTTCTTCTTTCATCTTCTTGAGCTTCTCAATGTTTGGGCAACCATTAGCAAGATGTCCCGCTTTATGGCATCGATAGCACATGGAATGCGAGAGCTTCTTTTGGAGTAGCCTCTTCATCCTCTTTTCTTGCTTTCTTTCACCCCTTGTTATTTTCTTCTTGAAGCCAAGGCCACTTTTGTCACCAACGTTTCTTTGAGTCTTCATCATGTGCTCAAAGGTGACTTTTGAGTTGTAGCACCTCTCTAACTTGTTGCTCAAATTCTTCACTTCACTTTTAAGCTCATTGTTCTCCTTCAAAATGTTAGTTTCACAAGACATAGAAGTAAAACAAGCATTTAATTGTGAAGAACATGGCATATCTAATAAATCATCACAAGAGGTGGATACATGCTTCTTGCCTACATCACAAGGGTTAGTAATATGTGATTTATCATTTGACCCAAATGATGAGCTCTCACTAGTTTTGGTTTCTTCATTAGAAAGCTTCTTAGTGAGTAAAGCATGTTCTTGTACCAAGTTATCATGAGCAACACTTAGTTTCTCATGAGTTAATTTTAGCTCCTCATGTGAACAAGTAGTAACATAAAGTAGATGCTTTTGTTGTTCACATGTGGTCTTTAGAAAAGAGTTATCATTTTCCAATTTACTTACTCTTTCTATTTTCCTTTTCAAGGCTCTTGAGAGTTTATATAAAAGCTCTAAATTTGGATCATCACAATCCACAACAAAACCACCAACATGTATCTTAGTGTTACCATGTGATGATGTTGAAGAGCTTGTTGAAGAATCACTCTCATAGCCATCATCTTCACCATCAAGTGTGCATGGGGTAGAATCATTACTTGTATCACTTGTGGTATTATCATTCTTCTTGTCAAGTGATCTTGTGATATGATCATCTTTGTCATCACTTGACCGTGAGGTGGAGCAATCCTCCACAACCACCTTGTTGTGGTCATGCTCAACATCCTCATGCGCCTCCTCCTTGGGCTCATCATCATCGGAGATCGCCCCATATTTCTCATTTAGAAACACCCAAATTTTATGGGCGGACTTAAAGTCCATGATCTCACAAAGTATGCTACTATCCATAGATCGATAGAAAACATTAGTAGCTTGGCTATCGAGATGTAGGCATTTTCTTTGCGCTTGAGTTGCATTCTTTTTATCAAGTGCAAAGGAAAAGCCCACATCTACGATCCACCACAATTGAGGAGAAATAAACTTAAAATTGCATGTCATCCAATTTCTCCACCGTGCAAAGTGTGTGCCATCAAAAATGTGTGGACACTCAACATCTAGCCCATAAGCCGCCATCCTCTCGGGTCGGTGAAGACCACCAATGAGAGACCCGGCTCTGATACCAATTGAAGGGTCGAGATGACGGACTAGAGGGGGGGTGAATAGTCCTTTCTAAAACTTAAGCGTGTTGGCTAACCAAAAACAAATACGGAATTAAACTTATCGGTCTAGCCAAGACTTCACCCCTCTAACTAAGTTCACAAGCACCTCACAAAGATCCTAATTAAGCAACTAAGGTGCTTTCCTTAGCAAGAGCTCTCCTATTTAATTCTAGAGCAAGGTCACACAAACCTATGCACTAGTACTTTGCAAGCAAGAGGGAGCTCCTACACAATTCTAGTAAGCAAAGCGCACAAAGCCTAAACTCACTAGCAATGCTCAATAACAAGGCAACTAATGCCAAATTAGAGAGCGCAAATCACTTAGCTACACAAACTAAGCAATGTGACTAACAAGGTTACACAAACCAAATTAGTCACGCAAAGGGGAAGCTTCTAGCTACACAAGCAAGAAGATAACTAGCAAGCTACACAAGCAAACTAGTTACGAGAGCAACTACACAAGCACAAGTATATATGAAAGTAAATACAAGCTTGTGTTGCATGAATGCAAACCACCGAGAAGAGTAGACAAAGTTGACACGGTGATTTTCTCCCGAGGTTCACTTGGTTGCCACCAAGCTACGTCCCCGTTGTGTCGACCAACACTTAGATGGTTCCTCGGTGTGACCCTCAAGTCACTTGCCCCTCAAGGCACGCCCCGCAAGGCACCGCAAGACACCACTCTCAAGTGAGGTAACTCAATGACACGCTCAACTAGAGTTGCTCTTCGCGATCCCCGTGGGGTGAGCACAATCCCCCTCACAAAGCTTCTCCGGAGCCTCGCACAATCTTCTTGCGAGCTTCGACAGAGCCACAAGCCACCAAGCCGTCTAGGAGGTGGCAACCTCCAAGAGTAACAAGCACTACCGGCTTGCAACACGAACACCTAGTGCCACTCAATGCAACCTCACGATGCAATCGCACTAGACTCGCTCTCTCACTCGATCCGATGAACACTATCAAGCATGAGTGAGTTAGAGGGCTCCCAAGCACTACCACACAAGCCACCAAGGCTAAAGTGTGCTCCGCACCCGGCCACAGCCGGCCAAGGCATCTATTTATAACCCCACGGTCAAATAGAGCCGTTACCCCTTCACTGGGTCCTTTTTCGGGACGACCGGACGCGCCGGTCGTAACTGACCGGACGCGCTCAACCGCGTCCGGTCGCCCTGCGACGTCCACGTGTCCCTCAAATTTCAAATGCGACCGTTAGATCCTCCAATGGTCACTGCGCGCCAATGGTCAAACGCTATGACCGGACGCGCTGCTCAACCGACCGGACGCGCCGGTCGCACAGCACCGCGCGCGCACGAAACAACGACCGGACGCGCTCCTCGCAACGACCGGACGCGACAGTGCCAGCGTCCGGTCAGAGTCCAGTAAGCTCCTTCAACGATCGGACGCGTCCGATCATGTGTGACCGGACGCGCCCCGCGTCCGATCGTCCTCTGTGAACCTCAGTTCCTTCTGGGCGCATGACCGGACGCGCCGGTCCCGCGAGTGACCGGACGCGCCGGTTGCAAACCCTAGCACCCGCGCCTGCGCTGTACTGACCGGACGCGTCCGGTCATACCATGACCGCGTCCGGTGCAGCGTCCGGTCACCTCTGTGACCTCCGTTCGCCTCCGTTTCTTTTCCGACTTTCGGCGTAGTGGAAAATATGCTTTTCAACTCCTCGAAAACGCCTGAATCCCGCGCTCGCAAGCTCGGCGGGAGGGAGAGAGAGACCCAAACCCTCTCTACCGCTCAAACTTCATCGCCTTCGCAAATGTGCCAACACCAACAAGTGATCACCACCTTGTGCACGTGTGTTAGCATTTTCATAATCATTTTCGAAGGAATTAGGCACTCAACTTGCCTCGCCACTCGATCCTAACACGTATGCACAGTTAGATCGCTCAAGTGGCACTAGATGACCGATATGCAAACAAGTTTGCCCCTCTTGATAGTACGGCCATCTATCCTAAATCCGGTCATAAACTTCTCTACACACCTATGACCGGTGAAATGGAAATGCCCTAGGTTATACCTTTGCCTTGCGCATTCCACTCCATCTCCTCTGACGTTGATGCAACACATGCACCAACCAATCACCAAATGATATGATTCACTTCATATCATCACGTGATCGTATTGGTTCATCGATCTTGACCTCACTTGCTCTTCACCGTTGCATTGGTCCGTCGGCGCCAAGTCTTGCCCAAGCTTCACCATCGCATGGTCCTTTGCTTCGAAGCCTCAACTTGCCCTTCACCTTCACAACCGGTCCTTCGAGCCAAGCCTCATCTTGATCTTCTCCATCTTGGTCACATGACTCCATGTCATGTCTCATATGCAATGAGCTCCTTCATGACACCATCACATGTGGACTAATCTCCTGTGTATCTCACATAACCACATATTAGTCCACCTAAGTTGTCACTCAATTACCAAAACCAACCAAGGACCTTTCAACCATATACATTTTTGTAGCATGGAAACATTTTATTAGGTTATGGATGGGTTCGTTCTAGTTTTCTGGGATGTGATGGTTTTATATCTTAGTTTTATTAAAGGGACATGGGTGTCCCTGTTTTACGTTTGGTACGAGGGGCAGTAGGAAAAGGAATTAGCACCGTTTTCCCAGTCCATGAGCCACCATTCATGGGCCCCAGATATCAGTCACGTGGGACCTAGATGTCAGTCACATACAACATATATAGCGAAGACAACATAGAGGATGTAGGTGACTGGCCCAGATGTTGTTGCTCGAGCCGAGGGTGGCTTGCCGTTGATGGTCGCCGCCAAACCGAGGGCGCTCGGTTGGCAATCGCCACCAGGAGCTGATGACAGCTACCCATTGATGAAATTCACCTTCGTCCATCGAGCCTAGGTTCACCCATGGATGGCCTTCACCATTGTCCACCCATGGCCCCGCTCGGTACCATGACCGTCGCTCCCTCCAGGGCCATATCCTCCCCCATGCCCCTATGCTCAACTCCCGCCCTACTATCCTGCCAAGCTACTTCGAGCCGCACCCAGCCACGTAAGCCACCGCCTCTCCAGCATCTCTACTCCCTCCCCAACCATCTCCTCTATCGCGCCCCCATGCTCCGCCCTTGCCCAGTCATCTCTGCTCCTCCCTCGCTCCTGCCCCGGCATCGCCCACTCGACCGCTTGGACCCAAAGCTAGTTGTGCAAGCCGTTGACGCTCCACCATCTATGCTCCCTCCCTAACCATCTCCTCTCTCGTGGGCCCATGCTCAGCAGTTCGGCCCTACCCAAAGAGACGCACCCTTCATGACATCGAAGTGGGACGAGCGTGTCTGCTGATTTTCTAAGGATGGGGCAGCCTCAAATATCAAGCAGATATTCCCTGTAGGGATATCTCTATCCCTCTTAATTCTCAACCAAACAACACCGAAAAGAGGACCATCCCATCTCATTTCCGGAACCAAATGCTACCGCGTAGTCTTTGTTTGTAAGATGGGCTCATTGTAATCTCGTAGTAATTAGGGCCTGTTTAGTACAACTTATAAGCTGCTTATGGTCAAAATATGTTGAAACCATTAGCCAAGCGGTACGCTTTTTCAACTCATTTCATCCGTGCTTATTCCCCTGCTCTCATTTGTACTAAAAAGCAAAAACTAGATCAAACCAGCTTTTTTTACCGCCGCTTTTACTCTATTTGTGCATCTTATCTGGGGAGCACTCCCCAGATAAACTGTACGACCAACATGGCCTTAGCATCACAGAATACATTTGTAAGACAATGCTTATTATGACACTGCACCTACATAATGAATTGTAAAATAGTAAAAATTATTGAACTTGAAGTAAATATATCCTTCCATGAGAAAACAAGTGTGCGTCAAAATGAATTTATCTTGAATTGGTTTTGAAAGGAAAGGCACATTTTTCTTTCTTTTTAATAGCATCTCCAACGGTATCTAAAAAAATATTCCCCCAAAACATGTTTTTCAACCTTTGCAAAATATATTGAGAGACACAAAAAAAGCTACAACTCCAACAGTTTCTAAAATCTCGCGCCTAAAAGATTGAAGGTAATTTTCACATCAGGAATCCTAAACTATTTCTAAATCACACTAATTACTTTTATAATTTATTTCTCTCTTGTATATTTGCATCAGGAACCCTATTCTACTTTTTTCTTGCCCACGTCCTTCCACCTCCAGATTGGCATGACGATACGCCCACGTAACTTTATGCGCACGAGGGTGGTTTTTTCCAAGTGCCAAAAGATTAGGACGTGGGTTTAGGTGCTGTTGGAGATGAGTTTTTTTAGTCTTGCCAAAATTTCTAGATTGAGAGACTGTTTTGGGTACTCTTAGAGATGCTCTAAGGAGAAACTCATATGCTTTTAGGAGAAGAAAGAAAAGTACAGGTTTGTTTCATCTTCCGGAAGAAGCTCTCCTTGGTATTTTTTTCAATTTTATTTTCTGAAAGATTAGTCTTAATATTCTGTTGATGCTAATGGTGTTCTTTGTTTGATGTATCACTCTTCACCCACATTGATAAGTTTCTAAACCAAGCATACCATACCATACACATTCCATGTGGATAAAACATATTGTGCACCATTTATAACTCTTATTAGCTATCAAAGAAATGAAGAGGAAATGCCACTGCCACTGCGCATCTCATGAAGTGTACAAAAATATAGAACTGTCGAAGTACACATTTACATGTCCTTCCCTCAGAGGAAAGGAAGCTTATTCTAGTAGTGATAGCACCTGGTGGTAAGTTACTAGTTACAAGAGACAAAAGGGTACAAAACCAGCAGTTTCACCAAGAACCCGAAATGGCCTCACAAAAGAACATTAAAATGGCAATATACACAAGCAAAAAAAAAAAAGAATACCACTCGCCAGCATCTGCAAAGGTACTTTGAGAGGGATATGGACGCAAGGTTCCAGTTAGGAGTCCTTGTCACACGCTGATGGCCACACTGAAAAAGAAAAGGGCGAGAGAAAGAGATAGGTGGAGGAATCAAATGATCATTGTCTAAATAGGAAGCAAGCGGCTCCAAAGCCTCCTTTGGGGTCATCCTGTGCTTTCAGGCGCTGGGATTTGGGCCTCGATACGCTGACAGCTTCGCCTTCGTCCTGTACTGGCTGAAAGGTCCACCGCCGCTGATTCCTTGTCATCATGGTGAAAATATTTCAATAGTTTGGTTTGGGCTCTGAACCGTGTTGTTCCCGGACAAATACGGCATTGTCCTGCACGACATTATGTTGGAATAACTATCTTTTTAGTCACGATTCTACCATGATGGTTTTTGGAATCTCCACAAGAACTAGTTGCTTGTGATAAATTTGTTTCATGTTAACGCACGACGCAAATAAACCACATTGATTTTATCATTGTGAATTTTTGCAATGTTGTACACCTCGACCGACATCAGACAATTGTTGTTCATGTGTGTCCTTATCGATAATAAACATCACTATCTCATTTGGAAAGAACGGGTCTTTTAGTGATATGCATGAGATTATTAAGTTGGGGTGAAAATGTTCTCTCTCTCCGTGAAACACGGTAAACACACACATGAGCACCCACCACAAGAGATCTATAATCAGAGTTCATTTATGGTAACGATATTGTTGGAGAAACACTACTACAAAAACTATTTTTAGCAACGGAGGTCTTTTTTTCAAGGTGGCTCAATCAAAATCCGTATCTAAAAATGGTTTTCAAAATTATTCACCTCTACAAATCCATTTTTAAAGGCGGCTAGTATTTCAGCCGCCTCTAAAATACCCCGATCTTTAGAGCCGATTCTAAATCCAGCCGTCTATAAAAATAGATTTTAGAGCTTGTGACCTAGAGATGTTTTAGAGACTGATGACCATTTGTAGCACTTTTGCCATTTTGCAAGCAAAGGAGCATCCTGGGAGAATGGAGTGCTTTGTATGCAGATGCAGTTCTGTATGAAGCAAACATTCTCTGATATGCCATTTGAGTGCCTTTTGCCTGTTGGAAGTCTTTTGCCACCTGAATGCTCAGTTTTGTATATCAAACATATGGCTCAAATTGAGAGCACTCTTGATGTTTAGTCTTTTGCAAGTATGTGTGAATGCCATTGAGAGCTCACAAATTGACACGATCATATATGACTCAAATTGAGAGCTCGCAAGGGACAGGGAAATGTATCCCCATCTGCACATATCAAACTGACGACCTGTTAGTATGTATTTGAAGTATCTTGTTTGCCATGGAGAGCTCACAAATTGACACAATAATCATAAACAGTGAAGTCTTGATTCTTGAATTGATTCAACAATCAAACTCAAAAATTGATAGATATTCAATCATTATACTCAATGGAGCCACAACCTCAATCCACACATCAATTTACACTAACTGAGCACTCTACTCTGAAACTCTGAAGCTAGGCTTCTCACGCAGCCCTCTTCCCTCCTCCACAAGGTTGTGTGCAGTGGCCGTCGTCCTGTGGTGTTGTGGGCTTGGCGGGAAGGGTTCTCCCTTTAAATCGCTCAAAATCACGCAAAAAAACCGAACGCAGATCACAAAAAAAAAAAACATCCCTCACTCACGAAACCAGATCATACACCTATTAGCTCCTCCCTCCCTTCTCATTCTTCCTGCGTCGCAAACTCGCAATCCCATCCATTGGCACCTGCGGTCCTGCTCCTGTATCGATATCTTGGTCTCCCTGCCGATCCATCCATCCGCGAGGAACGGAAGCCGGCCGCCAGGGAACGGCAACCAGACGCCTGCAGCCGGCAGCCAGTCGCCAGGGGCCGGGGAAGAAAATTGGGTGAGCGATGGGCGTATTGCAGCTCGCGTGCGCCCCCCTGGCTGATGCCTGCCGCGTGTCACCGGCTGTAATCAAAGGGCCAGCACACGAGGCGCGTCGTCGGCTCTCCCCTCGGCTCCTCACGTACACACACAAGGCTCCACTGCGGCTCCTCGGCTCATGCGTGAGCGCGGCTTCTCCTCGAGTACAGGCTACCGGACGCTCAGGGACGGAGGCGGCGGCCCATGGCGGAGGTGGCGGCGGGCTCGCGGCCGCGCCGCCAAGCAGCAGCAGATCATCCACCGCCGTGCAGCACTGACCTGACCTGCCGCCGTGGAGACTGCACGCATCTCGTTGGAGGAGGAGGCGAAGGCGGCGGCGACAGCAGTGGTTCCGCCGCCGTGCAGCACATCAGCAGGTCGTCAAACGCCCACGAGCAGGCGCGCCAACCTGGCCTCCGCTCTGAAGAACACCCCCACAAACAGAGGTGCCGCCTCATCCGTAGACAGGTAACGAAATAAGGTCAAAATTCTGTGTCATAGCTGTGATTGGCATTGTGGAATTAGCATATCCACCTTGGATGAAAGGAGCAGCTGTGATTGGCATCGTGGAATTAGCATATCCACCTTGCACGAAAGGAGCAGTCATGGCTGAAGATGGACCAACGTTACAATCCTGTGTCATAGCATAATAAAGTGCTCACAAATCATACTTGTAAGGGAATAAATTGTGAAAATAACTAATGTCTTACAGTCATTCGCTTTGGATCAGCATGTTCATCTCTTTTTTCTACATCATTATTTAGATCTTAACCTACAATGAAATAATAAATTGTAGACATAAGCAAATGGTAGTGGGCAAATCACTGCCTTTCTTCTGAGCACCCTTCTTATTTCCCGGATTCTTGTCAACAACATTTTTGAAACATGTATTCTTTGGAATACATGTTTCAAAAATGTGTGATCTTGTTGTGGCTCTAGATAGTGCTACATATAATCGACCGTGCAAGAGCACTTGTTTTGACAAGTACACCCCAACATTAGGGATAGTTTGCCCCTGTGCCAGGCACAGGCTGTGCTGTTAGTGTGCATAGAACAATGATCATTTGTCCTGTGCACTTCCTTGGACTTGTCCAATGTGTTTTGGACCTCTCTGGAACCTTTCTAGAGTACATCGGACAAATCACTCTGGACATCAAAAAAATCGCTAGAGAGTTCGCAGTCGACTTTTAGAAGTTTTCACTAGCCGTTGAGAGGCTGGCGGTGGGCGCCAGCCATGCTGAGCTGTGTGCTGAATGCCCCCAACGGATCTTTTGGCCTCCCTCCTCTATATATATAGTGGTGTGTCCGGCCATTTGAGGGTTGAGTGTCCCACCCAGTTTGAATAACAAAATCAAGTACTCATATATGTGTACCCCAGTATGCCCAAACACACATATAATTCCAAATTGCATAATATCAAAGTAAAGTATTTTATTACATCGATAATCCATTACATTATTGCTACATAGTCTTTCTCAACAGCAATATAAAACGAAAGCAATAAACTAGCCCAAGCTGCCACAGGGACTTCAACCGGTGAACATCAATAAGTACTCTTGGACCCATCCAGGATTTTCATTGAATATATAACAAGTGTAAGTGCACCGTACTTAACAAGTATAACAAAAGGGTCTATGAGACACAAAGGTTTGACACGGTTTGACTGCGGTTAGCAATTTTAGTTAGTCATATTTTATTAAATCTAAGTCACTACTTTAGTGAATAAACCAACCCAAGTTAAAGTAATAATTAATTAATCAAGATTAAATCATTCCCAAACCATCGAAGAACTAGAAACCACTAATCAAGAAGGATCCAGGAGACCACTCATGTCCGTGAGCACGGCTGTTATAACAGGTTAAAGAATTATAAAGAATTTGCACAACTTTACCCGCCCGAGTCGTGATTCCCAATGCTGGGGTTTGCAAGGCCCACATCACCTCTTCCAAGGAAGTGCGATAGGGTTTCACTACATATCCCTTCACTAGTCACTCTAACAAGTTGTAGCCACTAATGTTTCAACCGTCTAGCCGTATGGAACCCTCCTCGAGAAGTGGTACAAATGGTCGCGGCATAGCACACACCCTGGTAAGAAAGGAGACATACCGACTAGTGCCCCCTCTTGCCCTTACGGTAAGCTACAGACAAGCGAGAACAATCTAGTTACCAAGTTAAAGTCAGAGCCATTTGACACTTGGGGTTGTACGGAACCTCCTAGGTGGCCGCTTCAGGATTAAGTCCTTATGGAGAGGAATCTAGAGTACTCAAGACCCAGTACTCTAGCCCCCTGAGCCATGTTGCTAAAAAGCGTAGTTTTAACATATTGCATATATCATTAATCAAGTTTATTATTTATTTTGGTTATGTGCAGTAGCAACTAACCAAACATGCATACCAACCCATAGTTGTCGAGGATATATAGTACAAGAATAATCTAGGTAAAGTCTTTATAGGCAATTCAAATTTAGACACATGCATATGTATGAATTATAATATAATGTTCATAGGCACAAGGGACTTTTGTTACACTTGCCTTCCTCAGAATTGTTTTCTTGCTACCGCTGGTCACCAATTGCTTCTCAACAAACTCGAACTGCTCACCTTCTAAACGTATTCCACATCATTATACAAGCATCCACATCACCATATAAGCATCCACATCAAGCAATACATGCCAGCAAATATATTTCTATTAGAACAGTACACCAAATAGTGATGTGGAATACGTTTAGAAGGTGAGTAGTTCGAGTTTGTTGAGGAGCAAGTTGGTGACTAGCAGTACCAGGAAAACAACTTCGAGGAAGGCAAGTGTAATAAAGGCCCCTTGTACCTATGAACATTATATAATTCATACATATGCATGTGTATAATTTGAATTATCTATAAGGACTTTACCTAGATTATTCTTGTACTATATAACCTTGACACCTATGGGTTTGTATGCATTTTTAGTTAGTTGCGGCTGCGCATAACCAAAATACATAATGAACTTGATTAACGGTATATGCAATATGTTAAAGTTGTGCTTTTTAACAACATGGCTCAGGGAGTCAGGTGGCTAGAGTACTGGGTCTTGAGTACTCTAGATTACTCTCCATAAGGACTTGATCTTGAAGTGGCCACCCAGGAGGTTCCGTACAACCCTAAGTGTCAAATGGCTCTGACTTTAACTTGCTAACTAGATTGTTCTAGCTCGTCTGTAGCTTACTGTAAGAGCAAGAGGGGGCACATGGTCGGTATGTCTCCTTTTCAACAAGGGTGTGTGCTATGCTGCGACCATGTGTGCCACTCCTGGAGGAGGGCTCCATATGGTTAGACGGCTAAAACCTTAGCGGCTATGACTTGTTAGAGTGACTAGTGAAGGGTTATGTAGTGAAACCCTACCGCACTTCCTTGGAAGAGGTGATGTGGGCATTGGGAACCACGGCTTGGCGAGTAAAGTTGTACAAATTCTGCAGAATTCTTTAACATGTTATAAAAGCTGCGCTCACTGGCATGAGTGGCCTCGATCCTTCTTGATTAGTGGTTCTGTTTCTTGGATGGTTTGTGAATGATTTAATCTTGATTAAATGATTATTACTTCAACTTAGGTTGGTTTATTCACTAAAGTTGTGACTCATGTTTAATAAAATATGACCAACTAAAATTGGTAACCGCAGTCAAACCGTATCAAGCCTTTGAGCCTCATAGACCCCTTTATTATACTTGTTAAGCATGGTGCGCTTACGCTTGTTGTATATTCAATGAAAATCCTGGATGGGTACCAGATGCTAGCTATGAGGAGTTTCTTGAAGATTTCTAGGACTTCTAAGTTGATGTCCACTAGTCAAAGTCCCTGTGGCAGCATGGGCTAGTTTATCGTTGTTGTTTTAAATTGTTGTTGAGCAAAACTATGTGACAATAATGTAATGTAATGAATTATCGATATAACAAAGTACTTTACTTTGATATTATGCAATTTGGTATTATATGTGTGTTTGGACATCCTGAGCACACATATATGAGTACTTTGTTTTGTTATTCAAAACTAGGTACGACAAATTGGTATCACAGCTTAACTAACTGTAGGACGATCAACCTAGTTAGAAATGGACATTCTTTAGGTTCATGTCTCCTTTATTTTGTTGTTTTTAATATACTATAAAATTATTGCATATATCTATCTAGCTATTATATGTTGCAAAATTTTATCCTTGTTCTAATCCTTAACCTTTTCAATCTTATAAATGGCTCGTACCAAATGCATTGCCTGCAAGAGCACCTATGGCTACATTCCACCATGGATGGTGGTCACTATTGGCAAGACTATACCTGAGCACATGCTTCAGCAGTTGAGGGATGAGAAGATGATTTGAGGTGGAGCCCATGGAGGAACATCCGATGGATGAGGAGGTCGAGGAGGAGCCCATGTACGAGCCCAAGGAGGAGCCCATGGACGAGGAGACCGAGGAGGAGCCCATGATCTAAGGAGGATGTACAACAGCAGCAACAGGGTGGTTAGGAGGGAGCTGGCGACTCCGATGATGGAGATGACTTTGATGACTCTGACTCTGATGACGATGGCTCTCATGGAGGCGATGAGGGCGATGGTGGTAATAGGGGCGATGACCACCATGCCGCCCTTCTTGCTGAAGGTTGGGTAATGGAGCTGCTTTATGATCTTCAGGGTGATGATTTCTACCACCCAAGTCTCATTACCCTCGTGCGCCGCTTCCACCCTAGGGCAACACTATAGTATAGGACGGAGCACTAGACCAACCCCAGGTACACAGGATTCTGTGAGACTGAGGTGTACATCCGTGAGGGGAGTCGGGTGCGCTCAATCCACCATGCCATCACCGCCAGGCTCACACGTTCAGTAGCCATTAAGGATGCCGCCAGGTAGGCATTGATGGTCAACCGCGGCCACTACTTCGGTACCATCGGATGGGACGAGGACCACTATTTTCCTCGCTGTCAGAGTGGCCAGTCTTCCTGCAACATCGCCGCTCCGCTAGGAGAGATGAGCTTCAGGCTTAGGCCTACCTTGGAGTACTTGGGCAGGGTGAACACTAGTTTGGACCAGGCCCTAGATGAGCTGGACGCTGTGAGGAAGTCATACGTGCAACTTTCCCGTGAGAATGCCGAGCTAAGGAGACAGCTTGGTGGTCCTCATCCGGAGGCGCCACATACCACTTTTGAGTCGCCACCGAGAAACAGAGGAGGCCATGGAGATGCCCATACCAGCATCTGTGGACCCTTAGGAGGCTTCACCCTTATGTAATAAACACGCATAGTCTTTATGCGAGAGTGCGCTTAGTTTTGCTTCAAATGGTTGAACAATTGTTTCTTAATGGTTGAATGCTTGTAATAATGGTTAATGGTTGATTTGTATTTTTGATATGATTGTGATGAGTTGTGGGCATGTCCACAGTCATGTAGTTTAATATTAAGGTTTAAGGATATTATTGAATTAATAGTTGGGTTTGCTTATATCTTGTTCTCAAGTTCTGTTTTTCTGAAGCAATATGCCTTTATCAGTTCATATCTCTGTGTCTGGTCATCCAAAAACCATGAAAAATTTATGGATAAAAGTAGACTTATCTATCTTTCATATGGCTCTAGAATCACCATCATATCTGTTCTGGTTAGAGAGTTACAATCGTTACAATTTGGTGTATCTGTGCAGTCAACATTCAGGAACAGTTTCGGTTGTGATCAGTTTTTGCCCAATTTAATTCCCGAATCTGAGAAAGTGTTCTGTAGTAAAGTTGTAGATAAGTTTATAATCTGTCCAACAATATAAAGCACGCCTGCATTGGATAAACAGAGAGCAAGTTATGATTGTTTTATTGCCCTGTTGTGTGATCATCTTGCCAGAAAAAATCCAGTTACTTATATCACACTACATTTCATAATCAGTGTACCCATGTTATGGTTATGAGAGCTCATGTATGTAATATATACTTGATACACATGGTTAACACTAGGAGGACTAACCAAGGGGATGAGAACCTATCACCACTGCCACCACCCCCTATCACCATGGAGCAGTTGTTGATGATGCAAACTAAGTTGATGCAACAAATGGCCCAGAACATTCAAAATCTGCAGAACAATGGGAATGGGAATGGGAATGGAAATGCACCTCCTCAAGCTAGAGATAAGAGGGGAGTTCCTAAAGGAGCATCCACCTATCTTCAACCATTCTACTGGTCCTCTCTAGGCTCATGATTGGCTTCATGCAATAGAAAGGCAACTAGAGATAACACAATGTGATGATAGGGAGAAGGTGTTGTATGCATCTGGGCAACTGCAGGGAGCTGCTCTCGACTGGTGGGAGTCGTTTTGTTTTGGTCGCACTGAAGCTAACCCCATAGCTTGGCAGGAGTTTTGCACCGCTTTTCGTTCTCACCAGGTGCCTGCTAGGTTAGTGAAGCTGAAGGAGTTCTTGGCTCTCAAGTAGGGGAGCATGTCTGTTGCTGAGTATCGTGACAAGTTCATACAATTATCGCGGTACACACCTACTGAAGTGGAAGATGATGAAAGAGGAAGGAACTTTTCATGGAGGGTCTAAATGATGGTCTCCAGTACCAGCTGTTGTTCCATACCTTTGCCAACTTCCAACTGCTAGTGGATAAGGCCTTGGTTATTGAGAGCAAGCGTCGTGAAATGGAGAACAAGAAGAGGAAGTTCTAGGGGCAACTATCTAGAAGCAACACTCGCTTTCGCACTGCTCCTCAGCGAGCTTATCCACAGCATCGCTATCAGGGTCAATCAAGCTTGATCCACCGCAGCCAGCAATTGCAGCATGCACACTAGCAGCAACAGCAGTATAGGGCACCAGTTCATTGTCAGTAGCAAGTGTAACAAAGGCCTCTTTTACCTATGATATATTATTCATACATATGCATGTGTCTAAATTTGAATTGCCTATAAGGATTTTACCTAGATTATTCTTGTACTATATATCCTTGACACCTATAGATTGGTATGCATGTCTGGTTAGTTGCTGCTACGTATAACCAAAATACATAATAAACTTGATTAACGGTATATGCAATATGTTAAAGCTGTGCTTTTTAGCAACATGGCTCAAGGGGCTAGAGTACTGGGTCTTGAGTACTCTAGATTCCTCTCCATAAGGACTGAATCCTGAAGCGGCCACCTAGGAGGTTCCGTATAACCCCGAGTGTCAAATGGCTCTGACTTTAACTTGGTAACTAGATTGTTCTAGCTCTTGTAGCTTACCGTAAGGGCAAGACGGGGGCACTAGTCGGTATGTCTCCTTTCTTACCAGGGTGTGTGCTATGCCACGATCATATGTGACACTCCTAGAGGAGGGTTCCATACGGCTAGACGGCTGAAATCTTAGCTGCTACGAGTGAAGGGTTACGTAGTGAAACCCTGTCGCACTTCCTTCGGAGAGGTGTAGTGACTCAGGTTTAATAAAATATGACCAACTAAAATTGCTAACCACAGTTAAACCATGTCAAGCCTTTGAACCTCATAGACCCCTTTGTTATACTTGTTAAGCATGATGCTGGCTATTCAATGAAAATCCTGGATAGGTATCAGATGCTGACTATGAGTAGTTTCCTGAAGATGTCTAGGACTTCTAAGTTGATGTCCACCAGTCGAAGTCCCTATGGCAGCATGGGCTAGTTTATCGCTTTCATTTTATATTGTTGTTGAGCAAGACTATGTGACAATAATGTAATGTAATGAATTGTTGATGTAATAAAGTACTTTACTTTGATATTATGCAATTTGGTATTATATGTGTGTTTGGACATCTTGAGCACACATATATGAGTACTTGGTTTTGTTATTCAAAATTGGGTGCGACATTGAGCACCTTAGGATGTGTTGCCCTTGAGTTGTGATTGACTTTGGCCCTCTATCTCACTTGTGCTTGTTGAGTTTGCATTTGATAGTGAGAGAGCGATCACTAGTGCATTGTTGTGTGAGATTGCAAGTGTTGGCAGTAGGTGATCGAGTTGCATGCCGGTGGTGCATGTTACTCTTGGAGGTTGCCATTGAAAGCCCTAGTTTAGTTTTGGATAATTGATGAAACCTAGTGTACTAACCCTTGTCATTAAGTGTTGTGATTGAGATAGGGTTGTACATACCAAGTGGTGGAGCTAGATGATGGTCATGGTGATGGTGGTGACCAAAAGAGATGATCAAGTGCTCTAACTTGGAAAAGAAGAAAGAGAAAAACAAAAACCAAGTATTGATCAAGGCAAAGGTATCAAATAGGTCTTTGTTTTGGCACTCAAGACATTATAGAGGGTGTGCCAGTGTGAGTGTGTTTAGGATCGATAGCCGTACTATAAAGAGGGAAAATCTTTGGCTATGCAGTTATCGAGTACCACTAGGTGACATGATTCTTGCATATGCATTAGGGATCTAGTGTGCTAACAATTAACCCTTAAAAATGCTTGAAAAATGCTAACACACGTGCACAAGTGGTGAGACACTTTGGTGTTGGCACATGAAAGCAAGGGTGAAGCTATAAAGAGGGGAAATCTTTGGCTAAGTAGTTATCGAGTGCCACTAGGTGACATGATTCTTGCATATGCATTAGGGACCTAGTGTGCTAATAATTAACCCTTAAAATGCTTGAAAAATGCTAACACACACGCACAAGTGGTGAGACACTTTGGTGTTGGCACATGGAAGCAAGGGTGAAGTGTTTAAGGAGATAGAAAAAGAAAAGGAGGCGAGGGTGTTTGACCGGATGCTGGTCTCGGTGTGACCAGACGCGTCTGGTGGCAAACCCTAGGTCTTGGTCAGCCCCTGTGGCTTGACCGGACGTAGGGACCGGACTCAGGTATGGCATCTGGTCTTGCTGTCTAGAGAGGGCGCTACCCGGTCTTGTGATCGAACCTAGGAGGCATGGTGTGACCAGACACTGGGTGAACATTATTCACGAGTCTAGTCAGGAAGCTGAGAAGCGCGCAGTGCAGAGGAGGAGATGACCGAACACCGGGCACGTTAGGTCATTATTGACTAGACGCGTTTGGTCAGAGAAAAACCTCTCTAGTGCCTTACTGGAGTCGACCGAACACTGGGGCTTGTGAGTGAAAGGTCTTGATGGCTAGAGGGGGGTGAATAGCCTATTAAAATTTTCTACAACGACAAGCTAAACAAGAGAACTACTCTAGCTAAGCTAACTAGCTAGCAAAGATAACTAAGAAATTAATACAAGAGAGATAGGAGGGTATCACCGAGGGGCGAAGTATTGAGCCAACCAATATGATCAACAATGAATACCAAGATAACCAAACACCGGGATCAATCAATCACAATATGAAAAAGATGACACGAAGATTTATCCCGAGGTTCACGTGCTTGCCGGCACGCTAGTCCCCGTTGTGTCCCTCTTCACCACGTGGTTCGGTGGCTAATCGGTCTCACACCGAGCCTCTAAAAAGGCACCACAAGAACCTACCAAATGGCAAAAGGTTGCAATGACATGAGCAATATACTAACGTTGCCTTTGGCGCTTCGCCGAGGTAGGCACAAACCCCTCACAATCACCGGAGGTGGCCAAGAACAAACACCAACTCTTGCCAACGCCTCCAAGCTGCTCCAAGCTGTCTAGGTGGCGGCAACCACCAAGAGAAACAAGAATCCCGCAGCAAATCAACCACCAAGTGCCAACTAGATGCTATCTCACAATGCAAATGCACTTGGATCACTCAATCTCACTTCGAATATGCAAAGAAGCAAGAGAGATGAGTGGGAGGGGAGTTGCTTAGCTCAAAGTGCTCACAAGTATGTCAAATGTTCGAGAGAGAGAGCCTTGAGCCGGCCAATGAGTATTTATAGACGTACCCCTTCGAACATAGCCGTTAGAAACTTGAAACAGCCGAAGTCGCGTTGACCGGACGCGCTGGTCCAACTGACCGGACGCGCCGGTCGCGCAACGGCTAGTTTCGCGAAGCACCGACCGGACGCGCCGGTCGCAACGACCGGACGCGCCGGTCACGACCGGACACACCGGTCCCGTAACTGACCGGACGCGCTGGTCAACCCTGAGCCGCGCACAACGAACCAGCGACCGGACGCGCTGAAGAACTGACCGGACGCCACAGTGCCCGCGTCCGGTTGGAGTCCAGTAAGCTCCCTGGATGACCGGACGCGTCCGGTCGCCTGTGACCGGACGCGCCACGCGTCCAACCAAACAACTGAAAAACGCGCAGATACTGGACACTGACCGGACGCGTCCGGTCAAACAGTGACCGCGTCCGGTCCAGCGTCCGGTCACCACTGTGACCCCCGTTTGCCTCCGTTTCTTTTTCCGACTTCCGGCGTAGTGAAAAAAAGGCATTTCATTTCCCCAAAATTGCCTGAATCCCGCGCTCGCACGCTCGGCGGGAGGGAGAGATGACCCCAAACCCTCTCTACCGCTTAAACTCCAACGCCATCGCAAATGTGCTAACACCACCAAGTGATCACGTCATGTGTGAGTGTGTTAGCATTTTCACAATTATTTTTCGAGGCGATATTAGTTCTATCCAAATGCATATGATCATGAAATGCACATCTAGAGGCACTTAGGAGTTCAATAGACGCGTCATTCCCCTCTTTATAGTACGGCTATCTATCCTATAATGTAACCACACCCACTAGGTGTCTTGGTTACTAAAACACAACCCTTAAGCATATACCTTTGCCTTGATCACGTAGGGTTGCGTCCAAATCCAAGTGTGGCCATCATGATCACCATGTCCATCTTGCCACCAACCTTGGAGTGTACTAATCCTCATATGATACATACAACTTAGGCATGGGATTAATACTTAGGCATTGTCACTAATTACCAACACCAAACATAGGACTTTCAATCTTCTCCTTGTTGGTAATTGGTGACAACCCTTTCACAAAGATGTTATAATAAAATTTTGATTGAACCCATGTCACATTGTCCAAGTATATTACCATGTGTAAGAATTATGGACATGTGATCATGAATTCAAATTGAT
The DNA here is from genome assembly GCA_038087645.1 of Saccharum hybrid cultivar R570. NCBI lineage: Eukaryota > Viridiplantae > Streptophyta > Magnoliopsida > Poales > Poaceae > Saccharum > Saccharum hybrid cultivar. Next base: position 8,477,039 of record JAQSUU010000119.1, on the reverse strand, counting down.
AGCAATGGCTCCCCCTACATGTATGCTATATGTTTGGATTTTGGAAGCATACATGTTAGATAGGAAAGATTAGGAGCATTGTCTACCAATAGGTGCTAAGTGTTTTAGATTATAGACCTTTGAAGCGTGATACCATCGGAGTAGCGATAAACACCATCTTAGCACCTTGTGTAGTTAGATTCCACTTGGAAAAGCACAAACATAACTAGAAACCTCGTGAGATCAACATTATAAGCAAGGCTCTAGTACCACTTTGAAAAACATGAAGCAAGAAAAATCTAGCTACTTCCTATTCATACTAGTACCTCAATGCATCATTCAAATTATACTAGCAAGACACCACACAAGCAAAGTATCAGAGAAAACGAAATGCATAACTATGCATCATACATATGAAGTGCACATGGAAATGCAACATTCATGCTTAAGAGCTTGCTCCCCCTACTTGTGTGCTCAAAATTTTAGTTGATCCCCTTCTTTTATCAATTCTCCCCCTTTAGGATCTATCTTTGTGAACAACATTTTCTCCCCCACAACATTTTCTTCCTCTTTGAGTTCTATCTTTGTGAACAATATTTTCTCCCCCTTTGGCACCAATTGACCACAAGGAGCAAACTTTAGATAGATTATCATGTTGAAATATGGGGTGAGGATCAAGTTTGTGATTCAACCTAGATTGCTTGCATAAATAAAATGCTTCGGTTTGATCCAAGGGCAAGCTTCTTCACACCTCACTAGAAGGGTTATCATGCACCATGTTGAAGCAAGTATTTAGACAAGTTTTCTAGATTAAACACTTAGGATCACAAGCTACTTAAACAAGTTATATGCTACCACTAGATCATACAAGTCATGGAAACAATAGTGGTACCATATAAACTTCAAATTCATTTGATTTTCATGAATGAGCCTAGAACATATAAATTATGACTAGATGCACTAAACAAGTCCTTAGCATAGAATGTATGACATGTCAACCAATTGTACCTTAGGGCTCGAAGGAGAGGCATGTCATATATGGGGTGCATCAACTCATGTTGGAGAAGTCAAGTATGTTCAACTCATTTTTTAGCTTGTGAAATCTCTTCTCATCAAGTGGCTTGGTGAATAGATCGGCTAATTGATCTTCGGTGCCCACACTCTCAATAGCAATGTCACCCTTTTGTTGATGATCTCTAATAAAGTGATGGCGAACATCAATATGCTTTGTTCTTTGATGTTGAATCGGATTGTTAGTTAGCTTCACGGCACTTTCATTGTCACATAGCAATGGCACATTCTTGAAATTGATTCCAAAATCCTTCAATGTTGCCTTCATCCACAAGATTTGTGCACAACAACTACCCGCGGCGATGTATTCGGCTTCGGCGGTAGATAGGGCAATACTATTTTGCTTCTTGGATGACCATGAGACAAGTGATCTTCCCAACAATTGACATGTCCCGGAAGTGCTCTTTCTCTCCACTTTATCACCGGCATAGTCGGAATCCGAATATCCAACTAGCTCAAAACTTGCACCTTTGGGATACCACAATCCAACATCTTGTGTATGCTTTAAGTACCTCAATATTCTCTTTGTTGCCTTCAAATGACTTTCTCTTGGTGAGGCTTGAAATCTTGCACACATGCATACACTAAACATCACATCGGGCCTTGATGCCGTCACATAGAGTAGGCTACCAATCATTGATCTATATAGCTTTTGATCCACCATGTTGCCACTCTTGTCACTATCCAAGCTTCCACTAGTGCCCATTGGAGTTGTAATACTCTTTGCATCTTCCATGCCAAACTTCTTGAGCATATCTTTGATGTACTTAGTTTGGCTCACAAATGTACCTTCTTTCATTTGTTTGATTTGAAGTCCAAGAAAGAAACTAAGTTCACCAATCATTGACATTTCAAATTCCTTTGCCATCATTTTCCCAAACTCATCACAATAATCTTGATTGGTTGAACCGAATATGATATCATCAACATATATTTGCAATACAAATAAGTCTTTCCCAATCTTCTTGGTAAAAAGAGTTGTATCAACTTTGCCCATGACAAATCCTTTGGATAGCAAGAAGTCCCTCAATCTTTCATACCATGCTCTAGGTGCTTGCTTCAATCCATATAAAGCTTTTCTCAACTTGTAGACATGATTGGGTTTCTTGTCATCTTCAAAACCGGGAGGTTGCTCCACATACACCTCCTCTTGAATGTACCCATTGAGAAATGCACTCTTTACATCCATTTGATATAGCTTGATATTGTGAGCACAAGCATAGGCAAGTAAGATCCTAATTGCTTCCAATCTTGCAACCGGGGCATAAGTTTCACCAAAGTCAAGACCCTCTATTTGTGTATAACCTTGAGCTACTAGTCTTGCTTTGTTCCTTACTACTATCCCATCTTGATCTTGCTTGTTGCGAAAGACCCATCTTGTTCCAATGACATTGTGATCCTTAGGCCTTTCAACTAGTTCCCATACTTCATTTCTCTTGAAGTTGTTGAGCTCTTCATGCATTGCATTTACCCAATCCGGATCTCTCAATGCTTTATCAATGTCCTTGGGTTCTTCCATTGACACAAAAGATGAGTGAGCACAAAATGATGTCAATCTTGATCTAGTTTGAACTCCTCTTTGTATGTCACCAATGATGGAATCCAATGGATGGTCTCTTGCAATGTTAGTTGGTTGAAGCACTTGGACTTGATTGCTTGGATGTTGATGTTGATCATGAGTTGGAGATGATGAACTAGCCACTTGTTGATCTTGTTGCACTTGAGATGATGTACTAGCTTGATTTTGCATTAGAGAACCACCAGCTTGTGTAATTGGACTTTGGAGCACTTGATCTTTGTCATCATCCACATGAATTACTTGTTTTGGTCTGATATCGCCAATATCCATCTCTTTCATAGCATTACTCAATTGAGTTCCTCTCACATCATCCAAGTTATCTTCCTCATCTTGAGAGCCATTTGTTTCATCAAATTCAACATCATGCACTTCTTCAAGTTGTCCACTAGCTAGGTTCCATACTCTATAAGCTTTGCTAGTAGTTGAGTAACCAAGTAGGAAGCCTTCATCACATTTCTTCTCAAACTTGCTCAATCTAGTGCCTTTCTTCAAGATATAGCATTTACAACCAAATACCCGAAAGTATGCAATGTTGGGCTTTCTTCCATTTAAGATCTCATATGGTGTCTTCTCAAGGAACTTGTGGCAATAGAGACGGTTGCTATAAAAGCAAGTCGTGTTGATTGCTTCGGCCCAAAATGAATGACTCACATTATACTCATTCAACATTGATCTTGCCATATCAATTAAGGTTCTATTCTTCCTTTCAACTAAGCCATTTGATTGAGGTGTATACTTGGCCGAGAATTGATGCTTTATTCCAAGCTCCTCACATAGCTCATCAACTCTTGTGTTTCTAAACTCACTTCCATTGTCACTTCTTACTTTCTTGATTGTGGTCTCAAACTCATTTTGCACTCTCTTGATGAACTTCTTGAATATGTCAAATACATCACTCTTGTCCACAAGAAAGAATACCCATGTATATCTAGTGAAATCATCCACAATCACAAAACCATACTTGTTGCCACCAATGCTTGTGTATGTAGTTGGCCCAAATAGATCCATGTGCAACAACTCAAATGCCTTGGAAGTACTCATAATGCTTTTCAATGGATGAGTGTTGCCTACTTGCTTTCCGGCTTGACATGCACTACATAGCTTATCTTTCTCAAATATGACATCCTTCAAGCCTCTAACTAAGTCATGCTTTACTAACTTGTTCAATTGCTTCATGCCAACATGACCTAGTCTTCTATGCCATAACCAACCCATACTTGATTTGGTGAGCAAGCATGTTGAAAGTTGAGTGTCACTAGCATTGAAATCAACCAAGTATAGATTCTCATATCTAAAACCTTTGAAGATCAAATTTGAGCCATCAACACTAATTATCTCCACATCATCAACACCAAATATGCACTTAAAACCGAGATCACACAATTGAGCAACCGAGAGAAGATTGAAGTTCAACTTTTCAACTAAGAGCACATTGGAAATGCTATGATCATTTGAGATTGCAATCCTTCCAAGAGCCTTTACATCACCCTTGCTATTGTCACCAAATGTGATGCTATCAATGCCACTATCATTTGATTTGAGAGAGTTGAACATTCTTGAATCACCGGTCATATGTTGAGAGCACCCACTATCAAGCACCCAATGCCTTCCTCCGGCCTTGTAATTTACCTACAAAACAATTTAATGTCTTTTAGGTACCCATACTTGCTTGGGTCCTTGGAGGTTAGTCACTAAGCTCTTTGGTACCCAAATGGCCTTCTTCTTTGGGCCCACAATTGGTGTACCAACAAACCTAGCATGCACACCTTTCTCACCCTTGGTAAGTACATAACAAGAATCAAAAGGAATGTAAGGTACATTAGCATTTTTCTTGTTCTTGTTCATTTTATTGCATTTAATCTCTAGATGCCCAATTTGCTTGCATCTATTGCAATAACGACCATTGCCCTTCACAAAGCGAGGCTTTGGAGTAGCAAAGGCCGCCTTGCCCTTCTTGGGAGTATAGCCCAATCCCTCTTTGTTAAGGGAGAACCTTTGGCTACCCAAGCATTTTAGCAAGCGGGCATCCCCACCATAGGCGTTGCCTAATGCGCGGGTGAGATCATCCACCTCTCTCTTGAGAGTCTCAACCACAAGTGATGAATTACTAGTAGTAGAGATAGAGTTGGTTGTGGTGGATGATGATGAGCTACATGAGGCATTAGTAGGACAAACAAATAAAGAATCATCAATAATATCACATGTTAGTCCAATATCACAAGTGACAATCACTTGCTCCTCCTTAGCTTCCTTCATGAACTTCTCCAACTTAAGGTCCTTTTCCTTGATGAGCTCAAGTAGAGTGGAGTGGGCTTCCTTAAGCCTAGTGTGAGCAATTTCAAGATCCTCGTGGTCTTCCTTTAGACACTCACGAGAAGCCTCTAGCTCATCAAAGGATTTCCTAAGAGCTTTGAGCTCTTGTTCAATTCCTTTGCACTCCTTACTCTTTTTGAGAGCAACAAGCTCCTCCATCAAGGCATCATTTTCATTGCTCTTGGCAATGAGCTCTTGTTCCAAGATTTTGTATTTCTTGGTTGTCCTCTTGTAGCCCTTGCTCATTTGATCTATTATGCCTAATAGATCATCCTTGGAGTAGTCCTCATCCTCCTCATCATCACTCCTACAATCATCACTAGCACAAGAATCATCATCACTATCATCATGTTTTACCTTGGTAGGCTTGGCCATAAGGCATGTTGATGTAGTGTCGAAGATGGATGGCTTGTTGGAGAGGGCAATGTTTGCAGTGGCTCGTCGAGTGATCCTCTCATCATCACTAGAGCTTTCATCATCATCACTATCGGAGTTGTCACTATCCCAAGTGACTACATAACCACCACCCTTCTTCTTCTTGTTGAAAGTGAAGCTCTTCTTTGCTTTCTTCTCCTTCTTGTTCTTCTTCAACTTTAACTCCCCATCATTATATCTTTTGTCTTCATAGGGGCACTTTGCCACTACATGATCGGGGCTATTGCAATTGTAGCAAAGCACCTCCTTTGCCTTCATGAAGTCCCTTCTCTTTCTTGCACCATAGCCTTTCTTCTTCATGAACCGACCCATCTTTTGCACTAGAAGGGCCATGATCTCATCATCAAATGGATCATCATCATCATCATCAACCTTGCTCTTGCCCTTAGAGGATGAAGCCTTGAATGCAATGGGCTTCTCTTGCTTGACCTTGGTTTCCTTCTTCTCTTCTACCTCATCTTCATCATCATTGTATTGGGCATCAGTCATTATATCTCCAAGCACATTGGTTGGTTTGACCTTGTCCAATCCCTCTCTAAAGATCATTCTTCTCAAGGTGGCAAACTTCTTGGGTAAGCACATCAAGAACTTGTGTGAGAAGTCCTTGTCCTCAACCTTCTCCCCAAGCCCCTTGAGATCATTGACAATGACTTGGAGCCTATAGAACATCTCCGGGATGGATTCATCATCCTTCATCTTGAATGTGGAGAACTTGTCCTTGAGCATATATAGTTTGGCACTTTTTACCGTTGAAGTGCCTTCATATGTTTCTTCAAGCCTTATCCAAAGCTCATTTGCCTTTTCAAGATCTTTGATTTGCTCAAATACTTTATCATCAATGGCACGATAGATTGTGTCAAGTGCCGCCGTATTGCATTGTTTGTTGATGCGGTCATTGGGAGTGAGGTTTTCCTCATCAAGAATGACGTATCCTTATTTGGTCACATCCCAAACCTTCTCATGTATATTTCCTAGATATTGCTTCATTTTCCTTTTCCAATGATCAAAGGAAGAGACACCATCAAAAAATGGAGGCTTGCCATTAACATGATTGAACATAACTTGAGCCATCTTACACCAAGGTTGTTAAGCCTTACAAACGGTGACCATGGCTCCGATACCACTTGAAAGGTCTTGATGGCTAGAGGGGGGTGAATAGCCTATTAAAATTTTCTACAACGACAAGCTAAACAAGAGAACTACTCTAGCTAAGCTAACTAGCTAGCAAAGATAACTAAGAAATTAATACAAGAGAGATAGGAGGGTATCACCGAGGGGCGAAGTATTGAGCCAACCAATATGATCAACAATGAATACCAAGATAACCAAACACCGGGATCAATCAATCACAATATGAAAGAGATGACACGAAGATTTATCCCGAGGTTCACGTGCTTGCCGGCACGCTAGTCCCCGTTGTGTCCCTCTTCACCACGTGGTTCGGTGGCTAATCGGTCTCACACCGAGCCTCTCAAAAGGCACCACAAGAACCTACCAAATGGCAAAAGGTTGCAATGACATGAGCAATATACTAACGTTGCCTTTGGCGCTTCGCCGAGGTAGGCACAAACCCCTCACAATCACCGGAGGTGGCCAAGAACAAACACCAACTCTTGCCAACGCCTCCAAGCTGCTCCAAGCTATCTAGGTGGCGGCAACCACCAAGAGAAACAAGAATCCCGCAGCAAATCAACCACCAAGTGCCAACTAGATGCTATCTCACAATGCAAATGCACTTGGATCACTCAATCTCACTTCGAATATGCAAAGAAGCAAGAGAGATGAGTGGGAGGGGAGTTGCTTAGCTCAAAGTGCTCACAAGTATGTCAAATGTTCGAGAGAGAGAGCCTTAAGCCGGCCAATGAGTATTTATAGACGTACCCCTTCGAACATAGCCGTTAGAAACTTGAAACAGCCGAAGTCGCGTTGACCGGACGCGCTGGTCCAACTGACCGGACGCGCCGGTCGCGCAACGGCTAGTTTCACGAAGCACCGACCGGACGCGCCGGTCGCAACGACCGGACGCGCCGGTCACGACCGGACACACCGGTCCCGTAACTGACCGGACGCGCTGGTCAACCCTGAGCCGCGCACAACGAACCAGCGACCGGACGCGCTGAAGAACTGACCGGACGCCACAGTGCCCGCGTCCGGTTGGAGTCCAGTAAGCTCCCTGGATGACCGGACGTGTCCGGTCGCCTGTGACCGGACGCGCCACGCGTCCGACCAAACAACTGAAAAACGCGCAGATACTGGACACTGACCGGACGCGTCCGGTCAAACAGTGACCGCGTCCGGTCCAGCGTCCGGTCACCACTGTGACCCCCGTTTGCCTCCGTTTCTTTTTCCGACTTCCGGCGTAGTGAAAAAAAGGCATTTCATTTCCCCAAAATTGCCTGAATCCCGCGCTCGCACGCTCGGCGGGAGGGAGAGATGACCCCAAACCCTCTCTACCGCTTAAACTCCAACGCCATCGCAAATGTGCTAACACCACCAAGTGATCACGTCATGTGTGAGTGTGTTAGCATTTTCACAATCATGTTTCGAGGCGATATTAGTTCTATCCAAATGCATATGATCATGAAATGCACATCTAGAGGCACTTAGGAGTTCAATAGACGCGTCATTCCCCTCTTTATAGTACGGCTATCTATCCTATAATGTAACCACACCCACTAGGTGTCTTGGTTACTAAAACACAACCCTTAAGCATATACCTTTGCCTTGATCACGTAGGGTTGCGTCCAAATCCAAGTGTGGCCATCATGATCACCATGTCCATCTTGCCACCAACCTTGGAGTGTACTAATCCTCATATGCTACATACAACTTAGGCATGGGATTAATACTTAGGCATTGTCACTAATTACCAACACCAAACATAGGACTTTCAGTGAGTCCAGTCATTTCTTTGGTGAGTCCGGTCTATACTTAACCAAGGGGCGCGCTGTCAGTTGACCGTTGGAGTTGTGCGGCTGCAGTTCAAAGGGGCGCCACGTGGACGCCATCCGTGGACTGGACGCAGCCGACCAAACGCTGGGGGGCGTCCGATCAAGCGAGTCCGGTCAGGTCTGTGCAGAGCAACGACTCTATTTGTCTGAGGGGGTCTATAAATAGAGCATGGCTAGCTTGGGGCTCACTCTCTTGGCACTTTGACATACTTGACATCCTTGTGAGCCTAAGCAAACCACTCTCATTTATCTCCGTCATTGATTCATCGTCACAGTGAGATTGAGAGTGATTCCTAATGCATTTGCTTGAGTGATTGCATCTAGTAGCACTTGGGGATCGTTGTGGCTGCAGATTTCTTGTTACTCTTGGTGGTTGTCACCACCTAGACGGTTTGGAGCAACGGAGGAGGATTGGCACGAGTTGGTGATTGTTCATGGCCATCTTCCGGTGATTGTGAGGGGTCTTGTACCTTCCCTAGCGGAGCACCAAAAGATAACTCTAGTGGATTGCTCGTGTCATTGAGTTACCTCACCTGTGGGTAGGTTCTTGCAGCGCCCAAATGTTGGGCTAGGTGTGTGATACCTATTAGCTGCGAACCACTAAGTGTTGGTCGACATAACGGAGACTAGTGTGCCAGCAAGCATGTGAACCTTAAGAGAAAAATTCTTGTGTCAATTGTGATTGGAATTCTCCTGGTGATTGGTTTGGCATTCATATTGTGATTGGTTCATCTCCCTTGCCACGGTGGTATAATCACCCTACACACTCTCTTGTATTTACTTGTTTATATTATTGCCTAGTCAAGCTCTTTAGTGTAGTCAGTCTTTGAGAGCTCACTAACTTAGAGAGTAGTGATTTAGCCTTCTGTGTGCTTAGAAGATCATAACAACTAGAATTATTGGTATAGGTGGCTTGCAACCCTTGTAGAGCTAGAGTAAAATTGTTTTATGCCATTTAGTGTACTGACCATTTGCTCAAGTGAGTTTGTAGAAAATTTTTATAGGCTATTCACCCCCTCTATCCATTTAGGACCTTTCAGTCACCTCCTAAACGGCTTGGTGGCGTGGTCTCCATCATGAAACCACACAAGAAGCTTATGCAGTGCTCCAGAGATTAAATGTAAATTGGTTGAAAATAGGCTAATGGGTTGAAAATAAATAGGCTAAAAATAAAAAGTAAATGGGTTGAAATGGATTGCAAATAGGCTAAAATAGATTGAAAATGGGCTGAAAACAGGCTAAAAATGGCCATCTTTGATGTTGGGCTGTTAATAATGGGCTGGCATCACCCACGTCATCATCCACTTAAGCTCCATGATGATGTGGCAATTCATCTATGACGGTTAATTTTCGTCACAAGAAATGGGCTTGGGATTGGGCTTGGGCTAGGCTAACTAGGCCTCGGGCTCTACTGTGATGGTTTAAGACCATCACCGATTTCCTTAACCCTGATGGTTTTCGGTAAACTGTCACAGGAGTTAAACCATGACGCTCAGTCCATGACGATATCTGAAACTATCATAGATGTTTCATAGTGACATTTTTTGTTGATCCGTGATGAAAAATTTTCATCATGGATTAACAGGTTTCTTGTAGTGGCAGTGCTTTTGTGAGGGCTGTTGTGCTCATCTCGCAGGAGACGCGAAGAGCAACTCTAGTTTAGTGAGACGTGAAGAGCGTTAAGTGGTCCATTCGGGTAGAGTGCTAGAGCTCGTGGTGAGCACTCCACGTGGGAGAGTGTGATTTTGAGGGTCACCACTAGCAAGAGGACCGGTGGCCACCTTGATCTTGTCTCACAAGGATTAAGTGATTGGCAAATCACCGAACCTCGGGATATAACCGTGTCATCGTCCTCCCATTGGTTTGCGATCTTCATACACAAGCTTGTATTTGCTTGTTCATAAATTGTGCTTATGTTGTCGCTCTTCTGTAGCTAGTTTGTTTGTGTAGCATAGAAATAGCTCCCGTGAGTAACTAGTTGGCTTGTGTAGCCTTGCTAGTTACATTACTTAGTTTATGTATCTAAGTAATTTGGGCTCTCTAGTTTGGCTTGAGTAGCCTTGCTATTGAGTAGTGCTAGTGAGCTTAAGCTTTGTACGCTTTGCATACTAGCATATGTAGGAGCTACCCAGTTAATTAGTACTAGTTGCATACGTTTGTGTGACCTTTGAAAGGTCCTTGTTTGGTTTTGGTAATTGAGTGACAACCTTAGGTGGACTAATTGTGTTTATGTGAGATACACAAGAAATTAGTCCACATGTGATGATGTCATGAAGGAGCTTAATGCACATGAGACATGACATGGAGTCATGTGACCAAGGCGGAGAAGATCAAGATGAGGCTTGGCTTGATGGACCGGTTGCTAGGGTGAAGGGCAAGTTGTGTGATGGCTTGGCGCCGAAGGACCGAGGCAACGGTGAAGAGCAAGTGAGGTCAAGATCGATGAACCAATACAGTTACGTGATGATATGAAGTGGATCATATCATTTGGTGATTGGTTGGTGCATGTGTTGCATCAACGTTAGAGGAGTTGGAATGGAATGCGCAAGGCAAAGGTATAACCTATAGGGTATTTCCATTTCACCGGTCATAGGTGTATAGAGAAATTGATGATCGGGTTTATGATAGATGGACGTACTATCAAGAGGGGCAAACTTGTTTGCATATCGGTCATCTAGTGCCACTTGAGCGATCTAACTTTGCATACATGTTAGGATCGAGTGGCGAGGCAAGTTGACTGCCTAATTCCTTCGAAGAATTTTTTTGTGAAATGCTAACACACGTGCACATGTTGTTGATCACATGGTGGTGTTGGCACATTTGCGAAGGCGACGGAGTTTGAGCAGTAGAGAAGGGTTTGGGTCTCTTTCTCCCTCCCGTCGAGCTTGCAAGGCGGGATTCAGGCGTTTTTGAGGACTTGGAATGACCAATTTCCTTTACGCCGAAGTTTGGAAGAAGTGGCGAAGTCGCAGGAGTGTTTCTCATCGAGAAACACGCGACAGACGCGCGTGACGCCAGCGACAGACGCTGGGTCGGGCATCTGTCGCCTAACCCTAGGTGGCGTGGCACTGAGGAGCAGAGGACGCGTCAGATGCGAGGGCGGTCGCGTGACGAACACTGGTGTCAGCGTCTGTCGCGTGTTGGCACGAGCAGTGAAGGCGAGCGCACGTGCGTCAGACGCTGCTCCACGTCTGTTGAAGACGCAACGAACACGTCTGTCGGCTGCGCGTGCCGCGGGAGCGTTCTAGACTGCGTCTATCGCTGCGACAGACACGCGACCTCGACGTGACGGACACGTCTGTTGAAGAGGTGTCGACCGTTGGTTTTTGAAGCGCATGGACACGTGGCGTCACACGGGGCGACGGACGCACCTATAGCGTCTGTCGGGTAGGCGACAGACGCTACTGTGCAGCGTCTGTCGCCCCCGAAAAATGCCTAGTGAAGGGGAACAACGGCTAGTTTCTTGTGGGGGCTTATAAATAGCCCCATGGCCAGCCTTGGCTTGTTGCTGAGCACACTATAGTATTTATGGCTTGTTGTGGTAGTGCTTGGGAGCCCTCTAACTCACTTGTGCTTGTGAGAAGTGCAAATCAATTGCGAGTGAGTTGATTCTAGTGCGTTGCTTTGAGAGATTGCATCGTGTGGCACTAGGTGATCGTGTTGTAAGCCAGTGGTGCTTGTTACTCTTGGAGGTTGCCACCTCCTAGATGGCTTGGTGGCTTATGGCTTTGTCGAAGCTCACAAGAAGATTGTGCGAGGCTCCGGAGAAGCTTTGTGAGGGGGGTTGTGCTCACCCCGCGGGGATCGCAAAGAACAACTCTAGTAGAGCGTGTCATTGAGCTGCCACACTTGATGGTGGGTTCTTGCGGCGCCTTTTGAGAGGCTCGGTGTGTGACCGATTAGCCGCCGAACCACGAAGTGTTGGTCGACACAACGGGGACGTAGCTTGGTGGCAACCAAGTGAACCTCGGGAGAAAATCACCGTGTCAACATTGTCTACTCTTCTTGGTGGTTTGCCTTCGTGCAACACAAGCTTGTATTTACTTTCATATATATGTCGTGCTTGTGTAGTTGCTCTTGTTCTAGTTGTGCTTATGTAGCTAGCTAGATATCTTCTTGCTTGTGTAGCTAGAAGTTTCTCCTTTACGTGGCTAATTCGGTTTGTGTAACCTTGTTAGTCACATTGCTTAGTTTGTGTAGCTAAGTAATTTGTGCTCTCTAATTTGGCATTGGTTGTCTTGTTATTGAGCTTTACTAGCGAGCTTAGGTTTTGTGCTTTTGCTTCACTAGTTGTGTAGGAGCTCCCTCGGTTGGCAAAATACTAGTGCTTAGATTTTTGTGACCTTGCTCTAGAATTGATTAGGTGAGCTCTTGCTTAGCTTATCACCTTAGTTGCTTAATTAGGATCTTTCTAAGGTGCTTAAGAACTTAGTTAGAGGGGTAAAGTCTTGGCTAGATCGATAAGTTTAATTCCGCATTTGTTTTGGTTAGCCGACGTGTTTATTTTTAGAAAGGACTATTCACCCCTCTCTAATCCGCCATCTCGACCCTTCAACCTTACAAACTAGAATTGTTTAAGTGAGCTCTACCTAGCCCAGCACCTTAGTTTCTCAATTAGGATCTCTTTGTAAGGTTCTTGTGAACTTAGATAGAGGGGTGTAGTCTTGGCTAGACCGAATAAGTTTTAATTCCGCATTTATTTCGGTTAGCCGACGCAATTAGTTTTAGAAATGACTATTCAGCCCCCTCTAGTCCGCCATCTCGACCTATCAATTGAGGCTAATGCTAATGACATGGCTTTATCGAACACCCTTAAGGAGGAGCAGGCTACCTATGATGAGACTATGTCTGCTGTTAATATCGAACATGGGGGTTCATTCTTTGTGGATGGGCCTAGAGGCACCTAAAGACTTATCTCTGCTCACGACTATATGTAGCAAGAACAAGATTGTTCTAATATCATTTACATCTAGTTTCGTAGCCTCAATAATGCCTAGTGGCAGAACTATGTAGTCGCGCTTCAAGGTTCCCTTGCCATCGATGATGGCACTTTTTTTAGCTTCACAAAACAAGAGTGGTACCGTCAAACTACATTGATACATCTCTCAATATTTGGGATGAGGCGACCGTGACCAAGAGGCAACTATGGTCTTCAGGACTGACCTTTGCTTCTATATGGTGGGAAGAATATGGTCTTTAGTGGAGGTTTTAGGCAGATTCTCCTTGTTGTTCAAAGGGGGTCGTTAGATAATCGATGCCTCGCTAAGGATGTCATAACTTTGGAATTCCATACAACACTTGAAACTGGTGCGCAACATGAGGGCAAAGAGCGACCTATGGTTTGCAGAATACCTGCTACGCACGGTGGAGGCTTTGTGGAGGCCAATGGTGGTGTTGAAATATGTCTTCCTCGTGATATATGCGTATTGCACATCGGAAACGATAGTGATCTTGATCTGCTAATTGATTGTATATTTCCTAGGTTCAATAAAAATATGTCAGGCAAAAACTACATTACCTCGCAAGCGATATTATCTATGCTAAATGATTGTGTTAATATCATTAACATATGAAGATGGGAGGTCATTTTCATGGGGGACAAAATGGTGTATCATAGCTTTAATTGTGCGGTGGACAATCCACATAGCTACTATCCCTTAACACGTTGACATCCCAATGCAAATGTACAAGAGATAAAGAAATTATAAAAGTGGTTGGAGTTATTATTCATAAATAGTTCGGGATAACGGGATTCCTCTTGCAAAATTGACTTCTATATTTTAGGAGTGAGATTTTGGAAACTGCTAGAGGAACACAACAAATATGCTCCCAATATTTTTTAGCCACTTGGAAAATTCATTAATTTACCAATTATTATTCTTGAGAACTACTGGAAATGCTCTAACTAAGTTGCTGGAACCTGCTGACTGTAGTTCCTTTTTTCCTTAATTAATTGAAGCACTCTTTTCTCGTAAAATAAATTGGAGAGCTAATGTGCTCCTTGTATCCAAATCCAACCGATACTGGCATCTACTCTAGAATTTGTCTTGAAATGTAGTAGTTTCGCCTAAGAATGTTTCGATTCTTTTTAGGGCCTATCGGATATCCAGAGCTAATTGGTAGCTAACTAAAACTTAGCTAAAATTTGTCCTAACCTATCCAAACAGCAGCGCTAATAAGTGTGCCAATAAACCTCCGAGGCTCTAATTTTTTAGCCAAGCCTCCAAGGCTTTAACTAATTGTTAGTCAATTAGCTGACCAACTTCTGCTAATTTAAACTAATTTTTAGTCTCAACTAATAACTTACACTATCTTATCCAAACATGCCTTTAGGAGCAAAGAATTGTCCAACTTGAAATGGACATAGGGCTTGCAAGCTTCATGAAAGAAATTTCAAGACCTGCACTCCCTTGTCCTGTCTTTGGGGAACCTTCGATATTTTTTAAAAAAAGGGCTGTGCGCGCTTCATGAATAAGAGCAAGAATAACCTGCACCAACCATTTGTTCCCGCCTACAAAATATGTGGCTTAGAACATTTCATCGTATAAGAAAAAGAAAGAAGAAATCACAGCAATCGTGTGAGAAAGAAAGAAAAGGAAAATCAGAGAGAGGGAGAAAGATACGGCGAAAACCGTGCGGCTAGATTGGGCTCCCTTCACACTCAACACATGGCGCGCGGCGATTAGAAGCGCCGGATTACACCTCATCGCCACCTTATCTGTCACCCGCTCGCAATCCCAATCTCCGCTGCCATGTCAGCACGCGGCGGCCGCAGCATGAGCATATACGCTTCCTCCCTGAGCTAGAGCTCGCTCCCGCCGCTGCCCAGTCCTCGCCACCGCCCAGCCTGTCGCCACCAATGGCCTCCTCCGCCATGGAGCTCTCGCTCCTCAACCCCGCCGCGACGCACCGCCACCGCGGCGGCCTCGCCGCCGCCGGCCTGCCCCTCGCGCCGCGGCGCTCCGTGGTCCGGTTCCGCGTGTCCGCCTCCGCCGCGGCCGCCGCGCCGCCCAAGTCCTCGGGCCCCAAGAAGCGGGGCAAGACGGAGATCCAGGAGACACTGCTGACGCCCCGCTTCTACACCACCGACTTCGACGAGATGGAGCGCCTCTTCAACGCCGAGATCAACAAGCAGCTCAACCAGGCGGAGTTCGACGCGCTGCTGCAGGAGTTCAAGACGGACTACAACCAGACCCACTTCGTGCGCAACCCCGAGTTCAAGGCCGCCGCCGACAAGATGGAGGGCCCGCTCCGCCAGATCTTCGTCGAGTTCCTCGAGCGCTCCTGCACCGCTGAGTTCTCCGGATTCCTCCTCTACAAGGAGCTCGGCCGCAGGCTCAAGGTTCCTTCCTGCTTCTTTCTTTGCTTGCCTCGTCTCGTCTCGTCTCGTGCACTTCCTCGACCACCTGGTGGGCGTGTGCTGATGCCCTGCTTTTCCTCTGCAGAAAACCAACCCGGTCGTGGCGGAGATCTTCTCGCTCATGTCCAGGGACGAGGCGCGCCATGCTGGGTACGCACCTTATCTCTTTTCATTCATCCTACACAATAATGCGTGCAATTAGTAGCCAAAAAATGCATTCTTATCTTTTGTTATAAAGATTAGGATTAGGAAATGTAATTGTCTGTCTGTCTCATGAAAACTTATGCCGGTGCTGCTACCTCATGAAAAATGCATTCCAAGTTTGCAGACATAATTGAAACGAGCCTGGTTAGTGGTTACATGAGTAAACAAAATACTCATTTTCAATGAGGTACTAGTCAGTAGTAGTAGTTAGGTCAATGCATTCGGGGTTGCTTCCAGCACCTGTCCATAAGAATTCAGCCATGCATGCTGTTCTTATGGTGTCCAATTTGAGGCTATAGGACTAATGATGAGAGCACGGAGAAATTCAGCTGAAAGTTTCTTGTGATTTGCGCTGTCTAGGTTCTTGAACAAGGGGCTGTCTGACTTCAACTTGGCACTGGACCTGGGGTTCTTGACCAAGGCTAGGAAGTACACCTTCTTCAAGCCCAAGTTCATCTTCTATGCCACCTACCTGTCTGAGAAGATTGGGTACTGGAGGTACATCACCATCTTCCGGCACCTCAAGGCGAACCCAGAGTACCAGGTGTACCCCATCTTCAAGTACTTCGAGAACTGGTGCCAGGACGAGAACAGGCACGGTGACTTCTTCTCTGCCCTGCTCAAGGCTCAGCCGCAGTTCCTCAATGACTGGAAGGCCAAGCTCTGGTCACGATTCTTCTGCCTCTCGGTAATTTAGAGCTCTTCTTTTGTTATATAGATCGATTCTCCAAAGTCTGTCTCTCCTGATAGTTGTGTTACATGACCTTTTTGCAGGTGTATGTGACCATGTACCTGAATGACTGCCAACGCACTGCGTTCTATGAGGGAATTGGTCTGAACACCAAAGAATTTGACATGCATGTGATCATTGAGGTATGAATGAGTTTATCATTTCGTTTCTGTTTACTATGTTTCATACTTTTTCTGAACAATGCTGAATATCGCAATAATGTCCTTACAAAAGATTAGGAATACACATGAAGCTTGTTATAGTTTATCGATGTTTAGGAGAATCTATGAATTGCTTCTAGAAATGTTGGTGTGAATTAAGGCTGCTACTGACAATGTAAAAACGTGCATACCTGTGCAGACCAACCGCACAACAGCGAGGATTTTCCCTGCTGTTCTGGATGTCGAGAACCCTGAATTCAAGAGGAAGCTTGACAGGATGGTAGTGATCAACCAGAAGATCATTGCTATCGGAGAATCTGACGACATTCCCCTAGTGAAGAACCTGAAGAGGATTCCTCTCATTGCCGCTCTGGTGTCTGAGATCATTGCCGCATACCTCATGCCCCCCATCGAGTCTGGCTCAGTTGATTTTGCTGAATTTGAGCCCCAGCTTGTTTACTGATTCTGTAGAAAGATTTGTCTAAGAATTATTAACCCCGAAAGACAAGTTGGTGCTTTCTCCTTAAGGGGCCTTGAGTGGTGAAAACGCTGGATGGTTAGAGGATCTGCATCTTCTTGTGTTCGTCTGTAAAATACTGAGACTTCGGCAACATAAAGCTTGGCAAGTTTTTGTTGTGTGGCATCTCCATGTAAGTGATAGTGAACTGTATCAGAAGCAATAGCATCAGAATCAAGCGTTCCAGTTTTCCAACAGAAGGGAGCGTCCGAAGTTGTTGTACTGCTAATGAAGCAAAAGCATACAGACCTTCATATGATCAACTGTATCACATATGGCCTCGGCGCAGTTACTTATCCACCATGGAATGTCGAACTAGCATGATGAATGTATCCAGCACATTTGGTTGATTGTGTAACACTAGAAAATCATTTAACAGCGTTTGGAGGCTGTACCATGTGAATTTACATATCTCCTTTTATTTTAGCAATGTCATGCATATTAAGTGACAATTATCTGTAAGCATTTGTAAGAAAATCGTGGTAGAAGACTATCGATACTAACACGGTCTACCCTCTTATCTACTTTCATCATAATCATACTCTGAGATTTATGCGGAAACTCTACCATTTGCATTGTTGTTAAACCACACATATATTTTTTTTTGTAAAAACTGGTTAAAATGCATATGTTTAATGTAACAAAATTGAATTGATATACATGATATAAGAGTGTCCGTCCAATGGCACTTGTATATTGCTTTTGAGGCTATAGCCACCGTTTCTTGCAACCTTTTGGGTATATATAAGAGACATATATGGCCCTATTAGACAATGCTCTAGCCTTGAAATCTATGCCTGATTGATGTTTGTAAAATAACAATAAAATGATTAAGGCTTATGTGTGTTAGTCTAAATTAATGCAAAAGTTGCTCAATGAAATACCTTTAATGTTGCGCCCATGGAACTAGTTCCAAAAGTTTGTAGAAATTACTAAATTAGGCTGAGTAATTCTAGGAAAACCCTGAGACTGAGTATGCCAAGCATCCCCATCAGGCCTCGTTCGGTTGTATGGGATTGATTCCCGGTCGGACCGTTTCTTCACTAATTCCTATAACGCCGGAACAATTCCTTGCGCGGAAATGCCCGCTCCAGGGTAACCGAACGGAGCCTATAGGGGAAAGGAAGTCAGCACTCCTTTTGTTAGCTAGTGAGTTCATATTGTAATTCTGTATGATACGGTACCTTCAACAAAGAAAACACCAACAATCAAAGTGCATTTTCTAATTTGAGAGAGCTCTCAATTTAGCTTAACGAGAGATATCTAGATTTGGAGCGAAAAAAGGGAAAGGGATAGACAATGTGTGAAGAAAAAAATCAAGACACACCAAATTTAATGACTCTTCGTCTCAAACCGAAACTTCAACTTTGACAAGCTCTAGACTAGTGTTATGATTAAAATTGTAAGTTACTCTTCATCTCCAACCGAAACTTCAACTTTGACAAGCTCTAGACTAGTGTTACGATTAAAATTTTAAGTTACGACATGGAAAAAAGGTTTTGTGGCTGCTAAGTCTAATAAGGCCCTCCACAACGGAGATGGCTGAACTCAGATAAATGAGTCCCACGCATGATAATGGGAATCACTTCATGGTGCAGTAGATGATATCACTTGTGTGTCCAACATGCTTAGCCTTTTCTCTCTGGAGCTCAGTACTACGTGTCTCTCTTTTCTCTCTCTACCTCATGTAAAAACCGGAGCTTGAACTTGCTCCGCTCCCCAACTTTTAGCATTGGGCATCGGTACCTGCAGCGTACAGAGTAGTGCTCCAACCTTCTGCCTCTGTTTTAAGGGTTACTCCTAGAACACACTGCAGAGGGCCTAAAGGAAAGGTATTAGGGAGCGGCGATTCTAGCGCCCGGATGTTCAGTGCGCGAGTGTACCCGGACGCTGCTCCCCTTTCGAAACCCGCCCGCACCCCCCCCCCCACCCCCGCGCGCGGAATAGAATGGAACCTGTAGCACCCCATGTGTTAGCCTTGCATCCTTGCACTTGCATAGCATAAGCATAATCATAAACATGAGCATATGCATCTTATATCACATTTTGCATTCTTGATGTTTCACTTGTTGCATCCCAATGTTTCATTCTGCAACATAGGTTGCATGGTTGCAATGTGTATGTGTCACCTATATGTAGCTCTTCTATGTTGTACCTAGTACCCTAGTGATGTTGCACATATCCCACAAGTCATATTTCATGTGTTGCATAGCCTATGTTGCAACATGGAACCCTATGTTTTATTAGTTATGACTGGATGTTTCATGTGTTTCAATTGAATGTTTCAATTACTATATGAGCTTGGGATACATGCATCACATACAAATGAGTGTAGTGACTCACTAAAACACCTCAACTATGCTTAGGACACTTAATGGAACAATGTTCATATTGACCACTTAGTTTAATTATGCTTCTAACTGATGGTTGACCCTAGTTTGACCACTAGAGTGCTTGTGTTTGACCTGCTGTGAACAATAAGCTAGAGTGGTTGCATGCTCGTGCACCCTTAAGCAAAGTTGTAGCAAATTTTATAAGGAACAAAAGTTGTTTTATGACCTTAGCTAGAAATGTGCAGAACATGTTCAAAAATGGTTCACAAGGCAGATTTAGGGACTGTTTTAGCACTTAGAATTTATTCTGTCTTAACTGCATAACAGTTTCATGTACCTATGTTGAGGCTCTGTAGTTAGCAAACTAGGCCGAACTAGACCAAACCCATGTAAGCAAAATTGAAGATCTCACTTAGCTCTACAAGTTTGGTTACTGAAGTTTTTGCAAACAATGGATGGATTAGGAGCTATAGGGGGCCAAATTCGCGCTGTCAGGCGTGGCCATTAGGCCTGATGCCGAGCTGGCCGGGCTCGGTGGCCGACCGGCGTTAGAGCCAGGCCACCAAGTGGCACCCGTACGTCGCCGGCGGGCCCGCTCGTCAGCTCGGGTGCGCGCCTAAGAGCGCCACGCCGCCTCCACCTCGCCCTGCTCGCTCATTCTCGCACGCTTCGCCTTGCTTGCAAGCCGCAGCGGCAACATAGTGCCATCGCGAGCTCCGTCACCGCGCAGCGCCTTCGTCGCTGTGCCATTGCTCGCGCGCGCGCGTCCACCGCTTCGCCATCACCCTCTCTAGCTCGTCCACCTCTTAGCCAAGCCGCTCGAGCCAAGGTAAAGGCCAATCGCCCGTTTCTTCTCGCCAGAGCCACAGTCGTCATGGCTGCCAGAGTAGGGAGCTCACCGTCGCGTAGCTCACGCGCGCATTCCGCCTCTCTCCTCTCACTCTGGCTAGTTTAGGTGAAGGTGAAGCTGTAGCCGTGACGGAGACCCCTAGGTTACCTCGCCGGAGTCCAATCGAGCGTGCAGCGCCGTCGTGCTCCTCGTCCGCGTGATCCCGCGTGCGTAGCCAAGCTCACCGGCGTCACCCCGTAACCCTAGGTCCACCTCGTTAGCTCCGCCTGACCTCCACGGAGCCGGAGCGCCTATCGCCGAGCCTTGCCGGGGTCGAAAATGGCTAGCGTACCGCTGGGCAGCTCCGCTGTGCTGCCATTCTCACCGGCGAGCATGCTCCGATGACCCTGCGCTTCAACCGTTTTCACCACTCGACGCGGAAGGGCAAGGGGAGCACGTTGGTGCCACCCCCTTCGCCGGATTCCTCACCGGCGTCGAGCAAACGCCGGTCAGCGGCGTCCCCTGCCTCTGCGTTGGCTGACCTATGGGGTCGGATTGACCCTGGGTCCCACGCGTCAGTGACTGGGTTTAGGGTTTTCGTCTATTTATTTTTTAGAAAATGCTATGAACTTGTAAAATCTATATCTAGAGTTCTAGAAATCCAAATTGAGTGGTTCAAATTGGGTTGTTGAAAGGTCTTGATGGCTAGAGGGGGGTTGAATAGCCTATTAAAATTTTCTACAACGACAAGCTAAACAAGTTTATCAATATAACAAATAGCGAGATGCGAGTTTTGCTTAGCCTATGGGTGTTTGCAAGCCACCTATCCAATTCACAATTCTAGTATTTGCACTCAACCGCACAAGTCAAACCGAGAAGTTAAGTACAACTACAACTAGCAAGCTACACAAGAGAACTACTCTAGCTAAGCTAACTAGCTAGCAAAGATAACTAAGAAATTAATACAAGAGAGATAGGAGGGTATCACCGAGGGACGAAGTATTGAGCCAACCAATATGATCAACAATGAATACCAAGATAATCAAACACCGGGATCAATCAATCACAATATGAAAGTGATGACACGAAGATTTATCCCGAGGTTCACGTGCTTGCCGGCACGCTAGTCCCCGTTGTGTCCCTCTTCACCACGTGGTTCGGTGGCTAATCGGTCTCACACCGAGCCTCTCAAAAGGCACCACAAGAACCTACCAAATGGCAAAAGGTTGCAATGACACGAGCAATATACTAACGTTGCCTTTGGCGCTTCGCCGAGGTAGGCACAAACCCCTCACAATCACCGGAGGTGGCCAAGAACAATCACCAACTCTTGCCAACGCCTCCAAGCTGCTCCAAGCCGTCTAGGTGGCGGCAACCACCAAGAGAAACAAGAATCCCGCAGCAAATCAACCACCAAGTGCCAACTAGATGCAATCTCACAATGCAAAATGCACTTGGATCACTCAATCTCACTTCGAATATGCAAAGAAGCAAGAGAGATGAGTGGGAGGGGAGTTGCTTAGCTCAAAGTGCTCACAAGTATGTCAAATGTTCGAGAGTAAGAGCCTTGAGCCGGCCAACGAGTATTTATAGACGTACCCCTTCGAATATAGCCGTTAGAATCTTGAAACAGCCGAAGTCGCGTTGACCGGACGCGCTGGTCCAACTGACCGGACGCGCCGGTCGCGCAACGGCTAGTTTCGCGAAGCACCGACCGGACGCGCCGGTCGCAACGACCGGACGCGCCGGTCACGACCGGACGCACCGGTCCCGTAACTGACCGGACGCGCTGGTCAACCCTGAGCCGCGCACAACGAACCAGCGACCGGACGCGCTGAAGAACTGACCGGACGCCACAGTGCCCGCGTCCGGTTGGAGTCCAGTAAGCTCCCTGAACGACCGGACGCGTCCGGTCGCCTGTGACCGGACGCGCCTCGCGTCCGATCAAACAACTGAAAAACGCGCAGATACTGGACACTGACCGGACGCATCCGGTCAAACAGTGACCGCGTCCGGTCCAGCGTCCGGTCACCACTGTGACCCCCGTTTGCCTCCGTTTCTTTTTCCGACTTCCGGCGTAGTGGAAAATAGGCATTTCATTTCCCCAAAATTGCCTGAATCCCGCGCTCGCACGCTCGGCGGGAGGGAGAGATGACCCCAAACCCTCTCTACCGCTTAAACTCCACCGCCGTCGCAAACGTGCTAACATCACCAAGTGATCTCGTCATGTGTGAGTGTGTTAGCATTTTCACAATCATTTTCCGAGGCGATATTAGTTCTATCCAAATGCATATGATCATGAAATGCACATCTAGAGGCACTTAGGAGTTCAATAGCCGCGTCATTCCCCTCTTTATAGTACGGCTATCTATCCTATAATGTAACCACACCCACTAGGTGTCTTGGTTACTAAAACACAACCCTTAAGCATATACCTTTGCCTTGATCACGTAGGGTTGCGTCCAAATCCAAGTGTGGCCATCATGATCACCATGTCCATCTTGCCACCAACCTTGGAGTGTACTAATCCTCATATGCTACATACAACTTAGACATGGGATTAGTACTTAGGCATTGTCACTAATTACCAACACCAAACATAGGACTTTCAGTTGTGCTCCTAGTGATGTCTAGTTTTATTAAAAATATAAAATGTGCCATGTTCTGTAGTAAAATATTTATTAGCTTGTCAATTTTGCGTAGAATGTTATCATATTCAAATGCTATGAAATTTGTATATTAGCCTATTGGAAGCATATAGAAGTTAGTGTAATTTTTGTATAATTTATTGTACACTTTTGATATATGTTTATTATTTCACCTAATTATCTAAATAAATAATAAAGGCATAAAAAATTTTATTTAGAAATGACCACTATGTTTTCTAGTGTTTGTTTGATGTATGCTAACTGTTAGTAACATTGGTGGTGCTCAAATTATCATTCTTATACGTAGTGAAATATTATTTTCCTCAATTTTCACTTCTAGTGACTTTCTGGACAGGTTTGGGAGCTTAGCTAATTACACCATGTAAATTATATTTGCTGTAAAACTTATTTATAACAAAGTTGTAGATACCTTACCTATCTAGCTTGTGTTAAATTTTCATGGCATTTGGCCAAATGGTTTGTGAGTTATAGCTATTCAAATTTGGTCTCCAGAACTAATTGTTCTCTGAAATTTCTGGAGTAGTTTTGGAAGATGTGCTTGTTTGACCCTTTTAACTTGGGAATCATGTTGAGATGATTAAAGATGATTTGTACACAATTTCATAAGCTTTCCAGAATGTCTCATTGCATATCATTTGGATTGGTAGAAGTCCAGTTATGCTTCATTTACTCAGCTATTTTTTTGAAACTTACTTAGTTGTTTGTATGCCTAGATTTGCTGAATTTCTGGAATGACTTCATTGCTTTATATAAGCTTGATGTTGATGGTTTAGATGATTAGTCTAATTAAAATAAGTTGTTAGCTGCAGGTGCTAGACATCTAACTGATGATGAAAAGTTGTACCTTAGATTGCTAGAGCTTGTTGAGTTTGTATTCTTGTTTAGAGAAGAGATATGCACTAATTCAGTAAAGTGATTTGAATAGGGCTTTGCACCTACTAGGTCAACGAATGTTAATCTTGTTATATCATCTTACTGTTAGCCATGTACATGTTCATGTGTTCATCATGTCATTTCATCTCTTGTGCACCCATGATATTCATCTTATGCATCTGCATGCAATATGTGTACTGGAAGGTGTGACCCTGTTGAAATTCGAGGGGGCTGAACCCGGAGGAGCGTCCAGCAGCAGAGGAGCAGGAGGTCCCGGCACCAGAAGGAGTGTAAGGTCCAAATGGCTAGAGGGGGGTGAATAGCCTAATTAAAACTTCTACAAGAATTACTTGATCACACGTTAGTACGAAAGGTGACGAAGCAAATGCACTAGCTCTAACTAGTTAAGCAAGCCACCTACACAAGTCTAGAACAAGGCTATTCTCTAAACACAACAACTACAAGCTAGATAGAGGAAGTAATGCGAGAGAAGAGTTTCGAGTGATTATATCGCCGTGTAGAGAAGAGAAATACCAATCAATCAATCATACAATAGAAAACCTCAGGAAGAGAATGACACAAGAATTTATCCCGAGGTTCACTTGCTTCTCGGCAAGCTACTCCCCGTTATGGCGATACACCCACTTGTCGGTTCGTGAGCTAATCGACTATCAAGAGTCGAGCCCTCGGTGGGCACCGCACAACCGCACATAAGATGGGGATCTTCCAAGCCACGAGCTCCACTAGAGTATCCAATTTGCGAACTTCCACGGGGAAGGATCAAGAACCCCTTACAACACTTGGTGAGGGCTCCAACAATCTCCAATTGCGAGCTCAATCACCTCCGCTGCTCCAAGCCGTCTACCGTGTCGGGAAACACGGAAGAGTAACAAGAAATCCACAGCAACTCGAAGATCAAGTGCCTCTAGAATGCAACTCTCAAGCAATGCACTTGAATCTCACTCAATCTCACTCAAGATGTGCAACCAAGCAAAGAGATGAGTAGAGGAGTTGTTCTCTAGCTCAAAGGATGTCTCTAGGTCTCAAAATATGCAAGAGTTTCCCTCAGACCCTGGACATCTTCTATTTATAGCGAAGGGGTACGCAGCTAGCCGTTACCGGACGACATAGTTCAAAACGTGTTGATCGGACGCGTCCGATCACTACAGGACAAGCGTGAACAGTGCGCATCAGAAGTTACCGTTGCTATGACAGGACGCGCTCTAGCGAATGACCGGACGCGCTCTAGCGAATGACCGAACATGCTCTAGCGACTGACCGGACACGCTCTAGTGAATGACTGGACGCGCTGCATCTGGCGTCCGGTCAGAGTCCAATAAGCTCCCACCGCGACCGGACACGTCCGATCGCACATGACTGGACGCGCCGTGCGTCCGATCATCACTCCGCTACGCTCTGCCCCTCTTGACGCCTGACCGGATGCTCTGGTTCCCTGAGGGACCGGTGCGCCGGTCACGCGCTCTTCTTCTGTGCATAGGAAAATTGACTGGACGCGCTGGTCAGGCCAGACCAGCGTCCGGTCACAAACCCTCGCGCCTGACAACTGCTGAGAACTGACTGGACGCGTCCGGTCAAACCGCGACCGCGTCCGGTGCAGCATCCGGTCACCACAGTGACCGCCGTTCGCCTCCGTTTCTTTTCTGATTTCCGGTGCAGTAGAAAATAGGCATTTCACTTCCCCAAAAAGCTTAGTGTGAGACTTTTGAAGCTTCTTATGGTCTACCTTTAGACTCTCATAAGATGCCCTAAGCTCATCAAGATCTTGTATAATGTTTTTCTTTTCCTTAAACAAGCTCTTGCACTCCTTTCTAGATTCTTTAAAATGTTGAGTGCAATCTTCTAGCATAGTGATTAGTTCATCTTTAGTGAATTCTTCTTCATCACTATCACTATCACTAGCATTATCATGATCACTCTCATCGTCGGATGATACCTTAGCGGCCTTAGCCATGAAGCACGATGGAGTGTCGAAGAGGGAGACCTTCTCTTGGATGGCAATGCTAGCATGTCCCTTCTTCTTGCTCTTGTTATCATCCTCATCATCACTTGAGGAATCATCACTATCCCATGTAGCAACATGAGAATCATTCTTCTTTTTATGAGAACTCTCCTTCTTTTCTTACTTCTTCCTCTCCTTCTTGATAGCATCTTCATCATCACTATCATAAGGACACTTTGCAATGAGATGGTCCTTGCTATGGCATCTAAAACATCTCATGGTATGCTCATTCTTCTTAGAAGAGTTCTTCCTCCTTCTTGCACGAAAGCCCTTCTTCTTCATGAATTTCCCAAATTGCTTGACAAAAAGAGTCATCTTCTTATCAATGTCATCACTATCACAAGAGCTTAAGTCTTCATCACTTGATGATTCAATCTTGGATTTGCCCTTGGATGTGGTGGCTTTGAATGCCACACTCTTCTTCTTCTCATCATCCTTATTCTCACTTTCCTTCTTCTTCTTTTTGACCAACTCCTCTTTCTCATCATCTTCTCTATATAAATCATCGGTCATCACTTCTTGGAATACTTGTTGAGGAGTTGAATCCTTCAATGTAGTCCTCACTAGCACGGTGATCAATGTATCAAATCTCTTGGGCAAGCTTCTTAAGAACTTCATAGAAAATTGGTTGTCCTTGACCTCCTCACCAAGTGCCTTGAGCTCATTCACAATGACTTGCAATCTATGAAACATTTCTGATACACTCTCATCTTCTTGCATCTTGAAGCTAGAAAACTTTTCTTGCAAGATATATGCTTTAACGGTCTTTGTGCCTTCGGTGCCCTCAAAAGTTTCTTCTAGCTTGCCCCAAGCATCATGAGCAATCTCAATGTTCTTTACTTGCTCAAAGGTCTTGTCATCTAGTGCCTCATGAAGAGCACTAATGGCAATGTCATTGCATTAGAGCGAATGACCGGACACGCTGCATCTGGCGTCCGGTCAGAGTCTAGTAAGCTCCCACCACGACCAGACGCGTCCGATCGCACATGATCGGATGCGCCGCGCATCCGATCATCACTCCGCTGCGCTCTGCCCCTCTGGACGCCTGACCGGACGCTCTGGTTCCCTGAGGGACCGGACGCGCCGGTCACGCGCTCTTCTTCTGCGCACAGGAAAACTGATTGGACGCGCTGGTTTGAAAGGTCTTGATGGCTAGAGGGGGGGTGAATAGCCTATTAAAAAATTTCTACAAAGACACGCTAAACAAGATTATCAATAAAACAAATAGTGAGATGCGAGTTTTGCTTAGCCTACGGGGTGTTTGCAAGCCACCTAACCAATTCACAATTCTAGTAAATTTGCACTCAACCGCACAAGTCAAACCGCACAATTTAACTACAACTAAAGCTAGCTAGCTACTCAAGCTAAGAGTTACACTAACAAGCTAGCAAGGTAACTAAGAAATTAATACAAGAGAGAGTTAGGAGGGTATCACCGAGGGGTGAAGTATTGAGCCAACCAATCAATATGATCAAGAGATGAATACCACAATATACAACCACCGGGATCGATCAAACACAATAAGAATGATAGCACGAAGATTTATCCCGAGGTTCACGTGCTTGCCGGCACGCTAGTCCCCGTTGTGTCCCTCTTCACCACGTGGTTCGGTGGCTAATCAGTCACACACCGAGCCTCTCAAAAGGCACCACAAGAACCTACCAAATGGCAAAAGGTTGCAATGACACGAGCAATATACTAATGTTGCCTTTGGCGCTTCGCCGAGGTAGGCACAAACCTCTCACAATCACCGGAGGTGGCCAAGAACAATCACCAACTCTTGCCAACGCCTCCAAGCTGCTCCAAGCCGTCTAGGTGGCGGCAACCACTAAGAGAAACAAGAATCCCGCAGCAAATCAACCACCAAGTGCCAACTAGATGCAATCTCACAATGCAAATGCACTTGGATCACTCAATCTCACTTCGAATATGCAAAGAAGCAAGAGAGATGAGTGGGAGGGGAGTTGCTTAGCTCAAAGTGCTCACAAGTATGTCAAATGTTCGAGAGGGAGAGCCTTGAGCCGGCCAACGAGTATTTATAGACGTACCCCTTCGAATATAGCCGTTAGAAACTTAAACAGCCGAAATCGGGCTGACCGGACGCGCTGGTCCAACTGACCGGACGCGCCGGTCGCCCAACGGCTAACTCGTGAAGTACTGACCGGACGCGCTGGTCCAAACGACCGGACGCGCTGGTCGCCCAACGGCTAACTGCGAAGCAACGACCGGACGCGCTGGTCCAACTGACCGGACGCGCCGGGAACGATCGGACGCGCCAGTCCCGTGAAGGACCGGACGCGCTGGTCGCCTGAGCAGCGCTCAACGAAATAGTGACTGGACGTGCTGAAGTAAATGACCGGACGCGACAGTGCCAGTGTCCGGTTAGAGTCCAGTAAGCTCCCTGGACGACCGGACGCGTCTGATCATCAGTGACCGGACGCGCCTCGCGTCCGATCATCGAACTGAAAAATGCGCAGACACTGAACACTGACCGGACGCGTCCGGTCAGGCAAGGACCGCGTCCGGTTCAGCGTCCGGTCACCTCTGTGACCTCCGTTCGCCTCCGTTTCTTTTCCGGACTTCCGATGTAGTGGAAAATAATCGTTTCAACTTCTCAAAAACGCCTGAATCCCGCCTCGCAAGCTCGGCGGGAGGGAGAGAGGAACCCAAACCCTCTCTACCGCTCAAACTCCACCGCCGTCGCAAACGTGCTAACATCACCAAGTGATCTCGTCATGTGTGAGTGTGTTAGCATTTTCACAATCATTTTTCGAGGCGATATTAGTTCTATCCAAATGCATATGATCATGAAATGCATATCTAGAGGCACTTAGGAGTTCAATAGCCGCGTCATTCCCCTCTTTATAGTACGGCTATCTATCCTATAATGTAACCACACCCACTAGGTGTCTTGGTTACTAAAACACAACCCTTAAGCATATACCTTTGCCTTGATCACGTAGGGTTGCGTCCAAATCCAAGTGTGGCCATCATGATCACCATGTCCATCTTGCCACCAACCTTGGAATGTACTAATCCTCATATGCTACATACAACTTAGGCATAGGATTAGTACTTAGGCATTATCACTAATTACCAACACCAAACATAGGACTTTCAATCTCCCCCTTGTTGGTAATTGGTGACAAACCTTTCACAAAGATATTATGATAAAATTTTGATTGAACCCATGTCACATTGTCCAAGTATATTACCATGTGTAAGAATTATGGACATGTGATCATGAATTCAAATTGATAGCAATGGCTCCCCCTACATGTATGCTATATGTTTGGATTTTAGAAGCATACATGTTAGATAGGAAAGATTAGGAGCATTGACTACCAATAGGTGCTAAGTGTTTAAGATTATAGACCTTTGAAGCGTGATACCATCGGAGTAGCGATAAACACCATCTTAGCACCTTGTGTAGTTAGATTCTACTTGAAAAAACACAAACATAACTAGAAACCTCGTGAGAT
Organism: Saccharum hybrid cultivar R570; assembly: GCA_038087645.1. Taxonomy (NCBI): domain Eukaryota; kingdom Viridiplantae; phylum Streptophyta; class Magnoliopsida; order Poales; family Poaceae; genus Saccharum; species Saccharum hybrid cultivar. Next base: position 8,447,533 of record JAQSUU010000119.1, on the reverse strand, counting down.
CAATCATTATAAGCAAGGCCCTAGTACCACTTTGAAAAACATGAAGCAAAAAAAATCTAACTACTTCCTATTCATGCTAGTATCTCAATGCATCATTCAAATTATACTAGCAAGTCACCACACAAGCAATGTATCAGAGAAAAACGAAATGCATGTATCGGAGAAAAACGAAATGCATAACTATGCATCATACATATGAAGTGCACATAGAAATGCAACATTCATGTTTAAAGAGCTTGCTCCCCCTACTTGTGTGCTCAAAATTTTAATTGATCCCCTTCTTTTATCAATTCTCCCCCTTTAGGATCTATTTTTGTGAACAACATTTTCTCCCCCATAACATTTTCTTCCCTTTTGAGTTCTATCCCTTTGAGTTCTATCTTTGTGAACAATATTTTCTCCCCCTTTGGCACCAATTGACCACAAGGAGCAAACTTAAGATAGATTATCATGTTGAAATATGGGGTGAGGATCAAGTTTATGAATCAACCTAGATTGCTTGCATAAATAAAATACCTCGGTTTGATCCAAGGGCAAGCTTCTTCACACCTCACTAGAAGGGTTATCATGCACCATGTTGAAGCAAATATTTAGACAAGTTTTCTAGATTAAAACACTTAGGATCACAAGCTACTTAAACAAGTTATATGCTACCACTAGATCATACAAGTCATAGAAACAATAGTGGCACCATATAAACTTCAAATTCATTTAATTTTCATGAATGATCCTAGAACATAAGAAATCATGACTAGATGCACTAAACATGTCCTTAGTATAGAATGTATGACATGTCAACCAATTGTACCTTGGGGCTCGAAGGAGAGGCATGTCATATCATGGGAGTGCATCAACTCATGTTGGAGAAATCAAGTATGTTCAACTCATTCTTTAGCTTGTGAAATCTCTTCTCATCAAGTGGCTTGGTGAATAGATCGGCTAATTGATCTTCGGTGCCCACACTCTCAATAGCAATGTCACCCTTTTGTTGATGATCTCTAATAAAGTGATGGCGAACATCAATATGCTTTGTTCTTTGATGTTGAATCGGATTGTTAGTTAGCTTCACGGCACTTTCATTGTTACATAGCAATGGTACATTCTTGAAATTGATTCCAAAATCCTTCAATGTTGCCTTCATCCATAAGATTTGTGCACAACAACTACCCGCGGCAATGTATTCGGCTTCGGCGGTAGATAGTGCAATACTATTTTGCTTCTTGGATGACCATGAGACAAGTGATCTTCCCAACAATTGACATGTCCCAGAAGTGCTCTTTCTCTCCACTTTATCACCGGCATAGTCGGAATCCGAATATCCAACTAGCTCAAAACTTGCACCTTTGGGATACCACAATCCAACATCTTGTGTATGCTTTAAGTACCTCAATATTCTCTTTGTTGCCTTCAAATGACTTTCTCTTGGTGAGGCTTGAAATCTTGCACACATACATACACTAAACATCACATCGGGCCTTGATGCCATCACATAGAGTAGGCTACCAATCATTGATCTATATAGCTTTTGATCCACCATGTTGCCACTCTTGTCACTATCCAAACTTCCACTAGTGCCCATTGGAGTTGTAATACTCTTTGCATCTTCCATGCCAAACTTCTTGAGCATATCTTTGATGTACTTAGTTTGGCTCACAAATGTACCTTCTTTCATTTGTTTGATTTGAAGTCCAAGAAAGAAACTAAGTTCACCAATCATTGACATTTCAAATTCCTTTGCCATCATTTTCCCAAACTCATCACAATAATCTTGATTGGTTGAACTGAATATGATATCATCAACATATATTTGCAACACAAACAAGTCTTTCTCAATCTTCTTGGTGAATAGTGTTGTATCAACTTTGCCCATGACAAATCCTTTGGATAGCAAGAAGTCCCTCAATCTTTCATACCATGCTCTAGGTGCTTGCTTCAATTCATACAAAGCCTTTCTTAACTTGTATACATGATTGGGTTTCTTGTCATCTTCAAAACCGGGAGGTTACTCCACATAGACCTCCTCTTGAATGTACCCATTAAGAAATGCACTCTTTACATCCATTTGATATAGCTTGATATTGTGAGCACAAGCATAGGCAAGTAAGATCCTAATTGCTTCCAATCTTGCAACTGGGGCATATGTTTCACCAAAGTCAAGACCCTCAATTTGTGTGTAACCTTGAGCTACTAGTCTTGCTTTGTTCCTTACTACTATCCCATCTTGATCTTGCTTGTTGCGAAAGACCCATCTTGTTCCAATGACATTGTGATCCTTAGGCCTTTCAACTAGTTCCCATACTTCATTTCTCTTGAAGTTGTTGAGCTCTTCATGCATTGCATTTACCCAATCCGGATCTCTCAATCCTTTATCAATGTCCTTGGGTTCTTCCATTGACACAAAAGATGAGTGAGCACAAAATGATGCCAATCTTGATCTAGTTTGAACTCCTCTTTGTATGTCACCAATAATGGAATCCAATGGATGGTCTCTTGTAATGTTAGTTGGTTGAAGCACTTGGACTTGATTGCTTGGATGTTGATGTTGATCATGAGTTGGAGATGATGAACTAGCCACTTGTTGATCTTGTTGCACTTGAGATGATGTACTAGCTTGATTTTGCATTAGAGAACCACTAGCTTGTGTAATTGGACTTTAGAGCACTTGATCTTTGTTGTCATCCACATCAATCACTTGCTTTGGCCTAATATCACCAATGTCCATTTCTTTCATAGCATTGGTCAATTGAGTTCCTCTCATATCATCCAAGTTATCTTCCTCATCTTGAGAGCCATTTGTTTCATCAAATTCAATATCATGCACTTCTTCAAGTTGACCACTAGCTAAATTCCAAACTCTATAAGCTTTGCTAGTAGTTGAGTAACCAAGTAAGAATCCTTCATCACATTTCTTCTCAAACTTGCTCAATCTAGTGCCTTTCTTCAAGATATAGCATTTACAACTAAATACCCGAAAGTATGCAATGTTGGGTTTTCTTCCATTTAAGATCTCATATGGTGTCTTCTCAAGGAACTTGTGGCAATAGAGACGGTTGCTATAAAAGCAAGCCGTGTTGATTGCTTCGGCCCAAAATGAATGACTCACATTATACTCATTCAACATTGATCTTGCCATATCAATTAAGGTTCTATTCTTCCTTTCAACTAGGCCATTTGATTGAGGTGTATACTTGGCCAAGAATTGATGCTTGATTCCAAGCTCCTCACATAGCTCATCAACTCTTGTGTTTCTAAACTCACTTCCATTGTCACTTCTTACTTTCTTGATTGTGGTCTCAAACTCATTTTGCACTCTCTTGATGAACTTCTTGAATATGTCAAATACATCACTCTTGTCTACAAGAAAGAATACCCATGTGTATCTAGTGAAATCATCCACAATCACAAAACCATACTTGTTGCCACCAATGCTTGTGTATGTAGTTGGCCCAAATAGATCCATGTGCAACAACTCAAATGCCTTGGAAGTACTCATAATGCTCTTCAATGGATGAGTGTTGCCTACTTGCTTTCCGGCTTGACATGCACTACATAGCTTATTCTTCTCAAATGTGACATCCTTCAAGCCTCTAACTAAGTCATGCTTCACTAACTTGTTCAATTGCTTCATGCTAACATGACCTAGTCTTCTATACCACAACCAACCCATACTTGATTTGGTGAGCAAGCATGTTGAAAGTTGAGTGTCACTAGCATTGAAATCAACCAAGTATAGATTCTCATATCTAAAGCCTTTGAAGATCAAGTTAGAGCCATCAACACTAACTATCTCCACATCATCAACACCAAATATGCACTTGAAACCAAGATCACACAATTGAGCAACCGAGAGAAGATTGAAGTTCAACTTTTCAACTAAGAGCACATTGGAAATGCTATGATCATTTGAGATTGCAATCCTTCCAAGAGCCTTTACATCACCCTTGCTATTGTCACCAAATGTGATGCTATAAATGCCACTATCATTTGATTTGAGAGAGTTGAACATTCTTGAATCACCGGTCATATGTTGAGAGCACCCACTATCAAGCACCCAATGCCTTCCTCCGGCCTTGTAATTTACCTACAAAACAATTTAATGTCTTTTAGGTACCCATACTTGCTTGGGTCCTTGGAGGTTAGTCACTAAGCTGTTTGGTACCCAAATGGCCTTCTTCTTTGGGCCCATAATTGGTGTATCAACAAACCTAGCATGCACACCTTTATCACCCTTGGTAAGCACATAACAAGAATCAAAAGGAATATAAGGTACATTAGCATTTTTCTTGTTCTTGTTCATTTTATTACAATTAATCTCTAGATGCCCAACTTGCTTGCATCTATTGCAATAACGACCATTGCCCTTCACAAAGCGAGACTTTGGAGTAGCAAAGGCCTCCTTGCCCTTCTTGGGAGTATAGCCCAATCCCTCTTTGTTAAGAGAGAACCTTTGGCTACCCAAGCATTTTAGCAAGCGGGCATCCCCACCATAGGCGTTGCCTAATGTGCGGGTGAGATCATCCATCTCTCTCTTGAGAGTCTCAACCACAAGTGATGAATCACTAGTAGTAGAGGTAGAGTTGATTGTGGTGGATGATGATGAGCTACATGAAGCATTAGTAGGACTAACAAATAAAGAATCATCAATAATATCACATGTTAGTCCAATATCACAAGTGACAATCACTTGCTCCTCCTTAGCTTCCTTCATGAACTTCTCCAACTTAAGGTCCTTTTCCTTGATGAGCTCAAGTAGAGTGGAGTGGGCTTCCTTAAGCCTAGTGTGAGCAATTTCAAGATCCTCGTGGTCTTCCTTTAGACACTCACGAGAAGCCTCTAGCTCATCAAAGGATTTCCTAAGAGCTTTGAGCACTTGTTCAATTCCTTTGCACTCCTTACTCTTTTTGAGAGCAACAAGCTCCTCCATCAAGGCATCATTTTCATTGCTCTTGGCAATGAGCTCTTGTTCCAAGATTTTATATTTCTTGGTTGTCCTCTTGTAGCCCTTGCTCATTTGATCTATTATGCCTAATAGATCATCCTTGGAGTAGTCCTCATCCTCCTCATCATCACTCCTACAATCATCACTAGCACAAGAATCATCATCACTATCATCATATTTTACCTTTGTAGGCTTGGCCATAAGGCATGTTGATGAAGTGTCGAAGATGGATGGCTTGTTGGAGAGGGCGATATTTGCAATGGCTCGCCGAGTGGTCCTCTCATCATCACTAGAGCTTGCATCATCATCACTATCGGAGTTGTCACTATCCCAAGTGACTACATAACCACCACCCTTCTTCTTCTTGTTGAATGTGAAGCTCTTCTTTGCTTTCTTCTCATTCTCTTTCTTATCCTTCTTGTTCTTCTTGAGCTTCAAGTCCCCATTATGAAATCTCTTATCTTCATAGGGGCAATCCACCACTATGTGATCGGGGCTATTGCAATTGTAGCAAAGGGTCTTTGCCTTTATAATGTCTCTCCTCTTCCTTACCCCATATCCTTTCTTCTTCATGAACCTTCCCATCTTGTGCACAAGGAGGGCCATGGTCTCATCATCGAATGGATCATCATCATCACTCTCTACCTTGCTCTTGCCCTTAGAGGATGAAGCCTTGAATGCAATGGGCTTCTCTTGCTTGACCTTGGTCTCCTTCTTCTCTTCTACCTCATCTTCATCATCATTGTATTAGGCATCGGTCATTATATCTCCAAGCACATTGGTTGGTTTGACCTTGTCTAATCCCTCTCTAAAGATCATTCTTCTTAAGGTGGCAAACTTCTTGGGTAAGCACATCAAGAACTTGTGTGAGAAGTCCTTGTCCTCAACCTTCTCCCCAAGCCCCTTGAGATCATTGACAATGACTTGGAGCCTATAGAACATCTCCGGGATGGATTCATCATCCTTCATCTTGAATGTGGAGAACTTGTCCTTGAGCATATATAGTTTGGCACTTTTTACCGTTGAAGTGCCTTCATATGTTTCTTCAAGCCTTATCCAAAGCTCATTTGCCTTTTCAAGATCTTTGATTTGCTCAAATACTTTATCATCAATGGCACGATAGATTATGTCAAGTGCCGCCGTATTGCATTGTTTGTTGATGCGGTCATTGGGAGTGAGGTTTTCCTCATCAAGAATGACGTATCCTTCTTTGGTCACATCCCAAACCTTCTCATGTATATTGCCTAGATATTGCTTCATCTTCCTTTTCCAATGATCAAAGGAAGAGACGCCATCAAAGAATGGAGGCTTGCCATTAACATGATTGAACATAACTTGAGCCATCTTACACCGAGGTTGTTAAGCCTTACAAACGGTGACCACGGCTCTGATACCACTTGAAAGGTCTTGATGGCTAGAGGGGGGGTGAATAGCCTATTAAAAAATTTCTACAAAGACAAGCTAAACAAGTTTATCAATAAAACAAATAGTGAGATGCGAGTTTTGCTTAGCCTACGGGGTGTTTGCAAGCCACCTAACCAATTCACAATTCTAGTAAATTTGCACTCAACCGCACAAGTCAAACCATACAATTTAACTACAACTAAAGCTAGATAGCTACTCAAGCTAAGAGTTACACTAACAAGCTAGCAAGGTAACTAAGAAATTAATTCAAGAGAGAGTTAGGAGGGTATCACCGAGGAGCGAAGTATTGAGCCAACCAATCAATATGATCAAGAGATGAATACCACAATATACAACCACCAGGATCGATCAAACACAATAAGAATGATGGCACGAAGATTTATCCCGAGGTTCACGTGCTTGCCGGCACGCTAGTCCCCGTTGTGTCCCTCTTCACCACGTGGTTCGGTGGCTAATCGATCACACACCGAGTCTCTCAAAAGGCGCCACAAGAACCTACCAAATGGCAAAAGGTTGCAATGACACAAGCAATATACTAATGTTGCCTTTGGCGCTTCGCCGAGGTAGGCACAAACCTCTCACAATCACCGGAGGTGGCCAAGAACAATCACCAACTCTTGCCAACGCCTCCAAGATGCTCCAAGCCGTCTAGGTGGCGGCAACCACCAAGAGAAACAAGAATCCCGCAGCAAATCAACCACCAAGTGCCAACTAGATGCAATCTCACAATGCAAATGCACTTGGATCACTCAATCTCACTTCGAATATGCAAAGAAGCAAGAGTGATGAGTGGGAGGGGAGTTGCTTAGCTCAAAGTGCTCACAAGTATGTCAAATGTTCGAGAGGGAGAGCCTTGAGCCGACCAACGAGTATTTATAGACGTACCCCTTCGAATATAGCCGTTAGAAACTTAAACAGCCGAAATCGGGCTGACCGGACGCGCTGGTCCAACTGACCGGACGCACCGGTCGCCCAACGGCTAACTCGTGAAGTACTGACCGGACGCGCTGGTCCAAACGACCGGACGCGCTGGTCGCCCAACGGCTAACTGCGAAGCAACGACCGGACGCGCTGGTCCAACTGATCGGACGCGCCGGGAACGACCGGACGCGCTGGTCCCGTGAAGGACCGGACGCGCTGGTCGCCTGAGCAGCGCTCAACGAAATAGTGACCGGACGCGCTGAAGTAAATGACCGGACGCGACAGTGCCAGCGTCCGGTTAGAGTCCAGTAAGCTCCCTGGACGACCGGACGCGTCCGATCATCAGTGACCGGACGCGCCTCGCGTCCGATCATCGAACTGAAAAATGCGCAGACACTGAACACTGACCGGACGCGTCCGGTCAGGCAAGGACCGCGTCCGGTTCAGCGTCCGGTCACCTCTGTGACCTCCGTTCGCCTCCATTTCTTTTCCGGACTTCTGGCGTAGTGGAAAATAATCGTTTCAACTTCTCAAAAACGCCTGAATCCCGCCTCGCAAGCTCGGCGGGAGGGAGAGAGGAACCCAAACCCTCTCTACCGCTCAAACTCCACCGCCGTCGCAACGTGCTAACATCACCAAGTGATCTCGTCATGTGTGAGTGTGTTAGCATTTTCACAATCATTTTTCGAGGCGATATTAGTTCTATCCAAATGCATATGATCATGAAATGCACATCTAGAGGCACTTAGGAGTTCAATAGCCGCGTCATTCCCATCTTTATAGTACGGCTATCTATCCTATAATGTAACCACACCCACTAGGTGTCTTGGTTACTAAAACACAACCCTTAAGCATATACCTTTGCCTTGATCACGTAGGGTTGCGTCCAAATCCAAGTGTGGCCATCATGATCACCATGTCCATCTTGCCACCAACCTTGGAATGTACTAATCCTCATATGCTACATACAACTTAGGCATAGGATTAGTACTTAGGCATTGTCACTAATTACCAACACCAAACATAGGACTTTCATGGTTAGGCCAGACCAGCGTCCGGTCACAAACCCTCGTGCCAAACAACTGCTGAGAACTGACCGGACACGTCCGGTCTAACCGCGACCGCGTCTGTTGCAGCGTCCGGTCACCACAGTGACCGCCGTTCGCCTCCGTTTCTTTTTGATTTCTGGCGCAGTAGAAAATAGGCATTTCACTTGCCCAAAAAGCGCCGAATCCCGCCTCGCAAGCTCGGCGGGAGGGAGAGAGGAACCTAAACCTCTCTCTACCGCTTAAACTTTACCGCCTTCACAAATGTGCTAACACCACCAAGTGTACACCACTATGTGCATGTGTGTTAGCATTTCATAAACATTTTTAAGGCGTTATGTTAGCTCTTTACTAGATCCTAATGCATATGCTCAAGACAATGATCTAGTGGCACTTGATTCCCGAGCTAACCGTGATTGCCCCTCTTGATAGTCGGCTATGTAACCTAAACTCGGTTAATCACTTCTCTACTTATCTTAGACCGGCAAAAGAAAAACCCCTATGGTTATACCTTTGTCTTGCGCTCTTAGATCCTTCTATTCCACTTGATCATCATATACATCATATTATGTGCATCTCCATCATGATCATCATTTCATGTCCATGCACCATCTCTTTGTGATCTTGTGGCCACCACTCCTTGCCACATACTCCTTCATCACATGTGTTGCTTATGCCTAACTCAAAATACTTAACACATGGCATTAGCAACTTGGTGTCATTAATTACCAAAATTAAACTTGGGCTTTCAAGGAGGAGCTCTCGACGAAGAGCTGTCTCAGTGCCCTAACCACCAGCCCTCTTCTTTCATAAAAGGCAAGCCTCGGAGAATTCTAAGTCTCCTATGTTTGTAAAATATAATTTGAGTATCTTATATGTTTAATGCATTAAGTTATAGGAGTTGGTTGGAAACACTTGCTGCATATATACCTTCTCCTTATCCAGCAAATATGCCTTGAATCCTATTTCAGTTCAGGATCGAATACTTGCTTAGCCATGCTTAGACTGGTAGAGTCAGGTGATTTACTGTCACTTGCAAGATAGGATCTATTGGGGTACGGTTGGCTATATTTGCTATCATAAAAATAACCATATGTTAATAATATGAATGAAGACTAGACGAGATGTCAATAGTGAAGCAACAAGGCAAGGAGCTCTTGGGTGTGGATCTACCCTCATCTGTGTTGATTAAGGACTGATTTGTTTTACATCCTCTTGTCATATTGAACACATACCTAACATTTAGCTGGCCGGATAAGTCGTTCCGACCGCGAAGCCGAGTAGCTTAACTCTTGCTGAAACCCGTTCTATTAGAGTGTGCACCTTGGAGGACGAGAGGTTGTGCGGGGAACTAATGGCGTGAGTCCAACGACGGGTAACCAGTCCCGAACGTCCTGGCAGATTGGATTCCCTGAGGGTGCGGTGTTGATGGAACCCGCGATCACTGAGTTGTACCAAAGGTGATCTAAGGTGACAGTTGTTGGTCACCTAGGTTTGTGTTAGGAATATTTTCCTAACTGGGTAGGAATTGATTCGAGTCGTCGTCTCTCCCGGATAGTGAGAACTTGACAGAGTAGCGACAACGTAAAAGCACTAAATGAACTTGATGGTTATGATGATGACGATGATGATGATGGCTTATTACACCTGATATGGTTATTAATGTTTGTATCTTAATCAAGTGAATGCTCTAGTATAGGTGCTAATCTAGATGACAGGTTAATACTCATAACTTGCTGCTAAGAAAGGAAAGGTTACTTCGCTGTTACATAAGCTTTTCTGCAAAATGCTGTCAAGTGAGCTCCACTTATATATTAGCCTTTCATACTCCTTGGTGTCACTTTAATTCTGGTTTTTGATGGGTAAGTCTAGCTGAGTATATTCTCGTACTTAGGGTTTATTCCCCCTTGTTGCAGATGACATGCTTTATCGGGGTTACTGCAGGTATTGTCTCCACCCGACGGGTGACGAAGACTAGACCATGGGCATGACCTCTTATGTTATCTCATTCTGTTGCTTTTGTTGGCTGTGACCATAGAACTGACTTGTATTTGAACTAAGTGTGTGTATGGCGGTTTAAACTATTTGCTTTCGCTACTTTCGAATATGGTTTGTAATAACTTATGCAACTCCGATTTATGTGAGCTACTTGCGAATTACTTATGAAATGATGTAACATGTGATGTGTTATGTTGAATCATGTACGATCTTGGCTTATGTGTTGGTTTGTTTGAAATTCCTCATGATTTCGTTGGACTACCAGAGTTATATGGGCTCAAGTATAACGATTTGATCACTTCATTGATTGTTTTTGTACTTTTGCTCTTATAATTTGGGCGGTTCCATTACCGAACCCGCCCGCCCTCGCGTATAGAATGGAACCCACCCCTGTCCTCCGCTCCTCACCGTGCCCCTGTCCCCGTTCCCTAAGGCACCCCGTTCACCACCGCACCCCTGTCCTAAAAGAGCACGAAACACTTCAAGTGCGACATTGTAAAACATATAGAAAAACTATGTAGTACAACATCAGGAGATACATACTGCAACATCGCAAAAATATGTAGTGCAATATCGAAAAACATGTACTGCAACATCGAAAAAATATGTACTGCAACATAAAAAATTATGTACTGCAACATCAAAAAAATATGTAGTGTGACATTGAAAAACATGTACTGCAACATAGAAAAAATATATAGTGCAACATCAAAAATTCTGTACTGCAACATCTCAAACAGTAATACTGCAAAACCACAAAAATCAACCATAAAACATAGAAATGAGAACATTTAAAAAATATCTATTGCAATAACCCAAAAATGCTATTGCAACATTCAAAAATCATCTGTTGGAACATCCAAAAAAACCCATTGCAACATGGGAGAAAACAGCAAAAACGTACAAACAGCAAAAGTGATGGGTTCGAGGTGCAGGCTGCTCCTGCCCCTGGCCCCATCACCTTTGATTTCACTGGAGGGAGGAGGGAATAGGACCCAAAGCTCGCCAGAACCCTAGCCATCACCGCGTCCCTCAGATCTAAAGGAGGAGGAGGGCGACTCAGATTCAGAGGAGGAAGACCAACCTACCTCATCGAAGCCGCCATCGTCGTTTGGTGGGGAGAGTGGGAACTAGGTCACTGGGGAGCTGGAGGTTGCGGAGGGGGAAGGGGAGGAAGGCAGGAAGGAAGGGAGGGAGCGCTGGCGAGCGGGCAGGGTGGGTGCGGCGTCCGTCGAGCGCGACATGGCAGTGAGCCGGGGTGTGGGGATGGGGGAGCGAGCGGCAGAGTGGGGATGAGGATGAGAGAGCGCGGAGCGGGAGCGGATGAGGGCGATCGAGTCGTTCCGTGTACGGCGGGTCTATCCGGATAGAACATATGCCATTGTATATCATTATCGATTAGGAAGACAACAACCACGGGTGGTGATAGGTGACATGCGAGACGAGATGAGAGCAACAACACATTGGTCAAGGATGCAAGATGGTGTTTGCTCGGGGCTAGCGGTGGAATAGGAGGCGATCGATGAGGCCTGGAGGTACTTGCTAGCAAAGGTAAGGATGGTGAGGCAGAGCGCATAGTGGTGCAAGATGGGTGGAGGAAGTCTTAGAAAGCAAGATGCTATTTTGTAATGTATAAGATAAACAAGTTAGCAGAAAAAAGATGTAGGCTACTAAGGTGCCCAAAGTGGGCATCTCCTCTTTCTCTGCACCTAAAAAAACTGTATCATTATCGTTTAATCGGTGATATTAAGTCTTGTTTCCTGCTCATGTATCTGTGCCTGATACAAATGATCCTCCACTCACCGCTTATGCATCTGTGTCCTACCTCGTTCTGATACGAAGACTAGACCCACGTGTCTGTGTCATATGAAGTTCTCAAAGGCTCAGGCGTCCTCGTCTGATTACTGAGATACAATTAAAAAATAGTGACATCGGTATAATACACGGGCATATATCTATAATAAAATATTATTTTTGTAAATTAAACATTAAAAATAATTGTAAATCGTGTTAAATTAAAAATATAGTAAAAGGTAACCCTAGGCAAAATTAATCGAGAACCGAAAATCGAACCAAAATAACCGGGACCGAAATCGAAAGAACTGGAACCGAAAAATTCGATTCCTTATTCGGTTCCTAATATTGAGGAACCAAAATAACCGAAGAAAATTCGATTCCTACTCTCGGGTAACCAAATTAACCGAAAGAACCGAATTACATGAATTATACTCCACTTATATTTTGTAAGATTATGTTTGATTTATGTGTGGTGTTTTATATTTGACCTACTATATATTTGTGTTACTATATTGCTATTATTTTCTTATAAATTATTATTATTAAAAATTAATATAGTATTGCATAAATTTACCTTACAACACGTATATTTATTATTGTCTTGACGTCTTCTCAAAAAATTCGGTTAGTTCGATTAGAACTGAAATCGAACCGAAATAACCGAAAACCAAAATAGTCGGTTCCGAGAATATTTGAGAATTGGTCGGTTCCTATTTTCTAAGAACCGAATTTCTTTAAAAAAAGAGGAACCAAACCTAAACCCAACCGAAGAGCATCTCCAAGAGTTTGCTAAATCAACTTGACATCCATCTATTTTTGGCAAAACAGAAAAAATTGTGCTCCAACAGTTTGACATCTAACTTGGCAAATTTTAGCAACTTGGTAAATCTTCCCCCTCCACGTGCATATTTGCGCGCTGAGCGCGAGCGCGCATCGCTCGCGCATCCGGCTTCGCGTGCATATTTAAGCGGGGCTCTTCGTTTCTTAGCGGGGCTCTTCGTTCGCTTAGCGGACCTCTTCTTATTTTATCAAGTCCAAATGACAAACTCTTGGAGAGAGTCTATATTTTCACCTGTCATATATTTTAGCAAGTTACCAAATCACGATATTTACCAAGTGAATTTTGGCAAACTCTAAAAAAAAAAAAAAAAAAAAAAAAAAAAAAAAAAAAAAAACCTTCAAGTTCCAACCTCGGACACCGGAGTGGCGTGGGCCGTGGAGCCTGATACTATTGCAGGGGCCTATACGTAAAATTGTTCTGGCTTCCCGTCCCCTCTCGTGTGTCGTCCCATCTGTTCTTCGCGAGGCGCAAGTGCGCAACAAAGGCACAAACCCCTCACCTCCCTCAAACCCTAGCCCTCGCGCCCCCTGCTTGCCCCCGTCGCCGCCACCATGGGCTCAGGTAATCGTCCCCCTGCAATTCGTGCGCTTAGGTTTTCCTATATTCTCTATCCCTTGTTGTATTGCGGATAGTTTTTCCTGATCGTGGATGTTATGATGATTAGATGCGGACATGGAGGATTACGGGTTCGAGTACTCGGACGAAGAGCCTGAGGAGCAGGACGTCGACATCGAGAACCAGTATTACAACTCCAAAGGTTGGAACTTCTTCTCCTTCGACTTGCGAGTCGGGTGATTTCTCAGAAAGTCAGAAACGAGCGCGACGGAACTATGGTAGTCACTATTTTTTTTGTTGCACATCCGCATTCCCCAATGGATGGATACCACTTTTTTTGCTCTTGCCAATTTAGCTATGCCTCATTCCTTTGGTGGTGGAAAGTTATTTTCTTTGGTGAGAAAAGATTAAAAGATGAGGAGGTTGAAGATATGCTTATAGCCTTATTGTAGGGTCACAGTTGCCGTTATATAAAGGCAAATTAATTAAGGGCGGATGCTGGGGGTGTGTCGTATTCACCCGTTTGTTGTTCGGTCGAGTTTTCTTTGTATGGTGGTACACAACTGCGACAAGGAGGCACTACCACTGTGTGCTAACTAGGCAAGCAGCCCGTGTGCTCTTTTAATGTTGCTGTTTCCTCTGTAGCTAACAATTAAAATTTGGCTCATGCAGAATTTTACTTTATATATACAACTAAAAAAGCTACTGCACAGCTACACCAAGTACATGACATGTGTTTTTGTTTGTTACCAAAAAAGCATTCTCTCCATGGGCATTTAGTCGGGCAGCTGGACTAGCACCTATGTGGGAAAAATTGGCTAGCCAGGCTCGGCGGCTGCCTAGGAGAACACTTCTAACGTGCTGTTTGGTTCCTTCCACAGTAACGCAAATGTAAATGGAATTAGTTTCAAATCTATCACCCACCGGTAACGTCCGTAGCTTTGTTTCATTTACATTTGCGTTACCACAGATACAACCAAACAGCTCGTAAGTTCTAAGAGTCAGACCACATTTTAGACATTAGCAATAGCATGGCTTCATGCATATTTTGAAGCATGAAAAAGGTAAGGAAGTCACCAACTTAAATTTTCAGTGCTTTAGATAGTTCAGTCTGAGTCAGGTTCTGTCACATGCTTCATGCCTTCATCTCATTGTTTTGGCATCTGATTTGAAACGGTATTCTACCATGTGTGTGAGGAAGCTTGTCTTTTTTAATTGTTATAAGTTAATTCATCTAGGACATTGAACATTCTAGAATAGAAATTATGAGTCATAGGTAAATAATTTATGGGATGGTTCTTGGACCTTTGACCCTTTCTGCTTCAAGGACTAATGTGTGACTGTCTGGCCTTCAATGCGAATGGCATTCCACCAATCTCACGAATTGCTTCTGTATGCAAGATTTACTTGACAATTAATCTCTGTTGTTACTTAGAGATATCTTTTTTCACGTATAGTGTTATATAGCTCTTCATGTCATATAGAGGTTTGTTAGTCATAACTTATATATTATATGAAGATTGTGGGAGTCAGACTGTCAGCCCTAAATTCATGTTTTCTGCGATCTGCAGTTTCTTGTAACTAATGAATTTAATCTACATCAGCATTTCCTCAAAACATCTAACAGACTTGTTTTCTTTAGAAGTCAAATGTTAGTTATTACAGCTAGTGCTTCCTCTTTTAGTTCATGGAACAGTAGCTATTCTTTGATATGTGTGATTAGACTGAAGTATGCATAAATTGTGAGGTTAGGAATACAAAATGGTAAATGCTATTACTATCTTTCTGCAGGTTTGGTCGAGACAGACCCGGAGGGTGCACTTGCTGGTTTTGATCAAGTAGTCAATATGGAGCCTGAAAAGGCTGAATGGTAAGTGTATCAGAATTCATTCTATTTAACATTCTATTCTGTCTCATTTGCTTTTGCTATTCCTGGGACAGTTTAAATGCTGAAGTGTATTGATCATCTTGGTGAACATTGAGTAAACCAAAACCCAATCTAATATAGGTGGTAAACTATTCTTATCATACTGAGATGGTTTGGATACTTATGTATGCAAACTATCTTTCACTAGCCTTCATTTCTTTTACTTTGGGCCTTTTCCTGAAGTACAGGATCTAAGATGAGCCTTACAAAAGTACATGTTCACAAATGCAGTTGACCAGGACATCTCTAATATAAATAAATCTTGTGGGCCAAATTAATATTTATTGCTACAGAATGCTATCGTGCTTCATGATTTGAGTGTCTGCAATTTTTCATGATGTAAATCTCAAGGACATATGTACGTCAAATGATGTGAGCTGCTGTACTTAGCTGTGCAAATGTTACTGTTAGAATGTAAATTTTATTTACAACTGTGGTATTGGAATTGGGCTGGATCAGCTGATAGGACAGGATTGCATTAAGCCTGCTTTTAACTCGTGTTTAAATTGACTTGGAGCGGGCTTGGTTCAATTGGAGAAAAAATGTGGAAAAGGAAAGGAAGTCTGAAACATAGAAACTAGAAACCAACTTGAAGTTGCTTAGGCTCCAGTGAAACCCTGATGAGTGAAGGTATTTTAGATTTGCTTGGTTGGCAAAATATCTGCTTAATTGTTTATTGATTAACTGCTTGATTGTGGTTCCCCTGTTTCAACATGTTCCATACTGGTTATGAACAAATCTTTGTCGAAACGTGTTTCATGAACATTACTGCATGTTGCACTGTGCTCTAAGTTTCCATTGAAGTTAAAAGATTCAATCCCTCTAACCTGGGTACTTTATACTTATATATTATGATTCAAAATTGTTTTTCCAGCCACTTTTTTTGTGTGAAGGCAAATGTATTATTTATTATTACACCATAATTTTTTTTTACCTTTGTACTTCTGACGCGTTACTCTGTAATTTTATCTTTATAGGGGATTTAAAGCTCTTAAACAAACTGTCAAGCTTTACTATAAGCTGGGGAAATACAAAGAAATGATGGATGCCTATAGAGAGATGTTAACATACATAAAATCTGCTGTTACCCGGAACTACAGTGAGAAATGTATAAACAACATAATGGATTTTGTTTCTGGATCAGCTAGTCAGAACTTCACTCTTCTGCAAGAGTTCTACCAGACGACACTGAAAGCGCTTGAAGAAGCAAAAAATGAGGTCAGATTTGTTGCATTATATGAGAAAAAAAATTATATGAGAAAAAAAAATTATGTGCTGAACGGTTCTTTATACCTTTTTTATTTGCTGTGCAGAGGTTATGGTTCAAGACAAACTTGAAGCTTTGCAAGATTTGGTTTGATATGGGCGAATACGGTCGCATGAGCAAGGTCCTTGGATCACTTCTTTTGTAGTCTTTGATGCAATAAGTTTGCCTGTAATATTAAACTGTATTATTAAATTACATTCTTACTGGCAGATATTGAAGGAGCTGCATAAATCTTGCCAAAGGGAAGATGGTTCTGATGATCAAAAGAAAGGCACACAGCTTTTGGAAGTCTATGCTATTGAAATCCAAATGTACACTGAAACAAAGAATAATAAAAAGCTTAAGGTGAGGCATCCTTGTTTGCCTATTTGCAAGTGACTCTTTGGTGGGTAATATCTTAAGTTAAATTATCGTTGTGAATTGTGATGCCGTATGTTTCTGAAAAATCATTATTCTATTATTCTCCACTTTATTGTGGCTTTCAATTACTCCACCTGGTGTTTTCTTCCTGTGTAGGTAAAACACTGGATGCACTTGCATACTAACTTCATATTTGTTGTCTTGTTTCATAAAAAGGATTTCTTCACTCTTAGCTTAAAAAGGGGTGTGATAAATCTAGTACATTAATGTTGTAACTTGTAAGAATAATTGCCACATACTAATTGTATGCTTATGCTACCTGAAATTGAATGGAATTCTAAGTTTATCTGGTAGAATATTTAGCTATCCACAGCTGAAATTGGATAGAGTACTGAGTTTACCTCAATTTATGGGAGAATGTTTCGCTTCTTTATGATAGTAATATGTTCTGTACGTCAGCATTCGTAGGATAAAAAGGACAATCTCTTCTTTTCTGCTTTTTATAGCCTTGGACCCTGAAGAGTGATAATTCTAGTTTCTACCCTATTGCTTTTTTCTGTCCTAGTATGTCATTTATTTATTTAGTGTTGTGTATTCAGTGCAAAAATCCTGCTTTACATTGTTGTTTGCTTGAAGTGCTTAATTTGAATCTGAAGTGAATTGCTGCTGCAGGAATTGTATCAAAGGGCTCTTTCCATCAAATCAGCGATACCTCACCCAAGAATCATGGGTATAATTCGTGAGTGTGGTGGGAAGATGCATATGGCTGAGAGGCAGTGGGCTGAGGCTGCGACTGATTTCTTTGAAGCTTTCAAGAACTACGATGAAGCAGGCAATCCACGGAGAATCCAATGCCTAAAGTACTTATACTTATTTAAACTTCAATAGTTATTTCTGACCTTAGTTCATAGGTACATAAGTTTTAGAACACTATACATATCAACAAATATATTTTTGTTTTTTTTGCTGTGCATTAGATATCTTGTCCTTGCCAATATGTTGATGGAATCTGAAGTGAATCCTTTTGATGGACAAGAGGCCAAGCCGTAAGACAATTGATGATCCCCGCATAAATCTTGTAGCTTGATTTCCCTCGCACCCTGAAAATTCGAATGCTTGCAGGTACAAGAATGATCCCGAAATCCTTGCAATGACAAACCTGATTGCAGCGTACCAGAAGAATGACATCATGGAATTTGAAAAGATCCTGAAGGTCAGCATCTATGCTTATATGCTCTTTTTGTTATTTCTTCAGATTTTTTTTAGCTCTTCAGTTTCTATGTACTAATCCAAGTGTTATCAACTTTTTTTTTGCAGAGTAATAGAAGAACAATAATGGATGATCCTTTTATCCGTAACTATATTGAGGACTTATTGAAGAACATCAGAACCCAAGTGCTGCTCAAGCTTATTAAACCATATACTCGAATTAGGATACCATTCATTTCACAGGTAGATATTTACTCTTGCATGTCCACAATATTCAGAAAAATGAAAACTGAGAATATTTAGTTGGACGGTTCTTACTGACCCTCCCATATAAGTGTAAAAAAATTCTCTGCTCTATCAGAAGTCGCATAAATGATTAGATCATGTGGGCTTGGTATTATATTCCTCCACTGCAGCTAAATTGAAAACATGCTTGTATGCTGCACTCATGTGGCACAATATGTTATTCAGTCTTCACTATCCTGCAAGGCGCTTCAGTAATCAGTCTTTCCTGAGCATGTCTTTTTATGGTGTCTAGTGGCAGGAATTATTTGATCACCATCTGCATTTAGGAACCAAGTTTACAGTGATTGATGGCACTAATTATCTGATCAATATCTGCATTTAGGAACTCAATTTCCCAGAGAAGGATGTCGAGCAGCTGTTGGTATCGCTCATCCTGGACAACCGTATCCAAGGCCACATAGATCAGGTCAACAAGCTACTAGAGCGTGGAGAAAGGTGGGTAGCCCCCCAACTCATTTTGCCCATTACTTTGGTATTATTTTGTGCTCAGATTCAGATATTGATTTGTTTGGCTTCTTGCAGGTCCAAGGGGATGAGGAAGTACAATGCCATCGACAAGTGGAATACTCAGCTGAAGTCCATTTACCAAACATTGTCCAACAGAGTTGGATGAGACGGATCATGTCTGCTGTATGCTTTGCACACCTAGAATTGTTGATAGCCTGTTTTGGGGATTTGAGGGCAACTGCAAAAGAACTGTCTGGCAATGCTTGCAGTAGAATCCTGGATCTGGGTAAAGTGAAATGTCCATGTAAGCGCTTGATCTGGTGGATTATATTCGCTTTCTTCAGTTATATTGACTAGGAGGTTGTCTCTGAACTGAATTTGGTGTTTTGAGAGCGCAAGACATGACAGTGGTCGAAAGCCAGATGTCAAGAGGGGGAAACATATAACGATGCCCTTCTGCTTGTTTTTTGATTGCAGTTGCAGCGATGACGTCTTTACCATTCAAACTTGCCTGCACACGCTGAACCTGAATTGAACAAGTTTGGTATAGGGCGTGTTTGGTTGGCGTCTGCACCACACCACAGTTTTGGCGTGCGTTTGGTTTGTGTCCGCACTTGTGGCGCGACCACAGCTCTTGTTGCGCCACAACCTGCCAAAAGTTCGACGAGCGAATTGAGCGCCACGCTTCTGGCATCGCCTCTGTTGCGGTGAGGACACCAGCCAAACGCAAGTTTCGGGTTGAGAGTAGGGCCTCGTTCACTTCCTCCTCCCAACCCAAAATATTTCCTCTTACACATATCACATCAAATCTTTCGACGCATGCATGGAGCATTAAACGTAGGTAAAAAAAGAGAATTAATTGCATAGTTTGTCTGTAAATGTCGGGACGAATCTTTTGAGCCTAGTTAGTCCATAATTGGATAAATTTTGCCAAATAACAACGAAAGATGCTACAGTAACTTTTCAGCTACTTTTCGCGAAGTGAACACACCCTAGATGTGTTGGTGAAGTGGCGGGGCCCAAGTGTTAACGCATAGGGCCATCTTATTAGGCAGAGAGGGATGCATTCGTGTTTTACATCTGAACTAGTCGTCCCCAAGCAGGAGTACCTTTCCACATCAAATTTCAAAAATACAAGCCTTACTAGCGCCCGGACATCCGCGTCCGGACGCCGGTACCTGCTGCTCCATTCATCCGTGTCCGTGTGCACGTAGGAGCCCGCGCCCCCCTTCGTGCCTACTCGTTTGGACACCCGAGCTCCATCCTTCTTCTCGCCCACGCCCCCTCTGCTTTTAGCACGCGCATGCCACGCGGGGACCGCTTGTCCCCTCCTCATCCGCTTCTGGCATAAGTTTCCCGCGTTGCGCCGAACGTCTCAAGCATCGGGAAGAGGAGTATGGGCGCGGAGGACGCCTAGCCGGTGCCTGAAGGAGAAGACACTGAGGTGAGGCAACAAAATATCGACGAGGGAGATACAACACTCGATTTACTTTTGAAATATCGAGATGCAACACTTGCAATATACGTCTGAAAGTAGATGAAACACTTAAAACATGCTTCTGAAACACTTGCAAAAAAATACCTGGAAAACACTTAAAAACCATTGCAAAACATACGCAATATCTAGATAAAACACTTTGCAACATATATGTGAAATGTATGCAACATACAGATAAAACATACTTACAACATATATCCGAAAACACAGGTGAAACAATGGAAATAAACTTTTTGCAACATACGTGTAAAACCATTGCAATATATACAACATCTCAATCTACTTTTGCAACATCCACATGAAATAATTGCAACGTACCTATGAAACACTCGAAACACCGTTTTCAGCACATTGCAACATTTCCTTGCTGCTTAAGAAAATAGAGGCTCGTCAACGTGTGGAGTTCGCTGGAGGTAGCAGGTCGATGGCAGGGAACAGAGGGCAACTGGGGCTCAGAGGTGGCTGTGCACAGCGCCTAGCGGCAGGGCCGGCAGTTCGGTGGCCGAGCACCGTGCCTGGCAGGCAGGGCCGCCAGTCCAGTGGCCAAGCGTTGCTCCTTAGAAGCGGCAGACGAGCGGATAGAAGCGACAAGCGGATAGGTGCAACCAACGGATAAGAGCGATGAACTTTTTTTTAATTAGAAACGGACGAGAGAATTTGATGGGGTCGTTGGGCCGGTCTACTGTGCATCTAAGGGCCGTGCCCGGACGGCGCAGGGACAGACGGACGTCTCGATCCCAGCATTATCGAAAAAAGGTTCTCTGTAACAAACACAGGCAGCTAACTAGCTAGCAGGCGGGGTAATTGCTGTTGTGAAACGCCACCTATACGCGAACAGGCGTCTACAGACGAACATGCGTCTCTTCATGAAGTGATCTCATTCATCAATTACAAGATTAGTGGATAGGATTAAACAGTTAGTTTTAGTCCCAAAGAGCATGTCTTTTAGGAACAGTCATGTCCCTTCATGATACTCCTTCACTTGTATAAATATATTCGAGAGATCGAAGAAAGCAATAGTTCTTCCGATCTTATTCATTCACGTTCACGCTTAACACGTTATTAGCACTCTGCTCTGAAGAACAAGAGAAAGGAGAACAACAGAGGCACGTAGGCCTCTGTACCATCACCGGTATTTCCCTGCGTTCACCCGAAAGGGAAGAAGCAGAGGCCGTTTGGAGCGGAGAAGATCGCCGGCGACGACGACTACCTATGCAGCGCTCGCTGCAACACCGACGTAATAGTCACTGGCATCCTGATGGCCATCGGAGATACGAACCGAAGCATCAGGCCTGGAATAAAATGCTAGTCTTCATCGCGGAACGAGTACAGAGCACCGGCTCCTACGCCAGTGCCAGCGTCCGCCGGTGGCGGACAGCCCAGCACGGCCCCTGCGCCGGCGATCCTGCGACCCGCACGGTCTCCACGCCTGCGGCCCCTGCGCACCGGCGCCTGCCCCCAAGACCGGCGGACTCCGCGCCCCGTGGCCAGCCAGTCCGAGCCCGCTGCAGTAGCCCCCAACGCCTGGCGGCGGATGGAGGCTGGCTGACAGCCCTGCACGGCCCCCGCGCCGGTGGCTGGCGGCCTGGAGAGCCCACGGCTATCGGCGGCCTGCTCTCCAATGGCAGCGCACGCGCACCCGTCTTGCGGCAACGCTCAAGACCGCCGACCAGCGTCTGCTGCCCGCGCAGCCCGGAGTCCAGTCCCCTTCACGGTGGTGGCAGTGGTCATCGGCCCTAGCCCCTAGGCCCTAGCGCCCTGCATCCCGGCGGCGGCAATGCTCGCGTAGCCGAAAGGTCGGGCGGCGGCGCCCTCACGAGTCAAGGCCGAAAGGCCTTCCCACAGGAAACCGTCCGTGAGAGACTTGGGACAGGACAAGGTTGTGTCGTTTTTGCACAAAAAAAAATCCTTCTTTCTCCTATGAATTACGGAGTACATGATAATCCTAATAGGTTATTAATGTACATGTACTTTAGCTTTATGTTTGAACCATCAGGTTTTAACATAAGCGCAGCATACTATATTTAGGTCCCATTTGGTTTGAGTACGTTAAAATTTAACTCTCATCATATCAACGTTCCCTCAAATGCATGGAGTACTAAATGTAGACTAATTGCATGCATGTCGACACAGATTATGAGTAATTTACGAGACAAATCTATTAAGTCTAATTAGTCCAAGATTGACCGCCCCTCTTCTCTTCACTCCCCGTTCTACCCTCTCTTGGTTCTCGTCAAATATAATGGCGTACGGATTGAGAGTGAGCGGAACTTCTCTTGCTTGCAGTCCTTTTGGTTCTCGTCAGTCTCCATGACGATTGGATTGGAAGCTGCAAGCCGTGGTGTTTGCTTAGGATGAGCTAAGGCCTATGCCATTTCTATTTAAGCCGTACAGATTGATACAATCGACCCGAGAAGTACTGGCTAGGCTAAGGCTTAAGCTTGTGCTTAGCAAATCACCACTCCTGTTCTTTGGCTCAGGGATCGGACATCCACCGAGAGAGCTAAGTTGTTCTTTCTTTTGTGTTCTTTTAGTGTAGTTGTACTTTCTATGCCGTGTTGCCTCTCTTTTCGCAGTCTTTCTAGGTCTAGTGGTCTGATTGCTCTTTGCTTGTCGCTGTATCGAGGTAGTTGCGTCAAGGATAGCGATGATCGGATCGGGACCGTTGGAGGAAGGACCATCGAGGAGTACGACTACAAGTGCACCGAGGATCTCGGATACGATATTTAACAGGTGTTCCACGTCCCACCCAACCTCATAGAACCTATTAGACATGCTACATGTAGATGCTAGTGCTTTATCTTCTTGCAATTGAACTGTGATAGGTTGCATGGTAGACTGCTTGAAAGCCTTTACCTTGTCACAACCTATTCCCTTGCACACCCGCTGTTAGGCTAGACGCTCACATTCTACTTACTGCTTTACTTTCACTATGCATTATACCTGTGATGTGATGCTTCATGAAGGGATAACGTGAGTGGATAAGGCACGTGGTGCCGATGACTTGGTTAAACTGGATAATAAACTTGGGGAGATCTTGGCGTGCGTCTTGGGTGTGTGATGAGGGTTGAGTCGATCGGACAAAATTCTACGACGAGTCTTTGGGGCAAGTCATGCCAGAGGGGTGCGACATGGGCATCCCTCAAGAAAGGTACCTGTGGTGGGTGCATGTGTGAGCAGACAGGGTGTTGGTTATCCCCGGTGGAGGTGCCATCGAGGCACAGGGTGTTGGTTATCCCCTTGAGAAGATATCATGTCCGGTCCTCCTAAGGACTGGTATGTCTTGATAACCAGAACCATGGGACCCTTCATGCACACCACTCGCTCCTGATGGGCAGGAGACGATTACCTGACTGACTAGGGCGGTGCCACTACAACTAGGTTGAAAGGTGATAGTGTAGGGAGGTATGACATGGGGGCCCACACCCTCCTAAGACAGCATAGTGACCTTGGGGGCCCGGTACTACGTCTCACAGTTTCAGCGTTTTGATGGACTCCGGGGTGGCCCAGTGCTGAGTGATAGGGTAGTACTGTACCGGTTGAGAGGCAGTCGGCATCAGCCTAGGCGGAGCACCGCCGATGATGGTGATCTTGTGGATTTCCAGGTGTACACGCTCTGCAGAGTTGATCGATCTATACGTATAGCTGTGTCCGCGGATATGAACATTCCTATGACCTACGCTTCACTTGATTAGTGAGAGGAGTCCTTTCTACTTTCCCCTAGGATTTGGTGTTGGACCCGGCTTTGGCCGTTGAGGCAAGGTACGAGCGGGAGTCGACCTTGCCGCCTAGAGAGAGAGTGAGATGAGATGTGTGTTTGGGATGGGAGAACGTGTGGTTGAGATGTGTTAAAACTTGATGAACTATTATTATAAAATATTATTAAACTTGCATAGAAAACCTACAGCCATATATAGGCCTTTTTATCTACCCTTGCATTCCACTTACCACAAAGCATACGCAAAAGCATAGGGTGAGAGACAGTGGCCAGTACAAATCGTACTGATAGATTTTGGACAGGTATGGATAAAATATACGATGACCACGAGGACTTGGATTAGGAGTAGATGGTCTCGTGCCTACGCTCAAGTGTGGTTGAGAAGATGGAGTCTACGTCTGCTGATATTCTACGCCAACTCTGATGACTGCTGTGAAGGAGGAGTCTTCACCTGCTGATGCGCTACAATGACTCTGATGAAGATGAGTGTGTGTTTCCGCTAGATAGTTGATGTAATATGAGTGTTATCCAGTGTTGTAAAGCTTGTGTAAACTTGTAATTCCATGATGTATGACTATAATATCAGCTGATAATTGATAATGTGATGGATTGCTCTCGTAATCTACTACATTATAAATCGTATATGTGGATTTTTCCCTTCGAGGAAAAACGAGGTCGTTTCAGCTGGCCACCAACTCCCACGTCCGCCTCATCGCCAACTCCGTAGGCGCCTTCCACGCTAGCATCCTCGCTAACTTCATGGTCGCAACTCACTGAATTGCCAAACAGATGCGAAACCCTCCAATCGCCACGCCAAACGTCGTCCTCCCGACCACCTTCCGCCATAGTGGACACCAGAAACTTGAATCGTCAGCTAGGCCTCCACCTTCCTCGCCACGATGGAGGCAGCTGTCACAGATTGACAGCCATGAGCTTCCAAAATGACGCCTCCAAGGAGGAACATGACCCCACCGGCGCCTGACCAGAAAGTCAAGGTTTTACACCCAGAGAGAGCACGCCACACAAAGGGGTGAGAGCCGATCAATGGACGCTTCCAAGGAAGAATACGGTGCCTGAAGGGTCGCCACCATCGGTCCACTAGACACAGCTTTCGCCATGGCACCTCAATCCCGTGCGCGGCAGCGGCCAAAGGCCGTGTACTTGCTACGCTAGCCGCCGCCCTGCTAGTGAAGCCACTCCGTAGCTAGCTGCCATCGCCAACGCCAGAGGGAGCACCAGCACATCACCAACCCACGCTGCCGCAGCTGCGTCCCCCAACGCCCGCCGTCCACCCCCATGTCGGCACCTTGTGGATCCGGCCCTAGGACTGTTTGATCCGACCGCTAGGGAAGGGGGCTCGCTCTAGGCCACCACTGCCACACTCGAACAAGGCATCACCGTCTCTAGGACCGGAGCCATCGCCGCCGCTGTGGGCATCTCCCGATGCCCGCCAAAGCTGGGACCGATAGATCCGGCCCTAGGAACGCTAGATCCGAATGCCAGAGCAAGAGAGTCGCCCTAGAACGCCACTGCCACCACCGTCGCTCGGTGAGCCACCAAGATGCGCCCACATAGCCGCGAGTAAGGAGGAAATGGCCCTACCGCCACCTTCCTAGGAGTCACACGAACTCCGACGAAGTTCTCTGGCGACGTCGAGATAGAGGGTGGGTAGAAGAGGGGCTGGCGGCGTGGGGCTTCGTCTTCGCCCGTGCCGCCCCTGGGAGCAACGCGGGGGATAGACCAGGTAAATTTGGACGTTTGACTGTATATCCGTAATTCTCGATGAAGATGAAGAATGTTATGATTGATCTTAGCTTTATCAAAAACTTGACTGAGTCTTAAGGGCTTAAAGCCTAATAGTTTTTTATTGAACCTCGCCCATGATTCTTGGACCCAATAGGCAATAGCCAACCAAATGATATGCTAGTCTCAATCCATCCCGAGGTATATAAGGGCAAGTACATTGCTACACGTCAGCGGTCTCATACTCCGTCTCATGCAGTGCCATATAGGATTTTTGCTGATGTAGAGGAAAGAGAAGATAAAGAGAAAGAGGTCGTTACTTCACGAAACAACCACCTCATGAGCTAAAATTTAGGAATATGAGACAACTTACATACCATTGTACAAGTGGTTGTTGTCATGCAACACACAAAGACTATTGTTATATCCACAAATTAAGGACTCTAGAGTTACTGCGAGATAACTTAAAAGATAATCCATTGTACTTATTACCTCTTAAGTCATCTCATAATTATGTGGCATTGCATGAGACTAAATATGAGACAATACCAATGCACTTGCCCTAAGAGAAAAAAAAACACCCCATTGCTATGAAAATTAGTGGTAATTAGAGTTGTCCTCGGGTATAATGTTGAAGATCATAGGCCATCCGCCACCCAAGTACGTGTGACAGCATCTACCTTCTCTTCTCTAAGATCATCACCGACACCATGCCTGCTACACCGATCAGGCACGAGGACTTCATCATGCCCCTATGGCATCTTCATTTTATAGGTAAGTGAGAAAATAAGTGTTAACTAATTAACTAAGGTCATGCCTGTGCGCTTGATCTTATTAGCCAGAATCAGCCATGATGAGGACATCGCCATGCTAGACATACCGACGCTATGGTCTTCCCTAAGTTGCAATTCGTCCCCAACTCAGCTGCCACGTCACCCTCGGATTCAGCAGACACGTCGTTACTGTTTCGGTCATAACTTTCTCATACGACATCGAAACGGGGCGTTCTTAGATGCGTTGGAAAGGGGAAGACGACGCCGTCATTTTGAATCTGCTCCCAGCTCCAGAAGTTACATGGATCATTCTGTGTGACCATGGCAAGGTGCTGCGTCACCTATTTGGGCTAACTTGGCCATGTATCGTGTCGGCCTTAAGCCCAAGTTGTGGGCGCTCAACCCCTGGTCGTCCTCAACTCTAGGTCGAGTCTTAGACTACAAACACAGCTGTCACCGCTGCTAGACGATTGGGTTTTATTTAGAGTTTAGTTTTCCATCGAGAAACTAAATCGTTCATTGTAACTGTGGTGACAAATCCTTTTACAGTGATCCAGGGCCCCTGTTCTTGATCTCCTCCACTGTGTCGATTAGTCCTTTGGAACCGAGTTCTCGAACCCTCTATTGATATTCGCATCATTTATATTTGTAATTTCAGATTGCGTGTTTTACCTTCTTGCTTGTGCTCTTCGATTCGCTTGCAGGAAAAGCCTTCTTGGCGAGGTCAATCAAGTTGTGCTTGGTTGATAACCAATGGAGCAGTGGTGTAATGGTTGTAGGGTTTGAATCGTGTCTGATTTGAAGTCGGATCGCCAACGTCGAGATCTCCACAAATTGAACTTACCAGCTACCTCTCGAAAGATCGGGCATGTATTCATCAATTGGTATCAGAGATTTTAGGTTTACCACGAGGTATATTCTCATTTGCCTTATATTCATATTTGTTCATTACCTAGAGTCCACAAAAAGTCCAAAAATATTTCAATTTCCGCTGTCCTATCACCATTTGTGCCTTTGCAATTTCGTTTTAGATTCGCGTTGTTTAGTTTGTGTCCGTGGTCGAGTTTTGTTGCTGGTTTAGGATTGTGTTCGTGGTCGTAGTTCAATCGCCCGTTACTGTGATTTTTGTTTTTCGCCGCTATCCCATCCACTGTTCCCTAACAACAAGTCGAAGCCACCACATTACTCGACTTGCCCCGCTAGCCGCCTTGTGTAACTTCTCGCCGCCGCGCAAACCCTAGATAGGTTGCCAGGCGCTCTTATTTTGCCTGCATCACAGCCCTCCTTACATCATCAGGCGAATACCTACTGCTGTTAGTCACAGGGACTATCTTGTGATCGGTGTTGGAATTTATGGACGCTTTGCCCTAACTGTCGCTGTCGTGTTGTGCCTTCCAGAAAACATAACTTGAGTTACCTTCGGTAAAACAGGCATAACTTTTCGCTCGTTTATCAGAAAAACCTGAAATTTTTACAGCACCTTCTTGACACCATTTGGAGCCGGCCCAAACTCGGCTTTGCCCTGTTTGGTTTCATCAAAATTGCCAAAAAAAATTCAGGAAAATAAAGAAAAAAATTGTCAAAGTTTTTGCACGTTTTTTAGAGAACATGCTGTATTTCTATAGACCACATCTCACCTCAGTTGTAGGTGCCAATTTTTGTGGTTGCATTTTTTATCCTTGTTCAGCGAAAAATATAAAAAATAGTGAAAAAATAAAAAAAGTTTGATTCCTACTAGTGCCTTTTGGAAAATTCCGGGGAAAATTCAGGAAAAAGGAAAAATCTGGGTTATTTGCTTGTTCTGTGAGTTCTTTCCATCGTCCTTTGTTTTCACCTCGTTGTGCTACGTCTCGACACGTCTTAGCCAGCACCTGTGATTTATACTTTGGATCTAGATTGAACAATCGCTAATCTGCATTGCATTCGTTAATTGCTAATCCTTGTTGTCATATTGTGGGTCTACCCATAACTCCACATATTCTTCTGTCAGCATAGGTTCATCTTGCAACTGTTACCCATGCTCAACAACAGATTACTTCGCCACTTTAGTTTTGCTCATGTTTGGCGTTGGTAAGAATATAGGCAAGACGGTGATAAGCCGCTTGTGATTTTACATTCCACTTTCACTACCACCACTTGTTTCCTTTTAGTTGATAGGGATAATACTTTGGTGTTGTCTTTTTCTATCTTCTAACCATGGCAGGCTCTCCGACGGACTTTAATGAGTGCGTATCCAAGGGCGAGCTTACAACGTTCATGACTGAACAACACAATCTTATGACCGAGCTGACGCACAATGTGAATAATCTGGTCACCCGCATTGAACAACTTGAGCAACGCCCTCCACCTCATCGTGCTAATGATGAAGATGCGGATGATTTTGGTGATGAAGATGCGGATGCTGACGATTATGCCTGTCGCCGCCTCAACTTCATCCGTCGCGGTATGGGAGGTAATAATCATGGTAATAATGATCCTTTTGCTAAAATTAAATTTAGTCTTTCTCCTTTTGCTGGTAATGTTGATCCAGAGGCATATTTAGATTGGAAGCTTGCTGTTCAACAAAAATTTGATTCTCATAATGTTCCTGCTGAGCATAGAGTTAGACTTGCTACTAGTGAGTTTACTAATTTTGCTTTGTTCTGGTAGAGTGATCTTTGCAATGCTAATAATGCTACTGTTGTGCCTCAAACTTGGAATGTTTTAAAGCAACGTATGAAATCTCGTTTTGTTCCTCCTTATTACCAACATGATTTACGTTTGAAACTACAAACTTTAAAACAAAGTGGTATAAATGAAAATGATCATTTATAGCATACTATCAAGAATTGCTTATTGGGTTAGCCTGTTGTGGTATAAATGAAGATGATCATGATGCTAGTGCTAGATTTTTTTTTGGTTTAAACCATGATATACAGAACATACTTGATTATAAAGAATGGCGTAATTTTTCCCAATTGTATCATCTTGCTATTAAGGCAGAACGTGAAGTACAGGGCCGCAAACAACACCAGCATTTTAGGTCTAACAATGGGAGGAATTTTCAGCAGCGTTCTGAGCCGGAGACGCCCAAGCTTCATGTTGCATCACAGCCATCTACACCTCCATTTTCTTCTGGGGTAAGTAAATTGTCTAATGTGCAGAAGAAAGGTGCCACTCCGGGTGCTTCTACTAGCTCCTCCTCGTCCAGCTCTAAAATCATTTGCCACCGATGCAAAGGCATGGGACATGTCATGAAGGATTGCCCCAGTCATCGTGCTTTCATTGCTACCGAGGATGGATATGTAAGTGCTAGTGATGTTGAAGATGATTTAGCCCTTGCTGCTAACATTGATGCAGATTCCACTGAGGACGATCAAGACAAGGAGGCCATCATCATTGACTCCGTGGCTGCTGCCGCAGACTACCATAGCCTTCTTGTGCAGCGTGTGTTGAGTACACGTGTGGGACATGAAGAAGAGATGACGATCCAACGCAACAATTTGTTCCATATGTATTTCATTGTGCAGGGTTGTCGTGTTCTCAATATCATTGATAGCGGGAGTTGCAATAACTTGGTGAGTTCAGATTTGGTTGAGAAGCTTGGCTTGACCACACAATAACATTCGTATCCATATAAACTTCAATGGTTCAATAATAGTGGTAAGACTAAGGTAACTAAATCAGCACGCATTAGCTTTTCCATAGGTTCTTATCATGATACTGCTGCTTTTGATGTTGTCCCTATACAAGCTTGTTCCATTTTGTTAGGTCGCCCATGGGAATTTGATAATGATGCTTTACACCATGGTAGAACTAATACATACACTATCATACATAAGGATAAGAAAAATACATTGCTACCTTTGTCTCCTATGGATATTATTAAGCATGCTAATGAGATTAAAAATAAACCTCCAACTGACATTGCTAAAAATAATGGGATTAAGTTAAAAGGAGGTACTTTTCTTGCTACAACTTCTGCTACTGTTGAGCTATGTGATAATCCTGATGCACCATGTTATACTATGTTTTATCAACCTATTATGTCTGGTGCATTGTTTGCTGTCACTAACCTTTTGCAGGAGTTCGCTGATGATGGGATGAAGTCAAGGACGACTCCAATTCTAGAAAGAGGGGATGATGAGGACATCGCCAAGATAGAGTCGAGGACGACTCCAATTTAAGAAGGGGAGGATGATGATGACATCGCCACGCTGGACACACCGACGCTATGGTCTTCCCCAAGTTGCAATTCGTCCCCAACTCAGCTGCCACGTCATCCTCGGATTCAGCAGACACGTCGTTACTGTTTTGGTTATAACTTTCTCATACGACATCGAAACGGGGCGTTCTTGGATGCGTTGGAAAGGAGACGATGATGTCGTCGTTTTGAATCTGGTCCCAGCTCTAGAAGGTCCGTGGATCATTATGTGTGACCACAGCAAGGTGCTGCGTCACCTATTTGGGCTAACTTGGTCATGTATCGTGTCGGGCCTTAAGCCCAAGTTGTGGACGCCCAACCCCTGGTCGTCCCCAACCCTAGGTCGAGTCTTAGACTATAAACACAGCCGCCGCCGCTGCTAGACGATTGGGTTTTGTTTAGAGTTTAGTTTTCCATCGAGAAATTGAATCGTTCATTGTAACTGTGGTGACAAATCCTTTTACAGTGATCCAGGGCCCCTGTTCTTGATCTCCTCCACTGTGTCGATTAGTCCTTTAGAACCGAGTTCTCAAACCCTCTATTGATATTCGCATCATTCATATTTGCAATTTCAGATTGCGTGTTTTACCTTCTTGCTTGTGCTCTTCGATTCGCTTGCAGGAAAAGCCTTCTTGGCGAGGTCAATCAAGTTGTGCTTGGTTGATAACCAACGGAGCAGTGGTGTAACGGTTGCAGGGTTCGAATCGTGTCTGATTTGAAGCCGGATCGCCAACGTCGAGATCTCCATAAATCGAACTTACCAGCTACCTCTCGGAAGATCGGGCCTGTACTCATCAAGCCAGCCATTCAACAGTGTTTTTCTCTCAGCATCAACCAGAATCAGCCAGCCAGAAAACCATCCAACGAACAGGTGTGACCTTAGTTAATTAAGATTCAATCCTAACAAGGATTAAAAACCTTATCAAAGTCTTTTGGATCCCTATGGGATTGGGATGTATAAAACTGTAAGGATTTCGGGGAAAAACTAGCCTGGGGTCAGACCTCATGAGAATTTTACTTTGTCTATATTTCTCTTGAAATTCCAATATTTTTTCTATTTTGTGCCCAAAGGTTACAATCAAATGTTTTCTGCATTTTTGAACTTACATAAGATTATGAGGTGTATGCAGCTTTAATCATTTTTTTATTCCTATTCCTATATTTTAGATCCTGCATTCCAAAGAGAACATAGTATATAGTATGATGGGTTTGTGCTCTAGTTCTGCTAATACAGCCGGACTGCCGCTGCACACGTCCAAGGACGGACGGACGCGTTGACGGCTTGACCCCACCCAATCGAAGACGGAAAATAAGGGTTTGTGTACTCTACATACGTGGCAGATTGGCGTGCACCCAACAGTAGCAACGACGTGGCAAGGCGAAGGGACTCTGCTGCGTGAGCCAGCTTGGGTAGCTTGCGTGCCACTCCACCCATCCCGGCCGCTAGGCGGAGAGACACAGTGCAGACTGCAGAGACATGCAGGCGGACGGCTGGCCGCCAGCTGGCCACCACGCGGCCCCGCCAAGAGCGTCCACGCAGCACACGCAAGCAAAAGCTTATCTGGGACGCCATGGCCAGGCCCGCGGCTTCGTTCGTGTTCCTGCAGCGCTCGGATATATCTCTCGCCTCCACCCCACATCTTTCCTTGGACCCGAAGCCATTTCCAGTTCATCCATTAATTCATTATTCATCGTTTTTATTTAGGTAAAACAGAGAGAGAGAATTCTTACGATTAGGATTAGCTAGCGAGCATTTGGGCAGCGATATATATGAATTAAATAATAATTTTTTTATATAAATTATTCTCAGGGTTGGTAACAGAACCGCAAATCGATGGACTGCGAATGCGACGTGCGTGATTCTTTGCTTGGTCAGGCACAGCCAGGTCGGGTCACCTCGAAACCGACCCATCGTTTCGCAGCCTCCGTCCACGATTTCGGATGAGCCGACTCCCGGCTGGGGCACCAGGCCCGGTTCATTCGGCTTATAATCCATTTTTTTCAGTTTATTTTTTAAATTAAAATAGTAATTTTCTCTCGCAACAATTCAGTCAACAGCCGAGCACAGCCGAACGGCTCGGAAGCAGTGGCGCGACCCGACACGGGCTGGCCGTCGGGGTCCTGGGTTGAAAGTCTTGCAGACCCACCGGCGCGGAATCTCATCGGTCGGCTACTAGACGCCGACGTGTGGGGCCCCTGCCTCTGACGCTTGCTTGGAGCTCGCGACGACCATTTCAAAAGGGTCCCCATCGGAGAGGATAGGGTAACAAAACGACGTGCCTTCGTGGCTCATTTCTCTAAAACTGCATTCACACCTCCGCTTTTGCTCGCCACAAAAGCGCCTTTCTTTTGCGGAGTACAACTAGATAAACAGGAGTATATAGGCCGTGTTTAGATCCGGACTTCGGTGCCCCGAATTGGCCTCTGCTGCGGAACATTGTAGTAGCTTTTGTTTTTTAGTGCAAAAAAATGTCTAAAAATTGATTAATTAGATTTAAAATGTTCGTCTCGCAAAGTACAACAAAACTGTCCTATTAGTTTTTGATTTTATCTACATTTAGTACTCCATGCATTTGCCGACATTTTGATGTGATGGAAAATCTCCTTTTTGCATAGTAGAGTTTGGGGATGAAATTGGAAACTAAACAAGGGCATAGAAAACTACTGAAATTTCATTGCTGTTTTTTGTTCGAAAAATACGCCCCTATATAAAAAAAAATACGGTGTTCACACTGCCCCTTTATTTCCCCTCAGCAAAGCATCTTTCATTTCTTCAATTCAACAGTTGGATACTAGTCTACTGCAGCCTGACAGGGAGTACTAATACATTTCGGCTGCCGATTTTACCGATGTAGGCCTTATTTTGTTTCTCCTCAAAACTTTATATCGTATTACATCAGATGTTTGACATATGCATGGTGTATTAAATATATACAAAAAAATAACTAATTATACAGTTTGCGTGTGTTTTGCGAGACAAATTTTTTGAGCCTAATTAGTCCGTGATTAGACAATGTCGTGCAGTAAACATATGCTAATGACGGATTAGTTAGTCTTAATAAATTCGTCTCATGATTTACAGGCGAGTTCTGTAATTAGTTTTTTTATTAATATCCGAACATCCCTTCCGACATCCCATAAAATATCCGATGTAACACCTAAAACTTTACAGCCCGACAGGGAGTACTGATACATTTCCGCTCCCGATTTTACCGATATACTTTACTACATTTTGGGTAAGGCCTTGTTTAGATGCCCGATTCAGTGCATCCCAAATCACTGTAGTGACACTGTTCTGTACTGTAGCATTTTGTTTTTATTTGGTAATAATTGTCCAAACATTGATTAATTAGGCTCAAAATGTTCGTCTCGCAAAGTACAACAAAATTATGCAATTAGTTTTTGATTTTATCTACATTTAGTATTCCATGCATGTGCCGACATTTTGATGTGATGGGGAATCTTCTTTTTGCATAGTAAAATTTAGGGTGAATTTGGGAAACTAAGGGCTTGTTTAGATACCATTGCACAATAAACACTGTGCAACACTATAGCAATTTTATTTTTATTTGGTACTAATTGTCCAAACATTGATTAATTAGACTTAAAATGTTCGTCTCGCAAAGTACAACAAAACTGTGTAATTAGTTTTTTATTTTATCTATATTTAGTACTCCAAACATGTGCTGGCATTTTGATGTGACGGGAAATCTTCTTTTTACATAGTGGATTTGGGGTGAAATCTGGTATCTAAGACTACCCACAGTGGGTACTCTAAAACGATACTCTAAAGCTTTAGAGTATGAATATAAAGTAAAAACTGCAGCACTGGGTACTCTAAAACGATACTCTATCATTTCTCTCACTCTATATTTAGAGTGGTATTGTGCTTACTCTATACTCTATAGTGGCAGGCCCCACTAGCTAAACAAAGAAAAAAATGCTATAACTCACAAACTAAAAAATCTAAATTAAATTTCGATTGCACCATTAAATTCGTCTCAATAAATCCTTCAAAACTAGATCACACATGGATATATTTAGATAAAGTGACAAGTGGGTCCCACAGTGGACAGAGTGGATAGAGGATAATATAGAGGATGAATGGGTGCGGGAGAATTGAGTATAGAGGAGAGAAGACTATGACGTATAGAGGATGAATATAGAGATCCATGAGTGCGGGTAGTCTAAACGAGGCCTAAACATGGCCTAAACAAGCAGACTCATGGTCATGGAGACCCGTGCTTAGCTTGGGCAACAAGAACCAGGAGTCTGGCGTCTGGCCCAAGGGTGGTCGCCGATCGAAGCAGGCAGCGGTGTACCGTGGACCGTGGTCGACGACGACGAGGCGGCGGCTTTCTATGCAAGCGGCTCTGCAGTGACGCACGGGAAAAGGCACATACGGCGGGGAGCCTTTCGGGATGACGATGAGCGTGGACCCAGACAGAGGGGTACCTGGGGCCTGCACCCAACAGCCGCAGCCCACGGAAAAAAAATCGCATGCAAACAGTATGCAGCGGACCGCCGTGGAAACATCGCGTGAATGGCTTACGCGTGTCTCAGCTCCTTTAGCGTAGACGTCGTGGGTGCTAGGATGGACGACTCGGCTCGGCTGGAACTAAAGCACGGCTCGCCCAAACGTCTCCAGCAGCTAAATCACCTCTCAGCGCAGCGTTGGATCGTGAGCATCGTACACGCGTCAGCCATCGAGGCTACGTATGCACGGCCGCGCGCTGCATACCGTGTCCATGCGAGGCCTCGTTTAGTTCGGTGAATTGGGGAGAAAAACAATGTGTCAGAATTCTTGTAGCATTTTGTTTGTATTTGGTAAAAATTATTTAAATTTTGACTAACTAGACTTAAAATGTTCATCTCACAAAGTACAACAAAATTGTGCAATTAGTTTTTGATTTCATCAACATTTAGTACTCCATGCATTTACCGACATTTTAATGTGACAGAGAATTTTCTTTTTACATAGTGAAATTCGGGGAGAATTGGGAACTAAACGAGAGCCAATTTTTTTCGCAGCCCACCGGCATGGCGGCCGCATGGGATGGGACCGGATGGCCAGCCGCCCAGCCGGCAGCCACCGCAGGCGCGCCTCCGCGGGCCTCCACTGCAGCGACGCGGTTTCCGTGAGCCCCACTCCTCCGTCCCTCTCCCGTCCTTTTCCTCTTCGCTACGCGCACCCTGCTCGCTGCTTCTGTTTTTTTCCCGTCTCCTCTCTCTTGCACAGTTATCTGGACTACTACTATATAGAGGCCTCAGTTGCTTGTTTTTTTTGACCGTATTCTTTTGGCAAATCGTTAGTCCATTCATAGTACAGCATATTCCGTTTGGTAGTAGTTTTATGGACTAACATAGAGCTATTTTCTCTCCAAATTGTAAATCTTATAGGCGCTTCTACCATGTTCAAAGATCATGTGCACCTACTCCTATATTCTACTCCACTCATTCTAATAAAATACAAAATGTTCAAGCACTCAAATTTGTCTTGAATTATAAGAGATGAAGTGACCGTTAAACTCAATTTTAAAAAGATTAAATTCACATACATAACCAAAGTATCAAGTATGGCAAAAACAATATCTCCCTCACAATTAAGAGATAGTTAAATACAACATTTATTTTACCCTATAAAATATCCTAAATTTTGCATGTTGTATTCCATAAACAAGGACGCAAGATATATTAGTGCCAATTTTAGCTCACGAACATCTCTTATACAGTTATACTACTACCGTTCGGTGCTACGTTTCCAAAGCCCAGGCCTTGTTTAGTGACCTAGAATCGGCGCCGCCAGAATTACTATGCATCATTGTAGAGCAGTGTAGCATTTTTTTTATTTGATAATAGTTGTCCAAACATTGACTAATTAGGCTCAAAATGTTCGTCTCACAAAGTATAACAAAATTGTGTAATTAGTTTTGATTTCATATATATTTCGTATTCTATACATGTGCCAGCATTTTGATGTGATTGAAATCTTCTTTTTACATAGTAGAATTTGAGGCTAAATTTGGGAAACTAAACATGGCTCTAGTAAAAATGGAGTACACAACCCGTGTGCTCCCACCATTTCGGCCTTACCTCACCTGCTCCAACTATAAATTCCCACCGCCGTCGCCTCCCGCTAGCCTCACCTTCCCCGCCTGCGACCTGCTCCCCTTCACCCCAGTCCAATTCGAAGCTGCGATCTGTCGAGCACCTCCCCTCG
The DNA here is from genome assembly GCA_038087645.1 of Saccharum hybrid cultivar R570. Classification (NCBI taxonomy): domain Eukaryota; kingdom Viridiplantae; phylum Streptophyta; class Magnoliopsida; order Poales; family Poaceae; genus Saccharum; species Saccharum hybrid cultivar. The sequence continues at coordinate 8,410,360 of JAQSUU010000119.1, read as the reverse complement.
CTTCCATTCCCTTGCCATGGCAAACCGCTGCGCCGGCCTCGACCCCACGTGGGCCCACCTCCCCACCCCGGCGCCGACCCACACGGCCCACGCCGCCGCTGCCACCCACTACAACTACTGCTCGTCCTCCCCCGTCTGGCTCACCTCCGCCGCCGCCTTCGAGAACGAGGCGCTCACCTCCGCGCTCCGCGCCTCCATGGCGCCCGCCCACCCCTACTCCGCCTCCGCCGCCGCCGCCGCCTCGTCCTTCTCCTCCCCGGCCACCCCGTCCTCCTCGACGACCTCCTCCGCCTCCGAGTTCCTGTCCGCCTCCAGCGGCCACGACGCTCCCGCACCGGTACCGGAGTCCAGCAGGCCCGGCGCCCGGGCCCTGGCGGGGGGACCTAGAGGGGGCCGCGTCACCAAGCGCAAGCCGCGGCCGTCGCGGCGCCCGCAGACCACCTACATCACCGCCGACCTGGCCAACTTCCGCCGCATGGTGCAGGAGATCACCGGCCTCCCCGTTCCCGTCCCCGGCCCCTCCTCCTCCTCCTTCCCCGCCGCCGCCTCGGAGGCCGCGCCCAACTGGACGACACCCGCGCCCGCGTGCGTGCTCCCGACGCTGGACACGTCCGCTTTCCTGCTCGACCGCGCCGCCGCGGTGCCAGCAGCGCCGGAGGAGAAGAGCCCGGCGGGCGGCGGGCACGCGTCGTCGACCGCGACGGACGCCGCCGCCGCCGTGGCAGCTGCGGCAGGGGACGACGACGACTCGTCGGCGCTGCTAGAGCTGGAGGCACTGGTGTGCGCGGCGGCGGGCGAGTGCGGCTTCCCGACCCTGGAGAGCTGGGGGATGATCATCTGATGATGAGTGGGCTTCAGGGATTAGTGCTGGAAGGGTGGTTACTTAGCACTGTAGCAGTGTTTTGCGCTCTCTATTTTTAGCTTGTTATGATAATGGAGCTTTTGGTCCGTCCGATGCGACGATCGGGCGGCGGCAATCGGTTGAGCCGATGCCGATGCCCATGATGATGTAGCAAGCATGGGGCGTTCTCGTCATGTCCTGTAAGCAAGAATTATTAGCTAGGCTGCTACCTGCCTTTAGTTGTAGTGCATCTCTGCTGGTGCTGGATGAGGATGACATGGTTGCCGTGGACCGTGGTTCCTTCGAGTCAGTTACGGAGATGACAATGTTAATTATTCTGTAATGAAATCTAATGGCTTTCCTAGAAAAAAAAAGAATCTGTTATGATGGCAAAAGGAAAAAAGAACCCCTACCCGTGTTCTTTTACCTTTAAGGCCGCGTTCACTTGGCATGTATATCTAAAATATTTTCTTTTCTATCCGTCACATCGAATCTTTAGACGCATGCATGAAACATTAAATGTAGGTAAAAAATAACTAATTGCATAGTTTGTCTGTAAAGTTCGAAACTAATCTTTTGAGTCTAATTAATTCATGGTTGGATAAATTTTACCAAATAACAACGAAAAGTGCTACAGTAACTTTTCGCCCAAATTTTCTCAACTAAACACAGCCTAAGCCTTTCAGGCCTTGTTCACTTCCCCATCCCAATCCAAAATATTTCTTCTTCCACCCATCACATCAAATCTTTCGACGCATGCATGGAGTATTAAATGTAGATAAAAAAAGATAACAAATTGCATAGTTTGTCTGTAAATGTCGGGACGAATCTTTTGAGCCTAGTTAGTTCATGATTGGACAAATTTTGCCAAATAACAACGAAAGATGCCACAGTAACTTTTTACCTACGTTTCGTGAATTGAACACACCCTCAGTTTTTTTCAGGAATCAGCACGAGAGTTGCACGTAGGGTGTGTTTAGTTCCCTGAAAAGGGCGAAAAAGTACTGTAGCACGTTTTGGCTTTATTTGGCAAATAGTGTCCAACCGTTGACTAATTAGGTTCAAAACGTTCGTCTCGTAAAGTACAACTAAACTGTACAATTAGTTTTTGATTTTATCTACATTTAGTACTTCATGTATGTATCGCAAGTTTGATGTGACGAAGAATTTTTTTTTTGGAATAGTACATTTTTTTGTGGAACTAAACACAGCCGTAGCAGCCCCATGTTTTTTTTGGTTGGTATCGTGACACGGTGTCGGTGACACCTGCAGGCAGCAGCAGCCAAGAAAAAAAGCCATACGTATTGCCAGCCATGAGACCATGCATGCACAGCTTCTCGCTCGGTTCGTTTGGATTTATCAGCAGAATCAGCAGTCATCCAGCAGTGTTTTTCTCTCACAACAAACCAGCGAACAGTGCTTTCAGCACAATAAACCAGCGAAACGAACAGGCCCTGCCTCCTCGTAGTTGTACAAGTTTTTTTTTGACGAAAGAAGAATTATATTATACGATAGCTGGGTACATCAACACGTTACAAAGCACTCTGGATTACAAAATAGTACTCACACTGTGAATAGCACAACTCAAAACCTAACCTGTTAGATGCTTTGCAGTATGGATGACCGCACAGGCAAACACTCGGCAAATAGCCTGAGAACAAATGCCTAACGAACAACGGCCAACATTCCTGTAGGCGGAATTGAGGAATTTCTTCTTTCTGGTGTCTTTCTTCTTCTTCTTTCTGCCACCGAAGAGAGAGGAAGACTGATCTGAAAATTATTCTCCCTAGTCCTTCATCGTGGCCAGATCTAACCACAGTAAAACGGAGAAGAGACCGGAGAAAATTATTCCATGACGGTGACATCATCTCCGCCTTGATGCCGCTGTCCGGAAACAAAAGTCTCCATGTGGTCATGTCGATAAAGATGCTGACGCCAACGTTGTCGCCCTCATCTTCAACGGAGCCGTCATGGAGAAGACGATTCCACCCTTCCCCTTTACCGTCGCCAGAGATGAGGAGAAGGAGGAGATAAAACTCCAGTACCAAATAATTTGGCATGGAGAGACACTAACTCTAATAACTCTAGGAAAACTTATTAAAAACAATGGATCTCCACTCCCTTCAGCCTCCGGCGAGATGCCGGAGGAGAAGGGAGGGGGACCAGTGGTGGTGGACGGCGGCGGCAGCGGCGGCGCCGCCAGGGCACAGCCCCCGAAGGTCGAAGCGCAGTCCTGTTCCCTCTAGCCTCTGTCGCTCGGTTAGCTATGTTGAGTCCCCGTAGCTGTAGAATTTTTTTTTATTTTTAGCCCAAATTTGAAATAAATTTTAAATTTAACCCGCATTTCAATTTTTTTTTAAAATCTAACCCGTTTGGCCCCGCCACCATGCATGGCGGGGCAAATGCACTGAACCCCGCCATGCATGGTGGCGGGGTACAGGTCCCACGTGGCACGCTGTAGGCCAGCGTGGAAAGGAGTACCCCGCCATGCATCACGGCGAGGTACCCCTAAGCCGCCATGAATCATGGCGGGGTACAAGTCCGCCCATTTAAAAGCCCGGACACTTCTTGTTTTTGGCCATTCATCCATTCCATTTCTCGCAGCGCCCGTCCCCGTCCCCTCCCCTCGGCGCCCGTCCCCGTCCCCACCCTAGGACTGAGCTCCCCTCCCCTCGGCGCCCGTCCCGCCTAGGGCACCTCCCCGTCGGCTACCGGCCCATCGTCGAACCTTGTTCCGGCCACCCCTTCTCTGTGTCCATCGTTGTAGTATGTTTGGTTAATGTAGTTAGTAAAGTTATATTAGTTTTAATCGTATTGATATTGTACATTATATAAGTGATATGCGTTTTCTGTAGAAATCATTTCGTGTTATTAGATGGAGGACTCGTATCGTGAGTTGATTTGGAGGAAAAAGGGTCGTCCTAGAGAGATGTACCCCGATGTATCTTGCAAGGATGCGCCCGTTCCTCCCGAGGAACCTTTCCCTAACTGTGACTGTGGTCATCCGGCGCACGTGAGCCAGTCGAGACATCTAGACACTGCGGCTCGTTGCTTCTACACATGTTATAGTTGTAGCGTAAGTAATTGTGCCCTTTGTTTTTCTTATTGGTTTCTGATGTTGTATTCACGATGAGATAATTCGAACTTTTTTGTAGCCGTACTTCCGGTGCTTTTTCTTCCAATGGATCGACGGTCCGAACAAGTTTGACCCAAGGATTCTCCTTTTCTACCCCGGCATTGATCATTGCAAGCGTGAGATGTTTACTCGCTGGGTTCCGCCTCCTCCTAACCCTCCTCCTATGACGGAGGAAGAGAAGGCCGTAGCATCGGCATGCCGGCTCAAGGATCCTCCAAATTGCCTTTGCGGAGAGCAAGCCGTGATAAACCCACGCAATGAACAAGAGTTCATTTGTCCTCTACGATATGAGGTAAGGTTTGAGTGAACCTTGGAATGTCATGTCATATATGTGTGTTTTACTGTTTTGATTTTGTAGGATCATGATTATCCCAAGTGTCGTTTCAAGAAATGGGTCTATGGTCCAAAGAGCCATTGGCCGGAGCCGGAGAAGAATGAGGAGGTGCCAGACTGGAAGAAGAAGAGGAGGTCTATTGCGCCTCCTATGATGTGCAAATGTGGTGTTGAAGCTAGCTACGGCCTTGTCCCTTCAGGCCTTGGGATTGGGCACTTCTGTGGCCACATGATCGATTATGACGAGGTTTGCTAGGACTGTTGACACTTAGTGCTAATGTTTTATTTTGTTTGCTTTTGTACGCTAACTTTGTATTCATCTATTTGTTGCAACAAAGCACTCAGAAATACAAATGGGAATCATATGATGATGTGTATAAGTTCAAGGATGAGTATAAGACAAAGGTAGCACTTCGCAAGATGAGAGGATATCCTGCAAACTACGTCACTGATTTCGTTAAGAACCATAAGAAGAAAATGCTATGACGGGCCCAAGACCTGCGTGTTCGTAACCCGGAGAGTATTGAGTAGAAGAAGTGGTACGAGCAAAAGAAGAAGGATGTAGAGGAGTACCAGGCACGGAAGGCTGAAGAGGATGCAAGGAAGGCTGCAGAGGAGGCTGCGAGAGCGGAGATGCAAGGCTTGAACGATACTATTGACTCATTATGTGCGAGTGAGTCATTGCGTTTTTAAAAACTCAATCTTCTTTGTTTGACTGTCAATAAAGTCATTGCAAAGATCGTGTTAATTGTTTACATTTTGTACTTGTAGAGATTGGATGCACCGGCAACTAGCAAGCAGATGTGGCTCGTGCTAGATACACGGAGAATAGGACACTAAAGCGGGACGCAGGAGTTGCTGGCACCGCAAGTCTTCCGATTGTGGTTGAAGAGGAGGCCGAGCCGGAGGAAGACGATGACACCGGGAGGATAGGCGAGCTCATTCGTCTAGCCGAAGAATTGGGCTACCCTCAGGACGAGGATGCCTATGACATGGGAAGGATAGCCGAGCTACTTCGTCTTGCAGAGGAGTTAGGACCGATGCCTGAGGAGGATGTTGAATTAGAGGAGGGTCAGGCAGCGTACCACAGCCATAAGACACCACTGTTCGACGCATGGGGGCCAATAGACATGACCGAAGAAGAGGCCAAGTTGTACTCTCAGGCCGCGGACGAGGCGGAGGTGGCTTACTACCGGCGTCAGGCCACTCAGGCCAAGGCAGTCGAGGCCAGCAAGGGTAAGGAGGTTGTAGTGGAGGATTCAGAGTCCGAAGACGAGTTGCTTACGCAGTGGTGCACGCAATTTGATTGACGTACAAGTGTCATTGTAATAATTTACATTGTCACGTCTTCACGTCGTTGTTGTTAGTGTTTGCCATTTGTAGTGGCTTAGAAACTTTGTGTGGTGTAGTTTGTCAGTGTTGTACTTTGAAACATGTCATTGTAATAATTTTCATTATCACATCTTCATTCGTTTCATTTGTTGGTCCACTCACTAAGATTGTTGTGTGGTTTATCCGTGTAGTTTATAAATGCAGTTTCTTACTGCAGTTCCTGCGTGCCCGCAGTTTCAGGGCCACCCCGCCATGGGGGGCCCTGAAACTCCGGGCACGCAGGAACTATGCCTACATTTTGCGTCAGCTGAGCGTGGCAAATGCAGACATGCCATGTTGAGTCATTTACAGCAAGTTTACGGAAGCCATGGCACGAAGAATTGCGTTTACGCCAAAGATTAAACGAGTGTTACCAACTACATGAGTCCAATCGAAATAACTATGATAACTATGATAACATGTGTCTGGCGCCTGCTAAATATGACTACTGTACTAATCGCCAGGGGTGTAGGGGTCTCGCGGTCTCCGTTGCCTCTTCGGATTCGTAGGGACCATGTTGCTTCTCCAGCCAATGTCTGTGCGGTCCCGTTGCTGCCTCTCGCGCTGCCGCCTATGTCCACGATCGAACTGCTGCGTCGAGGATGCCCCCTGCAAGCAAGCAACCTGATGAGCTACTCTAAATGTTGAGCTACGAACAGTAGAATTAAAGAAAAAGCAAAGCATAGGGACCTATTGCTTGGCTGGTGTGTAGTTCTCCTGCTGTGTATAGTCTACCTCCTGTGTACTAATAGGAGCACCATGTAGCTGTGAGGCACCCATCTCCTCATGACCGGTGTAATCCCACTGGGGAACATCGTCGTCGTCATCGTCGTTGCCACTCGTCGTGTCATACTGAAGTGCCTCGTCGACATCGTCCGCACCAGCTGGACCCTTCCCTCTGTCCTGTGGAGTACGAATAGACGAGGACGCAGCCCTGGTGTCGCTAGTAGAAGCAGCTGCGGTGGACATCGTCTGGCTCCTAGACCACGTGGGGTTGTAAGGTACGTCCAAAGGCGTGTCCACACAGCTCAGCTTCTGAGCCAACTTTTTGTAGCCTTTTTTCATTCTCTATAGGTTTAGATGACAACAACCATTATTAAGCGTGAATTTTAAAGGTAACTGAGTTGTAGTCACGAATGTTACTATCAAAAGTACCTTGACAAAGGCGCGAAGAGGGTTGGTCTTGTCGTCCCTAGTCCAAAAAAGTTGCCTGGAAGCTTCCTCGGAGTAGTTCGACAACTGTTGTGCCTACAACATCACACAAGGTTAACTCAATCATTTTGAAACCCATTACCTCGCTTGAGGATGTAAGTGTAAAGTACTTACCACGTATCTATTTAGAGGGGCCCTAAGAAGTTGTGTTTGCACCCTTTGCGCATCGTCGAACGCATCGGCGATGTCATCCTCACCGGCCGCATCTGCAGGCATGTTGGTGTACGGGACCATGAGATGAGTCCTCGTACTTCGCTGCAGCCATTGCAGGTACTCCATCCATCTTGTCGGGTGGTGCTGTGGAAGTTCGTTGAGGTGGCGAGGATGCCTGTTATACCAATTAAGCAAATGTGGTTCGTGCGTCACCGCCCAATCCTTTTGCGTGGTCCAAAGCCTTTGATCGATCCTGCATTGCCATATTACATTAGAAATGAGGCACTTAAGTAGAATAAACATATTGGCATCGTACCCATGCAGCTGAGCGTTGGTGGAGTACAGCGGTGGAATTCCCTGCAACCTCCCGAACTGTCTGTAAACCCTGAAAGGGTAGTGCATCTCGACGACGTGGAAGAAGATAAGTGGCCCTTCGTAAAGCCACTCGTCCCCTTCCTCCTCGCAGCGCGGACTAAGGTAGTCCTCTAGCTCCCACCTAGACCACGGTGTCCATGTTACCTGCAAAGTAAAAAAAACTTAATTTAGTATCAATCTCATTGATAGTGCCTTTAGTAGGAAATGTGGATATAACTTACGTAGTTGTGTGTCAATACGTCTATCGCATCCGTGTACTGCTTGTACCTCCTTTCCAGCTCGCCCCTCACTACCATAGCGTCTTTCCAGATGAAAAGGGCGGTGGGTAGAACGTCTTCATGCTGCCAAACCTGCAAGTCACACAAACAAGGTGTCACTAATCTCTTTAGTCGTATGAAGATGTCAAAGTAGTCGTATGTACTCACAGGCAAATGCGGAGGTTTAGTAGGCCTCCCAACCGGAAAACGCTCCCAAATCCATACTTGAAGTAGGTACGAGCAGCCACCTAGGTTGGCATTGGTCGACTGGCGACGACAGGCGGTACAAAGCTGACGGTATGTCCAAGCAAGGACCGCGGTACCCCAGCTATAGGTTGCAATGTTCTCCAGTGGCTGGATAAGGATCCTCAAGAAAATCCAGCTGATGCTGTCGCCTGAGGAGTCGGGGAACAAGAAAGCGCCCAAGAAGTGCCATAACCACACCTTTGCATACACCTCGACCTCATGATCTAGAGCACCGATCGAAGGCCCTACACCAAAGTGCTGGGTTATCCATGACGTCGACACTCCTGAGGTCTTCCTGCAATTACAATTGAAGCATTATTCTACAAAAATAGATGTAGCTGAAATGGTTGTATTAGTGATTTCAATAGGGCGCAAATATGAACTTACTTTGTGCCTTTAACTTCTGCCTCTGATGGCCTCCTACCACAGAACTGCTCCACCAAGTCTACCCAATTAGACTCGTCGACGACCCTAGTCACCGGATGACCAGCCAAACTGAGACACAATATCATCTTGACATCCTGCATCGTGATAGTCATTTCCCCACATGGTGTGTGGAAGGTGTGCGTCTCCGGTCTCCACCTGCATCATTACAAGTTTCTGGTTATAGGCAAGTTGACGGCCCAATTTTACAAAACAAAGACAATAAATGCAAAATGTAATGTTACCTATCAACAAAGGTAGTAAGAAGTGCATGGTCTAGTGTGGGGAGTGTACTGTTGTAGACCCGAACGATCTCAAGGAAGCCTGCCCGCTGTATGTAGGTCGCGTATCGCTCGTCCCAGCTATGTACGTGGTGCGTGCGAACACGAAGCGCACGCAACGGCCTCTGCTTCTCTGACAAGGCCTGGGCCCAGTGGTCCTTGTCGTAGTCCGCCTTAATGAGGCTAAAGCGCGGATGAGGAGCCCGCGCCTCCATCTTGCAACCCTGAACCTGCCTGTTTGAAAAAACAAAGACAACATTAATAACATTAGAACAATTAATAACATTATAAAAAGACAAAGACAAGTAAATTTGAAGATTAAAATATCACAAATGCATGTTTACAATATAAACCACCTCTTATCTCGCCCGCCTATGAAATCTAGCGTTATGGCCAGGATTCTTGCAAATGTAGCAAAGGTTCTGCGCACGTTCTTCGTCAAAGTCCCCGCCACCATACATGTCGGCGTCGTAACCTTTCATATTGTCCATATCGCCTTTCAGTCGCTTCTTCTTCCTCCTTCCCTTCTCTACCTTCTTTAGGTCCGGATAAGGCACGTAGTCCTCACCATAATATGGAGGCCACTGCGACTCGTCAAGGTATGGCTCGAAACTCTTCTTCCAAACTTTGAGGGTGTTGGCACGGAGATACAAGGGTGACATGTATGGTGCAACTGTGTGGTCAAAACCTCTAAGCCAACAAGAGGTGATCATGTGTGAGCAAGAGGCATGCATGATCTGAGGGACGTTGCAACTGCATTCTACTTTATCAAGATCGACACAGTACGTTCGGCCACCAAATCGTTCACCGCCTAGGTTTGTGCCCCCTCTAGCTCGTACGCAGAAAACAAGCATATCCCGTCCATAAGCCTCGGCAACCTGTTGTTTGGCCAATTTCTCAGCCTCCTTCAAATATTCGTGTGCAGCCTTCCCCCATCTTCCAAGCTCCTCTTCATTCCTCAGGGCTAGGCCATACCGCTTAACAAAATACTCATTGCACTTCCTAAAAGAGAATTCAACAATACCAGACACTGGAAGAGATCGAACGCCTTTGAACACACGATTGAAAGACTCAGAGGAGTTTGTTGTCATGATGCCGTACCGGAAGCCGCCCTTATCATATGTTAATGCCCACTTAGCTTTATTTTCCATCTGCTGGTCTAACTATGCCTTGCCAGCTTGGTTGAGCATCTTCTCTAGTTCTGCCATAGTCTCATTGAACTCGCGTTCTGTACGTTTATTACAAAGCTCCTTTAACTTGTCAGCCACATCCTTCTTGCGTTGACGCCGCTAGAAATTGGCGGCAAAATGCCGCATGCACCAACGGTGCACTAGGGGCGGGTGACCATCAATGTGTTCAATGACTGCATTAAGAATTCCAATGTGACGGTCCGAAATCAGACAAATGGTGCGAGAAGGGCCAAGCACATGAACACGGAGCAGACGCATAAACCATGACCATGAATCATTATTTTCCCCCTCCGCCAAAGCAAAAGCCATTGGCACTATCTGGTTCTCTGGGTCTACAGCAGCAGCCATCATCAATGTGCCCCTGTATTTGCCGGTGAGGAACGTGCCGTCAACAAGAACAACTGGCCGACAACACATCTCTGGGTCTACAGCAGCAGCCATCATCAATGCGTGGAACCCTGTTATAGGCTTCCTCCCAGCTACCCCAGCGAATTGCCAGGGCAATTTGCTTTGCCCGCCAAGCCTTTCCATACGTGACCTCATACCCAACAAATGTGACTATGGTCTCCTGCAAGAAAGACACCGATACGTTGTTGTCCTTATCTACAAGACCTAATATACGCCGGGCTAGGTACCGAGCCGTCAACTGCGGATGGTACCTTTTACCCTCATTAGTCTGGCATCTGTGCGGCTGTTCCACTGAAGTTACCTTCCACTTACCATCACTCCGCCTCTTTCGTGCATTCAACTTCCACGAGCACGGGAATCCAGCCTTACATAATATGTGGAATTTTACCTCCTTGTCAGAATGTCGAACCGTGTAAGGCCTATGATGATACACAGCATAGTCCTAAAGAAACAACTTCATCTCAGACATCATATTGAAAAGCATTCCCTTCCTCAATATTAAATTTTTATGGTTGTACAATGATTCCTTACACATCTGCAAACCCGTGTCACAAACTGCCATATGCGACATACTTACATCGTTATAATTTGGCACACCGGTAAAGGGCAAGCCAGCCTCCCTTAGCTGTGTAAGCTCTGCCGATGTATAAGAGGGTGGTGCAACGTATTCTTGTGGCTCCCTAACCCTACTCCATCCTTCATATTCCACTCCATCATCTGGATAACCGGTGGCTAATGTGCCCTGATTCTGCATGCCATGAAGTACCTCAAGCGGTACTCCTGAGGGCATGCCACGAACTGGTGTACACATGGCAGGTGCACCTCGAGAGGGCATGGCTTCAACCAGTGCTCGCATGGCATGTGGACCTCCTTCCTCATTTCCTGAATCGTCAGAATCAGTGCTAACATCATCACCAATCATTTCCTCCTCTGCCGCCTCCTCCTCCTGTTCAAACTCATCTACATCAAAATCATTGCTTATATGACCAACTGGAGGACAATGAACCTGCTCCTGCGTCAAATTACCATCCAAGTCCATACTCTCCATAGTTTGTTGCATCTGCACACCACAATCTCCTAGAGTACCACTGTCGAAGGACGGCTCCTCATTCTCAACATTCTCCAGCACCAACTCAGCCATGCCGACATTCGAACCTTGGATGACCCTATTGTATCGGGACCACTCTGCTTGGTTGCACAAGTCCATCATCACATAGTGTGCCCTATTCTTTCCAACACGAACCTACCCTTTAGTGTGAAAGCCTCGCCAAACTTCAAACTCAAACGGTCACATAGATCGCGGAAACTAGGGGTGCCATCAAACCATTCCAATTCTTCATACATATTCTCAAACTGGCAATCCTCTCTCCTAACACTTCCTCCGTAAAAAACTCTTACACCGTAATCCATCTACAAAACGATTTGACATCCGATTATCAACTGACCAATATGGTAGCACTAATTACTACATAACTAACTAACTAACTAACTAACTAACTTTACTTACCTACCACGTAACTAACTTACTTAATATCTAAATAACTAATATTAACTAATAACATCTGAATAACTAATAATCGTTAACTAATTAACTAATAACTGAATAACTAATAACAACCGATTAACTAAAACCTAATATTAGCTAACTATCAAAAAAATCGTTAACTACAAATGATCGTTAACTAACTAAATAACTAATATTAATCGTTATCTAACTAAATAACTAACTAACTACAAATAATATTAACTAACCAACTAACTAACTACAAATAATATTAACTAACTAAATAACTAAATAACTAACTAAATAATTCAATAACTAACTAAATAAGTAATGTTAAATAACAACTAAGGAATATTAAATAACTAATTAAATAAATATATAACTAATTCAATAACTAACTAAATAACTACAAAGAATATTAAATAACTAACTAAATAAATAATATTAACTAAATAATACTTACTACAAATAAATAATAGTAACGACAAAATAAAAAATTACCGTAAAACAGGTTGCGGCGGCGCGACGAGGTTGGCCGGACGGCGGCGTGCCGGGGTGCGACTGTCGGCGGCCGGGGTGGCGGCGAGGGAACGGCGGCCGGGGACGCGGCGGGGGCGCGGTGGCAGGGGACGTGTGGCGGCGGGGCCGCGGCGGCCGGGACACGGGGGACGGCGCGGCGGCGCGGACGGCGGCAGCGGCGGCACGACGGGCTCGGCAGCGGCGGCGGGGAGCGGCAGCGGCGGCGGGGAGCGGCACCGGCGGTGACGGCGACGCGGCGGGGCGGCAGCGGCGCGGCGGGCGCGGGGGAGGAGCTCTGGGCGACGGTGGCGGCGCTCGGGGCGTCGGTGGCGGCTCCGGCGGCGGTGAGGCGTCGGTGGGGGCGATGGCGACGGCGGCGGCGGTGAGGCGGTGGTGCGGAGGACAGGCGCGGCCGAGCGGGCGTGGCGGGGCGCGACTTTTATTTATGCCGTGCCCCGCCATGATGGGCGGCGGGCTGTAACCCGCCATGATAGGTGGCGGGTTTGGAGTACCCCGCCATGCATCATGGCGGGGTACGCCCGGGTGGCTTTGCCACGTCCCCTGTCACGTGGGACCTGTACCCCGCCACCGTGCATGGCGGGGTTCAGTGCATTTGCCCCGCCATGCATGGTAGCGGGGCCAAACGGGTTAGATTTTAAAAAAAATTTAAATACAAGTTAAATTTAAAATTTGTTTCAAATTTGGGCTAAAAATAAAAAAAATTCTAGCTGTACAAGTAGTGGCAAGAGGCTTTGACTGTTTGTCATTGTCAACACAAGTACTAGTACAGTACAGTAGCCTGTGTGTGAACGCAACGGTGGGGACCGCACCGCACCAGACCACCAGCAGGTGTGTCAAGTGTGAACGCAGCGTCAGCAGCTCTCAACGCGAACCGTTGCTGCGACGCCGACGCGTGACGTCACCAAAATCATGGGCGCTGCGTTGCCTGTCTAAGCAGTAAGCACAAAGCATCAATTCATTAACCACCAGATTGGAACTCCTGGAACGAGTTCACGAGAACAAATGAAAAAGGGAATGCGCTGAACGTTTTCAGCTACAAACATCAAAAAAAATTTAACTACTTGGAACACACGTGCAGTTAAATGGAAAATGGTTATGCTGGAGTAGTACTATACTAGTGATCTTGGTTGCCAACATGAAACGGGAATGAAAATGTGGATCAATACTTTATATGTTTTAGTATTATTGGAACGTAAATATTTCTGGATCAGAATGTGAATGTTCTCGAAACGAGAAACGTGGTCATGTTTCATTTCATGGGCTGCAAGCCTGCTAAGCTAGTGATCCGTCCCTCAAAAAAAAAACTGCGATTTTAGAATAGTGCTCGGTCAAGTTATCTTAAATTTGACTAAATTTATATTAAAAAGGATAGTAATACTTATTATACTAAATAAATATTAGATTTGTTATGGAATATATTTTCACAATATGACTATTTTGCGTCATAATTGTTGATACTATGTTCTATAAACTCAAACTTAAGTTGATTTTATTTTAACCAGACTTAGAAATATATTCTTGGTGGGGCGGATGCAGTACTTCTGTTAGAAATTACTCCATCCCATCCTGCAAGAGGCATTATAGCTATCTATAGCTGTCCTAAATTGTTTTGTTATTCTCGTTTCTCGATGTACATTTCTCTTTTCTCAACATATCTCAACCTATCTCCTTGTTTCTTTTATATTAGACTTTTTTTACTTGTTAATTTTCATGCCCAGAACTAAAATGACAAGTAACATGGGACGACGATAGTTTTACTTCTTCATTTTCATACCCAGAGCTATACTTCTCCTTAATTTTCATACCAGCTAAAATAACAAGTACGTACTATAACATGGGACAAAGAGAGTAGGCTGGGCTCCCGACAACTATATTGTCAGGGTTCTGAACCTAAACATTATAGTCAGTACAGCTGAAAATGAAATCTATTGCTATTTCCCCCTTTGTTATGAACAATAGCAACACTGCAACCATGTAGCTGTCCTCGATGCGTACGTTAATTACAGCCATTTATTCAACACAGTCAGGGACGAAGCAAAAAAAAAAAAGGAGGGGTTAAACAAAAGTGCTACAACGACTTAGCTCCCCTATAACCCCTCACAGTAGAAAAAATATAATAGCTTGAAGTTGTCTTATATTAAAAACATCGATTAACGATAAAATTCACAAAATACATCATAAAAAATAAAGGTCTTAGCCCACCCTACCTTATACATCCGCTGGCTCCGTGCATGAACACAGTCACTCCTTTTCGTCAGCAAAAGAATCAGTTCAGGGATCAAGCACAAGCGCTCGTGATACAAAAAATGTTCAGAACTATACGTATTACAAAGTAACATCAAGATCTGGACAACAATATGCACATCGGTTTGGACGTCAGTATATATATGTACTAATGTACCATGAAAGGACAAGCTCTACGTATCTCCCTTCTGCGTTTTTCTGACCTTCTCCATGGCATCCTCAAATGATTTCTGCATAGTAAGAAGTGCACCCATTTATTTCACTGCATCGGGCATAGTATGCAACAATAGATAGAGCGCAAGATCATACACTATCCCGCAATAGTTACATGTACATATTGTCTCTTTCCATATAGATCTTGCTTTTCTAATCACTCAGTTATTTCAAGGCTTACCAATCTAACTGCTTATTCCACATGTCAGAACCGGAATATCAGTACACTGTTGATAGAGGGTTTTATTGTTAGTACATCTACAAGGACTTTTTATTTTATTTTATTTTATTTTATTTTATTTTATTTTTCAGGATCTACGGTAGGATATAGTCATATCATATTCAATATTCGCATTTAGTGATAGGTAAATTCTAGCTCTTACAATCATAAGCGCACCAGAATTTGCAATATCTTGATGATTGCCATAAAGTCTCAAGTTAAAGACCCTTACATAGGTAACCATGCTGATGCAATCCCAAGTAGCTAGTTAGGACTTTGTGCAGGCTACATTGTACCTAAAGTCCACCACTCAGCATATGCAAAAGAGAAAGA
Source organism: Saccharum hybrid cultivar R570 (assembly GCA_038087645.1). Taxonomy (NCBI): domain Eukaryota; kingdom Viridiplantae; phylum Streptophyta; class Magnoliopsida; order Poales; family Poaceae; genus Saccharum; species Saccharum hybrid cultivar. The sequence goes on along the minus strand of JAQSUU010000119.1, from coordinate 8,395,080 downwards.
GGGCTGCTCCTACAGTAAATCGTGAGAGGAGTTTCTGCAGCTGCAGCTGCAGATAAGCTGCAGCCAGCACAGCCGAGCAGGCTGTATAGTGTACTACAATGAGAAATTGACGTCAAATCTAAAAAGGAGCAGAGTACAGTTACAAAGTTTTGAATCATTTTACTGTCTACCATGCAACAGATCATGATCTGCGCTTCTGTGGGGCTTGCTACTAGCAAAGTGTGAACATGTGAATCACAAAAAAATGAATAATCCGTGTGTTATCAAATAATGATCTTCCTAAAGTAAAATACAAGAATTTTATGTTCACAGGTCTACTCATCTAGTTTCACATTTTAATTTAATTAAAAGCCAAGATTTTCCTCAAACAAATAGTGATCAACATTTGAAGAGCTGAGCTTATTCCATAGTTTTAAACAAAGTATCAATAACAATGGGAGGTAATGGGAACACAAACCTAGGGCATTGTAATATTTTTATTTATATAACTAACCAATCTGTCAGGGTAAAAAAGAGAAAATATCCCTGTTGCATGTTAGAATTTCAGATATGACCAAAAAGAGGGTGTAACCATTGCTGAAAGCTCCCACAAGGTGTGAATCATATAATCTACTGTTTTTAGTTTGCTTAGTTTCAGCTTCACTCTTGGGTTGCAATATGACAACAGCAACAGCAGAAGCCTGCATCGATCAAACAAGTCATTCACAGGTCTGTTTCTTTTCTACAACTTGCCAAAGCAAAATGATTGAACTTTATAATTTTTCTTCTAGTCACCTCCCTGACTCCCTCCACATTGTTTTTTCATGCAGCAGGACCCTTTTATCATTAATAAAACCAATCATGAGCTGATTGCTTGGCATCACCCATTAGCAAACGGCATAATCTCACAAAGACCGAAAATTACAAATTAGCTACCCAATTTATAAGTTCAATAGCTTATACCAATTGGCGGTTAGTAAAATTCATACTGACGAATAGGCCTGGCTCAATATACCAAGGGAATTAATCTGATTCTTTGAACATTGTGCAAATTAATGAAGGGACACAATGGAACACACTTACCCCAGAGTTATTCATCTTCCAAATTTCTAAAATACTCCCATCAAGAAAAGCTGCCCCAGATAGCAATACACTGCAATACATAGTTTTCGATAAGCTGCTAGTTTTCAATAGGAGTATCAGATTTAAAATACTAAGATCACCATAATTATAATACTTCGTAGAAAGCAAAACACTACACTGAGCAACACTAGTTTTCAACAGCCAGCATGTGTTTGCTGAAACTTGTAATAACCATAGGAACAGTCTTTCTCCAGTTATCTTATGAAACTGGCCAAACTCTGCATTTCATTTGACCGAACACCAATGGAAACAGTAGCCTGCAAGTAAGCCACATTTACTTATTTGGATCCATTCTGATCTCCCTAGATCAGGAACTGGTCAACCATCTTGTGTGCTTAGTAAACATCCCGAGCTGGCACTCATCAAAAGGGCAACTCAACTAAGCGAAGCTACAGACGAACCCCTCTTGCAAATGTTCCAAGCAACTAGCCATGGGATCTTCCCGGAAGCCCCTTTTTGCACGGCGGAAATAATAGCGAATAACAGACGAAAACTTTCGATTTCGACGCCTGTTTGGCTTACCTGGCGAATCCCAGATTGATAAGGAAGCCTCGCCGAGTGACTGCCTTCAGCAAGAATTCCCAATCAATTGACCCCACCGAGGCGCCGGCACCTGCCCCCGGAGGCGTCCGTCGCCAGGAACCGCCGCCGTGGCCGTGGCCGTACCCATACCCGTACCCATAGGAAGCCGACGAGGAGGCCCAACCAGAGGAGGAGGTGCGCGCGTAGGAAGACGTGGAACCGCGAAGGCGGAGGTCGTACTCGGCGCGGCGTCTGTCGTCGGAGAGGACGTGGTACGCGTCGGACGCCTGGCGAAACCGGCGCGCGGCGTCGGCACGGGCGGCCGCGTCGGTGGAGCCGGCGTGGCGGTCAGGGTGGTCCCGGAGCGCGCTGCGGCGGAAGGCAGCCTTGACCTCAGCCTTGGTGGCGTCTCGCCGGATACCCAGCGTCTGGTAGTGGTCGCCCATCGCCCGCCTGCGCCAAGGCGATCGGATTCGCAGGAGGAAAGGCGAAGGAGCAGGGAGAGGCCGGGTCTCTCAGGAGACGAAAGGTATCGGCGGCGACGGCGGCGTCGTGGCCGCTCTGCCTGCCGCGCGTTCTTCCCCGGCCCGTCTCGGCTCTTTGTAGTATACTGGACCGAATTTGCGCTAAGCCCACTAAACCTAAGCTGAATAGAGTCATTGAATAACTTTGTAGCGAATAACACTATCATTGTGTATATATCTCATTATAATCTCTCGTGCAGTAGAGAATATATCTTATAGAAGAGAAATATAGTTCACCCAAAATAAGAACATCCTTGAAGGATATATATTCCACAAATCTTCATGATTTTGATCATATCACTAAATAATAAATCCAGTCTTGCATTTTACATTTAGGGGATACCTCAATTGCCAAAGTCACCATTATTGTTATACCTTCTATGGTACAGGATATCAAAACTTCACTGCAAGCTTTACAATTGTTGACATCGTTTTTTAGCACGTGTCAAGATGGTCAGGAAGGGCTAATCAGCAGAGGAAAGATTATTGTGTAGATTGATAGCTGATGAAAATGAGTTTGCTTATGAGTGGTAGCGGCGTATGAGTTCAAATTGAAATGTTGCCAATAAGGTTAAGGGTATTATTGCCGATGCCGATGAAAGATGGCTTGAAGACTGCTGCCGATGAAACAGGGAATGTATCGATGGAAGGAACTTGAAGGCTGCTGCCGATGGAACAGGGATTGTGCCGATGGAACAGGGATTGTGCCGATAAAAAGGAGATCGATGAGAATACCATCGTGACTGAGGCGGACTATGTAATAAGATAGGAGTTAATTTCCTTATATACATTTATTAGAGTCTGAATTGTATCAAAGTCATGTGTTTCCATAGATTTGGATTTAGTGTCCTAGTCGTATTTGGTTACGTTTCTGTAGATCAGGATATAAATATAGGGTGAAGGGCAATGTAAAAAGGGAGATCAATCAATACATCAAAAACAACTTTTTATTCTTATTTACATCTACTTTCGACGACTTCGTCAATTTGCATATTTTTCTTTTTTACGAGTTCTCATCGATTCGGCGAGTTGCATTGCTCCAGTGCAATCTTCAGCGATCCTCGAGTTCCGCGTGAGTACCTCTTGGTCGTGACTTCCGGGCGTATCGCTGTTGTCAGGACCAAAGTGCTCGTATCTTCATCCTTGTCGATTAACAGGTCAAATCGACTGGCACGCTTTGGATATCGATTTCGGGTATTAGCCCTTTGTGTTTGCAGATCTACTTTTGCATCAACACATCTTTTGGCACGCTCGGTGGGACAGATCTAGTCAAGATGCTTAATCCTGAGATCGATGCGGGGAACATCATCGCGGTAACAGAAGAAGATTTTAAGGACGATCAGAAGCAGGCTATGGAGAGGGCTATAGAAGAATACAGGCAGCTCTGCTTGAAGTCATTCAGTTTGAACAAAAGTGGACAAGTCATCCAGAAGCAAGACTTGTCGTTGCCTCGGCAAGTTACCTTTGATTCTAATCCGGGTAAACTTCAAGAGATAGTTAATTCTGCAGTGAATCATGCTTTAATTAATCATTCCAATGTGTTGTCCAATACTGTTCATAATATTGTGATTCGAACTTTCAAAGAAGGGCAAGCGTCACCTCGTTACGTTGGGCCTGCTTATCATCAACCAGAATTAGCATCTGCTATTGCTCCATCGACTCCCCCGGCCGTTGCGGGTATAGAGATTTCTTCTCTTCCAGTATCAGCAGGTTTATCTAACGTACAGTCTACACCGATGTGTCCGGATTCAGCATTATCAGGATGAGTTCAGCTTAATACAGATCTATCAGCATCGGCTTTATCAGGTCCTGTACCACAGAATAATCAGACTCCTGCTAATTGGTGGGGATATGGTATGCCTCCAGAGCCATCTATTTTTAACCATGGATCACCTCAAGTGTTTGATGCAACGGGAAAAGCTCCTATGCTATCGGCCGGTTCACCGATAGCTCAAGTACCCCAATATACTACAGCAACTACTGTACAACCAACTCTAGGAGGTTTCTAGGTGTCTTTGGGTCAAACATCTAGTTCAAGTCCATCGGCAAATTTGTTACCGATGCAACGGAAGGCTTCAATCGTAAGTCAACCTGGAGTCTAGGTTTTACCTCAAGTTAGTTGTAATTATCCGGCAATGCCAACAAGTTACCAACCATCGGCAAATTTTGTACCGATGAACGCTAATAATTGGCCAGGGCAGTTTCCCACTCAACATTCAGTTCAACCAAATCAGTAAGCCACAGGTGTTCATCAAGGTCACATGCATGCTGGTTTTCAGAATCAAGCATCAGCAGCTCAACCGATGAACCCTTTTCAGCAGGTTAATGGACCACAGATAGTGACAAATATGCCAATTGCTGGAGATCGTGGGCCATAAAGGCATGCAGAAGGGTATCAGCAAGTACCTCCAGTGGAGATTCAACCATGTCGTCAACAAGATGTTGATGCTTTTTGGGCCGATAAAATAGCAGAAATTATGAAGGATCAGTTTGGGATCAAGCCCAAAGTTAATACCTATTCTTATCGGACTCCGTATCCTCCGGCATATGATTTAATTCCTCTCCTAAATCGTTACAAGGTGCCAGATTTTAATAAGTTTTCTGGGCAGGACGATACATCAACCATGGAGCATGTTAATCGTTTTATTATTCAATGTGGAGAGGCAGCTTGTAGAGATGAATTGAGAGTTCGTTTGTTTTCATCATCTCTATCTGGATCAGCATTTACATGGTTTATCTCACTACCGCCAAATTCTATTATTACTTGGGCTGATCTGGAAAAGCAATTTCATAAGTATTTCTTTGCTGGAGTTCATGAAAAGAAGCTTACCGATTTGGTAAAGATGAAACAGCGTAATGATGAATCGGTAGAAGGCTTTGTGCAAAGGCTACGAGATGTAAAGAACAAATATTATAGCCTGGTGTTGGATGATCGGCAGCTTGCCGATTTGGCCTTTTAGGGATTGTTGCCACACCTTAAGGACAGATATGCTTCTCAGGAGTTTGAAAGCCTAAGTCATCTAGTGCAAAGAATTTCTGATCAAGACACTAGGGTTTTTGAACCTAAAAGGAATTGGAATAAGAAAGTTTCATTTGTCGAAGAAGTAGAAGATTCTGATTCGGATGAAGAACCAGTTATCGGTTTGGCTGAGTGGGTTAAGAATAAAAAGCCGATATCTTATCCCTTTGGTCACAAAGAGTCAGAGAAGTTTACTTTCGACGTCACCAAAGCCGATAAGATATTTGATCTTTTGCTTCAGGAGGGCCAGATTAAGTTGTCACCTAATCATGTGATTCCATCGGCAGAAGAGTTGAAGCATATGCTGTATTGCAAATGGCATAATGCAACTTCACACAATACAAATGAGTGCAAAGTATTTAGACAACAATTACAGTTAGCTATTGAGTCTGGGAGAATAAAATTTGGCAATTCCAAGATTCAGAAGCCGATGAAAATTGATCAACATCCTTTTCCCGCAAATATGTTGGATACTGAAGGTAAAATTAAGGTGTTGACATCGGAAGCTGCTAAAAAGAATGCATCAGTAGATCCCTAACATCGGATAACTACCGATGATGTAAAAGGCAAGGGGCTATTGACAGAAGGTGGCAGTTCTGGAAAGCCTCCTCGATTTGGCATCATGATTACTCAACAAAGACAACAGGAAGGCTGGCGTCAGCAAAGGGACCGATATCGACAACAGCAAGAGGAAAGACGTCAAGAAGAGTGGAATCGGCATAAGGATCATTGGAATTGTCCGTTTTTTATTTATTGTTGGGAGGAAGGTATTAAGTTACCTACTGTTGAAGATTGCCCAGAGTGCAATGGTTATTATGGAGTTAATCGTCCTATAAGAAGATTTCAATCTGGTAATCAAGGTTTGTTCATTAATGAGCCGATCAGAAGGAGAGCATCAGTATATGATCGGCTGGGGGGCAGGCTCAGTGTACATAAAAGGCTTGGTAAACACGTTGCATATTTTTCGAGAAACCAAGAGGAACTTGAAGAGATGGCAAATGCAAGAGTTCCTGATGAAGAAATATTTTCCAGGGATCCTAATATACGTCGTGTGGAGACAACCAGGACCTATCAGCCAGTGTGGAAAACTAAACTTCCTCAATGGTGTCCAGAGGGTTTGACAAAGACACAGAAGAGGAAAATGCAGCGAGAGCGTCAAAAAGACTTTTACCAAGAAGGAAGTGAAACGACCTTGATTTTCCTCGAAGGGAAAATCCATAGATACGATTTATAATGCAGTAGATCACGAGAGCAATCTATCACATTATCAATTATTAGCTGATATCATAGTCATACATCGTAGGATTACAAGATACAAGACTTTACAACACTGGTTAACACATCTATTACATTGTATTCTAGCGGAAACACACGTGTCTTCATCAGAGTCGTTGTAGCGCATTAGTAGGTGAAGGCTCCTCCTTCACGGGCAATCATCAGAGTTGGCGTAGAATGTCAGCGGCGTGGACTTCATCTTCTGAACCAAACTCGAGCGTAGGAACGAGACCACCTAATCCAAGTCCTCAGGGTCATCATAGATTTCATCCAAACCTGTCCAAAATCTATCAGTACGATTTGTACTGGCCACTGTCTCCCACCCTATGCTTTTGCGTATGCTTTGTGGTAAGTGGAATGCAATGGTAGATCAAAAGGCCTATATATGGCTATAGGTTTCCTATGCAAGTTCATCAATATTTATAAAAATAGTTCATCAAGTTTTAAACCATCTCATCCACACGTTCTCCCATCCCATCACACACATCTCACCACACTCTCACACTCTCTAGGCGGCAAGGTCGACTCTCGCTCGTACCTTGCCTCAACGGCCAAAGCCGGATCCAACACCAAAATCCAGGGGGAAGGTAGAAAGGACTCCTCTCTCTAATCAAGTGAAGCGTAGGTCATAGGAATGTCCATATCCGTGGACGCGGCTATACGTATAGATCGATCAACTCTACAGAGCATGTACACCTAGAAATCCACAAGATCACCATCATCAGCGGTGCCCCACCTAGGCTAATGTCGACTGCCTCCCAACCGGTACGGTACCACCCTACCACTCAGCCCTAGGCCACCTCGGCGTCCACCAAAACGCTGAGACTGTGAGACGTAGTACCGGGCCCCCAAGGTCACTACGCTGTCTTAGGAGGGTGTGGGCCCCCATGCCCGTACCTCCCTACACTATCACCTTTCAACCTAGTAGTAGTGGCACCGCCCTAGTCAGTCGGGTAATCGTCTCCCGCCCATCGGGAGCGAGTGGTGTGCACGAAGGGTCCTATGATTCCGGTTCTCAAGACATACCAGTCCTTAAGGGGACCGGACAGGATATCTTCTCAAGGGGATAACCAACACCCCGTGCCTCGACGACACCTCCACCGGGGATAACCAACACCCTGTCTGCTCACCGTGCACCCGCCACAGGTACCTCTCTTGAGGGATGCCCAGGTCACACCCCTCCGGCATGACTTGCCCCAAAGACTCGTCGTAGGATCCTGTCCGATCGACTCAACCCTCACCACACACCCAAGACGCATGCCAAGATCTCCCCAAGTTCATTATCCCGTTTTACCAAGTTATCGGCACCACGTGCCTTATCCACTCACGTTATTCCTTCACCAAGCATCACATCACAGGTATAATGCGTAGTGAAAGTAAAACAGTAAGTAGAATGCAAGCGTCTAGCCTATCAGCGGGTGTGCAGGGCAATAGGTTGCGACAAGGTAATGGCTTATAAGCAGTCTACCATGCAACCTATCACAGTTCAATTGCAAGAAAGTAAAGCACTAGCATCTATATGTAGCATGTCTAATAGGTTCTACGAGGTTGAGTGGGACGTGGAACACCTATTAAATGTCATATCTGAGATCCTCGGTGCACTTGCAGTCGTACTCCTCCATGGTCTTTCCTCCATCGGCTTGTCCTTCCTCCAACAGGTTCTGATCCGTTCAACGCTAACCTCGACGCAATTACCTCGATACAGCGACAAGCAAAAGAGCAATCAGACCACTAAACCTAGAAAGACTGCAAAAAGAAAGGCAACAAAGCACTAAAAGAGCAACTACACCGAAAGAGCACAAATGGGAGAACGACTTAGCCCTCTCGGTGGATGTCCGATCCATGGACCAAAGAACAGGAGTGGTGATTCGCTAAGCACAAGCTTAAGCCTTAGCCTAGCCAGTACTTCCCGGGTCGATCGTGTCGACCTGTACGACTTAAATAGAAATGGCATAGGCCTTAGCTCATCCTAAGCAAACACCACGGCTTGCAGCTTTCAATCCAATCATCATGGAGACTGACGAGAACCAAAAGGACTACAAGCAAGAGAAGTTCCATTCTCTCTCAATCCGTACGCCATTATATTTAACAAGAACCAAGAGAGGGTGGAACGGGGGAGAAGAGAAGAGAGGTGGTCGCCTTCTTCCAATACACACGCCATGGCGAGAGACGGGGCATCGAAAGAGCGACACACAAGGGTACACGAGTGTCCAAACCACTTGTAGGGTACCAAGACCTAGGTGCAATTAATGCACTATGACATCTCTAGGGTTCTTAGCAGTGCAGTTGTCACCGCAAGAACCGAAGAAATGCTACGGTCCAGAAGGTACGAGCATACAAGGTGGTTAGGATAAACAAACGAGCAAAAGAGGTAAAGCCTGATGGTCATGGCGAAGTGACTCGCGGTCATGAGCTCAACCTACACAAGTTGGCATCCGTCGAAAAGCAAAGGTCGTCCCCAAGTCATATCCCTCTAGACCAGGTCACGAAGGGCTCGAATTAAGCGGGTAAGAACCGCGCCGTTATCAACTTCGACATCAAGTCCGCAATGACCAGGTCCTAGGGACGAGGATAGGGCAAACAATCGCCGTTTGATGGAGACAACTTAAAAGGTGAAGGAGCAAGTTACGATCGGCGTTACGGCCACGGCGGGACGAACCCACGACCGAAACAACCAAATGAAGAATGATCCCTCGATTGGCTCGAAGGCATGGTCCACAAACACAGATGAACAACACACAAGAACCACAACACGACAACACAAACGATGGAGTAGCAGTTATCCGATGCCAAGAGATAGATGGGCAAGTAGACCGGCACGAAGGCACGGCACAGGCATAAATAGATGATCATGTAGATGGACAAGAATAGATGATCAACAAAGATAGGTCATGTAGTAAGTATGAATGATAATATATAGATATATGATTAAGTATGGAATGTCAAGTATGAACTGAAAAACAGGGGCTTGCCGACGTCGAGATTGGCGTCGATTAGGTTCAAAGGTCGACCTTGGGGCGAAAGGCTGCTGCGGGTTGGACACGGCGGGGAGGGGGGGTCGACGAGGTTCTGCAACAGCGTCCAGCTCCTACGAAGCATCCCTGCATAGCAAATTTTTACGGCTCGAAGGCCGAAAACAGAGGGCGAACAGCAGCGAAGTGGTGCGGCTATCCTCTGGCAAAGGTGGAGGGAGGCGATGGCCATGACTTCGGCAGCGGCCTCTCTGCAGTAGTAGAACTCTCTGGCACAACGGTTGGTCTTAGGTAGGAACAAAAGCAACAGATCAACAGAGGGGAAAAGGGCAGTGTTGGCATGTTGGCTCACCGACATGGTGGTGTTCCGGCGAGGTGTAGCAGTGATGTCCGCGGCAGCGAGGCGTGGCACTACGTCATGCTGCTTGGTGGTTGGCACTGCATGGCTTGCCGGCGCATCATTGCGACATGGCGAGCCACGGTGGCCGGCTGTGGTGGCGCAACGCCGTGGTAGCCGATGTAGACTCGACGTTGTGGCGTGGCATCGGGGACACCGAGCGCACTCACGAGGAGCAGAGGAGGGGCGAGCACGTTGGCACGGCTGTGGCCATGGTCACTAGCCTTGGCGAAGCAGCGCGTCTGTGTGGTGCCGATGAACGTCGAGGTTGGATCAGCCACGCGTCATGGCGTCAGTGGCAGAACGGGCCGGCTTGATGGCGTCCATGGCTTGGCGTGGCTCTACGCTCGGCTACTACGGAGGAGGTCGTGGCTGCGGAGGTGCACGACGCGGTGGGGGATCGGAACGCCGAACGCGTCCGCGAGGCTCGGCTGCTCTGGTTTTGTGAGCGTGGACCAAGGGTGAGGTCGTGTAGCTGGTGGCGCTTGACCTGAGGACGGTGGTTGTAGGCTCGACGTCCCATGGCTGGAACAGGTCTGAGGCTTGGCGACCGACGGCGAGGCGAGGGACGCTGGCGGCGTGGAGGCTCAGGGTGAGAAGAGGAGGGAGTGGTGGCGGCTGGCGGAAGTGGTGAAGGGTGCGGCTGCTGCTGCCTTTTATACCCGGGAGGCTAGGGTTCAAAAGGGTGTCGGCCATCCTAGGCGTCCGTGCCCGCAGTGGGACACGTGGCGCTGGATGCGGAGTCCGCAGTATGGACGCTGAGGCGAGGCGCGGGTGCTCCACATCACGTGTAGCGGCGGTAGCAGGTCTCCTGCCTAGGAGCGAGGGGCTGCGTCTGGGTGGCCTGGTCACGCCTGGCAAGCATGGTACGGGCGCAGCGCAGGACGGCCCGTGATGGCGTCATGGCATCCGAGGCAGGGTGCTGTGATGGGAAACGGGACGGCTGTGCCCGATTTTGGACGGAAGGAAGCGGAGGAACGACTCACGTACGGAGAAGACGAAGATGGAGGCGTCCGATGGGAGGCAAACGACGTTCGCGGTTCCTCTTTTCCACTACGGCTGACGCGTAGGTCCCATGGGATGGCATCCGTGCAGGGTGCTGCGACGGGAAACGGGACGGCTATGCCTGATTTTGGACGGAAGGAAGCGGAGGAACGACTCACGTACGGAGAAGACAAAGATGGAGGCGTCCGACGGGAGGCAAATGACGTCCGCGGTTCCTCTTTTCCACTACGGCTGACGCGTAGGTCCCACGGGATGGCATCCGTGCAGGGGGCATGCATGTGAAGGGGAGAGCGGCGGTGGCAGCGTCGTTCCGTGCGTGATGCAGGGAATGAGGAGTTGGGCCACGGCTTGGGCTCCTTGGCTTCGTGGGCCTGATGGGTGTGGAGAGGTGGAAGAAGTCGACGCTCGTGATGACCGGGCAACGAAAGGAAACGGGAGGAGCAGCTCTCCGGCTAACAGCTGGGTCCCGCCGACGGTGGATGCCACACAGTAGCATGCATGAGTCGAGGTATCTGATGGGATCAGCGGCGCTTCTTCGTCCATGAGCGGCGCCTGCACGTGCGTGCGGTGCACGTGAGGGTGGAGCGGAGGAGAGTAGCTGGCTGCTGCTGGTGATGGGCCAGAAGGGAAACTAGGCTCCGGTACTTGCTATTGGGCACTGGCACGTATATACGTGTATACACGTATGATGGAGTCCTTGCATGGCCGTGCGGCTGCTGTCCACAAGCCCCAGCTCGAGTTCGTGTGTTTGTGCATGCCCCTGTTCTTGAGAGCGGTAGACACAAAAGATAGCTGCTTACTAACGTGATTAAAGAAACAAGTGCAGTAGCATGCAAGATTGTGATGATAGCTGGGTCAGGAGCATCGCTATGGGTGAGTTCCAGGATGGGTACCCGCTGCTACTCGATTAGCCTCTACGTGCATCCCGTGACCAAACAAGGGGACACAGGGCGTGCACATGTAGCTAAGGGACAGTTAAGGAGAACGATTTCCTAATTAATTAAGCTCTAGGATTTTAAGAAGGATAAAGAAGGATTTGAGAGGAAACGAAATAAAGGATTCCTCATTTTGTTAATTTTACTAATCTGGATCATGGGATTTGAGGAAGATGTTGAGGGGATGGGATGACTTTAGAAACAATTAAGGGATTTTTTTGGGAGAGACTCTGAAGGAGATCGGAAGGAACTCGGAAGAGTTGAGAGAATAAAAAGTGGAGTTGCTACGGATTGCCCACTCTGACACAAAACACTAAACCAACCAAATGAACCCCAGTACACTCCTACAAACAATTCTATATGTATGCAACGCTTTGTAGCGGGTTAGTCTCGGATTGGACCTAGAAGCTACATGCTTCACACAATTATAGGAAAATTTTTAAAAGTTCGTATTTTTGGTTGCCCTGAAAACCCGGGTTGTTATAGGAAGTCCCTCCAATGAGAAATCTGGTAATCAGCAGTGACAGATAAGGCACAAAAATAAAGGCCCATCGGCAGATGTCAATATGGTGTTTATGTTGCCGATGGAATTTTTGGTTCTATCTGATAGCGAAGAAGAAGTTTTTTTCTCTGACCAAATAGCTCAATTAACACTAGATCCAATGATGGCTATTTTTGAGAAGCCTGCCGATGATGAGAGCAACACCTCAAGGCTTTGTTTGTAAAAGGCAGAGTTGATGGACAGCCTGTATCTAAGATACTTATTGATGGAGGAGCTGCAATTAATATTATGCCTTATGTGATGTATCGAAAGCTTGGTAAGGGAGATCAAGACTTAACTAAGACTGTGTAACGGATCAACGTAATTATACGAGATTAAGTCAGAAAAATCTTCCACCGAGGCGGTTAATTTACCAAACTTAAACCCGTATAACCCGAGATTCCGTGAAATCACGCGGGATTTCAAACCAACCAACATACAACCAAGATCGTACTGATTTAGCAGTCACAGTTCACATGATACATAGAGTTCACAAAAAATGGAGTACATCGGAGTTCTGAATAAAAGTTATTACAACATAGTTCGGAATAACATAGCAGAAGCAAGTAGTTTTACACACATACTTAGTTCAAATACAGTGCTAGTAGATAGTCATGGTCCACAAAAGCAGTAGATAAGACGAACAGAGTGACCCTTGCCCAAGGTCCTAGTTGTCGCCCATCGCCGGATACAGACAGTTGGAACAGTACCCATAGTACATCTGACCATCTGCAACAACAATGGGAACAACGCCCTGAGTACGAGAATGTACTCAGCTAGACTTACCCGTCAAAAACTAGAAATAAAGGACACCAAGGATCATGCAAGGCTTTATAGATTGGACTGGCTTGACTCATTTGCGAAAAGCATGAGTTGTTATGAAAAACTATACCAGCACTTTTTTGCATCACTTTTAGTATAACCTATTCAAACTAGGTAAGCATCTATTACCAAAAACAATCACTTGATTCATCATTAACAATCTAGATTACCATATCAGGTTTAGCATTTCCAACATCATTCACTTAACCATCAGTGTTCCATTAATGTTACTACGATGCCATAGCTCGAGTCAAGTGCTCACTAACCGGGAGCGACGACGATTCGAATCGAATTCCTATCCAGCTAGAGATTTATTCCTCACACAAACCCTGTTTCCCCCGTCAGGGTCGCATAGATTACCAATGACATTTTCCAAGAAGCCGCGAGATAACAATCATGGATCGCACTACCCAGGGACCGCCCGACTGCCAGGACGCACCTTGGGCTCACTCTTCGCGTCCCCGTTACACCCACTTCAACACCAGTCTGCCAACCCGAGTTTATCCCGGCTCGAAAAGTGTCACTAGCTTCGCGGTCGAAAGGTACTTTATTCGGCCAGCTAAATATGAGGAATACGTTCAACATGACAAGAGGGACGAGCAACGATCGGTCCTTAATCGACACAGACGAAATCACTATAGTCCAAAACCCTGTAAGACTCCGCCCGGTCTTCGTTTATCCATCAACACTTGGTTACTTTTTATGATCACAATTACAGCTAACCATAACCCGGTATCCACCCATAACTCGCAGGTGACAGGAAATCACCCGACTTCTACCGGTCTAAGCATGGCTAAGCAATTTACTCGATCCTGACCTAACAGGGTGAAAGATAATTCGGGGGCCAAGGTAATAATGCAACAACGGTTTCACTCAACTCCTATAACTTAATGCAACAATATATATAACTATAGTTCATGTAGTAAGGAACAGCTTTTATAAAAAAATAGGAGACTTAAAATGCTCCGGGGCTTGCCTTTTTCGAACGAGCTAGGATGGTGGTCGACGCACTCTGGTAGCTCCTCGCCTGACTCTTCCTCCTCGGGCACCTCCTGTGCCTGGGGCTCCTGCTGGTCGGTCCAAGCTTGTTCCTCCGGCACTGCTACCTGCGACTCCTCCTGCGATCCTGTATGATGCAAGTGCATAAGCAACCATGCGAATGATGCATTGGATTGTGGTGGAGTGCTTTGATGATATGAGATGCAGATGAGCACATGGAATGAGCAGTTTGAAAATAACTATTTCTTCTACAAGGTAGTCAACGTCATCTAAGAACATGTACCCTAAAACATGCACCTTATCCTTTTATTAGTTAGCCTATCATCTACACATACAAGTGAATCTAAGCTACCAAAGCTTACCAACCTAACTCATCCATAACATCAGCAAGGCAAAATGATGCTTCAAAGATACACCAAACATATTTTATTTCTCTTAATTTCTCATAAAGAATAATCTTTTATTCCCTATTTGACTAGGGTTACACAGCAACACCTATTTCTGGTGTAGATAAAAATCTACAAAAATTACAGTAGATTACTCTTACCCTAACTAACCTACTACTAAATTTTTATGAGAATTGAATAAGTAAAACTATCTGTACAAAATAAACAAGGTATAGCATAATAATGAGCATGAAATTATTTTGTACTAGAAAAAGTATCAAACAACAGATTTCACATTTTTCCTATGTTACTAACAGTAAACTAACATACTACAAAAATTATCACATGTATGTTCTATACAAATTTAGCTCTCTACTAAAAATAACAAAGATTATCAATTAAAGGCATTTGAACTACACTTCAGAATTTTCTCACAGAACATGCTTCACTAATATTTTTCCTAGAAAGTACATCACTAATAAAGATTAAAGAAATAAGAATCACATTTTTCCCTTCATTATTTTATTTACTACATATTTTCTAAGATATCAGCATTTATAGCAATTAAATAAAGCTACACAGAAAAGTGTCACAAATATAATATGAGATGTTTTTAGACTGTAGATCTACTCAAGAAAAACATTCCAAAATTTGTTTCATAATTTTTGGAGCTAGAAAAGGTACACAAACATTTTCCAAGTATTTTCTTTTCCCAAAACAAAATAGAAATTTAAAAACGAAATTTGGAATCGCTGAACGGGCCAGCCCACTCGGTGATACTGGCCCGCGGCAGATTTCCGCGGGGACGCCGCGCGGGAAAAACGGGGTGGCGGCCCGGCTTGGCGGCTCGGCCCAAGGCCGCTTGGCCTAGAGAGCAGAAGGGGGGCGAAGCGCGGTGCGCGGCCATGGTGTCCGGTGTCCCGACGTCGCGGGGCGAAGCGGTGGTCGCCGTCGGCCAACGGCCGACCCCCGGCTCTGAGCGGCTACCTCGAGCGCGCATGGTTTCCGCGAAATGATGGCGAGCACGACAGTGCCAAACAAGGGAAGAAGGAGGGAGCGAGGGCGCCGATGGCGGAGCTCGAGCCCGGCGGCCGGCGACGGTGGCGCGCGGGAAAAAGCAAAATTGAGCCTCACCGTCATCGAACCGGGGATACCGAGTCCCGTTCGGAGAAGAGGAGAAGGTGGCGGAGCCGGTGGCGAGACGAATCGGGAGGTGGCGCGGCCGTTGAGCGGGAACGGCGGTGTTCGTCTCGGGCGGAGCGGCGGTGGCGTGAGGAGGCGGGAGCGGCGGCTGCTGCTGCTCGCGCGAGGCCGAGAAGAGCGAAATGGAGGGTGTGCTGAGGATGAAGGAGCGGGCGCGAGTTCAAGGTGCGTGGCGCAGCCGGTGGAGCTCACGGCTCGCCACCCGTACGCCGGAGGTGGCGAGCGGCGGCCACGCGGCGGCCGCAGCCTGAGCGCGGCGTGCGCTGGCGCGGGGCACGCGCGCTGGCGCGAGCGGACGCGCGAGGCAGGCCAGGCCGGCTTCGGCCGTGGGCCGAGAAGCGAGGCGGCGGCCCAGTTAAGGGAAAAATCGATTTTTCTTTTATGAATAATATTTTCAGTTTTCTCTATTTGTTTCAAATTTGAATTTGAAGATGAAAAAGAGGTTTTCAGAACTTTTGCCCAAAATAAAAGTTGCTCAAAATTTAATTCTCTACAATTTTCATGTAGGGCACTTTTCAAAATTCTAAATAGATTTTGAATTTGGGATTCAAAGCTAAATTTTAAGTAAAAATTCATTTTTCTAGAATATTTTTAAAAGCAAAATTTGAAGGAATTTGAATTCAAGAGTTGCTCCAACAATCATGTTTATTGATTCTAGATTATATAAAATTGTAGCTACACAAGTTTCATCACTCTTTAGCACTTAAATGTAGCATTTGTATTTTGAGTAGTTATTTTTCAACTCTAAATTTAAAAGGGTCTATATTGCATGCAATGATAACCATGTATGAGATGATTATGACTAGTGCCTTGGATGCTAATGCATGCTTAACACCCAGGGGTGTTACAGCCCTCCCCCCTTATAAGAATCTCGTCCCGAGATTTTGAGTTACGAACCATTTATCGTAAAAATCTTTATATGCGGTTTGAAGATATTCTCCCATTTCCCATGAAGCATCACTCTCATCATGATGGCTCCACTGAACCTTGTAGGTTGTTACCACTTTATTCCGAGTGACTCGGTCCTTTGTATCCAGAACTCGAACTGGTTGTTCACGATATTCCAAGTCTGCCTTGATCCGAATACCCTGCGGTTCTATTCTCTCTTTCGGAACACGTAGACATTTCTTCAACTGGGATACGTGAAAGACGGGAAAGATCGAACTCATTCCTTCTAGCAATCGCAACTTGTACGCCACGGAACCCTTTTTCTCCATGATCTGGTATGGTCCGATATATCTAGCAGACAGTTTCTGCTTGATTCCAAACCGTTTCTTCTTCATGGGGGTAACCTTCAAATAGACATAGTCACCCACTTGGAAATTCAATGGTCTTCTTCTCTTATCTGCATAACTCTTCTGACGAGACTGTGCAGCTTGCATGTTTTGTTGGATAATACGGACCTTCTTCTCTGCCTCATCTATAAAATCAATTCCATAAAACCTTCTTTCTCCAGGCTCTACCCAATTTAACGGTGTTCTGCACTTCCTGCCATATAAAGCTTCAAAAGGTGCCATCTTGATACTCTCTTGGTAACTGTTGTTGTAAGTGAATTCTGCCAATGGTAACCAGGATTCCCATGAGCCTCTAGATGATAGTACACAAGCTCTAAGCATATCTTCAAGTACAGCATTAACTCGTTCTGTCTGCCCATCTGTCTGCGGATGGTAAGCCATACTATGAATCAAACTAGTACCCAAACCTTTATGAAGATGCTCCCAAAAATGAGAGGTAAACTGTGAACGACGATCAGACACGATCGTTTTTGGTATACCATGTAATCGGACAATCTCAGCAATATACTTTTCTGCATATTGAGGTGGTCGGAATGTCGTCTTAACTGGCAGAAAGTGAGCTGTCTTGGTAAGACGATCTACTATGACCCAAATAGAATCATGTCCCTTCTGTGTGGTGGGAAGACCAGTGATGAAATCCATACTTATATCATCCCATTTCCAATCAGGTACAGACAAGGGTTGCAGAAGTCCTGCAGGTCTCATGTGAAGAGCTTTAACTCTACAACACATGTCGCAACGAGCAACGTATGCTGCAATTTCTTTTTTCATCTTAGTCCACCAATAACGGGGTCGCAAATCTTTGTACATCTTACTACTTCCGGGGTGAATAGATAGCTTGGAATGATGGGTTTTATTCATCAACTTGTTCTTAAGCTCTCTATCCTTAGGTACCACCAGGCGATCCTTAAACCATAACACTCCTTGGTCATCCAATCGAAAGTGTTTGGTGGGTTCCCTCTTCATCTTCTCTTTGATATGAAAGATTCCCTTATCGGTCTTCTGACCTTCAATGATCTGGTTTTCCAGAGTACAACTAATCTGAAGATTATGCAACACAGCAGGATGTAGCAAATTGAACCCTTCTTCAAACAACGGTTGCACATCAATAGCATGTGATTTTCTGCTCAGTGCATCTGCTACTACATTAGCCTTCCCGGGATGATAATGCACGTTTAGATTATAGTCCTTTATCAGCTCTAACCATCTTATCTGTCGCATGTTCAACTCAGATGGGGTAAAAATGTATTTGAGACTCTTATGATCTGTAAAGAGGTTACACACATTACCCATTAGGTAGTGTCTCCAAATCTTTAGAGCATGCACTACTGCTGCAAGCTCCAAATCGTGTGTAGGATAATTAACTTCATGCTTCCTCAGTTGACGTGAGGCATAGGCAATGACCCTTCTATTTTGCATTAGCACACATCCTAACCCATTCTTAGATGCGTCACAGAACACATCAAAAGACTTTTCTATATCCGGTTGGGCCAGAACAGGAGCAGTGGTCAACAGCTTTCGCAAGGTGCAGAAAGCTACCTCGCACTCCTCTGTCCATACAAACTTATGATCCTTCTGTAACAGGCTTGTCATTGGTTTGGCAATCTTCGAGAAATCCGATATGAAGCGACGATAGTAACCGGCTAAACCAAGAAAACTGCAAACTTCATGCACCGAGATTGGTGACTTCCAATCCATAACCTCTTGTACCTTACTAGGATCTACGGAAATGCCATTTTCAGACAGCACGTGGCCGAGAAAAGGCACTGTCTTAAGCCAGAACTCACACTTGCTGAACTTCGCATACAGTTGATATTCCCTGAGTCTAGTCAAGACAATCCTGAGGTGCTCTGCGTGATCTTTTTCATTCTCTGAATATATTAGAATATCATCAATGAACACAATCACAAACTTGTCCAACTCTGGCATGAATACCGAATTTATCAGATACATAAAATATGCAGGAGCGTTTGTCAATCCGAAGGACATGACAAGATACTCGTACAAGCCATATCTGGTAGAGAACGCGGTCTTAGGCACATCTTGTGGCCTAATCTTTATCTGATGGTATCCTGATCTTAAATCTATTTTAGAGAACACTTTGGCTTTAGACAACTAGTCAAACAATATATCAATCCGAGGAAGAGGATACTTGTTTTTAATTGTCACTGCATTCAGTGGTCGATAATCCACGCACATGCGTAAGGAGTTATCCTTCTTCTTTTTCACAAACAGAGCGGGGCATCCCCATTCAGACGAGCTGGGACGAATCAAACCTCTCTTTAGTAAGTCCTGGAGTTGCTTCTTCAATTCGGCTAACTCATTGGGAAGCATCCGATAGGGCCTTCTCGAGATCGGTGTTGTTCCCGGAATTAACTCAATGGCAAACTCAACATCTCGGTCTGGTGGAAGTCCAGGTAACTCATCCGGAAACACATCTAGAAACTCACCAACCACTGGAATCTGGGCTAGCAGAGTAGTTTGGACCATACAAGTCGTGCTAGCTAGGTCTACTTTTTGAGGTAGGACCACTCGAAAGGTGCCTTCTCCACTTGGTTCCTTGAGAGAGATACTCCTTCCTCCAACATCGATTACTATCCTCATCTTATTCATCTAGTTCATACCCATGATCACATCCAAAACTAACCCTGGCATGACTATCAGATTAAGCTTATATTGCCGGTTTGATATGTTTAGGGTCACTCCCTGAACTATTTGATTAGTCAACAGATCAGCCCTAGCTGAACTGATTTTATATGCACATTTCAGTTCAATTATCTTTTGCTCATGCCTCTTAACAAAAGCTTGACTTACAAAGAAATGAGATGATTCAGAATCAAACAAGACTACTGTAGGATGATTGTTGATAGAAAACATACCAGCTGTTACCGGTTCTCCTTCTGGGATGTGATCCATAGTGGTATGATGCACACGAGCTTGATACTGCGTTTGCTGTTTCCTTGGGTAGGGGCAAAACTTTGCAAAGTGTCCGGGTTGGTTGCAGTTGAAGCACGGTCCCTTCACTTGAGCCACAGTTCCAGATGAATTGCCTTGTCCTGTCTTCGACGGAGGCAATGCCACCTTGAATGGTTTCTGGTTCCTCTGGGGTTGCTGAGCATTCTGATTCTTTCTTTGCGGTGGCCTAAACCTTGCACCTGGGGCAGGCAATCGATAAGCTGGACGGTTGGCCACTGGGGCTCGGGACTAGGACGAACCCGACTCGAAAGCTCTCTTACGGATCTTGGAAGCAGCATAAACATTATTGTTCTTCTCTTGCTTCAGACAGTCGCTAACGAAATCATTAAAACCAGTCCTCATATTTGTACCCACATGTTTCATCATCTTGGGATTTAGGCCTCTCTTGAAGCTAGCGATCTTCTTGGCCTCTGTATTCACCATATCAGGGGCATAACGGCTCAGGTTATTGAATGCATGTTGATATTGAGTTACAGTCTTTGTGCCTTGATTCAGTGCCAGGAATTCCCCAAGCTTCATCTCGGTCAGACCAGGTGGAATGTACGTTCCACGGAAAGCTTCGGTGAACTCATTCCAAGTGATGTGAGTGTGGGGAGGAAAAGTGGTGCGGTGATGTTTCCACCACATTCCTGCCGGACCCTGAAGTTGATGAGCTGCATACTCAGTCTTCAACACTTCAGTCATTCTCAATACACGGAACTTGTCTTCCATAGTATTAATCCACCCTTCTGCATCCAAGGGTTCTGCGGCTTCCTTAAAGATCGGTGGACGAGTATCCATGAAGTCCTTGAAACTGCTGTACTGATTTGCTTCATGACCACCCGGGTTTATTCCCCGACGGGTGTTGTCTGCGATACTGCGCAACGCAGCTTCCATATTCTGTTGCATGCTCTCCATATTACGTTGACTTCCAAGAAATTGTGCGAAAAACTGTTCCGCAGTGTAGGGTGGAGGAGGCGGTGGTGGATCCCGATCATCACTAGTAGCTGCACTGCCACCAGCCTCAGCGGCACCATACACGGTACGACGAGTGTTCGTCATCTACATGTTTCAGCAACAGTAATTATTAGGTGATGTTGTAGGAATTGCGATCGAATGAAAGATCATGCTGACTGAATTTACTGGAGAGAATAAATTCATACAATAAAACAGGGGCACAATAAGTCATTCCAATTAACACAACATCACTAATTAGATTACTTAAAGCGCACACATCGCGTCCATTACAACCAAGTTGCTAGCATACATACACTGGACTTTTGAAGTTCGGATACCACCACAAACACATCCAAGCTTTCCAACATTACATCAAAGTCTTAGTCTTTCTACTCATTATTACATACCCAACGTGCCAACAAAGCAAAAGATCATGTAGATGGAACCTAGTAGCTAGCGTAACAACTACTAGCCTACTCATCGTGGTCGTTGTCTAAGTCCGAGACGTTGGCTTCATCGCCATTAGCAGCGTCGTGGTGCTCCCCAACTGGTGCTTCGGGCTCTTCAGGACCTTCGTCTTCATTCAAATCCATCTCTGCCGCACCAGGAGGAACATAGGGGTTGAGTTGATTGTTCAGCCGATGAACCTCCTCATGCAGATTGTCATTATATTCCTCTGCATAAGCCAACTGTTGCTCTAGCTCAAACTGTCTAGCCCTCAACACATTCTCTGCGGACCAGGCTTCATTCCTCTGATGGAGCACATGAGTCAACATGCGCTCAGCGTTTCCGTTGGCGGTGGTCAGTCGCTCAACCTGCTCTCTCAGGGCACGCACATCTCCTTCGAAAACCACAGTCCTCTGGGTAGCCTGATCTCTCTGGCGAGTCAACTGAGCCATCTCTGTGTTGAGCCTCTCAATCTCGGCGTCGTGATCTCTCTGAAGCTGACGGCGGTCATCACGAGACTGACCAAGAGCACTAAACACACGCCTCAGGCTACCTTCCACTCCATCAAAGGCCCTCATCACTGCGAACATGGCACTCATAGCGGGGTTGTCATTGTTCTGTGCTTCTACGGTGCTAATCTCTAGAGATCTTCCTCTTGCCTGCTACCATGAGTCAGTGTAGGGGTTGCCCCTCGGAAAGACTCCAACTAAAGCTGCTGCCAACTCCTGAGGAAAGCGATCCATGATATCCCTCAGGATCCCAAAGGCTGCCCTCTCAGCGGCTTCTTCAGGGGTCCTGCCAGTTGACTCAAAATGCCAACCGGTCCACTCAGAACCATCACCTCAAGAACGAACTACTGCTTCCACAGTCACCAAAAGTCCTTCCCCCAACCGCTCATTCGACCAAAAGTAGCGGGGCTCCATTCCATTAGGATAGCCTACATCGCCGAGTACTCTCCACAAGAGCGTAGGCATCCCAAACTCTCCAAGAAAAGTGTGGCGCTGACGAGTGCGTGGAGCTAGCTGATGACGGGGAGCTCTACCGGTGGACTTGCGAGCTGTCTGCTTGGTACGTGCCATCTATAGCAAAATTTTATTACCACGGTGAGAACAGATTTTTAAGTTGGCATTTCTATCGAAATGAGATAATCAACTTATAAGGGGAGGAACAATGCCATGAATGAAATGCACAACATGATACATGCATGTTCCGTACGTCCTCACAAACTTAGAAAAATAATAACTACTAACGGAATAAACGGTGGCATACCACGATCTCTTGTATCGTAACTAATACGTACTACTCGAAAGCGTTGTTATGTACCTGCAGAAAGTCACTTTAGCCCAACCCTCACAGTATGAAAATATGCAAGAAAACAGTAAAGTAAGTCACTCGCTCTACACGCATCCCCAGATACGAGTATAACGGTAACAACTACCCGAATCATCGTCCTAATGACGGCATCGTCACCGCATGACGGAGGTCCCCACCATTTGAATACCATCATACGAACATGCGCATGGCACGTAAGTATTTCGGTATCACATAAGCACTCCCCTAGATCGGCAGTGTATCCGACCATGGTCTCACAACTCTCACTTACCAAGGCGTAGAGGGAATTGATCCATACATTACCACTCAATTGAATGGCACTCATACAATAGCACGCCGTATGAGCGACGAAATTTCAAATATGATGCAAACCCCCAAGTTAGTACTTAATTAAGCCACCTAGAGTCCTTATTGGGCATAAAGGATATGACCACTGGCACACTCTTAAATTTAAAAGCTTAGTTAAAAACACAGTTTTGTTTTTAAATACCCATGTGAACAGTAACATGCTAACTATGCTCCGATGCCAGCTATAACGGATCAACGTAATTATACGAGATTAAGTCAGAAAAACCTTCCACCGAGGCGGTTAATTTACCAAACTTAAACCCGTATAACCCGAGATTCCGTGAAATCACGCGGGATTTCAAACCAACCAACATACAACCAAGATCGTACTGATTTAGCAGCCACAGTTCACATGATACATAGAGTTCACAAAAAATGGAGTACATCGGAGTTCTGAATAAAAGTTATTACAACATAGTTCGGAATAACATAGCGGAAGTAAGTAGTTTTACACACACTTAGTTCAAATACAGTGCCAGTAGATAGTCATGGTCCACAAAAGCAGTAGATAAGACGAACAGAGTGACCCTTGCCCAAGGTCCTAGTTGTCGCCCATCGCCGAATACAGACAGTTGGAACAGTACCCATAGTACATCTGACCATCTGCAACAACAATGGGAACAACGCCCTGAGTACAAGAATGTACTCAGCTAGACTTACCCGTTAAAAACCAGAAATAAAGGACACCAAGGATCATGCAAGGCTTTATAGATTGGACTGGCTTGACTCATTTGCGAAAAGCATGAGTTGTTATGAAAAACTATACCAGCACTTTTTTGCATCACTTTTAGTATAACCTATTCAAACTAGGTAAGCATCTATTACTAAAAACAATCACTTGATTCATCATTAATAATCTAGATTACCATATCAGGTTTAGCATTTCCAACATCATTCACTTAACCATTAGTGTTCCATTAATGTTACTACGATGCCATAGCTCGAGTCAAGTGCTCACTAACCGGGAGCGACGGCGATTCGAATTGAATTCCTATCCAGCTGGAGATTTATTCCTCACACAAACCCTGTTTCCCCCGTCAGGGTCGCATAGATTACCAATGACACTTTCCAAGGAGCCGCGGGATAACAATCATGGATCGCACTACCCAGGGACCGCCCGACTGCCAGGACGCACCTTGGGCTCACTCTTCGCGTCCCCGTTACACCCACTTCAACACCAGTCTGCCAACCCAAGTTTATCCCGGCTCGAAAAGTGTCACTAGTTTCGCGGTCGAAAGGTACTTTATTCGGCCAGCTAAATGTGAGGCATGCGTTCAACATGACAAGAGGGACGAGCAACGATCGGTCCTTAATCGACACAGACGGAATCACTATAGTCCAAAACCCTATAAGACTCCGCCCGGTCTCCGTTTATCCATCAACACTTGGTTACTTTTTATGATCACAATTACAGCTAATCATAACCCGGTATCCACCTACAACTCGCAGGTGACAGGAAATCACCCGACTTCTACCGGTCTAAGCATGGCTAAGCAATTTACTCGATCCTGACCTAACAGGGTGAAAGATAATCCGGGAGCCAAGGTAATAATGCAACAACGGTTTCACTCAACTCCTATAACTTAATGCAACAATATATATAACTATAGTTCATGTAGTAAGGAATATCTTTTATAAAAAAATAGGAGACTTAAAATGCTCCGGGGCTTGCCTTTTTCGAACGAGCTAGGATGGTGGTCGACGCACTCTGGCAGCTCCTCGCCTGACTCTTCCTCCTCGGGCACCTCCAGTGCCTGGGGCTCCTGCTGGTCGGTCCAAGCTTGTTCCTCTGGCACTGCTACCTGCGACTCCTCCTGCGATCCTGTATGATGCAAGTGCATAAGCAACCATGCGAATGATGCATCGTATTGTGGTGGAGTGCTTTAATGATATGAGATGCAGATGAGCACATGGAATGAGCAGTTTGAAAATAACTATTTCTTCTACAAGGTAGTCAACGTCATCCAAGAACATGTACCCTAAAACATGCACCTTATCTTTCTATTAGTTAGCCTATCATCTACACATACAAGTGAATCTAAGCTACCAAAGCTTACCAACCTAACTCATCCATAACATCAGCAAGGCAAAATGATGCTTCAAAGATACACCAAACATATTTTATTTCTCTTAATTTCTCATAAAGAATAATCTTTTATTCCCTATTTGACTAGGGTTACACAGCAACAACTATTTCTGGTGTAGATAAAAATCTACAAAAATTACAGTAGATTACTCTTACCTTAACTAACCTACTACTAAATTTTTATGAGAATTGAATAAGTAAAACTATCTGTACAAAATAAATAAGGTATAGCATAATAATAAGCATGAAATTATTTTGTACTAGAAAAAGTATCAAACAACAGATTTCACATTTTTACTATGTTACTAACAGTAAACTAACATACTATAAAAATTATAACATGTATGTTCTATACAAATTTAGCTCTCTACTAAAAATAACAAAGATTATCAATTAAAGGCATTTGAACTACACTTCAGAATTTTCTCACAGAACATGCTTCACTAATATTTTTCCTAGAAAGTACATCACTAATAAAGATTAAAGAAACAAGAATCACATTTTTCCCTTCATTATTTTATTTACTACACATTTTCTAAGATATCAGCATTTATAGCAATTAAATAAAGCTACACAGAAAAGTATCACAAATATAATATGAGATATTTTTAGACTAGATCTACTCAAGAAAAACATTCCAAAATTTGTTTCATAATTTTTGGAGCTAGAAAAGGTACACAAACATTTTCTAAGTATTTTCTTTTCCCAAAACAAAATAGAAATTTAAAAACGAAATTTGGAATCGCTGAACGGGCCGGCCCACTCGGTGATACTGGCCCGCGACCGATTTCCGCGGGGACGCCGCACGGGAAAAACGGGGTGGCGGCCCGGCTTGGCGGCTCGGCCCAAGGCCGCTTGGCCCAGAGAGCAGAAGGGGGGGCGAAGCGCGGTGCACGGCCGTGGTGTCCGGCGTCCCGACGTCGCGGGGCGAAGCGGTGGTCGCCGTCGGCCAACGGCCGACCCCCGGCTCTGAGCGGCTACCTCGAGCGCGCATGGTTTCCGCGAAATGATGGCGAGCACGACAGTGCCAAACAAGAGAAGAAGGAGGGAGCGAGGGCGCCGATGGCGGAGCTCGAGCCCAGCGGCCGGCGACGGTGGCGCACGGGAAAAAGCGAAATTGAGCCTCACCGTCGTCGAACCGGGGATACCGAGTCCCGTTCGGAGAAGAGGAGAAGGTGGCGGAGCCGGTGGCGAGACGAATCGAGAGGTGGCGCAGCCGTTGAGCGGGAACGGCGGTGTTCGTCTCGGGCGAAGCGGCGGTGGCGCGAGGAGGCGGGAGCGGCGGCTGCTGCTGCTCGCGCGAGGCCGAGAAGAGCGAAATGGAGGGCGTGCTGAGGATGGAGGAGCGGGCGCGAGTTCAAGGCGCGTGGCGTAGCCGGTGGAGCCCACGGCTCGCCACCCGTACGCCGGAGGCGGCGAGCGGCGGCCGCGGCCTGAGCGCGGCGTGCGCTGGCGCGGGGCGCGCGCGCTGGCGCGAGCGAACGCGCGAGGCAGGCCAGGCCGGCTTCGGCCGTGGGCCGAGAAGTGAGGCGGCGGCCCAGTTAAGGGAAAAATCGATTTTTCTTTTATGAATAATATTTTCAGTTTTCTCTATTTGTTTCAAATTTGAATTTGAAGATGAAAAAGAGGTTTTCAGAACTTTTGCCCAAAATAAAAGTTGCTCAAAATTTAATTCTCTACAACTTTCATGTAGGGCACTTTTCAAAATTCTAAATAGATTTTGAATTTGGGATTCAAAGCTAAATTTTAAGTAAAAATTCATTTTTCTAGAATATTTTTAAAAGCAAAATTTGAAGGAATTTGAATTCAAGAGTTGCTCCAACAATCATGTTTATTGATTCTAGATTATCTAAAATTGTAGCTACACAAGTTTCATCACTCTTTAGCACTTAAATGTAGCATTTGTGTTTTGAGTAGTTGTTTTTCAACTCTAAATTTAAAAGGGTCTATATTGCATGCAATAATAACCATGTATGAGATGATTATGACTAGTGCCTTGGATGCTAATGCATGCTTAACACCCAGGGGTGTTACAGACTGATATGATGCTAAAGGACTTTGAAGGCAATGTATCACCAACTAAAGGGGCAGTGTGTGTTGAATTGACCATCGGCAGTAAAACCTTACCGACAACTTTCTTTGTTATTAATGGCAAGGGTGCATATAATCTGCTTTTAGGAAGGGATTGGATTCATGCTAATTGTTGTGTTCCTTCTACAATGCATCAGTGTCTTATACAATGGGTTGGAGACAAAATTGAAGTTGTTCCTGGTGATTCTTCTTATATCATCGCATCAGCAGAATCAGACACTTGTGAGCGAACTAGGTGCATATCAGGAGAAGCTTGGGAAAAAGAGTTCCTCAAAGTTGCCGATTACAAAATTCTACCGATCCAAGCAGTCGGTTCTGAAGAAGAGTTTTAATGTATAGATTTGCCGATGATGGAAAATTAGGTCAAGGATTTACATCGGCAGATGATTTAATAGAAGTAGATATTGGTGAAGGCGATGGGCCAAGGCCCACTTTTATTAGCGCTAAGTTAAATTCTAAGTGTAAACAACAACTAGTTGATTTGTTAAAGGAATATAAAGATTGTTTTGCTTGGGATTATACTGAAATGTCTGGGTTAGACCGATCTATAGTTGAACATCGGTTGCCTATTAAATCTGGATTTCGGCCACATCAGCAGCCGGCACGCCGTTGCAATCCTAATATACTTCCTGATATTAAGGCCGAAATAACTAAATTAATTGAGGCAAAGTTTATTCGGCAGTGTCGATATGCAGAGTAGATTTCTAATGTGGTTCCTGTATACAAGAAAAATGGGAAACTTCGTGTTTGTATTGATTTTAGGAATCTCAATAAGGCCACACCGATGGATGGTTACCCAATGTCGATTGCTGATTTGTTGATTGATGCTGCAGCAGGGCATCAGATTATCAATTTCATGGATGGTAATGCAGGTTATAATCAAATATTCATGGCTGAAGAAGATATTTCTAAGACTGCTTTTAGATGTCCAGGACATATGGGATTATTTGAGTGGATAGTTATGACATTTGGTTTGAAAAATGCCGGTGCTACTTATCAAAGAGCTATGAACTTTATTTTCCATGAATATATCGGCATGTTGGTGGAAATCTACATTGATGACATAGTGATTAAGTCTGGAGACATCACAAAGCATCTAACCGATCTACAGAAGATATTGGAGTGCACAAGAAAACATGGATTAAAGATGAATCCTAATAAATGTGCATTTGGTGTATCGGCATGACAATTCTTGGGTTTTATGGTGCATCAGCGGGGTATTGAAATTAGTAGAAAATCTATTGAGGCAATCAACAAGATTGTTGCTCCTGCCGATAAAACTGAATTACAATCCTTGATCGGTAAGATTAATTTCATCAGAAGATTCATATCTAATTTGTCGAGTAAGATCAAGGCTTTTAGTCCATTATTGAAATTGAAAGCCGATCAGGAATTTAAATGGGGGGATGAACAGCAGTTAGCCTTAGATGAAATTAAGAGTTATTTAACAAATCCTCTAGTGTTAGTTCCACCCCAACATGGAAAACCTTTCAGATTGTATTTATCAACTGAAGATACAGTTATCGGTTCAGCTCTTATTCAAGAATTTGAAGGAAAGGAGCGTGTTATCTATTATTTGAGCAGACGGTTAATAGATGCTGAAATCAGGTATTCGGCCATTGAGAAATTATGTCTATGTTTATACTTTTCTTGTATTAAGCTGAGACATTATTTACTATCGACTGAATGTACTGTCATATGCAAAGATGACGTGGTCAAGTATATGCTGTCAATGCCGATACTGAATGGTAGGATTGGTAAATGGATTTTAGCATTATCAGAATTTGACCTATGTTATGAATCGGCTAAGGCAGTTAAAGGACAGGTTATGGCCGATTTCGTTACTCAACATTGCAACACGGTGGATTCTCTGGAAATTGCTCCGTGGACACTTTTCTTTGATGGGTCTACTTGTGGTGAAGGGGCAGACCTTGGTATCGTATTAATTTCCCCTCAGGGGAAGAAGTATGAGTTCTCATTGCCGGTTGTTGCTACATCGACAAACAATCAAGCTGAGTACCAAGCCCTGATAAAAGGGGTAGAATTGCTCAAGGAAGTACATGCTGATGCTGTTGAGATCTTTGGTGATTCTTTGTTAGTTATAAATTAGTTGACTGGGATTTATGAATGCCGAAGTGAAATTCTAATTTCATATCATGAAAAGTGTTTGAGATTATTAAAAGGGTTCAGGAGTTTTCATCTGGAACATATTTCTCGGATGCATAATGAAGAGGCTAACCGATTGGCTCAACATGCTTCAGGATATCAACCTATTCAAGAAGTATTAATATCAGCAGCTGATACCGATGACTGGAGGAAGGAAATTATTGATTATTTAAAGAATCCATCTAAAAGGGTTGAAAGACGTATAAGGTTCCAAGCTACCAAGTATGTACTCCTCAATGATGAATTGTATTACCGTACAATAGATGGAGTTTTACTCAGGTGTGTTAGCATAGAGGAATCAAAAGGCCTGATGGGTGAAATTCACGAAGGAGTATGTGGGGCTCATCAGTCAGCCTTCAAGATGAAATGGATGATCAGAAGAAATGGATATTATTGGCCGACTATTCTTGAAGATTGTTTTAAATATTTTAAAGGATGTCAGGAATGTTAGAAATTTGGTAATATTCAAAGGGCACCCGCATCGGCTATGAACCCTATAATTAAGCCTTGGCCGTTCCGGGGTTGGACTATTGATCTCATCGGTCAGATTTATCCACCATCGAGTAAAGGGCATAAGTTTATTCTGGTTGCTACCGATTATTTCACAAAGTGGGTTGAAGCAATTCCTTTAAAAAAGGTGACATCGGCTAATATGATTGATTTTGTGAAGGAGCATATTGTTTACCGATTTGGCATCCCTCAAACCATCACTACCGATCAGGGCACTATGTTTACATCGGGTGAATTTGATGAGTTTGCTATAGGAATGAGGATTAAAGTTTTGAATTCTTCACCGTATTATGCCCAGGCTAATGGTCAGGCTGAAGCATCTAATAAAGGAATTATCAAGCTCATTAAGCACAAGATTAAAGAGTATCCTAAGAAGTGGCATACAGTATTAAATGAAGCTTTGTGGTCATATCGGATGGCGTGTCATGGTGCAACCAAGGTAACACCTTATCAGTTGGTGTATGGACACGATGCAGTCTTACCTTGGGAGATTAAAATTGGTTCTAGGCGAATACACTCTCAAGATCAATTGACAACCGATAATTATGATATCCTTATGAAGGATGAGTTGGAAGATGTAGCAGGTCATCGGTTAAAAGCTTTAGTTAGCATCGAGGAGAATAAGAAAAGAGTAGCTAGATGGTATGACAAGAAGGTGAAGGTAAAGGAATTTGTCGATGGAGAATTGGTTTGAAAGTTGATTTTACCGATTGGGACTAAAAGTTCTAAGTTTGGCAAATGGTCATCTAATTGGGAAGGTCCATATCGGATAAATCAATCTGTTCCTGGTAATGCATATATTCTTGAAACTCTTGAAGGAGTTGTATTTCCCAGAGCATTAAATAGAAAATATTTAAAGAAATATTACCCTAGTGTCTAGATGGATGCATAAAAGAGTAATTGCCGATAACAATCCTATCGGCTAGAGTCAAAACAAAGTATCAATCATTGCCGATGCGCTAATTTAACAAAGCTTGGATAGCCGATATCGCACGCAGGCGAATTTCATCGGTTTCTTTTAATTCCTTGGCATCTTCATCGGCACTTCCTTCCACAGGCTTGAGTTTCTTCTTGAGAACCAAGGCCTTGCGAGCTTGGACGTCTTGTTGTTGCTGAAGGGCCTTGATAGCGTCAGGAAGCTGGTCTTCTTCTTGCTTGGCTTGAGTCAGGGCTGTTTTAACCTTTTCCAGTTCGGCTAGCAGAGCTGCCCTTTTTGCCGATAGGTCTAAGATTTTCTGTTTAAGATCAGCACCGGAGGCTTGCAAGTTGCTGATGCTTTTGTGCTTCTCATCGGCAGTTTGCTTCAGCTGCAGCATTTCTTCCTTAAGTTGAGCTTGAGATACTCTGTCGGCAATACGATGAACAACCTTTTGATATTGAAGTTGTCTGCTCTCCAGATGGACTGCTGAGAAGATGATTTCTTCAACATCGGCAGGGACTTGACCACGGATTGTTTTGAAGATGGTCCTTGCAGGGTCTGAATCGATCACCAGTTGAGCAGTATCTTGTTGCAGCAGATTCAGGAGAACTTCTAGTTTGCCATAGGTATCTGCCGATATTGTTCCCAATGCCAGGGAAGAACTCGCCTCTTCTCCGTCATCATCGGAGACGTCGATAGCAAAAGAAAACAAGCTATCGGGAGAATCTTGTTCCTATGAAATAAAGAGAGTTAGGAATCCTATTTGTGGTGTCTGGGGATATTATAAACCAAACAGTTAATCGGTTTACCTGCTTCAGGGCAATTTCTTGAGCCTGGCTTGAGGGAGCGGCTTGAAAAAGATCATGCGAAGGATCAACAGAGGATGCCGATGGAATGTCTTCTACGACCTCATCAGTAGTCGGCCCTTGGGGTATAATGGCTGATGGTGTATCTTGTACAGAAGAAGCAGCTTATTCAATTATATCAGTGGGTCGATTGACAGGTGTTAGAGTGGATGAAGGGGCTGGTGTAGATTTCTGTCGCTTTTGTTGAGCTTCAGCATCGGTTAAAGCTTTGCGCTTTGTTTGGGCCTCAGCGACAATTGGCTGGGGGGCATCAACATGTGTTGATTGGGGAGCTTGCATGCTTGGTGTGCTTGTCGATGTGCCCGTTTGTTGCTGCAAAAATGAGTATAAGATTGGATATTTAACAGAAAAAATGTAAAAAAAAGAGAATACCTCTGAAGGAGGAGTAGAGGTCGTGGTGCTTGATATTGGAAGAGTTGCTGATGACGATCCAGCTGTAGCTCTCACATCCCGATAGTTATATGTTAATATAGTGTGCATCGACAGAAAAACAAAGTAAGCAAGATTATTACCTTAAAACCTTGATTAGGCTTGAAGCAGCAGCCATTGGAGTGGTCCTGGATGTTGCTAGTCTTGGTCTGGAGGTGATAGTTTTGGCGTAAGTCCTCTGGAAGGTTAAGGCCTCTAAGGTAGGGGCGTTGTAGCCAATTATTGAGACTGGAAAAATAGGGTGGAGGTTGAAGGGTCTTTCACTTTTGCTTATTGATGAAACTGGATCATCGACCTGTTTCAGGAAAGATTAGTTACCAATATACATATAAAAGGAAGGAGAGAGACGAAAGTTAAAAGGAACTTACTGCATCATCAGGAACAGCATAGTCGGGATCGATCATGTGCCGATATATATGAACGGATGTTGAAAACAACTGTTCTTTCCACTCTTGCCACCATTGCTTATATGACTCTGTGATGAAAGACACTGGTGACCAGGCGGAGAGATCAACATTTGAAATATCGGCATTAGGAGCAAGTCTTACTACTCTACTCCATTCAGTTCTAGTTGTAATAATTTCTCTGGGTTTAATCACATCGGCAAAGCATAGCTTGATTGGCAGTTGCCCAAAGGCTAATTGGCGAGACACTGCCGATGGATTGTAGAATTCATAAGTGATATGAGAATTCTTCCCGCTACCAAATGTGTTTACTGGGATTGCTCTGGGGGTAATAATAGCC
The DNA here is from genome assembly GCA_038087645.1 of Saccharum hybrid cultivar R570. Classification (NCBI taxonomy): domain Eukaryota; kingdom Viridiplantae; phylum Streptophyta; class Magnoliopsida; order Poales; family Poaceae; genus Saccharum; species Saccharum hybrid cultivar. The sequence goes on along the minus strand of JAQSUU010000119.1, from coordinate 8,362,213 downwards.
ATCATAAGATCATTATCTTGGTTTAGATCACTATCGGCAAAATTGAAAAGAAGAGAGAACTTGTTATCCTCATCGATATAGGGTACCCAAGCTTTGAGATCACGAGGGAGACCATGGTAGAAATTCTGAAAAAACCTGCCAATTTGATCTTCATTGGACTCTGTTCCAGGAAGGACGATTATGGCTTCGCCGAAGTTGAGAGGAGGGTGTGTTGCCGATTCATCATCTCCAAGGATGTAATCTTCGGCAATCTCTCGTGGGAATTCTTGGGCAAAGAAATCCCATTGTAGACGCTTATGCATGTGAGCGTTTAACCACATATTGATGAACCACCACGGGCCTCCCAGATTGCCGATGGGTTCACCAAGTAGAAGCTTCTGAGACGCTTGGTGGAGAAGGTGGTAAGTTGAGCTCAGGAGGTATCGGCCAAGTGGGAATCTGACACCGTTGGCTAAGAGTTCCGCTGCTGGGAGGAAGGCGTTAGTTAGTCCTACCGATCGACCACAGAAGATAAACTTCTCCAGCCACATGGTCAGGAATATGGCGTGTTCCCTTTGATTGACAGTACCAGTTTTTTGGTACTCTTGGATGTATCCTGTCCAGCCGCCGATGTTGCGTGTATTTACATGTCCAAAAATGTGGCCTTCATCGACAGTTGAGATATCCAAGCCGGTGAGCATATATACATCGGCAAGAGTAGGGGCACATGGGCCATGACCGAACATGAAGGTATTTGTGGTATCTGACCAAAAATGAGCAGCAGCTATCATCATGGATTCATTCCTTTGCATATCAGCAATGGATAGCCTGATACATTGATCTATCTTCCGTTCTGCCCAGAACACTTGCATTGATCTGTTTACTCTCAAGTACCAGTTTTTCCACCCTTTGGTAGGTTTGGGCCAAGATCGAAATGTATCTTTCCATAGATTCAAAGAGAAATTTTGAGCTTTGAAGGGAATACGATTAGCCTCTGCATTGATCAGGTCGGTTGGATCTGAATCACCCATTGGACCTAGGCAATGGAGGGGAGGTTGGTTGGTTGGAATAACCAGTGTGTTGCGTAGTTCCTGAGTTTGGAAGATCAAGAGAATGGAAGAAGTAGAAAAAAAATACCAACTGTAAGAATTCGCAAGGGGCCAGAAGGGTCGAAGTAAAAGTAATAAAAAAAGAACGAACCGCAGGGACGTTGAAGTTGACCGCCATTGTTTCGAGAAGGATGAGGGCACGAGCTGGAGATTGGAAAATAACGATGGAAGGAGCTCTGGTGGGTTGAGGATGCACAGTTAGGGTTGCCGCCGGAGAGAGAATACCAAAGGTTGCAATTTGAAGGTAGAAGATGAGTAGTTCAGAGAAATCTATTTATAGGCCATTTGGGGTAGAGGTATTCTTGACTTATCTCTATGCCGTACGCGGATGGATCGAGGTGGTTCAGATAGATATGGTAACTGTTCGCACGACAATCAAGGGATTGTACAAAAGATTTAATGGCATGGCAAGTAGTCATGACTTGAAGGATATTTTGATACAGGATCTTTCAGTTCTAAAATGGTGATGTTGCTGTGATAAGATCTTGCCGATGGATTGTTATTTTGGTATCTTAACCGTAATTGAGGCAAAAAAAAACAGTTGGAAAATGTGCGATATTTACTGAGATATATGGATTAGATCTAGATTTGATTAAATCTGGTAACAGATCATGTTATGCTTGGAGAATGGGTTGAAAAATAGGTAATAGTAGGCATTATCTGGAGTAAATTTCGGAGCATCAATATCTTATACTCCGAAATTGGGGGGCATGTGTTGACATCGTTTTTTAGCACGTGTCAAGATGGTCAGGAAGGGCTAATCAGCAGAGGAAAGATTATTGTGTAGATTGATAGCTGATGAAAATGAGTTTGCTTATGAGTGGTAGCGGCGTATGGGTTCAAATTGAAATGTTGCCAATAAGGTTAAGGGTATTATTGCCGATGCCGATGAAAGATGGCTTGAAGACTGCTGCCGATGAAACAGGGAATGTACCGATGGAAGGAACTTGAAGGCTGCTGCCGATGGAACAGGGATTGTGCCGATGGAACAGGGATTGTGCCGATAAAAAGGAGGTCGATGAGAATACCATCGTGACTGAGGCGGACTATGGAATAAGATAGGAGTTAATTTCCTTATATACGTTTATTAGAGTCTGAGTTGTATCAAAGTCATGTGTTTCCATAGATTTGGATTTAGTGTCCTAGTCGTATTTGGTTACGTTTCTGTAGATCAGGATATAAATATAGGGTGAAGGGCAATGTAAAAAAGGGAGATCAATCAATACATCAAAAACAGCTTTTTATTCTTATTTACATCTACTTTCGACGACTTCGTCAATTTACATATTTTTCTTTTTTACGAGTTCTCATCGATTCGGCGAGTTGCATTGCTCCAGTGCAATCTTCGGCGATCCTCGAGTTCCGCGTGAGTACCTCTTGGCCGTGACTTCCGGGCGTATCGCTGTTGTCAGGACCAAAGTGCTCGTATCTTTATCCTTGTCGATTAACAGGTCAAATCGACTGGCACGCTTTGGATACCGATTTCGGGTATTAGCCCTTTGTGTTTGCAGATCTACTTTTGCATCAACAACAATATACACCTTCATGGTATTTAGGATTCCTCATTTTTATTTCTCTTGGATCTACATTCACTTCAGGAATTAATAGTGTTTATTCAAGAATCGACTAGTAAATCCTTCGTCTTCTGCCAACAGTCTCCCCTTAAAAAAAACGACAACAACGACAACAGTCAAACACCATTTGGTTAATTGGATTTTACTTTTACACCCAATATAAACAGATTTTTTTTTCTCAGCAAAATGGATGGAAAGGTAAAAGAGCTAAGAAAACAAAATTTCAACAAACAATTTATTGCGTCCAGAACTAGGAAAGGTAATATTTCAGTGCCGAAAAAGAGGTCACTTGCACAACTGCACAACGGTACAAACTTATCGCAGTTTGAGCAATATATTCACTTGATCAGATCATATGTATTCCCAGCAAAAAACAGAGCGGCAGATTGAGTCGATGATCAGATTGTATACAGCATCCATTGTGCGGGGACGGTTAGGGGGACAACACACATATGAAACTTCAGTATCTAGGCATCTAGAGAGACACGAGTTTCCGGTGCACATGCTCGTGGAGAGAGTGCTCATCACCATCGTGATGATGGAACACATATGTTAAGACTCCAACAAGGCACAGCACTGTGCCGACGAGGATCTTGTCATAGCGCTCAACCCAGTGGAACTTGATTTGGCTAGCACCATAGAATGAAAGGGCCACCAAGGATGTCATCACTGTGATGGTGCTGCAGGAAGAAACGAAATGGATGAGAAAAGAAGAATCGCTGTAAGAAGCATCTTTCTCGTACTTCATGAAACTACTATCACATTCAAAACAAAGCACCTAGAAAAAATGAAGGATATGAATGACAGGTAACAATACTTACCCTTACACAAACCATGGTTGAACAAAAGTGTGAATTAGTCCACAGATAAAAAAAAATTGAGCGCTGCACTAATAAAGCTGCCACTCATTTTAACATGAGTACATGACGATAACTAGTGATCCCGTCATACTCTAGAGTCTAGATTGGTTCCCTCAGTCAACTGACTCCTATTGTACATATGTGCTACAACAAAATGATGACTAACGAAGCAAGAGAAATTTATCAAAAAGGAAAATCTTGAAAACTGAAAGAAACGAGATTATGAGTTCATACTTAGCAAATGCATCGGTATATTATTGTACTTTTGTTTGATCCTTTTTGTCTCAGTGTGCTCCAAGTATCAGCTAAGGTAACACAGAGTGCTCATAGGTCCTAACAGAGGAAATCCTGCGGCTAAGAAACTTCTAAGAGGCGAGGAGGATATAGGTAACCCTGATGAACATGGGTCAGCAATGCTACTTTTTTGCTTCATTAATTTAGATAGGGATAAAAACATCTTGCCATAATTAAATCATTTTTTCAACTTTAGTGAGTTAACAAACCCAATAAAAGAAAGGACATGACAGTACAATTTTAATTGGTAGTGCCAAGTTGCCAACAAGTAAAATAACAAAAAAAACAGTGGAGACCTGAAGAGGAGCACAATGATAGCAAGAATCATCATTGAGGAAGAGTTGCCAACAGCAAGAAAAACTGGAAGAGTTGTTGCACAGGGTGATAATGCAGGTACAAGTACAAGACCGGCGACTGCCATCTTTTCCATTGGATGATTATGAGCATGGCTATGACCACCTTTTCCTAAGGCAAACAACAGGATATAACTTGCTCCAAGAAAAATCAGCAACAGCGAGGCAAGTTTATGCACTGTTTCTTCGCCAGCTATAGTATTTGCCATAGTAACTGCAGTTATCCCAAGAAGAGCCGTAGAAACAACATGAAGAACACCTCCAAATGCAGCTGCAGAAGTTAGCAATCTTTTCTTAGTACAGACATATAGAAAGAAGGGCATCATTTGCAAAATAACAATATCCTAATCACTAAATCACACAGAAAATACAAGAATGAAGAATATGACATTGCAAGTTCACTACCCAGGATGGGTGCACCAAAACAGTGGAACCAAGATGAGATAAAACATAGATGTAGTGCATGAATCATTTAACTCATCATTAATTCTTAAGAGATCACGACAAATATGATGCAATTAGTACACTGCCAGCTTAGATCACAACTATAACTTTTCTCTTAGAAGCTGCTACAACCTAATACAGAACCAATTTTAGGCATGTGCTGACAACTGGTCTAAACAAAGCTTTATCAACTTGCTTGCCCAAACTTGGCTCGTGGATAGAACACATGACATTACTTGCATTACTAAGACACACTGCAACAGCCATCTGTCACAATCACCGCAAACGGAAGTACGCATGAAATCAGCACAAGTTGGAAGAAGACATGGACACACTTTCCCTAGCAAATTGTGTTCCCTGAACCGTGGAACAATATTCCACCAAGAAAGGAAGGTAATAGAAGCACATATGCAATCTACTACCTCCAATACAATACATATCCATCCACCCAGAAAATGAGACCATGGGGAGCATGGGCACCTGAACATGCTGCCATTGCCCATGCAATCTCATTCGGATGTTCAGGCATGGCAGCACTCAGCATATGCCATACGCACTAGGCAGCAGCCAAGCACCACCACACTACCACGGCACAAAACTGCCGTCGTTTGTTAATGCCACGGTGCACAACCGGATCCAAGGGAACCAACCACCGAGAACAGCCCCAACCTGAGTAAAACCCTAATGCCCCCCCTCTTGCACGATCAATTGGGCGCGAGCCTTCACTCACCCTCGTCAAACTACGCACCAGATCTGGAGGCGGTAAACAGTAACGAGCCGCAATCGCGGCAAGCGGGGAAAACGAGGCACGGGGAAGGAAGAGTAGGGAGGTGGGTACTGACTGACGAGTAGGGTGCGGGAGAGCGGCCAGCGCTGCGCGCGCGCGACGATGGAGAAGGGGAGCCAGTGCGTGGGGATGAAGGAGTGCAGCAGCGACACCGTGGCGATGCCCCCGATCGTCGACGCCTCCTCCGCGGTCCACCGGAAGCCGCCCAGCCCGCCGCCGCCGCCGTCCATCCCCTGCTCAATCCGGTCAGCTGCGCGCCACCGCCACCGCCGCCGCCGAGCCGCAGTCCCCTAGGCGCCCCGACGTGACGGTTGGGGAGCGGGAGATCTGTGAAGGGGAGGGAGCAAGGACAAGGAGGACCAGAGGGCAGAGGGGAGGATGGGTGAGAGGTGGGAAGAAAGCGAGGGGAGTTGGAGTGCGAAGCGTGCGAAAGCGGTCCGGCCCCAACTGCGCAGGCCGACGGTGTGCTGGGGTCCGCCGTATTCAGCCCAGCCCATTATTTCTCGTCCTGTATTTCATCCAGTATTTGCGCCTAGGACACTGAAGCGCGTGATACAAGTACACTGTACAGATACGGATAAACTCCCTTCGTCCTAAAATAAATACACCTTACGTTTTTTATGAGTCAAACTCTTTTAACTTTGACTAATTATATAAAAAAATCATATCAGTAATTATATCTATAAATAAGTATATTATAAAAGTATATTCCATGATCGATATAAAGTGCTTATTACACATTATGAATATTAGTAATTTTGTGTATATTCTTGGTCAAACTTTAAAAGATTTGACTACTCGATAAACGAGATGTTTTTTTGTGACAGAGGAAGTACTTTGTTTTCAAATCAAATTCTTCGTGAAACATGTTTCGTGTTTATTTTAACCACGTTTAAATGGCAAGCAGAAACCTTGTTTAGATCCTAAATGGTGCATTAAATAGTTTGACTATTTATGATTAGAAAAAGGCCTAAACAACCTAAACAAAACATATCATCTCAATATATGAGAGTGGGAGTTTTTATAGATTTGTTTCAAAGAGGCTTAGGTTTTTTTTTACAACAAAAGAGGCTTAGGTTGGGAAAGGAGTTTTGGTAGCTTGCATGAAGCTTTAGAACATCGGATCCCTTTACAAACTATAGATTATCATATAATTTTTTTATGTTTTCAACTATTTTGTTGAACATTTGAAATAAAATGGGGACAGAGAAGAAGTTTCCACGGTCATCTAATGAAATTTTCCACAAAATCTTTTGTTTCCTACAGAAATGGCAATTATTGTTGGAGACGGGTGATGTCAAATACTTTTTTTTTACCATGTGATGTCAGATACTTGAATGACAAGATCAATTCAATGAGGAGCTTGCTGGAAATCTTCTGAAAGCGAACTGAGAATCTGGAAGTAGAAGGGCTTCTGTGAGAGTTTAGATATAGCGCTTAGCTCTTTTTTTTGTTTTGGGTGGTTGTTCAGCTTTGTTCTCTGGTTTGAACCAGGAGGGTTCAATTTTATCTGTAAGCTGGCAACCCTTGTAAACACTTATATGCATTCTATGAAAATAAGGCTTTCCTCCATAAAAAAAAAGATTTATATATTTTATTGGTACTTTACCAAATCGCTTAGATCATTTAACTGTATTTAAACACCGTCAAAATCATCTAAACATTAAGCAAAGGGTAACCGATTTTTTACTATTTGGTATTTAGGATAATATTGCTTGGAACAATGCTAAAATAAACTATAAACTTAATCGAAAGTGATTGTACCAGCCACTCATCACTAACAACAGTTACACGGGCACTAACCAAATAGTAGCAGCCTATTTCTTCCTATAACATTTTTCTATATCCCATTTCTTCTGTCTCTCCGTAACATTTTCCTGCCTCCTCCGATCCTCCTCAACCAAATCTGTCTTCCATTAAAAAAAATAGAAAACACAAAAAACATAAAGCATGCATACAGAAACAGATGCAAAATATAGGCTTGTTGACATGCATGTCGATGTGCCTACAGTAGCCAATGCAAAGTTTTTCCATTTCGGTGTTAGAAATTTTCCGGCCACAACCGAATTCGTAAAATCCAGACAAAATTTTCCAATACTTAAGTATAAAGTATGATTTTCCAAAAAAAATTATACAAAACATTAGCATGTATTATTACTACACATCTATTGAGTAGAAGGTTAGAAAAACTGAGTCTCAAGTTGCATATTTACAATGTATTAGTGTAATACGAAATTTTGGTTACATCTACACATTATAAATTATGATACGAAATCTTCAATGAGACTGGCCTCACAAAACATGTATGGCACTGATGCTATTCTATGAGCACCTTCAGAAGAGAACTAAACCGACGTATCATGAGATTGATAAAGTCACTGAGGACAAGTGAATCCAAGTAATATTGAGTAAGAGCACAAGTCACCACCCAAAAATTGATAGCAATAGTCGCTGACCATAATAAAACGCTTGTCATTATGGACAAGTGAATCCAACGTTTTTCTTATTTTTACCGTAATAAAAAAAACTGCACTAGGTAATGACAAGCGTTTGATCCCTTGCAGCAAGGCCCAAAGATTGTCTACAAACTCAAACACCGGAAGCAGATGGTTGGATCCTGCCATCCTGGCCGTTGATACTAACGATGGAAACGGCGCGCGGTGATCGCATCAGCCATCATGCCATCTATAGTAGCTTGTGTTTGCCGCCGCCTTGCTGTCGCTGCAACTTGTTACTTGTACGACCGTGGGAAAGATCCTTCCAGCACTGTTGGATATTCTGGCCTCGTTTAGTTTCCAATTTCAACTCCCAAATTTTATTATGATTGTGTTTAGTTTCCAAATTTGAAGTGTCAAAATTTACTGTAGCATTTCGTTTGTATTTGGTAATAATTGTCCAACTGTTGACTAATTAGACTCAAAACGTTCATCTCGCAAAGTACAACCAAACTGCGTAATTAGTTTTTAATTTTATCCACGTTTAGTACTTGATGCATGTATCACAAGTTTAATATGACGGGGAATTTTTTTTGCATAGTGCATTTTTTAATGGAATTAAACACAGCAAAAAAAAAGATTCTCATCACATCAAAATGGCGGCACATGCATGGAGTACTAAATGTAGATGAAATTAAAAACTAATTGCACAGTTTTGTTGTACTTTACGAGACGAACATTTTGAGCCTAATTTATCAAAGTTTAGACAATTTTTACCACATACAAACGAATTACTACCATGTATATTTAATGCGCACTGTAGTAATTTAGGGTCCAATTCGAGATCTAAACAAGGGCTCTGCTGCAACGCCCAGTTTGGTAGGGAAGCGCCGCCCATCCACCTACTAGTACTATCAGGTTTCTTGGCGCTCCAACCCAGGATTCCGATGCAAGCGAGAACTGACAGCAGAGTCAGATTTGGGCATCGTTCAGATGTCATCCAAATTCCAAGTTTTTTCACTCTTTTCATCACATCAATTTTTAGCCGCTTGTATGGAGTATTAAATGTAGGTAAAAAAATAACTAATTACACAGTTTAGTTGGAAATCACGAGATAAATCTTTTGAGCCTAGTTGGTCCACGATTGGATAATATTTGTCAAATAAGACGAAAGTGGTATTATTCATCGGTTTGAAATTTTTTCAGCATCTAAACGTGGCCTTGGAACTATTGTCGGATAGACCTCGGCAAATGTCATTTTCATGCAATTTTCTTGGTGTCGTATTTGCATCGTATAAACTCACTACAACAACATAGCCTTTTGTTCCAAGTTAGGATAGGCATCGTATAAACTCACTCCGTATTTAAATATACATACAGACATGTCATCATTGACCTTTTGCGCACGATGTTTTAACTATTAGTCTAGTTGAAAAATAGTGTAGATATATTTTTTTTCTTATTAGTGTAAATATGCATTTATGGACTATTTGTATCTTTAATAATAAAAAAACATGGCATTATTAAATCCACCACCAAGCATGCCTTGAGATTGTTCATTTATTTGATGTTGTAGAGCTACTTGTGCCATTGGCTATTATCAATGACCCGGAAATAAATAAATGGATGAATAGATAAGTAAGGGTAACTATTTGGGTAAGCAATCTCTCCACACCATTTTTTATATAAAAAATCTCAGCTACGCCAAACAAATGAATAGCACTTTTTGAATCCATTTATAAACCTCTTAGCTCTATTCATTTTTTTTGCAAAAACTTCTGCATTTATATGATGTTTAAATGTATATATAAAAATTATAAAAACATACTCGTACTAAGGAGTATTCAAACAGTTATATGATCCAAAAAAAAAAAACTAACAGTCAGTCCTCAGAAACCCTCCGAAAAGTCTCCATCAACCCCTCCCATTGCTGAAAATCTCACTGCTGCCCCAATCCCTGAACCCCACACACAAGAAAACTCTCGACCCCCAAAAAGTCCTCAGCTCCCCCACCTCCGCCTTTGACCTCGCCGGCGCCGGCCCAAATCCGCCGCCGACGATGCCTCTGCCTCTGGCGCACTAGCCCCACATCTCCGCCCCCACCATGGCGTCCGAGCGCCCGCTCCTCGTCGCCACAACCCCGGGCACCTCCACCCCCGATGACGCCCCCTCGCCGCATCCCCCAGCGGCGTCACTGCTCCCGCCGGCCCAGTCGGAGCCTCCTCTCCGCGCGGACCGTCTTGCCTTCTCCGTCGAGGTCTCCGACCCATTCCGCCCCCCCTACCGCCGTGGCGACGTACCCGCCGACGACCCATCCACGTCGTCGCAGCAGCGGGAGCGCGAGAGCGGGGACGACGAGTCCCGAGGGGTCATCGTGGGAGAGCCCTCCCCGGAGTTCGCCGGGAACGCCATCCGAACGGCGAAGTACTCGTTCCTCACCTTCCTACCGCGGAACCTCTTCGAACAGTTCCGGCGGCTGTCGTACGTCTACTTCCTCGCCATCACCGTGCTCAACCAGCTGCCCCAGGTCGCTGTGTTCGGCCGCGGCGCGTCCGTGCTACCGCTCGCCTTCGTGCTCTTCGTCACCGCCGTCAAGGACGCCTACGAGGATTTCCGCCGCCACCGCTCCGACCGCCAGGAGAACAACCGCATTGCCTCCGTGCTCGCACTGGGCACCACTGGCGAGTTCCAGCCCAAGAGATGGAAGCACATACGCGTCGGGGACGTGGTGCGCGTCGCGTCCAATGAGACACTGCCGGCCGACATGGTGCTGCTTGCTACCAGCGACCCCACCGGCGTTGCGCACGTCCAGACTGTGAATCTCGATGGGGAGACCAATCTTAAGACGAGGTATGCCAAGCAGGAGACACAGGTCAGGTTCTCCCAGAATGCTGGTGTCGGTGGCATCCTGCATTGCGAGCGGCCCAACAGGAACATTTACGGGTTCCAGGCAAATCTGGAGATTGATGGCAAGCGTGTCTCGCTTGGGCCATCCAACATTGTGCTTCGCGGTTGCGAACTCAATAACACCACATGGGCAATAGGGGTTGTGGTATATGCTGGGAAGGAGACCAAGGTGATGCTAAATAGCTCAGGGGCACCGTCGAAGCGGAGTCGCTTGGAAACACAGTTAAATCGGGAGACTGTCATATTATCCTTTATGCTTATTGGGATGTGCACAACTGCATCCGTGCTTGCTGGGATTTGGCTGCTGAATCACCGGAGGGAGCTGGAGTTCACCCAATTCTTCAGGGAGAAGGATTACACGACTGGAAAAAACTACAATTATTATGGTGTTGGGATGCAGATATTCATCACATTCCTTATGGCAGTGATAGTGTATCAGGTTATCATTCCTATCTCATTGTATATATCAATGGAGTTGGTAAGGCTTGGACAGGCGTATTTCATGGGTGCTGATAAAGATCTGTATGATGAGTCATCAAGGTCAAAGTTCCAGTGCAGAGCTTTGAATATAAATGAGGATTTAGGGCAAATAAGGTATGTGTTCTCTGACAAGACTGGGACGCTAACGGAGAACAAGATGGTGTTCCAGTGTGCTTCTATTCGCGGGGTTGATTACAGCTCTGGTAAAGATACAGGTGGATACTCGGTTGTAGGTATGATCACTTCAATGGATTCACTGCATCATACTTGTTTTTGTGTTGTGCTGTTGTCATTCCCTTATTAAGAAATTTCTTTTGCTGGTTTTGGACAGTCGGTGATCATCTGTGGACACCAAAGATGGCAGTTAAAACTGACCCTCAGCTCGTGAAACTACTCAGGGATAGTGGTTCAAATGAGGAACAAAAGCTTGTTCTTGAATTATTCCTTGCTCTTGCTGCCTGTAATACCATCGTACCGCTTGTCCTTGACACTAGAGACTCAAAACAAAAGTTGATTGACTATCAGGGTGAGTCCCCTGATGAACAGGCACTAGCATATGCTGCAGCATCTTATGGCATTGTCCTTGTTGAGCGAACATCTGGTTACATAGTGATTGATGTCCTTGGTGACAGGCAGAGGTAACATAGCTCTACATGTTGGCTTCATAGACATCCTACATTGGAATGATACATTAACATGTTTTCAATAGATATGGCAACACCTATTTTTTTCTTGCAAATTATTGAACATAATTACATAGTTAGGAGTTGAAGCTACCTGATTTATCTTCTAGAAAATAGTGAACACAAAATTTTCTATAACTGCTAGGTCCTATTATCAGCAATAATTGGTAGCACTGAAGAATGAAATTTGATATGGATATCAAGATTTTTTTATCTTTTACTTTCTAATTTTATGTTACATCATCTTTTTATCTTCAACATTGGCGTTTCCTCACCAAAATCCTAGTTTTGACTTGTCTTCCTAATTTGTCTGCGTATGTAGTCTTCTCTGATTGGTAAAGTCGTATTGCTAATTGGATTTCAATAAACTGTTTCGTTAATTATGGTAGCTATGCTTTTGCTTCTATTATCTTGTGGTCCTATAGGATGACACTTGAGCATGTGACTTCTGAGTTCTGGTGTAGTTACATGAATGCCAGGATAGATGCCAGAGCAATACTTGAATTGGCTACCAGGAGAAACTTTTAAATTCGAGCTTTGGTGAAAAGTCCTGTTTGCCTTTGAATTGTAGTATTAGTATGAAAATTCTTCTGGGAAGGGATAGGGTGCACGAACAGCTAGGGAGTTTCGGCATTGTAGTTGTTAATCTATCTCTAATTTTACTGGTCACAATTAAATTTCTCTAGTTTTTGGGTCATTCATCGTTCCATGAATGTTTCAAAACGAACTGTGCTTGCCAATTTGATAGACATGTGCAAGTTTAGTGTGACCAACTACACTGGCTGTAATATTTATCTACTGTTTTATGTCACGATAGTTTGCTTTCTTCTGTAGGACTATATTGACTCTGTTATTCCCCATTCGAGCTGCACCTGCACCACCTTTTTTGCGTATGTCAATAATTTTAATAATTTAATAGCATTATTGATTTACAATACTATTGTATTGTGCTGGTATGGAATGCGCAGATTTGATATACTGGGACTTCATGAGTTTGATAGTGATCGTAAGAGGATGTCTGTCATAGTTGGCTGCCCTGATAAGACAGTTAAGTTGTATGTGAAAGGTGCGGACAGTTCAATATTTGGAATTACAAACAATTCATCTGAATTGGACATTGTTCGTGCTACAGAGGCGCATCTCCACAAGTATTCTTCACTTGGTCTAAGAACTCTTGTTGTTGCTATGCGCGAACTGAGTCGATCTGAGTTTGAGGAGTGGCAATTAGCTTATGAGAATGCCAGCACATCAGTACTTGGAAGAGGAAACTTACTCCGATCTGTTGCTGCAAACATAGAGCGCAATGTCCACATATTGGGGGCCACTGGGATTGAAGATAAGCTTCAAGATGGGGTTCCAGAAGCAATAGAGTCTCTTAGGCAAGCAGACATAAAGGTTTGGATTTTGACTGGAGATAAGCAGGAGACCGCAATTTCTATTGGCTACTCCTGTAAGCTGCTGACCAATGACATGACACAAATTGTTATAAATAACAACTCAAAGGAGTCATGTCAGAGAAGTCTTGTGGAGGCGCTTACCACAACTAAGAAGCTCAGAGCTGCTTCATCAATTGATACACAGGGTCCATTGTTAGCATCAGAAACTTCTACTGTAACTCTTGCTTTGATTGTAGATGGTAACAGCCTTGTTTACATTCTGGAGACGGAATTGCAAGATGAGGTAACCATCTTGATATAGCAACCAATGAATGTTCTAGACTTCTGGTTTCGTTTTGACTTTCTTAGTACTAAGTGTCATGACTGATGCATGAATTGCTTTCTATTGTTTGTGGCAGCTTTTCAAACTAGCAACTGAATGTAGTGTTGTCTTATGTTGTCGAGTGGCTCCATTACAGAAGGCAGGGATAGTTGCCCTTATCAAGAACAGGACAGATGATATGACCTTAGCAATTGGTGATGGTATTATTCCCTCCTGCTTCTCTTATTATGGTGTATTTTATTCTCTATGAACTAATATGTTCAAATCTGATATATGATTTCCTTACCTATGGTGTTCAGGTGCAAATGATGTTTCAATGATTCAAATGGCCGATGTTGGGATTGGCATCAGTGGCCAAGAAGGACGACAAGCTGTTATGGCATCAGATTTTTCTATGGGACAATTTAGATTCTTGGTTCCTCTTTTATTAGTTCATGGTCACTGGAATTATCAAAGGATGGCCTATATGATCCTTTACAACTTTTACAAGAATGCTACGTTTGTCTTGGTTCTTTTCTGGTAAGAGTTTTTGGTTTCTTAATATAGATATCTGCATTATAAACCTGAAAGAAGTAGTAGGAGTTGTCCTCTATGCTATGCCTAATGTAAATTAGTTTGGAAAAAGGCTAGGCTTCAGTTATATTATGATTTATCTCTTAGTAAATGATTTCTACTAGGTTTACAAATATTGTATCTGGTTATGTAAGTTGGATGGTTCAAATTTCTTGCACCAACTCTTTTTCTTATAATTACTCAGATATTTCTGAAAAACTAATACTCACATGTGATCCCAGGTATGTACTTTATACAGCATTCACTTTGACAACTGCTATCACTGAATGGAGCAGTCTCCTGTATACTGTCCTTTATACGTCCCTTCCAACAATTGTCGTCGGCATTCTTGACAAGGATCTTAACAAGGCAACCCTGTTAGCTTACCCAAAGCTATATGGATCTGGCCAGAGGGATGACAAGTACAATGTGAATTTGTTTGTGCTCAATATGCTTGAAGCACTCTGGCAGAGTTTGGCCGTTTTCTACTTGCCATATTTTGCATATAGACGAAGCACAATAGATATGTCTAGTCTTGGAGACTTGTGGGCACTTGCACCTGTCATTGTTGTAAATATGCAATTGGCCATGGACATTATTAGGTGGAACTGGATAATACATGCGTTTGTTTGGGGCACAATAGCTGCAACAACAGTTTGCCTCTTTGTGATTGATTCCATATGGGTTCTTCCAGGATATGGGTGAGTACTTGCTCTTCAGCCTCTTATGACTGAACTCATGCATTTTCCTTTTGTATTCCATGAATTAACTGCACCATTGCTTATTACACATTCAGTGGGTTGATGTTCAGAAGAGCAAAAGGTCCTTTTCTCTGCAAAATAATGTTCTTAGAATGTAAAATGATTCATTTCTTGAAATATGTTAGTGGAGAATCGCCTGAAGAAACAAACCAAACCAATGCTCACTGGAAAAAAGAAAGAAAAAACAGTACTTCTCATTACTGAGCTGAGAGTGGACTATAATCTCTGTGTCTAGCATGCATAATATTATGATTTGCTGCTTTTGCACTGTGGCTTTTGAAATACATTGAGAACTCCAATAATCAAAACTTAATAAGAATCATGTGCATTAATATGTTGCTTTATGATTACTTGGATAGCTGCGGTGAATTGCATGATAACTGTTTCCGTTAATTATTCCAGGGCAATTTTTCATATAATGGGGACTGGCCTGTTTTGGTTTCTGCTGCTTATCATTGTTGTTACAGCAATGGTCCCACATTTTGTATTCAAGGCTTTCACTGAACACTTTAGGCCCAGCGATATTCAAATTGCCCGTGAGATGGAAAAATTTGCAAATGTAAATCAGGTCAACTTGTTGGAAATTCCAATGAGAGGACTTTCATGACAATAGTAGGGAACCTATAGTGTTTCTTTCTTTTTCTTCTTTTCACCTCTCTCCCCCCCCCCCCCCCCCCCCCCCCCCCCCCCCCCCCCCCCCCCTTTTGGTGTGAATAGGAGCTGATTCATTTAGCTGTAAGGTGATAGGTTTAATCTCTAATGTGCATGTATGTATTCGTCTAACATTTACAGAAAAGGAAATAGAAATCGACGCACAACAAGTTTTCATCCGTTTGTTGCAGCATTATTGCGGCTAAATTTGTGGAGATTGTGTTGTAAATATGGAGTACTTGGATGCTTGGAAATTCAATTTCCAAGTTTGTAGAGAGAATGTAAGTTTGGGAACACACGGATGCCTGGAAATTTAAGTTCCAATTTTGTTTCTTCCGAAATTTATAAGTTCCAAATTTTTTCTTGCTGGTTTGCTCATGTATTCTCCTAGTCACAGTTTATTTATTTTGACTGTTGCTTGTGCCACTGCCATGTGGTCTCCACAGCCAGTTGTGCCACCATTTGGTAGTGGCAGGAGTGCGCATAGGGCAACTGCTCTTTGGTTTAAGGAATGAGTTTGCTCTTTGGTTTAAGGACGAGTTAGGATATGGATATCCCTAGTAGAGGAATAATTTGCTAAGATGCTAGATATCCCTACCCAAAAAAAAAAGTTGCCGTATGAGCTCATCCATGTTTTCTAATCTTTGCTATTAATAAATAAATTAGAATTATTAGTATGTTATATTATTGCTTAGTAATTATGATGATAACTCAGCAAAATTAATTTTGATAAGTGCTAATATGGCAATTAGCCAATTAGTGTACGTTTTGTGTGTCAAATAGGGGAATTGTAGTGCTAATTAACGGATTTTATGTTTAATTAGCTATTATCATGACAAGATTAATATTAGTACATATTTATTAGTGTATAATTAGTAGTTGTTTTTAAATAATAGATACATTTGCTCAACTATTCTCATCCCATTCATCTCTATCCATTCAACCAAATAGAAAAATAGTTGAGTTAAAAAAAAATAGTTGTTCTATGTCCCAAGAGGCCAAAATACATGGATGGTCATATCTCATCCAACCTTGCCCTCAAACCGAACCATGTTAATGCATAAGACTGCTAACGAATGGAGTACAGTTTTATACAGGCCAGCGACCATTATCTTCTCTTTAATCGCGCTCATGAACCTAGTTACCCACTCCATGACCTCAATGCAATTACTCTATTCATTCTAAATTATAAGTCGTTCTAGCCTTTTTAGATATATACAATAGATTTTACTACGTAGATACATAACAAAATCTATATGTCTAGAAAAATCAGAACAATTTATAATTTAATTTAGAACGGAGGGAGTACATTAGAACTTTAACCGGTGCCAGCTAAAAGACTATCGACATCAATTCACAGGCCTACTGTATTTACATGCGCTCCTTGAGCAGTCAGAATCTTCAGACCAACCTAGCTATCGTCAGAAAGAAAAGAAAAACTGTAAATCTTGGCCAGGTCTGAGCTGATTGCCAAACTGCTGCACTTAGCGAAAGATCAATTCAAGAAAAGCTTAAATAGGAACATTGACCATCCTCTGGTATCCTTTGTTTTGAGGACACTTTATTTACGGTATGATGTCACCGATGGGAGCATCTATAAGTTTCTCAGGTCCTCTCCTGGAATGTCTGAGAGCGGGAAAACGCTGCTGGATTGGCCTGCAGGGATTCTGGCGTCTTAGTCTCACTATTTTTCAGATCCTTGGACTGGAAAGACTTGAATATGATTCTCTCATCAGGCTTGATACCAAGAGAGGCCCAGATTGAACTCTTTGCTGCTTCTTCTGGGTTGTCAATTCGGAGAGCTTTAGGAACCCACAACTTTTTTTCTGCCTTATGTTCTTCCTGCAAATTAGCTACCCTTGTATGCTTTCCTAACACCCTAGAGTTGCTTCCTGAAAAAGCTAAACTGTTTGGAGGAAGAGATAGTAATGTAGGGCCACTACTTCCAGGCCATGGTGCACCCCATACTGCACTTGGCCAGCCAGGAATGCAGCTCACAAAGGCTGGCACGAGAGGGAATGGAACAGCAGGTGCACAAATTCCCGGGGTTGCTACCATGGGTGGTGGTGGCAGTGAAAGAGGACTGACCGTACCATTTTCCGGCCCATGAATACCATCTGCTGAGCACTGATTAGTCACCATGACTGCAGCAGGATTTCTGGAGAACACCGAAACGGGTCCAGCATGGTGAGACTGCGTGTTGGGATCAGGTTCTTTCACACCATTACCGTACGCTGAAGTATTTTCCT
The DNA here is from genome assembly GCA_038087645.1 of Saccharum hybrid cultivar R570. Taxonomy (NCBI): domain Eukaryota; kingdom Viridiplantae; phylum Streptophyta; class Magnoliopsida; order Poales; family Poaceae; genus Saccharum; species Saccharum hybrid cultivar. Next base: position 8,344,376 of record JAQSUU010000119.1, on the reverse strand, counting down.
CCTCCTTTTTAACTGTATTTTCTGGCATCCAGTTTTCGGAGGAATCAGATACCGCTGCAGAGGATGCACATGATTTCTCTTCCTTGTTGTCACCAGAGACCAAGGAAATAATGTCGGCATTATTCTGCTCTTTAATATTAAGGACTGGAGATACAGACTTGCATGCTGTTTCATTTTGTTTTCCTGAAGCTTGAAGGACAGATGGCTTGACTGCAAGAGACTGGCGCTGAGTTGCATCAGAAACATCTCCACTAGCAGTTATGATATGATCACACGGCTTGGTGACATGATGGTGGTGAGATGGATCCTTATTTCTGCGTCTACCAGAACCTACAGGGACATTCCTCATAGTCCCCCCGGCAGTCCAGTACCTCTTGCAGTTTCGGCAGAAATGCCTGGGCTGGTTCACGTTGTAATTGTTGAAGTAGCAGAACTTTGTTTCCGTACTATGGCAGCGAGGGCAAGGCAGAATCTTATCTGACTTCTTGAGTACCTTCTCTTGGCCAGATCCACCAGATTCAGTCTTAGCTTCCTCAGACTTGGAATCAGCTTCCATTTTCCCATGCTGATTGCTGATAGCTTGTAAATCATTCTTCATATTGTTCTTGGAAGGGAAGGGACTTGCTTTGACAATCAAAGACATGTTTGGAAGGCATGGCATGACATCATTGCTTCTCACATCATTTGCTAAATTGGTGCTAACCTGAAACAGATAATTTATGATGTGTCATCAGAAGATAAACATCAGATAATAATATTGGACAAGTCAGCAGATGAAAAGCATTATATCAAGCAGAATTTTAGTTTAATTCAGATCCAGACACAGGTACCAAATACTAACACTAAGCAACAGTTACCAACTACCACTTTATTTGGCACTGGAGGCGCAATTAGTTACTATTAAGCATAAAAATATGGAAAAGTTTTGAGGCAATTTATGTGCCGCCTGATGAAATTAAATGAGGGATCAATACTCACAAGAACCACCCAATGTGTTACATGATTTGCATTTCCATGCCCCATAACTGAGGTTGTTAGAACTTCTTGTGTTGTTGCTTTTCAACGAACTGTTGTTCCGACTATGGAAGTATGCTAATGCACTTATGTTCAACCAAATTAGGCCGAACCACATCTATCGTGTAGCACTGGAATTTCATACTTCATATGTCAGTGTTTGCTACTTTCAAGTTACAGCAACTCATTTCCATTGCACATGTACTTACCTAAAACGCATGTGTGTGGGTGACCGGGTGTTGAAATATAGTTCGGGTGCAAGTGTGAGGTGCCCAACTTGGTATATTTTGTTTCTTTGGAGACACAAATACCACTTTGAATCTGTCACGAATGTTTGAATCCAACATGGGTGCCTGAATTTGACACGAGTACAGGTGTCCAGATCAGACAAACTTTCTAGGACTTGGGTGTCTAGGTAAAAACCTATGTAGGCTATGGAGTATTTCAAACAAGTGTTCATGGATCAGCTTTTAGCTATGTTGCTCATAACTCACAGGCCACTATCACAGTACTAATGTTCTGACATGCCGACACTTCAATGGTAGACCAGGCAATTACCAACAATTTAAGACAATAATTTCGTGGTTGCCACATATGGACCACAGTTGACTTCCAAAGATCAGTGTATTAGGGACGCATACCAAAATGGAAACCTCAATTAAATGAAATAGTACATGTACAACAGGGTTGTTCTAGCAAACCAAAAGGACCATCCCTGATTCCACCATCGGAGTGTAAATAGTAATAAGATTCTGTTGGTGTTCATAAGTACAGCAGAAACAACCAGTCCCTTGTCACAACACACAACATGCTATCATATTTAGTACACTGAAAGTGAAAGGTAGCCAGAGGAACTCACCCTCTTTTTTTAAAAAAAAAAAAAGACACCCAGAAGAACTCACCTTTTTTTTTTTTTTGAGGAACTCAAGGAACCTGATTATAATACTGGGTCTCTTGACTGACATAACCTGAATGTTCCCTATCTTTTCGACGGCATTACCCCCAAGACAACAAGAAAATTCTCAGCGATTTCTCCTCAGACAAAGGCAATGTACTACACATTGAGAATTTCGATTCCAAACTATCAAATCAAGCACCAACAGAAGTAATCCCTCAGCAGTCAGCACGAAACGATTAGCAAACCGAAAAAAAATTCCCTGAGACCGCAATGCCATCAAGTAGCCAAGAAACACATGTCGGAAGAGAATTCCCGTACAAACACTAAGGAAGTAAGGAGCAAACACATAAACCCATAGGTTTTTTTTTTGGGGGGGGGGGGGGGGGGGGGGGGGGGGGGGGGGTCAGGCATGGAATCAAACAGGGCATCATTTCGCAGCAAATGCCAACAGCGACCGGAATCCCCGCAGGAACCATGATCCGCCAACACGCATTTGACAGCGCACAAGCAGGGGGGAGAGAAAAAGCGCATCCGATTCCGCTTTCCCGTCCTCACCCTTTTTCCACAGAAACGGCCGGCAATGACCATCCAGGCCCCCGCCAGAACCCCGTCGACCGAGAAAAGAACCCCGTCCATCCCTCGACCTCGTCAAGGAATTTTCCGAGAGCTGGGACTGCGGCTGCTCACCTCGGATGCGGTGGCGGCGACGACGGAGGAGTGGAGGACCGGGATGCTGCGGCCGAAGAGCTTAATGGCGGCGTCCTGTCCACGGCCCCGGTCCCGGTCCTGGTCCAGGCCTCCTCCGGGCGCGGCCATGGCGCGCCGGCCGATCTCGGCCCCGCGCGCTGTCACCGGGAACAACAGGCGGCCCCTCGTGCGGGTGGCATGCGGTGCGGCGGTCTCGAGGACGGGGTGCCGAGGAATGGAATGGAGAGGGAAGGGAAGGAGAAGAGGGAGAGGAAGACGGCGGTGATGATTGCGTGGGTGCTCGAGCGGAAAGGCGGCCTGCTGGTCTGGGACTCTGGAGTCTGGAGCGAGGCTGTGTTGTTTCCGGGCGAGGAGAATTTGGTGGCCTTTTCGCCCCCTTTTCTGATGGCTGCAGGAAAAGGAAGGGAGGGGCGACCGGGGCAGCCGGTGAGACTGTGTTGGCGGGTCGGCTGGCGCGCACTGTCAGGCGCTGCCCGTGCCCGCCCTTTAGTATGCGAGGAGCAAATACCAAATAAGCAGCAATGGAGCCCTTATAAAAAAAAAACGCGCGATGGAGCCCCCGCGGTTTAAGTAGCACGTGTCCCGATCTATCGGTCGCTTGAGAAGGCTTCCCAAGTGACAGATAAAGTGGGACGAAGGGAGTATAATTTATTTTGTTTTCCTGGAGCAGCATTTTGGTTGTGAGATTATATGGAATGGAGAAATTATTACGAGGCAAAGGTCGTCGCTATAGCTTATGAACCAAGAAGTCAATGAATAAGATATTACTTTTAAGTTTATTTAGGTTACACTATGTTTTACTCACTCTGTCCTAGAAAGAAAGTCGTTATGGAATATGTGCAAGTCAAACTTTTTTTTAACTTTGACTAGGTTTATAGAAAATACGTGCAATATTTATATTTTCAAATAAGTTTATTGTGAAAATATATTAAATGATCTATCTAATGATACTAATTATGTATTCTAAATATTAATATTATTTTATACTCCCTCCATCCCAAATTATAAGACATTCCAAGAATCTTGGAGAGTCAAAGGATCTTAAGTTTGACCAAATTTATATAATAAGATAATAATATTTATGATACCAATTAAGTATAATTAGATTCTTCATTAATTATATTTTTATAGTATATTTGATGTTATACATTTTTGTAATTTTCTCTATAATTTTGGTCAAACTTAAGATGCTTTGACTCTCCAAGATTCTTGGAATGCCTTATAATTTGGAATGGAGGGAGTATATAATTGGTCAAATTAAAAAAATTATTGACTTCTCGAGAAACGAGAACGACTTGTATTTTAGGACAGAGGGAGTAGAAAGAAACACCAAAAATCGCCAAATGGTGATAGTTGACAGGTAAAGGTCGTCGTTGGCTGCCGGTGCTAGAAGAGAAACGGACGGTAGCGTGATAGTAAGATACATGAGTGTTGGCGAAGTGGGTAACGAGTAGGTGCTGTGGACCAAATATAACGAACCACCAGGGGCATATTAGCTGCTATTTTTTACTTTTAAATTTACGTTACAGTCTTCTTTTTAAATGGAAACGGTAAGTATAGCTTCCAAATGTAAATAGAAAGTAATAATTTGTTGTTAGAATCTAAGTTATACTTCCTCCATCCCTTTATATCTGTCGTCATTGGTGTGCGTGCCACAAGTTTGACTCGATTTATAGAAAATATGTGCAACATTTGTATCTCCAAATAAATTTATTAAAAAACTAGATCCAAAGATCTTTCCAATGATACTAATTATATACTATAAATATTCATATTTTTTAATATATATTTAGTCAAATTTGTTTCTCGGAAGCACAAACGACAGATATTTAGGGACAGATGGAGTAGTTGCTTAATTCCGCTCCAAGATTCATGGCGCCATATTTACCGGTACCTTTTATTTGTTCATGGTTCCACCACTTTCCACAAATTCTATGTAAGTACTTCCACTCCCAAGATGGGAGGTAGGGTTCACCGATTTTATGTTTTGTTTCATTTGACCCCCAAGTGCTTATTAGGTGGATATTTGGCATGAGATAACTGCAACCTGTCAAGAGTATAATTTTCATTATCCAACCATCACATAGACTAACTACAGGTTGATAAACTATAAATGTTTTCTGGACAATCTGAATAGAAATAGAAGCTCAAGTTATAATATATGACAATATACATCGATAAATTTGGTAAACATTGTCTCCAAAATTTAGAACACAGTCCAAAAACAAATTAACAAGACATTCTAGAGATAGTATGGTAATACTTAGGCAAACTTTTGCAAGATCTTGAATAGACTAGTGGTAAAGAAGGGGGTTGGCAAATCTACCTCGGTATAGTTAGTTTAGAGCCACAGATGTCGCTGCTAGTATTTTTTTTTGAAAAAATTTAGTTACTACTCTCTTTGTTCTAAATTATAAATCGCTTTGATTTTTTTAGTACATCAAATTTATTACGTATCTGGACAAGGGACTTATAGTTTAGGGGTATGTTCACTTCGCAAAAAGTAGCTAAAAAGTTACTGTAGCATCTTTCGTTGTTATTTGGTAAAATTTGTCCAATTATGGACTAACTAGGCTCGAAAGATTCGTCACGACGTTTACAGACAAACTATACAATTAGTTATCTTTTTTACCTACATTTAATGCTCCATGCATGCGTCGAAAGATTTGATATGATGGGTGAAAGAGGAAATATTTTGGGTTGAGATAGGAAACTGAACAAGGCCTAGATGTCTGCTACATGGCAATTCGATTTCCCATGCAAAGTCAAATCTTAACAAAAGAAGTAAAAGGTTATTTTTTACTTTGCGACATGAATCAGTGACGCGAGGACATCCAGTGCCATAAATGCTATGGCTGCGTCGTGCGGGGCTGGTGGCGAACGAGGACTAGCGACCGGCTGCAGCCGGTCGCGGATCCACGTCAGTAGGGACGGCCCCGTTTCGTATCGTAGGCACTAGTAGGCACGCCACTCCAGTGGATCGACTTTTCGGCGATCTGGAGGTGGTGGGCCCCGCGGGATGTAACTGATCCGTCCCCACGGCTCAACTATGTTCTTTGTTTCTACCGTAGAAGAATCAAAAGGGATTTTCTGTGAATTTCGTATAACGCACTTTTTACATCTGTTGAATGCCTATGCCTGTGCAAAAGGTTTAGTGGCTGGTAAGAGGATGTTAGGTTTGAGGAGTTAAAGTTTAACAAATACTGTAGCATTTTCGTCTTATTTGATAAAAAGTTTCCAATCTTAGACTAATTAGGCTTAATAGATTCGTCTCGTAAATTACTCCTAATTTATGCCGATATATGTACAATTAATTTACATTTAGTACTGCATGCATTCGAGAAAACACCGATGTGATGGAAATCGGTGGAAAAGCAGCCCACGGGAAAGTCAGAGCCGTCAGCTTTTCGCTTGGCGCCCGCGCCTGCGCCAACGTGGCTCCAGGGGGGCCCAGCATGTCACCAGGCCCTGCCGGGTATTTTTTTTCATTTTTAAATCTTTTTTAAGTTTTGTCTAAAAAACGGCCTCACTTATTTCTTATTTTTATTTTAACTATTTTGGTCGTGCCAATTCGCTAGACGCGACAAAATCACATTATCACGTCATACGCGTTAACGAACGACCTTAAGTGTTCACATAGTTAATACTAAAGTTGTAGTTGATTTATATATATATTTCTGTTGATAAGTTTTTTATTTTAAGATATTTGTGTTCAAGTATGTATTTTAAATTCATATATTTTGATATTTAAATTTTTGAATTTTTTAAACAAGATGGAGATATATCCTATACCAAAGTTGTAGTGCTTGACAAGATTTAAAACTTTATAGTTGAAACCTTTTTCACTTGAGGTCATTTAGCAGTCAGAATATTCAATATAAGATTAAATAATGTTTGATGATAAGAGGGTGTTTGGGACTGTTTCACAAACTCCACCGTGGAGCAGTTCCACAGAAAACTGGAGTTTGTGGAGCACATCTTTAGGTGATCTTGCAACTCCAACTTTTTTTCCTTAAACAGAGTGCGTGAAGCTAAAATCGTTTTGCTAAAAAACATGGAGCGGAGTTGAAAAACGTGAAGCGGAGCAGTCCCAAACACCCCCTAAATGTTGAGTTGTAGGTCATGAGTTTGAGTTTAGGAAGGACATATTTTTCTTGTTTTTACGTTAAGGTGTGTAACAGAACTGACCAATTATACGAGATTAAGTAAGAAAATCATCCACCGAGCAGACGATTTAACAAACTTAAGCCCGTATAACCCAGTAGTCCGTGAAATCACGACGGATTTTAAACCAACTTACATACTAGCCAAGATCGTAATAAGTTTAGCGGTCACCATCACAAGTTACATAAAACTTCGCGTCGCAAATACATCGGAGTTTAAACATAGTTATTACAAACCAGTTTCAAATAAAAGTAGCGGAAGCATTTAGTTCAAATCACACACTCACACAGAGTTTAAAATACAGTGCCAGTTCAGGATCATCTTCCAACAAAAGCATCAGACGAGAAGTAGTGAATGACCATTGCCCATGGTCCTAAGCTTCTCCCATCGCAGGATAAAGGCAGTTGATACAGTAGCTGTAATACATCTGCCCATCTGCAATAAGTGGGAACAAAGCCCTGAGTACGAGAAGGTACTCAGCTAGACTTACCCGACAGAACCAAAAATAAAAGACACCAAGGATCATGACAGGCTTTCTGGTGGGGTGGCTGACTCATTTGCAAAAAGGTATTTTTAGCATTTAAAGAATCTTTCCAAAAACTTTGCATCAAGTTAAATCTTTATTAACCTGCCAACTACATTTGCACCTGTACTAGAGTAACATGTAATTCAACAGGTAAGGATAACCAATGATCATTAAACAACTTCTATCATGTCATATTCTATATAACTGTCTAAGTGTTCCATCAGAATTACTACGATGAAGTCACTCAAGTCAAGTGTTCACTATCCAGTGAACGATGATAATTTGAATCGATTATTAATCAGCTGGTAATTTATTCCTCACACAAACCTCACTCACCCGCTAAAGTGAGGTGTTGGTCACCGAGTCAACCATTCAGGTAAAGTCGCGAGCTTGCCAGGAACCACATGTACCCGGGGACCGCCCGACTGCTCTTTGGTCTTATCATCGCGCCCCCGTATCCTGCCACTACTGCTCCGGTACAGTGCGTTACGGGCAATCCACTCGGCCCAAATAATCTTCCAGCTTCGCGGTCGAAAGGTACATTATTCGGCCAGCTAAATGTAAGGCATGCGTTCAATATGACTCGAGGCCCAACAACGATCGGTCCTTAATCGACACAGACGGAAAACACTACAGTCCGAAACCCCACAAGTTTCCGTCCAGTCTCAATTTCACATTAACACTTAGCTATTTTCAGATGACATATTTTCCCAAGCAGATCCAGGTAACCACCTATAGCTCGCAGGTGATAGAAAATCACCCGACTTCTACCGGTCTAAACAAGCTAAGCAAATACTTGACTGTAAGTAACAGGGTGACAAGGATAGGGTAGAACATAGTAAGCAAGGTATAATGTAACAACGGTTGCAAACAACTCCTAAATATAATGCATCAGTTAAAGTAAAGCATTAATAAAATATTTGCAAACCGGGGGAGAAAAATGCTCCGGGGCTTGCCTCTCTCGAAAGAGCTCGGACAGTGGTCTGGGCACTCTGGAAGATCCTCACCGACCTCCTCGTCGGCTTCGGGAACCTCCTGCTCCTCGGGCTGCTCTTTCGGCTCCTCGGGAACAGCTACCTGAGTTACTTCCTGTGATCCTGTATGATGCAACCGTATAAGTGCTCATGCATAGGTGTATTACAGAAATGACATGTAATGGTCAAGATGAATGAAATGTAGATAAATAGGTTTACTTTATTTCATAAAGTAGGAATACATTTCTTCTACAAGGTAGTCAACATCATCCAAGAACATATACTACAAGCACATGTCATCTACTGCATTCTCTTCTACTACTACTATGCTAAGTCAACACATCTTATTAAATGCTTCAAAGATACACCAAAGAAAGCCTGATTAACAAATCATGCATTAACAAGGTTAATTAATCCTTAATTGCAACTAGATTTGAACAGTAACACCTATTTTGGTAGCACAGAAAAATCTAAGAAAATTACAGTAGCTTTCTATCATCTAATCTAGCATATCACAAAAATTTCATTGCATTTGGATTACTAGAACTGTCTACACAAAAATAACAAGCTAGGGCCTAAAAATGAGCATAAAAATACTTTATACTATGAAAAGTATCAAACAACAGATTTAATATTTTTCCTACATTCTACACAATCAACAATCACCATAGAAAAATTATTACATGCATGTTTTATTCATCTTTTTCTCTCTAGCAAAAATAACAATTATGAACAATATTAAACACTTGTACTACACATCAAGTTTTTTCTACAGAACATGCATGTCATATATTTTTTCTAGAAAGTACATCACAAAATAAAATTATTGCAAGTGGAACCATATTTTTCTGAGCTTTCTATGATTTATTACATATTTAACAAGAAAACAGCAATTTCAGTTATTAAATAAAAATCCTACAGAAAAGTATTTCAAACTTGGCATGCAATATTTTTAGATCATGTATCTACTTATGAGAAACACTACAAAATTTGTTTCATAATTTTTGGAGCTAAAATGAGCAAGTTATGGATTTCTAAACCATTTTCATCTTTTCTGAAAAAATCAATTTCAAATCCCTTTTCTTAAAATTTTTCGCTGAAAAATGCTAAGTACACCCCACGGGATCACCCCCGAATCACACAGAGAGACAGACAGCCGGGGCCCACGGGTCAATCGGGACTCCACCCGTCGGCCACCCGGGAGCAGGGGCGGCGCTGACCAGCGGCAAGCTCGCCGCCGGTGAGATCTCCGGTGACGGGGAGGGCACCACCACACTCCCCGCACCGAGGCGCACCCAGCGCGCCAAAACCAAGCAGCGCGGGAGCTCCGGAGAAAGCTCGCCAGCGGAAATGGTGGGCCGGTGGCGCTGCTCACCGTTGGGCGGCTAACACCGGCCGTGGTGAGGCGCGAGAGAGGGTGCATGAGCATCGCGAGAGTTAGGCAAACGCAATGCGTGCACGGGAAAAGGAGGAGGGGATGGAAGAGCTCCGGCCACGCACGCCGGTCAACGGCGGCCATGGCGGCAGCGGAGGAGGAAATGCCCATTAGGGCCTCACCATGGCTCGACCCGAAACGCTAGGGCACGTACAACACCGAGGAAGGGGTGGCGGAGAGGGTGGCGAGAGGAATCAGAGGGAGGCGCGACCGTTGAGCGGGAACGACGGCGCGGAGGTGCGTGGCGCCGGTGATGGTGCGACGACGCTGCTGCTGCGGTTCGCGCTGGCGAGGCGAGCGAGAGGGAATGAGGCGAGTGAAGTAGGAGGAGGCGGCTCTGGCGGGGGTAAGCGCGGGCGGCGGGGGCCACAGCGGCCACGCGCTGAGCGTCGCCGGCATGCGGCCGACACGCGGCGGACGCGGCTTGCCGCGGTCGCCAGCGAGACGCGCGCGCGCGGGAGGGGGAGGAGGCCGCGCGGCGTGGGCCGGGTCGTGGTCACGCGCGGGCAATCGTGCGGGCGAAGGCGAACGCGGACGCGGGCTGGCTTCGGCCGTTGGGCCGGAAGTGGGGTGGCGGCCCGTTAGGCTGAAAAATTCGTTTTCCTTTTATAAATGAATTCCAGATTTTATAATTTAATTCAAATTCAAATTTTGAAGATGAAAAAGACATTTTCACAAGTTGCCCCCAAAACAAAAGTTGTTCAAAATTTAATTCTCTACAACTTTCATTTAGGGCACTTTTCAAAATTCTAAACAGATTTTGAATTAGCGATTTAAAGTCAAATTTTTAAATAAAACTCATTTTTCTGGAATATTTTTAGAAGCAAAATTTGGAGAGATTTTGAATACAAAAGTTGCTCCAAAAATCTTGTTAATTAATTCTAAGTCATTTAAAGTTATATCCCAACAAATTTTTACCACTCTTAACTAGAAATTTTTACTAATTCAGGGTTTAAACATGTTTTTCATAATTTGATTAATTCCAACTTAAATTGCATGCGATGATGAACATGTATGAAATGAAAATGCTCATGATTTGGGATATGAATGCATGCTTAACACCCAGGGGTGTTACAAGGTGCCCGCCTCCATTAACTGATTCATAGTGCCCGCCTCCGTTGATCAATTTTTAGAGGTGGGCGCCTTTGTAAGTAGCGATTAACCGTGACATTTAATTAGATGCGGACAACCTCCCTGTCTCATAAATAAAAAACGACTGTCCTCCGAGAATATTAGGATATGCAAAATTAGACACCAACATCGTAAAGTGATTAAAGTAAATACTAGGTAATAACATGATCAAGTGACGCTTGCCTTCTCCAAACTTCTGCTGCTCAGGCTCCTTCAAATACTGCCAGGGAAATCCCCCCTGTTGCTTTCCTTCTGTATGTCATTCACACGTTCAATCAATGGCACATACAAGCATCACACAAGTAAAACAAAACATTAAACAACTGTACCAGTACATGCAAAACATACTAAACTATAGAGCACGTCGCTATGGACTCGGGAGCACAAATATCATCGAAAACCGAATTATAAAAAAAACATACAAGATATGTTAAAAACATGTTTTTAGGGGCATAAACGCGAACGAAAATGGGGATTGGGGCCTTTTTCTGAAACTGCAGTGGCACAGAAACTTTTGCACGTAAATAAAAACGGTAATGATAGGATGCGTGTCCGTCCTGTCCGGACTCCACGCATTCGCTCCGCCTTGCTGCTGCCGCGTCGCTCGCTCTCACCCGTCGCGCGCGCCGCTTGCCCGCCCAAAGCTAATGCTGCTGGTGGTGATCTCCTGTCGCCATTGGCAGATGGTGCTGGCAGTGCTCGCTACGCTCGTCGCGCGCGCCGCCCATCCGACCGAGCCAAGCCTGATGGTGGTGGTGCTAATAGTGGTGGTGCTCGTGCGCCGCTGCTCGCTGCTGGCTTTAACTCTGATGGCTAGAATCGATTGGCCCTGACCTCTCCTATGCTGCAAAACATGTTTCAGATAGGTATGTTGCAAGTGTTTCATATTGATGTTCCATATGTTGCAATAGTTGTACACATATTTTGCAAAATTCTGTTTCCAATGTTGCATCTGTTTTTTTTCAGACGTACGTTGCAATTGTGTTTATCTGATGTTATATATGTTTCACATATATGTTACAGGTGTTTTATCTGGATGCTACGTATATTTACAGTGGTTTCAAGTGTTTTTCAGGTGTTTTTGCAAGTGTTTTCAATACATGTATTAAGTGTTTTTATTTGTCTTCAGACGTGTATTGCAACTGTTGCATCTGAATGTTTTAAAAGTATATCATGTAACGCCCCAGGTGTTGATCACCAATTAAGTAGTGGGTTTAAGCTCAAACATGATAAATTAGTGGAGATGACGATGCCAAAGTCAAACCTATGAAAATAAACCCTAATCTAAACTTGGATGCTGCACCCTTCTTTGCATATAGGCCATTTTTAAGATATATGCTTGGGTGTTGTTATCAAAGTATCTTCACATGTCTCACATCAATAATGAAAGGATCAAGATGCCCAAGAGGGGGGTGAATTGGACTTCTCTAAAAATTAATTGCAAGAATTAAATCCTACAAGCCAAACTTCACCCCTAGTGCCTACTTGTGTTCCTTGTGTTTCTACCGATAAAAGTTAAGCACCCTAAGTTCCAATCCTAGACTAGCAAGGCAATTCTAGGAAAGTAATCAAGCAATGAAAGTAATGCAAGAAAGTAAATGCTTGAAAGTAAGGGATAGGAACACGGCGATGTTTTGTCGAGGTATCAAAGAGTCGCCACTCCCCACTAGTCCTCGTTGGAGCACCCGCGCAAGGGTGTAGCTCCCTCTTGATCCGCGCAAGGATCAAATGCTCTCTACGGGTTGATTCTTCGACACTCCGTCGCGGCGAATCACCCAAAACCACTCACAACTTGAGTTGGGTCACCCACAATCTCGTCGGATGATCACCGAACTCCCAATCACCACCAAACCGTCTAGGTGATGGCGATCACCAAGAGTAACAAGCTAGAACTCTCACTTGACCACAACAAGTCTAATAAGAAGATGGATGCACACTTGCTAGACTCTTGTCACTAGAGAGGATTCTCAAACTTTGATTCGCAAATCTCAATCCTCACTATGGCTCTTGCACTCCCTTGCACTTCAAAGATGTTTCTCAGCTAAACAAATGAGCAAGAGGCCTCTAAAAGAGGTGGAGGGGTTGTATTTATAGACCTCTAAGACAAATCCAACCGTTACCTTTTGAAACAGCCAGACGCGCACTGACCGGACGCGCCTGTCGATATGACCGGACGCGCCGGTCAGTTGCAACGGTCGAAAACGGAAACCTGTACTGAGAGACCGGACGCGCCGATCTGTGCTGACCGGACGCGCCGGTCTGAGATGACCGGACGCGCCGATCAGGGATCATGCAAGAGCTCTCTGAAAATTTGACCTGACGCAACACCGCGTCCGATCATAGGTGACCGGACGCGTCAGGTCTCCGCTGGACCTTACTGGAACATGACCGGACGCGCCGGTCTTTTTCACAGTTGCGTCCGATCATTGCTGTTTACCCTCTGGATCACGTGTCAGCCTGACCACCGCGTCCAGTCCTCTCAAGGACCGTGTCCGGTTAGTCAGCCGAAAACGCAGTTAAGACTTTGTACTGACCGGACGCGTCCGGTCATGACCAGGACCGCGTCCGGTCATAGGTAAACGGCTCAAACGTCTTCTAAACGCAATGCAACTTGAACCAAGTTGCTTCTAACTGTACTCTGAGCTTTTCTCGAGCTACCTAGTGCTAAGTTTGACAAGTGTGCATCACACCTAAACATAAGACTCACCTAGGTCAAGCTACTCGCTCATACCCCTCTTCATAGTACGGTCAAAGGAAGAAAAAAGATCCTAATGACTATTCCAGATGTATCTCAACACCTTGACATCCGGAACTAACCGTCCTTAATCTTATCGTTGATCCTTTGAAAACTGAAACGATTTCCATCAAGTGACATGACTGCCATATTGCTCAAAGCAGTTATCATCTCCATGACCTATCTTACCGATGTTTCTGCAAAACACACGTTAGTCATGGTAATTATGTGTTGTCATTAATTGCCGAAACCAACACGGGGGCCTAGATGCTTTCAATCTCCCCCTTTTTGGTGATTGATGACAACACTTAGATTCAGAAGATATGAGTTGAGGTTTTCGATCATGCTTGGTTCACATAAGCATACAGCTGTAAGCACAAGGGGTTCGACAATGCTTATGTGTTCTAAGCCAACTGAGTGTACTTATAAGATAAGACAATGGCGAGGATTCAAAGATGAAAACCTAGCAACCTAGGGTTAGGGTTTTGGGGTCTTTGCAAGGGCATTGAAGATCAAGCACGGCAAAGAAGATCCCGACGAGAGGCTAGGGCGCAGGGGAGGTCGCCGGCGGTGAATCAACGGCGGCGCGCGAGTGGGGGTGCGGTGGCGAGCGCAGGGCGCGACTTCGGGCGCTAGGCTCGACTGCGGGCGCAAGGCGCGGCTGTGGTGGCGGTGGCGCGTGCGCAGGGAGCAGCGGTGGTGGCGGTGGCGCGGGCGCAGGGCGCAGGGCGCAGCTGCGGCAGAGGTGAGGGCGCGGCGGCGAAGAAGGCGAGGTCGCGGCGGCGGCAGAGGCGAGGTGAGATGAAAAAGAAAAGAGATCCAATCATACAGTTAAAGGGGCGAGATCCGCTTTATGCATGATGACCGGACGCGGTGGTCAATGTGACCGGACGCGGTGGAGGCAGCGTCCGGTCACATTCCAGTAAGCTCCTGGAATGACCGGACGCGTCCGATTATCCGCGATCGGACGCTGACAGCGTCCGGTTTTGATTTGCCCGGAAAACTGAGACGGATGACCGGACGCGGTGGTGGTTACCGGGACCGGACGCGGTGGTCAACAGGGGCGTGTCCAGTGCAGCGTCCGATCACTAGATCAGGATACGGTCTCCAGGATGACCGGACGCGCTGGTGGTCGTCGGGACCGGACGCGGTGGTGAAGCAACACTGCGTCCGGTGCAGCGTCCGGTCCAGCGTCCGGTCACTGTTTTTCACCCTTTTCCTTTTCGAACTTTGACGCGACATCTCCCAATCAAGTTCCAATTCAAAGAGACACAAATAAACACCAATTGGAACAAGATATGAGTGACCTCACTCAAACCCTCAAGTTTTTTTAAAATAGTTTGCCTTAGGCTAATATTATTTTTAGGAAAATAGGCAACAAACACCCGAGGAGCAACGTATGGCCATGCAATAGAGCTTTTGATCCCTTGGGAGCGTCAAAATGCTCTCTCTACCCATGGACGAACACAGAGGTTGCTCAAAACTTAACCGAAAAGGAATGACAAAACAACAACCATGCATATGCAATGCAAAACAAGTAAGTAAAGCTAGGTTGCTTGTCAAGTTTGATCCACGGTTAGGCTTCTTCACTCCTCCAAAGGAGGGTTATCGTAACCATATTAGTCAAGCCCTAGATGCATTGCGGGTAATTAAACATGACATATAATACAATGTAATGCAAGGGACAACACAAGCTCATCTTTTAAAGTTACTAGAATCAAGCACATTTAGTTCACTTCTCAACCCACAAAAGGTAGCTTCATCCAAAGGTTTAGTGAAGATATCCGCTAATTGATTCTCACTTCTTACACCTTCTAGTGATATATCATTTTTAGCAACGTGATCTCTTAGAAAGTGGTGGCGGATATCAATGTGCTTGGTGCGAGAGTGTTGTACCAGATTATTAGCAATTTTAACCGCACTTTCATTGTCGCATAAAAGCGACACCTTTTTAAGAACAACTCCATAGTCTAGGAGGGTTTGTTTCATGTATAGGATTTGTGCACAACAAGCCCCCGCGACAATGTATTCCGCCTCGGCGGTGGACAAAGCCACACTATTTTGCTTTTTAGATGACCATGATACTAAGGATCTCCCAAGCAAATGGCACCCTCCGGATGTGCTCTTTCTATCAATTTTACAACCGGCATAATCCGAATCGGAGTAGCCAACTAGTTGGAATCTAGCTCCTTTGGGGTACCATAGTTCGATGCTTGGAGTATACTTAAGATATCTTAGGATTCTTTTTACGGCACAAAAGTGAGGTTCTTTAGGGCACGCTTGAAAGTGGGCACACATGCACACACTAAACATGATGTCAGGCCTAGATGCGGTAAGGTATAATAAGCTACCAATCATAGAACGGTAAAGAGTTTGATCGATTGGTTTACCTCCCTCATCTAGGTCGAGATGTCCATTAGTTGGCATTGGGGTCTTGATTGGCTTGCATTCTTCCATCTTGAATCTTTTGAGAAGATCCTTGGTATACTTCTCTTGAGAGATAAAGATCCCTTCTCTCATTTGCTTGACTTGAAACCCAAGGAAGAATGTTAGCTCACCAATCATTGACATCTCAAACTCTGTTGACATCAATTCACCAAATTCTTTGCAATAGTCTTCATTTGTTGACCCGAAGATGATATCATCAACATATACTTGACAAATGAAGATCTCTTCTTTGAATTTCTTGGTGAATAGTGTGGTGTCAACCTTCCCAATGGTGAAGCCCTTCTCAATGAGGAAGTCCCGAAGGCGCTCGTACCACGCTCTAGGGGCTTGCTTGAGCCCATATAGCGCCTTGGACAACCTATAAACATGATTGGGATATCTAGGGTCTTCAAACCCGGGAGGTTGTTCAACAAAGACTAGCTCATTTATAAATCCATTTAAGAATGCACTTTTCACATCCATTTGATATAGTTTCATATCATGATGTGATGCATATGCAAGTAGGATACGGATGGCTTCAAGTCTTGCAACGGGTGCAAAAGTCTCTCCAAAATCAAGACCTTCAACTTGAGAGAACCCTTTTGCCACTAGTCTTGGCTTTTTTCTTACCACCACCCCTTGATCATCTTGCTTATTGCGGAACACCCACTTGGTTCTAATGACTCTTGCACCTTTTGGATGCTCTTCAAGTGTCCATACTTGATTTCGGGCGAAGTTGTTCAATTCTTCATGCATGGCATTCACCCAATCCGGATCTTGAAGAGCTTCTTCTACATTCTTAGGTTCAAGACAAGAGACAAAAGAGTGATGTTCAACAAAAGAATTAAATTTTTGAGATCGAGTCATTACACCCTTTGTAGGACTCCCTATGATGAGATCTTGTGGATGTGCTTGAAGTAGAGGTGAGTTTCTTTGATCAACCATTTGAGGGGTAGGATGAGAAACATCAACGTCTTGTGCTTGTGCCTTGGCTTGATGATGAGAGACATGGGTGTCTTTATTTTCAACTCTCTCATTCTTGTCATCATCTTGAGGCACATATGATAATGATGGTGGATTGACAATTTGTACATCGTCTTCATCATCTTTAGGCTTGATGTCACCTACCGGCATGTTCTTTATGGCCTCCCTCAATGGTTCATCACCTACATCATCACAATTCTCAATTGCTCCTTGGGAGCCGTTAGATTCATCAAATTCCACATCATATGTTTCTTCAACCAAACTGGTGGAGTGGTTAAATACTCTATATGCTTTGGACTTTGATGAGTAGCCAACAAGAAAACCAATATCACAACGTCTTTGGAACTTCCCTAGGTGTTGACGCTTCTTGTAGATGTAGCATTTGTAACCAAACACCCGAAAGAATGAGACGTCCGGCTTCTTCCCATTTAGCAACTCATAAGGGGTCTTGCAAAGGAACTTTTGTAGGAAGAGGCGATTTGAAGCATAGCATGCGGTGTTGATTGCCTCGGCCCACAATTTCTCCGGTGTATTGTACTCATCTAGCATTGTTCTTGCAAGAGTGATCAAGGTCCGGTTCTTCCTCTCAACTACACCATTTTGTTGAGGAGTGTAGGTTGATGACACTTCATGCTTGATTCCAATTTCATCACAATAGGCTTCAATATTGGTGTTGTCAAACTCTTTTCCTTTGTCACTTCTAATCTTCTTTATCTTGACTTCAAATTCATTTTGAGCTCTCTTTGCAAACTTCTTGAAGCAACTTGCCACTTCGGATTTGTCATGAAGAAAGAAAGTCCAAGTGTATCTTGAGAAGTCATCCACAATCACAAGGCAATAAAGATTTCCACCCAAACTCTTGTAGGTTGTAGGATCAAACAAATCCATGTGAAGGAGTTCTAGCACTCTTGATGTTGACATGTAGGCTTTGGTTGGATGAGTATTTGCAACTTGTTTGCCGGCTTGACATGCACTACAAGGTTTGTCCTTTTCAAACTTTACATCCTTTAAGCCTCTTACTAGTTCTTTCTTCAATAGCTTGTTAAGAGTGTTGATTCCAACATGAGCAAGCCTCCTATGCCAAAGCCATCCAAGTGTGGTCTTGGTGAACAAACATGTCATCAAGTTTGCATCTTCGGAGGTGAAGTCAACAAGATAAAGATTGTTGTATCTAAAACCCTTGAAAATCACTTGCTTGTCATCTATCTTGGTAACAACCACTTCATTTGGACCAAACAAGCATTGATAGCCAAGATCACAAAGTTGCCCAACGGATAGTAAATTGAAACTCAATGAAGCAACATAGAGCATATTGGAGAGAGAATGATCATTTGATATTGCAACATTGCCTATACCCTTGACTTTGCTCTTTGAATTATCCCCAAATGTGATCTTGTCTTGACATACCCCATCCTCTTCAAGTGAGGTGAACATACAAGGATCACCGGTCATGTGTTGTGTGCAACCACTATCAATCACCCAATGAGATCCACCGGTCTTGTAGTTCACCTACACACAAGAGATCAAGCCTTTTGTTTAGGGACCTAAACTTGAGAGGGACCCTTAACTTTTTCAACTAGTGATTTGGCAACCCAAATTTTCTTTGGCCTATTCTTGTTAGGAGGACCCAAGAACATAACTTTCATCTTTCCACTAGAGTCCTTTCTAAGCATGTAGTGAGCATTGAAAGCAAAAGGTCTAGCATGCTTGGGCAAGGGTTGTGGTGGTGGGGTTTTGCACTCATGAGCAAAATGACCTTCTTGTCCACACTCAACACATCTATTTGGCTTGGGCTTTGACTTGCTTTGTTGTTGTTGAGTTTTGACCTTCTTCTCTTGATTTGCCAAATAGCCAATGCACTCCTATCCAACTTCATGACGGTGTTCATGAGTAGCTCACTTTGTAAATGTTGGCCTCTTGTGAACTTGCTTAGGCCGGTCTTGAGATGCTCTTTCTCTTGCTTGAGTTTTTTGTTTTCTTCAATAAGTGACTCATTTAAAGCTTGCTTTTCAAGAGCCAACAACTTCTTGTTCTCAACTTTAAGCATCTCATTTTCACTCTTGAGCTTGACATACTCATCATAGTCATTTGCCTCAACCACACTCTTGCCTTTGCCGCTAGAACCTTGCTCAAAGTTCTCAACAATCAAATCATCACATGATGTAGCTATATCAATCTTAACAATTTGGTTAGTAGCATCATGTGTCTCAAGAGCAAGCTCATTAGCAACAATAAGAGTATCATAGTTGATTTTCAATGTAGTATATTCTTCTTTTAGAGAGTTGAGTCTAGTCATGAGTTCACCATGCTTCTTCTCAATTTTATCATGTTTATCTCTAAGCTCCTTGTTAGAGGTTTTGAGCTCCTTGAGAGAAGAAGACATAGTTTCATTTTGATCTATGAGCTCATCCCTAGTCTCATGTGCACTTTTAAGCTTAGATGAGAGTGTTTCATTTTCATGTTGAAGCTCATCATTTTCATTTCTAGTCCTCCTTATGATTTTAGAATATTTGTTTAACAATTTTACTAATTCATCATAAGAAGGTGCATCATATTCATCATCACTATCACTATCATCACTATCACTATTTTGTACCTTTTGATCACCTTTAGCCATGAGACATAGGTGGGAAGTGGATGATGACGGTGAGGATGGCGGTGAAGATGGTGATGAAGACGTTGATGACGATGATGATGGTGTAAGGTCCTAGATGGCTAGAGGGGGGGTGAATAGCCTATAAAAATTCTACAAGCACCACTAAGCAAACTTGTTAGAATAACAAACGGCGTAAAGCGAGTTTTGCTTAGCCAAAGGTTGTGATGCAAGCCTCCTATCCACAAGTCTAGTAGATTATGATCTCTAGTTCACACAAGAGCTATGTCACTAATTTTACACTAGAGAACAAGCTAACAACACTACTAGCCAAGCTACTACTAGAGCAACACAAGATAATCTAGTAAAGATAAGTGCAAGAGATAGGATTGTGAATCTTATACCGACGGTGGAGTGAAGATGTTGCCAATCACCAAGATGATATATAATCAATTAATATTGACAACAACACAATATGTAGACCAATCACCGGGAGACAAGAGACACAATATTTTTGTTCACCCGGTGTTCACTTGTGCACCGACAAGCTACGTCACCGGTTGTGTCGACCAACACTTAGATGGTTCCTCGGTGTGACCCTCAAGTCACTTGCCCCTCAAGGCACGCCCCGCAAGGCACCGCAAGACTCCACTCTCAAGTGAGGTAACTCAATGACACGCGCAATCCAATAGAGTTGCTTTTGGCGTCCCGCCGAGGAAAGCACAAGAACCTCTTACAAACAACCGGAGGTGGCCAAGAACAATCACCTTCTCTTGCCAACGCCTCCAACAATCTCCAAGCCGGCTAGGAGCGGTACTCTCCAAGAGTAACAAGAAATCCACCGGCTAAACCACCCACAAGTGCCACTAGATGCCCTCAAGCTATGCAATGCACTTTGGGATTACTCAATCTCACTTATGATTTGCAATCACTCAAGAGAGATGAGTGGGAGGAGATGCTCTAGCTCAAAGGATGTACAAGAATGTTAGAAATCACTAGTTGCCTCCCCAAGGGCCGGCCAACGAGTATTTATAAGTCTCCCATCCAAATAGAGCCGTTGCAACTCCACTGACCGTTTTTTCGGGACGACCGGACGCGCCGGTCGAAACTGACCGGACGCGCTCAACCGCGTCCGGTCCTCCAACGGTCACTGCGCCAACGGTCAAAACCCATGACCGGACGCGCCTCTCAACAGACCGAACGCGCCGGTCCCGATGACCGGACGCGCCTGTAGAACGACCGGACGCGCCGATCCGCACAGCACCCGCGCCCGCGAAACAACGACCGGACGCGCCCCTTGCAACGACCGGACGCGACAGTGCCAGCGTCCGGTCGGAGTCCAGTAAGCTCCTTCAACGATCGGACGCGTCCGATCATGTGTGACCGGACGCGCCCCGCGTCCGATCGTCCTCTGTGAACCTCAGTTCCTTCTGGGTGCATGACCGGACGCGCCGGTCCCGCGAGTGACCGGACGCGCCGGTTGCAAACCCTAGCACCCGCGCGCCTGAAACCGTGCTGTACTGACCGGACGCGTCCGGTCACACCGTGACCGCGTCCGGTGCAGCGTCCGGTCACCTCTGTGACCCCGTTCGCCTCCGTTCCTTTTCCGACTTTCGGCGTAGTGGAAAATAGGCATTTCATTTCCCCGAAATCGCCTGAATCCCGCGCTCGCACGCTCGGCGGGAGGGAGAGAGGAACCCAAACCCCTCTCTACCCGCAAACCACAGCGCGACCAACGCCACCTTTGCAAATGTGCCAACACCATCAAGTGTACATCTCCATGTGCTTGTGTGTTAGCATTTTCTCAAACATTTTCAAAGGTTTTCCAATTAGCTCACTAGGCCCTACATGCAATGCACTTCATGAATTCACCTAGTGGCACCCGTGCATCGAATAACCGATAAGACTTCCCCTCTTAATAGTTCGGCTATCGATCCTAAACCACTCACACCCTCTATGGTGTCTTGAGTGTAAAACAAAATGGCCCTATTGTTATACCTTTGCCTTGAGCCCATTTTGTTTCTTCAAATGATATGATCCACTTCATATCATCACATGACCGTCTCGATCCATCGACCTTGACTTCACTTGCTCTTCACCGTTGCATTGGTCCGTCGGCGCCAAGTCTTGCTCAAGCTTCACCATCGCATGGTCCCTCGCTTCGAAGCCTCGACTTGCCCTTCACCCTCACAACCGGTCCATCGAGCCAAGCCTCATCTTGGTCTTCACCATCTTGGTCATATGAGTCAATGTCATGTCTCATATTCAATGACCACCTTTATCTAAAACATCCACTTAGATACAAAGGTTAGTCCTAGGTTTCATCAATTAGCCAAAACCAAACTAGGGACTTTCAATCTCCCCCTTTTTGGTAATTGATGACAACCCTCACAAAGATGATTTTGATAATAAAAGTTTTGAACTTGTCATACTTGTCCAATCATTTTGCTCATAAGTAAAGTTTGGACAATTATCACAAGCTCGGTTTTGGTAGCATTAGCTCCCCCTACATATGTGCATAGAGTTTGGATTGAAAGCTTTGCACATATGCATGGATAGAAGTGTTGGGAGAGTAATTCAACCAAAATGATGCTAAGGTGTAAGAAATGGACCTTTGAAGCGTGATACCAATCGGAGTTGCCTTTTACACCATCCTTAGCATCATGAAGTAACTAGACATCCATCAAAACTCAAGAACCCCGTGAGATCAACATTATATGCAAAGGTTCTTGGACTACTTGTAAAGCTAACCACTTATAAAGCTTTAGGCAAGTCTAGATACCACATGTAAACTATTCCTATGCATGCTAGTAGATCATTTCATCATCCAATTTCTATACTAGCATTGCACCACACAAGCATGTATATTGAATTTAAATACATGTGCAATGAGCAAGTCATATGAGAATGTACAAACAAATGCAACAACTTTGTTTATGAGCTTGCTCCCCCTACTTGTGTGCATCAACAAATTTTATTTACCCCTTTATCAAGTCGAATCATCTTTTTCTCATCATAAATTTTATTTACCCCTTTATCAAGTTGAATCATCTTTTTCTCTCCCCCTTTGTCAACAACTTACCCAAAAAATGGGATCAAATTGTGGAGAGAAGGAAAAGTGTTTGATGGAGTAGATTGAAATTAATTCGATACCATATGTAAGGTTAAAAAATTTATCAAATTTGGTTTAACCTAGAATACTTGCCAAAGATATTTAATTCGATTTGAACCAAAGACAAGCTTCTTCACTCCTCAAAATAAGGGTTATCTTGCCTATGTTGAATTAAACACTTATAGCAAATCTTCTAGATTCAACACTAGGTTTACAAGCTCACAAACATGTCATATGCCACCACTAGATCAAAATAAGCATAGAAGCAATAGTGGTAACATATATCCATAAAATTCATTTGATTTATCATGAATGCTTATGCGTACCACTTATTATGTCTACATGCTCTATCAAGTCCTTAGCATAGGATGAAAGACATGTCAATCAATTTTACCTTGCAATGTCGAAGGAGAGGCATGTCAATAAGTGGGTGGGGTGCATTCAACTCATGTTTGAGAAATCAAGAATGTTCAATTCATTCCTTAGCTTGCAAAACCTCTTTTCATCAAGTGGCTTAGTGAGAATATCGGCAAGTTGATCATCGGTGCCAACACTTTCAATGGCAATATCTCCCTTTTGTTGATGATCTCTAATGAAATGGTGTCTTATGTCAATATGCTTTGTTCTTCCATGTTGAACCGGGTTTTGTATCATCTTGATTGCACTCTCATTATCACATAGCAACGGCACATTCTTGAAATTGAGGCCATAATCCTTCAAAGTTGATTTCATCCATAGCAATTGTGCACAACAACTCCCCGCACTCACATATTCGGCTTCGGCGGTAGAGATTGCCACACTATTTTGTTTCTTTGAGGACCATGACACGAGTGATCTTCCAAGTAATTGACATGTGCCACTTGTGCTCTTTCTATTGATCTTGCAACCCCCATAGTCAGAGTCCGAATATCCAATCAATTCAAACTTTGACCCCTTGGGATACCATAGTCCAACATCTCTTGTTTGCTTTAAGTACCTCAATATTCTCTTTGCGGCCGTGAGATGACTCTCTCTAGGTGAGGCTTGATATCTAGCACACATGCAAACACTAAACATGACATCCGGCCTTGATGCGGTGACATAGAGTAGACTTCCAATCAAAGACCGATATTCCTTTTGATTCACCATATTTCCATCAAGATCACTATCCAAATTGCCATTTGTACCCATTGGAGTTGAAATTGGTTTTGCATCTTGCATTCCAAATTTCTTCAACATGTCCCTTATGTATTTCCCTTGACTCACAAATGTCCCATTCTTCAATTGCTTGACTTGGAGACCAAGGAAGTAGCTAAGTTCACCAATCATAGACATTTCAAACTCTTTGGCCATCATAGCACCAAATTCTTCACAATAAGCTTGATCGGTTGATCCAAAGATGATGTCATCAATATATATTTGCACTATGAATAGATTATTTCCAATCTTCTTGGTGAATAGAGTAGTATCAACCTTGCCCATTTTGAATCCCTTAGAGAGAAGGAAATCCCTTAGCCTCTCATACCATGCTCTAGGTGCTTGCTTTAAGCCATATAAAGCCTTCTTCAACTTATAGACATGGTTGGGTTTCTTGTCATCTTCAAATCCGGGCGGTTGCTCAACAAATACTAACTCATTGATGATCCCATTGAGAAATGCACTTTTGACATCCATTTGATATAGTTTGATATTGTGTGCACAAGCATAAGCCAATAGAATCCTTATTGCCTCCAATCTTGCCACGGGAGCATATGTCTCATCATAGTCAAGACCTTCAACTTGAGTGTAACCTTGAGCAACTAGTCTTGCTTTGTTTCTCACTATAATGCCATCTTGATCTTGCTTGTTTTTAAACACCCACTTGGTTCCAATCACATTGTAGTCATTTGGCCTTTCTACCAATTCCCAAACATCATTTCTTGTGAAATTGTTTAGTTCTTCTTGCATAGCCATAATCCAATCGGCATCCCTCAAAGCTTCTTCTATCTTCTTTGGTTCTATGGTTGACACAAATGATGCATGCTCACAAAACATAGTTAATCTTGATCTTGTTTGCACACCACTTCTAATATCACCAATAACACTATCAATGGGGTGATCTCTTGCAACATGTTGTGGTTGGAGTACTTGCACTTGATTGCTTGAGCTTGATTGATCACTTGATGTATCTTGATGAGATGAACTAGCACCTTGATCTTGCACTTGAGAGTCACTAGCTAGCTTGAATGGAGAATTGAGCACTTGATCTTTATCATCATCTTGAATGTCAATTACTTGCTTTGCTCTAATGTCCCCAATGTCCATGTTCTTCATTGCTTCCACCAATAGAGTTCCACTAACATCATCTAGATTCTCTTCTTCATCTTGTGACCCATTGGTTTCATCAAATTGCACATCATGGACTTCTTCTAGAATGCCACTTGAGTTGTTCCAAACTCTATAAGCTTTGCTTGTAGTTGAATAACCAAGTAGGAACCCCTCATCACATCTCTTATCAAACTTTCCCAATCTAGTGCCCTTCTTCAAGATATAGCATTTGCAACCAAACACCCTAAAGTAAGAAATATTGGGCTTTCTTCCATGAAGTAGCTCATATGGGGTCTTCTCTAGCAATGGATGACAATATAGTCTATTGATGTAGTAGCAAGCGGTATTGATTGCTTCATCCCAAAATGATTGACTCACATTGTACTCATGAAGCATTGATCTAGCCATATCAAGCAATGTTCTATTCTTCCTCTCAACTAGGCCATTTGATTGTGGAGTGTACTTGGCCGAGAATTGATGTCTAATACCATAATGATCACAAAGTTCTTCAATTCTTGTATTCTTAAACTCACTTCCATTGTCACTTCTCACTTTCTTGATTCTAATCTCAAACTCATTGTGAACTCTAGTGAGAAATGTCTTGAAGGTGTCGAACACTTCACTTTTGTCACTAAGAAAGAATACCCATGTGAATCTTGTGAAGTCATCCACTATGACAAAGCCATACTTGTTACCGCCTATGCTTGTATATGTTGTTGGTCCAAATAGATCCATGTGCATCAACTCAAATGCTTTGCATGTGCTCATTGTACTCTTCTTTGGATGTGAGCTTCCAACTTGCTTCCCGGCTTGACATGCACTACAAAGCTTATTCTTCTCAAATTCAACATCTTTCAAACCATTGACAAGATTGTAAGTTGTAAGCTTCTTCAATTGTTTCATACCAACATGACCAAGCCTTCTATGCCAAAGCCAACCCATGCTTGATTTGGAGACTAAGCAAGTTGTCAAAGAAGTTTCTCTAGCATTGAAGTCAACTAGGTAGAGATTCTCATATCTAAATCCCTTGAATGCCACATTTGAACCATCCACACTAATAACTTCTACATCATCAACCCCAAAGATGCATTTGTAGCCTAGATCACATATTTGTGCCACGGATAGAAGATTGAAATCCAAGCTTTCAACTAGCAACACATTAGAGATACTCATGTCATTTGATATTGCAATCTTTCCCAAGCCAATGACCTTGCCTTTCTTGTTATTGCCAAATGTGATAGAATCAACACCACTATCATTGTCATTGATTGAGTCAAACATTCTTGATGTACCGGTCATGTGTTGAGTGCACCCACTATCAATAATCCAATGCCTTCCTCCGGCTTTGTAATTGACCTACAAGCAAATCAATGAAGCTTAGGTACCCATTTTTGCTTGGGTCCTTGTAGGTTAGTAACTAAGCTCTTTGGTACCCAAATAGCCTTCTTCTTTGGGCCCACTATTGGTGTACCAACAAACTTAGCTTGCACACCCTTCACACCTTTAGTAAGCACATAGCAAGAATCAAAAGGTATAGCATTAACAAGGTTCTTGCTTTGGTTCTTTTTATTGCAATTATGCTCTAGGTGCCCAACTTGCTTACATCTATTGCAAAACCGACCATTGCCCTTCACAAAGCTAGGCTTTGGAGTTGCAAAGGCCGACTTGCCTTTCTTGGGGGTGTAGCCCAATCCCTCTTTGTTAAGAGAGAACCTTTGGCTACCCAAGCACTTAAGCAAGCGGGCCTCACCACCATAGGCCTTGCCTAGGGCGTGAGTGAGCTCATCCACCTCTCTCTTGAGAGTCTCATTCTCAACCATTAGTGAGGCATCACAAGTGAAACCATCACTAGTAGTAGAGGTAGAGTTGGTGGTGGTGGATGAAGAGCTACAAGAAGGGTTAGTATTTGACATGATGATAGGTTCATTAAAGGATTCATCGATTATATCACATGTAACACCTATATCACAAGATACAACAACCTCCTTCTTTTCTTGTTGCTCAAGTAGCAATGAGTGAGCCTTTTCAAGCTTGGAATGAGCCTTACCAAGATCCTCATGGTCTTCCACTAGACTCTCATGAGTGGTCTTAAGCTCACCAAGAACTTTCTCAAGTATTGCTACTTTCATTGAAAGCTTCTTGCACTCCTTGTTCTTGGCAATAGCTATGTCTCTAGTTTGTTGCAACAAGTCATATAGTTGTTCTTTAGTTGGTTCATCATCATCATTTTCATTATCATATTTATCATTATCACTATCATGAACATATTCCATTTCACTTTCATCATCACTTTCATCATATAATACCTTAGCTTCTTTGGCCATGAAGCATGAAGAGGATGAATCAAATAGTAAAGGCTTCTTGTTGATAGCAATGGAAGCAAAAGCCTTGTTGGATGATTCTTCTTCTTCATCATCATCATCACTTTCCCAAGTGGCCACATAGACTCCATTCTTGCCTTTCTTGAATGTTATCTTGGCTTCTTTCTTTTTCTTCTCAAACTTGCCCCTCTTGTTGTTCTTCTTCTTATCATAGGGACATTCGGCTTGAAGATGTTCGGTGCTATCACAATTGAAGCACCTCCTTTGTTGCTCATTGCTCTTGAAGTTGTCATTTCTCTTTTTGAAGCCTCTTCTCTTAATGAACATGTGACCCATTTTCTTGACTACAAAAGCAAATGCCTCATCATCAATTTCATAATCTTCATCTTCACTATTGTCTTCTTCTTCAATGATGGTAGCTTTGCCCTTGGAGGAGATGGCCTTGAACGCCACGGTCTTCTTCTTCTTTTCATCTTCCACCTTTTCCTTGTCATCAACATCTTGATCATATTTGTCATAGGTTAATACTTCACCAAGCAAATCATTAGGCTTCATTGCTTCAAGCCCATCTCTTTGCAACATCATGATCAACATCTTGAATCTTCTAGGTAAGCTCAATAAGAACTTGTGACAAAAATCTTGATCTTGAGTCTTGTGCCCTAAGCTCTTGAGATCATTGACT
Organism: Saccharum hybrid cultivar R570; assembly: GCA_038087645.1. NCBI lineage: Eukaryota > Viridiplantae > Streptophyta > Magnoliopsida > Poales > Poaceae > Saccharum > Saccharum hybrid cultivar. Next base: position 8,316,387 of record JAQSUU010000119.1, on the reverse strand, counting down.
ATCACTTGCAATCTATGAAACATTTCAATGATTGTTTCATCATCCTTTTTCTTGAAGTTCTCAAACTCACTCTTGAGCCCATATAGCTTGGCACTCTTCACAACCTTAGTGCCTTCATATGTCTCACTCAACCTTGTCCATACTTCACTAGCCAATTCCAAATCTTTGATGCCCTCAAACACTTTTGTGTCAATACCATTATAGAGTGTATTGAGAGCCATTCTATTGCATGTTCTATTTGCTCTATCTTCATCGGTGAGATGATTGGGATCAATGATAGCAAAATCATTCTCAGTGACTTGCAATACTCTCTCATGAATAGAACCGAGGTACATTGTCATCTTTCTCTTCCAATGAGCAAAAGAACTAACACCATCAAAGAACGGTGGCTTGCCCCCAACATGATTGAACATAATTTGAGCCATTTTTCACACCGAAGGATGTTAAGCCTTGATTAAAACGGTGACCACGGCTCCGATACCACTTGTAAGGTCCTAGATGGCTAGAGGGGGGGTGAATAGCCTATAAAAATTCTACAAGCACCACTAAGCAAACTTGTTAGAATAACAAACGGCGTAAAGCGAGTTTTGCTTAGCCAAAGGTTGTGATGCAAGCCTCCTATCCACAAGTCTAGTAGATTATGATCTCTAGTTCACACAAGAGCTATGTCACTAATTTTACACTAGAGAACAAGCTAACAACACTACTAGCCAAGCTACTACTAGAGCAACACAAGATAATCTAGTAAAGATAAGTGCAAGAGATAGGATTGTGAATCTTATACCGACGGTGGAGTGAAGATGTTGCCAATCACCAAGATGATATATAATCAATTAATATTGACAACAACACAATATGTAGACCAATCACCGGGAGACAAGAGACACAATATTTTTGTTCACCCGGTGTTCACTTGTGCACCGACAAGCTACGTCACCGGTTGTGTCGACCAACACTTAGATGGTTCCTCGGTGTGACCCTCAAGTCACTTGCCCCTCAAGGCACGCCCCGCAAGGCACCGCAAGACTCCACTCTCAAGTGAGGTAACTCAATGACACGCGCAATCCAATAGAGTTGCTTTTGGCGTCCCGCCGAGGAAAGCACAAGAACCTCTTACAAACAACCGGAGGTGGCCAAGAACAATCACCTTCTCTTGCCAACGCCTCCAACAATCTCCAAGCCGGCTAGGAGCGGTACTCTCCAAGAGTAACAAGAAATCCACCGGCTAAACCACCCACAAGTGCCACTAGATGCCCTCAAGCTATGCAATGCACTTTGGGATTACTCAATCTCACTTATGATTTGCAATCACTCAAGAGAGATGAGTGGGAGGAGATGCTCTAGCTCAAAGGATGTACAAGAATGTTAGAAATCACTAGTTGCCTCCCCAAGGGCCGGCCAACGAGTATTTATAAGTCTCCCATCCAAATAGAGCCGTTGCAACTCCACTGACCGTTTTTTCGGGACGACCGGACGCGCCGGTCGAAACTGACCGGACGCGCTCAACCGCGTCCGGTCCTCCAACGGTCACTGCGCCAACGGTCAAAACCCATGACCGGACGCGCCTCTCAACAGACCGGACGCGCCGGTCCCGATGACCGGACGCGCCTGTAGAACGACCGGACGCGCCGATCCGCACAGCACCCGCGCCCGCGAAACAACGACCGGACGCGCCCCTTGCAACGACCGGACGCGACAGTGCCAGCGTCCGGTCGGAGTCCAGTAAGCTCCTTCAACGATCGGACGCGTCCGATCATGTGTGACCGGACGCGCCCCGCGTCCGATCGTCCTCTGTGAACCTCAGTTCCTTCTGGGTGCATGACCGGACGCGCCGGTCCCGCGAGTGACCGGACGCGCCGGTTGCAAACCCTAGCACCCGCGCGCCTGAAACCGTGCTGTACTGACCGGACGCGTCCGGTCACACCGTGACCGCGTCCGGTGCAGCGTCCGGTCACCTCTGTGACCCCGTTCGCCTCCGTTCCTTTTCCGACTTTCGGCGTAGTGGAAAATAGGCATTTCATTTCCCCGAAATCGCCTGAATCCCGCGCTCGCACGCTCGGCGGGAGGGAGAGAGGAACCCAAACCCCTCTCTACCCGCAAACCACAGCGCGACCAACGCCACCTTTGCAAATGTGCCAACACCATCAAGTGTACATCTCCATGTGCTTGTGTGTTAGCATTTTCTCAAACATTTTCAAAGGTTTTCCAATTAGCTCACTAGGCCCTACATGCAATGCACTTCATGAATTCACCTAGTGGCACCCGTGCATCGAATAACCGATAAGACTTCCCCTCTTAATAGTTCGGCTATCGATCCTAAACCACTCACACCCTCTATGGTGTCTTGAGTGTAAAACAAAATGGCCCTATTGTTATACCTTTGCCTTGAGCCCATTTTGTTTCTTCAAATGATATGATCCACTTCATATCATCACATGACCGTCTCGATCCATCGACCTTGACTTCACTTGCTCTTCACCGTTGCATTGGTCCGTCGGCGCCAAGTCTTGCTCAAGCTTCACCATCGCATGGTCCCTCGCTTCGAAGCCTCGACTTGCCCTTCACCCTCACAACCGGTCCATCGAGCCAAGCCTCATCTTGGTCTTCACCATCTTAGTCATATGAGTCAATGCCATGTCTCATATTCAATGACCACCTTTATCTAAAACATCCACTTAGATACAAAGGTTAGTCCTAGGTTTCATCAATTAGCCAAAACCAAACTAGGGACTTTCAGATGGCCTAACCACAAGTGCGGCGATCTTCTCTTTTTCATCATCACTTTCATCGTCGGAGGACTCACATGATGATTCAATGTCGGTGAGCCAATCACCAATAGCCTTGCCTCCCTTCTTCTTCTTGTAGAGCTCTATTTTCTTGCCATCTTTCTTCTTGTATGGTTTGTTCTTTCTTTTATCATCTTCTTCACTTGAATCATCTTTCTTGCCCTTGTACTTATTCTTGTTCTTGTCTTTTGGAGGCTTTGGGCATTGGTGAGCTAGATGGCCAAGTTCTCCACAATTGAAGCAATCCATTTCGGAGATTGGCTTCCTTTTGGTACTAGTGAAGAATTTCTTCTTCTTGCCATCGAACTTGATGCCACTCTTGTTGAGCTTCTTTAGCATCTTGGTGGTTCTTCTCACCATGAGTGCAAGTGATTCATCATCAATATCACTCTCACTTGTGCTCTCTTGCACTATCATGGCTTGGCCCTTCTTCTTTTTCTTTTCATAGCTAGCTTTGAAGGCCAAGTCCTTCTTCTTGGAAGATGATGAACCCTCTTCCGGAGTGATGTGCATGTACATCTCATGTGCATTGATCTTTCCCAATACTTGCGTCGGTGTTGCGGCGGAGAGATCACTTTGGTGAAGTACGGTGACAATATGTCCATACTTCTCAACGGGGAGAACACTCAAGATCCTCCTTGCAACATCCGATTGACTCATTTTGGTGAGTCCAAGAGCATTGAGATCTTCTACAAGAACATTCAAACGAGTGTATATTTCATTAGCACTTTTTTTAGGAAGCATCTCAAAAGAATTAATTTTCTTTAAAGCAATATGATAGCGTTCCTCACGCTCACTCTTAGTTCTCTCATGGAGAGCACAAAGATTCTCCCATAATTCATGAGTGTTTTTGGCATTACGCACACGATTGAAGATATCTTTGCCTAGTGCCCGGTAGATTGCATTTTTTGCTTTTGCATTTCACCGGTCGTATTTCTCCTCGTCACCACTTAGGTTAGCGGGGTCTCTTATGGGGGGAAGCCCTTCGGTTGCGGCTCTAAGGCACCCAACATCTATGGCTTCGAGGTACGCCTCCATACGAAATTTCCAATATGGAAAATCGTCTCCCTCAAAAGTGGGAGGTGGTCCTTCCCCATTAGACATCTTGCTCTAGGCGGTAAAGCCTAAATTTAGAGCAACATGGCTCTGATACCAATTGAAAGGATCAAGATGCCCAAGAGGGGGGGTTGAATTGGGCTTCTCTAAAAATTAATTGCAAGAATTAAATCCTACAAGCCAAACTTCACCCCTAGTGCCTACTTGTGTTCCTTGTGTTTCTACCGATAAAAGTTAAGCACCTAAGTTCCAATCCTAGACTAGCAAGGCAATTCTAGAAAAGTAATCAAGCAATGAAAGTAATGCAAGAAAGTAAATGCTTGAAAGTAAGGGATAGGAACACGGCGATATTTTGCCGAGGTATCGAAGAGTCACCACTCCCCACTAGTCCTCGTTGGAGCACCCGCGCAAGGGTGTAGCTCCCTCTTGATCCGCGCAAGGATCAAGTGCTCTCTACGGGTTGATTCTTCGACACTGCGTCACGGCGAATCACCCAAAACCGCTCACAACTTGAGTTGGGTCACCCACAATCTCGTCGGATGATCACCGAACTCCCAATCACCACCAAACCGTCTAGGTGATGGCGATCACTAAGAGTAACAAGCTAGAACTCTCACTTGACCACAACAAGTCTAATGAGAAGATGGATGCACACTTGCTAGACTCTTGTCACTAGAGAGGATTCTCAAACTTTGATTCGCAAATCTCAATCCTCACTATGGCTCTTGCACTCCCTTGCACTTCAAAGATGTTTCTCAGCTAAACAAATGAGCAAGAGGCCTCTAAAAGAGGTGGAGGGGTTGTATTTATAGACCCCTCAGACAAATCCAACCGTTACCTTTCGAAACAGCCAGACGCGCACTGACCGGACGCGCCTGTCGATATGACCGGACGCGCCGATCAGTTGTAACGGTCGAAAACAGAAACCTGTACTGAGAGACCAGACGCGCCGGTCTGAGATGACCGGACGCGTCCGATCATGCAAGAGCTCTCTGAAAATTTGACCTGACGCAACACCGCGTCCGATCATAGGTGACCGGACGCGTCAGGTCTCCGCTGGACCTTACTAGAACATGACCGAACGCGCCGGTCTTTTTCACAGTTGCGTCCGATCATTGCTGTTTACCCTCTAGAACACGTGTCAGCCTGACCACCGCGTCTGGTCCTCTCAAGGAGCGCGTCCGGTCAGTCAGCCGAAAACGCAGTTAATACTTTGTACTAACCGAACGCGTCCGGTCATGACCAGGACCACGTCCGGTCATAGGTAAACGGCTCAAACGTCTTCTAAACGCAATGCAACTTAAACCAAGTTGCTTCTAACTGTACTCTGAGCTTTTCTTGAGCTACCTAGTGCTAAGTTTGACAAGTGTGCACCACACCTAAACATAAGACTCACCTAGGTCAAGCTACTCGCTCATGCCCCTCTTCATAGTACGGTCAAAGGAAGAAACAAAGATCCTAACGACTATTCCAAATGTATCTCAACACCTTGACATCCGGAACTAACCGTCCTTAATCTTATCGTTGATCCTTTGAAAACCGAAATGATTTCCATCAAGGGACATGACTGCCATATTGCTCAAAGCAGTTATCATCTCCATGACCTATCTTACCGATGTTTCTGCAAAACACACGTTAGTCATGGTAATTATGTGTTGTAATTAATTGCCGAAACCAACACGGAGGCCTAGATGCTTTCAAATAACTATCTATATTGATTCCTGGAAAAGTTTCATGAAGTTTGGAATCAAAAAGTCACATGAAATGATAAGTTCCATTCCTATTGGAATCTATCCCATTAAGTTAATGGAACTATAGATCATCAACCAAAGCTTACAAACTTGTCCAAATGACTCTAGATGAACTCTACAAGACCTTAACTACACTTAGGATACTTAATGGAACAATGTTCATGTTGATCATTTGGCCTAAATATGCTTCTAATTGGTGGTTGACCATGTATGGACCCTGGAGCCCTTTGGTTTGACCATTTCAAAAGTGTGACTTAGGAGCTTTGCATGACTATGCACCCTTTGAAAAAGTTGTAGAGAATTTTATAAGGAACAAACTTTGTTCAAGAGTCAAGTCTTGAAAATGTGTGTAACATGCTCAAACAGGGCCCACAAGTTAGAAATGGGGCTGAATTCAGCACTTAGAAATTTAAAGCCCCGATTTCAGTGTCTTCGACGTTGGCATCTCGCGTTCTCCAAATTTCGTTAAGTAACTTGAGTTGACCCAAAAATAGAAGTTGAAGTATATTCTTTGGAGAAGAGCAGGTGAAGAGATGGATGAAGTTCGACATCGTTTTTGGTCATCAATTTTGGGTTTACTTAACCGCTGTCAACGCGTTGACAGTGTCAACTTTGGACTTGATTATCCACTAATCCATAACCCTAATTGCAGTGCACCTTAAATAAAAATTGTAGCTCTTCATGTGGGGTACAAACTTTGTTTTAGGCCCATGTCCATAATCGGCCCATAGCCGGCCCAAATCATCTCCCACGTCAGGTACACCGTTGTCTGGCACGTGCTCGTCGAAATGCACCAGAGGGCGCCGCGCGGCCTGTGCGTGTCACCCACGCGCGAGCTGGGAACCTCACTGCCCCGACACGTACCCTCCCTTCTCCTTGCGTCGGTGTTGATGCCAGCCTACCCCTGGCGCTCCCCACTCCCTCTCGTGCCGCCCTGACCCTTCCCCTTGCTCACCGTCGCTGCCGCGCTCCCCTTGGTCAAGCTCCGAGCTCGACATCGCCATGGCCGATGCCACGATGCCACGGTCATCTCTCCCTTCCAGTGCCCCTCCAGCCAAGCAGTGCAGCCCTATGTGTGCCCACAAGCCCGTGTTGTCTTCCCCGCCACTCCGCCTTCGTTGTTGGCCGCCGTTGCCAAGGCCGTCATCGTCGTGACCGGCCGCCGACGTGGCATGCCGCCCGCGCGCGTGGCCAAACCACCTCAAGTCGCCCTGAGCTCGGCTGAGCGACGCTGTGGGTGCATGCAAACCCACTTGGGCTTCCCCATTCCTCGGCCGCCGCCGGTGCTCGTCGGGTCGCGCCTCCGCGCTGCCGCCGCGGCGAAGCCGTCGCCGGGCGTCCGGCTCGCGTGGCCAGGAGGTTGTGGTTCATCTCCGATCATGATTCGGCCACCTACGGATGTGGTCTGGCACGGCGGTGCCCGCACTGCCTTCCCCGCCGTCGGCACCGGCCTCACCGGCCAGAAGATGGCCAGCCGGCAAGCCGCTGCCGTCGTCCTCTGTTTTCTCCGGTCTAGAAGAAGACCGGTTTCTCTCTCTCTAGCTCCCTGTGTGTTTGACAAGTGGGCCCGATGGAGCCATGGGGCCCACATGTCGGTTTCAAGTGTAGCTGATTCGGGTGTACAACCGGGTGTGTCTAGCAAAATGGTAGGGTGTGTTATTCTGGATTTTGAATTTCAAGTTCATGTTAAATCTTCAAAAAATTCATATCTCATGATAGAAAAGTCCAAAAATAGTAATTGGGGACTTTTTGGAAACCTTGAGAAGAGATCTATGCAGTAGAGTCATAAATTATTACAGGTTTATAGATGTTTTCTGATATCTTTATTTAAGTTAAAAAATGCTCTATAAATGCCTTTAAACTTGACCAGAGCCAGATCTGGAGTTTTAGAACCCAAAAATAGTGATTCTTGTTTTGTTAATTTTGTGATGACATGTGCTTACTAGGAAAAATATCAAACACACTAGTTGTTCACTGTTTTCTTAAGGTTTTGTTGTGACCTTGTTAAATAAGGAAATCTACATTATATTGCTTGTTATTTTTATATCTTGAGTTGTGCTGCTCCAATTGATGTAAAGTTTTTATGGTAGGCGTGTCATGCTATGTATGTACTGTGGTATAAAATTCATGGTCATTGTTTATTGTATGCTCAAGTTATTGATTTAACTTGTTTATGGCTTAATAAATAGCTTATAAATAATATATAAATGATAAAATAGAAAATGTTGTTCCATTACCTTAGTATTATGTTTCTCTATCATATTGATTCATAATATGGCCTTGTGTTCACAGAAAATATTGAGTTTTAGGTTTAACTTGCTCTCACATGATTTATTTCAATAGCCATTTGTCTTTTTCATAGAGGTTGATATACATGTCCAAATGGTTTCAAATTTGGACAGTAGACTTTTGAGAGTATTTGTAGACCCCTGTAATTTTGGTAGAATTTATTGAGCATCTTTATGATGTGGTCATAATTCCACCTAATTATCTAAATAAATTAAGAAAATGTATTAAAAGAATTTATTTAGTAATTGACACTATGTTTTCTGGTGTTTATTGGTCATGTATGAAATGTTAGTAAAGTTGGTTTTGTCCAATTATATGTTTGCAACATAAGTTAATAATTATTCCTTGCAAATAAGGTTTCTAGACAGATCTGGAAACTTGGTAAAGTTTTTCATGATAATATGCTTTATTGTGAAACTTGTTTATACAAAAGTTGTAGATAATTTATGTATCTAGCTGCTGTTAAAATTTGGTGGCATTTGACCATGTGGTTTAGGAGTTATAGCTGTTTAAAGTTGGAGTACAGAATTGCTTGCTCTCTGTCTTGTTAGACTAGTTTCTGTATTTGTGTAAATTTGACATGTTAAACTTTGGAATCATGCTGTGATGATTATAAATGAAATATATAGAATTTCATAAGCTTTCCATAATGTCTTCTTGCAAGTCATTTGGAGTTGTAGATCTCCAGTTATGATTAAATTACTCAGCTGTTGGTCTGATGTCCAGAAGGTAGCAATTTCTAGTTCTAGTACTTTGATTAACTTTGTCATACTTGGGTATTGAAGTGTGACTCATATCCTTGATGGTACTTGGTTTAGTGCCCTGTGATCTTGTGAGACTTGTGTCTTGATTGATGTGTTTGCAATCTTCTATATTATGCCTTAGTGAGGATTAAGTTAATTAGCTCTAGGTGTTTATGAGAACTTTGGTATGCTTGTTTGATTACTCCGTTTATTGCACTTCTATGCATTCACACATGTGCATGGTTGCATCTCATATAGGTACGCTAGCAGAAACGTGTGAAGGATGTGGTGTTGGAGCCAAACCCGAAGACGGTGTTTGGTGGAACTATCCCGAAGATGGAAGTAATCAGCGAGTTTCATCTGACCAACACTAACTTGAGTCGGATCCCAGGCAAGCCCCGGAGCATTATAAGCCTCCTACCTTCAAAGCAATTAATTCTATATATGTTATAAGTATTGTTGCATTAAGTGATAGGAGTTGGTTGGAAACCCTTGCTGCATTATATCATTCCTTGTCCAGATATATGAATCCTTGAATCCTACATAGACTAGGATCGAGTAGATGATTAGCCCTGCTTTAAGCGGTAGAAGTCAGGTGATTTCCTGTCACCTGCGAGATATAGGGATATTCATATATGGCACGGTTGGCTATATTTGCTATCGTGGAATGGAACCATGTGTTAATAAAATGAAATGAGACCAGGCGGGATGACGATAGTGAAGCAACAAGGCATGAAGGTCTTGGGTGTGAATCTATCCCCGTCTGAGTCGTTTAAGGACCGATTCGCTGTACGTCCTTGAGTCATGTTGAACGCAGTCTAACACTTAGTTGGCCGGATAAGTCGTTCCGACCGCGAAGCCGAGTAATGTGATTCAGGCCGGGAATCGAATGGTAGGTTGCTTCTTGGAGGAGAGAAAGGATGTGCTTGGGGACATTGGCGTGAGACCAAGGGGGGGTTAGAGTCTCTATCACCTGGCAGAGTGTCGTCCTTGGGGTCGCGACATCATTTGGACCCGCGATTCCTGAATCATATGAAAAGGTGGCTTGTGCGACCCTGGCAGGGGCCTGCGCGGTGAGTGTTAGAAATACCCCTCCAGCTGGATAGGAATTCGATTCGAATCGCCGTCGCTCCCGGTTAGTGAGCACTTGACTTGAGCAGTGGCAACGTAGATTCAATTAAATTGAACTAATGGTTAATTGGATCATGATGGAAAGGTTGCCTCAATTTATACCTGCTATGGTTAATATTGTTTGCTCCTAATAAAGTGAGTGTTCTAGTACATGTTCTAATATAGATGATAGGTTAATGATAATTAACTTGATGCTTAAGCATTAATGATTGATCATCTATATTAAGCTTTTTATGCAAAATGTTGTCAAGCTAGCCCACTTTATATCAGCCTTGCATGATCCTTGGTGTCACCTTATTTCTGGTTTTTGACAGGTAAGTCTAGCTGAGTACTTTATCGTACTCAGGGTTTTATCCCCACTTATTGCAGGTAAGTATCATGGCTACTGCAAGAGTTGGTTGGCTCCTGCCGTAGAGGCGGAGTGTGATCACGGGCATGCTCCTTCTTATTTACCTTATCTCTAATGCTTTTGTTAGAAGTCGACCGTGGTACTGGCATGTATTTGAAATAAGATTAATGTTAGTTTTAAATTACTTTGCTTCCGCTACTTTTCAATGTAAGTTGTAATAACTATGTTAAACTCCGATGTATGTTGAATTACTTGTGAAATGGTTGTAACATGTGACTTGTTATGTTGAATCACTACGATCTTGGCTTATATGTTGGTTGGTTTGAAATCCCTCGTGATTTCATTGGACTACCGGAGTTATATGGGCTCAAGTGCGAGAATTTGATCATTTCGGTGATTGTTTTTGTACTTGTGCTCTTATAATTTGGACGGTTATGTTACAGCTGGTATCGGAGCAAGATTCAACATTAAACTTGTCGTATGTGTATTTAAAACAAAGGTTTTGTTTTATAAAATCAGTTTTATCAACTTATAGCTATATATAGGTTTGTGAAAACTGAGTTCTAAATCTAAGTATGCCAGTGGTCAATTTCCTTATGCTCATATAAGGATTATTAGGTGGCTTATATAAGTACTAACTTGGGGGTTTTAAATTTTGCATCTACGCCCAGACCAAGGTATGTATGTGGGATGACTCTCCCACACTATGCTACCCGGCGTGTCAGATTAGAGGTAGCCTTCATATATGAAATAGCCATATATGTTGCTAGTTTAATTTTATGCAACATCGCACCTACGCTCAGGGTAAGTGTAAGTTGTGAGAGCATGACCGTACAACCCGCGGTGTAGGGGAGAGCTAGTTTTGGTTACTGGATTATTTACATGTTACACACATGTATATATGAAGGTACTTAATTGTGGGTGATCGAATGATTCGGGTAGTTTTGGTACTACATGTATATATACGGGGGTATATGTACATGGGAGTACTTAGAATTTTACTTCTCTGCTTTCATTGTGTGCTATATTGGGAAACGTTGGGCTGCAATGAAATTTTTCTGCAGGTACGCTAACCACGAATGCGTAAGTCGAATGTAGCTGTCGACTAGCTATATATCGAGAGAGTGCGTGTTATGCTACCGACATAGAACGTGATTGCCACCTTAGGTTGGCAATCTTGTGAGGACGAATAGGGCAACGCATGCATCATCTTGATTGTTGCTTTATGCATAGCTCTGCTCCTCTCACCCTTATTCTATAGCAAGTAACATGTGATTGATGTGACACTATCTTCTGTGTGTGGAGTCAAACAAGAATGCCTTGTTCCATGTTGCTTGAGAAAAATGTGTGCTTAGCCTTACTAGAAATAAGTGTGGCTACATGCTTGAACTTAGAGATATCCTCTAGCTTAGCCAAGTGGTGGATATGTTGTTCACCCAAGCGTTTGCCAATGCTTTAGACCTCACTTAAATAATATTGGATTCTCATGAATGAGTTAAATTCATGTTGGTCTAAGGTAACAAAATTTAGAGCTACTAGAATAACATGTTTGTGTGCTCTCTTGTTAGGTAGAACAAAGGCAAGCTTTGTTTTGCTTGTTAAACGTTGGCTGTTAGAACGGTTTTTGTTGTAGTGATGCTTTCGTGTCCATAATGGTGTTTTCTGTGGTTATAGAGAATATCAAAGTTGTAGCAAACTTACTTCTCTAGCTTGTCCTAAAATTTTATGACCCTAGGCCTTATGGTTTGAGAGTTATAACTTTTAAAAGTTTACTATCAGGTTTTGCTTATGCTCTGAATAGATCTGAATGTTTGGTTTGTTTGACCTATGTGCATAGGGAATCATGTCTTGGAGATAATAGCAGAAGCGTAGTACTTTTTCTAAGCTTTTCAAAATGTCCTATAGCACTAATTTTGGTGGTCTAAATCTCTAATTATGAGCATGCAAAGTAGAATGACAGAATCTGTCCAAATCTGGGCAGAGATGTCTTCTTTATCTTGTTTGGCCTTGTTAGCTATAGAATCATCTTAGTATGATAATAAGAAAGTTATAGACAACTTAATAAGCTTTACATAAAGTTAAGGCTCAGCCTTGTTGTGTCCCTAGAACTCTAGTTTTGCATTTTTGAAGTTATTGTTAGTTTTCTATCCATATTGGTACAGATCTGAAACATTAGCATTTTTTGTCATGTTAATCTATGAATTTGCTTTTGGTATGAATAACTAAAGTGTATTCATCTTCCTAATCTTTCTAGAAAGTCTAGGATCACCTGTGTGGATGTCTACAACCTTAGTTATGGTTGAAACAAGTAACCACTGTGATGCTGTCCAGATTCTATGCACATGTTAAGTTAGTCACCTTAGCTAGTGTTTGTTTTGAGCTAAACTTGTAGTTAGTTCGTGCTTGAGATGAATGCTTATTTTGGGTGAGCCTTGTGTCTTGTATTGATTGCTTAAGCTCATTTGTTTGAATTTTCTCAATTGTCTGCCTGACGGTGATGTTGTATGTATGATTGTTACCTAGGTAGTGCTCTAATTGTCACCCCGATTGTCCTCGGTGAGCATACAAGGGTCGCATAGCTTTATCCTAGAACAACATTCACGTTACGTAATTATTTGGTTGTTGTCTTCAATTAGGTTCTCTCTCTTAGGAGCTTAAGCCTGTAGACGTGGTAATTATCCCTTGAATATTTGTATCCATGCCGTTGCTTGACCGAAAGCCCAAAGTTTTGTTCTCCTATATGTTTGTATAAGCCGTGGATGTTTTCCAATCCTTTTTGTGAAGACCCTTATCGACTGACCAACCAAGTTAACTTTTATCAACGCTAGCCTTTGACTATGGTTCGTACGTTGCCAGTTATGGAGACTGTACCCAAATCCATGTTGGACCTTCTGGTTATCTTTCCCAAAGGTTAGCTAGTGTGACGTAACGTCTCTCTACTATGGCATGTAAATCGTTTGCTTGTAAATTCATGCATCTACCTTATTAACTCAATCTTTGGTCGACATATCGGTTTCTGCTTTAAAGTTGGTTAATCCGTCCCAAACCTTCTCGGTCTCGAGATGTTTATCAGTCTTGATCTCATGTTGTGCCCAACATGATTGAATCTTCTGTTAATCTTTTATCTAGTACTCCCCTCGGTGGACGCAAGTCGTGCGTAGAATTTAAGCAAGAGCCTCTTGCTCAGTTATCCTTGGCAATTGTGTGATGTTCTCTTGTGCTATATTTTGATCTTCAGATCATTTTCGTGTTGATTTTAAACCTTGTGACTACCTTTGTTTCCTATCCCTTCTTGGATGGCGCTTGTTCTTACAGCCCATTGGTGCCACTTGAAATTTCACTTTCATTATGCGTTTAGTATTGATGTTATGAGTAGCCGCTGATGGTGCCGCGATGAAACCAAGGGCCTCCTGTGGCTGCAGACACATGGCTGGCTGCTTGGCACGCGCTGGTATCACGGTTTCTAGTCATGATCCATTATGAAACGACAGACGATGTGTTATTTTCTCGTGTTCCTTTTATTGGTTATATCTCTATATTGTATCGTAAGATCCATATCTTAGACCGAAAGTAGTGGAGCTTCCTTCTAAAGTTGCTAAAATGAAATTCTTTGAAGAACAGGTCACCGACATAAACTTTAACAGACTGCAATATGTGGTAGTCAAGTGACTCTACTTAGTTGCCCAAGTATTGACAACCATCATCTAGGGAGCCACGTATCTCAGCTCTATTGGATAAAAAGGACACACAACACTTAACGTTGGATAAGTCATTCGTTGGATAAGAATCGATCATCACATTATGCAAGTCTTAACCTCTGAATGCATAATGACCATACCATCGCAATCAACCATCTCTAGTGTGACTCCTTATCTGCTGACTTCGATGGCAACCATCTGTTCTGTATCAACCACAATTATTGTGATCAAGAATGAAGATTTGGAACTTTTTAGTGTTGAGAGACCACTAATTAGTTACCAATAGGAAGGTTAATCTCTAGCTAGGTAACGATTCTTTGGTAGCTACGAAGGCTAGGTCTTACAGAGCAATAACCAATAAGAAGTTAATCAACTAGCCAATAACTGGAGTGATACTCTATCATCCAGAGTCATTGCGACCAAGTCAATTCCATCTTGGACAATCACACAGATAGTGCAAGATGTTCTATCAGCGAAAGCGAAGAATTAGAGAAAGCATGACCTAGTTTCGATCATCATCCTTGTGCCCTTAGGTGCCATAAACGGTTTTGTTCAGAACTCTATTGGATGAAGTGTTGAGGAATATTCAAAAGCAATTTGAAAAGTGTCAAACAACATATTTTTCCATCTTAGAGCTGCTGTTTGATCCTAAAAAGAAAGCCTCAAGGTGACAGTTGGCCTAACAAAGTTGCTATGCTGCAAGTCAACTCAACTTATAGTACAACTAAGTCACCAAGGAAGATTTTACTCAATTGCTTGGTGGTAGACTACTCCCCGCGGTTAAGTGAATAATTACAACTTTTGTTGTCCTTAAGGCCTTGCTACATCTTTCTTTGGTAATAATTTTCCAATGCTGACATACTCTAGTACCTTATAAATGTTTTTAACCAAGAGGTTGCATCTGATTCAACCTAGATGACTATTGCCTTTAGGTAAGAGAATCTTATTAGATAGTTTTTGGCTGAAATATGGAGCCGACAGAGTCAACTATCACATTCACTAACCCCTCGATAGACTCAGATAATACAGTGTTGTCATCAGAGAAAGAGAACTGCACACATGGAACCTTAAGTAGTTTTCCATTAGTTGATATCGGAAGGATTGAACATTTACGACCAACATAGACCCTGTCTATTGGTTAGTCAGTATCCTATAACCTCAGAGAATGTTTAACGTCTATGATCTTACCCTTTTTGAAAGGTTGTACTCAAGCCATTTTGGTAGAGAACTGCTTTTCAAAACCGTGTGAACATAGAGTCATTTCAACGAGCATACTTCCAAAGATTTCGGTCTAGTGTAAAGTTCATATGGCCTATGCTGCGGTTCACTAAAGAATTAAATACTTGTGTGTGGGTAGCTTTTGGGCCGAATGATCTCCGTAGACTGAAACAAAGTATTGTGTTGTCTTGGATTCCTCCCAAAGTAACACTGCTTCATGGAAGTCAATGAAGGAAATTCTTTAGATGAATTTTACCATAAAGAGTAAGTATCAGAAAGTGCCTTTGACCAAATTGTTCGCCGATGTTAAAGCTTTATAGCTGAATGCTATAGCAGATGTTGGGAACTAGATAACGTGTCTCTCTTCCTTAAAAGATCTTCCATTCCGAATCTCGGGATGTGATTCTTTTAAGGGGGGAGGGCTGTAACGCCCCAGGTGTTGATCACCAATTAAGTAGTGGGTTTAAGCTCAAACATGATAAATTAGTGGAGATGACGATGCCAAAGTCAAACCTATGGAAATAAACCCTAATCTAAACTTGGATGCTGCACCCTTCTTTGCATATAGGCCATTTTTAAGATATATGCTTGGGTGTTGTTATCAAAGTATCTTCACATGTCTCACATCAATAACTATCTATATTGATCCCTGGAAAAGTTTCATAAAGTTTGGAATCAAAAAGTCACATGAAATGATAAGTTCCATTCCTATTGGAATCTATCCCATTAAGTTAATGGAACTATAGATCATCAACCAAACCTTGCAAACTTGTTCAAATGACTCTAGATGAACTCTACAAGACCTTAACTACACTTAGGACACTTAATGTAACAATGTTCATGTTGATCATTTGGCCTAAATATGCTTCTAATTGGTGGTTGACCATGTATGGACCCTGGAGCCCTTTGGTTTGACCATTTTAAAAGTGTGACTTAGGAGCTTTGCATGACTATGCACCCTTTGACAAAGTCGTAGATAATTTTATAAGGAACAAACTTTGTTTAAGAGTCAAGTCATGAAAATGTGTGTAACATGCTCAAACAGGGCCCACAAGTTAGAAATGGGGCTGAATTCAGCACTTAGAAATTTAAAGCCCCGATTTCAGTGTCTTCGACGTTGGCATCTCGCGTTCTCCAAATTTCGTTAAGTAACTTGAGTTGACCCAAAAATAGAAGTTGAAGTATATTCTTTGGAGAAGAGCAGGTGAAGAGATGGATGAAGTTCGACTTCGTTTTTGGTCATCAATTTTGGGTTTACTTAACCGCTGTCAACGCGTTGACAGTGTCAACTTTGGACTTGATTATCCACTAATCCATAACCCTAATTGCAGTGCACCTTAAATAAAAATTATAGCTCTTCATGTGGGGTACAAACTTTGTTTTAGGCCCATGTCCAGAATTGGCCCATAGCCGGCCCAAATCATCTCCCACGTCAGGTACACCGTTGTCTGCCACGTGCTCGTCGAAATGCACCAGAGGGCGCCGCGCGGCCTGTGCGTGTCACCCATGCGCGAGCTGGGAACCTCACCGCCCCGACGCGTACCCTCCCTTCTCCTTGCGTCG
Source organism: Saccharum hybrid cultivar R570 (assembly GCA_038087645.1). Taxonomy (NCBI): domain Eukaryota; kingdom Viridiplantae; phylum Streptophyta; class Magnoliopsida; order Poales; family Poaceae; genus Saccharum; species Saccharum hybrid cultivar. The sequence continues at coordinate 8,299,803 of JAQSUU010000119.1, read as the reverse complement.
GTGTGGATGCCAGCCTACCCCTGGCGCTCCCCACTCCCTCTCGTGCCGCCCCGACCCTTCCCCTTGCTCACCGTCGCTGCCGCGCTCCCCTTGGTCAAGCTCTGAGCTCGACATCGCCATGGCCGACGCCACGATGCCGCGGTCATCTCTCCCTTCCAGTGCCCCTCTAGCCGAGCAGTGCAGCCCTACGTGTGCCCACAAGCCCGTGTTGTCTTCCCCGCCACTCCACCTTCGTTGTTGGCCGCCGTTGCCAAGGCCGTCATCGTCGTGACCGGCCGCCGACGCGGCATGCCGCCCGCGCGCGTGGCCAAACCACCTCGGGTCACCCTGAGCTCGGCCGAGCGACGCTGTGGGTGTGTGCAAACCCACTTGGGCTTCCCCATTCCTTGGCCGCCGCCGGTGCTCGCCGGGTCGCGCCTCCGCGCTGCCGCCGCGGCGAAGCCGTCGCCGGGCGTCCGGCTCGCGTGGGCAGGAGGCTGTGGTTCATCTCCGGTCATGATTCGGCCACCTACGGATGTGGTCTGGCACGATGGTGCCCGCACTGCCTTCCCCGCCGCCGGCACCGGCCTCACCGGCCAGAAGATGGCCGGCCGGCAAGCCGCCCATCCTCTGTTTTCTCCGGTCTAGAAGAAGACCGGTTCCTCTCTCTCTAGCTCCCTGTGTGTTTGACAAGTGGGCCCGATGGAGCCATGGGGCCCACATGTCGGTTTCAAGTGTAGCTGATTCGGGTGTACAACCGGGTGTGTCTAGCAAAATGGTAGGGTGTGTTATTCTGGATTTTGAATTTCAAGTTCATGTTAAATCTTCAAAAAATTCATATCTCATGATAGAAAAGTCCAAAAATAGTAATTGGGGACTTTTTGGAAACCTTGAGAAGAGATCTATGCAGTAGAGTCATAAATTATTACAGGTTTATAGATGTTTTCTGATATCTTTATTTAAGTTAAAAAAATGCTCTATAAATGCCTTCAAACTTGACCAGAGCCAGATCTGGAGTTTTAGAACCCCAAAAATGGTGATTCTTGTTTTGTTAATTTTGTGATGACATGTGCTTGCTAGGAAAAATATCAAACACACTAGTTGTTCACTGTTTTCTTAAGGTTTTGTTGTGACCTTGTTAAATAAGGAAATCTACATTATATTGCTTGTTATTTTTATATCTTGAGTTGTGCTGCTCCAATTGATGTGAAGTTTTTATGGTAGGCGTGTCATGCTATGTATGTACTGTGGTATAAAATTCATGGTCATTGTTTATTGTATGCTCAAGTTATTGATTTAACTTGTTTATGGCTTAATAAATAGCTTATAAATAATATATAAATGATAAAATATAAAATGTTGTTCCATTACCTTAGTATTATGTTTCTCTATCATATTGATTCATAATATGGCCTTGTGTTCACAGAAAATATTGAGTTTTAGGTTTAACTTGCTCTCACATGATTTATTTCAATAGCCATTTGTCTTTTTCATAGAGGTTGATATACATGTCCAAATGGTTTCAAATTTGGACAGTAGACTTTTGGGAGTATTTGTAGACCCATGTAATTTTAGTAGAATTTATTGAGCATCTTTATGATGTGGTCATAATTCCACCTAATTATCTAAATAAATTAAGAAAATGTATTAAAAGAATTTATTTAGTAATTGACACTATGTTTTCTGGTGTTCATTAGTCATGTATGAAATGTTAGTAAAGTTGGTTTTATCCATTTATATGTTTGCAACATAAGTTAATAATTATTCCTTGCAAACAAGGTTTCTAGACAGATCTGGAAACTTGGTAAAGTTCTTCATGATAATATGCTTTATTGTGAAACTTGTTTATACAAAAGTTGTAGATAATTTATGTATCTAGCTGCTGTTAAAATTTGGTGGCATTTGACCATGTGGTTTAGGAGTTATAGCTGTTTAAAGTTGGAGTACAGAATTGCTTGCTCTCTGTCTTGTTAGACCAGTTTCTGTATTTGTATAAATTCGACATGTTAAACTTTGGAATCATGCTGTGATGATTATAAATGAAATATAGAGAATTTCATAATCTTTCCATAATGTCTTCTTGCAAGTCATTTGGAGTTGTAGATCTCCAGTTATGATTAAATTACTCAGCTATTGGTCTGATGTCCAGAAGGTAGCAATTTCTAGTTCTAGTACTTTGATTAACTTTGTCATGCTTGGGTATTAAAGTGTGACTCATATCCTTGATGGTACTTGGTTTAGTGCCCTGTGATCTTGTGAGACTTGTGTCTTGATTGATGTGTTTGCAATCTTCTATATTATGCCTTAGTGAGGATTAAGTTAATTAGCTCTAGGTGTTTATGAGAACTTTGGTATGCTTGTTTGATTACTCCGTTTATTGCACTTCTATGCATTCACACATGTGCATGGTTGCATCTCATATAGGTACGCTAGCAGAAACGTGTGAAGGATGTGGTGTTGGAGCCAAACCCGAAGATGGTGTTTGGTGGAACTATCCCGAAGATGGAAGTAATCAGCGAGTTTCATCTGACCAACACTAACTTGAGTCAGATCCCAGGCAAGCCCCGGAGCATTATAAGCCTCCTACCTTCAAAGTAATTAATTCTATATATGTTATAAGTATTGTTGCATTAAGTGATAGGAGTTGGTTGGAAATCCTTACTGCATTATATCATTCCTTGTCCAGATATATGAATCCTTGAATCCTACATAGACTAGGATCGAGTAGATGCTTAGCCCTGCTTTAAGCGGTAGAAGTCAGGTGATTTCCTGTCACCTGCGAGATATAGGGATATTCATATATGGCACGGTTGGCTATATTTGTTATCGTGGAATGGAACCATGTGTTAATAAAATGAAATGAGACCAGGCGGGATGACGATAGTGAAGCAACAAGGCATGAAGGTCTTGGGTGTGAATCTATCCCCGTCTGAGTCGTTTAAGGACCGATTCGCTGTACGTCCTTGAGTCATGTTGAACGCAGTCTAACACTTAGTTGGCCGGATAAGTCGTTCCGACCGCGAAGCCGAGTAATGTGATTCAGGCCGGGAATCGAATGGTAGGTTGCTTCTTGGAGGAGAGAAAGGATGTGCTTGGGGACATTGGCGTGAGACCAAGGGGGGGTTAGAGTCTCTATCACCTGGCAGAGTGTCGTCCTTGGGGTCGCGACATCATTTGGACCCGCGATTCCTGAATCATATGAAAAGGTGGCTTGTGCGACCCTGGCAGGGGCCTGCGCGGTGAGTGTTAGAAATACCCCTCCAGCTGGATAGGAATTCGATTCGAATCGCCGTCGCTCCCGGTTAGTGAGCACTTGACTTGAGCAGTGGTAACGTAGATTCAATTAAATTGAACTAATGGTTAATTGGATCATGATGGAAAGGTTGCCTTAATTTATACCTGCTATGGTTAATATTGTTTGCTCCTAATAAAGTGAGTGTTCTAGTATATGTTCTAATATAGATGATAGGTTAATGATAATTAACTTGATGCTTAAGCATTAATGATTGATCATCTATATTAAGCTTTTTATGCAAAATATTGTCAAGCTAGCCCACTTTATATCAGCCTTGCATGATCCTTGGTGTCACCTTATTTCTGGTTTTTGACGGGTAAGTCTAGCTGAGTACTTTATCGTACTCAGGGTTTTATCCCCACTTGTTGCAGGTTGTGAAGTATCATGGCTACTGCAAGAGTTGGTTGGCTCCTGCCGTAGAGGCGGAGTGTGATCACGGGCATGCTCCTTCTTATTTACCTTATCTCTAATGCTTTTGTTGGAAGTCGACCGTGGTACTGGCATGTATTTGAAATAAGATTAATGTTAGTTTTAAATTACTTTGCTTCCGCTACTTTTCAATGTAAGTTGTAATAACTATGTTAAACTCCGATGTATGTTGAATTACTTGTGAAATGGTTATAACATGTGACTTGTTATGTTGAATCACTACGATCTTGCCTTGTATGTTGGTTGGTTTGAAATCCCTCGTAATTTCATTGGACTGCCGGAGTTATATGGGCTCAAGTGCGAGAATTTGATCATTTCGGTGATTGTTTTTGTACTTGTGCTCTTATAATTTGGACGGTTCTGTTACAGATCATGTGTTGCATCTCTCTCCTCGCCTTCTATTGCCTCGTCTCGGTGTCTCCTCCTCCCAGTGTCAGTTGAGCATCCAATACGATGCCGCGGCCGGGGCAGCGGGTCCTTCCGAACTAGAGGCGCAAGCGGGCACCGCCCCCTCCCCCTCTTCTCGCTCCAGTGACACTCGGACGGTGCGGGCCCTGTATGGAAAGTGTGAAACAGAGTGCAGGTGCAAACATCCGAACGCGGGTGTCCGGACAGACGCCAGCACCGCCAAAATAAATAAAAAAAACTGTGAAACACGGAGGCTCTTGTGCAAAAAGCCAAAAACTGGGGCGCTTGCTAGGTTCTCCTTGGTTGACCGGTGGTTGACTCTGGTTAAAGCTTGATCCAGGCCGTCCATCTTCAATCCGATGACGTACAGCAAGCAGTCGATCTCTGGGCATGGTCTACGGAGAACGTCCCGTGAGGTTCGCTGCCTCGCTGGCACCACGGCGAACTCGCCTAGCCGATTCATGACAACTAACGAGGCGGCAACGGTTCCTCGCCTCCTCGGCAGCCCCCGAAAAGCGGGGGCGGCGATTCTTGAGCCGGGCAAGGCAAAAACGAGAGGGGCAAGAGTGCCAAGCGAGAGAGTAGAGCAGGGCGTGTCTCGTGAGGTTCCTCACCGGACACCGGCTCGCGGATCCGGTAGGGCGGCGGCTGTAGCGAGAAGGTCACGGGACACACGAAATAGTACGGGGAACAAGAGAGATGCGGCGGGCCTGTGGACTGCGGTTGTTGCAGGGACTGCCATCAACGTCCTGGCTTTTGCGTGCCCGCACGGGTCTGGCGGTTCGCTTGCTGCTGCTGCTGGATTGGGAGGAAGAGCGGAGAGGGCCAGAGGGGATGGGGATGACGGGCGTTGGCCTGCTGCTGGCCCACGGGAGAGCGGCGGTGGCTGGCTGGGCCAAGCAGGCCTAAAAACCGGGGAGGGCCGAACAGCAAGAAAGAAAAGGAGAGAAAAGAGAGTTTTTTTTAAGGGAAAAAGTCTACTTTTACTCCTCTAATTCTCACCTAAGTTCGTTTTTCCTCCATCAACTTTAAAACCGGACAAACCATCCTCCCTCAACTTTTCAAACCGTGCATTTTACATCCCTCGAACGGTTTTGAAGACGGTTTGCTACAGTAAACGACGGTATGCAAAAGTAAACGGTGGTTTTTGCTACGGTGTTTGTGTTTTTGCCTTTTTCTTTTTTTATTTATTTTGTCTAAATCTTTGAAAAAACATATTAAATCACCGAAAAATCATAAAATGGAAAATCCAATTTTGTTGCACTTCACATGAGTAGATCTACATAGTAAACATATAATATGGTATGCTTTAGTACAAAGTTTTTGCTATGAAGGTTTTCTCTTTTTCTTTTTTATTTATTTGGCTGAATCTTTGAAAAATCATAGTAAATCACAGAAAAATCATAAAATAGAAAATCCAATTTTGTTGGACTCCACATGAGTAGATCTAGATAGTAAACATATAATATGGTATGCTTTAGTCCAACAAAATAATTATAGAAGCTGCAGCTATGAATTATTGCAATTAATTACAGAAAAACATAGATCTAAAGCTACAACAAAAATTTTATACTAAAGCATACCGTATTATATGTTCAATGTATAGATATGTTCATGTGGAGTCCAACAAAATTAGATTTTCTATTTTATGATTTTTCTATAATTTACTATGATTTTTCAAAGATTCAGCCGAAATAAATAAAAAAGAAAAAGGCAAAACCTTCATAGCAAAAACTTTGTACTAAAGCATACCATATTATATGTTCATTGTGTAGATCTACTCGTGGAGTGCAATAAAATTGGATTTTCCATTTTATAATTTTTCTGTGATTTACTATGATTTTTCAAAGATTTAGTCGAAATAAATAAAAAAGAAAAGACAAAAACATGGACACTGTAGCAAAGACACCGCTTACTGTAATATACCGTTGTTTACTGTAGCAAAACCGCCTTCGAAACCGCTCGCGAGAGGTAAAATGCACGGTTTGAAAAAAGTTGAGGGAGGTGGTTTGTCCGATTTTAAAGTTGAGAGAGGAAAAGCGGATTTTGGTGAGAGTTGGGGGAGAAAAAGTATATTTTTTCCTTTTTTAAGACATGGTTTTATCACTTTCCAAACCATTTGCTCAAAAAAATCACTTACCAAACCATTTAAGTTTAAAAAACTCAAAAATTTATAAATTGATGTTGAAAATATTTTTAAAAATCTACTTTAAATTAAATTTTGTTCTTTTAAACATACTAATAAAACCTTTTAAACTCTATTTAAATAATTATTTTAAAACTATTTTCAATCTAATTTTGAAAGTCAAAGCAAAATATTTTGAAACCTTCTATGTAACATACTTTTGAAGTTTTATTTTTGAAAATGGAACAAAACCTATTTGTATATTAACCAAATTTTAGCATGCGCACAAATAAACCTAACGCAAAGGTATGAATGTAGGCAAACGAATTTCATTTATATTAAATTTTAGGTTACATTTGGCAATCTTAAAGTTTGTGAATTCTAGGCTAGAACCAAAGAATCGGTGCCAAAACGGTAAAACCTTTCTTAGAAATGTTCCTGGTGTCGTAGTTATTCTCTTTTGTTTCTCTTGCCTCTCATGTGTGCTAATAATTATATTTTTCAGTTATAATCCATTTTAGTGCGACAAGTTAAAATGGGTTATTGAAGTTGTTCTTCTCTTGCAAAAATATATATATTTTTAATATATTTTTATTTATATGAATTTTTAAGAAAAATATGTTTTATGAATCAAAATCCAGTTTACTAGCTAAACGGTTTCACGAAGTGATTCTGATTCATCACCTAACACATTTCCTGAGAGAGTTTAGATTCGAAATATTTCTACGGGAATCCAAAACCGTACCAAACACATCCTTAATAAATCGATCACATTTTCATTCTTTGAATTGGTAACAAATTGAACAAATATTGAAAATTTTTAGAAAATATTTAAAATATTTATTTTTATTTAATAATTTAGATAATAGAGGAGGGGGTGACATCTACAAATAAGAAACTAACCGGTTTAAATCATGATCGTGACACGAGATCATGCAAATCTTCCCTATGTACCATATATCGACCACCACCAGAAACACACCTTTTCTGCTACTGCAACGCCATCATATTCTCCCTGTTCCGAGAGCCTATGCCCCTGGTCGTCGGGAGAGAAGATTTTTGGAACTACTCTCCCTTGTGATCCTGCATCAGGAGAGGGTGAATTAGGTTTTTAGGAAGTTCCTCCGCGTGACTGGCAGCGATCTACATGACGACTGGTCTTCCATCCAAGTTTGGCGATGCTATGTACCGTCATCTCCGCCATCGGCTATGACCCGTCTCTACCAATGCCATCAACAACAATATTATATGTGCTAGCTCATAAAATATTTTATTGAGTAATAAGTAGAGAGAATGCTAATGAGTTGACTCTTTACAAAGAGCTAAAATCATACAGTTTTTTATGGTTTATGTGTCTGCTTACACGTTTTTTCATATATACTAGCATGTATGTTGGAATAATCTATTTTTATCTTTTTTAAAATTTATAAACTAGCAAGTTGATTCTACTGTTGAGTGTGTCCTGAGGCCTTCTGGAGGAACTCAGAAGACCGGTTCCACAAATCCAAGGTTCACGCCAGATGCATCAGAAAGGCTGCTAATACCTGACAACCTCATTTGGTCATTGAGAGAGAACATCTAAATTTAGACTAAGGGCCTGTTTAGATGGTGAAAAAGTTTGGGTAAAGTTCCTGTAGCACTTTTCGTTGTTATTTGACAAAATTTATCCAATCATGGACTAACTAGGCTCAAAAGATTTGTCTCGACATTTACAGATAAACTGTGCAATTAGTTATTTTTTTACCTACATTTAATACTTCATGCATGCGTCCAAAGATTCGATGTGACAGTTACTGTGCAAACTTTTTTTTAGGCCTTTTCACCAACTAAACAGGCTCTAATGTTAAGAAGTCACTGTTAGACGATAAGCCACCGTGAGCTCAGGTGCAGGGGATCACATGACATCATCATCATGGTTCGCCCACTGGCGGCTTGATTTTGATCCCACGAGAGCTCCCATCTTGATCCACTGGCCGGTTGGTCATTTGGTGCTTCTGCCTACGTATACGTAGCTTGGTGATATATATGGTGAACAATGCCGGGCGATGACTCTGAGATCGGCATTGTTCAGAGTGATCTAGATCGAGAGTATCTCGTGCTAGCTTTTTGCAGGAACGACGACGACCATGTATGTACCACTACTAGTGCAGTGCACACCATTTGTGGACTGCTGAGACGGATATATATTATATTATAGGTGCCCCAGCCTCGTATTGTCGCATCCACGTGCTCGTACTGCTCACCTACAATACAATCCACCAGTAGATCGGCATCCTATTTGCTTCAGATTTGGACGGTCTCGTTTCATCTACTAGCTAGCTACCTTCTCTGCTGCTCCGTATTGTGTGTGGACTGTGGAGTGGACTATAGTACGACTATGTTGTCAAACTTGGCCCTTGGCTAGTTCCCAAAATATTTGGCAAAATATTTCAGATTCCTGTCACATCAATATTTGAATAAATACATGAAGTATTAAATATAGATAAAAATAAAACTAATTACACAGTTTAGTTATAAATCACGAGGCGAATCTTTTAAGCCTAATTAGACTATGATCAGATAATAATTGCCAAATAACAACGAAAGTGCTACAATAGCACTACAGTTACATTTTGCAAAATATTTTAGGACCTAAACCAGGGCTTGCATGATGCTTGCCAAAATGCCTGACACACACACCTAATATGCTTAACACTGCGATCGAGGAGTGTGATGTGCACATGCACGATGCACTGTGTGGACCTCTACGTATGTGTCTGATGACCAAAGAGAGACGAAAAAGGAGGCGAATGCGGCGACAAATCATAGATCTCCATGATCCCCCTTAATATATGGTTTTTTAAAGGGCCCTTAATATATGTTGGTCGAGGTGACACGCACTTATGATCTTCCTAGAACGTACAGTTTCTATATCTAACGGGATATATAATTATGATGTCGCAATTATGGTTTTGTTTGTTTTTTTTGTTCGAATATTATTATTGTGGATATATATATATATATATATATATATATATATATATATATATATATATATATATATATATATATATATATATATATATATATATATATATATATGCAGTACATCGCCATGCACTGATGAGCCACAGTTAAGGATGAAAACGGTCGAAAACGGACTTACGATATAGAAAAACGAAAACGGTCGGTTCGGGATATTTCTACATTTAGCAATTAAAGAGTACAAAAAATGATTGAAAATGGTTGTGAAACCAATTGAAACTGACAATTTTTCATGTTAAAAAACGGTTCATAATATAGAAAACGAAAACGGTCAATTCAGAATATTTCTGTTCCGTTTTCATCCCTAGCCACAGTTATTGATTCAGTTGCGTATGTGGGGTCAAAGCAATAATTGACCAATTGTAGAAATGTTATACAAATAAGAGTGTGAATTATTGACTATAATCTATATCTATATCTATAATATATCAACGCGGGGTATATCTTCTAATAGTACTGGTTTTGTAATATTACTAATATGAACCATTAAAACTATTTAAAAGTATTGACCACTAATATTATTTTAAAATTAGTATTTATATATAAATACAATTTTAACTAATTTAGTATACTAATGACATTAATTTAATATGGATGATTATGTTATAATATATAATGTAGTTTTTTTAATAATTGGCATTCAACTTTGAAAGGTTGAAATTATTTAAAAGTTTGTCTACGGATAATTAATTAATAGTCTATATTTTATCTTAAATACTAATGATACACATATAACGAAGATTATTATTGATCTATAATTTATAAAGTTAATATGATTATTGATTTATAATTAATATGATAATTAGTATGACTAATAATGTAGTTTTTATGTGAATGGTTCTGTAGCTGAATTGGTTAGAGTGTTCTAGTAACACTCTCCAGGTCATGGGTTCAGCTCCTCACATGAGTGAATTTTAGGCTAGAGTCTAATATACTGTGGAGCTTGCTCCACAGTCTTCTTAAAAAAACAATGTAGTTTTTATTATTGTTGATATATACATACGGAAGTTAGAGTATTATTATATTTTGGCATATCATTACATTATTTGATTCTCTAAAATCATTGATGGCTATTACTGAACTGACAAATTTTGAGATTGACGAAGTCACCACAAGTACCTCTATGAGCACCTTTGAAAGACAGGTTGGGCCGGCAGATTTCGAGATTAATGAAGTCAGTATAGATTCCTCATTGTTGACAAGCACGTATCTGGAATAAATCCAGAAAAATTCGATCACCCACATCAAGTCGAGGACTTGAGGTGGCCAGGTTCTAATGCAAGTTCCACCCAATTTTGCATTCATGGCGGTGCTATTGTATGATTTATTTGGCAAACCTCCTAGAACAGTTTCTACTATGAATGAAGAGGAAGCTCCGCCAAACAATTCTTTTACAGAGAAGTGATTATATGTTGATTTCATGAAGTAGTTTTCTGAAATGGACAAGAATACTACGAGCTAAAAAAAAGTTGATTCAGTTCATATGCACATGATCGATCACTTTCTACGAAAGAGTTTTTTAGTGCCTTAACCGTTGCGCTATCCGAAAGATTTAATAATATAGAGAAATACTATCATCAACATAATCACTTTTCTTAGAAAATCGCTTTGCATAGAGAATCAGGAGAAATAGAGACCCGTACATGCGATTTGACATTGGGATGTCCAGTACCCAACGATACATGCACTGGCTCCGGCAACTGTCCAAATGCGGTAGTTTGAACCGCCTTCCTTGGCCGGAAAAATTAGGTAGTACCCAACGATGTGATAAGTCATGTGTAACCCATCATGTGCACTGTGCACACGCACATTGCCACGCGCCTAACTTTGCAAGAAAACGCCATTGGCCTAATCGAGATGATCTATGCGCGGTTAGCTCGTGCTTTTTTCCGATCAAATTCCAATTACCACTTCTACTTCAACTCCGGGAGTAGTAAATAATTATCGACGACGTTTTATTCCTTCACCGGATCGACCAAAAGTTGCACTGAGCAACAATTATTAGGCCAACGATAAGCTAATTATGAAACTCACATATATAGCAGATGCAAACATTAGGCATATGCTATATCTACTCCCTCTGTCTTAAAAAAAAGATGTTTTAGTTTTGTCTTAAGTCAAATTACGTAAAATTTGACTAGATTTGTAGAAAATAACATTTATATCATTTGTATCAGGTTTATTATGATAATATAATACATGCTTCATCTAGTAATGCTTATTTGATGTCACAAACATTGGTATATTTTATATATTTGATTAAACATGAGATTGATCGACTCCTTATGTGTACATTTAGGGCCTGTTTGGTTTGGGTGTTAAAGTTTAACAAACGCTGTAGCACTTTCGTCTTATTTGACAAAAAGTTTTCAATTTTGGACTAATTAGGCTTAATAGATTCGTCTCGTAAATTACTCCTAATCTGTGTCGACATGCATGCAATTAGTCTACATTTAGTACTCCATGCATTTGCCGCAACATTGATGTGATGGGAGTTAAACTTTAACACGTTGTAACCAAACGGGACCTTATTTTGAAATGAAAGGATTAGCTGACAGCCTGACACGCATCTCTCAAGATTGTACAAAATTCGATAGAGATAAATTAGGCCCTGCTGGCTGCTGCTAACCTCTCCGGTGTGGACTTATATATTCACACTTCACACTCATATCTATCGATTTTCAGACAGGATGCACTCTAGGAGGGGCGTGCGAATTTTGTTTGCTCCAACTCCACGAAACCAAAGTAGAAGGTGTCAAACATTTCAAACCTAAGTAGATAACTAAGTCAACAAAATTTAATTTAATTAAATATATAGAAAATAGTATCAACATTATGTCTCAAAATATGATTACTATAAAAAAATATATTCTATAATTAATTATACCTTTTGCGGTATCATAAATGTTAATAGTTTTTTTTATAGATTTTGTTGAACTTTGAAATTGATTGGAAATTTAGAATTGCATTTTTTAGACGGACAAGTATTCAGAATCAAGACCAACTTTGCTTCAAAGATGTTTTGTGCTGACAATTTGAATTCAAACCAATTTTAAGTAGAAATCAAATTTGACATTTAAATTTTCCAATACGGTGTCAAATATAATCACCTCTCTTACATACGATGTTTATCTCTAAAATTTCAGCGCACATTTTTTCTTGGTAATTTTATTTTATTTTCCCCACCTACTACGGAGCTGCTTCCTCTTCATATTTCCCATATTGTTGTTTTCATTGTTATATATTATTATATATTACAAAAATGTTTCTATAAGAACATGGTTACACATTTTTTTTACTAATCTATACCTAATAATAAAGAGGCAAAATTTCGGCCAAGATTTTTTTTGCACCTACATATAAAATGTAAGACTCCTCCGAAACCAAGATTACATGTAAGATGTAGATTCCTCCTAAACCAAGATTCAATTTCAAATACGTCTTTTTAAGGAACATGAGTCGTACGTGTCTGAAACGCAAAATAGAAATAAAAAAGAAAACAGATGAGCACCGAAGAGGAAAAATGAAACCAAAAAAGGAAACAGATGACAGGTCTGAAACAAAAAAAAAGCATGGGCAAAATAAAAAACGAAATTAAAAAAGCTCTCCGTGGTAAGATATATAATATTAAAAAATTAAGATAAGATTCATATTTTCTTTGAACCCGTTTTTTAATTCAAAATACCCCGGTGTCCTTTGACACGGCTGGACTCCTTATGCGTGCCGCAGATGTGGAAGTTAGAAATCAACTAAAATAAGAAGACAAAAAATAGTCAAAGCTACTAACAAAATAAAAAATGAACTCTAAATCAAAACCAAAAGGGAGCACCTATGTCGAACCTGTCCAGGTCGTTCTTCATCTGGATTGGCTTATGTTTCTATAATTGAACTCGCATATGCTTACAACCCCATAAATATGTTTGCTACAGCGGTCATTGCCTCATTACCGAGCACACACCATTGTGTTGTTCAATGGGAGGAAGGGGATCTCGCCGCTGATTCATTCCATATGGTCAGGTCTCACCGATTGAGATGCTCCACGGGGCCCGCTGCTGTCGCGAGTGCCGAGTCCAGATACCGTATAGCAACTTCGCCGACATGTGCGAGCTCTGGCTCCAACTCCGCTGTTCGCACCGCTGCTACCGCGCATCGCTCGGATGGCCGACATGTGCGAGCTCTGGCTCCAACTCCGCTCGGAGGAGCGCCTGCCGTGCCGACACCCCTGTTCATCGGCGCATGTCAGCCATCACCTTTCTTCACCAGGATGGCCGGTGTTCTCTGTCACACCACCATGTTATCGTCCGAGGTGCCGGAACGGTCCGCACGCCAGGCACATACAGCGAGAGTTTGAGGCGGCATCGGGCATGGACGTGGCGATGCTAGGGCCATCTGGCCTAAATAGCTGAACTCCTAGGCCCGTGCATGTCTTTGCCACTGGCGTTAGAGGTACGGACCGTGCCGTCCAACCTCGAGTAACCGGATGTCCCACGGCCATAGCCCCAGCCGTATTGTGCGCTTTCCGATGTCTTGGCATAGCGCAACCAGACTTACCTGGGTTGGAGCAAGATGAGTAGCAACAACTGCAAGAATTGCCGAGAAGATGGCATAGCGATAGAAGAAGCCAGTAGAAAAACAAAAAAAACGTGATGCCCGAATTCTGATTTGACACGACAACATGGAGAAAGAGAGATACAGAGACAAGTTTATTAAATTTTATAGAAAGAGCCAAACATAATTTCTCCCCGTTGCAACGCACGGGCACTTTTGCTAGTTTATAAAAATTTAGAAATATATACTGAGTTTTCTTTTGAAAATTATTTCTATATTTTGAATAGATCGACTAGGAGTTGACTTGAACTCTCCAGCTCACCCATCACGTTCTTTATATGACCAAACATCCGGTATTTTTCCATAATAAAACCTCTCTACTAGCCAACCTTCGAGAGGAGTCCTCGTCTTTCCGGCATGCAGGGCAAGTGCTACCGACAAATCTTGGCTTATACTACTTGGGCCTTGTTCACTTCCCCATCCCAACCCAAAATATTTCCTCTTTCACCCATCACATCAAATCTTTCGACGCATGCATGGAGCATTAAATGTAGGTAAAAAAGATAACTAATTGTATAGTTTGTCTATAAATGTCGGGACGAATCTTTTGAGCCTAGTTAGTTCATGATTAGATAAATTTTGCTAAATAATAACGAAAGATGCTACAGTAACTTTTCACCTACTTTTCGCGAAGTGAACACACCCTTGTGCTAATTGTACTTCAATCCGATCGAGCATATGCATAACAACGCCTGACATATGTGCAAAGTGCAGGTCGATCGGAAACGTGGTCGATCTGTGTCCAGTCCCACTAGCACTTCCGTAGCAGAAATCAGCGGATCGAAAATGAGGTCGATCTGTGTCCCAGTCCCACTAGCACTGCCGAGAAATCAGCGGATCCTCCGGCGTTGAAGACGTGTGATATTTTCTCCACCTCTCTCGATCTCTGCTTTCCTTGGCGGATCCGACCGAACCCATGGCCGATCGGTGCTGGCTCAGATCCCGTTCTCACCCGCCCGATCGAGATCGATCGATCACGGCGGACGCCAGTGCGAAGCTGCGTGCATGCACGTCCACCTACGCAGAACGCAGTAGGTACGCGTGGCCGTGACCCCCCGCACATTCCTGGTGCTGCAGCATGCCCTCGCGCCGTCACCTTTTCGCGCCAAGAAACCTAGCTACCAGTGGCGGATGCAGGATGAGAATCAATAGGAGCTAAAACAATGGAGATGTTGATTTGCATGAAGATTTAACGGTGATTTGAGGTTTTTACTATAATGTTTTTAGTGGTAAATCCAGTCATTAGAAGGGCTGGAGCCCACCCAACCCCCTGTAGATCCGCCGCTGCTAGCTACCGACCGGCACCTACAGGCTACAGCTAGGGCTACACTACATACCCAAAGCTAGCTTTTGCATATATATGCATGCCTGTCGTTCCTCTTCCTACCGGCAATTTCTAAGCAACACAGAATGTGGTCGTTTGACCTCCATTTGATGTGACCCAGCCCTTCGATCACTTAGTAAAGTATGCACTTAGTATTAATAAAATCCTGCGTCAGCTGGCTATATAAAGCCCCATATATCCATCTCTCGAGAACTGACTAAGGCTAGCTGCTTGCATTTCTTCTCTACCTAGCAATCTCTCTCTTCTAAAAAAACAGGGAGGGATCGAGAGGGAGAGAGAAATAACCAGGCAAATCTTCAGTTCTGAGCTGCTTCTGATCCACATATATATATACACGCTGCTCACTCTGCATACCCATGGCGACGACGACGAGGAAGGCGTCCGTCTCCGTCCCCACCATCATGCTAGTGCTGGCCGTGCTCTCCTGCCTCCTCCTCGTCCACGGTTTGTACGGCTTGCTCGAGCTGTTCGGCCCGCCGGACCTCTCGCCGGAGGCCACGCTGCTGATCTTTGCCCTGTGTTTTCTCCTCCTCCTTGCAGCGGCAGCGGCAGGCAACCGGAGGGCTCTGCTGCCGAGGGAGCTACCAGCAGCCGACACCTACGTCGGCGGTGGTGGACAGGTGTTGCCGACGACGGCGGAGGAGGAGGCCGCCGCGGTAGGAGGTGAGCCGCGTCAGCTCGCCGCCGACGAGGAGATGATGGAGACAGCAGCGGCCAGGAGGGCGGGGCTGCTGCAGACTCAGGACTACCCGGGGTCCGGCCCCAACGGCCGCCATGATCCGCGGAACCCGCACTGACGAGCTTGTATTATTGTCCGGGATGAGCCGCCTCCCCTGTACAACAACCTGAAGTCCTGAACACCACGTATAGTTGTGTATAGACATCTATATCACTTATTGTACGCACGTTTACTTGTTTAGTCACACCATAATTTTGCATATCTAGACACACATATAATTAGTTCACATATGAAGGAAACATGATCTAAATTTAATTCATCTCGTGAATGACAACCAATAAGGCTAGCACGCATATAAATGTGTACTTGCATCTTGTTTTCAGTTTTCAAGTATACTACTAGTATAGTAGTTTGTGATCAATCCTAGCTAGTTGGAAGTTCAATAGCTAAGTTACAATTAAGCATGTGGTACATGTGTCATCATCTCTGTACGTACTCCTAGAGACCAATAATGAATAAATCAAACATGTGTGTTTTTGCATCTGTCTAATACCAAGCCCAATAGCTGGGATTTTCTAATTGATCTAGGCTAAGCTTTGTAAGCTCATGGGCTTCCTATTAATGCAATCTATATCTATATATGGGAAATTATTTTCTACTTTCAGGGTATAATTACTTCACGTGTGTATATCTCTAGATTTAGGGTATATATGGCCCGACAAAGTATATATAGACGGAGTATATAGCATCATACTAAAACATCTAGGGCAATACGTACATCAAGTATGCAATATATGGTTATACTTATATAACTATAATAATGGTATAGTAATAATATACTCAAACTAATAAATAAATATGCACACATGCGTAATGTGATTTATTAAAGATGGGAGTAACTACTCACAGGAGTAGAAAAGTACGAAGGCTACGTTCGTCCATCTTTCATCTCTATGGATCGGGACTTGACCCATACAAATACGACTTAGATCTACGTGCATCTAACCATGACACGGAGTCTGATTACAAGATGTATTAGAATAGATGACGCGATACAGAGTCTAATTCCAAGATATATATTGGAACAGATGACACGATTGTTACATAAGTCCACTACAACACATATGTCCTTCTATGACATCTCATTTATGTCATAGTATCAAAAATTATGTCATGATTCAATAATGTCTATGACGTTCGTGTCATAAAAATACGTATGTCACCTATCATGTGTATCTAGCCACATTCTATGACATTTACTTATTATGCATCACAAATCAACGATGTTACTTTATACGTCCCAAATTCATAGACATGCCACATAGGCAAAATCAGTTTTTTCCTAAATGGTAAACGGTACATGGTTGGCAAGGTTTTGCACGAACTACACGTTTTTGTACTATATTTGTAAAAATAACTATAATAACATGTATATAAGAATCATAGATTAATATATTCCTAACAACATAATAAATAATACAAAATTACATAGCAACTTAGTCCAATTTTGCAACTAGCAACTTGCAAACAAACTACCACAAACAAAAATAGATAGAAAGTTATACATAGTCGATATAGTCCATTGATGCATCCAATGATCCAACACAATTATCACAAAAGGGTAACTCTAACAGGAAACAAGCATGCACACACACAGTCAATTTTCACTCTCACAAACATGACAGGTTAACAACAAAGTTCATAGTTCTCACAAATGAAAGATAGTTCTCAGTTCATTCCCACACGCATAGCATCATAGACACATAGTTCTAGTCACACACACACACACACACACACACACACACACACACACACACACACACACACACACACACACACACACACACACACACACACACATAGTTCTCACGATCATATATCAACATCTAAAAGTTCTTAAGCATGTTCAATAAAGATAAATTGACTAAGTGATAGAATGGTTCATAAAAAGGCCTAAGGCCTCAAGCTCAATCATCATTTGCAACATCTTGATCTTGCTCATAACCAGTTACTTGATTTCTTCCTCCCAACTCGGCCAATGTATTTTGCGTTTTCCTTCCTGCTGGTTCCACCATTATCTACACCATTGTGCTGACTTGGTCACAAAGGTCCTTTGTCAGGTCGAAGCATCCCATGGCAAAAGTGGGGATCACTTGAGCCACCACCTTAATTAACACCTCCTTTCCTGCCCATGACAAGAATTTCTCCTTCCACCCTTGAATTCTCTTCCACACCCAGTCTTTTAAGTATGCAAAAGCTTTAGTTTTTTATTTTCCCACATGTACAGGCAACCCCAAATATTCATTGGTTGTCTCACATGGTATATGCAGCACTTCTCAAACATCATCTATGTTTCTTGTTCTAATATTAGTGCTGAAGAGGATTGCTAACTTGGACCTATTAATCATCTGTCGTCCCGAACATCATTCATATAGATCAAGAATGTGTTGTAGTTGCGTAGCCTCCTCCCTATTTGCATGAACCAAGATCAAAGAGTCATCGGCAAAAACAAGGCGAGAGATGTTTGGCGCAGCATGGCACACTTTGACACATGAGATAAGACTCTCTTGTTCTGCTCTGTTCAGCAATGCAGAAAAGCCCTCCAAACATAAGAGGAAGAGATAGGGTGATAGTGGATCCTCTTGTTCAGCCCTCTTTTTGGTTAAAACAGTGGGATAGATCAACATTTACTTTGACTTTGAAAAAGAACGAAGTGACACATTCCATTATCAGATTATTCCACTGTTCTGCAAAACCCATTTTTTTCATAATGTCCCTCGGAAAGGCCCACTCCACCCTATCATATGCCTTGCTCATGTCAAGTTGAATGGCTGCATGTCTCGTGCACCTCCTTCCTTTTATTCAGTAGGTAGCAAGTGAGCTCATACGCAAAGAGAATATTATCTGAAATTAACCTCCCAGGAACAAATGTGCCCTGATTCGGTGTTACATCTCATGCAAGTTCTATTTGAGCAGATTTGCAAGCACTTTCTACACCACCTTGTACACAACATTACAAAGGCTAACCGGTAGCAAATTAGTAACTTTGTCTCGCTTACTTATTTTTGGGATGAGAGCTATATGACAGTGTCATTCTACCCTTCCGACATCTTGCCCCCATTCAACAATTCCAAAACCTCCGTAGACAGCTTCTCACCAACCACATCCTAGAAATTCTTGAATAAAATGACTGACAAGCCGTCTGGTTCAGGTGCTTTCAGGTCGCCAATGGATAAGTCCAACGCACCCTTTACTTCATCGAGGGTGAACTCCTTTATCAGATGTTCATTCATGTCGTGAGTAACATGGGGAGACAACACCGAGAAGGAATTATGAATCCTCTTGAGACACAAGAACATTTGACCTAAAAAGCTACACAAAATGGTTAGTAATAAATTCCTTCTCTTCATCATGTAACACCTCTGGGTGTTAAGCATGCATTCACATCCTAAATCATGAGCATTTGCATTTCATACATGTTCATCATCACATGCAAATTAAGTTGGAATTTATTTAAACTGTGATAAACATGTTTGGAATCTGAATTAGTAAAAATCCTAGGTAAGAGTGGTAAAAATTTGTTGAGCTATAACTCTAAATAACTTAGAAATAATTAACATGATTTTTGAAGTTTTGTATTCAAAATTTCCCAAATTTTGCTTTTAAAAATATTTCAGAAAAATGAGTTTGCATTTCAAATTTGACTTTAAATCACTAATTCGAAATCTATTTAGAATTTTTAAAAGTGACATAAATGAAAGTTGTAGAGAATTAAATTTTGAACAACTTTTGTTTTGGGGGCCACTTGTGAAAATGCCTTTTTCATCTTCAAAATTTGAATTTGAATCAGATTTTAAAATCTGGAAATGTATTTAGAAAAGAAAAATGAATTTTGGCCTTAACGGGCCGCCGCCTCCGCTTCAGCCTGCTCGCGCAAGCGGCCCGGCCCAGCTTCCCCGCTCGCCCGCGCCTTCCCCGCTCGCGCGCGCTCGCCGCGCCAACGCGACCGGCTGTGTCAGGACGCGCTCGCCGCGTGGACGCCGCTCGACGTCGCCGGCGTACGGGTGGCGCCTTGGCGGGTCTCACGTCCTCGCCCACGCCTTAAGCAGCCACAGCACCGGCTTCACTTCACCTACCTCGCCTCCAGTCTCCATTTCCTCCCCTCTCGTCAGCAGCAGCTGCGGAGCCGTGGCGGACGCTCGCGCCACCGCTCGCCGTCATCGCTCCGCCACCACCGCACGCCCCCACAAGCGCATCTCCGGTCAATTCCTCCCGGCCGCAGCCCCGTCTCGTCTTCCCCCATCTGGTGCTCACGCAAATTCCGTCGCTCGAGCTCAGGTGAGACCGAATTCGGTCGTCCGTCCACCGCGGGCGCCATGGCCGCCGCTCGGCCGACGCTGTGGTCGAGACCCGTCCGCCATCCCATCTTCCCCAATTTCCACCCTTTCATGCCTGCTTTCCTCTTGCGAATCCGTTGCTCGCTTCACCGTGCCCAGTCGTGGCCGGCAACGCCGCCGGACGCCACCACCGCGCGGCCACGCCGCCGAGGACGCCGGCATCCCGTGGTCACGCCCGCTCCCGCCCTCTCTGTTCGCTGGGCTGAACGGCCTTGGGCCGGAGCCCAAGCCGGGAAGACGCGCCTGCTTTTCCCCGCGCGTGTGCTCGGGCCGAAAGCCGTAGCCGGCCGGTTGACTTCACTGGGCCGGCCCGTTAGCGATAAGAAAAATTGTTTTTTGTTTTTCTTTTATTATTTGAAAATAGCAATGGTTTGGAAAAATGTTTGACTACACAAATTTGCTCCAAATCTGTTGAAATAAATTTTTTTAGGTTCCTTATCATCAGATCTACTTGGAAAAAATATTGCATGTCAAGTTTGAAATATTTTTCTGTAGAGTTTTTATTTAATCACTGAAACTGCTGTTTTCTTGTTAAATATGTAATAAATCATAGAAAGCTCAGAAAAATATGGTTCCACTTGCAATAATTTTATTTTGTGATGTACTTTCTAGAAAAAAATATATGTCATGCATGTTCTGTAGAAAAATCTTGAGGTGTAGTACAAGTGTTTAATATTGCTAATAATTGTTATTTTTGCTAGAGAAAAAAATATGAATAAAACATGCATGTAATAATTTTTCTATGGTGATTGTTTATTGTGTAGAATGTAGGAAAAATGTTAAATCTGTTGTTTGATACTTTTCATAGTATAAAGTATTTTTTATGCTCATTTTTAGGCCCTAGCTTGTTATTTTTGTGTAGGCAGTTCTAGTAATCCAAATGCAATGAAATTTTCGTGGTATGCTAGATTAGATGATAGAAAGCTACTGTAGTTTTCTCAGATTTTTCTGTGCTACCAAAATAGATGTTGCTGTTCAAACCTAGTTGCAATTAAGGTTTAATTAACCTTGTTAATGTATGACTAGTTAATAAGGTTTACTTTGGTGTATCTTTAAAGCATTTAATAAGATGTGTTGACTTAGCATAGTAGTAGTAGAAGAGAATGCAGTAGATGACATGTGCTTGTAGTCTGTGTTCTTAGATGATGTTGACTACCTTGTAGAAGAATTGTATTCCTACTTTATGAAATAAAGTAAACCTATTTATCTACATTTCATTCATCATGACCATTACATGTCATTTCTGCAATGCACCTAGGCATAAGCACTTATACGGTTGCATCATACAGGATCGTAGGAAGTAACTCCGGTAGCAGTTCCCGAGGAGCCGGAAGAGCAACCCGAGGAGCAGGAGGTGCCCGAGGCCGACGAGGAGGTCGGTGAGGATCTTCCAGAGTGCCCAGACCACCGTCCGAGCTCTTTCGAGAGAGGCAAGCCCCAGAGCATTTTTCTCCCCTGGTTTACAAATATTTTATTAATGCTTTACTTTAATTGCTGCATTATGTTTAGGAGTTATTTGCAACCGTTGCTGCATTATACCTTATTTACTCCGTTCTACCTTATCCTTGTCACCTTGTTATTCGCAGTCAAGTAATTGCTTAGCTTGCTTAGACCGGTAGAAGTCGGGTGATTTCCTGTCACCTGCGAGCTATAGGTGGTTATTTGGATCTGCTTGGAAAAGTATATCATTATGGAATAACTAAGTGTTAATATGAAGTTGAGATCGGACGAAAACTTACAGGGTTTCGGACTGTAGTGTTTTCCGTATGTGTCGATTAAGGACCGACCGTTGTTGGGCCTCGAGTCATGTTGAACGCATGCCTTACATTTAGCTGGCCGAATAATGTACCTTTCGACCGTGAAGCTGGGAGATTATTCGGGCCGAGTGGATTGCCCGCAACGCAATGTACCGGAGCAGTAGTGGCAGGATACGGGGGCGCGATGATAAGGCCAAAGAGCAGTCGGACGGCTCCTGGGTACATGTGGTTCCTGGCAAGCTCGCGACTTTACCTTAATGGTTGACTCGGTGACCAACACCTCACTTTAGCGGGTGAGTGAGGTTTGTGTGAGGAATAAATTACCAGCTGGTTAATAATCGATTCGAATCGTCATCGTTCACTGGATAGTGAGCACTTGACTTGAGCTACTTCATCGTAGTAATATTGATGGAACACTTGGACAGTTATATGAAATATGACATAATGAGAGTTGTTAATGATCATTGGTTATCATTACCTGCTTAATTACATGTTACTCTAGTATAGGTGCAAATATCGTTGACAGGTTAATAAAGATTTAACTTGATGCAAAGCTTTTGGGAAAGATTCTTTAAATGCTAAAAATGTCTTTTTGCAAATGAGTCAGCTACCTCACCAGAAAGCCTGTCATGATCATTGGTGTCTTTTATTTTTGGTTCTGTCGGGTAAGTCTAGCTGAGTGCCTTCTCGTACTCAGGGCTTTGTTCCCACTTGTTGCAGATAGACAGATGTATTACGGCTACTGTATCAACTGCCTTTATTCTGCGATGGGAGAAGCTTAGGACCATGGGCAATGGTCATTCACTGCATCTCGTCTGATGCTTTTGTTGGAAGATGATCCTGAGCTGGCACTGTATTTTGAACTCTGTGTGAGTGTGTGATTTAAACTAAATGATTCCGCTACTTTTATTTGAAACTGGTTTGTAATAACTATATTTAAACTCCGATGTATTTGTGACGTAAATTTTTATGTAACTTGTGATGGTGACCGTTAAACTTATTACGATCTTGGCTGGTATGTAAGTTGGTTTGAAATCCGTCGTGATTTCACGTACTACCGGGTTATACGGGCTTAAGTCTGCTAAATCGTCTGCTCGGTGGATGATTTTTTTACTTAATCTCGTATAATTGGTCGGTTCTGTTACACATCCCCCGCCCAACCCCCATTCTCTTGTAGTCAATTTACAGGGTTCTTTGCTTTTAGTATATACATATACATCAAGCTACTCCTCGAGCCTATCAACTTGAAGCTCAACACCACTTCTCTTCCTACCGACTTGGCGACTTATCACTGATCGCCAATCTCCTACATGCTTCCAAATCCTTTTTCACCGATTTCAACCTTTTTTTTTTCTAAATCTCCCAAAACGTTCATGCTCGAGTCTTTTAGACTAGTCGCCACCCCACTTCGGATCGTCCTTCATTTTCAAGAGTGTCAAATTCTCATGTGCTATATTAGATTTCCTACGAGAACACGAGTGCCAAATTGCCAATATAGGTATTCTATACTATCGACATGGCATTGTACACACTGCATCTGAGCATTTTAGGCCTGGCCGACAGTCCTTACTCGATAGGGTCTGGACAATAAATCGCGAGCAAAAAATTTTGTTTTCTCGAACTGAACATGATCTGATGTATTTTTTTAATAGAAAGGTCCACTTAGGGCTGGTTTAGTTTCAAAAAATTTTGCAAAACGGCACTGTAGCTCTTTTTGTTGTTATTTGGCAAATATTGTCCAATCATGGTCTAATTAGGCTTAAAAGATTCGTCTCGTCCATTTCGTCTAAACTGTGTAATTAGTTTTTATTTTTTATCTATATTTAATGCTTCATGCATGTGTCTAAAGATTCGATGTGACGGAGAATCTAAAAAATTTTGCAAAATTTTCTAGGAACTAAACAGGGCATTAGTCTTGGACCCGACCTAAAAACATGCCCGCGACTGTAGACACTACTGACCATGAATTTTCGGCCCAAAATAAACCGTGCTTTTTTTTTATCCTTCCTGCAAAATGCAAGTTCTAGTACACACTCGGCTTTGCACTGTGCGAAGCGAGGCGGGGGCGGCCTAGCCTGAAGAACAGAAGAACTCGGACTCGAGCGCTCCGAAGCGAGCCACCGCCGATCTGCTCCTCCTGGCCCTCCTCCGTGCGCTGCGCAGGCATGGGGCTCCTCCTCGTCGGCGCCCTCCTCCTCTGCGCCGCCGCGGCGGTGGAGCCCAAACCGCCCCTCGACACCCTGGGCATACCCCCGCAAGGTTCAACCGGATCTGTCCACGCCTGCTCTGCTATCCTCTTCCCATCTTTCTCTGTTGCCTTCCGTTGATGTGGTCCCTGATTCGACGTTTCTGGGGGTTGCAGATGAGGCGTACTACAGAGGCGGCGTGATCAAATGCAGGGACGGATCGGGCAGGTTCTCCAGGGACCAGCTCAACGACGACTTCTGCGACTGCCCCGACGGCACCGACGAGCCCGGTACTGCCTCATTCTCCTTGCCTGAAAGGATTTCTCTATTCTGGGCTAGATATCCATGGGGTTAGTGTAGAGGCTCTAGTTGCTAGTTTTAAATAGCAAGAGATTTAGTATCTATCAAGTAGATTTTGTTTTTTTTGTGTGTGTGTCGTGACATCACTATGTGTTTTGGTGTTTGAACTGTGGGAGAACAGTTATGTAGTTGAATAATTATGTCTCTTGCATGCAGGGACATCTGCGTGCCCTGAGGCGAAATTCTACTGCAAGAATGCAGGCCACACTCCAGTCATGATCTTCTCGTCACGAGTGAATGACGGCATTTGTGGTAAGAGGGTCATAATTGTTGTCATTGTTTGATTCATTGCTTACTTGTTTTGTTAAATAAAGATGCATGTGCAAGGTACAGACTGCGAAAGTTGTTGGAGCTCTTGTTTTGTGTGTCGTGGCGCTTTGGTGAAATCCCACTAGGAGACTAATTCTCTGTATTTGTGCGTTCGCGCCCTCTAGATTGCTGCGATGGGAGTGATGAATATGACAGCAATGTCACCTGTAAGAACACTTGCTGGGAGGCTGGTAAGGCGGCAAGGGAGAAATTGAAGAAGAAAATCGCTACATACAAAAATGGTGTCGTTATTCGGAAACAGGAAGTTGAAAGGGCAAAAGAGGCTTTTGCTAAAGACGAGGCGGCGTTAGCAAAATTGAAGGGTGAAGAGAAAATGCTCCAAGGACTTGTTGACAAACTCAAAGGTTTGGTCTTTGTATCCATTGGTCTTGAGCCATCTGCCAAAGAGTGGTATATGGAACAAATGCTTGGTTTTTGTAGCTTTGTTGTTGAAATAAGTCTTTCTATCTATGTAGAGCAAAAGAGATTAATAGAGAAGGCAGAGGAAGAAGAACGTTTAAGAAAAGAGAAGGAAGAAAAGAGAATAAAAGAAGAAGCTGAAAAGCAAGCTGCTGTTGAAAAGGGAGCACCTGATGCCTCTCGGGATGTAGACTCTAAGGAAACTCAGGACCATGTGCAAGAAGATGAAAACAAGGTTGGTGTTCATTCTGTTTTATAGTTGCCTTCCTATCCACCTTTAACTTTGCTGATTACTCTTACCTCAGTTTGAAAATTATATCTTCCTTCTCTGTGACATTAAATAATGGCCTTAAGTTGGGTGTTAGGCTGTTGGCATGCTGAGCATATCTAACACAAATTTAGTGTTATGCTTAGTATACATCAAACAACTGTATGCATTTAAGTATCAAACCATTTGCATTAGTAGTCAAGAACCCGCACTTGGTTTAGCTTCATAATTCCTGTATCATTCGTTATTCCACTAAAACAATAACACCTTAAATTGTTACCTTATTTTGAAGCTCTCCATGTGCCCTGGACACTGGTATTTCCATTATTCTTGTTTAGTATATTGTAGACTCACAGTTCACAAGGATGTTCCGTTACTGTGAAACATAGTGATTACGACCATTGTGTATTGCAGTAGTCTGAAATGTAGATGTTTACTGGGCAGCATGTATAGTTCAACTTCAATATATAGATCTTTTATATTACTTCGTTTTATTTGTTGAACATAGGTAGCTGAACAGCATGATGGACATGCAACAGACCATGATAATCATGTAACAGAAAGCGGGGCATCTGCTGAGCAGGTACATTTGACCTTTGGTATTACAAAATCAACAGTCTGATTGCTAGTATTTCTTGCGAAGATTGACCAATAATATATTTTGGGCTGATATATTACAGCATGGTTCCGTAAGTAAAGATGGTATTACCGCTGAAGCTGGAACTGTAGATGAATTGCCGCAGGAGTCTGCAGCACCTACCTTAGAGAAGGTTATATATTAACCACATTTCAGATTGCTCGTCATTTCCCTTTTTTATTCAATGTGTCATGTTCTATTATAGAATTCATAGAGATTAGTTTGGTGGTCTTTTCCCATCTAAGAATTAACCCCCTATAAAAACCACTTCACATCCTATCTTATAACTCGTATAACAATATTGTCACATTACTTACTTTATTTTGAACTGTTTACCCTTTTAGTGCTATGCTCTCATCTTTCAGACATTATTTTGATTCTGAGAGCAACCGGAAAAACTAGATGATTTTTGTGGTCTGAATTCTAATTCCTGTAATCATGCATTCTTCTAGTTATGTGTGGTCATTATAATTAATCTACTTAGATGCATGTTGCTTTAACCAGTCAAAGCTCGAAAATGAGCTTTCTTTGTAGCAACTTATTTCTAGCAAGATACGTCAGTTTCATGTCTAAGGGTGGCGTAATCCGTTTAACTCTCAGTTGGCAAATCCTATTGAGTATCTTCGAATGCTTAGTTGTATGTTGTCTAGATCCTGGTATCTCAGAGAATACATCTGTTCCAGCACTTAGTGTTTGCACATCATCGTTCTTCAGTTACACTTGATCAACATTAGTTAACACTTAATAGACACAGTATTATTGCTATTACTTATACTGGCATAGTGGCATGACACAAAAAACAACATAGTATGATTTACTTCAGCGATAATTCTTATTATTGTTTTTGGAGTGCACCACAATATATGAAGCATTGTCTTGGTGAATTTCAGGATCTTAGCTCTGACAATCCTGAGGGTTTATCAAGGGAAGAGTTAGGTCGTATGGTAGCTTCTCGTTGGACTGGAGAAAGTGTAAATGAGGTTAGTAAAGATGATAAGAAGGGGGATGAAGATGAGCAAGAAATACCAGAACCTGCAGAAGAAGCACTTGAAGATGAATTAGAAATCCCAGAACCTGCTGAAGAAAATTATGGTGGTTATCATTCAGAAGTTGAGGATGTCAGGCATAAATATGAAGATGAAGAGTTTGATCATGAGTCAGAAGATGAATATGTTGATGACCATGATGACCATGTTGAGTCCTATAGATCTGATGATGACCAGAAAGGTGACCACCATTCAGGTAGCGTAATATGACACTACTACTATTCTTGTTCTGTTTATGTGGTTTTGATTTGTTAATATTTATTTGTTATTTCAGATTTAACTGAGCCAGGACATGCGTCGTGGTTGGACAAAATTCAGCAGACTGTACAAAATGTTTTCCAAAAATTCAACTTTTTTAAGACCCCTGTAGATTTGTCAGGTAATTGGTATATGCTGGTTTCTAATCAGCTGGTCCTTCATGAGTCATGAGGGGATGCTATAACATTTGCATATCTACCTTTTTAGAGGCTTCTCGTGTTCGTAAGGAGTATGATGATGCTAGCTCAAAGCTTTCAAAAATTCAATCTAAGATATCCAGTCTAGCTGAGAAGCTAAAACATGATTTTGGTAAGTGCCATTTGAAACTCCGTTCACTGTGTGACTGGGTGCTACATTGAATTTCTATAATTTGTACTTTACACCTAAAGTTGTTTCTGATTGTCAGATGTAATTTTCCCTTTGCAAAAGCTCCCCATTGTCATGTTCTTCCATAGACTGACAATTGTTGAAATTCTGGTGGATAAGCTGCCATCAAAACGCCTAAAGAACAACCATCAAAAGATTTGATGAAATGCCTCCAAGATAAAATAAAGAACATCCGTTTCTAATTTCTGTTGACTATATTTTTTTTTGTTCTATGAGCTCAGAATCCTCGAGTTACAGAATTAACCTTTGCATTCCAAATACCTTCAGTACATCTTTAGCTTTGAACTGTGAGTTAAGCAGAACAAATACTTTTATCTTTGAATTTTATATTTTGCCCTGTGCTATGAGTTAATGGCTGTTCTAGATGTGCTTCATCTTATTTATTAGTCTTGTCTAAAGTATACATTTCCTCTGTAGAGTGTGTCTATTGGAATCAGAATTAATTTTAAACACATATTATTGTTAGGTAAGGACAAGGAGTTCTATTCCTTTTATGATCAGTGCTTTGAGACCAAGGAAGGAAAGTATGTATATTAGCATCCAATCCTTATTGTCTGCTCTTTCTGCTTTTATTTCTTTTTATTATTTGGTTCTAATTTGTGAACTGCTATTCTTATGGATAGGTATACTTACAAGGTCTGTGCATATAAGAAAGCATCACAGGTTGAAGGGCACAGTTCCACCAACCTGGGGTATGCTTATTGTTCTTCTTTCTTTGCTGAATTCTCATACTATTTTTATTTATAAGTTAATTATACTT
The DNA here is from genome assembly GCA_038087645.1 of Saccharum hybrid cultivar R570. Classification (NCBI taxonomy): domain Eukaryota; kingdom Viridiplantae; phylum Streptophyta; class Magnoliopsida; order Poales; family Poaceae; genus Saccharum; species Saccharum hybrid cultivar. The sequence goes on along the minus strand of JAQSUU010000119.1, from coordinate 8,271,126 downwards.
GTTTTTGTATGTTGCTGCCGCTGTTTTTTTTTCTAATGATGAATGGACCTACTGTTTATCGAAAGAGTTATAGTGATATGTTGTGGACCTACATGGGCGAACGTTCTCATTATTCTTAACTCCACCGCTGTAAATTTGCATCTTAGTACGGTATTCTTTTAAACTGTTCAATACTTTCAAGTGGAGGGTAATAGTGCTCTTTAAGACAATGCACTACATAGACCACAAGTAATGTTTCAGAGAGCATGCACTTTTGTTCATTGTTAGTTCACTTACCTGAGGGACAAGAATGACCTCAAAGGTATGAACTGTCCTTCCTTTACTGAGAAAAATGGGTGAGTTTGAAGTTTGAACATAGTCATTAGCCAGTGATGGTAACTTTGCACTATGTAGTTTTCCTACTATGTATGGTTGATGGTAACTTTGCAGATTACAGCTTCATATGTTGCTGTCAAATGCGATTGTCAATTCAAATGTCTAATTTATGTATGTTGTTTAGGGAATGTTTTTTGAGGAATAAGTTCAGGGGGATCAACTAGCCAGGACTCATTCCATCTTTAGACCATATGTTTCTATTGTTTCACATAACTTTGAATATCAGCTGGTTTAAGAAATACTATTCTTTAGAGAATGTTGGCCCTTACCTGTTTTGCTGTATATACAAGTGTATTTCCTCCTGTTTACTGGTGCTTAGCCTTAAATGTCTGTTTCTAGAATATTTAGTTACTAGATTTCACTGCTAGAATAACTTGCTCGAATGTTTGGTATGTTTTTTCTTCTCACATCCTTACACCATAAAACAAATTTTGTGTCATCAGGCGGTGGGACAAATTTGAAGAATCGTACAGAGTAATGCACTTTTCAAATGGAGACAAATGCTGGAATGGTCCTGACCGAAGCCTAAAGGCAGGTATCTCTATTTGCATGCCCTTTCTGTTTGCAGGTTCTAAATTCAAACTCTTTCTGTTGTATACACTCTCGTGCAGGTTAGGCTTAGATGTGGGCTGAGCAATGAGCTTAACGATGTCGATGAGCCTAGCAGATGCGAGTATGTGGACGCTACAGATTCTTCCATCTTTCCTAAAAAAATCTGTAGTATGCCATCTTCTTATGTACCTATTTGCCATTGCAGGTATGTGGCTGTATTGTCGACTCCTGCAGTTTGTGTTGAGGAGAAGCTGAAGGTTCTGTCTCTTTCTTTCACAAATGTCATAATCTTCCCTTTTCTAAAGAGATTTGAGGCTTATACAATTGTTTTAATTTGACAGGAGCTGCAAAACAAACTGGACGCCATGTCTTCGAAGCAGCCCGGGCATGATGAACTTTAAATTATTCCGGCGTGAACATAAAGAAAATGTCACCAGGAAGCATAGCTCTGACAGTTACATCCATAACTATAAGAGTGGAAGTCAATGAGGTATATGGACAGAAAAGGGCTAAGCGGGAGAAATGGGAATGTAGAGTTCAGGTCGCCTACCAGGCAATGTTAGCTCGCATAGAACCTTTTTTTTAGCTGAATTTGATAGGATGTTGCAATTTTCCAGCCTCATCCTGAGTTGTTTGGTGGAGGCGACTGCAACCGTGCTTTTCTTTGTGATTTAATTAGCATTGCTCTATTTAGGGAAAGACATTAGACGTCTCCAACTTCATTGCCAGCCATTACACATCTGATGGAACATATAGTAAGAAACAGCATACCCTGAACCAGCATAATTTAAAGATGTCAGTTGCCCCGCAACATGATACAAGTCTGTTCAGCACGGTCATTTGGAGCTGAAGGAACTCCCATTTGGATTTTGGAACAAGCCGTGAATCGCCTGCATACCTCAAACAAAACTCTTGTACTTGTTTGGATACCTAGAATTGGGTTGAATTAGAATCATATTCTTTGGGCAATCTGTTTGGGTCCGTCAAGAATTAGAAATAACGACTCCAAATCGTCCCATCTACTCGCCTGAAAAATCTAAAGGCCGATTCTCCCGTCTACTCGCCAAAATAGAGAGTGCCTTGCCGCTTTGCGATGGCGACGGCTTGCGCCCCAGACGAGGAGCCCGCACGCGCCGCATGCCCGACGTGCCGGTGCTGATGCTCGCGAGCGTGCGGGAGCTGGATGCACATGCACTCACCGCTCACTGGGGATCGGCGTCACCGCGGCCGCTGCATTGCACTTGCTCCGCGTGTGCGACGGGCTGGCTCTGCAATTCCATTCCATTTGTTATCTATCCAAATGAACTTCGGAAAATGATCCGTAGAAACCAAATCCAGGTACATCCGAACAGAAATTTTGGTTTGAATAACATTCTAACCAAGCTAATTTGGTTAGATTCCTTGCAATGGAACCTGCTTGTCTCAGTTTAAGCCCTTAACTTAATACGAGTGCTCATATTTCTCTGGATTTAACTTTTTTAGGATTTAATGACGCTATTCTTTCTGTGGCAGGTGGCATGTCTGTCGATAGCGAGACGTCTGTAGAAACTTCATCAATCTCGAGATTTATTCAGTCCAACTCAATTCTTCAAATGTGCCCATAGGCCATAGAGGTAGGATGTATGTATATGCGTTTACAGATGTAAGTATATGCTTGTGTGTATGAACATCGGCATCTGTATTAGGTGTTGAAAAAAAAAAGTAAACCAGTATTAAATTGCCGGAAAGACGCTCCAATTTAAGGTATCAGATACTTCGTAGGCCCTTATTTTCAAAATACCATTTTAGTACACGTGGGTACACCTTGCGCGCTGGCATAACTCAATGGTATATTTCTTGGTGCTGCCATAACTTAATGGTATTTCTTGACGTTTTGAATTCTTAGGTACCAGCAAACATGCCCGTACGTTGCAATAGGAGAAAGTTATCAAATGTTTGACCTGTTCGCTTTAGCTTGCTGCACAGCTGCAACGCCTGCGACATCTTAATTTATACAGGTAGTACTTATGATATTTGTGAGTGGTTGTTGCACCAATAAAAAATGAATAGGCTTGTTAATGGAAACAAGGATGAACAATATTAGATATGTACTTAATTTTTTATCATCTCCATAAAATTTAAAAGTTATACTTTATTTTATAACGATCATAGTATTTTCATAATATAAGTTAATATTGGCAATGTCCTATTAATTCTGTATTGAATTAAAATACAACCTTGATAGTTTTTTCTTTCATTGTAAAGAACACAAAAATATTTACTCGCAAATGTATTATAACTTTAATTTTCATACTATCCATGTGTTGATAGAATTAGATATCAAGTTTCATGGTTTTTTTTTAGAATCAATAAAAATATGTAACTTTAATACCTTATTAAAGTCAGCAAGTTTTTTTAAAGAAAAAAATCGGCAAGGAGTTAGTCGCCAATGTGCCTCAATTTTTACATATCAACCATGTCAAGAGTTGCACGGGTATATGCGGACAACTTAGAGATTTGCGCTGGCATATGGATAGCTTGGAGAAAGTTTATTTGATTAGATTGGATGACAAATTGCTCAAGATTTCAGTTTATGATTTGATTAGTTTGGCCATCGTCTAATTCATGTTAAAATAATAATTTTTTTAATTAAAACCAACAACTTACTAATAGAAATATTTATTTATTAAGTAAGGGTTAAAAAGATCCATAATACTATATTTATTATTTATCTTTATCTTTATAAGGAAAAGCATCGTACTTTATATCTGGAAAGGGAAAAAAACACAGAAAGTCAAAAAAAAAAAAAGAAGTCACGGACACCATCCACGAGCGTGGGAGGGGGGCGACACTTTCCACAACCCACGGAACACCTGTACGAGCGGGAGAAGGAAAAAACGACTTGGCGGGAGAAGAAACCGAGATGAAAACGGCAAAAGAGAGACCCGGACCAAACATTGGTTATCAGATTGGACACGAACTCGTAGATAGGTTTGGACGAAAATTTATAGGTGCCAGAAATTTTGCCTCTTTATTATTAGATATAAATATAGATATAGATTTAGATCCATGATCACTAAACTTTAATTAACTTTTATCTCTTGTAGTGCACATTCATTATTTGTTCGTTATTTTGTTTCGTTATTCGCGTGACTGACCAGGTATCCTTATTTGCTAATTGCCTTGGTCGGTTGGTCCCCACAACGAAGTTTAAAGCTTCTGCTTAACTCTCTGGGGCTTTGACCCAGGTGATCTAAGGTGTTATAAAGTTTAGCTGATCTCACAAAAAAGTTATTAGTTTATTAGACCATGCAATTGAGCTAAAATGTCTAAAGTTTAGCTCTTAATTTTAAAGTTGTAACCAACTAAACTTTAGATCATGAGATATAAATAGGGCCTAAGTGACCTGGATGTACCGACCATCGTCCATACGATACGACCCGTGCTTGCACCTTGGGATGGATCCAGACGTAAATATCCAAAAGATTCGATATCATATTCGTTTTAGCTTTTTAATATAGATATAGATATTCGTATTCGTATCTGATTTTAATATGGATGTTAAATGGACATATTAGAATTCATTTTATATGATTATTCTCTATCCGATTCCACATCCGTATATTAAAAATATAAACTATCTGACACTATCCGTATCCGTGAATAACAAAGTGCCATCTAAAACCTATATTTATGACTGAATATTTTAATATACTTTATTTAAACTATCTCTATGATTAATTAGGCCAATAATAGATGTTAAGTTTAATATATAACAATTTTAAACTTATATTATTGATAATTTAAAACTATTGGAAATTTATATTTATGATCATTTTAAGTTTATATTTAATGATATATAAAAGGTAAGTTTGATTAACTTTAATAGATTAATCATAAATAAATATTAATAGATAAATATTTAAATTTATTATAGATAACTATCTATGCGTATTGAAATTTTTATGTACACTTTATTGATTTTTTATATTTTATTATAGAAATATCTACTAATATATATGATATATCTACACTATCTTTAAAATCAAGTAGATATCTAAATGTGAATCCGACTTCCCATTTTTATATTCGTATCCAATAGTATCTGTATCAATATCAGATTTTGAATTAAAATATGGTATATAGTGTAATCTGAATTTAATTTCATACAAATTTGATATGAATCCATCTCTTCTTGCACCTGGCCTAAAAAAATGTTTGTGCTTGCACCTACAATTTGGGGCTCCGTTGTGTAGGAATTTTTAGTTGGAAGTACGAAGACACTGAGAGCCTGAGGCCCCATTTGCATCCTGTGAACTTTGATTCGAGGCTCCACAATGTAGGATTTTTTAGTGAGCCTACTAAAGTACGGAAACACTGAGAGTCTGAGACTCCGTTTGGATCCTCTGGATTTGATTTGAGACTCTGTAATGTAGGACTTTTTAGTGAGCATACGGTAGTACGGAGTCCGAGGCCCCGTTTGGATATTTTGGATTTTGAGAATCCATATATATAAGATTGTGTAATCCTAGATTCTCATTTATATGGTCTAGATTTTATACAGATTTTAACTCACATATTTTTAGAATCTCAAAATCCAATAAGCTGTTGAGATTCTTTTTATTTGGATTCTCAGAATCCGTTAGATCCAAACGCCACCTGACACAGTTCGGCTTTCTGCAACGGTGTGTTGAGTTCGTGAATTTTTTTTTTGGCTTTTACTTACTATAACACTTTCGTTTGTATTTGTCAATTAATGTCTAATTATGGACTAATTAGACTCAAAAGATTCGTCTTGTGATTTGCTGCTAAACTGTGTAATTAGGTTTTTTATATATATTTAATACTCTATGCATATGTCTAAATATTTGATGTGATGAGAAATCTTGAAAATTTTTGAAACTAAACATGTGACCTGTGTGGTCGCCGGGCCAGCCGTTCTCCATGGAAACACGGGTCTGGTCAAGTCAAATACAGCGCCCGCCAGCGGAGATTCAGAGGCACCTTTTACTTTTGGACGTCTTTCTGACGAACCCCGATGGAGGGAGAGGGACGAGAATGCTGTGGGTGCACCCGACGGGCGACAGCATCGTCGTAACGTGAGAAGGGAGAACAGAGAGACAAAGGGACGCCGTGGAACGGCTGGAAGACTTGGGCACCGTTTTGATGCTAAAAATTTTGCCAAAATTTTCAGATTCTCCGTCACATCGAATCTTTGAACGCATGCATGAAGCATTAAATATAAATAAAAAATAAAACTAATTACACAGACAAATCTTTTAAGCCTAATTAGACTATGATTGGACAATATTTGCCAAATAACAACGAAACTGCTACAGTAGCATTTCGCCAAAAAATTTGCCAACTAAACAGCCCCTTGTACTAGTACTCCGCTTGGCCGGATCAATGGATCTTGGGGTTGGATCTTTCTGCACCGTATTTGAAAACAAAATTCTTTCTTCTAGAACAAAAAAAGGAAAGGAAAAAGTCTACTTCCCCAACTATGGGGGTCGTCTACTTTACCCCCGAACTATAAAACGGTCTAATTTATCCCCTGAACTTTGCAAAACCGGTCAAATCACCCCTCGAGCGGTTTTGGGCGGTGGTTTTGCTACAGTAACAGCTGTTTTGCTACAATAACAGCGGTTTTGTCTTTTTCTTTTTTTATTTATTTCGTCTGAATCTTTGAAAAATCATAGTAAATCACAGAAAAATCATAAAATGGAAAATACAATTTTGTTGGACTCCACATGAGTAGATGTACACAATGAACATATAATATAGTATGCTTTAGTACAAAATTTTTTGCTGTAAATTTGGATCTATTTTTTCTGTAATTAATTTGAATAATTCATACAACAAAAACTTTGTACTAAAGCATACTATATTATATATTCACTGTGTAGATCTACTCATGTGGAGTCCAACAAAATTAGATTTTCCATTTTATGATTTTTCTGTGATTTACTATGATTTTTCAAAGATTCAGATGAAATAAATAAAAAAAGAAAAAGACAAAACCGTGTTACTGTAGCAAAACAGCTGTTACTGTAGCAAAACCACCGCTCAAAACCGCTCGAGGGGTGATTTGGCCGGTTTTGCAAAGTTCAGGGGATAAATTAGACCGTTTCACAGTTCGAGGATAAAGTAGACGACCCCCATAGTTGGGGGTCAAATAGACTTTTTCCAAAAAGGAAACGAGGTTTCTCTTTCAATTTCAAAAACCGTCAGGTCGCCTTCACTTGGTTGAAATCAGATACGATCAAGCATTAAAATATACCGGCCGTAGCTGAGAAACATGAATCAAACACCTAACTTGAGTGTATGACGAGGAATTTATATAAATAGAGAAATCAACCAATGATAACCTCGACCGCAGATGATCATATATAGTATTCATATTGACCTTGCCAAAGTGTACTGCGTGTACTCTTTTCATTGTAGATGTCATTTTGACTTTTTAGATTTATAGTTTTTATTATATGTATATATGAATATAGTGTATATCTAGGTATATTCGTGCGTAGTAGAAGTCATGTACTTAGGTGCTGTTTGGTTCCCTTGTTTTTTTAACACCTGTCACATCAAATGTTTGGACACATGCATGCAGTGTTAAATATAGACTAATTATGAAACAAATTGCACAGATTGAGAATAATTTACGAGACAAATCTATTAAGCATAATTAGTTCATTATTAGTATCCGAACACCCTTTGATCAACCTCATGGTGAACACCTATTAAAGTTTAATAGGGCAAACCAAACAAACCCTTAAAGCTAAAACGAATTATACTATTTAGAATAGAGTGACATTTATTATTGATATAGTGACCGACGATGGTACATGAGAAATACTGGTCGGGGACAAGTGGTTATTCGTTTCTTTGTCCAGGCTGGCAGGCTTTGCCTCATCAAAGCTGAGCAAGAAGACAAAGAGGAATAGCTGTTTGGATCTAAATTCTAAGGCCATGTTTGGTTCACGAATTTTAAAGTTTAATTACCATCACATCAATGTTGCGGCAAATACATGGAGTACTAAATGTAGACTACTTACATGCAAATCGGTACAGATTAGGAGTAATTTACGAGACGAATCTATTAAGCCTAATTAGTCCAAAATTGAAAACTTTTTGTCAAATAAGACAAAAGTGCTACAATATTTGTTAAACTTTAACACCTCTAACTAAACAGGCCCTAAACCAAGCTTTACACCAGACATGTGCAGGGAAGGTTTTACCTTATTTTTTGTGGGAGATGCTAGGCTTATAAACCATACTTTTTTCACCAATAAACAATATTTTCTCTCACAACAAAACAGCGAACAGTACTTTCGGCCATGACTTTTCAGCCAAACGAACATGGCGACTAACCTTGCTCAGCGAGCTACGGCTAGGGAACTGGACAAGCATACCAAAAATATACAGAATCTAGATTTTCATTGCCTCTAGTTAGTTGATTTGTGGGATTTGAGATGCTTCGTATGTCTCTTTTTATCTATCTTACGTCCTGAGAAGTCAAACGTACTTAACTTTGACCAAATATATTAAAAAATATTAATATTTATAGTATATAATTAGTATAATTAAATAGATAGTTGAATCTATTTTAATGATAAATTTATTTGGAGATATAAATATTGCTAATATTTTCTATAAACCTAGTCAAATTTAAAAAAGTTTGACCAGCACATTTTCTATAGTGATAAATAAAAAGAGATAAAAGGAGTATATATCTAAGACAAGCAAATACTTCCTCCTCCCAAAATAACTCTTCATCTCACATTTCGAGGAGACAAACAACCTCAAGTTTAACTAAATATAAACAAAAAGATACACATATTTATAATAGTGGATAAATATTATTAGACTAATTAGTCATATATTCTCATAGTAACATATTCGGAGATATATACTATTTTATGTATAGTAGCTTGATCGGCTGTCATTGCTGCCGCAGCAGCAACGGCTGTTGCTGCAGCACGTACACAGAGATGCACAATAATTCCCGGGGCCATTTGGATTCTTTATTTTAAAGAAATTAAAATCTACTTAATGAATTAGACTATTTGACTTGAAATTTATCATTCCATAACATTTCTAAGCTCACAAATAAGTCTATCTTAAATTCATAGGATAAGAGATGGATGAATTCTATAGATCACTATGCTATAATTCTACTCTCCAACTTATAGTACACTCTTCAACTTACTTCCCTACAAAAGAAATACAATATATAAGTAGGCCTGGGCGTTTAGTTTATCTGATTTTTCGGGTCGGGTAATTCGGGTAATAAAAACTACTACCCGATATTAGTCCCAAAAAACACCACCTGCAATTTCGGGTACACGATAATTCAGGTTCAGGTTCGGGTATTCCCAATATATCCGAATTTACAAAAAATAGTAAACCACATAAAATTTCAGTAGCAATTTATATATAATTTCAGCAGCAATTTGTATAGAATTTCAATAGCATTTTGTAAAGAATAATGTATTACAGTCACTTGTTCAAACAGAGATAATTATATTCTAATAAAGTGATAAGTTCAAGTGTTCAACTAAAAACACATGATAAATACAAAAACATAGATAAATGTTTGGATAGTTCGGGTAGTTTGGGTACCGAGGGATATTACCCGAATTAGCCAAACTAATTTCAGGTAATCAAAATCACTATCTGAATTTGGGATTGGGTACCTCGGGTTCGGATAATTCGGGTACGGATAATAGGTATCGGGTATTCCGGATGAGACACGTTTTGTGGCTCCTCCAACAAGTGGCGGATTCAGAAACGGGGCAGTGGGGGAGCTAAATAATAGAAGGCTAGAAATCTCACTAGCCATACACCGATAGATATAATAGATACAATAATAAGGAACATAAATGATGATATCAATTCAAAGTGCTAAAGCGATATGTAGAACTCTGTGGATAGAAAATTACCAAATAAAGAGTTTTCGATAACTAAAAGATGATATATTTCTTAACAATTTCACACCATCTTAGTCGCCGTCCTCAATTCTATATAAAACTTTTAAAAAATATATCATAGTTACTAAAAAAGACAAGATAAAATTTTAAATATGGAAGAATACAATACGATTCATTTCTTAGATGCTCACGGGGAAAACTTATATCATATAGTTTCGTAAGCATTGGCATACAATAGTTAGGACCCAGGCATTAGCATTCATCGATATATTCAAAATGGAGCAAACAGACCCTAGATCTTACCTTTGCTGTGCAGTCTGTGCAAGCTCAAGCAGGGGGCGGCGGGAGGCTTCCTGCCTGCCTGGAGCCGGCCGGCTTCAGTCACGGCGTAAGCTGAAGAATATGCTATAATTCGGGTTCGGGTAAATCGGATCCAGGCTTGCATCTCTTCTCTCTTCACCTATGCCTTTACGCAGCTTGTTGTTGATATGAGAGCCAATCCTTCGTCTCTCACCTTCTTTCTCTATTTCATGTCAGCAAAACATTAATTAGCTTCCCTATAAACCAATTATCACACTTGATCTAAAAGTAGTATTTTGTTACCCTAATTAGCTAACGCCAGCTGGGCAGCTGGCAAGTCAAGAGTCATCAAGACTGGCCTCTTTCCGGTAAGGCAATCCTTTGCCTTCAGAACCAAACGTGCCATCAGAGTTCGCGCATACTCTATCTCTAAATAACTGTCGTTTTAAGTTTTTATGTACAAGTTTGATAAAATTTATATAAAATACGTGCAATATTTATATTTCTAAATAAATTATTATGAAAATATATTTAACGATCTATCTAATAATATTAATTATATACTATAAATATTATTTTTATATAAAATTAGTTAAAGTTATTATTTCTTAAAAAGTGAAAACAAAAATTCTTTAGAGACGAAGAGAGTACGGTGGTAACCAAACTGTGCACTGCCCCATGGTTTTGACCGCAAAAGATTTTGGATGACCGTCCCTAGCAGACACGCGGCCATGCGGGCCCACTCGTTCCCTCGTGCCGTTCGCTTTCCATCCCTCCCTCTATTCTGTACAAATCTCCTCCACAGACGAAAAATCCTTCCAGCAGTCTCCTCGACCGACGCTCCCATTCTTGGAGAGCAAGAACAACGCGCAGTCCAAAAGCGAGACAAAGTGGGGAAGAAGGGGCGAGGCAGCAGCCAAACGAATCCCACGCGTTCCAGCACCTGCCTCTCCTCCCCTTGCTCGCGCAGATCTAGCGATGGCGGCGGGCGGCGACACGGCGGCGTGGGGGGAGGAGCCCGTGGCGCGGCGCCGGCCCAAGACCAAGATCGTCTGCACGCTCGGCCCGGCGTCGCGGTCCGTCGAGATGATCTCGCGCCTGCTGCGCGCCGGCATGTGCGTCGCGCGCTTCAACTTCTCCCACGGCTCCCACGAGTACCACCAGGAGACGCTCGACAACCTCCGCGCCGCCATGGAGCTCACCGGGATCCTCTGCGCCGTTATGCTCGACACCAAGGTCCGGTCCTTCCCCGCCCTCGCACTCTCTCTACCTTCCTTCTCAATCCTCGCGCGGCCTCGTGCTACGCTTCGCGATCTGTGATGATACGGTGTTGCTTCCTTACCTTGCTGTGCCGCCTGCTCCACTTAGGTTTTTTTTTTGGTGGGGGCTTTCCATTTTGGTTCCTGTGACCGTTTTAGATCACAATTTTATTTCCCCTGGTCAACTTTTAGGGATCTGATGACGTTAGATGTGATCTCTACTTCCTTATGTCGGCGCCGACGTTCTTTTGGACGTTTCTGCGTGCTGTTGCTTGTTCTTGATTCCTGGGTCGGAGATTCCGACCATTCGTGTTGCTCAAACCGAAAAGCAACTGGCTGCTTGTGCCTGCTAGGCTTTAGCACTAGAGTACAGGTTAAAAATTTGTTGGTTGCCGGCTGCCACCTGTGGACGACCAATTGCCAACAACTTCAAATCTCTGAAGATCTAGGCGTTAATGTCCAGCAACCAGTATGTCGCTTGGCTCACATGCGAATTTCGCAATAGGATGGAGTACTTTGGATTGTTGTTGTCCATTTCCGTTCACCATTGGCTGTGGGCCTGTGGTCCTCATCCACGGCCACTTGTCCTTTCTATGTTTCGTCAGTCTTAACTGAATTTTGTTCTGTTCTGGTCTGTTTTTGGCTTGGTTTGCTAAAGTTTGGTAGTGTTATAGTAACTGTCTGAAAGTGATAATGAAAAAATGAACAATCACAATATTGTTTCGAGATTTTTTGATCTTTTATTAACTCAGATGATGGAAGAAAATGTAAATGTGATTAATTCATAAATGAAATTATGTTAGGAAAGGGGGAAATTCAGAATTATTCCATACTTGATCTTCTTTTTCTGCTTTTCTTTGTTTTTCCTGATATTCTTCTGTAATTTATGAATAGTTATCTAAAGAGATAATTTAGTTGTGGATGCACCAATGATTCAACTGTGCTCTTTAAATTTTTCTATGCTAATTTAATTTTCTAACCATTCACAATGATATGAAATAAGCATCATATGAAACAAAACCATACTGATTCACAGAAAATGATTTAAGTCAATCTGTAGGTCTCAGTTTGCCATTACTTGATTTGAAATCTGGTACCATGGCCAAGGCCCTTGACTATATCATTCAGTAATGGGCAATTTTCCAAAAGACAATATGTAATGAAGTTTTACTGTTTCTATACAAAAACAAACTTGTTCACTCAGTGATTCTTGTATAATTGCTCGCCATCTTTTATCTCTCAGATGGAAACATGCTTGTAAAATCAATTTAGGCTTTGTGATATAGAATCTTTTATAACGTTATTGAGTTAGTACCATGTTTGGTTGGGTAGTTTGCATAAGCTAGTCAAGCTATCATGAAGCACAAAAGGATGGTTTAGCTGGTGAGAAACTCAAACTGAACTTCCACCAAATCTTGTGATCAAGACATCTGTGGGTGATTAAAATAGACAGCCTGTTTCTATCTTCAGTTATGGTTTGTTAAGTTCTCTTGAGCTTGATGAAGGCATGCTGGTATCTTCGTTAATTTTCTTTTACATTACACCCTATACTGTCCTATGCTTTCAACCTTGTAGCATCCATGAGAACCAAAACATCTCAATCCACCATCCATACTTGCTCCCCTATTCTATTTTGAACCAATGAGCACAACCATCAAGCCACACTGGATCTATGTGAGCAATCAATTATGGTCAGCAGGGCAGAAAAACATATTAGTAATCACAATCAGTACGTAACCTGGCCTAGTCTTGTCAGGTATTATCTTGCTCCCTTTGTGTTTATGTTACCTTGAGGGAAATTTTTCTGTTTGTTTGTCATCTTGAGGGAAGACGACCTCAGCTAGTTGCCTGATTCCTACATGAAACCCGGAACAGATCGAACCTGCAAAACCTTGAGGTCTTATTTCGTATTTGTTATTCAGGCACGGAAAATAGTAATAAATACAGCATATCGGTTGAAATTCGCACTGTAAATATCCCTTTGACCAATGTAAATAGCTGTCAACTAGTGAGACCCTTTGCTTGGTATCCTTACTGACACTTGTCATATTCTTGCATAAGTTGCATTATTATTATTATCTTAGAACATCTGAGTATTGGCATACTGTTTGTCTATTCAGCCCTGAACTCAAACCACGCATCTGCAGCACCCAATTTATATCAATTTCAATTAGGCATAATGTTAGCCAAGTAACTTAGATGGGAAAAAAATTGTGTACTGACAGCATCTGAACTGAGTGCACATTACCTCCTATAACCAGCCAAGCAATCCCAACTTGCATTCCCTCATTCTGCTCCAACCAAATGGGATTTTATCCCATGCACTTATTCTAACAACCATTTAACCCTATTAGCTAGCCTGTAGCTTTGAACCCAAAATGTGCATCACGTCTTTACATTTACAAACCTGACATAGTACAATTTATAAAAGATTAAGCAGCACTTTTTGACTTTGCCTTAAATGTTATGTAATTACCCTCTACTGCTACTCCATGGATTTGTTTTACTCATCTTCCCGGCTGTTACCGTGCATTCAAACTCCATGGATTTGTGAAGTAAAGACTATGATCAAACTTGAGCCATGAACAGTACTGCAAATGCGTGTAGTGAGGGGGCTGTTTGGTTGGGACCTGACAGGCAGCGATATTTGTTTTTGGGTTTTGGGTCAACCCAACTCATTTCATCCTTCGTTTATGGTTACACCAAAGAACACCGATTAGGCGTGCAGGTGCTCAATCCTCTTCGACGGAGGGAACTAGTGCGCATCGTACCCGACACATCCTGAACCCCGTCTCCGCCGTCATTGACGCGCCGTCACCGAACCCCAGCTTCCGTCGTTGCTGCATCCTGATTGCGCCCCCGCGCACGGCCGGCCTGCAACCATGGGCGGAGCATCGCCTCGCCGTGTCCGTTGACGACCGCGGCCACCGCTCGGCCCATGACGAGATGGACGCGTTTGAAGCGACGGCAGCCATTGTTAGCACTGTAACCCCAATGCCCAGGTGAGCAGCACCTGCTCTCCTTCCCTCTCCCTCTCCCCTGAACCAAGGAAGAAGATGAGCTTGAGCTCAGTAAACACACGTACACACTCACTCCTCTGTCTTCAGCGTTGGCTGAAGACTGAAAAACAGAATGTGGTGGCAAGAGCTGCCTTTTCCATTGCATTGCTTCCTAATTTATACAAGCTAGCTACCGACTACAAAGTACAAGATGGCATGGCTGAGTACAGCCCTCCATCACCCTAGTACTAAGCTTAGATCAGCCAAGACATGGCTGTTGTACCTCTACCTACTCCTAGAATGGCCTATTGCCAGACTTTGCTGCAGTGTTCAGGACATGGACAGCAAGAGCTGACCTTCTACCTGCCCTTGATTGCATTAGGGGGAGAAGAATGGGATTGCAGCAGATTATGTCTTACAATCTTCCCCTAATCCTGCTGCTAGCCCTTGACCTCTACCATGCTGATCATACCTCTGAGCTCCAAGAACCTGAGGCGCCCGAGCGACTTGGTGAGGATGTCAGCGAGTTGCCGCCCGGTCTCGACAAACTCGATGACGAGGTGTCCTCCATCGACACAGTCCCGAAGAAAATGGAACTTGATGTCAATGTGCTTGATCCTGTCGTGGAGGACGGGGTTCTTCGCCAGTGCAATGGCAGGTTTGTTGTCCACCTTCAGCGCTGGCGGCCGAGCCTCAACACCAGTGAGCTCGCTCAGCAACCGACGCAGCCAGACCACCTGGCATGCCGCAGTGGCCGCCGCGACGTACTCCGCTTCGCACGTCAAGAGCGCCACCATCTTTTGCTTAAGTGACTGCCAGGCGATTGGCGCCGCGCCGAGGAAGACGAGCACGCCGGAGGTGCTCCGCCGTCCATCCACGTCGCCTGCCATGTCCGCGTCGCTGAACGCCGTGAGCCCTGGCTCACCATCCTTGACCTTGGGCGGTGCCTCACTGAAAACCGTGAGCCGCAGCCTGCCGCCCTTGGGGAAGACGACCTCCTGGTTCAGCGATCCCTTGATGTAGCGCAGCAGCCGCTTCACGCCACCCAATGGTCCTCCCGCGGGTCCTCCATGAACCGGCTCACATAGCCCACGACGAACGCAATGTCCGGCCGCGTGTGCGTGAGCCAGCGCAGCCTGCCGACGATACTCCGGTAGCGCGTCCCGTCCACCTTTGCTGCCGTGCTCTGCTTGGAGAGCTTGATCCGCTCCTCCATCGGGGTCGCCATCGGCTTGCACTCCGTCATGCCGGCCCGCTCCAACAGCTTCAGCGCGTAGGCATGCTGCCCCAGCGTGACCGTGTCCTTCCCCTGCTTCACCTCGATGCCGAGGTAGTACGTGAGCGCGCCCAAATCGCTCATTTTGAATTGGGCCACCATCTCCTCCTTGAAGGCGGCGATGTCGCGCTCCCGCGCCCCGGTGACGATCAAGTCGTCGACGTACACGTCGACAATGAGCTCCTCCTTCCCCGTCGTCGTGTGTACAACGCGTGCTCCGTGGCGCAGCGCGCGAAATCGAGCTCCGCCATGGTGGTGTCGAGTTTCGCATTCCACGTGCGCGGAGCCTGGCGCAGTCCGTAGAGGGCCTTCCTGAGCCGGAGCACCTTGTGCTCTGCTCCCTTGACGACGAAGCCCGGCGCTTGTTTGACGAAAACGGTCTCCGCTAGCTCCCCGTTCAGAAAAACGCCGACTTGACGTCGAGGTGATGGACTTGCCAGTCCTTGGCCGCCGCTAGTGCCAGCAGCAGCCGCACGGATTCCATGCGCGCGACCGGGGCGAACACCTCCTCGAAGTCAATCCCCTCGCACTGTACGAAGCCGCGGGCGACGAGCCGCGCCTTGTGCTTTACCACGGCGCCGTGCTCGTCCTTCTTCACCTTGTAGACCCACTTGAGTCCGATCGGCCGGCATCCCGCCGGTGGATCGACCAAGTCCCAGGTCTTGTTGGCTTCAATCGAGCGCATCTCCTCGAGCATGGCCCTTCTCCAGTTCGCGTCGTGTTCCGCAATCGCGAACGTAGCCGGCTCCTCCGCGCTCATCAGTAGCAGCTGCGCCGCCAGCCCCGGCGCCTGTGCCTCGCCGATGACGTTGTCCACCCGGCGGAATCGCACCTCCTCGCCCTCATGGAAGGCGTCGACGAAGTCCGAGAGATCCGACGGCGGGGATGCGAACTCAACTCCTGTCGCCAGGGGGTCCCCTGTTCGGGCGGAGCAGGGGAGTGTGGCAGAACAGGGGAGCCCGCCGCGGCTGGGCTTGGCGGCTCCTCCGCCTCTACAGCCGCGGGTTCCGGCGCCTGTCCTGGCGCTTCTCCTTCGTCTGCCGTAGCCCCTCCTGCCTCTGACTGCACACTGACCTCGCCGCCGCCATGGATGACCAGCCGCTCGACGATGGAGTCGCCAATGCCGCCCACGCCCTCTGTTTCCCCCACCGCCGGCTTGTTCCAACTCCACGCCGCCGCCTCATCGAAGACTACGTCCCGGGACACCACCACCTTCTCGCTGACCGGATCGTAGAGCCGGTAGGCCTTGGACCCTTCCTCATAGCCGAGGAACACCATCTTGGTGCTCCTGTCCTCCATCTTGCCGAGGCCCGGCTTGGTGGCCTTCACGTGGCCGATGCAGCCAAAGGTGCGCAGGAACTTGACATTAGGCTTGCGCCCATGCCACGCTTCGAACGGTGTCATCCCCTTCAAGGCCTTGGTGGGCGAGCGGTTCAGGATGAACACCGCTGTGCTCACTGCTTCGCCCCAGAACTCCGCCGGCATCTCTTTCGCCTTTATCATCGAGCGCGCCATGCCGACGATGGTTTCATTCCGGCGCTCCACACCGTTCTGCTGTGGTGAGTAGGGCGCCGTGAGGTGGCGGCCGACCCCCTCATCTGCACAGTAGGTGGCGAACTCCACCGCCGTGAATTCGCCGTCGCGATCCGTCCGAAGCACCCGCAACTTCTTCCCGGACTCCACCTCCGCGCGCGCCTTGAAGCGCTTGATGGCGTCCGCCGCGTCGCTCTTGCTCGTCAAGAGCTATAGCCACATGTAGCGACTGCAGTCGTCCACGAGCAGGAGGAAATACCTCCGGCTGCCGTGCGTCGCCGGCGTGATTGGCCCGCAAAGGTCCCCATGGACCAGCTCGAGCGGATCAGCCGCGCGATACTTTGTCGCCTTGGGGAACGACAGCCGCCTCTGCTTCCCTGCCAGACAGCTGTCACAGAGCTCGCCGGCGTGCTTGATCTGCGGCAGCCCGGTCACCATCTTCCCCAGCCGCCCGAGCGCGCCGAAGCTCAAGTGGCCGAATCGACCATGCCACAACCACGGCTCCTCCGAGCACGACGCCGCGAGGCACACCGGCTGCTCTACCTTCAAATCCAGCAGGTAGAGGCGGTTACGAGAGCGCGTTACCTTGGCGAGAAGACGCCGCTCCCTGTCTCGGATCCGTAGCACGCCGTCGCGGATCAGCACCTCCGATCCGCGCTCATCCAGCTGCCCCAAGCTCGATGCTCGAGCGCAGCTGCGGAATGTAATACACATCCGTCAGAGCGTGGTGCTCGCCGTTCCAGCATCGGAAGACGACGGTGCCCTGGCCGCGGATGATGACCCGCGAGCCGTCGCCGAACTTGACCGACCCTTTCTTGCTCTCGTCGAGGTCGGAGAAAACGGCCCTGCAACCGGTCATGTGGTTTCTCGCCCCGGAGTCGAGATACCATCTCTGCTCGGGCTCATCGCCGACTGCGCCCAGTTGGACTTGCGCGCGCGGCTCGACAAGGTCGACGGCCTGCGGCGCAATCCTCTGCTCCGCCTCCGCTTCGCCATCCTGCAGCGCGCAATACTCCCCCATCAAGAGCGCGTGCTCGTCGTCGCTGTCCTCCCGAGCCAGGTGCGCCTCCTCCTCCTTCTCCAGCTTTTTGTCCGGGCACTCCCGCGCCCAGTTCCCCACCTTCCCACAGCGCCGACAGGCGTTGGGGTCGGTGTGCTTCTTCTTCTTGTCCACCAGCGCTTTGCCGCGCTGCTTTCCGCCGTTGCCACGGCCACGGTCACCACCGCCACGACTGGAGCCTTCCCCGGTCTTGCGCTTCTCCTTCATCCGCGCCGACCACTCCTCCGTCAGCAGCAGCTTGGGCTTCTCCTTCTCCGGCGGCGCGCGATCCTCCACCGCGCGGAGCCGCCCGGTGACGTCCTCGAGCGACAGCGTGGACAAGTCCAGCATCGTCTCGATGGACAAGGCAAGCTGCGCGTATTTGGCCGGCACGACGCGCAGCAGCTTGGCCACGACGTCCTCGTCGTCGACCGGCTTGCCGTAGGTGGCCAGCTGGCTCGCAATCGACTGTAGTCGAAGCGCGAAGACCTCCACGGCCTCTCCGGGCTTGAAACGAAGGTCGTCGAACTCCCGGCGCAGTTGCTGCGCCTTCGCCTTCTTGGCTCGGTCCGAACCGAGGCGGAAAGACGCGAGCATGTCCCACGCCTCCTTCGCCGTGTTCTTCGACCCGATGGCCTCATGGAACTCGGACGGTGTGGACGCCATGAGCGCCTCCATGACGCCCACCTCCGCATCCTCACCGGCATTGCCGGTTTCCACCGCCGCCCACCACCGCCGCGCGCACAGCTTCCACTTCGTGTGGACCGCCCACTCGCCGTAGTTGGTGCGGGTGAGCATCGGCCAGGTGTTGGACCCGCCGACCTCCCTCACCATGCGCACCTCCACGGCAGGCTGGGATGCCGAGGCCAGCTGCTTCTCCTTGGCCGCTGCTGCAGCTGCCACCGCAGCCGCCTCTGCACCCGCCCCTGCGCCCGTTGCAGCCGTGTCCATCACCAGCGACTACGCCCAACGAATTGTACGGCTCCGATACCACGTGTTAGCACTGTAACCCCAATGCCCAGGTGAGCAGCACCTGCTCTCCTTCCCTCTCCCTCTCCCCTGAACCAAGGAAGAAGATGAGCTTGAGCTCAGTAAACACACGTACACACTCACTCCTCTGTCTTCAGCGTTGGCTGAAGACTGAAAAACAGAATGTGGTGGCAAGAGCTGCCTTTTCCATTGCATTGCTTCCTAATTTATACAAGCTAGCTACCAACTACAAAGTACAAGATGGCATGGCTGAGTACAGCCCCCCATCACCCTAGTACTAAGCTTAGATCAGCCAAGACATGGCTGTTGTACCTCTACCTACTCCTAGAATGGCCTATTGCCAGACTTTGCTGCAGTGTTCAGGACATGGACAGCAGGAGCTGACCTTCTACCTGCCCTTGATTGCATTAGGGGGAGAAGAATGGGATTGCAGCAGATTATGTCTTACAGCCATGGCAGCTGGCTACTGGCTGCTATGCAGCATGCCCCTGCCTCAAGCGTGTGAAGCTACAGTGGCACCGCCGCGCAGGGGTGAAACCAGAGCAAAATGATGGGGGGTGCACCACTTATTTCATAACTACACTGACCGACATGATGTTCAATCAAAAATGGCATATCTAATGTGCAACTACCATATTTCAATATCAAATTCGATTTCTATCAATAGAGATGAGATTTTGGTCAAAACATAACACTCACCATTTAACAAAAAGAAGAGAACATTGATCACTTTAGTGTATTCATTGATAGAATGCCAAAATCATGAACAAAACATGCCCCATATGAAGATCCCACTAGCCTAAAAGGAAAGAGAACAGATAGTTCAATTAGTTAGCAAATAAATTGTAGAATTATCGATTAAAAGTAGATACATTGCATTACCTATCAAAGATCAAATTTACGCCCTTTTTCCTTCCATGGTCATGAAACGACGAACCACAACCTCGTTGCTAACTTTCTTCATTTCTTCTTTCTCTAGATAGCAAATAAGTCTATGACTCAAGTGCTGATCACCCATGTGACAATCTTCATTCCAGAAAAGCATCTCTCAACTGTTGCAGTAGCGACAGGCAGTACTAGTACAAGCTTCAAAAGTCGATAGACCAATGGATAACAACGATGTTTCCCTGTGTCAATTTGCAAGCATAATCAAATTGCAGATCCATACTATCATAAATGTAATACATATGTAATACATATATAAAAAAGAGAAAACCCCAATTAACACACTAACCCTAAACGGCCAAACCTGCTACCTGCAGGCTACTCAATTTCAACATATAACCAGCAAGAATCGAAATCGGATGTGAGGCTTAACTTGATTGAAATACAAGATAAATAAATTGAGGGATTGATGCCTTGCCTTTTCTTTTGGACCAGAATAGAGAGAGGCCGTGAGGGTGAGGGCGCTCACATCCATCTGTTGCCGCGGCCGTCGGGCCCTCGGCTCGGCTCGACGATAGGGAAGCCAGGAAGGGGAAGGGGCGTAGGCGTCAGCAGGGATCGTCGCCGGCGAGCCGCATCGCTATCGCCGTCAGCGTCGGGGACTTGTGTCTGGCTCGCTGCGTCAGGGGAAACGCCGCGGCCTCCTTGGGCCTCGCGGACTCGCGCGCGGCCACGACGATTTTTCCCGTCGAGTGGCAACCGTCTCCTGGAAGCAACCTGCAACGTGGGCTTGGGCCGGTGGGGGGTGCCTTCATTTGGGCCAAGGGGGGTGCACAAAGGGTGAAAAATTTCTACTTATTAGGTAGTTTTGATTTTGGCCTGGGTTCCTGGGCATCCAGTAGGCTGACTTGGGCTTCGCCCGTGCCGCCGCGCCGTCCGCGAAGATGCTGAGTTGCGCCGAACTGGAGCATGTTCCCAGCACCACCGCTGCGTTGTGGGTTGAAGCGGGCGGCTACAATGCTAGCTGCAGCATCTCTCTGGAAGGGGCTTCCAAGATCTCGTCAATTCACTCTGATATTTTACTGATTTATCTAATAATTTTTCTCATGGATTCTCGGGGAAGATTTGAGCTTTGGGAACACCTGACGTCCGACGGCCTGATGGCTGAAGCGAGGCTTGATCTGCATCGCCTGTCCTTGGTGTTGAGATTTTTATTGCTTGCGAGTTGCGCCGTTCGTGAAGAGGATCTGCAGGCCCTGTCGCGCCGTCCATGAAGACGACGAGTTGTGCCCCTGCACTCGTGGAGAGAGATGGGTACCGTGATTTGGGTTACCCAGAAGGCCCACCGCACTTGACACTGTTTGGCACCAAAAATTATTGAGTCGGCCCAGTGGGTATTTACACCAAACTTTATATTTTGGGTATTGGGTCATTGGGTTGATCCAATTAAACTTGCATCGTGAATCGTGACCCCAGGCCGATGAAATTGTGCGTCTAGGAGCGCTGCCTGTGCCAGGCAGGTTTCCTAGGAATCCCAAGGAACAGCCACTAGAAGTATATAGTCATGCCAAAATGTTTGCTTGTGTTAGCTATGATATGCCTCCCTATCAAATCTAAATTAGATCTAGATATGTCCTGATACATAAAAGGCGTCAGTATGTGCCATCCTTGTATTTGGAAGCTGAAAAATGCAATATGCATGGCTGGGTGGTTTGAAATATAGTTTGTGGTCTTTCTTTCTTAGTTGGAATAGACATCTTGAACTCAACTTCCTGCAAATAATCTGCACATTCTATTATGATATATTCAATAGTAATTTTCCATGTATGCACATCTTAGTGTAAGCAGTTTGATAATATGAAATGGAAACATAACTGACATTTTTATATTTCATTAGCTGTATGACTTATGGATTATCCCCTGTGTGTAGAAACAGTACTGAAACAGTACTGAAACCTTTGTGTAATTGTGCTATGCAAATGTATACTGGCCTCATATTCATTGCATGTACTGATATATATTGCAGGGTCCAGAGATTCGAACTGGATTTTTGAAAGATGGGAAGCCTATTCAGTTGAAAAAAGGTCAAGAAATCACAATTTCCACAGACTACAGCATTAAGGGTGATGAGAAAATGATATCGATGAGCTACAAGAAGCTTGTGGATCTGAAGCCAGGCAGTGTGATATTGTGTGCTGATGGTACCATCACTCTTACTGTGCTTCACAGCGATAAAGAACAAGGCTTGGTTCGCTGCCGTTGTGAGAACACTTGGATGCTTGGTGAGAGGAAGAATGTTAATCTTCCAGGAGTTATTGTTGATCTCCCCACACTCACAGACAAGGACAAGGAGGACATCCTTAAGTGGGGTGTTCCAAACAAGATTGACATGATTGCCTTGTCATTTGTTCGGAAGGGTTCGGATCTTGTGGAGGTTAGGAAGGTACTTGGCGAGCATGCCAAGTCCATAATGCTGATGTCAAAGGTATGATTATGGCATTCTCTTTTGGGTTTCAAGCTAGTAGATTTCCGAATTCAAAGTTATAATAATTGATTTGAATATGCAGGTTGAGAATCAAGAGGGAGTAGCTAACTTTGATGATATCCTGGCAAACTCTGATGCTTTTATGGTGGCAAGAGGTGATTTAGGGATGGAAATTCCTATAGAGAAGATTTTCTTTGCACAGAAGGTGATGATTTTTAAGTGCAATATTCAAGGCAAGCCTGTTGTGACTGCAACCCAGATGTTGGAATCTATGATCAAGTCTCCTCGCCCTACTCGGGCAGAAGCAACCGATGTTGCAAACGCAGTTCTTGATGGCACGGACTGTGTCATGCTCAGTGGTGAGACTGCTGCTGGGGCTTATCCAGAGCTGGCGGTGCAGACTATGGCCAAGATCTGCCTACAAGCAGAGTCTTGCGTAGACCATGGTGCTGTTTTCAAATCAATCATGGCTTCAGCTCCAGTTCCAATGAGCCCATTGGAGAGCCTTGCATCATCAGCTGTCCGCACAGCAAACTCTGCCAAGGCAGCACTTATCTTAGTCCTGACCAGGGGAGGAACAACTGCTAGGCTTGTGGCCAAGTATAGGCCATCTATGCCGATTCTGTCCGTTGTGGTTCCTGAGCTGAAGACAGACTCGTTCGACTGGACCTGCAGTGACGAGGGGCCGGCAAGGCACAGCCTCATTGTGACGGGTGTCATCCCAATGCTGAGTGCCGGCACTGCCAAGGCCTTTGACAGCGAAGCCACTGAAGAAGCTCTTGGTTTTGCCATTGAAAATGCGAAGGCGATGGGGCTATGCAACACCGGTGAGTCCATAGTGGCCCTGCACCGCATCGGGACTGCATCCGTCATCAAGCTCCTGACTGTGAACTAGGGTCTAGCCGAAGCAGGAGGCACACCATTTTGCATGGTGGAATTTTTGTGAGGCTGCTTACGCATATCAGCGAATCCGCAGCTTTTTGTTGCCAAAGATACATACTTTGGGTTCTGGTACACCTTGGTGTTACAAGGTTATGGGAATTTGTCATTTAGATGTTAGCGATTTAAACAGTTATCAACTGCTATAGCTAATTAATTTGCAGCTGTGTTGCAATTGCTATCAAATGCTTGCTGGTTGATTTTATTTCGTTCTGGCAAAATTTTCTTGTTTGAGTTAAGGCTTTGTTTAGTTTCCCAACTAAACTTTAGTCCCTATTATATCAGATGTTTGACACATGCATAAAGTATTAAATATAGATGAAATTCTCGGGAGTACATACGGGAGGGTGAGGCGCAGTAGCGCAGAGGCAACGGCAACAGTTATCTACAAAAGATGATGAGGCTGGATGGTAGTGCTTCTCGGCCACGAGCTTCCCGGGACGGCATCCGCGGCGGACTCCTGGGCAGCAGCAAGCCAGCAGCCATCGCTGGTCTCCCTGGAACGGCGGCGCCCGCGGCGGGCGAGTGGCAGCAGCCATCGCCGGCCTCCCCAGAACAACGCACGCAGCGGACTCCCAGGCGGGTGCAGGCGAGCGGCAGCAGCACCATCGGCTTTCCCTGGACGTTACCCACGGCGGACGCCAGGAGCTCTCGTCGCCTTTCCAGTCATCCCGAATTCCCGATGGAAGATAACGTTGTGTGAGATGAGGTAGATGAGATCAGGAGTGGGCCTGACTAGCAATTTTAGAGAGGCTGTTGGATTAGTTCAGATTTTTTGAGGTGTTTCTATTTTAGAGAATGCCTAAATCATAAATTTACAATATGATTTTGGCTAATCTTTTGGAGATGCTCTTAAGACGATGATTCGCACCCAGTCCACGCAAGAGGCAAGTTCATACACTTGCCAATTCCTGTTCTTTTTACAACCATGATAACTGTATCAGAGAGAACATTACATGAGCCAAACTAGCACACTGAAAAAAGGCTCCAAATTTTCATGGCAGCAACCCGGCATGCTCCTGCTCCTGCTCCTTCCTATGTACATTGGCACCAATGGGCTCAAGCTGTCAAGCAGCAGCAACCATCCATCCTTATATATTGGCATTGCATTATTGCTCAATTCTCCCAATGATGCGAACTGCTGCTGCCGCTACCGGAGGACTGCGCCGATGGCGAGAACAGGCTGTTGAGCCACTGTAAGGATGGCGGCAACCGCCTGCCACTCTCTTCGGCTTCAGCTGGCTCGGCATTGCCTGGAGGAGGAGAGGTTGCCCTACCAGTACTACCATCACCACCGCCGTTGTCATTGCCTTCACGATCCGCATCGACACTGACAAAGCCACCGTCGCCGCTGTTGCATGAGCTCTTGTCGTCGGTGGCCGGCAGCTGGAACCGGCAGACAGGGCAGGAGCTGTGCATCTCGAGCCACGGCACGATGCAATTGGCGTGGAACCTGTGCCTGCAGGGCATCTCACGGGCGCGCTCGCCGGCCGCGTAGTCCTCCAGGCAGACGGGGCAGCTGGCCGTGTCGTCATCGTTGCCACTGGCGATCTCCACGGTCGGCATTGCCTCCACGGCCTCCTTCTTGGCCGGCGGCGTTCCCTGCCGCCCCGCATCGTTCTCGGCGAGCTGCTGCACCAGAGCGTCGAGGCTGGGGCCGAGGAAGTAGTCGCCCAGCGCCACGCCATGCTCGCTACCGCCGCCGCCAGCTGCGCCGATGAAGAGGCTCCGGCCGAAAGGGGTCAGCTGGTCGCCTTCGAGGGCGACGCCGGCAGCAGCCTCCAGTCGCTGCAGCTGGCGGTCCCGGAGCTCGTGCAGGAGCCGCAGGAACGCGGTGACGCGCCGCCGGCGCAGCGAGAACTCGGGATCGTTCCAGTCGTAGACGTCGCCGGCGGCCTCCTGCTGCCGCCGGTTGCGGCGGCGGCGGACGGAGCTGTCGACCGTGCTGAGGATAGCGTGCGCCCAGATGGAGCTCGGGCGGTCGGCGCCGCCGGGGTACACTTGAGCCACCGTGCCGTCGCCGTCACCGTCATCGGCCGCGGCCGCGGCCGCGGCCGCGCCGCGGGCGGTTTCCATCTCCTCGAGGAAGCCGCTGTGGCAGTGCGGGCACTTCATCTCCGCCTCGCCCTCCGCGGGGCTCACGACCGCGGCGCACATGTGGCACCAGTACCTCCCGGCGCCCGCCTGCTCCGCCATTGCTGCTGCGCTTCTCGCGCTTTCCCCCGCCAATGCAGCTATTCTAATTGTTTGTGGGGAGATTCAGCTGCGACAAAACAAATCGACAAGGAAAGATCAGATTTTTTTGACGCTACAATCCATCGTGGATGATCTAATTAGTCCCACTGAATGCAGAAATCATTTGGCACCGCAGATCGAATCATTTGCGTGCTCTTGTGATGGACAGATCAGACGCGGCTTCTTGAAAGCTCGTAAATCAAAAGACAAGGACGCCGTGTTACTCAAGTACCAGTATTAGCTAATTCTACGCAGGAGCAAGGTCAACCACCAGGCAAGGCAACCAACATACGATTCAATCAATCAGGAAAACAACATGGACAGGGCAGCAGGGATGGATGGAACAATTTCGCAAGGTGAACAAGAAGAAACAAACAGCACAAGATACACATCAATCAAGTACCATGAATGAAGAAAAAAAATGCAACAATCATCGTTCCGCACAGACAGATGGATCCACAGGTAGCAGGCACACAAACTCTCAATCTGGCGATAAGATACCAGTAGATGAACAGAACAGACGGATCCACAAGCTGAATCTCAGGTTTGGATCGGTAGATGGGAGCAAAGGAAGGGGGAAAGCGTGAAACGAAGCAAGCAAAGCAACCAATCAATCACCTTGGGCGCAGCAGGGCAGGGCCGGGCGGGGGCAGGGCATGTGGGGGGAGGAAGGGGGAGCAGCGAGGCCAGAGGGGGCCGGCGGTCTCCGCCTGCTTTATACTATTATCAATCTCAGCGGCCACGGCGGCTCCGTGCATCGATTATGACCTCGGCCCGGCACACATGTTTGGGGCAGTGATTAGGAGGGGCCTGCCTGCTCAATTATTGCGCTGGACTTCTAATTTTAAGCTTACCCCACCAGATTTCGGTTTCCCCTCGCCCTCGAGCGCTCGCTCGGCTAAAAGTTCAGCGGTGGTGGCAGTTCGCTTTCCGGACAACCCAGAAATAGATGTTTCCGAAAAAGAAGAAAAATAAACATAGAAAAACGGGGAAATGGGGGGGGGGGGGGGGGGGGGGGGGGGGGGGGGGGGGGGGGGGGGGCGGCGCTTGCTGCCTCGCTGATGATCACAGCATGTGGTGTAGTGATGGGTGCCACCTCAACTAAAGATTTTTAAAATATATTCTTTTCTTTTCTCCGGAAAAGGAATGATACAATATGATATAGACAGTCTCAGAGTTCTGATGTCAGCTCTTACTTCAGGTTGCCATTTGAGTCCGAGGGCATGCTTAGTTTCCAAAATTTTGCAAAATTTTTCAAGATTTTCCGTCACATCGAATCTTTAGACGCATGCATAAAATATTAAATATAGATAAAAAATAAAACCAATTACATAGTTTAGACGAAATTCACGAGACGAATCTTTTAAGTTTAATTAGACTATGATTAAACACTAATTACCAAATAACAACGAAAGTGCTACGGTACCTATCCTCAGAATATTTTGCGAACTAAACGAGGCCTCGATATGCTGCACTGACTGTTGCCATTTGATGTCAGCTCGTATTTCAGGTTGGTTAGCCGCCTTGCTGGCGTAGGCCGGCAAAAATGGAGGATCCTTGTGCATACATCCAAAACTGTCCTGTTCAAAATTACAGTACGATTATTATATGAACCGATGGATATTACTGGCACTAGCACTATTGATTCACGAATGTCCACGGCAGTGGCGGATGCAGGATGAGAATCAAGGGGGGCTAAAACAATGGAGATGTTGATTTGCATGAAGATTTAATGGTGATTTGAGGTTTTTGCTACAGTGTTTTTATGGTAAATCCAGTCATTAGGGGGTTGGAGCCCACCCAGCCCCCCTTAGATCCGCCGCTGGTCCACGGATATCCGCATGCCTCGGAGTCCATCTAAACGCGTTCACACACACACATTAAACAGATAGCACAATCAAAACGCACACCAAAAAAATTTGCTAGATCAACTTCCATTAAACAGATAGCACAATCAAAACGCACACCAAAAAATTTTGCTACTTTCTCTATAAGTCCAGCTAGGTTTAAAAGAAACCAAACCATTTTTTCCTAGATCTGTGTGTGTGGGTGGGGGGTGGCGTGGGCGCAAAATTTTGAATTTATATTTTTTTGTCCTATCTATGATTGAAACATAAACTAACTAGCATGGTGCACTTCAGGTTTGCTAGTATGCTATATGTATCCGATTGCAAAGAGTTTTGCAATGTAGAGTCTATCTTATCAAATAGCATACACTAATCTAGGAAAGGTAAATACCACACAATGCATAATTTTAAACGAGCAAGTCAAGGGATGGGAAACTCCTAAAGATGAGAATTTTTCCTATGGTATTGATCGCCAAAATACAACTCTAATCCACATTAGAGTTCCAGTGCTCTATCAAGGTATGCTTCCAGTCAAGGTGTTGAGCTCACCACAAAGACTTGTGCAACCGAGGAAAGTGTCATCAGCCACTAAGTCTCACCATTGTCACCCATCTCTTCTGGTCACCTTGGTGCCGTCAACTAAGGAACTTCTCCACCAAGTTAAGGAAGGGATCTCCTTGGATCCCGTACACCAAGTCGCCACTGCTCTACACCAAGCTTGGAGGGTTGATGTCACTACATGGTCACCAGGATCTCAAGTGCTCTTGCTCACAAGATTACAAGGTTGCACAAGCCCAATCCCTCCTCAAGCTCTCAAGTTACAAGGCATATCTCTCGTAAAGATGAATAACATTAAGTCCTAATTCACTACCTGAATTGTGATCAATACACACTTGAGAGGGTGGATGGAGTGTAAAAACACCTGCTATAGCTTCTATCACCCTTAGGGCACTACAACAACATCAGGAAATTGAGTAGAAATGCAGATATATAGCCTATGCATCATGGCTAGCCTTTGATTCAAATTCCACTTTTCCATGCACCATCAAACGACCCGATGCTTTGCTTTTCCGTACTGCTAGACCGCCCAACGCAGCTAGCATTAGATTTCACTGTTGATTGGCAATTGCTCACCAAATCATCCGGTGCTTCAATTTGACCCTGTTGGACCATACTGTGTGTAGAAACACACCGTGGCATGCATATTGTATACCATTAGACAATCTGTTGGGTTGCTCCTCATAGACCTCTGGACATGTCACTAAGCGATCCACTGCTGGTCGACTCCTTCACTAGTGTCATAGGATTTAGCGTTCGACAATAAATCAATGTTTTGCGCATAGGGAACTAGAGAATTAGCACATAGATTTATATTGGTTTAGATATGAGGCACCCTATATATAGTCGATAATAGCCTTCTCTATGTGCCATGCGCTCGGGGTTACAAGGGTGTTATGTTGCTAAGAGCCAAGAACTCGAGTATCAGGGATTCACCACCCTACCAGTGACACTGTCAATTTACAAAGTTGTTTGGAACCTTAACGGAGCACTAAAATTTTTTTTAAAAGAAACTGAGCATTGATTTGTATGGCCAATATGAGTATATGAGAAGAAAGAAGGCATAGAGCTCGATTGTAAACCTTGTGCTGGATTGACCTGTTGGAAATTATAAATTGAGATGTGAAGGGCTTAAGTCTCCAGTGTGGTGGGATAGACCACCATGACCTTCTTGTTTTACAGGTAAGATCTTTCTCTGAATTGAAGATTGGCCACCCTTGCTACTTAAGGTGTTGCAACTTGTGTAAATTATACAGTAGATCGCTAGTTTGTTCACAGGGCAAAGAAGACGGTATTCAGGTTCCAGGTTGAGAGAGCTTGGTCACTTTTATGTAATGAAAAATCATAATTTAAACATACTCTCTCCATCCTAAAATATAAAAAAGATCCAGAGTCTAAAATTTATATAAAAAATACAAAGTATTCTGGGTCCTCAACCCTCCTCTCTTAGAAAATATTGAGATTCCTTTTAAACTTGGCATCACCCAAAACAACTTGTCTGTAATAACAAAAAAACAACAACAAAGTACACCCAGGACAAGATGATCTTATGACAAACTTTTTATTTTTTCTAAAAATCGTTTGTATAGGACGGATGAAGTATAAATCTATACCTAATAATAAAGAGACAAAATTTCAGGCTCTTTTTTTTTGTCCATCCATTTTTTCCCGTCTTCCTCTATCTACCGAACAATGGAGAGTTTCTTTTATCCGACTTATATATATAACCCGTACTCATACGAGTTAGAATAGCTCGCGTCTAGACCAATATGGAATATGAATCCTAACCTAAATAGATTCCTCAGATTTTGAGTACTCGGAATAGAACTTTTAATAATAAATAGAAAAGGATAAGAGTTATATTCTTTATTTTGCACCGCTTTCTTTATTTACGTACGAGTTAGAATAGTTCGCGTCTAGACGAATATGAAGTAGAAATCCTAATCTAAATAGATTCATCAGATCTGACGATAATATTGTGTATTTATTTTCCTTCGATGGGATATACACGGTAGATTATAGGAACCGGTTTCTTTTTTTTAGAGCGTCACACGTTTGTTGGATAAATTTTTAACCTATAAATCATCTTGATAAATTATACAGCAGGTTGTAAAAATAAAAAGACGGTGGGAGCTGGCGAGGGGAGGTCGAGGTGCGCGAACCCATGGCACCCGGTAGGGGCGAGAGGTCCGTCCCTGTGTTATTTTTACACGTTCACAGGGTGGCTGCTCTCCCAACGGGTAAGCAGAGTGCGTAAATCAAGGAGCTTTGGTGTGCGCTGGGGCACAACACCGTTTGCCCGGAGTCCGGAGGGGCCAGTCTGCGTTGCTCGGCGACACCGGGGCCGTGTTTAGTTGGACTAAATCGGGAGGTTCAAAATCTGCACAGTAAAAGATTTTTCACTATAGTATTTTATTTGTATTTATGAATTTTTGTTCAAACATTGACTAATTAGGCTTAAAAGATTCGTCTCGTAAAGTACAACTAAACTGTGCAATTAGTTTTTGATTTCATCTATATTTAATACTCTATGCATGTACCGATATTTTAATGTGATAAAGAATCTTCTCTTTGTATAGCGAAATTTAGGGAAAAATTTGACATTTAAACAACACCCAGGCTCGCCAGGCCTGTGAGCTCGAGAGTCGAGACAACACAGCCTGCGCAAGCGTGGCGGTGGAAACTACTCACACGCACCCCAACCACGCTGCAGCACTACCCCCAGGACCCAACATCGTTCCCTGCCTATAGGGCCACGCCCAGTCACCCGGGTCTAAATTTCCCCGGATGCGGTGGTGCGTGGTGGTCTCTGGCCATGGGCTCGAGCGCACCCGACCCCGGCTCGGCCACGCCGGAGAGGAACCGTCCCTCTAGCGTCTCCCGCGACCGAGCTCCGGCCACGCCTGAGAGAAACCGTCTCTCTAGCGTCTCCCGCGACCGAGCTTCTCCCTCGCCAGCAATGCCCCCTCCGATGCTGGAGTGACAGGCCTGCACCCAGGCCCGGCGATGTGGTGGCCAATGGGGCGCGCTTTACCCGCCGCGGATTCGGATTCGAATGGCGAGGTGGGATTAATTAATCGTGCGTTAATCAAGTGACCGCCGCTTTGCTTAAGTTGCAGGCTCCGAGCGACGACTGATCGATCAGTCGACGAACGCGCGCGGGCCCGGACCGGCTCGATGCCTCGTTGAGCTTCCGCTGCGCCGCCGGCATCGGTCGGAGAGAGCGATCGGACAGGGGCGTCGTCGTCGACTCGTCGGAAATCATGTGAAGAGAAATTACGAAATCATGTGCTTGCTGATACAAATCCAAAATCATGTTGTCGGTACCACAATTAGGGGTGCCCAAATTAAAGCGAAAGCCCACCACTAATAAAAGCGTCTGATCTCTCTCTTTAAGGGAAAAAAATTGACAGAAGAAGACTCATGTGCCAAATCTCCCCTTGCTAGGCCTCCAACAAGCCGCGAGAGCAGATCAGCCCGTGTCTCCGCCTCGTCCGAGGCCTCACGTAGAGGGGTCTCGAAGCACCTCCGATTCGTCCAAGGCCTCAGCCCCTGGGGTCTCGGACACAAGACGACCCTTAATAGTTCTACCGCCTCGCCCGAGCCCAGAGGCAACATTGCCCATCTCTGACTCGTCCGAGGCCGACCTCCGACGCCGCTCTCTTATTGGTGCGCTCGAGACCCCCATGACGTCGCCCACGTTCTTGTGCCCGCCTAACCAGACAGACCGGGAATGACCGAGGTCAAATCACCATACCCACCACTGCAACAAGAATGAGGAAGAGCTGCTGACCACTATGCCACCCACGACGGCACTATGCGCATGATTCGTACGTGTACAGAGTATGGAACGACTGCTCCGGACCACTATTCTCACGATCAGAGCAAGATCGTGCCACATTTCCCGCCCCCGATGCCTCGGCCCTCCACGCCAAGTCAAACTGCAAGGACCGAAACACCACGCCGACCAGATAGGACGGGGTGCACCGCTACAATACCGAAAGACAGAAACTACTCCCTCAACAGTGGCACGCCTGCCTCACCATGTAGCAGCAGTACCAGAAGTACCGACGCCATGCCTCTACAGTGCAGACCACGACGCCACCGGATAAGGCCTCCTGAGGCCTCGGGACTGCTTCCCTGGCAAGGATCTCCCACACACCAACATCTTGTAACCCTGTACGTCCTTGAGGTTATAAAAGGAGCACGCAGGGACCATTCTAGAGGACGATCAGGAAGAAAGCATTACACGATCACACGATCGCACAATTCTCCTGGACGTTGCGAGGGCTCCAGCAGAGCCACACACACGCACACACTCCACTCACGCTCTGAGACTTGGGAGCCCCTCCCTCTCTCACTCTTGCTTGTAACCCCTACTACGAGCACTTCGATGCAAGATAATATAGATATCTCATCCCCCACTGGACGTAGGGCATTCTTCGGCCCGAACCAGTATAAATCTTCTATGTTCTTCTTGCACACCATCTGGACCCCCGATGCGTAGACACTCATTACTCGTTGGTGCTAGGACCGCCGTTTCTTACACCGACACATGTGCTTGCTGATAAAAAGAAATTACGGAATCATGTGCAGAGAAATTGCAAACGTGGAAACGATCGATGTAAATCCATGGCTTTTGCGTTTTTGGGAAGTACAGTACCTACCGATTGTGGAAGAAGACCAAGAATTGGGATGCGGCGACTGTAAGGTCCGAATGGCTAGAGGGGGGTGAATAGCCTATTCAAAAATCTACAAGCTTTACTAAACAACCACGTTAGTATAAAAGAAGGCTAAGCTAATTCTAGCACTAGCTCAACTACACTATGCAAGCCACCTTATAATTTAGTGAAGCAAGGCTATGATCTTTAATACACACCAACAAAGCTAGGTCGCTAAGCTACTTACTCCTATGTGATAAAAGCTACTCTACACAAGCTACACTAGAAGTAGTACGAGAAAGTAAAGAACAAGTGACTTGATTCTTATACCAACGATGTAGAGAAGTAAAGCACTCGAAGAATCAATCACAGTGATCAACCACAAGAGAAATCCTCGGTAAAGAGATGACACAAGATTTTTTTACCGAGGTTCACTTGCTTCCCGGCAAGCTACTCCTCGTTGTGGCGATGCACCCACTTGTCGGTTCGCGAGCTAATTGACTATCAAGAGTCGAGTCCTCGGCGGGCGCCGCACAACCGCACACAAGATGGGGATCCTCCAAGCCACGAGCTCCACTAGAGTATCCAATTTGCGAACTCCCGCGGGGAAGGATCAAGAACCCCTTACAACACTTGGTGAAGGCTCCAACAATCTCCAATTGTGAGCTCAATCACCTCCGCTGCTCCAAGCCGTCTACCGTGTCGGGAAACACGGAAGAGTAACAAGAAATCCGCAGCAACTCGAAGATCAAGTGCCTCTAGAATGCAACTCTCAAGCAATGCACTTGAATCTCACTCAATCTCACTCAAGATGTGCAACTATGCAAAGAGATGAGTGGAGGGGTTGTTCTCTAGCTCAAAGTATGTCTCTATATCTCAAAATGTGCAAGAGTTGCCCTCAAACCCCGGCCAACCTCTATTTATAGCGAAGGGGTACGCAGCTAGCCGTTACAGACGACGCAGCGAAAAACGCACTGACCGGACGCTCCGGTCAGGGTGACCAGACGCGTCCGGTCACTACACGACAGCAAGAAACAGTGCGTGTCAGAACTAGCCGTTGCCGTGACCGGACGCGCTGAACCAATTGACCGGACGCGACAGTGCCCGCGTCCGGTCGCATTCCAGTATGCTCCCGTTGAGACCGGACGCGTCCGATCGCACGTGACCGGATGCGCTGCGCGTCCGATCGTTACTCCGCTTCGCTCTACCCTTCTGGACGCCTGACCGGACGCTCCGGTTACGTGAGGGACCGGACGCGCCGGTCGCGCGCTCTGATTCGCTCAGGAGAACTGACCGGACGCGCTGTTGAACTGACCGGACGCCACAGTGCCAGCGTCCGATTAGAGTCCAGTAAGCTCCCTGGATGACCGGACGCGTCCGGTCGTCAGTGACCGGACACGCTGCGCGTCCGATCATCGAACTAAAAATCGCGCAGACGCTGAACACTGACCGGACGCGTCCGGTCATACCGAGACCGCGTCCGGTGCAGCGTCCGGTCATCACAGTGACCTCCGTTCGCCTCCGTTTCTTTTCCGACTTCCGACGCAATAGAAAATAGGCATTTCGCTTCTCCAAAAAGCGCCGAATCCCGCCTCGCGAGCTCGGCAGGAGGGAGAGAGGAGCCCAAACCCCTCTCTACCGCCTGAACTCCACTGCCTTTGCAAATGTGCTAACACCACCAAGTGTACACCACCATGTGCATGTGTGTTAGCATTTCACAATCATTTCTCAAGGTGTTTTGTTAGCTTTTTACTAGATCCTATTGCATATGCTCAAGACATTGATCTAGTGGCACTTGATTTCCGAGCTAACCGTGATTGCCCCTCTTGATAGTCGGCTATGTATCCTAAACCCGGTCAATCACTTCTCTACTCATCTTAGACCGGCAAAAGGAAAACCCTATGATTATACCTTTGCCTTGCGCTCTTAAATCTTTCTCTTCCACTTGATCATCATGTCCTTCCTTTTATGTGCATCTCCACCATAAACATCATTTCATATTCATGCACTATCTCTTTGTGATCTTGTGGCCACCACTCCTTGCCACATACACCTTCATCACATGTGTTGCTTATGCCTAACTCAAAACACTTAACACATGGCATTAGCAACTTGATGTCATTAATTACCAAAACCAAACTTGGGCTTTCAATCTCCCCCTTTTTGGTAATTGATGACAACCATCACAAAGATATGAAATGAAATCAATTTTCAATTTCGATTGTATTAGCTCCCCCTACATATGTGCTTCCATGAGTTTGGTTCAATTATGCACATATGTATGGATTTGAAATTTGAGAGAGTTACTACTATCAAATTGATGCTAAGGTATATAGAATGGACCTTTGAAGCGTGATACCAATCGGAGTTGCCTTTATATACCATCCTTAGCATCGACGTAGCTAGACACCATTTGTAATACATCACTTGTAAAGATCACAAACACTAAAGTACCCCGTGAGATCAATATTATAAGCAAAAGGTGTCTATTTACCACTTGTAAAGCTACTCTTAACAAATCATCATTCAAGTTCTATTTCTAGCATACACCATACAAACATGAATATCGAAATTAAATTTGCAATGCAACACATCATCATGTTAGTGCACATACAAATGCAATAAATAATTCATGAGCTTGCTTCCCTATGACTTTTCTCTCCCCCTATGATTTTTCTCTCCCCCTTATTATCTTATTTCCTCTTTGCAATATCTTTGTGACTTTTCTCTCCCCCTTTGTCAACAATCACCAAAAAGGTGCCAATTTAGTGAGAGATAAGTCAATCAATATGAGGGAGTCCAAATTATGGTTCAATCTAGATCACTTGCCTAGAATATGTAATTCGGTTTGAACCAATGACAAGCTTCTTCACACCTCATAAAGTATAAGGGTTGTCTTGACCACGTTGAATTACACATCATGAGCTCATTTTCTAGATTCAACACTAGGTTCGCAAGCCCACAAACATGTCATATGCTACCACTAGATCAATCAAACATAGAAGCAATAGTGGTACCATATATACATTAAAATTATTTGATTTTCATGAATGAGCTTATTTGTCATGCAAATATGTCTATATGTTCTAACCATGTCCTTAGCAAAGTATGAATGATATGCCAAACAACTTTACCTTGCTATGTTGGAGGAGAGACATGTCATATAAGAATGTGGGGGTACACTCATTTCAAGTTGGAGAAGTCAAGTATGTTCAATTCATTCTTCAACTTGTAAAATCTCTTTTCATCAAGTGGCTTTGTAAAGATGTCGGCTAGTTGATCTTCGGTGCCAATTCTCTCAATGCTAATATCACCCTTTTGTTGATGGTCTCTTATGAAGTGGTGCCTTATGTCAATGTGCTTTGTTCTTGAATGTTGAACCGGATTTTGTGTCATCTTTATAGCACTCTCATTATCACAAAACAAAGGCACATTCTTGAATTTAATTCCAAAGTCATTCAAGGTGGCTTTCATCCAAAGCAATTGTGCACAACAACTACCGGCACTAATGTATTCGGCCTCGGCGGTAGATAGTGCAACACTATTTTGTTTCTTTGATGACCATGAAACAAGAGACCTTCCAAGCAATTGACAAGTGCCACTTGTGCTCATTCTATCAATCTTGCAACCACCATAGTCGGAATCCGAATATCCAATCAACTCAAAGTTAGATCCCTTAGGATACCATAATCCAACATCATGAGTGCCCTTAAGATATCTCAATATCCTCTTGGTTGCTTTCAAGTGACTTTCTCTAGGTAAAGCTTGATATCTTGCACACTTGCACACACTAAACATCACATCCGGTCTAGAAGCGGTGACATAGAGCAAACTTTCAATCATGAACCGGTATTGCTTTTGATCTACCATATTTCCACTATTATCAATACCCAATTGATCATTAGAGCCCATTGGTGTGCTCATTGGCTTAGCATCTTGCAATCCAAACTTCTTGATCATGTCCTTAATGTACTTGCCTTGACTTACAAAAGTGCCATTCTTCATTTGCTTGATTTGAAGTCCAAGGAAGTAACTAAGCTCTCCAATCATAGACATCTCAAACTCATTAGCCATCATATTTCCAAACTCTTCACAAAAGTCTTGGTTAGTTCATCTAAAGATAATGTCATCCACATATATTTGCAACACAAACAAGTCATTTTCAAGCTTCTTGGTGAAGAGAGTGGTGTCAACCTTTCCCATCTTGAACCCTTTAGAGAGAAGAAAGTCCCTCAATCTCTCATACCATGCTCTAGGTGCTTGCTTCAAACCATACAATGCCTTCTTTAGCTTGTAAACATGATTGGGCTTCTGAAAGTCCCTAGTTTGGTTTTGGCTAATTGATGAAACCTAGGACTAACCTTTGTATCTAAGTGGATGATTTAGATAAAGGTGGTCATTGAATATGATACATGACATTGATTCATATGACCAAGATGATGAAGACCAAGATGGGGCTTGGCTCGATGGACCGGTTGTGAGGGTGAAGGGCAAGTCGAGGCTTCGAAGCGAGGGACCATGCGATGGTGAAGCTTGAGCAAGACTTGGCGCCGACGGACCAATGCAACGGTGAAGAGCAAGTGAAGTCAAGGTCGATGGATCGAGACGGTCATGTGATGATATGAAGTGGATCATATCATTTGAAGAAACAAAATGGGCTCAAGGCAAAGGTATAACAATAGGGCCATTTTGTTTTACACTCAAGACACCATAGAGGGTGTGAGTGGTTTAGGATCGATAGCCGAACTATTAAGAGGGGAAGTCTTATCGGTTATTCGATGCACTGGTGCCACTAGGTGAATTCATGAAGTGCATTGCATGTAGGGCCTAGTGAGCTAATTGGAAAACCTTTGAAAATGATTGAGAAAATGCTAACACACAAGCACATGGAGATGTACACTTGATGGTGTTGGCACATTTGCAAAGGTGGCGTTGGTCGCGCTGTGGTTTGCGGGTAGAGAGGGGTTTGGGTTCCTCTCTTCCTCCCGCCGAGCGTGCGAGCGCGGGATTCAGGCGATTTCGGGGAAATGAAATGCCTATTTTCCACTACGCCGAAAGTCGGAAAAGAAACGGAGGCGAACGGGGTCACTGAGGTGACCGGACGCTGCACCGGACGCGGTCTCGGTATGACCGGACGCGTCCGGTCAGTACAGCGCGGTTTCGGGCGCGCGGGCTAGGGTTTGCAACCGGCGCGTCCGGTCACTCGCGGGACCGGCGCGTCCGGTCAGTCACCCAGAGGGAACTGCGGTTCACGAGGATGATCGGACGCGAGGCGCGTCCGGTCACACATGATCGGACGCGTCCGATCATTGAAGGAGCTTACTGGACTCACACCGGACGCGGGCACTGTCGCGTCCGGTCGTTGCGAGGAGCGCGTCCGGTCATCGGGACCGGCGCGTCCGGTCGTTGCGACCAGCGCGTCCGGTCGTTGCTTCGCGCGCGCGGTGCTGAGCGACCGGCGCGTCCGGTCTGTTGAGAGGCGCGTCCGGTCATAGGGTTTGACCGTTGGCGCAGTGACCGTTGGGGCATCGGACGCGGTGAGCGCATCCGGTCAGTTATGACCGGAGCGTCCGGTCATCCCGACAGAAGCCAGTGAAGGGGTATAACGGCTCTATTTGGAGGGGATGCTTATAAATACTCGTTGGCCGGCCCTTGGGGAGGTAACTAGTGATTTCTAACATTCTTGTACATCCTTTGAGCTAGAGCATCTCCTCCCACTCATCTCTCTTGAGTGATTGCAAATCATAAGTGAGATTGAGTGATCCCAAAGTGCATTGCATAGCTTGAGGGCATCTAGTGGCACTTGTGGGTGGTTTAGCCGGTGGATTTCTTGTTACTCTTGGAGAGTACCGCTCCTAGCCGGCTTGGAGATTGTTGGAGGCGTTGGCAAGAGAAGGTGATTGTTCTTGGCCACCTCCGGTTGTTTGTAAGAGGTTCTTGTGCTTTCCTCGGCGGGACGCCAAAAGCAACTCTATTGGATTGCGCGTGTCATTGAGTTACCTCACTTGAGAGTGGAGTCTTGCGGTGCCTTGCGGGGCGTGCCTTGAGGGGCAAGTGACTTGAGGGTCACACCGAGGAACCATCTAAGTGTTGGTCGACACAACCGGTGACGTAGCTTGTCGATGCACAAGTGAACACCGGGTGAACAAAAATATTGTGTCTCTTGTCTCCCGGTGATTGGTCTCCATATTGTGTTGTTGTCAATATTGATTGATTGTATATCATCTTGGTGATTGGCAACATCTTCACTCCACCGTTGGTATAAGATACACAATCCTATCTCTTGCATTTACTTTTACTAGATTATCTTGTGTAGCTCTAGTAGTAGCCTTTACTAGTAGTTGTTAGCTTGCTCACTAGTGTATAAATAGTGACATAGCTCTTGTGTGAACTAGAGATCATAATCTACTAGACTTGTGGATAGGAGGCTTGCATCACAACCCTTGGCTAAGCAAAACACGCTTTACGCCGTTTGTTATTCTAACAAGTTTGCTTAGTGGCTTGTGTAGAATTTTTATAGGCTATTCACCCCCCCTCTAGCCATCTAGGACCTTACAAGTGGTATCGGAGCCGTGGTCACCGTTTTAATCAAGGCTTAACATCCTTCGGTGTGAAAAATGGCTCAAATTGTGTTCAATCATGTTGGGGGCAAGCCACCGTTCTTTGATGGTGTTAGTTCTTTTGCTCATTGGAAGAGAAAGATGACAATGTACCTTGGTTCTATTCATGAGAGAGTATTGCAAGTCACTGAGAATGATTTTTCTATCATTGATCCCAATCATCTCACCGATGAAGATAGAGCAAATAGAACATGCAATAGAATGGCTCTCAATACACTCTATAATGGTATTGACACAAAAGTGTTTGAGGGCATCAAAGATTTGGAATTGGCTAGTGAAGTATGGACAAGGTTGAGTGAGACATATGAAGGCACTAAGGTTGTGAAGAGTGCCAAGCTATATGGGCTCAAGAGTGAGTTTGAGAACTTCAAGAAAAAGGATGATGAAACAATCATTGAAATGTTTCATAGATTGCAAGTGATAGTCAATGATCTCAAGAGCTTAGGGCACAAGACTCAAGATCAAGATTTTTGT
The DNA here is from genome assembly GCA_038087645.1 of Saccharum hybrid cultivar R570. Lineage (NCBI taxonomy): Eukaryota > Viridiplantae > Streptophyta > Magnoliopsida > Poales > Poaceae > Saccharum > Saccharum hybrid cultivar. Next base: position 8,231,190 of record JAQSUU010000119.1, on the reverse strand, counting down.
CACAAGTTCTTATTGAGCTTACCTAGAAGATTCAAGATGTTGATCATGATGTTGCAAAGAGATGGGCTTGAAGCAATGAAGCCTAATGATTTGCTTGGTGAAGTATTAACCTATGACAAATATGATCAAGATGTTGATGACAAGGAAAAGGTGGAAGATGAAAAGAAGAAGAAGACCGTGGCGTTCAAGGCCATCTCCTCCAAGGGCAAAGCTACCATCATTGAAGAAGAAGACAATAGTGAAGATGAAGATTATGAAATTGATGATGAGGCATTTGCTTTTGTAGTCAAGAAAATGGGTCACATGTTCATTAAGAGAAGAGGCTTCAAAAAGAGAAATGACAACTTCAAGAGCAATGAGCAACAAAGGAGGTGCTTCAATTGTGATAGCACCGAACATCTTCAAGCCGAATGTCCCTATGATAAGAAGAAGAACAACAAGAGGGGCAAGTTTGAGAAGAAAAAGAAAGAAGCCAAGATAACATTCAAGAAAGGCAAGAATGGAGTCTATGTGGCCACTTGGGAAAGTGATGATGATGATGAAGAAGAAGAATCATCCAACAAGGCTTTTGCTTCCATTGCTATCAACAAGAAGCCTTTACTATTTGATTCATCCTCTTCATGCTTCATGGCCAAAGAAGCTAAGGTATTATATGATGAAAGTGATGATGAAAGTGAAATGGAATATGTTCATGATAGTGATAATGATAAATATGATAATGAAAATGATGATGATGATGAACCAACTAAAGAACAACTATATGACTTGTTGCAACAAACTAGAGACATAGCTATTGCCAAGAACAAGGAGTGCAAGAAGCTTTCAATGAAAGTAGCAATACTTGAGAAAGTTCTTGGTGAGCTTAAGACCACTCATGAGAGTCTAGTGGAAGACCATGAGGATCTTGGTAAGGCTCATTCCAAGCTTGAAAAGGCTCACTCATTGCTACTTGAGCAACAAGAAAAGAAGGAGGTTGTTGTATCTTGTGATATAGGTGTTACATGTGATATAATTGATGAATCCTTTAATGAACCTATCATCATGTCAAATACTAACCCTTCTTGTAGCTCTTCATCCACCACCACCAACTCTACCTCTACTACTAGTGATGGTTTCACTTGTGATGCCTCACTAATGGTTGAGAATGAGACTCTCAAGAGAGAGGTGGATGAGCTCACTCACGCCCTAGGCAAGGCCTATGGTGGTGAGGCCTGCTTGCTTAAGTGCTTGGGTAGCCAAAGGTTCTCTCTTAACAAAGAGGGATTGGGCTACACCCCCAAGAAAGGCAAGTCGGCCTTTGCAACTCCAAAGCCTAGCTTTGTGAAGGGCAATGGTCGGTTTTGCAATAGATGTAAGCAAGTTGGGCACCTAGAGCATAATTGCAATAAAAAGAACCAAAGCAAGAACCTTGTTAATGCTATACCTTTTGATTCTTGCTATGTGCTTACCAAAGGTGTGAAGGGTGTGCAAGCTAAGTTTATTGGTACACCCATTGTTGGCCCAAAGAAGAAGGCTATTTGGGTACCAAAGAGCTTAGTTACTAACCTACAAGGACCCAAGCAAAAATGGGTACCTAAGCTTCATTGATTTGCTTGTAGGTCAATTACAAAGCCGGAGGAAGGCATTGGATTATTGATAGTGGGTGCACTCAACACATGACCGGTACATCAAGAATGTTTGATTCATTCAATGACAATGATAGTAGTGTTGATTCTATCACATTTGGCAATAACAAGAAAGGCAAGGTTATTGGCTTGGGCAAGATTGCAATATCAAATGACATGAGTATCTCAAATGTGTTGCTAGTTGAAAGTTTGGATTTCAATCTTCTATCCGTGGCACAAATATGTGATCTAGGCTACAAATGCATCTTTGGGGTTGATGATGTGGAAGTTATTAGTGTGGATGGTTCAAATGTGGCATTCAAGGGCTTTAGATATGAGAATCTCTACCTAGTTGACTTCAATGCTAGAGAAACTTCTTTGACAACTTGCTTAGTCTCCAAATCAAGTATGGGTTGGCTTTGGCATAGAAGGCTTGGTCATGTTGGCATGAAACAATTGAAGAAGCTTACAACTCACAATCTTGTCAATGGTTTGAAAGATGTTGAATTTGAGAAGAATAAGCTTTGTAGTGCATGTCAAGCCGGGAAGCAAGTTGGAAGCTCACATCCAAAGAAGAGTACAATGAGCACATGCAAAGCATTTGAGTTGATGCACATGGATCTATTTGGACCAACAACATATACAAGCATAGGCGGCAACAAGTATGGCTTTGTCATAGTGGATGACTTCACAAGATTCACATGGGTATTCTTTCTTAGTGACAAAAGTGAAGTGTTTGACACCTTCAAGACATTTCTCACTAGAGTTCACAATGAGTTTGAGATTAGAATCAAGAAAGTGAGAAGTGACAATGGAAGTGAGTTCAAGAATACAAGAATTGAAGAACTTTGTGATCATTATGGTATTGGACATCAATTCTCGGCCAAGTACACTCCACAATCAAATGGCCTAGTTGAGAGGAAGAATAGAACATTGCTTGATATGGCTAGATCAATGCTTCATGAGTACAATGTGAGTCAATCTTTTTGGGATGAAGCAATCAATACCGCTTGCTACTACATCAATAGATTATATTGTCATCCATTGCTAGAGAAGACCCCATATGAGTTACTTCATGGAAGAAAGCCCAATATTTCTTACTTTAGGGTGTTTGGTTGCAAATGCTATATCTTGAAGAAGGGCACTAGATTGGGGAAGTTTGACAAGAGATGTGATGAGGGGTTCCTACTTGGATATTCAACTACAAGCAAAGCTTATAGAGTTTGGAACAACTCAAGTGGCATTCTAGAAGAAGTCCATGATGTGCAATTTGATGAAACCAATGGGTCACAAGATGAAGAAGAGAATCTAGATGATGTTAGTGGAACTCTATTGGTGGAAGCAATGAAGAACATGGACATTGGGGACATTAGAGCAAAGCAAGAGATTGATATTCAAAATGATGATAAAAATCAAGTGCTCAATTCTCCATTCAAGCTAGCTAGTGACTCTCAAGTGCAAGATCAAGGTGCTAGTTCATCTCATCAAGATACATCAAGTGATCAACCAAGCTCAAGCAATCAAGTGCAAGTACTCCAATCACAACATGTTGCAAGAGATCACCCCATTGATAGTGTTATTGGTGATATTAGAAGTGGTGTGCAAACAAGATCAAGATTGACTATGTTTTGTGAGCATGCATCATTTGTGTCAACCATAGAACCAAAGAAGATAGAAGAAGCTTTGAGGGATGCCGATTGGATCATGGCTATGCAAGAAGAGCTTAACAATTTCACAAGAAATAATGTTTGGGAATTGGTAGAAAGGCCAAATGACTACAATGTGATTGGAACCAAGTGGGTGTTTAAAAACAAGCAAGATCAAGATGACATTGTAGTGAGAAACAAAGCAAGACTAGTTGCTCAAGGTTACACTCAAGTTGAAGGTCTTGACTATGACGAGACATATGCTCCCGTGGCAAGATTGGAGGCAATAAGGATTCTATTGGCTTATGCTTGTGCACACAATATCAAACTATATCAAATGGATGTCAAAAGTGCATTTCTCAATGGGATTATCAATGAGTTAGTCTTCGTTGAGCAACCGCCCGGATTTGAAGATGACAAGAAACCCAACCATGTGTACAAGTTGAAGAAGGCTTTATATGGCTTAAAGCAAGCACCTAGAGCATGGTATGAGAGGCTAAGGGATTTCCTTCTCTCTAAGGGATTCAAGATGGGCAAGGTTGATACAACTCTATTCACCAAGAAGATTGGAAATGATCTATTCATAGTGCAAATATATGTTGATGACATCATCTTTGGATCAACCGATCAAGCTTATTGTGAAGAATTTGGTGCTATGATGGCCAAAGAGTTTGAAATGTCCATGATTGGTGAACTTAGCTACTTCCTTGGTCTCCAAGTCAAGCAATTGAAGAATGGGACATTTGTGAGTCAAGGGAAATACATAAGGGACATGTTGAAGAAATTTGGAATGCAAGATGCAAAACCAATTTCAACTCCAATGGGTACAAATGGCAATTTGGATAGTGATCTTGATGGCAATATGGTGAATCAAAAGGAATATCGGTCTTTGATTGGAAGTCTACTCTATGTCACCGCATCAAGGCCGGATGTCATGTTTAGTGTTTGCATGTGTGCTAGATATCAAGCCTCACCTAGAGAGAGTCATCTCACGGCCGCAAAGAGAATATTGAGGTACTTGAAGCAAACAAGAGATGTTGGACTATGGTATCCCAAGGGGTCAAAGTTTGAATTGATTGGATATTCGGACTCCGACTATGGGGGTTGCAAGATCAATAGAAAGAGCACAAGTGGCACATGTCAATTACTTGGAAGATCACTCGTGTCATGGTCCTCAAAGAAACAAAATAGTGTGGCAATCTCTACCGCCGAAGCCGAATATGTGAGTGCGGGGAGTTGTTGTGCACAATTGCTATGGATGAAATCAACTTTGAAGGATTATGGTCTCAATTTCAAGAATGTGCCGTTGCTATGTGATAATGAGAGTGCAATCAAGATGATACAAAACCCGGTTCAACATGGAAGAACAAAGCATATTGACATAAGACATCATTTCATTAGAGATCATCAACAAAAGGGAGATATTGCCATTGAAAGTGTTGGCACCGATGATCAACTTGCCGATATTCTCACTAAGCCACTTGATGAAAAGAGGTTTTGCAAGCTAAGGAATGAATTGAACATTCTTGATTTCTCAAACATGAGTTGAATGCACCCCACCCACTTATTGACATGCCTCTCCTTCGACAGTGCAAGGTAAAATTGATTGACATGTCTTTCATCCTATGCTAAGGACTTGATAGAGCATGTAGACATAATAAGTGGTATGCATAAGCATTCATGATAAATCAAATGAATTTGATGGATATATGTTACCACTATTGCTTCTATGCTTATTTTGATCTAGTGGTGGCATATGACATGTTTGTGAGCTTGTAAACCTAGTGTTGAATCTAGAAGATTTGCTATAAGTGTTTAATTCAACATAGGCAAGATAACCCTTATTTTGAGGAGTGAAGAAGCTTGTCTTTGGTTCAAATCGAATTAAATATCTTTGGCAAGTATTCTAGGTTAAACCAAATTTGATAAATTTTTTTTAACCTTACATATGGTATCGAATTAATTTCAATCTACTCCATCAAACACTTTTCCTTCTCTCCACAATTTGATCCCTTTTTGGGTAAGTTGTTGACAAAGAGGGAGAGAAAAAGATGATTCAACTTGATAAAGGGGTAAATAAAATTTATGATGGGAAAAAGATGATTCAACTTGATAAAGGGGTAAATAAAATTTGTTAATGCACACAAGTAGGAGGAGCAAGCTCATAAACAAAGTTGTTGCATTTGTTTGTGCATTCTCATATGACTTGCTCATTGCACATGTATTTAAATTCAATATACATGCTTGTGTGGTGCAATGCTAGTATAGAAATTGGATGATGAAATGATCTACTAGCATGCAAAAGAATAGTTTACAAGTGGTATCTAGACTTGCCTAAAGCTTTACAAGTGGTTAGCTTTACAAGTGGTCCAAGAACCTTTGCATATAATGTTGATCTCACGGGGTTCTTGAGTTTTGATGGATGTCTAGTTACTTCATGATGCTAAGGATGGTGTAAAAGGCAACTCCGATTGGTATCACGCTTCAAAGGTCCATTTCTTACACCTTAGCATCATTTTGATAGAATTACTCTCCCAACACTTCTATCCATGCATATGTGCAAAGCTTTCAATCCAAACTCTATGCACATATGTAGGGGGAGCTAATGCTACCAAAACCGAGCTTGTGATAATTGTCCAAACTTTACTTATGAGCAAAATGATTGGACAAGTATGACAAGTTCAAAACTTTTATTATCAAAATCATCTTTGTGAGGGTTGTCATCAATTACCAAAAAGGGGGAGATTGAAAGTCCCTAGTTTGGTTTTGGCTAATTGATGAAACCTAGGACTAACCTTTGTATCTAAGTGGATGATTTAGATAAAGGTGGTCATTGAATATGATACATGACATTGATTCATATGACCAAGATGATGAAGACCAAGATGGGGCTTGGCTCGATGGACCGGTTGTGAGGGTGAAGGGCAAGTCGAGGCTTCGAAGTGAGGGACCATGCGATGGTGAAGCTTGAGCAAGACTTGGCGCCGACGGACCAATGCAACGGTGAAGAGCAAGTGAAGTCAAGGTCGATGGATCGAGACGGTCATGTGATGATATGAAGTGGATCATATCATTTGAAGAAACAAAATGGGCTCAAGGCAAAGGTATAACAATAGGGCCATTTTGTTTTACACTCAAGACACCATAGAGGGTGTGAGTGGTTTAGGATCGATAGCCGAACTATTAAGAGGGGAAGTCTTATCGGTTATTCGATGCACTGGTGCCACTAGGTGAATTCATGAAGTGCATTGCATGTAGGGCCTAGTGAGCTAATTGGAAAACCTTTGAAAATGATTGAGAAAATGCTAACACACAAGCACATGGAGATGTACACTTGATGGTGTTGGCACATTTGCAAAGGTGGCGTTGGTCGCGCTGTGGTTTGCGGGTAGAGAGGGGTTTGGGTTCCTCTCTTCCTCCCGCCGAGCGTGCGAGCGCGGGATTCAGGCGATTTCGGGGAAATGAAATGCCTATTTTCCACTACGCCGAAAGTCGGAAAAGAAACGGAGGCGAACGGGGTCACTGAGGTGACCGGACGCTGCACCGGACGCGGTCTCGGTATGACCGGACGCGTCTGGTCAGTACAGCGCGGTTTCGGGCGCGCGGGCTAGGGTTTGCAACCGGCGCGTCCGGTCACTCGCGGGACCGGCGCGTCCGGTCAGTCGCCCAAAGGGAACTGCGGTTCACGAGGATGATCGGACGCGAGGCGCGTCCGGTCACACATGATCGGACGCGTCCGATCGTTGAAGGAGCTTACTGGACTCACACCGGACGCGGGCACTGTCGCGTCCGGTCGTTGCGAGGAGCGCGTCCGGTCATCGGGACCGGCGCGTCCGGTCGTTGCGACCAGCGCGTCCGGTCGTTGCTTCGCGCGCGCGGTGCTGAGCGACCGGCGCGTCCGGTCTGTTGAGAGGCGCGTCCGGTCATAGGGTTTGACCGTTGGCGCAGTGACCGTTGGGGCATCGGACGCGGTGAGCGCGTCCGGTCAGTTATGACCGGAGCGTCCGGTCATCCCGACAGAAGCCAGTGAAGGGGTATAACGGCTCTATTTGGAGGGGATGCTTATAAATACTCGTTGGCCGGCCCTTGGGGAGGTAACTAGTGATTTCTAACATTCTTGTACATCCTTTGAGCTAGAGCATCTCCTCCCACTCATCTCTCTTGAGTGATTGCAAATCATAAGTGAGATTGAGTGATCCCAAAGTGCATTGCATAGCTTGAGGGCATCTAGTGGCACTTGTGGGTGGTTTAGCCGGTGGATTTCTTGTTACTCTTGGAGAGTACCGCTCCTAGCCAGCTTGGAGATTGTTGGAGGCGTTGGCAAGAGAAGGTGATTGTTCTTGGCCACCTCCGGTTGTTTGTAAGAGGTTCTTGTGCTTTCCTCGGCGGGACGCCAAAAGCAACTCTATTGGATTGCGCGTGTCATTGAGTTACCTCACTTGAGAGTGGAGTCTTGCGGTGCCTTGCGGGGCGTGCCTTGAGGGGCAAGTGACTTGAGGGTCACACCGAGGAACCATCTAAGTGTTGGTCGACACAACCGGTGACGTAGCTTGTCGGTGCACAAGTGAACACCGGGTGAACAAAAATATTGTGTCTCTTGTCTCCCGATGATTGGTCTCCATATTGTGTTGTTGTCAATATTGATTGATTGTATATCATCTTGGTGATTGGCAACATCTTCACTCCACCGTTGGTATAAGATACACAATCCTATCTCTTGCATTTACTTTTACTAGATTATCTTGTGTAGCTCTAGTAGTAGCCTTTACTAGTAGTTGTTAGCTTGCTCACTAGTGTATAAATAGTGACATAGCTCTTGTGTGAACTAGAGATCATAATCTACTAGACTTGTGGATAGGAGGCTTGCATCACAACCCTTGGCTAAGCAAAACACGCTTTACGCCGTTTGTTATTCTAACAAGTTTGCTTAGTGGCTTGTGTAGAATTTTTATAGGCTATTCACCCCCCCTCTAGCCATCTAGGACCTTACAGCTTCTTGTCATCTTCAAAACCGGGAGGTTGCTCAACATAAACTTCTTCATTGATGTAGCCATTGAGAAATACACTCTTGACATTCATTTGATAGAGCTTGATATTGTGTGCACAAGCATATGCTAATAAGATTCTAATTGCCTCTAATCTTACAACCAGTGCATATGTCTCTCCAAAGTCAAGACCCTCAACTTGAGTGTATCCTTGTGCTACTAATCTTGCTTTGTTCCTTACAACCATGCCATCTTGATCTTGCTTGTTTCTAAAGACCCACTTAGTGCCAATCACATTGTAGTTCTTTGGCCTCTCAACAAGTTTCCAAACTTGATTTCTAGCAAAGTTGTTTAGTTCTTCATGCATGGCATTTACCCAATCGGAATCCCTCAAAGCATCTTCTAATTTCTTAGGTTCTTCAAGTGACACAAATGAGTAATGCTCACAAAAGGATGCTAGCCTTGATCTAGTTTGAACACCACTTTGAATTCCACCAATGATTTGGTCCAACGGATGATCTCTTGCAATGCTAGTAGGTTGGAGTATTGGGAGTTGATTGCTTCCACTTGTTTGACCTTGAACTTGAGTTTCATCATTAGAACCACTAGAGCTTGCTTGATTTGTATCAATTTGCACACTTTGGTTGATCACATGAATATCATCATCATCAACTTGCATCGGCCTTATATCACCAATGTCCATGTTCTTCATTGCATTTGACAATTGATCTCCTCTCACATCATCAAGGTTTTGAGCTTTATTTTGAGATCCTTGGGTTTCATCAAATTCAACATCATGAACTTCTTCCAAGGTGCCATTAGTGAGATTCCAAATTCTATATGCCTTGCTTGTGGTAGAATAACCAAGTAAGAACCATTCATCACATTTCTTTTCAAACTTGCTCAACCTAGTGCCTTTCTTAAGAATATAGCATTTGCAACCAAACACTCTAAAGTATGCAATGTTGGGCTTTCTTCCATTCAGTAGCTCATATGGTGTCTTTCCAAGCTTCCCATGGCAATAGAGACGGTTGCTACAATAGCAAGCCGTGTTGATAGCTTCACTCCAAAATGAATGACTCACATTGTATTCACTAAGCATTGATCTAGCCATATCAATCAAAGTTCTATTTTTTCTTTCAACTACACCATTGGATTGAGGAGTGTATGTTGGTGAGAATTGATGTCCAATACCAAAATCATCACACAATTCCTCAATTCTTGTGTTCTTGAACTCACTACCATTGTCACTTCTAATCTTCTTGATGGTAGTCTCAAACTCATTTTGCACCCTCTTGACAAAAGACTTGAATAGATCAAAAACATCACTCTTGTCATAGAGAAAGAACACCCAAGTATATCTAGTGTAGTCATCCACTATCACAAAGCCATACTTGTTCCCACCAATGCTAGTGTATGTTATTGGCCCAAACAAGTCCATGTGCAATAACTCAAATGCCTTTGATGTGCTCATCTCACTCTTACTAGGATGTGTATTTCCAACTTGTTTGCCGGCTTGACAAGCACTACATAGTTTATCCTTCTCAAAGGTGACATCCTTCAATCCTCGAACTAAGTCATGCCTCAAAAGTTTGTTCAATTGTTTCATTCCAACATGACCAAGCCTTCTATGCCATAACCAACCCATACTAGATTTACTAAGCAAGCATGATGTCAATTGTGTCTCACTATCATTGAAGTCAACCAAGTATAAGCTACCATGTCTAAATCCTTTGAATATCAAATTTGATCCATCAACACTTATGACTTCAACATCATCACTACCAAATATGCACTTGAAGCCAAGATCACAAAGTTGTGCCACCGATAAAAGATTGAAATCTAAGCTCTCAACTAGCAACACATTAGATATGCTCATGTCATTTGAGATAGCAATTTTACCAAGCCCCTTGACCTTGCCTTTCTTGTTGTTGCCAAAAGTGATAGCATCAAAACCACCATTTTGACTTGTATCAATTGAATTGAACATACAAGAGTCTCCGGTCGTATGTTGAGTGCACCCACTATCAAGCACCCAATGCCTTCCTCCGGCTTTGTAATTGACCTACAAGACAAGATCAATTCTTTTTAGGTACCCAAACTTGTTTGGGTCCTCCAAGGTTAGAGACTAAGCTCTTTGGTACCCAAATGGCTTTCTTCTTTGAGCCCATCCATGGTGTACCAATAAACTTAGCATGAACACCATTTGTACCCTTGATAAGCATATAGAAAGAATTAAACTTGATTGAGGATACATTTGCATTGGATTTCTTGTTCATGCAATATTGCTCTATGTGACCAACTTGCTTGCAACTTTTGCAATAGCTACCATTGTTCTTCACAAAACGAGTCTTGTGAGGAGCAAAAGCGGCCTTGCCTTTCTTGGGGTTATAGCCCAATCCCTCTTTGTAGATAGAAGCTCTTTGGCTACCCAAGCACATAAGCAAGCGGTCCTCACCACCATAAGCCTTAGCTAATGTGTGATTGAGCTCTTTTACCTTCTTCTTGAGATTTTCATTCTCTACTATAAGTGTGGAGTTACAAGTGAAACCATCACTACTAGATAAGGATGATGTAGATGAGCTACATGAAGGGTTAGTAGAAGCAACAATAATAGGCTTATGAAAAGTTTCATTAATTATATCACATGATATGCCTATGTTGCAAGTTTTAGCTTTCTCAACATTAGTTGGTATGTTTTCATATTTTTCAACTAGAGAGGAATGAACTTCTAGCTTAGTGTGAGACTTTTGAAGCTTCTTATGGTCTACCTTTAGACTCTCATAAGATGCCCTAAGCTCATCAAGTTCTTGCATAAGGTTTTTCTTTTCCTTAAGCAAGCCCTTGCACTCCTTTCTAGATTCTTTAAAATGTTGAGTGCAATCTTCTAGCATAGTGATTAGTTCATCTTTAGTAAATTCCTCTTCATCACTATCACTATCACTAGCATTATCATGATCACTCTCATCATTGGATGATACCTTAGCGGCCTTAGCCATGAAGCATGATGGAGTGTCGAAGAGGGAGACCTTCTTTTGGATGGCAATGCTAGCATGTCCCTTCTTCTTGCTCTTGTAGTCATCCTCATCATCACTTGAGGAATCATCACTATCCCATGTAGCAACATGAGAATCATTCTTCCTTTTATGAGAGCTCTCCTTCTTTTCTTGCTTCTTCTTTTGCTTCTTCCTCTCCTTCTTGATAGCATCTTCATCATCACTATCATAAGGACACTTTGCAATAAGATGATCCTTGCTATGGCATCTAAAGCATCTCATGTTATGCTCATTCTTCTTAGATGAGTTCTTCCTCCTCCTTGCACGATAGCCCTTCTTCTTCATGAATTTGCCAAATTGCTTGACAAAGAGAGCCATCTTCTCATCAATGTCATCACTATCACAAGAGCTTAAGTCTTCATCACTTGATGATTCAATCTTGGACTTGCCCTTAGATGTGGTGGCTTTGAATGCCACACTCATCTTCTTTTCATTTTCCTTCTTCTTCTTCTTGACCAACTCATCCTTCTCATCATCTTCTCTATATGAATCATCGGTCATCACCTCTTGAAATATTTGTTGAGGAGTTGAATCCTTCAATGTAGTCCTCACTAGCACAGTGATCAATGTATCAAACCTCTTGGGCAAGCTTCTCAAAAACTTCATAGAGAATTGATTGTCCTTGACCTCCTCACCAAGTGCCTTGAGCTCATTGACAATGACTTGCAATCTATGAAACATCTCCGGAACACTCTCATCATCTTGCATCTTGAAGCTTGAAAATTTTTCTTGCAAGATATATGCTTTAGCGGTCTTTGTGCCTTCGGTGCTCTCAAATATTTCTTCTAGCTTGACCCAAGCATCATGTGCAACTTCTATGTTCAAATATCATTGCATTGGAGCTTGCTCAAATGTCTTGTCTTGTCATCTAATGTCTCATGAAGAGCACTAATGACAATTTAGTGAAGAGCACCTACACTTGCTCAAATGTCTTGTCATCTAATGTCTCATGAAGAGCACTAATGACAATATCATTGCATTGGAGCTTCTTCTCTTCCACCGGTGTAGGTGCTTCCGGATTAGCAACCTCAAATTTTGTTTCGGTGACCTTCCACACTTCTCTATTGATTGACTTTAGGTGTGCGGTCATCTTAACCTTCCAATATGCATAATTTGTGCCATCAAAGTGAGGTGCCTTCTTGGTATTGTTGATGTGCAAGCTTAATTGAGCCATTTCTTTTTCACCGTAGGTTGTTAAGCCTCAAATAAACGGTGCCTTGGCTCTGATACCACTTGTAAGGTCTGAATGGCTAGAGGGGGGGTGAATAGCCTATTCAAAAATCTACAAGCTTTACTAAACAACCACGTTAGTATAAAAGAAGGCTAAGCTAATTCTAGCACTAGCTCAACTACACTATGCAAGCCACCTTACAATTTAGTGAAGCAAGGCTATGATCTTTAATACACACCAACAAAGCTAGGTCGCTAAGCTACTTACTCCTATGTGATAAAAGCTACTCTACACAAGCTACACTAGAAGTAGTACGAGAAAGTAAAGAACAAGTGACTTGATTCTTATACCAACGATGTAGAGAAGTAAAGCACTCGAAGAATCAATCACAGTGATCAACCACAAGAGAAATCCTCGGTAAAGAGATGACATAAGATTTTTTACCGAGGTTCACTTGCTTCCCAGCAAGCTACTCCTTGTTGTGGCGATGCACCCACTTGTCGGTTCGCGAGCTAATCGACTATCAAGAGTCGAGCCCTCGGCGGGCGCCGCACAACCGCACACAAGATGGGGATCCTCCAAGCCACGAGCTCCACTAGAGTATACAATTTGCGAACTCCCGTGGGAAAGGATCAAGAACCCCTTACAACACTTGGTGAAGGCTCCAACAATCTCCAATTGTGAGCTCAATCACCTCCGCTGCTCCAAGCCGTCTACCGTGTTGGGAAACACGGAAGAGTAACAAGAAATCCGCAGCAACTCGAAGATCAAGTGCCTCTAGAATACAACTCTGAAAGGTCTAGATGGCTAGAGGGGGGGTGAATAGCCTTTTAAAATTTTCTACAAAGACAAGCTAAACAAGTTTATCAATATAACAAATAGCGAGATGCGAGTTTTGCTTAGCCTACGGGGTGTTTGCAAGCCACCTATCCAATTCACAATTCTAGTATTTGCACTCAACCCCACAAGTCAAACCGAGAAGGAAAATACAACTACAACTAGCAAGCTACACAAAAGAACTACTCTAGCAAAGCTAACTAGCTAGCAAAGATAACTAAGAAGATAAAGCGGAGTTGAGTTAGGAGAGTTTTACCGAGGGCCGAAGTATTGAGCCAACCAATATAATCGACAATGAATACCAAGATAACCGAACACCGGGATCAATCAATCACAATATGAAAGTGATGACACGAAGATTTATCCCGAGGTTCACGTGGTTGCCGGCACGCTAGTCCCCGTTGTGTCCCTCTTCACCACGTGGTTCGGTGGCTAATCGGTCACACACCGAGCCTCTCAAAAGGCGCCACAAGAACCTACCAAATGGCAAAAGGTTGCAATGACACGAGCAATTCACTAGCGTTGCCTTTGGCTCTTCGCCGAGGTAGGCACAAACCCCTTACAATCACCGGAGGTGGCCAAGAACAATCACCAACTCTTGCCAACGCCTCCAAGCTGCTCCAAGCCGTCTAGGTGGCGGCAACCACCAAGAGAAACAAGAATCCCGCAGCAAATCAACCACCAAGTGCCAACTAGATGCAATCTCACAATGCAAATGCACTTGGATCACTCAATCTCACTTCGAATATGCAAAGAAGCAAGAGAGATGAGTGGGAGGGGAGTTGCTTAGCTCAAAGTGCTCACAAGTATGTCAAATGTTCGAGAGATGGAGCCTTGAGCCGGCCAACGAGTATTTATAGACGTACCCCTTCGAATATAGCCGTTAGAAACTTAAACAGCCGAAATCGGGCTGACCGGACGCGCTGGTCCAACTGACCGGACGCGCTGGTCGCCCAACGGCTAACTCGTGAAGTACTGACCGGACGCGCTGGTCCAAACGACCGGACGCGCTGGTCGCCCAACGGCTAACTGCGAAGCAACGACCGGACGCGCTGGTCCAACTGACCGGACGCGCCAGGAACGACCGGACGCGCTGGTCCCGTGAAGGACCGGACGCGCTGGTCGCCTGAGCAGCGCTCAACGAAATATTGACTGGACGCGCTGAAGAAAATGACCGGACGCGACAGTGCCAGCGTCCGGTTACAGTCCAGTAAGCTCCCTGAACGACCGGACGCGTCCGATCATCAGTGACCGGACGCGCCTCGCGTCCGATCATCGAACTGCAAAACGCGCAGCACTGAACACTGACCGGACGCGTCCGGTCATGCAAGGACCGCGTCCGGTTCAGCGTCCGGTCACCTCTGTGACCTCCGTTCGCCTCCGTTTCTTTTCCGGACTTCCGGCGTAGTGGAAAATGATCGTTTCAACTTCTCGAAAACGCCTGAATCCCGCCTCGCAAGCTCGGCGGGAGGGAGAGAGGAACCCAAACCCTCTCTACCGCTCAAACTCCACCACCGTCGCAAACGTGCTAACATCACCAAGTGATCTCGTCATGTGAGTGTGTTAGCATTTTCACAATCATTTTTCGAGGCGATATTAGTTCTATCCAAATGCATATGATCATGAAATGCACATCTAGAGGCACTTAGGAGTTCAATAGCCGCGTCATTCCCCTCTTTATAGTATGGCTATCTATCCTATAATGTAACCACACCCACTAGGTGTCTTGGTTACTAAAACACAACCCTTAAGCATATACCTTTGCCTTGATCACGTAGGGTTGCGTCCAAATCCAAGTGTGGCCATCATGATCACCATGTCCATCTTGCCACCAACCTTGGAATGTACTAATCCTCATATGCTACATACAACTTAGGCATAGAATTAGTACTTAGGCATTGTCACTAATTACCAACACCAAACATAGGACTTTCAAACTCTCAAGCAATGCACTTGAATCTCACTCAATCTCACTCAAGATGTGCTACTATGCAAAGAGATGAGTGGAGGGGTTGTTCTCTAGCTCAAAGTATGTCTCTATATCTCAAAATGTGCAAGAGTTGCCCTCAAACCCGGGCCAACCTCTATTTATAGCGAAGGGGTACGCAGCTAGCCGTTACAGACGACGCAGCGAAAAACGCACTGACCGGACGCTCCGGTCAGGGTGACCGGACGCGTCCGGTCACTACACGACAGCAAGAAACAGTGCGTGTCAGAACTAGCCATTGCCGTGACCGGACGCGCTGAACCGATTGACCGGACGCGACAGTGCCCGCGTCCGGTCGCATTCCAGTATGCTCCCGTTGAGACCGGACGCGTCCGATCGCACATGACCGGACGCGTCCGATCGTTACTCCGCTTCGCTCTACCCTTCTGGACGCCTGACCGGACGCTCCGGTTACGTGAGGGACCGGACGCGCCGGTCGCGCGCTCTGATTCGCTCAGGAGAACTGACCGGACGCGCTGTTGAACTGACCGGACGCCACAGTGCCAGCGTCCGATTAGAGTCCAGTAAGCTCCCTGGATGACCGGACACGTCCGGTCGTCAGTGACCGGACACGCTGCACGTCCGATCATCGAACTAAAACCGCGCAGACGCTGAACACTGACCGGACGCGTCCGGTCATACCGAGACCGCGTCCGGTGCAGCGTCCGGTCGTCACAGTGACCTCCGTTCGCCTCCGTTTCTTTTCCGACTTCTGGCGCAATAGAAAATAGGCATTTCGCTTCTCCAAAAAGCGCCGAATCCCGCCTCGCAAGCTCGGCTGGAGGGAGAGGGGATAAGAGAATTGGATGGATGGAGCCTGGGAAAGCCGGGAACGAAGTCGAGAACAGAGGAGGTGCGAGATCGAGTCGGGAGTCAGGAGGCAGGACTTCGACTGGGCTTTGTGCACGTCTGCCAAGTCCGACTATAGGGCCGAGCCCGCACGCGTCACACGTGTGTCGTGTGACCGTACGCATTCGGACGCTCGAAAGCCGGGGCTCATTTGGATTCCCCTTCTAAACATTAAACTTTAGTAGGTATCCCATTGGATACTTGACACACGTATCTATAACTTATAATAATAAAGAGACAGAATTCTAGGCTTTTGTTTTCATCCATTTATTTTTTGGTCTGTCTCTCCCTATCTACCGGACAATAGAGATTTCTTCCTTTGTCTAGACTTATATGACCCTGCTCAAGGAGTTCAATGGAGATTTCTTCCTTTGCCCAGACTTATATGACCCGTGCTCAAGGAGTTCCATTATATCACGTCTAGCGATGATCCATACAAACAAGTCTGTCCTATATATCTCGTATATCCAAACTAGGTGGGTTCCCTCCATCTATATATATGGATAAAAAATACAAAGAGTCATACATAAAGTCCGATCCATCCTGCAGATATTTTTTTAACAAAATCCTGCGGATGTTACATAAAGTAGTATTATCGGACTCAAATATATTAACAAATACTACGTGAGGCTAAGCTTTCAAGCTGCGTATCAGACTTTGTATGGATTGTATTGAGGACTCCAAACCTATGCCCAATCCGAAATCAAATAGACTTTCTCTCGTATCTCAAATAAATCTAAACAAAGAAACGTGATCCATATATTCTTCAATATGAGGCCAAGCTTTCAAGCTCCGTATTAGGCTTTATATGGAAATTCTATTGAGGAAGGCATGCACGTTCCAATGAGACCGTTGCCATCGCGTTGGGTGTGCACGTCATGCTGCAAAACCTGATGTGTCTAGATCTGCTATCCCTGCACTCTAGCAAGCTGAGGATCTACCGCCCTCTCGGCCCTGGCTAGGATCCCCTGCACCGGTATCTGCTCCACCGTGATCGTATTCTTGAGGTTCGACCTGCTGTAAGGGACTCACGCCGCCATGAGGAGCTTCTCTAAATGCAAAGGCTAGCGCCACTATGAGGATCAGCGAAGCTCATACTGAGGCTGGTCCCGAGGCCCAAGCCCAATAGCAGATGGAGGGTTGTGCTCTGAGGCATCGGCAGAAGGAGGCGCTCAAGTTGATGATGTGCATGGGGGTTATGAGCGCTGTTGTTTATGGTCGGAGATCTACCATGCTAGTGTCAATGCGTACCTCGCTCGCCCCTCAAAAAAGCTGTCTGCTATCAGGCAAAGATGGCAAGCAGCGTTCGCTTGCCATACGCGGCTTGCTACCATATCCTGTGCGTGTGTCTTTTTCCCAAGCACACAAAGGCACGATCCACGATCCACAGACCGCAGACGAAGCTCGAGTCCACGCCTCCGTTTGATCGAACGGAGCCGCTGCCGCTTGAGCGCGAACGCCAAATCTGCTGAATGTTGGCCGCAAGAACACGACGTCTTCCGAAGTATGGATATGGAACATGCTGGTCCAGGTGCACAAAAGCAGTCGATCATTCTTAATGAAAGACCACCGCCGCCGTACGCCGTGTCCGACCGTCGTTGCTGCTTCTCTGGCGTCGAGAACCGGCTGGATGAGCTCGTCGTTGCATCATGATGCTATAGAGGATGCCCTTACATTTTTTGATGCGCCGTAGCTCAAGGTCGAGGGGCCAATAATGCGACATCCATAAGGTTTGTAATACAAAATTGTTTATTAGTATTTTATTATTTTCAAAAATGATCTACACAGCTTAAATAAGCTTAATTTAAATTTTCATAATATTGCTAATATTTGCTTATATTTTGGATCGTCACAAAATAAGTTATAGGTCCAAATTTGATAAAAGGAAAAACATAAATAGCTTATGCAGCATATTTATTCCCGTTGCAACGCACGGGCATATTTGCTAGTAAAGTATTAAATATAAACTAATTACGAAACTAAATTTATAGATAGAGACTATTTTGCGAGATAAATTTTTTAAGCCTAATTAGTCCCTGATTTGACAATGGTGTGCTACATTAAATATGTGCTAGTGACGGATTAATTAGGCTTAATAAATTCGTCTCGTGGATTATTGATGGATTCTGTAATTTATTTTTTATTAATATCCGAACACCTTATACAACAGCTTCTTGTGACACCTCCTAAAATTTACTCACCGGATCCTAGCACCCCTGCTCTGTACACGTGAGATGACTAGGGCGTCCCCAGCGGGATAGTAGCTCCAAGCTATCTGACGTCGGATTGAAGCCGACGCGAAGGACAGAGCAAGGTAAAAAGACGTCGCTAGAGACGAAAGAATCGCTAGACTATTTGTGCGTCCTGAGATTTGGTTGCTGTGTAGATTGGGGAGCAGGGGATTGTTTAGGACTCGTTTAGTTTCTCTGTAAAACTTTAGACTCTACCACATCAGATATTTGGACACATGTATAGAATACTAAATGTAAATTAAAAAAAACTAATTACACAGATTGCGTGTATTTTGCGAGACGAATTTTTTTTAGCCTAATTAGTTCTTGATTAGACAATGTTGTGCTACGGTAAATGTGTGCTAATGACGGATTAATTAGTCTTAATAAATTCGTCTCACAGTTTATAAGCGAGTTCTGTAATTAGTTTTTTATTAATATCCGAATATCTCTTCCGACGTCCCATGAAACATATAGTGTAACATTATAAAACTTTACACCTCTAGAACTAAACAAGACCTTAATGATATAAAATCTACAGCGGGTGGGAGTTGTGCCTTGGAGTGCGTAAACTGTTGGGTCAATATTTTCCTGCTGCCACCGTGTACAGTGTCAGAGCTAACTGCTAGCTAGGATTATTAAGGGCGCCCTTAGACCAGTCTCAGTGGAAGTTTTACGTGAGTTTCATTTGCATTAAATAGATTGTTACATAGTCATTTTTTATGATATGATAGTGTATTTAAAAAGAGAGAGAATAAATGAGTTTCAACTCTCTTGGCACGATTACCGAGTCTATATGAGTCATGAAATTAAATGACAATGAAACCATAGAATGAAACTCTCCATTGAGTACTACAGTAATATATGTGCTAATGACGAATTAATTAGGCTTAATAAATTCGTCTCGCGGATTACTGATGGATTCTATAATTTATTTTTTATTAATATCCGAACACCTTATACGACAGCCTCTTCTGACACCTTCTAAAATTTAATCACTGGATCAAGCACCCCTGCTCTGTACACGTGAGATGACTAGGGCGTCCCCAGCGGGATAGTAGCTCCAAGCTATCTGACGTCGGATTGAAGCCGACGCGAAGGACAGAGGAAGGTAAAAAGATTCGTCGCTAGAGACGAAAGAATCGCTAGACTATTTGTGCGTCCTGAGATTTGGTTGCTGTGTAACACGAGATTGGGGAGCAGGGGATTGTTTAGGACTAGTTTAGTTTCTCTCTAAAACTTTAGACTCTATCACATCAGATATTTAGACACATATATAGAGTACTAAATATAAATTAAAAAAAAAACTAATTACACAGATTGCGTGTATTTTACGAGACGAATTTTTTTTAGCCTAATTAGTCCTTGATTAGACAATGTTGTGCTACAGTAAATATGTGCTAATGACGGATTAATTAGTCTTAATAAATTCGTCTCACAGTTTATAAGCGAGTTCTGTAATTATTTTTTTATTAATATCCGAACATCTCTTCTGACATCCCATAAAACATCTAGCGTAACATTATAAAACTTTACACCCCTAAAATTAAACAAGGCCTTAATGATATAAAATCTACAGCGGGTGAGAGCTGTGCCTTGGAGTGCGTAAACCGTTGGGTCAGTATTTTCCTGCTGCCACCGTGTACAGTGTCAGAGCTAACTGCTAGCTAGGA
Organism: Saccharum hybrid cultivar R570; assembly: GCA_038087645.1. NCBI lineage: Eukaryota > Viridiplantae > Streptophyta > Magnoliopsida > Poales > Poaceae > Saccharum > Saccharum hybrid cultivar. The sequence goes on along the minus strand of JAQSUU010000119.1, from coordinate 8,211,151 downwards.
TTACTAAGGCCAGTCTCAATGCCAATTTCATATTCTAGTTTTTAACACACTTATATTTTGGAAACAGTGTAGAATAGTTTCATCCCCATGAAACTCTCTCTACTCCCATAAAACTCTTATAATCTCTCTCTTCATTAACATGGTGCCATGTCAGCATATTTAATGCCCATGAAACTTCATGAAATTCCCATTGAGACTGGCCTGAGGGCGCCCTTAGGCCAGTGTCAGTAGAAGTTTTATGTGAGTTTCATTTGCATTAAATAGATTGTTACATAGTCATTTTTTATGATATGATAATGTATTTAAGAAGAGAGAGAATAAATGAGTTTCAACTTTCTTGGCACGATTACCAACTCTATATGAGTCATGAAATTAAATGCCAATGAAACCATAGAATAAAACTCTACATTAAAAGTGGATGTTTCATCCGAGTTTCATTTCATTTCATATGATATGACAATCTATAAAACTCTCAATTGAGACTGGCCTTAAGAGACGAGGAACAAAAAAAAAGATAGTCGATAAACATGTACTCCGTACACGTGAGAAGATTAGGGAACAAGGATGGAAAAAAGGTTACAGTCGATCATTGGCAGATCCAGCCGAAAAAATGAGTATGGTGTATATAATATTGGTTAACTATGTATTTATATTGTATATATTGGTATTTCACGTAACAATTATATTCTAATATGCAATTTAGCAAACAAATGGTACATAAAAAGTATGGACATAGTTACCTTTCACATCAAAAGCACATAAGCAGAATTTTTATTCCATAGTCTAAATAATTTATCATACATCAAATTATCAAAACAAAAAAGCATAAATAACTTGCAATTAAAAAAAATAGTAATTAGTAACCGATAAATGAGGGAATATGTAAAAAAATGTCAAACATAGTAGAAAAACATACCGATCCTAAAACTCTAAGAACATCGAGGCTTTGTTAGACCTATCATCGGCTCTGACTTCATCTCTTCTCCCCAGCTTCATCTCCTCCCCCATCCATCACCATCCACAAGTGACCAATTCAAGTATTCAACAATCACAGAGAAAAGCAAAAATCACTAGCCCACACTCCACAAAGCAGCATGCAACAGCGAAGGTGCGCAAGCACAGCGCGCTGCCCATAGGCGCCCAGCCACTTTGGCGCCGCTGCGCAGGGCCGTCGTGGCCCATGGTACCGCCTGTCGGCTGCCTCCGCCCTCCACCTTGGCCCTTCTAGCTTGACCGTCGCCGCTGAGCCGCCTTAGAATTGGAGGACACCGCCCACTCGCCGCCAAGCTCCCGACTGCTCGAGTGATCGCGAGTCAGCGAGCGCCCCATGCGCATGTGTTTGCTTGCCCTAAGGGCCAGCGCAAACAGTGGAGTGTGTGGGACAAACAAGTATGATGGGCCCACCATTGGGCGTCGTAGGCCATACAACCAAACAATGCCGAGCCGCCGAGCGTCTTGAACCTCTGTTCCTCCCGACGCTCATTCGGTGGGACCTTGGAGCTTGGTCATGGGCCGGTGGGCCGTAGGAAGGGGTTTTAGGGACGGTGCTCGCTAGAGGGGAGATAGGGCGGGCGCCCTATGTAACGGAACCGTCCAAATTATAAGAGCACAAGTATAAAAACAATCACCGAAGTGATCAAATTCTCACACTTGAGCCCATATAACTCCGGTAGTCCAATGAAATCACGAGGGATTTCAAACCAACAACATACAAGCCAAGATCGTAGTGATTCAACATAACAAGTCACATGTTACAATCATTTCACAAGTAATTCAATATATATCGGAGTTCAACATAGTTATTAAAACTTACATTGAAAAGTAGCGGAAGCAAAGTAATTTGAAACTAACATTGATCTTATTTCAAATACATACCAGTACCACGGTCGACTTCCAACAAAAGCATTAGAGATAAGGTAAATAAGAAGGATCATGCCCGTGATCACGCTCCGCCTCTACGGCAGGAGCCAACCAACTCTTGCAGCCGCCATGATACATCACAACCTGCAACAAGTGGGGATAAAACCCTGAGTACGACAAAGTACTCAGCTAGACTTACCCGTCAGAAACCAGAAATAAGCTGACACCAAGGATCATGCAAGGTTGATATAAAGTGGGCTGGCTTGACAACATTTTGCATAAAAGCTTAATATAGATGATCAATCATTAATGCTTAAGCATCAAGTTAATTATTATTAACCTATCATCTATATTAGAACCTGTACTAGAGCACTCACTTTATTAGGAGCAAACAATATTAACCATAGCAGGTATAAATTGAGGCAACCTTTCCATCGTGACCCACTTAACCATCCGTTCAATTTAATGGAATCTATGTTGCCGCTGCTCAAGTCAAGTGCTCACTAACCGGGAGCGACGACGATTCGAATCGAATTCCTATCCAGCTGGAGGGGTATTTCTAACACTCACCGAGTCACGCCTGGCGAGGGCTGCTCAGGTCACCTTTGGTACAGTTCAGGAGCCGCGGGTCCGAATGATGTCACGACCCCAAGGGCGACACTCTGCCAGGTGATAGGGACTCTAACCCCCCCCTTGGTCTCACGCCAATGTCCCCAAGCACATCCTTTCTCTCCTCCAAGAAGCAACCTACCATTCGATTCCCGGCCTGAACTGTATTACTCGGATTCGCGGTCGGAACGACTTATCCGGCCAACTAAGTGTTAGACTGCGTTCAACATGACTCAAGGACGTACAGCGAATCGGTCCTTAAACGACTCAGACGGGGATAGATCCACACCCAAGACCTCCATGCCTTGTTGCTTCACTATCGTCATCCCGCCCGGTCTTATTTCATTTTATTAACACATGGTTCCATTCCACGATAGCAAATATAGCCAACCGTGACATATATGAATATCCCTATATCTCGCAGGTGACAGGAAATCACCTGACTTCTACCGCTTAAAGGAGGGCTAAGCATCTACTCGATCCTAGTCTATGTAGGATTCAAGGATTCATTTATCTGGGACAAGGAATGATATAATGCAGCAAGAGTTTCCAACCAACTCCTATCACTTAATGCAACAATACTTATAACATATATAGAATTAATTTGCTTTGAAGATAGGAGGCTTATAATGCTCCGGGGCTTGCCTGGGATCCGACTCAAGTTAGAGTATGTCAGATGAAACCCGCTTGGCGAGCATCCTCCCAATCTCTCACTTGTCCGGTCCTTCTATCTTCGGGATGGATCTACCAACTCCACCTTCGGGTTCAGCCCCACATCTTGCCATCCACGTAGTGCATCTAACGTACCTAAATGAGATATGACGATGCATGTGTATGAACATGATGAATGGCAATAAGAATGCATCACATAACTTAATATAAAAGATGGCAAGCATATTAGGCATGGAACACAAGATTTCACAAGATCTCAGGTGTATTAACTTAACCACCCTCAAAGGCATAAGTCCCACTTAACAATATACAAGCAAACAACGATAATTGGAATATGTCAATTTCTGGACTTGCAAACAGTAGCTTCATAAATCGATCATATCTGGAGTTCCATAAGTCCAAATGACTTGCAAGAAGACATTCTGGAAAGCTTAGGAAAATATATACATTTCATCTTTAATCATCTCAACATGATTCCCAAGTTATCATGACCAAACATGTCAATATTTAAAGTCTGCACAGAAGGTAATTAAAATTTGACAGTAGACTTATTAAGCATGCAACTCTTAAACTATCAGACCTGGGATCATGAAAATTTAACACAAGAAATATAAGATAATTATCGACAACTTTTGTATTTACCAAAACCACAGTAAACATCATTTACACCATGAAACTAGTTGCACGAGTAACACCACACATGCAGCCCAACAGCAGTGGTACAATTATAGACAGAAAACTGATAGAAACTTCAGAGAAGCATAAATAGAGTTCTAGACCTCCCACAAACATGATTCTCAACTTTATGGAAAGCTTATAAAGTTACCTACAACTTTCTTGTAATCATCTTAAGATGATTCTACAGTTAACATGGTCAATTAATTAAATAATTGCATCTCTGTCCAAAATATGGACAGAATCTGATATGCCACTTTAAACCGCTATAACTTGAGTTTTATAAATCCAATAATTATGGTTCTAGACTTTTTAGAAAGCTTAACAAATGGTGAACAACTTTTCTATAAACATCTAGAACTAATTCTGCCACTAACAAGGTCACACATGGCACACAAAGCAATGTTGTCTGGGTTTGGGCAGAAACTGCCACAGTACTTTAAACAACTATAACTAAACATATACTTAACCAAAAATTGTGATCTTTAGCTTTTTGAAAAGACTATGAAAAGTTATACAACTCATTTATTATCAACAAGGCATGATTCATAACTTAACTGAGCCAAACAATGCATACATGCAGCACTGTCCAGAATAGAAGCAAAGCAGCATATGTCATTTGTTATTTTTATAGCTCCTAAACTATCAGTCTTAAAATCCTGAAATTTTTACCAGACATCACACATCACAATAGTAGCATGCCATAAAAATTTCACTTCATTTAGATCCCTATATTTGCAGTTATGAAAATGACAAATACAACTAGCATTGAAAACCTAATCTGAAAAATCTATTTTTACAGCAAAAACATTAAACTAAAACATGACATATTATAGATCTACTGCATAGACAATTTCACAAGGATTCCAAAAAGTCCTCATTTGCTATTTTATGAATTTTCTATGATTTACTATGTAATTTCAAAGTTCCTGCAAAATCATCACAAAACAGTCCTCTTGGCACTATTCATCTGAGTCACGAGTTCTGCAGAAACCCCCCTGTATTTAGTCGAATTCAAGCTCGAGGCCCTTGGTCGGGATTTACAGGGAAGGGTCGCCGGAGCTCGCGGAAGTCGGTCGTAGGAGACTTGTCAGCCGCGGCTGAGGGGCGGGGGAGCACCAGGGGGTCTCCGCGCACCTGCTAGTGCCCTTGCCTTGCTCCGCGAGGGTCCGAGGCAAGCCGGCCACGGAGGCAGTGACTAGCAGTGGCAGCTGCTCTGGTGGTGGCGCTCTCCGGCGACGAAGACGACTAGTGAATGGGCGCTATGGTGCCGCAAGACCAGTGCGCAGTCGTGGGAGAGGTCGGCCTAGCTAGCAGCTACCTGTGGCGGCCCGGCCACGGGAGCAGTAGCAGCCATGGTGGCTGCTCCAGCAAGGAGGAGTCGTGGCGATGAGCAGAGCTTCCGGAAAAGGGTGGCGGAGCTTGGAAGAGAGCTTGGGATGTGTGGCAAGGGGTGCTGGAGGGACAGAAGGATGGCCGGCTTGGAGAGGAGCAGGCAGCGACGGGCAGCGGCAATGGAGCTCCGCTCCGTCTCGTCCATGGTAAGAAAAATAGAGAGCAGAAAGTGAGAGATGGAGAGCGAGAGGGAGAAGGGCAGAGGGTGCCGGCCTCTTCACTCGACGCGAGGACGCGTGGGCGCGAGGTGTCGAGCAGCAAGGACACCGGAGGGCCACGCGGCGCTCGGCCTCAGTCCGTGCCGGCCATGACCAAAGCTCCAGCCCAATTCAAACTCTGTAAAGAAATGACAATACCACCTCAAACCTACCACTGAAACTCCATTTTCGTCCCCGTCCATCTCCTAATACGATTCGAGTTAGCAAAAACTCCAGTAATGAAAAGTATAGAGCTACAGGAGTGCTCCAACATTGCTTATATGGTTTTGGTCTGGTTTGGCCTAGATTTTAAACTACAAGCTGTCAAACAGGGGCACGTGTAAACTGAAACTGCAGTAATGACTTAGCCAATTTTCTAAGTACTGAACAGTAGTGAAAACTGACTTGTAAGCCACTTTTGAGCATGTTGTGCACATTTCTATCTCAAGGTCGTAAAACAACTTTTGTTCCTTATAAAATTTACTACAACTTTGCTTAAGAGCGCACAACCATGCAAACACTCTAAGCTATACTTTCTATTTGGTCAAACAAAAGTGTTCTAGGGCCCACACATGGTCAACCATCACTTAGAAGCATATTTAGGCAAAATGATCAACATGAACATTGTTCCATTAAGTGCCCTAAGTGTAGTTAAGGGGTTGTAGAGGCTAAACATACACACCATGCATAGGTTGCACAAGAATATAGGCCTCACATGCATTGAAACATAGGAATCACTACATTTGAAATGCTTGTTTCAAAGCTCTATTTCACTTGTTTCATAGTGTTGTTGCAAGGTACATGCTACACATGTTTCACTAGGTTGTTCCACATATTTCCTAGATGTGTTGCACATGTTGCACTTGTATGTTGCATAAGCACCAGTTCACATGGAATGTAAAACATGTTTCCTTGTTTTAGAAGTATGTTTCGGTTATAATCCAAACAAGCATATAACTTATCATTTCATGTGACTTTTTGATTCTAAACTTCATGAAACTTTTCCAGTGACCCATATAGATAGGTATTAAGGTGAGACACATGAAGATATGGCAATAACACCCCCCAAGCATACATTTTTGAAAAGGGCCTATATGTAAAGCAATGGTGCAACATCCAACTTTAGGTTAGGCTCATATCCATAGGTTGACCTTAACATTGTCATCTTCACTTAATCTATTATATTTGAGCTCAAACCCACTACTTAATGAGTGACAAACACCTAGGGTGTTACAGCCCTCCCCCCTTAAAAGAATCGCGTCCCGAGATTCGGAATGGAAGACCTTTTAAGGAAGAGAGACACGTTATCTAGTTCACAACATCTGCTATAGCATTCAGCTATAAAACTTCAACATCGATGAACAATTTGATCAAAGGCACTTTCTAATACTTACTCTTTATGGTAAAATTTGTCTGAAGAACTTCCTTCATTGACTTCCATGAAGCATTGTTACTTTGGGAGGAATCCAAGATTGCACATACTGCATTCTCAGTGTACGGAGATCATTTGGTCCATGAATGAACCACTCACAAGTATCTGACTTTCTAATGACCACAACATAGGCCATATGAACTTGACTCTAGACCGAAATATTCAGAAGTATATTCATTGAAATGACCCTATGTTCACAATTTTTGAAAAGCAGTCCTCTACCAAAAATAGCTTGAGCACAACCTTCCAAAGGGTGAGATCATAGACGATAAACATTCTCTGAGGTTATATGGTACTAACTAACCAATAGACAGGGTCTATGTTGGTCGTAAATGTTCAAACATTCATATATCAACTAATGGAAAACTACTTTAGGTTCCATGTGTGCAGTTCTCTTTCTCTGATGACAACACTATATTATCTAAGTCTGTCGAGGGGTCAGTGAATGTGATAGCTGACTCTGTCGGCTTTCTATTTCTGCCAACAGCTATCTAAATGATTCTTTTATCCAGAGACAACAGTTATCTGGATTGAATCAGATGCAACCTCATGGGTAAAAACATGTATAAGGTACCAAAGTATGTTATCATTGGAAAATAATTCCCAAGGAAAGATGTAACGACGCCTTAAGGACAACAAAAGTTGTAAATATTCACTAAACCATGGGGAGTAGTCTACCACCAAGCGGTTGAGTAAAATTCTCCTTGGTGACTTAGTTGTACTGTAAGTTGAGTTGACTTGCAGCATAACAACTTTGTCAGGCCAACTTTCATCTGAGGCTTCCTCTTTTGGGATCAAACAACAACTCTAAGATAGAAAATCTGTTGTTTGACACTTCTCAAATTGCTTTCGAATATTCCTCAACACTTTGTCCAATAAAGTTATGAACAAACCATTTGTGGCACCTATGGGCACAAGGATACAGATCGAAACTAGGGCATACTTTCTCTAATTCTTCACCTTAGCTGATAGAACACCTTGCACTATCTGTATGATTGTCCAAGACAGAATTGACTTGTTCACAATGGCTCTAGAAGATAGAGTATCTCTCAAGTTGTTGGCTAGTTGATTAACTTCTTATTGGTTATTGCTCTGTAAGACATAGCCTTCGTAGCTACCAAGAAGTCGTTACCTAGTTAGAGATTAACCTTCCTATTGGTAACTAATTAGTTGTCTCTCAACACTAAAAAGTTCCAAAACTTCATTCTTGATCACAATAATAGTGGTTGATACAAAGCAGATGGTTGCTATCGAAGTCAGCAGATACGGAGTCTCACCAGAGATGGTTGATCTCAATGGTATGGTCATTATGCATACAAAGGTTAAAACTTGCTTAATGTGATGATCGAGTCTTATCCAACGGATGACTTGTCCAACATTAAATGTTGTGTGTCCTTTTTATCCAACAGAGATGAGATACTTTACTCACTAGATGGTGGCCGTCAATACAGGGACAACTAAGCAAAGTCACTTGTCTACCACCTATTGCAGTCTGTTAATGTTTTAGGTCAGTATTCGGTTCTTCAAAGGTTATCCTCTTAGTAACTTCAGGAGGAAGTTTTACTACTTTTGGATTCAATATAAGGGTCTTTTGATAAGATATGGGAAAACAATCAAGGAAGAAGGTCACGTGAAAATCATATCAGTGTTGTTCTGCAATGGATTATGATTAGAAACCATGATACCAGAGCGTACCGAGCAGCACAACCTTGTGTGTGCACCCACAGGAGGCTCTCGGTTTCATCGTGGCACCATTAGTTGCTACTCACAACACCATTACTGAACATGCACCCGATGAGGAATTTCAAATGGCATAGATTGGGTTGTCAAGGTAGATGAATGAATTTGCAAGCACCCAATTTAGAGGCCATAGTAGAGAGACGTTGCGTCACACTAGCTAACCTTTGGGAGAGGTAACCGGAAGGTCCAACCTAGATTTGGGTACGGTCTCCACCATTGGCAACATACGAACCATGGTCAAAGGCTAGCGTTGATAGAAGTTAACTTAGTAGATCAATCGACAAGGGTATTCACAAGGAGGGTTGCAAACATCCGCGGCTTATGCAAACATATAGGAGAACTAAACTTTAGACTTTCGGTTAAGCAAAGGCATGGATACAAACATTCAAGGGCTAACCACCAAGTCCACAGGCTCAAGCTCCTAAGAGAGAAAACCTAATCGAAGACAACAACCATACAATTACGTAACATGAATGTTGTTCTAGGATAAAGCTATGCGACCCTTGCATGCTCACCGAGGATAAACGAGGTGCCAACTAGGGTACTACCTAGATAACAAGCATACATACACACATCATAACTTCAAGCAACACATGAAGAAGCTTACACAAACAAACTCAAGCAACTATTACCAAGCAAAAAGCTCGCACACAGAAATCATTACTAGGCCCACCCCTAACAAGCTTTATCTCAAGCATGAACTCACTACCAGTTTAGCTCAAAACAACGCTATCTAAGGAAGCCAACTTAGCATGTGTCCAGAATCTGGACAGCAACGCAGTACTTACTTGTTTCAACTATAACTGAGGTTATAGACATCCCACAAAGGTGATCCTAGACTTTCTAGAAAGATTAGGAAGATGACTACACTTTAGTTATTCATACCAAAAGCAATTTCATAGATTAACATGACCAAAAATGCTAATGTTTCAGATCTGTACCAATTTGGACAGAAAACTGACAAGAACTTCAAAAATACATAACAGGAGTTCTAGAGACACAACAAGGCTGAGCCTTAACTTTATATAAAGCTTATTAAGTTGTCTATAACTTTCTTATTATCATAATAAGATGATTCTATAGCTAACAAGGTCAAACAAGACAAAGAAGACATCTCTGCCCAGATTTGGACAGATTCTATCATTCCATTTTGCATGCTCATAATTAGAGATTTAGACCACCACAATTAATGCTATAGGACATTTTGGAAAGCTTAGAAAAAGTACTACACTTCTTCTATTATCTCCAAGACATGATTCCTTATGCACATAGGTCAAACAAACCAAACATTCAGATCTGTTCTGAACATGAGCAGATTTTGACAACAAACTTCTAAAATTTATAATTCTCAAACCATAATACCTAGGGTCATGAAATTTTAAGACAAGCTAGATAAGTAAGTTAGCTACAACTTTGGTATTCCCCATAACTACAGAAAACACCATTATGACCACGAAAGCATCACTACAACCGAAAACATTCTAGCATCCAACATTCGACAAGCAAAACTAAATTTGCCTTTGTTCTACTTAACAAGAGAGCACACAAACATATCAACCTAGTGGCTCTAAACATTGTTACCTTAGACCAACACCAATTTAATTCATTCATGAGAATCCAATTTACTTAAGTGAGGTCTAAAACATTTTCAAAAACTTGTATGACAGCATATCCACCACTTGGCTAAACTAGAGGGCATCTATAGGTTCAAGCATGTAACCACAATTATTTCTAACAAAACTAAGCACACACTTTTCTCAAGCAACATGGAACAAGGCATTTTTGTTTTACTTCACTCAAGAAAGATAGTGTAACACATTGATCACAAGTTACACACTATAGAACAAGGGTGAGAAGAGTATAGCCATGCATAAAGCAACAATCATGATAATGCATGCTTCGTCCTATTCGTCCTCACAAGACTGCCAACCTAAGGTGGCGATCACGTTCTATGTCGGTGGCATAACACGCACTCTCTCAATATATAGCTAGTCGTCAGCTACATTTAACTTACGTATTCGTGGTTAGCGTACCTGCAGAAAAGTTTCATTGCAGCCCAACATTCCCCAATAAAGCACATAATGAAAGCAGAGAAGTAAAATTCTAAGTACTCCCATGTACATATACCCCCGTATATATACATGTAGCACCAAAACTACCCGAATAATCAACCACCCACAATTAAGTACCTTCATATATACATGTGTGTAACATGTAAATAATCCAGTAACCAAAACTAGCTCTCTCCTAGACCGCAGGTTGTACGGTCATGCTCTCACAACTCACACTTACCTGAGCGTAGGTGCGATGTTGCATAAAAGTAAACTAGCGACATATATGACTATCTCATATATGAAGGCTACCACCAATCTAACACACCGGGCAGCATAGTGTGGGAGAGTCATCATACATACATACCTTGTCCTGGGCGTAGATGCATAAATGAAAAACCCCCAAGTTAGTACTTATATAATCCACCTAATAATCCTTATATGGGCATAAGGAAATTGACCACTGGCATACTTAGATTTAGAATTCAGTTTTCACAAACCTATATATAGCTATAAGTTGATAAAACTGATTTTATAAAACAAAACCTTTATTTTAAATACACATACGACAAGTTTAATGTTGAATCTTGCTCCGATGCCAGCTGTAACGGAACCGTCCAAATTATAAGAGCACAAGTATAAAAACAATCACTGAAGTGATCAAATTCTCACACTTGAGCCCATATAACTCCGGTAGTCCAATGAAATCACGAGGGATTTCAAACCAACAACATACAAGCCAAGATCGTAGTGATTCAACATAACAAGTCACATGTTACAATCATTTCACAAGTAATTCAATATACATCGGAGTTCAACATAGTTATTAAAACTTACATTGAAAAGTAGCGGAAGCAAAGTAATTTGAAACTAACATTGATCTTATTTCAAATACATGCCAGTACCACGGTCGACTTCCAACAAAAGCATTAGAGATAAGGTAAATAAGAAGGATCATGCCCGTGATCACGCTCCGCCTCTACGGCAGGAGCCAACCAACTCTTGCAGCCGCCATGATACATCACAACCTGCAACAAGTGGGGATAAAACCCTGAGTACGACAAAGTACTCAGCTAGACTTACCAGTCAGAAACCAGAAATAAGGTGACACCAAGGATCATGCAAGGCTGATATAAAGTGGGTTGGCTTGACAACATTTTGCATAAAAGCTTAATATAGATGATCAATCATTAATGCTTAAGCATCAAGTTAATTATTATTAACCTATCATCTATATTAGAACCTGTACTAGAGCACTCACTTTATTAGGAGCAAACAATATTAACCATAGCAAGTATAAATTGAGGCAACCTTTCCATCGTGACCCACTTAACCATCCGTTCAATTTAATGGAATCTACGTTGCCGCTGCTCAAGTCAAGTGCTCACTAACCGGGAGCGACAGCGATTCGAATCGAATTCCTATCCAGCTGGAGGGGTATTTCTAACACTCACCGAGTCACGCCTGGCGAGGGCTGCTCAGGTCACCTTTGGTACAGTTCAGGAGCCGCGGGTCCGAATGATGTCGCGACCCCAAGGGCGACACTCTGCTAGGTGATAGGGACTCTAACCCCCCCTTGGTCTCACGCCAATGTCCCCAAGCACATCCTTTCTCTCCTCCAAGAAGCAACCTACCATTCGATTCCCGGCCTGAACTGTATTACTCGGATTCGCGGTCGGAACGACTTATCCGGCCAACTAAGTGTTAGACTGCGTTCAACATGACTCAAGGACGTACAGCGAATCGGTCCTTAAACGACTCAGACGGGGATAGATCCACACCCAAGACCTCCATGCCTTGTTGCTTCACTATCGTCATCCCGCCCGGTCTCATTTCATTTTATTAACACATGGTTCCATTCCACGATAGCAAATATAGCCAACCGTGACATATATGAATATCCCTATATCTCGCAGGTGACAGGAAATCACCTGACTTCTACCGCTTAAAGGAGGGCTAAGCATCTACTCGATCCTAGTCTATGTAGGATTCAAGGATTCATTTATCTGGGACAAGGAATGATATAATGCAGCAAGAGTTTCCAACCAACTCCTATCACTTAATGCAACAATACTTATAACATATATAGAATTAATTTGCTTTGAAGATAGGAGGCTTATAATGCTCCGGGGCTTGCCTGGGATCCGACTCAAGTTAGAGTATGTCAGATGAAACCCGCTTGGCGAGCATCCTCCCAATCTCTCACTTGTCCGGTCCTTCTATCTTCGGGATGGATCTACCAACTCCACCTTCGGGTTCAGCCCCACATCTTGCCATCCACGTAGTGCATCTAACGTACCTAAATGAGATATGACGATGCATGTGTATGAACATGATGAATGGCAATAAGAATGCATCACATAACTTAATATAAAAGATGGCAAGCATATTAGGCATGGAACACAAGATTTCACAAGATCTCAGGTGTATTAACTTAACCACCCTCAAAGGCATAAGTCCCACTTAACAATATACAAGCAAACAACGATAATTGGAATATGTCAATTTCTGGACTTGCAAACAGTAGCTTCATAAATCGATCATATCTGGAGTTCCATAAGTCCAAATGACTTGCAAGAAGACATTCTGGAAAGCTTAGGAAAATATATACATTTCATCTTTAATCATCTCAACATGATTCCCAAGTTATCATGACCAAACATGTCAATATTTAAAGTCTGCACAGAAGGTAATTAAAATTTGACAGTAGACTTATTAAGCATGCAACTCTTAAACTATCAGACCTGGGATCATGAAAATTTAACACAAGAAATATAAGATAATTATCGACAACTTTTGTATTTACCAAAACCACAGTAAACATCATTTACACCATGAAACTAGTTGCACGAGTAACACCACACATGCAGCCCAACAGCAGTGGTACAATTATAGACAGAAAACTGATAGAAACTTCAGAGAAGCATAAATAGAGTTCTAGACCTCCCACAAACATGATTCTCAACTTTATGGAAAGCTTATAAAGTTACCTACAACTTTCTTGTAATCATCTTAAGATGATTCTACAGTTAACATGGTCAATTAATTAAATAATTGCATCTCTGTCCAAAATATGGACAGAATCTGATATGCCACTTTAAACCGCTATAACTTGAGTTTTATAAATCCAATAATTATGGTTCTAGACTTTTTAGAAAGCTTAACAAATGGTGAACAACTTTTCTATAAACATCTAGAACTAATTCTGCCACTAACAAGGTCACACATGGCACACAAAGCAATGTTGTCTGGGTTTGGGCAGAAACTGCCACAGTACTTTAAACAACTATAACTAAACATATACTTAACCAAAAATTGTGATCTTTAGCTTTTTGAAAAGACTATGAAAAGTTATACAACTCATTTATTATCAACAAGGCATGATTCATAACTTAACTGAGCCAAACAATGCATACATGCAGCACTGTCCAGAATAGAAGCAAAGCAGCATATGTCATTTGTTATTTTTATAGCTCCTAAACTATCAGTCTTAAAATCCTGAAATTTTTACCAGACATCACACATCACAATAGTAGCATGCCATAAAAATTTCACTTCATTTAGATCCCTATATTTGCAGTTATGAAAATGACAAATACAACTAGCATTGAAAACCTAATCTGAAAAATCTATTTTTACAGCAAAAACATTAAACTAAAACATGACATATTATAGATCTACTGCATAGACAATTTCACAAGGATTCCAAAAAGTCCTCATTTGCTATTTTATGAATTTTCTATGATTTACTATGTAATTTCAAAGTTCCTGCAAAATCATCACAAAACAGTCCTCTTGGCACTATTCATCTGAGTCACGAGTTCTGCAGAAACCCCCCTGTATTTAGTCGAATTCAAGCTCGAGGCCCTTGGTCGGGATTTACAGGGAAGGGTCGCCGGAGCTCGCGGAAGTCGGTCGTAGGAGACTTGTCGGCCGCGGCTGAGGGGCGGGGGAGCACCAGGGGGTCTCCGCGCACCTGCTAGTGCCCTTGCCTTGCTCCGCGAGGGTCCGAGGCAAGCCGGCCACGGAGGCAGTGACTAGCAGCGGCAGCTGCTCTGGTGGTGGCGCTCTCCGGCGACGAAGACGACTAGTGAATGGGCGCTATGGTGCCGCAAGACCAGTGCGCAGTCGTGGGAGAGGTCGGCCTAGCTAGCGGCTACCTGTGGCGGCCCGGCCACGGGAGCAGTAGCAGCCATGGTGGCTGCTCCAGCAAGGAGGAGTCGTGGCGACGAGCAGAGCTTCCGGAAAAGGGTGGCGGAGCTTGGAAGAGAGCTTGGGATGTGTGGCAAGGGGTGCTGGAGGGACAGAAGGATGGCCGGCTTGGAGAGGAGCAGGCAGCGACGGGCAGCGGCAATGGAGCTCCGCTCCGTCTCGTCCATGGTAAGAAAAATAGAGAGCAGAAAGTGAGAGATGGAGAGCGAGAGGGAGAAGGGCAGAGGGTGCCGGCCTCTTCACTCGACGCGAGGACGCGTGGGCGCGAGGTGTCGAGCAGCAAGGACACCGGAGGGCCACGCGGCGCTCGGCCTCAGTCCGTGCCGGCCATGACCAAAGCTCCAGCCCAATTCAAACTCTGTAAAGAAATGACAATACCACCTCAAACCTACCACTGAAACTCCATTTTCGTCCCCGTCCATCTCCTAATACGATTCGAGTTAGCAAAAACTCCAGTAATGAAAAGTATAGAGCTACAGGAGTGCTCCAACATTGCTTATATGGTTTTGGTCTGGTTTGGCCTAGATTTTAAACTACAAGCTGTCAAACAGGGGCACGTGTAAACTGAAACTGCAGTAATGACTTAGCCAATTTTCTAAGTACTGAACAGTAGTGAAAACTGACTTGTAAGCCACTTTTGAGCATGTTGTGCACATTTCTATCTCAAGGTCGTAAAACAACTTTTGTTCCTTATAAAATTTACTACAACTTTGCTTAAGAGCGCACAACCATGCAAACACTCTAAGCTATACTTTCTATTTGGTCAAACAAAAGTGTTCTAGGGCCCACACATGGTCAACCATCACTTAGAAGCATATTTAGGCAAAATGATCAACATGAACATTGTTCCATTAAGTGCCCTAAGTGTAGTTAAGGGGTTGTAGAGGCTAAACATACACACCATGCATAGGTTGCACAAGAATATAGGCCTCACATGCATTGAAACATAGGAATCACTACATTTGAAATGCTTGTTTCAAAGCTCTATTTCACTTGTTTCATAGTGTTGTTGCAAGGTACATGCTACACATGTTTCACTAGGTTGTTCCACATATTTCCTAGATGTGTTGCACATGTTGCACTTGTATGTTGCATAAGCACCAGTTCACATGGAATGTAAAACATGTTTCCTTGTTTTAGAAGTATGTTTCGGTTATAATCCAAACAAGCATATAACTTATCATTTCATGTGACTTTTTGATTCTAAACTTCATGAAACTTTTCCAGTGACCCATATAGATAGGTATTAAGGTGAGACACATGAAGATATGGCAATAACACCCCCCAAGCATACATTTTTGAAAAGGGCCTATATGTAAAGCAATGGTGCAACATCCAACTTTAGGTTAGGCTCATATCCATAGGTTGACCTTAACATTGTCATCTTCACTTAATCTATTATATTTGAGCTCAAACCCACTACTTAATGAGAGACAAACACCTAGGGTGTTACAGCCATCCCCCCTTAAAAGAATCGCGTCCCGAGATTCGGAATGGAAGACCTTTTAAGGAAGAGAGACACGTTATCTAGTTCACAACATCTGCTATAGCATTCAGCTATAAAACTTCAACATCGATGAACAATTTGATCAAAGGCACTTTCTAATACTTACTCTTTATGGTAAAATTTGTCTGAAGAACTTCCTTCATTGACTTCCATGAAGCATTGTTACTTTGGGAGGAATCCAAGATTGCACATACTGCATTCTCAGTGTACGGAGATCATTTGGTCCATGAATGAACCACTCACAAGTATCTGACTTTCTAATGACCACAACATAGGCCATATGAACTTGACTCTAGACCGAAATATTCAGAAGTATATTCATTGAAATGACCCTATGTTCACAATTTTTGAAAAGCAGTCCTCTACCAAAAATAGCTTGAGCACAACCTTCCAAAGGGTGAGATCATAGACGATAAACATTCTCTGAGGTTATATGGTACTAACTAACCAATAGACAGGGTCTATGTTGGTCGTAAATGTTCAAACATTCATATATCAACTAATGGAAAACTACTTTAGGTTCCATGTGTGCAGTTCTCTTTCTCTGATGACAACACTATATTATCTAAGTCTGTCGAGGGGTCAGTGAATGTGATAGCTGACTCTGTCGGCTTTCTATTTCTGCCAACAGCTATCTAAATGATTCTTTTATCCAGAGACAACAGTTATCTGGATTGAATCAGATGCAACCTCATGGGTAAAAACATGTATAAGGTACCAAAGTATGTTATCATTGGAAAATAATTCCCAAGGAAAGATGTAACGACGCCTTAAGGACAACAAAAGTTGTAAATATTCACTAAACCATGGGGAGTAGTCTACCACCAAGCGGTTGAGTAAAATTCTCCTTGGTGACTTAGTTGTACTGTAAGTTGAGTTGACTTGCAGCATAACAACTTTGTCAGGCCGCTGAGCCGCCTTAGAATTGGAGGACACCGCCCACTCGCCGCCAAGCTCCCGACTGCTCGAGTGATCGCGAGTCAACGAGCGCCCCATGCGCATGTGTTTGCTTGCCCTAAGGGCCAGCGCAAACAGTGGAGTGTGTGGGACAAACAAGTATGATGGGCCCACCATTGGGCGTCGTAGGCCATACAACCAAACAATGCCGAGCCGCCGAGCGTCTTGAACCTCTGTTCCTCCCGACGCTCATTCGGTGGGACCTTGGAGCTTGGTCATGGGCCGGTGGGCCGTAGGAAGGGGTTTTAGGGACGGTGCTCGCTAGAGGGGAGATAGGGCGGGCGCCCTATGTAACGGAACCGTCCAAATTATAAGAGCACAAGTATAAAAACAATCACCGAAGTGATCAAATTCTCACACTTGAGCCCATATAACTCCGGTAGTCCAATGAAATCACGAGGGATTTCAAACCAACAACATACAAGCCAAGATCGTAGTGATTCAACATAACAAGTCACATGTTACAATCATTTCACAAGTAATTCAATATACATCGGAGTTCAACATAGTTATTAAAACTTACATTGAAAAGTAGCGGAAGCAAAGTAATTTGAAACTAACATTGATCTTATTTCAAATACATACCAGTACCACGGTCGACTTCCAACAAAAGCATTAGAGATAAGGTAAATAAGAAGGATCATGCCCGTGATCACGCTCCGCCTCTACGGCAGGAGCCAACCAACTCTTGCAGCCGCCATGATACATCACAACCTGCAACAAGTGGGGATAAAACCCTGAGTACGACAAAGTACTCAGCTAGACTTACCCGTCAGAAACCAGAAATAAGCTGACACCAAGGATCATGCAAGGTTGATATAAAGTGGGCTGGCTTGACAACATTTTGCATAAAAGCTTAATATAGATGATCAATCATTAATGCTTAAGCATCAAGTTAATTATTATTAACCTATCATCTATATTAGAACCTGTACTAGAGCACTCACTTTATTAGGAGCAAACAATATTAACCATAGCAGGTATAAATTGAGGCAACCTTTCCATCGTGACCCACTTAACCATCCGTTCAATTTAATGGAATCTATGTTGCCGCTGCTCAAGTCAAGTGCTCACTAACCGGGAGCGACGACGATTCGAATCGAATTCCTATCCAGCTGGAGGGGTATTTCTAACACTCACCGAGTCACGCCTGGCGAGGGCTGCTCAGGTCACCTTTGGTACAGTTCAGGAGCCGCGGGTCCGAATGATGTCGCGACCCCAAGGGCGACACTCTGCCAGGTGATAGGGACTCTAACCCCCCCTTGGTCTCACGCCAATGTCCCCAAGCACATCCTTTCTCTCCTCCAAGAAGCAACCTACCATTCGATTCCCGGCCTGAACTGTATTACTCGGATTCGCGGTCGGAACGACTTATTCGGCCAACTAAGTGTTAGACTGCGTTCAACATGACTCAAGGACGTACAGCGAATCGGTCCTTAAACGACTCAGACGGGGATAGATCCACACCCAAGACCTCCATGCCTTGTTGCTTCACTATCGTCATCCCGCCCGGTCTCATTTCATTTTATTAACACATGGTTCCATTCCACGATAGCAAATATAGCCAACCGTGACATATATGAATATCCCTATATCTCGCAGGTGACAGGAAATCACCTGACTTCTACCGCTTAAAGGAGGGCTAAGCATCTACTCGATCCTAGTCTATGTAGGATTCAAGGATTCATTTATCTGGGACAAGGAATGATATAATGCAGCAAGAGTTTCCAACCAACTCCTATCACTTAATGCAACAATACTTATAACATATATAGAATTAATTTGCTTTGAAGATAGGAGGCTTATAATGCTCCGGGGCTTGCCTGGGATCCGACTCAAGTTAGAGTATGTCAGATGAAACCCGCTTGGCGAGCATCCTCCCAATCTCTCACTTGTCCGGTCCTTCTATCTTCGGGATGGATCTACCAACTCCACCTTCGGGTTCAGCCCCACATCTTGCCATCCACGTAGTGCATCTAACGTACCTAAATGAGATATGACGATGCATGTGTATGAACATGATGAATGGCAATAAGAATGCATCACATAACTTAATATAAAAGATGGCAAGCATATTAGGCATGGAACACAAGATTTCACAAGATCTCAGGTGTATTAACTTAACCACCCTCAAAGGCATAAGTCCCACTTAACAATATACAAGCAAACAACGATAATTGGAATATGTCAATTTCTGGACTTGCAAACAGTAGCTTCATAAATCGATCATATCTGGAGTTCCATAAGTCCAAATGACTTGCAAGAAGACATTCTGGAAAGCTTAGGAAAATATATACATTTCATCTTTAATCATCTCAACATGATTCCCAAGTTATCATGACCAAACATGTCAATATTTAAAGTCTGCACAGAAGGTAATTAAAATTTGACAGTAGACTTATTAAGCATGCAACTCTTAAACTATCAGACCTGGGATCATGAAAATTTAACACAAGAAATATAAGATAATTATCGACAACTTTTGTATTTACCAAAACCACAGTAAACATCATTTACACCATGAAACTAGTTGCACGAGTAACACCACACATGCAGCCCAACAGCAGTGGTACAATTATAGACAGAAAACTGATAGAAACTTCAGAGAAGCATAAATAGAGTTCTAGACCTCCCACAAACATGATTCTCAACTTTATGGAAAGCTTATAAAGTTACCTACAACTTTCTTGTAATCATCTTAAGATGATTCTACAGTTAACATGGTCAATTAATTAAATAATTGCATCTCTGTCCAAAATATGGACAGAATCTGATATGCCACTTTAAACCGCTATAACTTGAGTTTTATAAATCCAATAATTATGGTTCTAGACTTTTTAGAAAGCTTAACAAATGGTGAACAACTTTTCTATAAACATCTAGAACTAATTCTGCCACTAACAAGGTCACACATGGCACACAAAGCAATGTTGTCTGGGTTTGGGCAGAAACTGCCACAGTACTTTAAACAACTATAACTAAACATATACTTAACCAAAAATTGTGATCTTTAGCTTTTTGAAAAGACTATGAAAAGTTATACAACTCATTTATTATCAACAAGGCATGATTCATAACTTAACTGAGCCAAACAATGCATACATGCAGCACTGTCCAGAATAGAAGCAAAGCAGCATATGTCATTTGTTATTTTTATAGCTCCTAAACTATCAGTCTTAAAATCCTGAAATTTTTACCAGACATCACACATCACAATAGTAGCATGCCATAAAAATTTCACTTCATTTAGATCCCTATATTTGCAGTTATGAAAATGACAAATACAACTAGCATTGAAAACCTAATCTGAAAAATCTATTTTTACAGCAAAAACATTAAACTAAAACATGACATATTATAGATCTACTGCATAGACAATTTCACAAGGATTCCAAAAAGTCCTCATTTGCTATTTTATGAATTTTCTATGATTTACTATGTAATTTCAAAGTTCCTGCAAAATCATCACAAAACAGTCCTCTTGGCACTATTCATCTGAGTCACGAGTTCTGCAGAAACCCCCCTGTATTTAGTCGAATTCAAGCTCGAGGCCCTTGGTCGGGATTTACAGGGAAGGGTCGCCGGAGCTCGCGGAAGTCGGTCGTAGGAGACTTGTCGGCCGCGGCTGAGGGGCGGGGGAGCACCAGGGGGTCTCCGCGCACCTGCTAGTGCCCTTGCCTTGCTCCGCGAGGGTCCGAGGCAAGCCGGCCACGGAGGCAGTGACTAGCAGCGGCAGCTGCTCTGGTGGTGGCGCTCTCCGGCGACGAAGACGACTAGTGAATGGGCGCTATGGTGCCGCAAGACCAGTGCGCAGTCGTGGGAGAGGTCGGCCTAGCTAGCGGCTACCTGTGGCGGCCCGGCCACGGGAGCAGTAGCAGCCATGGTGGCTGCTCCAGCAAGGAGGAGTCGTGGCGACGAGCAGAGCTTCCGGAAAAGGGTGGCGGAGCTTGGAAGAGAGCTTGGTATGTGTGGCAAGGGGTGCTGGAGGGACAGAAGGATGGCCGGCTTGGAGAGGAGCAGGCAGCGACGGGCAGCGGCAATGGAGCTCCGCTCCGTCTCGTCCATGGTAAGAAAAATAGAGAGCAGAAAGTGAGAGATGGAGAGCGAGAGGGAGAAGGGCAGAGGGTGCCGGCCTCTTCACTCGACGCGAGGACGCGTGGGCGCGAGGTGTCGAGCAGCAAGGACACCGGAGGGCCACGCGGCGCTCGGCCTCAGTCCGTGCCGGCCATGACCAAAGCTCCAGCCCAATTCAAACTCTGTAAAGAAATGACAATACCACCTCAAACCTACCACTGAAACTCCATTTTCGTCCCCGTCCATCTCCTAATACGATTCGAGTTAGCAAAAACTCCAGTAATGAAAAGTATAGAGCTACAGGAGTGCTCCAACATTGCTTATATGGTTTTGGTCTGGTTTGGCCTAGATTTTAAACTACAAGCTGTCAAACAGGGGCACGTGTAAACTGAAACTGCAGTAATGACTTAGCCAATTTTCTAAGTACTGAATAGTAGTGAAAACTGACTTGTAAGCCACTTTTGAGCATGTTGTGCACATTTCTATCTCAAGGTCGTAAAACAACTTTTGTTCCTTATAAAATTTACTACAACTTTGCTTAAGAGCGCACAACCATGCAAACACTCTAAGCTATACTTTCTATTTGGTCAAACAAAAGTGTTCTAGGGCCCACACATGGTCAACCATCACTTAGAAGCATATTTAGGCAAAATGATCAACATGAACATTGTTCCATTAAGTGCCCTAAGTGTAGTTAAGGGGTTGTAGAGGCTAAACATACACACCATGCATAGGTTGCACAAGAATATAGGCCTCACATGCATTGAAACATAGGAATCACTACATTTGAAATGCTTGTTTCAAAGCTCTATTTCACTTGTTTCATAGTGTTGTTGCAAGGTACATGCTACACATGTTTCACTAGGTTGTTCCACATATTTCCTAGATGTGTTGCACATGTTGCACTTGTATGTTGCATAAGCACCAGTTCACATGGAATGTAAAACATGTTTCCTTGTTTTAGAAGTATGTTTCGGTTATAATCCAAACAAGCATATAACTTATCATTTCATGTGACTTTTTGATTCTAAACTTCATGAAACTTTTCCAGTGACCCATATAGATAGGTATTAAGGTGAGACACATGAAGATATGGCAATAACACCCCCCAAGCATACATTTTTGAAAAGGGCCTATATGTAAAGCAATGGTGCAACATCCAACTTTAGGTTAGGCTCATATCCATAGGTTGACCTTGACATTGTCATCTTCACTTAATCTATCATATTTGAGCTCAAACCCACTACTTAATGAGTGACAAACACCTAGGGTGTTATAGCCCTCCCCCCTTAAAAGAATCGCGTCCCAAGATTCGGAATGGAAGACCTTTTAAGGAAGAGAGACACGTTATCTAGTTCACAACATCTGCTATAGCATTCAGCTATAAAACTTCAACATCGGTGAACAATTTGATCAAAGGCACTTTCTAATACTTACTCTTTATGGTAAAATTTGTCTGAAGAACTTCCTTCATTCACTTCCATGAAGCATTGTTACTTTGGGAGGAATCCAAGATTGCACATACTGCATTCTCAGTGTACGGAGATCATTTGGTCCATGAATGAACCACTCACAAGTATCTGACTTTCTAATGACCACAACATAGGCCATATGAACTTGACTCTAGACCGAAATATTCAGAAGTATATTCATTGAAATGACCCTATGTTCACAATTTTTGAAAAGCAGTCCTCTACCAAAAATGGCTTGAGCACAACCTTCCAAAGGGTGAGATCATAGACGACAAACATTCTCTGAGGTTATATGGTACTAACTAACCAATAGACAGGGTCTATGTTGGTCGTAAATGTTCAAACATTCATATATCAACTAATGGAAAACTACTTTAGGTTCCATGTGTGCAGTTCTCTTTCTCTGATGACAACACTATATTATCTAAGTCTGTCGAGGGGTCAGTGAATGTGATAGCTGACTCTGTCGGCTTTCTATTTCTGCCAAGAGCTATCTAAATGATTCTTTTATCCAGAGACAACAGTTATCTGGATTGAATCAGATGCAACCTCATGGGTAAAAACATGTATAAGGTACCAAAGTATGTTATCATTGGAAAATAATTCCCAAGGAAAGATGTAACGACACCTTAAGGACAACAAAAGTTGTAAATATTCACTAAACCATGGGGAGTAGTCTACCACCAAGCGGTTGAGTAAAATTCTCCTTGGTGACTTAGTTGTACTGTAAGTTGAGTTGACTTGCAGCATAACAACTTTGTCAGGCCAACTTTCATCTGAGGCTTCCTCTTTTGGGATCAAACAGCAACTCTAAGATAGAAAATCTGTTGTTTGACACTTCTCAAATTGCTTTCGAATATTCCTCAACACTTTGTCCAATAAAGTTATGAACAAACCATTTGTGGCACCTATGGGCACAAGGATACAGATCGGAACTAGGGCATACTTTCTCTAATTCTTCACCTTAGCTGATAGAACACCTTGCACTATCTATGTGATTGTCCAAGACGGAATTGACTTGTTCACAATGGCTCTAGAAGATAGAGTATCTCTCAAGTTGTTGGCTAGTTGATTAACTTCTTATTGGTTATTGCTCTGTAAGACATAGCCTTCGTAGCTACCAAGAAGTCGTTACCTAGTTAGAGATTAACCTTCCTATTGGTAACTAATTAGTTGTCTCTCAACACTAAAAAGTTCCAAAACTTCATTCTTGATCACAATAATAGTGGTTGATACAAAGCAGATGGTTGCTATCGAAGTCAGCAGATACGGAGTCTCACCAGAGATGGTTGATCTCAATGGTATGGTCATTATGCATACAAAGGTTAAAACTTGCTTAATGTGATGATCGAGTCTTATCCAACGGATGACTTGTCTAACATTAAATGTTGTGTGTCCTTTTTATCCAACAGAGATGAGATACTTTACTCACTAGATGGTGGCCGTCAATACAGGGACAACTAAGCAAAGTCACTTGTCTACCACCTATTGCAGTCTGTTAATGTTTTAGGTCAGTATTCGGTTCTTCAAAGGTTATCCTCTTAGTAACTTCAGAAGGAAGTTTTACTACTTTTGGATTCAATATAAGGGTCTTTTGATAAGATATGGGAAAACAATCAAGGAAGAAGGTCACGTGAAAATCACATCAGTGTTGTTCTGCAATGGATTATGATTAGAAACCATGATACCAGAGCGTACCGAGCAGCACAACCTTGTGTGTGCACCCACAGGAGGCTCTCGGTTTCATCGTGGCACCATTAGTTGCTACTCACAACACCATTACTGAACATGCACCCGATGAGGAATTTCAAATGGCATAGATTGGGTTGTCAAGGTAGATGAATGAATTTGCAAGCACCCAATTTAGAGGCCATAGTAGAGAGACGTTGCGTCACACTAGCTAACCTTTGGGAGAGGTAACCGGAAGGTCCAACCTAGATTTGGGTACGGTCTCCACCATTGGCAACATACGAACCATGGTCAAAGGCTAGCGTTGATAGAAGTTAACTTAGTAGATCAATCGACAAGGGTATTCACAAGGAGGGTTGCAAACATCCGCGGCTTATGCAAACATATAGGAGAACTAAACTTTAGACTTTCGGTTAAGCAAAGGCATGGATACAAACATTCAAGGGCTAACCACCAAGTCCACAGGCTTAAGCTCCTAAGAGAGAAAACCTAATCGAAGACAACAACCATACAATTACGTAACATGAATGTTGTTCTAGGATAAAGCTATGCGACCCTTGCATGCTCACCGAGGATAAACGAGGTGCCAACTAGGGTACTACCTAGATAACAAGCATACATACACACATCATAACTTCAAGCAACACATGAAGAAGCTTACACAAACAAACTCAAGCAACTATTACCAAGCAAAAAGCTCACACACAGCAATCATTACTAGGACCACCCCTAACAAGCTTTATCTCAAGCATGAACTCACTACCAGTTTAGCTCAAAACAACGCTATCTAAGGAAGCCAACTTAGCATGTGTCCAGAATCTGGACAGCAACGCAGTACTTACTTGTTTCAACTATAACTGAGGTTATAGACACCCCACAAAGGTGATCCTAGACTTTCTAGAAAGATTAGGAAGATGACTACACTTTAGTTATTCATACCAAAAGCAATTTCATAGATTAACATGACCAAAAATGCTAATGTTTCAGATCTGTACCAATTTGGACAGAAAACTGACAAGAACTTCAAAAATACATAACAGGAGTTCTAGAGACACAACAAGGCTGAGCCTTAACTTTATATAAAGCTTATTAAGTTGTCTATAACTTTCTTATTATCATAATAAGATGATTCTATAGCTAACAAGGTCAAACAAGACAAAGAAGACATCTCTGCCCAGATTTGGACAGATTCTATCATTCCATTTTGCATGCTCATAATTAGAGATTTAGACCACCACAATTAATGCTATAGGACATTTTGGAAAGCTTAGAAAAAGTACTACACTTCTTCTATTATCTCCAAGACATGATTCCTTATGCACATAGGTCAAACAAACCAAACATTCAGATCTGTTCTGAACATGAGCAGATTTTGACAACAAACTTCTAAAATTTATAATTCTCAAACCATAATACCTAGGGTCATGAAATTTTAAGACAAGCTAGATAAGTAAGTTAGCTACAACTTTGGTATTCCCCATAACTACAGAAAACACCATTATGACCACGAAAGCATCACTACAACCGAAAACATTCTAGCATCCAACATTCGACAAGCAAAACTAAATTTGCCTTTGTTCTACTTAACAAGAGAGCACACAAACATATCAACCTAGTGGCTCTAAACATTGTTACCTTAGACCAACACCAATTTAATTCATTCATGAGAATCCAATTTACTTAAGTGAGGTCTAAAACATTTTCAAAAACTTGTATGACAGCATATCCACCACTTGGCTAAACTAGAGGGCATCTATAGGTTCAAGCATGTAACCACAATTATTTCTAACAAAACTAAGCACACACTTTTCTCAAGCAACATGGAACAAGGCATTTTTGTTTTACTTCACTCAAGAAAGATAGTGTAACACATTGATCACAAGTTACACACTATAGAACAAGGGTGAGAAGAGTATAGCCATGCATAAAGCAACAATCATGATAATGCATGCTTCGTCCTATTCGTCCTCACAAGACTGCCAACCTAAGGTGGCGATCACGTTCTATGTCGGTGGCATAACACGCACTCTCTCAATATATAGCTAGTCGTCAGCTACATTTAACTTACGTATTCGTGGTTAGCGTACCTGCAGAAAAGTTTCATTGCAGCCCAACATTCCCCAATAAAGCACATAATGAAAGCAGAGAAGTAAAATTCTAAGTACTCCTATGTACATATACCCCCGTATATATACATGTAGCACCAAAACTACCCGAATAATCAACCACCCACAATTAAGTACCTTCATATATACATGTGTGTAACATGTAAATAATCCAGTAACCAAAACTAGCTCTCTCCTAGACCGCAGGTTGTACGGTCATGCTCTCACAACTCACACTTACCTGAGCGTAGGTGCGATGTTGCATAAAAGTAAACTAGCGACATATATGACTATCTCATATATGAAGGCTACCACCAATCTAACACACCGGGCAGCATAGTGTGGGAGAGTCATCATACATACATACCTTGTCCTGGGCGTAGATGCATAAATGAAAAACCCCCAAGTTAGTACTTATATAATCCACCTAATAATCCTTATATGGGCATAAGGAAATTGACCACTGGCATACTTAGATTTAGAATTCAGTTTTCACAAACCTATATATAGCTATAAGTTGATAAAACTGATTTTATAAAACAAAACCTTTATTTTAAATACACATACGACAAGTTTAATGTTGAATCTTGCTCCGATGCCAGCTGTAACGGAACCGTCCAAATTATAAGAGCACAAGTATAAAAACAATCACCGAAGTGATCAAATTCTCACACTTGAGCCCATATAACTCCGGTAGTCCAATGAAATCACGAGGGATTTCAAACCAACAACATACAAGCCAAGATCGTAGTGATTCAACATAACAAGTCACATGTTACAATCATTTCACAAGTAATTCAATATACATCGGAGTTCAATATAGTTATTAAAACTTACATTGAAAAGTAGCGGAAGCAAAGTAATTTGAAACTAACATTGATCTTATTTCAAATACATGCCAGTACCACGGTCGACTTCCAACAAAAGCATTAGAGATAAGGTAAATAAGAAGGATCATGCCCGTGATCACGCTCCGCCTCTACGGCAGGAGCCAACCAACTCTTGCAGCCGCCATGATACATCACAACCTGCAACAAGTGGGGATAAAACCCTGAGTACGACAAAGTACTCAGCTAGACTTACCAGTCAGAAACCAGAAATAAGGTGACACCAAGGATCATGCAAGGCTGATATAAAGTGGGCTGGCTTGACAACATTTTGCATAAAAGCTTAATATAGATGATCAATCATTAATGCTTAAGCATCAAGTTAATTATTATTAACCTATCATCTATATTAGAACCTGTACTAGAGCACTCACTTTATTAGGAGCAAACAATATTAACCATAGCAGGTATAAATTGAGGCAACCTTTCCATCGTGACCCACTTAACCATCCGTTCAATTTAATGGAATCTACGTTGCCGCTGCTCAAGTCAAGTGCTCACTAACCGGGAGCGACAACGATTCGAATCGAATTCCTATCCAGCTGGAGGGGTATTTCTAACACTCACCGAGTCACGCCTGGCGAGGGCTGCTCAGGTCACCTTTGGTACAGTTCAGGAGCCGCGGGTCTGAATGATGTCGCGACCCCAAGGGCGACACTCTGCCAGGTGATAGGGACTCTAACCCCCCCTTGGTCTCACGCCAATGTCCCCAAGCACATCCTTTCTCTCCTCCAAGAAGCAACCTACCATTCGATTCCCGGCCTGAACTGTATTACTCGGATTCGCGGTCGGAACGACTTATCCGGCCAACTAAGTGTTAGACTGCGTTCAACATGACTCAAGGACGTACAGCGAATCGGTCCTTAAACGACTCAGACGGGGATAGATCCACACCCAAGACCTCCATGCCTTGTTGCTTCACTATCGTCATCCCGCCCGGTCTCATTTCATTTTATTAACACATGGTTCCATTCCATGATAGCAAATATAGCCAACCGTGACATATATGAATATCCCTATATCTCGCAGGTGACAGGAAATCACTTGACTTCTACCGCTTAAAGGAGGGCTAAGCATCTACTCGATCCTAGTCTATGTAGGATTCAAGGATTTATTTATCTGGGACAAGGAATGATATAATGCAGCAAGAGTTTCCAACCAACTCCTATCACTTAATGCAACAATACTTATAACATATATAGAATTAATTTGCTTTGAAGATAGGAGGCTTATAATGCTCCGGGGCTTGCCTGGGATCCGACTCAAGTTAGAGTATGTCAGATGAAACCCGCTTGGCGAGCATCCTCCCAATCTCTCACTTGTCCGGTCCTTCTATCTTCGGGATGGATCTACCAACTCCACCTTCGGGTTCAGCCCCACATCTTGCCATCCACGTAGTGCATCTAACGTACCTAAATGAGATATGACGATGCATGTGTATGAACATGATGAATGGAAATAAGAATGCATCACATAACTTAATATAAAAGATGGCAAGCATATTAGGCATGGAACACAAGATTTCACAAGATCTCAGGTGTATTAACTTAACCACCCTCAAAGGCATAAGTCCCACTTAACAATATACAAGCAAACAACGATAATTGGAATATGTCAATTTCTGGACTTGCAAACAGTAGCTTCATAAATCAATCATATCTGGAGTTCCATAAGTCCAAATGACTTGCAAGAAGACATTCTGGAAAGCTTAGGAAAATATATACATTTCATCTTTAATCATCTCAACATGATTCCCAAGTTATCATGACCAAACATGTCAATATTTAAAGTCTGCACAGAAGGTAATTAAAATTTGACAGTAGACTTATTAAGCATGCAACTCTTAAACTATCAGACCTGGGATCATGAAAATTTAACACAAGAAATATAAGATAATTATCTACAACTTTTGTATTTACCAAAACCACAGTAAACATCATTTACACCATGAAACTAGTTGCACGAGTAACACCACACATGCAGCCCAACAGCAGTGGTACAATTATAGACAGAAAACTGATAGAAACTTCAGAGAAGCATAAATAGAGTTCTAGACCTCCCACAAACATGATTCTCAACTTTATGGAAAGCTTATAAAGTTATCTACAACTTTCTTGTAATCATCTTAAGATGATTCTACAGTTAACATGGTCAATTAATTAAATAATTGCATCTCTGTCCAAAATATGGACAGAATCTGATATGCCACTTTAAACCGCTATAACTTGAGTTTTATAAATCCAATAATTATGGTTCTAGACTTTTTAGAAAGCTTAACAAATGGTGAACAACTTTTCTATAAACATCTAGAACTAATTCTGCCACTAACAAGGTCACACATGGCACACAAAGCAATGTTGTCTGGGTTTGGGCAGAAACTGCCACAGTACTTTAAACAACTATAACTAAACATATACTTAACCAAAAATTGTGATCTTTAGCTTTTTGAAAATATTATGAAAAGTTATACAACTCATTTATTATCAACAAGGCATGATTCATAACTTAACTGAGCCAAACAATGCATACATGCAGCACTGTCCAGAATAGAAGCAAAGCAGCATATGTCATTTGTTATTTTTATAGCTCCTAAACTATCAGTCTTAAAATCCTGAAATTTTTACCAGACATCACACATCACAATAGTAGCATGCCATAAAAATTTCACTTCATTTAGATCCCTATAGTTGCAGTTATGAAAATGACAAATACAACTAGCATTGAAAACCTAATCTGAAAAATCTATTTTTACAGCAAAAACATTAAACTAAAACATGACATATTATAGATCTACTGCATAGAAAATTTCACAGGGATTCCAAAAAGTCCTCATTTGCTATTTTATGAATTTTCTATTATTTACTATGTAATTTCAAAGTTCCTACAAAATCATCACAAAACAGTCCTCTCGGCACTATTCATCTGAGTCACGAGTTATGCAGAAACCCCCTGTATTTAGTCGAATTCAAGCTCGAGGCCCTTGGTCGGGATTTACAGGGAAGGGTCGCCGGAGCTCGCGGAAGTCGGCCGTAGGAGACTTGTCGGCCGCGGCTGAGGGGCGGGGGAGCACCAGGGGGTCTCCGCGCACCTGCTAGTGCCCTTGCCTTGCTCCGCGAGGGTCCGAGGCAAGCCGGCCACGGAGGCAGTGACTAGCAGTGGCAGCTGCTCCGGTGGTGGCGCTCTCCGGCGACGAAGACGACCAGTGAATGGGCGCTATGGTGCCGCAAGACCAGTGCGCAGTCGTGGGAGAGGTCGGCCTAGCTAGCGGCTACCTGTGGCGGCCCGGCCACGGGAGCAGTAGCAGCCATGGTGGCTGCTCCAGCAAGGAGGAGTCGTGGCGACGAGCAGAGCTTCCGGAAAAAGGGTGGCGGAGCTTGGAAGAGAGCTTGGGATGTGTG
This sequence comes from Saccharum hybrid cultivar R570, assembly GCA_038087645.1. NCBI lineage: Eukaryota > Viridiplantae > Streptophyta > Magnoliopsida > Poales > Poaceae > Saccharum > Saccharum hybrid cultivar. The sequence continues at coordinate 8,180,219 of JAQSUU010000119.1, read as the reverse complement.
GCAAGGGGTGCTGGAGGGACAGAAGGATGGCCGGCTTGGAGAGGAGCAGGCAGCGACGGGCAGCGGCAATGGAGCTCCGCTCCGTCTCGTCCATGGTGAAAGGTCCTTGTTTGGTTTTGGTAATTGAGTGACAACTTAGGTGGACTAATATGTGGTTATGTGAGATACACAGGAGATTAGTCCACATGTGATGGTGTCATTGCATATGAGACATGACATGGAGTCATGTGACCAAGATGGAGAAGATCAAGATGAGGCTTGGCTCGAAGGACCGGTTGTGAAGGTGAAGGGCAAGTTGAGGCTTCGAAGCGAAGGACCATGCGATGGTGAAGCTTGGGCAAGACTTGGCGCCGACGGACCAATACAACGGTGAAGAGCAAGTGAGGTCAAGATCGATGAACCAATACGGTCACGTGATGATATGAAGTGAATCATATCATTTGGTGATTGGTTGGTGCATGTGTTGCATCAATGTCGGAGGAGATGGAGTGGAATGCGCAAGGCTAAGGTATAACCTAGGGCATTTCCATTTCACCGGTCATAGGTGTGTAGAGAAGTTTATGACCGGGTTTAGGATAGATGGCCGTACTATCAAGAGGGGCAAACTTGTTTGCATATCGGTCATCTAGTGCCACTTGAGCGATCTAACTGTGCATACGTGTTAGGATCGAGTGGCGAGGCAAGCTGAGTGCCTATTTCCTTTGAAAATGATTATGAAAATGCTAACACACGTGCACAAGGTGGTGATCACTTGTTGGTGTTGGCACATTTGCAAAGGCGATGAAGTTTGGGCGGTAGAGAGGGTTTGGGTCTCTCTCTCCCTCCCGCCGAGCTTGCGAGCGCGGGATTCAGGCGTTTTTGAGAAGTTGAAATGCCTATTTTCCACTACGCCGAAAGTCGGAAAAGAAACGGAGGCGAACGGGGTCACTGAGGTGACCGGACGCTGCACCGGACGCGGTCATGGTATGACCGGACGCGTCCGGTCAGTACAGCGCAGGCGCGGGTGCTAGGGTTTGCAACCGGCGCGTCCGGTCACTCGCGGGACCGGCGCGTCCGGTCATGCGCCCAGAAGGAACTGAGGTTCACAGAGGACGATCGGATGCGAGGCGCGTCCGGTCACACATGATCGGACGCGTCCGATCGTTGAAGGAGCTTACTGGACTCCGACCGGACGCTGGCACTGTCGCGTCCGGTCATTGCGAGGAGCGCGTCCGGTCGTTGTTTCGCGGACGCGGGTGCTGTGCGGATCGGCGCGTCCGGTCGTTGCGAGGAGCACGTCCGGTCGTTGCTTCGCGCGCGCGGTGCTGTGCGATCGACGCGTCCGGTCGTTCGACAGGCGCGTCCGGTCATCGGGACCGGCGCGTCCGGTCGTTATGAGAAGCGCGTCCGGTCATAGGGTTTGACCGTTGGCGCAGTGACCGTTGGAGGATCTAACGGTCACATTTGAAATTTGAGGGACACGTGGACGTCGCAGGGCGACCGGACGCGGTTGAGCGCGTCCGGTCAATTACGACCGGCGCGTCCGGTCGTCCCGAAAAAGGACCTAGTGAAGGGGTAACGGCTCTATTTGACCGTGGGGTTATAAATAGATGCCTTGGCCGGCCGTGGCCGGTAAGGGAGCACACTTTAGCCTTGGTGGCTTGTGTGGTAGTGCTTGAGAGCCCTCTAACTCACTCATGCTTGATAGTGTTCATCGGATCGAGTGAGAGAGCGATTCTAGTGCGATTGCATCGTGAGGTTGCATCGAGTGGCACTAGGTGATCGTGTTGCAAGCCGGTGGTGCTTGTTACTCTTGGAGGTTGCCACCTCCTAGACGGCTTGGTGGCTTGTGGCTCCGTCGAAGCTCGCAAGAAGATTGTGCGAGGCTCCGGAGAAGCTTTGTGAGGGGGATTGTGCTCACCCCGCGGGGATCGTGAAGAGCAACTCTAGTTGAGCGTGTCATTGAGTTACCTCACTTGAGAGTGGTGTCTTGCGGTGCCTTGTGGGGCGTGCCTTGAGGGGCAAGTGACTTGAGGGTCACACCGAGGAACCATCTGAGTGTTGGTCGACACAACGGGGACGTAGCTTGGTGGCAACCAAGTGAACCTCGGGAGAAAATCACCGTGTCAACTTTGTCTACTCTTCTCGGTGGTTTGCCTTCATGCAACACAAGCTTGTATTTACTTTCATATATTCTTGTGCTTGTGTAGTTGCTCTCGTAACTAGTTTGCTTGTGTAGCTTGCTAGTCATCTTCTTGCTTGTGTAGCTAGAAGCTTCCCCTTTGCGTGACTAATTTGGTTTGTGTAACCTTGTTAGTCACATTGCTTAGTTTGTGTAGCTAAGTGATTTGCGCTCTCTAATTTGGCATTAGTTGCCTTGTTATTGAGCATTGCTAGTGAGCTTAGGCTTTATGCGCTTTACTTACTAGAATTGTGTAGGAGCTCCCTCTTGCTTGCAAAGTACTAGTGCATAGGCTTGTGTGACCTTGCTCTAGAATTAAATAGGAGAGCTCTTGCTAAGGAAAGCACCTTAGTTGCTTAATTAGGATCTTTGTGAGGTGCTTGTGAACTTAGTTAGAGGGGTGAAGTCTTGGCTAGACCGATAAGTTTAATTCCGCATTTGTTTTTGGTTAGCCAACACGCTTAAGTTTTAGAAAGGACTATTCACCCCCCCTCTAGTCCGCCATCTCGACCCTACAAGTGGTATCGGAGCCGGGTCTCTCATTTATGGTCTTCACCGACCCGAGAGGATGGCGGCTTATGGGCTAGATGTTGAGTGTCCACATATTTTTGATGGCACACACTTTGCACGGTGGAGAAATTGGATGACATGCAATTTTAAGTTTATTTCTCCTCAATTGTGGTGGATCGTAGATGTGGACTTTTCCTTTGCAATTGATAAAAAGAATGCAACTCAAGCGCAAAGTAAATGCCTACATCTCGATATCCAAGCTACTAATATTTTCTATCGATCTTTGGATAGTAGCATACTTCATGAGATCATAGACTTCGAGTCCGCCCACGAAATTTGGGTGTTTCTAAATGAGAAATATGGGATAATCTCCAATGATGATGAGCCCAAGGAAGAGGCGCATGAGGATGTTGAGCATGACCACAACAAGGTAGTTGTGGAGGATTGCTCCACCTCACGGTCAAGTGATGACAAAGATGATCATATCACAAGATCACTTGACAAGAAGAATGATAATGCCACAAGTGATGCAAGCAATGATTCTACTCCATGCACACTTGATGGTGAAGATGATGGCTATGAGAGTGATGCTTCAACAAGCTCTTCAACATCACCACATTGTTTCATGTCACATGGTGACACTAAGGTATCTATTGGTGGTTTTGTTGTTGATTGTGATGGTCCAAATTTTGAGCTTCTATATAAACTCTCAAAGGCCCTAAGAAATGAGATGGCAAAAACAAGGAAATTGAAAAATGAAAACTCATTTCTAAAAACCACATGTGAACAACAAAAGCATCTACTTTATGTTACTACTTGTTCACATGAGGAGCTAAAATTGGCTCATGAGGAACTTAGTGTTGCTCATGATAACTTGGCACAAGAACATGCTTTACTCACTAAGAAGCCTTCAAATGGAGAAATCAAATCTAGTGAGAGCTCATCATTTGGGTCAAATGATCAATCGCATATTACTAACCCTTGTGATGTAGGCAAGAAGCATGTATCCACCTTTTGTGATGATTTATTAGACATGCCATGTTCTTCACAATTAAATGCTTGTTTTACTTCTATGTCTTGTGAGACTAACCTTTTGAAGGAGAACAATGAGCTTAAAAGTGAAGTGAAGAATTTGAGCAACAAGTTAGAGAAGTGCTACAACTCAAAAGTCACCTTTGAGCACATGATGAAGACTCAAAGAAACGTTGGTGATAAAAGTGGCCTTGGCTTCAAGAAGAAAATGACAAGGGGCGAAAGAAAGCAAGAAAAGAGGATGAAGAGGCTACTCCAAAAGAAGCTCTCGCATTCCATGTGCTATCGATGCCATGAAGCGGGACATCTTGCTAATGGATGCCCAAACATTGAGAAGCTCAAGAAGATGAAAGAAGAAGAGAGGCTAAAGCATGTCAAGTGCTTCAAGTGCCGCACTTGGGGTCATCTCACCTCAATGTGCCCAACCAAGCAATTGGTGAAGCAACAAGTAAAGCCTCAACCAAAGCCACTAGTTGAGCAAGAGAAAACACCCCGAGAACAAATCAAGATTAATCATAAAGATGATGGTAACTTGATGATGAAGAAAAAAAGGAAAATAAGAAGGGGTGGTAGAGCAAGGCATCCAATGCAAATTCAAGATGTCAAGATGATGAGCAAGAATCAAGATAAGAAGAAAGTACATGCTCACATCAAGTGCTTCAAATTTGGAGACATGGGACACTTCGCCTCGGGGTGTCCTACCAAGCTTGAGAAGAAGGCTCAAGCAACTCATGAGAGGCAAGGGAATGAAGAGCATCATATGAGCAAAGAAGAAAAGGCTCAATCAAAGAGAAGATGCTACTCATGCCGGGAAAGGGGACACATGGCACATTCATGTCCCCTAGGTAACACTTCTAAGCATATTTCAATTGATGATACTAATGTGCTTAGAAAGGATGTAAATGGTACCTCTATGGTTTCTATTATAAAACATCCCGCTACTCATACTAAGGCAATGCCTAAGTATGTTGCACCTAACTTGAGAGGACCCAAACTTGTTTGGGTACCATCAAAAAGTGGATGAATGTGTGTAGGTACCATGGCATTGGAGGCTTGACTCAAATTGATTTCATATTTATCATTATATGTTGACTCAAGTATTGAAGCTTATTGCAATTCTATCCCAATGCCAAGTCAAAATGAGTGAAGTCCAAAGTACTACAACATACAAGTGTCATGATCAAGTTGTGGATGATTTATTGGAATTATTTGATGGCTTGCAAATATTCAAGTTGAAAGCTTGCTATGAATAATCATGAGCTAACCAAGGTATATCTCTTGTTGATTATTTTATTTGGGTGCATATGAGTTGATTGAATTGGATAAATGTGCAATGTTGCTTGCGATGAGATGATTGAATGGATTAAAAGCTTAGTGATCAAGTTTGGATTGGTTTGTGTTGGATAAATTCATAAGATGACATTTAGTAAGTGGATTGGATGGATATATGTCTTGTGAAAGTATTCAAACAAGTTAGTATCAAGTTTGATTCATATTTGATGAAGTATTGCTCAATGTATTGAAATCTGTCCAAAATTTAAAATCTGAGCTAGCAGTGATCTTAGCCATGTTTGAGTGAACAAATCTATTTGGATTGGCTTGAAATTTGGTATACATGCTCTACACTTATGAAAGAAGATGCTGTAGAAATTTCATGAGAAGTGGATAAGAGATGCTTCGGTTTTGGAGTGCATCTTGTCAGCTATAGTGCAGCAGTTTTCAGCATGTAGCAGTGGTGGAAGATTTGAAATCTAGTAGCAATCTAGAAGTCAAAAGAAGTTCAAATTTTTACAGTTGCTAGATGACTTAGTGAAGCACATCTCCACCAAATTTCATGGCATTTAGATCCGTACATTGTGAGATATGAATTATTCTTTGGAGGGTACAGAATCTGCTAGAAAAGTGACAATCATTGGATTAATCTAGAGTCACTTTGATTGAAAGGTCCTCAAGTTGGAAACTTGCTTATAAGTGGTTGAGGTACCTAAGTTTGGTTTTGGATTGATCTAGAAGCATGAAAAACAATGAGTACAAGAACATTTGATTATGGAATGTACTTGGTGTACTTATTTGGTACTCAATTTGAAGATCAAGATCGAACTTAAGATGAAGATGAAGTTTAAGTTCTAGTGATGATTAGAGATCATTTGGTAGAAAGAAAAGGACTTAAACAAGTAGAAAGAGTTGGACTCAAATGTAGATTCAAGGATTATTCATCAAGATTGAGTTTATCATTTGGATCAATCAAACTATATCAGTTCAAGTGAGTATCAAGAGTGGTTCTTTGGAGAAAGGTCACTTCTCCCTAGTGAGGGGCTTGCCGCTGTGTGTAGGTGAAACCAAGTTTGGGACTTGGAAGGCTAACATGGAAGTGGTGATCTGAGGAACTTGTGATGCTTAGTTGAAGCAATCAAAAGGGTTGATCAAGAAAAGCAAGCAACACCCAAAAGAGAGCTAGTCATGTATTTCAAGTGATATTCTAAGTAGTTCTCTCATACAAGCAAAGATGATATAATGAAGCAAGCCAACCACAACAAGAAAGTGCACTTGATCATAAGTGGTTTTCATTTCATATGGGTGAAGAATAGATTTATCTATGATGATTGGTCTTCACCAAGCAATAAATTGGACTTCATATTGCTATTGGAGTAATGAATTGGAATCTATATGACTATCCTCTACTTCAACATAGCAAAGGTATCATTGAAATGTGCATGATCATTTCATCCCTTACTAGTATGCGGTTAGTGCATATAGTACATGCTTATTAGGATCATGCATGACAAACAAAAATTTTAGATTCATAGCCTACCACTATTGCTTGATTGTCTAAATGATCTAGTGGTATGAGTATGAATTTGTTCATGAGCTAGTGAACCCAAGTACTTGATCTAGTTTGGATTGCTAACAAATGACAAGTACAACATTGACAAGATAACCCTTAGCATAAGGTGTGAAGAAGCTTGTCATTGGATCAAAACCGGACTTGGAATCTTAGGCAAATCAACATAGTTCAAGTCATACAAGAAGCTCATGACAATGATAAGAGTACAAGCACAAGACAACAATGAAAATGGATATCTAGTTTGTTTCAAGTGGTATCTAGACTCAAATTGATCTTCCAAGTGGTATGTACAAGTGGTGTCTAGATAATGATCTATAAGTTATATCTTACAAGTGGTACTCATGAAGATAGCAAATGTTCAAGAAGTGAATATTATTGTCAAATCCTTCAAAGTGGATCCATACTAGAAAATTCTTTCAAATGGTGTCACATTCCTACTCATGGTATCTTCACATGGTATCATTCATGCAAGACGATGGTTCCACAAGTGATCCTCAACTTTAAGTGATCAAATCAAGTAATGCTACCCTCATCTTCAAGTGATATGTCAAGTGAATGACACATGCTATGACATAGGGGGAGGAGCCCCACCGATTGGTATCAAGGTCAAAGATCCTATGTGGAATCTCAAGAGCAACCATAAAGTTTGTCATTCCAACATGTGTGGTAATGTCCATAAAAAATGCAATATTCAAATTTCAACCATCTACCCCAATGCAAGTCTTTGTATCAATTAAGAAGATCACCTTTTATGGAAATTGATGACAAAGGGGGAGAAGTTGGACAAAGATATGCAAGATTTCCTTTTGAGGAGAGATTGCTTTGGGAGAGAGATAGATGATATTGGACAGGACAAAGAGGGAGCAACATTGAAGAATATAAGGGGATCAAATATTCTTGGACAAAGAAAGCACACAAGTAGGGGGAGCAAGCTCATGAACTTTGATTGATTATATTTGATATGTGCATAATTCATGTGCTTGCTTGCATTGCATAAGTTCTTAAATTCAATATGCATGCTTGTGTGGTGTATGCTAGTTATAGAACTTGAATGATGATTTAATAACTAGCATGCATAGGATGTTAGCTAGACTTGTGATTATCATGCAAAAACTAGAACCATGCTTATAATGTAATCTCATGGGGTTTCTAGTGTTTTTGATGTCTAGCTACTCATGATGCTAAGGATGATGGCAAACTTGTGATTTTCAAATAGTATCAACCTACTAATTGGTATCAAGCTACAAAGGTTTATTCTATACACCTTAGCATCACTTAGTAGTGCTAACCCTCCCACAAATTTCATATTTATGCATATGTGCAAAGCTTGAAACCAAACCATTTGAGCACATATGTAGGGGGAGTTATCACTACCAAGTCGGATTTTATGGTGCTTATCCAAATCTTGACATAGAGCTTAAAAGTTGGATAAGTAACATTAAATCCAAAACAAGTTAGCAATTTACACTTTGTGTGAAGTGCTAGCTTGAAAAAGCTTAATTTCCATATCTTTGTAGAGTTGTCATCAATTACCAAAAAGGGGGAGATTGAAAGGTCCTTGTTTGGTTTTGGTAATTGAGTGACAACTTAGGTGGACTAATATGTGGTTATGTGAGATACACAGGAGATTAGTCCACATGTGATGGTGTCATTGCATATGAGACATGACATGGAGTCATGTGACCAAGATGGAGAAGATCAAGATGAGGCTTGGCTCGAAGGACCGGTTGTGAAGGTGAAGGGCAAGTTGAGGCTTCGAAGCGAAGGACCATGCGATGGTGAAGCTTGGGCAAGACTTGGCGCCGACGGACCAATACAACGGTGAAGAGCAAGTGAGGTCAAGATCGATGAACCAATACGGTCACGTGATGATATGAAGTGAATCATATCATTTGGTGATTGGTTGGTGCATGTGTTGCATCAATGTCGGAGGAGATGGAGTGGAATGCGCAAGGCTAAGGTATAACCTAGGGCATTTCCATTTCACCGGTCATAGGTGTGTAGAGAAGTTTATGACCGGGTTTAGGATAGATGGCCGTACTATCAAGAGGGGCAAACTTGTTTGCATATCGGTCATCTAGTGCCACTTGAGCGATCTAACTGTGCATACGTGTTAGGATCGAGTGGCGAGGCAAGCTGAGTGCCTATTTCCTTTGAAAATGATTATGAAAATGCTAACACACGTGCACAAGGTGGTGATCACTTGTTGGTGTTGGCACATTTGCAAAGGCGATGAAGTTTGGGCGGTAGAGAGGGTTTGGGTCTCTCTCTCCCTCCCGCCGAGCTTGCGAGCGCGGGATTCAGGCGTTTTTGAGAAGTTGAAATGCCTATTTTCCACTACGCCGAAAGTCGGAAAAGAAACGGAGGCGAACGGGGTCACTGAGGTGACCGGACGCTGCACCGGACGCGGTCATGGTATGACCGGACGCGTCCGGTCAGTACAGCGCAGGCGCGGGTGCTAGGGTTTGCAACCGGCGCGTCCGGTCACTCGCGGGACCGGCGCGTCCGGTCATGCGCCCAGAAGGAACTGAGGTTCACAGAGGACGATCGGATGCGAGGCGCGTCCGGTCACACATGATCGGACGCGTCCGATCGTTGAAGGAGCTTACTGGACTCCGACCGGACGCTGGCACTGTCGCGTCCGGTCATTGCGAGGAGCGCGTCCGGTCGTTGTTTCGCGGACGCGGGTGCTGTGCGGATCGGCGCGTCCGGTCGTTGCGAGGAGCACGTCCGGTCGTTGCTTCGCGCGCGCGGTGCTGTGCGATCGACGCGTCCGGTCGTTCGACAGGCGCGTCCGGTCATCGGGACCGGCGCGTCCGGTCGTTATGAGAAGCGCGTCCGGTCATAGGGTTTGACCGTTGGCGCAGTGACCGTTGGAGGATCTAACGGTCACATTTGAAATTTGAGGGACACGTGGACGTCGCAGGGCGACCGGACGCGGTTGAGCGCGTCCGGTCAATTACGACCGGCGCGTCCGGTCGTCCCGAAAAAGGACCTAGTGAAGGGGTAACGGCTCTATTTGACCGTGGGGTTATAAATAGATGCCTTGGCCGGCCGTGGCCGGTAAGGGAGCACACTTTAGCCTTGGTGGCTTGTGTGGTAGTGCTTGAGAGCCCTCTAACTCACTCATGCTTGATAGTGTTCATCGGATCGAGTGAGAGAGCGATTCTAGTGCGATTGCATCGTGAGGTTGCATCGAGTGGCACTAGGTGATCGTGTTGCAAGCCGGTGGTGCTTGTTACTCTTGGAGGTTGCCACCTCCTAGACGGCTTGGTGGCTTGTGGCTCCGTCGAAGCTCGCAAGAAGATTGTGCGAGGCTCCGGAGAAGCTTTGTGAGGGGGATTGTGCTCACCCCGCGGGGATCGTGAAGAGCAACTCTAGTTGAGCGTGTCATTGAGTTACCTCACTTGAGAGTGGTGTCTTGCGGTGCCTTGTGGGGCGTGCCTTGAGGGGCAAGTGACTTGAGGGTCACACCGAGGAACCATCTGAGTGTTGGTCGACACAACGGGGACGTAGCTTGGTGGCAACCAAGTGAACCTCAGGAGAAAATCACCGTGTCAACTTTGTCTACTCTTCTCGGTGGTTTGCCTTCATGCAACACAAGCTTGTATTTACTTTCATATATTCTTGTGCTTGTGTAGTTGCTCTCGTAACTAGTTTGCTTGTGTAGCTTGCTAGTCATCTTCTTGCTTGTGTAGCTAGAAGCTTCCCCTTTGCGTGACTAATTTGGTTTGTGTAACCTTGTTAGTCACATTGCTTAGTTTGTGTAGCTAAGTGATTTGCGCTCTCTAATTTGGCATTAGTTGCCTTGTTATTGAGCATTGCTAGTGAGCTTAGGCTTTGTGCGCTTTACTTACTAGAATTGTGTAGGAGCTCCCTCTTGCTTGCAAAGTACTAGTGCATAGGCTTGTGTGACCTTGCTCTAGAATTAAATAGGAGAGCTCTTGCTAAGGAAAGCACCTTAGTTGCTTAATTAGGATCTTTGTGAGGTGCTTGTGAACTTAGTTAGAGGGGTGAAGTCTTGGCTAGACCGATAAGTTTAATTCCGCATTTGTTTTTGGTTAGCCAACACGCTTAAGTTTTAGAAAGGACTATTCACCCCCCCTCTAGTCCGCCATCTCGACCCTACACATGGTAAGAAAAATAGAGAGCAGAAAGTGAGAGATGGAGAGCGAGAGGGAGAAGGGCAGAGGGTGTCGGCCTCTTCACTCGACGCGAGGACGCGTGGGCGCGAGGTGTCGAGCAGCAAGGACACCGGAGGGCCACGCGGCGCTCGGCCTCAGTCCGTGCCGGCCATGACCAAAGCTCCAGCCCAATTCAAACTCTGTAAAGAAATGACAATACCACCTCAAACCTACCACTGAAACTCCATTTTCGTCCCCGTCCATCTCCTAATACGATTCGAGTTAGCGAAAACTCCAGTAATGAAAAGTGTAGAGCTACAGGAGTGCTCCAACATTGCTTATATGGTTTTGGTCTGGTTTGGCCTAGATTTTAAACTACAAGCTGTCAAACAGGGGCACGTGTAAACTGAAACTGCAGTAATGACTTAGCCAATTTTCTAAGTACTGAACAGTAGTGAAAACTGACTTGTAAGCCACTTTTGAGCATGTTGTGCACATTTCTAGCTCAAGATCGTAAAACAACTTTTGTTCCTTATAAAATTTACTACAACTTTGCTTAAGAGCGCACAACCATGCAAACACTCTAAGCTATACTTTCTATTTGGTCAAACAAAAGTGTTCTAGGGCCCACACATGGTCAACCATCACTTAGAAGCATATTTAGGCAAAATGATCAACATGAACATTGTTCCATTAAGTGCCCTAAGTGTAGTTAAGGGGTTATAGAGGCTAAACATACACACCATGCATAGGTTTCACAAGAATATAGGCCTCACATGCATTGAAACATATGAATCACTACATTTGAAATGCTTGTTTCAAAGCTCTATTTCACTTGTTTCATAGTGTTGTTGCAAGGTACATGCTACACATGTTTCACTAGGTTGTTCCACATATTTCCTAGATGTGTTGCACATGTTGCACTTGTATGTTGCATAAGCACCAGTTCACATGGAATATAAAACATGTTTCCTTGTTTCAGAAGTATGTTTCAGTTATAATCCAAACAAGCATATAACTTATCATTTCATGTGACTTTTTGATTCTAAACTTCATGAAACTTTTCCAGTGACCCATATAGATAGGTATTAAGGTGAGACACATGAAGATATGGCAATAACACCCCCCAAGCATACATTTTTGAAAAGGGCCTATATGTAAAGCAATGGTGCAACATCCAACTTTAGGTTAGGCTCATATCCATAGGTTGACCTTGACATTGTCATCTTCACTTAATCTATCATATTTGAGCTCAAACCCACTATTTAATGAGTGACAAACACCTAGGGTGTTACACCCTATAGGCTCCGCCTCTATAGTCGACGCAAGATATAAAATGAAGAAAAACTCTCCCTGTCGGGTTTTACGGGAAGAGAGACGAGGAACCATCCACCGTCCCCGTCCAATACATCTCAGCCCCGTGAAGCTATTTCTTACAACAATCTTGCACGAATCTATAGTGTACCAATCTATTACTTTCACATAGATATATTGTACTAGACTGGCAAATGTGCCATGTGTTGCAACAGAATCTAATAGGTATATGAATCATACTCCATATTATTGTTATACGTGATTTTTCTAACTTATATGAGTGTGGGACATGAGTCCACATCATATATGATATAGGCGCAATCCCATATGTATTGGAATCAAACCCTGTATCCGTCAACGCTAGACGCGACGAGTACGAGTCAAAAGTACAGGTCAAGTAAAAAAAGCATGACAAAATAAACACCTTATTGTCCGGATAGTTAAGAGAAGTTATGGTGTAAACATAGAGCTTTGTGACTTTAACCCATAAAAATATTTAGTTCTTAATCTTAAAGTTAGTTGTTGATGTGTAAAGGATTAATCTGTCCACCGATAGTCATGGGGTAAAACCTCTCCCAACTATCCATATGGCAATCCTCCCCCAAGAATTGTAGAGATATATTTATTTAAATAGGATTAGACCTCTCTTAAAATTTTGTTTCATAGTTCGATCAGTTGGACCATCAGCTGATTATGGTTGAAAGGGATGTAATATTGTTTTATTTATTTTACTCTTATTTAATTTATTTATTTTATCTTATTTATGACAAAAACAAGAAAAAAACACCAAAACGTAAATCCGAGATCGAAACAGAAGAAGAAAAAACAGACATACTGTATTTATATTTTATTTTTATGTCTGGTTATATGAGAAAAAACAATAGCTTTTTTAGAAAAACAAAAAACACAAAAATGTAAGTGCAAGATCAAAACAGAAGAAGAAAAAACATCGACATATTGTTTTTATTTTTTATCTTTTATGTTTATTTATGAGAAAAAACAGAAGATACAAAAAACACCAGAACAAAGTCTGAACGAAGACCGAGCTAGACAAAAAATGGTTGAATCAGAAACGGGGTGTCAAAAACTGAGCGACCAAACACAAAAACAATAGAAGAACAAAAAAAATGCAGAGTTCGATTAGAAACAGAAACATGGACCATGCTAAACAGGAAACAAACATGGTAACATATGGATGGTATATATGCGGTACAAGGCAGAACAAAAAAGGCAGGAATCTTGGCTCTATCAATAATTTGATATCTTTTAATGATAAGTTGATGGATTTTCTAAGGTGCTTGTTGTTAATCTATTATTGAATTTGTGATAATTGTTATGCTTAAGTGGGATGGGAACTCAGGACCGTTGATATAGATAAGACAGCATATAAATATCCATAATCTATTTTTTGTCATTTACATAGTGCCCTTGAGATTTCATATGGTGTATTTTATTTTGTTCTTATAGTATCCATGAGATCACGAATATTATGAACGGAAATATTGGTGTGTTACACGGTATAGTTATGCACCCTATGTTTTAGTAGTAATCTGAACATGTTTCAACTGTAATAAGTGCATGTTTCAAGTGTTTTAGGTGTTTAAAAAGTGTTTCAAAGCGGATGTTGCAAGTGTTTCTCTGTATGCTACAAGTGTTTCAAGAGGATGTTGCAAGAGGGTGTTTCAAGCAAATGTTGTAGGTGTTTCATCTGCATGTTTCAAGTGTTTCAGGTGTTTCAAGTGGTTGTTGCAAGTGTTTCATCTGGATGTTGCAAAGGTGCGCAGCTAAACCCCGTCCTAGAAAATCCACACTCATATTATGAAATAACATTTAGTTGCAACATCAAACTTTGTTCTTCTATAGCTATAATTTTATTCTTCTAAACCAAGAACATTTTTCTTCTAAATGTAAAACATTTTATACAAAACATAGAACACTACCCCTGCTTCATAAGAAAATATTCTATATTCATTATAAAAAAATTGTTCAAAGTATTTAAATATGCGTAGGTGCGATCTTATTTTGAATTTTTTGTAAGAAACACAATGGTGCAATCAGAATTTAATTGGATACTCAATTTGCAAACTATAAATTTTTGAAGTTTCAAATGTTAGCACATGTATTCTGATCCCCCAAGTATTCATATTTCATAGATGTTATATGTTGAAATATACCTATAATACCCTTGAAATGTTTTATGGTATATTTTTTGGGTTGCTTGCTTAGTATACAAGGAATTCAGCAATATATATTTTTTACACATTACCCTTAATAGGGGGGTGAATTGGGCTAATCTAAATTCTTCCAAATTAAAACCTAGCCATTTCACCCCTTGTGCCTAATAGTGTTTTCAATCCTACCACACAAAATTTTGCAACCTAGTTCCAACCCTACACTAAAAAGACAATTCTAGTAATGTAAATACATGAAATTAAATTGCTCAAATGTAAAGGAGAAGAGTTAGGAACACAGTGATGTATCCTCGAGGTATCAGAGAGTCGGCGCTCACCACTAGTCGTTGTTGGAGCCCCCGTGCAAGGATATAGCTCCCCCTTGATCCACGCAATGACCAAGTACTCTCTACGGGTTGATTCTTTGCCACTCCGGCATGGTGAATCACCCACAATCGTTTACAGCATGACTTGGGCCTCTCACAAGCGCCACCGAGAGCTCACCAAGCTTCCAATCACTACCAAGCCATCTAGGTGATGTCGATCACCGAGAGTAACAAGCATAAACTCTCACTTGACCTAAATAAGCCTAATGAGAAAGGTGGATGTACACTTGCTGCTCCCTATGCACTAATGGAGTCCTTAGTCTTGCAATTAGCAAATCTCAATCACTCCACTAAGCATGAACTCCCTTTGCTCTCCAATGTGTGTATGGCAATGTTCTGAATGGCAAGAGAGGTCTCTTGCCCAAAATGGAGGGGTATAAATACTTTCCACTCCAACAACTAGTTGTTGCCCCTCTGCTCACTGAAAACGCAAGCGTCTGATTGGTCCAGTGCCTCGTTGAATTGAGCACCGAACTAATTTGGTGACTCTCCAACGGCTAGCTCACCAACTAGCCCTTACTGTATAGGGCACTAACTTATAATCTGGTGCCTACCACCGGATCAATTTGATGGCCTAAGACTACCCGCACTGCTGCCTGTATCGCGTCCGCTATCGCTGGATGGAGGAACACATAGCGTAAAAATCACCGCACCGCGTCCTGTAAAATCTCCGCTACGAGCTGCCTGCACGCCAAATCTAGCGGCATAGAGGGCATCTGGCATGCAGAGAGCCAGCCCCACCACTCACGCCAGCATGCACGGGAGAGAGAGCGCATGCTTTGGAGAGACAGAAAGCATGGATCAAATGACGGGTCCCACTATTTTAACACCTAAAAAATATTATAACTCACAAACAAAAAAGCCAAATTAAATTCCGTTTACACCACTAAATTCGTTTTAATAAATTCTTCAAAACAAGATGTCACATGAATATATTTAGATAAAGTGACAAGTGGGCTCCACAGTGGATAGAGGATGATATAGAGGATGGATGGGTGCGGGAGAATTAAGTATAGAGGAGAGAATCTTGATGACCAGACCTTTTAGAGGATGAATTTAGAGTACCACGAGTGCGGATAGCCTAAATCCCTATCTGTAATGTCTCTGGACAGCACCAGGTTGGGGTTGAGACATCATCAGATCAATCTAGTGACACTGTCACCTCATTGTGCAGCAAACCCTACCCTGTAACTTATAGCCTGATACCACAACACAGGACCAATCCGGTGAAGCTACCAAACCCTAGCTAGGTTCTGCATGTAGCCTATAGTCTGTTGCCATCCTGGCCAGTCCACCGGACCAATCCGGTGGTACCAGCAGGAACCCTCCACTTAGTTTCATTTCAATCCACTTCGTGAATGATCTTGCTTCCTATTGATCTTTGGGCTTTTACTGAGCTATCTAGAGCTAAGTTTGAAAAGTGTGCACCACATCTACTCACTAGACTCACCTAGTCAAGCTACTAGTTCATACCCGCTGTTAGGATCGCCTCCATCTTAAGTCGATCCATTACCTAACTAAATAGTTTTCCATTGACTATCATTAGTTAGATAATAAACTTAATTGGTCAACTCGGTACGTGACCCATATAGTGCACTAAACCAACCTTCATCTAGGATCATGCAGAAGAAAGGATTATTACAACTTACAACAAGTTCACATCACATTAAAAGTACTTAAGTTTACAACGAGGTGTTCCACACTCGGTCCATTACACCATCATCACAAAGTATGAGCGGAAGTCTTTTAGCAAAAGCAACATAAGTTTTTAATACAACGCATGGACATGCCACTTTCCATGCATTCTACGTCACACAACATTCTCTGCCACTCATAGTCCTCGGAGGATTCACGGGCATAGAAGAAACCATACGCGGTAGCAGAGGTATTTGCAAGGCTCAAACAATTACAAGGTGAGTACTCAATAAGTTTTCTTTTAAACTTAGCATAACCCAAAACAGCTTGTCGGTAACAAAGAAAAAATAAAACTAAGTACACCCTCCATCTTAATTAGTGAAAGACAAAATGGTCTTACGACAAGTTTCTTATTTTGTTTGAAAATTGTTTATATACTTGTATGTCAATTGTCAACACAAATGGAATGCACCACTGAAAAAACATTTTTTTAAAAGGTGGTGGAGCTGGCGAGGGGAGGTTGAGGTGCGCGAACCCAAGGCACCCGGTTGGAATTAGAGGTCCGTCCCTGTGTTATTTTTACACACGCTCAGGGTGGCCGCTCGCTCCAAACAGGTAAGCAGGGTGTTTATTTTGGGCTTGTGTGCTGGGGATCGCCCTACCCAAAAACAGCATTATTCAAACCCGAGCCTGGAGGGGTCACGGGTCGCCGCCCGGTGAGCTCAAGACAACACCGGCCAGCACAAGCGTGGCGGTGGAAGTGTGGAAGCACACCTCCCCCACCACACTTGCCTACCCTCTCCTCCAGGACCCACGTGATGCCCCCTGCCCAGAGCCGCGCCCACTCAATAATGCGGTGGTGCGTGATCTCTGACCATGGGGCTCCAGCGCACCCGACCCCGGCTCGGCCACGCCGGAGAGGAACAGTCTTCTCTAGCGTCTCCCGCGACCGACTCGCCACGCCGGAGAGAAACCGTCTCTCTCTCTAGCGTCTCCCGCGACCGAGCTTCTCCCTCGCCAGCAATGCCCTCCGATGCTGGAGTGACAGGCCTGCACCCAGGCCCGGCGATGTGGTGGCCAATGGGGAGCGCTTTACCCGCCGCGGATTCGGATTCGAATGGCGAGGTGGGATTAAATTAATCGTTCGATCATCAAATGTCCACTGCTTTGCTTAATTTGCAGGCTCCGAGCGACTGGTCGATCGGTCGTCGAGAGGACGAGCGCACGCCGGGCCGGGCCAGCCGCTTGACGGGCCTCGACTCCTCGTTGAACTGCCGCCGCACCGGCCCCGGCGATCTCCAACAGGGGCGTCGTCACTCGTCACCTCGTCGTCGTCGGTGGTTCATTACGTTTCTGGATTCTGATGAAAACAGAAAAGCGAATATGCTGATGCAAATCCAAAATCGTGTGTGCTTGCTGATGAATAAAAAGAAATTAGAAAATCATGTGAAGAGAAGTTACAAACGTGGAAACGAACGATGTAGATTCATGGCTTTTGCCTTTTTGGGGAGTACAAAGTACCTACCGAGTGGGGAAGAAAACCAAGAATTGGGATGCGGGGACCCTGCTCGTCAGGCCATTGTGGGGATAACTGTTGCCTGGCTGCTGCACCTTTGCACTGGCCTTCTGGTCTCTGGCTCGCGGCGTTGTGCCTGCCTTCCGGTCGTCGGCGCGAGGCTGTCCTAGGGTTTGGGGGTAAGGGATTGGATTGGATTGGATTGGATTGGATGGAGCCTGGCGCCTGGCCCTGGGAAAGCCGGGAGGGAGAGAAGTCGAGAACAGAAGAGGAAGAGGTGCGATGCGAGATCGAGTCGGGAGGCAGGAACCGGGACTTCGAGTGGGCCTTTGTGCATGTCCGCCAAGTCCGGCTGGCGACTGCGGGTCCAGCCCAGCACGAGTGTGCCGTGTGACCGTACCCGTTCTGACGCTCACGTCCCTCCGTCGTTTTTATTTGTTCCGATTCGGGCCTTGTTTAGCTGGCGAGATTTTTTTTTTTTTGTTACATCGAATGCGTCGGAAGAGGTTGGCAGGGGTTTTTGAATACTAATAAAAAAATAAATTAGAGAATCTGTCAGAAAACTGCGAGACGAATCTAATGATACTAATTAATGTGTCACTAGCACATATGGGTACTGTAGCACGTGAGGCTTTTTATAGACTAATTAGGCTTAAAAGATTCGTCTCACGATTTTTCCCGAGAACTGTGCAATTAGCTTTTTTTCGTTTACATTTAGTACTCCATGCATGTGTCCAAACATGCCCTTTTACTGTAGAAGGCAAAAAAAATTAGAAACTAAACAAGGCCTCTAGCTTAAAACGTTGTGGAGCAACACGGACGGATGGTACGCAACATGGCTAGGGACATGGCCGGCGGCGAGTTTACCACCGACCGGGCACAGTGGACGAGGCCACCAGCAGCAGGGTACTGGGGATTAAGAGGTTAGAGTTGGATTTTGGGAGACATCTAAGGCCTTCCGCGGTGTTGAGCCAGAGTGATGCCTGAAACAGAAAAAGAGCATTGGACATCACTTTCAACATCGTAGCCAGTGTCATTTACCAGTGATGTTATAAAACCTAGGAGCGAGGAATGTACAGGCACCGATGCCCAAATAATAAACTAGCATTGTTTCATTGTAGCACGGGGTGGAAGACATCACCCTGTTCACTTATGCTGAAATTTGGCTTATGCTGATGCTTATGCCGAAATGTTATAAGAGAAAAACATTGTTCCATGGCTGAAAAGTAGCTCAAGTGAACAGGACGAATATAAGATCGGTGCTTTTTATTCCCCTGGGCCCTCAACATGCAAGATAGCTTCGACGCTTGCATTTTTACATACTGCAGCTTTGTACCAATGATGCCTGTAATTCTTGTTGTGGGACCCATTTTATTTGGGCATCACTTGCACACTACGGAGGGCCTAAGGCTTTTCACAATGTAACAGCGGTGTCCACAAATCACCGAGTTCCACGTAAGAATTCTGGCATCACGCTTGATAGCTCACAAGGATGGACACCACCAAGCATCACTTGTGGGGCCGTCAATCTAGTTAAAAACATAGACGTCGTTCCCTTTACTTAGAAACCACAGTACGGATCCATCTCCCAATATCTCTTTTCGTGGCCGCCGCTCCAATCCACCAAGCTATATGCGTCGCCCCGATCCTTCCGGTCACAGTGGCCAGCCTCCCAAAGAGAAGGCAATTCTTGTCGGCCACAATTTTGCATAGGTCACCATCATCGTCTTCCTCTCAGCCACCATGCTTGTCGCATGGGAGCCGGCGTCGGTGCCCCAATCCCTAGGCCGACGCTGCTACCCCGCTCCTGCATGTCACCGCCGGGCCATGCCACACTCCTGTAGGTTGTCACCAGCGCCCGAGTCCCCTAGGCCCATGGCGCTGCCCTGCTTTTGCAATCTGCCACTGCCACCATGCCCCCGGAGGTCGATGAGGACGAGTACCAGCATGTATATACTCGTATCCATTCCTGAGCTATGGAGGTAGCCGGCAGTAGTGGGTGACGAATGAAACATTATTTTATCACTTTGGCATCGGTGGGCATCGACGCAAGTTCTTGCGCCGCTCTCCATTTTGGTAGCATCGCTGAAAATTGGCTTCACTAGCTGCAACAACGATGCTAGAATCCTCTCTCTCCTTTTTTGGGCATCACTCAAGAGCACGCTGTGGAGGGCCTAAGGCCATCCACAATGTGTAGCTTTAAGTGATGCCCAAAGAGAGAGAAAATTAAAGCTTCCCTTCTGCCATTTTTTATCGGCGATGCTCCAAAATCAGTGATGTCATAAAATCCCGAAGTGCACGTATTTGCACCGATGTCTGGCGATGCCCAAACAATAAAAAAATTTCTTATATTGATGCTTCTGTGCTGGAGCCGTAGACCTCGGTGGCTGGACAGAGAGACATGGGACTCGACAGGTTGGATGGCTTCGGTGCCTGTATTTTAACCACAACAGCTATTCAGGCTTCGATGCCCATTGATTGTGGCCTTAAAAGGATGAGGACGCCTTGACAATGGTCGACTAGCGATGGTGGTGGTTGGAGGGATGGCGGGTGAGGCTACGAGCGCAAGCAAGCAAGCGGCAGGGGCAAGGGCCCGAGCTTTCCTCTTCGACTGGGACTAGAGGAGAGCAGGTTGGAGCAGTAGCATAGGTCGGAGGCGGCAACAGACATGTGCGGTAGAATGGAGAAGAAAAAGGAGAGGGAGAAAGGAATCCATGTGTCGGCACCTCTGGCACCTGTGCTGCTTAAGGGGTGTCCTGGCTAACCCTCCCCACGTCGGAACAGATGTGTGGTCATCTGAATTGCCTCGGCCTCCATTTCAATCGTGCTCCTTGAGATGACCAGTAGTGTGCCTATGCTAACGCTACGATAAAATACAAAATAAGATAAAAATTGTAAAAATAAAACGAACAAGATAGAACCTACCATATTTTGACCCAACTCCAAATCAAATGAATGAATTTATTTTTCTAGCCCATTCCATACAGAAAATAGTTAATTAAACCCATATCTCGCATGCTAACCAACTTTTGTTTCACTGTCCCCACACATGAATCGCATGTTGGTTTCCTTCTTTTTTAGAGAGACATGCTGATCAAAGAATGGTTCAACAACAAAGTTACGTGGATCAAAGTATATGATTCAGCAACAAAATTACGTGGATCAAAGTACATGATTCAGCAACAAATATACAGGGGTCAAAGCACATGATTTGATAAAATATCTGTTGAGGAAGGCGTGATCATCTACTTGAGAAATGTTTATGTAAATAATTTAGTACAAAGCCACCACCCTAGGTGTGTTTGGATGATTGGCGCCGGAGAAATTTTCGGACAAAAAATGAGGTCATCCGGTAGAGCATCGTCGATCAGATCTATCTGTTCCATCCATCACCTTGCTGGAGCGCTGGCCGTGGTGACCGGAATAGTGAACGGTGATGCTAGGGTCCATGGAGAAGGAAGGGGTGGCGCGAGAGAAACATCGAGAAAGGGTTGCCTGACAGAAGCAGTCGTATGGAGAAAGGAGAGGAAACAAACCAGTATTCGTGTAACGAGTGGCAGTGGTGGGTAATTATCCTCCAACTCCATGAGGAAGCACAAAAGGTCAAATACTAGAGTACCCTTTAAGGTGATCCAGAAAAAATGTGAAATTGGCCCTCAACTCTATCTTTTTTATGAAGTGGAGTTTAGGAGCTGGAGGTGTTTGACACTGAATCGGAACACAAAACTCGAGTGGAACAGTCCAAAAAAACCCTTAGGCCTTGTGCGTTTGATGCTGAGATGGGAGGGATTGAAGGAGAGGAGGATTTTGACTTGTAGAGGATTGAATCCTTCTCAATCCCTTCTAACCCTAGGGATCTGGGATCAAATGAACAAGCCGTCTTCCTTCCTGCTCGTGGGAGAAAGGGAAGGGGCCTGTGCCCAAGCTAGCTAGATGCAGGGGAGGGGAAGCTCCACGCGCGAGGTGGAGGAAGATGCGGGCAGTATGTCGACGGGGAGGAAGCAACACGAGCGGGCAAAGGAAGCGCGGCGCGCACAACTTTCGGTCATGAGCGGGAAAAAAGCCTGTGCAAGGAAAATAGCTAAAACAGATGTTTCGAGGCTCTGCCTTGAGCCCCTAAGGATGGGTGCTGAAGGGTGAATTTGATGCCCACTCAAATTTAGATGCCGTAGTAGGGCCTGTTAGACCTTCGTTTTTGGCCTAACACATAGGAGAGCTCAGGGGCTTGAAGAAGTTGCTCTCAGTACTTCATACAATCCTAGCTCTTTGCCTCTCTGGGCCTCAAGCAACCGGGCCCGAGGAGGCCCATCACCTGGCGGAGCAGAGAGTAAACGAATCATTGACGACTCGTGAAGTCACGACTCACGAGTGAGCAGGTCACGTCACGACTCACGACGACTCGGGGGTTCGATTCCGATGGCGGCGGCCCCGGCGGCCGCACCAACTCACGCACCCGTGTCCTCCTCCTCAGCGTGCCGCGCGGGAATCTTCTCTAGCCGTACACCCTTCCCCAATTTTTGCTCCGCGGCGGCTTCGGCCCCTGGGTGGCGGCGCAGGGAGCCGTACCCGGCAGTGTCCGTGGTGGCGGGCTCCGCGCAGTCTGCGCCAGGAGCTGTAGCCGTCGACACCGAGGTTTGGAGTTTTCTTTCCTTCTTCTAGCGAAATCTGTTTCTCTCTTATTACCTTAGGACCAAATTAGTTGGCGGATTGGAGCGGACTGTAAGCCACTCGGGCGGCAAATCCGTTCCCAGCCTTAAGTGCCCTGGTGAGGGCGAGGAGTGCCACACTGACACATGATGGATACAAGCCCTGGATGAGGTGTTGTGCAAGGTTTTTTTTGGCACTCAAAGGGAATTGCAGCAAAGACATTTCTTGTTGCCTATCGATTTGGATAGCTCATACTTTGCTCTGTTTATGCTAATAAGATGGCATGCCATAATAGTGTTTGAAGAAATTATGTTCCTACTTTGTGGATGCACCATGAAACTTGTGTAATTAGATGCATATTTATCATTCATGTCAGATGTATGCTTTATCAAGTGTTAAACATTAGGCCAATGAAATGCAGACTTCATCATGGAACGCAGATAAGTAGTGTATATGGATGAAACACCAAATAGTCTTGTTTGACTTTTTATGTTGCTAGCACTTTATCTTGTCCGTTACCATCGGTGGTGATACTACATAATGTTACTGTAATATGATTGGATGATTTAGTTGCATCAATGTTGTATGGTCTATTACAAAAGGCAATCATTAGTTTATATCTTTATTTGTGTGACTAATACTCCTATTTCTGCATTATTTCTAAGTAGCCCTTTGTATATATTGGAAGCATGTATTGATAATGTTTCTTGATTTGCATTGCCTTTTATTTGATGATTTCTTCGATCAAATCAAAGACTCAAAATAAATATCTGCTAATCATCACGGGTAAAATTAGCATAGCGAAGCATCTCAGTGACGCATTCTTGGGTTGCTCATTGTCGAGGCATCCAATCGAGTAACTTGTGTCATGAGCACATGGGTTTAGTTTTCCTGGAATTTTGGGGCAGCATTTTGTGTCGGAATTTTGAGGATTTGCCTCTTGTTTCTTGGCATTTTAGATTTTGCAACTTGATAGCTCACGTTTCCATTCACATATGGATTGTAGGCACTTCATGTTAGCCAGAAAACAGAGCGTGCCCCCCCTTCATTTGTGTTGATCTTCATTCTTAGAATGCTCAATTAGAAGCTGAAGTGCAGACTTAGTCCTGATTTATCCTATATATATTGCCGTTGCTTATAATCTGGTAGTGTTGGAGGCTTACTAAGTTGGTATGCTAGTTGCTACTTCATAATGCATTAAGAATGGTTCTATTAGCTTTATTCTTTTACTGTGTATAGTGCTTCCATTTTTGAGGCATATATCCATAGCTGGTATCGTTTCACAAAAGTGTCACTTTTGTGTGCTGTGGTGCTAATTTTTCCACAAATATCAGAATATTGAACCTGCCATTTTTTTCTTAATTAAAACTAAGATACAATTTCTCACAAAATATACTTTTTTTAAAAATGCAGTTTCTAAAACATACGGGTACTGGTGAAGTGTGTGTAATTGCTTTAGGTAGTTATAACTTGTGCTTGTTCGGAGGGTTTAGGATTCATCTATGTATTTCCTTGTACATACAGATATATTCTTCTCAATATCTTTCCAGTGTAGACTCTGGCATTAATACGAACTACAGCAATTGAGTCTTTGCAGTAGCTCTGCTACAATTTTGCATCAGTTTTAAATGGAAGGAGAATGTATGTTTTTTATTGTTCACCTAATATAGAGTTGAACTATCATTGAAGCCTAACATAAGTTTATTATTGTGCTGGATAAAAAAATCAGGTTGACACATTACTAGACAGTGTGAAGTGGGACAACAAAGGGTTGGCTGTTGCTATTGCACAAAATGTGGATACTGGAGCCATTCTTATGCAGGGTTTTGCTAATAAAGAAGCACTTGCAAAAACTATATCAACCAGGAAAGCTACATTCTTTAGCCGCTCACGGTCTTCCTTGTGGACGAAAGGGGAGACATCCATGAACTTCATTAATGTGCATGACATTTTCCTGGACTGTGACCGTGATTCTGTAAGCATGTTCTGTGTTGTGAATAAATACTTTCACTTTGATTTCAGAGGGTACTAACTGCACAGATGTTTTATTTTTTTTGTACAACTTAGATAATATACCTTGGAAAGCCAGATGGACCTACCTGCCATACAGGAGCAGAAACGTGTTATTATACTTCAGTTTATGATGCTCTACAAAGTTCAAAGGTACTCAATTAAGTTACCCTTTCCTGAAATAGAATTCGATTCATGATTAGAATCAATATACGATTTCCTTCACAGCCCAATGAAGGCAGGCAGGTTATGACAACCCTATACTCACTTGAAGATACAATTAGTAGACGACAAGAGGAGATAGTTACTGAAGGAGGTGGCAAGCCATCATGGACGAAAAAACTACTGCTTGATAACCAGTTACTTTGCTCGAAAATACGGTATGTGATGTTATCGTTTTTCTTAATCATCGTGGTACTACATTATGAAAACTGTTAATAGAATTGATGAGAAAGACAACAAATATAAAAGCAATGAGTCTTTTCTCTCTTCTTCTTAGCCTAGTTCACTAAGTTCTGCATTCTAAAATAGATTATTGTATCTGCTGCTATCCTTATGCTCTTGTGCTATATGTCATCTTTGCCATCTTCAGCTGTCAGGTTCTCAGATCATTCACATTTCACAGGTTTTTGTAACCTATGGGTTTTTAATTGCAGTGAGCATGCCACATGCATACTCCTTTATACCATTAGGGTGACATTAATTTTAACTGTTCATGGTTTCTGAAATGAAGTTCCACCAGTGTTTTGGTCATGATATTTTTGGGTTACAAAATGACAACATTATGGAAGTTACTTTTAAGGAAAATAAATAGGTCCTTATAAGTTTTAGAGGTAAGTCTAAATGTTCAGAAATATATTGTTTGTCATCAAGGATTAAAAAGGTTCAACAGGACAATTCCCACAGCTTTAAATGTTTATTGCAGGATGTAGGTATCCCACTAGAGAAATCTGATTCTGAATTATCTTAGTATGTGTGCCTTTTGTTTTCTCGATTTTGAAATTCTTACATTTAATATATGTTGAATGAGTCAAATATTGAAATTGTAATTACATCTTCCTTCATCTTCATTAGATGTTGAATTAGCTTGATGCCTCAGTTGTGTTTATTTATGCTTTCACAGTACTGCATTTGACTGAAGAACTGATGGATTAATTTGATACAACAAGATTTGATTGGTATAGGAGAGCAAAACAGATAAAATTCATTTGTGTCAGTGTCAGGATTTGTTTATTGATGGTTGTCTATTGAGTTTATGACTTGGCATCAACAAGTGTGAAAGAGAATCCATTTACCCAACTCAAGCACATTTGATACCTTTTATTTTGTTACTGCCGTGTTTTGTTCTCCTTTTTCCTACGTTTCTCTTAATGAGAATGCCAATATATTTCTCTCTTAATGTCAGTGCTGCTATTTTTGCTTATAATCCAGTGAAGAAGCTGGTGAACTAATTCAAACGCTGCTCGAGAACGAGGACCAATCTCGTGCAGCTTCGGAGATGGCTGATCTGCTGTACCATGCTATGGTGCTGCTCAGAGTCAAGGATGTAAAGATGGAAGAAGTCCTTGAGGTCCTGAGGAAGAGATTTTCGCAGTCTGGTATCGAGGAGAAGGCCAGTCGCAATAAATCTTAGCGTGATTGGTTAATGCCTTAATGGTGGTTGACTTATCTGGTTTCCTATCGATTCCACTATTGGTGCCGAGTGTGAACTATGGAAAATTTTGTGTTTGGTGATCAGTTGTGGCTATGTTTTCTTTTTTGTCCGACAAGAGAATCAGCATGAATTTGGGGTAATCTTGATGACAACAGAGGGGTCAATAAAGTTATCATTGATATGTAGTCTTAAAAAAGACAATAGCATGTTCTGGATCCTTGATTTATAAAACTAAAAAAAAAGTGTCTCCTGGAGATAAATAAGATAAAACTCTAGTGTAGTGCAGTCGATCAAGTTTTTGGTGTGGGACCTATCCATTCATCTTCGACTTTATTGGCTTAAGTGGATGCAATTTATGTGTGGCTAATTATTTTTAATCGATAATTGCTTTTTTGCAAATTGAGTATAGCTCAGTTGATTGAGTTTTTTTTGCAGTAAGTTGTCTACCTGCATAAAGTTACACTTACGACTTCATCTAGTGATGGTGCTCATAATGGTAGGGTATATATGTGCTTAGGGCAAGGGCAATGTTACATATGCAGCACGTGGCATTAGCAATGATCGACTCTCAGGCCACATTTAGATTGCAAAAAAATTCAACCCGATGAATAGTACCACTTTCGTCTTATTCGGTAAATATTGTCTAATCGTGGACCAAATAGGCTCAAAAGATTCATCTCGTGATTTCCAACTAAACTGTGTAATTAGTTATTTTTTTACCTACATTTATTACTTTATGCATGGGTCCAAAGATTAATGTGATGGAGAGAGAGTGAAAAAATTCAACTTTTGGGGTGTATCTAAACAAGGCCTCACATCGTTTGAAGCAGGATAGTAAATAAAGACCGGCCTATTGATGAAAAAACAATTCTCTCTTCTCAACTTTGACCCGCACAATGTTCAAAGCAGGATACTAAATAAAGACAAGCCCCACAGATAAAAAAAAATCAGTTCGCTCTTCTTTCTCAGCTTCCAAACAAGATCAAACACTTTATGTGGAGAGTTGCACACAATATCCATCCTCTAAGAACTAACTTGGAATTCGGAGGCATGAATACCAGAGAATAAGTGCATTATCTGCAACCACAAGGGTGAGGATGGAGGCCACCTTTTCTTCAAATGCCATTTGGTTAAAGAGCTTTGGGCCGGGCTAGGTATGGAAGGGTGCAGAGAAAGATTAGCTGGTATTGTATCTTCATGAGAAGTAGTCCGACACATCCTAGAGCTGAAAGGGGATTCCCAAATGAAAATGGCAATAGGAATGTGGTCGTGGTGGTCAGAGTGGAATGGAATTAGAGAGGAGGGAAAGAGGATACCAGTGCCGCTCATTGTTAATTTTGTCCGAAGCCTATGTGGGGGTGATTATCCAATCTATGTCACGAGAGCCAAGAGGTAGAGTGTGGAGGGAGAAGGTGTGGCAAAAGCCTGTTCCAAACTTCCTGCGCCCTGTTCGTTTAGACTTATCAGCAGAATCAGCAGCCATCCAGCAGTGTTTTTCTCTCACAACAAACCAGCGAACAGTGCTTTCAGCACAATAAACCAGCGAAACGAACAGACTGCTGAAAGTTAACTGTGATGCTTCCTTTCACAAGGATACCGGTGAAGGAGGGTGAGGGCTATATCGTCCATGATGAAGATGGAGACATTTGGTTCGTGATCAGAATGTGCCATGCCCCAGGTTAGTCATGCTATAGTTTTTCTGGCAGTTGTTTGGTTTGCTGCCACAATTATGACTGTCACACTTTTTTAGCACACTGTCCCATACGTCACAGACTCATTTTTTTGCCGAACTTTGCCATAAGTGTGGCTTCAATTTTTCTCGCCGAACTTTCTCTAGCAACCACAGTTTACCAAAAGTTTGATGCGGCAAACCACGGCACCAACCAAACGGGCCCATGGTCTCTATAGGGCGGGGCTGATTATGCCACGTAATAATTTGCAAGGTGTGTAGGTTGCCATTGATGCAGGCGCTAGCAGAATTCTGATAGAAACCGATGCCCTCCTGCTAAGCAGGCGGTGGATTCGAAGAGTTGGGCTCGGGGGCTGATAACAAAAATCCAGGATCTCGCCCGACTGAATTATGTCGCTTTTCATAGTTTGGCTATTCCTGGATCGTGTAATAGGGCTACTCATCTAACTTGTAAATTATATTTCGGAGGTCATTCTATTTTAGCTATTGGAATGAAACATTCCGATACCGGCCCATACCAGTGTACCGTTCCGAACTTTATAATAATAATAATATATGAATAAATTTATACATAAATGTACATATAAATATATTTTGACTTAACTTATGGCGTAATTAATATTTTTACCAAACTAAAATATCATTCAACAAGTTCATAAGACCTTATTATAAAGTTTAAACTCCAAAGTTCATACATGGAAAAATATAATATATGCAACCACAGCCGGTATTGACCGGTATTTGACCGGTATTGGCCGGTATTGATCGGTATTTGACCGATATTGACCGGCATTGACCGGTATTTGACCTAGTACGAGATTGGGGCTCTTCTATATCAGTTTAGGGGCCGGTACGAGGCATTCCTGCCATTCCGACCGGTACCGGAATGGAATTCACAACTATTGCTACTCATGCTCTTGCGGTGCTGGGGAGTGAGTGTACGGAGGAGAATGATGATCCAATTGTGGATCCTATCCTAGATTGTATCCGGTCGATTGTAGCTGCCGATTGTGCGGCCTCTGAGTAATGAAATCCATTTCCATTTAAAAAAAATGGCAGCCAGACGCACGGAGGAATGAAGGGAAGAGAAAGAATTGTTTACTTTCGTGGATGGCACGTATACCTATAGATCACTTTTTTTTTACATCTATAGGCCCTGTTTAGTTTCAACCTTAAAACTTTTCACCGCGTCACATCGAATATTTGGAGATATGCATGAAGCATTAAATATAGATAAAAAAACTAATTGCACAGTTTGCATGGAAAACCGCGAGATGAATCTTTTAAACCTAATTAGTCCATGATTAGCCATAATTACTACAATAATACACATGTGCTAATGGTGGATTAATTAGGCTTAATAAATTCGTCTCGCAGTTTCTAGGCGAGTTATGTAATTAGTTTTTTTATTAGTATCTGAACACCCCTTCCGATATCCCATAAAACATCCGATATGACACCTAAAAACTTTACACCCACGAACTAAACAAGGCCATAGACTGATTTATGAGTTAGCTTACAATGTATATAAGCGACTTTGAGTGACTTATGGATTATTCTTTCTTAACATAGTGGCTGTCCTTAACTCCTTATAGGTCTAAATGTGCGTGCATATACGAGTGTTGGTTGCTGTATATATTTGTGTTTGATTGTCTATTTTCGGTTCCTAAACTTGTATCGTTGTGTCATCCTAGTCTCTAAACTCGTAAATTGACCGTTTAGATCCTCAAACTTGTTTATCTGTGTCATCTCGGTCTCTAAACTTGTTTGGCTGTGTCATCCCGGTCCCTAAACTTGAAAATCACCCGTTTAGGTCCTCAAACTTGTTCAGTTGTGTCATCTTAGTTCCTAAACTTGGTTTTGAGTCTCGTCTGGGTCAAAACAGGACGATCTAAAAACTCTATATCAAAAATTAATTTATAACTTTTTCATACGAGTTCGAATGAAGACAAACTTTATATCAAAATTGTAGCCCTCGACACGATCTACAACTTTGTAGTTGAAAAGTTTTTAAATTAAAACTGTTTAGGGTCTAAAATATTGTTGTAAGTTTATAGTTTTTGAAATTTAAAATTTAAAATTAAATTTTGGAACACTAAATGACTTCAAATAAAAAACTTTTCAACTACAAAGTTGTAGATCATATTGAGCACTATAACTTTCATATAGACTATGTCAGTATCTAAGATTATTTGATAATTTTAAATTTTAAATTTTAAAATCTATAAACATACAACAATATTTTGTGATCCTAAACAGTTTTAGTTCAAACACTTTTCACTACAAAGTTGTAGATCGTGTCGAGGGCTACAATTTTGACATAAAATTTGTCTTCATTCGAGTTCATATAAAAATGTGAATTATTTTTTGATATAGAGTTTTTAGATTACCATATTTTGACACAAATGAGACTCAACACCAAGTTTAGGGACCGGGGTGACATAACTGAACAAGTTTGAGGATCTAAACGGGTTATTTCCAAATTCATAGACCGAGATGACACAACTAAATAAGTTTGAGGATCTAAATGGTCAATTTGCGAATTTAAGGACCATGATGACACAACCCATCACGTTTAGGGACTGCTGATAGACTTTAAAATATTGTTGTGCTGCTTTCCTCCGTCTCGGCTTAGGGCCTGTTTAGTTCCCGAAAATTTTTAGAAAACGCCACTGTAGCAATTTCGTTGTTATTTGACAAATATTATCCAATTATGAACTAACTAGGCTTAAAAGATTCGTTTCGTCCATTTCGTCTAAACTGTGTAATTAGTTTTATTTTTTATCTATATTTAATACTTTATACATATGTCCAAAGATTCGATGTGACGGGGAATCTGAAAAAGTTTGCAAAATTTTTTGCAAACTAAACCGGGCCTTAATTGATTGGTAAACTTTTCAAGAGAGAAGTTCGAGATTTTCGACGCAATTTCGTACAAACGCGTGGACCAAATCGAAAACCTCAAGGCTCCGACCCTGGTCGGTCTCACGCCGAGGAGCGAGAGAAATTCCCCATCGATCTCGGTCCCTCTCCTTCTCCCTCTCCGCGGCATGGATCCCGCCGCCACCTCGCCGGCGCCCGCCGTGGAGGAGCCCGTAAGCGCCACCTCCGTCCTCGACACCCTCGGCGCGGAGGTGCTGGCGGTCATGTCCCCGGTCTCCGTTTGCATGGCCCTCGTCGTGCTCATCATCTCCCTCCTCTCGCCGCCGTCCTCCGGGTCCGCGGGAGCCTCGCCCCCGCCAGTCACCGCTGCCACACTCGTCTACCTCGAGTCCCCTAACGACTCCCCGGGCCAGAAGCTCCTCGGCGCGCTCCTCGACGCCGCCGTCTTCGTTGCCCTCGTCGCCGTTGTCACCTTCGTCCTCGTCGCGCTCTACTACTACCGCTGCACGGGCTTCCTCAAGAACTACATGCGCTTCTCCGCCTTCTTCGTCATCTTCTCCATGGGAGGCGCCATCGTCGCCGCCGTGCTCCGCCGCCTCGCGGCCCCGCTCGACGCGCCCACCGCGCTCCTGCTCCTCTTCAACGGTGCCGCTGTCGGGGTTCTCTCTGTCTTCGCCTCCGCCGTCCCCATCCTCGTTCGCCAGGGGTACATGGTCGCCCTCGCCGTCATCGTCGCCGCCTGGCTCTCCAGGCTCCCCGAGTGGACCACTTGGATCATGCTCGTCGCGCTCGCCGTGTACGACCTCGTCGCCGTGCTTGCACCCCGGGGGCCGCTCAGGATGCTTGTGGAGCTAGCCTCCTCCAGAGATGATGAGCTACCGGCACTCGTTTACGAGTCTCGGCCTACAGTCGGCCCAGCCACAAGTTCTTCCTCTTATGCTTCGGCCATGGGGTCTGTGGAGATGCAAACCATGACAGATTCTGGTCAGATCGGTGGCAGTCGGTATGGCCAGGTGGAGCAGGAGGAAGATGCCAGCCCTGCTGTTGTGGAAATGAGGGATCTTGGAAGAGGCCGATCAAGCATTGGTGAGACAGACAAATCAAGAGGTTCTGTGCTCCAAATGGAGAACCTTGAAAGGGAGGTACCAGGGACTTCAGCAGAGCTGACAGCAAACCATGGTGGGAGTTCACAGCATGCCGTCATTCAAATTGAACAGCGTGACGAAGAAGAGACATCACCTTTGGTATCTGCAACATCTACCAACAATGCAGCTTTGGATGAGGAGCATAGACAAAGTTCATCGTCAGAGCCTCTGGATTTTGAGATGTTTGAGTCTACCAGGGGCATCAAGCTGGGCCTTGGTGATTTTGTTTTCTACAGCGTGCTTGTTGGGAGAGCTGCCATGTATGATCTGATGACTGTTTATGCATGCTACCTCGCCATCATTGCTGGGCTTGGTTGCACCCTTATCTTGCTTTCCATATGCCGTCATGCGCTACCTGCACTCCCAATTTCTATTATGCTGGGAGTGACATTCTACTTCTTGACACGGTTGCTGATGGAGCCCTTTGTGGTTGGTGCTTCGACAAACTTGGTGATGTTCTGACATTTTACTGATCTGCTGTTGTCATTTACATGTGGATGAAGCCCTCAACCAAAAGAAAGTTGTTGGTCAGCAACTCAGCATTCTATGTGAGAGTGACTAATATTTTGTTGGTCACTTATCGTAAACTGCCAATTGTATTTATTGCTAGGAATGCTTAAGACCATAGACTCTGAGGTAGCATCGTAGATAGATTTAGCTCATGTTCTATCAACCTGACATGATATTTGAGAAGAGCTATTCTACATTCCGTGTTCTTTGGCTTATTGTGTTCTTCGAAGCTGGTGTTTTCACCCTAAGATTAGTGATAAAGTAATTGATCATCCATTATGTTGCTAATCATTCTATGCTCAATTAACTATTCATTTTCCACCAGTACAAGACAGATTTTTAATAGGAAGCTAGTCCTCTTTGTTTTGAGGCTTTTTCAATATTTGATAGATTCAGCAAGTCAAGTGTTTAATTTTGGAGTCTGCAGCTAATTCTTATGTACTGTTTTAATTGAACAGTGGTAACTGAATGATTGTGAAAGAATTAGTACATACTTGAATTCTTCTTTTTAAGTTTTAGCTGATTTTAACATTGACAATACATAGGCGGTAGGTGGGGCTAAAAAGGGCAGACCCAGTGCCAGAGGCTCCCACACGAGTGGGGTCTGGGGAAAGGAATAACCGAAGCAAAGTCTTACCCTGCAGAAATTCTGCAGAGAGACGGCTTCGAACCCAGGACCTGGTGACTCGGCGAGCTAGCACTCACCAACTGCACCAGGCCTGCCCTAAGCATCTAAAATATTTGTTCCTGTCAAAGTTTTTATTAATTATCATTATTTCAAATTCTTTTCTGTCTTAGGCTATCCAACATGATATACTGGGAAGGAAAACATTTTTACACCCTTGTCAATTCCAGCCACTTTTTACGTTGCCTGAAAATTCTGCTAGAAACATTAGTTTTGCACTCTCCCTCTTGTTTTCAGTTTGGTGTTTTCTTCTTTGGTATGTCAGCACTTTAGCTATTTTAAGCTCTGGCAATTTATTTAGTGGGAATTGGAATATCATTTGGAAAATAGAAACCTGACACTATCTCTGAGAAGTGACAAGGTAACATTGCAAAACTGAATCTGATCTCGAAAACTAAATCCATCTTTGGCCAAGTTCAATTTGTACACAACGTGAGCCTCATCTTTTTTGGGATGACTCTACAAACCATAGTGCTTAACTGGTGGCCTAAGCTTTTAATAAAATCAAAGGAGGACACAAATTTCAATGGCTTGAGCCATGGTATTGATTAACATTCTTTAATTACCCACTTTTGACAATAGCTTCGCTTTTGATCCATGAGTTGCGCATATCCTCTGTAAGGCGGTATATAAGCTAAGCTTTCTTCTTTTGATCTGCCATACCCACCAGTTTCAGTAATCCCAATTATGTGAACTTATCCGAAAATCTGTCTTTTTTTTGGTGTATATGGATGGTGTGTGTATATCGTGATTCAGTTGTAAAATACTTTGCAGAGATTGTGCAATGCATCAATATTTTGCAGACATTATTATGCCCTCTCTCCATTATAGCTTTTATAAACAGAGCCACATGCTGTTACAAGACAATTGGGTTATAGGTACAAGAGAGCCACATGTTGTTACAAGACAACTGGGTTATAGCTACAAGTCAGTCATATGTTCTAACAGCTTAGTTGCATGGTAGCTGTATCTAATTTCAAGTATTTTCCATTGAATTGGAGATTAGTTGAATATGGTATGCTCTCTTTTATTAAGTTGATGAGTTGATTTATGGAAAAGGCTAGACTTAAAGCTGCTGCAGTGTGGGTTGGTAAGGATGTTCTAGAAAATTAATGGGAAAAGAAACCTGAGTAATCCAAAGCTATTGATGTGGGTATTTTGTGGAGCAAGAAATGAGGTTACTGAACAGAGCGCTGGAAGGTTGGTGCAGCCGATATCACAAGTGCCAAAGATTACTAAATATGTTTAGGTATTGCCTTACGTGTTTTTATTTTATCGTTTTCCTTGCTACTACTTGTATCATTTTCTCAATTTGAGTTCAGTGTCATGTAGTATTATGTGTTATTTGATATGCAGACTATTAGATGATAAGGTATTGTTGTTCCAGAGTTGATACTAGTATATTGTTGATTAGGGTATTATCCTTGGACAGCAACTTACTTGGAAGTACTGTATATTTCTAAAGAGTTGTCTTGATGCATGCACGTGAGGTGATTGTGAAATGTCTGAGATATTATCTTGCTATAGTTTACTACGCTTCTGTAGTTCTGTTGGTCCTTTGCCCTCACGTCTTTGTGCTCCGAGCTTGTAATAGTATATAGGATAGTTTAGTTAATTCCCTTGGATTAATTAGTTGCAGCTTCTGTTTTTCATATGACTGTCATTGCTAGCCATTTAGCTGCAGCTGATTCGTAATAGTAATCTTCGGTCTATAAAAGAAGTCACTAGTATTGAATAAATTACATTAACATAGGGTGAATGGATGATTGATTGATGGCTCAACTCTCCTTGCATAACTTTCTAGTTCTGGCCAAGACCATGATACTTGGCAAACAGCATAATAAGCAAGGAAATGGTCCTTTTCCATACCCTGTACTTTCCCTGATTATTGCTCTCAGTTTCTTTGCTTGGCTGACTCTTGTGTTTTTGATCCTTTTCGGTCAATTGTTTTTATTTTTTGAAAATAACTTTTCGGGCAATTGTGACTCGGAAGTTCTGTACCGAAGTTTTGAAGCAACTATCACCTGTTCACCACGTTTTCATGGTTAGGTCGCATAGCAATTTTGTGGCAATAACACTGACAAGTGGTGAATGGGTTCATATGGAACCTGAAAACAGTACATGTTCAAAAAGAGCAACGGACATGAACTATCATAATTGTTTTGAAACTATTTTTCAATAAAGACAATTGTACAATTATACTGTACATGTTTAGAAAGTAAATAGTTTGACTAAATCATGTCCTAAATGTTGTTATCTGTTTTCATGACCGGAGGGATCACAATGGGCGCTCATGGTGAGTCAACATGGTAGCGGAGCATAGATTTTGGAATTATAAGTTGCTACCAATTTTTTGTGAACTATCATAATCTCTTTTGGTTTACACCTATCCGATGGTTAGTAGTTCAGACTCAAGATGGCAACGGGTACGTACCCGACGGGTAGTGCCCACCCATACCTGCACCCGTAAAATTTTATCCGTCGGGTTACCCGTACCCGCATGCGGGTAAAAAAATAGTTTCAT
The DNA here is from genome assembly GCA_038087645.1 of Saccharum hybrid cultivar R570. NCBI lineage: Eukaryota > Viridiplantae > Streptophyta > Magnoliopsida > Poales > Poaceae > Saccharum > Saccharum hybrid cultivar. The sequence continues at coordinate 8,144,777 of JAQSUU010000119.1, read as the reverse complement.
ACCCGTACCCGCCAGGTAATTCTCATCCGACGGGTAACCCGTAGCCGATAGCATACCCGAAAATTACCTAAAAATATCAAATAGTCACATGTAAAAATAAATCATTCTAAGCTTCCAACAAGTTACAAACATGTTAACAAACATTATTAGCATCATTACAACAAAGACAATCTACTTGAAATATAGTGGATGTCTCAATGGGCCAAATTCATGACTTATATGCGTTAAAATAACTGAGGTTGACTAGTTATTTTCGCGGGTATGTCTTACCCGCGGGTATGCGGGTATGGGTAGTATACACCCGCACCCGTACCCGCCATACCCGATGGGTATAGGATTTTGTCCAATAACGTACCCACGGGTAGAAAATTCATCCCATACCCGTCTCTTTATCGGGTAATACCCGTCGGGTACTCGGGTTTCGGGTACCCGTTGTCATCTCTAGTTCTGACTACATCCTTGGTACAAGGTGTCGTGCAATCTAGTGTTAAGTGATGAACTAAGATCCTGTTTGGATTTTATGGTATAAAGTTTAGCCACTGAACTTTAGACGACTAAACAACTTTAGACCACTTTAGGTCCTGAGGCTCCAATCATGAGTCTAAAGTGTAGTCTAAAGTTTAGACAATCTCACAGAACTTTAGACCACACAAGTAAGCTAAAGTGGTATAATGTTTTAGTTCTTAACTTTAGTCAACTAAACTTTAGATTTGAGAACCCGAACAGGCCCAATCCCAGCATCATTTTCCCTTGTGATCATTAGTTAATACTAGAACATTGCTTTACTAACCTTACTAATGAAGTTGTTACTAAGAGCACTCTCAATGCAGAAACTATGATAGTTTCTATAAATATTAATTACGTTGTCACGTAGATAATTTGCTGATGTGGCAGGTCATTTATTGAAGAGAGAGGGGAAAATGAAGAAATGACATCTTAAGTAGAAACGACGTCTATGCACCAATCGGACGCGTTGGGCGCTGATCACCTCTACCACGTCAGACTCTTCTGCTGAGGAATTGCAAGAGCCTCTTCCATACCGGCGCCGCATGGCCTGCGCCTCCTCTCCACACCGCTAGCGGTGGCATGCACCTCCTCCCTGCGTCGGTGGCTGTGACCTGGCCCTGCCGCCCTCGTAGACACCAATGCCAGTGGACTGCACTTGCAACATGGAACACTTGCTACAACATACGACTAAAAACATATGAAATATTTAAAACATACATTTGCAGCATATGTGTATAGCCGCTGCAACATATGCAACATCCAGATAAAACACTCGCAACATACGTCTGAAACATATAAAACATTTTGAATAGACGCTTGCAACATACCTCTGAAACACTTGCAACATATGCGACATATGCAACATCCTGATCTACGTTTGCAACATCCATATGAAACGCTTGCAACATATCTCTGAAGCATCTAAAACACTTGAAACATACATTTGCAACATACGTTTTCAACACAACATCTCCTTGCTAAGCTCGCGCGTCGCAGTGGCCACTGCCTTCCTGGTGGGGAACTGTGGTAGCGGAAGCACCTCAGCAGCACACCAGCACCACGACGCGGGCGGGGAAGGGGCACTGTGCGCAGCGGCGGGGGATAGAGCACGGCGCGGTGCAGGATCGGATGGGGGCGCGCGGCGGAGAAGACGGCAGCAGCGAGGTGGAGTCTAGACGTACGGATGCCCGCGTCTAAGCATTATCGTTTATGGATTAGTAATGCAACACGTAATATATATGGATGAAGCTTTTTTCCAATATGCCACATTATTCGTATCTGGCCCGTCCCATATTCCATACGCAGGTATTGGTAACCAGCATAATTCGTCTTCATATTTGTATCCCTTAGCTATATATATATATATATATATATATATATATATATATATATATATATATATATATATATATATATATATATATATATATATATATATATCTGTCTTGAAAATATGAGATTGATAATATTCGTCCATATCCGATGGAGTTACACCTTGTTATACTTGCATCCCAAACGTGTAAACGACCACAGACGTCGTGGGCTTCGACAACTCATGATGTGCATGCACGAGAGCAGGATCGTTAAGCCTGCAAATTTGTTCGAGTACCGACATTTAGAGTACACATTGTCCGTATCCGTCTCGGCGTCTCGCCGGTGACCATTCGTCTTCCAGAGAAACGACGCCCGACACCCCCCAGTCGACGGGCTCGTGGGCCGTAGCGCCGCCGTGCGACGGGAAGTGCAGCGACGGCAGAGAGCATTCGCGGGCCGGGCCGGAGAAGAAAGCCGAAGCTCGTCAATAAAATAATGCCGCTGGGACGGCGCGGCGCGCGGCCGCGAGCTCGCAAAGCACGCTTGCTCAGTCACAGCAGCGGCGCAGCAGGTGTGCTCGATCGGTCCCACCTCGGCATTCCGCGCGGAAATGGCGGCGAATAAATGGCGCCCCATTCGCGGCTGCATCGCCGGGCATGGTAGCGCATGCCTGTCACTCCAGCTTCTTTGGAGGGTAGAGTTGGCGAGGGACGCCGGATCCTTTGATGACGATGATCTCGTCCGGCGGGGCTCCTGGAGCCCGGTTTAAGGCGCGCTTGAGCCCGAGATTCAGAGACCGCCGCGTCCGCCCACCGGACCCACCGTACCGTCGCGCCTAGGCCCGTTGAGAGATCATCACAGGACGCGCGGCTCTCTGAACCTGGCACACACCGGTTCCGTCCTAACCGGCGGGGCAGAAACGTGCCGGAGAAAGAATTCGGTACGAAGCCCAGAATGTGTACGGATCGTATGATGAGTGAGAGAGAGAGAAACTTGTGTGCTGGGTTTGGGTTCGCACGCTTTAACCCTCTCTCGCCAACTCTTTTGTTTTTTTTGTTTTATATATAATTGCATCCATCTTGCCAAACGAGGCATCGAGAGAAACCTTTACATAAATGATATATCTATTCTCGAGTACTACCTTCTGACGACATGCATATTCTTAGTTCGAAATGTAACTTCATTAACACCAAAATGGAACTAATATGATTACCTTGACAAGAATTGACCTCTCAACATTCATTTGTGTTCTCATGAAAAGATATTTTTTTAGTCATTTCTTGATGCAAAGTCAAACTCCATATTCTACGAGAGGGCCCATTTTCAGTTAACATATCCCTTCCCTTGTCATCAACATCTGCCCAAGACGTATATAGACATAATCAATTCAAGTTTCTTCCACACCAACAATTAGATTTTCAGTTTGTGATGAAAGCCCGTAGACTCCCAACACCTAAATGAGGGAAACACATGAGCAATAAGGATCCCAACCAATATATACTACGGGTGTGTTTGGTTGATGCATCCCCAATCCTGGCTGGATGGATCCGTATAATTTGAGAAAGAGCTATGTCTAGTTGCCTGCTGAGGGATGTAGCATGCATGAGCGGATGCAAAAATACACCCTCGTCTTAGCTAGGTACATGCAGTGCATATTATGCTGGCCCGCATGTCATCCTTAGACAAACTGTCGGTTTGTGGCTCGAGCCGACAGTGATGCTCAAGCTAACAATGCTAGATGGTAGCTCAAGGCGGCAGTGATGCTTCAACAACACTGCCGGTTTGTATGTCAAACCAACAGTGATGTCTTGAGCAACACTGCCGGCTTGTGTCTTAAGCCGGCAATGCCCTCTTTACCATTACTGTCGGTTTAGTGATAACTGGCAGTGATCTCTTTTTCGTGTTTTATTGTTTTATAATTTTTTTTCATGGAATCGGGTTTCACTTTATATTCGCTACGTAGACGACAGGTCCATCAACACTAAACATTACCAATGTTACAGTTACGGTTCAAATGTACTTATGAAGCTCTCGATCTCTTGAAATAAAAAAGAAATTACAATAGTTTAGCAAGCCGCTCTGGCCCGTACTGTGCCCTGTACTTCACGGACTCTGCAATGGAGAATGTTCATTTTTTCCAAGCACTCTGATACGATGAAGGCTGCTAGCTCCGATGATAGTGCTTTGACCTCCATTGATAACAACCTTTGGTGTTTAAATTTCTTGCGCTGTCATTAAAAAAACTGGTTTCGAAAGGCAAAAATGTTAGAGAAATAAGTTGATCATTTTGTTGAATTAACATATATAAATGAAATGGGGATTATACATACCAAATCATCTGCCGCTTCTGATTTTACGCCGAGGTAGCGAAGCATTGCCCACATTACGTAGAACCTGCAATCATTGTTCCCCGCTGGCTGGTTTAGGGTCTCCAATTGCATCCGTGCAACCTAGAATGGGACCTTCGTCCCATCGACCATTCTTGCCTGCACACTGTGCCACATTATAAAGTGTGAGAAAAGGAGCAACATTAGAATGTGCTATGTGCGATTAGAAAATAATATGTTATTAGGTTCGTTTATGCATTAAGCACTCGACTAGGGGATTGAGCAAAGAAAGATCCTTTTTCTTCGAGTCCCACACCTTGATACGATTTCTTTTAATATCGATAACAATGAAGACAAAATGGTTGCTGCAATCACAAAACCAAAGTTAACGAATAATCGTAACTACAAAAAACAAGCATAAAAATAAGAGCAGAGAACACATACTCGCAATTATAGGCTAGAATTATTTCAGTTTTATTATTCATCTTGAAATTTTTGAAAATGGCAGTCAGTGTCTCCGTCAGATCTTCCACTTTATTTTCATACATGCCTCCACATCTTTTCTCGTTGACTAGCTTGGGGTCCAGGAAAGACATATGAGCGTACTTTGTTTTGAAGCAATGTTTTGCTACACACCTGCATAATTCATGGGGAATGTGCAGTCGTTAACTATTTGTGTATCAAGAGAGTAGTTAATTATAATATCGTGCGAGTAGGGTACTTACATAGTCCACAACGTCAATATTTGTGTATCGAGATTGCGCCTCTGGAATAGCTAAAACAAGCACTCCCAACCGACAAAGTGCTTCTCTTCATTAGGATAATGGAAAACATGCGGCGGGCGGATAATATATTCGAAACATGTCTGTTCCGTCTCAAGTGCTTGGGCCATGTAATAATCATGCAAGTCACGCATATATGTTGTCAAATTTTTATACTCCTCTTCCACCAAGAAATTGCCTCTTTGAAACTGCATTGCCAGTCTTGCCGTCTCATATAGTGAATCATAATAGATGTTCGTGGCTTGATCCCTGGTTATTTCAGGGTTGTCTTTGACAATCTTGTTTATCCTCCTTTGATCTTCATGGTGTATTTCTTCGACTCTTAATTGATTCTGCTTACTCTCTGTTTGCCTATTGAATTCGGACTGCACCCTCCACTTAGGCAATGAGGCAAATAGACTCCAGAATCGAACTTTATCTTCCTTGGAGGCTTGTTCTGGCTTTTTTTTGGGTTCATCAAGTTTGTAACGCTGCCACTCATCGTCCTTTTCTTTTTTTGTTGGTCCACTTTGGGAGCATTAGCGACTGAATCCGAGGACCTTTTCTACGACTGCGAGGATGCCCTAGATCTTGTTTTGGGTGGTTGTGGAGGGGGAGGAGGACGAGAATTATGTTTTCTCGGGGCTGATGAAGATGGAGGAGTCTTCTCTTTTGTTGGGGCTGATGAAGATGGAGGAGGACGAGGAAGAGAAGGAGACTTCTACCTTCTCGGGGGTGATGGCAAGGGAGGAGGGAAGGTAGAGTGATCTCCTCTGTTGGGAGATAGTGAGTGATCTTTGGGCAACGAAGATTCACTGTCGTCCTCATCTTCATCCGAAGACAACTATTGATTAAGCTTAATGAAGCGCTTGCGCCAGGCCACATGAGCGCCCTTGTTCTGAACAAGGCGTTACCTGTCTTCCTGTGTGGGGTAATCAATGTGCATCTTGTTATACTTCTTATCAAGTATATTATCAATGCTGACGTGGGCATACCCCGGTGGAATTGGGCAGCCATTGATGGTCCCGTCTCTCGCAGGCCAGGCCTGGTCGACCGCCACCTTGTCAGTTGTCCATTGCCCATTGCTGACGGATGTACAACCTGACATTGACAGGTTCAGTGATGTTGTCCACCGGATGAGGCGCATTCGCCTCTTCATCGTCGAGCGGGGTCGATCCGCAGCTGCTGCGACCCCTAAACTGTGGGCTAAAGCTAGTTGGAATAGGTTCTTGTGGTACTACTCCTGATCCCATGGACGCCATAAGTACATTGACTTTTTATTGAACCCTCTCATCAATCCGTTTTTTGAATTTGTCTTCCATCTCTTTTAGAACCCTCATATACTCCACCTCTTGTGCCACTCTACCCCTCGAGTGGCTCCGATAAGTGGAAGATTCTTTCTCAAATGCTATTTTCCAAGGAACAAGACCGGCTCCTCTAGTGTGACTAGGGTGCTCCTTGTTTTCGAGTGCTTAGGTGAGCACGTCATTCTCGCTATTAGTAGTGCGGGTCCCTTTCCTCACCTCATCATTTACCTCAAAGATCCTCTGGATGAGGCTGCTCATGGCTGAATTTGTGGAGCTAAAGCTCTCGTCCGGGCCATGGTGTACCCCCTTGCCATACAGAAATATATCGATCTAGGCTCCCAATTAGCAGTCTTAGGCTCAATGCCAAGGCGTTCCACCTCCTCAAGTTCACTTTCAAATTCATCCATCTTACTGGTGTAGCCACGGGAGCCGAGTTTATGAGGATTTGTCACTTTTAGCGAGTTCTCCTTATTCTTCCTGCTCAGTTCCAAGTACTCCTCGGATTACCTGTATTGCTTGAATTCCTGCCAGAAGTCCTTCTGGTTGGCATACTCTCCACCATCCTAATTTGTCTCTTTATCCTTGAGGATAAAGTTCTTGTACAATGTCCCCTTGAAAGTCTTGAAGCATGTCCCCATGATTTCTTTTGCTTTTTTCTTGACTTGCTCCTTGTCATAGTCCTGTGGGAAAGTGAAATACTATGGGATTCATTTCTCCCATATGTCATCCTTCTCACTTTCGGGAACCCTTCATGGGTCATCATCTTTCCCAATCCACTTCCTATACTTAATCGGGATGTAGTCCCTTACAAGTGCCCCGATGACAGTCTTGTATTTGGACGTAGCTTTTTTAGGTGTGAGCGGCTCCCTGACTTGGTCAAACTCAGTAATGTGCCAGTGTGCATTCCTACCAGTAGGAAGCTGTGACACGCCTCGCTTGATTCTAGCCTTGCTGCTACCCAAACCATCTGACTACTCGGTTGGCTGAACCTCCTGCTAGAGACACCAAGTAAGCTAATAGCCTCTCATTTAATTAGCGTGTGTGGCTACCTAGTCACATGATACCTAAGTTACCTAGTCATCTTGGTCATCTTGATCTAGCTGGAGAAGAGTGGTAGGGGTCCATGGTACCTCGTTCTCACTGTCTTGATTGTCACCGCCATCATTTGTCGGATCATGCGGCTCTCCCGTCTCACTGATATCATGTGGCAACTCGTTTTTTCTAGCAGCATTTTCCTTATTATATCTAACAACTGATCGAAGCCTTTATCGCTCAATCCATTTATCGATTTGAACTCTAACAACATGATGTCGGCTTCCAATTTGCTCATTGGATAGTTCTTATACAATGGCGTTTTGCCATCTTGTCTCATTTTCTCTAGCTTTCTCAGCTACCTTTCACTAAGACATCCAGATTCTACATTACGTAGCAGCTGAGAAATGCCATCGTTATCCTCGGTGTTGTCAGCTAGTGTGTTCCTAAACACATCATTAATTGTGGCCATAGGTTCCGTGTTGACACCGGGTTCCTCGTCAGCATCGTGGATGGCTACGTCAGACATGACCACATCATCATCGTTTTCCTGTTGAACATTCACACCAACCTCGCCATGCATAGTCCATATCGTATAGTTTGGCATGAACCTTTGGTAATCAAGTGCGATCGTATAGACTCAGTTTTCTGCCATTTTCTTTGATTCATGCAATCTTTGCGTGGACAGAAGATAGTGTTCCCATTCCCAGCATCGGTGATAAACTGGCTGACACCATGCATGTACTGGTTGTTCGTTCGGGATAGATGCATCCACTCTCGATCCATCTCTACACAAAAAATATTGAGACAGTAATTACAGAGAAATTAATAAGAAGTCGAGCTTCATGAACAACAATTGTAGCTCGAAAGTACCATTTATTCTACACTTATTTAATTTAGTCACCTCATTTTTGGAAAACATTATTGTACACTAATTTTTGGAAAATTGAAATTGGTAGCCCCGATCATATAAATTGAAAATCGTAGCCCCCATAAAAAACAATTATTGCACAATAATGAAGAACAATTATTCTAGTCCATGCCACATAAAAATAGAGACACTAATTTAAAAAAGACTAAAATTGGAGATATGATCATGAACAACAATCTAGCTCCAAACAATACGTTGTTAGGTGACACATGGATTAATTTGCCGATCAAAATTGTAAAAGAATTTACTCTACTCCTAAGAACTAATTATAGCATCACATAATAACAATGACAATCTTGACCACCATGTAATAATTAGCTAGGAATTTAAATGTGTTCATAGACACCAACCTTTTGGATGATGGATTCATCACAATTTGCTTGGAAGCCTTGCACAAAGTCCAATTGGAAAAGTGCTCTCTAGAATGGAGAAAGAACTAGAATGAGAATCAAGCAATATAGCCATCAAAACAACGCTAATTAAGCAAGAAAATCAAAGGAGTGGATGCTTGTTACTAACCTTAAAACAAAAAGATCAAGCCATACTTCAAAATCCAAGAGCTAGCTTCACAGTGAAGAGCGGCCGCAACCAAGGTTTTGGGATTCGTTTTGGAAAAAAAATCGGTCCCAACCGAATTGGATGAATTTCGAGAAAATTCGAATGAATTTCAGACTCAATTCGGTGAAATTTTGGAATGTAAAGCATAAAATTCGTTTCGGACCTCACTGAAATGGACGAATTTCACCGAAATTCAGACTAATTCGGTCGAATCCCAGAACCTTGGCCGCAACAATGAAGGGAGCAGCCCAAACACGTGCCTCTATGCTCAAGATAGAAGAGAGGAGGAAGGAGAGGACAGCGCCAACTTTTTGTAATGCCATTTTATCACCGTCGGTTCTTGGCTAGAACCGACAGTGATACCACCAAATCATTGTCGGCTCTTGGCTAGAACTGGCAGTGATAAGTGGCCGCCAACTCACTGCCGGTGCAAGCCACAAACCGGCAGTGATGTGGTCCTTCATTGCCGGTTTAGTCCAGCCCCAATCATTTTCTCATTTTCAAGTTCAGAACCGGCAGTGAAGATACATCACTGCCGGTTCTCACAAATCCGGCAGTGATGAGGCCAGCAGTGATGTCCAATTCTGTAGTAGTGAATAATCTTTTCAGACCAATGTATCCACTCAGCTTGTTTACACTCATACAAGATATACGATGCAAGGTATGAAAGCAACCAAACACAACCTGCACTTATCTATCTACTCATCAAATTCCCAACACCTACATTGAAAATTTGTATAACTATAAAATAAATGTACAATAATTCAACGAGACAACATATAGAAAAAGAGGATCATAGAAAGAGGATTGAGCCCTAACCTGCGCGTACCGTTGGAGACTTAATTATAGGTAATCAATGGTGAATGGAGAATGTCCATGATGGGAAGACGAAATCACATGGCATCACGTGGCTGTCTGTTGGTAGTTTAATAACTAACTGTAGAATAACCGGATAGCTTACTACAAGTAGTGATAATCAGTGCAACCTGATGACATGCACAAGGAGCTAACCATCGTCTCTATATGACAGCCTGAAGCAAGGATTCACCTAATCATACTCTCAAAGAACCAACCTACACAACCTGGAATCAAAGGATGATTCACCCAACCATACTCTCAAAAGAACCAACCTATGCAACCTGGAATCAATGGACTAGGAGCATGAATTGGGTTCTGATGACGCATCCGCTTCTGTAAATTCCATAATGGAAAACACAAAAGCAATGAGGTAGAGATCATTCTCTGAAGTTTGTTAGCACACAGTTGAACAAAGGGGTTTGTATTCAATTATCAAAGGTATTTTATTGCTTAGATAGAAAGGGATATTTATACAAGAAATAACCCTCTTGGCTAGGCGTGAATTGGGCTTGAAGTTTATGAAGATAAGCTAGGTGAAAAGTCTCCACAAGATGAATTCTAGCGGAGTCTTCACACAACTATTGGCCTCTTGAGCAGTCTCCACTAATCTTGTCATAATTCCTTGTTGTGAAGTTGAAAGCATCTAGGCCCCGGGAGTTGGTTTCGGCAATTGATGACAACGTATTATTACCATGACTAACGTGTGTTTTGCAGAAACTTTGATAAGTTAAGTCATGGGGTTGATAACTGCTTTGGGCATTATGGTATTCATGCCCCTTGATGGAAATCATTCGGTTTTCAAAGGATGAATAACAAGACTAAGGACATTTAGTTCCGGATGTCAAGGTGTTGAGTTACATCCGGAATAGTCATTAGGATCTTCGCTTTTTTTCCTTTGGTCGTACTATAAAGGTGGGCATGAGCGAGTAGCTTGACCTAGGTGAGTCTTTTGTTTAGGTGTGGTGCACACTTGTCAAACTTAGTACTAGGTAGCTCAGGTAAAGCTCTAAGTTCAGTTGGAAGCAACTTGGTTCAAGTTGCGTCGCGTTTTGAAGTCGTTTGAGCCGTTTACCCTTGACCGGACGCGGTCTCTGTCACGACTGGACGCGTCCGGTCAGTATTAACAGTCACTGTGTTTTCAACCTGGTTGACCGGACGCGGTCCCTGTGAGGACCGGACACGTCGATCGGTCTGACACGTGTCTCAGAGGGTAAAAGTCTAATCAGATGCGACTGGAAAATGATCGGACGCGTCCGGTCACGTTCCAGTAAGGTACTTAGCTGACCTGACGCGTCCGGTCTTCACTGATTGGACGCGAACGAGCGTTAGGTCAAAGTATAGTAATGTTCTTGCACGACCGGACGCGTCCGGTCACCCCTGATCGGTGCGTTCGGTCACTCAGCGCTGTCGTTCAGGTTTTCGACTGTTACACTCGACCGGCGTGTCTGGTCAGTGTGTGTTTTGCTGAGTTGGCAGGTAACGGTTGGATTTGACTGTGGGGTGTATAAATATATCCCCTCCACCTCTTTTAGGGCTCTCTTGCTCATTTGTTCAGCTGAGAAACACCTTTCAAGTGCAAGAAAGTGCAAGAGGCCTAGTGAGGGTAGTGATTTGAGAATCAAAGTTTGAGAATAACTCATTAGTGAAAGTGTACACCTCTGCGCAGAGTTAAAAACTGGTATACTAGCCGTGCTCACGGATACGAGCGGCCTAGGAACATCTACAGATAGCTGATCACCATTGTTATATCATGCTTAATTACTGTTGTTATTATTATGCTCATGTTAATGCTATTCATTATCCTTATTACAATTGATCATTGATTCATTAATGGGATTTGGATTATCTTGATGCTACTCAATCGCTAATTATATGAAGATTAAAAGCTAAACGCAGTCAAACAGTGTCTAGCCTTTTGAGCCTCATAAACCCTGTGTTATACTTGTTGAGTTTGACATGGACTCACTCTTGCTATTTCCACCACACCTCAGTGTGTAGTAAGGTGTCGCTCAGAAGAAGGATAAAGAGGTAGTGGAGTTTTCAGAAGTCTTTTCAGAAGTGTTTGGCATACGGAGCCACCAGTCAGCCGTCCCTGAGAAGAATGGAGCCTGAAGTTTAGTCACCGTTCCGCGATACTATGATATAAGTGTTAATATAGATATGTATACGTTATATAATAACATTGTTTCTGATATTTTTTTTCATTCTGACATATGTGTGGACTTCCTGGGCACACATATGATTAGCCTGGTTTTGTTCTTTAGAAAACCGGGTGTGACAGAGTGGTATCAGAGCGGTGTTGACTGTAGGATGTATGCCAAGTAGCACTGGACGTATTCTAAAACTCATTTTACTATAAAACTATTTTGTCATCCGTTGACTCATTGATTTTGACTATTTCCTCTTCCTTGTCCTATTGTATCTCCTTCTTGATAGCTTTCTTTGAGCTATTATTTCTTACTCCCTTGAATTTTGTTTTACGTTGTTTTTACTAAAAGTTTTCTGATCCCACCTAGTTCAAAGATTCAATGGCCTTTCATCATCTATAATCTTCCCTTATGATGACCACCATTGTTGAAGAAGTACGTGTAGTATCGATGATGTGATGTGTGCTTGTTTTGCTTGATGTGTTGCTTGTGTGTTGTCCTTATTCTTGTGTTTTGAAAGTGGCTCGAAAGGTATAAGTCTTGAGGAGTTGCTCGATCCATGTTAAGTGGGGTAGTGTCATCTTCTATCCTACTTAATTTTTTAATCGATCCTAATTCTTGTCATTTTCTCTTACACCGTTCCTATCTACCTTTGGTTGTCATGATATCTTCTTTATCTCATCTTAATGGAGGATCAACATACGAAGGAATCATCAATAGCAGCAAGTCTTAAAGAAAGTGTTGCCTTCAATGACATCGCCAAGTGGAACAAGATTTTTGTTAAAGTGGGGTAGCATCTGCTATCAACAACAGCAAGTCCTGAATATCTCAAGCGATGAGGTACGAAGAACTGAAGATCAAACTTTATCTTTCTTGTCACCTTTTGGCGATCTTCGATCCATATCTTATATCTTATCAACACAAATCAAAGAAGCATGAAGACTTGAAGATTAGTGTTATCTATCTCTCTAGTCTCTCTGAATCTCGTTCCTATCTTGTCCTGTCTTTTCAGAGCAGTCTATCTTCCTTAGCTTATATCTATATTTTTGGATGCCCAAAAATCATGAATAAATTCTGGACAATAGTAGACTTCAATATCTTTCTCTGACCATAATAACCGCCCTGATAGCTATTATGGTTTGGGAGTTATGAAAATCACAAGGCGACGCATCTGTGCTGTCAGTAACCTGGAATAGTTCTGTTGTGCACAGTTTTCGACTACCTTAACTGCAGAATCTGGAGAAGTGTTCTATAAGAAAGTTATAGTAAATTTGATAAGCTTTCCAACGGTATAAGCTACAACATCATCGGATTCATAGAACTTGAGTTATAACTGTATTTCTATACTGCCATTTTTCTGCTCGCGAGGAAGTGCAGATTACTTGTTCTTGCATATGCTCATGAATCTCTTTGGGATGCCAGAAGGACATGATGATAGTCATCACTCAGAAACAAATGCAAGCTATCCTTCGGTGTTCTCTAGTTGATTTCTTCTTAAGGGGAGTTGCTAAACTTAAAGACGACACAAGATGAAGGTTTTATACGTTCTATTTCGTCACCTAGAAGCATCAGCTATCTACATGGTTGCAAAATCACTATCGAGCACAGGTATCCTTTCTCAGAGTGGTAATCTGTTGGAACCATTTACCAGGATCGTAAGGGTCTAAAGGAGACATTTACAAAGTTAGTTTTGAGCTTGTGGCATCATCATTGGATAAGAGTTGATCAGGGAAGAGTGAAGACTTGCAGATCAACTTTATCTTTCTCCCTAGTCTCTCCAAATCTCGGGACGAGATTCCTATTAAGTGGGGTAGAATTATCACACCCAAAATTTTCTATTTTGGGTTGTGCATGAAAAACACTAAATAGAACAAATGGTTTAAATATTTGAATAAAATTAACCAAGTTTAGTTTGAGCTAGTGTAAATTTAGTTATGAGAAAATGTGAATTTTTAAAGTTTTCTAATTTTGACTTGATGAAAGTTCTTTTTCCTCCTAATGCATGGTCGATCTCCTTGACCTGTATATGCCTTGTCTGATTGAAGTAAATATGGAAAGCAAAATATAATAATGTATATGGATGTGTATATTTGATCGACAGCTCCGAGACCGAAATTAAATAAGCTCGATCGAGTCTGATTGAAAGAAAAGATATGGGGCGGCGTCCAAGATATCTTTTTATGAGCTCCAGATGCTTTACTATGGTTCCTCATGTTCCGTAATGTCTAGAGTTCTCTTCGAATTTTCAGAGCCTTCGGATTATTTTCCGTGCCTCAAATAATAATTCTAGAATTATTTTTAGTCACAAAATTTAATATCCTAGGAATAAGTAATCTTGACAGATGGCAGACGTGATTAAGTTGCCAATGCTCAAAAAGAAAAATAATTAGTTTTGCCACTTAATGTATGCAAGGCATGGTTTAAAAAAAATTGACATATACATGTATATGCATGCAAGACACGTTGGACATGGAATCCTTCTCCATTTCACGTAAATTATGCACCAAACCAACGACGGCTCCAACTCTCCTTATGAGCCCAATTGTGCCCCACTATATAAAAGGAGAAGTCTGTATGGTCATGATGGCTTGATGCAGATAACCTGGTTTCAAACCCTAGCCGCTCCTGCCGAGCTTGACTTCGTCGCTTTGCCGCCGTAATCGACTCGCTGCCCGGCCTGGCCGTACCGCGTCCAGTCGATTGGCTTTCCGTAGTTCCACGGTGTCCGTGACTCCGTGTCTTTGCGTCGCGCCGATCTTGCCAAGCCGATCTCGCCGAGCAGACTTCCGCCGCTGTTGTTCATCACAGTTCCATCGATCGAGTCGCCGTTTACATCTGCTTGCCGCTAAATCATGTGAGACCAGACTTCCTCTAATATTATATCAATCTTCGATCACAACAGCAGGTTAGCCTTCTTTTTCTGTCCTGTGAATATGCTGTTGTCGATCTCCTCCAATCTTGACCTCATCGTATATCCTTGTTACCAGTGCAGCGCAGCAGATGCTGCTCCAATGGTTTCCGACTGCAAGTCGCTGCTTTGCGTGTTGCCTGCCGTGCTTTGTTGCCGCCGGCGTTGGACATCTCTATCGAGTCAAAGGCGTTTTTGCATCTACTAGTTGCTGCTGTCCACTGTTACGTGCGTGACCTGAGGCAGTCGTGATCTGCTGCTGCGTTCCTGGCCGAAGAGGAGAAATCAATCTTCTGTTGTTTTCTTCACGAGTTCACGTACGTCAAGCCATCAAGGACCATCGACGCTGCCCATCCGTAGCTGTTTCCTCATAGCGGCGGACTACGCCTGCGCGCTGCTATCTGCAGTGGCCGTCGTCGTTGACGCTCCTCTGCTTTCGGTAAGTCCCGCTGAGTATTCCCGTGCAACGTGCTTTGCTCTCTTCTCCTAGCTGATCGGATTCCTAGCTTGCTGACGTCATTGCTAGCTTGATGATGTAATGGATATATTTTCTGGCCGTTTCCTTTTGTAAAAAATAAATCTGATAATACGATGGAAATACACATAGACGCTAGCACATCGAAGCACCGGCCATGCACACGCCCTGTTTGATTTGCTAGCTAGGTGATGTCATCCTCATGTCATACATGTATTATGGCCGCTTTCTTTTAGAAAAACAAATCAAGAAAATACGATAGAAATACATCACCCCTAATTATCTGTCAATGTTCACTGATTCTTCATTTTAATTCTGTTTGACTCAGTTTAAGTTGCGTTAGGATTTGTGTCGACACGCTCTATGCACTAGTGCTAATGTTTTCATGTCAGTTTTTATGTTTTTTTTATTAATTTAATTGTTAAATTGATTAATGTTTATATAATAAGATTTATAGTTAAAAGCCATATAGGTTTTATAACTTGGTAATTTATACACCAAATATTAATGTGATTAGTTGCTCACTTACATGTGTTTTTAAAATTATGTGTTGCTTAGTAAGAACGTTGTATATGTGATAAGCTCAAATAGTTGCTTTCACACTTTTTCTCTTTTGCAAGGATAGAGTTTAATTAACTTGATTAAATTATATATATGACATTGTTTATAAATAAAATATGAGTAGTTTTAACCCATCTTTTGAAATAAATTATGTTTCGACTAATCTGGTCTAAATAACTTTTCACGTAGTTTTGCTTAATTAAAATAAATCAAGCATATATGCTTTTCCTTTAATATAATATAAGTCTCGGTAGTTGTTTCTTTTTCAGATTAGTGTCTATCAGGAATGTGTGTAGCAACGTACCGTGTCCTTTAGTGCGTTCTCTTTTAAAGCGTTTCTTTTATTTGATGCATGTTCTTAGATGTGTGTATTGTTTGTCTATTTGTGTTGTTTGGTTGCTGCGAGTAGAGGAAGCGTGTTTTGTTAGCGCTGAAGACTAGAAGCTGAGGACCGACAGTCGAAGCAAAAGTTGGAGACCGAAAGATAGCAGCTGAAGACTTCTGAGCAGCTAACTCTGGGAAAAAGGCAAGTATAACATGGGACCATCTTTATTGTCCTATTCACTGAAATTATCATACTTATACATGTGTCCTCCTTGACAACCTTAAAGATTTAACTTAGCAATTGCTATCTTGATCCCTTGTCACCTATGAGATATGCATTTGGGTAGCTATTGCTAGTGCATAATTATAAACAATGATCTTGTAATTTGACTAATGGATTAAGCGACCAACCTTTAATGATGATTTTATTACTGTTGAAAAGGAGGCTAGAGCAAGGGATTATATTGTTGCTCTGGTTTCTCTCCATAAGGACTTATCTGTACGTGATTTATCCGGGATTGACAGTACAGCTGTGAGGGCTATATGGCTCTGGCTCTAGTTGTTCAAGAGACCTTTTCTAGCTTGTTAGAGGTTACCCTTGTGGCGCAAATGGGGAAAAACAGACTGGATCTCTGGGACTGGTTGTATTACATAGACTGACTGATAAAACCTAGCGGCCCTAACTTGTTAGACGAACTTTTGAATGGCTTTATATGGTTCTCCGGTGTTTGGGTTTGATCTCCCCACACATTTAGAAATCATGACTTATAGTGAAAGTGTACATCTCTGTGCATAGTTAAAAACTGGTATACTAGCCGTGCTCACGGATACGAGCGATCTTGGAACATCTACAGATAGCTGATCACCATTGTTATATCATGCTTAATTACTGTTGTTATTATTATGCTCATGTTAATGCTATTCATTATCCTTATTATAATTGATCATTGATTTATTAATGAGATTTGGATTATCTTGATGCTACTCAATCGCTAATTATATGAAGATTAAAAGCTAAACGCAGTCAAACAGTGTCTAGCCTTTTGAGCCTCATGAACCCTGTGTTATACTTGTTGAGTTCGACATGGACTCACTCTTGCTATTTCCACCACACCTC
Source organism: Saccharum hybrid cultivar R570 (assembly GCA_038087645.1). NCBI lineage: Eukaryota > Viridiplantae > Streptophyta > Magnoliopsida > Poales > Poaceae > Saccharum > Saccharum hybrid cultivar. Next base: position 8,127,650 of record JAQSUU010000119.1, on the reverse strand, counting down.
AGTGTGTAGTAAGGTGTTGTTCAGAAGAAGGATAAAGAGGTAGTGGAGTTTTTAGAAGTCTTTTCAGAAGTGTTTGGCATACGGAGCCACTAGTCAGCCGTCCCTGAGAAGAATGGAGCCTGAAGTTTAGTCACCGTTCCGCGATACTCTGATGTAAGTGTTAATATATCTATCTATACGTTATATAATAACATTATTTCTGATATTTTTTCATTCTAACATATGTGTGGACTTCCTGGGCACACATATGATTAGCCTGGTTTTATTCTTTAGAAAACCGGGTGTGACAGATAACCAAGAATCGGCCATACGTGCATAAGCTTCTTGCCACACGCTTGGATGAAATTTCTTCAAATATCTACCATTGAAAGCACGTGACAGCAAAGTACCTTATAATGACTCTACCAAATATGAATTCCCAGGAACCACTCTTGCAATTTTGAAAGGCCCTTCCTAACTTGGAGACCACTTCCCAAACTTATTATCCTTCGAGCCAATTGGTAGAATCACCTTCCACACTAGATCACCAACTTGAAAGCTTTTCAATTTAACTTTCTTGTTGTATGCTCTTGCCACCCGTAGCTTGTCTCTCTCAATAGCCCTCAATGCTTATAATCTCTTATCGGTGACCTCGTCAATATTGTCCATCATTAAATTGTGAAAATCCACCACCGATAAGTCATTTTTCTTGGCTAATCTCAAGGCGTCTAGATTTACCTCTACGGGCAAAACGGCCTCTTGTCCATACACAAGCTCATATGGAGTTACTTTAATTGCACCATGCCTTGAGATCCTATGCGCCCAAAGAGCCTCGGACAGCACCTCATGCCATCTTCTAGGATTATCTTCAATCTTCTTCTTGATGAGCTTGATCAGAATTTTATTTGTAGACTCTGCTTATCCATTGGCTTGGGCATAATATGGAGAGGAATTCAGCAACTTTATCTTATATAATTCAGCAAAATCTCAGACTTGTGATGATATGAAAGAAGACCCTTGATCCGAGGTTAATGTTTGAGGAATGCCGAATCTATGGATAATGTGCTTGGTTATGGATTGAATTACCTCCACATGTGTCATATTTTTGAGAGGTACTTCTTCAGACCACTTGGTGAAATAATAAGTAGCAACTAGCACAAACAGATGCCCCTTTGATGATGGAGGATGAATCTGTCCAATAAAGTCTAATCCCCAACCTCTGAATGATCACGGCTTGACAATAGGATGCAACATAGCAGCAAGAGCTAGCTGAATATTACCAAACTTTTGACAAGCTTCACACCCCTTGTAATATATGAAGCAATCATTAATCATCGTCGGCCAATAGAAACCAGCACACCGTAGCAACCACTTCATCTTGTGTGCCGACTGATGTGTACCACATATGCCTTCATGCACCTCTCCCATAGCAACTCTCGCTTGGTCCTCATCCAACCACTTCAAAAGAATACCATCAACAGTTCGGCGATAAAGATCATTGTCAATCAATATATACTTGAAAGCCATCCGCCGAACAGTCTTGTCCATCCTCTTGCTAGGATCTTGCAAATAATCAACAATGGGCTTCCTCCAATCTTTGTCCTTACCTACATAAGCTTCAAAATTAGTGGCCAAATCGGTGGGCTACGGTTCAGCCTTGCCTATGTTAGCAACACAAAACATCGGCTCTTGAGAGATGTAAAACACGCTGCGATGAATGTGATAGCCGGATGCTTGCTGCTCGACCTGGGCAAATTTAACCAAGAACCGAAAACCGAACCAAATTTAGTGGAACCAAAACCGAAATAACCGGAACCGAGAAATTCAGTTCCATATTCGGTTCCTGTGTCTCAAGAACCGAATTTAGTCAAGTTAATTCGGTTCTCTACCTCGGTTAACCGAAATAACCGAAATGATGAAAGAGGTCCATCTACAAATATTCAGCCCAAGCCCAAGTAAACCAAACCCTACGTATATAAGCAAATAACTCCACCCATTCCCCCACATCCGTTCCTCATAGGCTCAGAAACCTTCATGCTCGTCGCCGCAACCTGTAGGGCCTGGAGACTGAGCCACCCATGCAAAGCCTTGCCTGGTCCGAGTCCGACTCCGGAAACTGGATGCTGAGCCGCACCTCCGCCTCCGCCTGCGGCCTGCCTAGGCTGCGCCGCCTCCACTGCTTCCTGCTCCCTGCGCCTAGAACCCGAGCCACCGCCTCCTGTGCTTGGAGTCCAGCACCAGTGCTGCGGCGCTACCTGCCTAGAGAGTGGAGACCTCTCTGCACTGCTGCTGCTAGCTTGGACGCTGAGAAGAACTGTCGCTCGCCGACCATGATCTGGAGCTGAGGAGCAGGCGGCTGCTCTCCGCTCCGAGGAGGACTAGATCTGGCGTGAGGGCCTGAGGGGCAACTGCTGACCGTGGTCTTGATTTTTGGATTTTCCCCCCTCGCGTTTCACTGCTGAAGTCTATGGTTCGGTTAGATCGGATAGAACTAAAACTGAACCGAACTAATCGAGATCGAATTTCCTCGGTTCTGAGTTTTCTAGCTAACCGATCGGTTCTCAGTTTTCTACTAACCGAATTTCAGAGAGTATCAAGGAACCGAACCAAACGGTTTTGGTTAACCGAATGCTCAGGCTGACTTGCTGTGCCAACTCATTTTCTCTGCAATTTTCATGTCTAGATACATGAGCAATACTAAAGAAATCCAAGGTAGCAATGATATCTAGACACGTATCAAGATAAACATTAAGTGATTCATTGAAACATTGAAAAACCTTGGATACTTGCTGCACCACTAACAACGAATCACCAAAAGCCTCAATATGCGTAGCACCTATAGCAACCAACAGCTCTAGCCCGAATAGCAAAGCTTCATATTTGGCTTGATTATTTGTGCAAAATAATTCTAAGCGGCATGAGGCTTCAAAAATAGCACCATATGGAGAAATATAAACAACACTAACACCTTGGCCATTGCTACAAACTGAACCATCAAAATATAATCTCCATGGTACTAGAGAAACAAGGTCAAGATCAACATTATGCCTATCATCAACCCAATGCTCAACAATGAAATCAGCAACAATTTGGCCCTTCATAGCTTTCAAAGGTTCATAAGCCAAATCATATTCAATTAAAGCATAAGTCCACTTACCAATCCTACCACTAAGAATTGGTCTATACAACATATATTTAATACATCGATTTGACACGCTACTGTGCAAGCACTAGATAATAAATAATGTCTCAACTTTGTACAAGCATAATATAGCGAAAGGCATAATTTTTCAATAAAAGTGTACCTTGTTTCAGCATCCAATAAACACCGGCTCAAGTTTCTTGTGTCAAAACAGCACCAATTACTCCATCTTCCGCTACAATATAAAGCCTAAACGGTTGTCCATGCTTGGGCGCTCTCAATACTGGTGGAGTAACCAAATAATGCTTGATCTTTTCAAATGCTTCTTGCTGTTTTGCCCCCCAAGTGAAATCAGTGTCATTCTTCAACCGAAGGATAGGTGTAAAAGCATCAACTTTCCTCGACAAGTTAGGTATGAATCTTCTCAAATAGTTAACCTTGCCAAAGAACTTTTGCACATCTCTCTTATATTCAGGAATCTGAATTTTTTGGATAATTTCAATTTTCTCAGGATCTATTTCTATGTCATGCTCATGAATAATGAACCCCAAAAACTTTCCAGCCGATACACCAAAAGCACACTTTAAAGGATTCATCTTCAGATTATACTTTCTTATTCTATCAAAAGCTAAACGCAAATTGGCCAAATGTGATTCAATGGCATCCGATTTGACAACAATATCATCAATATAAACCTCTAAGATGACTCCAAGCAAATCATGAAAGATTAAATTCATAGCTCTTTGATATGTAGCACCGACGTTCTTCAAACCAAAGGTCATTACCACCCATTCAAATAAACCAAGAAAACCAAGACAACGAAAAGCCGTTTTGGATATGCCATCTTCGGCCATAAAAATCTGGTTATACCCCGCATTACCATCAAGAAAGTTGATGACCTTATGTCCATAAGAATCATTAATAAGCATATCGGCTATAGGCATAGGATACTCATCTTTGGGTGTAGCTCTGTTCAAATCTCTAAAGTCAATGCACACCCTTAATTTGCCAGATCATTTCTTCTCCATGGGCACAATATTGGAGATCCAATCAGCATACCTGCAAGGTCTAATAAAGTTAGCTTTAAGCAACCAATCGATCTGCTCCTTGATCTAGTCATACATCTTGGGATTGAACCTTCTAGCCTGCTATTTGAAAGGTCAAAAATCACTCTTAATGGGCAGCCGATGTTCTACTAACTCTTGGCTCAAGCCAGGCATCTCATGGTACTCCCAAGCAAAGATATCAACATACTCTTTTAATAGCTCGATTAACTTCAACTTGTAATCGGCTTTCAGATTTTTGTTTATAAAAGTCGGCCCACGAACTGATCCATCACCAATGTCTATCTTCTCTAATGGATCAGCCGATGTAAAACCTTGTCCTAGCTTATTCATATTTTCTAGCTCTTCTATGGATTCATGCATACCATTCTCTTGAGATCGATAATTTTCAAGACGCTTTTGCAACCAATCTAAGCTAGGATCCATTTATTCAGAACATATTTTTGAGCCGATCACCACCAATCGGCTTTAACATGACGGGCACAAAACCATTTTTTATAGCACTGAGGAAATCAAACTCCAGAAGATCATTGCGTCCCGTCAAACAAGTAGCTTCAAGATGTTGCCAATCCACCATAGCATTGGCTAAGGCAACACAAGCCGATGTATCTGCATAAATAATCTCCACCTTGTCCTCAACCCATTGGATTAGAAATTGGTGCATAGTAGATGGCACGCACTAGTTAGCATGTACCTAGTCATGGCCTAAAATTACATTGTAATTACCTTGCACCTCAGCGACAAAGAACACAGCGGGCAATGTCTTGCTTCCAACTGTGAGCTCCACATAAATAACTCCTTTCGCCTCTGTCGGTTCTTTGCCTTCAAAGCCATTTAGTACCATATTAGTCTTCTTCAAATCTTCATCTCGCAGCCCCAATTTCTTAAAAACTGAATATGGCATAAGGTTGATTACAGCTCCACCATCAACAAGCATTCTAGCAACCGGTGATCCACTGATGTGACCCTTGATGTACAGCGGCTTCAAGTGCTTCACCGGTTCTTTAGGCTTCTCAAAGATGGCATTCTTCGGACCAAAGTCTAGCTGGGCTACTTCTCCTTCCTCATCAACAGCACGATACTCAGCGGGTAAGTAATAAACCATATTAATATCCATACCTTCCCTGTTGGGTGTTAGCTCAAAATCCACCATCTCTTCATCATCTCCTAGGGTAAATACTAATGTTTGTGATGAAGGAGATGTTGTAGGTGACATGGATGAGGTGGGAATAGCTTCAGACACTTCCTGAATTGGATTAACAGCTGCTGGAACAGGTGGAGGTGCTGCTGTTTTTTCATCAATCTTAGGCTTCCACACTTGTTTCAGATTGATGACGGCCAAAATAGGTTGAAGAATTCATCCCTGTACTTCTCCCTCTTTCCCTCCTCCTTTTGCTGAATTCTCATGTGTTGCAACCTCCTCTTCTTAGTCTTGGACAAGCCGGGAGGATACCACCTCGGTTGGGTATACTTAGGATCAATTTTCTTGGTGCCACTTGTACTAGCTTCATGATCATTAGCTGTTGATCCTGACTGTACAGCAGCCACAACACCACTAGACTTAGCCAGATTATCAATAATAATCGGCCCTTTACCCAGGTCTGTGACCTCTACATTTTTAGTACCAATTTTCATAATGTCAGCGCTTGTAGATCTCCCTTCTTGCTTGCTTGCTGGTCCTAAATTTTCAGCATTTGGTGACTAGGCACGCCATTCTTGCCTCACCATCTTCGTGTTTGGAGAGACTTTTAATGGCCGATTAGTACCACTGTCCAAACAGCCTTTTACAGAGTGAGTTAGCCTATCAAACACAGATCTTCTAGGTGCTGCCCACCCAGGATGAAAAGTATATGGAGCCATTGGGGGCTGCTCCCATCCTCCATAATAATTTCTAGCGTAATATGGCGCATAGGGAGGTGGCACCATCCATGGAGCAGTAGCCCGTGGTCCATATGGACCACGATGATGCTGAAATTGATGGCATGGAGGTGACCTTAGACGCTTCAACTGTAATGGCCGATTAGAGCTAGAATCGGCCGCTTGTTTAGCATACTTGGATAGCAACACATCAAATGTTGGCTTGACTTTCTTCTACTGCACTTTTGCCTCATTCACCTTCCACTTGCCAACCTCTGGACCTTTGGGCTTGATGAATTTTGCATGACCTCTTTGCTGCACTTGCCCCTAGGTATAGTGATTTTTAATGTCTCCGTGCCATTGGGGGCCTTCTCAAGCATAACTCTTTTTCCCAAGACTTTATCATCGGCGGCTATGACTCTGGGTTCGCCGATAACAACATTTGACTTCCCTTTAGTAGCTTCGGCTTGTTCAGGCCGAAGTAACACATTCTTGCCCTCCAAATCTAAAGTGTTCATGGGAAAGGGAGCCTTGTCAACTTGCATTTCAGCAAAACTCAATCATCCATTATTAATAGCCGATTGGATTTGTCGCCGAAAAACATTACAAACGTTAGTAGCATGAGAAAAAGAATTATGATACTTGCAATAAGCTCGCCGTTTCAGCTCCTCAAACGGCGGTAAAGTATGTGAAATTTTAATGAACTTGTCTTGCAGCAAAGCATAAAAAATCTTATCACATTTAGTAATCTCAAAAGTAAATTTCATCTCTTCTTCACGATTCTTGGGAATCGGCTTAAGAGCACTACAAGCATGTGGTTTGGCCTTTGAGGGCCAAACAAATTCAGCAGCACAGACATCAACTTCATCATCCGAACTAGAATTATAATCAATAACATGCATGCGAGGACGATCAGTTTTAGTCTTATAACTATCTTTAACATCTTTGCTTCGGCTCTCTTGAGCCAAAGCTCGCTGCAAGACTTGGTTAACAGTAAAAAATTCACAGCCTTCTAATTTTTCCTTAATGTGAGTTTTGAAGCCATTAAGCACAAGATTAGCCAAGTCTCTTTCTGCTATCACAAAACTATAGCACCGATTTTTAACATCTCTAAATCTTTTGACATAATCTCAAACCGATTCATCATGCTTTTGCCTAACCGATGTAAGATGTGATAGCTTAAGTTCATTATCGCCACTGTAAAAATGATCATGAAATTTTTGTTCTAGCTGCGACCATGTAGTAATACAACCAGGAGACAAAAGCAGAAAACCATGAAAAAGATGTACCAGTTAAAGATAAAGGAAATAATCAAACTTTCAGCTCATCCCTAGAACCCGCTTCACCTAGTTGTGCAAGATATTGACTAACATGCTCCCATGCGGTTTTGCTATCCTCACCATTAAATTTAGAAAATTTAGGAACCTTATAGCCTTGAGGATAAGCAATAGCATCAAAATAGGATGGGTATGGCTTTTGATAGGTACGTCCTCTAACCTTCGGCTCAATTCCGAAGGACTCAACAAATATCTTATGCAGATCATCCTTCATCTTTGCTAAAGCTTCTTCCATATTGGCCGAAGCTACATATGGTGGTGGCGAAGGACCTGCAGGGCTGCTAGTTACTGCCTGTACCCGTGGCATCGGCGACAAAACAAATTGTGGCAGGGACCTTGGTATGCTCGTGTTTGTTGCCGATGTTCCGAAAGGTGGTATACTCATAATAGGTTCAGGATATGTAGGCACTACCGTCAACTCACCTCCAGGTTTAGTTTTTTTTGTCCAGGAAAGAAATTCATCGGCATGCCAAATTGGGGTTGTTTTGTTGGCGTTTCAGTTGCCGATGAATTAATTGGCTCTGTTGTTTTTGGGTTTTCTACACTAGCAGATGTACCAATATGACCAATACATGATGTAGGTGTATTATTTTTAGCATTGTTGATCTCTGAAAAGTATTGGCATACAAGCTTGTTCTCCTCAACGATATGATAATTAAGAACAGCTGTTTGTTCAGGAGTAAACGGTCCACTTACAGAGATTTCTACCTGTTCCTTGCCGCGCACCGGAGACCCAGCGGCTCTGCCACTCTCCGGCAACCGCACCACCGCTGCGCTCTTGAGCCGCACGTCCGCGCCCGCACCCACGGGGGACGCGCCTAGCCGTGGCCGCACCGGCTGGGGGACGCGGGGTCTGCTGCCGGTGACTCGGTGCGATGGGGCCTGGGCAGGAGTAGCTGGCGCGGGAGCCGGGGTCTGCCGCTGGAGAGGACGATGGCCGGCGAGAGGCAACCTCAGGCCCATCAGGACTCTGGAGAGGCAGCCCAACAATAGGATTTACCCCTTCGTACAAAAAAAAAGACATGGAGAATCTCATTTCTGCCCTTGAATGACTACACTGAAATGACTGGTTTACCCTTATTTGAAAATAAAATGTAAAATGTAAAATAGATATGGCCCCATATATTTTGGTACCAGCCCCACTTAATCAGGTACTTTCCCCACCTATTTGGTACTTTCAGGTACTTTCACTTAGGTTCTTCCTATTTTTCCACCATCCGATCGCGCCCAATGACGGCTCATATTTTTTCCAACCATTGTAAAATTTCTCCAAAAATATTATTGTTTTTCTTTCTATAGACTTGGTCGAACTTGGGATTGTTTGACTTAGGACAATTTGAATTCATCTTAAAGTACAAGGGATTTTCAATTGCCCTAGATCAAACTATCCTAAATTTGATCAAATTTACAAAAAAAAATCTTAGCATGTACCGCATCAAGCAAGTAAATTATGAAAATACATTTCATAATGTATCTAATGAAACTCATTTGATATCATAAATATTTTTTTCCTAAGCTTGGTCAAACTTAAAAATTTTGACCTGGGACAACTAAAAATCTAGATGGAGGGAGTAGTTAGCAAACCTGGTCTTGGTAGTGCATGTGCATTGCAGTCTCCTTCCGTTTCCTCGATCTCTTTCCATTTTTCCTTGTTGTAGCCAAATCATTTCCTATTTTCATGTGAAAAAAACAACAGCCTCTCCCCTCTCATTAATCTGTCATTCTCCCGAAGGAAAAAAAAACTTGGAGAATGATTCGACCCTCTCCAATCCCATCATCAATTTATTTGTTTCTTTGTGCACTCAGCACGCAGTCTTTCTTCTCGATCTCGTTTTCTTTTCTCTCTTACACCTATCATTTAATAAAATGGGATTGAACTTGCACACAACACCAAAGATGGTGGGGCACAATTAACTTTGATGAAATAAGTTAACTTGTTGCATGTGTGGGACCTAATTAGAATTTGGCACAGGGCCTGAAACAGGGACGGCCCTGCTCCGTCATGGAGACTTGTGCATATCAGATGGGTCATGGGTGTCACATCTAATTGATGACCAGTCTTAGATCATGGGATGAAACTCTTTTCAGGAGATATTTCTATGCCTGCGATGTTGAGGAAATTCTAAAGATCAAGCTTCCTTCCCATGGAGGCAGTGACTGTGTGGCCTGGAATTTTGAAAAATCAGGAATTTTCTCGGTCAGGAGTGCGTATAGGCTAGCTATGAGACATGAGCATGGAGGAGCCATTGGTAGCAACTAGCAGCTCCACCCTGGCAGATGGTAGGAGAGTTTCGAAGGCCCTATGGTCACCGCACATTCCTGAAAAGGTGAAGGTATTTGCATGGAAAGTGGTAAATAATGGCATACCGACATAAGCCAATAAGTGCTATCGGCATTTGGAGCAGCAAGAGACTTGTGAGCTTTGTGGCTTTGGCCGGGAGGACTGTTTTCATGCCTGCCCCCAATGCCCCCACGCTGTGGCACTCCGACAAGCTAGGAAGGAGTACTGGGCGCTGCCGGCCGAGGAGGATTTGGTGCATTCAGGGCCGGATTGGTTGCTCCTAATCCTGAATCAATACTCTGCAGAGGTGATTGCTAATTCCATGATGCTTATCTGGCGAGTTTGGAGCATAGTCACCGGGAACGTGGTACGGTGCCACGTTCCACGTTCCGGGAACGTGCGTTCCCGTTCCGGGAACGTGGATCAGTTTCGTCCCGACAGTGGAAAATCTTTTCTCAATGAGCGTTCCACGTTCCACGATCCTCGTTCCATGACCCAATCGTTCCGGGAACTTTGTGACTGTGGTTTGGAGTGTGCGTAATAATACTTTGAAGGGGGGACAGAAAATCTCTATTGAAGGGTCAGTTATCTTTCTCACTCGGTATATGGACTCACTTTTGCATAGCCGGCAGGGTGCTTTGTTTTCTGAAAGCAAAGGGAAGAGTTGTGCTCTGGTAGGTGGCCGGAGCTCACGTCCTGTGAAGATTCGGCCAATGCGGGAAAGTTGGCTGCCGCCGACGCCTGGTGCTTTCAAGATCAATGTAGATGGGGCTTATATATTCCTAACTCTGGTAAGGCAGCGTTGGGTGTGATCATTAGGGACCATAATGGTCTTGTTCAGCTAGCTGCTTGGCGCGTTCTAACAAATTGCAGGGATGCTGAAGAAGCTGAGGCGGCAGCCTGTTGGGAAGGTATTGTATTTGCTGCGCGTTGGCCTAACGTTCCCATGGTGCTGGAGACCGACTGCGCGGTGTTAGCAGATAAGTTGAAGACGGGTGTGCAAGAAAGATCGGTGGCCTGGGCTTTGGTTCGTGATGCGTGGGTGGACAAGGAGGAACTCTGCAGCCTGGACGTCATCAAGATTAGTAGATATAAGAACAATGTTGTTTTTTTCTGCTTTTCCAGAGTTTGTTTTAACTCTTGCTTGTAAGGAAGCTACTTAATTTTTAATAAAGTTTATTCTTCCGCAAAAATAAATGGAGACTTGTGCATATGAGGCACTGGTAGTGAGTTTGATGCTGAGCAGTTGCTAGGCAGGGACAGGTAAAAGTTTGTCTACCTCCGCTAGGACTGTAGAGATAGGTGGTTGAAGCTGGACATCAACAATAGCTAGACTTTTCTTTCTCTTTTCAAATCAGCGTACACACAAACGCTCATACATGCATATACTCATCTTTAAACGCATACGCACACACCCTGCTCCTATAAGCACCTTATATGGGCGTCACCTATCACTGAAAGAACAATGTTGTTAAATACATCTACACTGTAGAAGAGCCAAAAAAATGAAATAATTGCCACCCAAAAAACTTCCACCCACCTAAAATATCTTCCCTTAAATGTGATTTACATTTACATCTAACGCTTAATATAAACTTGGTAGACGGACCCAAGACAAGAGGACTTTACACATGTAGAAACATGTGTGTCTATCTATTGTGCGCGATAAGGGGCCCCCATCCTTTGGTATTTTTCTACCCAAAAACTTATACCCGCCCCCAAGTACTCACGTCGCCCACTACATGTCAATCACACAACTTTTCTCATGTTACCATCTTCGTCTTAGAGAGAGAGAGAGATAGACGGAGATGTCTAACATGGTGGAGGAGAAGGTAGCGACCATGGGCGATGTCAGAGGAGCCGGGGCGACGGACGTGGTGCAGCAACAATAGTCGGCGGGGAGGAGGAGGCTGCAGCGATGGCCCACAGGACCACGAGAGGCTTCTGCATGCCCGCTTGCATACCCATCACACGATCCCACCTGTGACTCGACCATGATTCTCGTTTCCCTTATCTCATCAGTTTCCTTCCTTGTGCCTCTCTAGACGCCTACCATCCCTAATCTCTATCCATTAAGTTCTGCCACTAGGCTGACCAGTGACCATGGAGGCCATGGAGGAGCTATGGAGATCACCGAGTCGATGCACCAGGTAGTGTTGCTTCTCTTGCCATTGGCCTCTCTAACGAGGCCGTGCCCCTATGTCGTCACGTTCCTCAATACCGTCATCATCGACAACATCGTGAGCATTGGCCCTCTACCTCCTTTGACCTATGAGATCCCTCGCAATCTTCTCGTCCAGCTAGCCTTATGATTTGTGCCCTGGTCTAATATGTTGTTTGTGCTAGCCGTTGTAGATGTGGCCGAAGGGAGCTTCGCAACGATGGGGGCATGATGGTGGAGGACGCCGACGCCCTCGGCTATGACATGTGGGACCTGAAGATGGAGGACACCGGGACCTTTGCATTGGCTGCGGTGTGTGCTTCCTCCCACTAAAGCCCCTCAATTACGCATGCGTCCTACTATAGGGTTGAGATGGTCGACAAGAGAGGGTGAATAGTCATTTCTAAATTCTAATCGCTATGGCTAGCCGGTCAAAGCAGCAGAATGAAACTAATCGTCTAGCCTCGAATACACCCCTTATCTATATCACAAGTACCTTATAAAAGATCCAACACAAGGTGTGTATTATGGTGTCAAGCTAGTGGGAGTTCTCGTACACAATTTTTGTTTACACGTCCACAGAAACCTATGCAACTAGTCAAGCAAGTAGCGAGAGGCTCCTACACATACTAGTGAGAAAGAAAACACAAAGCACAAGCTACACTAGCACTCTCTTTGGCTCTAATAGATGGGGGCGCAACCCTTGGGCACCAACAAGCAACCACCAACCAGCCACCTAAAAGGTCCTAGTTTGGTTTTGATAATTGAGTGGTTACTTAGGTGGTCTAACATGTGTTTGATGTGAGATACACATGTGCTTAGTCTACAGATACACTAGTGTGAGTAAGTTGATCCATGGTGAAGTGGCTTGGACATGTTGAAAGTGCTCAAGGAGTGATATGAAGATGAAGGAGCTCATTGTGCATATGAGACATGACCTAATATCATGTGGCCAGGTGGAGAAGATCAAAGAGGCATGGCTTGGCTACGAATGACTAGGTTGCTAGTGTGAAGGGCAAGTAAGAGGCTTGGGTGTGATGGACCGTCAAGGCAGTGAAGCTAGAACAAGGACTTGACGCCGATGGACAGAGTGCAATGAGTAAAGAGCAAGCGGTTGTGATCGATGAACCAATAAGGCCACGTGATGAGATAGAGTGGATCAAGCCAAGTGTTGATTTGTGTTGATGATCAAGTGGCTTTACGAAGAGTGATGGAGGAACTTCATGCTATGAGGAATGATCGAAGGTAGCGTGGTTGGCTACATTGATGGATGATCATTGTGCATCACTTGATGAAGACGGAGGTTGGATGCTTGCGTAGCATCACCAATATGGAGATGAAACATAATGCACAAGGCAAAGGTATCTTTGTAGTGCATTTCATTTTACCGATCTAAAATTGAGTAGAGAAGTGATTGATCGGATTTAAGATAGATGGTTGTACTATCAAGTGGGACAAACTTATATGCATATCGGTCATCTAGGTATAATTATAGATTGTTAGGATCATTCTTAGAGAATCTCTATCAGATTGAATGAAAAAATTCCTATAACCGGTTAAAGAGAATTGCCAAATTAAACATGATTCCAGATCGAAAGGGATGGCAGCTCTAGCAGACGGTTAAAGGAGATTGAAAAATAGAATTGTTTGTTTAAAAGGATGGCTGCTAGCTCTAGCAAATTGAGAAAAAATAGGTTGAAGGAGATTGAAAAAAATAGAATTCTTGGTTAAAAAGGATGGCTGCTCTAGCAGATTGAGAAAAAAAAACGCTAACTGCTGGCTCTAGTTGGAAACCAATCACTGCTAAAGTTTAACAATATCTGATAGTAATAATTCACTATCAATATCTAATAGCATCTCCAAGAACCTTTCTAAAATCTATTTTCTAAATTATCATTTGGAGAATCATTTGAGTAAAAATCACTTTCTATATCTTTATACCCTCCAATAACTTTTCTATATCTTGTGCGCGGTCTAGAGAACCATCTTCGATTTTTATCTTTGACTAGCGAGAAATCCAGAATAGATAATTATGTTTGGATATCCAGTTGAAGAGACCGTTGGAGGCTATTTTTTTCACAGAATTTCTATTACTGTAAATTAGGAAACATATAAAGAGTCTCCAGAAGAAGCTCAACCGTGATAATTCACTATTCATTGCCAGTTCAAACGCAACCAATGATGATAGCGGATTATATACCATTGCTGGTTTGTATGCAACCAGCAGTGTTAACAACCGGTAGCAGTGATAGTCACTTTTGTCGTAGTGTGATTCTCATTGGCCGCGTGACGTGCTCGTGTTCGTTGATAGACTTGTCCAGTCGAGTAGTCGTTGATAGACCTGTGAACGCACTCACGGCGTAGTATGCCGATAATGAGTTAATGCCGCGACTGTTGTCTGTAGAAAAACACGAGTATGTGGATAATAACGCGTTTTGTAGACAAACATGCATCAGTAACACTGTTCATATTCGCCACGTGTGTTCATGTTGTCTGACTTGTCTAGTACGTACTCCGTATGCCTGATAGAGAATGATACGTGTGTACAAAAATAACAGTACTCATCAGGTCTAGCTAGTTTAACCTTATTTGAAATTCGCTGCCTGATGGTACGTCTACTGACAACAGTAAACAGTGATATTGTACGTATTCACCACGTGTCTAAAAACAACAACAACAGTACAGTAAGCATCCATGGACGGAGCCAGCGGGTGGCACGGGTATGGTGTGGCATACCTAGGCTAATTAGATAGAAAAAATTATAAATTATGAGGCAAATTTTGCTGCTGTATATCGAATTGCTAAATAGGTCTTTGCCAAATTGGATATGAGAATTTTGGTGCGGCATACCCTATGCCAAAATTCTAGCTCCGTCACTGTAAGCATCGCTATTGGTTTAGTGTAATAACGCTATTCGAAATCGCTCGCTGCATGATGTCTCTGTAGACGATGATACGTCTGCAGTCTGCTACACGATGCCGACGTACACGTACTGGACTACATTGTCTACTTCGGTCGCCTCGCAGCCTTGGAATAGAAATGTCCAGGCCCAGCCGGCTCATCAGGTCTCTGCAGCCTGCAGGCAGGTTAGTAGCTAGCGCCGTCGTGGCATGCCAGTGCCCTCTTCGCCCATCTTGCCGACGTCGTTGAACGCCTGCCCCGTCATCTGGTCCGCCGCCTTCACCCGCCATATCACGTCCTCCTCCTCAGCAGGCTCACGATCATCGTCGTCCCCGATCCCCGGCGCCGGCGATGCCGCAGCTGCCTCCCTGTCCCCTCCACCGGCCGCCTCAGCCCGTTTCCTCTCCACCACGTCCGTCGGCATCACCATCTTCTCCGCGAACGTGCCCGCCATCGCGCCCTTTGCCATCCCGCAGATGTTCTCCGTCGCCGCCCGACCCCTGCACGCGCGCAGTCAAAAAATCCACGAGAAGAGTCACGGACGACTCAGGCATGCATGCAGTAGAAGAAACGGATGACTAGCGAGTACTTCTCCTCCTCGGATGGCTCGTGCACGCGCCGCGCCTCCTCCTGGGCCTTCTCGGCCGCGCGCCGCCGCACGTCCTGCCCCTGCTGCCACGCCGACTCGTCCGTCTCGCCCTTCCTCGCCACGGCGTCTCCCGTGAGCGCCAGCCGCGCGCCCTCCTTCGTCTCCACCGCGTACTCCTTGGCGCGCTCTACCGCCGCCGTCGCCTTGTCCGCTGCGGTGGCGGCGGCGTCGTCGCGGGCGCCGCCGCCGCTCCCAGAGAAGGTGCCGCGGACGGCGCCCATGACGGTCCGCGCGCTCTCCTGCACGCTGCTCAGGATGCCACCTGGCGTGGTGGCCTCGTGGACCTGCTGGTCCCGCCTTGATGCGGCGAGCTCGTCCGCCGCCCTTTGCGCCGCGGACCTTGTGTGCTCCTCGCGGCTCTTCTGCATGGACGCCATGGCACACACCGGACTCTCGTTGATGATCTAGCTATCGACCGGGGGGTTGCGCAAGCTTCTGGTTGCTTGGGTGAGATGGCGGAGCACGGCAGCGGGAAGCGGACAATAAAACGATGGCCATCATAGGGTGACGCGGCAGGGGCTGAAGCCGGAGGGCGTCGCGCTACGCGGCGCGTGTGGGGGTGAGCTGACACGTACGTACCCTCGCATGCAGGAACGGTGCTCAACTCCATCCATTCCACCGTGTACCTATTGCCAAGGAATCCGACATGTACCTTGAACTGAAGTAGTGGAAAAATAAAAGACCTATTCAACCCTATTTTGGATTTCGAAGCACAAAAAGAAAAAAATGCACCTACAAAAAGTAACCTTGAACAATAGCCACGGCACCCCCAGATTATTAAAAAAACACACACGCACATTCACGACGCGCGACGATAATCCAAATATGACGCCGCGACGATAATCCAAATGAGATGCCTATAGGAGGGAAAAGTGCCGATGGTGACATAGCCGACACAGCCGCACGTCCAATGAACCAGGTTTTCACCCTGGGATGACAGAGTTAAAAGGAGAACACGACGTCACCAACGGGGAAGCGGCGCTCACCGGTGCCGCCGTCGCCAAGGCTTTCACCCACGAACCCACTAGCACAGATGCCGGGCCAAGAACCATCTAGCACTGCCATCACCGCTGTCCCGCCGCCACCTAGAAGCCCCTTCAGAGGGGCATCGACGCGTCGGCTGCACGCAGCAGCTGCACACTTGCGTCGGCCACCACCCCCTCCAACCAGGCCACACGGAGTTGAACTTGGCTCCGCCACTCGCGTAACACTGCCGCACATCGAGGCTGTCAATAACCACCGTCGGCGGCTCTGGCACCACCGCTATCGTTGCCGATCTTGCCGCCAGCAGACACGAGGTACGTGCCCCCACCACCGCGGGCGCCGCCCCCTGCCCTGGGAGCACCGGATCCAGCCGCCAGGCTAGGAACCCCGCACCCCATGCTGACGCTACTGCCTCTGTCTTGACCACTGCCACGGGCGCCAGACTTAGTCGGCCAGCCAGACTGCTAGTGGCAGCCACGGGCAAGCGGCCCCGACTGCCGTCCTAGTCGTAGTTGGGCAGGTTTGGCTGTCCGCCGCTTCGACCTGTGCCGACCTCAGCCACGCCCAAGCCACCAGACCGGCCACCACGTACGGGAAGGCCAACCTCGCAGTCCGCCGCCACAGCAGCCCTGGGCAGCCATCGCCGCAGCAACCAAGCCCGTGAGGGGAGGAAGTAGGCGGAGGAGAAAAGAGGGAGCTATGTCGTAGCCCCCTATCGCCTGCACGAGCACTAGCCGCTACCGCCACAACCGCCGTCAGTCGTCATGCCGCTTGGCCTAGGCAAGCTAGATCTAGTTGTCAGGGGCCCGGATTCGGTCGCCCGGGCACCGAATCCGACCACCTAGGCACCGGATCGGCGCCCCTGGCCAATGCCGCTGTCACCATCAAGACCCGGAGGGAACGCATGGGGGAGAAGAGAAGTGAGCCACGCGGCCATCCCCTACGCCAGCTTTGGCACCAGCAGGCGCCGCCAAAGCTGTGGCAGGCCCTCCCCGCCAAGCTCCACATAGCTCGCACGAGGGGGGACTGGTGGCCCATGCCATGCTTGCCGCGGCACTCAAGGGAGGGAGAGCCCCACTACTGCCATCTCGGTCGGGCAAGCAGCCATGTCGGCGGCCAGCTCCGGAGGCAGCACGACGGGAGAGGGGGAGGGAGAAGGGGGGCGATGCTAGGGTTTTAGGAGGGCCTCCGTGTTGCCCACGTGGGGGCGAGGTTATGTATTTTTGCTTAATTACCAATCCTAATATTTGTTATATCATGAAAATGAGTAGTTTTATATATACTTAGTCAAACTTAATGATATTTAATGAATCACTCGACAAACAAGATATGTACTTATTTTGAGACTGACGGAGACGGGCAGAGTATGTATACATGTTCATATGAACGACAATGATATTTAAGGATTTTTCACCCTTTGAGACCAGAGAGTATGTATACAGGTTCGCATGGATGTTTAGGATGGACCCCGTTAAAAGTGTACATTAGAAGATTATATAGATGAAATTAAGAACGGGCATCAAGCTATGAATAGATAAAGATGCACATATATATGGGCATCAGATCCTGTAGAAACCCCGTCCGAGGAGTGTGACGGTTGGTGGCGCATGGTTGACTCCTGCATCGTCAACTAGATCTTCACCACTGTCTCCAAGGTCGTCTTTGACATTGTTCGTCAGTCGTGCTTCACCGCCTTCTCCCTGTGGTAGGCCATCGAAGGCCTCTTCTTCGACAACAAGCTACAACGTGCAGTCTACCTCGAGGCTGAACTGCGTTCCACGAAGCAAGGCAACCTCTCGATCAACGACTACTGCACCAAGCTCAAGCATCTCAACGATTAGCTTCGCGACATCAACCACCCCATCTCCGAGCCAAGCTAGGTGTTGAATCTCCTACGCAGCCTCAACCCTCGTTACCGCTACGTCCAACCGGGTCATCACCTCCAAGTTCCCAACGCATACCTTCATGAGTGTGCCCTCCTTCCACATCTTGGAGGAACTTAGCGCCCAACACGACGCCAATGTCAAAGCCAGGGATGCTCTCGCTGCCACACATGGTGATCGGTCGAGTGGTTCTTCCAATACCACTCACGTGTCCTCCAACGACGGGTCTTCGGGCTCCAGTGTGCCCCGCGCCAACCGCTCCAACAACAACGGTGACCGCGCTAGAGGCCAAAGACCCATCGTTGGAGGACGTGTGAGTGGTGCCCGCTCAGTCGATCACCATGTGTGGGGGTGAGAGCTTACACAGCTTCGACGTTGGCGCGTGTTGGGCGCTGAGTTCCTCCAAGATGAGGAAGGAGCGCGCGCTAATGAAGGTGTGCGGTGGGAACTTGGAGGTGATGACCAGCTTGATGTCACAGTAACGAGGGTTGAGGCCACGAAGGAGATTCAGCACCTGGCTCGGCTCGGAGACGAGGTGGCTGATGTCACGAAGCTGATCGGCGAGGCGCTTGAGCTTGGTGCAGTAGTAGTTGATCGAGAGGTCGTCTTGCTATGTGGAACGCAGTTCGGCCTCAAGGTAGACCGCGCAGTGTACCTCGTTGTCGAGGAAGAGGCCCTCAATGGCGTGTCACAGGGAGAAAGCGGTGAGGCGCGACCGACGAATAATGTTGAAGACGGCCTTGGAGATAGCGGTGGAGATCCAGTTGACGATACAGGAGTCAACCATGCACCACTCGCCCCTCAGACCGGGTCGGCGACCGAACGTGACTCTCGAGGCCAAACTCGCTGAGCGCGGAGTCGAAGAAGCAGTGCCACTGGCCATAGTTGGCCTCGTCGATGCCCAGCGTGACGGGGTTGTGGGAGCAGATGGAGACCGCTTAGAGGACGGCGGAAGAGGCTGGGTCGACGGAGAGTTCGTAGGAGGAGGAAGCAGCAGAGTGCGAGGGAGACAGCGCCATGGATGCGGAAGCGGTGGCGAAGGGATTGATGAGATGAACCTTGGACGATGATACTATGTAGAAATATGTGTAGAAAGGAAGATTGATCGACCACATTGTATTGATCTCAGGTGTCTTACATATATAGATTCTTCAACAGTGGCCAGAGGCCACACCTAGACAGGCGACTACGCGGGCGAGCGCGCCCTGCGGGAGCGTGGGCGCTGCGGCGTGCGCGAAGGGCGCTCGATCTGGAATGCGCTTGACTGGAGACTCGGAGAGTTCTAGCCGTTGGAGGCGTTCCGATGAGATCCAACAGAGGCACGTCGTTGCGCATGCCGCATGCGCAGTTGCTGCCTGCCTAACTGCCTATCGGTGACTGTGAGGCAGTTCTAGCGTGCGCACGTTCAAATTGAAATGATGTTTCGAGCGATGCTTGCTTTGCTTATATATGCACACTTGACTGTTGCAAATACAAAAACCAAAATAGTTTTGAGTTTGTATTATCTCCCACAACTAAAAAGAAAGAAACGAAGATAATCTAATCGTGCGGCATTTGTTTCGTGTAACCTCGACGCTCTCCTCTTGCGATCCCCCGTGGCGCGGCTTCCCTCTCCCCACCGCTCGCAAAAGGAAACAATCACCGTATGGAAGCCGTCGCGTGATCACCTCCCCCTCGATCTCCCCTCCCATGCGTGCGATCTCTCCTCCCCTGCAAAAGGAAACAATCACCGCAGGCAGTCAATCCGCACGCCACCTCCCCGTGCGATCTCCCCTCCACGACCTGCTCCATCATCCTGTCCGTGCGCCCACGCCGTCGTGCTCGTCTTCGCCCATCCTCCATCGCTCGCCGTCCAGGTTGAAGATCGACGCCGCCACCAACGTCGCTCCTCCATCGCTCACCCG
Source organism: Saccharum hybrid cultivar R570 (assembly GCA_038087645.1). Lineage (NCBI taxonomy): Eukaryota > Viridiplantae > Streptophyta > Magnoliopsida > Poales > Poaceae > Saccharum > Saccharum hybrid cultivar. The sequence continues at coordinate 8,107,508 of JAQSUU010000119.1, read as the reverse complement.
GTACGTGCTCCGATCTATTGCCGTCGGGTTGCTGTGCCACCTCCGGCATGGGGTAGTGCCGGCCGCCGCAGCCGCTAGGTTTGGCCTGCCCGCCGCAGCTGTTCATGATCCAGCACGTGCATGGCCTACTGTTTCATGGTCCGCCTGTCCAGGCTTCCTCTCCCTCCCTAACGATTTCAGTTTCAACCAGAGAACTATGTTTCCTGGCATTAGGAGAGGTATAGTATCTGAAAGCAAATAGAAGAGGGTTACACAAACATGTAGTATCTGAAAGCAAATAGAAGAGGGTTACACAAACATATTAAGTTCAGAAAATGCAGTAAAAATGTCTGAATTTTCATGATGCTGCAGACGTTCTTGTTATGTAGTTAATCAGCAATCCTCCAGAAAATTAATTTGGGAAACCCATGTATGTCTATGCATGGTTCACTTGCAATTTAATTTGTTGTAAGGCTCCTATCATGATTCTAAATTGCCAGGTATCATAAGTCTATGTTGCTATAATTCTAAATCTTTTTAGTATTTTTTTACTGTCAAAATTCTACTTATTTTCTATTTTAGCCATCTCAAAATTGATGTCATCAGCCATATGTCATATGTGCAAACTTAAACAGACAACTGAAAAGCAGACTGCACAACAGACACTATTGCCTGTCCGACAACAGCCTAACTGGAGTACTCTGAAACCTGGATACAAAGTTCATGTACTATTGGTTGTCCAAAAAATTATACCTGAAGCACCACCTCCATTTATTGATGCACCTTGCACACCATCGGCTTCAGGTAATTGCACTCCTGTTGCAGCATCACCTTGCTCTCCTTGATCACCAAATGCTGCAACATCATCTTCTACATGTTCTGGACAGAAGTATAAGAACAGAGAGAACAAAAAGAGAATAAGTAAACAGATAGTAGCCAAAGAAGGAAAAACAAAGATCTTTGATAGATTTAAACCTTGGATCCCATCTCCGCCTCCGCCGGACGTGAGACGACACCTGGCAGCGCCAGGAAACAGCCACACAATCATCGCCGTGTCGAGGAGTCGTGATAGCCTATCCATGACCCTGTGCAGCATTGCCAGTCCACACCGCGTATCATCATCGCCGTGGGCGTGAAGCCTTCTGCGCTCACCGTCCACAACCACGACCAGTACCGCCCCGATCCCAGCGCGTCACGACATCGCCCATGACACGCCCCGCCTTGCGTGGCGTGGAGGCTTCGTTTTCGTGCCCTGACGCACAAGATCGTCAGGATTCAGGTATGGTTGTTTCTGTTGCCGTGCATTGCATTATCGTGCAGCATCTGCATAGGCATATAGGCATTGTTCATCAATTAGTACTTCAACAAATTTCTTTTGTATCACATCGATGAGGTCTTGAAAACATACAGAGCCTCATCACCCTGAATTATCTTTACCCTAAAAGGTCTAAAAGCAGCAGACAGGAGGATGAGGAAGGCCTGAACAGCTGCACCAATCGACATGGTAGGCCTTATGTTAGTGAACTGAGGATTTTGTTAAGTGAGCATGTTTCTGATTTATTTCTTCCTGTTTCTCACCTAAAGCTTAGTTATTTTTATTAACTTCTGCTAAATATACAAGAATCAAAGTGGAAAATACCGAAGACAGGTCAATCCAAAACCATGATTTTTATTGTATGTGAAATCATCATGGATGTTGTTTTTATTAACTGCAGATAGATACTTAGGAATCAAAGGTGGAAATTACTCAAGACAGGTAAATCCAAAACCATGAATTTTGTTGTATGTGAAATCATTACGGATGAACTAAGAAAAAAAAAGATTCTAGACTTAATGCATTGATTCTGGGCTGTTAACTATAAAAAGGATTAATGTTTCATCATCTGTTCAAGTATCATATTTAAGTTTCGTTATAATCCGCATGGCTCAAAACATTAACATAACCTGGTGAAACAATTTGCTCTTACTTTATAATCACATTGCAGTTATCTACAAATACCAGCAGGCTCTTCATATTCAATAGCCCATTTTGTAAAAGATACACCTACAAGGCTACAACATTGAACAATGAGGAATATTTTTTTTTATGGCCACCATCTTCATGGTATACAACTTTAGTGTTAACAATACATACCAACTTGCTGCAGCCCAATAAACCTCCACAGCCAGCAAAAAATTCAACAGTCTCACAGATCAGCTTTCCTTTGTTCTTTTCCAAAGCACTTGTCTTTTGCAACTGCTCTAGACATGGAACACACATTAAGGAACTATCAAAATTATCACTCAATGAATCAGAACAGCAACTTCAGTACAGTACAGCTAACCTGCGTGAGAGCTCCACTGGCAGCACGGTCATATATAAGTTCACAGAAAACTTGTTCAAACATCCCTGGAAGGTCTAAACTTGCAAGATCATGCTGGATTGAGTTTTTTAGATCCAGCTCCTTCAGGGATGGACAATACTTGGCAAACTGCATAGTGCTTTAGGCTCACATCTTGGCTAGCCTGGAAGGCTGCTAATCACCCTTGTTATCAACCTTCTCCAAGCCCTTTTCTTGTTTGGTTGCTGCCATAGCACAACAATGAGGGTTCCTCATGTAAAAAAAAAGAATTGTAGCTACCACAAAACTTTCTGCGTGTACAATAACTCTTGTCAGTGGAGACATCTTCAGTATGTGAGCAATGTGCCACTCATGGGAATAAGAATGTTTGCCTCTACTTTTTAGATGCACAAGATCTTGTATTGTATAAAACAAACAGTTATCTCCTGTTTTTCTCTTGATTTTTTCTCATACACACTGCTATCCGGTAGCTTCACCTTTGGGGATAGGAGCACACTCTTAACTTCAAGATCATATTCAGTAGCCCAGTAAGCAAATATAGTGCATGAGCTCTTATTCTGTAGACATTGACTTGAATGAGAAATCGCATTCTTATTATGTAGACATTGACTTGACTGAGAAATCACATTGAATGAGAAATCGCATTCTTATTATGTAGACATTGACTTGACTAAGAAATCGCATTCTTATTATGTAATATGTAGACATTCTTATTATCAAGCAATTGGAGAATCATCATAAAAAATAATTCACCAGCTGCAGCATTACTTCTAACTCATGAAATTGTTCTGTTGAGAAATACATACATAAGGAATGCATGGTTCAAAAAAGTATGCATTAGCTCATAGCCATAAGGAGATCTGTAAAGAGATTGCTATGTGGTGTTTCATATTTTCCAAACACTAAAAATACAAATTAGCATTTGATAACAACAAGAGCTGTCCACCTGTGGTTTGTTTAAGCCTATGATCACAAATCAGCAGAAATTACCTTTCTGTGGAGAACGAAGGAATAAAATTTGCCAGCATGCATAGCTGTGAGCACTGGAGGTGGACCTGCAAGCATCATGGTTCATGGATTCAGTCGGCGACCACAGAATAAGCAATTGCAGTCATCCGTCTGCACATCTGTTTCATGGTAAAGATGAGATAAGCACTCCTTGGTTGTTCCCAGCACTTGTCTCTGCACTGACCATGGCAAGGTTTACCAGGACAGCTCAAAAATCACAGAGTTGATTCAGCAAGATGTGAAACAAGATTAAAAGGTTGTTATACACGATGGACTGAAAATAAATGCTCACCAAAAGGAAACACAGTCTTGATCCCAACAAGATTCAGTTCTGATGGATTTCAATTGTAATTAACCCTGGTGCTAGATTACCTCCATTGAATCATTTTTCATGAAAGTAACTTCAAATAGTTCATATAATAGAATTTTTAGTAAACAGGACATGTGGTGGGTCTCCCATTTAGTAGGAACAACCCATGAACTGAATATAGATGTCTACCTCTATACATGAACTAAGGTGCAAGGCAAGTAATTAAAAGGACCAGCCGCCTTACTAGGTATTGGCCCGGTGCACAATAGCAGAGGGCAAGAACAAGCAGTGATTGCATCTAACCTATGGAGGAGGCCGACAGCAAAGGAACACATTGGATAGGACACAACGAGCAGTGACCTTCATGGAGTGCATTGGTTGTGCCAAGTCAGTTAAATCAGAGAAAAAATTAGAGACAATTCCACCTGAACAGGTCCTTGACACATTTTGCGCTATAGCTGGATCCCGCGCATAGACTTTAGATTCCGCGCTCATTTTTCTAACTAACTTGCAGTAATAATACCTATGATTTAAGTATTTGTATATATCACTGATGGTGAATCTTGTCAAAAAAACTCAAGTTGATACCTTATTCTATGGTATATGTCTACGTGGAATAGAGCTAAAAACCACATATATTTACATAGTGAGTATAACATACTTTGTTTTAAGGTTTTGGAGAGATTTTTCAAGACATGCACTATTACTCATTTGACAGGCACTAATATTTACATGTATATACTCGAACATGTGTACAGGATGATATGAAGATGTGGCGGAACTTATTCATCAATTTATTAGCGCACGAAAGAAATGGATATCGGAGATTTCCTCCTGCTACTATAAAATATTATTTTAGCCGCGTCACGAAAAGGTTTATACATTAAAGTTTGTGAGCCTATGATATTGTGTTAATTTCACAAATTTTGCTTTTTAGATTAAATATCACTTTAATGTTGATACTTAATTTTACAGTATTGTTATTTTATCGTGCGATCCGTGTGTTTTTAGTACAAAATGTTACTTATCTCGTAGCAACGCACAGGCACACTAGCTAGCTGTATATATGAACTTCAGGGAAAAGAGGAGAACCGTCGCACCTCTTTATTTACTGTAGTTCTTTTATAACGTTTATTTGTAGTTGGATGCTACTTTTACATGAGAAGCACAACGCCTGAACGCCGGCCAGGTCAGCTCCGATCCAGTGGCCATCAGCTACTAGAACGGCGTCTCCGTGGAACGCCGGTGCCCTCCTCCCCGACGTCGTTGAACGCCTGCCCCGTCATCTGGTCCGCCGCCTTCACCCGCAGCATCACGCCCTCCTCCTCCGACTCGTCGGCCCCCCGTCTTATTATCTGTCGTCCTGTCCGCCGCCGCGTCCTTGACGCCACGCGCCTTGGCCTTGTTCGGCTGCCTGCCATCCAGCAGTGCTTTTCTCTCACATCATTTCAGCACCAGCCATCAGCCACCAGTCAGCCAGTAGTATTTTTCTCTCACAACAAATCAGCACTAGCCACCAGCCAGCCGAACGAGGCCCTTGTCTGTGGCGGCGTCCATGGCGCCCCGCGCCCTATCTGCCGCCGCGTCCTTCGTCTCGCCGGCCTTGCCCATGGCGGCGTCCGCCACGCCCCTGGCCTCCTCGCCGACTTGGTCCCGCCTCGACGCGTGGAGCTCGTCGGCCGCCTTCTGCGCCGCGGACTGCGCGCTCCTCGTGGCTCTTCTGCATGGACGCCATGGCTCTAGCTGACAACAACCTGACACACTATCTGCTTGATCGTTGGTGATGCAGCTGGTGCACTTTCTTGTTCTTGCTTGCTTGTGCGAGTGGTCAGTGGATGAACACAGTGCGGCGCGAGTGGGGAGATAAAAAGGACGGCGAGAAATCTCCAGAACGGGTAGGGTGACGCGGTGGCGGGTGCTGGTCGGCAGCGTCGCACTGCACGCCGCGTGTGAAAGCTGTAGGACACGTACAATCGTGACATGCTGCTCAGAGGGCACGTTCATGCCCCAAGAAGCCAAGCAAAAAATTTGTCGATGGCCAAACTTGAATACTCCATATAATATAATTATAAACAGTTTGGATCCTTTTATTTTAGGGGAATTGAAATCTAGTATTTAATAGATTAGGCTAGTTGGTTTGGAATTTGACATTTTATAAGTTTTCCAAGTTCACATATAAGCTTATCTCAAATACAAAGGTTAGGAGATGGACATTAATTCTATACATGATCATGTTATATTTCTACTCTCCAACGTACAGTAGAAAAGCAACATGTAAGTATCTCTCTCGTATGGCAAACAGTTATATACAAATATATTTTATATACAACCATATTAGCTTAATTAATCTATATATAAATTATAATTATTAGAATGAATTCAATTCCAAGATCCAAACAGAGAGATATTTGAATTAGAACAAGCCAAAATTTGACCACTACTCGTAAATAGGTGTTTGAATAATGATCAAGTCAAAGTTATGATTAGAATTTACATCAAAATGACAAGGCCAGATGATAAAATTTTTGGGGGACAAATGTATTAGGGACTGAGGCAAAGAAGCTAAGAACAGGTGTGATCAAGGGTAGGGTGCTCCACTAAACTATGCCAGGTGAAGACTAGGACCCTATTTGTTTCAGCTTTTATCTAGCTTCTATCAGCCAGAAGCTGAAACAAACAGCCCAGCTATATATTGAGCTGGGTTTTGAAAAACTAGAAAGTTGGCTTTTGAGGAATGAACTAAAAGCTAAAAAACACATTATAAGGAGTTTTTCAGGCTTTTGGTGTGCAGAGAAGCTAAAAATTTATTACAAAAGCTAATAGCAAAAAACTAATAGCCAGAATCCAAAAGCCAGGTTTTTAGTCAAAAGCCCAAAGTTGCAACTCAAACAAACAGGCCCTTATACGGTTGAATTGTGTTTTCACGAATAGTCCGTTATGAAGTGACAGACGGTCTATCGAGACATGTGACGAAAACATAGCCTCTGCATAGATACTTGCTCCGTCGGGTAAGGGTATTGTGTAGTTAGGGCTGTCTCCAGAGTGGTCCGATCGCTCAGATCTTAGATAGTTCGTCGGGCCTGACGGACAGACTGACGAACTAGACTAGCCTGACGGACAGACTGACGAACTAGACTAGCTATGGGTTAAGTCAAAATAGTCCATGGTGACCTAATGTGGGGCAATCAGTCTGTCATGACAGCACGAACAGCCAATCGAGCACTGACAGAAACTATATTGGTGTGGGTACTTAGGTGTTCATAAGTGATAGGGCCTAGGATTTGTGGAAGTTGTTCAAAGGGTGTCGTGGGACTTAGTAGGGGTGCGTGTGCAGGACTTAGGTGTAAGAAAAACTAGGGGCCAAGGCTCTATGCATACCGAGGTATGTGCTCTTACACTATGTTTGGATCTTAGAATATGATTGAGAGATATGAGACGATGGACTTATCCACTGGGGTCTTGATTTTGAGATCACCAAGCTCAAGCTCGTCTCCTTAACTTCCTCACACCATGAGGGAGATCTTTGATATTGGATAGGATGAGGGTAACTATTTGAGAGAGAAATTTCTCCATCATGCAAGAAAACACATAGGCCTTACAGATATGGGGATGAACACAAGAGATTGATTGAGGGGAACCAAAGCTTACACTTGAGATTGGATCGAAGATCTTGGGCTTAATAATGTCCTTCTTCACACATGAGACTGCTCTATTTCTCTCCATCCATTTTCTTGCCCTTGCTCTCATGCTTGTGAGAGAGAGAGGACAGTGGTAAGATGGGCAAGCTAGTGTTGGTGGTTTATGGCTCTCCACGAGCTGACAAGGGGCAAGGTGGGTTGGAGAGCGGACAACACAACACTTGTTTGTTGCATATTCACTGGTGTCCTGATGGACAGTCCATCATGACATGGCGAACAATCCGTTGGGTCCTCGTGGACTCTGTCAAGCTAACCAGTCAACATGGTTGACCACTGACTCGGGGACAATCTATTCAGAGATCACGGATAGTCCTTCGAGATACTTATGACCCTAAATTTTGCCAAACTCTTTAGAGGGATCAACTTAGTGGCACTCCACATTCTATGATGGGTGACTAAGTCCTTGGTGGGATCTCTTATCTAATTTCTATGTTCAGTGCCCGTCATAGGCCGCCTTGTCTTGCACCAATTTAGATATCAAAAAGATTGGGTATAAACACTAAGGTAATAGTTTAGGATATCAGGCGTGGGTCAATAAAAATGTGTCCACGGAGATAAACTAGAGAGCATAACTGAACAAGATTTTTGATAAGGAAGGTTCTCCTTGGGTTGCACCAGGTCCAAGACTCAAGGCAATAACGCAGGAGCTCAGTGTTGGCTTCACAAGGAGTTTTCTGCATGGTTTTATTTGTGTTGGTTTTTGGGTCATGACAAATACTCTCTCCATTCCAATTTATAAGTCACTTTGACTTTTTTTGTTCATCCATTTTGCTATGTATCTAGATATATTATTATATCTAGATCAAGGTTTTAAATCTCCGGCTATGTGTCTTAGCTGTTGCCCTCCATAACAGCTAAGGAAAAGCTATAGCCGGAGATAGCTCAGCTAAGCCATTTAGCTGTTTTGCAAAAAAGAGAAAACAAAAAAGGAAAAAAAGACAGATCAAGCAATAGATCCAATGGAATGCCTCTTATCTGCAGCAAACACAGAACAAGCAATAATCTGTACTGAAGACTATGGGGAAGAACAAGCGGTAGTAGCTTCCTGGCTCATGGGGAAGAAGAGCTCGAAACTTCCTCTGCCACTGGCCGTGGCTCGAAGCTGCCGCCGGCCACCTCCACACGAAGCCGACGTCGCTGGAGTCCCTCAAAGCTGCTGCTGCAGGCCACCTTCGCTGGAAGCAGCTGCCGCCGCGGGCCACCTCTGCTCGCCAACGTTGCCGCTGGAAGCAGCAACCACCGCCGCGGCGGCTGGAAGCAGCCGCCGCCGCCGCTCTTTCTTGCACACAGCAGAGTGGGAGAGTCAGAGAGATGAGAGACTACTTGGGCCAGTGAGAGAGAACTGAAAGTCTAGGGTTACGTGGTGGACCGGTTGAGGCCATTTGGGCCTGCTGTTTCTTGGGCCGAAAGTGTCTTAGCTGCAGCTAAATGCAACTCATTTAGCGGCTAACTCCGGCTAAATGCGGCTATTAGCGCCTTAGCTTGCTTAGCGCTAAAAGCTCATTCTCCTGGCTTTTGCCATCTCTAGCAGCTATCTCCGGCTATAGCGGCAGCTATAGCCGGAGATTTAAAACTTTGATCTAGATACATAGTAAAATAGATATAAAAAAAGTCAAAGCAACTTATAATTTAGAACGGATGGAGTATAAGCATTTTTTATTCTCTATCTATGTGCCATGTTTATCATATTTCTAATGCTTATTATCCCTGTTAAGTTATTGTTCAGAATGTTAAAATATGATAAATATAAACTGGAAACGCAACCTTATGAGCCTATATATATTGATTTGTCATGTTATTCTAACATTGGATCCATGATTAAGAGCGTCCGGAATCTACAAAATGGACGTAGTTCAGCTAGTGAAACCTAATCAGCTGGATTTAAGCCTTTGATTTGATATGGATGGTCGTTTTTTTTAAAAAAAATGGTTTCTAAGATTTAATAACATAATTTTTAATGGTGATTTTATTAATCTCAAGATATGTCAGTCGAACTTGGTCTTTCAATAGTCTTTATAGAAGTAGGACATGTGTACACGTGTTTATATATATACACACACGAGCGTCTAAAAAAACGTTAGAATCTCACGTAGATGACGACAGATTTTTATATATAATAATGTAAATAAAAATACTAACATACACACAGCTGGAAAAATAGAAAATAATACGGAACATACATTTGTAGTATATATGCGTACGAAGTGTGCATGGCTATTCGCCTATTCCCGGACGGCCGGACCATGCACCTCACATCTGTCCAAGGTCGAGCAGCGACGACAAGTCACTACTGTAAGGAGACTCCTCCAGATGCTGAACCCGGCACCTCCGCCCCATGGGAATGGGTCGATAATAGAACAGCTCCGCCTTACCGGGAGCACGGCCTGCTGCAGCCACCTTCCCGTCGTTGATCCTCGGAGCCCGTGAGCACGCCCGCAGAGACGCGAAAACGACCACCAGCCTTTTCGCGTTCGTTTGCCGGCCGGGGCCTCCGGCGCCGGCCTCCAGCTTCACGGGCACGATCGTGGTTCGCCGCCGCCGCTCACCGTCGTCGGAGACAGCAGCCACGAAATGACTTTGAGGAGCAGAGGGGAATAACGGCTCCTGCTCTTTATTCCCCTTCACGGCGGCGCAGGAGGAGATGACCTCGTACGGAGCTGCCGCCGCCGCTTCTCGTGGTTTGCCCACCACCAGCTTGCGCTGCTGATGATCTGGGCGGGCCGATGCTGGCGGCGGCGCGCGCGCTTCCATCCTGAGGAGCTGCTCGAGGCTTGGCCGTCTCCTCCTCGCCGCCTCCCGGCGGCGCTCGGCCACCACCCCGCCGCCCGTGCCGTTGTTGCTGCCTGGCTGCTGTTCGTCGCATGTACGGACCGCAGCATCACGCGCGCACGACATCGCCCGGAAGACGGCCGCGAAAGGCGAGCATAAGAACCTCTTGACGTCGTGGCTCCTGGTGGTGGTGGTGGCCGGCCTCGTCGTCGCCTGCTTCCCGCCGTGAAGGAGCCGCCGCAAAGCAGACGACCCACGAGCAGGGGTGACTGCTGCTGGAGACCATTCGTCGACCAAGAGCGACGCGGAGTCGTCGTTCGATGCCATCGGTGGCTCGCGCACGCGCGCCATCGTCCCTTCTCCGGTATAGTCCCAAATGAGGCACACGAGGAAGACGAGCTCGCGCGACTCGTTCTTATAAATAGCCGAGACGAGTACCAAAGTGCTGTGATAAGTGAGCTAGGTTGTTGACTTGTGCTGTGTTGTGGAGCTTCTGGCGATCGAGTACGAGTGGATAGGCTTCAGTGAGATTTCGATGCATGGTTGCCGTGGTTCGTTCAACTACCGGCGTACTAAGACCGTGACGTCGTTTTGGTTGGTTGGGGAGGTTCGAAATTGCAGTTTTTGTGATGAACGATATGCGTGTGGAATTGGCATATTGCCCAGTGGCCAGAGCAGGAAAAGAGCAGAGTTGCATGCATGCCACGCAACTAGTACAAGTCTCCAAAATCTCCCTTTCTTTCATTAGGTGTGCCCAATAAATTTGATAGGTCGTACTCCATCCAAATTACAGTTTCAATTCAATTGTTCTAAGTCAAACTTTTTAAATTTTGATCCAATTCATCATCTACAACATTAAATTAGTTTCATTAAATTAGGTTCATTAAACTTTCTATAAAGTATATTATATTATGTATTTATTTGAATCTAGAGACGTGAATATATATTTAAAAAAAACTTAAATGTAGTTTAAAAAAGTTTAGCTTAGGATAATAAAAGCATCTAGGCCCATAGTTGGGTTTCGGTGATTAATGTCGACACGAGGTTATTATGACTAACGTATGTTTTGCAGAGGAAATTTGAGTTAGGTCATGGTAATGATGATTGATTGGGCAATTATGGTTTTCATGCCCATGTCAATGTAAATCGTTTCGGTTTTTAAAGGATGGACGACAAGATTAAGGATGGACTAGTTCTAAGTGTCGTTTGGCGTTAGAGAGACACTTAGAGTAGTTTAGAACTTTGTTTTCTCCTTTGGCCGTACTATTAAGGGGGATATGAATTAGTAGCTTGATCTAGTTAAGTCTAAAGGTTTAGGTGTAGTGCACACTTGTCAAACTTAGCACTAGGTAGCTCAGGGACTTCTCAAAGATCAATTGGTGTCAACTTCGTTCACAGAGTGTCTTGATTTGAAAGTGAATGCAGTGGTCTTACAGTGACTGGACGCTGGAATTTACATGACCGAACGCAGTGGCCCTGAGTCCAATCAGTGTTGAGGACAGCGCTGCAGAGACAAGAGGTTGACCGGACTCTGGTGCTTGCCCGGGACCGGACGCGCAGATGCCTACCAACTGTAGCAGCGGAGCTTCTCAAGGTGGCAGGACCAGACGCAGGAGGCAAGATGACCAGACGCACGAGACTCTAAGTTCGGTTAACACCAGAGAGTGTCCAGAGGCGATCTTTGTTGACCTAACGCGTCAGGTGGATAGGGATCGGACTCAACATGGAGTCCAATCACAGTAACAGTCACATTCCGGAGCTGGCTAGTGGAGTACTGACCGGACGTGTCTGATCACATCGACCATTGCGTCCAGTCACCTCGAAAGTTGTTGAGTTGGACTGTAACGGTCATGTTTTGAATGGGGGTGTATAAATACTTCTCTTACTCGTTCAACTTAGCTCTCTTGCTCATTTGTTCAGCTAAGAAACACCTTTGGAGTGCAAGAGCCTAGTGGGGTGATTGAGATTTGAGAATCCAAGATTAAGAACCTCATTAGTGCATAGGGAGTAGCAAGTGTGCATCCACCTTTCTTATTAGGCTTGTCATGGTCAAGTGAGAGTTTGTGCTTGTTACTCTTAGTGATCGCCATCACCTAGACGGCTCGGTGGTGATTGGAAGCTTGGTGATCATTCGGTGGAGCTTGTGGATGACCCAAATCGTCTTGTGAGCAGTTGTGGACGGTTCACCATGACGGAGTGTCGAAGAATTAGCCCGTAGAGAGCACTTGATCCTTGCGCGAATTAAGGAGGAGCTACACCCTTGTGTGGGTGCTCCAACGAGGACTAGTGAGGAGTGACGACTCTCTGATACCTCAGAAAAACATCGCCGCGTTCCTCTCCCTCTCTTTACTTTGAGCATTTGTATTTAAGCAATTCAATTTATGTCTTTACATTCCTAGAATTGTCATGCTAAAGTAGAATTGGAACCTAAGGTGCAAAACCTTTGTGCGGTAGAACAATAAAATTACTCTTAGGCACAAGGGGGTGAAATGGGCTAAGTGTATGGCTTAATTATTAAAAGAATTTTAGAATTAGCCCAATCCACCGTCCTCTTGGGCATCTTGATCCTTTCAATTGGTATCGGAGCCTCGTGCTCCTTGATTTAGGCCTAACCGCCTAGAGCAAGATGTCCCACGGGGATGGACCCCTTTCATGTTTGAGGGAGATGATTTTTCTTATTAGAAAATTTGCATGGAGGCATACCTAGAGGCCATAGATGTTGGAGTGTATAGAGCCGCCTCCTAAGGCTTCACAAAACCTAAGGATCCCTCCAACCTTGTTAGTGATGAGGTTCACCACGAGAAGTGAAATGCAAAGGCTAGAAATGCCCTCTTTAGAGGCCTTTGCAAGGACATCTTTAACCGTGTGTGGAACCACAAAGACGCCCATGCACTATGGTCGGACATTTGTGCGCTCCATGAGGAAACCAGGAGTAAGCGTGAGAAATGCTATCACCTTGTGATGAAGAAGCTTAATTCATTTGAGATGCTTCCTAATGAAAGTACTAATAAAATGTATTCTCGTTTGAATGTTCTTGTAGAGGAGGTCAATGGGCTTGGACTCACTCAAATGCAACCATCCAATGTTGTGAGAAAGATCTTGAGTGTTCTCCCTATTGACAAATATGGCCATATTGTGACGATGCTTCATCAAGGTGATCTTTCCACCGCTACACCAACTCAAATATTGGAGAAGATCAATGCACATGAGATGTACATGCACATCACTCCTCAAGAGGGCTCTTCATCCTCAAAGAAGAAAGATTTGGCATTCAAGGCTAGCCATGAGAAGAGAAGCAAAGAAAAGATTGCTCATGATAGCTCAAGTGATGATGAAGTTGATGATGCAAGTCTTGCTCTCATGGTGAGAAAAACTGTCAAGATGCTCAAAAAGCTAAACAAGAATGGTGTCAAGTTTGATGGCAAGAAGAAGAAATTCTTTACAAGTAGTAGAAGAAAACCCATCTCCGAAATAGTTTGCTATAATTATGGAGAACTTGGTCATCTAGCTCATCAATGCCCCAAACCCAAGAAAGACAAGTACAAGAAGAAGTGCAAGGGCAAGACAGATGACTCAAGTGATGGTGATGAGAAGAAGAACAAGCCATACAAGAAGAAGGATGGCAAGAATAAGGAATTTCACAACAAGAAGAAGAATGGCAAGGTTTATATTGTTGGTGACTAGCTCACGGACATTGAATCATCTAGTGGCTCATCCAATGATGAAAGTGATGATGAGAAGGAGAAGGTGGCGCTCTTGTGATTGGTTCTTCACTATCTCCATCGCCACCGCTGCTATCATCCTCTACACACCTATGCCTCATGGCCAAGGGTGAACAAAAGGTGAACTACAAGACCGGTGGAAGTCATTGGGTTATTGATAGTGGTTGCACTCAACATATGATCGGTGATCCTCGTATGTTCACCTTACTAGATGAAGAAGTGGATGGTCAAGAAAAAATTACATTTGGTGACAATTCAAAGGGCAAAGTATAAGGGTTGGACAAAAGTTGCAATATCAAATGACCACTCAATTTTAAATGTGCTATATGTTGCTTCGTTGAGCTTCAACTTGCTATCCATTGGTTAATTATATGATCTTGACTTTTAAATATGTGTTCACCGAGAAGAAAGTGGTTGTGTCAAAGAAAGATGATGATCAAGTCATATTCAAGGGTTTTAGATACAACAACTTATATCTAGTGGACTTCACCTCCAAAGATGCTAACTTGAGACATGCTTATTCACCAAAACATCACTTGGGTGGCTTTGTCATAGGAGGCTTGCACATGTTGGGATGAGTACACTCAAGAAGTTATTGAAGAAAGAATTGGTGAGAGGTTTGAAGGATGTAAAGTTTGAGAAGGACAAGCTTTGTAGTGCATGTCAAGCCGGCGAGCAAGTTGCAAACACTCATCCAACCAAAGCTTACATGTCTACATCAAGAGTGCTAGAGCTTCTCCACATGGATCTATTTGGACCAACAATCTACAAGAGTTTGGGAGGCAACCTCTATTGACTTGTGATAGTTGATGATTACTCAAGATACACTTGGGTGTTCTTTCTTCATGACAAGACCGAAGTGACCGCATGTTTCAAGAAGTTTACCAAGACATCATAAAATAAATTTGATGTGAAGATCAAGAAGATAAGAAGCGACAATGGGAAAGAATTTGTGAAACATTGAAGAGTATTGTGATGAAGTTGGGATCAAGCATGAGGTCTCTGCAACCTACACTCCTCAACAAAATAGTGTAGTAGAGAGAAAGAACCGAACACTTATCACCCTTGCAAGAACAATGCTTGATGAGTATAACACACCGTAAGATTTATGGTCAGAAGCTATCAACACCGCATGCTATACATCCAACCGCCTATTTCTTTAAAAGTTTCTTGGCAAGACCCCTTATGAGTTGCTCAATGGGAAGAAGTCGAACGTCTCATTCTTTTGGGTGTTTGGTTGTAAATGCTACATCTACAAGAAGCAACAATACCTAGAAAAGTTCCAAAGATATTGTAATATTGGTTTTCTTGTTGGTTACTAATCAAAGTCCAAAGCATATTGAGTATTTAATCATGCCACTAGCTTGATTGAAGAAACATATAATGTGGAGTTTGATGAATCTAACGGCTCCCAAGGAGTATATGAGAATCTTGATGATGTAGGTGATGAACCATTGAGGGAGGCCATGGAGAACATTCCGGTTAGAGACATCAAGCCTAAAGATGATGAAGATGAAGTGCATGTGATTGATCCGCCCTCTTCATCAAGTGTGCCACAAGATGATGATAAAGATGGGAGAGTAAAAAATGAAGATACTCATGTCTCCCATGATCAAATGGTGGCACAAGCTCAAGATGTTGATGCTCCACAATCTCCTCCCCAAGTGGTTGATAGAAGAAATTCACCTCTACTTTAAGCACATCCACAAGATCTCATCATAGGGAGTCCTTCAAAGGATGTAATGACTCGCTCTCAAAAACTTGCTTCATTTGTTGAACATCACTCGTTTGTTTCTTGCATTGAGCCTAAGAATGTAGAAGAAGCTTTTTAAGATCCAGATTGGGCAAATGTCATGCATGAAGAATTGAACAACTTCACCCGCAATGAAGTTTGGACACTTAAAGAGCGACCTCAAGATGCAAGAGTCATTGGAACAAAGTGGGTGTTTTGCAACAAGCAAGATGATCAAAGCATTGTTGTGAGGAAGAAGACAAGGCTAGTTGCAAAGGGGTTCTCTCAAGTTGAAGGTTTGGATTTTGGAGAGACCTTCGCATCGGTTGCAAGACTTGAATCCATTCGTATCCTACTTGCATATGCGTCGCATCATGAAATAAAATCATATCAAATGGATATTAAAAGTGCATTTTTAAATGGCTTCATAAATGAACTAGTCTATGTCGATCAACCTCCCGGGTTTGAAGACCCTAGATATCCTAATCATGTTTATAGGTTGTCCAATGTGCTATATGGGCTAAAGCAATCCCCAAGAACTTGGTATGAGCGTCTTCGGGACTTCCTCATTGAGAAGGACTTCACCATTGGGAAGGTCGACACCACACTATTCACCAAGAAGCTTAATAGGGAGATCTTCATTTGTCAAGTATATGTTGATGATATCATATTTGGCTCAACAAATGAAGACTATTGCAAAGAGATTGGTGAATTGATGTCGAAGGAGTTCGAGATGTCTATGATTGGAGAGCTTACATTCTTTCTTGGTTTTCAAGTCAAGCAAATGAGAGAAGAGATTTTCATCTCTAAAGAAAAGTATACAAAGGATCTTCTCAAGAGGTTCAAAATGGATGAATGTAAGCCAATCAAGACACCTATGCCATCAAATGGACATCTCGACCTAGATGAGGGAGGTAAATTGATTGATCAAACTCTATACCATTCTATGATTGGTAGCTTATTATACTTGACCGCATCTAGGCCCAACATCATGTTTGGTGTGTGTATGTGTGCTAGACTTCAAGCTAGTCCTAAGGAAGCTCACCTTGTTACCGTTAAAAGAATCCTTAGGTATCTTAAGCACACACCAAGCATTGGTCTTTGGTATCTCAAAGGAGCTAGATTCCAACAAGTTGGCTATTCCGATTCGAATTATGCCGGTTGCAAAATTGATAGAAAAAGCATATTCAAAGGGTGCCACTTGCTTGGTAGATCACTAGTGTCTTAGACCTCTAAGAAGCAAAATAGTGTGGCCTTGTCCACCGCCGAGGCGGAGTACATTGCCGCGGGTGCTTATTGTGCATAAATTCTTTACATAAAGCAAACTCTTCTAGACTATGGTGTAATTTTTGTGTAACAATGAGAGAGTGGTAAAAATCACTAACAACCTGGTTCAACACTCTTGCACCAAGCACATAGATATCTATCATCACTTTCTTTGAGATTATGTTGCTAAAAATGATATATCACTAGAAGGTACAAGGACTGAGGATCAATTGGTGGATATCTTCACTAAACCGCTAGATGAGGCTACGTTTTGTCGGTTGAGGAATGAGCTCAATGTGCTTAACCTAAGTAACTTCACTAAAAAAATGAGCTTGTGTTGACCCTTGCGTTGCATTGTAATATAAAACATGTTTAATTTTTAGTAATGCACTTATGGCTTGTCTAACATGGTTAAGATAACCCTAAAAGCATGTGAAAAAGCTTAACCTTGGATCAAACTTGATAAGAAACTAGATTTACTTTCTTGTGTTGCATTGCATTTGCATGAGTGTTGCTTTGTCGTTTCTTTTTGGTTATCTTTTGAGCATCGGTTGTGTTCGTCCACAAATAGGGAGAGCTTTTGACGTTCGTAATGGTTAAATTCCCTATTGTGTGGCCACATGTTGCTCCTCACCCCTTTTGTTGCCTATTTTCTTAAAAAGATTTGTAGCCTGAGGCAAAATATTTTGAAAATTTTGAGGGTTTGAGAGAGGTCTCTCATATTAGTTCCAATTGGTGGTTATTTGGTGTTTGTTTGAATTGGAACTCGATTGGGAAAAAGAGCCACGAAGAAAGAAGGAAGAAAGGCTGCAGAACAGGGACCGGATGCGGGACCAGACTCACAGCTAGCAGCGTTCGATTGTTCAACACTCAAGTGAACTGACGCATGAACAGTGACTATGCAGCGTCCGATCGTTACGTGGTGTTTCAGATAAGAAGACCAGACTCCAGGCCGCATCAGATCATCATAAAATGGATGTGTCAGGTCGCTTTGGGAGCCTTTCTGGTGCTCTCTGTATGTGACCTGACTCTGAGGATGCAGCGTCAGGTGTTTTACTTGTGTGCGTCCGATTGCAACAGTGAAGGTGAAGTGTTTTTTCTTTCTCCATCTGACACATGGGGCCTGCACTATTCCTTCCCGTTATGGCAACTGTCCTTATGCTCTCTCCCTTCTATCAGCCGAGGCCCGCATCTCCCTTCCTTTCCTCTTTTAGACACTGACCGCACCCCATGCCCGTACAACCCTAGCCGCTGCCCTCGCCACTTTGGCCACCGCACGCCGTCATCCGCTCTGCCCGTCTCATCCACGCGCCTGCGTGCAACCTCGCCACCATGGCCACTTGTGCACCCCACGCTCGTATTCCCTCACCACACCCACGCTCGTCGTGCCCGGGCCGTGCCATCGCCATGCCGTGCCCATGACCACCTTCGTTGGATGCCTCTCCCCCGACCTCGCCGTCAAATTCTTCGGCCCCAACGAGCTCACAAGTCCTTCTCCTGGCGTCTAGTACCCTCGGGCATGAGTTCCTTGGTCGGTGTTAGTCTCATCTAGGGTGAGTGTGCCCCCTGCACTCCATGTGTTTGATCTTACGCCTAAACCAAACCTATTTCAGTTTTTGATCCGCTCTCTCGACCAATGCTTGTGCAGTGACTTCGCCATCATTTGCATTGTGTCCCAGAAGTTCCTTGGCTGCAGTTCTCACCTTCCAGGTGGCTTTATCTATCTTGTGTGGTGCCCCTACATGCTCAGTGCCGTATCTTTTTGCAGGTCCTGGATTTGATTCTAAGGTAGAAATAGCCTATCTATTCTTTCTCTGCTAGAATATATAGTTGCTTATTCATATACCCTATCTAATCTTTCTCTGCAGCGAGTTGGTGCTTGTCAGTTGTCTGTGGTAGATTTACTCGGGGCCAAGCCCGGGAGTATGGATGGAGGCCAAGCCTCATGAGTATCAGTTAGGACAGCAATGGCATAGTCAGTGGCAGTTGTTCCTATCTGTGATTGTCAGTGACAGGGGGATTTCTTGTTGATTGATCTTATCAGTGGCAGTTATTCTCTCAGTGACAGTGGTTCTTGTCAAATGGGCAGTTGATCTCTAGTGGCAGTTGTTCTTAGTGAATGTCAGACATGGTCCATTGCAAGGATACCTTTGGTGCTCCTAGTGACAATGATGGTTAGAGACGGCCACCTCGTTTGATAGCAAAAGAAAAGAACAAGGGGCCAAAGAAGGTGATGACGAAGAAAAAGCGCAAGCGTGGTGATACAGATGCAGAGACAGCAGCAGCAGTGGCAGTAGCAGTTGAGCGTGCTGAGAGGTGTTGGTGTTCGTATTGGAGATCAACTGATAGCACTTCAGAGGAGAGCTTTAGAGAAGGAGGCGATAGCTAGTGGTAGTCCACGTGGGACCACCGTACTTGCTGGTAGGTGTGTTTCTCTTGCTAACCCAGTTGAGGAGACAGAAGAGCCATAGGCAGAGCAGGAGGAGGTAGAGCAGGAGCAGGAGCAGCCACTACGACGCTCAGGTCATGTTTGTGCTCAGATGACACCTAGGTCAGAGGGTCAGAGGCATCGCTCTCGTGCACCTCCCAGACCACAAAGTCCACCGCCAGTGGTACACTTGGACTTGAGGGTAGCCATAGCTCGACAGGTTCAGCAGCTATGCCTTGTGGAGTTTGTGCAGTGGTTCCCACCTCAGCGGGACGAGAGGGCTTCAGAGGGTTTCTACACAATGTTGTAGGAGGATTTCTACAATGCATATCTAAACAGTGGTGTAGCTTTTAGGTCTCAGAGAGTATGCTCCTTAGAGGCTATAGTGGTAGCTAGAGGAGAGCAGGTTCGTCCCCACCTCACTTACTTGCCTAGCTTGGCAGACCTTTTGGGGTGAACCGACAGGTATGTTGCTAGTTGGGTTAGAGAGTTCTATGCCTCCCTGTGGATTGACCTCGATCATAGATACATTCACTTTGCTTTCAGAGGCCGTGACCACAGGCTGTACAGTACCAGGGCTCAAGAGATACTGAGGATTCCAGAGTCTGCCACCAGGATTCACTAGATCTGCTATGGATAGACACAACCACCAAGATGCCCTCACGGCGGAGTAGTGCCACCCATAGTTGTGAATTCCATTCCGGTACCGGCTGGAATGGCCGGAATGTCTCGTACCGGTCCCTAAACCAGTATAGAAGAGCCCCAATCCTGTATCGGGTCAAATACCGGTCAATACCGGTCAAATGCCGATCAATACCGGCCAATACCGGTCAAATACCGGTCAATACCAGCCGTGACTGCATGTATTATATTTTTCCATGTATGAACTTTGGAGTTTAAAATTTGAAATAAGGTCATATGAACTTGTTGAATGACATCTTAGTTTGGTAAAGATGTTAATTACGCCATAAGTTAAGTCAAAATATATTTATATGTACATTTATGTATAAGTTTATTCACATATTATTATTATTATTATTATTATTATTATTATTATTATAAAGTCCAAAATGGTACACCGGTATGGGCCGGTACCGGAATATTCCATTTCAATAGCCAAAATGGAATGGGCTCCGGAATAGAATTTACAAGTTAGGTGCCACCTATAGAGACAGTCAGAGCATGTTTTCGTGAGCCATTTAGAGAGGGCTCAAGATGCACTCCACGTGACCTTATTCCTATAGCTCGTCTCATTAACGCGGTCATGAGGAGGACTTTGCTTCCTAAGGGTGGCTACCACGACGGATCGACACGTATACAGCTGTGGTTAGTTCACCATCTGAACTCTCAGACACCGTTTGACATTTGAGATGTGATAGTCTCAAAGATGGAGGACACTTTGACAAAGGGCTTCAAGGGTCACCGTCAGCTGTCGTATGCCCATTGGATCTGCTTTCTGATCTTCATGGCACTTGCACCTTTACCAGCTGAGGTCATGGCTAAGTTGACTTGTACTACTACTGAGTTCCTCGAGTACGACATGCACCAGATGATGGGTTCTAGTACTGGGAGTAGGACACCAAGACAACAACATCACCAGAGCCTAGAGGTGTCAGAGATGGTGGCTGAGCAGGACGAGGCCATCAAGGCCTTGACAGATACAGAGCTAGAGCAGCTAGAGGCACAACAGGAGGACATGCTCGAGAGTGACCCAACTGATAACTCTGATGAGGACTACCAGCCGATTCCACGTATGCCCCCACGGGCTCACAACAGAGAGGTCGATGGCTCTAGCTCAGCACCACCACAGCTACCACAGACAGACCCTGCTCTGATTGCTATACTTGACAGGATGCAGCAGGAGCAGACACGTCAGGCATAGGCCACAACTGCAGCACTCACCCAGATGCAGGCATGTCAGGACTAGTTCCAGCAGCAGCAGCAGATTATTCAGTAGCAGTAGCTAGAGACTCAGCAGCAACTTCTTGGCTTCATGCAGCATGTCCTTACAACTACAGGGATTGCTCCTCACTGGCCCACATTGCAGCTTGGTTCCACTATTTCTAGTACCCCAGTGACTCCAGTTGTACAGTCCAGTGGGCTTCAGAGTCAGGAACAGATAGCTACACTATTTCCTTCGCCCTCTCAGCAAGTTTCTTAGTGGTTCACTTCACCAGGCATAGAGCATGCTCAGGGCTTCACTCCTATAGTCATGGGCTTCACTCCCACTCAATCAGATTATGTGCTAGTGACAGACACACCAGTCTTCCAGAGTTTGGGTGCTATCTTCAGTGAGCTTACAAGACAGCCTATACCTCCACAGTTTCGAGTCTTTGCTTCTACCACCGCCGCTCCGGTCACAGGGACTACCGAGACGATCTTGTCTTTTGTTGCTTTGATAGAGCCGCCTCCGATAATCACTACTACACTTGAGGCCACAGCTATAGTGTCAGCAACCTAGGGTCAGGCTTCCGCTTCAGCTTCTACTTCACAGTCAGCCAACCCAATTACCGCGACTGCAGAGCAGACCCAGACCGCTTCACTTCCTGTTTTAGTGTAAGAGGGTCAGTCGCTGATTGCTCCAGCCGGTCTGACAGTTCTGAGTCAAGAGTCAGAGGATGTCATGGAACCGCCCAAATTATAAGAACAAAAGTACAAAAAACAATCGCCGGAGCAATTAAATTCCCGTACTTAAGCTCCTATAACTCCAGTAGTCCAATAAAATCACGAGGGATTTCAAACCAACCAACATACAAGCCAAGATCATAGTGGTCCAACATAACAGGTCATATGTTACATCCATTTCATAAGTAATTCAACATATATCGGAGTTCAGTAGAGTTATTACAACTCAAGTTCAAAAGTAGTGGAAGCAAAGTAGTTTGAAACTAATATCGCCTTAATTCAAATACATGCCAGTACCAAGGTCAATTTCCCATAAAAGCATGAGAAACAAGATAGCTCAGACGGATCATGCCCATGATCACACTCCGCCACTACAGCAGGAGTCTTCCAAATCTTGCAGTAGCTATGATACACCATAACCTGCAACAAGTGGGAATAAACCCTGAGTACGAGAAGGTACTCAGCTAGACTTACCCGTCATAAACCAGAAATAATGACACCAAGGAGTATGCAAGGCTTTCTTTCAGTGGGCTAGCTTGACACATTTGCAAAAAGCATAAGTTATTATGAATAAACTAATTTAAGTCCTTTTGCATCATCTTTGTTATAACCTATTCAATCTAGGTAAGCACCTATGCTAAAGCAATCACTTGATTAATCATTAACATCAAAGGTTACCATTTCAGGTTTAGCATTTCCAACATCATCCACGTAACCATCCGTGTTCCATAATCATTACTACGATGCAGTAACTCGAGTCAAGTGTTCACTATCCAGTGAACGATGGCGATTCGAATCGATTATTAACCAGCTGGTAATTTATTCCTCACATAAACCTCACTCACCCGCTAAAGTGAGGTGTTGGTCACCGAGTCAACCATTCAGGTAAAGTCGCGAGCTTGCCAGGAACCACATGTACCCGGGGGCCGCCCGACTGCTCTTTGGCCTTATCATCGCGCCCCTGTATCCTGCCACTACTGCTTCGGTACAGTGCGTTGTGGGCAATCCACTCGGCCCGAATAATCTCCCAGCTTCGCGGTCGAAAGGTACATTATTCGGCCAGCTAAATATGAGGCATGCGTTCAACATGACCCGAGGCCCAACAACGGTCGGTCCTTAATCGACACAGGCGGAAACTACAAGCACCCCAGAACTCTGTCTGGTTGCCCAATACTTATTCCGCCCGGTCTTCAATTATCCATCAACACTTGGTTATTTCCAGGATATCATCCATTCCATAGCTAAAGTATTCCAGTAACCACCTATAATTGCAGATGACCGGAAATCACCGATCGCTACTGGTCTAAGCATGGCTAAGTAATATTTTCGATCCTGAACCAAAATAGGATTTCAGACATATTTATGGGACAAGGAAAGGGTATATATGCAGCAAGTGTTTCCAATCAACTCCTATAACTTAATGCAACAATACATATATAACATATATATACTCAATTGCTTTTATAAAGTAGGAGGCTTAGAATGCTCCGGGGCTTGCCTGGGATCGAACACTAGGTTAGTGATTGATAGATGACACTCGCTTGACGAGCATCTCCCATCTCGACACTTGTTTAGTCATTCCATCTTCGGGATAGGTCCACCAAACGCCATCTTCAGGTTTGGCTTCAACATCTGATCCTTCACGTGTTGCATCTAGCGTACCTAGATGAGATGCAAGATGCATGTGTATGAATATGATGAATGGTAACACAAGATGCATCACATAATCATTCATGTAAACACACGATTAAGACAAAGACACCAAAAGCTAATTAACTAACATCACACAACCAATTAAAGAGGGCAAGCACATTAAGCATAACACAAGTTTAATAAGATCATAAGTATCTTAACTTGACCATCATCCAGGGTATAAGCCACACTTAGCAACACATGGAGTAAACAACCATAACTAGCATCTGACAATTTCTAGACTGCAAACAACATCTATATATTTGGATCATAACTGGAGTTATACAAATCCAATAGCCATGAAACAAGATATTCTGGAAAGCTTATAAAATTTTCCATAATTCATCTTTAATCATCTTAGCATGATTCTCAAGTTAACCAAGTCAAACATGCATAATTACAGAATCTGGTCCAGAGATTCCAGAGAACAACTATTTCTGGAACCCAACTTGAAATAGTCATTACTCACAAACTATAAGGCCAAATGCCACAAAAATTTAACACAAGCTAGATTAATGAGTTATTTACAACTTTTTTATAAGCATGTTTCTCATCAAACATCATTTTCATGGTGCAATTATCAAAGTCCCAGAAACTGTCCAGGAAAACATCAATTGCAAGAATAAATATTAACTTACATTCCAAACATATATTTGGCCACAACCAATGTAACCATCATAAATTGCATGTTAAATGATCACCAAAAAGCATAATTCTCATCACTAAATAAATTCTTTTAATGCATTTCTTAATTTATTTAGATAGCAAGGTGAAATAATAAACATATACCAAAAGTCCATAATAAAATCTATACAAATTACAGTAGCTCTTACATACACCCAATAGTCTACTGTACAAATTTCAAGTCATTTAGACATGTATATCAACCTCTATGAAAAAGACAAATTGCTATTGCAAGAATTCATGTGAGAGCAAGATATACTAATAACTCACTCAAATGGCAACCAAAATTCATGAAATTTTTACCACACATCAATCATCACATGAGTAGCATGCCAAAAAAATTTCACTTCATTTGGAGCCCTAGATCTACAGTTATGAAAATGACAAATACAACTAGCATTAAAAACCTAGCTGCACAAATCTATTTTTACAGAGAAAACTTTAAACTAAAACATGTCATATTATAGATCTACTGCATATATAATTTCACAAGGATTCCAAAAAGTCCTCATTTGCTATTTTACGATTTTTCTACAATTTACTATGAATTTTCAAAGTTCCTGCAAAATAATTACAAATCAGTCCCGAGAGCACTATTCATATGAGTCTATGACAGTGTAGAAAACCCCCTGAACTTGTTTCCCTCTTACACGTGGGTCCTTCTTCTTCTTCCTCACGGTGCTGAACAGAGAGTTCGTCGGGGCCGGCGGCTTGGCGCTCGGCGGCAGCGAGAAAGGGGCCGGCGGTGGCAGAGCGGCAAGGGGGAGCCCGCACGCACCCAGGGCACATCACAGCTCGGCCCTCGATGGCCCTCGGTGGCCCGGCCACGAGCGCCTCTCCTAGCAGCAACAGTGACCGGTGGCGGGTCGACTCCGGCGACCGCGGGACCAGGAGGAATGGTGGGGGAGGTTCAGTGAGGCGCTGCAGACACGTTGGGGTGGTTGGCTCGGACGAAGGAGGGTTGAAGGGGAAGAGCCACGCAGAGACAGGGAGCTCGGCCAGACGGCCATGTCCACGCCCGTGCGCTGGCATAGAGCGAGGGAGGCGAGAGCAAATGCGCTGGAGTGGATGGGGAGCGCCTGCTGCCGTCCCACGCGCGAGAGGAAGAGCGAGCTACGAAGGAGCACGCGGCAGCAATGGTGGGGCGCGCTCTCGCGCATGAACGCCACGTCCAGGATGCGTGTCTCCATTGCGCCATTATGTCGGACACCTGGTGTGCGTTGCTGTGGCCATCTTAGGGCGCTGTTTTGGGCTATCTACGGGCTGAACTGGGCCATGGGCCTTAAATCAAAATTGTTGTCCACGTAACACTCTACACATTTCGTTTAAAGGGCCAAGCCATTAGAGTAACCGATTAGCAGCTAATTACCTTCCAAAACAGTAGTGTCAATGACTTAACAATCTTCACTTTGGGCTCCAATTCCCTAGCCAAAACTTGGTCAAACGGAATGCAACTTTTTCCTGTGCCTTCTCCATAGAGTTATGTCCAACTTCTATTTTTGGGTCAAGTCAAGTTACTTAACGAAAACACTAGAACGCGGCATGCCAATCATGATCGCCATTGAAATCCCAGACTTAGAAATATTTCTAAGTGCTGAAAAACAGCAGCTAATCCAAACTTCGAGCATCTGTTTAACAAGCTTACAAGCTGATATAGCTCTTGGTCCAAAAACAAAGCTTCTTCTACACAACATGAACTACAACTTTCATTTAATGTCCAACATCAAAATTGGTATAGAAACTATATTTCTACTTTGACCAAAGTGGTATCGCGATAAAGCTTAAATTGTGCGTTTTGATCCATTGGAGCATTTTCTGGGCATTTGCTCAACACGAACCTTTCACGACTTTTGTTGTAGAGTCCATCTAGAGTCATTTGGGCAAAGTTGCAAGGTTTAGTTGATGACCTATATTTCCATCCACTTAATAATGTAATTCCAGCACTTAGTAAAGTCATTCCAACAAGGATATAACTTATCATTTCATGTGACTTTTTGATTCCAAATGTCATGAAACTTTTCTAGTGACCAATATAGATAGGTACTAAGGTGAGACACATGAAGATATTGCAATAACACCACCCAAGCATATATCTTAAAAATAGACTATATGTAAAGCAAGGGTGCAACATCCAAGTTTAGGTTGGGGCTCGCTTCCATAGGTTGACCTTTCACCATCATCTCCACTTAATCTATCATGTTTGAGCTCAAACCCACTGCTTAACTGGTGGCAAACACCTGGGGTGTTACAGAGGATGATGCTACTTAGTTTCAAATCTCTCACCGTACCTTAGTGTCCGACTCGTCTGCTCTTACCCCACCGACTGGCCCTTAGGTTTTGATGCTCGACGCCAAAGGGGGAGAGGAAGCGAGTATTTTAGACTTACGGGGAGCGTGTGAGACGGACTCATTCTTTTGCATGCTACTTCGTGCATATCATGTTTACTTTCATGCATTGTGCTATATGTGATATATGTGTGATTATTTATGTGACGTGTGCTCTCTACTTAGTTATATTTATGACATGTCATCTGGTTCTACTCATTTACTTTGCTTCCTCATTATATTCTAATTCAAATGAGCTTTACTTTGTGTACTCATGCTTATTTTATATCTTTTGAGTACATCATGTTGGCTTGGTTCGTTTAAGCATTCCTAACCCTTTTGATCTTACTTTCAATTGCTTATATGAACCAAGCATATTGAAAACCTCACTCATCTCTATGCACATACTCAAGACAGTGTTGTTATCAATCACCAAAAAGGGAGAGATTGAAAGCACCTAAGCCCCTCGTTGGGTTTCGGTGATTAATGATGACACAAGGTTACTGTGACTAATGTGTGTTTTGCAGAGAAAATTTGAGTTGGGTCATGGTAACGATGATTGATTGGGCAATTATGGTTTTCATGCCCCTGTCGATGGAAATCGTTTCAATTTTCAAAGGACGGATGACAAGGTTAAGGATGGACTAGTTCTAAGTGTCATTTGGCATTGGAGAGACACTTAGAGTAGTTTAGGACTTTATTTTCTCCTTTGGCCGTACTATTAAGGGGGTATGAACTAGTAGCTTGACCTAGATAAGTCTAAAGGTTTAGGTGTGGTGCACACTTGTCAAACTTAGCACTAGGAGGACTGCTCAAAGATCAATTGGTGTCAACTTCGTTCATAAAGTGTCTTGATTTGGAAGTGAATGGAGTGGTCTTACAGTGACCGGATGCTAGAATTGACATGACTAGATGCAGTGGTCCTGAGTTTGGTCAGTGCTGAGGACAGCGCTACAGAGACAGGAGGTTGACCGGACTCTGGTGCTTGGCCAGGACCAGACACGTAGATGCCTACCAAATGTAGCAACAGAGCTTCTCAAGGTGGCGGGACCGGACGCAGGAGGCAAGATGACCGGACGCATGGGACTTTGAGTCCGGTCAACACCAGAGTGTCCAGAGGCAATCTTTGTTGACCTGATGCAACAGGTGGATAGGGATCGGACTCAGCATGGAGTCCGGTCATAGTAACAGTCACATTTCGAAGCTAGCTAGTGGAGCACTGACTGGACACGTCCGGTCACATCGATCGGTGCCTTTGGTCACTCCGAAAGTTGCTGAGTTGGACTGTAACGGTCATGTTTTGAATGGGGGTGTATAAATATTTCTTCTACTCATCCAACTTAGCTCTCTTGCTCATTTGTTCAGCTAAGAAATACCTTTGGAGTGCAAGAGCTTAGTGGGGTGATTGAGATTTAAGAATCCAAGATTAAGGACCTCATTAGTGCATAGGGAGTAGCAAGTGTGTATCCACCTTTCTCATTAGGCTTGTCATGATCAAGTGAGAGTTTGTGCTTGTTACTCTTGGTGATCGCCATCACCTAGATAGCTCAGTGGTGATTGGAAGCTTGGTGATCATCTGGCGGAGCTTGTGGATGACCCAAGTCGTCTTGTGAGCGGTTGTGGGTGATTCACCGCGACGAAGTGTCGAAGAATCAGCCCGTAGAGAGCACTTGATCCTTGCGCGGATCAAGGGGGAGTTACACCCTTGTGCGGGTGCTCCAACGAGGACTACTAGGGAGTGACGACTTTCCGATACCTCGAAAAAACATCGCCGCGTTCCCCTCTCTCTTTTTACTTTGAGCATATGCATTTGGGCAATTCAATTCATGTCTTTATATTCTTATAATTATCATGTTAGAGTAGGATTGGAACCTAAGGTGCAAAATCTTTGTGCGGTAGAACAATAGAATCACTCTTAGGCACAAGGGGGTAAAATGGGCTAAATGTAGGGCTTAATTATTGAAAGAATTTTAGAATTAGCCCAATTCACCCCACCCCCTCTTGAGCATCTTGATCCTTTCAGATAAAACTGATGATTTTGTTGGCATCCAATTGTTCTCGGATTGGTTTATCAAGAATTTGAAATATCCTAATGCGGTAAAAGAATCCTAGAATTAAAGTGAAACAGGATTTAGAACGGAGAAACTGAAACTAGAAAGTACCTAGAATAATAAGACTTACACTTCTCTATTTCAGGTGCCTGAATTTTAAGATGACTTGAATTAACACTCTTGTACTACTAATTAGTACAAGTAAATTATCATTTTTGTGATTTGTTATTTGTCTTTGTGTCGTAACATACCAAATTTTTTTCCTAGTCAAACTACAGAAATAATGTAAATTCTCAAATTATCTTTGTGTCAACACATATCAGATTTTTGTCAAGTTTATGGTTTTTGTCTAATGGGTTTTTTATTCTCGGAACCAAAAATTACAGGTTATGTCTACAAAAATTATAATAAACTAAAACTACAATTTTAATATAAAAAATATATGCAATAACCATTGTCTGAAAGAAAACGAAAATTCAAGCACATGAAAATAGCAAATCCCTAATTCTTAAAGAGAACATTGCTAATAAACTTCTTTACGGACAATCAGCATGCACACGTTGAATCCAACAGTACCAAACAAATAAAGAGGAAATGATATTATAGCACTCACTGTCCTTGAATTGTCTTGAGTTCTTGTCCTGGTTTCGCTATTTATAGATTGCATATTCAGGCCTCTTAATTTGTCCTAAGTTTTCATCCTAGTCCTAGTACTTTCAAATTGTACGATCAACTCTTTGAACTTTGTTCAAAGTTCTCATCCACGTCCCGGTACTTATAAATTACACACTCAGCTCTCTGACCTTATATTATTGTGCCACCCAAGTTCGCCCCGTCTCCAACCTCTCGCATTGCACCATCCTCACGCCGCACGTGATCCACTCACCGTGCCACACTATTCCCTTGTCGCCCTACTGTACTTTACCCACGCTGTCATGATAGATCACGTACCGCTACTGCCGCTTTCCTCCATTCCCCTGCAATACATGGTCTAATGCTCGCCATCTCCTCACAGCCACTCCCCACCTTCACAAATCAGAACCTTCCTCGCCTCCTGCCGCAATGAGCTCACCTCACGTGGACGTGGATGCCTACACCACCGTGGGTGGGCGAGCACCCCTCGGCATGCACACGCATGCAAGCGCATTGCTGCAGCTGCAGCCTGGCAAGGCGAGTGCAGCGTACATTGTGGCAGGAGCTGCAAGTTCTGGTGTGGCAGTGTGGGTGCGGCATTGCGTCGGCAACACAACCGGGTATGCGAAGCGAGCATGGTGCATCGTGGAGCAACCATAGTGAGGTGTGCACGATGCAGCGGGGCAAAGGCGAGAGGATGGTGCGGGGGAGGGAGCTAGACCAGGATGGTGTAGTAATACAAAGGTTATGGTGCCGAGTGTACAATTTGCAAATACCAGGATTGTGATAAGAACTCAGGGCAAGTTTAAAGAACTGAGTGTGCAATTTACGGCTAGTGAGAAAGAGAACTCAGGATAAGTCTAGGGAGTCGAGTGTGCAATTTGCAACGATAATGGGAACTCGAAACAAATTGAAAGAAATAACACAACTAAATTTTAGAATAATTTTAGAAAAATACGAAAAGATTACCCCGGCTCAGTTTGCATGGTGTCAAATTTTTGAAAGCAGAGGGAAACGATTCATTTGTTATACCCTTCTAACTAGCTAGTTCTGTGGAGTAAGAGCAGAAACATGAACAATGCCCGGATGAAAGGGGGGAAAAATCACATACTATGTATTGGCAGCTACACTAGTTAAAACTCGAAAACAAGTCATTTAAGAGATAAAGAGCATCTCCGAGAGTCTTTCTAAACCTCAATCTCTAAACATCATTTGGAGAGTCATTTGCATAAAATTCGTTTTCTATATCTTTCTGTTCTCCGACAGTTTTTCTATATCTTGTGTGCATTCTAGAGAGTCATTCTCGTTTTCTAATATTTGGCTAGCGAGAAATCCGCAATAGAAGATAGTTATATTTGGCTAACCAAATAATAAAGTTGTTGGAAGGTATTTTTCATCAAAATCTCTATTCTTAGCCATTACGAAGGATATAAAGAGTCTCTTAAAGTTGCTCTCAGATTCAAGCAAACAATTGTCATGTGTCGCTTCTACTGCACTGGTTGTGGCTACAGTACATGCTGCAGCTGAATATACGTTCACGGAGACATCCAACAATTTTAATCCCTCCGGTCAAATTAGAAGTCTTTTTTGGTTTTATCCTAAGTCAAATATCACTATTTGTAACTAACTTTTGCAAAAATTATCAACACATGGAATTTCAAACAAAGGCTATATTTGATGTTGTAAATGGTGTATTTTTTTTATAAACTTGTCCGAGTTAAAGAAGTTGGACGATGAAAAAATGCAGTATCTATTTGTATGATTTTCATTTTTACTATGTACTGATAAGCTTGTAAAATTATGCGATCCTAAATAACGGGCTTTTTTACCCACAATTTATACTTGAACGGCACGACGTGGCATACTTGATGCACGGCAGTGTTCAGATCCCTTCAAACTTTCAAAAATTTTACAAGATTCTCCGTCACATCAAATCTTTAGATACATGCATGAAGCATTAAATGTAGATAAAAAAATAACTAATTGCACAGTTTGTCTGTAAATGTCGAGACGAATCTTTTAAGCCTAGTTAGTCCATAATTGGATAAATTTTACCAAATAACAACGAAAAGTGCTACAGGAACTTTGCACCCACTTTTACACCATCTAAAGGGCTGGTTCGGCTGGTGAAAAAACCGGCTGGTTTCGACTGATTCAATAGTATTCTGTGAGAGAGAACAAGTTGAAACAAGCTGAAACAAACCAAAACATGACTTGCAGAAAGGACCAAACACTACCGAAAACACGGGCACGATCGATCGCTTACGCGCATCACGAGGCAAAATCCAACCGCCAGCAGCGTCCGCCCCGTACCGAGGCGGCCGACCGCGCAGGCGCAGCAACAGGAAACCCTGCTAAAACCCCGACGATTTGACCCCCGCCGCCGGCGCAGCGAAATCACACACTGACCCAAACGGCCAGACCCCGCGCCGCCGCCGCCGCCCCAAACCAATCACACGCGACGCCGCCGCCGCCGCCATGGGCTCCAACGTCAGCCAGGCCGGGGGCCCTCCTCCACCTCCTCCCACATACGCGTCGACCCCTCCCCCCTTTGAGATCGCCGCCGCCCCGCCGCCGAAGCCCCATGAGGAGGAGGCGACCGAGGAGAAGGTGGACTACCTCAACCTCCCGTGCCCCGTCCCGTACGAGGAGATCCAGCGCGAGGCCTTCAGTGAGTCCCCGGTGCCACCCCCCCTTCCTCTTACCTTGTTTGATCCGTGCTGTCGATCGCCGCCGCGACTGACTTGACCGCCAATCGAGCCGGTGGCGAGTAACGATGTGGTCTTCTTCGCGTTTGTCGCAGTGGCGCTGAAGCCGGACCTCTTCGAGGGCATGCGCTTCGATTTCACCAAGATGATCACCCCGTACTTCGCTTTGAGTCACAGGTAGGTACCTGGTGCCTCTTCCTGTTTTGTCAGCTTGTTGCGTGTTCTGGCTGTATGCCCATGTTTTCACAACTGCTGTGCGTTTGTTTGAACCAGCGTTTACATGGGATCCACTGAGATCCCGGCACAGGGGAGCGACGTGATCAAGGTTCCCACCTCCAATTATGAGTTTGGTGCCAACTTTATCAATCAGAGGGTCTGTGCTCCTGTTCCCTTTATATAAGAGTGTTGTTGAGTGTTCTCTACTGGGTTTCGTTCCTCATTGTAATGGGATTCTCTTTTAGACGATGCTCATGGGGAGGGTCTCACATGACGGGAGGGAGAACATCCGTGTCAAGCATGATATTACGGACAACCTTTCGTTAAAGATAAATGCTCAGGTAACTTATTTCGAACTCCTAGTAAATTGATGATTATTTGAGATCAGCTTTGCTTGATGCCACCTTTAAATTCCTTAGTTGACCGATTTTTTGCTCATGCAGTTGACAAGTGAGCCCCACTACTCGCAAGGGATGCTTAATTTTGATTATAAGGTTAGCCTCTCTTTGTAAAGATCGATTTCTGTTGGCTCAGAAGCCTTTATTTGGTCATTTGGTTTGATTGTCTGTCCCAGCAGTTGTATACTGCAATTGTGTGTTTTACATCAAGTAATGAAGTATGGTATCTGTCTCCTTTCTCTTATGATGAAGTAAATAGGTCATTGCTATTGCTGCTGAACTGTCTTGCACAAAATTGATTGGATCATGATTTGTGGACTTTGTGTATGGGAAAAAATAGAAATTATGACTTAACCTGTTTTGCTCTCCTGAAGTTTTGTTTACATGCTACAAGGCCTGCCCATTCTTCCTTTCAATCAGATGAGTATGTGGCTTGAGTTGTATTGAAGTTAGTGAAAATGTGCTATTGACCTGGACCACCTGGTTAGCTCAGGCAACCACTTGATAGCATCGATGTATCGGCTTTGTCCTAATTGTGTGTAACTTTCCATGCATCATGAAACAAAACTTGTAGTCATATGGTGTCAATTGGAGTAGCACAAAGACTTGAAGTTTGGTCTATTATATGGGCGGTTAATAATCTTTGTTTTGCTTCTTGCACCTTGCGAGTTCATGTTAAAAATTGAAGGTTTGGATGTAGTAGAGTTGTTTGTCTAGAGTTGCTTCATGCTGTTGCTCTCTTCATAGGAAAGGGCCAGATTGTACTTGTGAAAACCTGCTTTCTATAAAAAGTAGGTCCAAGGCCTTTTGTCTTTTTTATGAATCATGATTGGTTTCACAATTTTGTAGATCCTTAGGAGCTTAGTTTTCATAATCCCTTTGATCACATAACTTCCTGGTAGTATATTTTTAGTCAGAATAATTCTTGGCGCATGAGCCTATTTAACAATGACTGCTATTATTTTTTTGTCTTGTGCGTTGGTGTTGTGGGCACACAAGGAGGGATAGAGTACGGAACGACGATATTCGGGATAGGGTTGGGGTGGCACCAATTGAGGAGAAATTGTTTCAACATCGGTTGAGATGGTTTGGACATGTCCAACGGAGGCCTCCTGAGGCGCCGGTGCGTAGTGGAGTTCTAAAGCGGGCCGATAATGTAAAGAGCGGTAGAGGTCGACCTAAACTAACTTGGGACGAGTCCGTTAAGAGAGATCTTAAGGAGTGGAATATCCCCAAGGATTTAGCTATGGACAGGAGCGCTTGGAGATTAGCAATCAACGTGCCTGAACCGTGACCTTTTTTTGTCTTGTGCCCTTTATGTCCCTTTATGTGTCTCCCTGTTTCTCGTCTCTTTTGGGTTTCATCTCTAGCCTACCCCAACTTGCTTGGGACAAAAGGCTATGTTGTTGTTGTTGTTGTTGCTATTATTTTTTTTTAGTTTTCCATTTCTTACATGTCTTTTTTTTTCATTTCCATCTTTCTTAGTTATCTATATTTGTTGATACATCTCTATTGACATTGGTTTTCTATATATTTCTTGAGGAATGTAGTAGAGATTTTGAGCATACACATAAGTCAGAACTTTTCAATTTTTATTCTTTGAGTCTAAGTTTGAAATGTAGAAGTAGAAATAATAGCACGCGCACCCCCCCCCCCCACCCACCCACCCACCCACACCCCACCCCAGCAGTTGTGCAGGGTTTTGTGTGCTATCCTCAAGTTTGTTGCTATGTCCATGCACTGCTAGATTTTTATTTTTGGTTGCTTAGGTATTCATATAACAATTGCAAATATTATGGCTTCACCTCCTGTCTGGTGTTTCTTTTAATTCCTTCCTTTCATTTGTTTACCTGAATTAGTGCTTTAATTTGTAACTTGATTCCAGGGCAAAGATTTTAGATCCCAGATTCAATTTGGAAACAATGGCTTCTATGGAGCAAACTATATCCAGGTACATACTTCCATTTTCTCTCATAAAAACTGCTCTAACAATTTATTGTGTTTATTATATTTTCGCCATCAATTTGACTATAGATTGGTATTGCGCTATTACCGGCACCACCACCCCCCCCCCCCCCCCCCCCCCCCAACCACCCAAAAAAAAAAAGTGCCAGTATCCATTGTACTCGTCTAATCAAATGTTTAATGCTTATGTAGTGATTCTTTTCAATTCTGGTACCTGTAGGTAGCCATTGATGATTTTGGTGTTCCTTTGCACGCTACAAGTGGAATGCAAAACAGAATTTTTAATTCCTCTTTCGTCCACTTGAAGTTTATTTTGCCAAAGTGATCGTCATTCATATCACAAGAAACAACTTGTTTTTTCAAAGAAATAACAGTGCAATAAGAAATTAAGCATTAATCTACCACCCCAGACATAGCTTAAGCAGTCAACAGTGTGGTGTGTTTCCTTTGATTCTGTTGTTTAAAAGGATGTTAGAAGGTACCTTCTTTAGGTCATGATTTTCATGAAAGTGCCAATTTTCACATAAATCTCATGGGTTCAGTTTAATCATGATAGAAGGAAATTTCATGGATTTTTTTAATACACAAGTTAATTTCAGATAGAGTTTGTACAGCTAACATCCTTGTTCTATCATTTCATCATCTGACAATTGAGATATTAAATCAGATTTTTTTAATGTGTCTCAGAGTGTCACCAAGAACCTTTCCTTGGGAACAGAAGCCTTTTGGCTTGGGCAGCAAAGGAAGTCTGGAGTCGGTGTTGTTGCTCGCTATGACACAAAGAAAATGGTTAGCTTCTTTGTGTGCAACTTTAAACTATACATGATCATGATGTAATCTGTTATGAAGTTTCAGATTTTCATCAGTTATAGTCGATCTGTTGACACATAGGAATCCAAGCTTATCAGTTTCCAGGGATAATTCATATTTGAAGAGGCCTCAAGTTTGTAGATTCTCAATTTATTCCAGACTTAGGGCCCGTTTGGAGCACCTCCTCCTGGCTCTGGCTCCAGCAATCTAGCAGTACTGTAGCAGAGCCGGGAGAAGCCCTAAATACGCAGCTCCTCCCTTTGGCAGTTCATTTTTGCTGGAGCTGGATCCGTTTTCCCCACTGTTACAGTACTATACAGTACTGGACAGTGTGCAACAGTGATTTGGGGGTCGGAGCCACAGATCCAGAGCGCCTGTGAGCGCAACCAAATGGGGCCTTAGATGTACAAGTTACTGCCAACATTGATTAAGTTCAGGTTGCTAGAATTTTGAAAGTATAAATTCTACATTTATAATAATAAATGCTGAATTTTATTTTAAGCTGGAATTTCCCAAGTAAATACAAACAGAACTAGTTCTTTAAAGTAATCTAAAAAAGGAAAGCAATAATATTAACCTCTCTGAACACATGCATAAATGTTTTCTTATTTGTAATGTGTGTGATTTTGGTTTGCCTTGAATACTTCAAGTCATGTGATTTCCCACCTCTCCTGTGAACACTCAGTAGCAGTGCATGATTTTGTGGACATCCTGTTATAGGCCCCTAGAAAGTCTCTGCCCTTTCCAGTTTCCACAATTTGATCCAAGTTCCAAACTGATAGATAAACCTAAGGTATTTTGGAGTCAGTTTTGCATCAGATCAAAGTATCAAACATTGCGAACCACTGGTAAAGTTTAGTTGGTCAGTGTTCTGTTTTTACCTTTTTCCAGTTTCCATGCAAACTGTTGATGACTTCTTGGAATGAAACTAAAAACTTCTGATGACTATAATTTTGGGAATGAACCATTTAGTGAAATTTTCATGGTAGTCTTTATAGTGCAACTTACTGCAGGACTGTTAGGCAAGACTTGGACTTCATCACAGGAATGCTGAAATTGAATGTACTCAACTAATTTCCAGAAATCTGTTTTGAAACCTTGGAGATGACATTTTCCTATTTTCATTTGAGGTTTCCTATTGACTATTTTCTAGTCTCAGTTAGATTATGGGAATATGGGTTGCAGAAGCCAAAACCCATCCCAAACAGGAGGTCAGGCTCTCCTTTGTTTTTTTTTTCTTTTTGGTGATGTCATGCTCTATTTGGTGGTGGCCCTTGTTGGTTTTATTTGTTGTCTACTCCCAACTTGTTTGTGATTATAAGCCTGTGCTGTTTTGTTTTCAGGCTTTGCCTTTTGACTATTTTAACAAAAATATTTGTTCTTAAAAAATGTGGAGTTTGGTATGTATAATGGAAGTAATTAAGAGGGGGGTTTGCTGGGTTACAAAGAATTACTTCCTGGCCCGAATTTCTCGGTTGGTTATCACCCAGCAATTGGCAGTTTGTGGAATCCTGGATGGAAAAGCTCAGAAGTGTTCATAAACTCATGTTATTTCAATTGTTGTACATATATCAATAAGGTTAAATACTTGCTCACTTCTTTTTAAAAAAAACCTTGATCTGACTATGAAATTCCAGTACTGCACTTCCTTGGTTGAAGCTAAAAAATATGCATGCACGCTGCTTTATGTTATGTACAAGAGCACCACAGTGAAGTTTTTTCAGAAGTACTTAGGCTCATATATTATTTTAGTTGACCTGATAAATCAGGTTTCTTGCTTGTGTTTAGCATCTTTTTTAGACTTGTGTTTAGCATTGGATAGTTTGATATATATATATATATATATATAGGGAAATTCCTTTCTACACGCACGTGTAGCTACTCCCATGTGTATATCTCTAGATTCAGGGTATATATGACCTGACGAAGTGTATGTAGACGAAGTATACGATCATACTAGACCATCTACAGTAGTATGTATGTCAAGTATACAAGTATACGTACAGTATATGGTTATACTTATTTTATATATATTATAGTGGCATTTCAGTAATATATTAAAAAGTATGGGCTCTTATGAAAAAAATTCGGGTAGTAATATATATATATATATATATATATATATATATATATATATATATATATATATATATATATATATATATATATATATATATATATATATATATATATATATATATATATATATATATATAAAGCTGGGGAAATAAAAAAAATTTATCTGTATCTGATGAAGCTGTATCTCGTATATGTGCAGGTTGCGACTGCCCAAATTGCAACCACTGGAATGGTTTCGCTTAGTTATGTACAGAAAGTATCTGAAAAGGTGAGTGTTTTTCATGTTATATTTAATGCTTACATCTTTTTTCGTTTTTATAGCAGCTTCATTACATAAGCAATTATGTGCAGGTTTCCCTTGCATCTGATTTCATGTACAATCAAATGACAAAGGATGTAACAGCAAGCTTTGGTTATGATTATATGCTGAGACAGGTATCCTTGTTAGTTTGACCCATTTGTTAATTTTTCCATGCTTCAAGTTGTTATTGTAATGCAAGTGTTAGATAAAACGCTTGAGGACCTCGATTTTTCATGAGTTGGGTTATGTCACATGAATATCAAGTGGGTCTTTTTGGCTAAGAACTTATATTGTTCTATGGGCTTACGATATTCAAGTGAAGTGAAGTCACAAGAATATTAAGTGAAAATATATTGATTATCGAATTTGCAGTGTCGATTGAGGGGGAAACTGGATACCAATGGCGTAATTTCTGCTCTTTTGGAGGAGCGATTGACTCCAGGCGTCACTTTCCAGTTGTCTGCAGAGGTCAGTTTGAGAAACTTACTCTACTATTTAGTACTCCGTCTGTTTCTTTTTATATGGCATATTACTATTTGAGAAAGTCAGAAGTTATAAATTTATACTAAGAATTAGTCAAATTATATGATTGAAAACATAGATTAGAACTATCAAAGAAGGAACATTAGACCTTGATCTTGGCCACCTTAGATGCTTGACCTCTACATGATTGTAGTGCGCAGTCAGAAAATGTAAAGTGCATCATTTTTTCCTCTTTATCAACGAAAAGTGCTGATTTTGTTCTGCAATCTTGTGCAGCTTGACCACTGGAAGAAAGATTACAAATTTGGGTTCGGTATGGCTCTCGGAGAGTAAAACGACTTGAGCAAACTCTTCTAGACACATGTACAATTATAGTGGTTGGCATTAGTCAACTGGGATCAAGA
The DNA here is from genome assembly GCA_038087645.1 of Saccharum hybrid cultivar R570. NCBI lineage: Eukaryota > Viridiplantae > Streptophyta > Magnoliopsida > Poales > Poaceae > Saccharum > Saccharum hybrid cultivar. Next base: position 8,068,881 of record JAQSUU010000119.1, on the reverse strand, counting down.
AGATTCTACTTTTTTTTTTGCATTGATTTGTCTCCCAGTTATTCGTTTAGCTGCTATGGCTGTGGGCCGTGGAGACCTTTTGAAGTTTTGATTGCACTGGGCTCATCACGTGAGTAGTGTTAAACTGAAACGGGAATGCATGGATAGATTGCACTCCAGCAGATTAGGATTTCTGCATGCCAAACGCTTGATTTTTAGACGTAGCGAATTCGAACTTATTTCTTGATGCAAGATAAGTCTGGGAAAAATTATCGATTTTATTCCATGAAGATAAAAGAGACTTTCATCCATTAGTAAGGTGCTGTTTGGTCTGGCATTTTTGCATGTATTCCCTCCGTTTCAAATTATAAGTTGGTTTGACTTTTTTTTTTTGGTATATCCACTTTGCTATGTATTTAAAGATATATTACATCTAGATACGTAGTAAAATGGATGTACTAAAAAAAGTCAAAGCGACTTATAATTTGGAATGGAGTGAGTAGTTAATAGTCATTACAGTGTAATCCAATCTTATTACACACTTCACGTGCCATGTAATAATATCATGCAGTATCAGATACTAAGCCTTTTCAAATAACAAATTGCGTGTAGCAGGCTCCTTTATCTGGACCCTAGACTAATTACGTCCCTCTTACATTGATCTAGACCTTCGACTCTGTTCTGTCCGGCAAGCAAGACCCGATGTCAATGTTTTATGATTGCTTCCGCGTCGTCTAAATGATCCAAAACATCCATTCCCCCATTAAAACCAACGAGGTCAAAATATCCCATCGAAACGTTATGTTACATGTGGCGCATTCTCATTTCAAGGCATTTTAGCATCGTACATTCCCAAGTGTGCTTCCATGTCTATTCTTATTTTGCCGCATTTTTGCGTCGTACATATCCACGTGCATTGAGGACGTTCGGACGACGGACTGACCCTCGCGGTGTGATGACCAAGACAAAAAAAAAAAAAAAAAAAAGGGGCGCGTGTTGCACTCCTGCACTCATACTTCCGCGGTCAGCATATGGGAGCGCGTGTGACTACTCACTCGACATGAGGTGCATGTGGCATGTGGGGCCGTACATGCGCGATGACCAAAGAGAAAGAGAATGGCCAGCGTTGGGAATTCATGAGGAGTGCTGGACCCGCATCTGCATGCGCCATTTTCTGCTCCCGTGGCAGATGACCATGGGCATCGAACTCCATGCTGGCGTATGTATTTCAGGTGCATGTTTTGTATGTTTCATCTGGATATTGCATGTGTTTTATTTAGATGTTACATATGTTGCGATAATTATATACGTACGTTGCAAGTGTATCTTCCAAATGTTTCAGTTGTTCATCTAGATGTTGCATATGTTGCAGTGGTTATACATGTATATTGCAAGTGTATGTTCCAAATGTTTTACCTGTTTCAGACATATGTTGTAAGTGTTCTATCTGAATGTTGCATATGTTGCAGTGGCTATACACATATGTTGCAAGCGTATGTTTCAATTTAGTTCACCTTGTTTTAGTATGTTGCAGCAAGTGCTGCTCTCCACGCGCATTGACTCGCAAGCACGTAAGCGCTGCATGCAGCCAGTGCTGCCTATCTTTGTCATGCGGGCCAGCTCCAACAGTCGGGCATACATGCAACGGGCGGTCAATGCCCAAACTGCCGAGCACTTCCTGGTCAAAGTGTATGTACGTATGCAGAGCACTAGAGCGGGCCAACACACAATGCCTAACGGACGCAGAACCAAGGGCCCTGCACCACCAGGCGTGCCCCCCCCACAGTGCAACATGCAACCGGGTCAACACATGGGTAAGCACATTGTGTTCCCTCTCTCTCATGCAGCTGGGTGGGCCCCACGCACATGCTCTCCTGGGCGCCTGGAAGGTCCTAGTATGGCTAGAGGGGGGTGAATAGCCTAATAAAAATCTACAAGATCACTAGAGCAAAATATTAGTAACACAAATGACGATAAAGCGGTTTTTGCTCTAGCTCTAATTGTTAGGCAAGCCACCTATTGCAATACTAATAATAATAGTCTCTATGGCATGCAAAAACTATGTCTCTACTCTAACTAATTAGAGAGCTAGTAAGATAAATAAAATACTCTAAGTTACTCTACTTGCTACTCTACCACAAGATATATTGCAAGTATGAAAGAGAGGGGAAATTGACTTTTATACCAACGGTGAAGAGTAGAGGATGTTGCCAATCACCAAATAAATAATCCCAACAATATATATATATATATATATATATATATATCAATCAACCAATCCAAAGCTCCGGAAGATAATAGATGACACAATTGATTTTTCTCCCGAGGTTCACTTGCTTGCCGGCAAGCTAGTCCCCGTTGTGTCGACCAACACCTTGGTGGTTCCTCGGTAGAGGCCCTCAAGCCACACCCCGCAAGAACCCGCACACAAGTGCGGTAACTCAACGACACGAGCAATCCACTAGAGTTGGAATTAGGCACTCCGCCGGGGAACCACAACAACCCCTCACAAATTCACCTTGATTGGGGGCGGACACAATCACCAAATCCCCTCACCAATCAATCCAACACCAACCGTCTAGGTGACGGCAATCACCAAGAGTAATAAGAAATCAACAATTGCAATCACCACCTAGTGCCACGAAATTGAATCACAAATGCATGCATTAGGGTTTCCCCAAACCTCCTCTCAAGAACAAGCACCAACCATGGAAATGGAGAGGAGAGGGAGAGGATCTTCTTGGAGCTCTCAAATTGATCTCTAGAGCTTGCTCTCTCACTTGATTGGGGCTCAAATCAAAGGTGTGGGAGAGGAGAGGATGAGAGCTTTTCTTCTCTTGAGTGTTCTTGAGGGTATGTGCAACTTGAATAACCAAGCCACCACAGAGAAGGGGTGGAGAAGGGACTTAACCCCCTCCAACCAGCCAGCCTGCCGGCCCACACGGCCAGGCCAGCAACGGTCACAGCGACCAGCTTCTCCACTCTAAACGGTCGACCATACAACAGCAAACAACAACTGGGAGGAAGCCAGCGTCGGTCCAACGGCATCCAAAAGCAGACAGGAGCGAACAACACCTCACCCACGCCTACTGCCATGTGGGCCCGCGCACCAAGCCAGCCAATGGAAAGACGACAACGAGCAAGGCGGCAGGGGCGGGCATGCCTGTCTCAGTCCACATGCAAGGGCCGCCAGTGCCAGGGTGACAACACACCTGCCTTCTCCCTCTCACGAAGTCAAAACCGCAGGCAACAGTCGAAAAGGCAACTGGCGCTCCTTCTCTCCAAGTCAAAAGATGGAGCAGCCACGGCAGGCTCCCATTAAATGATCGTACAACATAGCAGAAGGGACAGCAGCAGGCGCCTCTTTTCACGTTTTTTGAAGACCAAGAAACGAGTGGCCACCGCTCTCTTTCTTTGCAAAACAAAAGAGCAAGCATGCAAGGCCTTCTTTCCCTTTTCTTTTCTCTCGTAAAACAAAGCACCGAGAATGACCCTCCTGCCTATAATTAGTACATGCAAAATAGACACACTTAGTGGCACTAGATAACCATTGCAATTTAAGATTTTCCCTCTTTATAGTACGGTTATCTATCCTAAATCACTCACACCCACTATGGTGTCTTGAGTGTAAACCTACAAAGGCCCTATAAAATATACCTTTGTCCTGAGCCCATTTTTGTTTTTCTCTTTCTTCTTTTCCAAGCATGAGCACTTGATCAATCTTTTGGACCATCTCCATCATCACGATGCATCATCTAGCTCCATCACTTGGATCAGACCACCTTGTCTAATTCAACCACTTAGCACAAAGGTTAGTCCTAGGTTGTCATTAATTATCTAAAACCAAACATAGAGCTTTCAATCTCCCCCTTTTTGGTAATTGATGACAACCCTCACAAAGATTCTTTATAATTAAAAATTTGAATTTGTCATGCTTGTCCAAGCTTTTAGATCAAGAATAAGATTTGGACAATCATCACAAATTCGATTTTGGTAGAATTAGCTCCGCCTACATATGTGCCAAGAGTTTGGATTTGAAAAGCTTTGCACATATGCATAGATAAAAAATTATGGAGGAGTAATTTTACCAAGATGATGCTAAGGTATAAAGAATGGACCTTTGAAGCATGATACCAATCGGAGTTATAAATTTACACCATCCTTAGCATCATGGATAACTAGACATATATCAAAAACTCAAGTACCCCGTGAGATCAACATTATAAATGAAGAGAGCACTTGATTCACTTGAAAGCATAAAAATCTAGTTATCACCTATGCATGCTAGTATTTCATTTCATCATACAAGTTCTAAATTTAGCATACATCACACAAGCATGAATAGAGAATTTAAGTACATACGCAATGAGCAAGTCATATGTAAATGCACATACAAATGCAACAAATTATTTATGATCTTGCTCCCCCTACTTGTGTGCTTCAAAATTTTATTGACCCCTTTCCATTCTCATCTCTCTCCCCAACATTATCTTTGTGACTTATCTCTCCCCCTTTGTCATCTATTTCTAAAAAAAGTATGGACAAATTGTAGAGAGTAAGTTGCATTAGTTCTTTTGAAGGGGTGAATTAGAATTAAATTTGGTTCAAACTAGATCACTTGTCAAAGAAATTTAATTCGGTTTGAGCCAAAGACAAGCTTCTTCACACCTCATGAAAAGGTTATCTTGCCTATGTTGAATTAAACACTTATAGCAATTTTTTCTAGATTCAACACTAGGATTGCAAGCCCACAAACATGTCATATGCCACCTTTAGATCATACAAACATAGAAGCAATAGTAATGACATGTCAATACAATTTTACCTTTGCTTTGTCGAAGGAGAGGCATGTCATACATATATGGGGTGCATTCAACTCATGTTTGAGAAATCAAGAATATTCAACTCATTCCTTAGCTTGCAAAACCTCTTCTCATCAAGTGGCTTAGTGAATATATCGGCAAGTTGATCATCGATGCCCACACTCTCAATAGCAATGTCACCCTTTTGTTGATGATCTCTAATGAAATGGTGCCTAATGTCAATGTGTTTTGTTCTTCCATGTTGAACCGGGTTGTTTGTCATCTTGATAGCACTCTCATTATCACATAGCAATGGCACATTTTTAAAATTGAGACCATAGTCCTTCAAGGTTGATTTCATCCATAGCAATTGAGCACAACAACTATCGGCACTAACATATTCGGCTTCGGCGGTAGAGATTGCCACGGTGTTTTGCTTCTTAGATGACCATGACATAAGTGATCTTCCAAGTAATTAACATGTGCCACTAGTACTCTTTCTATTTATCTTGCATCCCCCATAATCGGAGTCCGAATAACCAATCAACTCAAAGTTTGACCCCTTGGGATACCAAAGTCCAACATCTTTTGTATGCTTCAAATACCTCAATATTCTCTTAGTTGTGGTGAGATGACTCTCTCTAGGTGAGGATTGGTATCTTGCACACATGCATACACTAAACATGACATCCGGCCTTGATGCGGTCACATAGAGTAGGCTTCCAATTATAGACCGGTATAACTTTTGATCCACCATATTGCCACTAGTATCACTATCAAGAATACCATTTGTGCCCATAGGAGTAGCAATTGGCTTTGCATCTTGCATTCCAAACTTCTTTAACATGTCCCTTATGTACTTTCCTTGACTCAAAAAAGTGTCATTCTTCAATTGTTTGATTTGGAGACCAAGAAAGTAACTAAGTTCACCAATCATGGACATCTCAAACTCTTTTGCCATCATTTCTCCAAACTCTTCACAATATACTTGGTTGGTTGACCCAAATATGATATCATCCACATATATTTGCAACACAAACAAGTCATTATCAATCTTCTTAGTGAATAGAGTAGTATCAACCTTGCCCATTTTGAACCCTTTAGAGTGTAAGAAATCTTTTAACCTCTCATACCATGCCCTAGGTGCTTTCTTCAAACCATATAGTGCCTTCTTCAACTTGTACACATGGTCGGGCTTCTTGTCATCTTCAAAACCGGGAGGTTGTTCAACATACACAAGCTCATTAATATAGCCATTGAAAAATACACTCTTCACATCCATTTGATATAACTTGATGTTATGGGCACAAGCATAGGCTAATAGGATTCTAATTGCCTCCAATCTTGCAACCGGTGCATATGTTTCACCAAAGTCAAGACCCTCTATTTGAGAGTAACCTTGTGCAACTAGTCTTGCTTTGTTTCTCACCACGATGCCATCTTCATCTTGCTTGTTTTTGAACACTCATTTGGTTCCAATCACATTGTGGTCTTTTGTCCTTTCTACCAATTCCCAAACTTCATTTCTAGTGAAATTATTGAGCTCTTCATGCATAGCATTAACCCAATCCGCATCCTTCAAAGCTACATCAATCTTGGTTGGTTCAATGGATGAGACAAATGAGAAATGACTATAAAAGTTGACCAATCTTGATCTTGTTTGCACACCACTTCTTATATCACCAATAATCATATCCATTGGATGATCTCTTGCAATGTGAGTAGGTTGAAGCACTTGAAGTTGATTGCTTGAGCTTGGTTGGTCATTTGATTTGTCTTCATGAGATGAATTAGCACTATGATCTTGCAAATGAGAGCCACTAGCTTGCTTCATTGGAGAGGTGAGTACTTGATCTTTATCATCTTGTATGTCAATCACTTGCTTCGCTCTAATGTCCCCAATGTCCATATTCTTCATTGCTTCCACCAACCTAGGTCCACCAACATCATTTAGATTTTCTTCTTCATCTTGTGACCCATTGGTTTCATCAAATTGTACATCATGAACTTCCTCAAGAATGCCACTAGAGTTGTTCCATACTCTATATGCTTTGCTTGTAGTTGAATATCCAAGTAGGAACCCTTCATCACATCTTTTGTCAAATTTTCCCAATCTAGAGCCCTTCTTCAAGATGTAGCATTTGCAACCAAACACTCTAAAATATGCAATGTTGGGCTTTCTTCCATGTAATAGCTCATATGGAGTTTTTTCAAGCAAAGGATGACAATAGAGCCTATTGATGTAGTAGCAAGCCGTGTTGATTGCTTCATCCCAAAATGATTGACTCACATTATACTCACTAAGCATTGATCTAGCCATATCAAGCAATGTTCTATTCTTCCTCTCTACTAGGCCATTTGATTGTGGAGTGTACTTAGCCGAGAATTGATGTCCAATGCCATAGTCATCACAAAGATCTTCAATTCTTGTATTCTTGAATTCACTTCCATTATCACTTCTCACTTTCTTGATTCTAATTTCAAACTCATTGTGAACTCTCTTGACAAAGGTCTTGAATGTATCAAACACTTCACTCTTGTCACTAAGAAAGAACACCCAAGTGAATCTTGTGAAGTCATCAACTATGACAAATCCATACTTATTGCCTCCAATGCTAGTGTATGTTGTTGGTCCAAATAGATCCATCTGCAACAACTCAAATGCCTTGCATGTGCTCATTGTACTCTTCTTTGGATGAGAGCTTCCAACTTGCTTTCCGGCTTGACATGCACTACAAAGTTTATCCTTTTCAAACTCAACATCTTTCAAGCCATTGACAAGATCATGTCTCAAAAGCTTCTTCAATTGTTTCATTCCAACATGACCAAGCCTTCTATGTCATAACCAACTCATGCTAGACTTAGATATCAAGCAAGTTGTCAAAGATGTTTCACTAGCATTAAAATCAACTAGGTAGAGATTCTCATGTCTAAATCCTTTGAACGCCAAGTTTGAACCATCCACACTAATAACATCCACATCATTGACACCAAATATGCACTTGAAGCCTAGATCACATATTTGTGCGACCGATAAGAGATTGAAGTCCAAGCTTTCAACTAGCAATACATTTGTGATGCTCATGTTATTTGATATTGCAATCTTGCCAAGTCCAATAACCTTGCCTTTCTTGTTATTGCCAAAAGTAATAGAATCAACACCACTATGATTATCATTGATTGAGTCAAACATTCTTAATGTGCCGGTCATGTGTTGAGTGCACCCACTATCAACAATCCAATGCCTTCCTCCGGCTTTGTAATTGACCTACAAGTAAATCAATGAAGCTTAGGTACCCACACTTGCTTGGGTCCTTATAAGTTAGTGACTAAGCTCTTTGGCACCCAAATAGCCTTCTTCTTTGAGCCCACAATAGGTGTACCAATAAACTTAGCATGCACACCCTTCACACACTTGGTAAGCACATAGCAAGAATCAAATGGTATAGCATTAAGAAATTTCTTGCTATTGTTCTTTTTGGTGCAATTATACTCAAGGTGCCTAACTTGCTTGCATCTATTACAAAACTGACTATTGCTCTTCACAAAGCTAGGCTTTGGAGTAGCAAAGGTCGTCTTGCCTTTCTTGGGAGTATAGCCCAATCCCTCTTTGTTAAGAGAGAATCTTTGGCTACCTAAGCATTTTAGCAAGCGGGCCTCACCTCCATAGGCCTTGTCTAGGGCATGAGTGAGCTCACCCACCTCTCTCTTGAGAGTCTCATTCTCAACCATTAGTGAGGCATCACAAGTGAGACCATCACTACTAGTAGGGGTAGAGTTGGTGGTGGTGGATGAAGAGCTACAAGAAGGATTAGCATTTGACATGATAATAGGTTGATAAAAGGATTCATCAAGAATATTACAAGATAAGCCAACATCACATGATACAACAATCTTTTCACTTTCATGTTGCTCAAGTAGCAAGGAGTGAGCTTTTTCAAGCTTGGAATGAGCCTTGCCAAGTTCCTCATGGTCTTCCACTAGACACTCATGAGAGGCTTTAAGCTCACAAAGGGCTTTCTCAAGGGTTTGCACCTTTTTGATCAATCCCTTACACTCTTTGCTCTTGGCTATAGCAATGTCTTTAGTTTGTTGTAGCATATCATAAAGTTGATCTTTAGTTGGTTCATCATCATCATCATTATCACTATCATGAGCATATTCAACTTCACTATCACTACTACTATCATCATCATGTACCTTAGTATCCTTGGCCATGAAGCATGAAGAGGATGAATCAAATAGTGAAGACCTCTTGTTGATAGCAATAGAAGCAAGTGCTTTGTTTGATGTCTCTTGCTCATCATCATCCTCATCATCACTATCCCAAGTGACCACATAGGCACCATCTTTGCCTTTCTTGAATGTCATCTTGGCCTCTCTTTTCTTCTTCTCAAACTTGTTCTTCTTGTTTTTCTTCTTCTCATATGGGCATTCCGCTTGAAGATGATCCGGACTATCACAATTAAAACATAGCCTTTGTTGCTCTTTGCTCTTGAAGTTGTCGCTTCTCTTTCTAAAGCCTCTTCTCTTAATGAACATCTTGCCAATTTTCTTGACAACTAGAGCTAGTGCTTCATCATCAATCTCTAAGTCATCATCTTCTTCATTGTCGCTATCTTCTTGGACTTTTGCTTTGCCCTTACTCTTAGAGGAGGTGGCCTTGAATGCCACGGTCTTCTTCTTCTTTTCTTCCTCCTTCTTCTCCTTCTCATCGGCATCTTGATCATACTTGTCATAGGTTAAGACTTCTCCAAGCAAATCATTAGGCTTCTTTGTATCAAGCCCATCTCTTTGCAACATCATGATCAACATCTTAAATCTTCTAGGTAAGCTCAATAAGAACTTATGGCAAAAATCTTGGTCTTGAGTCTTGTGGCCTAAGCTCTTAAGATCATTCACAATGACTTGCAATCTATGAAACATCTCCAAGATTGTTTCATCTTCCTTCATCTTGAAGTTCTCAAACTCACTCTTGAGCCCATATAGCTTGGCACTCTTCAAAACCTTAGTGCCCTCATAGGTCTCACTCAACCTTGTCCACACCTCACTAGCAAACTCCAAATCCTTGATGCCCTCAAACACCTTTGAGTCAATGCCATTGTAGATGGTATTAAGAGCCATCCGATTGCATGTTCTATTATCTCTATCATTGGGAGTGAGGTTATCGGGATCAAGAATAGCATAGTCATGTTCGGTGACTTCCCAAACCTTCTCATGAATAGAACCAAGATACATTGTCATCTTCCTTTTCCAATAGTCAAAAGAACTAATACCATCAAAGAAAGGTGGTTTGCCCCCAACATGATTGAACACAATTTGAGCCATAATTCAACACCGAAGGTTATTAAGCCTTAATTAAACGGTGACCTAGCTCCGGTACCACTTGGAAGGTCCTAGTATGGCTAGAGGGGGGGTGAATAGCCTAATAAAAATCTACAAGATCACTAGAGCAAAATATTAGTAACACAAATGACGATAAAGCGGTTTTTGCTCTAGCTCTAATTGTTAGGCAAGCCACCTATTGCAATACTAATAATAATAGTCTCTATGGCATGCAAAAACTATGTCTCTACTCTAACTAATTAGAGAGCTAGTAAGATAAATAAAATACTCTAAGTTACTCTACTTGCTACTCTACCACAAGATATATTGCAAGTATGAAAGAGAGGGGAAATTGACTTTTATACCAACGGTGAAGAGTAGAGGATGTTGCCAATCACCAAATAAATAATCCCAACAATATATATATATCAATCAACCAATCCAAAGCTCCGGAAGATAATAGATGACACAATTGATTTTTCTCCCGAGGTTCACTTGCTTGCCGGCAAGCTAGTCCCCGTTGTGTCGACCAACACCTTGGTGGTTCCTCGGTAGAGGCCCTCAAGCCACACCCCGCAAGGCACCGCAAGAACCCACACACAAGTGCGGTAACTCAACAACACGAGCAATCCACTAGAGTTGGAATTAGGCACTCCGCCGGGGAACCACAACAACCCCTCACAAATTCACCTTGATTGGTGGCGGACACAATCACCAAATCCCCTCTCCAATCAATCCAACACCAACCGTCTAGGTGACGGCAATCACCAAGAGTAATAAGAAATCAACAATTGAAATCACCACCTAGTGCCATGAAATTGAATCACAAATGCATGCATTAGGGTTTCCCCAAACCTCCTCTCAAGAACAAGCACCAACCATGGAAATGGAGAGGAGAGGGAGAGGATCTTCTTGGAGCTCTCAAATTGATCTCTAGAGCTTGCTCTCTCACTTGATTGGGGCTCAAATCAAAGGTGTGGGAGAGGAGAGGATGAGAGCTTTTCTTCTCTTGAGTGTTCTTGAGGGTATGTGCAACTTGAAAAACCAAGCCACCACAGAGAAGGGGTGGAGAAGGGACTTAACCCCCTCCAACCAGCCAGCCTGCCGGCCCACACGGCCAGGCCAGCAACGGTCACAGCGACTAGCTTCTCCACTCTAAACGGTTGACCATACAACAGCAAATAGCAACTGGGAGGAAGCCAGCGTCGGTCCAACGGCATCCAAAAGCAGACAGGAGCGAACAACACCTCACCCACGCCTACTGCCATGTGGGCCCGCACACCAAGCCAGCCAATGGAAAGACGACAACGAGCAAGGCGGCAGGGGCGGGCATGCCTGTCTCAGTCCACATGCAAGGGCCGCCAGTGCCAGGGTGACAACACACCTGCCTTCTCCCTCTCACGAAGTCAAAACTGCAGGCAACAGTCGGAAAGGCAACTGGCGCTCCTTCTCTCCAAGTCAAAAGATGGAGCAGCCACGGCAGGCTCCCATTAAATGACCGTACAACATAGCAGAAGGGACAGCAGCAGGCGCCTCTTTTCACGTTTTTTTGAAGACCAAGAAACGAGTGGCCACCGCTCTCTTTCTTTGCAAAACAAAAGAGCATGCATGCAAGGCCTTCTTTCCCTTTTCTTTTCTCTCGTAAAACAAAGCACCGAGAATGACCCTCCTGCCTATAATTAGTACATGCAAAATAGACACACTTAGTGGCACTAGATAACCATTGCAATTTAAGATTTCCCCTCTTTATAGTACGGTTATCTATCCTAAATCACTCACACCCTCTATGGTGTCTTGAGTGTAAACCTACAAAGGCCCTATAAAATATACCTTTGTCCTGAGCCCATTTTTGTTTTTCTCTTTCTTCTTTTCCAAGCATGAGCACTTGATCAATCTTTTGGACCATCTCCATCATCAGGATGCATCATCTAGCTCCATCACTTGGATCGGACCACCTTGTCTAATTCAACCACTTAGCACAAAGGTTAGTCCTAGGTTGTCATTAATTATCCAAAACCAAACATGGAGCTTTCAGCGCCGCAACAGCAAGAGGAGGCGAGTGTTCCCAAAAAAAGCAAGAGGGGGCGCATGGTGCATTAGCACAAGGGTAGGCGCAGCAGCATACGCAGGCGTCCGAGCGCGGATCCGTCCGGACGTCCGGATGCTAGCATGGCGCATAGAACTAAGAGCTCCAACGTCCTCTCTAACTTCTTTTGTGAAGCCAGATATAGCAATTTTGGGCTAAAATTTGTCTCCAACGGATATTGGAAATGAATCTCCAAGTTTACTACCTTTCCAAAAAGTTCAGTCGCCAGACTTGGTGAAATAATACCTTCAACTTTTTAAATTAGATTTTTAAATATATAAATATCCTCTATTTTGAATTTCTCGCTAGCCATAGACGGAGAACTCACTAAGAGCAACTTCAAAAGCCTCTTTATATCTTTTCTAAATGATAGGAATAGAAATTTGGTGAAAAATACCCACCAACTTCTTTAATTAGATCTCTAATTATATATCTATTCTTTATTTTGAATGTCTTGCTAGCCAAAAATGAAGATGAAGATGAACATGAAGAGCGAAGAGCGAAGCTAGCTCTCTAGAGTGCGTATATATTGGAGGTGACAAAATAGAGAAATCATTTTATTCAAATGACTTTTCAAATGATGACTAAGAGAGCAAGTTTACAAAACTCTTGGAGATGCTCTTTAAGGGCTCTCCGAGATCTATTGTATAATTTGTATACTAAATTAAAGCAGTTTAACTATTTTTATTTAATCTAATATATAAATGAAATGAGTCGTATAAATGCATTTAACATGCCTACATCTATAGCTCTAGATACAGGCTTTCTAAAGCTATTGGACTAACTATTTTTTGATGCAACTATTGGACTAACTATTAGCAGCTAATGAATCTAAACAAGACCTAAGTGAAAGTACATTTTTCTTAGAAAAATATCGATTTTTTCTGAGCAACGATGTGTTTAAGCCCACTCATGCTAAGAGCAACTCCAAAAGACTATTTGTATCCTTCCTAATATATAGAAAATTTGAGATTTTGATGAAAAAAAATACCTTCCAATGACTTTTTAAATTGAATCTCAAATATAGACATTCTCTATTCTAAATTTCTAGGTGGAGAGCATTCCAGATTTCTCGTTGGCCAAAGATGGAGAGCGATAACTCTATAGAGTGTGTACAAGAAATAAAAAAACAGTTGGAGGGTAAAAAAATAATATAGAAAAACTATTTTTACTCAAATGGCTCTAAATGATAATTTAAAGAGTAAATTTTAGAAAGACTCTTAAAAATGCTTTAATAGTTAGCAGCTAACATTACTATTAGTAGAGTCAAATAGACCTATTAATAGACCAACTATTAGCTAGGTGGATGCTAACTATTCGCTCCACTAGCCAATTGTCAGTAACTATTACTACCCTCTATTCTAAATTATAAAACGTTGTGGTCTTTTTAGATACATAAGTTTTACCATGCACTTAAATATACTAAGTACGTAGCAACTAATACATCTAGAAAAGCCAAAATATTTTATAATTTGAAACAAAGGGAGTAGCTAGCAATTATTAGTGCTAATGTATCAAACAGGCTCTACATAAAGAGTATCACCATGTTAATAAAGCTGCAAATTTCCTTCGATACATGAATTTGGTTCTTTGTAAGCATAAAGGGAAAACCAGGATTAACATGCCCTAACTGGCATTCCGACCAGTCGGCCCGTGAATGAAATAAACCCTACCTACTGCTATAATGCTGCTGTTGATTATTACAGACAATTATAGACTCATTTCCGGGGTTGAAAGAATTTCTGAACAGCAAGAAATGTGACAAAATTATTTGACGGTCTCAAACCGTGTTAAACACCCACAGAAGTTCGAGGTGCTGCCAGTTAACCTCTTAAAGCTAAAGCTCCTCTCCATATGCGACAAAAAATATTAGGAAGACAAAACAATCAGAAGGAAAGAATCACATCCGATTCTCAGACGTGATCACAGACTGCGTTTGTAAACTCAGATGTCGATGCCTTTCCACCAAGATCAGCAGTCCTGTACTTCCCCTCAGCGATGGTCTGGAGGATGGCGTTGTGGATCCGGTCTGCTTTGTCATTGAATTGCAAGTGGCGCAACATCATGACAGCACTCAGCATAAGAGCAGTCGGGTTCGCGAGGTTCTAGAAACAATCAACAAATCCAGTACGGGTAAATATATAGAAACTGTAATACCAATACATCGAGAAGTTGACAGGAGGAACATGCCACACAACTTTCAGGTTAAAAGCATTATGCTGTGTATCTAAATAAGTATCAGATAATTATACATTATATATATAAGAAAGACATTTACTGATGAACTGCCTTGAAAAATCACAAAACATCATTGAATCAAATGACCCTATTGATTCCCTAACATATCATGAGAAACCACACAAGTAAAACACAACAAATTATGGTAGAAATCAGAAATTGTTCCAAGACCTACTCACCTTGCCAGCAATATCAGGAGCAGAACCATGAACAGCTTCTGCCAGACAAATGCCGCCTTCACCAATATTGCAACTGGGAAAATAAACAAACAAATGTGAGCATTTGCCGTATCAAGACCCAAGGAAATTAGATTAATCAAAGCAAGTTTACCTGGGTGTTAGGCCCAAGCCCCCGATCAAACCAGCACATAGATCACTAATAATGTCACCATAGAGATTTGGCATCACTAATACATCAAAAAGACCAGGATTCTTCACAAGCTGAAGGAAGATGCATTTCATTATGAGTTACATCAGTATCAGCGATAGTAAGAAAAAATTGATATCCAAATAGCACAGCCTGATGCTTTAGGCAGGCCATCACTATCAAGAGCACAACAACAGTTGACCGAAAAACGGACACATTCAACTGACAGAACATACCGTCATACAGCAATTGTCAATGATGACTTCCTCATATTGAATTTCAGGGTACTTCTCAGCCACTTCACGGCAACACTACAAGTACAATAAAAATCAAGAAAACGTAAATTCTCAAGGAAATAAAAAGAATTGCATCCATGAAAAGAAGGAACAATGGTAGCCCACAAACCTTGAGGAAAAGACCATCTGTCTTCCTCATAATATTGGCTTTGTGGATCGCAGAGACCCTTTCCCGGCCATTGGCCTTGGCATAATGGAAAGCATACTCTGCCACTCTCAAACTTGCTTGGCGGGTAATAATTTTCAAACTTTCCACAACACCTCTCACAACCTGGAGTGAAACTAGGACAAGGTGAAAAAGAATCATGGTGACAATAGTTGAAGCAACATGTCTTTAAGAATGCTTACCTGATGCTCAAGACCACTGTATTCTCCTTCGGTATTTTCACGAATTGTCACAAGGTTAACATCATCGTATCTGGTCTTGTAGCCTGGGAGGCTGTTGCAAGGTCTGACATTGGCGTAGAGCCCAAGTTCTTTCCTTAATGTTAGATTCAAAGATCGATGACCCTTTCCAATAGGTGTAGCCATAGGTCCTTTCAAGCCAACTTTGTTTCTACGCACCGACTCCAGGCTTTCCCAAGTCAAAAAACTCTCTGTTCTGGGATCAACTTCTGTACCAACATAGTGTTCTTCCCATTCTATTGGTACCCCTGCAACATTGAATACCTGAAATAGCAAAACGAAAATCTTCAGGACATTGTAGAAACGAGCTACCTTCTCAGATATCATGCATCAATGAACTTCATCCACTAATTAACGACAGTAGCAAGACCAGCACCACTGCAGATTTTAGCTGAAAGCTGCAGTTTCACAATTGACGTAATCAGCTTCCATTTTGCAACCATGTTTGGAAGTTCAAGATTTGCATAGCATGGACAAAGATGCATGTCCAGCAATAGTTGTAAGATTCCATTCCAGCAGAAAATTCAGAGACATGCAAACCAGAAAGAACAATTTGCTGTTGCAATGTGGTCAGCCAATGGATACCAGTTGATACAGAGATAGAAGCATTGCTCAGCAGCTCTTGAACATGTTGTTCAACCATAAAGGAGAGCTTTAAAGGAATTGCAATATATAAGACTAATGAGTTAAATCATGTCAAGTAAATAATAGCTACTGATTGTCATGAAACATCCAATAACAGTTCCTCAAACCAAGAACAAGGGGATAAACTCTCTTAATCACACTTGAATGTAGTATATAAATTAAACTTCCAAATGCCTTGTAACCTAGTGTCCTCATTAGGGCATCGAAGATTATAAATATGCCCTATAAGGCTAGAATCCAACAGCTTCATTAGCAGAAAAAAAAGGGAGTTGCATCATCCAAGTACTCTCTTTAAACACCCATCCAAACTATTTCCAGAAAAGAATATGCATTGCTGACATAAGTGTGTGCCTGCCGCCTGGCCACATTAAAGCGGCATGTCTGATGTCTCATCTGGCACAGTGTATCAGGTGAGACGTGTGTGTTTTTGTTGGATACTGTGTGCCTCACAACAGAATATAGCTTAGGATAAGGAAAAAGAAAGAAGAGAGGAGGTTGCTAGGCCTAAATGAAACTCAAATCTTTTAGTGGAGTGGTCCTGAACTGAAGGTGTAGATGTAGCATTTTAAGACTGTTTAACCCATTATTAGTTTATAATCAACGTGAACTGAAGGAGCATAGAAGGAAAGAGATGAGCAAAAGGTGAACAGAGATTATCATCATGGAGATGACAAAGCTCACTGTTCTAAAGTCCAGCCTCTTAGGCCTTACCATTCCTAGTACTCTGTGCATGAGAAGGTGCCGTCGGTATTGCAGATCACTTATTCACTACCCACCCTGCTGAACTTCTATGGTCATAAAATAACGAGTTAAATGCATGAGCGGCCCCTAAAAGGGTGTCACTTAGGTCCACCAACTTTGAAAACGCATTTATGGCTCTCTAAACTTGTTAAATGGTACACCGTAGTGGCCGGTATGGTCCATAGATGGACCTACGATGCACCATTTAACAAGTTCAGGGACATGCAGTCCACCACTTAACAAGTTTAGGGAGCCAGAAACACATTTTCAAAGTTTGTGGACCCAAGTGACATCGACAAATTTAGGGGGCACTCATGCATTTTTTTAACTATAAAATAATTTGATAATTTACATAGATAACATGATATGGCGAATAAGACATACAAAGTAAAACAGTACTTTTAAAAGTATTCAGCAATAACAGCTTTATCTGTGTAAATCAGGGGCTATGATTGCTATGTATACTGACAAATATAGCCCCAGTTGAAAGAACAATTCCCTAGCTGATCCAAACACCAAAATTAGAGCCAAAGGATATACTACAAGATATATTGTATATCTATGTTTATAGGCTACTCCTGATGCTTTTTGTATACATAATTTTTCTATGCCTTGACCCTCAAGTGCGACTTGAGGACCTAGTGCCTCATATCACATTTGCCTTCGACTGCATTGGATCTAATAAAGAGAGTTGATACAGTGAACGCAACAATAGCAGTGTCTTGATTACAGTAGTCACTGAATGTATACTTCACATAATGCATTTCAGACAGAATTGGCCAAGGTGCAGATCACAAACTTATACAAATTACAAAATAATAAGAGACATAAATAACTGGTGGGAACATACTCTGAAAACCACAAATGATTATCCTACTTCAAGATGAATATCAAAACAGAAAATAATAGAAATATACACAAGTGACATAAATAACATTTTTTTGGAAGAACACAGCCTGTCTCAACTCTCAAGTGCTCCTCCGGCAATAAGAACAACTGCTTTCGATAATAGCATCCCCACATGGTCACCCAAACTGTCATATGCTAGTGTCGGACCAATATCCATAAAGAACCCCACAAAAATAAACTTGCATAAACACGGCACATATGCTGGAGTTTGCATTTAAGTTATAGCTACCATATTGTGGAATGCAAGATGATTTCTCTTTCTCACGCCAGTATGCCACTAACTAGAATCGATTTAAAACCATAACAAATGCGCTCTTGAATAGCATATATATACATTGTGTTTCATACACAATGAAAAGTAAATGTCAATCTATCTTGTTATGAGAATAAGAGAAATAATGATTGCCATTGTAGTATTACCCCTATCTTATCTTACTAACTCAAGTGGTCAAATTCATTATTACATGTAAAATTGTTTTCGCTCTTTTCTAGCCTGATGAAAGGAAAAACTTAGGAGTTAGGTCAGACAAAAAAAAAAAGTGAAACAAAGATCTTTCTATGATTATAGGCATCAAAAAACAGTACACCATCCTGCATGCCATGAACAATATGTTCCTACAAGCTTAGCTTCAAACATAGCTTTAGTTTGTCTATCTATCAAACAAACGAACTTTCTGATTTACACGTAGACAATCCAAATAATTGTACAAAGGAACCAAACCGAACCTAAATTCTGTACCTGATTAACAGAGTCGGCGATCTCTGGCCCGATGCCATCGCCGGGAAAGAGCGTGGCACGGATGGTCTCCCCGGACTCCGTTGAAAACGGCGCCACAGCCGGTGCCAAAGCCCTGCCGGTTACCCGCGGCAGGACACTCCCCTGCAGCAGCCTCCGGAGCGCCATGCCTGCCCCCCACAGCCCTGCGACAGCCAACACCACGCACGTCAAACCAGATCGAACGGGACGCCGCCTGCATATATATTATAGTGCCTAACAACTCAAACGGTACATGAAACCGCCCGTCCCCACGCGCGGAATTCGATCGGAGGAAACCCTATAGATTCGAGGGGAATTCGATCGGGGCAGAGAGGCCCGCCCCCGATTGAACGGGGGCGATCATAAAAAGGCACGGAGCGGTTGGTACCAAGATCGGAGGAGGGAGGGAATGTACCAGACAACGAAGATTCGCAATGGTTCGCAGCGGCGGTCGTCTGCGGCGGCGAGGAGGTGGGAGGAGGCGGGGAGAATGGTAGAGGGAGATGCGGAGGCGAGAAGGATGGTGGTGGAAGGAGACTTTTTCCGGGCTTCCTCCGATATTTCTGGCCGTCGATATGGATCGGACGGCTGGTGTTCCGTGTGGGCCCTATGCCCCGTCGATGGTGATGCTTGTTTGTTGCGCAAGCAGAAGAGAAAATTTTGTTTTATTTTTTCTTTCCGGAGATAGAAGAGAAGATTCTTTCAGAGTTGGCCTTGGGCCCAATTTTATTTTTAAAAAGAAACTTGATCTTCAACGACCGCAAAACAAGTTTTTTTAATTGCAAAGTTCATTGTCGTCTTGGCTTTGGAGAGCTGCTTTTACTAATCTCAAAGGAGTTGGATTAAAAAAAAATCATGTATATATATAGTGTACGTCTGGTTATTTCACATAGGCAGTGTTTAGATCCCTTCAAACTTCCAAAAATTTTACAAGATTCTCCGTCACATCAAATCTTTAGACACATGCATGGAGCATTAAATGTAGGTAAAAAAATAACTAATTGCACAGTTTGTCTGTAAATGTCGAGACGAATCTTTTGAGCCTAGTTAGTCCATGATTGGATAAATTTTATCAAATAACAACGAAAAGTGCTACAGGAACTTTACACCAACTTTTACACCATCTAAACACTACCATATTTGAATCTCGTTGTTTTGATTCCCATGAAATCTCTCTTTGTGCAAGCAAAAAAACAACATGAGACTGGGTTTTCTTTTCTTTCCTTTTTTCATGAAGGTTGTATTTGATGCTCTCCGTTCTAAAATATATACACTTCTAATTTTGTTGCAAGTCAAATGGTACTAACTTTATTTAAAACACTAGTATCATGAAATATAGTAGGAGGAACCGTCCAAATTATCATGATTGAACTCAATTATCGGCCTCTTGCTAACGTGGCTTGAGCAAAATAATCTCGTCCCTCCCTAATATTCAATATGCAACTCGTACAAACCTAGAAATAACACATATGTCCCTTGCACAGTTAAGTAATCATGATATGGTACATGATAGGACAAATTCAAAGGTTAGTTATAAATCTTGATTACACTACAAGCCTCGAACTGAAACTATACAGATTTAAAGTGAGACTCTTGCCTAACCTAGAACGGCTATCCTGCCATGTTTCATCTAATCTAGCTACAAGGGCTTCAGATCGTGCTGGGAGGTTCCATGGACCATATGCAAGCTCAAGACAAAAACTCATGTCTTTGAAGAAGGCGTTGGGGCTGCTCAAACCATCCGAGGGGTTTAACAAAAACTACTAAGTCTTCGTTGGGTGAGCTTTGACTAGTTGGACTGCTTGACGTGCATTGCTGGACCGTCTGCTACCCATGTTGGAAGAACCAATGCTCACTCTCGAGCTTGCGTGAGCGGATTTGGCCATGGTTTGCTCTTTGTCACTTTCAAGATATTGCTAGGTGAGTCTTTGACACATTCTAGGAGGGTGTATAGGGTTGGTTTTGCCTATGTGAAGTTCTACTAGATCATACGTGGCTTAAGGTTTCTAGGGCTAGGTTACTTCGGTATGCCATATGCACATATGCAATGATTTTTGGGCCGTATCTGAGCTACCTAGTGATAAGTTTGACAAGTGTGCATCACACCTAAACCATTAGACTCATCTAGGTCAAGCTACTAGTTTATACACCTCCTTCATAATACGACCAAAGGAAAAATAAAGTCCTAAACTACTCTAATTGTCTCCCAACAATATATGACATTGAAAACTAATCCGTCCTTAGCCTTGTCCTTCATCCTTTGAAAACCAAAACGAATTTCATCGATATGGGCATGAAAACCATTGATTGCCCAAACAATCACCATTATCATGACCTAATTCATAATGTCTTTGCAAAACACACATTAGTCACAATAATTTGTGTAGTCATTAATCACTGAAACACAAGTAGGGCCCAAGATGCTTTCACACACATTTTAAGCTAAAACAGTGGGTTTGCATACAGTTGAGACCCTAGTCATCGAATTTGACGCGATAGACATCTAAACAGTCAATCCGGTTAAAAAAAATGTTAAAATGGTGGTATTGAACGATGTCTAAACAGATGTAAACACCAAAACATGCATTTAAACAGTTGTTTAAGCCATAAACCATGCATGAAAGTTTGAGTGCTAGACGAACTTTTTGGATTGGTCGAATTATGTTTGCGCATCGAGGAAAAAATTGGTGTTATTTAAAAGATGTCTATATGGCTATGTGTATGACTGTATGTATAATTGTTTATCGTTTATGCTAAATTGTGCAACTATGTTCATGCCTTGAATTGCATTTAAAAGTTTATGTAAAAAAATTCTAGTTTTGTATGTATATTCACTACTATAGCGCATACCATTTAAAACTTTTAGTCGGTTGTCTAAATTGTCTAAACACTAAATATAGGGTGGTTGTGGCTGGTTGTTTAGCGTCAAGGATAACATTGTGATCTTCCTTGGAGATATTGATTGCTTGATCTCCACCTTAGCTTAGCTCAAGTTCATCCTTGCATCTTAGGACTAGTATACCTTATATATTAGCAAATATTGTTAGTACTAATGGTTATTTTGTCATTCAACCATCAGAATTACTAAGCCCTTGCTAGAATCTATGTTTCTTATGATATACTTACCTCACCAATTAAAATTATGATATTTTAATCTCTCTATTTCAAAAGGCAAGATTTCCTTTTTCTTAGAAATTCATAACATTTTTATACGAGCTCGTGGAGATAAAAATTTGTATGAAAATTGTGAGATCTACAATTTTTATAGGTCGTGGTGATAAAATAATTGATATAATGTTCAGATCTTTATATAAAAAGGTAATGAACTATAAAGTTATATATCACTCTAGATCAGTAATTTTTTGTATAAATTTTACCCCCACCCTAGATCATATAAAAAAATTATGATAGAAATTCATAACATCTCTATGTGACCTTGTATGTATGGATATAAATTTATATGAACAGTATGGAACTCAAAAAGATTTACGGCTTCATGGCTCACAACATTTTTATTCGACATTCATCTTAGTGCCACAATAGGTACAACTTTGTGCAAATACACATCTAAACATATTATCGATTATTTTAACACTAAGATGACTTCAAATAAAAAGTTATAATCATTGAGCTCTTAACTTTCACATTTATTTTATCTCCACCCATGCTTACATAAAAAGTTAAGACTTCTTAAGTATTCTGTGCAGACAATTTGAAATAGTAAAAACAGAGATAATCGCTCCGTTCTAGAATATTTCACCTTATAGTTTTCAAATTTTATCCTAAAATATTTGATCTTGTAGCATCCTAAAGTATATTTCTTTTTTTCCTCTTCTCTCAATACATCTCTATATCAATCTCTCTCCTTTTTGTTTTATGTATTCATGACACCTTTTTTACTCTTCAAAAATGACCATGCCCAGACGTAAGGTCAAGTATTTGCTAAAAAAAAAAGACGTAAGGTCAAGTATTTTAGGATAAGGAAGTATTTCTATTTAAATTGGCAGAAATATTTTCTTAAAAACTGATAGAATTTAAATCCTCTATTTGTATTGGCAAGACGAGCATATTTTGCAAACTTGGATTCGGACAATTATACTATCAAAAAGACAAATTAAAAAATCTCTGTTATTTCTGAGCTGGCCCGGAGGCCCGGCCTACCGTGTCACCTCTGCTATTTCTTCACCCGTTCACCCGCGTTCATCCGGCCTCCGTTAAATCTCTCTCCCTCCCGGCGACCACTGGGCGACAGCCGTTGCCGCCCTACTCCAGGTCCCCAGGTCTACGTCGGACCCTTCGCCGGCGACGAGCACCCACCAGGTATGCCCAACCCTTCTTCCCTCCCTGCTGTGCGAAACCGAGCACCCAAACCCTAAGTAAAGCTATCTGCATTCGGATCTGATCTAATTACAAGTGTATATGTTTTATGCCTACTAACTTCGATTTCTCGGGCAAAAATTATCGGGTGCACACCATGTCTTAGGTCCGCCCTTGTTCTGATTTCTGGAGAACAGAGAGATCTGTCACTGATTTCGCAGTCCTCTTGTCAGATGGCGAGCACGGGGCGGTCGATGCTGCTGTCCCTGCTGCTCTTCGCAGTGACGCTGTCGCTGCTGGAGATGTACAGAGCCAAGTTCGCCTCGTCGGAGCTCATGACCATCGCCGGTGGATTCGTCTGCTCCCTCCTCTTCCTGCTACTCCTCACCGTGCGTTTCCCTTTCCAGTTCCTGTTGTTTCTAACTTTCTTTCTCGTTCCGAATGGTGCATCGGTGCAGAAGCCACTGCCCCTCTTTCTGATTTGCTAAATTGAAGTGGTAGAAACTTGTATGGACATAGTGAAGTAGTAAAGAAAGATAGGGCGTGTTTGGTCCGAGGAACCACCCGTCGTAAATGAGGTGGTGCACCATGAATTTATCGTGTGAAATTTATTTGGTGGGGTGACTCCATCCTCATGCTTAGGTCATGGTGGATCAATCCATTTCATTCTAAAAACCAAACAAAAAAGTGAGTGAGAAGATGATAACCATCCCATTTCTCAAACCAAACACCCCCTTAGTAAGTTGGTGTGGATCAATCTATTTTATGGTTACTTTCGTTTATAACATTAATTAGTTCTGGATTCGTCAGCTGTTCATCAAGAAGTGTGCTTACTACTTAGAATTTTGCCTTATTATGAACTGATAATTGGAACAACTATTGCAGTTTATTGGAAACTACCAAGAAGCTAGTGGAGATAGAACTGGGTGGGGTGCAGGTATGTGTGGCATATGAATATATGATCTCTCATGTCTTCTCATAGTGTTTATTTTACTTTGATCACTGTCGCTCCTCCTTGCAGTTGTTGTAGCACAACTTGTAGCTCTTATTGTGGCTGGCACTGTACACCGTGTCTGTATCACAACATGGTATGTTACCTTGAACACACACCACTGGTTTGTCTTTTTCTTTTTTTACCAGCAATTAACATTTATTCTGCCGCATGGATCCATCAATGCTTCCTTTCTGGCATTAATAATAGGTGCTAGTTCGAACATTCTATTGGAATGTTTGTCTATGAGGTTTTCTTCTTTCTGATGTCAGAAAAAGAAAACAAGTCACTTGTCTGGGTAAAGTTGTTGGAACCTGGAATTGTTAATTGAGTCATTTGCAAAACTAAGTTTATTGTTATTAAGGCATACATCATATTCATTTGATATATATTTCTTCTGAGGTCATCTTAAGGTCAAAATGCAAACTACAGTCTAGTGTCAACATAGATAACATACAGTATGTACTGGTTGGAAGTTGGAACTGATTTCTGGTCACCAACCAGAGAATTAAGTACATTATGCATTGTCTGTCCTTTGTTCGCTGTTGTTAACTGTGTTGTTATGAATACGAACACTAGTATTTTTGCATGTTGTGAAAACTATAGAAAATGCTACGTTCTGGCTACACTGCTATTCATGAGTTTGATGTTTGTTCGATCCAAACAGATGCCTAATGTGGTCAGCACAATGTTTAAGTTTGTAAGGCAGATGGCTAGTTGCCTAGCAGCTGAGTAAAATCCATTTTATACAAAATGATATATTAGTGATCCTTCTGCAGTTTCAGATTTGCAGTTTGTTACTATCGCTTCCAAGCTAAAGTACATATATTTGGTAAAACTCAACAACTTAACAACCATGCCTTTTGCTAGGATGCTAGCTTTCTCTGGTATACTTCTTGAATCGGCATTTTGCCCAGTAAAAGTGTGTTGGTGGAAAATTATTATAATATCTGTGGTTATTGCTTTGAAAGATCAGGCAGCAGATAGACACCATTGTCATAATACCATAGAGTATTCATGCAAGGCTCTAGCGATTATCCTTTTCCTATTTTTTGTGCTCATTCACTCCCTTATTATAATATATGTGGTTATTTGCTCTAAAAGATCGGGCAGCAGATAGACACCATTGTGACGAATACCATAGAGCATCCAAGACCCTAGCGTTTATACTTTTCCTATTTTTGGTGCTCATCCTCTCCCTTAATCATGATTATGTGTTTTTTTTCCCTGCAAGTTCATACCGCAAGCCCTGTGAACAAACTAACCCTGTTGGTCCACTTTGCTGCAGCTTCCTGTTTTCTGCCGGACTCCTTTACGAGGTTGACAAGCTCTCTGGCATGATCCTTGCGAGGAGTGAGTCTAAGGTGAGGCGGCACTAAGCACAGAAGAAGCACAGAAGAGATGATATATTCATGTACGATGACGTATTTTGTATGTCAAACTGGAGTGTTGGTTCGCGCTCGCCATCGGAGTTGAACCCATCAGGCCTTCTCTGCTAGGCATATAGGGGCTCTGGATTCTGGATACTGCCATACTGGTGCGTTTGCACCGAGGTCACATTCTGATGTTTGTCTAATCAGTTGACTAGGTAACTTACCACCTTTTGCCGGTTTCCGGATGTGATTTTCCTTTCGCCATACTCGCGGTGCGTTGCATCTACATCTGTGTGTGATATGTTCGCCATCTTTTGTCGCTTATTTGTTTGTCCACGCCTCTTTTTTTTTTGGGCCCTGTTTGTTTTGATGAAATTTGGCTGCTGATGATGTTGATGCTGATTTGTTAGAAGAGGTAAACACTGTTTCTTGTCTGAAAAGTAGTGCTGAAAAATATGGTGATCTTTCGGGGAAACGAGAGGACATGTCCTCCAAGACAAGAAGTTTGATCGCACACAACTAAAATAAGTTCATAATATATGATGCCATCCTATTGAAAACAAGGGTTGATCCCAACATCTACAATAGTTAAGCGTACATTTGTCGCCGGAAATTTTGAAACGAGCAATGTCTTTCACACAGACTAGTAGACTAGCTTGTGGAGCGTACGAGTCTGGCTGAGGAGCAAATCGAGAGTACCTTCACTCGTCGGGAGGCTGGGGCGCTGCTCGGGCTGTGCTGGCCGGCTTGTGTGGACTGTGGAGAGGCGGCGACGGCCGATGGGCGATGTGTGTGATCCGAAAACAAGGGCATCCATCAGGCTCGCGAAAAAGAAGATTTTTTTTAGGGAAACACGGAAACGATGAATAATACTATTGGGAAACATAAAGAGGGAATTCCTTGTGAGCCATTAAAAAAGATCGCAATTCCCTATGAGCCATTGAAAAAGTTCGGCGGACTTCGGTGTCACTGCTCTAATTTTTTTTTGTCCTCCATGCCACTGCTGTCAGATTGGGCTCTAACATTATCAAACTGCAGGTGTAAAAAGTCGTATGCCATTAATTTTTTTAGCATCTTAACGACTTCAAATGGAAAAACTTAAAACTAGAAAGTTATATAAAAATTATCTTAATTTAATACCACAAAAAAGATGATTTTTCTAAGATACATTAATCATATCAAATCATATCTTTTGTGCGGAATTAAATGAAGATAATTGTAGATCTTGACGAGATCTATAACTTTCTAGTTTTGAGTTTTTTCATTTGAAGTCGTTAAGATGCTAAAAAAATTAATGACATATTTAGATCTAAGAGTATTTTCGACTTTTGACACCTGCAGTTTGACACCATTAAAGCCCAATCTGACGGCAGTGGCATGGAGGGAAGAAGTCCGCCGAACTTTTTCAGTGGCTCACAAGTAGGGATGAAAACGATCGGAAACAATTGATAGGAGGCCAAATCACTTTTATTTTTATTTTTTTATGAAAACGAAATCAATACGATATTGTCGGAAATGAATACGACACCGGTATTCTGGTAATTTCGAAAACGATAGTAGTCGATCGGAAAATACATTGATAACGATCGGAATCCATGTGAACGATATCCTCAAAAACGATAAACACGCCAAATCGTAGAATATGAGAAGATCCATATAGCTTGACCTATCTGATCTGACAATGATAAATAAAAGCCACAATTGACAAGATCACAACATGAAACCACACAGTTCACACCATTTTAGGTGCAGGTGCTCGTCGCCTGAGTCCGTTCGCGTTCGTGGCTAGAGTTACGGGTGTAGCAAGTGATTGGGTGATTGGCTGATTGTCTTCTTGTTATACAAATAAAATACTTCCGTATAGATAGTTCCTTTCAAAAAAAAAATATTTGCTTTATGTGCTTGTGTGTGCAGATGGGTTCCTTTCCAAAAAAAATGCCTTATTAGTCTATAAATAAATTAGGATTCATTAATTAAAGGTCTTTGAATCGATAATTACCGACGGTAAATTATCGGTTAAATAGAGGAATAAAAAACGATCGGAAAAGGGAAAAATCATTTTTGCTTTCGTTTTTTATTATTTTTATTGTTATCATTTTTATTTTTTCGATTACCGCTACCGTTTCCGTTTAGGCCTAAAAATCAGAAAAAAAAACTCGAAAACGATTTTCAAAAATCAGAGATTATCATTTTCATTTTCATCCCTACTCACAGAGAATTACGATCTTTTATAATGCCTCACAAGGAATTCCCTCAGGCCAAGAAAACCTGCAGAGCCAGGTCAAAAATCTGGCCTGATCCATTTAGGGTGTGTTTAGTTCGCGAGAATTTTTAGCTTTGGCTACTGTAGCACTTTCGTTTGTATTTGTTAATTAGTGTCCAATCATGGACTAATTAGGCTCAAAAGATTCGTCTCGTGGTTTTCTACCAAACTGTGTAATTAGTTTTTTTTCATCTATATTTAATGCTCTATACATGTGTCCAAACATTCGATGTGACGAGAAATCTTGAAATTTTTTTTAACTAAACATGGCCTTACTCCGCTACGATTTTCTCGAATGGGCTTTAGCCCATACACTTGAGGTCTGGGCCCTGAATTCCCCAGGAGCCGCTACGCGGCGCCCTCTCTGAAACCCTAGACGACTAGACCTTATCGCTATATATACCCAAAATCGTGTGATGGTCTCAGAGACAGCATCACCGCCGCCGCCGCCGCCTCCGCCTCTGCCCCATTCCTTCCCTCCTTGGCTCCTTAGGCATCACGTCTGCCTGCGGCGGTTTTGGCTTGGACAGCTGTGGTCGCACCCATCTCGCCCTCGTTTCAGCTTTCCTCTCTTTTTTAATCTCGCTGTTCGCTTCTTTTGTCCCACGATGCTATGAGGAATTTTGGGGGCCGTTGTATGGATGCAGATGAGGAGACACAAGTTTTAATGGGTAATTTGCGTCTGAGGCATCTCTGTGATGTCACACCCTTTTTCACCTTGGAGATCTGATGCATCCTTGGTTGCTCCCTACGGCGCCCCTTGATCCGTCTGCCTGTGTTTGTGCTGAACTCTGTTTCCGTTTTTGCTTTGGTTACCGCTTCTTGATTTGTTTGTGGTCCTGTTTTTTTTTCTATAAAGTTCCATGGTTTGTTTTTCCGGTGAGGAGATGATGTGATGATCGAATTGTTTCCCTATTGGTTTGATTGGCCGCCATGATGCTCGAACTGTATTAGCTCTATCTGATCATCCCCTTCGCCATCTGATTTCCACAACCATCGAACCATTTAGTTAATTACTATTTTGTAATTGTTTTAGGAAACAATATACTAATATGACATTGAAACTTTTAAGTGACTAGTGCTGGTTTCACAATCCTTTTTATTATCATATAAATAAAGCTTCAATGCCTGTCGCGAACCATTTACGTTCAAACGTGCTCTCTTTTGCCCGCAGAGATAGTAAAATTTATGAATAATAAAGATATTTTGAGGCCAAAGCCTTAAACAGATGGGCATCGAATTTGTGAACTTACTAGTTTACAAGGTTAAATAAATTTGTAATTAAATCTATTATTCAATAATCATAGCTATATATTATAAAACAAATTATGTGCAATTTGAAATATTCGGGCCGTGTTTAGTTGGCCCGATTTTAGAGGTGCAAAATCTATACAGTAACAGATTCTCCACTGTAGCATTTCGTTTGTATTTGTGATTTTTTGTCCAAACATTGACTAGTTAGGCTTAAAAGATTTGTCTCGTCAAGTACAACTAAACTGTGCAATTGGTTTTTGATTTCATCTACATTCCATGTGTCGGCAATTTAATGTAATGAAAAATCTTCTTTTTTGTATAGTAAAATTTAGGAGAAAATTTAGCATCTAAATAA
Source organism: Saccharum hybrid cultivar R570 (assembly GCA_038087645.1). Lineage (NCBI taxonomy): Eukaryota > Viridiplantae > Streptophyta > Magnoliopsida > Poales > Poaceae > Saccharum > Saccharum hybrid cultivar. The sequence goes on along the minus strand of JAQSUU010000119.1, from coordinate 8,039,779 downwards.
GGCCTCGGCAGACAAGAAAGTACTACCAAAATGCTGGGGACTTTGACATCCAAACCTGTCGTTGGGTATCTTTCGGCACCGCACCTGGGCCTGTTGGATAATATCCCCAAGCTACTGGGCCTGTTGGATAACCTCAAGCTACTGAGACTACCCGCACTCATGGATCTCTATATTCATCCTCTATACGTCCTAGTCAGCAAGATTCTCTCCTCTATACTCAATTCTTCCGCATCCATCCACTATGGGACCCACTTGTCACTTTATCTAAATATATCCATGTGTGATCTAGTTTGAAGGATTTATTGAGACGAATTTAATGGTGCAATCGAAATTTAATTTGGATTTTTGGTTTGTGAGTTATAGCATTTTTTTTTGCTAGTGGGGTCCGCCACTATAGAGTATAGAGTAAGCACAGTACTACTCTAAATATAGAGTGAGAGAAAGGATAGAGTATCGTTTTAGAGTACAAGTGCAACAGTTTTTACTCTATATTCATACTCTAAAGCTTTAGAGTATCGTTTTAGAGTACCCACTGCGGGTAGTCTGAGCCTGTTGGATAATATCCCCCAAGCTACTGGGCCTGTTGGATAACCTCAAGCTACTGGGCCTGTTGGATAATATCCCCCAAGCTACTGGGCCTGTTGGATAACCTCAAGCTACTGAGCCTGTTGGATAACCTACCCCAAGCTACTGGGCCTGCTGGATAACCTCGTAATTTTTTTTCACGGCTTCCACAAGCATTTCAGTAGCGCGTTATCAGAGGACATAATCTCTTTGTCCGGAAAATAAAATTTGTACACATTTCACAATTGAAAAATCAATAAATTTCAGTTTTACAAAATATTATAAAACATTACTAATATTTATGATGTCAAATAATCATTATTAAGTTAATCAACATTATACATTTTCATAGTAAACTTGTTTAAATATACAAATGTTAATACTATGATGATGGGTTGACTCCTTGGAGTGTGAGATGTGCACTTATTTTGAACAGAGGGAGTAATTATATTTGAGATGGAACGATGGAAGCACTCCCTCCCAGCCTCCCTTGACCCTTGATCCCTTCAATTATTTTCAGATGCAAGGACGGAAGCACTCCCTCCCTTGATCACTTCACATAATGATGCAATGCAATTGTACAGCAGGTGTTTTGTGAATTTGCTTAAGTTTGACTAACTATTTATCAAAGATAAAAAAAATTATGATATTAAATAAGTATGATTAGATTTTATTATGAGATATATTTTTATAATATATTTATTTGATGTTATTAATATTAATGTTTTTACCTATATATTTAGTCAATCTTTAGTCACTGTAACCAGAATACGTCCTTTTTTGGACAAGGGTAGTACATGGCATTGTGTGATTAAAATGTACCATATGAATATCAAACTTATAATATTATGTAAAAATTAAGTACTCCCTCCGTTTCAAATTATGAGTCATTTTGACTTTTACATCTATTTTGCAATACATCTAAATATAATAATATGTCTAAATACATGACAAAATGGATGAATAAAAAGGTCAAATTAGCTTATCATTTGTAAGAGAGGGAGTACTTGTCAGCTGTTGTGGCCCTGTTCGCTACGCAACCAGGCCGAAAAGTACCGTTAACTGATTTGTTGGGAGAGAAAAATACTGCACCATGGCTGATAAGCCAGGCTGATAAGTTCAAGTGAACAGGGCAACATCTAGTTGCCTGAAATCGTGATTAGGGTGATTTCTGTCAATTTTGGAAGATAAACGGCATGTTTAGCTTCTAGTCACAAACAACTTTTGAAAGAAAAATTTACAAAAGCTAAATATATGAAACCAGCTAACATACAACATTAACGCCCTAACAAAGCTACGAGTCAAATAGGTATAGAGCAGAGTTACGAGTATAAATGTTTACACCAAAACCTCTGATCAATTATGGTGTGTTTGGTTACCTGACTTCTTTCTAGCCTGGCTAGGAAATAAGCCAGGCTAGTCTGAGTCTGCCTCCAGCCAGCTAAGATGGATTTGTTTTGTTGTCTACACTATCTAAGCCTGGTTAGCATTTGGTTGTGTTTAGTTGGCTGGTTTAGCTTGATAGAGTCACCTCTTCTTTCTTTGGACAGGTAGCTTCACCGCCTTTGAAGCAATTTGTCGAGCACGTGGTGAGCGCCACCTCTCCACCAAGTGAGCTAGCAACTCTGGTGAAGTGAAGCTAGCTGCCACCTGCCAGCCTCGAGCTTGCTCACTCTTCTTGTACTAGCACACAGCAGCTGCGAGAACAGAGGTCCAAGAAGAGGAAAAGGAAGCTCTTCTTTGGTGGTGCTCGTTTGCTTGAGCCGGCCATCCATGGACGCCTACAAGGCCACAAGACGGACTCTGCTCCTCTCCTCGTCCACACCAATCGAGCATCTTGACGCCGGGACAGAGTAGCGCGATGGAAGCTCTGCTCCTCCTTCGCCCATGGCCGGGGACGCGAGCACCGGGACCCGAGCTGAGGACGTGAGGACGCGAGCGCCGGGTCCGGTGGTGGTGGCCGGGGCTGCTGCCCGTGCCGGTGCTGGCGTGGTGCCGGGTCCCCGACGCTGCGACTGACGAGGAACAGCTGCACGAGCACCTGCGGCCTCACGTCCGCGCCCGCCGCGTGTTTCGCTTTCGCCGCGGGCGTCGTGCTCGTGCTGTGCTGCTGGACGAGTCTCTCGTGGAGCGCCCCGCCGCGAGCCGGGTACACCTTGCATACGACCATGTCGAACGCCGCCCCGGCGCCGGAGTTGTCGCCGCGGTCGCCGTACTCGTCCATGCGCCACTCGGTCTCCCTGGAGGCGCTGGCCCCCGCCGCGTCCTCGTGGTAGCGAAAGGAGTGGCAGTACCACGCCGGATCTGAGCGAGGAGGGCGCGAATCTGGGCAGTGCGGTGGCAATGGCGAGGAGATCTCGGGATGAGCGGGATAGAAGACGATGACTGTCCGGAGCGGAGCAAGATGGAAGACGGCGCTGGGCGTTGCGGTGCGGAACTCCACGGTCGGAAGGTGACGCGAACTGGGGCGGACGGCTGGCCAGGGCCTGGCTCCAGAAAAACGAGCGCCACTGCGTTCTTTGGGGGCCAGGCTAATCTGGTACGGCTGGCTCCGCCAAGCCAGCCCACAGGCCCTCCACAGTCCACACACAACTAAACAAGCCTAACATACATGGCTCTCTCAGGCAACCATAGCCGCTCAATGGTGCTAGAACAGAGCGACAAGTCGAACGAGTATATCTTCTTTACGTTAGAAGGCAAACCTCAAAGTGAAACTGTTCCATAACGAAGTTGGTGGAACAGGACCAAAAATATCGAGCAAAGCAGTCTAAGGTTGTGTTTAATTTAGGATGAAAAATTTTAGGGTGTCATATTGGATGTTTTATGAGATGTTGGAAGAGGTGTTCGAATACTAATAAAAAAACTAATTACATATCTCGCTTGAAACCGCTAGACGAATTTATTAAGCATAATTAATCCGTCATTAGCACGTTTACTGTAGCAACACATTGTCAAATCATAAACTAATTAGGCTTAAAAAATTCGTCTCGCAAATTTTATCATAATTTGTGTAATTAGTTTTTTTAATCTATATTTAATACTCTATACATGTGTCCAAACATCTAATGTGACGAGATAAAAAATTTTTGGAAATGAACTAAACACCCCCGGGTAACATGTCCTAAGATACGAGAAGATTCAACGCTGAAGAGGAGACATTGCTCGATGTCATGGTCTCATGGATGGGGAATCTTCTTATCGACTTATCAGAGCGCGGGTTTTTCCTTAACCAAGTGATCAAGATTCTTCGTGATTCTCAAGCCACGTGGATGATCACCAGCCCCAGGTGGCCAGGTGCGTACTAGATGGGTTACCCTCCAATTTGATCCATTGAAAAGGATCGTGTCGTTACCCAGCAGGTAAGCGTTCCTGCTAATGCACGGCACCGGTTACTTTTCGGGCAACTGATTAGGTTATTATCAAGATTCTCGTCCACTTATCTATGACTAGGAGACCTTATTTGAGAACAATTCATATAGTCATATATATCTAAAATTTAAAAATATTTTTTCCAAACCATACGTAAACACTCACGTACGTGCACACACAATTATGTACGCACACATCCTATTTCTAATTTCTATAAGTACTTTCAAAAGCTGAGCTTGTAGATCTCGAGATTAAACAATACCATTAGGGTGTCGCGCTATGGATATGCACATCATCTACTACCAAAAAAATAAGGACTTTTTACCTGTATGGCACTAGAAAAAAATATCTTCCTTGTATAACCTTTTTTTTGAACTTATCTCTATGGTCTCGAAACGAAATTTTCTTCCTTTTATAGCCTTTCGTCCATTTTTTACGCTTGATGGTGTTAAGTCCAAAGTAAAATGACCATTATACCCCTAGCGAAAAAATAAAAGTGTAGATACACAAAAGCTAATGTTTATGATATATAGATACAAAAGAAACATGAAAGTGACACTACGAGTTACGAAAATAGAGGTGAAATTCTATCCATTGGCTTGTACAGATGGCTTCTGAAAAATTACCCTTTTCGTGGGATGATACATGATGCATAGCGTTACCATTTTGAGACCGCATGAATGACTCAACTTTTCAATAGTGCTAATCTTGACCTTCATGCATGGAGCACCCAATTGTCAAAACTTTTACATACTTCATCTGTCCCTAAATATTTGTTGTTTGCGTTTCTAGAGAAATAATTTTGACTAAATATGTATTAAAAATATTAATATTTATAGTACATAGTTAGTATCATTAGAAAGATCTTTGAATGTAGTTTTTTAATAAATTTATTTGGAGATACAAATGTTGCACGTATTTTCTATAAATCGAGTTAAACTTGCGGCGCGTACACTAACGACGATAGATATAAAGGGATGGAGGGAGTATGTATGAAACTAAAAGTTGCATGTGTTTAGCGAACACACCCTGCACTGCACCACGCGCCTGAACAACAGCTCAAGCCCGTCATCCAGCAGTCGGATCGTGTCGACCAGTGCCCATTGCCCCCGCAACACCGCCTCGCCGTCGTGCTGCTCTTCCAGAACGGCCTGGCAACGCATGTGAACCTGCTGCTCGCAGACCGACGCGGCCCGCCGACGACCACAGGCACACGTCGGGACACCGCCACCACGACACGCTCCAGAACGGCGACGATGCGTCACCGCGCCTCCTGCAGTGCGTGGCCCCGTCTAGCTCGGCAGATGGCCTTGAGCTCGAGCCGGCATGGCGGCGCTGCCTCCGTCCGCGCGTGCCCTCTTCACCAGGCGCACTTACGCGCGGCGCCGTTGGCCGCCGCGGCGCACACGTCTAGCACGTCCCATGCCACGGCGCACGCGCCCAACAGCGCCACGAAGGTCTCCAGCCCGTCCTCCAACCCGTCGACGCGCGCTACCAACCGCGCCAGCGACTCCGCGTGCTCGTCATACACGCGCGCCACGCCCCTCCAGGGCGCCGCCCATCACCGCCGGCGAGGACGACGACGCGACGAGGACGTGCTGGACCACAAGGGTGGCGGCGCCTCCGCCACCCATACCTCACCGCCCAAGGATGGGATGGGGTCGGGCGGCCGTGGATCCGGCGGCAGTGAGGCCAGCGGTGGCCCCTGGCCGGAGATGTCGTCCACGCTGTCCTCCATTGCGGCTGTCGGGCAGCGGCAGTGAGGTCGGCGGCCTTTTTCCCCCACACGCGCTGGAGGTGGCAGCCGCGCCGGACCAGCCCCGGCCGCACGCGCTGCACCAACCGGGCGGCGGCGCCTCCCGCTCGGTCTCGTACTTTCCGGCCGCTCGGTCTCGGTCTGGATCGGATGCGGTGGTATTGGCAGGAAGACAGATGGGCACTTTAGACATTTCGCGTGTCAATCAGTGGGCAAACTAACAGAATACCCTAACAGACTTGACAGAAGGCTATAGAAGGAAGAAAATTTCGTTTCAGGGCCATACAAGTAAGAGCAACTCCAACGGTTTTGCATTTTTTGTTTGACAAAAGATGAAGTTTGTCAACTCTCAAATCAATATGAGGAGGAGAAAAAAAAGGTTATCTCTAATGGTTTGGCAAAATTGACTTGTCAAAATTCAAAAAAGGAAACCCGGCGGCGCGGGAGGAAAGAGCGCACGCGGGAGTAGTGCGTGAGACGGAATGCCAAGCCGATCGTGAGCTTGCATATATGCCAATCCATCTCAGGATTTTGCCAAGTTAACAAAAATGCAAAGCCCATTTGCCAAACCGTTGGATATGAGTTTTGTAGACTTTTTTGCAAAAACAGAAATACAAAGTCCATTTGCAAAACTGTTGGAGTCGCTCTAAGTTCAAGAAAATAAAGGCCATACAAAGAAGATGTATTTTTTTCAGGGCCATACAAGTAAAAAGCTCAAAGAATAACATCATTAAATCTTAAAATAAATAAATAAAACTATAAATACTAGCATCAAACCAAGAATTTAAACCTTTAGTAGACATGTTAAGTCTTGCTATTGATATATAAGGATTGTTTTCTCCCATCTATAAATTTGTGTTGCTATGGTCAGCTATGAATAATGAAATTCGCTGGTTTTTGTTGGGTTCACAGGAAGGGCTACAAGGCCAGGGAAAAAACCATTGACAGAGTATATAATTTGAGTGGTGGTAGAGATAGGACCACAGAATTTAGCTTGAGAGATGAATCGAGTCCCAATATATAATTGCTAGGGATAATTACTTTTGGAGCTAGCAGGTAATCAGTGGAAGGGAAGCTACTACTGCTACCCTCTCGGTCCATTCATGTAAATGGACGGCTAGCCACGAGCTCCTGCGTGGCCTGCCAGTGCGCTGAGTATATTACTCCATGGCAGGATCCTCTCACATCACAGTTCACAAATTCACAATAGCTTTGCTAATGAACAAGCAAATAAAATCTCAGTTAAACTTTGTTTCCAAAAGCCTTTAATACAGGAAGAAAAGCTTCCAACTATGTGAATCCCTCATCAAAATAATATGAAAAAACAAGCAGATGCTATATGGTACCATCCCTGTACGAATATAATGGACGGTGCACCAGAAATGTCCTACGACGAACGACAAGCAGGTGCAGCGGTGTGGCTCCGGACACCGTGGCATGCACGCAAGGCTGCCTTTCACGTTTTGCCTGCCTGACCTGACCGTACCGTGCTTCCACCGCTATCAAAGCCGTTGGGTGCAAGTGGTCACACTTCAGTGACAATCGACAGATCAGGCATAATGAAGATGAATTATGGGCAGTCCAGTGCTTGCAGCTGATGAGAACATGAAAGAGGCAGTTCAAAAACACAGAACAGGTAGAAGCAGGCCCTAGCTTTCCAACCGGTCAGTACATGGAAACAATTCTCATTTCTGAGGTGTCCCTCCTTAGCACTGCTAGTAGCAAGCAAGTAACATGCTAGGGGCATGTGGGAGGGCAATTAGTGGCCTGAGGAGATCAGAGATTAGCATACTTGAACATCGTGACTCACCTGTCCTTTTATATTAAGGTTTCAGCGGAGAGGAGGTCACCAGCGTTATTCTGCAGAAATCACTAGGCAATTTCAGGATGAAGATCGAGGCTAGCTATTGATTGCTGCTAATGAATCAAATATTTTCTTTTGCCACCAATAATGGAAGGAGGTAGAGTTTGATAATCCAACACCAAGTCAAGGGTGACGCAGAGCAGAACTCACCTTTGCGCTTCACCGGTTAACCCCATGCCGACGGCTAAGTTTCAGCTGACTTTAGAGATCAATCAACTATCAACCGGACCTGATATATTCCATTCAGCAGGCGATGACAAAACAGCCTGAAAAGAATTTCTACAGGATGGTATCAGCAACAGAGTTCCTTTCACTTGTTCTTCTCCGTGGCCTGCAGTAATGGGGTCATCAGTGGTAGGTTAGCGTTGGCAAGACATTTGAACTCTTAAGCAACCATCGCTTTCAAGAATAGGAGAAAACGACTACAGCAGAACAATTATATGTGAAGAATAGCTTTATTCCATCCAATGAATATAACATCAGATTCCACTAATAAAATATCCAAGATTCCAATGGCTTTCCCATACCGTATGTGCATGCATAAAAGATATTCAGTAAAAGATCAGCATTTCAAACGGTGCTGAAACGTGTGGGAGGTGTGAAGGTACAACTACTATCTACTAAAAAAATATTGATTTGGAGAAAGATTAACAACGACGGGTGAGAAAGTTGTAGCCGAAAAGCAATTGAAAATGAAAGCAAACCACCAAGGCACCATCCATAGGACTTTATGGCTTCCATCAAATGACAGACGATGGCTTACACCAAGATATCGATACCCCCACTGAAATATTTATTTGCATTTGCAGCTGCCTACGCTAAACTGCAGGACGGGCAAGTACAGGGGGTCCTCCCAAGTTTCAATATACCATTCTCCCAGACCCAGAGAGAAGCTCATGATATCTTAGCTTCCAGCTTTCAAGGCTTCGCCCCGATGACTGCACAGCTATAGAGGAAACCTCGGGGGCTGGCATGCATCTTTATGAAGGATAAAGATCTGTTAGATGGCCATGGATGGTCCATCTTGCAGGTTCCTCTCGTGGTTTACATGTTTTGCAGCTTTTGTTATCCTGGAGGCCATTGTTCCTGCTCATTCATGGTGCACTCCAAATCCCAGCCCGAGGCATGAAGCAAGGTTCAAGCAGAAGACAAACAAGTTTTGGGAGTACCAGGAACAGAGTAATACCTGGGTGGAAATAAGTGTGCCGTTCGACTTGATGTCTTGTATCAACGGTACCTGCACAAAGGTAGGATCAATCGAGCAACTGGCGAGGAAACCTGGCCATGATCCTCCTGTTCATAGTCAAGAGGAGGAAGATACAAGGCTTCAAGGAGATGATGCAGAAGACACAAATGACCCTGTCCTGCCCATAAGGAAAAGAATTTCCTTGACAAGAATGTCAGAATCATCAGTTTGGGTGACAGGCCAGAGTGGATCGATCTACGAGAGGCTCTGGAATGGGGTGATGTGGGTGATTGCTCCTCATGAACTCCCCACTTCAGCTGGATATGCCACAGCAACTTTCATTGTGAATACAACTATTCTTGCTCTGTCTGAAGCTGGAATCCTCTACCAGGTAAGTTGATCCCGATGATTTAACAGTTCTAGCTTATTCAGACTTGGAGTTCTAGTCAGGTTACCCCTTTTATTACTATGTCTTATAGGTCATCCTTGAATCTTTTTCTTGAAGTGTTTGCGTTATGATAGAACAGTGGTTTATTATCCTTTTAACTTCTTAAAAAGAAAACATCCTAGTTTTCTATTACTTTTCTGGGTATTCTTAATACTAACATGGGTTAATCAAATTAAGCTGTTCACCAACAAGCAGTAGTTGTAGTCATAAATTGCAGACAAATATTACAGAAGAAGTCGTGCAAAAGCAGAAGTAACAACTAACAAAAGATCAATCCACAGTAATGAAAGTAGCAGAAGAGCAGAAAATGTCCAGATCGGGGTACAACTTTGTTCGTGAGTAAGGCATAAAGACACGATTAACCACAAACAGTAATATCATGTAAAATCAAAAGATGACCGGAGTATTCTGTTTTCTCTTTTAAATTTGAAATCATGTTAGTTGCATTTATAAACTATAAAATCATAAGATAGATAACGTAGAAAGAGTGAATATTGGCCAGTAAAACGAACACATCCAAGAGAAATTTTCTGAAATTAATTCACTTAATTGCAATTTAACTCTAATATTTCTACACTTCTCAGTTACAGCTAAATGAGCATGCCCAGCCTATCTGGACAGAGATGACATTCAACTCTGGCCAGCAGTTCACGAATCTTGGATTAAAAACACAAAGTCAAGCCATGCGTATAAAAAATGGGATTGTATCCAATGATGGAAGGTGAGTCTCTACAGTACTGCTTGCTTCTAAGTATTGCAAAAATAGTGATTTGCTAGTTAATTTTAAATCAGCTAATATGCATTGACTGACAGATGTTCCTTAATCAGGAAACTTTTCCTATCTATCATGAATGGATCCCTGCTCGAGGTAACAGAAATTCAGCCTCTAAGGTATGCAGCTATAAGCCTGTATTGCTGTTTTCTGAATCTCAACCTCTTTGCATGGCTGTAGCATCTTAGCTCAAAATTCAAATGAAAAACCATGTAAATGATGAGGTAGAATAAATGTAATGACTTCCATATATACTCTACGGATTAAAGAAACTCCCTTACATTTGGAGATCTGAATTTAACGGGGTGCTTATTAAAGTGAATGTTGCGAATTAGCTGCTACTTTTCTTAAAACAAAATTTTCTCATCACAATAAGCTACACCAGGACTTACTGAACACAATACTAAATGGTCCAACATCATCAATGTACAGGTGGAATTTCCATGGGCGTCCTCCAGGAGCAGATGTGTCGTACATATCTGATGCTGGAAATCTGCGGCCAGGGACCTTGTTCACAGTAAGGTACGTGGAGCATGTGTTCTTGAGGACTAGAGGGTGTTTCAGTCTACTTTGGAAAAAAAAAACAGTTCTAGAACGTCCCAGTTTGCCCAGCCCCTGTCCTGATCAAAGGCTGAACCACTTCCTACTTAGCATGTTTTTCTACTACTCCATCTGTGGACTGTGGGCACAACAAACATAAAACAATAAGGCACTGGTGCATTAAACGGCACAAATGATAAACCTGCTTAGATAGGTGTGATTATACTCATTTATGTTATTTATCCAATATAAGTGGTATAGTTATCAATAGTCTATTTTGCACACCCTGTAAGGTATATTTGTTCAAATTCTTGGCCCAATGTTAAGATTGGATATGCAGTGCAGTTCCACTGGAGACCTCTACGAGTTTGACAAAGAAACAAAGCCATCATGGAAAAAGCATATATGGAGTGAAGAACTGACGGAAAATATCTCATTAAGATCATCAGCTGGCTGTGCTTTACATGGTTTGTCAGGGTCTAATTCAGTGTCCCTTTTCCTGATAACCAAGGTATGTTAGAATTTGTTTTATCATAATGGATCCTAGATAATAAAGATGTGTTATGTTTGAGAGCTCACCCACAACATAATCTGCTTAAGACTGAAAATTTTCTAAGCCATGCTAACTCTTATATTATAAGTTCCAGGTGGACGATTTATGACACTAATGTACAAAAATAATAATAAAAAAGATCTGCATATGATTAGTTGGATATTTAATAGCAGAACAGTGACAGTATGGTGCCACGTCAGTATGAACATTACTCTTCACAACAAAATTGAACATTAATCATGATTTAAGCTTCACAAACTAAATATAGATATAAGCAAAGGAAGAATAAAACAACAAGAATTCACGAACAATATTTTCCTAGCTCATGCCCCTTTTTCCACTGCAAGAACATTTTTTCCCTCTTTTGTTTGTTAAAGGTAGTTATAGATTGGCAGGATGGCCTTTTAGTGGAACGGCGCTTGCATAGAAGGAAGTGGAAGTGGGACAAACACGGAGCTCCTACGGGTCAGAGACTTAGTTCAATTACTCAAGTTCAACAAGATGAACTCAATGATGCAACTTCGATGTTTTTAACGACAACCATAGGAAAAGTATATGAGTATCAGTTTCCAAAATATACAGGTAATAATCATCCACTACTTTCATATTTGTGCCACATGTCGTTCAAGTAAAAGAAACAATAAAAATAAATTTAATGTTTCAGAGAATAGTAGAATACCAAAGATTGTAGGAAGAACTAGGTGATCGGTTTTTTCAATAAGAAGGAAAGCACACAGATTCAAGCTTGATTACATTTGAAACAACAGTATATTCAAAACAAACTAAGCAAACTGGATTTAACATTCTCGCATAAGACTATATTAACATGTTTTTTTTTTTGCTGAAAAAGGTGGGGCCCAAAGCAATAAGATAAGAGGACAATGGATAAATCACATGTGCCCTGAGCATGCAAAGGTTGCAAGAAACGTCCCAGGTGTACATGTTCAAGTCGGTAGAATGATATTCCCACTAGATGATGGCAGGCTTGGGGAGCTACATTTTCCTGGGATGGGGGGTGCTGATTTTGGTCCGAGTCCCCAAAGTACCATAAGAAGAAAACTATCAAACAAGTATGAGTGGTCCATACTAGATGCACCAGAAACAGAAGGTTGGAATGCAGAATATTGCACCGAAGAGCATGGTCCGACAAATTGTATTACTGGAGCAAAGAATATAGCTACAGACACTGAATCAAATGACTTGAGCAATACCCCACCTTCCAGGAGGCGTAAAGTAGAAGAGAAGCAGCACTACCTAAATGTTAACAGCTACCAGCAGAGTGATGAAACTGAATCATACAACTTTCTATCAAGGACCATTGATCTTAACTTCCACATGCGGGTGATGCATGCAGACAGATCACTTTTCCTTATAGCAGACAATGGATTGACTTTTGAATATCTAAACAGCAATGGTATTTGGTTGTGGTTAAGACATGAACATGTTACAGCCATGAAAGGAACACTAGGAAGCTACAATGGCAGTTTGTATCTTGTCGACGTGCATGGGAACTTACACATTAGAGAAAGAAATGGAGATGAACTGTTGTGGATTAACTGCACAGCGATGAAGAAGGGAAGACAGGTTGCAAGTGGGTCTCCATGGGATGGCATCCCTGGTCTATTGCGCAGAGTGACAACAGATGATGCGCTCTTCTTTGTTAACAAGCGAGGCAGGCTGCTACAGTTCACGGTAGAAGTTCAAACACAATTTAATTTGAGTCATGTTGGGCTTGTTAGATGAAAAACATTCGTTGTTGGCACTTTCATTAGGACAATGGAAATAATCAAAGATCTTAAATTTATATAAATACATAATGGTTAAATAGCATTTGTTCCTTCATGGTACCTTAAATCACAACTAAAATAAAAACAGATAGTTCTCTCTACCCTAGCAGTCAGCAAATGATGCTTCCCTTAGGAACAATAAAAAAACTGAATTTAGGATTCATGCAGTAATCTAGAGTACACAAGAGAATCCATAGGCAGGAATTCACAAATAGAGAACAGAAACAAAGAACTCAAAATATGTCAATAACAAGGAAAACATAGAAAATCACTCTGGTATTAGGCTTCAATTTTTCAAGGCAGCCAAGTCAGATAAAATCTTCAATGTACCATTGACTTTGCTATGAAAGTTGGGATATTTACAAATTACAAGTGATCTGTTATATTCTGTCATCCACTCTTTCCATAATCTCTTAGTAAATGCAGGCAATGGGATAGCTAAGAACACAAATTCAGGCAATAAAAAGAATTCTAAACATTGTAACGTAGATTACTCGTATGTGCAATGAGAGGAAGTAGAGAAATTGAATGTTTCTCTTATAAAAACGTATGTATTAATAAATTTGAAAGCACGAGTAATATATGCCACCAGTAGTAAATTGCTACTGAATTACTGAAACTGTGAAACGAACAATCATGTAGGCACGAATTACTGGATGGAAGAATAATGGGTTAATGATATATATGTCTTATACTCTTATTCCTTCCATTATCATTTTTTTCCTTTACCGTCAAATAAAGAAGTGAAGTTACCTCATATCCAGCATTCAGCAATGCAGGCATACGAACTGAACTTGTGTATAGGAGGCCCCAATACTTAACGTCCTTGCAATCATGTGCAGGTTGCGCTGCGGAAATTCAAGTGGAAGGACTGCCACAGACCTCCTGACACCAAGATTGCTTTCATAGTGGACCAGGAGGTCTTCAGGAGAAACATAATCTTCGTGGTAGGCCGCAACGGCCGCCTCTACCAGTACAACAGGGTCACGGAGCTCTGGCACAGGCACTACCAATCGCCTCACCTGGTCCTCTCGCGCACCACAGGGACGGCCATGCGACCATCGCCGCTGTCCCTGGGCGGCTCCCTGTTCATGGTGTCCGAGCACGGGGGCCTGGTGGAGTACCACTTCAGCCCGAAGGACGGGTGGGAGTGGGTGGAGCACGGGACGCCCCACCGGGACGTGACCCTCGTCGGCGCCCCGGGCCCGTGCTTCGACGGCTCCCAGCTGTTCGTGGTCGGCTCCGACGGGCACGTGTACCGGCGGCACATGGAAGGGAGGACGTGGAGGTGGACGAGCCACGGGCAGCCACCGTCGGAGCCGGCCGCCGTTGACGAACAGAGCTGCGCCACACCGGGCACGGACCCCGGCGCCGGCGCCGGCGCGCACTACGCGGACGGGTTCATGGGGAGCTGCGACGGGAAGGTCTGCACCAACTAAGCTGCATCTTTCAAACCGGTGAATTGAACTGCATTGCACAGTCTATGCTCTGGTGTGCGTGCTGATGGCGCTGTGACATTTGGGCGAACAGGTGGCAGCCGTGCGGCCGGTGCCGTTCTCGGAGGACGCCGTGGTCTTCGAGCTGCGAGATGGCCGGGTAAGCACTAGCAGAAAGCAGCCTCATGCAAGCTGCTCCTGATCCGCCTAACAATGGCTTACAATTGCGCCGCGTTGCATTTCATGAATTGGCTTGCATAATTCCCGTTGTTTGGTTTGGTTTCCTGGCGTGCAGCTGGCGGAGCTGCGGCGGCCGCCCTCCGCGGAGGGGTGCGACGGGTGGGAGTGGGCGCGGATCATCGGCACACCGGCCAGCGCCTGCATGACCAGCTACTGGACGGCCGTCGCCACGTAGCCGCCGCCGGCTGCCGGGGCGCGACTCACGAGGCCGCTGGTCGCTTGGCTGATTGGCTCATCAAGAATGGACTGCCAGCCCGTGGCCAACTTGGGCCGCGTTCACTTGCCATGCATTCCCAAAATATTTCCTCTTCTATCATCACAAATCTTTAGACGCATGCATGAAGCATTAAGTGTAGGTAAAAAAAATAACTAATTACATAGTTTGTCTGTAAAGTTTGAGACGAATCTTTTGAGTCTAATTAATCCGTGGTTGGACAAATTTTACCAAATAACAACGAAAAGTGTTACAGTAACTTTTCACCTAAATTTTCTCAACTAAACACAGCCTTAAACACAGCCTTGGAAAAGTTGGAAATGGTCCACAACGGTCACGTCCACATGGGTCTAGGCCGTATCCTGGCAGGAATTGGGCCTCCCAAGCAAAGCAAAGGAACTCTCCCAAAACACAAAAACAAAAGTGGGGACGGCTAACCTAGTACTTGTCTCAAAGAAAAAACTTAAATACAATTGTTAGTGAGTAATGATATATTAATAACATTTGTAAATAAAAGTATAGTATTCAGAGAATTCAGGCTTATGCATCACATTTTGGCTGAATTTTTTTAGTATTGGCTTTAACACTTTACTATAATCTAAATTTTCTCTCTTCTTTCTCATATATGTTCATAAAGTATTTTCTGATTTTTAGGGATTTTATATGTTGTCCATGAGCATCTCCAACAACTTTCCAATACCATCTCTCATCCTTGTAAACCTGTCATGTTGGAGGAGACGAAGCAATTTTATTGCTCCAGCTCTCCCTTTTTTGTGGCCCATATCCAACTACATGTTTCTCCTTCCTATGCCGCTCTTCTCTGTCGTCGTCCAACCACCGGCGTCGAGGATCTCCAGCGTCATTGCTCCATCCCTCTGCCATGCCCGCACGCTGTTGCACCATCTCTCTGTCGGGGCACCCTCGACGGGATGCCTCGCTGGAGTCAATCACGCCTTGCCAGGGAATGGAGGGTCAGGTCGGGACATGGACAGCGCGGCTGGATTGCGACCAAGGATGGGTAAGGGAGACGACGAGTGGGGGCCGAAGATCGGAGCGATGCGATTGGTTGGGACCAGCGCAATGGGAGTTAGGACCAATGTCGAGGACGAGGGAGTCGGGGAGCCAGAGATCTGAGACGGGTCGTGCCACCATGGGGAGAAAACGAGAGGAAAAGGAGAGAATAAATAACATGTGGCTTCCATGTATTGGGATATTATTGATGATCTGCCGGAGCATCTCTCCCGTTATTTTAAAAAGGCACCACTAGTGATCACCAATACCACTCTATTGGCGCGGATAATTGGTGAGATGTTTGAGATGCTCTAATGCAAGAAAATTAAGTGCGCATATAAGAAGAGCTTACTCCTAGTACATTTTTTTTTTACTTGGAACACTATCTTGAACTCATGGGTTCATTAATGAATGATATTGATAAAAACTTTTTAAGATTTGCCTTGATGATCAATATGACAATATCTTAAGGGTCATATAAAATAGCTTAAGATTAATGCTACTAGATTTATCATAAAAACATTGAGAAAACATATTTTCGTAGGTCTTGCTAATCAAATGCTATGTCGGGGGATGCCCTAATAAACTTATACCTTAGATAAAGAAGTACATAAAATATATTTTCATCATGTGCTTTTGCATACAACTAAGTTTCACCACACGCATCGTGGTCATCTAGCTTTTCAGTAGGGCTCAATTACAGGCGTGTTTGGATCACCAACTACTGCTCGCCTCGCCTCACCAGCAACAAATTGGAACACATGATGTGTTTGCATCCCTTCTCTAACTGCCTCATATTTGTGCAAGCAGTGATTTTCCTTGATAGCGTGTACGAATGGATTTGGCTCACCTGTATTAGCAAGGCTAGACGAGGGAAGCTGGCAAGAGAGCGAAGCTTACCCTAAATCGCTCTTTCAATGTGGCACAGGGTGACCTAGTCAGCAATGAGTCTTGGGTCTAATAAGTTATTGGTTCAAAACTTCAAATCTCCTTAACTAACGAGACATGGATTGCTTAAAATTTTCTCTCAAGTTGTTTTGAGAAATGGATCATTCTTCACAAAATCACATGTATATGTATCTGTGATGTGGTAAACCACATTTTTTTTGTATTTTTCTCTCTCGCCATATATATATTCAGGTTGTCATGCATAGCAATGACCACTAAGAGCAACTTAAAGATGCTCCCTCCGTAAAAAATTTGCAATTCTCGTTTTTTTAGAAGTCAATCAGTTTGAACTTTGACCAAAATTATATATAAAAAAAATATTAAGGCCCCGTTTGGCACGACTCCACTTCAGTGAAGCCTTTTTTTTTTTTTGCTTCAGCTCCATGAACAGCTCTATTGGTGGAGCTATAGCTGTTTTGGTAAATTATTTGGCAAAATAGCTCCACGTATAGAGTTTCTTAAAATATGCTCTCACAGAACGCCATGTAGGATGAGGTGATGCCGGGAGAAGCCATTATTTTTTGCTCCTTCCCACCTCAAAGCTCTGTGAGAGCACGTTTTTAGGGGCTTCATCGGTGTAGCCGTTTTATTTTACCCTGTTTGGCAGAAAATGGCTTCAAACGACCCCTGAAGCCACCGGAGAAGTCCTCTAAACGGGGCCTAACATTCTTGATACAAAATTAGTATCATTAGATTAGTCATAGAATATATTTTCATAATAAATTTATTTGAAGACATAAATATTAATACTATTTGCTATAAATTTGGTCAAACTTAAGCTACTTTGACCGGCACGGATCACATAATTGCATTTTTTTCTGGACGGATGGAGTACTCTCTAGCTATATTCTTTCTAATTGCTAGGAATAGATATTTTGATGAAAAATACCCTCCAACTTTTTTATTTGGTTATCTAAATATAACTATATTCTATTTCAGATTTGTCGCTAGCCAAAGATAGAAAACGAGAATGGCTTTCTAGAGTGCACACAAGATATATAAACTTTTGGAGAGCACAAAGATATTGAAAACGATTTTATACAAATAGCTTTTCAAACAATGATTTAGAGAGTAAGCTTTAAAAAACTCTTGGAGATGCTCTAAAGGGCATTATGGATGGGTTGACATGGTCCTTAACTTCTGTTTTGACCATCAACTTCTCGAACAAAAGGCGTCTAAGCTATACTGGAGTACTTGCAGCAACAGGAGAAGAGAGCATCTCAGGTTGGCTGCACAAATTCACCGAAAGATAGATTGTCATCCTCGCCATTCACCGTATCGGTCTAAGAACTTGGATTCTCCATGATCCTCATTCCTCAGGTGGGTAAAAAGCGTGTACCTTTCAAGGGACAACGATGGTCGGGATATAGTAAGAGTTAGAAACGCCACAACCTATGCCAAAACAAAGAAAAACGACTGGGGTGGACGCCAACCCGGAAGCTGATAAGGAGTTTCTATGCAGAAAGTTACAAGTTGAAGTGGAGATTTAACAATTTCTTATTTTAAAGTTGTATTTAACAAGTTGTTAGAGGGGTGTATTTTCCTTTTTTGCCAGAAAAACCAAATAAAGACTTCGCCCATGTTTAGATCACCTCAAAATTCCAAGTTTTTTCACTCTCTCTCCATCACATCAATTTTTAGCCGCTTACATGGAATACTAAATGTAGGTAAAAAAATATCTAATTACACAGTTTAGTTCAAAATCACGAGATGAATCTTTTGAGCCTAGTTGGTCTACGATTGGACAATATTTGTCAAATAAGACGAAAGTGGTACTATTCATCAGGTTGAAAAAATCTTCAATCTAAACAAGGGCTTCATTTGCGAAGTCATCGCAAGATGAGCTTTCAAGGATATTATGACGTAGAGCACTCACATCTCAAGCTTCACTTTTACTCGTTACCAATAATTTGAAAATACAGTGTCTAACATAATTTCATAGCATTGATAACTTTTCTTTAAAAAAAGATTTGTGGCAATTACTCTCCTGTACTCCTATCTGCCTTCACGTCGTGTGAAATCTGGCACCATCAATTTTGAGATCCCTTAACATTTGTTTGCGACTACAAATATGTTCATTTTTTTCCAAGTGTCTCACGTAAACTTGGAAAGGGGTATTTGCACATGTTTGCACGCAGTTGATTTTCGATTACATGATTGTCATCTTTTTTGTTTTCAACTTGCGACCAATGTCTTTGTTCAAAACAAACCAATAGTTGCAAACCAATAGTTGTTTCATCATATCTCTAGTTGTTTTTATTTTTTTATTTAATACATTTCTGTATAGAATTTACAAAAAGATACCTTTGCTGAGTTAAAAAACTGACGCCGTCTCTTCGGTAGACACCTTTGTAAGGTCTTAAATGGTTAGAGGGGGTGAATAGCCTTTTTAAATTTTCTATAAACTTTACTCAACAACAAAGTTAGTACAAAAGATAGCGAAGCTAATTCTAGCACTAGCTCAACTATGCTAAGCAAGCCACCTACACAATTCTAATTAACAAGACTGATCTCTAATTCACACCACAACCTAAGTCACTAGGCTACTTACTCTTATGTGATACAAACTACTCTAAGCACACTAGACAAGATATGGTGCAAGAATGTAAAAGGGGGTGAATTGATTCTTATACCGACAGTGTAGAGATGAGATGTATCCAAGAATCAATTACACACAATCACAATAAAAATCATCGGCAAGAGATGACACAAGATTTTTTACCGAGGTTCACTTGCTTCCTGGCAAGCTACTCCTCGTTGTGGCGATGCACCCACTTGATGGATCGCGAGCTAATCAACTATCAAGAGTTGAACCCTCAGCGGGTGCCGCACATCCACTCACAAGATGGGGATCCTCCAAGCCACGAGCTCCACTAGAGTATCTAATTTGTGAACTCCCGCGGGAAAGGATCAAGAACCCCTCACAATCACTTAGTGAAGGCTCGAACAAGTTACCAATCGCGAGCTCAATCACCACCGCTGCTCCAAGCCGTCTAGGGTGTCGGGAAACACCCAAGAGTAACAAGCAATCCGCAGCAAACTCGAAGATCAAGTGCCACTAGATGCAACTCTCAATGCAACGCACTTGAATCTCACTCATGTCTCTAAAGTATGCAACCAAGCAAGGAGATGAGTGGGGGGAAGTTCTCTAGCTCAAAGTGTACATCAATATCTCAAAAGTGCAAGAGAGAATCCCCAAACCCGGCCACCATCTATTTATAGCGAAGGGGTAAGCAACTAGCCGTTACAAGATGTCACAGTGAAAAACGTGATTATCGGACGCACCGGTCAGGGTGACCGGACGCGTCCAGTCACTACAGGACAAATACCAGCAGTGCGCGTCAAAGAGAGTCGTTGCCGTGATCGGACGCGCTTCGCAGTTTGACCGGACGCGCTGCACCCGGCATCCGATCGAAGCCCAGAGAGCTCCTCGCGCGATCGGACACGTCCGGTCGCACGTGACCGGACGCGCCACCGCGTCCGCTTCGCGTCACGCCACCAAGCCGCACAAGTGATGCTAACCGGACACTCCGGTCCCGGGGACCCTCGGACGCCCTGGTCGCGCGCTTTCCGTGCGCCTTTCCTCTGCGCCAGGTGAACTGACCGGACGCGCTGGTCAGGCCAGACCAGCGTCCGGTCACAAACCCTAGGCGCGCCGCACCTCAACCCTCGACTTGAGCTGACCGGACGCGTAGGTCCACCCTGGACCACGTCCGATCCAGCGTCCAGTTAGCGTTTTTTTAGAGATAAACACTCCGGACATTCGCCACCTTTTCTCGTCTCCGGCGCAATGGAAAATAAGCATTTCATTTCCACTAAAACGCCTGAATCCTGCCTCGCAAGCTCGGCGGGAGGGAGAGAGAAACACAAACCCCTCTCTACCGCTCAAACTCCACCGCCTTCGCAAATATGCTAACACCACCAAGTGTATATCACCATGCGCATGTGTGTTAGCATTTTCACAATCAATTTTCAAGGCGTTATGTTAGCTCTCTACTAGATTCTAATACATATGCTCGAGATGATGACCTAGTAGCACTTGATTCATGAGCTAACCGTGATTGCCCCTCTTGATAGTCAGCTATCAATCCTAAACCCGGTCAATCACTTCTCTACTCATCTTAGACCAGCAAAAGCAAACCCTATGATTATATCTTTGCTTTGATCACTTTGTTCCATGTCTATCTCCTCATGCTTGATCACCATGATCATCATTTCATGTCCATGCACCATCTTTTTGTGATCTTGTGGCCACCACTTCTTGCCACATACACCTTCATCATATGAGTTTATGCCTAACTCAAAACACTTAACACATGACATTAGCAACTTGATGTCATTAATTACCAAAATCAAACTTGGGCTTTCAACCTTTAGATATAAAATCACACACTTGTAAAATAATTGTATATCCATAGAAGAAAAATAAGAGTTTACTTATAAAATTCGTTTTATGGTGAACGGCTTTCAAATTTGTTGTTCCGTCGAATGAAATACAAGGTTGATTAGTCCTTTGAATGTATTTCTCGTTCTGAAACAATCAAACAAAGGCCCCCATAGGCTTTAAAAATCTTATAAATTTTCAAATAGATGTAAAATCATCCATAACCCATTTTGCTTGTATATGACATTATACTTTTGCAGTTTTGATATTTAAAATTCTTCCTAGGATGTTATATTTTAGTTATCAGTTAAGCTGTTTAGTGCCGAAATGTTTTCTAGTGTTTATAAGCAGAAATCACTTAAATTCATGGTTCGGAAATTAGTATTTTGTCATGTAACTTTACAAATGTGCTCAAGTGAAATCCAAAGTTCTTTAATAAAAGCACGTGCTCAGAAATAGGTTTTATTTTGGAATTAAATTAAAACACAAAATAGACTCAAATTTTTTTATGATACCAAGAACATTTTTGAGCTTGTTTGAAAGTGTTTAAATTTAGTTTCAAAATAAAACCTAAATTTGAGCATCTGATTTCTTAAAGAACTTTGGATTCCACTTGAATGCACATGATGAGATACTACCTACAAAATACTACTTTTTAGATCATTCTTGAAAACTTTTTTAGAGCTAAACAACTTAACTGAAAACTCAGAGTCTCAGATATAGCATCCCGGGAGGAATTCTAATTTTAAAACTACAAAAAGTTTTTTGTGGTCAACTTCGAGGGGATCAAGAATAATCCCCACCTGAGTTTATTCCACAGATACCGGTTGCCGGGGTGGAGGGGCATAGCCCTTCAAGTTTACAACAAGTAATCAGCAGGTAGGGAAGGGGTAGAGATTACATAGTGAACGAATTCCTCCAGTTGCTCGCGATTGAGTGATCCTTTCGTGGGATCCTATAGCTCCATGTCTTCATGACCTCTCTGCAGGTGTCAATCAGACGATCAAAATTACAAAAAGTTACGATGTTAGATACAAATAAAATAGGTTGTGATTGATTTTTAGCATCTATTTAAAAAGTTTATAAGATTTTAGCGGCCTTGTCGACAAAAGAAAACATGGGGGAAAAGCTATGTAGGATTTTGTTTACCGGAAAATGCATTTTAAAGTTGTTCAAGCCATAAAATGACTTTTATAAAGAATCATATTTTTCTTCTATGAAGATAAAGTTGTTTTTATCGATGTGTCTGTGGTAGAACCGCCTAATCTAATGCCCTCCTAAGAGTACTTGTCTTCCATTAGACACTAAATACCCAAGAGAGTACACTAAATTCTGCGATTCTGTCGAGCACACCCGAGGGAGAACTCGAAAATCCACATTTTTACCTCAGGATCATAAATGAGAGATAAAGCTTACAACATCTTTACCATTTCTTACATCACTTTTAGCACAACATCAGGGTAATCCATTGTTGAATTATAACAACGGAAAATGAAATGTTATCAGAGTTCAGCGGAAATGAAACTATTTAATGATGAGTTAAATATTATCATGATGAACATTTATATACAGGAAATGATAACAGGTGGTAAATCTTTCCCCTGTAAAAGATTTTTGGTGAGAGTTATAAATTAACTCTACATTCGCAACGTAAAGAAAATCCTCACTGAGCCCACCAGGAGGTTTTCACACACAAATGTTATCTTTAAGAACATCTGTCACCTGCAACAGGGTAGAACAAACCCTGAGTACTCAATTGTACTCCGCAAAACTTACCCGTCAGAAGGAAAGAAAAGACTCCAAGGATATGCAAGGCTATCTGGCTTGTGGGTTATTGCAACTGCAGGAAGCATTACTAAAGGTGCATTCTTATATTTAATTTTTATTAGCAGTCATCGGTAGTTCATTAACCAACCATTCTAGGTAAGCACATGTTCTACTTTCAAGCAAAGGTTGAGCCATCATAACTATTTTTCCATCTTTTATTTCTTACTACGGTGTCAGATCGTAGTCAAGCCGTACCGTCACGTAGAAACGGTGATTCGCGAATCAATGTGGCCAGCTGGGTACCCCGAACAAACACACGCCTCGCTCGCACCCTAGGCACGAGCGAGACCAACCTGTTTCACTCCTGTCATGGGTTCCAGGTCCCCGTCCAAACTTAGACTTCAAGCCCCCACACTTGAGGCCCGGCCTCAAAGTGGTGCTTAGACCTCCACCTATCCCCGCCTCTAATCAATCGGTCCGGAAAGAGCCGGAGCCCATGACAAAGAGAGTAACAAGTCTTCCTAGCCTCCATCCGCTAGTATATGCTCGAGATAAGAAGATCTGTGACTTGACCAGGGTTCAATGTAATGGACGGTCCTTAATCGACACAGACGGGACAAATGTAACCAGAGCCTCGCTCAGATTGCTCAACCAAGTCCATATCCAATTCCAAGTATAGTCCCGCCCGGTCTCCAATTATTATCCATATATAATCCATGTGATAATAACATGATAATAGTAACAATAATATATTTCCTATCTCTCGCGAGTGACAGACAATCACTCGACTTCTACCGGAGTCATGTATCATAGCAATCTATACGATCCTGACATACTAGTAAGACTCATGCGATCATGATATATATATGCAAGTGGGTTTCACTTAACTCCTTAAAACTTAATGCACAAGCATAAATAAAGTGCAGAATAATAGAGGTTATACACCGGGGCTTGCCTGGGTAAACATATAACCAAATGTTAGTATGCCATCTCCGGGCATGTTCACCAAGACACCATCTTTTAGGTTAACACCAAGTCCTCCGGTTGATCCATCGATCCATCATCGTTCCTATTATGAGATTTGCGGATGCAACGTAAAGACGTAAATAGACACGCTAATTGAAATGATGAGAACACGATACACTTCGCAAGCTAACGAGCTACTTAACGTACTAGGCTACTCACCTATGTTATCGAATAAGACAATATTTTCCCAACACACATTTTAGTTACACGAACCCACAACGTTGCTTTATTCCTTTTATCAATTTAATAAATATTTGAACTAGGGCTCATTAGCTATTCTAACAACTAATTATTTTGGAGCCACAAAATCTACAGAGAGCAGATAATAATAGTATGAGGTTACTGTAACAGAACCGACCAAATTATAAGAGCACAAGTACAAAAACATGCACCGAAGTGCTCAAATTTTCAAACTTGAGCCCATATAATCCCGGTAGTCAATCGAAACCACGAAGGATTTCAAACCAACTAGCTTACAACCAGGATCGCATCATTCAACATACAACATCATACGTTACATTTCACAAGTAGTTCTGAAATAAGTTTACACACACGGAGTCGCAATTATTACAAACCAAGTTTATAAAAGTAGCGGAAGCAAACACACACCAGTTGTTTAACTACTGTCAGTCTTGTTGATCAACATCCCACAAAAGCATCAGGAAAGTACATAAAAGATGATCACGCCCAAGTGATCTAGTCTTCGTCACCCGTAGGGTGGAGACAATTTTTGCAGAAGCCTTGGTAGAGCATATCATCTACAACAGGAGGGAATAAACCCTGAGTACTGGAATGTACTCAGCTAGACTTACCCGTCGAAAACCAGAAATAAGATGACACCAAGGATTATGCAAGGCTTTCACAAGAGGCTAGCTGACATCACATTTTTGCATAAAGGCATAAGTAATTGAGACTCTTATAACCTGTACTAGCAGTTATTTTTAGCATTTACCTGTCATCTATCTTAGCACCTGTACTAAACATGCACTTGATTATAATCAAACAATTATCATCATTATATCCAGAGCAGGTATGAACTGTGGCAACATTGTATCATTCCCTTAACCACCGGTTCATTTAATGAGATCTACATTGCCGCTGCTCAAGTCAAGTGCTCACTAACCGGGAGCGACGGCGATTCGAATCGAATTCCTATCCAGCTGGAGGGGTATTTCTAACACTCACCGTGCAGACCCCTGCCAGGGTCGCACAGGCCACCGTTTCATATGATTCAGGAATCGCGGGTCCAAATAATGTCGCGACCCCAAGGACGACACTCTGCCAGGTGATAGGGACTCTAACCCCCCTTGGTCTCACGCCAATGTCCCCAAGCACATCCTTTCTCTCCTCCAAGAAGCAACCTACCATTCGATTCCTGGCCTGAACCACATTACTCGGCTTCGCGGTCGGAACGACTTATCCGGCCAACTAAGTGTTAGACTGCGTTCAACATGACTCAAGGACGTACAGCGAATCAATCCTTAAACGACTCAGACGGGCATAGCTCCACACCCAAGACGTGAAGTGTCTTGCGGCTGTACTATCGAACTCCCGCCCGGTCTCAATTTCATTTTTAAGCATGGTTCCATCTACGATAGCCATAAAGCCACTCGTGACTCCTTCCTACATCTCGCGGATGACCGGAAATCACCCGACTTCTACCGTACTAAGCAGGGCTAAGCATTGACACGTGCCTAAACCTAATATAGGATTAAGTACGATATCTGGACAAGGACAGGTATAATGCAACAAGTGTTTTCATATAACTCCTACAACTTAATGCAGTAAATAATTAAAAGTACTCAAGATTAATTTATAAATCAGTAGGTTTAGCATGCACTGGGGCTTGCCTTTCAGAAAGGTCGAAGGCCGGTGATCAGGACACTCAGGTAGATTTTCGGCAGGAGCTTCGTCGCCGGTTGGTTCCTCTAGCTGCTCCGGCTGGTCCTGGATTTCCTCCGGAATCACAGGCTCGAATTCGAGGAGAGTTACCCCCTCCGGAACACCTATTGCATGAGTGCACAATAAATATCATGGGTGCATAATGGTGCAACATGCTCGGAATGAAATGCATTTCAGAAATAAAATATAATAATCTAATCAAGTTACTTTATCAGTACGTGCAAATCTCTTCTCCGGTGGAGAAGTACTTACCTAATCTACCCAACCTAAGATATAGTTGTTCATCTTCGGTTAAGGCTCTAACACCTAACAAACACAAGAGTGACATTATTTAGGTTACCATATCCAACCCAAAATATCACGGTAAGACATTCTGGACAGCAGCTACTTGTTTCTAACATAACTGGAGATTCCCAAACCCAAAAGATATGATCTAAGACAATCTGAAAAGCTTAAGAAATGTACCACAAAATGTTTTCAGACCACAACACTAAATTCCAAAGTTTACCTAGTCGAAATTCCAAAGTTCCAGAATCTATCCTCCCCAACAGAGAGCAGTCAATTCTGGACTGTCACTTAAAACAACAATAACTCCTAAACTACTAAGCCAAATGCTCCCAAATTTTGACACAAGCTAATTTATCAAGTTTACTCCAACTTTGGTATTTACAAGTTTTCCAGCAACCACTTTTATTAAGGGTCAAACCCAAAGATACTACCAGCTGTCTAGAAAACCTAAAATTGCAAAGATTAAATAATTATTTATGTGGCAAACATTCTCTAAGACCAAACTAATACTACTACAAGTTCACAAAGGTCACAAAAACACCAGAAAATAAGGTGTGCCCACCTAGAATATTTATTTAAATTCATTTCTTAATTTACTTAAGTAATTAAGTGGAATTTCAAACATATATGTAAACTGCTCTTAAAATTCTACAAAAATTACAGGAGACTCTCTGACCCAAAAAGAGGCTACTGTAAAAATTTGAACTAAATCTATTCACAGAAACTTCCTACACAAAATTTCCAAGCCAAAAAGGCTGATTTTTGTATAAATAACAAGGCATAGTAAAAAGTGTCAAACAACAGATTTTCTAATTTTCTTGGACACTCTAGGGTACCAAGACATTCTCCAAAAAGTTATATGAACATTGCAGATGTAGAAAAATTACAAAAATTCATTTAAGTATTTCTTAAAATAACAAGATAGCATTATAACTTGAAAAGTACTTAAGCGCTACTACCCAAATTTTTACCAGAGCTAGAGCAAGTATAAATTAGTCTACCCACCAAATTTCATAATTTTTGGAACACTGAAACTCGAGATATAATTTAAACAAGTTTGCATGTGATTTAAAACACATTTCAAAGACCTATTTAAATATCCAGAAAACTAAACATCCCATAAGCATTTGATATTTTTCCTAGATCCTACACTTTATTTGGAACCCAACAAAATTTGGATCACAATTTTTGGATCTATAAAACCCTAGATAAGAAAATCACAAACATAATTCATATCTGTGAAATAATACAGAAACTGAATTTTCAAATAAAACAAAACAGAACCACTGGGTCGGCCGACCCGACAGCGCGGCCCAGCTCGAGTGGCGCGGCCCGCGACGCACGCGCGGCCTGCTCGGCCATCCCGCCCGCGCGCGCGGGTGCTGACAGCGCGGGCCCGCAGGTCATAGAGAGAAGAGCGGAGGGGAGGAGACGGTCGCGACTCCGGCGAGCTCAAGCTTGCCGACGACGGCGTCTCCGGTGACGGGAGGATCACCGACGGTTTCCCCGTGACTTTCCGCACCGACCGAACCAAGCTTGGCTGACCCTATCCCCACCTAGCTACGACGGCCATGGCGACGGCGGCTCGGTGATGGCGCACGGTGGTGCAGTGGTGAGCTCCGAGCGCCAAGTGGTCACCGGAGGTGCGCATTCGCTCCCCAGGGCCAAGGCGGACCTAACGAGATTCCTATTGAGGACCGAGGCAAGGTGGAGGAGCATGGCTGCGTATAAGCACCACAGGCGGCGGTGCGCCGGTGAGCTCCGAGTGGGGGAAAAACCGGCAATGCGCCCTTACCCTGCTCGGTTGCTCCAAAGGAGGGTTCGACGAGGTTCGGGAGGTGGTGACAGAGCTGTAGGCGTGGTGTATTGGCCGGTGGTGCGACGATGAGTGCACACGACGGCGGCGGAGCGCGCGGCACCGAAGGCAGCTCGGTTCTCTCCGCTCGGCGAGCTCAGGGCGAGAGAGAGAGAGAGGCAAGGGCTGGAGTGAGGCGGAGGCCGCGTCGTGGCGTTCAAGAAGCCCGCTCGGCCTGACCGGTGGGGCCAAGGCCGGCGTACGGTCGCCACCGCGTGCCCACGTGGCGGTCACGGCCTGAGGCCGGTCGGCCACTTCCCCCCCTGCCCGATCTGAACTGCAACATAGGCAACATCACGTTGCAACATTTGCAACATTTACCACCATAAACAGCAGCAACTTTCAAGCCCTGTAGCTCTAAAACCAGCCCGAATCACGAGATGAGCTAATTAACAAAGTTGTAGCTCATGAAATTCTCTACAACTTTATCAATATGAGCTAAACCTGAATCGACATGTTTTGGAATTTACAGAGCCAGGAACAAAATCTATTTTTGTGAAACAACAGAAAATCAGCAGCACGGTAAAGTGAAAATTTGGCCGGCTTAGGGGCTGAATCATGAATTGTGCTAATTGACAAAGTTGAAGCTTACAATTTTTACTACAACTTTGTTAATATGGACTTGAACTGGTTTTGCTTCTAAGCTAGTGATTCTGAGGGTTCAGTTTATATGACTTCACTAATTAGCATGGAAACACACTTAGGAGGACAATTTAGTCACTTTGGTCAACATGAACATTGTTCCACTAATGATCCTAAGTGTAATTAAGGTGTTGTAAGGTATAATTAGCTACTCTACCCTTTAGTTACACCAACTACCTAGTGTCACATGATGTGAATCAAACAAAACTTCAAAACAAATCACATTTGTTGTAACCACATGAATTAACATGAAATGATGCATGCTTATGCTCATGTAATGCAATGCAATTATGGAGCTAAACACCTGAGGTGTTACAGCCCTCCCCCCTTATAAAAATCTCGTCTCGAGATTTGGAAAGCATACTATTTTTTATAGAATTCCTTATAACCATCCCGTAAATAGTCTTCCCGTTCTCATGTAGCGTCACTTTCACTACCCTGATTACTCCACATTACTTTATACCATTTAACCACTTTGCTTCTAGTCACTCGTTCCTGAGTATCGATCACTCGGACTGGCTTTTCTTCGTAAGTTAGATCGGATTCCAGCCTGATATCTCCTAAAGGGACTCTTTCCGCAGGAACTCGAAGACACTTTTTGAGCTGTGATACATGGAAGACGTTGAATATGGCACTCATTTCTGGAGGTAACTGGATTTTATACGTAACAGCTCCACTCTTGCCTATGATTTGGAAAGGACCCACGTATCTTGGCGCAAGTTTCCGCTTAACACCAAAACGTTGGACACTCTTCATTGGAGAAACTTTCAGATAAACGAAGTCTCCAACTTCAAACTCGAGCGGTTTTCTACGACGGTCAGCATAACTTTTCTGTCTAGCTTGGGCTGCAGCCATATGTTTTTGGATGGTACGGACTTGTTCCTCAGCTTCATGAACAAAATCAATACCATAATACCTCCTTTCACCAGCTTCTACCCAGTTTAGTGGGGTTCTACACTTACGACCGTATAAAGCTTCGAATGGGGCCATCTTAATACTCTCTTGGTAACTATTATTGTACGAGAATTCGGCTAGAGGTAACCATTTTTCCCAAGAACCCTTGGATGATATTACACATGCCCGCAATAGATCTTCCAAGATTTGGTTAACCCGTTCCGTCTGTCCTGACGTCTGGGGGTGATAAGCAGAGCTTCTCACTAACTTGGTTCCCAGAAGGTGATGCAAGTGCTCCCAAAAGCGAGCAGTAAACTGGGGACCACGGTCAGATATGATAGTACGAGGTATCCCATGGAGCCGGACTATCTGATTGAAGTACAACTCAGCATAGTCAGTGGGACGATAGTCCACTCTAACTGGAATGAAGTGAGCTGATTTGGTCAAACGATCCACAATTACCCAGATGGAGTTATGATTTTTGACAGTAGGAGGAAGACCGACAATAAAATCCATACTTATCTCTTTCTATTTCCAACCTGGGATAGAAAGTGGTTGAAGCAACCCAGCTTTCATGTGCACAGCTTTAACTCTACAGCAGGTATCACACCTAGCCACATATGCAGCTATCTCTTTCCGCATCTTGGTCCACCAATAGTATGGCTTCAAATCATAATACATCTTATTGCTACCAGGATGGATGGATAACTTGGACGAATGTGCTTCGGACAGGATCTGATCTCTAAGCTCTCGGTCCTTAGGCACAACTAACCTATCCTTGAACCATAGTACACCCTCTTCATCTACCCTGAACTGTGTAGTTTCTTGCTCTTTCATCTTACGCTTGATGTGGAATATACTGGTGTCAGTCTTTTGGAGCTCAATAATTCTGCTTTTGAGAGTACAACTGATAGTGATGTTGTACAAGACCGCTGGATGTAGAAGGCGAGATCGATGAAAATCAGTTTCAA
Source organism: Saccharum hybrid cultivar R570 (assembly GCA_038087645.1). Lineage (NCBI taxonomy): Eukaryota > Viridiplantae > Streptophyta > Magnoliopsida > Poales > Poaceae > Saccharum > Saccharum hybrid cultivar. The sequence continues at coordinate 8,009,362 of JAQSUU010000119.1, read as the reverse complement.
CTAGGGAATGGCAATGAGACTTACGGCTTAAAGCATCCGCAACCACATTTGCCCTGCCAGGATGATAGTGCACTTGAAGGTTATAATCCTTAATCAACTCGAGCCATCTTCTTTGACGCATATTTAACTCGGGTTGGGTGAAGATGTATTTGAGGCTTTTGTGGTCTGTGTAGATATTGCAAACATTTCCCAACAGGTAGTGCCGCCAGGCTTTCAAAGCATGAACAACTGCGGCGAGTTCTAAGTCATGTGTTGGATAATTCACCTCATGTTTCCGAAGTTGTCGAGAGGTATATGCAATTACTCGGCCTTCCTGCATTAGAACACCTCCCAAACCTATGCCTGAGGCATCACAATAAACATCAAATGGTTTCTCGATATCCGGTTATGCCAAAACCGGAGCTGAGGTTAGGAGGGTTCGCAGTTGGTGAAAAGCTGTATCACATTCAGGAGTCCAGACAAACCTGGTGTCTTTTTGTAGTAACCGAGTCATTGGCTTGGCTATTTTGGAGAAATCCGGGATGAAGCGACGATAATAGCCAGCCAAACCGAGAAAACTCCAAACCTCGTGAACCGAGATAGGAGCCTTCCAGTTCAATACTTCTTGTACCTTGGCGGGGTCCACCATAATTCCTCCATCGGACAACACATGCCCAAGGAAAGGTACTTCTCGAAGCCAGAATTCGCACTTACTGAACTTTGCATATAGTTGATGTTCACGCAATCTTATGAGGACCATACACAGATGTTCAGCGTGATCTTCCTCATTTACAGAATATATCAGGATGTTATCAATAAATACCACCACAAACTTGTCCAATTCGGGCATAAACACCGAATTCATTAAGTACATGAAGTGTGCGAGGGCATTTGTCAATCCAAAAGACATAACAAGATACACATAAAGACCGTATCTGGTAGAAAAGGCTGTCTTTGGAACATCTTCTGGGCGGATTTTAATTTGATGGTAGCCAGATCTTAGATCGATCTTGGAGAAAACTTTAGCTTTAGACAACTGATCGAACAAGATGTCGATACGTGGTAGAGGGTACTTATTTTTGACAGTGACTGCATTGAGAGGTCTATAATCTACGCACATTCACAACGACTGATCCTTCTTCTTTACAAAGATAGCAGGACATCCCCACGGCGACGAACTAGGACGAATCAACCCCTTCTTCAAAAGTTCATTCAATTGCACCTTAAGTTCAGCGAGTTCATTTGGAGGCATCCTATAGGGTCTCCTAGAGATGGGAGCCGTGCCAGGCAACAACTCGATTTTAAATTCCACATCCCGATCCGGAGAAAGCCCCGGCAAATCATCGGGAAAAACGTCCGAAAACTCATTTACTATTGGAATTTCGGCCAACGCCTTTGCTTGCACAGCATGAACTTCCCTAGACAAATCAACTTTTCTGGGAAGTTGTACCAGAAAACCCTTTTGATCTGTAGGATCTCTGAGCATAACTACCCGAGTGGATGTATCAATGAGTACCCCATTCTGACTCATCCAATTCATGCCCAAGATAACATCTATGCCTAAGCCCGGCAAAATCACTAAGGCAAGCGAGTACTTTCGCCCTTTTATCTCAAGCTCAAGATTCCCCACTACTTTATTTGTGGAAATATTCCCACTTGCTGCGCTAATACAATAACCCCCACCTTCAACAGTATGCAATTTGTGTGCAAACTCTGATGCAAACTTAGGACTGATAAAGGAATGCGAAGCACCCGAATCAAAAAGTACCACTGCAGGATGTTGGTCAACTAGGAACTTACCAGCAGTGACAACCTCACCAGATGGAATTTTCTCAATACTGTTATAATGAGCGTGCCCTTGACGGCCACCTTGGTTGACATTCTTCTTAGGGTAAGGGCAGTTTCTGGACCAATGGCCTGGCTTGTTGCAGTTTCAGCAAGGCATGTTGCTAGGAGGGACACTGGAGCTGCCTTGGCTCGAATTACTCTTTGGCAGAGCCACTGTATATGCCTTGCGAAACCCAGTCTTCACTGGCGCCTTCTTTTGCGGAGGACGGAACTTAGCACTTGTGGCAGGAGGGCGAGGAGGAGCCCTCGGGGCAGCTGGAGCTCGAGACTGTGAAGCACCTGCCTCAAGTGCCCTCTTGCGGCTCTTAGAAGCAGCATAGATAGAATTATTGTTCTCTTGAGTCAGAGCATCACTGATAAATTCATTGAAAGTAGTGCACTTGCTAGTGCCCATAGTCTTCATCAGCTTTGGACCTAGGCCCCTTTTAAAGCTAGCAATTTTCTTAGCATCGGAATCCACAAACTCTGTGGCATACCTTGCCAGGTTGTTGAAGGATTGCAGATATTCAGTCAAGCTTTTATTGCCCTGCGACAGCCTCATAAATTTTGTGTGCTTGATAGCCATAAGACCTGGAGGAATATAGTTCCCACGGAATGCGGCCTTGAACTGGTCCCAAGCAATAGGGACATTTGCAGGCAGTGTGGAACGATAGTGGCTCCACCAAATACCGCTGGACCATGTAGTTGGTGAGAAGCATATTCAGTTTTCAGCTCATCGGTCAAGCGAAGCAGACGAAACTTTTGTTCAATAGTATTCAACCACTCATCAGCTTGCAGTGGTTCCTCCGCCTCCTTAAAGAGCGGGGGCTTAGTATCAAGAAAGTCCTTGAAATCACTATACTGATTCGGTTCTGGGCCCTGGCGGCCATGACGAGCCTCCTGGTTGGCAAGCTGGCGCATAGCATCTGCCAGCATGCGCTGCCCTTCGACCACGGTCTGCATTAACTCAGCCGGGGTAGGTGGTGGTGGAGGGGGTGGCTGTTCCTCATCCTCATTGCCACGACCCCGACGGAGATTGTACGACATCTGTAAAATGCATAGCTAATGAGCACTGACGATGTGGGAAGTTTGTAGATGAATTATTGTAGATATGTCAAACTGACTTCATGAAATAGACTTCTCAAAATAATCATGGCACAATAATTCATCACAACCGCATAATCCATTCAAGCGGATCAATTGGCGCAATCATGCGAGAGAATCCAACAAGATGTACTTTGATAAAGGCTCACTCACAAGGAGCACATCAGTTACTGAACCGTTTACGTTAAAATCTACGTGATTTTTTATCTTTCGCCCGGTACTTGGATTCGATTTCAAAGTTTTTAGTTGACTGAGAAAGGCTAATTCAAACTGACCACAAAGAGACTTCTCAACGGTAGAGCTCCATGGTGGATCATGACTAGCCACCTCGATACCAGCGCGTGCCAAGCAGCACAACCTTATGTCGCGCGCCATAGGAGGCCCTCGGTTTCGTCGCGGCACCGAAGGGTGCTAATCGTGACACCATCATCGAACGCTACACAATAAGACATCCAATTGCGATCGAAATTAACAGGTTCCAACTAAACATCCAGGAAACATAGGGTTCGACCTTACATCCCAAAAGTCAAGTTATTACAAAGCCTCACTCCAACACAGGGAGGGCACAAAAGACAACCCTAACATCATAGCTACGTGATAACTACTCTAAGCATCGTCCTCAGAGTCGGTGTCAAGGATCTCCCCGCCGTCCTCATCACTAACAGGCTCTAACTCCTCATCTTCTTCTTCTTCTTCTGGTTCTTCTTCTGGTTCGGCATCTTGGGGCCCATTGACCTCCACTTCGTCATCATTTTTAGCCATGAAGATTCCCGAACCCATGTCATCATCTGCATTGATATTTCGAGGCAGCAGAGGATTTAGCTGGTTGTTCAGGCGGTGCACTTCTTCATGAAGAATGTCATTGTATTCTTCAGCATTCTCCAACTGTTGCTCGAGCTCAAACTGACGAGCTCTCAGAACGTTCTCCTCGTGCCAGGCTTCATCCCTCTGGTTCATGACACGGACCAACATGCGTTGATAGTTGTGGTTTGCTACTGTCAATCTCTGGACTGCAAGGGTTTCCTGGTCACGATCACGAATCACTTGCTCCAGTTGCTGACGCGCTGCATTCCTGGCAGTAGTCACTTCAGCCAACTCTGCCCTCAGCCTTTCCACCCCAGTAGGCTCAGGGCGGGGCTCACGTGGAGCGAGCTGGTGACGCGGTGCCCTGCCCCCAGTGGACTTACGAGCGGTCCTCTTAGTACGTGCCATCTGTAGCAATAAGATACGACTTAAAGTGAGGATCATTTAGGGGATACGAAATTTAATTTAGTCGGGAGTACTGAAATTTTTAAGGAGGGAGTAAATGATATGTATGATATAATTAAACATGATGCATGCACGTTCCGTACGCCCTCTCACCTTAGTAGAAACCTAAAGTTCTAACGCTAGGCGGTGGCATACATACGTTCTCTCATATAAGCGAAACTATCGGTCTACTCGTTACGCTGTTAGTGTACCTGCAGAAAACCTCATTTCAGCCCAACAGTTTCCCAATATATGCACACAAGAAAGCAGTAATTTAAATACTTTCCATATACACATCTCCTGATGTATATACTTTAGTATCAAAGCTACCCGATATAAAGGTTCCTACAATTAAGTGCTTACGTAATTACATGGTTTAAACATGTAAGTATGCAAGTCACCAAAACTACTCTCCCCTAAATCGCCGGTTGGACAATCATGCTCTCACAACTCACACTTACCAGAGCGTCGAGGCAATTGATCCATACATTACCACCCAAGTGGATGGCATCCATACAATATCACGCCGTATGGACGACGAAACAAAAACAAACAAGGCCCCCAAGTTAGTCTTTATAATAAGCCACCTAAGAGTCCTCATTTGGGCTAAGAGATGTGATCACTGGCATACCTAAAAATAATTTTTAGTGTTTTAACCCTTTTTCATAATCAAATACTTTTGTTTTTAAATACTCGTACGATGTGTTTAATGTTGAATTATGCTCCGGTACCAGCTGTAACAGAACCGACCAAATTATAAGAGCACAAGTACAAAAACATGCACCGAAGTGCTCAAATTTTCGAACTTGAGCCCATATAATCCCGATAGTCAATCGAAACCACGAAGGATTTCAAACCAACTTGCTTACAACCAAGATCGCATCATTCAACATACAACATCATACGTTACATTTCACAAGTAGTTCTAAAATAAGTTTACACACACGGAGTCGCAATTATTACAAACCAAGTTTATAAAAGTAGCGGAAGCAAACACACACCAGTTGTTTAACTACTGCCAGTCTTGTTGATCAACATCCCACAGAAGCATCAGGAAAGTACATAAAAGATGATCACGCCCAAGTGATCTAGTCTTCGTCGCCCGCAGGGTGGAGACAATTTTTGCAGAAGCCTTGGTAGAGCATATCATCTGCAATAGGAGGGAATAAACCCTGAGTACTGGAATGTACTCAGCTAGACTTACCCGTCGAAAACCAGAAATAAGATGACACCAAGGATTATGCAAGGCTTTCACAAGAGGCTAGCTGACATCACATTTTTGCATAAAGGCATAAGTAATTGAGACTCTTATAACCTGTACTAGCAGTTATTTTTAGCATTTACCTGTCATCTATCTTAGCACCTGTACTAAACATGCACTTGATTATAATCAAACAATTATCATCATTATATCCAGAGCAGGTATGAATTGTGGCAACATTGTATCATTCCCTTAACCACCGGTTCATTTAATGAGATCTACGTTACCGCTGCTCAAGTCAAGTGCTCACTAACCGGGAGCGACGGCGATTCGAATCGAATTCCTATCCAGCTGGAGGGGTATTTCTAACACTCACCGTGCAGACCCCTGCCAGGGTCGCACAGGCCACCGTTTCATATGATTCAGGAATCGCGGGTCTGAATAATGTCGCGACCTCAAGGGCGACACTCTGCTAGGTGATAGGGACTCTAACCCCCCTTGGTCTCACGCCAATATCCCCAAGCACATCCTTTCTCTCCTCCAAGAAGCAACCTACCATTCGATTCTCGGCCTGAACCACATTAATCGGCTTCGCGGTCAGAACGACTTATCCGGCCAACTAAGTGTTAGACTGAGTTCAACATGACTAAAGGACGTACAGCGAATCGGTCCTTAAACGACTCAGACAGGCATAGCTCCACACCCAAGACGTGAAGTGTCTTGCGGCTGTACTATCGAACTCCCGCCCGGTCTCAATTTCATTTTTAACCATGGTTCCATCCACGATAGCCATAAAGCCACTCGTGACTCCTTCCTACATCTCGCGGATGACCGGAAATCACCCGACTTCTACCGTACTAAGCAGGGCTAAGCATTGACATGTGCCTAAACCTAATATAGGATTAAGTACGATATCTGGACAAGGACATGTATAATGCAACAAGTGTTTTCATATAACTCCTACAACTTAATGCAGTAAATAATTAAAAGTACTTAAGATTAATTTATAAATCAGTAGGTTCAGCATGCACCGGGGCTTGCATTTCAGAAAGGTCGAAGGCCGGTGATCCGGACACTCAGGTAGATTTTTGGCAGGAGCTTCGTCGCCGGTTGGTTCCTCTAGCTGCTCCAGCTGGTCCTGGATTTCCTCCGGAATCACAGGCTCGAATTCGAGGAGAGTTACCCCCTCCAGAACACCTATTGCATGAGTGCACAATAAATATCATGGGTGCATAATGGTGCAATATGCTCGGAATGAAATGCATTTCAGAAATAAAATATAATAATCTAATCAAGTTACTTTATCAGTACGTGCAAATCTCTTCTCCGGTGGAGAAGTACTTACCTAATCTACCCAACCTAAGATATAGTTGTTCATCTTCGGTTAAGGCTCTAACACCTAACAAACACAAGAGTGACATTATTTAGGTTACCACATCCAACCCAAAATATCACGGTAAGACATTCTGGACAGCAGCTACTTGTTTCTAACATAACTGGAGATTTCCAAACCCAAAAGATATGATCTAAGACAATCTGGAAAGCTTAAGAAATGTACCACAAAATGTTTTCAGACCACAACACTAAATTCCAAAGTTTACCTAGTCGAAATTCCAAAGTTCCAGAATCTGTCCTCCCCAACAGAGAGCAGTCAATTCTGGACTGTCCCTTAAAACAGCAATAACTCCTAAACTACTAAGCCAAATGCTCCCAAATTTTGACACAAGCTAATTTATCAAGTTTACTCCAACTTTGGTATTTACAAGTTTTCCAGCAACCACTTTTATTAAGGGTCAAACCCAAAGATACTACCAGCTATCCAGAAAACCTAGAATTGCAAATATTAAATAATTATTTATGTGGCAAACATTCTGTAAGACCAAACTAATACTACTACAAGTTCACAAAGGTCACAAAAACACCAGAAAGTAAGGTGTGCCCACCTAGAATATTTATTTAAATTCATTTCTTAATTTACTTAAGTAATTAAGTGGAATTTCAAACATATATGTAAACTACTCCTAAAATTATACAAAAATTACAGGAGACTCTCTGACCCAAAAAGAGGCTACTGTAAAAATTTGAACTAAATCTATTCACAGGAACTTCCTACACAAAATTCCCAAGCCAAAAAGGCTGATTTTTGTATAAATAACAAGGCATAGTAAAAAGTGTCAAACAACAGATTTTCTAATTTTCTTGGACACTATAGGGTACCAAGACATTCTCCAAAAACTTATATGAACATTGCACATGTAGAAAAATTACAAAAATTCATTTAAGTATTTCTTAAAATAACAAGATAGCATTATAACTTGAAAAGTACTTAACCACTACTGCCCAAATTTTTACCAGAGCTAGAGCAAGTATAAATTAGTCTACCCACCAAATTTCATAATTTTTGGAACACTGAAACTCGAGATATAATTTAAACAAGTTTGCATGTGATTTAAAACACATTTCAAAGACCTATTTAAATATCCAGAAAACTAAACATCCCATAATCATTTGATATTTTTCCTAGATCCTACACTTTATTTGGAACCCAACAAAATTTGGATCACAATTTTTGGATCTACAAAACCCTAGATAAGAAAATCACAAACATAATTTAAATTTGTGAAATAATACAGAAACTGAATTTTCAAATAAAACAAAACGGAACCACCGGGCCGGCCGACCCGACAGCGCGGCCCAGCTCGAGTGGCGCGGCCCGCGACGCACGCGCGGCCAGCTCGGCCATCCCGCCCGCGCGCGCGGGGGCTGACAGCGCGGGCCCGCAGGTCATAGAGAGAAGAGCGGAGGGGAGGAGACGGCCGCGATTCCGGCGAGCTCAAGCTTGCCGACGACGGCGTCTCCGGTGATGGGAGGATCACCGACGGTTTCCCCGTGACTTTCCGCACCGACCGAACCAAGCTTGGCTGACCCTATCCCCACCTAGCTACGACGGCCATGGCGACGACGGCCCGGTGATGGCGCACGGTGGTGCAGTGGTGAGCTCCGAGCGCCAAGTGGTCACCGGAGGTGCACATTCGCTCCCCAGGGCCAAGACGGACCTAACGAGATTCCTATTGAGGACCGAGGCAAGGTGGAGGAGCATGGCTGCGTATAAGCACCGCAGGCGGCGGTGCGCCGGTGAGCTCCGAGCGGGGGAAAAGCCGGCAATGCGCCCTTACCCTGCTCGGTTGCTCCAAAGGAGGGTTCGACGAGGTTCGGGAGGTGGTGACGGAGCTGTGGGCGAGGTGTATTGGCCGGTGGTGCGACGGTGAGCACACACAACGGCGGCGGAGCGCGCGACACCGAAGGCGGCTCAGTTCTCTCCGCTCGGCGAGCTCAGGGCGAGAGAGAGAGGCAAGGGCTGGAGTGAGGCGGAGGCCGCGTCGTGGCGTTCAAGAAGCCCGCTCGGCCTGACCGGTGGGGCCAAGGCCGACGTACGGTCGCCACCGCACGCCCATGTGGCGGTCGCGGCCTGAGGCCGGTCGGCCACTTCCCTCCTGCCCGATCTGAACTGCAACATAGGCAACATCACGTTACAACATTTGCAACATTTACCACCCCAAACAGCAGCAGCTTTCAAGCCCTGTAGCTCTAAAACCAGCCCGAATCACGAGATGAGCTAATTAACAAAGTTGTAGCTCATGAAATTCTCTACAACTTTGTCAATATGAGCTAAACCTGAATAGACATGTTTTGGGATTTACAGAGCCAGGAACAAAATCTGTTTTTGTGAAACAACAGAAAATCAGCAGCATGGTAAAGTGAAAATTTGGCCAGCTTAGGGGCTGAATCATGAATTGTGCTAATTGACAAAGTTGAAACTTACAATTTTTACTACAACTTTGTTAATATGGACTTGAACTGGTTTTGCTTCTAAGCTAGTGATTCTGAGGGTTCAGTTTACATGACTTCACTAATTAGCATGGAAACACACTTAGGAGGGCAATTTAGTCACTTTGGTCAACATGAACATTGTTCCACTAATGATCCTAAGTGTAATTAAGGTGTTGTAAGGTATAATTAGCTACTCTACCCTTTAGTTACACCAACTACCTAGTGTCACATGATGTGAATCAAACAAAACTTTAAAACAAATCATATTTGTTGCAACCACATGAATTAACATGAAATGATGCATGCTTATGCTCATGTAATGCAATGCAATTATGGAGCTAAACACCTGAGGTGTTACAGTTACTGTAAAATTCTTAGAGTCCACACTATTACCATTTTCTTACAAAAATTCTCACAAGTTTATACTTAGCAATATCAAGCATTTTGAATTAATTAACACACTCCTAAAAACCTTATGCAACTATGTGTATAAAACATACTACAGATAGATCCTAATTTTAGGAACCTAACAAAAATTGTTTCACCTTTTTAGGATTCCTACATATTTCTATCTTGAATTTATAGTTTGCCTTAGAAACTAAATTAGAAAAGCTTCACAAAACGAAAAAGGCCGGCAGCAGCGTTTCCAGCCCAGCGGAGCAGCGTGGCCCACGCGAACGCGATCGCACCCGACGCAACGGCCCAGCTACGGCCCAAACGGGGAGCCTGCACCCGCGTTTTTGCAAAAACGCCCCTATCCTATCAGGTATCTCCGTGGCGCCGCTGTGCACTATTGCACACGGGACACGATTTGCAGAAACAACCCGGAAGTAAGTCGTCTTCACCAAAAGCTAGTCCCTGATGCGCCCTGCTTTGACGGCGCACCTCCGACCGGTGCTGCCTGTGCTCGTCGGCCACCGGACCAGCGCGCAAGCCAAAATGACGGGCCGACCGACATCTCGGAACGACCACGAGCCCCTAGGCCGCAGTTAGGCGGCTAAAGGAGCTCCACCACGTTCTGGCCACGGAGGCAGCAAAAGCCGACGACGGCGAGGTCATTACGCCCACCCGGGGTTCTAACAGCGACAACAGAAAGGTGAAGGAGCATTAGTAGCTCACCCAGAGGCTAGCTAAAGCACGTGGTAAGATGGAGGAAGGCCAAGGAGGTCCGGCCACGTGCGCGTGGCGGAAACGGCTATGCTCCGCGGCGGCATGTCGTGTCACTCGTGTCTCCGGTGAACACCACGGCTTCCTGACACGAGCACCGGTTGCGTGAGGTCAAAACGAGCTCACGGATACAAACAATTGGACCAAAACTCACGGGCAAAGGCTTACCCCCAGCTGACGCTCGACCCCCGGGACAACAGGACCGACGACAAGCAATTCACAAAATTCACGGCCAGTGGTGCTCAATTGAAACGTGGTGTGGTTGAAACACACCACCCACCACCTCAGCTACCCACCTATGCGAATAAAAGGAGAGGGTAGCGCGGTACCCTACTTAAATGCAACGAGTCCACGGCGGCGACCGACTTGCCAGCACGCAGTCGAGCCCGAACAGCACGGCGACGTCGGTCAGCGGGTGAAGGACGAAGACTTGTACCCACCTCCACAGCAGTCAAGGTTGACGACCGCGACGCGGAGACACTGGCGTGCTCCCGTCCACCTACCGCCGAGATGAAACGAACAACATGGGCGTCCCCATGCTAGTCGAGCAGACGGGCGCCTAGAGCTCGGCTAAGCACGCAACATGGTGGCCAGAGCACACACGCCACGGCTCCCCGCTCTCACACTCGCTCTCGGCCCCACAGTCGCACCGTCAACCCTGCTCCCCGCGCTCACGGCGAACATGGGACCGGCCATGGTGCAGTTATGGCCCAAGGAAGGCCTAACCGACAGCGCGCTGGAATGACTAGAGCCCTAGGCCGAGAAGACGACGAACGTCACATGCACGGATTATAAAGTGTGCTCAACATCCGGCTACAACTTGGTAAATGCTCCACCGACTAGTGGGCCCCAAGATGGCACATCAGGTTACGATTAGGGACAGCAAGCACCAGCTAAAGCTTCCGAGATAGGCCAAAAGAGTCACGCCAACTGGGGGTTCGTCACTGACGTCGTTGGTTCGCGAACACTGGCCTGAGTCACGAGTTGCAGCGCGTTCTAACTAATTTGGGCAATAATCACGAGAGCCAAGCAACGCTTACACAACTACGGCTTAGACCAAGACCAAATGCCCACGTCGGTGCAACCCGCGGAACCACACGCTTGACGAGTGCCTAACTAGTTATTCTAGAGAGGAAAAAAACTAAGCTACAACACTCATATAGTTTTTTCGAACTACAGAAGTGAGTCATATAAGATTCGGTATCACTCCATGTGCGATTAAAATTTTAAAACCCGAGAACTTGTTTTGTTAATTTCTTTTAGGCCTTAATCGTGAGCTAAGTAAGCTAGTAACACCAGGGGTGTTACATCCCTTGCCCCTTAAAAAGGATTTCGTCCCGAGATCCGGAACAAGAAACAAAAGAGGGAACGCGATTACATCTCATAGATCTGAACTTACACGAGAGGGTATAGGACTTCGAACACTAAACTACTCTGGGATCTATAGATAACTCGGCTAAGAACAAATATGATACAACTCACAACCTCTCTAGAAATCGACGAAGACGAGGACAATGGAAAAGCAGAAGGAAAACGATTATCCAGAACATGGCGTATGCCCAACAGATCCAGAAACAAGAGACTGAGAGATAGATCATTGTGAACCCTAAGACCAAAACTAATCAGAGGTCGAATTGAACTTCTTCGGTAAAAACCAGATCCCTTCTTCTCAAGTTACACCATCACCTCTGACTGGCGACCATAGATCTACGAGCAACGGCTGGATCTCGTAGCTCTGCCCCCAACTACTCCTTCCCGGCTGCTTCCCGAGCTTCTCCTACCTGAGCGTTGACGGAGGAAGTTGACACTATGAGCTCTACTCTGGATCTGAGGTAGAATGGAGGAGAAGCAAGCAAGGTGGAATCTTATAGCTGGCGAACAGAGGAGGTGGTGTAGCACACCGGAAGTGGAGGCGGCGTAGAGGGAAAATCACTAGTGAAGGGTCACGAGGTGGGGAGGGCGTCAGCCATGGTGTGCTTCCTGTGCGAGCTTGAGTGGGGAAAAGGAGAAAGGAGGGGATGGGGTTCGCTCAGCAAGGAGGCGTGCGAGCAACGGGGCCCAAGGGAAAAGAAAGGAGGGGGGTTTAGTACGGGGATGAGGGCGAGAATCGAGAGCCAGCACGGGTGACGAGATCAGAGGGGCGTACTGTGTGATAAGGCGAGTGTGGCACAGCGTAGTGGCCATGCGAGAGCGGCACACGTGGGCCCCACCACAGATGGCGTCCGCAGGGCACGCAGTGACAGCGACCTGGCGTATGTAGCGTGACCGAACCGATCACAGGAACGACGTCAAGTCAGGCGATGTAATTCCTCTGATCTACGTGCGGCCTAACTTTCCTATTGCTTTTCTCTTTCTTCTTCAAAAATTGTGTTACCCCTGTTACTTGGGTAGAGCACCGCTACATCAACTCGTTGTGGATTTTCCATTTGAACACAAGGATATTTTTACCAAGGAAAATATTTATAGCAAGAGCGGTACTGTGGGGTAACTTGGTAAAAGCGCTTGGTCAACAACCTCGAGACCAGCGCGCGCCGAGCGGCACAACCATGTGGTCACGATCCATAGGTGGCTCTCGGTTTCGTCGTGGCACCATAAGCTATTAACCAGGTAATTATTACCAACTTACTCGCAGTAAAGGCAGTGGGGTCGTAGACCACAAAATTAGAAAGGTATTGTAAGGGAAGAATTAGGCAACAAGGGTTCCTATCAAAATAAGGAACAAGTAAAGTAAATCCCAAGGCGGATTTAAGTCAAGTGAATCCAAGTGCTCTGCTAGGTCATCCACAATTAGTGATACAGTGTCCTCTGTTTTCCAATCACGGCCGATCTGCTGCATTCAAAAAGTTGTTCCCCTTGTAACTTGTTTGTTGTCGTCTCAAGAACCCTAAGCAAATCGAATGAGGTCTAAGGAAAATCGACGTAACAAACACAACAGATAAAGCAATTACTCATACCAACGGCCTTACACGGGTGCAACATACAGGCATTCACTCTCCCACACTCGCCACATCACTTGCATCCTACAACCAGGCAGTCTTAACAACTACGGATAAGATACAACGGAAAGATTACAACACTAGAGGACAGCGATGAAAAGCACTACTAGTGACAGTTACATCTCCCTTAGGACAACTAATCTACCTCGTCGGCCCAAACGACTTCATTCCTGGGCTCCTGGGGTTCTTCCGCTACACTAGGTTATGGATCTGCTCCTTCTCGTGGTGGTGGCTGGGTGAGGGGAAAAAGGCTCTACTTCTGAGGCTTCCGTGGGTGGAGGTGCTGCAATACCAGTTCTCCATCTCTCCAGTGGATGGACAGGGATTCCCTCCAAGATCAAGGGTTCCTGCCTTTCCGTGGCCAGCATCCTTCGCTTGGCCCTGGTGACGAGATAGGCATCCTCCAGCTCCTAAGCATGTCGCTCTTCATCCACCTTGAGTGCTTCCGCCATGGCAGTCTCTCGACTCTCTGCGGCTGCCACATTGGCGTGCGCTTCAGCAAGCTACACTTCGAGCATCCTGGAGAAGATCTCGGCTTCCTCAGCTCGGCGGAGACACTCCCTCAGCTCTGAGGCCTGCTGGTCGTACTGCTCATCCAGGGCAAGCAAGTACGTGGTCAGGTGCACCACGGTCGGGTTGTCCTCTTGCACGTCCTGACCCTGCAAGGCCTCCATGCGAGTCCTCTATACCCGCCAATTCTTGTCCAAGGGTGGAAAGAACCGCATGGGGGTACGAGCAATGGGTTGCTCATAGATCTGGCACAGATACCGCAAGGCTTTGCCGGCCACAACCTGGTAGGTGTCGTCGAAGCGAAACCCGGTTGCGGTCACATTCCAAGCTTCAGTGATGTCGAGAAACTCCTCGCTCTTGCCAATGTATACGGTGACCTGACATCGCTCAGTGCCATGCTTCATGTACTCACGGCCCTCATACTCGGGACGATCCTTGACTCCAAGCTTTTGCAGGGTGGTATACAAGATTTTGGGGAAACCCTCGGTGTTCAGGCAGTAGCTGCTAACCCAGACTCCTGCCATCCTAGGTGGGTGGGGGTTGCAAGGAAGGCTTGAGGAGAAGCTTTCCAAGAGAAAAGGGCTAAGCGAGCTGGAATGCACCGAGTGGTGACACCAAGTGGCTGAGCTTGCCCCCTTAAAAAGGCAGAGCGGCCAGTGGTCCTGGCGCAATTCACCCTCGAGCCATGCACAAGGATCAGTAAAGTAAAATAGCAGGATTTTTACACACACGAGGCGAGCGGTGTCCGAGGCCATAAAGACTAGCACGGTTGCAGGGCAGAGGTCCGACAAGGGCGCAAAAGGAGTGCCAAAAGCGTAAGCCCCGACAGTCACGAAACACGAGCGAACGCGATAGATGAAGCCACAGTACAACAGTAACTCCTGGACAAGGACTTGTGGTACCCACGAACAGGGCACCTGTAAGATAACACTAGCATGGTACTATAGCAGTAACAGCGCGTCTGACTTTAGGACCGCACGCTACGCACCAGTTAGTTCATTGGATGAAAGCCTATTTAAACCCATTCTGAATACTTAACTATAGTAATAGAGCTACTTATATAACTTCGTATGCAAACGCCCTAACTTTTTGTAAAAATATTTTGTCAAATTTTAATTTAGAAAAGGGTTTTGAAGCTTTATTTCCTCATTTATGCTCTGATACCACCTGTGGCAGAACCGCCTAATCTAATGCCCTTTCAAGAGTACTTATCTTCCATTAGACACTAAGTACCCAAGAGAGTGCACTAAATTCTGCGATTCCGTCGAGCACACCCGAGGGAGAACTCGAAAATCCACATTTTTACCTCAGGATCATAAATGAGAGATAAAACTTACAACATCTTTACCATTTCTTACATCACTTTTAGTACAACATCAGGGCAATCCATTGTTTAATTATAACAACGAAAAATGAAATGTTATCAGAGTTCAGCGGAAATGAAACCATTTAATGATGAGTTAAATATTATCATGGTGAACATTTATATACAGGAAATGATAACAGGTGGTAAATCTTTCCCTTGTAAAAGATTTTTGGTGAGAGTTATAAATTAACTCTACATTCGCAACTTAAAGGAAATCCTCACTGAGCCCACCAGGAGGTTTCCACACACAAATGTTATCTTCAAGAACACCTGTCACCTGCAAACAGGGTAGAACAAACCCTGAGTACTCAATTGTACTCCGCAAGACTTACCCGTCAGAAGGAAAGAAAAGACTCCAAGGATATGCAAGGCTATCTGGCTTGTGGGTTATTGTAACTGTAGGAAGCATTACTAAAGGTGCATCCTTATATTTAATTTTTATTAGCAGTCATCGGTAGTTCATTAACCAACCATTCTAGGTAAGCACATGTTCTACTTTCAAGCAAAGGTTGAGCCATCATAACCATTTTTTCATCTTTCGTCTTTCATCTTTTATTTCTTACTACGGTGCCAGATCGTAGTCAAGCCGTACCGTTACGTAGAAACGGTGATTCACGAATTAATGTGCCCAGCTGGGTATCCCGAAAAAACACACGCCTCGCTCGCACCCTAGGCACGAGCGAGACCAACCCGTTTCACTCCTGTCACGGGTTCCAGGTTCTCGTCCAAACTTGGACTCTAAGTCCCCACACTTGAGGCCCGGTCTCAAAGTGGTGCTTAGACCTCCACCTATCCCCGCCTCCAATCAGTCAGTCCGGAAAGAGCCGGATCCCATGACAAAGAGAGTAACAAGTTTTCCTAGCCCCCATCCGCTAGTATATGCTCGGGATAAGAAGATCTGTGACTTGACCAGGGTCCAATGCAATGGACGGTCCTTAATCGACACAGACGGGACAAATGCAACCAGAGCCTCGCTCAGATTGCTCAACCAAGTCCATATCCAATTCCAAGTATAGTCCCGCCCGGTCTTCAATTATTATCCATATATAATCCATGTGATAATAACATGATAATAGTAATAATAATATATTTCCTATCTCTCGCGAGTGATAGACAATCACTCGAATTCTACCGGAGTCCTGTAGCATAGCAATCTATACGATCCTGATATACTAGTAAGACTTATGGGATCATGATATATATATGCAAGTGGGTTTCATTCAACTCCTTAAAACTTAATGCACAAGCATAAATAAAGTGCAGAATAATAGAGGTTATGCACCGGGGCTTGCCTGGGTAAACATATAACCAAATGTTAGTATGCCATCTCCGGGCATGTTCACCAAGACACCATCTTTTAGGTTAACACCAAGTCCTCCGGTTGATCCATCGATCCATCATCGTTCCTATTATGAGATTTGCGGATGCAACGCAAAGACGTAAATAGACACGCTAATTGAAATGATGACAACACGATACGCTTCGCAAGTTAACGAGCTACTTAACGTACTAGGCTACTCACCCATGTTATCGAATATGACAATATTTTCCCAACACACATTTTAGTTACACGAACCCACAACGTTGCTTTATTCCTTTTATCAATTTAATAAATATTTGAACTAGGGCTCGTTAGCTATTCTAACAACTAATTATTTTGGAGCCATAAAATCTACAGAGAGCAGATAATAATAGTATGAGGTTACTGTAAAATTCTTAGAGTCCACACTATTACTATTTTCTTACAAAAATTCTCACAAGTTTATACTTAGCAATATCAAGCATTTTGAATTAATTAACACACTCCTAAAAACCTTATGCAACTATGTGTATAAAACATACTACAGATAGATCCTAATTTTAGGAACCTAACAAAATTTGTTTCACCTTTTTAGGATTCCTACATATTTCTATCTTGAATTTATAGTTTGCCTTAGAAACTAAATTAGAAAAGCTTCACAAAACGAAAAAGGCCGACAGCAGCGTTTCCAGCCCAGCGGAGCAGCATGGCCCGCGCGAACGCGATCGCACCCGACGCAGCGGCCCAGCTACGGCCCAAACGGGGAGCCCGCGCCCGCGCCCGCGTTTTTGCAAAAAACGCCCCTATCCTATCAGGTATCTCCGTGGCGCCGCTGTGCACTATTGCACACGGGACACGATTTGCAGAAACAACCCGGAAGTAAGTCGTCTTCACCAAAAGCTAGTCCCTGATGCGCCCTGCTTTGACGGCGCACCTCCGACCGGTGCTGCCCGTGCTCGCCGGCCTCCGGACCAGCGCGCAAGCCAAAAGGACGGGCCGACCGACATCTCGGAACGACCACGAGCCCTAGGCCGCAGTTAGGCGGCTAAAGGAGCTCCACCGCGTTCTGGCCACGAAGGCAGCAAAAGCCGATGACAGCAAGGTCATTACGCCCACCCAGGGTTCTAACAGCGGCAACAGAAAGGTGAAGGAGCATTAGTAGCTCACCCGGAGGCTAGCTGAAGCGCGGGGTAAGACGGAGGAAGGCCAAGGAGGTCCGGCCACGTGCGCGTGGCGGAAATGGCTATGCTCCGCGGCGGCATGTCGCATCACTCGTGTCTCCGGTGAACACCACGGCTTCCTGACGCGAGCACCGGTTGCGTGAGGTCAAAACGAGCTCACGGATACAAACAATTGGACCAAAACTCACGGGCAAAGGCTTACCCCCAGCTGACGCTCGACCCCCGGGACAACAGGACCGACGACAAGCAATTC
Source organism: Saccharum hybrid cultivar R570 (assembly GCA_038087645.1). NCBI lineage: Eukaryota > Viridiplantae > Streptophyta > Magnoliopsida > Poales > Poaceae > Saccharum > Saccharum hybrid cultivar. The sequence continues at coordinate 7,991,399 of JAQSUU010000119.1, read as the reverse complement.
ACAAAATTCACGGCCAGTGGTGCTCGATTGAAACGTGGTGTGGTTGAAACACACCACCCACCACCTCAGCTACCCACCTATGCGAATAAAAGGAGAGGGCAGCGCGGTACCCTACTTAAAGGCAACGAGTCCACGACGGCGACCGACTTGCCAGCACGCAGTCGAGCCCGAACAACACGGCGACGTCGGTCAGCGGGCGAAGGACGAAGACTTGTACCCACCTCCACAGCAGTCAAGGTTGACGACCGCGACGCGGAGACACTGGCGTGCTCCCGTCCACCTACCACCGAGATGAAACGAACAGCATGGCCGTCCCCATGCTAGTCGAGCAGACGGGCGCCTAGAGCTCGGCTAAGCACGCAACATGGCGGCCAGAGCACACACGCCACGGCTCCCCGCTCTCACACCCGCTCTCGGCCCCACAGTCGCACCGTCAACCCTGCTCCCCGCGCTCACGGCGAACATGGGACCGGCCATGGTGCAGTTATGGCCCAAGGACGGCCTAACCGACAGCGTGCTGGAACGACTAGAGCCCCAGGCCGAGAAGACGACGAACGTCACATGCACGGATTATAAAGTGTGCTCAACATCCGGCTGCAACTTGGTAAATGCTCCACCGACTAGTGGGCCCCAAGATGACACATCAGGTTACGATTAGGGACAGCAAGCACCAGCTAAAGCTTCCGAGATAGGCCAAAAGAGTCACCCAACTGGGGGTTCGTCACTGACGTCGTTGGTTCGCGAACACCGGCCTGAGTCACGAGTTGCAGCGCGTTCTAACTAATTTGGGCAATAATCACGAGAGCCAAGCAACACTTACACAACTACGGCTTAGACCAAGACCAAATGCCCACGTCGGTGCAACCCGCGGAACCACACGCTTGACGAGTGCCTAACTAGTTATTCTAGAGAGGAAAAAAAACTAAGCTACAACACTCATATAGTTTTTTCCGAACTACAGAAGTGAGTTTTTAAGATTCGGTATCACTCCATGTGCGATTAAAATTTTAAAACCCGAGAACTTGTTTTGTTAATTTCTTTTAGGCCTTAATCGTGAGCTAAGTAAGCTAGTAACACCAGGGGTGTTATAGTGTCGTTCCAGCAAGAGACAACATCGCATTGTTTTTTAAATCCAACAGTTATAGGATAACTCTTTAGTTTCCATACAAAAGTGCATTTATAAAAAAAAATAAAAACCTTCCGAAACCAAACACACATTTGCACCCCAACTATTGATGGTAGAATAAAATGTTGCAAAGGAGCACGAGCAATCATACAAAGTTGAAAAAAGAGTGCATTGTCACAATTACGAGCGTTCAAAGTAGGGGCCCCGCCCGGTGCAATGATCTCAATAACTCAATTTGATTGCTTTTTTTAGATTAGAATAATTTGATTGCCTTTTTAACTACGAAGAGTACGTACTTACTGTGCTTTATTATCTCGTATTAAAATCTCCCACTAATTACTTTCCCATTCATTTCTCAAATCCGGATCCTCGCAATTTCCTTCCCCTAATCTTCACAATTTACTTTCCCGATCACCGCGAAGCACAAAAATGGAAACATGGCTGGTAGGCGGTAGCTGCACAGCCGTGGCCAACACCGGCCACTTCCACCCGGTTCGTTTGGACTTATCAGCAGTGTTTTTCTCTCACAACAAATCAGCGAACAGTGCTTTCAGCACAATAAATCAGCGAAACGAACAAGCCGTTCCATTCTTGCGCTCGAGGAAGGCGAGGAGCCCAACACCGGCAGCGGCAGGTGGCAAAAGCACGGGGACTCTCACTGCTACAGTGAGCACTGCTCGCATTAGAGCAGGTAAAATAATGGGCTTATAGCCAAGCTAATGCTGATGTAAATGAGAGAAGAGAGGAGAGAGATGAAAACTTGGCTCCCATACAAACACCAAGCTGAGCACAGAAGCATATGTATTAGTTGGACAAGTAAAAAGTGGTGTGATGAGAAATAGGAGAAAGAAACTTTTTTAAGATAAATAGGAGACACTTATTATATAACTTGCTCTTATCTTGCTCTATTATTGACCTTCCTCTTAACGGAGCAGGAAATGCGGTGGCCATCCTTTCGAAGGATGCCCGAGCTTTTTGCGAAAACCGAAGCGAAGCGAAAGCAATTTTTTTTTTGTGTGTATGTGCTCAGCATATGCTATCCTCACCGTCCAGTTTGTATCGAGATATGTGCTTTAGGAGAGAGTACAAAACACTTTTGAAGAAGAGTGCTACAGTATGAATCTCAAAACACATTTGGACGGTGGGGGATAGCCGTGCTGAGCATATATATATATATATATATGCGCTGCAATACATATTAGGAAGCGACACCGCCCGGTAGCGGGCGCAGGGAGGACGCTCTGCCAGCCTGCGCGACGCTTGCGTTGCCCGCTGCCGCCCCGCTGCGCTGTTGAATGCTCCGGGTCCACGGTGCGCCGCGCGGAGGGCGAGATATGAAAGCACGGTGCGGGGCCCACTTGTCTGTGGGATGAGGTCCGTAGACCCGGTGCAGCTGGAGGGTGCAGCTGGAGGAGCGCAGCAGCCTTTCAACGCCGATGCGTGGATATCACCGAGGAGGAGGTCCTAACGGTCCGATGACGGCGCCGTAAGCTAACGGCTTTCGATCCGCCTGCTGGCTGCATGGAGTACAGGTGTCCTCCCAGAGACCCAGACCCAGTCTGGAATTCCTCTCCTCCGTCACGCTAACGCCGGTACCAGACCGGATGGGACGCTGTGTGCAGCGACACTCCCGGGTTGCGGGCTCGGGTTACACCATGTGTCACTGATTGGTGGGACCAAACAGCACACGGACCCTCGTGTCAGTGCGGGGGGTGGGGATGCGCCGGGTCGCCACCGGTGGTGCGTCTACCGGGCACACACAGTCACGTCACAGGATATGGTTCGCCGCGGAGGCCGGAGGCAGCGTTCCCTCTACCCGGCGCCTGCAGGACCTATAGTGACAATGACTGGTGGGGTAGAATTTTACGGGGCCCACAAATCAGTGGAGTAATTGTTGCGTCCGATGCTGCTTTGGCGTGCACCGAGGAAGTGGAGAGCACGGTGGGCGTTAGTGCGTGAGGTGCCTACCGCGTCCAATGCTCCAGTCCACGTGTCACCTCGTCTCGGCCTCAAGTTCCGGGCTCTCCCAACGCACGGTCCAGATTGACCGGTCGGAGCCCACGTACGGCCCCACTAACAGAGCGCAGCGCGCGGGCGGGCGGGTGCGGAATGACCTCGCTGCCCTCCCCTCCCCGTCGTACAGGAAGGCTGCTGGTGTACAAGAGGGGTGGGTGCGCGTGCGCTGCCCTCCCAGTTGTGTTCTGTTTGGAAAGCCGGAGGGGCCGGAAGGGTGAGAAGCTCTCTCGCCTTCTCGGAGACGTCGCCATCCGCTTCCGCCACTCGGCGGTAACCGAAACCCCTCCTCCTCTGTTCCTCTCCCACTCCCACTCGCCCGCCCCTCCCTGTTCGTGGAAATCTAGGGTTTTGGCGGGGTTTAGATCGCCTGTTCTTGCCGCGGCGGTTGTTCGTGTCGTGCGGCGCGGATTTAGGGAGGGTTTCTGCGGTGAGGGTTTCTGCGCGCCCTCGGGCGGTGGGTTTTTCGTTTCTTTGGGTTCTTTTTTGTGTGTGTCAAGATCGCTGCATTCCTTTCTGCGCTTACAAGGGTGTTGTCTTTGGGGATGGATTCTGTTTGACTAGGTTTTTGGTGGATTTTCGTGCGGTTTTAGGCATGTTTCTGTTTGTTCTCCATCGAACGGGTCGAGTCTTTTCCTAGGGTGATTGATGGTAGTGCCCCCATGTAGCGCATGTGACCGCGTTTGGGGTTTTTCTTTTGTAGATTGATTCTTTTTATGCCTTTTCCGATTTTCATTTTTTACATGGAGGGTTTTCTTGTTTTCCTGCTGGCAATGGCAAATGTGTGATTTTTCCTCTTTTTTCGTCGCGCATTTGTTCTTGTCATGCTTAAGGATTAATTTTCTCCCTCTTTTTCGAGCCTTTCTTCGTGTACGGAGGGTGTTCAGGTTTTCTTGTTTGTCATCTTAAAAAGATTGATTTTTTATTTATTTTTGCGCGTTTTTCTATAGATGGTTTTATGGTTCTCCTGCTCATCATGTTAAAGATCTGATTTTTATGTGTTTTGAAGTTTTTGGAGAGGTTTATGGTGGCACTGTTCATTTCTCTGCAGAAAGGATAGTTTTTGAATAATATTCATTCGGTGTTTGATAAAAGGCTGTGTTTACTTCCTTTTAAAAAAAAGTACTGTGCAAACAAAAGATTCCCCGTCACATCAAACTTGCGATACATGCATGGAGTACTAAATATAGATGAAATCAAAAACTAATTGTACAACTTAGTTGTACTTTGCGAGACGAACGTTTTGAACCTAATTAGTCAACGGTTGGACACTAATTAGTCAACGGTTGGACACTATTTACCAAATAAAGCCAAAAACGTGCCATAGTACTTTTTTTTATACCTTTTCGCGGAACTAAACACACCCAAATACGCATCTCTGGAAGGTCCATTCTTAAGGATACTAGTGCGTTGTTCTGGAAGGTTCATTCATAAGGATTTTAGTGCGGCGTTGTTGTTAATTAGGGGGGTACGCTCTGCAATGTTCTTAGCTTTTTTTTTGTGATTTCTTGAAGTCAGGAAATTTCGCCATGACTTTCCAAACGAAAAGTGGCTTATTTTTTTCTTTCCTTTCTTCCTGGATTTGTTACCCTTTCAAATCTTTTGCAATTTTTTTGAGGTCTATATAGATATATACTTATTTTATGACTATTATTGTAATTATTTACATTCTCGTTTGTTTATTGTCCTTTTATTGTCATTTGATATGATATAATTCGTTTTCATTATTTGTTAATGTGCAGGGTTGGGCAGAGGCTTTGCAGCTTTGGGCCAGATACATTGCTCTCGTAAGTATATTGTATGCCATATTGTTTACAATTCTGTGTGAGCATGTAGAACGGCTCCTATAAAGGACCAGTAGGATGTTTCTTTATGAGTTCTGTGACTAGCAAATCTTCTATGCACTATGGTAGTGTGTTGTGTTCGAGGTCCTTTAGTACTGTTTCCCTAGTTTGTTGTTTATTAATGTTTCCATAGTTTGTGAGATGATCATGATTTCATTTTTTTGTTTTTAAATTTGTTCGGTCACAGCAATTGGCTTTGCCTACCTGTATCATTCTTGCATCTATATTCTATACTATACAGTGACTTCTCTTTCTGCTTCATTGTATGACAGTATGAAGTATTAGGAAACAAAACAAATGCCAGATATTTAAATTGTCCAATTTCTAATTGATATAAGTGGAATGTCTTCTATTGCTATTAGTGTGGGCTGCAAAATAATAAAGTATCCTGATGTTACATTTGTGTTGCATATTTGGTGGTGATGGGACTTGGGATGAAATGTATACCGTTTGCACAATGTAAATAGTTGGCAGTTGATATTACTTTAGAGAATGTGTATTGTTGGATTCTGTTTTCCTAGGTTTTTGGTGGATATCTGTCGGCACTGGCACCCAATGCCCAGGTGAGCAGCACCTGCTCTCCTTCCCTCTCCCTCTCCCCTGAACCAAGGAAGAAGATGAGCTTGAGCTTAGTAAACTCACGTATACACTCACTCCTCTGTCTTCAGCGTTGGCTGAAGACTGGAAACTGAATGTGGTGGCAAGAGCTGCCTTTTCCATTGCATTGCTTCCTAATTTATACAAGCTAGCTACCAACTACATAGTACATGATGGCATGGCTGAGTACAGCCCCCCATCACCTTAGTACATAAGCTTAGATCAGCCAAGACATGGCTGTTGTACCTCTACCTACTCCTAGAATGGCCTATTGCCAACCTTTGCTGCAGTGTCCAGGACATGGACAGCAGGAGCTGACCTTGTACCTGCCCTTCACTGCATTAGGGGGAACAAGAAAGGGATTGCAACAGATTATGTCTAACAATCTTCCCCTAATCCTGCTGCTAGCCCTTGACCTCTACCATGCCGATCATGCCTCTGAGCTCCAAGAACCTGAGGCGCCCGAGCGACTTGGTGAGGATGTCAGCGAGTTGCCGCCCGGTCTCGACGAACTCGTTGACGAGGTGTCCTCCATCGACGCAGTCCCGAAGAAAATGGAACTTGACGTCGATGTGCTTGCTTTTGTCGTGGAGGACGGGGTTCTTTGCTAGCGCAATGGCGGGTTTATTATCCACCTTCAGCGCTGGCGGTCGAGCCTCAACACCAGTGAGCTCGCTCAGCAACCGACGTAGCCAGACCACCTGGCATGCCGCAGTGGCCGCCGCGACGTACTCCGCCTCGCACGTCGAGAGCGCCACCATCTTCTGCTTCAGCGACTGCCAGACGATTGGTGCCGCGCCGAGGAAGATGAGCACATCGGAGGTGCTCCGCCGTCCATCTACGTCGCCTGCCATGTCCGCGTCGTTGAATGCCGTGAGCTCTGGCTCACCATCCTTCACCTTGGGTGGTGCCTCACTGAAAACCGTGAGCCGCAGCCCGCCGCCCTTGGGGAAGACGACCGCCTGGTTCAGCGATCCCTTGATGTAGCGCAGCAGCCGCTTCACCGCCCCCAATGGTCCTCCCGCGGGTCCTCCATGAACCGGCTCACATAGCCCACGGCGAACGCAATGTCCGGCCGCGTATGCGTGAGCCAGCGCAGCCCGCCGACGATGCTTCGGTAGCGCGTCCCGTCCACTTTTGCTGCCGTGCTCTGCTTGGAGAGCTTGATCCGCTCCTCCATCGGGGTCGCCATTGGCTTGCACTCCGTCATGCCGGCTCGCTCCAACAGCTTCAGCGCGTAGGCATGCTGCCCTAGCGTGACCGTGTCCTTCCCCTGCTTCACCTCGATGCCGAGGTAGTACGTGAGCGCGCCCAAATCGCTCATTTTGAATCGGGCCGCCATTTCCTCCTTGAAGGCGGCGATGTCGTGCTCCTGCGCCCCGGTGACGATCAAGTCGTTGACGTACACGCCGACGATGAGCTCCTCCTTCCCCCATCGTCGTGTGTACAACGCGTGCTCCGTGGCGCAGCGCGCGAAATTGAGCTCCGCCATGGTGGCGTCGAGTTTCGCATTCCATGCGCGCGGAGCCTGGCGCAGTCCGTAGAGGGCCTTCCTGAGCCGGAGCACCTTGTGCTCTGCTCCCTTGACGACGAAGCCCGGCGCTTGTTTGACGAAGACGATCTCCGCCAGCTCCCCGTTCAGAAACGCCGACTTGACGTCGAGGTGATGGACTTGCCAGTCCTTGGCCGCCGCTAGTGCCAGCAGCAGCCGCACGGATTCCATGCGCGCGACCGGGGCGAACACCTCCTCGAAGTCAATTCCCTCGCGCTGTATGAAGCCGCGGGCGACGAGCCGCGCCTTGTGCTTTACCACGGCGCCGTGCTCGTCCTTCTTCACCTTGTAGACCCACTTGAGTCCGATCAGCCGACATCCCGCCGGTGGATCGACCAAGTCCCAGGTCTTGTTGGCTTCAATAGAGCGCATCTCCTCGGGCATGGCCCTTCTCCAGTTCGCGTCGTGTTCCGCACTTGCGAACGTAGCCGGCTCCTCCGCGCTCATCAGTAGGAGCTCCGGGTCATCATCAAGCAACCGCGCCGCCAGCCCCGGCGCCTGTGCCTTGCCGATGACGTTGTCCACCCGGCGGAATCGCACCTCCTCGCCCTCATGGAAGGCGTAGACGAAGTCCGAGAGATCCGACGGCAGGGATGCGAACTCAACTCCTGCCGCCGGGGAAGTCCCCTGTTCGGGCAGAGCAGGGGAGTGTGGCGGAACAGGGGAGCCCGCCGTGGCTGGGCTTGGGGGCTCCTCCGCCCCTACAGCCGCTGGTTCCGGCGCCTGTCCTGGCGCTTCTCCTTCGTCTGCCATAGCCCTTCCTGCCTCTTGCTGCACACTGACCTCATCGCTGCCATGGATGACCAGCCGCTCGACGATGGAGTTGCCAATGCCGGCCACGCCCTCTGCTTCCCCCACCGCCGCCTTGTTCCAACTCCACGCCGCCGCTTCATCGAAGACTACGTCCCGGGACACCACCACCTTCACGCTGACCGGGTCGTAGAGCCGGTAGGCCTTGGATCCTTCCTCATAGCCGAGGAACACCATCTTGGTGCTCCTGTCCTCCATCTTGCCGAGGCCCGACTTGGTGGCCTTCACGTGGCCGATGCAGCCAAAGGTGCGCAGGAACGTGACATTAGGCTTGCGCCCATGCCACGCTTCGAACGGTGTCATCCCCTTCAAGGCCTTGGTGGGCGAGCGGTTCAGGATGAACACCGCTGTGCTCACTGCTTCGCCCTAGAACTCCGCCGGCATCTCTTTCGCCTTTATCATCGAGCGCGCCATGCCGACGATGGTTTCATTCGGGCGCTCCACCACACCGTTCTGCTGCGGTGAGTAGGGCGCCGTGAGGTGGCGGCCGACCCCCTCATCCGCACAGTAGGTGGCGAACTCCACCGCCATGAATTCGCCGCCGCGATTCGTCCGAAGCACCCGCAGCTTCTTCCCGGACTCCACCTCCGCGCGCGCCTTGAAGCGCTTGATGGCGTTTGCCGCGTCGCTCTTGCTCGTCAGGAGCTGCAGCCACATGTAGCGACTGCAGTCGTCCACGAGCAGGAGGAAATACCTCCGGCCGCCGTGCGTCGCCGGCGTGATTGGCCCGCAAAGGTCCCCATGGACCAGCTCGAGCGGATCAGCCGCGCGATACCTTGCCGCTTTGGGGAACGACAGTCGCCTCTGCTTCCTGGCCAGGCAGCTGTCGCAGAGCTCGCCGGCGTGCTTGATCTGCGGCAGCCCGGTCATCATCTTCCCCAGCCGCCCGAGCGCGTCGAAACTCAGGTGGCCGAATCGACCATGCCATAACCACGGCTCCTCCGATCACGACGCCGCGAGACACACCGGCTGCTCTACCTTTAAATCCAGTAGGTAAGGGCGGTTACGGGAGCGCGTTACCTTGGCGAGAAAACACCGCTCTCTGTCTCGGATCCGTAGCACGCCGTCGTGGATCAGCACCTCCGATCCGCGCTCATCCAGCTGCCCCAAGCTCACGATGCTTGAGCGCAGCTGCGGAATGTAATACACATCCGTCAGAGCGCGGTGCTCGCCGTTCCGGCATCGGAAGACGACGGTGCCCTGGCCGCGGATGATGACCCGCGAGCCGTCGCCGAACTTGACCGACCCGGTCTTGCTCTCGTCGAGGTCGGAGAAAACGGCCCTGCAACCGGTCATGTGGTTGCTCGCCCCGGAGTCGAGATACCATCTCTGCTCGTGCTCATCGCCGACTGCGCCCAGTTGGACTTGCGCGCGTGGCTCGACAAGGTCGACGGCCTGCGGCACAATCCTCTGCTCCGCCTCCGCTTCCTCTGCTTCGCCATCCTGCAGCGCGTAATACTGCCCCATCAAGAGCGCGTGCTCGTCGTCGCTGTCCTCCCGAGCCAGGTGTGCCGCCTCCTTCTCCGGCCTTTTGTCCGGGCACTCCCGCACCCAGTGCCCCACCTTCCCACAGCGCCAGCAGGCGTTGGGGTCGGTGTGCTTCTTCTTCTTGTCCACCAGCGCTTTGCCACGCTGTTTTCCGCCGTTGCCACGGCCACGATCACCACCGCCACGACTGGAGCCTTCCCTAGTCTTGCGCTTCCCGTTCATCCGCGCCGACCACTCCTCCTCCGTCAGCAGCAGCTTGGGCTTCTCCTTCTCCGGCGGCGCGCGATCCTCCACCGCGCGGAGCCGCCCAGTGACGTCCTCGAGCGACAGCGTGGACAAATCCAGCATTGTCTCGATGGACAAGGCAAGCTGCGCGTATTTGGCCGGCACGACGCGCAGCAGCTTGGCCACGACGTCCTCGTCGTCGACCGGCTTGCCGTAGGTGGCCAGCTGGCTCGCAATCGACTGTAGTCGAAGCGCGAAGTCCTCCACGGCCTCTCCGGGCTTGAAACGAAGGTCGTCGAACTCCTGGCGCAGTTGCTGCGCCTTCGCCTTCTTGGCTCGGTCCGAACCGAGGCGGAAAGACGCGAGCATGTCCCACGCCTCCTTCGCCGTGTTCTTCGACCCGATGGCCTCATGGAAATCGGACGGTGTGGACGCCATGAGTGCCTCCATGACGCCCACCTCCGCATCCTCACCGGCATTGCCGGTTTCCACCGCCGCCCACCACCGCCGCGCGCGCAGCTTCCACTTCATGTGGACTGCCCACTCGCCGTAGTTGGTGCGGGTGAGCATCGGCCAGGTGTTGTACCCGGCGACCTCCCTCACCGTGCGCACCTCCATGGCAGGTTGGGATGCCGAGGCCAGCTGCCTCTCCTTGGCCGCTGCTGCAGCTGCCACCGCAGCCGCCTCTGCACCCACCCCTGCGCCCGCTGCAGCAGTGTCCATCACCGGCGACTACGCCCAGCGACTTGTACGGCTCCGATACCACGTGTCGGCACTGGCACCCAATGCCCAGGTGAGCAGCACCTGCTCTCCTTCCCTCTCCCTCTCCCCTGAACCAAGGAAGAAGATGAGCTTGAGCTCAGTAAACTCACGTATACACTCACTCCTCTGTCTTCAGCGTTGGCTGAAGACTGGAAACTGAATGTGGTGGCAAGAGCTGCCTTTTCCATTGCATTGCTTCCTAATTTATACAAGCTAGCTACCAACTACATAGTACATGATGGCATGGCTGAGTACAGCCCCCCATCACCTTAGTACATAAGCTTAGATCAGCCAAGACATCGCTGTTGTACCTCTACCTACTCCTAGAATGGCCTATTGCCAACCTTTGCTGCAGTGTCCAGGACATGGACAGCAGGAGCTGACCTTCTACCTGCCCTTCACTGCATTAGGGGGAAGAAGAAAGGGATTGCAGCAGATTATGTCTAACAATATCTATGTGGTTTTAGGCACGTTTCTGTTGTTCTCCGGTGAACAGGTCGAATAATTTCCTAGGTTGATTGATGGTAGTGCCCCCATGGCGCACATGTGACAGCGTTTGGGGGTTTTCTTTTTTTTTTTACATGGGGGGTTTTCTTGTTTTCCTGCTTGCAATGGCAAAGGTGATTTTTTGGTGTCTATATAGATATACAATTACATGACTATTATTGTAATTTATTTGCATTCTCCTTTGTTTATTGTTGTTTTGTTATTGTCGTAAGAGAGATAATTCGTTTTCATTTGTTGATTTGCAGGGTTGGGCAGAGGCTTTGCAGCTTTGGGCCAGATACAGTGTTCTCGTGAGTATATTGTTCCATATGGTTTACAATTTTGTGTGAGCATGTAGATCAGCTCCTATAAAGGACCGATAGGGTGTTTCTGTATGAGTTCTGTCACTAACAAATCCTCTATGGACTATGGTAGTGTGTTGTGTTCGAGGTCCTTATTACCGTTTCCATAGTTTTGAGATGATCACGATTTTGTATTCTTTGTTTTAAAATTTGTTCAGTCACTGCAATTGTGCTTTGCCTACCTGTATCATTCGTACTTCTATATTATACAGTGGCTTCTTCTCCTGCTTCTTCATTGTATGAAGTATTAGGAAACAAAACAGATGCCAGATATTTAAATGTTCCAATTTCTAATTGATATAAGTGGAATATCTTCTATTGCTATTAGTGTGGGCTGCAAAATAATAAATTATCCTGATGTTACATTTGTGTTGCATATTTGCCAGTGATGGGAGTTGGGAGTAGACATTGTGGTTTACTGAAATGTATACCGTTTGCACAATGTAAATAGTTGGCAGTTGATATTACTATAGAGAATGTGTATTGTTGGGGGTGTGGCATAAGTTAGGGACCCCCATTTACTTGTGTAATAAGGCCCAATTACTAAGCCTAGTGGTGTATTTGTGAGTGTTTAGGAACTGGTTGGTTGCAGTTTGTAGGGATTCATTTGTAATTTGTAATTATAGTTTATGTTTCTATTCTGCTGCATTGGAAAATCTTGAGCAAAGTAAATGCCAACTTGAATTCCTAGTTTTTGTTGCTTCTGCTTGTTTTACTTTGCTGAAATCAGATGTTTTATCTCTGTTGGAAGGGTGATTTACCTGTTTACTTTGTCCTTCTGCCGCTTCAGTTGCATTGCTGCTTGCTTGAATCATACATCTAGTGCCTATGTATATGTCTGATTGGATTGCTTTGGATATCTACTCATGCAGCAAGGTTCACTAAATGGAGTCTCACAATGGCGAGGCTGATGACTTGCCTCCACCACCTCCTTTGGCTGCTGGTGTTGAGCCACTTAAAGCTGATGAAACAAAGGCGCCATTGAAACTTAGGAGTCCGGTCCAGAGGAATGGCTTTGGCAGAAAGGGGCAGCAGATAAAACTGATAACAAATCACTTCAAAGTTTCTCTCATGAATGCTGCAGATTACTTCTATCATTATTATGTGCGTCTCTAATCCTTGTCCAGTGTCATTTCTTTATTTTCATCCTCATACCTTCATTATCAATGCTGTTATCTTGTACTGGTTGCAGGTCAATTTGAAGTATGAAGATGATACACCGGTTGATCGCAAAGGGTCAGGAAGAAAAGTGATTGAAAAACTGCAGCAAACTTATGCTGCTGAACTTGCAAATAAAGATTTTGCATATGATGGTGAGAAGAGCCTGTTCACAATTGGTGCTCTTCCTCAAGTTAAAAACGAGTTCATTGTTGTTGTTGATGACGTTTCAACAGGAAAGTAAGCCTCAGTTATTTTGATTGATTTTGTCATTAACTCTAATGATAATTATTCCTAAATGTTAACTTGACTTTCTTGCTTTCAGGACACCTGCAAATGGCAGTCCAGGCAATGACAGTCCTCCTGGAAGTGACAGGAAAAGGATCAGAAGGCCTTACAATACAAAGACGTACAAGGTCGAACTCTCTTTTGCGGCAAAAATTCCTATGAGTGCAATCTCACAGGCCTTGAGAGGTCAGGAATCAGAGCACACTCAGGAAGCAATTCGAGTGATTGACATTATTCTGAGGCAGCACTCAGCTAAGCAGTAAGTAATTGATTCATGCAATTCAGAGGGCATATATTACAAATATTGTTGATATTATTGATTATTAATGGTTCTAGCAGTGCAGCCATTCTGTCTTTAACTGTGTCCCTTTTTGCTCGCAGGGGTTGCCTATTAGTAAGGCAATCATTCTTCCACAACAATCCTTCCAACTTTGTTGACCTGGGTGGTGGTGTAGTGGGCTGTAGAGGGTTTCATTCTAGTTTTCGTGCAACCCAGAGTGGACTTTCACTCAATATTGGTATGTTCATACCATCCATATGCCCTGTTTTAATCTATACAATACAATGATCATTTCTCTCTATGCAGTTGGTAATGTCTGCATGTGTTAATATGTTGTGCAGATGTGTCCACCACAATGATAGTGAAACCTGGTCCTGTCATTGATTTTCTGCTTGCCAATCAGAAAGTTAGTGATCCAAGCATGATTGATTGGGCTAAGGTAATGCTTCATGCTAAATACAATAGATAGTATAGGGCTGAAGGTTGAGTTCCATTTCACCATGCTTTAGATGTATATATTTTGCAATTTGTTTTACTTGTGCAGGCCAAGCGTGCACTGAAGAACTTACGGATTAAAACAAGTCCAGCGAACCAAGAACAGAAGATTGTTGGTCTCAGCGACAGACCTTGCCGTGAGCAATTGTAAGTAGCATGATGTGTTGTTGTTTGAACGGTTTTTATATTGTTTGCACTTTATTTTGTTCTCGAATCTCCTTTTGAGTTCTGCATCTTAGTTTCATATACATTTTCTAAGTACTTGGTGATTTCCTTGCTTATGTAGATTCACACTAAAACGTAAAAATGGTAACGATGGTGACTCTGAAGAGATCACTGTTTTTGATTACTTCGTAAAGAACCGTGGCATAGAGCTGCAATACTCTGGTGATCTTCCTTGTATCAATGTGGGAAAACCAAAGCGGCCAACATATTTTCCAGTTGAGGTAATTATTATTTGAATACTAGTGTTGTTCCTTTGCTGTAAATCTTTTTCCCCAGCTAATGTTGTGAAGAGTGTTTCCATGTTTACCAGTTATGTAGTCTTCTGCCTTTACAAAGATACACTAAAGCTTTGAGCACACTACAAAGGTCGGCACTCGTTGAGAAATCTAGGCAGAAACCACAAGAAAGGATGTCTGTTTTGTCTGATGTGAGTGTTTTTTTTTGCATTAAACCTAGCAATTCTTTGATTTTTGTTATTATATATAACAATAACAATTGGGCCTAGCAAGTTGGGTTATTGGTAGGCGTGGTTTTCTTAAACTGTTGTTTTTTTGTCATGTCAAATTGGGCAGGTACTGCAAAGAAGCAACTATGATGCAGAGCCCATGCTGAAGGCATGCGGGATTACAATTGCTAGAAGTTTCACAGAAGTTGATGGTAGGGTACTGCAGCCCCCCAAGGTTGGTCATTACTGTTTATCCTATATCATTTCAGACATGCTGGGTGGCTATGGAATTTTGAAGCCGTAAATCTTATAACTGTCTTTTTGTTCAGCTTAAAGCTGGGAATGGAGAAGACATTTTTACACGCAATGGTAGATGGAACTTCAACAATAAGGTCAGCGCATATTCTTGTTTATGTGTATGTGGATTCTCATGATGTCACATGTAATATTTGAATTTCTGTTTTTCAGAGGCTCATTAGAGCTAGCAGTGTCGAGAAATGGGCAGTGGTCAACTTTTCTGCACGATGCAATGTCAGGGATCTTGTCCGTGATCTCATCAAGTGTGGAGGCATGAAGGGGATCGTAAGTTCATTGTCTCATCATCTTGCGCATTTCCAGATGTGTTCTAATTCATGTTTAGTATTTGTATTTCCACATGTTCTTATTTACTTGTTTGCTATCGCAGATGGTTGAAGCACCTTTCGATGTATTTGATGAGAACCCTTCAATGAGACGGTCACCTGCTGTAAGAAGGGTTGAAGACATGTTTGAACAAGTGAAAACCAAGCTTCCTGGAGCACCCAAGTTTCTTTTGTGTGTTCTAGCTGAAAGGAAGAATTCTGATATTTATGGTTGGTTAATACTACTAAGTCGCTGTTAACTTCTGTGGTGCATTTTATTTTCCGCTGTATCATTATGCCATTGACCTTTACCAGGGCCTTGGAAGAAGAAATGCCTTGCTGAATTTGGGATTGTTACACAGTGCGTGGCACCAACTAGAGTCAATGATCAGTATCTTACAAATGTCCTACTAAAGATAAATGCAAAGGTCTGTTTCTCTTCGCCTTGAGATTTGAGGGCATCGCCACATTTGTATATGGCAATTATATATTTTTGATATTTTTTCCCTTTTCAAACAGCTGGGTGGCATGAATTCATTGCTCCAAATTGAAACATCCCCGGCAATTCCTCTTGTATCTAAGGTCCCAACTATAATCTTGGGAATGGACGTGTCGCATGGTTCTCCTGGACATTCTGATGTACCGTCCATTGCTGCTGTAAGTATTATTTTTGTAATTTTCTGTGATAAACGATAAATAGTAGCTACTGTGACAGTTTTTATTTTGTTTTTCTTAGGTTGTTAGTTCTCGTGAATGGCCTCTTATCTCGAAATACAGAGCTTCTGTCCGCACCCAATCACCAAAAATGGAAATGATGGACTCATTGTTTAAGCCACGGGAAACTGAAGATGATGGTCTGATCCGGTAAGGGATCTTTACCTGCATTACCATTGTTAAGTTCGATTTTTGTGTACTTTGCTGAATATCCTTTATGTTCTAATGACATGCTTTGTCACATTACTTGTTGGAATTTGATGTTGCTTCAGGGAGTGTCTGATTGACTTCTACACCAGTTCTGGGAAGAGAAAGCCTGACCAAGTCATCATCTTCAGGTCTGTTATTATTTTAAACTATCTGATTGCAAATCTGGGTAGTGAACTTTTTTTTGTGGAAGTAATTGTTTGGTTCAGAAAATTGGTTGCCTGTCTCCTGTTTCATCTGTTTTGTTATAGCACCAAGCTGATTTGTGTCTAATTATAGGGATGGCGTTAGCGAAAGTCAGTTTAATCAGGTGCTGAACATTGAGTTGCAACAAATCATCGAGGTATTTTTTGTTAGCAACTCTATTGGCACGCTCTATCAGTGTTGTTGCAATGGTTGCTTTTCCAATTATGCTGTACTGCGGGCTTGTCCATATTAACATGGTCCTATTACCCCTTCAGGCTTGCAAATTTCTTGATGAGAAATGGAACCCTAAGTTCACTTTGATTATTGCCCAGAAGAACCATCACACTAAATTTTTCATTCCTGGAAAGCCAGATAATGTTCCACCTGGTAATCTTAATCACCTAATTCTGCTGTTGCAATTGTGTAGGCTCATTTATTGGTGACCTTAACTCTAATCATCTCAATGGCTTTATCTGTAGGGACTGTTGTGGACAACAAAGTCTGCCATCCAAGGAACTTTGACTTCTACATGTGTTCACATGCTGGAATGATTGTAAGCATTATGTGCCTTTGTATTTGATCTAGAGTCAATTGGTGTCGTTTTGGGTCTGTGCCCTGAAATCAGAAATGTTCTGCATTTAAAACCAGCTAAAGCAACTGTGTTCTGATTTAAACTGCTAAAGCAACATTGACTTCTACATGTGTTCATCAGTGGTAAACTTAGTTGTAATATTGCTCCAGTAGATGGCCGAATTTGAGGTTGTTTTATGTGTCTGCTTGTGCTGCTATCACCTTGTTTCAGTGTGTATCCGAGATTTAACTGAAACTTGGTTCTGCTGTCGTTAAGTTTGCCTAGGTAGACATATTTTTTTTTGTGAATTGATAGATCTAATTGCATGGTTGTTTTTGCCAGGGGACTACGAGACCAACTCACTATCACATCCTGCATGATGAGATAGGCTTCAACCCTGATGACCTGCAGGAGCTGGTGCATTCGCTCTCTTACGTGTAAGTACCAAGCAGAAGCTCAAAGACTTTTGCTACCTTTTTGTCCTGTTTTTTGAAAAAACTTTGCCTGCTCACAAGCGATTTCCTGGGACTTTATTTCAGGTACCAAAGGAGCACGACAGCCATATCAGTAGGTAAGTTTACTTGGGCACCTTTTCTTTTTCTTTTCTGTATAAAAACTCTTATCACATCCGTAGCTTTTGTGTATCAGATCTGTGGGAACTGATTCCAATATTTTGCCTGCCTGCAGTTGCTCCCATCTGCTATGCACATCTCGCAGCTGCTCAGGTCGGCCAGTTCATCAAGTTTGATGAGATGTCGGAGACATCCTCCAGCCATGGCGGCCATACTTCAGCAGGCAGCGTCCCTGTCCAGGAGTTGCCCCGTCTGCATGAGAAAGTCAGGAGCTCCATGTTCTTCTGCTGAGCCTCTAAATCTTGCTGCTTCGGCATTTGGCTTTTGCATGTGCTGTGGCCTTACTTTTGGTCGATGGTAGGGTCTGAACCCTGGTAGCAATGTCTGGTGGCAGTAAACGCTCTTGGATGATGCCCATGAACTTATGAACTTGTGGCACTTGGTGCCTGCCTCTGGAAGACTTGGAACCTGGTAGTAGGATGTGAAGTGTTAGTTTTTTTAAGCATCGCTGCATTTATGTTGGCTGGCTTGTTGCAGCGCTTGGTGCCCTGCCTGCCCTCAGGAAGACTTGGAACCTTGTAGGATGTCGTTAAACCATCCTTTTAAGCTGCTGGTTAGATCTATCAGTTGTGATGTCGTGCTTATTATGTGCCCTGGTGGCATTTTTCTGCTTGATTGTATGGAAGTGAGATATGTTTCAGAAGCGGATCAGCTTGAGATTGGAAAATTGGATTCGATGGCTTCATTTGGCACTCTTGACTACCTGGGAGTTGGGACCAGCTGGTGTGATGACCTGCGGTAGCCTTAGTGTGGATACGGAATGAAGCTTAGAGCTGTACCAGGAGTCCAGGACGCACCTCTGGTGGTTACTACTGGTTAGTACTTGTACGAGTTGACACTGATTGCTTCCTACACGTTGCTGTGAATTGGGCTGGAAGATCCGTTCGGTTTAATCACGTTGCTAATTGCAAGACATACAATCTTGCTCAATTCCATCGCCCGCTTCCCCAATATCATCGCCTGCTCCCATACCAGCAGAACCTGTAATCCCACAAGAACGGGATCAATAGTAGTGGCATCGCCGCTTGCTCCGAAGAAGTGGTTAAGAACTACAGTACGGGTCTGTAGGAGAGGCATACTATACTTGAAACCAAAAAAAACTCGTTGCACTATAATAGAAGAGCTCTCGAGTTTTACAAAAAAAAAAAAAATCTATAATAGAAGGGGTTTGTTGGAGAGGCAAACGCCGTAAAAGGGGCAAGAATCTACAGTTGTCTCGCGCGCTCTGAACGACGGAGCGAGGAGAAACTGTAATCTAGCATAAGGACAATAACCTGTAATCCAAATAATCTTGGAGCGGGCGCGGACAGAACCTGTAATCCACCGGAGGCAAGAGTCTGTAACCCAAATCATCTTCGTAGCAGGGACAAGATCACAAGGACTTGTAATCGACATTGTCGCTTGCTCTGACATCGTCACTTGCTCTCGCAAGAGGACCATAAAAACTCTATAATTACTATCAGTTGCTCACAAGCGATTTTGTGGGACCTTATTTCAGGTATCAAAGGAGCACAACAGCCATGTCAGTTGGTAAGTTATCTACTAGGCACCTTTTTGTGTGTGTGAAACTCCTATCACCTCCGGTAGCGTTTGTGTATCATATCCATGGGAACTGATTTACTTGTTAGACTGCCGCACCGGAGCCTTGAAACCATCCGGTAAATGCCACGCGAATCATTTGACGTAGCAGATAGCGGACCCGAGTCCCGCACCGGGTCTGGCAAAACATCCGGAAACGGCTACCTCTACGCCAGATATAGAGGAGCTGGAGAGGATAGCGGACTACGAGCAGTCACACGAGCAGAGAGCTATGCCGGAGAGAGAGGAGAGGGAAAGCTGCAGCGGCGGGCCCCACTATTTTAAGTGACAAAAAATATTATAACTCACACACCAAAAACCTAAATTAAATTCTGATTGCACCATTAAATTCGTTTCAATAAATTCTTCAAAACTAGATCTCAATGGATGTATTTAGATAAAGTGACAAGTGAACCCCACAGTGGATAGATGAATATAGAGGATGGATGGATACGGAAGAATTAAGTATAGAGGAGAGAATCTTGATGACTAGACCTTTTAGATGATGAATTTAGAGTACCACGAGTGCGGATAGCCTTAGACTACCCACAGTGGGTACTCTAAAGCTTTAGAGTATGAATATAGAGTAAAAACTGTTGCACTGGGTACTCTAAAACGATACTCTATCATTTCTCTCACTCTATATTTAGAGTGATACAGTGCTTACTCTATAGTGGGCAGTGACGGGCCTTACTAGCTAAACAAAGGAAAAAAATGCTATAACTCACAAACCAAAAATCCAAATTAAATTTCGATTGCACCATTAAATTCGTCTCAATAAATCCTTCAAAACTAGATCACACGTGAATATATTTAGATAAAGTGACAAGTGGGTCCCACAGTGGATAGATAATGATATAGAGTATGGATGTGTGCGGGAGAATTGAGTATAGAGGAGAGAATCTTGCTGACTAAGACGTATAGAGGATGAATATAGAGGTTCATGAGTGCGGATAGTGCCTGCAGTTGCTCCCATCTGCTATGCTCATCTCGCGGCGGCTGCTGCCCAGGTCGGCAAGTTCATAAAGTTTGACAAGATGTCGGAGACGTCCTCCAGCCATGGCGGCCATACTTCGCCGGGTAGCGTCCTCGTCCAGGAGCTGCCCCATCTGCATGGGAAAGCGAGGAGCTCGATGTTCTTCTGTTGAGCAGGGCATGTGCTGCGGTTTTACTTTTGGTGGATCGTTGGGTCTTATGAACTTGTAGTTGTGTCGGGTGGTGGTAAACCCTCTTATGAACTTGTTGCAACACTTGGTGCCTGCCTCGCCTCACGAAGACTTAAACCTGGTACTAGTAGGATGTTGAATGTTAGCACTGGCGGAGCCAGGGGGTGCAATTTTTTTTTATGTAATAGATAATTTAATAATCTATATTAGAATGATATAATAAAATTTTTGTTATATATTTTTTGATAACTTCTGGACAATAAAATCACACAAATTTGCATTTTATCTTTGAATGAGTCCATCCATGGTGCAAAAATTCAAACAAATAAGCTACACTTAATTATTTTATGATTGAAACTCTTTGCATCGGCCCCCCTGTCCATAATTTCTTTGGACCGGCCCCTCTGTCCATAATTTCTGGCTCCGCCACTGAATGTTAGTTAAGCATCGCTGCAGTTATGCTGGGTGGCTGTAACGCCGGCACACCGCAACTATGTTGGGTGGCTTGTTGCAGCAGCACGTGGTGCCTGCCTGCCTCAGGAAGACTTTGGAACCTGGTATTGGTAGGATGTCGTTAAACCAATCTTTTAAAGTGTTGCTGGTTCGATCTATGAGTTGTTCTGTCGTGCTTATTGTCTGTCCTTGTGGCTGATTTCTGCTCTATTGCATGCCAACTATGACTATTGTTTCAGTAGCGGCCTAGCTTGAGATTGCACACATTGGCACCTTCTAAGGATGTCGTTAAACCAATCTTTTTAAGCGTTGCTGGTTCGATCTATGAGTTGTGCTGTCGTGTCGTGCTTATTGTCTGTCCTGGTGGCTGATTTCTTCTCTTTTGCATGCCAAGTCTTATATGTGTTTCAATAGTGGCCTAGCTTGAGGTTGCACACATCGGCATGATTGGATTTCATTTGGCACTCTGGACTATCTGGGACTTGCTGGTCTGGTCTGCAGTAGGCTGAGCGTTGGAACGGGATGAAGCCGCGAGCTGACGCACCTCTGATGGTTACTGCTGCTCAGTACGAGTTGACCCTATTTGCTTCCTACACGTTGCTGCGAACTGGGTACGCTCTGGTAGCTTGGAAGATTAATACTTTAAACATAATATTGCTTAATCCCGCAAGCTCTGTAATTCACATAATCGCCTGGTCCCGTAAAATGGAGTAGAACCTGTAGGCCTAATCAAAATCATCATCGCCCTTTCTCCGTTTGATGAGGCTATGACAAAGTATGAAGAGGCTATGAGCAAAGAACCTATGAAACCACGTTGGATACATCTTGGAGCGGGTAGAGGACAAGAACCTTGTAACGCAAATCATCTTCGTAGCAGTAGCAGTGTCAGGAACCTGTAATCGACATCATTGCTTGGATCTGTAAAAGGAGCAAAACCTATAATCAACATCGCCTTCTCCCTAAGAAACTGTAATCACCGTCGCCTTTTGCCAGCTTTGTCCCATTTGACGAAGGGCTTAGGTCCGTTTATAAAGGACAAAGCATTGCTTAATTAAGGAAAGAACCTATATTATTAGACAAAGCTTGCTCTTTCCATAAATGTGTACAGTATTAATAAAGATGTACGCGTTCCAAGTTTATGGAAAGAATAATCATTTGCTTGTCCACTTTCAATTTGGTCTGTCCGAATAGTAAACAAGCCGCTCTTTCGGAAAGCCAGCTCTCGAACAGGTTAGTATAAGTTAATTCGACGTGCATCCTAGTGTTGAGGTTCAAAACGTAGATGCAAACTTTTTTATTTAATATTTCCTCTTCTGACCAGCCATAACACTTGCATTGTGTATGTAGTAAACTCACCTGCATATCCATTCTAAAATACTAGGAATCGAAAGTTCAAAATACGTATACACCTGATCTTTAGGTTTACCACGTCTAGGTGAGTATAGCTTCCATTTAGCTAGTTTTCTTGTTATGACGCCAATGAAGCTTTCCACGTCTACCTAATACAACCTTCTATTTTTAGGTAGCCCTAGTTTTTGTAGGTGCCTGATTACTACTTCCTCTATCTTATAATACAAGGTATAATAGAAATTCTAGAAATATGGTAAACAAACGACACATGTAACCCTTCCTAATTACCATATTTGGATTAGTAATAGAAATTAATGATACTCCGTAGATCTGAAGTAGCTACGGTAGCCAGGGTCTGGGTTCGGTCCTCTCTTCCCCTGAGCGCCCCCACGGGGTGACTCGGGCGGTCAGCCGCCGCCGCGCCAGCACCCCTCTCCTGGCACCTCTCCGGTCGCCGCCGCCCTCTGGTGTGCGGCTGCGGCGGCCCGCGACGACCCCCCAAAAGGGCTCCCGTCGCATCCCTACTCCTTCTCCTCCCCCCATTCCCATACCTCCTCCACCCTGCCCTTCCTCGAGCTCTTCGATGGGCCAGATCCGGGCCCCCTAGGGCCGGATCCGCCCTCCCCCTCACCGGATCTGAGGCTCTATGCGGCGTCTGGGGTGTGGATGCTCATCCCTCGCGCGGCATCGTCCACTACCCCGTGCGGCGGGGGTGCGTGTGCGGCATCCGGCTAACATGGCGTTGGCTGGCGTTGGCCTGCTAGCCGAGCGAATGGCCTGCCGTGGCCGATGCCGGTGCCTTGGCTAGCTTCCCTAGCCTACCGACGCCCTTCCAACCATCTCAGGTTGGGGCACCGCGGCCTCCTGTGCATGCCGACTGGCAGCCGGCGGTGGGCGGTCGATCTAGGAGTGGCACAGTGTCGACGTGGTGGAGATTAGGCGGAACGACTTTGGCACACCACGCGGTAGACCGAGTTTGCCTCTCGCCGGCCAAAGCCACTTGGCACGGTGGCACCCTCCATCCCCGACCCACAGTGTCGACTACTGAGCTACCTGGCTTCTTGCTCTAGGCTGGCAGCGGTGGCGCAGTCTGCGTCATTTTCCTTCCTGAAGGTGTCGTCAAAGCCTGTCCTCACCGATCGGGTTGCCAGGGCAGGTTTTTGGGATGAAAATCCCCATGTGCTTCTCTCAACGATGATGGTGTTGCGGATGTCATTACCCTTCTTGAAGGCGTCGTTGGAGCGCCCCTGCTGCCGTGCTTCTGCTCCTTCCGCTTCCATGCATGGAGTTGCTCCTTGCTGTACTAAGCCTAAATGTGCTTCATGCTACTCTTCGTTTCGGTTTGTCCAGTAGTTGGTTGGTGTTGCCGCAGTAGATGGCTTCTCTATAGCAGATGCTTTGTCGCTATTGCTATCGCTATTCTTGGATGGATGCTTTGCCATCATGTTGCTCAGGTGGTTGCCTTGCCGCCAGTGTCACTTCGGTCTCCCCTCTCAGTTAGATACTTTGTTGCTGTGAGCGTGATGGCCCCCATCCGCGGATGCTTTGCTGCTTTGATGGTCGTTGTCTCTGGCGGATGCTTTGCCACCGTGCTATAGTTCTGGCGGATGCTTTGCCACCGTGGTCTCATCTCGAGCGGATGCTTTACCGCTGTTGTCGTACTGGCGCCCTTGGAGGATGCTTTGCCGCCGAGGTTGAAGCTTGCTTCGTCACCTCTACGGTTTTCACTACACTACTGGCTACCGATGTGTTGTCTTTCTGTATTAGGCTCAATCAGTTGGGGTTTTTGAGGTGGAGGGTCTTCCCCCTCGTGTTTTCTTGCTGTTCGTTTGTGCTTGTGGGATTTCGGTGGTAATCCAAGGATTACTGACGAGTCCTATGTATCGCCCTTGTAACATTTGGTTACCTTTCCTCTTAATGAAAAACGGGCTGAACACCCAATCACACAAAAAAATAAGTTAATAAGTACCACATGAATGTTGTCTTTTTAAACTAAGCTAGATGATTACTTTCCAAATTTGGTACAACTTCTTTAATTAAATCTATAAATATTGTCATACTCTATTCTGAATTTTTCACTAGCCAAAGATGAAGAATAGGGTAGAAGCTGCTGAAGGGTGGAAAGATATAGAGAGCAATTTTTATTCAAAAATGACTCTTCAAATGATGATTTAAAGAATAAGTTTAAGAAAGACTTTTGGAGATGCTCTAAGCATAGTTGTTAAAACAACGCTGCCAGCGCCCGGACGTCCGACCTCTGGCTGCGTTCGGACGCTGAGCCATCTAGTTCAAACGAGCTTAGTAATCCTTAAGTGTACGTCCCACATCTTTTCATGTGTCTTTCAGATCCTGCATCTTCTCTGGTGGCTTCCACATGACTTTCTCCCACAATAGGAGCGTGCGGCATGATGCTACGCGCCGTCCCACAACAGGAACCCATCCCCGCCGTGCCCCTCGTCCGCACCCTCATCCTGCCGCCATGCCAGCATGCAAGAACCTATGTGGGTCCTAGTCACCTTTCCCGCCTGTGGATGCACGCCACAGATGCATCTGTTGGCCGGCGCCCACATGGTGACCCACGGTGGTGCCCCGACAGTTGTAGCAGGCGTATCCCATCGAACATACGTCTGAAACACTTGAAAAACCCCTAAAAACACTTAAAAGCCATTGTAAACATATGCAACATCTAGATCTACTTTTGCAAATCCAAACAAAACACCTACAACATACGAATGAAACACCTGAAACATACTCTTGCAACATGCATGTTATGCAACATCTAGATCTACTTCTGCAACATCCAGATGAAACACTTGAAAAATATGCTTGCAAAATGAAACATATGATTGCAACATGCGTATATAGCCATTGCAACATATGCAATGTTTAGATGAAATATTTGAAAACATACGTCTGAAACACCCGAAACACTTAAAACACGGCATCACCGGTGAAGGGGAGGACGGGGCCAGTCGATTCTGGTTGTTGGTGTGGGAGCCGATGGTGAGGGGTGGCGCGTGAGCATGTTGGCGGTCACTAATGATCGAATTCGACCACCAATTATTATTCAAAATAGGAGAAATAAACAATCTTTTGACACATATGCCTTTACTATTGACATAGTTCCACTTGTATTGGAGAAAACATATTTTGCAGGACACACATTCAAATACAAGTGGAAAATAAACAAAACCAAGCAAAAGGCGCAAAGCAGAAAGCGCAATGCAGAAATGCACAAAGAAAATACATGGAGAAGCCCACCTACACATCGAATCTACGCCAAGCACCGACTTGGGAGGGGCCAGGCCCACCCAGGAACCGACCATGCGAAGGCGGTCGCGAGACGGCCCCACCAGGGTGTAGGCGCACCAGGGGTGTGGCCGCACCCTAGCCACAGCTGCCTAGGCCCGGCTTCCCTTGACGGTTGCATGCCGCCATGCTACGACAGTTCCTGAGTGTTTCCTATTTTATTGATGCCAAAGCGACCACACTACACTATAAATTGAGGGCTAGAGATCATTCTCAAACACACACCTCATTTGGAGCCAACCACCTCACACCACACTTGTACTCTTTTAGTTTTAGTAGTAGTCTTTGGAGCTAGCAAGAGCTACTTGGAGAGCTTGTCTCCTTAGAAGAAAAGAGAGAAGAACTTGGTATGAATACAAAGAGAATTTCTTCCATAGTCATGCTCTTATATCATTTATATAGTTATGCTATAGAACTTGAGTATAGTTGTCTTGTTATAATCATGATATATGAACTAGCATATAGTTTGTGTGTTATGATCTTAACATGTTCGACTTCGTGCTTAATCACTCATATGGTTTGTATGAGTAGAAGTAGAGCTAGGGTTGAGGTGGCGGTTCGTCGTTTCTTCGGGTTTGCCCATGTTCTTGCTTGTCGATCCGTAGGGTCGGAGTCCCGGGGGATATAGGTAGTTTTCTTGTATATGGGCGTGGTGCTCGGGTACATGGGAACCTTCGGATATGACGATGCCCCACGGTTGAGGGGTAGGCGGCAGGTATTGACAACTTTGTCCATCCCTTGTAATCCCCCACGTTCGGGTATTGTGTAGGAGTTTTAAAGTCTCCCATGTGCTGACAGATCAGTTCCCGAAGATCTCCCCGTCCATCTTAAACTTAGCTCTAACTCTAATCATATAACTTGTATGATCTTTAACTGTTCTTTGCACGTCTATATTAGAATATGCCGACTCCACATAGGAATATTTTATATTCTTTGTTTTTCTTTTTATCCTTGAGGTTGGCTCAGATGTGTGTCCACTACCATTGATATACTGTTTTTACCCCTGTCATGAACTATTGGTTTACTAATGCAAGTATGTAATCTTGTTTCATGCTCATGCTAGACTCTTATACCTTGCCCTCTTTTGGGAAAATATAAATAACGATTCACTAAATACTTTCGGATGAAATGCTATAACGATAGATCCATGTGCTTATGGATGATTTCTGTAATCGTTAAGAACTATCGTAATTGGTGTTTCTTGGCAGCGTCGCTAAGGTTAACTAAATCTTAGTGGTGGTGTTGAGAAATACCAACAAGTATTTCTGGCACCGTTGCCAGTGATAGACTTAAAACCTCCTCACTTGGTGATTGTGCTAAAAAATGCCAACAGAGCACTACCAGCACCGACCGTGCTCATGGGTGCCCTTGGCTCGGCCAGGGATGATATGAGGGTTTAGGGTTTCAGAGCATTGCAACATAATGTGGAAGTACTTGCAACAAGTCACTAATAATTGTTTAACATGGTCGATTACACTCTCAAGTTATTTGGATCATTGCAACGTGGTCGATTACAACGGTGATGATAAATGAGTGATCGATTACGACGCTGATGAATAAATGAGTGAACGATGAATGGTTAAAAAAATCATAGAGAGACAAGCCAATGGACTTTCGGATATTAGCATTACCAAAAAATTATAGAGAGACGAGCCAATGGACTTTCGGATATTAGCATTACCTTAAAATTATGTTATATTATGTAAATGAACTATATATTAGAAAAATAATACTCGTAATGAATTTAATTGTAAGATTAACCTATACGAAATGTCAGATATTTGTGGCCAAAGTATGATAAATGACTTTGAACAAACTAAAATGTATTCAAATTTCCTAATGGGATTAGTATATAGAACCACACATTATCAATACATAGATGTGCTGGTGCAACACGAAGCCTTATTTTGCCGTGGTTCCATAGCATTACTACCCCTCTACTAGTGTTGGATGTCTTAACAACTCTGTTGTTGTAAGCGCCGTCATCTTTTTTTTTTTCATGTCATGTCCGTGAGTGCGGATATTTGGTCTAGTAAAGTGTAAAAACTAACAGCATGGTCGCATGTACCACGGGAGCCAAAAAGGCTAACGTCACGACTGCGCGTACCGATCGAACACACGATCAGCTCCCAGCATTACCTTTGTTTTTTTTATCAGCAGCATTACCGTTGTTAAAAACATAAAATGCTGTTTTTGTTTCTCGCTTTTTTGTTTCTTCATCAGTGCCATCGTCAATGCAGCTCTGTACTCTCTATTTTTGTTTTTGAGGCAAACATTTTCTGGTCTTTGCCATTTTGGGCATAAAAAATGGGAAGTTTTTTTAGTAAAGGGTTGGATTTTATTGATATAGAACGCTCACAACAAAGCCCCTGACCTGGTACCCCTGAAAGAAAATAAAATTACACATAAGTCCATTACAGGAGCATCCAGTGCTCATCGTCCAGTGCTCATCGCCTTCGCTGACCATCGCTGTCGCAGCCTAGTCCTCCTCCATCTCTCGTAATGAAGAGGATCCAAGAAGCAACAATCCCACAAAATGGCAAACCCCACTTTCACCGGAAACAGACGTCAGTCACACAACCGGCAAGCTCTGGCCAACAAGCAACAATCCCACAAAGGGGATCCAAGAACACCAGCCCGCATACAGGAGCAAGTGGAGCCATACCTCCAAGGGAAACCTCCTTGGCGGGACAAAATCCCGGTGAAAACGCCACCGATAAAAGCACAGTCTCCTTTGAACAACAACCATGTTGTAAGTCATGGATTCAACATTGCCATTGACGAGAAGGCCACAAACAACTCAAAGAAATAGGCAAAAGATTCGAGCACCGACGTAGAAGAAGGAAACGAAGAAAAAATCGTTGGTGCCAAACCTCTTGCAGATGATATTTTCGCTGTGGTCCTCCCGCCCACAGATCACCACCGGAACCCGCCCACCATCGACATAGCCGACGCCGGAGAAGCTCGGGAAAGATTCCAACCCTAACCCTAACCTACACAAACATAAGCTAAAAAGGAAGGGTATATACACCGGTCATCGACTCCGCAACTCCTCCCCATCCCCGGCGCCAAAGTGGCCACCAGAGACAAGGAATCGACGGAATCAATGCCGGAAGTTGGAAATCGCGGATTTGCCTGTGGTCTACTGTAGCTTGGGGAAAGAAGCGTGTGAAAGAGACACGCAAAAAAGAAAAAAAAAAGAAAAAAAAGGGAAGATAGGGCAGGCCATAGTTTTTGGGCCTCCTTTCTTGTTGCACATGCCACGCCAAACAAGAAAATGGGCCGAAGCCTCAAGTTTCATGG
Organism: Saccharum hybrid cultivar R570; assembly: GCA_038087645.1. NCBI lineage: Eukaryota > Viridiplantae > Streptophyta > Magnoliopsida > Poales > Poaceae > Saccharum > Saccharum hybrid cultivar. Next base: position 7,963,154 of record JAQSUU010000119.1, on the reverse strand, counting down.
GCTAAGGTGGTCATTCATCGCAGTGGCCCAAGGAAATTAAGTTTCATGGGCTCTACCCGCTCAACAACGGGCCGAGGCTCCGTCCTTCTATAGCGAGTATACCAGCAAAAGGAGTTGACTTCACCTATCTACACGCGCAGTCAAATCTGGGCACGACACGGTTTTAACATTGTACCTGGTCACTACTCACTAGCGTGGTTCAAAATTCAATCAAATTGACCAACAGAAGCGTCCGAGCATGAGGAAATATACGGAGCTAGGGTTCTATTACCAGGTCATTCAATACAGAAGGTAAACTCCTTTTCTCACTTTGTGTCAAAAAAAAAAAAACTCCTTTTCTCACTTTGCACGGGCTAATTGACATCAGAATGGAAAAATACTAAAATAGCGAAGCTCGGCTTTGACAAGCTCATAAGTTGACTTTACGTTGGTACATCTTCGTCAAAATATTTGTACAGCTATGATTCCTTCAACTACTTGCTTATCTCCCCCCGCAAATAAGTCATGATATATAGCAAATTCAAACTAATCAACCAATGTTCTCTCTAGTCTCTAGCGGTAAAAGTAGTCACCGTATTCACTTCAATAAACCAATAAGTTAGATGTGTTTACCTTAAATGTTCACAAAGGCTAAGGCCCTACTCGGAACCTAAGATCCTCTTGTATGATGTATTCATGTACCTAATCGGAAATTTTGAGCTCTTTGCTACAACAAATCTGTGAAAAGTTAAGTGCATATTTGCTTTGGTAATGTACACCAAATCTAAACCTCCGGTGACCCACGACTTTCTTCAGCTTGACACATGCCACATACGTCATGCTCGGCCGTTTCCATGTGCTCGATTGCTGAAGCTGGAGGAACAGACAGACACGCCACACATTAAGAATCATTATCTTAACAAAAAAACAAATGCTGAAGAACAATGACATCTGTCAGCCAATCCTAAGCTCTCTGTATATTTGGCAAAACAAAAGACGTGATAAACCATGACCAAGATATAAGAAAAATATCTAAGTTTCACAACATTATTGTATGAAACATAAATTACATAAAAACGATGCTATTTACATCATTATTGAGAAAGAATTGCAAAATGATCAAGTTTTTACCTGCAGGCTGGTATGCCTCTGTTCTGGCTCAGAGAGGAATTAATACATCCAGGTTTTCTGTCATTTGCCACCCCTTTGGATATATAAGATGTTTATCTTCTAGACAAAGATTAACATTCATAATTTTTGAACAACCAGTTGGTATGCCCTCCATATGAGTTTCATCTTCTACAAGCTGTTCTATAAATGTTGTTGCCTGTATGTATCATGGTTTATTTCAATCAGATAGAGCACATGTAATTACTAATGTGAATGCTAGGTATAATAGAATTTAATTTCAGAATAAAAATATATGGGGATGACATAGGAAGAATGTTTTTTACTGTATTAATCTTAGTAGCTATGAGCATGAAAAACATCCATAATTGCTTTGTGCAGGGTAAAGTCTTCCATAATATGCAGCAGAGAGGGACTGCATGCTGAAGTAATAAAAATGCTTTGCATACTTTCTCAGGATAATTACTTTTTGTGTTGATTGAAAAGGTATAAAATATTTTTCAGTTCCATCTCCCAGTAACTGAATACAATAACGCAATGCAGACATTGCGCCATGCAGACTCACTCTAAAAATTTGTCAGGTATAAGGTGGAGAGGCATCAAGTGGTCAAATCAAGTGTGTACAAATGAGATTAATCACTGAAGCTATTGACAAGTAAGAGGGCCCAGAAGGCTGTACATTGAATTGAATCAATATAAAGGTAATTGACAGGGCCAGAGGAAATTGGAATGATTCACACAAAATTGGGAGGGATATGACTTTGAGCACAGTAAATCTTATACAATCATGCACAACCAAGGAAGGCCAAGCAATTCTGACTTTCTGAGTTAGTAAACTACAAATATGAGGGGATGCAAAATTCGTCGTCATTCAATCAGGGCCTTGCATTGTATCGGAACATGTATTCTAAGCAGGCAAAAACAAAATGCCGATCCCAATCTACTACACTTGTCATCAAAGAATTGACCAGGCTATTTTATGAAAAACGCGTATACTCTCAGAAATGGAAGTTTTCGACAGGGACATGAGCAGGAGGAGCCTTACCTGAAACCCATCTCTGACCGTGTCCAGCAGCCGGATGTAATTCCACGCCTGATGCGCCCTCTTGTCGGCATCCCAGAGCATACTGCTATTGAAAGCAAAGCCCGAAGTATTCACATGAAACCTTCGTTGCCTCTTGTCCCTCTCGTCCGTGTGCCATCCTACCACCTGGCTGTTGTCACAAACTGGCCCTTCCAGAAGTGTCTTGCTCTTGCCCACGCCCAGCATTGCGACTGGCCAGGTGCCAAAACTCCTATGTAGCGTAGATCACAATGGGTTTCAAATTCCAATACAGAATTGCTGTACAGCAACTCAATCGACTCCAATTTCAAATAGGGTCGCGAATGCGTGTACGTAAAAGCGAGGCGAAAACTAACTAAAAGAAGCGCGATGCGCTTTACCTTATGCCGCGAAGCTGATGGAAGAGGTCAAGGGAATACACGTTGTCCTCCTCGGCGAAGTAGACGAGGCCGTGGATGCGGTGGTGCTCGATGTGGTCGAGCGCCGCGTTCCTCTGGCGCCGCAGGCTGCGCTCCGCCGCGTGCTCGGGCGGCCTTCGGCGAGCATCGGGCGCGTCGCGGTGGGAGGAGGGGAGGTGGCGGTACATGAGGCCGCAGCCGCGGAGCAGGTCCGCGGTCTCGCGCGTGGCGGCGCCGCGGTCGACGACGAGCCAGAGCAGCGGCTGGGGCACGAGGCGGAGGGTGTGCGCGAGGCGGTGCAGGTAGTACGCCTGCAGCGGGCGCGCGCGGGTCGGCGTCACGACGATCAGGGTCGTCGTCGTCGGCAGCGGCAGCGGCGGGGCGGCCTTGGTCGGCGTGGGGAGCGGGAGGTGGTGGAGGTCGAGGTGGAGGTGGCGGTGCGCGAAGGGGAAGAGGCCGGCGACGAAGCCGAGGAGGAAGCAGAGGATGAAGCACGGCGACGAGAAGGGCCGCCGCGGCGAGAACGGTAGAGCCGCCATGGTTTTGTGCTGCCGCGTCGCGCGTGTGCGGTGTGCCGCTGTGCGTGGGGCCGGCGCGGTTTCCTTCTGGGGAGTGGGGACTAGCTGGCAGAAGGTGCCATGGTTTTCGGCTTTTGGTGGGGAAAAGCCGGGGAAGATGGAGCCATGGAGGGGAGAGACTAGAAAGGCTGCCGCGCAGAGCAGAGGCGGACGGACTTGGTCGCGGGCGTTTGTTTGCGCGGGCGGTGGCGTCAGGCGTGGAGCCGTGGCGAACTGACGTGGACTTGGGGGTGGATGGGGTCCGCGGCGCGTGGGAATCCTCTCTGATCTTTGTTCATCAGAAATACTCGGTCCAGTTGTAGCAGTAGGCGGGCTTGGTCAGGCCCAGGGTCTGCATACGAGTTCCATATCGAAACGATGATGATGATGAGCCAAAAATATGGTTTGCTCTTCGCTGGATGTAACATCCCGCGTCCCCGTGTGGCGGCATAGGAATGTTAAAAGAAAAAGGAATGAAGTTTCTGCATCCTAATAATTGCGCTGTTGTGTCTAAGCTCTGAGGGCTCTCGCCCATATGAATAGCTTAGTATGTTGACCCAAAGATGTGGATCTGAATATGGTTTATTGAACCTCATCCTCCAGTCGATTGCAACTCTCTTTCTGGACGACACGGTCAGGGCGTCCGTCCGTCCGGACAGACGGCTTCTCCAGTTAAAAAAAAACTAGACGCCCGTTCGTCACGGCCTTATCCACCGCCCTCGACTCCACTGCGCCCATCTTCTACGCCCGACTCCACCGCGCTCGTCTTCCTCGTCTCCGCCCGCGCTTCGTAGCCACCGTCCTCCATCCTCGGCAACTCCGGTGCCCAGTCCGCCACCGGTCTGGCCGACACGACCTCCCATCGGCCGGATCGGGAGGTCCTCGTGCCTGCGCGCTCGTCTTTCTTGCCTCCGCTCCCGCTTCGTGGTCGTAGTCCTCCATCCTTGGCAGCTCCGGCGCTCGATCCACCGCCGGCTTGGCCGACGCGACCCCACATCGGCCGTCGTCCACCATGCTCGGCCGCTGGCTGGCTGGAACCGGTCGTTCCCTCGCTCTATGTTGCGTCGTACGGAAGAAGGGTGAAAAATACATGTTGCAAGCCTGTGTTTCAGATGTTTCATAGGTTTGTTACAAGTGTTTCATATGGATGTTGCAAAAGTAGATGGGGATGTTGCATATGTTGCAATGGTTGTACACGTACATTGCAAGCTTTTGTTCCCAATGTTTCATCTGTTTTCAAGTGTTTTTCAGGTGTTTTTGCAAAGTGTTTCAGATACATGTTTCAAGTGTTTCATTTGCCTTCAGACGTATGTTGCAAGTGTTGCATCTGAATGTTACAAAAGTAGATTGGGTGTTGCATCTCTCTCTCGCCTTTTGATGTCTTGCCTTGGTATCTCCTCCTCCCGGCGTCGACTGGGCATCCGCCGCCTCCTCCCCTTCTTTTCAATGGTGGTGACGTTCGGACGTCCGGACACTAGCAAACCCGTTGACCCAAAGATGTGGATCTGATATGGTTTATGGAACCTCGTCCTCCAATCCATTGCAGCTCTCTTCCTAGATGCATCGCGATCTGAATATTTCGTTACAAGGTACCTGGAGCCTATTGTGTTTAAGCCAATTGACCTAAGTTGTTAAAATATTTGATTGTACTTTGCAATTTTATTACGTCTTCATGATTTTACTTTTATTTTGTATTTCTTTTTTCATTTTCAAATCTATAGAAAGAGCGTCATTCAGAAGATATGAGAACAGATGCTGTGACACAGTGGATACGTCATACGGAGTACTGAAACGGAGTCCAAGAAGTTCAAGTTCGGCAGTTGGCTCCTGCATGCTGCCCAGACAGCCCAGTTATAGACACTAAGGGCCTGTTTGGTTTCCAGGAGTTAAAGTTTAACTCCCATCACACCAATGTTCCCTCAAATACATGGAGTACTGAATGTAGACTAATTGCATGTATGTTGGCACATATTAGGAGTAATTTACGAGACGAATCTATTAAGCCTAATTAGTTCAAGATTGAAAACTTTTTGTCAAATAAGACGAAAGTGCTACAGTATTTATTAAACTTTAACTCCTCCTAACCAAACACCCCCTAACTGAATACAGAGAGATAATCACCATCATTTAACACCCCCCTCAATCTCAGCCACTGATAAGGTTGAGATTGTGCCTAACTTGCTGTAGCTTGAAAACAGGAAGAGCCTTGGTGAATCCATCTGCAACTTGATCTCCAGAATTAATAAACCGAATGTCTAACAATTTTTGTGCAACCCTCTTTCTGACAAAATGAAAATCAATCTCGATATGTTTGGTTCTTGCATGAAACACTGCATTTGCCGAGAGATACTTTGCACCTAGATTGTCACACCACAACCGAGACATGGAAGGATGATGGACTCGGAGTTCTGTCAATAACTTCTGAACCCACATCATCTCAGCTGTTGCATTAGCTAATGCCTTATACTCAGCCTCTGTGCTTGATCTAGACATGGTAGCTTGCTTCCTGGCACTCCACAAGATTAAGTTACCACCAAGAAAAACTGCAAAGCCACCTGTAGATCGTCGGTCATCCACACAACCTAACCAATCTGCATCTAAAAAGGCACTAACTAACATAGACTTTGATGGTCCAATCCTTAGTCCAAGACCAATGGTTCCATGTATATACCGCAGAATCCGTTTAACAATGCTCCAATGAATAGAGGTTGGGACATGCAAGAATTGGCATACTTTATTGACAGCAAAGGATATATCCGGCCGTGTCAATGTTAAATACTGCAATGCACCAACTAAATTCATGTACCGAGTAGAATCCATTGGCCCAAGCTTATCTCCTCCTTCTATATTGAGTTTTTCCAAACTAGACAAAGGTGTGTCAACTGGCTTGTTGTAACAGAACCGACCAATTATACGAAATTAAGTAAGAAAATTACCTGCCGGAGTAGATAATTTAGCAAACTTAAGCCCATATAATCCGGTAGTCCGTGAAATCACGACGGATTTCAAACCAACCAAGATCGTACAAGTTTAGCAGTCACAGTCACATATTACATAAAGTTCACAACATCCTTGAAATACATCGGAGTTTAAAACATAAAGCTATTACAAACCAAGTTCGTAATAAAGTAGCGGAAGCAAGTAGTTTGAGACTTCACATACACAGTTCGAATTACAGTGCCAGCGGATAGTCATGTCCAACAAAAGCATCAGGTAAGACGTACCGAGCGACCATGCCCTTGGTCCTAGTTGTCGTCCATCACGGGATATAGGCAGCTGATGCAATATCCATAGTACATCTGGCCATCTGTAACAACAATGGGAACAAAGCCCTGAGTACGAGAAGGTACTCAACTAGACTTACCCGCCTTAAATGGAAATAAAGTGACATCAAGGTGTATGCAAGGCTTTCTTTTAGTGGCTAGTTGACTCATTTGCGAAAAAGCATAAGTTATCATAAATAAACCATTTTAAGTATTAGCATCATCTTTGTTATAACATGTCACTCTAGGTAAGCACCTATGTTATAGCAATCACTTGATTAACTATTAACATCAAGTTACCATATCAGGTTTAACATTTCCAACATCATCCATATAATCATCCGTGTTCCATCATTATTACTACGATGTCGTAGCTCGAGTCAAGTGCTCACTATCCAGGACCGATGGTGATTCGAATCGATTCCTAACCAGCCAGTGATTTATTCCTCATACAAACCACACTCACCGATCAAGTGAGCTACAGGTCACCAATGATACTATTTTGGTAAACGTCGCGGGACAAACTAGAGCCGTAATACCCAGAGGCCGCCTGACTGCTAGGAATCAGGCCACGCCTACCCTTGGGCTCACTCTTCGCGCCCTTGTCATACCCCCATCAGCACCAATATGCGCACCCGTGTAGATCCCGACCCGAATAGTGCCACTAGCTTCGTGGTCGAAAGGTACTTTATTCGGTCAGCTAAATATGAGGCATACGTTCAACATGACAGGAGGGACGAGTAACGATCGGTCCTTAACCGACACAGGCAGAAACTACAAGCACCCCAGAACCCTGTCTGGTTGCCCACTACTTGTTCCGTCCGGTCTCCTTTTATCTATCCATACTTGGTTATTTTCAGGATATTATCTATTCTATAGCTAAAGTATTCCGGTAACCACCTATAGTTGTCGCTGACAGAAAATCACCGACTGCTACCAGTCTAAGTAGGGCTAAGCATTTAACGCGGTCCTAAACTTATCAGGATATACAGATATAACACGGTAACAAGGATATAATAAATGCATCAACGGTTTCACTCAACTCCTACAACTTAATGCAACAATATATATAGAACTTATATAACTAATTGCTTTTTATAAAGTAGGAGACTCATAATACTTCGAGGCTTGCCTTTCTTGAAGGAACTAGGCTGATGGTCCACGCACTCGGGCAGATCCTTTCCTTACTCCTTGGCCTCGGGCACCTCTTGTGTCTGGATTTCCTATGGGTCGGTCCCGGCCTGTTTCTCTTGAACCGCTACTTGCACTTTCTCCTGCGATCCTGTATGATGCATTTGTATAAGTGATTATGCAATTGGTGTATCAGATAAGATGTCATATGATGATCATGATTGCATGTAATGTAGATGAACATGTTTAACTTTATTTGACAAAGTAGGTATAAAGCTCTTCTACTAGGTGGTCAACATCATCCAAGAACATGTACCATAAGCACATGTCATCTACTATATTCTCTTATCCTACTAATTACCATCATATACTGCTAACTACCATATAGCCACAACACAGGTACTACTATACTAACACCACATGCCAAGTCATACCAGCAAGTTAAGATGCTTCAAAGATACATTAAAGCTAACAAATTAAACTAGTCATGGATAAAGAAGATTATTTTATTTCAATTTAAACTAAGGCTACAACAACAACATATAGTTCTAGTGTTCAGAAAATCATAAGAAAATTGCAGTAGCTTCATCATGCAATAAGTAGCCTATCATAAAACTTTCATTACATTTGGATAAGTATAATAGTCTACACAAAAATGGCAAAAAGCATGGCATAATACACATGGAAATACTTTGTACTATGAAAAATATCAAACAACAGATTTAGTATTTTCCCATAATCTACATAGTATACAATCACTGTGAAAAAAGTTTCAGCTACATGTATTATTCATATCTTTGGCTCTAGCAATTTTACAAGAAATAGAAAATAAATACACCTAAAATACATGGCCATATTTTTTCATAGAACATGCATGTCATATATTTTTCATAGAAAGTACAACATATGAGTAGAGTAGCAAAATTGGAACCATATTTTTTCTGATACATATATGATTTATTACACATTTCCAAAGATAACATCATTTATAATAATTAAATAAAGCTATATAGAAAAGTACCACAAAATTGATATGCAACATTTTTAATAGCTAGATCTAGTCACAAGAAGTTTAACAAAATTGTTCTCATCAAATTTGGAGCTATTTTGACCAAGATATGAATTTTAAAGCATTTATAACATTTTCTGAAAAACATTTCTTAAATCCCCTTTTAAAAATCCGGATCTGGAATGCTACGTGCACACGGCACCGTGCACCCAGACCCGGCTCTAGTCACTGCCGCTGGGCCCCGAGGCCCCACTGGCCATTGGCACAGAGGCAGGGGAGGAGCTCCGCGAGCCTTCCGGTGGCGCGGTGAGCACCAACGTGCTCAGAACGCCGAGCCGCATCAACAGGTGCAGCTGCTCGGCCGAGTGGCTCACTAGAGCAAGCATGCCGGCGTGCATGGCGCACGGCAGCGCTGCTGCCCGGCAGCCACACCGTTCCATGGCACAATGATGCGGTAGAGGTGGTGCTAGAGCTCCACGGCTGCGAGCCAAAGCAGGCGCACGCGAAAGGGAGAAGAGGAAGGCAGCGGAGCTGCTCGTCCGCGTGGAGTGGAGCTCCGACAAGTGGTGGCTAAAGGGAAGCCACACATTCCGGCCTCTCACCTTGTCGATTGGAGGTGGGGTTGGCAATGTGATGGCGGAGACGAAGACGAGCGCGGAGGCGGGGCCGTGGAGAACCGTGGCCAGCAATGGCACGACGACACTGCTCCGGCGGCCGATGCGGGTGCTGCAGCTCCGCAAGCGAGGAGCGAGGTGAGGAGAAGAGGGAGGAGGAGTAGGCGAGTGAGGTAGGACGAGCGGGGCGTGCGGGGTCCACGGCATGCCCACGCGACGATCAACGCCAGCGGCGTACGGCCATGCGGCGGCGGCCTTCTGCCGTGGTCGGGCGCGGGCGCGCGCGCACGGAGGCGGACACGGGAGCTAGGCTGGGCTGGCTTCCCAGCTGGGCCACAAAGTGAGGTGGGCGGCCCATTTCAAAAGAAATTTCTTTTCTTTTTATTTTCTCAAACTACAACACACAAATCTTCATTTTTGAGCAACCAAAAATTACTTTCAAAAAGTGACTCAAAAACAAAAGTTACTCAAAACTTTCTGATCTCTAACTTTGCCAAAAGGAGCAAAACCAAGATCCAAATAGATTTTGAACTAGAGATTTAAATTTGATTTTCAAGTAAGAACCCTAATTTTGGAGATTAATTTTAAATGCAAAATTTGGTAAAACTTTTAAAATAAACTTTGCTCCAAATTGTTTGCTAAACATTTCTAAGTGGTTCAAGCGAGCAAACCAAGTACAACATGGCAAAACAAGCATCTACATGACTTTAAATCTATTGAAACATCACATTGCAACATGCATGTTTCATTAACATGTTTCAAGTCTATATTTCATGTGATGCTGATCAATGCATGATTATGCATATGCACATGATTTGTAAATGTTAATGCAAGCTTAACACTAGGGTATTACACCTACTCTTGTCCATTCCTGAACGTTTAAGAATATCTGCTGCATACCATTCTTGAGTAAGAACCAATCCACCCTGTCTTCGTTTCACCTCAATTCCTAGACAATAATGGAGATCTCCTAGATCTTTCAATGCAAAATCATGCTGCAAGTCACGAAGCAGTGCATCAGTAGCCTCCTGAGATGAGCTTACCACAATGATATCATCCACATAAACTAGCACAAATAGGTTGTGCCCCCCTTGTTGTAGTAGAATAGAGAAGTGTCAGCTTTGGATGGAATAAATCCCAAAGCTTCCAGCTTCCCACACAGCCTTGCATACCATGCACGTGGAGCTTGTTTCAGTCCGTAGATTGCCTTATCTAATTTGCACACATAGTTAGGACATGACTTGTTGACATAACCCAGAGGCTGATGCATGTATACTTCTTCTAACACACCATGGAGGAAGGCATTTTGAACATCTAGCTGACGGAGTGACCAGCCCTTTGAAACCGCAATGGAAACGACAAGTCGTATAGTCACCTCCTTGACTACAGGACTAAAAGTGTCCTCGTAGTCAATACCATACCTTTGCTTGAAGCCTTTGTCCACCAACCGCGCCTTGTATCTATCAATGGAACCATTAGCCTTCCTCTTAACTTTGTATACCCACTTGCAACCGATGACATTTTTGCCTTTGGGAGGTGGAACCAAATGCCAAGTATTGTTTCGGAGCAAGGCTTGATGCTCAGCATCCATGGCCGAAACCCATTTCTTATCTCCAAGTGCTTCCTCAACACAGGCTCCTCTGGGTAAGTATTAGAAAGCATACACCATCGCACGATACCATCAGAAAAGGTTTTGGGTTTGGTGATACCCTGTTGAAGACGCGTCGCATGGTGATGCCGAGGTGGTGAATACAATGCAGCTGGAGCGGCCACACCAGCTTGTTTCGCACCAGATCCAGGGGAGGCCACACTAGATCCAGTAGTCGAATCCACCTTGAATGACTTGGTCGGTGGAGCTGTCAGCGCCCTCGCCCGGCTCGGATCGTCGTGTGCAACCGCATGCACCGAGCCAGAGGGAGCCACAGACGATCCCACGCCTAGAGATCGCTCCGTACGAGGATGCGAATTCTGTTGTGGACGAGGAATGGATCCCGAAGAAGACGCGGCGGTAGGCATAGGGGATCCGCCTCGGATTTGATGTTGCTTCCGACGCGTGGGGGCACATGAAATATGGCGCGTTGAAGCTGGGATTTGCACCAAAATTCACAGTTGTTTCTTCTAGATTTTTTTTCTACAAACACAACACCACCAGAACTGCATGTAGCATTAGTTGACATAGGAGAACTCACAGGTTGATCATGCACATTTACGTCCCCAATGTTAGTAGATGGATTAAGGAGGATATTAGGTAAAATGCTAAGTTCAGCTCCTAGACGAGCACCAGCATTGGGATGCATGGAGGCAAAAGGGAAAATAGTCTCATCAAACACCACATCTCGTGAAATGTAAACACGTCCTTGAGCTGGATCTTGACATTTGTACCCCTTATGTAGATTGCTATAACCGAGGAAGACACATTGTTTAGATCTAAATTCTAACTTCTTGGAGTTATATGGACGTAAGTTGGGCCAACAAGCATGACCAAACATGCAGAGGAATTTGTAGTCAGGTTGCTGACCAAGAAGATGAGTAAAAGGAGTGTCATGATCTATGACCTTAGAGGGAAGGTGATTGATCAAGAAAACCACCGTGAGAAAGGCCTCATCCCAAAACTTGAGGGGCATAGAAGCTTGCACAAGAAGTGAAAGCCCAACTTCGACAATATGTCGATGCTTGCACTCGGCAGACCCATTCTATTGATGTGCATGTGGACAAGAAACATGATGAGAAATGATTACACGTTTGAAAAAAGAAGTAAGGCCTTGGTACTCTCCTCCCCAATTGGTTTGGATGGCTAATATCTTGCGATTAAATTGATGTTCAACAAGTTGTTGGAAATCACGAAAACATTGGAATACTTTAGACTTGTGGCACAAAAGATAAATCCACATGAACTTGCTATGGTCATCAATAAAACTCACATAATAATTATGACGACCAACATAAGTTGGCGCTGGATGTAACACCCTCGGTGTTACCACGCGTAACAACGCACCAAAACGTGTCATGAGCATCGTATTTATGTGTTTTAGCTTGTGTCGTAGTTCGTAGAATCATTTTATTAATTCTCAATGGCTAATGAAATTGTTAATTGGAAGTTGCTGCTTTGACCGTGTTGTATCACTTAAGGTTCAAAAACGAATTTTATTTAGCAAAACTAGTATAGAACATGTGTGCAACACCTTAATAAGATTTGAAGTACTAGCTTTGTAGAGTGTAATGCAACCCTTGCGGTCGATTAGTATTTTGGCTATCTAGTTTTTCGAGTGGCTTGGAAATCGAATTTGGAAAACCTAAAATATGCTTAGGATCATAGCTTGCTTGCTGTTTGACGGCGCTGTTTTGGTGACTTCATTCCTTGAAAGTGGGCTTAGGAGCAGGGTCAGTTTTTGGTTGCTCTAGGAAGCCCTAGGTGCCCTCTCGGGTGTGGTGTAGTTGGTTGAGCCGAAGTACAGCCTGGTTGGTGGTTTCATGTGCTTTAAAATTCATGTTCGTAACCCTGTCTCCGCTGTCGGTCTCTGGGTTCGCGGTCACCATCGTGGGCCGCTCTGCACCAGCGCCTACCCACGTTGTTGGGCTGGGCAGGTCGGCATGCCCTGGTCTGTCCGTGGCCGGCCGCTGTCCCACGCTACCCCGCGCTGCCCGCTGCTCTTTCCCCCCACGTCGCGCGCTGCGACGCGGCCGTTGCCAGGTCCTTGGCGTCGCGCCATGCCCTGCCACCTGCACCGCTGTCGGTCAGCTGACCGCTGCTCACGCGCCATTGTTTTTCAAATCACTCAAGTATGTCATCGTGATCTCTGTGCGTGTGTCGCCCTACCCAGTCGACCCCATCCCACCTTGCGAGGTGACCCGAGGGTTGACCTCCCCTCTCTCTCCTCTGCCGCCATGGCCGTCGGACCCGCACCATCCCTTCCGGCATGCTGGAGCCGCCTGGGTCCGCTCCGCCTTGTTCACTGCTTCGCTGTGAAGCTGCCAGCTGGCCGACCCGTCCCCACCTCGAGCCCTGCCCCCCCCCCCCCCCCCCCCCCCCCCGAGCCCAATTTTAGGAGCGTTGCCTCGCCACCGCGGCGTCAAGGTCGAACCGCCCCTCGCAGTGGGCCGTCCCACCCAGACCATCTCGAGTCAAATTGGCTGCACCACCTGACTCGCCTCGAATCCCTCTTCACCCTGCGTGCCTCCACTGTACCTCTACCGCCTCATCGTAGCAGCTGGCGCGGCCGTGTCTACCTCGGTGCACCGCCGCACCGCCCGGTCACGCGTGGCCAACTCAACTCCGTCATCCTTTCCTCCAACTATCACCTCGGCCAAGTATTCGGTAGGCTCCTAGTGCTCATGAGCTAGTTCGTTAGGCCCGCAGCCGCCCTTGTGCACCTAAATGCCTGCGTCACCGTTGCGGGCGGCTGCGTACCGTGGCCGCTTGCTCCTGTGCGTCCTGCTGCTCCGCATCGCCGCTTATGGTAGGGGTTAGGGTCGTGGTCGGAGGTTGGCTCATTGGCTTGGTCTGCGCGAGCCCTAGTTAGATGGCGTAGCCGCGTTTTGCTGCCTGCGTCGTGCCGCCGAGCGCGGGGGCATCGGGGGACTTCCTGATGAGAAGACAGGTTAGTATAGGGGCCTTGATACAAAAATGCTAACTATCAGAATAGTAGGCGTAGAGTTCGTGTAGTATCATTTTTTCGCGAGGTCTTTTATGCAAGTGCGCCGTGCGCGTGGGCTCTTTCTTGCCGCGGGCCGGCCGTTGCTGCGTGGGCTGCGTCTGCGGGCCGCGTGCGCGTGCGCACTACGTGGGGGAGGAGGGTCGAGCGGTGGGCCACGCCAAAGTTGGGTTTTCCTTTTTAGTGGGAATTTGAAGTGGTGTTATAATTAGTTGTTGAGGCTGATCTTGGAGAATTAATATAAATTTATCTCGACATCCAAAAATTGTGAAACCACTTTAGTTGAGTCCCTAAAGTCATGCTCTATCGGTTGATGAAATCACGTCGTGTATAACTATAGCGATACTAAGTCTATTTAAATCGATGCGAAAATGACTATTAGTAGGATGTTAAATCTTGTAGGAATTTTTGTGGCAAATCTAGGATAGCTCTAGCTCTAAAATTTTTACAGTAGCTTCATGATGTTATTAGATGCTTGCTGTAATTTTCATAGCCTTCGAATAGCTTGTTTGATAGGGTAGCTAAGTTTCCCTAGTAGTGCGATGTAGTAAATCGGCAATCAAAAGATGATATGCATTTTAGTTACTAGAGGTTGGCTAGTTCAGTAACTTTGGTTTAGTAGTAGCAGTGGGTAACTTAGCATATTAGCCATTAGAGTTAGCTAACTAGCTTAGTAGATGTTGTTGTTAAGAGTTACTGTTGTCATCGTGCTAAGTGTTCTATTATCATTGCATGCATGTAGATCACGAGGAAGTTGAGTACGTGGCCGCGGAGGAGCAGGACTACGAGGAAGTCATCGAGAAGTATGAGGAGGAGATCTTCGTGCCGGAGGAGTTCCAGGAGCCGCCCGTGACTGATACCTCTGACCTTGCACCTGTCCAAGGCAAGCCCCGGAGCATAACCCTTATTTTACAAATTATTATATATATTTAAATGTTGTGCATTTACGTTAAAGAAATTTTATGATACCCACATGCATATATATATCTACCCATGAGTCTTACCAGTACAGGATCGTGTAGCTGCCTTGCCTAGGTTTATCAGTAGCGTGGGTAACCTATCGTTACTCAGAATAGATGGTTATTTAATATTATTGTTATAACCTTGATAAAATGATGGAAAGGAAATGGTGACCGAGCAGGGATTTGGTATGGGTATTGGTGGGTGTAACAAGCTGTGTCCCGCAGCCACGGGGCGTAGCTGGGTTGCACTGTTTCCCTGTCCGTGTCGATTAAGGACCGTTCGTTGCATGGACCCTGGTCAAGTCACATATTTATTATCCTGAGCACATACTTGCTTATGGAAGCGGGAAGGCTTGTTACTCTCTTGTCATGGGCTCCGGCTCTTTCCGGGCCGACTGATTGGAGGCGGGGATAGGTGGAGGTCTAAGCACCGCATTGAGGCCAGGCCTCAAGTGCGGGAACTTGGAGTCCAAGTTTGGATGGGGACCTGGAACCCGTGACAGGAGTGGAACGGGTTGGTCTTGCTTGTGCCTAGGGTGCAAGCGAGGCGTGTGTTTTCAGGGTACCCAACTGGACATATTGATTCGTGAATCGTCGTTTCTACATGACGGTACGGCTTGACTATGCTCTGGCATCGTAGTAAGAACTGACAATTAAAAGATAAAGAAATGGTTCTGATTACTTAACCCTGCTTATTATAGGCTAGGTGCTTACATAGAAGGTTGGATAAGAAATAAAATACGGCTCTTAAAAGTAAGAAATTAAGGACGCACTCTTAGTGCTGCTTTTCGTTAACAAGAAACCCACAAGCCATAAAGCCTATCATAATCCTTGAGAGTCAGAAATTATATTTCCTAGTCAGATAAGTCTTGCGAGTACATTGTGTACTCAGGGTTTATTTTACCCTTGTTGCAGGTGCACCTTGAGCAGATAGGCCTTGTGTGCAGGATTCTTCTGGTGGGTACAGACGGATTCTCATTCATTCCGCTAGATGTTTATTTTCATTCCGCTATTTATTTATTCACACTCTGAACCCTGGTATTGTAATAAATGCTTTATGAGACTCTATGTTGTATGAAATTGACTAAGTATTGTAAGTTTGTACTCATTATTGGATTCCGGGTGTAAAAGGTGGATTATTCGAGTTCTCCCGTTGGGTGTGCTCGACGGAATCATCGGATTTAGCTCACTTTCAGGGCACTTAGTGTCTAGTGGAAGACAAGCGCCCTGAAAGCGTGTTAAATCAGACGATTCTGCCACACTGGACCCCAAACATCTAAAAAAATTTAGTCCATTGGGCTAGCAGAAACACTGGTGGAACACGGGTAAGGAAATTGATGACTTTGCCTTGCTGACATGCATTACACACATTATTATTGTTCGACTCTTTGACAAAGGAAAGCTTGTGGAGACTAAGCACCTGCTGAACTATGGGTGTAGATGCATGCCCTAGCCTATGGTGCCACAAGGACGCTGACAGCTTGAAGGCGCCATGGACTTCTTTATTCGATGATGATGACCTACTGGAAGATGACTGCAAGGAGTAAAGTCCTCCTTCACATCTGCCTTGAAGGAGGGTTTTCTTCGTCGCCTGTTCCTTTATAAGAAAATGACTCGGATGAAACTCAAAGAAAGCATTATTGTCATGTGTAAGACGATGAACTGAATCTAGATTTTTGCTAGCTCTAGGAACACGAAGAACATTTTTAAGATGAATGTTGCTAGATGGGATCGTAAAGTACTATGACCAATATGAGTGATCTCCATACCAGATCCATTTGCGGCGTGAACTTGATCGCCGCCATGATACTTCCCGAGCGACCAGCTTCTCCAACTCACTTGTGATGTGGTCGGTTGCACTTGTGTCCATGTACCAGTTCGTATCAACTCCATACGAAGTGGTCATAGAGGAGGCAGATTTTTGTGGTGGACCTGTGAATGAAGCATCAATCCTTTTGAAGCACCGGACGACCGTATGGCCTTCCTTTCCACACAACTGGCAGGTGACGCTGGAGAGCGCCCCACCTTAGGAGCGACCGCCACCGCGACCGCCCTTGTCGGCCAAAGCCGCCGCGACCACCACCACCACCACCGCGGCCATTGCCACGAGAATTGTTGTTGTTATTGTTGTTGTTGTTGTGCAGCTTCCTTTCGCCGCCACGTCCACCAACGACTGATAGCCGCCGCCACCATGCATCTCCATCCTCTGCTCAAAGCTCACCAGTTGGGTGTAGAGATCCCCAACTGTGATGGGTTCAACGTGTGCAGCCACCGCCGACACCACCGGGTTGAAGTCGAGATCCAACCCGGTGAGGATGTAGGAGACTAGCTCCTCGTCCTCCAGCATGCGCTTGGCAGAGGCCATCTCATTTGCCAGGCCTTTCATCTTCACGAAGTATTTGTTGATTGTAGACGTCCCTTGGACGTCGTCGCCAGTGCAATCCGCGTGTTGATAATGCGAGCACGGGATTGGGACGCGAACATCCCCTCGATGGCCGCCCACGCCTCCTTCGCGGATGCCACCGTGGTAGGCATCTGCCCAAGGATCTTCCTGGACAGCAAGGAGAGGAGGAAGCTGAGGACCATCTGGTCCTTCGCAACCCATGATTCATAATCAGGGTTTGGCTTGGGGTCCTCCTTCTTGTCTTCGCCTTTCACCGGTTCCAGGAATGGAGCCGGCGGCTGCGCGGTAGGGTTGATGTAGGATGCGAGCTGCACACCCTTGAGGGCTGAAAGGATTTGCATCTTCCATAGCGGGTGGCTGTTGCGGGCTAGCTTCTCTATCATGGAGAAGCCGAAGGATGGAGCAGCAGAAACAGCGGAGGAAGATGCAAGATGAGGGAACGCCATGGAAAGTCTCCGTTTGGAGTAGGGCTCTGATTACCATGTCAAAGTAGGTGAATGAGTTGCCCTGTTAGGGGTCTCAGCTTCATGTTGTATAGCATGGGAACAACCCCCATGGTGGCTTGTAGAACAAGGTCAAGGATACAACAAACTCAGGATAAGAAAATCTATCCTAGACGCCATACTAGCGTGAGCGATAATCTTGGAGTACAACAGAGAATGCACCTAGACACTAACTGAATACAGAGAGATAATCACCATCGTTTAACATACGTTTCTATGGGTTTTTATGTCTATGATCTTATTATCTAGAGCTAGGGATGTAGGTTTTCATAGTTTTTTTTAAAGTTACTGTCAAGACCTCTGCCATACAAATATATTATAGGAGAAGAGAAAAGTACCAAAGAACAAAAGAAAAAAAAAGTCACTGCAACAAAGACCCAAATGAGGGATTTAGGCCCTCAAAGCAAAAGAGGCAAACAGTCTAAGCCAGAAGAAAATTTTCTCTAAGCCGCTTGACTCGCGCAGTCTTCTATAGTCTAGCCTCTTCTTTAATGTTTGCAATCAGTATCGTCGGAGATTTGTGTTGATGCTTGAAAATCGGTGGGCTCTGCTTTCTTCATAACTCCCACGTGACAAAAAGTGCCAACAATCTTACTGCTTTACTTGAAAAACCTGCGGATGTCCCCACCGATCACCACCACTACAATACTAGTCCATGTTGTACCAATCTTCACAGCTGGGAAAATTTCCATTGGTCCATGAATGTATTGCATCCCATATCCATTTTGATTATTTGCAATGGGCAAAAAGGTGGGTGATTGATCAGCTGCCTAGAGTCGATTTTGTATCGCTATCCATTCAGAGAACTTGCAAGTTGAAGGTGCCCAAGTTTTCTAAATTAATTCGTTGAAATCCATGTTTATGACACATATGGATTGTGCTAAATATGCTGAGCAAGCTATGTAGTCTCTGGATGCAGTGAGCTTCTATGTAATTTGGTCCTAGTTTGTCGAGTTTAATTCCACACCCTATGCTCTTTGCCGAAGCCGAATAAATTGAGTGAAGTGGTGCATGCTATTAAATGCTAAGAGATTAAAGTTTCTCACCTAATTATTTTTGGATAAAGCTTGTTGCACGGTTCTGTTTTTCTTTTTACCAATTTTAAAAATCAGGGTGCCAAGTCCTTTGAGCATTCACCATTTATCCATGCCTAATGCCTAAAGGATGCTTTTGATTCATCACCGTGATATTTGTGGCTGCATTTAAAGGCGACGATTTCACTTTGTATATGGTGCCTTTATCCCATACTAAGACTTGTTGTCAGAAGTCCAATCCAGCCATAGACACTTAATTTTGAGTGCTCTAAAAAACGATGAAGGTTAGAGTTCCTAGCCCAACAAGCTTTTGTGGGCCTATGAGCTCGCTTCATGTGACTTTGTATTTTTCCTTTTTAGGTCTTGTTTGATGTGTATGTATTCATCACAATCCATATATCTTGAAGTGGATTGGATTGGAATTTTCCAATTCACTCCAACATGTGGATTGAAGTAGATACACGTACATCCAGAGAAGGCCTCATGTGCCTCCCAATGACCCATCCATAGAAAGTACTATCTATGAGAATCCACCAGAAATGACTGATTTGACAAGTGTTTTGGCCAGCTCTGGTGAACAACTTCTTATGGCAATGTGCAATCGCCCTGTCAATGAGCGATTGATAGTCAATTTTCCTTAGCCGAGCTAAGGTGAGGGCAAGCCAAGGTATTGAAAGGGGAAGGCATCTCTAGTTGTCAGGAAGCGTGCTAACGCCCATGCATCTGATGGCTACAACCACACTCTTCTCAAGGTTTGTGACCGGACCAGTGACTAGGCTAAATCAATGTAAATTTTCTCCGAAGCTCGATACATCCCTATACCGTGGAGAGGAACACTGCAGCAGTTTTTTTTTAAGGCCGGAGAGCACCTTTGTGACTGTTCAGCACTGTTTATGACGTGTCGTCTGACACTGTTCATGGCACAACATCGACACTTACTGTTTACCTTCGCATTTTTTGTTTTATTTTTGCACCCAGGTGAATTTAAAATATTTTCTCCACTGTTCATCGCGGGTGTGACGGCAATGCGTCCAACCGTGCTAGTAGTGTATAACGAGCCACCGGTTCGGTTAACTATCCAATATTAAAACATACAAAATAGTGTAACAACTCTGTTGAGTTAACCCATTAGTTTTTCGATAATGCTTTAATGAAGATATCCGTCTGGCCTACGCATCAATTGGACCCAACAGGCAACGCCCGTTTTTTCACTCCCGAACATTTTCCCCACTTGCGACCGCTACACTTTCATCCCGTTGTCCGCCCGCAGAGGTGCGTCGACTACGCATCTGCTCGCAACCATCGCGATGCGCCGTCTGCTCGCCTTCTCTGCCTCGCCGCCGCACCCCATCTCGCACCACACCTGCCCCAATCTCGTGCCACGCCGCGCCCCATCCCACGTTGCGCGGCGCATCCACCGCCACGACCCATCCACCTCGCTAGTTGCGGCCATGGCGTGCAAAGCGCCACCACCACCCTGACGCCACCAGGAGGTCGTCGGCCATTGCTCTCGGCGTCCCATTAAACTCGAGTTTGCTGGCTACCATAGTCCTCTACTAGGTTGGCCATGGTCGCCGGCGACACAGTATTTTGAGTGTCTCAGTTGTTTTACATTTATATTTCAAATGTTTGATCTGGATGTTGCAAAAGTAGGTATGAGATGTTTCATATGTTGCAATTAAAATATACACATGTTTCAAGCCTATGTTCAAAGTATTTCAGTTATTTCAGATGCATGTTTCAAATGTTTTCATTTGGATGTTGCATATATTGCTATGGCGGCACATGCACGTTTCAAGTGTTTGTTTTCATGTGTTTCAAATGTTTTAGACTTACGTAGCCAAAGTGGATCTGAATATTATATATGTTGCTATGGCTATACACGCATGTTTCAAGAACTTGTTTTATCTGTTTTAGTTGTATGTTGCAAATGTTTCATCTCTATGTTTCAAAAGTAGCTCGGGTGTTGCACAATGCGCGCTAGTGGCTGGCGGACAACGCCTTGCCGCAGGCGCTTGGTGCTGCTGCTGGGGCGCCGACGTGGTTCACGTGCAGGCGCGGGATGGGCGCGGCAGGCCTGGTGCTGTTGCCGGGGCGCCGCCATGATTCACGTGCGGATGTAGGGGCGCAGTTCCCAATGCTAGCGCGGGATGCGATGTGGGCGGGCATCGGATGACGCGGAGCTCCGTCCGAACAGACGCTGCCTCCGGAGCAGGATTTAATGCTGGGCGAAGGGTGTTGCGTGGGTCGGGCACGGGTGTAAAAGCTGTGTCTGGATGGATGCCGCGCTCAGGACATCCGGATGCTAGTTGTCCTGTTAATTTATTTTTTCTGGTCAGTTTGGGTTCCACCCATAAATTCATATAAGCCGCACGAGCAGAGGCACCGGGGGCCTGGGCAGTCCTGGCCATGGGCGGAGGCAGCCGTATGGCGAGGTTTGGCGGCCGCCTTACCTAAAGTTTATACAACACACTAGTAGTATATCATGTGTATATACGTTAAATACTATACATGGCTCATGTAAAGATGTATTTTGTGGCTGGCCTGGTATCTCATGGGCCAATCTCAGGAGCCCACGGTCCACGGAAGGAAGCTAGAAGTCTCGTTGGCCTTCCTGGCTGATCGATCGGATGCTAGCTCCAGGTTTCCATCGCCCGACGACACGTAATTCCTAAAGACAGAAACCTATCTGAAATGGCGATGTGTCAAGTGCAGAGGCAGGCAGGCCATGATCGGCGAGGCGGATGCCGGCACGCTAGCCACTAGCCAGGCCAATGCAGAGGCAGGAGGTGGCGACTCGGTGGTCGGCGCCGGCACAGTAGCCGGTCCCGGGCGTATGATATGATTATACGACATAAAAAATGCCACCACCAAAGAAGCTAGAGCAAATACTTTTGGATTTCTGTTATATTTGTTGGTCACAAAGTAATATACATATTTAAATAATATTCTAGTGCGTCTTTATATAGTTGATAGTTATATTACACATGTTTGATGTTTATAAACCCGTCACACCTAGAAAATATTCTTGCCTCCGCCATTGGTCGTGGCGGCATCTGCTTTGGTTGCATCCAACTTGCTGGCTTTCCTTGTGCTTGGCATGACAGCCGATGCCACCACCAGCTTCCTCACATGCGTGGTGACGGAGACGCTGCCGGAGAGTCGACGAAGAGGACGGAAGCCCTCGACCAGGAGGTGCTCGGGCCCTGCACGCCGGCGCGTCCGCGCGTGCACGACACTGGGCTGGACGCTGACAGCGAGAGCGCGTCAGGCTGCCCCGCCTCCTCGGCGGCGCGCACCATCAATGATCAATCCAATCCATCATGGTGTTACCGAGCGCGTGGGCCGAGGAGAGAAGCGTGAGCCAGCGGCCCGATCAAGGGGACGCGGACGTCCCTGCGCAGCAAGAGACGTGCGAGTTTTCCTAAAAAAAAAAAGCAAGAGACGTGCGAGTCGGCAGTCGGGTGCGTGCGGGAGCACCTGGAACACAGCGCCATCGTCGCTCCCGGTCCCGGACGAAGCCGACTGCGGCAGCTTCCCCGCGATGGCGCTCTCCAGCGGCTGGGCTGGTAGCTGATGGCGCCTATCGATAGGGTCGCGGTGTCTACACTTGTAATTAGATCAGATCCAAATACCAAATAGCCAAGTAGGTTAAGTTAGGCTTCGGGTGATCGATTTCGCACAACATGAATGGGAACTTGTGTGGCGCATTTCAAAGAGAATAAATACAGACGACATTTCAAACAGGACAATAATGTTTGCACTCAGAAATCAGGAGACAAACAGTGATATTCTGTAAAACTTGTCGATCTCATAATTTCTCCAGACATTATTTACTATCATCTCCAAAATTTATTGGTATTGGGGAGTGCCAGTACCCGTTACACAAAAAGCATATGCTCCTGGTACACCATTTTCTGCTTTTGGAAGTAATTCCCTAAAAAACAAAGGCCTTGTTGCTTGTGCTGGTATATGAGTTTATCTGTATTATTAGTACTTTGTAAGCTGATAGATATGGTCTTCCTGATGTAAAAAGTTTGAGAACTGTCTTCCTTGTAGCTTGTAGAAGAGAGAACATCAGTATGAAATCTGGACTCGGGGACATTGCAGATCAATTGTGACAATTAGCTTCCTCCAGTTTCGCCAAAACAAGACTATATGGTGAGCCTCAGAGCACATGTTTGAGCCGACTCACTTTGGTCAGCCCCGGTTGAGACCTTTAAACATGAAGTACCCAATACTGGCAACAGTCAGGAAAATAAGTGGACAGATGACCGTGTCAATATCCAGTACCCGGTTCCTGCTGGCGGTATTTGCTTGGCGTGTTAAGACCAAATGCTCATGAAGCAGGTTGGTCAGATTGTCGAGCTGATGTATAACCTGTCGCTGACCTCTTGATATGTTCATAACCTGCATAGGAAACGAAACACCAAACTTGAAATGTCAAGTCAAGATAGGTACAAAAGAATGTGTTACATTAAGATAGGCACAACCAACACATGCTTTTATGGTGAGGTTTACAATAAATACTAATCGAAATAGTAACATATTGAATAACCAAACGACTTGCATAAAAATTATGCAATGTCAAGAGTACATATTCATTGAGTCTAGGCTTTGCACAATACATATCTACGGGTAGCGATGCCGTTGGGCAAAATCTGGGCACACCAGCGCTTTCCCCAATCCACATCCAAAAGGTGTTTCTCCAATCCACACCCTCTCCATACCAACAAAATTTTAATTAACCATACCCAATGGATAACGGATAATAGCTAATGGATATGGGTAGTGGCATCACGTACTCACAGGAAGCATTTGTAACCTCACAGGAAGCGCACATGTGATTTTTGTGTTCATGTTGCTCGTCCAGATCCTGGGGAAGAAGACACATGTTCAAGAAGATCAAGGATTGGACTCCATACTCACAGATCGAACTTTTCCTAGACCAAACTGGACACCCATCCTCACAGATCAAACTTCTCCCACACCAAATCGACATCTTCTCCCCAGATTAGACTCCCATACTCTTATACTGAGCTCCTATTGGACCAAGCTATCCTAGCGCTTGATGTTTTGGGGGAAGAAAACAAAGACAAATCGTGTGGAGCCGTTGGGGCACGTCGCGTCCGGCCGGCGAGGAGATGAATTGCGCGGAGCCACCGGTGGGAGGCCTTGGCAGGTCACTGTCGGGGCAGAGGCCTCACCGGGGCACCATCGGCGGCGGAGGCCTCCTGCGCTCCGTAGATTGGAGATTGCCCATGGGTATGAACAGGTAACCACATTAATACCCAACCTGTACCCTATTCATGACGGGTACATCCATCCCCTACCCGCTTCAAATGGGTACACACGTACCCTGTCCATTTGTCATGGGTGTGGATACGGGTAACAGGTATAGGTACCCATCGACATCACTATCTACGGGGAAGAAAAAAAATATGCTCATTGGAAGCTTCAAGAGTCCTGTCATTAAGAACCTTTGCCACATGAATATTAATGCCACAATTTTTAGCTAGGGCAGTGGGGTAGGAAATACCACATGCACCAGCTAAATCCCAAACTTTCAACTCATCTCTAACCTGGACCAGGATCAAGGATAAACTCGTGATACTCCATCAAAAACACACCAGTTGCGGAGGTTCCAAATAGACCAAGCTCCCAAAAATGATAATTGAATTGAGGTCCTGTCTGACCTCCCCATCAACCTTGGAACTTGCATCAGACCACCAATCATCAAAGGATGGGACCGTAGGCTGCGGAGAACAGCTCTACAACCTAACCCTTGGAGCAACAAGAACCAGAATTATCGGGCAAACACACAACCAACCAGCAAATAGTTGATCGTTTCAGGCTCCTGGTCACAGAGGGGGCAGCGGGTTGGCCAGTTGGGTGTGGTAAACCTCTCTTTTCAAGTCTCTCAGCTGCCCAACATTTGTTGTGAGCCACCACCCACCAGGCACATAAAAAAATGACATTTGCCCGGTGCCCATGATCTCCAAATTTTCTCCCAGTGACCAAAAAGGACAGCGCCTTGAAAAAACTCAATATATGCAGATTTCGCTGAGTAAAGATCAGAGCTGGAAAAACGCCAAGAATGCAGGTTCTCCACTCCGGGACGAAGAACTACTTCTGATATAACAGCCCAAAGCTCCAAAAATTCAGCAATGAGATCCACAGAAAGAGCCCACAAAATGGGATTGTTTCTTGCAATACAGCTGAATGTTGCAGAAGGTGCATAAGAGTCTCAATTATCTACTAGTTGCCGCAGTAGATGATATTTAGTTTCATTGATTTTGTTAGTCTGTGCATGAATACTAATATTACATCAAACTATATTACGAAACCATCCAAAATTATTGTTCTCACACAATGTGTATTTGGCAACCCAGATATGATGGTGGGAGGAGGCTGCAGCCAAGATCTCCAAACAAGAGAAATGGTGCTTCAACAGAATGGTGATCTACACGCTATGGAACCTATGGAAAGAGAAGAATAGAAGAATCTTCCAAAATGTTCAAGAATCAGCATGGCAGGTCGCCTTTAGAATCAAAGAGGATATTGCACAAAAAAAGAGGGCACTGATGTGGAGGGGCTAGCTCCTGTGAGCGGCATGTAATTTGGGCAGAAAAGCGCTTTGTTTTTATGCTCTGTACATAAACCTCTTTTCCCTATCTTAATTGAAAGGCAGAGCTCCTGTTAGTTTGTGCACAAAAAAAAAGATATGATTTCACGTTCATAGATGTATAGTTACATACAGGGGCGAAGCTATGCATGTCACAGTGGGTGCAGATGCACCCACACAAAAAACACATTTTAGTGCTAATTGTCATTTTTTTACCATATGTGCACCCCCTCACTAATGCACCCACAGCATTAGCAAACCAAAGTTGAGCGGCAAAAGAGTTTTAATCTCATACATACCAACTAGTAGCAAACAAAGCATCTGGGACATTCCTAACTTGGTTGATTAAACAGGCCAAGTCCTAGTAGTTGCGTGTAAGAGGAAGATTAGCCCAATGTTAAAGCACTCTACAAAATAATGACATAATTTAGGCCATCACCTCTTTATTCTTCCACCCATGCATTTTACTTTTGTATGTATATGTATATCTTCATATCTTGGTCGATTTAACAAGGGGAAACTTCTTTTTAGTATTTCTACCTTGCCAAAAGAAGGTTCTTAAATTTGCTAACCTAACCTCGTAGGATACAAGATTGGACACTTTTCACCATGATATGTGTGCAACCTCATGTTTTAGATACATTGTAACATTTATAAATATGGTTTTATAATCAAAAAAATATTTTTTTGTTTATGTACAGGGGAAAACCCCTAAATTTTCAAATTCTATCTAGAATTTCGCTGAAATTTTGAATTCTACTCGCACCCCCCTCTGTTTCGCTCTAGCTTCGCCACTGGTTACATAGTTTTTGGCCATTGGTAGGTATTGCTACACTACCTGTACTGGAAATGGAAAACTTCTTTTTTATTTATTTCGGACTAGATAAACTCGAATAGGATTTAATTGTGACCCACTTGTCCACTTAACTTGAAGAAACTAATGAAAGCCCTGACCCTTTGCTATTTTTATCAAATTATTAGGATCTATTTGAGGTCTAAAAAATTCACACCGATCTAAACTAATGTTTAAACAATGTTGACAGCTACATCTAATTCCAACAAGCTACAAAAAAGGTAGGGAGGAGGCAGAGAGAGATACCTCTTCTATCATCGGGGAATCCTTTGAAAGTTGGTTTGACGATGAAGAATGAGGTATCAGAGTACCATTGCCTAACTGAGAGACAAAGAGATTTGTAGGTGTGGAACCACTACAAGCATCATTTGGAAGAGCTAAGTTCTGCTGACTGGGCAAATGTTTCTTCACTGAAAATTTTGAATTGAGTTCTTCAACTCGAGAGGTAAATTCATCCATCCTTTCATTCAATGTTGATATCTGTTCTGAAAGCTGGGTGATAGCACCCTATAAAATAGAAGTGGAAACAAGAATATTTGCATGTCAGCGATCACATATGTTTTCATTTAGGCTTTCAACTGTCATGCTAGTTATAACTCTTTACAAAAGTCACCTGGTCGATAGCAGGAGGTTCAAGGGCTTGCCCTCCACCAAACCTCCTGTCTGTCAGTTTACTCAATTTCACAACACTTTTGTCTCTATGCGTTGAATATGATTGAGATAGGCCACTGGACAACATGACAAGAAAATGTCAGCTAACTTTATTCAGGTTCCAAAGTTCCAAGTATTCAACTTTCCAGGAGCAACTGTTCAAACTCAAAACAAGGATGTTAGTATGAAACCTTTTCATAAGTTTGTTTCTCCGATCAGCAGAAACACGGGAAAAGGCTTCCTTTGGACTTGAGACTAGCTCATCATCAATGCTGAGCTTTGTCTTCAAATCTTCTGGTAATGCCTGCATAGCAGTGAGATCCAATGAATGAACTAAGCGAAACAACGAGAAGACATGTGAAAATACAATGTAAGCAATATAACTAACAAAATATACATACCATAACATCATTAATCAATTTCTCCAGCTGAATTTGTTCAATATATGTGCGTGGTATATAAGAACCATCCAAACCTAACTGATCTGCTACAAATTTAACATAAAGCCGATCTCTTCCTTGCACCTAAAGAAAGAAGCAAGGTCATAACATTTGCATGTCTTAAATAGTCACTGAGACAAAAATAATAATAATGAAATAAATAGTGCTGAAGATATTGAGATAACAATGACATTGACAGAAACTACATCAACCAAACAACAAAAATTATACTCACTTGTATATAGTGTCGGTTGAGTTGTTCCAGCCAATCAATTTTAACAGTTGCCTTGCCATCAGAAAAAACACGACTGCTTCTCTTCAGTATAGCTGCTATAGTATATCCCAATGCCATCAAACCACCAAGAAGACGTACACCGACTTCAAAAGTGATCCTTGGTGATATGATAAATGAATTGTCGGTCACCCATTCCTTTGAGCATAAAATAACATAAGACAGCGAACACTAGGTCTGCCAGCAAGAGTTTGTTTATTGCACGTAGCAATGGTCAATAGAAAAACAAATACAGGTAAATCTAAGCCAACAGCAGAAGACTGATCAAATTTGTTAAACTAAGCAGACTAAGTAAATATAAAAGGAGAAGTAAAATTTAGAATCTCACTATAGTCAAACTTGAACTGAACTAGTATTTCAAGTTCTAGCAAAGATTCCAGGGGAAGTATGTGTATGGAATAAAATTACATGGCAGCTAAGGAGTGGACTTAATCCAAACGGCCTTATACAATAGTAGTATCATAAGATGATCAACCAACAATATCACTCAAAAGTACAATTCGTAGCCACTAAACATAAAACTGAAATTCCATTGGTAAGATAGGAAAAAACATAAACCAATATACCTCAAACATTAGATTATATTTCCCTTCTCTATTCCGCATTCTCAAATAAGATTGGCATGCTTCTGGGTCTTCACCAGGTGGGAGTAGATATATATCATAAGTTTCTTCGTTGCTTTCCGTATGATCATCACCAAGTACGGACTTGATTTTCTCAGGTGCTAGAGACCTTGGTGACTGCAAGTATGTATGAGTATGACCAACAGGCAGTGCACAATTCAACAATTTTCTTGGTTAATCATAAAAAAGGTTTGTCCTTGAAACTATGTCATTGGTGCACAATTCTAGAATTTTCTTGAGATGCCTACCTTTAGAATGTACATAGGATTTTGGAACCCTGAGAATGGGTTGAACTTGTTGACGATTTTAATATGTGCGGTCTCCAAATCTGGTTCGATGAAAGCCTTGTACATTGGATAAACCTGAAAATGCCATCTTTCAATAAACCACACCAATTACAGTAAGAGGTAATTCACATGCTAACATGAACCACAAGACTGCTCATAAAATCTATAGTTAAAGTTAAAAAATTCAACCTACCGTTTCAGAGATCTGTTGAATTATTTCTTCAGGCTCCTGGCCAGCTCGTTGTATATCCCTTAAAACCCTCTTCACTAGGTCAAAATGAACACCACCAGTGACAGAAACACGCAAGTCCATCACAGGCCGTAACTTCTCACTCAGTGCATAAATACCTTCAATGATAACAATTCGGGAGCTGGGAACATCAACTGTTCTGTTTGCACATAAGAAATTATGATATTAAAATGAAAGATGAAAAATATGGACCTTAGCTTTTAATATTGAAAGATGGCAGTGATTATTTACCTATAACCGATCCGGCAGCTCGACTTGAAATTATATATTGGAACTTGAACCGATCGTCCTTCCTTCAGACCATGAATATTTTCCAGCAGTGTGTCATAGTCTGTTAGACGTGGATCTGAGCAGGTTTTAAGAGGTTAAAATATCAATTTCTCTGGTTGGAAACATTATCACCTTAGAGAATGCAGCTTGTAATAATAGAGCACTCTGATACTAACATTGCTTCATAAATCTTATAGTATAAGATAATAACCATGCCATTATCAATGCCTCAATGCAGTGGTATGCAGTTACCAAATGAGCAAATGTGCAAGAGACACAGCTCAACATATACGTAACATAACTATCCCTTATTGTTTTTTTTCAGAAATTTTGTTAATGCAAAGGAAGTGGCATATACATATTAAACAAACTATAAGACAATATGCAAAATGTTTGATCATTAGGACTACCATCAAAATTGCCATCGACTATGCGAGTTGCGTCATTATAGTTGTCCATTGATATAACAGCAACATCGGGCATGAAATTGACCACCTTCTCAGTAAACACCGACTTCCCAGCACCAGAGGGGCCAGCAACACCAACAAATATTAACCCGTCATTGTGCTGTGCCAAAAGCTGGCAGGCACGGATCACAACAAAGAAGCCTTTCTCAAAAGACAATGGATCATGGAAGCGGATAATCTCATAGCGATCTGAGTCCTTCCTTTTCACCAGCTGGACCTTGTCACGCAGAAGGTTATGACGCCTCCTTGGTGAGTCAGCCATGGAATCATGTTGATCCATTGTAATCTGCACAACAGATGGAAAGAGAAAATTAAAGATATAAAAGAGCTATGGAAATTTAGGGATTCCCTAAGAGGCTCAAAAAACATGATTGATTGGATTTAAGGTCAGCGTCACCTAGCTGCGGAATCCAATGATATTATACTTCCTACTTCCGAGACCCTTGTCACTATTTCTTTCACTGTTTTCCTTTCCCAACTTTTCTACCATACTTTAATGTAACTATGTACCTTCTTTACTTTTAGCGCAAATTCTATAATGCAGGGAGAAAGGTCAGCTATTCGCTCCAATGAAAAACAAGGGCAGTGATAGCACTAGGACCTAATGCCCAGGTGAGCAGCTCCTGCTCCCCTTCCCTCTCCCTCTCCCCTGAACCAAGGAAGAAGAAGAGCTGAGCTCTTCTTCAGCACACACACACACACACTGCTCAGTTTCAGTTCCTGAAACTGTAGGCACAAGAGATGGTGGCAAGAGCTGCCATTTGCATTGCATTTCATTGGTTTATATACATCCTACATGTACCAACTATGGTACTATCTACCTATTCCTAGTACATGGTATACATCACCTTCTACCAACTATGGATGATGCAATACTACCAACTAAAGTACTAGGGATGGCCTATTGCCATACTTGCTGCAGTGTTCAGGGCATGGATAGAAGACCTGACCATGCCCTTGACTTGCAGAGGTGAGGGAGTGGAGGATCAGCAGATTAAGTCTAACAATCTTCCCCTAATCCTGCTGTCCTTACTTGACCTCAATCATGCCAATCATCCCCCTCAGTTCCTGGAACCGAAGCCGACCAAGTGACTTGGTGAGGATGTCAGCGAGTTGCCGCCTGGTATCGACGAACTCGATGACGAGCTGCCCCCCATCGACGCAATCACGAAGAAAGTGAAACTTCACATCTATGTGCTTGCTTCTGTCGTGCAAAACTGGATTCTTTGCCAGCGCAATCGCTGGCTGGTTGTCCACCTTGAGTGCCGGCGGCTGGACCTGGGCTCCGGTGAGCTCTGCCAGCAGCCGCCGCAGCCAGACCACCTGGCATGCCGCCGTGGCTGCTGCGACATACTCCGCCTCACATGTCGACAGCGCCACCATTTTTTGCTTCAAGGATTGCCAGGCAATCGGCGACGATCCGAGGAAGACGAGGACGCCTGAAGTGCTCCGCCGTCCATCAACGTCGCCGGCCATGTCCGCATCGCTGAAGACCGTCAGTGCTGCGTCTTCCGAGGCCTTGGGCGGTGCCTCGCTGAACACAGAGAGCTGGATGCCCCCGCGCTTGGGGAAGACAATGCCCAACTCTGCCGTGCCCTGGATATAGCGGAGCAGCCGCTTGACCGCCGCCCAATGGTCCTCCCTTGGGTCCTCCATGAACCGGCTCACGTAGCCCACCGCGAACGCGATGTCCGGCCGCGTGTGCGTGAGCCAGCGCAGCCCGCCGACGACGCTCCGGTAGAGAGTGGAGTCCACCTTCGCCGCGGTGCTCTGCTTCGAGAGCTTGATGCGTTCCTCCATTGGCGTGGCTACCGCCTTGCAGCCCGCCATGCCCGCCCGCTCGAGCTACTTCAGCGCGTAGGCACGCTGCCCCAGCTTGATGACGTCCTTCCCCTGCCTCACCTCGATGCCGAGGTAATAGGACAGAGCGCCGAGGTCGCTCATCCGGAAACGCGCCGCCATTTCTTCCTTGAAGCGTCCAATGTCTTCTGCTCGAGCTCCGGTGACGATGATATCGTCGACGTACACCCCGACGATGAGGTGCTCCTTACCCCGTCGGCGGGTGTACAAGGCGTGCTCTGTGGCGCACCGAGCGAACCCAAGCTCCGCCATGGTGGCGTCGAGCTTGGCGTTCCAGGCCCGCGGGGCTTGACGTAGGCCGTAGAGCGCCTTGCGTAGCCGCAAGACCTTCCGCTCCGCTCCCTTGACGACGAAACCTGGCGGCTGCTTGACGAAGACGGTCTCGGCCAGGTCCCCATTGAGGAATGCCGACTTGACGTCGAGATGGTGGACCGGCCAATCCTTAGCCGCCGCAAGCGCGAGCAAGAGCCTGACCGACTCCATGCGAGCGACCGGCGCGAACACCTCCTCGAAGTCCACTCCTTCACGCTGGACGAAGCCGCGGGCGACGAGCCGCGCCTTGTGCTTCACCACGGCGCCACGCTCGTCCCGCTTCACCTTGAACACCCATTTGAGCCCGATCGGCCGGCATGTCGCCGGCGGATCGACCAGCTCCCAGGTGTGGTTGTCCTCGATCGCCTTCAATTCTTCAAGCATTGCCTTCCGCCACGCCGCATCGCGCTCCGCGACGGCAAACGTGGCTGGCTCTTCTGCGCTCATGAGAAGCAGAGTTTGATCAGCATCGTCGAGCATCCGCGCCGCCAGTCCTGGCACTGTCGCCTCGCCGACCACATTGTCCACCCGCCGGAATCTGACGTCCTCCCCTTCATGGAAAGCATCCACGAAATCTGAGACATCTGATGGTAGGGATGCGTACTCGATTGTGGCCTCTGCTGTCGGCGTTCCTAGTTCGGGCGAAGCAGGGGATTGCTCCCCAATTGGCCCAGGCGAGCTCAAATGGCCCGCCCCGCCTGGGCTGAGTGGCTCCACCTCTGCAGCCGCCGACTGCTCTGCTTCCGCCACTGTAGGCTCTGGCGCCTGTGCTTCCCCAGCCACCGGCGGCTCCACCACCTCACCATGGCCGCGGATCACCAGGTGTTCCACAACAAACGTGTTGCAGCGTCCACCACCGCCTTGGCCTTCCGCTGCTTCTGGCCCGTCCCAGCTCCATGCCGCAGCCTCATCGAAGACCACGTCCCGGGACACCACCACCTTGCCGCCAACCAAATCGTACAGGCGATATGCCTTCGATCCGCCCTCATAGCCGAGGAACACCATGCGCGTGCTTCTGTCCTCCAGCTTGCCGAGTCCCGGCTTGGTGGCCTTCACGTGGCCGATGCAGCCAAAGGTGCGCAGGAACGTGACATTAGGCTTGCGCCCATGCCACGCTTCGAACGGTGTCACCCCCTTCAAGGCCTTGGTGGGCGAGCGGTTCAGGATGAACACCGCTGTGCTCACTGCTTCGCCCCAGAACTCCGCCGGCATCTCTTTCGCCTTCATCATCGAGCGCGCCATGCCGACGATAGTTTGATTCCGGCGCTCCACCACACTGTTCTGCTGCGGTGAGTAGGGCGCCGTGAGGTGGCGGCCGACCCCCTCATCCGCACAGTAGGTGGCGAACTCCACCGCCGTGAATTCGCCGCCGCGATCCGTCCGAAGCACCCGCAGCTTCTTCCCGGACTCCACCTCCGCGCGCGCTTTGAAGCGCTTGATGGCGTCCGCCGCGTCGCTCTTGCTCGTCAGGAGCTGCAGCCACATGTAGCGACTGCAGTCGTCCACGAGCAGGAGGAAGTACCTCCGGCCGCCGTGCGTCGCCGGCGTGATTGGCCCGCAAAGGTCCCCATGGACCAGCTCGAGCGGATCAACCGCGCGATACCTTGCCGCCTTGGGGAACGGCAGCCGCCTCTGCTTCCCCGCCAGGCAGCTGTCGCAGAGCTCGCCGGCGTGCTTGATCTGCGGCAGCCCGGTCACCATCTTCCCCAGCCGCCCGAGCGCGTCGAAGCTCAGGTGGCCGAATCGACCATGCCATAACCACGGCTCCTCCGAGCACGACGCCGCGAGACACACCGGCTGCTCTACCTTCAAATCCAGTAGGTAAAGGCGGTTACAGGAGCGTGTTACCTTGGCGAGAAGACGCCGCTCCCTGTCTCGGATCTGTAGCACGCCGTCGTGGATCAGCACCTCCGATCCGCGCTCATCCAGCTGCCCCAAGCTCACGATGCTTGAGCGCAGCTGCGGGATGTAATACACATCCGTCAGAGCGCGGTGCTCGCCGTTCCGGCATCGGAAGACGACGGTGCCCTGGCCGCGGATGATGACCCTCGAGCCGTCGCCGAATTTGACCGACCCGGTCTTGCTTTCGTCGAGGTCGGAGAAAACGGCCCTGCAACCGGTCATGTGGTTGCTCGCCCCGGAGTCGAGATACCATCTCTGCTCGGGCTCATCGCCGACTGCGCCCAGTTGGACTTGCGCGCGTGGCTCGACAAGGTCGACGGCCTGCGGCGCAATCCTCTGCTCCGCCTCCGCTTCCTCTGCTTCGCCATCCTGCAGCGCGCAGTACTGCCCCATCAAGAGCGCGTGCTCGTCGTCGCTGTCCTCCCGAGCCAGGTGCGCCTCCTCCTTCTTCTCCGGCTTTTTGTCCGGGCACTCCCGCGCCCAGTGCCCCACCTTCCCACAGCGCCGGCAGGCGTTGGGGTCGGTGTGCTTCTTCTTGTCCACCAGCGCTTTGCCGCGCTGCTTTCCGCCGTTGCCACGGCCACGGTCACCACCGCCACGACTGGAGCCTTCCCCGGTCTTGCGCTTCTCCATCCGCGCTGACCACTCCTCCTCCGTCAGCAGCAGCTTGGGCTTCTCCTTCTCCGGTGGCGCGCGATCCTCCACCGCGCGGAGCCGCCCGGTGACGTCCTCGAGCGACAACGTGGACAAGTCCAGCATCGTCTCGATGGGCAAGGCAAGCTGCGCGTATTTGGCCGGCACGACGCGCAGCAGCTTGGCCACGACGTCCTCGTCGTCAACCGGCTTGCCGTAGGTGGCCAGCTGACTCGCGATCGACTGCAGCCGAAGCGCGAAGTCCTCCACGGCCTCTCCGGGCTTGAATCGAAGGTCGTCGAATTCGCGGCGCAGCTGCTGCGCCTTTGCCTTCTTGGCTCGGTCCGAGCCGAGGCGGAAGGACACGAGCATGTCCCACGCCTCCTTCGCCGTGTTCTTCGACCCGATGGCCTCATGGAACTCGGACGGCGTGGACGCCATGAGCGCCTCCATGACGCCCACCTCCGCATCCTCACCGGCATTGCCGGTCTCCACCGCCGCCCACCACCGCCGCGCGCGCAGCTTCCACTTCATGTGGACAGCCCACTCGCCGTAGTTGGTGCGGGTGAGCATCGGCCAGGTGTTGGACCCGCCGACCTCCCTCACCGTGCGCACCTCCACGACAGGCTGGGATGCCGAGGCCAGCTGCTTCTCCTTGGCCGCTGCTGCAGCTGCTACCGCAGCCGCCTCTGCACTCACCCCTGCGCCCGCTGCAGCCGTGTCCATCACCGGCGACTACGCCCAGCGACTTGTACGGCTCCGATACCACTTGATAGCACTAGGACCTAATGCCCAGGTGAGCAGCTCCTGCTCCCCTTCCCTCTCCCTCTCCCTTGAACCAAGGAAGAAGAAGAGCTGAGCTCTTCTTCAGCACACACACTGCTCAGTTTCAGTTCCTGAAACTGTAGGCACAAGAGATGGTGGCAAGAGCTGCCATTTGCATTGCATTTCATTGGTTTATATACATCCTACATGTACCAACTATGGTACTATCTACCTATTCCTAGTACATGGTATACATCACCTTCTACCAACTATGGATGATGCAATACTACCAACTAAAGTACTAGGGATGGCCTATTGTCATACTTGCTGCAGTGTTCAGGGCATGGATAGAAGACCTGACCATGCCCTTGACTTGCAGAGGTGAGGGAGTGGAGGATCAGCAGATTAAGTCTAACAGGCAGACCCAGTAAGGACATGGGTGTGCACTTGTACATACTCCTACTGTCCTACAACCAGCAACAGTTGGCATCACATGATAAATAACTGGTCATGTATGACAGCACTGTCACACAAATACAGACTAGTAACAAACTCGCAGTAGGAGCATGAGATATAGTTCATGTTTTGGATGCCAAATAGAAGGCCTAAACATGAACTAACCATGGCCTAGCAGAAACTAATAGAGGAAATCGCAGTGTGGCTCTCCCTTTTTTTTCGGGTCTAGCTACAGCAAAATTTCAACAGGAGGGCATGTCATACGGTAAGCATGCAAAACTGCACAAATGTAGTGGCATTTCCGGACGGATAATAGGGCCATTAAATACCTGTATCATAAGGGCCTGTTTGGTTTGCTAGAGTTAAAGTTTAATTTCCATCACATCAATGTTTCCTCAAATGCATGGAGTACTAAATGTAGACTAATTGCATGCATGTCGGCACATATTAGGAGTAATTTACGAGACGAATCTATTAAGCTAAGATTGGAAACTTTTTATCAAATAAGACGAAAGTGCTACAGTGTTTGTTAAACTTTAACTCCTCCAACCAAACACCCCCTAAAACCACATCGACCTGTTTCAATGTGCAGTAAAATTGCGCCAGCAAAATATTCAATGTGCAGTAAAATTGCGCCAGCGAAAACAGAAACCCCGTAGGTGTTCGACGCGCCCATGGATTAGAACCCATGAGGCGGTTTCGGATATGGATTGTGACCCTAGATTCGGTACAATGCTCAACGGTCCAAACCCCAAAGAAGCCGAGTATGACCATGACCGATCCTTAGGGAGATGGAGATAATCAAAGGGAAAATACCCTCCGTGACGACGCGCCAAGAAGGAGGCGGCGCCGGCTCCCGCAACAGGCCGCGTTCCCCGGCTGCGGCCAGCAACAGGATTCCGCGGTGGCGACAGCAGGGCCCCGAGGATTCGGCGGAGGGAGCAGGTAGCCGAGACTCAGAGGCCCGACCGGACGAGAGACACCAGCGGTGGCTCGCGGCGGCCGAGCAAAGAGGGGGAGCCGCGGCGGCCGCGCGAGGAGGGGAGACGCGGCGGGAGGCGGTGGTGTCGTCGTGTCGAGGCGGTGGTATCGTCGGCGTCCGCAATTCGCCCGGTGGCCCCAGTGAAGGAAAACAGAGGGAAGGGGGAAAAATTAGAAAACTCGCCAACTGATTTATCCGGATTAACCGCTTGGGCCGCTTTGGGCCTACGAAGCGGCTACGACCCGGTGAGAGCCCGCAGAAATCCAACCAGAAAGCAATCTATACAAAGAGGCCCTAATTAGAATTTAGCCGTGTGCTTGGATTTGGGGTCGAGGTGGGATATCCCGGGTTCGACCCACAAATCTGCTGTTTGGTTTGCGGGTTGAGTAAAAAACGCCTCATCCCTCCGAATCGAGCGGGACCGCGCCGACCCAGTTGAGAAATTTGGAAATCTGACCCGTTATTCGCGTGCCCCTTGAAACTTGACCCGGAATTCGTAAGCCTTTGGAAATATGACCCAGATCGTGCGAATTCTTTGGAAATTTAGTCTTTTCCTAGATTTCACAATTTCAATAATTCCAGCCATGTTTTGCACTGTTTGGGGCATGGGAAAAGACCACACTGCCCCTCCCTCATTCCATAGAGCCTAGACACCTCCTATCCCATCGGTTGCCTTCCAGAACCCCTCCTGGACGTCTCCAATCGCCCCGTGGACGTCTCCAACCCCTCTGTTGCCTTCCAGGTGATAAAATAACACTAATATTTCTCATAAAATAAATATGTGTTGCAAAATAAATGTAAACAAGCTATCATACATCAAAAATTTCAGCATAAATAATAAAAAAATATAGAATCCCAACATAGATTTAATAAGAGTACAGGTTCACATAGATTTAATAAATAGGTTCACATCTACCACTTAGCCATCTAGCCATTCTGGAAAAAGTACAGGTTCACATAGTTCAAACAAAAACAACCATCAGCCATACAAAAAGAGTCTCATCCAGCCAATTTAGAACCACAAGTTCACATAAACAAAAGATGGCTGGGAATCTAAAGGAGACAGAGAAAAGTCTCATGACATCGATTATTCAAGCATCCATGTTCTTCCCCTTCCTTGGAGTGAGTTTCTTCTTTAGACCTAGCCTCTTCCTTGGACTCTTTTCTTGGAGTGATCATTGTATTACTTGGCCCTTCTCCAGTTTGACTACACATCATAGGTAAATAGAATGGTTCAATACATGAGCTAAGATGCACACACATGTCACACACAGTGAATGATTGTTACCTTATTGTAAGTGCTTTGGGGCTTGTAGTGATTTGACTTGTCTCTCCAAGTTCCCCCATTGTTAGTTGCAATTGGCTATAAAATAAGAAAGGTTAATTGCAATAGGTTAAAAAGAGACTAGTGTTGATTTTAGTTTTTAGGAATCACCTTTGCCTCCTTGTAACAGGTCTAGGACTGTTGTTGATTTGTGCCTTCTGCCACTACAACCAGGCTAGTCTAAAATGGTACACTGAATAATATGGATCCAAGTAGTCTTCCATCTTAGCATCTCAGCTCTCTCATCCTCTGCTCTAAGGCCAACAAATTCATACACTAAATCTTCATCCATCACAGGATGTGCAGTACCAATTTGTTCTTCTGTAAGAGGAGTTATCAGCAGACTTTCCCAGTCAATTGGATGAGAAACAACTGCAGGATTGCTGCAATCTCCTTGTTCTGTGGCATTGTCATGGTCTACATTACTTGCTGCAGCCTCTGCCTCTGTAACAACTGAGTTGGAAGACATTTGTGCGGGTTTATCCACCACATCACATTTATGTAACACATCAGCAAAGCGACCATCATCAAATGGAGAAAACTAGACACACAAACTAAATGCTCCCTCCGGATCCGGATCGATTCTACCGTGTACCGACAATAAATAAAGTGACACAATTTAGATTGTCTCCCAAATCAACAGGAGAACCCCCTAAACATACAGTACAGAGGGAGGAGATGGGGGCTGTTACCTTAGAGGAGCCATGGAGCACGTGGAGCAGCGTCACCACGGACCCCTTCACCCGCCGGCCTAGAGACGCCAAGGGGCTGACCTTGCTGCTCGTGCACGACGGTGGCCTTCCCAACCCTAGAAAGAAGAACAAAAGGTAAGCCATGGATGGGGCAGGGAGGAGGAGGCGCAAGGAGAAGCAGCGGTGGGGGGAGGCGCGGGGCGCTGCCCGCGGGCGGCGGCCGGCGGCCGGACCTGGCCAAAACCCGGGCGGCGGATGGCGGAACGTCGGGCGGTGCCGCGGCCTGTACGCACGGCCTGTACGCGAGGAAAAGTAGCGGTGTGCTACTCCTTCTCCAGCCACGGAAACAAAGAGATAAGGGAGGGGCAATGAAGTCTTTTTTCCTGCCCCAAACAGTGCAACAAGATTTATAGAATTACATAAAAAGAGAAAATCCCGAAAAGACTAAATTTTCAAAGAATTCGCACGATCTGAGTCATATTTCCAAAGGCTTACGAATTCCGGGTCAAGTTTCCAGGGGCACACGAATAACGGGTCGGATTTCCAAATTTCTCTACCCAGTTCGCTCGCTCGCGTTTACAGGAGACCGTCATGGCGGCGGCCGGGAGCGGGGCCGTGCGGGGCGAGGCGAGCACAGGCGGCGGCCGACGGAGCAGCAGGCGCGCGTGCGGCGGATGCGGCCCGCGAGGAAGGCGAGAGGCGAGGCCGCGGCGACCCGTGCGGCTGGAGCGGCAGCGGCGCACGAGAGGCGTGGCCACGGCGACCTCGTGCGGCTGGAGCCCTCACCCGGCATCTCCGCTCGCGTGCGCCGCCGCCGCCGCGCGAGGTGAAGACCGGCCGACCTCGAGCCGTAGCGACCCCAGAGCGAAATCTGAGCAGCCGGCGATGCGGCCGGAGCAGCAGCCTCTCGCAGCGTGAGTGCTCCAGCAGCAGCAGCGTGCAATCAGCAGCAGCGGCATGGAGCAGGAAGCAGGACCTGTGTGCTGGTGTGGTTGGGCACGTGGGATCTTCGATTTTTGGGGAGCAGCTGCGGCATCACCTCTCACGGGACTCAAGATGGCAACGGGTACGTACCCGACGGGTAGTGCTCACCCGTACCCGTACCCGCACCCGCAAAATTTTACCCGTCGGGTTACCCGTACCCGCATGCGGGTAAAAAAATAGTTCCATACCCGTACCCGCCGGGTAATTCTCACTCGACGGGTAACCCGTACCCGATAACATACCCGAAAATTATCTAAAAATATCAAATAGTCACATGCAAAAATAAATAATTCTAAGCTTCCAACAAGTTACAAACATGCTAACAAATATTATTAGCATCATTACAACAAAGACAATCTATTAGAAATATAGTGGATGTCTCAATGGGCCAAATTCATGATTTATATGCGCTAAAATAACTGAGGTTGGCTAGTTATTTTTGCGGGTATGTCTTACCCGCGGGTATGCGGGTATGGGTAGTATACACCCGCACCCGTACCCGCATACCCGATGGGTATAGGATTTTGCCCAATAACATACCCACGGGTAGAAAATTCATTCCATACCCGCCTCTTTATCGGGTAATACCCGTCGGGTACTCGGGTTTCGGGTACCCGTTGCCATCTCTACACGGGACGAAGGATTGAGGATGGGAAGGTAGAAGAAAGGCGCAGAGAATGACATTCGGGTCCCGCGTGGCAGAGAGACAATCTCATCCAACCCAATCCTCAAACAAACATAAAATTTGGAATGGACCCGATGATCAAACCAAGGCCCGTTCGCTTGAGCTTACCAGCCAAAATCAGTCAGCCATTCAACAGTATTTTTCTTTCACACCAAATCAGCATCAGCAGCAGCCGCAGAAACTATTAGCCAAACAGGACCCAAACAAAAAATGGGTTCAACCTATCCCAGAAAATAGGGTTGGGTTCAACCCATCCCTTCTCATCCCCAAACCAAACACATGGTGGAATGGCCAATGGTGCGAATCAATTACATATTTTCGTGAGAGAAGGAAGAAGGCCATTTTGACCTCCTCAGCTACCGTGTGAGCTTGATTTACCTAATTTTAACTGACAAGTGATATTCTTGTATGTGGTACCTTTTCAACACTTGTATTCAAACAAGAATTACAACAAACTTTGATGTTTAATTAGAGTATGCACAGGGGCGGAGCCAGGATTCAGATGTATAGGGGCTAGCTCACCAAGTTCCAAAAAAAATTATATGATACCATTGCCATATCTTGATGTTGGTTTAAAATATCAACTTTGATGTTGGCTAAAAAATTATAATAAATTATCTTTAATCTCGTCATCTTAGATAAATGCTAAATGTCTAAACTAAAGATAAAAAAGAGACTCAAATCATATTTATTTTATTTAGATACTTAATATGGCAGAACTGTCTGATTTAACCTAATCCCAAGTGTACTTGTTAGCCATTTAATACTAAGTACATAAGAGACCAAGTTAAACTCGGTAGTTTATCGAGCACACCCAAAGGAAGAACTCAAAACAATCCACATTTTTATCAAGATTGTAAATAAGTGAAAAAAGCTTACAACACTTAACAATTTTATACATCTCATACTTTCTAAATAAGAGTTATTACAAAACAAGTTTTCATAAAGCAGCAAATATTAAACTAATTCTCAATATTAAAGCCTACGGTCGAGGTAATAAAGGAAGCCTTACTGAGCCCACCAGAAGGTACATACACACACGCCATCAGTTAGATTCGGCGTCCACTTACTACTTACAATAGTGGAAATAAAACCATAAGTACATAATATACTGAACAAGATTTACTCGATAAGGTGGAAATAGCTTCCCGACTCTCAATAATATGCAAGGGACTTTTTTCCTAGCTGTTTAGTTGTTTTTGTAAAGAAGGTTACTAATAGTACATCGTTGTGTTTCATGTTTTCACAGTCAAGATTAAGTTCATTAACTAACCAGTCTAGGTAAGTACCCTTACTACTTTTCAAGCATGCGGTAAGCGTGTATCATGTTCCATTAGTATCCTCCGACCTCCTCATCTCCATGTTCTACTTGTTACTAGATGTTAGGGGAAGGATCAAGATACTCATATCCGAGAGATACTTGCGGCGATTCGAATCGATGTACATCCAACTAGAGTGTTCCAAACACATGCCCATACAGACCTGGTCGGGTTCGCATTAATTAGGCAGACCGTTCTCTAACTTGCTAACTAAGCCTGAACCTATCTGGCCAACCGAGAGAGCCAAGCCTAAAACACTATGACCTAGCCGTAAGTTTGCTACATTGACCCTCTACCTATCTTGCTGCCCTACCTCATTGACTGGTGTACACCCAAAACTTAGGGCAAGAAAGGTATGTTGGCCTTTTTGGTCATAATACCAAATATGTGTTTGGCACTGTTCAACATGTCTAATATAGCCAACAATGAATGGTCCTTAATTGACATAGCCAGGACTAAAAGTGACCCAGGACCTCCATGTCTTGTTGCCTCACCAACCACCAACTTCTCGCTCAGTCTCCGGTTATTATCCATCTCCAAACTATGTGATAGTAAAAGTAGTATAATACCTATTATGAGTAATAGCAGGTTACTCACGTACTACTAGAATCCTTAAACATAGTGCCTACGCAAATCCTATCATACTAATAGGATAAGAACATTTGTGCAGGTGGGTTCCAACCAACTTCTACAAGTTAATGCACAAACAACGTAATAAAAAATGTTTATAAATTATGGGTCATGAACCAGGGTTTGCCTAGGTAAACCATCATTATATCAAGTTAGCATTGCTTCTTCTTCAGGACATGATCACCCACCATCTTCAGTACATTATTCCCATCAAACCAACTTTTGGATTGGGCCACCATTACACCTTCTTTGGGTTTGGCTCCCACGTGCTTATCCATCCATTCACAATCGTACCTAAGTAATATGCATCGATGCAGATGCATGCTTCAACGAATTATGCATAAATAAGATATTTTAAAGATGACAAGAATAAGATGTCATCATGGTGAACTAGGGTAACTAATCATTCTTAGGTTCAACCCTCATCTTTCTAACAATGAATTT
The DNA here is from genome assembly GCA_038087645.1 of Saccharum hybrid cultivar R570. NCBI lineage: Eukaryota > Viridiplantae > Streptophyta > Magnoliopsida > Poales > Poaceae > Saccharum > Saccharum hybrid cultivar. The sequence continues at coordinate 7,920,711 of JAQSUU010000119.1, read as the reverse complement.
GTTATGAGTTGATTATTAAGCTTTACTAACAAGTTAGTGTGTATGCTCAGGTCACAAGGGACATACAAGGTGATATCCCTTGGTGTGTGCTCTTTGCTGATGATGTGGTGCTAGTTGACGACAGTAGGGCGGGAGTTAATAGGAAGTTAGAACTATGGAGGCACACGTTAGAGTCGAAAGGGTTCAGACTTAGTAGAACTAAGACCGAGTATATGAGGTGCGATTTCAGCGCGACTAGGCACGAGGAGGGAGACGTTAGCCTCGATGGGCAAGTGATGGCCAAGAAGGATACTTTTCGGTATTTAGGGTCGATGCTACAAAAGGATGGAGACATTGATGAAGATGTTAGGCATAGAATTTTAGCCGACTGGTTGAAATGGCGTCAAGCTTCTGGCGTTCTCTGTGACAAAAGGGTGCCTCAGAAGCTGAAAGGTAAGTTCTATAGGACGGCGATTCGTCCGGCGATGTTATATGGTGCTGAGTGTTGGCCTACAAAAAGGCGACATGTCCAGCAATTGAGTGTAGCGGAGATGCGTATGTTGCGTTGGTGTTGTGGGCACACAAGGAGAGATAGAGTACGGAACGACGATATTCGAGATAGGGTTGGGGTGGCACCAATTGAGGAGAAATTGATTCAACATCGGTTGAGATGGTTTGGACATGTCCAACGGAGGCCTCCTGAGGCGCTGGTGCGTAGTGGAGTTCTAAAGCGGGCCGATAATGTAAAGAGCGGTAGAGGTCGACCTAAATTAACTTGGGACGAGTCCGTTAAGAGAGATCTTAAGGAGTGGAATATCCCCAAGGATTTAGCTATGGACAGGAGCGCTTGGAGATTAGCAATCAACGTGCCTGAACCGTGACATCTTTTGTCTTGTGCCCTTTATGTCCCTTTATGTGTCTCCCTGTTTCTCGTCTCTTTTGGGTTTCATCTCTAGCCTACCCCAACTTGCTTGGGACAAAAGGCTATGTTGTTGTTGTTGTTGACTAACAAGTTAGTGTGTGACATAAGCATAGCGTAAGTCAAAAGGGTGTAAAGAGTCCCACACTCCTGTTTTTCATGTTTAAAGGAGCGCACATGTATGGGTGGTTATTAACAATCACAACACAAGCTATAAAAATAACCATTCTACATTTAAACATACAAGTGCAAGCTTCAACAACATGTTAAGCACATAACCATTACTAAACAGAGCTAGTAATACTTCGCTTAGTCAACATGTGGCACAGCGGTATAGAAGGCAGGTACACAAGCCTATTATAAGCGTCTGTTATCCTTATTAATTGCTTAATTAAACATAAACACTAATAAAAAGGTGGTGCGCCAAACATCTATTCTGAAGATGAAAATTTTATGGGTGGTACATCTAAACTAAACATAGCTAATGCGTGAATTTCAAAAATTTTGATGAACATATTAATTACTATGATTAAAACAAGATTTAAATGCAATAAAGAATGTGACACCTTGATAAATCTATAACTTAATATTTATGTATCACTATAGTCATATTTTGTGTTCCTAAGGCACAATAATAGAAACACTACACAGTGGAGCCACATTTTCCATTTTTACCTAATTTAAAACTACTCCCTCTGTTTTGATTTATAGGTCATTTTAGCTTTTCTAGATACATAACTTTTATTATGTATTGAGACATATCATATATCTAGGCGCAGAGCAAAATCTACGTACCTAGAAAAGCCAAAACGGCATATAATTTGGCATAGAGGGTGGCATTAAACAACATATCACAAGATAAAACTATAACTGAGTCAATATGCATCTACGGGGCATGGAATTTTTACCATAAAGCCTACACATAAACATTGGTCTACCATAAAAAATTTTGAATACATTTGGACGACTTTAAGTACCTATACGATTTAACTACAGAAAGCATAGATTTGCATCTTCAGCAAACAAATTGTATTAAAACATATGGTTTTATATGTTCGCTATTTAGAACTAGTAAATTGGAGTTCAACAAAATTGGTTTGACCTTTTTATGTTTTTTTCTATGATTTATTATTGACTAGCAAACGTGCCTTGCAACAGAACCCGATACGTATAAGAATCAGACTCCATATCATCACCGGGTGCAAGTTGTTCAAACTTGTATAAGAGCGGGTCATGAGTCCAGGTCACGTACGAGATACAAAGGGTGCAGTCCAATAGATATTAGCATCGAATTCTGTATCCATTGTCGCTAGACACAAGTTGTTCTAATTCGTTTGAATATGGGTTATAAGTCCAGGTCAAGTAAAAAAGACGGCGACACAAGGAGAAGGTGGATAAAAAAATTGGATGAAGTTTTTGCACTTTAATATTAGGGTATATATTTTTATAAGTTTCAATCGATTGAGAAGAAAACAAAAATTCTAAAAAAAATAAAAAGAGGACACATAGGCCACAGCTTGGCCCAACCTATGGTGAACCGGTCCAGTGCGATAGATTCTAGCACAGCAGCAGGAGGCCCCGAGCTATCTCTAAATCAAAACAGGTCCTCCTACCTTTTCATTCTGTCTTGCATTTTGTTGGTACTTTTTATGCTTAAGTAGAGGATTCTGCAAGTGCTTATAATACCGTTGTATTACTTCACCAAGAAGTATTATAAGGTATCATTATTAATCCATAGGGAAAACGATGGCTAGGAATAATAATAAAGAAGAGATCTTAATGTTACCATAGCTTACCTATCAATGTATAGCGGGTAAACGAATAATGGATAGGAAGGGTGATGAAACAAATATCAAAGACACGAAGGGATGACTCACACAAGATAATTAGTAAGGTATAGCTAGATGGGAGGACAACGAGTGAGTAAAGACTCCTATGATCTATCTGGCTAAATGCAGTTCGACAACCAACCAGTGCCCAGCATCCAACCTTTGGTGTGCCTCTCCATCTGACAAACATTCTTCTAGTACCTCTCATGTGCATCATATATGTATGTAGAATTCTCTCTCAAAAAGCGTACATAGATGTGGATCGTATAAGTGGCAAAAACATTATAATGAGGTATCTTGCATAGTAAATCGGCCAACAGAGGGGGGACCTCACCTTTGGCAGTGGAGGCGTCAGGACACTGCTTTTATAACCAGAAGCAATGGTGGTAGATGTACTTTACATTGTATGATAAGAAAATTAAGAACTATTTTGAATCTTTTTATAGTCATACTTTTTTTACTACGTGGTGCGTTGCCTACTAAATACATATTATATGGTTTTGGGATTCCCGGGACTCATCTATGTATATTGCCTACGGAAGGAAAGACAGTAATTAGGCCAGTCTCAGTGGGGATTTCATGTCGCTGTTTCCAACACATCCAGATTTTGGAAACATTGTAGAAGAGTTTCATCCCTATGAAACTCTCTCTACTCCCATGAAACTCTTATCATCTCTCTTTTTCATTAATATGGTGCCACATCAGCATAATTAATGCCCATGAAACTCTGATGAAACCCCATTGAGACTGGTCTTAAGGACCGAACTCAGTGTGTACAGAAGCCACGGCGGGTACCATCGGTTTGGTTGGTACAGAAAGTAGAATTTCACGAGAGGAAGCCGATCCGAAAAATGAATGGCAGGAACATACAGGGCTTGATAGGTTCGCTCCTAAAATTTGTTGTATTAATGATTTGGCGAGCCATGATTTTGACTACTATTTGGTTTGCTACCAAAACTTGTCAAACTCTCACATCTGGCTCAAATCTATGGCAACATTTTTACCCAACTTTTGGTTTACCTTTGACATGACAAATTTTGGATGTGAACCATTTAGACCCATAAATGGTATAGGGTGACCTTTAAGAGTTTAGCATGACCCACTATCAAAATTCAAGGATCCTGATATGAGGTGTGTAAAAAATTAGATGAGGATTATTATGGATAAATTAATTGGTGACTGGTGCCTGGTGGTAGTAATAATACTACAAGTACACCTCTTCATTTCCACGTAGTTGAGCAATAATAATATAATACTACAAGTACACCTTTTCATTGGCCAGGTGGGTGGTATCCCGGGTCCACATGTCAGTGAGACTAGACAAACAACACAAATGCAAGAAAACCAGAAGGCAACAGGGATAATAACGCTGCAACTTCTGTCTATATAAGAGAAGAGAAGAGAAGAGGAGGGTTTTCTGGCCAAGAAGAGGAGGGGGTTTTGTAGCCTCCCGAAGACAAGTGGAGGAGGACCAAGAGGAGGGTTTTCTGGCCTTCCGCGGCTGTCCTCGTGCTCCATTTTGGTATGTAAAACCTTCGCCTTCCTGCTCTTGCTCCTTCTTCGTTTCTCTCGCGCCTAGGAGTAGGAGACTACGCCTTCCTTTACTACCTTCCTGCTGCGCGGGTCTGATTTCTTCCGGCACAGACGATCTTGGATGTATTGTAGGTTCGGGTTGCTTATCTCTTTTCTTGTTGGAAAGAAGGCCTGATGCTTGCATCTCTTATGACACATGTTGCGTTCTATTGTTGGATAAACATCATTCAGTCAGTTGTTTGGTGATTTTGGGATTGTGGCTTATCTTGGCTTAAATTTGTGGTGATCTTGGGTTTGTAGTCTGTTCCCAAGAGTAACAAACGTTATTTTACTAATAAATGAGAAACCTGTACTGGAAAAATGGTGGGTGTCTGCAAGTTCTCTCTGCTCCCGGATTTTGCAAGTCCACGTAGAACTTGAAAACTCTATTGGTTTTGAAATGTAAATCGGTGTGTGGGAATCTGAAATTGAGTTTTGAGCTGAAAAAGAAACCCATCTGATGGTGTGCTTTGGTTATAGTTGGTTCCTTTTTTTTTTTCTTTGCGAGCATTTCTCTGTTACCTTTTGCTTTCAATAGTTAATTAACTATCCACTTCCAACAGATCTGCCTGATTTATCTTATGGAGTTGGACATGAAACTCAACCTATCTTAAATTTAGCTTTTGGGGTGCATAAAGGGCTTTACGATCCTAGACTGAATTGCTTCTGAAAAGTGAAAACTAGCCTTGTTAGGCTTTGTTACAACTATTTCAAGTGTTTGTGATCTTAGTCAAAGCATAAACAAGCATTTAAATATTTTATTATGCATATTGTTTTCTAAAGGGGCAATGCTACGGTACAACTTTTACTTGCTGAGAGGTAATACTTCAAATAAATCTAAGCCATTGATTTTTTTTTTATTTTTTTGAATTAATTAATCTAGGAAAAGAAAAAAAAGGATTATGTCAAATCCCAGCATCACGGGGACTGCGGGCTTCCCATTCCTTTCACATGCGTGCCATTCCTTTCCTAGTTTTCCATGGGCGCGTATCCAGGTTCTAATTTTGTGTAACCTTTCGTTAAATAGTTTAACTATTGTTCATGCTTGCATAGAGGAGTTCATCATGTATAAGGCGTGATGATACTTTTGTTTTAAAAGTGATAAAAATTTTTCATTATACTACAGGTTATATTAACGTTGTACACTGGTTATGTTACAAATTTAGTTGGAAAAATATGTTGCATACATGAAAATATCAACAACTAACATATTAATTCAGCCATGAACTTTGACGTTCGCTTTTTTTTTATAATGGGACACGTTTGTTGGCACATATGCAATGTTTCACATGTGCCCCCAATGTGCGGCGCCTGTTATTTACATAAAATAGTTTATATTAATTAAATTTTGTCACATCCAAAGTTGCAAGAAATTTAAAAGATTCAGCACATCCAATAGACATCAATTAGATCTAAAAATGATCTTTATTTCTAAATTTTCCTTATTTATGCTATTTTATAAAGTTTAAAAATTAAATAAATAAATATTACACCTAGGAAGTAATAGATGATTATAGCCATCCGATCTAATTAAATAAATGGCTCACAGTCATTTGAAAGTACCATAGCAAAGCCCTTTCTAAAGACACATTGTATTTCTTCCTGCTGCTCGATACCTCAGGGCAGTTTATAACAACAGAGATGATTGGAAATGTGTTGTTCCTCTATCCTGTTTTTTTTAAAGATCTTGTTATATTTTAATTGTATCAGTAAAAAATTTCATACTGCTAATAAGGTTTCCCATATTTGGAAGCACTAATCAAGTTTCTCATTCAGTCTAATTTGTGGAAAAAAAAATTAGATGGAATTGGTTCAATGCAGAAGCTGTCCCTTGAGATAGATGAGTGGCAGTCACTTCTATAACTAGAACACTTTCTGTGTTTTCACTGCAGACAAATCTGGCCTAGGATGGAGTCCAGCAGTAGCAAGGATGGCCTGAACAAGTCGCCAATTCCTCAGAGACTCCCAATCTCGAGGCCTCATGGGTCTGGCACAAAAGGGAACCAAATACGGCTTCGTACGAACCACTTCAAAGTCTCAGTTCACAGTACTGATGTCGTCTTCTACCATTACAATGTACGTGTGGTTCTGATAATCCTACCTTCTGATCTTTTTGGACCCTAAATCCCCTCTTAATTTCACACATCGTTCCACTTTCAGGTTAATCTGAAGTATGAAGATGATGAACCAGTTAAATCGAAAGGGGTAGGTAGAACAGTGATCGACAAGTTGCAGGACATCTATCTGGCAAATGTGAACTATGCTTACGACGGTGAAAAGAAACTGTTCACAATGTGTGCCCTTCAGAATGTCAAGGATGAGTTCATAGTAGTAATGGAGGATGGTTCATCTGCAAAGTAATCATTCCACCTTAACTAACCTTTTCTCATGTTGACTATGATCTTGAGTTAATCTGTCATTGGTTGCGCAACTTATCTTGGTTTCAGGACCGCTAGGAGTAGGATCCCTGGAGGAAATGGAAGTCCAGAAGGAAGTGACACGAAACGAATGAAGCGGCCCATGCCTTGTAAGGCGTACAAAGTGGAATTGAAATCAGTGGGAGAAATTCCATTGAGTGCCATTGACAAAGTCCTAAGAGGTCAAGAATCTGATGATTGTCAGGAAGCCCTTCAGGTTCTTGACATCTTACTTAAGCAAAAGTCAGCGAAACAGTAAGTGATACCTTTTTGGTAAGACTGATTCTTTAAAATGATTTTGTTAACAACTGATGCAAAGGTTTGTTAAATGTCACAATCTTTTTGTTTCTACCAATAGCAAGAGCTAAATATTTTTGTTACATATGAACTCCTTGCTTCGCTGAATCTTTGCTCTTTTTGTCTGCACTTCCCAGGGGTTGACTTCTAGTTAGACAGTCCTTCCATAGCCCTTCCGAGCCCGTTAAGTTGGGTGGTGGTGTTGTGCGATGTCCAGGATATCATTCCAGCTTTCGACCCACTCAATCTGGACTTTCACTCAACATCGGTATGTTTTCCACAGGCTGAATGATATTACTTGTAATCAGATCATTGCTAAACAGTCTACGACAAAGTGATAGTACAGATGTGTCTACGACTATGATTGTGGAACCTGGGCCTGTCATTAATTTTATACTGTCCAACCAGTATATCAAGGACCCTCGCAGAATTGACTGGGGCAAAGTAAGTCATGGCCTTGATGCAACTCATGTTTTCCCCCAATAATGTGGTAGCCCAAGAGTGACTAGTCGACCAGATTACTCCAATGCTCAGTTGTTCATCATTGACTTGTTTTTAGGCAAAGCGTGCATTGAGGAATTTGAGGATCAAAACCACTCACACGAACTCTGAATTCAAGATTTCCAGAAGTGAGATAATTAAATTCTTGGATTTGATGTTATTCAGCAAGGCCAGCTGGAGGTTGTTTAACATCTAATTCTTGATTCAGGTTCCCATTGAAGCAAAGAAACGGCAATGGATCCGATTTCGTGGAAATAACGGTCTATGATTACTACTTGAAGCATTGGGATATAAGACTGCAGGATTCTGCTAATTTTCCCTGCTTAGATGTTGGGAAGCCCAAGCGTCCCACATATCTACCGATAGAGGTCTGTCAATTTTGTTTCATTAAAAAAATTGTGCCATTGCAGTCCAGGTAAGTCATTCTTGTTTTGTTTGCGCGTAACACTAGAATCTGTCTACAATTATCAGCTTTGCCATCTAGTGTCACTGCAAAGGTACACAAAGGCTCTGACTACACTACAGCGGTCCTCGCTGGTCCAAAGTTCGCGGAAGAACCCTAGTGAAAGGAAGTCAGATTTGTCTGGTGTAAGTTCATCCATGGACATTTATTTTTAATTAAATAGCTCACTGCCACAGCCTTTTGATTAACATTTCGACTTCTACCATCATTACCAGGCACTGCAACGCAGTAACTATAATTCGGATGATATGCTGAAGAAGTGTGGCATTTCAATAGCTCCGGCACTGCAACACAGTAACTGTAATTCGGATGATATGCTGAAGAAGTGTGGCATTTCAATAGCTCTAGACTCCAGAGTTTGCTCAAGTTGATGGTAGAGTCCTTCAGGCACCAAAGGTTGGCCATAACTTTCCTAGTTCCCCTTTCTTTTTTCCAGGCTCTTAGGTGTGCTGATGATGTTGCAAATGTTGCACACCTGGTTATGGTTGTCATGTGTAGCTAAAAGCTGGGGATGGTCAAGATCTTATTGCACGTGATGGGAGGTGGAACTTCATGAACAGGGTAAGGGTCTTCTGATTGTAGTCCTCACAATATCGCATTAATCTTGTTTGCTGTTGTGCTAACAGCAATGCATATATTGTGCCATTCAGAAGCTCATTGAGGCCAAGGGAGTGGACACATGGGCTGTTGTTAATTTTACGACAAAGTGGAATCTTCGGGATCTTCAGGATCTTGTTCGGAGGCTCATTAACTGTGGTGGCAACAAGGGCATTGTAGGTCTATGTTTCTACCTGATATTGTACAACTCTTAAATTCTCCGTATTCATCCAGGTTGATTTGCAGATAATTTCACCTTCTCAATCTATATTTGAGGAGAGGCTTAAAAGGAATGCATCTGCGGCTAGTAGAGTCGATGATATGTTAGAGCAGATTGGAAAGAAGATTGAAAAGAAGCTTTGTGAACCCCCAACTTTCCTGTTGTGTGTTCTTCCAGATAAGAACAGTGACATTTATGGTTTGTTATACTAGTTTTCTTATATTTGAGTGTACTAGCTTGTCAATGTCTCCCTTGCAGGATAAGAATATTTTGCCCTATGTAAAGTACTAGCATGTCAATGTCTTCCTCGGAGGATAAGATTATTATGCCCTATGTAAACCCAAACTGTTGTGAATCTTACCAGGGCCATGGAAGCGAAGATGCCTTGTGGAATATGGTGTTGCGACACAATGTTTGGTGCCTAAAAAACTCGATGATCAGTACCTCACAAATGTGCTGCTGAAGATAAATGCCAAGGTTTGCGGAGCATTCCCATTTATAAAAACCTCATTCATCATCTTTTGCGTTTTTGTTAACTGCCAATTTGAATGTATTTTGTTGCTGTCTTATTTTTCTTCCATCAGCTTGGTGGGTTGAATTCACTTTTGGAAATTGAAAGAAACCAAGCCATTCCATTGTGTCGATGGTTCCGACCATTATCTTTGGTATGGATGTTTCACATGGTGCACCACGGTCGAATGTACCATCCATTGCTGCGGTATGTAATGGATTTTTGCCTTTATTTTTTTTGCACTGTTTCTATTTTCTAGATGCAGCACAGTATGAAACCCACTGTCATCTTATAACCAATCATTTATTGACGTGGAACCTTATATTTCTGTGTCGATAAGGTTGTTAGTTCCTTAGGTTGGCCTTGGATCTCCAGATACAGAGCTTCCGTGTGCACTCAATCACTAGGGATGAAAACGGAACAGAAATATTCTGAATTGACCGTTTTCGTTTTCTATATTATGAACCGTTTTTTAACACGAAAAATTGTCAGTTTCAATTGGTTTCACAACCATTTTTAATTATTTTTTGTATTCTTTAATTGCTAAATGTAGAAATATCCCGAACCGACCGTTTTCGTTTTTCTATATCGTAAGTCCGTTTTCGACCGTTTCCGACCGTTTTCATCCTTATCAATCACCCAGGGTGGAGATGATTGATTCCCTGTTCAAGCCTCAGGGAGAAGATGACCGTGGCCTCATAAGGTGATTTTTGTTAAAAAAGTTATTTTGGGTATGTCTACCATGAGTCCATGACCATATTTTTTCCTAATGAGTTGCTCCTTGGGACTTGCACTTGCTTCAGTGAGTTATTAAGAGATTTCTACCATAGCTCTGGTAAGCGAAAACCAGAACAAATCATCATTTTCAGGTTCGCAACCCATCTGAAAGCGATATTGAACTGTGCAATCTAAGCAGTTTTAGTGCGTCTTAAATCCAGTAACGGAAATGAAGACAGTGTCATTCTTTTTCGGGATTTTATTTAAGGAATAATCTATTATCGTTTTATTTCAGGGATGGAGTTAGTGAGGGCCAGTTTAATCAGGTTCTGAACATTGAGCTGGCTCAGATCATTGAGGTAGAAACATGCCCTCCTGTGATTTGTTCATCTGCAACGTTGACTTCATCTGTTTGTTAATACATAAATATTTTTCCTCTGATGTAGGCATGCAAGTTTATGAATAAGAATGATGATACCTGGTTCCCCAAGTTCACAGTGATTGTTGCACAGAAGAACCATCACACAAGATTTTTCAGAGATGACAATAATACGGCTAATGTCCCTGCTGGTAACCTAGATGTTTTGCTTAATTTGGTTTGGTATCCTCAAAAATTATGTCCTCATCCTGAAGTCTCTATGCAGGTACTGTTGTGGACATGGGAATCTGCCACCCCAGAAACTATGATTTCTACATGTGTGCTCATGCCGGCAGGATTGTAAGTGTGGTCTCTAATCTCTATGCACGTGTGGCTTATGATTTGCTGCACCATGCTTCATGCTAGCCGCTTCATCGTTTGGTGCAATTGGTGATGGTTTAAATGGGTGTACCAAAGACCCTAAGTCCCAACCATTCTTCCAATCGTTTGGACCCTAATTCAGCCGATGTGCTCGTGCTATTTCCAGGGGACAACAAGGACAGCGCATTACCAAGTGCTGCACGATGAGATCGGTTTCTCTCCCGATGCTCTCCAGGACCTCGTCCACGCCCTCTCCTATGTGTATGCTCACTGACACTGCATGTACTTGATCGGCAGAGAAAAAATAAAGATATGGTATTGCATTCATGATATGACCTGACTTTCAAATGCTGTGAACATTTCCAGGTATCAGAGGAGCACCTCAGCCATATCAGTCGGTATGCCGAAGCTACTTGCTTGCCCTCGTGATTTGCAGTTGCAGGCGTTCATTGCTTTACTGATCAGAGCCAATGTTTTGCTCGTGCAGTTGCTCCGGTCTACTACGCGCACCTCGCGGCTGCGCAGGTGCGGCAGTTCGTCAGGTTCGATGACGCGTCAGAGACGGCGTCGTCGGCCAGTGGCGGCCAGGCGTCGTCAACTAGTGGCGGCCAAGCGCCGCCGGTTCCGGAGCTGCCTCGGCTGCATCCGAGTGTCAGGTCTTCCATGTTCTTCTGCTGAGTTAAGCAGCGCAGTGGGGCCGATGTTGATGATTCGGGGTGCTTCTTGGACTGGGACACATGCTTGCATGTCCGAACAGCTTAACCTGCTCTGAATGTGCTTTTGCCTTTGGACCTAGCTGCTACTACTATATTTCTACCCCATCTATTTATCTATCTATTATTATGTTATTGCAGATTACAGTAGTGTTAAAAGGACCACGTTCACTAAGAGGATATATAATTACAAGATTCATCAGAAAAAAATAAAAAATATACCGTTGGATTCGTTGACGTGCAAAGAGACAAGATTTTAAACTAAAAGCCCATGCCTAATAATACTTGGATAAATAGTAAATTCAAATAATAAATTATAAAGAAATTAATTTGATTTCAACAAGAATTGGAAAGCAAAAATGTGTAGATAAAGAGTCTATGTAAATAAAGTAAATGGAAAATCCAAATAAAAAACTATGAAAGTTGGCAATTTGATCTCCAAATGAATAAGAAAAAACATCTAAATAAAGCGAACATATAAATTATAATTAGTACAAATAGTAAACTCAATTGAGAATTAGCAAAAACATAGTTTGATTTGATGATTTCCATACGTTAAAGAGAATACCTAAACAAAAAATTAGTGTACTATTATAAGGAAAGTTGGACAAGGTCATATCTTTCACTCTCAAACCCTAAAAACTACCACATGAATCACCGAAAAAATTGCGTTCAAAAAAAGAATCAGTGAAAAAAGAGAAGTTACGAAATGATATGAATATAAAATATAGGAAAAATAAAAGTCACGTGCTATTGGAGAATTCCATACTCTTATTTTTGTTACACTAACTTACATAGCTATTACACATAAACGAAGTTATTGAAATTACAATATAAACTAATGTCTCTCCATTTTGTAATATACGGGATCTTAGGAAATCTCATATAGAAAATTGGAGAAGTGAAAAAAAAAACTAGAAAGGATCGAGATGTCACCTATATGCATGAATAAGAATTCGTGAAGACTCAAAGCAAGCCACCTAGCAAATTTGTAAGATATCTCAAGGAGCCAAGTATGTCAGGGGCTCAGGGCTGGAGAGGAATCTAATTATGATCAATGGAGACTGTGGCGATAAAAGAGAAGAGTGTATAGCTACAGGTGGAGTAATGGAGTATGGAGTTGCGGGAATAGCGAAGGCTCTTGTTTGCAGTGAGTCTGTGATAAGACTTGTCGGGTGGATTTCATGGAGCTACAAAGGCAACGACTTCAAGTTTGATTACACGAAGATACTTTTGGAACGGTTGTATCTGACGCGCATGAGTTTTTGAAAATGTTAACCGGAAATGCCTGGTGTGGCACCGGAAGGGTGCACCAGAGTCTCAACCCAAGAGGGGTGTCTCTGTGCATCTTTAGTCATTTTACTCATGAAAGGATCTAGATGGCTAGAGGGGTGAATACCCTATCAAAATTTCTCTACAAATTCACAATACTAGAGCAAAGTTCATTAGTACAAAATATGGCCCTAATATCAACTACTTTGTACTAGCTCTATTTTCACCCAAAGCAAAGCCCCTACACAATTCTAGTTGCGATTGTATTATACTCTATAGCACTTCACCACACACAAGAGCTACTTGCTAACATGCTACACTAGAGAGCTAACAAGCTAAGCAACCAACACTAGCTACTTAACTTCAACAACTAAATTACTCTAGTGAGCTACTACGAAACTAGAGATTACACAAGCAACTAACAAACACAAGCACTAGATATGAATGAAATGAGCAAGTGTTGTAGTTTATATCGAACTAGGAAAGTGAGTGACAAGATTTATCCCACAAGGTTCAGTTGCTTGCAGACAACCTACGTCATCATTGTGATGAGTGATGATTTGCGCGCTAACTAGCGTTACAAGCTAGACCCACAACTTGGGTGCTGCAAGAATCAAGCACAAGGTGCACTCCAACTAGCCACGAGCATTCCACTAGAGTTGATCTTCGCGATCTCCCGTGGGGACGAGCTCAAGAGCCCCTTACTGTCGGAGATATGGGCCAGGGGTACCTGCACCGCCCGTATATATGACTACAACCAAGCTATCGGCCTAGCAACTATCAAGGAGAAGGCCCGCAAGGGCTGACGTGATCAACCAACATGGAGATCAAGGCAAACCAAGGCGGGCGTATCTGGATGATAGCTAGGGTCAATCTGTTGCGCATATCGTGCAACAAACTAGGAACACAATCTGTTAGCCTGATCGCCCTCTCTGTAACCCTACCTATCTTGCCTGTATAAAGGAGGGTAGGGACCTTAGGCACGGGATCCAATCTTCCACCTATTCCATCTACCTCATAGCTAGGAGCAACAACCCCTGTAATTGAGCATACGAATACAAGAGCAACCGCACCATTGGAGTAGGGTTTAGCGCACACTGCGCCCCGAACCAGTATAAATCCTTGTGTCTCATATGTTCGACAATTGGTGCACCAGGTAGGGGCCTTTCGCATTCAGATTTGTTTTTGTGTTTTAGATGGGAATTGTATTCGACTTCGGCGACGAACCGGAGAAGATGCAGCTGGGCACGAGGATCGTCTTCGGCAAGCTCGACTTTATCTCCAACCGGTTCGGGGACCTACGCCTACAGGAGCCTGAGCCAATCGAACGGGAGGAGTAGTCGCTCCAGATCCAAGCTTTCGCCGTTGGACTGGTGAAGGCTGTCGACGAAGGACCGCTCGCCATCGCCCGTCATCTAACCCACCGCGGTCAGCTTTTTGCCAAACCCGGCTAAGAGACTAGACTCAATGCCACTCTTTTACTTCATAAGATCGGGGATCAAGTCCCGACAATGGATACGATACCTGATCTGATTCATTCTTGATCCTTGGGAGTGCCAATGCACACGGCGACGACTCGCCCAATCCAACTCCTTCAGGCTATCACGCCACCTTTCAGATCTCCTACGGAGGATCCAAAAAACCAGTGTCATACTGATTAGGGTCACTGCGATGACGACTTCAGCTCAAACCTAGTCAGGGTCACCATCCACAATCTCAGCTAGGGCGGTATCATCCTAGAACAATCGGACTACTCCGATGAGAGCAATCGGCGCCATGACATGGGAGCTACCGAGCTCATTAACACAGTGGCTTCATGCCTTTCTCTCTAAGACCATTAACGGCCACATGGAGTTAACCGCATGGACGTTGACGATGATGACATCATCTTGCAACACGCAATTGCTATCTCGTTGCGAACGATCACATGAGGAACGGTACATCATCCCCGAATGTTTCCCCATGATCATTTCGAGTTTGATTATGCAGCACCTTACGAGACCAGCCAGCAGGCCCGGGATCGTCTGTTTAATCACAACAACGTGTTAGCAGAGGAAAATCGAAAACTCCGACATCAGCTCCAACAGCAGAACGCAACTCAGGGCTGTTAGGTCCACAACGACATTTTGCGAGCAGCTCTGGTGTATTCTAACACTGAGCAAAACTTGGCCGGGGCCATGAGGGAAGTTGCGGCGATGCCACAACCATCCACCAAAGAGGGCTGATAGGCTTTCCAAAGGATTCAAGAGCTGATAGCAGCCGCTGCCGACTGCATACCAGCACCTAGCGATGCGTCTATTACACGCAGCCATGCACCCCAAAACTTAGGGGCTCGACCACCGCACCAATCTAATAGATCCCCATGCCACAACCACGAACGCCGCTAAGATCCCACCCCACAACCGGGCGATGATGGTGGCAGATAGGGAGGTGGTGGCGGAGAGCACTCTCCCAATGGAGGGAGTCACAAGGATGGCGGGGCTAACAACAATTCAGGGAATAGCTATTGCTCTGATGGCAAGGGTGATACCCATCATCTTAGGAACCGACCTGAGCCGACGCCACGCGCCACCGAGGGCGATCCCTGTGACTTGGTAGGACCCCCTGTGTTCGGATATCGAATCCGGTCGGCCCTAATGCCCCATAGGTTTCGTGCTCCCAACATTGGAAAATATGACGGTGAGAAAGACCTAAAGATTTGGCTAGTAAACTAACTACTCACCATGAAAGTGGCATATGCACCAGACACATTTTTCACGATCTACTCCCTCTGTCCATTTATCAGACTCATTTTAGGGTAATGCGCAGTGACCAAGGAGGGGCCGACGGATCTTGGATTGCAATTAAATCGCGACTTCCGTTTGCTCACCGTGCGACTATTGAATTACCAAGAAAATACTTCGTCCCTCCCGCTCCAAACGCCATTACCGCGCACGCCCCTCCTTTCCTTTTCTTCTTTGCCCAGCAACGTGATTACCACGCGATTTCCTTTCCTTTTCACCGTGCTAGGCATCGCACATGCAATTCTCTTCCTTGCGATCCATCGCATGCAGGCATGCAGCAGCGTGGCGATCCATCACATGCAGGCATCCATAACATGCAGCGTGGCGATCCATCGTGCTCAATTCTCTTCCTTGCGATCCATCGCATGTAGGCATGTAGCAGCATGGCGTGGTGCCGGCGTCACGGCGGCGTGGATAAACTCGGTGGCATGGCGGCGTGGTGCGGTGGCAACTCACGGTGTCAGAGGCGTCGTGTGCTGGACCTTTCACGAAGGCTAACGGGAGGGAACAGAGGCACTATTTAAAGCAAATAGGAGGGCGGCGTCGCATCAATTTGTGTGTGTGGTACTAGGAGCCCCAGCGCCTGGGGATGAGGCCCGTAGCTTAAACGATGCCGACTCTTGGAAAACTTTTTTTGCTCAGATGACTCCGATAAATGGATGGAGGGAGTACATCACTGACTCTGCGAGAAACTGCCTAAACAACCTTTGGGAATGCACGATCAAGTGACGGGCTGACCTCGAAAAAGCATTATGTAATCACTTTGAGGGAGGGCTTACACTAAGCCAGGCACCTCATGGGACCTCCTGGGATGCAAACGCAAGACCGGCGAGAGTTTCCGTGATTACATAAAGCGCTTCACGCAGCGCAAGAATAAGCTTGAGGACGTCCTCGATGCTAGCATCATCATAGTCGTCGTCGTCGGTGTCGACAGCGAACCCCTCATTAGGGACATTGGGCGAAGGAAGAACATCAGTCTCCATGACATTTTCACCTTAGCCCACGAGCATGCTAACAGTGAAGATTGCTTTAACGCCAGTATTGGCAAATATAAGTCACAACTCACTGACGACGTAGAGCAATCCCCACTAACCAAGAAGGATCGTAAGCATCGAGGCGAGCTCGTGGCCAACGCCGAGAAAACAAGAAGCCTACAAATTCAAACAAAGCCATGGAGGCTGTGCAAAATTCGATGAGATCATGAACCGGAGTTGTCAAAACCATGGTTTCCCAGTGAATCACTTGACCAGGGACTTCCATACTTACAAACATGAGATCAATGAAGCTGGCAAGGACAAGACGAAGGGCGGCCGCCCGAAGAAAGGGAAGGACCGCGCTGTTGAGGATGACAAAGGTAGCTACCCCCACATTGAGGGCATCATGATCATCTTCAGGGGGCCACAGGCCTACGAGGACCGCCGTCGTGAAAAGGTAACCCGACGTCTCATCTTTGCCACTGCGCCTGCAGTTCCTATTTATTTAAGATGGTTAGAGCGCCCGATCTCCTTCAATAGGGATGACCACCCTGATCATGTCATCGAGGCCGGTCGGTTCCCTCTGGTGGTCAGCACGGTCGTGGGAGGCATAAAGATGACCAAATTCCTTATGGATGGAGGAAGCGGCATAAACATCCTTTACAAGGATGCGTTCGAGACAAGCAAACTGCATCCCCTGCATTCTCTGTTCCATGGGATCATTCCCGGACGATGGGTTATACCCTTCGGCATGATCACTCTGTCTATCACATTTGGTGACCAGGTACACTACCGCAAGGAGACACTCTCCTTTGAAGTCGTAGACTTCGAGGGTCCATACCACGCCATCCTCAGGAGACCTTGCTACGCCAAATTCTTGACAATCCCTAGTTATGCCTACCGCAAGCTCAAGATGTCAGGCCCCTGCAGTGTCATCACCGTCGTAGGTAATTTTCAAGATGCATACGAGTGCGAGAGGCTGGCTGTGGAACAGGCCCAACGGGACCTGATCCTAGATGAGTCAAAACATGCTCATGAGGATAAACAAGAGATGGGCTTGGGAACACCTCGACGCTTGCCTTGATCCCCAGAGCATTGGCTCACGCCAGAAACCCCAGCCATCATTTTACCTCCTGATTCCACGGTTTCCGCTTCGCCGGCTACACCGGTGCCACCAAAGGCACCCGACTTTCCCAAAGAAGAAAAACCAGAAGAGGAGAAAGACGACCCGGTCGCTAGGGAGGACCTATGACTGGGGCCTAGAGCACCAACGGTGCAAACCGCAAAAAACCTCAGGTCAACCCTAAGTAGAGGAGGGACAAAGACAGCAAGGCAACTACACCAGTGCTGTTAATACGCACTAATCATTGCTTTCCCACCTTTTTAAAAATGGTTGCTATGCACGAAAGGGTTTTATGCCTCAGACAGATAGGGAAACACTTTCCTAAAGAACGACTCAGAGGCTATATCCTAAATGCTATGCAACATCACCTCCCGAGTAAGGCCACACTGGCCAGTCGACACTTGTGCTCAGGGGCATTGCACTAACATGGCAATGCCAAAATAGTTGTGGTAATTGTGTGGTCTCAGCACTCAGACATGTTATACTAACCTGCCCGAGTGTTTGGGGTCTACAGTTACAATCATGCAACTACCGATCTACAAAGCGGAATTTTATTCAGATAATATTTTACACAAAAAGCAAACCAATAGGACCTGGCCTCAATGGGGAGTGTCCTTGATGACTTGCTCTACATATACAACTGCTGCAATGGCATTGGGGGTGACACCAAAATTGGCTATTAGCCGTCTGACGTCTACGTCCTTGGGCACCTCCGCCCACAATGGGAACCCAGGCTCTATCGCATGCAGGTCCACCTCCGGCTGAAGACGGAGGTGAGCGGCAGCAAGGGCTACCACAGCTCCATGGTGAACACCATGTGCCATCACCTCCCTGATTCACGCCAGGAGGTCGAGAGCCTGCTTGCGAAGGTCTAACCCCATCGGTTGCACTGACTCAATGGCGGCCTCCACTGTCCTCTCTAGCATCACGCAACGTTTGCTATTAATTCACGCCATGGCGGCACCACCACGCACCCAATCCGCTGACTCATCATGCAGACGAGTCACTTCCACCAGTCTATCAGCCAGCTCCTCATTGGCCCGGTGAAGATCCGCCACTTTAGCCAGGACAACGCCTAGCTGCTCTTGAACTGCTGAGAAACGTGGAGGTTCAAAGTCAAGACGAGAAGCAATTTCTCAAAGGAAACAAAGAAGTTCAACTCACCGACGAGCTTAGTGTGGGTCGCCACGTTGGTGGCCCTGGCATCAGCCGCCTCCCTGTCTGCGGCGTCGAGTGCGGTCTCAGCCGCTGCAAGGTACCCCTTCAGTCGTTCCACCTCCCGACACCCATTCTAGAGGGATTGCCTAGCCATGGCCAGCTCCTCTCGTATGGTATGGATGTCGTGCCCGTCCCCTTTAGCCTCCTCATCGTTAAAGGAAGAAGGCGAGGCCAACAGTAGCACGGCCTGTGTTGTCAGGGGACATGACAGCGACATGGCCTCTCAGATGGTGGCGGGCCACGACATTGAGCACGCTGATGAGAAACCACTACACCAAGAAATGCATTAGATTCATCCCCAATGAAGTCAACAGCAAGATCTATCCTTACCCGAACCCCATCAAGCCTAGGTGGAAGGCTCAAGTGGAGGGAGGCACACCCCTCTCGGCACGTCCCTCCTCAGGCTCCTCCCGCTGGCACTTCTCTCTGGCCATGGACGGTAGGCAAGATCTGACGACGACAGGAGATGCAACGAGCGAAGGAAGGTGAGTGTGCAAAGGCTACTATGCAGATGTACTAACTCCCCTCCCCTATTCCTCCATTTTATAGGCAGGGGATGTGCACGATCGATGGAATCCAGTAGTCTCTATGGGCAAAAGCGGGAGTTAAGGCCTGACTATGCCCCCACGATCTCTGAGAGGTACAGCTTCCGAGATAGATGCGTGGGGAGACAAGCCGCCGAAACCGATGCCTTAGCTTCATAGAGAAGGAACCCATCCACATAATCGCGAAGGCCATGGGACCAAAAGGTCTGAAATCCCATGCACCGTCACCCAAGCCAGTGCAGGCGAGTGATCTAACACTCAGATCAGGTACTCGGCCCGACTCACCCCCTCAGTAGGTGTAAGCGATAGCGATTCATTCATTATCGACTCTGCCCCTCCAGAGTCAGGGGGTATTTAGGAGGTTTACCAGTCTGATCCTAAAACCTCTAACACTCTGTGTCACGTAAATCTCCCAATACCTAGACAAGCTCGAAATACCTTATTTCATCGAATGTGTGCCCCTTCGGGGGGGAGGAAACCAAAAAAATGGTTGGCCCATGGTTAACCCAAAGTACGAGCTCCTAGGATCTAGAAAAAGAGTTTTATGATGTGCCCCTATTGTTCAGGCTTAACCCTGCTACTTCCTTTCAGTGATAGTGGATGTTCACTCGTTCTACCCGTTACTAACTCGAAGAGTAATAAACGCAACTGTCGACAGCTGCTCACATGTTCATTACTTGCACACTGTGGTGCCCACACCAGGACACTGTTATATTGGCCTTAGGGCTCTGGGACAACTTCCTCAATCTTCCACTAATGAGGTTCACAAAAATTTGTGTCACATTACTTGACGGATCTCAAAGAAAAACATGACACCCTTAGTGCTCATTAACAAACGGCCTACAACAGGTCACCCTCAAAATCAACTGTCTTAGTGATGCGCGGGCAATAGAGGTGCACCTATGTAACACCCCAGGTGTTTGTCTTCCATATTTGCACTTGCATTTCATAAACTTGAGCATCATTCATTCATGCATGAGCTTATAATGTGTGAAACATGCTTTTGAAACATTGCAACATGTGCTTATATTTCATGTGTGTTTATGAAATGAGTAGTGTGCAACACCCAAGTGCAACATGTGCAACTTCTTTTGGGACATGTCACCCACATTAGTGAAACATGATTAGAAAGTGCTATGCAACACAATCATGAAACATATGAAACATGGCTTGGAAACAAAAGTAGCAACTCACTTGTTTTTCCTTGTTTCAATGCATGTGATGCATGGTTTTGGTGTGATCAATGTGTGGTGTGGGTAATTATTCCCTTCAACATCTTAATTGCACTTAGGATCATTAGTGGAACAATGTTCATGTTGACCAAATTGACCAAAATGCCCTCCTATGTGATGTTGACCAAGCCCTTAGCCGTAGAATGCCTTGGTTTGACTGTTTAAAAAGGCTAGCTTAAAAATCTTACATGGTGGAGCACTCTTAATCAAAGTTGAAGACAATTTCATAAGGAACAAAAGTTCTAATATGGCTATCTCATGAAAATGAATAGAACATGCTCAAAAGTGGCCCACAAGTTAGTTTGAGGGGCTGCCCATGTGGCAGAATCTCCTAATCTAATGCCCTCCCAAGAGTACTTGTCTTCCATTAGACACTAAGTACCCAAGAGGGAACACTAACTAAGGGATTCCGTCGAGCACACCGTAAGGGAGAACTCGAAGATCCACATTTTTACATCAGGATCACAATTGAGAGAGTAAAGCTTACAACATCCTTACCATTTCTTATATCACTTTTAGAACAACATCAGAGAGATTCATTAAGTAGTTATAACAGCGGAATATAAAACATTTTCAGAGTTCAGCGGAAATAAAACCATTTAATGACTAGTTAAACATTTACATGGAGAACGGTTAATTGCATGAAATGATATCAGATTAATAGTATTCTCCTTGTAAAACTCTTAGTGAGAGTTTTAATAAATAAACTCTACTCCGCATCGCAAAGGAAATCCTCGCTGAGCCCACCAGGAGGTTTCCACACACAAGTGTTAGCTTATCAGCACCTGCCATCTGCAACAGGGTAGAACAAACCCTGAGTACTCAATTGTACTCCGCAAGACTTACCCGTCAGGAGGAAGTGAAAAGACTCCAAGGATTATGCAAGGCTTTCTGGCTTGTGGGTTCTTATTTGCGAGAAGCAGCGCTAAGTGTGTGTCCTTAACTTCTTACTTTTAATAGCCGCATTTCATTTCTTGTCCCACCACCGATGGCTTCCGCAGAACACAAAGTGACGGCGACCCGGCAAATGTAGAGCGGTCACCGGACACAGGGGCAACGTCCCATCGGTGTTCCAATTACTCCAGACTACTTCTGTTCCCTGTCGCTCTTCTCTTTCTGCTTTTGCCTTTGGGATCCAACTTGCACTGGCCTTTCGTGTAGACTGAGATCAGGACACACGTGCTTCTTCCAAAACCCCGCTATCTTGGTCACAAATGTGATGGTACTACTCCATCAACTCATTGTGGATTTCCCGTTAGAACACTAGGATTTTTTTACCAAGGAGAATGCTTGTAGCAAGGGCGGTACTACGGTGTAACTTAGCAACAATGCTTGGTCAACAACCTCGATACCAGCGCGCACCGAGCGGCACAGCCATGTGGTCGTGATCCACAGGTGGCCCTCGGTTCCATCATGGCACCATAAGCTATTAACCAGGCAACCATTACCAACTTACTCGTAGCAAAAGCGGTGGAGTCGTAGGTAGACCACCGAATTAGAAAAGTAGTGCAAAGAAATCAAAGCAACAAGGGTTCCTTTTCAAAATAAGGAACAAGTAAAGTAAATCCCAAGGCAGATTTAAATCAAGGGAATACAAGTGTTCTGCTGGGACATCCACAATTAGCGATACAGTGTCCTCTGTCATTCAATCGCAACTGATCCGCTGCATCTGAGTAACTGTCCCTCTTGCAACCTATTTGTGGTTATCTCAAGAACCAAAAACACACTACAAGACCTAAGGGAAGATTGACGTAACAACCACACGGATAAAGCAATTACTCGTTCCAAACAGCCTTACACAGGTGCAACAGACAGGTACTCACATACTCGACACATCACTTGCATCCTATGACTAGATGGCCTTAACAGCTACGGACAAAAGACGACGGAAAGATTACACCACTGGAGGACAGCGATGAAAACACTACCGGCTACGGTTACATCTCCCCTAGGACGACTAATCCACTTCGTCGGGGCGAACGACTTCATTCCTGGGCTCTTGGGGCTCTTCTGCTGCACGGGGCTGTGGACCCACTTCTTCTCTTGGTAGTGGCTGAGCGAGGGGAATGAAATTCTCTATCTCTAAGGCTTCTGTGGGTGGAGGTGCTGGCGATACAGCAACACCAGTCCTCCTTCTCTCTAGTGGATGGACAGGGATTCCCTCTAAAATTAAGGGTTCCTACCTTTCCGTGGCGAGCGTCCTACGCTTGGCCCTTGTGGCAAGATAGGCATCCTCCAGCTCCTGGGCATGACGGTCTTGGTCCACCTTGACGACTTCCGCCATGGTAGCCTCTCGACTCTCAGCGGCTGCTAGGTTGGCATGGGCCTCAGCAAGCTGCACTTCGAGCATCCTGGAGAAGATCTCGGCTTCCTCAGCACGGCAGAGACCCTCCCTCAACTCTGAGGCCTACCGGTCGTACTGGTCATCCAAGGCCAGCAAGTACGAGGTCAGGTGCACCACGGTCGGGTTGTCCTCTTGCACGTCTTGACCCTGCAAAGCCTCCATGCGAGCCCTCCATACCCGCCGATTCTTGTCCCAAGGGGGAAAGAACCGTATGGGAGTACGAGCAATGGGCCCTTCATAGATTTGGCAGAGATGCCGCAGGGCTTTGCGGGCCACAACTTGCTAGGTGTCGCCGAAGCAAAACCCGGTTGCGGTCACATTCCAGGCTTTAGTGACGTCGGGAAACTCCTCACTCTTGCCAATGTAGACAGTGACCTTGCATCGCTCAGTGCCATGCTTCATGTACTCACGGCCCTCATACTCAGGACGCTCCCGAACGCCGAGCTTTTGCAGGGTGGCATACAGGATTTTGGGAAAACCCTCGGTGTTCAGGCAGTAGCTGCTAACCCAGACTCCTGCCATCCTTGATGGGTGGTGGGTGCTGGTTACAAGGAAGGCTTGCAGAGTAGTTGGCTCAAGGGAAAAGGGCTAGTGAGCTGGGATGCACCGAATGATGGTTCCAATGGCTAGGTCTGCCCTCAAATAAGGCAGAGCGACCAGTGGTCCTGTCGCAGTCCATCCTAGAGCCATGCTTGGGACCAGTAAAAGTGAACAGCAAGATCTTCACACGCGCACGATGAGCAGTGTCCGAGGTCATAAAGGGTTAGTATGACTGGGGGGCAGAGGTTAGACAAGAGCGCAGAAGGGGTACGATAACGTATGGGCTAGACAGGCGTGAACCAACAGGCGTGCGCGACGCACGAGACTACAGTACCATCGTGGCTACATAGACAAAGACTAGTCGACCTCAACATCTATTGCATGACATGGTATGCATGAATGCACGTCCTATCCGTCCTCACACTGTTACCAACATATAGGGCAACTGTTCTTAGAGTTTTGGCACATCGTGCTCTCCCTAAAGCTAGTCGATGCTAGCGAACTAGTCTCGGGGTTAGGGTACCTGTAGAAAACTTGATTAAGCCTAACTAGGTCAGCAGAGTGCCATCTATCCTAGATACATAACCATAGTAATAGGGCATACTTATTTAACTTCGCATGCAACGTCCTAACTTTTTGAAAAGGTTTGGTTATCAATTTTTAATTTAGGAAGGGTTTTGAAGCTTTATTATCTCATTTATGCTCTGATACCACCTATGGTAGAATCTCCTAATCTAATGCTCTCCCAAAAGTACTTGTCTTCCATTAGACACTAAGTACCCAAGGGGGAACACTAACTAAGGGATTCCGTCGAGCACACCACAAGGGAGAACTCGAAGATCCATATTTTTACATCAGGATCACAATTGAGAGAGTAAAGCTTATAACATCCTTACCATTTCTTATATCACTTTTAGAACAACATCAGAGAGATTCATTAAGTAGTTATAACAGCGGAATATAAAACATTTTTAGAGTTCAGCGGAAATAAAACCATTTAATGACTAGTTAAACATTTACATGGAGAACGGTTAATTGCATGAAATGATATCAGATTAATAGTATTCTCCTTGTAAAACTCTTAGTGAGAGTTTTAATAAATAAACTCTACTCTGCATCGCAAAGGAAATCCTCGCTGAGCCCACCAGGAGGTTTCCACACACAAGTGTCAGCTTATCAGCACCTGCCACCTGCAACAGGGTAGAACAAACCCTGAGTACTCAATTGTACTCCGCAAGACTTACCCGTCAGGAGGAAGTAAAAAGACTCCAAGGATTATGCAAGGCTTTCTGGCTTGTGGGTTCTTATTTGCGAGAAGCAGCGCTAAGTGTGTGTCCTTAACTTCTTACTTTTAATAGCCGCATTTCATTTCTTGTCCAACCTTCTATGTAAGCACCTAGGCTATAATCAAGCAAGGGTTGAGCAAAAGAAACCATTTCTTCATCTTTCAACTGCTGGTTCTTACTACGATGCTAGAGCATAGTCAAGCCGTACCGTCACGCAGAAACGGTGATTCACGAATCAATATGCCCAGCTGGGTACCCCGAAAAACACACGCCTCGCTTGTACCCCAGTCACAAGCAAGACCAACCTGTTCCCCTCCTGTCACGGGTTTCTAGGTCCCCGTCCAAACTTGGACTCCTAGCTCCCGTACTTGAGGCCCGGCCTCAATACGGTGCTAAGACCTCCACCTATCCCACCTCTAATCAATCGGTCCGGAAAGAGCCGGAGCCCATGACAAGAGAGTAACAAGTCTTCCTAGCCCCCATCCGCTAGTATATGCTCGGGATAAGAAGATCTGTGACTTGACCAGGGTCCATGCAACGAACGGTCCTTAATTGACACAGGCGGACCAAATGCAACTAGAGCCCCGCTCTGTTGCCCAACCAGGTCCAAGTCCATCCAATCCGTTCTGCCCGGTCTCCACTTATCCATATACATTTATATTCCATGTGATAGTAACATGATGATAGTAACAATATTATAATTCCTATCTCTCGCGAGTGACAAATAATCACTTGGCTTCTACCGGAATCCTATAACATAGCATGCTACACGTCCCTATCATACTAGTGAGACTCATGGGATCAGGATTTACATATATGCAAGTGGGTTTCATTCAACTCCTTTAAACTTAATGCATAAGCATAAAATAAAGTACAAAATAATATGGGTTATGCACCGGGGCTTGCCTGGGTAAAATTAACCAAGTTAGCATTTCTTCACGATGACACGATCATCAAGGTGCCATCTTTTCGGCTTCTCCAGATGACTTCGCGATCCACCGTCGTCCCTATAATGATATATGTGGATGCAACGTAGAGACGTAAATACACAACGATAATTACAACTAGACGAACACGATACGCTTCGCAGGCTCACGAGCCAACTCTAACGTACTAGGCTACGCACCCCTAATGTTGAATAAGACATTAGTTACCCAACAAGTATTTTGGCTACGCGAACCCAAAGTGTTGCTTTATCCATTTCATTGATTTAATTTATATTTGAACTAAGGCTCCTTAGCTACCTTAACAATTTAATTATTTTGTGGCTACCAAAATAACAGTGAGTAGCAAAATAATACTATGAAGCTATGGTAAAAATTTTTCAAAGCTAGCCCTATCACCAACTAGCTCCAAAAATTCCTACAAGTTTTATCCCAATTTTAGGAGTATCTCAAATTAATTAAGGGACTCTTGAAAATATTGACAAGCTATGTAAACAAGTTATACCGATAGGTAGACCATGATTTCAGGAGCTGAACAAACTTGGTCTCACAATTTTAGGACTTCTACAAAAATGGATATGGAATTTACAACTTAACTCAGAAACTAAATTAGAAAATTGCTTTGGAGGGGAATAGGGCCGACGGCAACCCTTCGGCCCACCGGCTCCCTAGCCCAGCGTGGGCTAACGGGGCGCGGACGCGCGCAAGGCAGGCCGGCCCAACTGGCCCGCCTGGGCGAGGCTACGCAACTTTTGTAGAAGAAACCCTGCACTTCTACAAAACCGTGCCACCACCACACCTACTATTCCTATAGTCATCCATTTTACAACCAAACCCTCGAAAGCTCTCGCCTTTACCACGGAGAGCTCCATGGGCTCCCCTGCTCTCGCTGGCGTGGCGGCCGACGGCACAACACGGCCACGCCGAGCCAACTAGCCCGCTACGCGCAAAGTGTGGGGCCGACCACCATCACCGGCCAAACCCGCGAGGGTGGGTGGCGGTTAGAGACTCGGCGAGGTATCACGACCTATTTGACCACGGTGACGGCTGGAGTGACCCAGTTCATGGCGGCGGCGGGGCCGTTCCGACGAGCTAGCATGGTGGCGAGGACAACAGAGAGGTGTGGGAGCAACAGGGGATTACCATGAGCCTATCTGAGATGACAGGTGAACAGGAGGTGGCCCGAACGGTGCTGGCCACGTGCGCGGTGAAGGGGACGGTGGCGCACCGAGCTGGCACTAACGCGCCACCTCCCGTTCGGCGAGCGCCCTGGCCAAAGCAGCGTGAGCACCAGATAGAGGGAGTCAAGATGAGCCTCGGATTATGAGCAATTTAACTATTACGCCCCCTGCCTTCCTCACCTCCCAAAATTCTGGTCACAGCGGCGGACATGGTCGGCGGCGGCAATTGCCAAAATTGAGATCATCGGAGCTCAACTTGAAATAGGGAGGGGCAGAGCATCTAACTGGCATCCCTACACCGCTTGATGGCACGGGCAATTGGCCCAAGAAGCCGAGGCTAGCTAGACCGCTGGGTGGCGGCACTGAGCTCTAACCGCGGTCGCACTGGGGAGGGAACACCCCAGCGGGGCGAGTGGATTAAGACGAGGCGGACGCCGATGGGAGCAGCATCACGCACCAGAGTATAGCTGATGAGACCAGAAAGCCTGGCATGACGTGCTCGAAGCGTGGCGGTCAACCCCGAGCAGTGCCCTACGGTGGCGCCTAGTGAAACAAACCGAGCATAGCGGCACGCAAGCCTAGCAGTGGGTGCAGCCGCGTCGGTGGCAAGTAAAAAAAAAGGCAGTGGCACCTGGCGCAGCGGGCAGCAGTGTGCGGCATAGGGCGCACATGGTAGTGAGGCAGCGCAAAGACACCGCGAGGATGCAACAGCGCAGTGCGGGCGGCCGCGCGCGCACGCACGGATGAAACGCGGTTCGGGAAGCCGGCAGGGGAACGCTGCGGCCGACTAGACCAGGCGCGCAACCGGCAGCCGCGAAGGCTGGCCCGCGGAGCAGTGGCCACGGCCACCGAGCGAGCCAGGCCTAGCAGCGCACGCGCGCGTGGTGACCGCGCCTAGAGCACGAACGGCTAACCACTGGAGTAAACGCGTCTTCTAGAGCATGCCAAACTGTTTAACGGCTCGATCAAGTTCTAACCCGACGCCCAAAACCAAAAGCCGATACCTCCAAGTAACAATTGGAGCAAACCCCATGGCCAACGAGTGACCCGAGAGGGAGAAACAAGGATGCCAACAAGAGCTTGCCAGGCTGCATCTAGAGCGCGAACCAGGCACCCAAAACATGATCCACGGTGCGTTCTAGGGGTTTTCGACAATTTTTAAAATGTTAACGCCGCACCCAACTCAACTACAGCCTACGCCATGCCCAAGTGCTACGCTAGAGGCTGTGGTGGAAGTGCTTAGGCATTTAGGTTGGAAATTAAACGCCGAAATGGCCTTGCCATTACATCTCTCAGTCGTGGACGAGATCTAGAGTTAGGTAGGATTGAATTTCAAAATCGATTTTCGGAGCTAGCAAAACTCTAGCTAACAGTATTTATTCCCCAAACAAGAAGGTTGCACTTCCATCTACGCAACTCGCGCATCAATCTTTACTTAAGCGCAAAGCTCAAGTTACGTTTTATTTTCATTATAAAAATTGTTTTTCAAGCCAAATAATTAAACCTATTGTTCTATTTTACTAATTAAGGTCTCATGAGTATGTTTTCAAGTAAACCAATTAACTGCCATTATTTGTTTATTATTTCTTTTTGATCTTAATAGTGACGCTAAGCAAGCTCGTAACACCAGGGGTGTTACAGCCCAACACTTAGAAAATTTCTAAGTCTGAAATTGAAGTTTATAGTTTCAAAGTACCCCACTTCGAAGCCATGTAACTCATAAACCAGGCCGAACTAGTCCAAGCTTCCTTTGATAAAGTTGTAGTGCTCATGTAGCTCTACAACTTTGCTGTAAACACCTACCACTAAAACGAGCTAGTTTAGGAGATAATCAGCGACGAAATTGCCCTGTTAGTCACTATTTCCGGCCTCCATTCAGAAACCTCCGTCCTCGGTGGCCGACCGGCCTCAGGCCGTTGCCGCCGCGTGGACGTGCCGTGGCGCCCGTACTCCGGCCACGGTCCCATCGGTCAGGCCGCGAGGTCCTCAAGCTGCCACGCCGTCCACCGCTCGCCTCTCCATCCATTTCCCCCTCCTCCGTCCCTCTGTTCTCGCCAAAGCGGAGGACCAAGCCACCCTCGCTGCCGCGCGCTTCCCTGTGGTCGTGTGAGCTCACCTTCGCATCACAGCCCACCAAACCTCAGCCATAGCTCCGCCTTGGACCCCTCTACCTCCTCCACCTCTTGCTTGAGCCGATCGTGTGGAGGTAAGGGCACATTACTGGCTTGTTTCCGCTCGGAGTTCATCAGAGCATCGCCGCCGTCATGGTCCACCGTGGCCAGCTCACCTCCACCATGCTCTTCCTTCTCTGACCTCCATCCCCACTTCCTCAACCCGTGTGGATGCTCGTGGTTAGATGTTACCGCCGGAAACCGTCCGGGTGAACCGGAACGGCCCGCGGGTGCGTCGTGCGCTGGCCGCGCCCGCCATGGCTGCTGATGGCAAACCTCCATGGCTAGCTTAGTTTTGACCATCGCTGCCCTCCCTAGTGCGTGCATGGGGTGCGTCATCAGTCGTAGTGCATCCTCCTAAGATGGAGTGCCCGATCCCGTCGTAGCCTAGCTGAAACGTGGAGCTCGCCGGAGTAACCTGTGTGCCGCCGTGGTACGGAGCACGTGGCCCGGCCTCTCCATCGAACCACCGCCCTTTTCGTGTACCTCATTTTCTCCGCCAGTGCTCGTTGGTCCTTTTCCCTCTCTGCCTTGCCGTTTTGATCACCGGAGATGACCGGAGCACGGTAGTCTGCCACCGCCGAGCCACCATCCCCGTCGGTGAGCCGCCTCCGGTTGACCTAACCCCTCCATCCTACCTCAATTGGCTCGGGGAAAGACGGTGATCGCGCTGGTGCCCTCGGTTTCGCTGGTCGACTCACCGGCGACGAGCTCACGCCGCCGCTTTCCCCTCCCCTGCTGCTGCCTCACTAACGTACGGGCCCTTCCTGTCAGGCCGCGCGCGCGGGCAGGAGTCCAAAGTGGGCCGCGCGTGATCTGGGCCACGCTGGCGTGTCGGTCCAGCCCAGTAGCTCTTTAGGGTTTTGATTTTTGTTTTTCTTTATTTATTTCACAGCTTTAAATGTTGTTTTGTGAATTTCATATCTTATGAATGGTAGATCCAAATGTTGTGGTTCCAATTTTGTTGAGTTCCTAATAGTGTCTAGTTTTTATTAAAAATATAATATGTGCCATGTTCTGTTATGCAAAATAGGGTTACTAATTATCTCTTTTATTCATGTGGGAAATAGGGATAATTATATCTTTTTCTGTGTAACTCTAATTGGCATGAAAATTTTATGGTAGACTGTTCATATCATGAATAGCTTGGTGTTAAATTCTCATATATTCTGGACACTGTATGTAGGAGTTATGTATTTCTCTTGTTTGTATGGAGGGATCTTGTGTGAGTTTTCATAATTTTTCTATAGGTCCGGTAAAGGTAAAAATTTGTGACTGTTGTTCTTAGGCTAGAATGATACTAGGAAAAATATGAAATCTATTGTTTGATACTTTTCAATAGGGTTTCCTATTTATGCTAGAAATAGACATGCCATCTGTTATTTTTGGTATGGGAAGTTCTGCTTATCCAATTGCTTTGAAATTTTTATGGTGATCTATGTAAAGCATTAGATAGCTACTGTAATTTTTGCATATTTTTCTGAACAATTTTCTATATGTTGTTTTAATCACCTAATTAACTAAATAAATTAAGAAAGGGATTAAAATAAATGACTTGAGTGAACATACCTTACTTTCTGGTGGTTTCATGCCATATGTGACCTAGTTGCGTCATTAGTTGGGTCATAAGGGTGGTTTGACACATGAATAAATATTTAATTTTCACATTTCTAGGTTCTCTGGACAGCTGGTAGCATTTTTGGGTTGGAACCTTGATAAAGGTGTTTGCTGGGAAACTTGTGAATATCAAAGTGGTAGTAAACTTGTTAAACTAGTTTGTGTCAAAATTTGGTGGCATTTGGCCCAGTAGTTTAGGAGTTGTGGCTGTTTAAAGTGGCTGTCCAGAAATGGCTGCTCTCTGTTTGGAGAGGACAGATTTCTAGAACTTTAGAATTTCGACTAGGTAAACTTTGGAATTAAGTGTTGAGGTCTGAAAGTGAATTGTAGAGCATTTTATAAGTTTTCCAGATTGTCTTGTGTCATGCCATTTGGATTTATAAATCTACAGTTATGGTGAAAATACTTAGCTGCTGTCCAGAAATTGTCATTGTGCTATTTTGTGCTTAGGTTGGTGGTAACCTTAAGTAATGTTGTTCTTGTTGATTGTTAGGTGTTAGACCCTTAACTGAGGAGGAACAATTATACATTAGGTTGTGTAGATTAGGTAAGTACTTCTCTACCAGAGAAAAAATATGCACTTTTGTGAAGTGATTTGAATAGAGCACTAGGATTGCTGTAGTACATTTCATTCCGAGCATGTTGCATTCCTTCTTATGCATCCATGAGATTTACTGTGCATTCATGCAATAGGTGTACCAGAGGGAGTGATACTCCTAGAGTTCGAGGAAGCAATTCCTGAGGAGGATCAGGAGCAGCCGAGGGAGCCCGAGGAACTAGCCGGCGAAGGAGTTCCTGCAGACGAGCTACCTGAGTGCCCGAACCACCGCCCTTCCTCTTTCTTGAAAGGCAAGCCCCGGTGCATGCTGACCTGATCTTTATATATATCAATCATTGAGTACTTTTACTTGTTTATTGCATTAAGTTGTAGGAGTTGAGTGAAAACACTTGTTGCATTATATCTATCCTTATTCAGATATCACACTCAAATCCTAATTTAAGTTTAGGAACGTGTCAATGCTTAGCCCTGCTTAGTACGGTAGAAGTCGGGTGATTTCTGGTCATCTGCGAGATTTAGGTGAAGTGGGTCACGAGTGGCTATGTTGGCTATCGTGGATGAAACCATGCTTAAAGATGAATTTGAGACTGGGCGGGAGTTCGATAGTGCAGCCGCAAGACACTTCACGTCTTGGGTGCGAAGCTCTGCCCATCTGAGTCATTTAAGGACCGATTCGATGTACATCCTTGAGTCATGTTGAACGTAGTCTAACACTTAGTTGGCTAGATAAGTCGTTCCAACCGCGAAGCCGAGTAATACAGTCCAGGCCAAAAATTGAATGGTAGGTCACATCTTGGAGGTAGTAAGGATGTGCTTGGGGAGATTGGCGTGAGACCAAGGGGGGGTTAGAGTCCCTATCACCTGGCAGAGTGTTGCCCTTGGGGATGCGGCATCAGTCAAACCCGCGACTCCTGAATTGTACGAAAGGTGGCTTGTGTGACCCTGACAGGGGCCTGCGCGGTGAGTGTTAGAAATACCCCTCTAGCTGGATAGGAACTCGATTCGAATCGCCGTCGCTCCCGGTTAGTGAGCACTTGACTTGAGCAGCGGCAACGTAGATTTCATTAATTGAACAGATGGTTAAGTGGATGATGATATAATGTTGCCTCAATTGATACCTGCTATGGTTACTACTGTTTTCTTATAATCAAGTGCATGTTTAGTACAGGTGCTAAGATAGATGACAGGTTAATGCTAAAAGTAACTGCTAGTACAGGTTAAAATAGTTACTATTACTTATGCTTTTCCGCAAATTATGATGTCAGCCAGCTCCACTTAAGAAAAGCCTTGCATGATCCTTGGTGTCTTTTATTTTCCGTTTCGACGGGTAAGTCTAGCTGAGTACCTTCCCGTACTCAGGGTTTATTCCCTCCTATTGCAGATGACATGCTTTATCAGGGCTTCTGCAAGAATTGCCTCCACCCGGTGGGTGATGAGGACTAGATCACTCGGGCGTGATCGTCTTTTAGTTTACTTCTCTTATTGCTTTTGTGGGATGTCGGTCTGTAAGACTGGCAATGGTATTTAAACTAAGTGTGTGTGTGTGTGTTATGCTTCCGCTATTTATAAACCTGGTTTGTAATAATTTGTGACTCTGTGGTGTTGTAAGTTAATTTCCGAACTACTTGTGAAATGTAACGTGTGACGTGTTATGTTGAATGATGCGATCCTAGTTGTAAATGAGCTGGTTTGAAATCCTTCGTGGTTTCGATTGACTACCGGGATTATATGGGCTCAAGTTTGAAAATTTGAGCGTTTCGGTGCTTGTTTTTGTACTTGTGCTCTTATAATTTGGTCGGTTCTATTACAACCTACCCCATCTTCATTACTATTTTATGACTAGGACTTAATGATGTGCAACCACTATTTACACGCCAGAATACGTCGGGAACCAACTTCTCGAGTACAGCGATATTTTTTACCCTAGCATGGCATCTATGATGTCCCGGGAGCTATGCTTCTAGTTATGGGGTGCACCTCCCGAGCCAGGCACTTACAGCTACCAGGGACAACGTTCTGTGATGTACGGTGTACCACCACCTCACTCGATGCTTGAAGAAGATTCTCGCTATCCGAGAAATGCTCTTGGTATTCGAATGGCAACATATTAGCTCCCCAATACTTGGGAATATCTAAGCGCACTGCTCAGAGCTTTGGTACCCAAAGATGCTCACTATGTAATCACAATACATAGAACTTATAGGGGAGACTACGATGTCCCAAGGGCTTTGAGCTACATGCTAGCTTATCATTAAGTCCTACGGGGCTACTGTCAGAGATATGGGCCAGGGGTACTTGCACCGCCTGTATATATGATTACCACCAAGCTATCGGCCTAGCAACCATCAAGGAGAAGGCCCACAAGGGCTGACGTGATCAACCAACATGGAGATCAAGGCAAACCAAGGCAGGCATATCTAGACGATAGCTAGGATCAATCTATTGCGCATACCGTGTAACAAACTAGAAACATAATCTGTTAGCCCGATCGCCCTCTCTATAACTCAACCTCTCCTGCCTATATAAAGGAGGGTAGGGACCTCAGGTACGGGATCCAATCTTCCACCTATTCCATCTACCTCATAGCTAGGTGCAATAGCCCCTGTAATTGAGCATACGAATACAAGAGCAGCCACACCACTGGAGTAGGGTTTAGCGCACACCGTGCCTCAAACCAGTATAAATCCTTGTGTCTCATGTGCTACCATCTGATTCCATCTACACGATCACGTTGCTGGATATTGCTGGAGCAAAACAATCTGACACTTACAATTGTTTGATCAGAGGTGACAACAATCACTAATAGCCCCTTAACAATCCCATGAGCTCCAAGCCAACTAGGTGACGACAATTACCAAGAGTAACAAGAACACCAACCATCACAACAATCGCCACACTCAATTAGTTCCAAGAGATGTAAATCGATGATGCAAATGCACTAGGGGCTCTCCAATCTCACTTGAATGTGAACCAATATGATGCAAGTGAGTGGATTGTGTTGCTTAACTCTCAAAGGGTGGACACAAGTTCTAGGAGTGCTAAGAGATTCGCCATGACTGACACACCATCTATTTCTAGCCCCACTTGGAAATCCAACCGTTACCCCCTTGAGTCAGCTTCTGCGCACTCATCGGATAGCTCTAGTGGAGCACAGGATGATGCACCAGAGTGATCTCCAGTGGCTAGTTTCCAACGACTTAGAAACTAGCCGTTGGACTGTTCCAACTCTGGTCATAGCTCCGTTGAGCCAGTGGACAAACCTGGTGAACACGGCCAACCAAAGCTCAAAAACATGCCCACTAGAGTTAAGTACTAATGACCAGTCTAGTGCAGCACCGGACGACTCCAGTGCATATTAGCACTCAAGACCCTACTTGCAACCCTCTCTGGTGTAAAGGTGTGGTGCGAGCTTCGGTGGCCCCACCAAACAGCTTCGGTGGCGGCTTTGAATTTCCCTATGCTCAGACAAGGCCACACCGGATCCCACTAGTGCCACCACTCCGGTGCACATCGAAGTCAAGCTGCCCAGCTGATTTTCTCTCAAGTCAGCGCACTGACCGAGAGCTCTAGGAGTGCCCACCGGACAACTCTGGTGAGTGCTAAAGGGCACAACCAATAGCCCTTCTCTATCACTTCGCAAGCTCCCAAGTATTTTGCCAAACATCTAAGCACTTGAGTTAGCATTTTTTTCAAAGTGTCTTCAAAAACATTTTCGCTTGCTACTCACCACGTCACTATGTTTAATTTAAAAGCATGTAAATCAACACCTAGTGGCACTAGATGACCATGTTTGCTCTTAGAGTCCCCCTCTTAGTAATATGGCCATCTATCCTAAACTTGACCATACAATCTATTGCATCTCGACCAGTGAAAACAAAACCCTTTTATATACCTTTGCCGTTAGGCTTGGTTCCACCTCTTCATCTTCTCCAAGTGTGAGCTTGCTCCAATTAGATTGTTCACCCTTCCATCTCTAAGGCTTGCTCATCATCTTGGTTTGGACCTAACCTAGCTTAATAAACACTTAGCAAAAGGTTATTCCACTAGTTGTCTCAATTACCAAAACCAAACATAGGGCTTTCAACTCATCGAAGCTCTTTGGTGTTGCATGGGAGAGTGCACCGAAGAGTGACTCCAAAGAGCACTTTCTTGAGCAAGTTTGGAGCTTAACGCACACTAGAACCCTTCGATGGTATAGCAGAGATGTCACTAGATATCCCGTACAAGTGCAACGACTAGTTTGAGTTAGCTATTGAATTAATTACTCTAGTGTGAGCACTTCGGTGCTCACCAAAGCTATCTGATGCACATGATTTCTATGCAAAAAGTTGGTAATGGCTAGTTTCTTGAGTTGGCTTATAAATAGGTAGTGTGCTCGGGCATGTAAGCTCTCTTGGCACTCTCTACCGACTTGCACACCCTTTGGTGCTCAAGAAACCTCTCCACTCACATTTTCTTAGTTGAGATTGCATTTTGGTGATATTAGAGTTGATCTAGTGCATTTGCATTGAGAGTTTGCATCTACTGGCTCTAGTGGTTGTGTCGGTTGCAAGATTCTTGTTACTCTTGGTGGTTGTCGTCACCTAGATGGCTTAGAGCAGTGTTGATCCCTTGAAGCACTTAATTGGAGATAGTAAGGTGCTAAGGATTTTGTTTGTGAGGGGTTTTTTGTGCTCATCCCTACTAGCAAGGCAAAGTGCAACTCTAGTGTATTTCAAGACTTGTGGTGTACCTTGTGATCGAGCCAGCTCATACAATAGCACTCATGTCAAAGCCAATCTTGAGAGATCATTGAGCTAGTAGTGGAGCAGTGATACTTGGACACGCCCCAACGAGGACATATGATATATCTTTGTGTCTCCTCTTGTGTGTTTTGATCTCTCTACACTTGTGCTTTACTTTAGTGCATTTACAATTCCTAGTGTAGAGCTTGTAGTTCTTGTTGCTAAGGTGTTGTGTAGCTCAGTTTACCTTTTGAGTGACATATCTTTAGTTGCTCTTTCCTTGATCACTAGGTTGTTCACCCTAGGCTTGTTAACCAATAGCGAGAGGTAGTGCTTATTATTAGGGCCTTCTTTATTACTAATTAATTTTGCCAAGTGTTGTTGTTTTTAGAAATTTTTAATTTGGCTATTCACCCTAGTTTATCCATCTAGAGATCCTTACAGAGGAGAGGGAGTTCACGTGAAGAAGAAGAAGAAGAGGTGTCCGCAGCCAAGCCGTATCCCTATTCAATGGCCAGAAAAACTGTATGGCAGGACCCGAGAAACCGGTGATGGAACCTAAAAGAAGAATGCATTTATGGTGAATAAAGGAAGTAAGAATAATGATTTCGTTGAGGCTGTTGTAGCAAGAACCCTCGTCCTCGCCAATATAAACAACCACTTCGTCTGAGGAAGCAATCACAACAAGAAACTATCCAAGCCTTGGATACAAAATGGATCACTTCAACCCTACTTTGCTACCAACACAGGCTTTGGTTCCATTCCAAGAGGGAAACAAGCATGCCTTCATTGCAGAGGAGGTTTATGACAAGCATGTGGAGGAGCATGACGCTAGTAATGGCCATGATGGTAGCTCTAATCAGGGGAAGCACATTGCGAGGGGTCACTGGCGTCCTTTTGAGGATGAAAAACTAAAAGATTTGGTTGCACAGTATGGCCCCAAGAATTGGCGCCACATCGCTGAGAAGCTTGAAGGCAGATCAGGTATGATTTCTTAAACATTGCAAAGATATTTAGCTTCTCCCAAAAGTTTGAGTATTGTTAGAGAGTAATTACGATCTTTACTCTAATGAAACAGGAAAGAGTTGCAGGCTACGGTGGCTCAACCAGCTAGATCCACAACTTAACCGAGATGCATTCTCTAAGGAGGAAGAGGAGCGACTGCTAGCGGCACACCATGCATATGGAACCAAGTGGTCCCTTATCGCTCGCCTCTTCCCAGGCCGCACTGACAACGCTATCAAAAACCACTGGCATGTCATGATGGCACGTAAGTCTCATGCAATCCAAGACATTAAGATCTCATCCTCATCCTACCCCTCATCATCGACACAAGGGTTGCCACACTTCATGCCAACCATCAACATCTACCACAACTATGGCAACAATATGCACTCACAGCTCGATGTCCTAGTAGAGGCAATGACTGCAACCCACATTTACCATGCCAAAGAATTCAACAATTCCTCGTCCACCAACACAACACACCTCTCCATAGAAGGTACTATCCCTTGCATCTACTAGAGTAGGCTTTGTCGCTTCTTGCTCTCCCTCATGGTTTCACATGGTGTGCCTCCAACAAATTAGTAACATGTGATTTTTTTATGTTTGCCTACACAGGTGGCTCCGACACGGCCCCTCATGCCAGGACACCCACTGCAGCCAACTTCAAAGCAAACACACGCTCCACCTTTTCTACCCCATCGCTAGCCACCGACAAGGGTGATGACAAGTTCACCCCACCATTCTTCGATTTCCTTGGTGTTGGTGATGCATGATTAGAGTCCTAGAAGGCGGCGATAATGAACTGGTGGAGAGGTGCAACCTTAAGATATCAAACCACCAGTCATCAAGACAAACCCAAAGTTTATAATAAAGAAGTGATAAGAAAGTTTTCTTAAAATAAAAAGAAATAATGAAATGGGCAATAGCCTCTTGTAACTTTCATCTGAATTTCATTTTAAGATAGTCTAATCATGCATGGTTCTCAAATTTGAGCTATTGTGTATATACTAATGTGGACTTGGAATATTACATCCATGCAGTGCTACTTGTAATTCGTGTTCATGAAACACATGAACTTTGCTAAATTTTACTTAAAATGGTTATCTTGTTGTTGTTGGCCAAATTTTGAACACTAGATAGTCTAAAAAACTGGACTGTCCAGTTTCCAAAACCAAAGTACTCGATTTTGGATAATGCCTAAATGATGTTGAGTCCACCATTGTGTAGCTCTCATTGAGACAATGGAAAGGAACATGTAGATCACCGGATTTGTAGTGCAGATGTGAAAGTTACAGTAAATAGAAAAATTAGATGGTTTGGTTTTGTTGAAGTAATTAGTTTGAGGTTGGTTTAAAGATTGTTCTAATACATTTGAACTTGATATCACACAAGACATATGAATATGAAAAACCATAGACAATTGATACACAACTTATAAAACCAAATCAATTATGTCTTTACTCTTTAGCCTCAAACTCAAATTTGTCTTTGAACCTATGTTTGTATTCATCTCTTGATCCAATGACTATAGGCATGCTATAGGCTTTGTGGATAGCCTTGGGTAACCTAATGATGCACACACCCTGAAGGGCCCAACCCAAGCAAGGGGTTCGACAATTTTTTGTTAGTTTGCTTGTGAACTGCTTCAAATGATACCCAATTTCGAGGATAAGCACCGTTACATTTCCACAGGGATG
The DNA here is from genome assembly GCA_038087645.1 of Saccharum hybrid cultivar R570. Lineage (NCBI taxonomy): Eukaryota > Viridiplantae > Streptophyta > Magnoliopsida > Poales > Poaceae > Saccharum > Saccharum hybrid cultivar. The sequence continues at coordinate 7,882,022 of JAQSUU010000119.1, read as the reverse complement.
CAAAAATAGGATAGAGATGCAAAGATAGAATTGAAATAAAGGATTCATATTGCTATAACTTTTAATGTGTGGATTTTCAACATAAGAGAACTTTTGCCTTCTCCATTACAGTGTCACCCTATTTATATAGAGGAAATCTTTGTCCAATCTAACAACTACATTTGAAATATTTAGGGACAACATCTTTATATTAACTATACATTATTCTAAAGTCGCAATGTATGCTCGTCAAGGCCCGATTACACCTTGAGTCTTCGCTTCTAAGCTCCCTTCTTGGTTTTTTTATTTGAGCCTTCATCCCATACTCTGGATTTGGGCCTTATCTTTTAGGCTTTGTCGAAGATTTGGGCCATACTCTGGATTTTGCTTGGAGACCTTTACTAAAGGCTGTCTTTTGCACCTACAGAAAACAACACAAGATAAACTATGAGAACCTTTGGGTGTGTTTGGCACCATGAATCGTTCCCAATTCTTACGAGAATCAGTAGAATTCGAGCCAAACAGCACACCGGCGAAATGTTTCTGCTCAAAGGAGTTCAAAAGGATTCAGACATTGTTGCTACATACGTGAATCTATGAAAACATGGTTTCACAGTGATTCTGGTTCTTCCTTCTCATGTCATACTTTCTCAGTTAATCCCTTTTAAGTAGATTGTACTTAAGTTGTTCTTCGCCCACCAAAGTTTGAATTTTTTTAAGCATATTTTCGTTCATACGGTTTTTTAAATGGAAAATATATTTTTAAAATTACCATCCAGCCTACAACCAAAGGTCTAGTGATTCTGATTCGTCATCCAGAACATTTCCTGAGAGAATAAAGATCCAAAATATTTTTACGAAAATCTGGATCCCTACCAAAAGGGCCCTTTGTTGCGATGAGCAGGGGGAGGTAAAGCCAAATCCCAAATACACCCAAGACATCCTTTGATTTTAGCCACACTTTATCCATCTCTACATACGACATTTAATATGTCCACATAGCAATGCACATCCTAGAAGTTACATCCATACTTGATAAAGAAGTTTACTCCATTGGAAAGAAGCCAAATTTATCATCATTAACTCAAGTCATGTATCTTAGAAATTGCATGAAAATGGCTAATTTTGATTGGATTAGAAGTGTTGTTTCACAGGGGAGTAAATGTAGTCACAAATTATGTACCGTAGTACTCCCATTTAATATAATTCTATTTGAGCTACATCCATTGAATGTTGTTAGAGCTAAGATGGGTGGCATATCTTTACTACATTCATTCGGGTGCATTTAAGTAGAGGCATACATAAAAGAATGATGAGGCCAAAGATGCATTGATGTCATGACAAACTTGTATAGTATATTTTGGAATGAGAAGGATGATGTGTAAAACATGCATTTCGGATAGGAGGGAGGAGCCATAGAGAGTTTCTAACTTTCCATAACCACTTACAATGCTGTGTGGAACGGAACACATGATGGTGTTTGGAGCAGGATGGGAGAATCCAGCCAAGAACACCACCTGAGTGAGCTATCCTTTGCAATGCCCATATGCTCCATAAAAATTTCCATGTGGCCCAGAAAGTAATTTGTCAAAAAAAATTAGAGTGATTCATCAATTTAGTATAGTTGGAGGTTGTTTCAGGACCATCGATTTTGCATGGTATCAAGGCTTTGGTCATTCGTCAGCCGTGTCTTTTCCATCTCCAATGCAATTCATCTCCCTCAGCCACTATTTCTTCCACTCTCGTATTTCCTCTCCTTTCCACATCTTGCCAATTGCCTAATTAACCCCCGACTTGTATTTGCATGTTGTATATGGTTTTCCCCTTGTGGTACGTCGTTTTGCTGTAACACTTAAATATCCCTTTCACCCCAATCAGAGCACCACACCATTTTTCTACAATGAAAACGATACTCAATTCACAATCGCCGCCATGTACCTACACATTCAATCTCATAGATAGCCCATGATATTGAATCCACAATCGTTGCCATATAGTTCAATCTCACATTTTGTCTTGTGCTAAAAAAAGAGGCAAAAACAATACTTGGTATTCTACTTCACACTCCCTTCATTCCAAAATAAGTGACGTTTTTTTTTATTTTCAGATATCTTGTTTGACCGTTCGTCTAATTCAAAAATTTTATACGTATAAATAAATATTATCTACTTTATTGTGACTTATTTATCATTAGAGATACTTTAATAATGATTTATTTATTTTATAATTTGTAAAAAAATTAAATAAGACGAACGGTCAAACAAAATGTCTGAAATTAAAAAAAAACGTCACTTATTTTTGGACAAAGGGAGTAAGACTTAAACTTCTTGGGGCCAGAACTTTCATGTTGTCGCACTTGGCTTGCTGCCCTTGATCAGAGACAGGAATTAGGCACAAATTAACAAACGTTTTTGTTTGTTAGTTATTATAGCATATTTTAGTTTGTTTTTTCTTCAATCCTGGTCGTGGAGTCGGTCAGCCAAACAAGTGGTGGTTACTGCATAAGCAGAGAGACAGTGAACAAGTGGTGCTTCAGTTAGCAGGTCCAGGGGACACTATGACACTGAAGGCTATGCCTTTTTCTTCTTTTGATTTGAAGCTGCGTCAACCGCTTAACATTAAGTTCCAACATCTTAGACTTTTAAAGCATGCAGACCAGATTGGTATTATTGTAACAGCTACACCGAGATCGAGCTGTCAATGTCCTGGTATAGTATGGATATCTCAAACGTTGCGGATTTTCAGGTTAATACCAGAATGTATTTGTCTGCAGTGCAGTCAACCTTAACCAATAGTTTTTCATACAGAGGCCTTGACGCAAGCCATGACTGCTCCAGTTTGAAATTGTAACATCAGCTGTGCATTACCCTAGCAAACTGTGCCGGTATATGTAGAGGAATAGCCAGGTTCAGTGGACAGTGAACCGTGAGCTCATGGAATGCCAAATAGCACAAACAAACTAGCAAACGGCACAGGAACAGTCAAAGCGAGTTGCACGAGATCAGGTCGCTAGTCAATTTATTTAGCCTAACTAACGGAAGAATATGCAGACACAAGGCCATACATGAAACTAAACTGCCGAGACAGAGAATCTATCCGCACCTGCATAACGTGGTCCAGGAACACTGAAACTAGCTAGGGCTGCTCTGGTCTTACATGCCGCATGCATGCATTTGTTTATTCATCCCCTAATTCTTCCCACAGGCCACAGCAGATTTGTTTAATATCGATTCACTTGCATATTTGGCGCCTAAACGGTAACCACCAACTTGTTTAATACCGAAACCATTGGAGCAGTGGCCAATTTTGTTTAGCGAACTTGATTAGTAGCTATATATATTAGATACCTACCCTTACTGAACACCAACGGTTGCATTTTCCGTGAACCCCCCCCCCCCCCCCCCCCCCCCCCCCCCCAAGTCACCGGATATCTCAACTCATCCTTTTTACTATATATTTTACATATTTCTCAAAATCAATTTCCTCACCCCTAAAAAAAGAAACACCGGGACCTCTTCTATGGGTCCCATGCCAAACTGTTGCACAACAGTTGCCGGTCCACCGAGGTCGCGCCTTGCGACCGCTCCTGCGAGCCCATGGGCCTCATGTCGCCGCCCGATAGTCGTCTGAGGGTTGTTGCGCACCGGTCCCCCTGAGGTCGCGCCTCGTGTCCCCACCTGCCAGGAGTCCATGGGACTCGTGCCGCCACCCGATAGTCGTCCGAGGGTTGCACGCTGGACCGCCGTCCGCAGCCCTCGCGCCACTGCGGGTTTGGGTCTTTGGGAGTTGGGACTGGGGTGATGCTAGGCAGGCCCGCTAGTGGCAACCCAAACTGGCCCACCCCTGGGAGCATGACAGTGGCTCGATCGACCGCGTGTTGGCCCTCGCCAATTCTCCTCCAAATTTTACTATGTAAAAAGAAGATTCTCTGTCACATCAAAATGTCGGTAAATGAATGGAGTACTAAATGTTGATGAAATCAAAAACTAATTGCACAGTTTTGTTGTACTTTGCGAAATGAACATTTTAAGCCTAGTTAGTTAAAATTTAGATAATTTTTACCAAATACAAACGAAATGCTACAAGAATTCTGATACAGTGTTTTTCTCCCCAATTCACCGAACTAAACGAGGCCTTGAAAGCTGGAGGGAGGTCTGTCTGGACTCTGGAGCGTGTGCGTGGAGGTACGGTGTCAAGGCGTGTGGTCCCAGGCCTTTTGTCACGTTATGCGAGGCTATTACGGTTTGGTTGGTTCAAAGCTAGATCATGAATGTCGAGTTCTGCACCAATCGATTTTACCGTACCTATTGGAAGATCAAATTGCGTCTACATCAGACCCCACTCGGCCCACTCGCCAATCAAATTTCATGATTTTTCAAGGCTGTTTGTTTGGCAGACCGCAAACGGCAAAAAGAAACTGTTCGAATCCGCCCTTTTTCACTTTCGACCGCTTCCACATATTTGTAGCCTAGTTTCTCGAATCTATAGGCCCGTTGTGACTACAGATCTTAACTACTACTGTTATAGAGGTCGTTGGTTGTCTCGAAATATAGAACGTTCTTTCATTTTAAAGAGCAGGTCCAACGCCGTTCAGAAAAGTTGGTGATTCAGTAAAAAGGTGATGGCAACGTAGGTACAGGCTTCAGGCTACAATACTACCCAACGTCGGCTTTCATCTAACTCATCTTTCTATCCCATGCCTCTATTTTCTTTTTCTGCCAAGACACCGTACCGACGCCTCTACATGGGACTATGACATCCTGCAAATCCCTACCTCTCTTGTTCTCTCCTCCATCTGACATCCAAACCTACATAGATTAATAGGACTAACATACACAGCAGAGCGTTAAGCATGGCCAAATAAAAGAAAATTTGCAGGCTCTCTTTCACCCGGTGTTCATCGCCTGTTATAGTTCTGCAATAAATTGCGAATGCTACGAGATCTTGGGCATGAATGGTCGGTGTGCGTTTTAAACTATTGCAGTGGCCAGTGGGGTCAATTTAGTTACGGCCCCCACACGAGCAAGTTTGGTCAGACAGTCTTACATATGTCCCTACCAGCCGTGTGCATACGGCCTCGTTTAGATTCTAGAATTCACCCTAAATTCTACTATACAAAAAGAAGATTCACTATCACATTAAAATATCGACACATATATGGAGTACTAAATGTAGATGAAATAAAAAAACTAATTGCACAGTTTTTTTTTACTTTACGAGACGAACATTTAGAGTCTAATTAATCAAGATTTGGACAATTATTACCAAAAAAAACAAAAATGCTACAGTGCTCGGGGTGGCACTATGCCGAATCGGCCAGCCCCAAGTCGGTCAACTAAACAAGGCGTACATCTCCATGCCAGTTCCCTGGTGCTTTCTGCCCGACTGGACTGCGCCAACCAATGCAAGCTCGATCGATGGCCCACACACCGGCTGTACTTTCTCGGTAAAGTGTGCGATCATTCAAGGTTTGAACATTTTTGAACTCTAACTGACAGTAAACTACTCCTAAGAGTAGCTTTCCGTTCCGTCAGGATTATCGCCTTCGTCGAGAGAGGAAAAAGAAAAGAAAAAAAAAAAGCAAATCCGTTGTGAGTCGATCGACGGCGGACTGTCTCGCCGTCGTCTAACTCTAGTAGTGCCCGTGTTTAGATCAAGTCGGGGGCACGAACACTGTAGCAGATTTTGTTTTGTAGTGTAAAAAATTATCTAAAAATTAATTAATTAGACTCAAAATGTTCGTCTCGCAAAGTACAACAAAATTGTGTAATTAGTTTTTTATTTCATCTATATTTAATACTCTATACATTTGTCGACATTTTAATGTGATGGGGAATCTTCTTTTTGCATAGTAAAATTTGGGTGGTGGAATTGAGAACTAAACGAGGGCAGTTTGGGAATTGGGACGAGGCAGAGACTGGGTCTGGTACTAGGGTGATGCTTGGCAGGCCGATCAGGCCCGCCAGTGGCAACCCAAACTGGCCCGCCCCTAGGAGCGTGCCAGAGGCTCGATCGATCGCGTGTTGCAAAGCTGGAGGGAGGAGGTCTGTCCGGACTCTGGAGCGTGTGCATGCGTATGCGCGGAGGTACGGTGTCAGGGCGTGTGGTCCCAGGCCCTGCTTCTGTCACGTTGCGCTGGGCCGTTACGGTTTGGCTGGTGCTGAGGTGCTACGGCCTTACTAGCCGTACCGCTCATCACTTCATTGATCGACTACTCCTAGGAGTACAAGTTCGTAGTAATGGTGAGTCCCTTCCGTCCGTTCCATCTTTTGCTCAACCACAGCACCAGTAGCACAGTAACTCTTCTCATCGGCTGGAGTTTCGGAGCCGGCCGCTAGATAGGGGCGACCAGCAGGACGTACGTGGTGATCGAGTATTTGAACGGCCATGGACAGTGAGCTAGCGATTCATATACTATTATATTTATTATTAGAGAAGAAGACGACACTTAACACGTACAAGTACTTACGTATTATAAAAAAACACAAGTACGAATGCTATATTTGGTGTAACAGAAAAAAAAAAGTAGTAGTGGAGTAGGTGGTGGTAGTAACAATTTATTCACCGTCAATGCAGTGCCGGTGCAGCAAGCGACATCTTTAGGCCTTGTTCACTTTCCATACCAATCCAAAATATTTTCTCTTCCACTCATCACATCAAATCTTTCGACGCATGTATGGAGCATTAAATATAGGTAAAAAAGATAACTAATTGCATAGTTTGTCTGTAAATGTCGGGACGAATCTTTTGAGCCTAGTTAGTCCATGATTGGACAAATTTTACCAAATAACAACGAAAATGCTACAGTAACTTTTCACCTAATTTTCACACCCTAGTAGTCCACGACCAGCGTCGGCAGAGGGTACGGCACGTACTAGTACTAGTACATGAATTGAAGGTAAATAAAGCTAGCGCCTGGTTTAGTTTGGTGAATTGGAGAGAAAAATACTGTATCAGAATTTCTGTAGCATTTCGTTTGTATTTGGTAAAAATTATCCAAATTTTGACTAACTAGGCTTAAAATGTTCATCTTGTAAAGTACAACAAAACTGTGTAATTAGTTTTTGATTTCATCAACATTTAGTACTCAATGCATTTGTCGACATTTTGATGTGACTGGTAATCTTCTTTTTGCATAATGAAATTTAGGGAGAATTAGGAGAACTAAACAAGGGCTAGGGCCGTGTCTAGATACCCGAATTCGGGCATAAACAGTGCCTGAGTTTACTGTAGCAATTTTTGTTTTTATTTGGTAAAAATTGTCCAAAAATTGATTAATTAGACTCAAAATGTTCGTCTCGGAAAGTACGACAAAACTGTGCTATTAGTTTTTTTATTTCATCTACATTTAGTACTCCATATATGTGTCGGCATTTTGATGTGACGGGGAATCTTCTTTTTGCATAGTAAAATTTGGTGAAAAATTTGGGAAGTAAACAAGGCCTAAGATCATAGTGTGGTTCGGAGACTAACCGCACCGGAGCATGGCAAAGGGCTCGGTATGCTAAAAATAGCGTATCAGACTCCGCATCGGCCGACGCTATGCGAGTCTGCATGGCTCAGTTGGATACAGTAACACGCTAAAGATAGCGTTCCTATGTGCGCGCCTATAAAAGCGAAGGAGGAGAGAGAAAGAGAGAGGAGAGAGGAGGGAGGAGAGAGAAAAAGAGAGAGGAGAGAGGATATGAGATGGTTGTTGATATAGAGTATGATATAGAGTAAATATGGGTGCGGAAGGAGTTGGTATAGATGTGAGAATTCTAGATGACTAGGACATAATATTTCTTTAGAGATGTGTTTAGAGAGTGGTGGGATGCGGATAGCCTGAGCAAGAGCGGCCAGCGTCGTGAGCTCGTTCCAATTTCATTTCCAAACAGACGACGGCGAACGGGACGCAGCAACGGAAACGGGGTCAGGGCCGCAGGCCAACACAAGAGAAGAGGACAGCAGTTGAGGGGAAAGGAGGGAGCAACTTGCGCTGCTGTCTCCCTCACACCTGCACTGCACTCTGCACTGCCCTGCAATAATTCAGAGAGAGAGAGCCCTAGCCCGTGCCAATTACCATGCATGGTAAAAGAGAGGCCTTGATTTTTTTTTTCTTTTGAGGGGATGGTAAAAGGCCTTGATGATCAGGCCGTGTGTGAAATCTTTTAACTTCACAGCCCGACGGCCCGACCGACAGTTATAGCATACTTTTTTTCTTCTTCTTTACATCTCTTGTGTTTTTGCTCCTTTGCCAATGTTCCTAGCCATGGCTCGCTCTTCTTGCCTTCCTACCTCTCGGTAGAATTCATGAATAGCAGATACTACATTATATTAACTGTGATTTAAGATGGTTTTTTAATAAGTGGAGTAAAGGTACATGTTATTTGTTAGTTGTTAAAATCATGATTCTGTAGTACAATTACAACTTCGTGATCTTATTTTATTGCTTGATTCAGCGACTTTTATTAAGCAAAGTCTTTTATAATAATTATGATACCATGATTTATGATCCAAGCCTATACAGTACTAAGTGCAATGGTACCATGCAACCCCTGAAGTGAACCTTATCACTTCCAGGAGGAGCATGTCGGTCGGACGGCACCAAAACAAGGAGGGAAGCGGTGGGAGGAAGATGATATGCAAGCGTTCACTCCGATCCGAGAGAACCAATCTCTAGATTGGAATTGGGGGCCTTCACTAAGGGCCCGTTTGGTCGGGCTTTAACTGGTTCCGGCTCGTGCACTGTAGCAGTACTATGGTGGAGCCTGGCGGAGCCATTTCCCGTAGCGGTCGGGAGGAGCCGGAGCCACCGGGAGCGCCACCAAATGCGCCCTAAATCATTGCCGGCCCCTACACTAGCTAGTATACGTATATCGAAGGAAAAAATAATGGAAGGATGGATCGATGCTCTTCGACATTCTCACGGGGCAAACCTACTTTTCCGGCCGTTATTATAATCACTACTCACGCAAAAAAAAAGACCTCCTTAAAGGAAAAATCGTCATCATGCATACGAGTCTGTTCGTTTGAGATTATCAGTCAAATCAGCTAGCCAGCCAGCAGTGTTTTTCTCTCACAAAAAATCAGCCAACAGTACTTTCAGCCAGCCAGATCAGCCCAAGCGAACAGGCTGCGAAGATTATCAACTAGCATTAGCGGCATGGGGATGGGAACAAGTACTACAAGTAATCTTTATTATTGGATCAACACGATGCGAAGGCAGGCAGTACTAATAAGCTAGCACAAAGTATACGGCGGCTAGGGGAGCAACGGGCACGGTTTGGGCAGACATTTTTGACCGGCCCAACCCACAAAAGGCTGAGGTGGCGACAAGCGATCCGCCTGTTTTAATGCCTGCCGTCACTACTGTCATTAGTTGACTCGCCGTCACTACTGTCGTTAGTGAGCAACGACAGAAACGACAAAAAACTTCTTCAAGCTGCTGTGCTGAGTGATGAGCTCTCTTGTACTGTAGAATAAGATAGGAGCAGTGAAGATCTTTGCGGTAAGGGTAAGAGTAAGACACGGTAAAAGAAGCTAGACAAATAAGGTTAAGGCGATATAGTAATTTTTTTCCATGTGTGTTAATGTTAAGTTAAAACTCTAGCCCTTATTATATCTTTTATTTATTTGGAATTTTTTCCTTTCATTTTATTAAAAAAATATTTTAGTTCCTAGACGACAATCTTAGTCAAGACAATAGCATAAACAGTCATTTTAACCCGCACCACGGTACTCCACATGTTAAATTTGCTATATCAAAAATTATATGTGTAATATTATGTTTTATAAAAATGTAGAGTTCTTCAAATTAAAGTACTAGCATTAATATGTCATGATGTTCTGAACGGAATGTATAAAGTAACAAGTTACAAATATTATAATAGATTATTAGTATACTAAGGTGTGAATTGTTAGTGTCACTAATATGTGGTTTGTTAAAGGGACATTTGTTCACAATTGATAAACTATTAAATTAATATTTATCCTAATGGTGGCATATAGAATTTATGTTTTATTTTAATTTAACAGTGATAGAAGTGTGTAATGTAGAAATATATATAGTGTTCTTTATGGAGTAATTGATAAGTTTACCGCAACTAGTAAGGATTATGAAGTATATATATATGGCTATTGCACTAAAATGAGTGGAGATAGAACTGATAGATAATTGTGATTAGTTATAGATACTCAGCATGAACTAAATTTCATACTTATGTCTTCTATAAGATCCTAACCTGTGCAGGAGCACAGGTACGGTCGATGGACAAGTGTTGATCAATCGCATTGTAAATGTGCCATGCAAATTCCATACACAACACAATTATTCTTCTATGCTAGTCCACGTGTGTGTTTGTCTATCTTGTTTTCCTTGGTAGTTATAATGCCCACTATTTTAGCTGCAAAGTTCTCTTCCTTTTCAACTTGTAAATTGTTTTAGTTTTTCTAAGTAAAAAGTCTCTAACTTTGACCGGGTTTTTTTTTAAATAAATTAACATCTATAACACCAAATAAATGCAATGTCAACATATATTTTACGATAGTTTTAATGAAATTAATTTGATAATGTATATATGTGCATTAACTTGGTCAAAGTCAAAAGAACATTTTGTGACGGTGGGAGAACAAGCTGTCGAGCTGCCTAGTTTGGTTGGCCAAGATGCACATATTTCACATTTCATTTCAGTATGTTACTAGAAGATCACCTATTGCTCCTCCTGTCTTTGGGTCAGGAGGATTTTCCTAGTCCACACTCATGTTGACGGTCCTACTGCCTTGGATCCTACTGCATCCCCAAAAAAAATGATGGAACCGTATTCAGTCGTAATAAGGGAAAACAACTGGATGTTTTTCAGAAACAGATCAACTCATATCATCATCTGTCCTTGGATGCTATCAGTGTGATCATTTTTATGCCACGGTGCTAATTATGACAAGAGGAGGCAGATGATCAATGTGGTTGGATGCAGGATAGAAACTGGAGGGATTTGGTGGCCCTTGTGTTGTGGGTGTGCTACTGTACAGTGTACTGTGTGCATAGCGAGAACGGGGTTTCTGGTAGGTTTGTCAATGTGAGGACAGATAGTTCCATCCATCCCTGAGACCCTGACTGACCCCTGGTAGTGGTTGCCAGGTTGGAGTTGGAGACCCCACACGAGCGGCAGGTTTCTCTGTAGTCTGAACCTGGATCCAAGAAAATCAAATCATAAACATCCTCCTGCTTTGTGACCTACGCCGTGTTTAGATACACCCCAAAAGTTAGAATTTTTTCACACTCTCTCTATCACATCAATCTTTGGACACATGCATGCAACATTAAATGTAGGTAAAAAAATAACTAATTACACAGTTTAGTTGGAAATCACGAGATGAATCTTTTGAGCCTAGTTGGTCCACGATTAGACAATATTTGCCAAATAAAACGAAAGTGATACTATTCATCGAGTTAGAATTTTTTGCAATCTAAACGAGCCCCTAGGCATTTTGTTGGAGTGTTGGAGCCAGACCAAGGCTTCAAAGGCAGTGTTTAGTTCACCTAAAGTTCCAAAAATTTTACAAGATTCCCCGTCACATCAAATCTTTGGACGCATGCATGGAGCATTAAATGTAGGTAAAAAAACTAATTACACAGTTTATCTGTAAATGTCGAGACGAATCTTTTGAGACTAGTTAGTCCATAATTGGATAAATTTTACCAAATAACAACGAAAAGTGCTACATAAACTTTACACATACTTTACAAACAACTAAACACACTCAAAAGCCGCCTTCTAAATTTGTAGCACTCCCCTACTCTCCGTTTGCAACTGCAGCTTGGCCCATGTTTAGATCACCTCAAAATTCCAAGTTTTTTCACTCTCTCTCCATCACATTAATTTTTAGCCGCTTGCATGGAGTATTAAATGTAGGTAAAAAAAATATCTAATTACACAGTTTAGTTCAAAATCACGAGATGAATCTTTTGAGCCTAGTTGGTCTACGATTGAACAATATTTATCAAATAAGACGAAAGTGATACTATTCATTAGGTTGAATAAATCTTCAATCTAAACAAGGGCTTGGACCCAAATGGCTCATGAGATGGCTTGTTTCTTCTGCCCTGCTCCACCAGTGGCCGCTCTGTCTCCGTTCCATGAGGGACAAGCAGAGAGCCATGGCCATAGCAGCAGCCACACTGCTGGGCACACGAGAGGCCACTGGCGGCCAGCCGAGGATGCCAAGCTCCGGGACCTCGTGGCGCAGTACGGCCCCCAGAACTGGAACCTCATCGCCAACAAACTCCACGGCAGATCAGGTAAAGCCGTAAAGGTTTCGATCTTCATCGCGATTTTTGTCTTCTCCCATTCGTATTCTTGATCGATGTGTCCACGCACTGACGGAATGGATCGGAGCAGGTAAGAGCTGCCGGCTGCGGTGGTTCAACCAGCTGGACCCGCGGCTCAACCGCCGGCCGTTCTCGGAGGAGGAGGAGGAGGAGCGGCTCCTGGCGGCGCACCGCGCCTACGGCAACAAGTGGGCGCTCATCGCGCGCCTCTTCCCCGGCCGCACCGACAACGCCGTCAAGAACCACTGGCACGTCCTCATGGCGCGCAAGCAGCGCGAGCAGCAGTCCGGCGCGCCCCAACACCGACGACGCAAGCCCTCCTCGTCGTCGTCCTCGTCATCAGCCGTCGTCGACGTCCGCCACCAGCATGCGTCCTCTCCCCTGCCGTTCCGCGCCGGCATCCACCCGGAGGCTGCGGCGGCGGTGGCCACACGTGCCCGCGCGTACAGCGACGGCGGCGAGTCCGACGAGTCCGTGTCCACCTCCGGCACCGACCTCTCCCTCGGCTCCGTTGGCGGGGCCGGCGCCGTCCCCTGCTTCCACCACCAGAGCTCGTACGACACCGGCACGACGTGCCTCCTCGGCTCCTCGCCACTACTGCTGCACTGCATGCTTCGCTCCGTTCCCTCGCCGGCGTCCCATAGGGCAACGGCCTCCGACGATGGATGCGGAAAGGGAAAGCTCGCCCTGCCCTTCTTCGACTTCCTGGGCGTTGGCGCGACATGATCCGAGCCCCCGGCAGACGGCCGTGGTGTACAGGTGGAGGGATCCCCAGTGTCCAGTGATCGCTGATTTGATCAGGATGAGCTATGGAAGCCAAGCTCACGTTCTCGGGGGGGGGGGGGGGGGGGGGGGGGGAAGGAGTCTTTTACCGCCGAAAGACCAGAATACTACTAGTTACCTTTGTTTATTTGATTTGATTTGAATTTTGGCATAGGATGCTGTAGCAGAGTCCTGAACTCCTGAACAAAGGAATCATCCACCAAGTTACTGAAATTTCACTGCAACTTGCTGGACAGTGCACAAATATCTGCTCCCTCCGTTTGAAACTACAAGTTGTTTCAACTTTGTACCGAGCCAAACTTTTTTTTTTACGTTAATCAATTTTATAGAAAAATGCATAAATATATGAAACATCAAATAAGATTAGTTAGATACACTACAAAATGTTGTATTTGATAGTGTTTTTTATATTGTAGATGTAGATAATATATTGTCCTACAAATTTGATATAAGTTAGAAAAGTTTAACTTAAAATAAAATTGAAGCCACTTACAAGTTTGATAATGACATGACTAACATGTGATGCAGCAGTGTAGTGCTAACAAAAAAGTGTATAATACATTTTTCAACCTTCAATTTGCACGTAAGTCTATTCTTCAAGCCTCAGCTACAAAACTGGATAATAGGCGTCCCCAACCATTGAAGCCAGATAATTTTAATCCCTGACTGGTTTCATAGGTAGTTTTTTTTATTTTTTTTTAAAAAATAATTAATTTATTTTAAATAAAAATATGAACCTATTTCTGATTTTCTTCTAAAAACGTTGTCTATCTGGAATTATTGGAATCTTATTTGTTTTAAATAAATAATGAGCACAACCACAAGCTATAAAGCAATAGAAGTAGAAATAAACCAGTTTCAAATAACTTTATGTAGATCATAAACAGGTAGACAACATTTAAAAAGAACAAAAACTTCAACCTCCAAGTTGCATATCAGTCTAATTTTCAACCCTAAACTATAATGATTGGTACCAAGCATCCTCAAAATGAACGCTAAAAAATTTGGCCATGACTCATGTGGCTGGTTTCAAAGGTGCTATTATATTTTTATAAAAATAATAACATTCTAGTTTCATCTCTAGTAATTCACAATTAATTAATTTTAATCAAAAAATATGAAACTAGTAGTTTTCTTCTAAAAATGTTATCTATGTGTTGGGACTAGTTTTCTTCTAAAAATGTTATCTATGGGCTAGGACTAGTTTTCTTCTGAAAATGTTATCTATGTGTTAGTGCTCTATTTAGAGTTATGTACATATTATTTGTATTCAATAAATAATGTGCACGAATATGAGCAATAAAGCAATAGTAACAAAAAGAAATCACCTCCAAATAACTATATATACATCATAAGAATGTAGAAAACATTTTTAGAAGAAAAATTGATACTAGTTTCTATCTTCAAAATAAATTATTTATGAATTTCTAGATAGTAAACCAGATTTATTATTTTATAAAATAGAAAATCACGCTTCAAACTAGCAAGAGAACTAAATTTGTCCGGTTTTTAATAGTTGGATGACTTCTATTACTCAACTTCGTAGTTCAAGGTCGATAATAGGATTATCTTGAAAATTTGAGGTTGGAAATGTACTTTACACCTAAAAAATGATACAAGGTGCTTCTTGATTTTGTGACTGGACTGAACTCATATTTGATTGACTCAGATGGGCCCGCATATGTTACTGACTGAAATGGTACTTATTAGAACAGGAAATCGGCAAATTCATCCCAGCTTCAGGAGGAAATCTGCATGGGAACGAGATGTCCTTGTGGTGCATATCGATCGGTGTGTGAAGTGTGATTCGGCTGAGACCGAGACTCTGCTTGAGCTGAGCTGCGCCTGTGCCTCTGCCTCTGCCTGGGAGCTGCACTGGACACGCTGTCACTACTTGCGCTAATGGCAACCGTTAAACCTAGTCTCTGTGAGAGAAAATATACGCATGAGACGCGAGAACCACCATGCAGCAATGCCTATTGAGTATTGACACTCCTCCTGAAGCACGTACGTACGGTTTGAGTGAAACTCGATCTCCAATTCTTGATGGACGTCCAAGAACAAGAAACCACGACCGAGAACATGTAGTATATATATACATCCTCGTGCCCCTCGTCATCAGCTACCCGGGAATTCCCATTTCCCAAACTCAAAGACCGTGCCTGCACGGCAGGCTGCAGCTAGCAACTGAAGCCGGCCAGTACACCATCATGTGAAAACGCAACTCGGGGTCGGGGGACGATTAGTGCTCGCTCGCTGGCTCCTTGGGTCCGCGCGCCACACCGACACCGCACGAGCTGTCTCATGATCCGTGCCACTCCGTTGCGTTCCTCGTCTCTCGCACAGGCGGTCAGGTCAGGTCGGACCAAGCTAGCCGGCCGGCAACTGCGTGCAGGGGTACATAGGCCAAAATTGACCACCCTCATGCATCACCGTTAGTTTTAACCATTAACCCTACTACTCTACTAGCCTCTGTCACACTGACAGACATATAATAGAGTATGAGTATTGGTTGCATGCACTGCCTACTTAAACAAAGATGGTGAGTCGGGGAAGTCTGAGTGACCTCGGAAATGCAATTGTTGGTGCTTAGTGCGGGCAGAGTAGCCAAAGATCCACAAACCATATTAATCAAATGGCTTGGGAGAGTAGGCGCCGGCCAACTGTGTACTGCTAGTACTATGATCAGCAAACTAAACAAAGCAACTAGTACTATACTACTAGTACGTGGGAATTGTATACAGTAGGGGCCGGTTAAAGAAACAGGCTCAAGATCAGGGAGGTCAGGGACGGCTCTAGTTTCAGTGCTCCAGGACCACACCGTTGCAGATGCAGATAGATTCTTTGTCTCATCTCTCTGTCACTCCACTGATCTACTCGTAGTTAGGTTTCAGCGTCTCACGCATGCATACAAAATGTGGTGGCCACCCTTCAACCTTCTTCCGTTAGGCTTAATTGACTGCTAGTGAACTCGATCGTGCTTGGACTGTTGGTTGTAGTCTTCCTCTGGCTTTCGCTCTGTTGCTTGCGCGTGTATGTTGTTTGGCACCACCGCGAGCCCTGTCCCTGTCTCTGGCCCGCCGTGCATGTTCGGCCACAGCCACAGCCACAGGGCACCCCAGCACCCTTGTGGCGATGGGTCTATGCACTGTGCATTGTTCACTGCTTTTGTTATTGTTAAAACAAACCGATCCGTCGTACATAGTGCTCTTGAGGCAAATGTGCCAAACAAAAAAAAAGGCTGGTGCGTCACACGTATATAAACCCCAGATCTTGGGCCCTAGCGCTGCGCTGGGTTGGGTTGGGCTACCACCAAAAAAGCAGCAAGAGGCATGGCCTTAGGTGTCACTTTGTTATCCCTACAACTACAAGCGGCAAATATATGGCCATTTCTGCACTCATGCAAAGACGCACTGCGTCGTCCTCTGCTTGCCACCGATACCATAATGCATGTGCACCCGCCGCGCCCGGCCCGGGACGTCTACTGATTATTAAGTGGTACGTGGCAGTACTAATTGTCTAATTCTTCTAATATAGTAGTAGTACTAGACTTTTAACGAACTTTTTATAGTTTTATATGCATATATGCATCGACTACTAGCTAGCTAGTACAACTTTTTTTTTTTGACTGGATCTGACTCCTCGCGACCACGAAGAAACTAAGGGCGTTCGGATCTGGTGACTAAAATTTAGAAGGTGTTACATGGAGTATCACATGGGGTGTTCAGATACTAATAAAGAAACAAGTTACAGAATCTGTCAGTAATCCACGAGACGAATTTATTAAGCCTAATTAATATGTCATTAGTGCATGTTTACTGTAGCACCACATTGTTAAATCATGGACTAATTAGGTTTAAAAATTTGTCTCACAAAACAGTTTCAATTTGTGCATTTAATTTCATAATTAGTCTATATTTAATACTCCATGCATGTGTCCAAACATCCGATGGGACAGCGATTAAAGTTTGGGAGTAGGAACTAAACACCCCATAAGCTGAAGAAAGGCGTAGCATTACAGCATAAAGTACTCCTAATCTGCTATATATGTTGCCTAACTCGATCCTGTCTGTGAATAAGGACAGCCATATCCATCCAAGCAACCCGACGCAAGTTTCCGAAATGCAGAGCTTTCGGCATCCTAATGATCAAGCTTACTAGCATTAAGCTTTCAAGAGAAGCAGGTGCCTGCAGTTTCTGTGTTGGAAAGCTAAGCTAGCGCTATACGTCCTTGCTAGTGTTGAAATTAGATTGACCTCGTTGCTTTATTGTGCGACCCCTGTGTGTTCGTTGTTGAAACTTGAAAGGTTCGGTACATGTCGTCCGCTGGAGATTAATTGCGAATGAAGCATCGTTTTCGTTGCAACCTTCCAAAACACCGACTTCCTTTTTTCTCATCTCCAAACGAAGTGCTATCCATGAGCTAATTAAGCTTACAGAGAAAATGAAAGCATTTTGGCACACATGCATGCATGTTCAAAGGTTTGTTAGCTTGTGTGTTGAGAGAGAATGGGTATAGAATAGACGTGACTGAAGCATCGCTGTCATTGTAGAAAAATGTCGTCGTACTGCCATAGTTGAGGTGAAAGGTACGTTCCGCTACTACAGTATTATACACATATACAAGTACTGTAATTAAGAAAGTAGTATCATATAGGGGAAAAAAGAAGATCATGCGGTAAGGAAGCCAATGCAAACGCTAAGAATGTCATCTTTTGAACATAGCAGTTCAAAGTGTTCCGGCCCACTGGGTAGACACGATTAGCAGTGCACGGGAGATGCTCTCAAGGTGAATGTCTATAATATTCTTTTTTTTTCCTATTTTTTCTCCTCTCCTATTTGGCTATTTCTCATCTCTTCCCCTTTTATCTTCCTTATCTACCCTGTAGCACCGACGTGACGAAGGGAGACAGTGGGAGGGAAGGTGCGGATGGAGGGAGGGTGCAGTGCAAGGAGGGACGTGGGGCAGTGTCGAGGTGGAGGCAGCGCTGTCAAGGCGAAGCAAGGGAGACGGGGCTCATGGCCCACACCCACATCGCCTCAGAGAGGGAGGGTATTTTGGGGCGGGCTCAATGAGGGAGTACGGATTTTCAAGTGGAGCGAGTCTTTGGTTGGCGTGGTCGTAAATCAAGCTAGATATGGAGCGGGTGGAAGAGTGGTACCAAACGGGGTCTTAGTGCCTATATCCAAATATCCAAATACTACTTAGGACCTGTTTGGATAGTGATTTGACCAACTTTGCCTAGGCTAGGCAGAATTGTTCGAATTGTTGCTTGGGGTGGATGTTTGTTGTCTGGGCATCAGCCCCCATGCCAGTATAGGAACCAAATGGCCCCTTATTCCCCTTTGGGTATCTAATGGTATGACATGAAAAATTTATCCATTCATATTTGGGTATGGGTAGGGTAACACCCATTTTACTTCATGGTATCCATGTGTATGGTGTACCCACTCAGAAAACTGACTACTACTACAATTTTATCTACTGATGAACCTATATATAGAAACTTTATAAATTTTGCTCACCTCCCGGAAAGGTCCAGGAAGCAACGGACACGATATGTTGGCATTTCAGCAAGTTGCTTGATCTAAATCCAAAGTTAAATAACGTGCAGCAGGACAAAAAAAGCGTAGGTATTAATTAATTATAATCAGTTCAGTTGGGCCAGGTGGTCGGTGGTGCCGAGCGGGCCGCACTCGTGCTGTCGCGGCAGATTGGGCCACGTGGTGGGAGAAGCGGCCGCGGGACGTCGCGCGAGTCTATTATCCCCACGTGCACGCTCAAGCTGCGGTGCGTGTCACAGTGTCAGGCAGTGCAGCTGAGCTGACTAGGGCAGGTTTGGTTCAATTTGCTAAAGTTTAGTCTGTGTTACATCGGATTTTGACCGGGGTTGATCATGGGTTTTCGGATACCAATTAAAAACAAATTACATATTCGGTGGATAATCCGCGAGATGAATTTATTAAGCCTAATTAATTTATCATTAGCACATTTGTTACTGTAGCAATTAGTGCTAATCATGGACTAATTAGGCTTAAAAATTCGTCTCGCAAATTATCCTCACCCTATATTTTAAGTTTTGTAAATAGTCTATATTTAGTACTCTATACATATGTCCAAATATTCGATGTGACGAAGACTCAAGTTTAGTCCAGCGAACCAAACATGGCCTTAATTTGTGCACAGAGTATATTAAGCGAAACGGGCTGGGTGCAAAAATCCGATTAGACTAATGAACTACTACTAACTCCGCTAGCAGTGGTAGATAGAGCCTGATAAGCCAAGAGCCATGTTCACACTCTACTCCTGGTTAACAGGACATGCCATGCTTGCTTCATCACAGTCACAGCAGCTTTCGGCGCGAGCTCAACCCTTGAATTAGGCCATTAGCTTAGCGGCCGTGTCGTGATCCCCGTCGTCACGTGGCCAAAGGAAGGTGCAAGCAAGCTCTGCTGGCAGAGGGCGTATGGTTTATAATATAATGCTAATAGTTAGAACTTGTTTGAATCTATTAGTACTAAGAGGGAGTATATGAATTTTACAAAATTAATTCATTTTTCATAGAAAAACACAGAGAAACACAAAAGAAAAGTCTCGTGTTCTAACGGGCCTAAAAGAGCATAATATATTTCATTCTATAGGAATTTCAAAGAAATTTGTAGAATTTAATTCTTCTATACAAAAATTTTCTAAAAGAAAGGAATTTAATCTTCCAAAATTCCTTTATTTTTTCTCTGTTCGGAAGAAGACCTTGAGACATCGTTCGGTTCCGGAGAACCATTCTCTGAAACGATAGCTATCGGAAATGCTTAGGTAATTTATATAACCTTTGATCAACTAGAATGATTACCGGGGGAATCCGGCTAACCAAACACTTATAACCTTAAGATACCCGTTCGCTTGTGCTGAAAAACAAGCCGAAATATTGTTTCGGCTAATTTTTTTAGAGAAAAATATTATTCTGACTAAAAAACAAACTAAAAAGTATAAATTATAAACCGGCTGAGCAGGCCGATATCTGCGCCAACTCGTGCCTTGCACAGATCACCGAAAACCAGACCGGACTGCATGATCACCGTGGAGGAGCAGCAAGGCCCAAAAGGCCGACGCGAAAACGGCGAGCGGGCCCCACCGCACGCCGGGCTCCGCATCCACCCAAGAGGCCGAAACGAGACAGACGGGACGGGGCGCCCCATCACGGCCGTCCCTACCCCCAACATGCGTCGCATCGAGCCGTCCACGCGTCCCTGGCCGCACGTGTGGCCTCGCGTCCCGGGCCCCTGTCCGCCGTGTCCCTTCCGCCGCCCACCCCTTTTCCCCAGGATCGCCCACGCCCAGTCGGCCAGGCCAGGCAGCCCCAGCTCGCTCACGGCACAGCAACGCCGTTAAGTCGCCGGCAGGCATCGAGTACTCCGTACTAGTATCTGGTCGCGGGTGACGGTGACGCCGTTTGGACTCTGTAAATGTGGGCGCACCCCTCGTGGGTCGTGCCAGGGGTGGCCGCACGTGCCTGCGCGTCCGAAAAGCTGGCGCGGGCGTCGAGCGTGTGCGTGTGCGTGTGCGGTGGTGGAGGTGTCAGGTGGTGCCCCCCCCCCCCCCCCCCCCCCCCCCCCGGCACGGACGGACTCCGCCTTTGTCGCCTTGCACCTTGCACGGGGCCGGCTGGCCGTTACAGTGCGACGTGCGAATGCCACGGTGCGGTGCTGGACGGCTGGGCCTGGGCCTGGGCCTGGGCCTGTACCGCGGCAGCGCAGCAGCGGTGAGAGAGACCAAGGGATTCAAAAGCAGTCTGGCCGCTCGGTGCTCACACCAACAGCATGTGTGCCTTTACTTCGTTCTATCTTTTTGAGCACAGAGTACTGTAGTACTCTACGCCGGTGGCTGCTAATAGCATGGCAACAACTGAATAACTGGAGTGAAAAGTTGTACTTACAAAAATAACCAGTCTCTTTTGCCCAGGGTAATTTGATTTTTGTGAACAATACAGAACTGGAGTAACGGCGGATAAATAAAGAGGAGTAGTAGTACAAAAAAAAAAGAAAGAGAGGCGTGAGACTACCCACACCCATCCATCCTCTATATCATCCTCTATACGTCCTAGTCAGCAAGATTCTCTCCTCTATACTCAATTCTCCCGCACCCATCCATCCTCTATATCATCCTCTATCCACTCTATTCACCGTGGGACCGACTTGTCACTTTATCTAAATATATCCATGTGTGATCTAGTTTTGAAAGATTTATTGAGACGAATTTAATGGTGCAATCGAAATTTAATTTGGATTTTTGGTTTGTGAGTTATAGCATTTTTTCCTTTGTTTAGCTAGCGGGGTCCGCCACTACAGAGTATAGAGTAAGCACAGTACTACTCTAAATATAGAGTGAGAGAAAGGATAGAGTATCGTTTTAGAGTACCCAGTGCAGCAGTTTTTACTCTATATTCATACTCTAAAACTTTAGAGTATCGTTTAGAGTATGCCACTGCGGACAGTCTGAGCTGCGATCTTGGGAAACAGGCGGATGGATATGGGGGATGCGAGTGGGAAACAGGCAAACAGCGGGGAAGGAAGGAACGGGATGGATGCAAAGGCAAACAGAAGCGAACAACAGTTGAGGGGAAAGGAGGGAACAACTTGCTTTGCTGTCTCCCTGACACCTGCAATAATTCACAGAAAGGAGAGGAGAGGAGAGGAGTGGGGAGAGAAGAGAATAGTGCTCCCTGACCTCTCTCTTTCTCTTGGAAGCTTTGCTAGCCCTGTCAAACTCTAGCGCTAGGCCTGCCAACAATCTTTAAGAGCAAGGGCAATGTATCTAGACCACCTGGTCCATAAGGCTGGCCCCCACAGCATAGCAATCCTCACGATGTTAAGCCTACAGCTAGACCTGGGAATGGATCGTCTAAGCCCAAGGGCCGAAAGGGCCCCCCAACTCATAGGCCTACTTCTATGGATCGTTTATAGGCCATGTATACAAGAGGGTCGAGTTGGATTGGATTGGCCCATAAAAGGGCTGGGCTGTACACATGGCCCGAGTCGGTGGAAGGATCATTGGAAGAGGGTCGGCCCGAGGATCCTAGAAACGGATTCTGCCCTTTGCATCTCTCTCGTAGAGTCATAGTCGAGGGGCGGGGCGGCCGGGTGGGTCCTTGGGAGCTGAGATGCGGCGGCGGCGGAGATTGAGGGCGGCGGCAGTAGCGATTACTCGAGCCCCATCGCATCTCCATCCATTGCCAGGATCCGTCCTCCGGCACACAGCGCACCTCTCCGCCACCAAGCCCTCTGAGGTCTCCGCGCCCACGCCGTCCAAAAAGAAGAAGCCCTCCTCGTCCTCCAATAGCAAGAAGAAGAAGTCTCTAGCCAACCAGAGAGCCCGCACGGAGGTGAGGTGACTTCTTGGCCACTGAACAAGTCGGCTCGGCTGCTTCTCTACCCCTATGGCTTCCCGTGCTTTAGTTATTTCTAGATTTTAGACTAGATGCAAATCTGACTGCTTGATGCTAAAATAATATGAGTAAACTGGTGCCAACATTTCAAAATAGAAAATTTTCATTTTTGCTCGTGGTGAATGGTATGATTCAGAAAGAAAATTGTTGATATTGGTTTATCTCAATTGCTCGGTGCATGTGGATGAGTGAATCTTTGATATACAAACATAAAAATTATAGTGGCTATGCTTTTCTATCCTGCAATCTAGAGTGGATTAACTATATTGGTTTAGGTTTCCATAGTGCCCTTTTCGATTTTGGGTTCGTCAGTCCTGGGAAACAATTAGAAAAATCCTCCAATTTTGTGTATTCTTTCTTTTATTTTTATCTTCATGGGACTCCAGGCTGGGAGCTGGTGCAATAATAATATAGCATGCCTATTCAGATTTTGTGGTTGCTGCTTTGGATCCTTTTTCTGCCATATACTTTGTGTCATATAGCAGTGTCTGTTTGAGATTATTCATATTTAGTGCTTTTTCATCAAGCAGGTACCCACCTCCGCTTCCTTCAATGTTTCTGCTGAAGCTAGATTTCCTATTCCAAGTGCTCATTTGGTGCTACGTGGGGGTTTCCAAGTGCTGATTTGGTATTGCTTTTGTGTGTGCAGGTTGACACATGTGTACAGCAGGTAAAAGGCCTGATTACTTTCTTGGACTTGGGCAGTGATTTTACTATCAATTCAGCCTGAACATGTTGGTATATACTGAGTTTTATGCAAATACTAGGCGCATATCAGTTCACCAGTAGATGAAACTGTCACAGGCTGTATTTTTAACGTTGTTCCTTACATTGTCATTGTCCTGACCCATACATTTTTGGATGTTTTAGAACAAAAAATCTCATTAGTTTGCAGTGAGCTCTACAATAATCATGAAAATAAATTTACAAACATTTTGCAATCAGCTGTACTATTATCATGGAAACAAATTAGGCTTATATTTTTTTTGTGAAATTCAGCTTCTTTGCGTCTTACTTTAGTATCCTATCTAATTGATTGTCATTCATTGGTTTAGGGGACTCTAATTGATTAGTCTGGGTGTTTGATATTATGGAGAGGGTTTCATCAGTAATAGGAGCAGAAGTTGAGGATAGTCTTGATGCTATCTCCACTGATTAGTCAGGTCGGTTAGGGAAAAAGAGGGCTAAAGTTTGGGCTTATGTTGACTCGGAAATCGTTGATGGAATTGAGAAGGCTGTCTGCAAGTATTGCAAGCTCCAGTTGTCTTCTGTGTCAGGGAAAGGTACAACTCACTTCAATAGGCATTTGGATATTATTGTCATCATATCCCTCAGGAGGACAGGGACAGATTCTTAGCAACTTTGAAGAACAAGTCTGATAGAGATAATTCTGTATTTGATCCTGTTGTATTCAGAGGTCTAATTGCAAAGTACTTCCTTCGTGCTAAGGTAGCATTTCGAAAAGCAGATGATCCTGCTTGGAAAGAGATGATAAATTATTGTCAGCCTTCATTCAATGTGGTGGGTCGACAAACTGTTCGTGCAGATTGTCTCATGTTGTATGAAGAAGAGAAATTACAGCTACATCAAAAGATGACAAAGTTGAAGTCTCATGTCAGTTTAACTACTGATTTGTGGTCGTCTAACCAAAATCTTGGGTATCTTAGAGTTACAGCTCATTACATTGATGAAGAGTTTGAGCTCCATCAGAAGATTATTGCATTCAAGCATATCTCTTTCCCCCATAACTCATTTGCTGCGCAAGATGGTATCACGGCTTCCTTGACGGAGTGGGATTTAGTTGATCGTGTGTTCACAGTGACTCTAGATAATGCAAGCGTGAACAATAGAGCGATTAGAGACTTGCGTGCTGCTCTATGTGCTCAGATGTTCTTTAAGGGTGAACATGTCATATGTGCCGCTCATGTGCTCAGTATAATGGTCCAAGCTGGATTGCAAGTCATACCAGTCGAAAGGGTAAGAGACATTATCAAGGTTGTCACATCTACACCTTCTCGTCTGCAAACATTCAACTCAATCGTTCAGGCATTAGGTCTCAAAGGCAAGTCAAGGCTGGTTCTAGATGTTCCCCACCGCTGGAATGCTACATATGACATGTTGAATGAAGCTCTGAAATATAAAGCAGCTCTCAACAGATTCGCAGTAGAGCAATATCAAGATGTTCCTAATGAACAAGACTGGCAGAAAGCTGAATCGCTTCATGAATTCCTAGAACAGTTTAGTGAGGCTACAAAAGCATTTTCTACGGATAGGCATCCAACAGCCCACCACTTTCTGAAGAAGTTGATGGCAGTTCAAGATGTATTGCTTGATGAGACATGGAATACTAATGAACTGCTCAATGAGTTGGCTGAAGCTATGTATACCAAGTTTTAGAAATACTGGGCTGCGCCTAGTATGGTACTTCTCATAGCTGCTGTCCTGGACCCATCAATGAAAGCTGATTTTGTTAGGTTATTTTACTTGACTGTTGAGAATATAGAAGCAGAAGCGAAGATAAGAGAGCTTAGACAATACTTGAAGAAATATTATCTAGAGTATGAGAGGATTGTGAGGAACAACGCCGGTCCTATCTTGATTTCATATGAAGAGGAAGTTTTAAGTCAAGGCGATTCAAGTTCTTCTGGACTTCGTGGCAAACGGCGTGTAGAGCTTGCATTTGCTCAATTTTCATCATAAAACTCGAGTACTCGCTCAGAAAGATCTGAATTGAATATTTATTTGGATGATCCTAGAGTAGTTGTGAGACTGACAGAGAACTTTAATGTTCTAGCATGGTGGAAGAAAAACTCAGATGCCTATACTATCTTGTCTTTGATGGCCAGAGACTTCTTGTGTATTCCTGTTAGCACAGTGTCCTTAGAATCTGCTTTTAGTGCTGCTAAAAGAATACTTGGCAAAAATAGGACATCTCTCTCTCCAGAAACTCTTGAAACGTTAGTCTGTGCAAAAGTTTGGTTGATTGGATTTAATGAGGCAGAAGAAGGTAATTGTCATATTTAATTAATATACGTATTGATAAGCCGGTTTTGTTTATAACAGTGGTTTAATATGTTTGTCTTGTTCAATGCAGGTCAACCAATGACTGGACATCATATGTTTGAATTAGATGAAGAAGTAGATGATTGATAGGTTAGTGCTCTAGCTGTTGGTTCACTATAAATGTTGAAATTGATCTGTAGCTGTACAACTGCATATTCTGAAATTGATCTACAACTTTACAGTGTGTTCCTGAATACTAGTTATTCGCTCATGTGTTGATCAGCCACTAAATATGAAATTGACTTCTTTGAATCAGCCATGCTTCACTGCATATTATTTTTGGTATTAGATTATGGTCTAATCAGCCACTGCATTAATATATGACTAAGTGGATTCCATTTTTAGTACTAGTAGGTTTCATTTTATATTGGTACAACATTACTGGTACTTCTGCCCAAACTAACAGTTCACTCATACATTGAACAAATGACCATAGTGAATGAATCTTTGTTTTCACAGAGGAAAAAACTAACAGTTCACTCATACACTTCCCTTGCTGCTCTAGAAGGTAAACATAACAAAATCGCAAACTGTTGCTATCTGATCTTTAATTTTAATCTTTCTTCGTCATGAGAACGTGAGATGTTAATGCCAATAACCCATACGGAACAACAGGATGGTCAATAAAGTTTATAGAATTGATTCTAGGTGGTGTCAATACAAAGATAGGCAATAGTCTTCTTAGTACAAAGATAGGCATGAGTACTTCTGTTCATGCTTTACATGTTTCTTGCATTTTAGATTTTGAAATAAGATTTTCAGTGTTGCTGTGTTTCAGGTGCAGGGATCAAATTGTTTCGGAAGAAAACTGGTAGTTCTACGAGATGCAGCTAGCAGTCTTACAATGGCATTGTTACTGAGAAATTGTAACTTATGTCATTCAGAGAAGGACAATACATATTTGCATGACATTATTTCTTATTTTCTTGAATTAAATCAATTTGCACGGACATATGTAGCATATGGATGGAGAAACTTGGATCCGGCTACATGTTATTTTTTATTATTTCTCATCTTTTTAAATTAAATTAACATATCAGTGCTACTGGCCGTGCTCATGATTTGGTTAAGCAAGGCCTTGTACTCATTGCATTTACTGTACATGTGCTTGCTTGTGAGAGCCCTCGGATTGCATTTAGGATCCGGCCCGAGGATTCAAAAAGGGATGGGGCTGGATTAGGATGGTGCGACATGTAGGATTGGATTGAACTGAGCTGAAACAAATCAGTAGGTGCTAGGATCGGGCTGGGTGCAATAATTAATCACCATAGGATTGGAGTGGGGTTGGGGCCGGATCACAACCCATTATTAGGCGTACCTACAGCACAAAATAAACTATGCCAGACAGTGGGAGAGAGAAGATAGAGAAAGAAATAATAGTTTACTGTTTATAGCCAGGCCATAGTGTTATGGGTAGCTTTTGCTATTTCTTCCCCATTAACTACCTCACGGTGTTTCAGTCACCTGGTACAGAATATTTAATTCACTATAAACTACTTTTTTACTACACTGTGGTTGCTCTAACCTTACCCGCTGGGCTTCCACAACGCTACCTTTTTACTTATGGGTTAAGTCTACTTTAGCACCTTCAATTATCGCAAAAGTCTGGATTTCAACATCTAACTTGAAAACCAAATAACATTAGTCCTCCAACCCTTGAAAAAGTCCACTTTTCAACCTTGGGCGGTATTTTAGACGGTTTGCATGGCACTCTTTGTGGTGCTGACGTCAGTGATGACGTCAGCACTCATTTTTAATTTATGAAATTAATATCTTTATATTCGGAGCTCCAAATATAACAAATAATATATCAATTTTCATCGTTTCGACGAGCTTTTTGCAATGGTGTACTCTGTTTTGTTGTTTGAGATAGTTTTATTTCGTAAAAAAATAAATATTTCTATAAAAACAAGTGAGAACGAGGCCAATATGTAGGATAAAACTTTGATTTTTGTGTACTAGTTTTATTAGACTGTCTCCAACCATGGAGACCTAAACTCCACACCCATTCCAGGTTTTGGGTCATCCACAAGAAAAAGTCACCCACCCAAAAATCTGTCCTCTCCAACAGCACACTAATCCGTCCTGATGAGGACATGGCACCTTCGGATATGAACAATGATTATAAGGTGCGCTCGTTCCTACATTTGTATAGTGGCTTTGGTTATAATTCACTTGGTTCTACATGTACATGTCACTATTTGATTGTAGGTTCAAATGTGTTTCATAATGGAAATTCATCAAAGTTGAACTTTCGGTTCGTCGGCATCCCGACAATGCCTCATTGGGAAGGTTATAACTCATCCATCCGGAGTGCGATCGAGATCAATGAGCACTTGATGGAAAGCTTGTTTGATAAGCTTTCAAATAGATCTGGTCCAATCTCAATATCACATCGGCAAGGCCTCCAAATCACCAATATATTATGTCACTATTTCTAGCAAGAGCTACACTGTCGTCATGGGATTGTTAGACATCTTTGAGACCCAGACCCATGTTGGAGCATGCCCCAAGAAGATGGAGAACACCTAAGAGATGGCCTTGGACGTCCACCTCCTTGGCCACCACCTTAGGAGGCCAGCAAGGACATCCAAGCCAAGCCAGAGGCCCTGTTCAATCTGAGTTCGGGTCTGCCTCGGCTATCAGGACCAGTCTACAATAAAATGGATGCCTAGGACGCATCCGAACTCCGTTTTCGATGATCCACATATGGATGGGAAGATAATTTGATAAGGAAGCCAATCCAAGTGATTTCACATCAAAAGCTCTTCGAAATCAATAGAAATTATCGAAACAAGTCAGTATCCAGAATCTATCAGGGTGCTGCGACACCTTCTTTTGGGCCGTTGGGCCTTGTAACGTGTTGGGACACCTTTAGGACGTTGAGAGACCAAGTTTGGTTTTGGTAATTAATGACACCAAGTTGCTAATGCCATGTGTTAAGTGTTTTGAGATAGGCATAAGCAACACATATGATGAAGGTGTTTGTGGCAAGGAGTGGTGGCCACAAGATCATAAAGAGATGGTGCATGGACATGAAATGGTGATCATGGTAGAGATGCACATAATATGAAGGACATGATGATCAAGTATAGGAGAAGGATCTAAGAGCGCAAGGCAAAGGTATAACTATAGGGGTTTTCCTTTTGCCGGTCTAAGATGAGTAGAGAAGTGATTGACCGGGTTTAGGATAGATAGACGACTATCAAGAGGGGCAATCACGGTTAGCTCAGGAATCAAGTACCACTAGATCATTGTCTTGAGCATATGCATTAGGATCTAGTAAAGAGCTAACATAACGCCTTAGAAAATGATTGTAAAATGTTAACACACATGCACATGGTGATGTACACTTGGTGGTGTTAGCACTTTTGCGAAGGCAGTGGAGTTTGAGCGGTAGAGAGGGGTTTGAGTTTCTCTCTCCCTCCCGCCGAGCTTGCTGTAACATCCTAATTTTTTTTATAATTATAAAATAATTAAATATGATTTATTTGTGTAATTGAGTGTGCATTTAAATATAGGGAATAATAAATTTTGTGAAATTAAAATTAATCATAAGGTTAACAATTTATTTTTGCACTCATGCTGTTGCACTATATTTTTGTGATGATTGGTTTGAGTCAAAGTTCAAAAGATATTCAAAAACATTTGAAAGTTTGATTTGGAAAATCAATTTAGAAAATAAAAAGGGATTCCTATTCATTCTACATCTCTTCCTCAGTTTCGGCCTGCTGGCCCATTTCCCCCCTCCTTGGCCCGCTCGCCCCCCCGCGCTCCTTCTCCTGGGCCGCGGCCCAGCCCAGCCATTGCCGCGCCTGCTCTTCCTCTGAGTCACTGACCACCTGGGCCCGCATGTCGGTGCTCTCCTCTACCTCCAGCCGTTTCCTCCGGTTCCCTCGGTCAAGTGCAACCGCCATTCCCCCCTCCCCACGCCCACGACCACTGAACGTGGGAGCGTCCTTCCCCCACCCCCGCGCCCGGCCTTCAAAAGGGAACTGGACCCTTCACCGCCTCCCCTGCTACCATTCCCGCACCAATCCCCCCCTCATTTGAGCACCCGAAGCCACAGCGACGAACCGCTGGAGCGTCCCGTCCGCCACCGCGTCGGCCGACACCTCCGAGCCGCCTCCACCCTGTGTTCTTCGCTCGGTGAGCTTCGTCTCTCTCTCCTCTTTCTCCCCGTCCCTCTCCCGTGATGATTTGTGGCCTCTAGGGCCTTAGCTAGTTGCGCCAACGAGCTCCCCCTGCTGCCGGCCATGGCGGCTCCGTGCGGGATGTCCTCCGCCCGCGAGATGTGCCCCACCGAGTTCGCTATCATCTCCTCTTCACTCCGGAGCCTTCCTTTTTGAAAATAGAGCCATGTAGCACCCGTGCACGCAACGCCGGCGAACTCCACGCTGTGGCAATGGCAGCGCCGCCGCCTCCACCCCCAACTCCGGCGGCCCGCGCCCCTGGACTAGCCCCCATCTAATCTCGACCGCACATCGCGAGATGAACGACCCTGGTTGGCTGATACCCTTTCGTGGGTTTTCTTTCTAAAGAGCCCTCAGATTCTTCTTTATTCTGCCCGCAGTCCTTGGCCGGATTTCAAAATCCAATTACCTTGATTTATTTTAAATCCAAAAATAGTTTGATTTATTTACAGAATTGCCACTGTAGTAAAACGCTTATAAAATCGTCATTTTAGCTCCGAATCGACCCGTTCAACTTGCGTTAGTTTTGTAATTTCGTAATCTACGCATTAGTGCCAATGATAGACCTGTTAGAAGCTTTTGAGTTTCTCGATTAAGTCTAGTTTAATAGCTAGTTTTGGAACCTTGTTTAGCGCGTAACTTTTGCGTTGTAGCTTCGTTTTTCGTGCTCTTCGCGTCGTTGTGATCGTAGCGAGACGTAGATGATTTTGGTAAACATTTTATTCAGATTTATTTATTGTTGGTGTACTATTCTAATCATAGTTATGTTTTGCTTGTATGTCTGCTCCGAATTGTGTGTTGTACTTCGTGTCGTTCGAGTTCAGACGGTGAGGAGTACGTCGGGAATTTGGACGCGTACGAGGAGCAGCAGGACCAGCAGCAGTTCGTGAACCAAGTCAAGTATAGTATGGGCCTACCTTGTTGTCCTATTCATTATATAACATACTCATTATGCATGTGTCTAATATTGCTCGACTATAAGGACTTCCTAGCAAATTGATGACCTGTACCTTGATTCCTATGGGAATTATTTGCATATGGGTAGAATGCTAGTGCTCTAACTAAACATGATCTATACTATGACTAATGGAACCAACGGATAAACATGATGATAATGGTGGAACTAAAGGGTGATGGTGCAAATGATGTTGATCATGTTGCCCTAAACCCTCCGTAAGGACTTATCTGTAGGGCAAAAGCTGGGACATACAGTGCAACCATAGGAGTTTAATGGCTCTGACTTTAGCTCAGTAGTAGGATCTTTTCTAATTTGTTAGAGGTTACCCGAAAGGGCGCAAGAGGGGCTTGCCACGTTGGGTATAGAACTACCTCTGTTCTGATGTGTATAGCCTGCGGGAATTGTGCCATCGAAAGGTGGGTTCTCTATATCTGCCTGCTGAGGAAACCTCGCGGCCCTAACTTGTTAGAAGAGGCCTATGGAAGGCTTCATAGTGTACCCTGCCTGCTCATCTTAGAAGTGTTAGGGGGTCGACGGGCCCCGGGCATATGGGTAACACGACTCACGGGTAAAGATGCACAACCTCTGCAGAATGTTAAAACTGTTATAACAGCCGTGCTCACGGACACGAGCGGCCCGGAAAACTCACAGAATAAATGGTTACTTGATATGTGGTTGAACTAAGATGATGATGATGGGATCACACTGATGCTTTCTCTTCTTAATTCTAGTAGTGGATCATGTGGGTTAAATGGGAGCTTGAGCATAAATTAATAATGATTAATAATGAAATGTGGATCTACTAAAAGTGCTAACTGCAGTCAACCGTGTCTATCGTTTTTGAGTCTCATGAATCCTCATACTATACTTGCGGAGTACAAGTGTACTCACACTTGTTGCTATTTTGTTTTTGGATAAAAATCCCGGATGGGTAACAGATGATAGTTTCTACGAGGACTTCCCGGAAGATTTCTAGGTTTGGGTCAACCAGTCATCCTTCCCTGTGGATCAGACACTACGCCTGAGAGTTGCTATTTACTTTTTCGCTTGTTATGTAAGAACTACGTGATGTAATAACGTTATGTATGTACACAGTGACGATACTTCTATTAATTTGTCGGCTTATGTGTGCGACTACTCCTGGGGCGCACATAAGATGTATGCACTCTATATCGTCCTTTAATTGGAGTGTGACAAATTAGTATCAGAGCCGTGTTGACTGTAGGACGCAAACCTAGATAGAAATGGTCGTTTCTAGGAGTTTGACTTTATTTATTTACTTGCTACTATCTCCATCTTGATATTTTATTAAAATTTTATGCTCTATTTCTTATTCTATTGCATAAAATATTGACTCTGATAATATTTTATATCAAAACTATAGATGCCTCGCCTCAGTGCCACTGCCTACGTCGCCCAATTCATTCCAGCAGCACCTGCTTCACCAGCACCACCAGCAGTACCACCAGTGGAGCCAGAGGTCGTCCACATCTCCGACGAGGAAGAGGAGGAACCCATGGAAGAGGAGGCATTTTCAGCGGCTGCATCTGATGGACCTGCTTCGACCCCCGTGGCTGCACCCATCCCACATGTGGATGCGCCAGTCCCCGCTGCTACACCTCCACCAGCTTCCCAGGCCGCTTCTACACCAACACCAGTGTCCTCCCCAGCTGCTTCAGAGGAGCCAGAAGAGATAGGATGGACCACCAGGAACAAGTTTAAGAAAGCTCCCGAAGATACCCATTACCACCACCTCCTTACCACCATGCTAGCCGAGTACTATCCAGAGTTTGCTGCCTCGGTGAAGTACTACTGTGCAGAGCACACGCATCCAGTGGAGGCGGCATACTGGAAGACCAATGTGATCATCACCGCCTAGAACAACACCGACCAATCTCAAGATGTTGTGATTACCCATAGCCACCGAGACAGGTGTGCCAGTGCCTATGACATCATGGAAGATGCTGCGCAGGCGGCGTACCTGCATTACCATGGTCGGCGTTTTGAGGACATGCAGAATGATCGCTACCGGTATCTTCCACGTTATGACCCGAAGGAGAAGACATGGGCGGTGTTGGCTCCTCTAGCTTCTGATCCCACCATGGACACCACAGTGAGGCACCTCAGCGCCATGCAGGAGGCCAACGAAGCACTCAGGGAAGAGCTTCGTGCGGCGCAAAAAACTAAAAAACGCCTTTAGAACCAGATAGATGAGATGGCCGTTCAGCTAGGACAGCCTACCATTTACAAGAAGAAGACCATGGTGTTCACCATGGTGGATCGCGCTCCTTAGATGCTTGCAGCCCCGCCATAATGGATGCGTTCTAGATCGAAAGTCGTGTCAAGTTATGTGTGTATTGTGAACCTTTAATTGTCTTGTCGGTTGTGTTGATGAACTTGGATGATTTAGAGTTTGTGTGATTGCTGGAACAGTGTGAGCTTGTCCACATGTTCATTTTATCAAAACATTAAGTTAGAATTGTTTAACTTAGTTGGGGTTTAAATTTCAGCATCACTGCTGTACTATTTTTCAGAGCAGTCTGCAATGTTTATCTCATATCTCTAAATCTCTACGTCCAAAAATTATGAATTTTTTATGAAAAGAACTAGACTTGTGTACCTTTAATTTCCCACTGGAATCAACTCATTATCAATTTTGGTTTGATAGATATGCCTGCTACAACCTGGCAAGTCTGTGCAGTCTGTAACCTAGAACAGAAATTGTTTAGCTCAGTTTTTAATGATGTTGCCGTCTGTATCAGTGAAAAAGTTCTATACAAAAGTTGTAGCAGACTCTTTAAGCTTTCCAACGATATATGCCACGCCTATTTTGGATTTCTGAAACTCAAGTTACACTTCAGTTTCTGATCTGCTATTGTAGACACCCGTCCAGAAATTTTTAGCTATGTTATTTACCTTTTGTAAATAATTTGTAAATTTTTGGAAGATCTCTAAAAGTTTGCACATTGCTTGGAAGCAGATGGCCGCCAGAGGAGGACGTGGCAGAGGTCGTGGACGTGGCCGTGGACACGGAGCTTTAGTGGATCCACCTCCGCCACCGCCGGTGACAATTGAGCAGTTGATGGCCATGCAAGCGCAGCTCATGCAGATAGTGATGGACCGTCTCGGTGAGCAACCAACAGGAGCACCCCCACCTGTGCAGGTCCGTGACAAACGTGGTGAGTTTTTAAAAGGACGCCCACCTGTGTTCACACATGCCTCTGAACCTATGGAGGCGGATGACTGGCTGAGAGCTATGGAAAAGCAGCTAAACATTGCACAGTGCAACGACTTGGAGAAAGTCTTGTACGCCTCAGGTCAACTCCAAGGAGCTGCTCAGGATTGGTGGGAGTCATTCCAGTATGGACGTCCAGAGAATGCTCCAGAGATCACGTGGAAAGAGTTCACAGAGAATTTTAGGTCCTATCACATCCCTGAGGGACTTATTGAACTGAAGCAAGAGGAGTTCCGGGCTCTCAAGCAAGGGTCCATGTCTGTGGCGAAATACCACGACAAGTTTGCACAACTGTCGCGATATGCCCCGGCTGAAGTGGCCAGGGATTCTGACAAACAGCGCCGTTTTCTAAAAGGGCTGTATGATGGACTCCAACTGCAACTGATGTCCAACAAGTATGCCAGTTTCCAAGAATTGGTGGATCGTGCTATTGTGATCGATAACAAGCGTAAAGAAATGGACCTCAAGAAGAGGAAGCTCCAGGGACAGGCGTCGGGTAGCAACACTCGCCCGCGAGCTTTCCCGTAGCAAGGTTTTCCGCAGAGGAACCAAGGGCCACCCAACCAATGGAACAAAGGCCAGTATCCCCAGAGGAACCAGAACCAGCAGCGTCCCCAGTACCCACCGCAGTTTGGTAACCAGGGCCAGCAGCGTCCCCAGCAACAGCAAGCTACCAATCAGGCGCCACGTCAGGGAGTGCCCAACAATGCTCCAACCAAGAGTGGCACCCCAGGCAACCCCAATGCCTGTTACAACTATGGAGAGGTGGGACACTATTCATACCATTGCCCAAAGAAGCAGAACCGGCAGGCCCCGCAGAACCAGCAGAACAACCAGAGACCCAACGCTCGACCTCCGTTCACTGGCAAGGTGAATCATGTGTCGTCAGAATCAGCTCAGGAGGCGCCTGAGGTTATGCTGGGTACGTTTAGCGTCAACTCCATCCCCGCTACAGTACTTTTTGATTTCGGTGCCCCACATTCTTTCATATCTCAAGCTTTTGTTAGAATGCATAGCATACCCCTGTGTGCCATGAAGGATCCCATGCTAGTAAATTCACCGGGGGGTAGCATGCCAGCAAATTATTAGAGCCCTTCTACTAGTATATTTCTAAGGGGGGTAGCTTTCAAGGTAAATCCAATTGTTCTGAGAACCACTGGAATTGACCTCATCCTAGGAATGGATTGGATGAAGCAGCATAGGGCAGTGATACAATGTCAGGAGAAATCCGTTGTTGTGACATCTCCAAGTGGTGATAGAATTTGTGTAGAAATGGAAGTGCAAGCTCAACCTACCGCCACCGTCAATCAGCTGAGCGATGTTGCTAACCAGGAGAACCAGGTGGTGGACGAATTCCCTGATGTGTTCCCCGATGAATTGCCAGGTATGCCACCCGATCGCGACATCGAATTCCTTATCGAGCTTTTACCTAGAACTGCACCCATAGCTAAGAGACCATATAGAATGGGGGTAGATGAATTGGAAGAACTAAAGAAACAAATTAAGGAATTGCAAGAGAAAGGTTTTATTCGTCCTAGTTCTTCACCTTGGGGAGCAACTGTTATATTTATTGATAAGAAAGATGGCACACGAAGGATGTGTGTCGACTATAGGTCCCTTAATGAAGTCACAATCAAAAACAAGTACCCACTCCCTAGAATTGATGATTTATTTGATCAGCTGAAAGGTGCTTGTGTGTTCTCAAAAATTGACCTCCGTTCTGGATATCATCAACTAAAAATTCGTGCATCTGACATACCTAAGACAGCATTTACTACCAGATATGGCCTTTATGAGTACACAGTGATGTCTTTTAGACTAACAAATGCACCTGCATACTTTATGTATCTGATGAACAAAGTATTCATGGAGTACTTGAATAAGTTTATAGTGGTATTCATAGATGATATCCTAATATTCTCCAAAAATGAAGAGGAACATGCTGAACACTTAAGGTTAGTCTTACAAAAACTCAGGGAACATAAATTGTATGCAAAAAAGGAGCAAATGTGAGTTCTGGCTGAAAGAAGTATCTTTTCTAGGACATGTGGTCTCTAACGGTGGAATAGCCGTAGATCCTAGTAAGGTGCAAGATGTGTTAAATTGGAAAGCCCCAGTCAATGTTAGTGAAATCCGTAGTTTTTTGGGTTTGGCTGGGTACTATAGAAGGTTTATTAAAGGATTCTCTAAGCTAGCTAAGCCTATGACAGCCCTGTTAGAAAAGAATGCCAAATTTGTCTGGTCAGACAAATGTCAGGCTAACTTTGAGGAGCTAAAGAGAAGGTTGACAACAGCCCCAGTGTTGACCCTACCTGATTTAAGTAAGAGCTTCTCTATTTATTGTGATGCATCTCGCCTAGGCCTTGGATGTGTGCTTATGCAAGAAGAAAAGGTTGTGTCCTACGCATCCAGGCAGTTGAGAAAGCATGAACTGAATTACCCAACCCATGACTTGGAATTAGCCGCAGTTGTCCATGCTCTGAAAATCTGGAGGCATTATTTGATCGGACATAAGTGTGACATCTATACTAACCACAAGAGTTTAAAATACATTTTTACTCAGTCCGAGTTGAACTTAAGGCAACGTCGTTGGCTAGAATTGATTAAAGATTATGATCTGGAAGTGCATTACCATCCTGGAAAGGCAAATGTTGTTGCCGATGCACTTAGCCGGAAGAGCTATGCCAACGGACTTCAGTTGACATTTATACCAGCAGAGTTGCGAGCTGAAATAGAACATCTCAACTTGGGTTTTATCAATAATGTAGTAGAATTGGCTATAGAACCTACATTGGAGCAAGAGATACGTAAAGGTCAGTTGGAGGATGAGAAATTAAAGGAGATTGCTGAGCATGTAGTGGTAGGAAAGGCACCAGGTTTCCGGTTGGATGAGAATGGTACTCTATGGTTTGGAAAAAGAATATGTGTACCTGAAGTGAAAGCTATCCGTGATATGATTCTGTGAGAGGCACATGATTCTGCTTATTCTATACACCCTGGAAGCACCAAGATGTACTTAGACCTCAAAGAGAAGTATTGGTGGTATGGTTTGAAAAGGGATGTGGCTGAGTATGTGGCCATATGTGATACTTGTCAAAGGGTGAAAGCTGAACACCAAAGACCTGCAGGATTGCTGCAACCAATGAAAATACCAGAGTGGAAATGGGAAGAAGTTGGTATGGACTTCATTACTGGATTGCCCCGCACTCAACAAGGATATGATTCGATCTGGGTAATAGTGGATCGACTTACTAAGGTAGCTCACTTCTTGCCAGTCAAAACCACTTATAGTGGTGCAAAGCTAGCAGAGTTGTATATGGAGAGAATAGTGTGCCTACACGGAGTTCCAAAGAAGATCGTATCTGACCGAGGAACTCAGTTTACATCGCATTTTTGGCGTAAGATACATAGTGCTTTGGGAACAAAGTTAAATTTCAGTTCGGCATATCATCCCCAAACCGATGGACAGACCGAAAGGACCAATCAAATCTTGGAAGATATGTTGAGAGCTTGTGCTTTACAGTATGGTACTAGTTGGGATAAGAGTTTGTCATACACTGAGTTTTCATATAACAACAGTCACCAGAAAAGTCTCAAAATGGCGCCATTCGAAGCTTTATATGGACGAAAGTGTAGAACACCTCTATTCTGGAATCAGACAGGTGAAACCCAAGTGTTTGGGCCTGATGTCCTACGCAATGCAGAGGAACAAGTGAGGATGATTAGGGATAATTTGAGAGTAGCACAGTCTAGACAGAAAAGCTATGCTGATATCCGAAGGAGAGAGTTGAGTTTCAAAGTAGGTGACTATGTGTATTTGAAAGTGTCACCAATGAGAAATGTGAGAAGATTCAATATGAAGAGCAAGTTAGCACCGAGATATGTGGGACCTTTCAAGATTCTAGAGAGACGTGGAGAAGTGGCTTATCAATTGGAATTGCCAGAAAGTTTATCAGGTGTGCATGATGTGTTCCATGTTTCTCAGTTGAAAAAGTGTTTGCGGGTACCATAGGAGCAGATTCCCTTAGAGGAGCTTACTGTTAAAGAAGATCTCACATATGAGGAGTATTCGGTAAAGATTCTTGAAACTGCAGAAAAAGTTACCAGGAGCCACACTATAAAGATGTGCAGAGTACAATGGAATCGATATTCAGAAGATGAGTCTACTTGGGAAAGAGAAGAAGATCTGAGAAAATCTTATCCGCAGCTTTTTGAGTAAGCATCACCCAATCTCGAGGACGAGATTCTCTTAAAGGGGGTAGAATTGTAACATCCTAATTTCTTTTATAATTATAAAATAATTAAATATGATTTATTTGTGTAATTGAGTGTGCATTTAAATATAGGGAATAATAAATTTTGTGAAATTAAAATTAATCATAAGGTTAACAATTTGTTTTTGCACTCATGCTGTTGCACTATATTTTTGTGATGATTGGTTTGAGTCAAAGTTCAAAAGATATTCAAAAACATTTGAAAGTTTGATTTGGAAAATCCATTTAGAAAATAAAAAGGGATTCCTATTCATTCTACATCTCTTCCTCAGTTTCGGCCTGCTGGCCCATTTCCCCCCTCCTTGGCCCGCTCGCCCCCCCGCGCTCCTTCTCCTGGGCCGCGGCCCAGCCCAACCATTGTCGCGCCTGCTCTTCCTCTGAGTCACTGACCACCCGGGCCCGCATGTCGGCGCTCTCCTCTACCTCCAGCCGTTTCCTCTGGTTCCCTCGGTCAAGTGCAACCGCCATTTCCTCCCCCCTATAAGGTCCTAGATGGCTAGAGGGGGGGTGAATAGCCTATAAAAAATTCTACAAGCACCACTAAGCAAACTTGTTAGAATAACAAACGGCGTAAAGCGAGTTTTGCTTAGCCAAAGGTGGTGATACAAGCCTCCTATCCACAAGTCTAGTAGATTATGATCTCTAGTTCACACAAGAGCTATATCACTAATTTAACACTAGACAACAAGCTAACAACACTACTAGCAAAGCTACTACTAGAGCTACACAAGATAATCTAGTAAAGATAAGTGCAAGAGAGAGGATTGTGATTCTTATACCGACGGTGAGGAGAAGATGTTGCCAATCACCAAGATGATATACAATCAATCAATATTGACAATAACTCAATATGAAGACCAATCACCGGGAGACAAGAGACACAATATTTTTGTTCACCCGGTGTTCACTTGTGCACCGACAAGCTACGTCACCGGTTGTGTCGACCAACACTTAGATGGTTCCCCGGTGTGACCCTCAAGTCACTTGCCCCTCAAGGCACGCCCCGTAAGGCACAGCAAGACGCCACTCTCAAGTGAGGTAACTCAATGACACGCGTATTCCACTAGAGTTGCTTTTGGCGTCCCACCGAGGAAAGCACAAGAACCTCTCACAAACAACCGGAGGTGGCCAAGAACAATCACCTTCTCTTGCCAACGCCTCCAACAATCTCCAAGCCGGCTAGGAGCGGTACTCTCCAAGTGTAACAAGAAATCCACCGGCTAAACCACCCATAAGTGCCACTAGATGCCCTCAAGCTATGCAATGCACTTTGGGATCACTCAATCTCACTTTTGATTTGCAAACAAGCAAGAGAGATGAGTGGGAGGAGTAGCTCTAGCTCAAAGGATGCACAAGAGTGTTAGAAATGCCAAGCGACCTCCCCAAGGTCCGGCCAACGAGTATTTATAAGCATCCCATCCAAATAGAGCCGTTGCCACTCCACTGACCGTTTTTTCGGGATGACCGGACGCGCCGGTCGAAACTGACCGGACGCGCTTCACCGCGTCCGGTCGCCCTGCGACGTCCACGTGTCCCTCAAATTCAAACGCGACCGTTAGATCCGCCAACGGTCACTGTGTGCCAACGGTCAAACGCTATGACCGGACGCGCTGCTCAAACGACCGGACGCGCCGGTCGCACAGTTCCACGCGCCCGCGAAGCAACGACCGGACGCGCTCCAGAAGATGACCGGACGCGGTAGTGCCAGCGTCCGGTCGGAGTCCAGTAAGCTCCCTCGATG
The DNA here is from genome assembly GCA_038087645.1 of Saccharum hybrid cultivar R570. Taxonomy (NCBI): domain Eukaryota; kingdom Viridiplantae; phylum Streptophyta; class Magnoliopsida; order Poales; family Poaceae; genus Saccharum; species Saccharum hybrid cultivar. The sequence continues at coordinate 7,842,043 of JAQSUU010000119.1, read as the reverse complement.
ACCGGACGCGTCCGATCATGTGTGACCGGACGCTCACAGCGTCCGATCAACCTTGCGAACTACAGTTCCCTCAGGGCACCTGACCGGACGCGCCGGTCCCGCGAGTGACCGGACGCGCCGGTTGCAAACCCTAGCCCGCGCGCCCGACTCCTGCGCTGTACTGATCGGACGCGTCCGGTCACACCGTGACCGCGTTCGGTCCAGCGTCCGGTCACCTCAGTGACCCCATTCGCCTCCGTTTCTTTTCCGACTTCCGGCGTAGTGGAAAATAGGCATTTCATTTCCCCGAAATCGCCTGTATCCCGCGCTCACACGCTCGGCGGGAGGGAGAGAGGAACCCAAACCCCTCTCTACCCGCAAACCACAGCGCGACCAATGCCACCTTTGCAAATGTGCCAACACCATCAAGTGTACATCTCCATGTGCTTGTGTGTTAGCTTTTTCTCAATCATTTTCAAAGGTTTTCCAATTAGCTCACTAGGCCCTACATGCAATGCACTTCATGAATTCACCTAGTGGCACCCGTGCATCGAATAACCGATAAGACTTCCCCTCTTAATAGTTTGGCTATCGATCCTAAACCACTCACACCCACTATGGTGTCTTGAGTGTAAAACAAAATGGCCCTATTGTTATACCTTTGCCTTGAGCCCATTTTGTTTCTCCAAATGATATGATCCACTTCATATCATCACATGACCGTCTCGATCCATCGACCTTGACTTCACTTGCTCTTCACCGTTGCATCTGTCCGTCAGCGCTAAGTCTTGCTCAAGCTTCACCATCGCATGGTCCTTCGCTTCGAAGCCTCGACTTGCCCTTCACCTTCACAACCGGTCCATCGAGCCAAGCCTCATCTTGGTCTTCACCATCTTGGTCATATGAGTCAATGTCATGTCTCATATGCAATGACCACCTTTATCTAAATCATCCACTTAGATACAAATGTTAGTCCTAGGTTTCATCAATTAGCCAAAACCAAACTAGGGACTTTCACCCCCCCCCCCCCCCCCCGCGCCCACGACCACTGAACGTGGGAGCGTCCTTCCCCCCCCCACGCCCGGCCTTCAAAAGGGAACCGGACCCTTCACCGCCTCCCCTGCTACCATTCCCGCACCAATCCCCCCCCCTCATTTGAGCACCCGAAGCCGCAGCGACAAACCGCCGAAGCGTCCCGTCCGCCACCGCGTCGACCGACACCTCCGAGCCGCCTCCACCCCGTGTTCTTCACTCGGTGAGCTTCGTCTCTCTCTCCTCTTTCTCCCCGTCCCTCTCCCATGATGATTGGTAGCCTCTAGGGCCTTAGCTAGTTGTGTCGACGAGCTCCCCTTGCTGCCGGCCATGGTGGCTCCGTGCGGGATGTCCTCCGCCCGCGAGATGTGCCCCACCGAGTTCGCTATCATCTCCTCTTCACTCCGGAGCCTTCCTTTTTGAAAATAGAGCCCTGTAGCACCCGTGCACGCAACATCGGTGAACTCCACGCCACGGCAATGGCGGCGCCGCCGCCTCCACCCCCAACTCCGGCGGCCCGCGCCCCATCTAATCTCGACCGCACATCACGAGATGAACGGCCCTGGTTGGCTGATACCCTTTCACAGGTTTTCTTTCTAAAGAGCCCTCAGATTCTTCTTTATTCCGCCCGCAGTCCTTGGCCGGATTTCAAAATCCAATTACCTTGATTTATTTTAAATTCGAAAATAGTTTGATTTATTTACAGAATTGCCACTGTAGTAAAACGCTTATAAAATTGTCATTTTAGCTCCGAATCGACCCGTTCAACTTGCGTTAGTTTTGTAATTTCGTAATCTATGCATTAGTGCCACTGATAGACCTGTTAGAAGTTTTTGAGTTTCTCGATTAAGTCTAGTTTAATAGCTAGTTTTGGAGCCTTGTTTAGCGCGTAACTTTTGCGTTGTAGCTCTGTTTTTCGTGCTCTTCGCGTCGTTGTGATCGTAGCGAGACGTAGATGATTTCGGTAAACATTTTATTCAGATTTATTTATTGTTGGTGTAATGTTCTAATCGTAGTTATGTTTTGCTTGTATGTCTGCTCCGAATTGCGTGTTGTACTTCGTGTCGTTCGAGTTCAAACGGTGAGGAGTACGTCGGGAATCTGGACGCGTACGAGGAGCAGCAGGACCAGCAACAGTTCGTGAACCAAGGCAAGTATAGTATGGGCCTACCTTGTTGTCCTATTCATTATATAATATACTCATTATGCATGTGTCTAATATTGCTCGACTATAAGGACTTCCTAGCAAATTGATGACCTGTACCTTGATTCCTATGGGAATTATTTACATATGGGTAGAATGCTAGTGCTCTAACTAAACATGATCTACACTATGACTAATGGAACCAACGGATAAACATGATGATAATGGTGGAACTAAAGGGTGATGGTGCAAATGATGTTGATCATGTTGCCCTAAACCCTCCGTAAGGACTTATCTGTAGGGCAAAAGCTGGGACATACAGTGCAACCGTGGGAGTTAAATGGCTCTAACTTTAGCTCAGTAGTAGGATCTTTTTCTAATTTGTTAGAGGTTACCCGAAAGGGTGCAAGAGGGGCTTGCCACGTTGGGTATAGAACTGCCTCTGTTCTGATGTGTATAGCCTGCGGGAATTGTGCCATCGAAAGGGGGTTCTCTATATCTGCCTGCCGAGGAAACCTCGTGGCCCTAACTTGTTAGAAGAGGCCTATGGAAGGCTTCATAGTGTACCCTGCCTGCTCACCTTGGAAGTGTTAGGGGGTCGACGGGCCCCGGGCATATGGGTAACACGACTCACGGGTAAAGATGCACAACCTCTGCAGAGTGTTAAAACTGTTATAACAGCCGTGCTCACGGACACGGGCGGCCCGGAAAACTCATAGAATAAATGGTTACTTGATACGTGGTTGAACTAAGATGATGATGATGGGATCACACTGATGCTTTCTCTTCTTAATTCTAGTAGTGGATCATGTGGGTTAAATGGGAGCTTGAGCATAACTTAATAATGATTAATAATGAAATATGGATCTACTAAAAGTGCTAACTGCAGTCAATCGTGTCTATCCTTTTTGAGCCTCATGAATCCTCATACTATACTTGCGGAGTACAAGTGTACTCACACTTGTTGCTATTTTGTTTTTGGATAAAAATCCCGGATGAGTAACAGATGACAGTTTCTATGAGGACTTCCCGGAAGATTTCTAGGTTTGGGTCAACTAGTCGTCCTTCCCTGTGGATCAGACACTACGCCTGAGAGTTGCTATTTACTTTTTCGCTTGTTATGTAAGAACTACGTGATGTAATAACATTATGTATGTACACAGTGATGATACTTATGTTAATTTGTAGGCTTATGTGTGCGACTACTCCTGGGGCGCACATAAGATGTATGCACTCTATATTGTCCTTTAATTGGAGTGTGACACTTGCGAGGCGGGATTCAGCGCTTTTTGGAGAAGTGAAATGCCTATTTTCTACTGCGCCGGAAGTTGAAAAAGAAACGAAGGCGAACGGAGGTCACTGTGGTGACCGGATGCTGCACCGGACGCGGTCACAGTATGATCGGACGCGTCCGGTTAGTTCAATCCGGTCAGCGCGCCTAGGGTTAATGACCGGACGCTGGTCTGGCCTGACCAGCGCGTTCGGTCAGTTCACCTATGCGCAAAAGTAGAGTGAGCGACCGGCGCGTCCGGTCCTTCACGGAACCGGCACGTCCGGTCAGGCGTCCAGAGGGGCAGAGAGCAGCGAAGTGGTGATCAGACGCGCGGCGCATCCGGTCACGTGCGATCGGACACGTCCGGTCGTGATGGGAGCTTACTAGACTCTGACCGGACACCAGGTGAGGCGCGTCCGGTCATACGCTAGGGCGCGTCCGGTCATAGCAACGGTAACTTCTGATGTGCACTGTTCACGCTTGTCCTGTAGTGACCGGACGCGTCCGGTCATCCTGACCGGAGCGTTCGGTCAGCTCGTTTTGAACTGCGTCGTCCGGTAACGGCTAGCTGTGTACCCCTTTGTTATAAATAGACATTGGCCAGGGTTTGAGGGGATCTCTTGCACATTTTGAGACCCAGAGACATACTTTGAGCTAGAGAACAACCCCTCCACTCATCTCTTTACATAGTTACACATCTTGAGTAAGATTGAGTGAGATTCAAGTGCATTGCTTGAGAGTTGCATTCTAGAGGCACTTGATCTTCGAGTTGCTGCGGATTTCTTGTTACTCTTCCGTGTTTTCCGACACGGTAGATGGCTTGGAGCAGCGGAGGTGATTAAGCTCACAATTGGAGATTATTGGAGCCTTCACCAAGTGTTGTAAGGGGTACTTGATCCTTCCCCGTGGGAGTTCACAAATTGGATACTCTAGTGGAGCTCGTGGCTTGGAGGATCCCCATCTTGTGTGCGGTTGTGCGGCGCCCGCCGAGGGCTCGACTCTTGATAGTCGATTAGCTCGTGAACCGACAAGTGGGTGTATCGCCACAACGGGGAGTAGCTTGCCGGGAAGCAAGTGAACCTCGGGATAAATTCTTGTGTCATTCTCTTCCTGAGGATTTCTCTTGTGTTATTGATTGATTGATACTTCTCATCTCTACACGGCGGTATAATCACTCGAAGCTCTTCTCTCGTATTACTTCTTGTTTATAGCTTGTAGTTGTTGTTATGTTTAGTGAATAGCCTTGTACTAGACTTGTGTAGGTGGCTTGCTTAATTAGTTAGAGCTAGTGCTTTTGCTTCGCCACCTTTCGTACTAACTTGTGGTTAAGTAATTCTTGTAGAAGTTTTAATTAGGCTATTCACCCCACCTCTAGCCTATTTGGACCTTACAGACGTGAAGAGGGATCCTTGGACATCCCTTAGGCTATATATATCAGTAGCCACAACCTACTTTAGGGTTTGGATTTTGTTTTAGATCAATCTATCATTGAACAGTCGCCGTTATCGGTTTGCAAGACCCCAACTTCGAGTGCTTAATCATTCATCTGCAATTGTCACTTCAATTGAGTTACGTTTTATCTTGTTCTTGCTTGTGTTCTTCGATTCGCAGCAGGGATTAGCCTTCTTGGCGAGGTCAACCGGATTGTGACACGGTTGATAACCAGAGGAGACGTGGTGCTAAGGTTGCAGGGTTTGGGTCTTTGTGATCTGAAGCCGGATCGGTGTGTCATTCTCCGCCACAACGATAGTTACCATCACCTAACGGAAGATCGGGATCCCCGTCTCCATTAAGTGGTTATCAGAGCTAAGGTATACCGTTAGGTTCATATTTATTCCCTCGTTTGAGTGTTTCGCATTCGTCCCATAGTCCAGTGTCATACTTATTTTTCCTGTCTAGAACCTTCCGCGTCATAGCCTTTGCATATTTTAGTTTCATAGTTTGCTTTGTTGAGTTTATGTCCTAGGTCAAAGTCTTGTTGCTGGTTTAGATTGTGTTCTTTTCTAGTTTGTGTTGATCCCTCCACCCGCCGCTATTCCGTATCACCATCGGTTTGCATCTTGTGTCTACTAAAACCCTTATTCGAGCAGCTTTATTAAAACAGTCATAACTTTTGCATGCGAACTCGAAACGAGGAAAGTTTTATATCTACGGAGAACGCTAGAAAATTTTAGATCTATTTCATCCCAGCATAGCTGGGTTCGCAAAAATTAGATTTGCAAAATTCGATTAGGAAAATTGAGTTTCTGGACCCATAAGTTTTGATATGCTTTTTAGAGCACAGTCCTAATTTTCTATAGGCCACATCTTTTATTCAATTGAGCTCAAATTTTTTGTGGTTTATTCTTGTGTGCTCCTTGCTGAGAAAAAAATATCAAAAGAGCAAAAGCAAGAAAACAAGATTGGATAAAAAAATAAAAGAAAAAAATAGTAAAAGAGAATAGAAGATATCGAAAAGGAGCACATAAGGAACACTCAATAGCTCTATTGTTTGTGGTACCTTTTGCCTTGTTCATATCCGTTGCTACCTTTAATACTTGTTTTCTTTCATTCTTGTTTCCTCTCTTGTTTATCACAACTAGTGATAGGAACACGTATATGCCAGCAACTAGGACAAGTGCTCTGGACATTTATTCAATATTGCTGTCTGTCACTGACTTATGTGCCACATATATATTTGTTTTTTTGTGCCTCCCAAGCTCCACATATATACTTCAGATAAGTATAGAAAAAAGGTCCTTGCAATCTCGGTACCACTACCTCATAGGTATCACGAACTAGCCGCCGGTTGTACCGCCCACTGCTTGCATTGGTAAGAACTTTGTAAGAGCTTGGTAAGACGCTTCCACTTGCTATCAAAAGTGATACCACTGCAACCACGTAGTCATTTGATAGGGATAATATTTTTGTATTATCTTTTGCTGTCTTCTAACAATGACAGGTTGTTCGTATCCACCGACTTATGATGGTATAGGTGCTGATGAGTACATGGAGTGGGAAATTGCCATCGACAACATATTTGCTACTCGCTTTATGTGTCCAAGGAGGAAGGTAAAAAATGCAGTTAGTGTTTTACGACATTCTGCTTTATCTTGATGGGAGTCTTTAGATCCTTCTGATAAGCCTCAAACTTGGAATGATATGAAACTTCTTATGCGAGAAACCTTTGTTAATCCACCTCCTGTTTTGACTTCATATGATGAGGTGCACCATTTAGAGGAAGAGTCGGTTGTTATTCCTCCTGCTATGCCTAACCTTTTGCAGGACAATGTAGAAAAGAGCAAGGATGATGTGACAGAAAATGAGAAGCTCACAGCCTCATGTGAAAATTCAGAACCATCAACTATTACCCCTACTGAACATGAGAGCAAAGGTAATGCCCATGATGCTAAACTCACAGAATGTGAGCGTTCTATTGATGTGTTGAATTTTTCCACCAATCGTGCTATGATAGAGAAAATTTTAGTGGAGCATTCGCTTGATTTACCTTTGTCACAAGATGATTTGCTTGATGTTTCTTGTGACGAAGATGACTTGCATCATGATATTTATGTTATACCGATGCAATCATTGAAGAATGATCACGCTATATGTGTGCTAAAAATAAGCACTTGTGCTAAAAATAGACTTATTATTCATAACGCTAGTGAAGTTGATGAGCTGAAATTATTGTATTCTTTAAATACTTTGGGTTACATTGAATTTGATGTTCCGTGTAATTTTAGTTCTTTAGAGGAGAAACTTTATGCCTATGCTGATTTGCCATGGTTCTCTAGACATACATATCATTTTATTGGAAAATATAATTGTAAAGGAGAGTATAAGGTGCATCGTGTCTATATTTGTTCAAATCTAAAATCTCCTTATATGGTGCAAAAGTATGATCAACCAAAGGATTACAATTGCTATAATCTTGTCATGTTGAGTTCCCCTAGTTTTATTATAAAGAAACATGTTAAATTTCAAGAAGGGGAGCAATGTTGGCTACTACCAACAATGTTTTCTTCATCTAATCCCAAACCGAGGACGGTTTGTTGTCAAGAAGGGGAGGATGATGAGGACATGGCACCTTTGGATACGAACAATGATTATAAGGTGTGCTCGTTCCTACATTTGTATAGTGGCTTTGGTTATAATTCATTTGGTTCCACATGTACATGTCACTATTTGATTGTAGGTTCAAATGTGTTTCATAATGGAAGTTCATCAAAGTTGAACTTTTGGTTCGTCGGTAGCTCGACAGTGCCTCATTGGGAAGGTCATAACTCATCCATCCGGAGTGCGATCGAGGTCAATGAGCACTTGATGGAAAGCTTGTTTGATAAGCTTTCAAATAGATCTGGTCCCATCTCAATATCACGTCGGCAAGGCCTCCAAATCACCAATATATTCTGTCGCTATTTCTAGCAAGAGCTACACTGTCGTCATGGGCTTGTTAGACATCCTTGGGATTCAGGCCCATGTTAGAGCACGCCTCAAGAAGATGGAGAACACCTAATAGATGGCCTTGGACGTCCACCTCCTTGGCCACCACCTTAGGAGGCCAGCAAGGACATCCAAGCCAAGCCAGAGGCCCAGTCCAATCCAAGTTCGGGTCTGCCTCGGCCATTAGGACCAGTCTGCAATAAAATGGATGCCCAGGACGCATCCAAACTCCGTTTTCGATGATCCACATATGGATGGAAAGATAATTTGATAAGGAAGCCAATCCAAGTGGTTTCACATCAAAAGCTCTTCTAAATCAACGGAAATCGTCAAAACAAGTCAGCATCCAGAATCTGTCAGGGTGCTGCGACACCTTCTTTTGGGCCGTTGGGCCTTGTAACATGTTGGGACACCTTTAGGACGTGAAGAGGGATCCTTGGACATCCCTTAGGCTATTTAATCAATAGCCACAACCTACTTTAGGGTTTGGATTTTGTTTTAGATCAATCTGTCATTGAACAGTCGCCGTTATCGGTTTGCAAGACCCCAACTTCGAGTGCTTAATCATTCATCTGCAATTGTCACTTCAATTGAGTTGCATTTTATCTTGTTCTTGCTTGTGTTCTTCGATTCGCAGCAGGGATTAGCCTTCTTGGCGAGGTCAACCGGATTGTGACACGGTTGATAACCAGAGGAGACGTGGTGCTAAGGTTGCAGGGTTTGGGTCTTTGTGATCTGAAGCCAGATCAGTGTGTCATTCTCCGCCACAACAATAGTTACCATCACCTGATGGAAGATCGGGATCCCCGTCTCCATTACGTCCAACACCTCCGCCTCGCCCGTCGAGCCGCGAGCTCCTCCAACCTCGCCCGCCTCGCACCCTGCCGAGCCTCCCTCCCTGCCTTGCCGTCGTCGGGCCCACCTTGCCGTCATCCTCCACGCAGATCCACCAGCGCTGCCCGCCACCGCACTCCATCGAACGCCGCCCGCGACCGCACGCCACCGAGCGCCGCCGCCACCGCACGCCACCCGCCTCGCCGTCGTAGAAGAGCTTCGCCGTGCCGCTCCTGCCGCGCGCCATGGGCACACCACGCATTGCTCGAGCTGCTCACCGGCGGTCACGCCGCGCCGCTCCAGCCGCTCACCGGCAGGCTCGCCGCTCGCCGCTCCACCAACCCCACGCCGCTCACCACCAACGTCGTCCACGTCCGCCGCCTCAGCCTGCACCAGATCCGCCGCCCCGTGGCCCTCCCCACCTCCGAGCTGGAGGTCGCTCCTCGCCTCCACCTGGGCCTCTAGCTACGAGGATGACGAGGAACAACGGGGGAAGATTTGCGTCTTCGGTGAGAGACGACACAAATATGCATCGTGGTTCGATCGGTATGCAAAATGCCTACTGCCTTTGCGTCTTCTGTTGTCGGACACTAAAACACTTGTTTTATAGAAATATTTAATTTTTCATGAAATAAAACTATCTCAAACAACAAAACAGAGTACACCATTACAAAGAGCTCGTTGAGACAATCAAAATTGATATATTATCTGCTATATTTGGAGCTCAGAATAAAAAGATATTAATTTCGCAAATTAAAAACAAACAGTGCCATGCAAACCGCCTAGAAAACCGACCAAGGTTGAAAAGTGAACTTTTTCAAGAGTTGGAGGACCAATGTTATCCGGTTTTGAAGTTGGAGGTTGAAATCCAAACTTTTGCGATAGTTGGAGGTCCTAAAGTGGGCTTAACCCTTTACTTATAGCACCAAGTGCTACGTAGAATCAGATAAAAAAGTAGATACTCTATACTTATTATAGTGGCCTGCAGAAGCTATATATGCTTGGGAAAGAGAAGGTGGTCCTTACTAAAAAAAAGAAGAGGAAAAGAAAGTAAATGTGAAGTATGATGAAAGGATTTTTTTTGTGAACCATAAGTAGTGATAGTTTGCATTATGTAAATAGTAGTCTCAATATTTTCTAATCTATATGGATCACTTTATTTATACTATAATCGCGAGGAGTGTTAGGGGGTGTTTGGTTTGGGGTGTTAAAGTTTAACAAACACTGTAGCACTTTCGTCTTATTTGACAAAAAGTTTCCAACTTTGGATTAATTAGGCTTAATAGATTCGTCTCGTAAATTACTCCTAATCTGTGTCGACATGCATGCAATTAGTCTATATTTAGTACTCCATGCATTCGAGGGAACATTGATGTGATGGGTGTTAAACTTTAACAAACCGTAACCAAACACGCCCTTAGCCCTCCGTCGAGGAGTGTTAGCCCTCCGTTGGTTGTGCCCTACCCACGCTCCTTCTACTGTTACTAGTACCTTCCTTCATGCACTGTACGTGACATAAATTGTTCCTTGTGCAGTTGCGCTACTACTCCTGCCTTTCGCCATTGCCGCTTGCTCTGGGCTACTGGCTGCTGCTGCCACTTTTTACCCCTTGGTGGTGGAATTCATGAATGAATGGCAGGGACGCAGCAGTAGGGTGAGGTGAGGTGATATTCCAATCTCCCCAGATGGGGGTGGGTTAGGCCACCCCTTTTTTGGTGCCAAAGTTACCTGTTGCTACATATGGGAATCCTTGCTCTTCGTTTTTTTTTGCTAGTTTTTCAGCCCTCACTCACTCACTCACGCGTGCCTAAGGCTGGCTAACGAGCCAGCTCGGCTCGGCTCGTTCTGGCTCGTTAGGATAACGAGCCAGCTCGGCTCGGCTCGTTATCTTAACGAGCCAGAAAGCCAGCTCGGCTCGGCTCGTTAGGCTCGCAAGTCAGGAAAAAAAATATAAAATATAATATTTGTATTTATCTAAAGTATAAAAATATTAATAATATAAAAATAATATATTCAATAGCTTTAAATCGAACAAAATATTCATATGAGCTAACATATTATCTATTTGTGAAGTGCAAAACATGAAGTAATACAAAACTAATATAAGTTATGATGACTTTTTCTCTAAAACTACGGCTCGTTTAGCTCGCGAGCGGCTCACGAGCCAGCTCGAGTTGGCTCGTTATAGCTAACGAGCTAAAATCCTGGCTCGGCTCGGCTCGTTATCATAACGAGCCGAGCCGAGCTGAGCCGAGCCAGCCACGAGCCGAGCGAGCTAACGAGCTTCGAGTTTTTCGTCCAGCCTTACGCGTGCCTGTGTCTCAATGGACAGTAGGGCTAGTATGTACTCCTAGGAGTTTTCTCACGCAGCAACGTATACACTGAAAACGTAACCCTAGTAGTTGATGTAGCCACGTTTAGATTGCAAAAAAATTTTAACCCGATGAATAGTACCACTTTCGTCTTATTTGGCAAATATTGTCCAATCGTGGACCAACTAGGCTCAAAAAATTCATCTCGTGATTTTCAACTAAACTGTGTAATTAGTTATTTTTTTACCTACATTTACTACTTCATGCATGAGTCCAAAGATTGATGTGATGGGGAGAGAGTGAAAAAATTTCAACTTTTGGGGTGCATCTAAACAAGGCCTAACAAAATGGAAATAAGATTCCTCTGATGAAAAGCAGAAAAAGGTCGGTAAATGAATACCGAAGCAGAAGAATCTTTTTTGATCGGATCGTGACAAAGAATCAATGCACGCATACTAGGAGTAAAGGCTTTCGCAAATCGATTTCACAGGGCAGAGGGGTGTTCCTGCTGGCAACCGTTCCTATCCTTCCGGTGGACGTGGGGTGTGTAGGGGCTGTTTGCTTTAGGACCACTGCATGCCACGCCAAAATGTGGCGCGCCACGCCTGCGGCGCCGAAAACGAGCGCCACAAAGTGTGGCGAAAGCAGGGGCGGATTTGGGCCTAGGGCCACTAGGGCCGTGGCCCTAGGCCTGGCTCAAATCCCCTCTTATACTCCCTTGTGAATTTTCATGGCCCAGTCTATCTTACCATGGAATGGCCCTAGTAGTCAACGGCCCAGTAGCAAAGGTTATCTCGGCTCAAGCAGGCCGACTGCCCTTCTCACGTATTCGTCTCTCTTGCGTCTGCCCGAGTGGCCTGTCTGATGAGGACATCGCCAAGATGGAGTTGAGGACGACTCCAATTCAAGAAGGGGAGGATGATGAGGACATCGCCACGCTGGACACACCAATGTTATGGTCTTTCCCAAGTTGCAATTTGTCCCCAACTCAGCTAACACGCCACCCTCGGATTCAGCAGACACGTCATCACTGTTTTGGTCATAACTCTTTCATACGACATCAAAACGGGGCGTTCTTGGATGCGTTGGAAAGAGGACGACGACGCCGTCGTTTTGGATCTGGTTCTAGCTCCAGAAGGTCCATGGATCATTCTGTGTGACCATGTCAAGGTGCTGCGTCACCTATTTGGGCCAACTTGGCCATGTATCATGTCGGGCCTTAAGCCCATGTCAAGGTGCTGCGTCACCTATTTGGGCCAACTTGATAATCGCATCATTCATATTTGCAATTTCAGATTGCGTGTTTTTACCTTCTTGCTTGTGCTCTTCGATTCGCTTGCAGGAAAAGCCTTCTTGGCGAGGTCAATCAAGTTGTGCTTGGTTGATAACCAACGGAGCAGTGGTGTAACGGTTGCAGGGTTCGAATCGTGTCTGATTTGAAGCCGGATCGCCAACGTCGAGATCTCCACAAGTCGAACTTATCGGTTACCTCTCGGAAGATCGGGCCAGTATACATCAATTGGTATCAGAGCACAATAGTTCTTATGCACAAAAGACTAGTCTGATAGGGGAAGGGTGACTCTCTCTTTTAAGGTGACTTCCTCCTCCCAAGCTAAGCAAGGTGGGATTATTCAGAGGCACACACGGTCGCCGCCCGACTACAACTAGGCCACTTGACCTTTTTTTGTTGCGTCTTTGCCAGCGGGTAATAGTGAAGGATGTCCTCATCATTCCCACCCCCTTAAACAAGGGCCCAGCTTTGATACCAAATGATACATCCGGCCCAAGTGGGGTTGACCGAGGCCCAATAAATTAAGGTTGCCCGGACCCTAATAGTTCTTATGCACACCCACTCGGGGAAAGGCCCAATGTCCCTAAATGACTAGTCTGATAGGGGAAGGGTGACTCTCTCTTTTAAGGTGACTTCCTCCTCCCAAGCTAAGCAAGGTGGGATTATTCAGAGGCTCACACGGTCGCCGCCCGACTACAACTAGGCCACTTGACCTTTTTTTGTTGCGTCTTTGCCAGCAGGTAATAGTGGAGGATGTCCTCATCACTGTCAGGCAGCGCAATGAGCGGCGGCGCGCAGCCTCGGATAGTCAGATCGATGATTCCACACGAGGCGGAGGCTGGAGTTGATGCTGGAGCCTGAAGGCAGGAGGCGCAAGCAGCCGCGAGTTATCTGGGCGTCCAGCGAAGATGCCATCGACATTGGAAGTTTAGAACAAATGGTCAAAAATCATTATGTTGTTATCATCCTTGGTTCCGTACTACCCTTTCCATCAAACAACCTAATAATCCAGTTATGACGCTAGCTATCGTGCTTTAGTTCTTTTTCTTGTACGACATTTATGTTATCATAAAATTTGTTGTTCTACTGTTGATGAAGATATGATAGGTGGAGATGAACCAAATTGACACAGTTTTTTTATCAAGTATGTTGTACAATTTGGCTTCAAATTGAGATATTATACTGTAGATCAAGCATTTTATGCTTTTCTATTGTTACCATTGGTATGTAGTTTGGTTGGGTGATTTTTATAAGCACTTAGAAGTGGCCCTAGTCGCGAGAATTCACCAGCTCCGCCACTGGGCGAAAGTTTACACTACTTGCCAGTACAAGAACTGTGGCGAGCCACAAGCTAATAACCCACCAAACATAAGCCTAAACGGCTGTGGCGACCTCAACTGTGGTTGTGGCGCGTTGTGGCCAGCAAGCAAACAGCCCCTTAGTTTCTCGTGTGAAAAATTTTGAGGTATCACATTAGATGTTTCATGGAATGTTGGAAGGGGTGTTCGGATACTAATAAAAAACTAATTACATAACTCGTCCAGAAACCGCGAGACGAATTTATTAAGCCTAATTAATCTGTCATTAGCAGATGTTTACTGCAGCACGACATTGTCAAATCATGGATTAATTAGCCTTAAAAAATTCGTCTCGCAAACTTATCGTAATCTATGTGATTAGTTATTTTTCGTCTACAATTAATACTCCGTACATGTGTCAAACATCCGATGTAACGGGCTAAAATTTTTTTGAGAGAAACTAAACACCCCCGAATGGAAATGACAGGAGGGAAATTATTAACTGTTTACTGTACTAGCTACTCAGGTCATCAGTTGAGTTCGAAAAGAAAAAAAAAAGAGAGGAGGCTCCGCCCGCCTACCCTAGCTACCCAACCATGATTGCCCCTACACTATACTGTGCTACGTAGTACTATACTGCTCGTAGTAGAGTTGTACGTGTATCGCAAAAAAGAAATACTCCTGCTACCACAAAAAACAAGTCAAATGTGCAGCAGCCAGCAGGACTCAAGATGGCAACGGGTACGTACCCGACGGGTAGTGCTCACCCGTACCCGTACCCGCACCCGCAAAATTTTACCCGTCGGGTTACCCGTACCCGCATGCGGGTAAAAAAATAGTTCCATACCCGTACCCGTCGGGTAATTCTCACCCGACGGGTAACCCGTACCCGATAACATACCCGAAAATTATCTAAAAATATCAAATAGTCACATGCAAAAATAAATAATTCTAAGCTTCCAACAAGTTACAAACATGCTAACAAATATTATTAGTATCATTACAACAAAGACAATCTACTAGAAATATAGTGGATGTCTCAATGGGCCAAATTCATGACTTATATGCGCTAAAATAACTGAGGTTGGATAGTTATTTTTGCGGGTATGTCTTACCCGCGGGTATGCGGGTATGGGTAGTATACACCCGCACCCGTACCCGCATACCCGATGGGTATATGATTTTGCCCAATAACATACCCACGGGTAGAAAATTCATTCCATACCCGCCTCTTTATCGGGTAATACCCGTCGGGTACTCGGGTTTCGAGTACCCGTTGCCATCTCTAAGCAGGACTGATGCCTGGATCGTATCGTAACGCAAGGCGACACATCCACGCCAACCGTTAGGTGCTAGCTAGGGCCTCCGGTAAAACATCAACAGATACTAGTACTGTACTAGCCACCATGCACGGATTATTGGTGCGTAGCGTACGCATATAGGCATAGCATATAGTAGGAGTATGTACCGCGGCTTTTTCAATGAGCGGTAATTATTATTAACTGGCTTAATGACGACGATGCAAAGCCATACGGCTAGGGCGGCCGGCGGCGATGAACGAAAGCTGAAGATGATGAGCAACGGGAGGCAGGGGCACGATCCGGGCAGACATTTTTGACCCGGAAAGACACAGACGTACGCTGGGGGAATTTATTAGGTTCTGTACTACTAGTCCAGTGCGGAAAGGCAAGGGATGCAAGCATACGTGCATGATGCAACGCAAAAAATAAGTAGGTCCTTGTTTAGTTCCCCGATTCTCCTCAAATTCTACTATAAAAAAAAAGATTTTCCGTCACATCAAAATGTCGGCAAATGCATGAAGTACTAAATGTTGATGAAATCAAAAACTAATTGCACAGTTTTGTTGTACTTTGCGAGACGAACATTTTAAGTCTAGTTAATCAAAATTTGGATAATTTTTACCAAATACAAACGAAATGCTACAGGAATTCTGATACAGTGTTTTTCTTCCCAATTCCGTGAACTAAACGAGGCCTAGATTATCGCGCAGCATATCCATCATTAACAGCGCCGGGATCTTTGAGCGTCTCCCTGCGCCGCACATGTCCAAATCCCCACAATTAAATACTCATACTCTACACAACTGAACTAAAATAAAATAAAATTTGCCCAACTTTTTGTACTTGTAGGATCTTTACTACATGTGTGCCGGACCAAGGGCAATGCGCCTGGGTGGAGTAGAGTGCAGCTAGTACAGTGAGAGTTCTTTTTTGTTTTCAATTGCGTACAAGGTAATTACAGCGAGGATCCGCCGTTTGCACTGCTCTTGAGTTTGGACTTCGGAGTACTGTAATGTTCAGTTAGCAAATGAATACTTCACTCCGTTTTCGGTTACTTATCACCGATCTTTTACTGTAGCAAATTTGACCATCTGTTTTTTCTTCTAAAAAATCTTAGATACTTCAAAGCATATAACACTAATGAAGTATGTTCAATGAAGAATCATATATGTGAAAACTTGATGTATCTAAAATTTTTTTGTAGAAGAAAACGTATGATCAAAATTGTTACAGTAAAAATTTGGTGACAAGTAAACGAAAACAGAGGTACAAGTCCCAGTGCCTAAGCATATAGCATCATGGACAGGGATATACGTATTCATGCATGCATCAAGCCTTTTTGGTCCAGCTCCGGCTAAGGGCAGCAGCAACGCAGGCAGCACCAAACGTTGGTCTCAACAAAATGTTGCAATCCATATAGGAGCAGAATAAACTGAGGAGAATATCAACCCAACGCAGGCAGTAGCTTTCGCCTTGTCTCGGGCCCTTAATTCTCTCCTTTCCCAGTCTCCCATGTTTGCTTTTCAGAGGAATTACGTCATGTCAGAGCAATTTCTCGCCACAACGCACTCTCCAGCTGCTGCTTCTGCGGTTGGTCAGATGGAGCAACTGGTGCTTCTGCAGGATCCCATCAGACCCTGCGAGACCACCACCTGCGATGACATGTCTGGTTGATGCATCCGTGGAACTTGGGGCAGCACGCCAGCTCACTGCGTTGCGGAAGCCCTAAGTAACCAGCACCAACCGTATGGAGGTGCGCTTTGGCTGCTGGTGAGTGGTGTGACAGGGAACTAATAAAGGGAAGCACAGCCAGTGCATGCAGGAACTTGTTGATGTCATTAGAGTTGACTGTCGCCGTCGACGACAGGGGAAAGGAGGAGGCTTGCTCTTGGCTCTTGCTCATCTCATCTAACCCCTGCATGCACTGCAGCAGCACCCAAAGCAAGAGACTTTGCTGCAGAGCCCATTCGCTTTGCTGAAAAGCTATAACTGAAAGTACTGTTTGTTGATTCATTGTGAGAGAAAAAACACTGTTTCGACTGAAAAATAAACTGAAAAGTACGAATTATAAGACAAGCGAACATGGCCAAACAAACAAAGGGAGAGATGTGATCACCACTCACTGCTCACCACTTCACCAGCCATGATGGTAGAGCAATGGAGTGGAGCGAGGTCGTAAATTAAAAGGCCAAGAGAACTGAGGCCTTGTTCACTTCCCCATCCCAACCCAAAATATTTCCTCTTCCACCTATCACATCAAATCTTTCGATGCATGCATGGAGCATTAAATGTAGGTAAAAAAATAACTAATTGTATAATTTGTCTGTAAATGTCGGGACGAATCTTTGTGAGCCTAGTTAGTCCATGATTGGATAAATTTTATCAAATAACAACAAAAGATGCTACAGTAACTTTTCACCTACTTTTCGCGAAGCGAACACACCTGAAGTTCTCTCTCTGGCCTCTGCAGCAAAGTCTTTAGAGGTAAAGCTGGCAGGCCGGCAGGTGCCAAGTGTAAATGAAGCCAGGACAGGAGGCGCTTGCTTTGCTTGTTTTCCTCTCGTATGCAGCAGCCTCTGAAAAGAAAATTGGCAAGTACTCTACTCCACCAGTAGCTAGTATCTGGTTTCTTGGTCCTTGCTGCTAAGACAGTGCACATGTGGTTAGGCAGTGTTTAGTTACTTCAAAATTCTAAAAATTTTACAAGATTTCCCGTCACATTAAATCTTTGGACACATGCATGGAGCATTAAATATAGATAAAAAAAACTAATTGCACAGTTTGTCTGTAAATGTCGAGACGAATCTTTTGAGCCTAGTTAGTCTATGATTGGATAAATTTTACCAAATAACAACGAAAAGTGCTACAGAAACTTTACACACACTTTACCACCATCTAAACACACCCTAGTCAAAAATGTACTACTACTACCAACTGCGACGCTTAGCCATGTGTCAGTGATTAGTTGATGCGCTCATGGGAAAAGGGCAAGCGAATACTACTGCTATAAATCGAGTACGTTCAGAACCGTGCTGTTTGTTATGCTTGCATTTGATTCCATCGCCTTGTCATCATCCTAACCACTTTAATGGTTACTATCTAGGCTGAAAAAAAGTACTGTGCAAACAAAAGATTCTCCGTCACATCAAACTTGCGATACATGCATGGAGTACTAAATATAGATAAAATCAAAAACTAATTGTACAACTTGGTTGTACTTTGCGAAACGAACGTTTTGAACTTAATTAGTCAACGGTTGGACACTATTTACCAAATAAAACCAAAACGTGCTACAATACTTTTTTTACACCTTTTCACGGAACTAAACACACCCCTAGCATAAAGTGCATAACATTGCCGGTGCTGGGTACAGTACATTGTTGTTGTTGCAAAAAAGAAAAAAAGGGGCATGGACGGACGACGAGAGGGTATACCGTATACAGCTACATGCAGGGAGATGAAAGAATAGCCTGGCTGGCATTGATCAGGCAATCAAACGATCTCAGAAATGGAAATGCCTGCCTGCCTGCCTTGGGCAAAGCCACAGCCATCGACGGTTTCCATTTGTTTCTCAACTCTGACAGCCCATTGAAAAGTGCACTGTGTAAAAAAAAAATTCCGTCACATCAAACTTGTGATATATACATGAAGTACTAAATGTGGATAAAATCAAAAATTAATTGCACAGTTTGGTTGTACTTTGCGAGACGAACGTTTTAAGCCTAATTAGTCAACGGTTGGACAATTATTACCAAATACAAACAAAATATTACTATGTCATTATAGTAAATTTTGGTACTCCAAATTTGGAAACTAAACATAGCCATTGCTTGCTGGTTGGCATTGGCATCCACCCCACTGACCACACCCAGCAGGCAGCAGAGGAGAGAGGACTAGTAGTACGCCACTGCCACCGCGCCTCACGCGAAACCTGCCTGCGCGGCGCGGCGCCAGTGGAAAAGGACAACCGGAGGGAGGTCGCCGTCGCCGAGGCGCCTCGCCAACGTCAACGGAGACGGCTTCACTTTGGGGGGGGCTGGCTATTTTGTTGCCTGCCGCCTGCGTGCATGATCACCTGCGTAGTGGCCGCATTCGCATTGCCAGTTGCCACGGAGCCTTTTCGTTTCGTTTGCATTGCCTTGCCTGTGGATCGCACGCAGACGCAGCAGGGGCAAAAAAAAGGAAAAAAAAAAGGTGAAAAAGGGAGGGGAGCCGGCTGCAGGCTGCTGCTACCTGCCGATAAGACAAAGCTAATTTCCGGAATCAACGAAGCGGCCCGGGACGGGGGTTAAAGCAACCCTAATTTTGACTGCACAAAACAAAAGCTAATGATCAGATAGATGCCGCCCTTTGGCAAACAGTGCCTGCGTGCCCTCCCTCTATTGGCCTTCCTTTTCCCGGATTTTGACCAATTCCCCCACACCAACAGCGACCGTTCCAGGCACATGTTTGCAGTGAGCAACCTGCAGCCGCAGGCCCATCCCCTTCTCCTTCCACACGGTTACGGTTACGGCTACCTCATCATCAGCCAAAATCAAGCTTCTTCCTCACGGTGGACCGGTGTCTGGAAAACAATTTGCATATAGTATAGGAGTACTTACGGGGTGTTTAGTTCCTGAGGTAAAAAATTTTAGGGTGTCATATCGGATGTTTCATGGGATGTTGGAAGGAGTGTTCGAATACTAATAAAAAAACTAATTACATAACTCGCTTGAAAACCGTGAGACGAATTTATTAAGCCTAATTAATCTATCATAGCATATGTTTACTGTAGCATATCATTGTCAAATCATGGATTAATTAGACTTAAAAATTTGTCTCGTAAATTTATCGTAATCTATGTAATTAGTTATTTTTTCGTCTACATTTAATACTCTATGCATGTGTCCAAACAACTGATGTGACAGGGCGAAATTTTTTTCCGGAGGAACTAAACACCCCCTTACTATATATATATATATATATATATATATATATATATATATATATATATATATATATATATATATATATATATATATATATATATATATATATATATATATATATATATATATATAAGTTAGGGCTGGTTTAGATCCGAAATTTTTGGTAAAATGGCACTGTAGCGTTTTTTATTGTTATTTGGCAAATATTGTTCAATCATGGTCTAATTAGGCTTAAAAGATTTGTCTCGTTCATTTCGTCTAAACTGTATAATTAGTTTTATTTTTTATCTATATTTAATGCTTCATGCATGTGTCCAGAGATTCGATGTGATGGAAAATCTGAAAAATTTTACAAAATTTTCAGGGAAACAAGCCCTTAGCAGGGTGCTGGGCTAGGGTGTGTTCACTTCGCGAAAAGTAGCTGAAAAGTTACTGTAGCATCTTTCGTTGTTATTTGGTAAAATTTGTCCAATTATGGACTAACTAGGCTCAAAAGATTCGTCCCGACATTTACAGACAAACTATGCAATTAGTTATCCTTTTTACCTACGTTTAATGCTCCATGCATGCGTCGAAAGATTTGATGTGATGTGTGTAAGAGAAAATATTTTGGGTTGGGAGGGGGAAGTGAACGAGGCCTCGGGTGTGCTACTTGCAGCCACTGCAGCGCTGCCACTGCTATCCTTTTTTTTTTTCTAATATGAACAGAGAGTGGTTACTGCAGCAGCGCTGCTGCAGCGATCACAGCCAACCAGAGCCTGAACCTTTTACAAGCTGCAAGAGTCAGCTAATAGCTTTTTCCAAGCTACAAACCGGACTATAAAAAACTCGATCTGCAGTGTCTATATAGCCTCGGGTATTCTAATTTCAGAAGATCTTTTCGTAAGTTAGACTGTTTGGATCAGCTAGAGTATTTCCTTTCAATTTCTCTCTGCCAGTACTTCTGCTCACTGCAAAATGCAAAAAGTTTTCAAGATTTCCCGTCACATCGTATATTTCGGCACATGTATGGAACATTAAATATAGGTAAAAAATAACTAATTACACAGTTTATCTGTAAATGTCGAGACGAATCTTTTAAGCCTAGTTAATCTATGATTGAACAAAGTTTGTCAAATACAAACGAAAAGTGCTACCGTGCTTTTTCAAAAAAAAAATCGCAAGCTAAACCTGGCCTAGCTCTCGTCCGTCTTTTTCTCCGTCTCCAGTCTCCCTGTGCATTCCGTTGCCTCGCTTTTCCACCAGGCCAACGGCTTTTAACGCCGTGACGAGTGTTTCGCAAGGAACAATACACTACTTTTTTTTTATTACTACGAGCACTACTCTACCTTTTCGTAGTTCACCGGCTGCAAGCGCTGCTTCTCCGGCCCGGTGGGCCATCCGAGGGGTGGTGAAACAAAAAGGGGTTCAAACTTCAAATGTTGTGTAGATCGAGTAGCTAGGTGAAAGTTGAAAATCTATGTACACTGTAGAATCTAGTGTTAACATTCAATAAAAAAACCTTCTGATGGAAGGCCACGCCAAAAGTATTACTATTAACTTTCAAATTCTAATAAAAAACCCATAGCCTACCGAAAAAGGTCTTGCCATGATACTAGCCTTCAGTCTTTTATTTATTCACTGTAAGAGATGCACGCACATGCAGACAAGTTGTTTGCATTGTGAAGGACTCTAGTACTAGATCGCGTTTGGTTCTCAAGGGAAATCCTTGTCAGCGCAGGTGCCAAGTTAATAAGCCAGCGTCCAAACTATCGCTGAAACCAGGCGTGCTTTCAAAATAGCTCCGATTTAATTTTTTATAACTACAGTTAAAAGTGGTTTTTTTCTTCTCAACACTTAAAATAAAGGCCTGTTTTGGAAGTGTTTCTAGGGGCTTTGGCTCTCGTAGATAAGCCAGGTTCATTGAAGCCCCAAAAACATGACTTCATCTCCTACCAATTCATTTGGATGAGAGTGTGTGCTTCTATGAATAGTGTTGGCTGAGCCCTCCTAAATGGGGTCTAAACTAGAAGCCTCCATCTCCTTCGAGTAATGTAGGGGGTTTGGTGCATTTGAACACCCAAAACTATTCGGTGTGTTCACCAGAACTCTCCGGTGGTGTAGTTTTGGATTAGAACGTGGACCAGAACTCTTTTAGTGGTTCACCGGAGTAGTCATCGGAGCTTTGAACAGTGTAAGAGCTAGTCTGAAGTAGTCGTTGGGGTGGCTGTTGGAAAGCTCTGGTGCATCACTGAAATTCTTTATGGGCTGGTTTAGATCCAGAAAATTTTGTAAAAGAACAGTAGATTCCCCGTCACATCGAATCTTTAGACGCATGCATGAAGCATTAAATATAGATAAAAAATAAAACTAATTACACAGTTTAGACGAAATGGACGAGACAAATCTTTTAAGCCTAATTAGAACATGATTGGACACTAATTGTCAAATAACAACGAAAATGCTACAATTGCATTTTGCCAAAAAATTTTGGCAACTAAACAAGGCCTATGTCACTGTAAACTACTCAAGTGCATAATACCTAGTTTCTTGAGTGGGCTTATAAATAGGCAGTCTGCTCTAGCAGGTAGGCTCTCTTGGACCCCTTGGCTAATATACGCCCATTAGAGCTCTAGGAACCTCTCCACTAGTTGACATTGCATTTGAGTGAGATTGGAGTGGATCTAGTGTGTTTGCATTGACAATTTGCATCTAGTGGCACTATTGGCTGGTGTTTACTGCTGATATTTTGTTACTCTTGGTGGTTGCTATTGATATTTCTTATGCTCAAATGGATAATTCTGCAAGCGCGCATAATATTGTTATAGCACTTTACCTGGGAATATTTTAAGTTATCGTGTTTTCATGCTTAGGGAAAGCGTATGGTAAGAGTATTTATCAATATGATTTTCAATAATTATATCACCGTCAATCACCCGAATCTAGATGGGGATAACGATAACATGGCTAATGTGACACCGAAGAACAAAAGGATAACTAAGATAAGCATCATAGCTAGTGGGAAGCCAGGCTGAAAAGTATCGTTCACTGTTTGTTGTGAGTGTGAAAAACACTGCACCATGACTGATAAGTTCAAGTGAACAGGATGAATGAGTGAGTACAAGGTTCCTATGATATTTCTACAACTCTAGTGTAGAACTATAGAGATACTATTGAGCCAATAAATAGTAAAGTAGGATTGAATAGCACTTCGGGGCATGGCCCAAACAACAACGAAAAAGGTTGATAGAAATAGACCATTTTTGGACTCTACGTTTTAAGAACCAACCTAAACGTGGTAGACTACGTAGGCTAGATAGGGTTGTCACCACCTACTAGCTACCACACATCCATAGGGCTGACCGTAATTTAAGGTACCCGATAGTATAAACATCACGTTTAAACTATATGCTACCTAATCCCGGGCGAAGATCAAACTAGAGCATCCACTAAGGCACGAAGAATTCATTCTATTAGTGATCCAATTATATTATACAAAGCTAAGATTATAGCACTATGGACTACTACAACAAGTAAGTAGTGCTCAAATGAAGTACTAAATTACAATGGTAATATATTGAATACTCGAAATGTCTTACAAAGGGAAAGATACAAAGAGCTATACTAGAAGTTCTGGAACCCGAGCGAAGCTTAACTCGACTCGACTCTAACTCCCAACTAAACTAAACTAAGCTAAAGAGATTTACAAGAGTGATTTCTTTTTTAGAGTGACGCCAACACTAGTATTTATAGTGACTTTGAACAGGGGGTACTTATGGTCGAAGGAGAGGCAGTATCTCTGACATGGTGTTTTTCCTGATCCCCTATAGGGTTAGGTCACCGTGGATTCACTACCTCTTGATCTCACATTTCACAAAGCTTCCCCAAGTCGATTGATAGGTATCCAAGGTGGTTATCACGGCAAAATATACTTTCTTGAATAGTTGGGAGGCCCTTCAATCCACGGGAGAGATCATGGCATCCCCTAGGATCAGACCGTCATTGAATGAACACGTAGGACTGCTTGAAAGCGTGTTTCTTTGATTATGCCACAAATTGAGCTCCATTGGGCCTTTGCTTAGGTCAACCGACGCATAGGGGGTCGGGCAAACCCCTAGATGGGGCCCCTGCATTCACATATTTCCTAAATACAAGTGGAACCCCATTATTTATGTCAGGACCCAATGGTCATTTCAACTTGAACTTTTCAAAAACACCCTTAGAAGCTCGAATCCCTAGCCAACTCCTCCTTGTACCTTGACCCAAAACCCTACTACACCTCGCAATGCGCTTAGATCATGAGTCTCCATCAACCTTGGCACAAAGCCATAGCCTATTTTTAGCTATTTTTTTTGGCATTGGACACTTCCATCAACTTAGTGGAAGCCTTTGGACCTAGCTCTCGAAGGACAATGACCCTAGATTCGACTCTTAAACCTCATAACCTTCTCTAGTCAAACCAAGTCAGCTTAGGTCAACCTTGGTCAACCAAGATCCTATGCTTATGGCGAGCCATGAGAAAGTTTGTGAAGGTCACAATCTCATCTCTCTAAGGGAATAGATCAATATAGTAAAGCCATTAAAGTGGTTGAAAGAAACCTGGCTTGAGCTTGACCTTTGGTGGTTGCTCTTGGTTTCCTTAATGGAGATGTAGGTCCTTTTTAGTAGGAGGCAAACTTAAGGAAACAAATCCCTGGTCTTCACTTTAGTTTGATTGATTTTTGAGTTCTTGTTTTGATTTGTTCATTCAACTTGATCTACTTTGTTGTGTGTGTTTGTGAGTGCAGCTACTTTGTGGATTTGCTATTTGAAATATAAAGAAGCACATCTTCCAAATTGACTTGAACTAGAATTAAATAGGCATAGTTTACTTTTGACTTTCTATGTATTTCCTAAGTAAAAGTGTGGATAAACCTCTTGAGCATAAGATGTGTGGAAAATTCGTGTGATGCGTGATTTTTAGTAGTTTTAACTTTGAAATGCAGGGACATCTTATAGAAAGAAATGGAGGGACATCCAGTTTTTTTGGTAATTTACATATAACTTGTTTGAATGCAGAAACCTTGAATGCGTGATTTTTGATAGTTGGTATAACTAGTTCAAACCTTGAGATGTAGGGTTATCTTATAGAAACAAATGGAGAGGAAGCATGATTTTTATTTAAGTTTAATATGGACAATGATGACTTCATGTAGTATAAAACAATATGTTCAACTTATGTTGCATCATTATTTCATCATGTATTTTTTTTGGAATAAAAGTGTAAACATATACTTGGCTATCAAGTTTACCATTATTGTAATCATCCATAAGCCCTTGTTGTTTTGGGTTGTTGATTATTCCATTACATACCCATTAATCCATTACTATATGGACCAGAAGTCACTGCCTTATGATTATTCATGAGTAGTAGCAGTGCTATATGATTATTTATGATAGCCTCATTTCATATAGATGAAGTCAAGCCGTATGCCCGTAACTTTGAGCATTACATACATATCATGTTGATTGTTTAGAATAAAAGTATGAAACTATTTTTCTGTTGTAGGGATCACTTTGGCTACTACTACTAGTTACTCTGGCGCTTTCTGACGGGCTCTACCATCATATCCTTCCAATTTAAAGGCAATGCTTAATGGACATATTCATGACATACCTCATTCAATAAGAATGTAGCCAAACCGTGTTGACCGTCGATCTAGCTAGTTTGAAAATAACATTATTAGGGTCACATATTTAATGTGGTCTCTCAATTTGTGCCTAGACATCTCATAAATTCATGACATCTACTTTTTGGCCAAGAAGGATTCTCTATCATACATGTTTCCATACCATGTTTAGCTGCAGTCTTGTTTCTTTTTCAATAATATGTCAAAGCATGACGAGATTATCTCACTTTTAAGCCATTTACCCCCAAATATCTCCAATGTAAGTTTCATAAATGCCTTACAACAAAAGGTTTCATAAATGTATTACAATGGAAGTTTTTTATTCTTTATGGCCACACCATTGTGCAAAAAACATTTTCACAATTGAAAGAATAAGGGGAGTACTATGCATTTTTACGTCCTCCTCAAATATGAATCCAAAACATTGTCATATCGATTTTGTTTTTAGATAACTATTCAATAGAATATATCGTGTTGGTGAGTAGGACCAATACCATATTATTGCTTTTGAATGAATAAAGATAGTAGACCACACAGTTTTATCTTTTAGAGTTATTTCTTTTTTATTGTTATGATATTTGAATTTTAAAATACTTCCTCTGGCCACAAGAACATTTTGGATATAGAGGTCAACTTTATTAAGGATTGGTGAATAAATAGCTCTTATAATATTGTTATGCATGAAAATTGGTTATATAGATTCAATGTTATATTTTGTGGTCATGATGTTTTTGTTTCCTGAAAAGCATTTTATGCTCGGAGGGTGTATTGTGCATTACTACTTCCTCCTCAAATATATGAATGCTACTGGACCATGATTTGTTCACAAAATCTAATCACTGTTACCCTATTCACAACAAACATATGGAGTTTGAACCCTAAAAGACACACACACACACACACACACACACACACACACACACACACACACACACACACACACACACACACACACACACACATCTCATAGAAAATCAAGGAAGCATGATTTTTAAAGTTTAATATGGACAATTATTTAGTATAACATGTGCAACTTATGTTGCATCGTTTATTTTTTCTATGATTTTTAAAGTTTAATATGGACAATCGTTTATTTTTAAAGTTTATTTTTTTTATACTTGGCGATCATGGCTACTGTTACGCGTTGTAATATTCAATAACCCCTTGTTATTTTGGATTGTTGATTATTCCCTTACTAACCTATTACCCCTTGCTATTTGAACTAAGATACCGTGCCTTATGAGTATTCATGAGTAGTGGCAACACTTTACAATTATTCGTGACCCACCTCATTTCATACGAGGGGACTTAAAGGTCAAGCCCACGACTACTAGTAGCATTACATATAGGTCATGTTGATTTTTACAATAAGAGTATATAAAACTACTTTTTCCATAGTAGTGAGCACTTGTCTCGGCTACTATTAGTTACTCTTAACGGTTTCTGACCCTTTTTACCGGTGTTGTCCATGCTAACTTTTCAGTTGACAAGCACTGCTTAGTGAACATTCCCGGTTGCCTCGTTCAGCAACAAACGTATCGAAAACACGTCGACCGTCGATTTAGGTAGTTTGGAGATGATATATTATTAGAATTGCATCTTCCAAGGGGCCTCTCAATTTCCTCCTAGGCAGCTCATAAATTTATCACATCTATCTACTTTCTGGCCGAGAAGGGTTCTCGTTCATACATGTGTGAAGTACGTATCATGTGCCTTATTTCTTGCTAAATAAAAGAATTATTACAAGTGAAAACACGACGAGATCCTCTTGCTTTTGAGTCACTAACCAAAATAAAGATCTGGAATGTTTTGCACACGCAATTCATGCCCCGTCCTCGGATACTAAGAGTACCATCATTTTTATGTCACGGTGCTAATAATGACAAGAGCGGGTAGAGGATCGATGTGGTTGGAACTTGGAAGGAGGATACTGCTAGTAGATAGTCCGTAGAAGGGCAATGGGGGCAAATCGTGGGGGTTTGGGTGGGTGCGCATAGAGACGAGGGCACCTGTGGACTGTGGTGGGTTTTGTCAAGGCCGGGAGGGACAGAGGTTCCACCCCTGCGACTGCGAGTGGTTGGGGTTGGACTCCCCAAACCCACACGAGCGGCCTCTGAACCTGAACCCAAAAAAAAAACAAACAAAAAATCCCCGTATAAATTCTCTCTCCTCTCTCGGTCTCCTCCCTCTCTCTCTGGCTGCAGCAGGACGACACACAAGAACAACGCGGCTGTCTCTCTCTCTCCTCTCCTCTTCTCTCCTCCCTTTTGCCATCAGTCTCAAAGTAAGGGAAGCGAAGCCTGAAAGCCCAACCAAACCAATCGCATCTCCCCCACTCGAAAAAGGCAGAGCCCAACCGGAGACGGAGGAGGAGGATACCCATCAATCAACAAGAGAGAGGCCTACCGTACGTACGTAGAGTAGAGATTAGAGAAGAGGGCTACTATTTGTTAGCAAAAGCTAAAACAAGCAGGCATTTATTTTGTGCTTGTTTAGTTGTGATCAATTAGCCCGCCGCCGCCGCCTCCTATATTAGCCCCCGCCTTCCTTCCTTTGCAGTTCCAGTAGCAAGAACCACGGCTGTCCCTTTCCCTCTCCTCCCCCTCCTCCGCCTCCTCTACTCCCGTCTCTCCTCAAAGCCTCGGTAACCGCCCGCCCGGGATGGCCGCCTTCTTCGGCGCTGCTCCGCCGCCGCCGGGTCTCGCTTCGTTCCACCACGAGGAGCAGCAGCACCATCACGACGCCGCCGAGGAGGTGTACCACGTGGGCGACGTCGACGAGGGCGGTGCCGGCCATGGCCACGGCGTCGGCGTCGGCGGCGCTGGCCAGGGGAAGCTCTGCGCCAGGGGCCACTGGCGGCCCGCCGAGGACGCCAAGCTCAAGGAGCTCGTCGCGCAGTACGGGCCCCAGAACTGGAACCTCATCGCCGAGAGGCTCGACGGCAGATCAGGTAATGCGACTACGCAAACGCCAACGTAATGCAGCGTGTGTCGTGTTTTAGATGCGCCTCGCCAGCTTGCTTTCGTGTTCATGTTCCTGACCGGTGATGTATGCGTGCCTTTCTTTCTCAGGGAAGAGCTGCCGCCTGCGGTGGTTCAACCAGCTGGACCCGCGGATCAACCGCCGGGCCTTCTCGGAGGAGGAGGAGGAGCGGCTGCTGGCGGCGCACCGCGCGTACGGCAACAAGTGGGCGCTCATCGCGCGCCTCTTCCCGGGCCGCACCGACAACGCCGTCAAGAACCACTGGCACGTCCTCATGGCGCGCAAGCAGCGGGAGCACACCGGCGCGCTCCGCCGCCGCAAGCCTTCCTCGTCGTCCTCGTCCTCGCCGGGCCCGGCGCCGACGCCAACGCCGCCGCACTTCGCGCCCGTCGTCGTCCTCCACCACCACCACTACGGAGGGTCGCCTCCCGTGCCGCTCCACGCCATCTCAGGCGCGCAGTACACGGCGGCGGCGGCGGACACCCGCGCGCACAGTGGCGGCGAGTCCGACGAGACCGCGTCCACCTGCACCACCGACCTCTCCCTCGGCTCCGCCGCCCCTTGCTTCTATCAGAGTGGTACGTACAACGGCAGGAGCCTTCCTCGTCGTCGTCGCTGGCTGCATGCTGTGCTGTGTGCCTGTGTCTGATGGCGTGGCGTTCTCACATGTCGTAACCAGACTAACGTTCCGTGTGTGTTCGTCCTCAGGCTACGACGTGGTCCCGCGCGCCGCGGCGTTCGCGCCGAGCGCGCGCTCCGCCTTCTCCGCGCCGTCGGCGACGGCGCGCCACGGCGAGGCACGCTCCGACGACAAGGTGTCTCTGCCCTTCTTCGACTTCCTCGGCGTCGGCGCGGCATGATCGGGGGGCCGGCCCGGCGGCGGTGTACAGGAGGCGGTCAAACGACGAGAGCCCCGGTGGCGGTGGGTGAGAGGATGAACATGAACCCGCGCGTAGTTTAGCTTTGGACTCGAGTTAATCATCAAGAACAAGGCTTTAGAGAGGAAGAGGAGAGGACAAGAATGGTGATGAACTATTGAACTGGTGTCGTGGCATTGCAGACTAACAACTCCTCATCAGTTTTTGCTGCTGATGTTGCTAGTAATGGTATGATGGTTACTCTGCTTGTGTTGGGAGACGAGTTGCAATTGCAAGCACCTCCAAGCATGAATGAGAGATGAATATGGATGCAGAAAGAAACCGCTTGCAACACAAGCTGCAAGGCAAAGGCAGATCAGATCCTCTGCTGCCTCTCTTTTTACCCTGTCTCCCTCTCTCTTCTTTTCATGCTCTGTTCTGTTCTGCTCTAGTAGGATATTGATTTTTTTCGCTTTTTTTTTTGGTTCACTTCTCTACCCTTTGGGTGTGTTTAGTTCCGCGAAAAGGTGTAAAAAAAGTACTGTAGCACGTTTTGGCTTTATTTGGTAAATAGTGTCCAATCGTTGACTAATTAGGTTCAAAACGTTCGTCTCGCAAAGTACAACCAAGCTGTACAATTAGTTTTTTATTTCATTTACATTTAGTACTCCATGCATGTATCGCAAGTTTGATGTGACGGAGAATCTTTTATTTGCACATTGTTTTTTTTTTTGAGGAACTGAACACAGCCTTTGTATGAAAAGAAGAAGAGGATGATGATGAAACAAGGAACCAATTCCCTGCATTGCAATGCCATCCCTGCATTGCGGACTTGCAATGTCTCTGTCCACTGTCACTGTGCCTGCAGCTCCAGGTCGGCGGACGAGCGTTCGTCGCCGAGCAAAAACAAAACAAAGGCTCACTCAGCTGCGCGAGGCCGCGCGACAAGGGTAGTGTCTGCGCTCCCTGCGATGCAAAGCAAGGCCCCTTCTTGTTGTTGCGTGGATCAATCAACAAGAACAATCCTCTGACATCAACGTTCCTTCTCATGTCATCCCGTAGCACGGCACAGGTCATTTTCACCTTGCCCTGGTTTCGTGGGTTCCGTTGCTGGACTGTTCCGCTGATTTCCTGCAAGCCAACGAAACTGCTGTTGCAACGCAACGCCCCTTGCCGTTAGGACTTGCGCAAGCAGCAGCAGCACTTCACGCTGCTGCCACTTCTGCTGCAGCTGCCTCACTTCTTTACCCACTACTGTACTGTACTGAACTGAACTGAAAAAAAAAGAAAAACAAAATAGCATCTGATTCACAATTCAAAAAGATCGACATGTGAGGAAGAAAGCTACTAGCTAGCCCTAATACGCTACACTAGAGAGCAGATTAGTTTTGCATCCGTCAGCAGGGCGCAACTAAAGCATGGCTTGGTTTACAACAGGTTTGGTGCAGATTAGCAGTTCTCGTGAAGTTTGACTGGAGCTGTTGGGCATCCATTCCATCGTCTAAACACAGATCAGGTCAGGCCTGCAGCCCTGCTGAATGGACGCAGGACCCGGTCAGGATTTATGCTAAAGATCGCATTGCACACGGTGATGTATGGATATCAACAGCAACTAAGTGATGCCGTGTCCATGACTGGTACTTAAATTACAAGCACTCATGGATATCTATATTCATCCTCTATACGTCCTAGTCAGCAAGATTCTCTCCTCTATACTCAATTCTCCCGTACCCATCCATCCTCTATATCATCCTCTATCCACTCTATTCACTGTGAGACTCACTTGTCACTTTATTTAAATATATTCATGTGTGATCTAGTTTTGAAGGATTTATTGAGACGAATTTAATGGTGCAATCGAAATTTAATTTGGATTTTTGGTTTGTGAGTTATAACATTTTTTTCTTTGTTTAGCTAGTGGGGCCCGCCACTATAGAGTATAGAGTAAGTACTGTACCACTCTAAATATAGAGTGAGAGAAATGATAGAGTATTGTTTTAGAGTACGCAGTGCAGTAGTTTTTACTCTATATTCATACTCTAAAGCTCTAGAGTACCCACTGCGGCGGCTAGTGTTACTACTCCATATATATTTTGCATCTGAACTACATCTATAACGGGGATAACTGCTTTGGTTGAAAAGATCGATGAACAGGTCTTCATCCAACATATGGCCATGTTCATCTGGCTTATAATCCGTCTTATTCAGCTTGTTTTTTCAGCCGGAACAGTATTTTTCTCTCACAAAAAATCAGCCAACAGTGTTTTTCAGCCGGCTTATAATTTCAGCCGAACGGAGCCTATGTGAATGTGACAGTATCAAGCTGCAAGTATATACAGCAGCATGCACATCCTTGGTTCTGGTATATGCTTCATTGGTCAGATACGCATACTACACCTAATTCTGTTAACAGAACGAAGTGCCTCACTATTACTGCAGCCGCCCAAAAAACGTCAACATGAAGAAAACAATATAAGGATCTGTTTGATTTCCCTGCTAAAGTTTAGAAAACTTTAGTCGCTTAGCTACTAAACTACCAAACAAACTAACTAAAAAAGACTAAAATAGTTTAGCCACATGGGTACCTCAGGAGTAGCTAAAGTGAGCTAAAATGTCCAGTCGACAGGGGCTGCCCCTCATATTACTAAAATAGTTTAGCCACATGGGTACCTCAGGAGTAGCTAAAGTGAGCTAAAATGTCCAGTATACCTACAGTACACAAGAATCACTTGAGGTCTGGTTTTATTTATCGCTAAACGAACTTTGACATTTAAGAGCGAGGTATGCCATTGGACATGCTAGTAGGCCCCTTTTGTTGGAATAGATAGAGGCCTTGTTTAGTTTCCAATTCCTCCCCAAAATTTTACTATACAAAAAGAAGATTTCCCATTACATTAAAATGTTGGCAAATACATGAAGTATTAAATGTAGATGAAATCAAAAACTAATTGCACAGTTTTGTTGTACTTTGCGAGACGAACATTTTGAGTCTAATTAATCAATTTTTGGACAATTTTTTACACTAAAAAACAAAAGCTGATACAGTGTTCCGACAGAAACACTGTAGCAGTAGGAGCCGATTCCGCCGGCCCGATTCGGGAACTGAACACGGCCAGAGTACTTATGATTTCAGAGGCTGGAGAAGACCCTCCCGTCCTTATGATGGTGATGATTGAACTAGCTAGAGTGGTAGGCTGTTAGCTTTGGCTCCTCACTTTAGTTTCAGTTTGTTATGGATGGTTGGAAAAGGTAACAAGAGACTAGCTGGTAGAAAACATACATGCCGGTGCCATGGGCAGTACCATATGCCATATATATAGGGGGTGTTTAGTTCGTTCCTTAAAAATTTTTCACCCCATCACATCGGATGTTTTGGCACATGCATGGAGTATTAAATGTAGACAAAAAAATAACTAATTACACATATTGCGATAAATTTGCGAGACGAATTTTTTTAGTCTAATTAATCCATGATTTGATAATGTTGTGCTACAGTAAACATGTGCTAATGACGGATTAATTAGGCTTAATAAATTCGTCTCGCTGTTTCAGACGAGTTATGTAATTAGTTTTTTTATTAGTATCCGAACACCCCTTCTAGCATCCTATGAAACATTCGATGCGACACCTTAAAATTTTTCACCCAAGCAACTAAACACCCCCATATGCCTCAATTCTATAAAATAATTCGGCTATCTGCCGGTTGAAAAAACCTGTTTGCAAGAACATTGGAGTATGACCAAGTGCCCTGTCATTCACACTGGAACAGCTTCAGTCTATCTATGAATATGTGTTTAGATCCTTCAAAATTCCAAAAATTTTACAAGATTTCCCGTCACATCGAATCTTTGGACGCATGCATGGAGCATTAAATATAGGTAAAAAAATAACTAATTACACAGTTTGGTTGTAAAATCACGAGACGAATCTTTCAAACCTAATTAACCCATGATCGGACACTAATTGCCAAATACAAACGAAAGAGTTATTGTGCTTCAAAAAATTTTACAGCAGCAACTAAACACAGCCTTAACCTACAAGCTTTTAGGAAGCTTCAGCAACAAGCTGGATGCTGTTAATAGCTAGGAAGCCACATGGCAGTGTCAATGGAGATGTCAAGGCTGTTGATTTCATTTTTATTTCCCACAGGCTTCAACATACTCCAACTAACCAACATATATAGCTGAGATGCTCTCGCCACACGTGGAATATCTCCCTTACCTAATCCGATCTTATGCTTTGTTCCATGCTAGAAGAAATGGCCACAACAGGTTAAAAGAATGTTACATCATTGTCAGGAAAAATTGGAGCCATCCATGCGCCTGTGGATCTTCTTGTGCACTATTGATGGCGTACATTTAAAATTATTATGTATGCACGCGTGAACTCGGAGTCTTGACATCATGCTTTTTTTCTTTAGTGTATATATATATATATATATGTGGTACATATGACAAAACTTGTAGTATAAACAAATTTTGCTCCACTAGGTTACTTTTTTTTAAGAAAAAAACATATTATAGGCGCAGACACTCATATATACGAAGGCTCAATCAGCCATATGAACGTAGGCACACTTCGCTAGCCAGATGGTACAAACTACAAAGAATAAGAAGTTGAAGTTGTAATTGTAAGGAGTTTCCTAGAAAGCGATGGTTTGAGATGCTTGTCGACTAGCTCAATTCGTAATCGTTCTTGTTAATTCAGATTATTAATTATTCAAGTTTCAAAGCTGATCGAGGGGAGAGAATCTTGCATTTTACATTCTGATCGAGGTGGTTGAGAATGGTCACATGGAATGCATGTAGCCAGTACTGCACTTTCGTTGTTGCTATACGGCGCCGGCCGGGGCCGGAAGCTATATATATGATAAGCAATGTTATAGTACTGATCATCTGAAACATTATTCTGTTCAAGTACTAACTACAAACATTCTCCATTCAAACTACAAATAAACAATACAATCCATTGTTTACAGTAAGTTCCAATGTTGTATATCCTTAGGACTTTTATATGGTTTATCAAACTAATCATAATTCATCAGTCCATTTCATGGCAGTTGTTGAACATGTTTGTTTGATATTCATTCAGTGTCCATGCATCATCCGGTCTGAATAATAGAATCCCATGCATTTTGGCAGTTGAAATCGGTGGAATCGGAGGACACATAGTTGAATTTTTAGAATGTGGCGTGGTCTACCACGTACACAAGTTAGTTAGTTAGTAGTTGGAAACACTACATCAAAGAATGACCTAGTAAGGTTTGAATGGTTTTGAGAAGGTATATATTTAGCAGCTAGCACTATGACGTTATGAGCTGTTTTGAGATGCGTCAACTTGATCAATTTCTTTATCCCTGTATCGTTTTCTTATACGACACATAGACTTGACGGGCTCTGTTGATCAAGCACGGTATTTGGAATGATCGTCTTAGTATATTCTTTTCTTAAAATTAACAGTTATACTCCCTCCAGTTCCAGTCAGAAGTACTTATCACATTTGGTTTTTGCATGGTCTTTGATGCACAACTTTTGTTACTCATTTCTTTTAGAGTAGTATATTCTTAAAATCCTTCAAATATAAGAACGCATATGTCTAACTTACATGTTTCCAAACTAACTAATATAATGATCATTAATGCTTACAGATTTTTAAGGTTAGACCAAATCTTGTTCTAAACGTCTTGTTTTTTTTTCAATAGAGGGAGTATATATAGATATATAGAATCATGATATATCACCTATTAGGTGGCTTATTATGTAAACAAACATAATAATAACGGTCGTTCTTCCTTTGTGCTATTTATGTATATATGTGGGTTTTCTTTTCTTTCTGAAATTAAAACAGAATATATATGTGTGTGTGCATTTGTGAGGCAGGCAAGCAAGAGGGGGTGATGTCGATCTGTTGCACAGCACAGCTGTAAGCTGTTTTGGACAGAGACGTGCATCCAACCTAGCAAAGCTCATGTCGTGCAACAAGCAAGCAGAATGGGAAATTTCTCCTCCCAGGAAGCAAAGATGTGTGAGCAACCGATTCCTTTTTGGAGTGAGAGTGAGGTAGGCCGGCCGGCCGGGCAGCTAGCTCAGCTAGGGCTCATCGATACGATCCATCCATTGATATTGATATTGATATGATCCCAACGCTCAGGGTGGGGGCCAAAGCATGCAAGCAACCCAACAACAAACAGTGAGTGATATGTGCATCCGTGTGCACGCCCTTTGCATCGGATTCTCTGCAATCTTGTCAAGGGCATGTAGTGGAACATTTCTGGGAAACAGAAAGCGAAGCTGGCATGAGCTAAAATTGAAGAGAGCATCTTTTGTTTGTTAGAAGAGAAAAAGGTACTACGTACAAGGAAAGAGTCAGAAGAAAGTTGAACTAGGGGGGCATTATTGTTGGAGTCTCGCAATGTCTATTACGAAATGACTAGGAAGAAATATATGCAATGAAAGTAAACTAGGTCTTTGTCCTGAGAAGACATATATGTCTTCTGTTTTTTTTAATATAATAATAGACGTCTCTCTCGTCCGGTTTATTTGAAAAACCATAAATTGTTCCGTGCATATTGTCATTTTAATATAAGGTAATTTTCTTGCTGGTTTGTTCGAAACACCACAAATTGTCTCGTGCATGTTGTCATGGAATGGAACTCATGGTTATATATAGACATACATTTCCATAATCTAGTGGGGTTAGTTTTGGCCCTCTAATCTAATGAGAACCAATCTTAATCAAGCTCCAAAACAGGCTTTATTTATCTAGTTCAGTAGCACTCTTCAATGGCCCTTTTGGAACACAAGAATTTCAAAGCATTGCACGAATAAGAATTCCATATAATTCAGTTCATTTTTCATAGAAAAAACATGGGGACCAGAAAAAAAATGCTAGTTATCTTTTCAAATTGTCCTAAAAGAGTTACCTTGACATGACAAGGAGAAGACCTGGCCGCCCTACTACTATCCATGATGCATCAAACTACTTATCCATGAGCATTGATTTTGGGACATAAGTATATGTCAATATAACTAGAGCTACCTTAACAACAGTGAGCTAGAGCAGCATGCATGCATGTACTGTTGCTGAGATCAATTTACCACTTCTGCCAGTTACCATTTATCCCGATCGACAATGCTGCACGTACGGCGGCTTGTGATCCGTATACTCCTATACAAAGGGTGTGTTCACTTCGCGAAAAGTAGCTGAAAAGTTACTGTAGCATCTTTCGTTGTTATTTGACAAAATTTGTCTAATTATGGAGTAACTAGGCTCAAAAGATTCGTCCCGACATTTACAGATAAACTATGCAATTAGTTATCTTTTTTACCTACATTTAATGCTTCATGCATGCGTCGAAAGATTTGATTTGATGGGTGGAAGAGAAAATATTTTGGGTTGGGACGGGGAAGTGAACAAGGCCAAATGTACTTACACGCACTTGCAGACTTGCTAGGTAGCTGTGCGAACTGAAGCAGCATGTGTAACAAACAGTGCTCACACGCGCGCACGGCTAGGTAGCTGTGTGAACTGAAGTTGTCTGTCATAGTATGCAGCAAGCCCAGATACGCAGTCGGACAGCTAGCGGAGACATTTTGAATGGATATGGCAGCCAGCCAGGGATCGGATCTCGGAGGAGGCGAGAACACGGTCAGTCGCCCGGTCACAACTCACGCGCGCGCGCACGGCCGAGCCTGCCTGTGTTTACTTGCATCGTCCATGCATGCCTTCCTGCTGCTGCTGAGTGCTGATGCTGCCACTGACCACACACATTCACATGAACCAGGTGGCTTTGAGGGCCGGTCTGCCTCCCCGACGTACCGTGTACTCGCTGACACGTGTTAATTACTACTAGTACTCCTACTAGCCAGCTGCTGCTACAATCCTGTCGGGTTCGTGCATTGAGATTCGTGGCCCGTGTAGCACATACTCCGATCCGCGTGCATGCATGCATTTCCTGCATGCGCGTACGTACATCGTACGAGGACTACAGACTGTACAGTATTGCAGCGCGTGTATCAGATCATGTACCCGCGTGCATCGATCTCTCGGCCCTACTATACGCGCTCGTGCCTGAGTGAGTGAGACCCCACACTGATCAGGGAGCCGGCCGTAGCGCCTAGCGCGCGGCGCCAGCTCACGCTACTACAGATTCAAATATCACCGCCGGTCCATCACCACCGGATTGTATTGGGCCGGCAGTGATAAATCTTCACTACCGGTTCAAACTCTGACAGACATTCAAATGATTGGGGTAGGGGTCAAACCGGCAGTGAAGCTCATTATCACTGCCGGTTCGTGGCTGGAATCGGCAGTGAATCTTCACTGCCGGTTCGTGGCTGAAACCAGCAGTGATAATAAGGTTCACTGCCGGTTTTTGAACCACCAGTGATTACGAGCTTCACTGCCGGTTCCAACCACGAACCAACAGTGATAATTAGATTCACTGCCGGTTCGTGGTTTAAACCGCCTGTGATATGTCCACAGTACATATAGCTCGACCTCCTTCCCTCCTCTGTCCGAACGGAATAGAACACTGCTCGTGAACCCTAACTCCCGGCTCCTCCTCCCTCACGGGATCTCTCATCTCCGCCCCACTGCAGCACTCCCTGAGCTCCCTCTCCTCTCCCTCCCTCGACGGCCATGGCGGCGGGGTGGCCTCGCACGCGCACCCAGAGGTGGGGGGCCACGCGCCATGGTAGCAAGCGCTGCCCTCCCCGGCGGCGCCGGGGAGGCCTCGCACGCGCACACAGGAGAAGGGCGGCGGTGCAGCAGCTCCTTTCTGTGGCCGTCGCCGAGGCCGAGCAGGGCCCTTAGGCCAAAACCGAGCCCAGCGACGTCTTATGTAAGCAATAAGGGTCTTAGCTGATCTTAGGGGTGGCGATTTAGATTAAAATTTGGGGATTTCTTATGCCAGGGTCAGCGCCACGCCCGGGGCAGATGTCCGAGCTCATCGTTGGGAAGGAGAAGCTCACTCTATTCAACACAGGTAAACACCTATTCCCCTGGATCCACTCTATTCAACACAGCTCACTCTATTCATTGTGTTTCATACCTATACTGACAAATCTTATTAAGCGATGATACACCAATCAACTAGTTTATTGTGATGAAATTGTTTTTCTAGTTCCAAATGATGAGTTCTTACCAAACTCATTATCCAGCAATGCTAAGGATAGAGATATTATTGAGTACTGAAACTTGTGTGCTAGAAATAAAGAGATGCTTAGAACTATATATGTTGTAGATATTGTTCTGGATGCGTGGGTTATATAAGGCGCTAGCGCGCTCCAACGCCAGTGCACGACACTTGCGCGCTCGACGCTGTCCGCCAGTGCACACCGCCGCCGCTCGACGCGAGTATGTGTTCTCGACCCTTATTTTAGTGTTTCTTTTCTTGATATGTTATTCAATAACATGGACTTTGTGATTGCAGCAACCATTTCATCTTCGTAGATATCTATCTTCAAGATTCACATATCGAGGTGTGGGACTCAAAGAAAAAGCCACTTTCTCTTATTGACTCCCTAGTCAAAGTGCTGAATAAGTAAGTGAACCCAATATCACAACACTTTCTAATCACATAGGATATTGTAATGTCCTCAGCCTTCACACTTCATTTACAATGTCACATAGAATGAAGGCATTACCTGATTGGAAAAATCTCGATAGCAAGATGCAAAAGCAATGGAGTGCCCCATTCAGTGTAAAGTATATGGAGGATCTCAAGACCCTAGATAAACCGATGGGGAACAACAAATACGGGTTCTATGTGATGTGGGCAATGCTAAAATACTTTGGTGCAAAAACAGATAATGGAGATGATATGGTACGTAGGCATCCCATTTCTATTGTTTTGTCTTATGTTTGTGCATCTAAATATCATCTTGCTTCAATTACAGCGCAAAGCAAACAATCACAACCAGTTGCTAGATTTTGAGATGAGAGGAATTCAAGAGGAGATAGCAAGGTTTGTGATGGACGAGATATTGACCAAGAAAGGATCATTCTCCATTGCGAGGACTAAGAAGTACAAGGCCCAGTACGGAAGAGACCACATCGATAGGCTATTGTAATGTGACTCTTAATTCGATACTTAAAGTTTTTTTTTGGAACTTTTGTAATATAAATGTTGATGGGTTTGTATTGTCGCTGATCCACAACCACCTCCACATCGATATCAAATTGATCGATAGCAACCACCTCCACCTCCCCGACCTCCCACCCCACCACCTCCCCTTGAAATGAAAATAAAACAATTATTAAAATGCAAATTGTGAAAAGTATATCACTACCGGTTTAAAGAAAACCAGCAGTGATAATATAATCTATACAACCGGTTGGTTAAAACAACCAGTAGTGATGGCTCAAGTATCACTGCCGGTGATTGCTCAAGTATCACTGCCGGTTTGTAACACGAACCGGTAGTGATACACGAGCTATCACTGCCGGTTTGGCATAACCGGCAGTGATGTGATCAGCTTATCACTGCCGAGTTGGTTATGGCGGTTCAAAATCCACCAGTGAAGGGGGTTTTTGAACCGCCAGTGATGTCCTTCTCTGGTGTAGTGTCAGTGGATGTGAGAGAACGTGTCAGCGATCAGTGGCGGATCTAGCGAAATAAGCCTCTTCTTCTAAGTTTAAATAAATGCAAATTTATAGGAGGAGGAGGGGTTTCATGGTCCGAGCAGCGGTAGCGGGGCTCGAGTCCACCCCACCCCGGTGCTAGATCCGCCCCTGGCAGCGATCGATCATAGCTCATGCAATGCACGCCACCTCTAGAGAATCGTGTGTTTTCGTAACCTTTTTACTCTTGGAGAGTGAGTCGGCAGTTGGCCTGCGCGTGGTTGTAAAATACTCTCCCTCCGTCTCAAGAAGTCAAGCAATCTGAAATTTAACTAAATTTATAGGAGATATTATTTACATTTAAATCTCCAACTAGCACTAGTAGAGAAAGCCTTTTGGTTCAAGGGCTTTAGTCCCGCCCATTTTTGAGCTCGGGACTATAGAATGATTTAGTCCCGGTTTGAGCCACCAACCAGGACTAAATCCCCTGCCCAACGGCTCTGGCAGCAGTTTTTGTAGGACAAGGGACCTTTAGTCCTGGTTTGTGGCTGAATCTGGGACTAAAGGTCATTCTCTAGTCTCGGTTGCAGCTGCTAGCTGAGACTAAATCTTTAGTCCCGGTTGGAGCCTCCAACCGGGACTACTAATGGACCTGTAGTCCGGGGTGGAGCCACAAAATGGGACTAAAGGTCTCGGCCTAAATATCACCCTTCTTCCTCCCCTAGCCCGATCGAGCTTTCCAACTCTTTGTTCTTCATCGTCGCCGACCCTGCTCCTATTCTTCATCGTCGCGAGCCATCTCAACTCCTCCATCCATTCTTCTGTTCTAAAGGTTACCAACTTCGTCCTCTCATGTTTCATCACTGCCTTTTCTCATTTCATGGTCTAGAATAGGAGAAAGTTGTGGTTTTTAGAATGGGAATAATGGTGGATTTTTCTTCATTTGTATGCCATTTGAGCTCAAAATGCCTTGATAAGTTTGCATATTTGGATGAAGGAAGCTTATAGTAGTTCATCAAATTTTGCTAGAATGCACCTTTCATTGCTATATAGCTCATTCCAATTTCATGGTGGCTTATTAGAAAATGAGAAATTTATAGTAGTTGATGAAAATGAGTAGTGAGTAGATGGCGACCACTTCTGGTTCCTCGGGCTTGCATGGAGTTCATAAGCGACTAACGCCGGACCTCCCTCTCATTCCGTGCGGCGAGTGTGAGAAGAAGATTGTGTTGGAGTACCGAGTGAAGGAGGGTGCCAACAAGGGTCGTATCTTCTACACGTGTTTGGATCACAATGTAAGTTGTTTTTTGTCATGTTTGTTTATGTTTTGCAGCCATTTTCGTGATGATTTTAATTAACGGTCTTCTCATTTGGTGTTCTAATTTCAGTGGGATGACACTGGATCATGTAGCGGTTGATACGGTGAGGAAGAGTATGTTACGCATGTCAAAAAGTATCTTGCGAAGCAGGCGGCTAAGGCAGCTGATGAGATTGCAGGTGTCGATGATGATGAGGTAGTTAGCCAGCAGAAGAAGCCCATCGATGATCTGTCTGTTTTAGTTGGAATTATTTGTGAAATCCTTTTTGTGCTGAAGTGCATTGTAGGTTTATTAGTTTGTCTAGTGCTACTTTAGATTGTGCACATTGTACGTAGGCTTCAATAAATTCATATTTTAGAGTGTAATCATGTTGATTGACAGATATTTGGGATCTTTTTTGATGTGTTGTATGTCATGTAATACAGATGAACCGGCAATGGATGTACAATGCTGACCGCCACTCCCCCATAGTTCATTATGGGCGTGCATGATTTCATAAATATGGCCAAGACAAACATGCAGAATGGTTTCATGTGCTATCCATGTGTTCTATGTAAGAATGAGAAGGATTATTCTTGCTCAAAGGTGCTTCACGAACACCTATTTAGGTCAGGTTTCATGCCAAACTATATTTGATGGACTAAGCATGGAGAACGTGGTATTATAATGGAAGAACATGAAGAAGAAGAAGAAGAGGATGATGACAACAATATTATTCATGGTTTTGTTGAATACGATGCCTTTGGGATACTACAATGGGGGAAGCTGAAGAAGAGGTAGCGGCTGAAGAAGTGGTAGCGGCTGAAGATGAGCCCACCGACGATCTTGGTCAGGCCATCCGTGATGCATAGAGAGAATGCGAAAGTGAAAGGAAGAAGATCAAGTTTAAGTGCTTGCTAGAGGATCAC
The DNA here is from genome assembly GCA_038087645.1 of Saccharum hybrid cultivar R570. Lineage (NCBI taxonomy): Eukaryota > Viridiplantae > Streptophyta > Magnoliopsida > Poales > Poaceae > Saccharum > Saccharum hybrid cultivar. Next base: position 7,799,949 of record JAQSUU010000119.1, on the reverse strand, counting down.
AAGAAATTGCTATACTCGACTTGTGAAGAGAGGTAGAAAAAGTTGGGTACCACACTGGAATTGCTGTAATGGAAGGCAAAGAATGTTGTATCAGACAAGAAATTTGAGGAGTTACTGACTATCCAAAAGAAGATGCTTCCGAAAGATAATGAATTGCCCATCACTACCTATGTGTCGGTACCAAAAGTACGGGATACCCACACCCATCGCTAGTAAAAAACTAAAATGACTGACACAGCAATAAAAGGCAGCTCGCCTCGACCATGCATCCTGCCGCCTCGTACGAGGCCCGCTCGACGGGGCGCCTCGACCGCGCTCTGGCTCTGACTCGTACGAGGCCCACTCGATGGGGCGCCTCGACCGCGCTCCATCCCGTACGGCAAGCTACCTCGATGGCGCTCCGACCCACGCGAAGCTCATCCGCCCACTGGGGAAAACTCTGACTCGCGTGAGCCTAGGTCGAGCGCCTCGACTCCTTCTCTTTACCTACCCCAGCACAAAAGCCATAGCATTTAATGCGGTTACCTACTATCACCTACTGGCGTGGCTGTGACCAGGATCGACGTGGGAACAATACCCATGTCAGGTCTCACTGTTTTACCACCCATCCCATGATGGGAGGTGAAACCCATCACTATACCCACCTTACCGCGCACTGTTTACCATCGATCACCCTCGAGGGAGGATAAGACAAAGCCCGATCTCTGCAATCTCGGGGATTCAGCCTTATCCATCCGGTCTCGACCCGGCCTCGACCCAACCTCGATGCTCAGCATAGTTCAACGGCAAGGGAAGGACGGTATGGCACGGTGCTCCGGGTCATTTCGCCGTCTCGTCTCCCACGACGCCATGGTGTCCAGGGATGGCCGGCCATTCCCAGGGCACGTCACTACAGTCAACTCAATAGGAATCGACCAAACATCACCTCAAGGCTCCCCGTCGTCCTGGCCTCCTCTCGCCCTATAAAAGGGCAGGCCAGGGCTCTACGAGGGGAGAGGAACGAAGCACCCGACCACACAACAACAGACAACGAAGAAAAACAAGAGATCGATACCTCAAGCAACCACCCTTGTCCTTTTTTACTCTCTTTGAGACTTGGGCTCGGCGCCCTCTCTCGCATGCTTGTAACCCCTACACGAGCACTTCGGTGCAAGGAAATACAAACTTCTTCCCCCCGCTGGACATAGGGCCTTCTTTTGCCCGAACCAGGATAAACCCCCGTGTATTCTCCTTGCATCACCATCCAGGAAAGAGACACGTAGCATTTACTCGTTGGTTTAGGACCCCCTCGGGTCCGAACACCGACAGTTGGCGCGCCAGGTAGGGGATCGCTGCGTGCCAAACGTCGCTTTCTCGCCTTTTTTCCTAGATGGCTGACCCCGAACGCCCTATTCCGTTGGCCACGGTAATCTGGTTCGGGAGTTTGGAGTTCATGTCGCTTGGCCATGGCTACGATATGGTCCTACTTCCCCCTAGGCACCCATCCGACGAGGACTACGAGCTCTCCCAGCCCGGGGGAGCAATCCGCCGGCACCGTCGCTCTAGGCAGGCGCGGGCCGCCCGACGACGACGAGCCCGGCACAACCACCGTCTTCACCTCGCGGAGGGCGACGGGGTCCCCTGGTCCGGCACCCCCCAGCCAGGCGCCAGCCTAGACCTCCTTGTGGATGGTTTGGGAAGGACGAGCTTGACTGAGGGTAACATGCCAACGGGGAATCCCGCCGCTCCCCCGTCTGGTGAGACACCACTGTCCGGAGCATCCATTTCGGCACGGACAACAACATCTCCATCACCATTCCCGTTTGGGCTAGACTCGGCTGCCCGGGTGTACGCATCTTTCGTGAGCACTCACATCAGTTCTTATGAGGAACTCCCCAGGCACCATCTATGCTCCACTCCGGACCTCGTTGCATCCACACCGACCTCTGATTATTTGGACTCTACGGAGACACCGGACACAGAGCCCCATGTGACTGCTTCTCAACGTCGCAACCCTAGTGACGATTTGCAACGGCCACACATTCCCCCGTCATACTACTACTTTGGCGCTCCTGACTCCGACTCGGCTGACGACACCTATGATCCGACCCGCGAATGCTTCAACATCGACGTTGAAAGCACTTTGGAATCAGAGGACGAAGAGCCAGTCGAAGGAAGGTACACGCCACCCCATGTCGAGCTTCCTACTGAGCAAGACGATCCTCAGTTCCTTGCGGATCAAGGAGCGCAGCTCGAGCAGATTCGCGAGCTGCAGGACAGGCTTGACGAGGAACGGGAAAACCTGGGCCTACTCCAACAAACCCTCGAGCGCGAGCGTGCGGAACGCGCACTTGGCGGGAGAGCTTGCGAAAGAGCTCGTGACGTCAACTGTCGCATCGACGAGGACCGGATGGTCGACCCCCCGGTTTTCGCTCGAGCCAGCCAGAACGTCGTCGCCACCGCCATGCTTCTCCACAACATGCCCGAGCCATCAAACCCCGACGCCCATCGGGCTTGGGATGAAATCCGAGAACTCCTCGAGACCGCCGCCATGCAGCAGGCCGAGAGCTCTGCCTCGAGGCGACGCGAGGCAACCTCAGAGCAGATCATCGAGCCCTCTGGATAGGAGAGAGAGGCCTTGGTTCACCCCGAGCCTGCTCGGCGAAACCGGGTAGCTCCGGCCCCTGAGCTCACCAGCAACGACCACGAGCCTCGAGACACCCGTGACAACCTCGTCGAGCGCCGCACGCGCAAGCACGGTGATGGCGTGGCTCGAGGCTACCACGTCCACAGGGGTGGACGCTACGACAGTTCAAAAGATCGAAGCCCTTCACCCGAGCCTCCGGGTCCTCGGGTTTTCAGTAAGGCTATCCGTGAGACGGTGCTCCCGGCTCGGTTTCGCTCCCCCACGACTGTCACCAAGTACAATGGCGAAACCAAACCCGAACTTTGGCTCGTCGATTTCCGCTTGGCGTGTCAGCTGGGTGGGGCCACCGACGACCGGGTCATCATTCGACAACTCCCCCTGTTCCTCTCCGACACCGCCCGAGCCTGGCTCGAGGATCTCCCACCTCGACAAATCCACGACTGGGACAATCTCATGAGGGTGTTTGAGGGAAATTTCAAGGGGACCTACATGCGCCCCGGCAACTCGTGGGACCTCCGGAGCTGCAAGCAGAAACCAGGTGAATCCCTCCGAGATTACATCCGACGCTTTTCCCGGCAGCGTACCGAACTCACCAACATCACTGACTCCGACGTAATTATGGCCTTCCTCTCCGGCACCACCTGTAAAGAGTTGGTCCGAGAATTGGGCCGTAACACTCCGCTCACTGCCAACGGGTTAATGGACATTGTCACCAACTTCGCCGCCGGCGAGGAGGCGGTTGGTGCAATCTTTGGTGGTGACCCGGAGAGGGGGGAGCAGAAGGTCGACGATCCCGCGAGCTCCACTCGGGGCTCCAAGAGGAACAACCGCAAGAAGAAGAAAGGCCAGCAGGGCAAGCTCGAGGCCTCCCCGGTGGGGGTGTCTTCGACAAAATGCTCAAAGAGCCATGTCCCTACCACAAGGGACTTACTAACCATAACCTCGAGGACTGTCATATGCTTCGCAGGTACTTTGGGGGTGCCGGCGTTAAGAAGGACAACAAGAAGGAGGACCCTAAAGGCGACGACAAGGACGGGGAATTCCCCGAGATCCAGGACTGCTTCATGATCTACGGAGGGCCCTCGACCCGCCTCTCGGCGTGCCAGCGCAAGCGAGAATGGCGTGAGGTTTTCTCCGTACAAACGGCAGTCCCCCGCTTCCTTGATTGGTCTGCGGTGGCCATCACTTTCGATGTGATGACCACCCAGACCACGTCCCCAACCCGGGAGTCTATCCGCTCGTTGTTGACCCCGTCATCGCCAACACACGCCTCACCAAGGTGCTCATGGACGGCGGAAGCAGCCTCAACATCATCTACTCCTAGACCCTCGACCTTCCGGGGGTCGGGAGAGCGCGCCTCCAACCTAGCGTCGGGGGCTTCCACGGAGTCGTGCTAGGGAAACGGGCGGAACCCCTCGGACGGGTCGATCTGCCCGTTTGTTTTGGCACACCGGCCAACTTCCGAAAGGAGACTCTCACTTTTGAAGTGGTCGGATTCTGTGGAACGTACCACGCTATCCTGGGACGCCCATGCTACGCCCGGTTCATGGCGATCCCGAACTACACCTACCTCAAGCTCAAAATGTCAGGTCCAAACGGTGTCATCACTGTAGGGCCCTCGTATGAACATGCCTACGAGTGCGACGTCGAGTGCGTCGAGCACGGCGAGGCCATTTTGGAGTCGGCGATCTTGGCTGCAGACCTCGACGGTCTTGCCAATGCGATTCCCGACCCAAAACGCCATGCCGGCAGCTTCGAGCCCGCCGAAGATGTCAAACTCGTACCCCTCGACCCCGCTGATCCCAAAGGAAAGGCACTGAGCATCAGTGCCACCCTCGATCCTAAATTGGAAGCAGTGCTCGTCAACTTTCTCCGCACAAACGTCGACATCTTTGCGTGGAGTCCCTCAGATATGCCAGGCATACCCAGGGAAGTCACCGAGCACACCTTGGAGATCCGGGCTGGATCCAAACCGGTGAAGCAACGCCTGCGTCGCTTCGATGAGGAGAAGCGCAGGGTCATCGGCGAGGAGATACACAAACTGTTGGAGGCCGGATTCATCAAGGAGGTTCATCATCCCGAGTGGCTAGCTAATCCCGTATTAGTTAGGAAAAAGAGTGGGAAATGGAGGATGTGTGTAGACTACACCGGTTTAAATAAAGCATGTACAAAAGTTCCCTTTCCTTTGCCACGCATTGACCAAATCATTGATTCCACTGCGGGATGTGAAACTCTCTTATTCTTAGATGCATACTCCGGCTACCACCAAATCAAAATGAAGGAGTCCGACCAGCTTGCAACTTCTTTCATCACCCCGTTCGGCATGTATTGCTACGTTACGATGCCCTTCGGTCTCCGGAACGCGGGGGCTACATACCAGCGATGCATGCAGCATGTTTTCGAAAAGCACATCGGGTCGACCGTCGAGGCTTATGTCGACGACATTGTTGTCAAAACCAAACAAGCCGACGACCTGGTCAGTGACCTCGACGTCGCGTTCAAATGCCTTCGGGCAAAAAACATCAGGCTCAACCCAGAGAAATGCGTCTTTGGTGTCCCACGAGGTATGCTCTTAGGGTTTGTCGTATCCAAACGTGGCATCGAGGCCAACCCTAAAAAAATCTCTGCAATAACCAAGATGGGCCCCATCCGAGATCTGAAGGGCGTACAGAGGGTCACGGGTTGCTTGGCGGCACTCAGCCGTTTCATTTCGCGCCTCGGCGAAAAAGCACTCCCTCTGTACCGTCTCTTGAAAAAATCGGAGCACTTTTCCTGGACCCTTGAGGCTGAGGAGGCTCTCACAAAACTCAAGGCCACACTCTCTAACTCACCAATCCTCGTCCCTCCAACCCCGGGTGAACCACTCCTACTCTATGTCGCCACGACATCACAAGTAGTCGGTGCTGCCCTGGTTGTCGAACGGGCCGAGGAGGCACATGCCTTGCTCGTCCAGAGGCCGGTCTATTTCATTAGCGAAGTGCTCTCTGAAACCAAGAGTTGATACCCACAGATCCAGAAACTGCTATATGCCATCATCCTGACACGGCGCAAGCTCCGACACTACTTCGAGGGTCACCCGATTACTGTGGTTTCTTCTTTCCCCTTGGGAGAGATAGCCCAGAACCGGGAAGCCTCGGGTAGGGTTGCCAAATGGGCAGTCGAACTCATGGGCGAGACCTTGTCCTATGCGCCGCGAAAAGCTATCAAATCATAGGTGTTAACAGATTTCCTGGCTGAGTGGACCGACACCCAACTCCCCCCTACACAGCTTCAGGCGGAGCTGTGGACCATGTACTTCGATGGGTCACTGATGAAAATGGGAGCGGGCGCGGGCTTGCTCTTCATCTCACCCCTCGGGGTTCACATGCGCTACGTCATCCGGCTTCATTTTCCTGCGTCTAACAATGTCACCGAATACGAGGCGCTCGTCACGGGATTAAGAATCGCCATCGAACTCGGGGTCCGACACCTTGACGTTCGAGGCGACTCCCAACTCGTGATCGATCATGTCATGAAGAGCTCGAGTTGCCGTGACCCCAAGATGGAAGCCTACTGTCAAGAAGTACGGCGCCTCGAGGACAAGTTTCATGGCCTCGAGCTCAACCACATCGCGCGCAGGTACAATGAGGCCGCCGATGAACTGGCAAAAATCATGTCCAGTCGAGCTACGGTCCCACCAGATGTTTTCGCCAAAGACCTTCAGCAGCCGTCCGTGGACCTCGGGCCAGACGGAGGGGTTGGCGGGACGTCACTCGACCCTCCACCTGAGGCAGAAGCCCCCTCGACCGGGGCAGAAGCCATGCAGGTGGAAGACTCGACCCCGCCGTCTGACCTCGAGCCTGACTGGCGCGTCCCGTACCTCGACTACCTTATCCGAGGGGACCTCCCCTCGGGTAAGACCGAGGCTCGACAGATCGCGCGCCGGGCCAAAACCTTTGTGATCATGGGTGACAGTGGAGAGCTCTACCGCCGTAGCCCTACTGGTATCCTCCAACGATGCATCTCAAATGAGCAAGGCAGGAACCTGCTCGACGATCTCCACTCGAGGGCTTGCGGTCACCACGCAACACCTCGAACCCTCGTCGGAAACGCCTTTCGACAAGGATTCTATTAGCCGACCGCGGTCTCCGACGCTGTCAAGCTTGTACGCTCCTGCAAGGGTTGTCAGTACTATGCGAGACGAACCCATCTTCCGGCACATGCCCTACAAACTATCCCCATCACATGGCCGTTTGCCGTTTGGGGGCTCGACCTTGTCGGACCATTGAAAAGGGCAGCTGGCGGCTTCACCCACTTGCTCGTCGCGATCGACAAATTCTCCAAGTGGATCAAGGCCCGCCCTATCACCAGCATCAGGTCCGAGCAAGCTATGCTCTTCTTCACCAGCATTATTCATCGCTTCGGAGTCCCTAACTGTATCATCACAGACAATGGCACCCAGTTCACTAGCAAAAAGTTTTTGGATTTCTGCGACAGCCACCACATCCGAGTGCTCTGGTCAGCCGTGGCCCATCCAAAAATAAACGGTCAGGTGGAACATGCCAATGGTATGGTCCTACAAGGCCTGAAACCCAACATCTTTGACAAACTAAATAAACATGGCAAAAGATGGGCTGCCGAGCTACCCTCGGTCCTGTGGAGCCTAAGAACAACGCCGAGTCGAGCCACGAGGTTCACTCCGTTCTTCTTAGTCTACGGGTCTGAGGCTATGCTCCCAACTGATATAGAATACGGATCCCCAAGGTTGAAGGCCTACAATGAAAGAAATAACGACGCCACAAGACAGGACGCCCTCGACCAGCTCGAGGAAGCCCGAGATGTGGCTCTGTTGCATTCTACCAGATACCAGCAGGATCTCTGATGCTACCACGACAGACACGTCCGCAAGCGTGACCTCAACGTCGGTGACTTGGTGCTACGGCGAAACCAGAACACCAAGGGACGGCACAAGCTCACGCCACTATGGGAAGGGTCGTACATCATCGCAGAAGTACTAAGGCCGGGCACCTACAAGCTATCCAACGAGAAGGGCGAAATCCTCACCAACGCTTGGAACATTGAATAGCTACGTCGCTTCTTTCCTTAAAAAGCCTCGAGGCTCTGTATTTTCTTTTTCATCAATAAAAAATACAGCGACGTTCAAACTTTCGTTTTATAGTGAGGAAGGATCGACTCTGCACTCCCAGAATCGACCCTCCCTTGGGGGCTACAAGGGGGGAACCCCCAGTCCCCAAAAAAACTTATGCTCTTTTTTTTTAAAAAAAATTAAGAACCGCTTCTTAGATCGACTTCGCTGCAAGAACACCCCAAGGTTCGAAAGGGCTCCCGAGTTAGGAGTATCACCTACGCCTCCGAGGCTACGGTACCTCCACTCACCCCTTACGCCTTTTAGAGGTGCGACTTCACGCTAAGGAGATCTAAATAACGGTTCCTAACTTTGAAAAAGAACATATCCCCTGTCGCTTAGATCAGGCTCTGACATGATTTACAAGGCCGCAACATCACCCTGAAGCTCGAGGGCGGTCGAGCCATGAGATCACTTACGCCCTTGAGGCTACGGTACCTCCACTCGCTCCCTTACGCCAAAGGATGCAGCTGCGTGCTAAGTAAATCACATAAGAACATGATCCAAGCGATAAAGGGAAGAAAAGCTCGAATAAAACTAAATCAACCACGAACTGGTTTATGTTTTGAGTTTTTAGGCCTTCGAGGCCACCACGATCAAAATTCGAAATGCTAACTTATTACATGGGCCTTCATGCCCAGATTTGGCTCACAGGCCCTCATCGTCATTAGGCGGAACCACCTCAGCTTCAAAAAGCGAGGCCAGACGGCTTCCAGGCTCTTCGGCGGCTTCAATCAGCTCCACGTAGGCATCCTCGTTCTCCTCGTCTGTCCGGTCCGGGTCTGTGATAAAGCCCTCAGTGACGAGCTTCATGTCAAACACAAACCCTGAACGGACGACGGCCAGCGCCCTCTTCACGCCATGATGGAGGCCGTCCCGTATCTTCTCCCGGGCAAGGCGGCCCAGCGCCACCATCCGACGGACGAAGGAGTTCCCTGGAACATCTTCCCCGGTGTCGGCGTCAGGCTCGACCCCCAGGCGGTCACACACGGTGGTGATCGCGCCCTGGAGCAGTTGGGTCCTCTAGATCTCGGCTTCGAGGAGGCTCTGGAAGGAGTTGGCAGAGGATTGGGCCTCTCGGTTCTCCCTCTCCAGCTCTGAAACACGACGAACAGATTAATACCCAACGCAAGGCCCTCCGCATCGTGGCCGTAACAATCACACTTACCCTCGATGTGGGTCTGCAGGCCCACAACCTCGTCACGAAGCCCCCCGCAAGTCCGCTCGAGCCCAAGGAAGGCGTTGTCTTTGTCACCAATGGTTGCCTTTAGCGCCTCGATCTCTTGCCGAGCAGACTCGAGAGTTGCGTCCTTCTCTTGGACGGCTCCCTTCAGCGTCGTGACCTCGTCCTTCAGAGCATCAGAACGAGCGGTGGCCTGCTCGACCTCAACGTTGAGGGTGTCGCGTTGACGACTAACCCGCGAGACATTCTCCTCGAGCTCCTTCACCCGTCTCGATAGGGGCTCGAGATCCCTGCAGGCCTGGGCAGCCTCCTCCCGTGCCTTGTCCATGCCAGTGCGCATCACAGCCTAGGCCGCCCATGCCTGCATCGCTTCCTCTTTCAGCACCGCATAGGTGACGCGTAGCTCGGCTATTTCAGCGTTCCGATCGGAAAGCCGTTTCTGGGCCTCCTCGGCCAAGATCCATTGCTAAGACAGCGCAGCCCACATGCCACTCTCATCCCGGATGAAGAGTGACTTGCGGCGGGAGTGCTCCTTCAGCTCCTGAATGCAATTCGAAAAAAAACCAAAAAGGTTAAAAAGCCGAGGGAAAAAGACACCAAGAAAACCACAGAAAAAGCCGCGGGTTGATCGTACCTCGGTGGCATCCCCCATGCCCCGCACGGCACCAGACGTCACTCGGAGCAACCGATCAAGGTGCCGACGGACGCCCTCGAGGTACTCCCATCGGTGCACTTCATCTTTGTGGTTCAGGATGAAGATGGGCTTGGCGTTGTGGTTCGCGGCGTCCCTAAACTAGAGCGACGGCCCCCCCACCTCGGTATCTCCGCCTCTGCCCGCGCTATCACCAGCGCGGCGATGTCAGGCCATGACGACAACGACCCAGCCAGGGCGTCTCCCGATCCTGCGGAAGGACCGGCCTCGCCCGCAGTTTCCGCCTCTCTGACGGCCGTCGAGGCACCGGCCTGATCCGTGGCTTCGCCCCTCTCGACCCCCATCACTTGTTTTCCTCTGTCCAGGGGGGTGTCGTCGGGGGGAAGGTCCACGGCCATGGGTGCCCGCCCCCCTAGGGGAACTGGCCCCTCAACCGCCGGCGCCTCCGGAGCCGGCGCCTCGACCGACGACGGCTCCGGTACCCGTGCCTCGATAGTAGGCACCCCCGGAGCCAGCACCTCTTCTTCCGACGCTCCAGTCAGGGGCTCGATCGCCCCGCCCTCCACCATACCCGCTGGCTTGGCCAACGGGTCTTGTTGCGACGGCGACCCGCCCGCCAGGGCCGCCTCCTACCCCGAAACCAACGCGACCTTCTCCATGATCACGTCAGCCCCTGCTCGCTCCATGCCGCGGACAGGTGCCTCGCCCGTCGCGACCTCGACGGCAGCCTCGACCGACGCTGACGACCTGGGCCCCGCCTCGACCGCGCCGGACGCCACCATCTCCACCGGTTCGGACCCCTCCACGGCAGGGTACATGCCAGTAACCACCATGGCGTCCGCTGGTTCCTACCGTTGTCGCAGGCGCCCCCTCATGGCCTCGACCTACCGGACCCAGGCCGCATCCTGCTCTGCCGTCCGGTTAAGGACAATGGCGCTGGCCCGCAGCGACTTCATGGGGGTAAGCCCCATTGGCTCCGCCTTCCGCTTTAACCTGCAAAGCGAAGAAACGTCAGCCAACGGACCCCGAGAAAGGAAGGACAACCGAGCAGAGACGCTTACCTGGAAATTGGTACCAAGGGCCTCGACCCCGTGCGACCCGAGCCTCCCGGGGCGGCCGATTGTGGCCTCGCAGCGGCCTCACCAGCAGGCCGGGCACTCCTGGGGGCCCTAACCGATGCACCGCCCTGCGCCTTTTGTGCCTCCGAGGCCAGCTGGCCTCGAGTTGTCACGCTTGCCGACGCCGCCGCCGATGATGACGCCGGTACTGCCGTCCTAGCCCCTGCCCGAGCTTGCGGGGCCTAGGCTGGTGCGGACGTCCCCGTCGACCCCTCTTGATGGGTCCAAGGTAAAGTGGCCCCTCCCATCGAGGGGCCCGTCTCCTTCTCCATTTTCTCCTCCTCCTTGGACTCCTCAAACATGATGACCGAGGAGGACGCCCCCCTGATGGGTTCCACCAGGGGGCGAACGTCAGGAAGATCCCCCAGCCCGGTCGCAGTCTCATACCGCGACAGGGCGTCATCGTCCTCACCGCTGCTGTCGTCGTCCTCCCCCGAGATTGTCTCAGAAGGCGACGGCGCCAGGGGGACCCCATCGATAGTCTGCTGGCGCCGGAGCTTCTTCAACGCCACCGCCTCTTTGGCCTTGCGGATTGCCCGCTTCTTGGCCATCTCCTTGGTTTGCTTCTTCTTGGAAGCATGCTGGCGTTGAGCCTCTTGGGCAGGCCGGTCCTCTGGGACCGGCGGACGCGTCTCTCGCAGTGCCAACAAATCCTACGCGCCGGCCTCGACCAAATCAGTGAAATCCAAAAATAAACGAAACTGGCAAACCTACTAATCCTACGATACGTACCACTGGCTCAAACCCTTCGGTAGGTCTTATGGGAACCCGGTTAGCGTCCTCCACCTTGAAGTTCCCGACCATCTGACGCGCTCGCCGGAGGACCTCCTCGAGGGAAAGGGATTCGTGGGACATCCGGGTCCCCTCCAGCGATGCCTCCGGAGTCATCTGGTCGAGGCGGAGACGACGCCGGCACAGTGGCATCACCCTACGGCGATGGAAGGCCACGGCCACCGCCGCAGCCATCAAGCCCCGAAGGCGAAGCTGCTGCAGCGCTGCCAGCAGCGGGTCTAGGCGTGGCTTCTCGGCTTCCGGCACTCCGTATGTCCAGCGATCTTCTCGAGCGGTTAGCACGCGGCCGGTGTACCTCGGCAACTGATTTTCATCATTGTGGAGGTAGAACCAACCCTCGTGCCACCCACTATTCGAAGAGATGAGGCGAGCCGGGATGTACAGATCCACCCGGCTCGACCTCACCTGCAGGACGCAGCTCCCTACTCAGGCCGCGCACAAGACACCCTTCTCCCCTGCCTTCTTGGCGAAGAGCTCGACCTTGAAAAGGTGAAGCCACAAGTTCCACTACGGCTCCACCCCAAGGTAGCCCTCGCAGACCGCCACGAAAATGGCGGCCTACGCGACGGCGTTGGGGGAAAGGTGGTGAAGCTCCACCTGGTAGTAGTGGAGGAGCACGCGCTTGAAGACGGACGCTGGCACGCCAAACCCCCGCTCATGGAAGCAGACGAAGCTCACCACATACCCCTCCGGGGGCGCCGGCTCCCGGTGGGCAGGGGGCGGCGCGATCCACTCCGGTTGTGACCGACTCGTCCTCGGCCGCAGCAGCCCGTCCTCGACCAATTCTTCCAACCTCCTCTCCGTCACCGAGGAGGCGGCCTAGTCGTCGGCGGGGAGGATCTGGCTCTTTCCTGCCATCGGTGTTGTCGAAAGGGGGGTGGACGAAGAGGACGCGGTGGCGACAGCGATGCGGGCGCAGAGCGTGATAAGGCAAGGGTTGTCTGAGGCAGAAGAATGCAGGAGCGCAAGGGAACAGAGGGGAACACAGACCCCTAGGCCTTGATTTTATATGCCTAGGCGGAAGCCCAATAGCCACGCGAAAAGGTAGGAACAGTTTCCCGCATTAAATGCGCCCACCTAACCGTTTCCTTACATCTCGCAGGAGTCGGGCACATGGCCGTCCCCCACGTAATAACCGTATGCCACGTCGCCCACTACCGCACCGATCTCGCCTCCCCCAAAAGACGCGCCCGGCTAACGGGCGGGGGAGGGATCCGTGGACGGATATTCCTAGATATCTGGGAAACAGGCCCCGAGCCCGGTATAAGCCTCGAGGGAGTGAAAGCTGGCCCTCGACCAGGGTTCAATAGCTGCCCTCGAGCAACAGAGTTAGGGACGACCCAGGGTGCGCCCGTACATGGCCAAGGGCTTGAGCCATGCTCTCGAGGCACCCCAGGACGTATTTGAGGCCGAAGGAGGAGGTTGACATAGGAATCCCCTCGGGGGAGGCATCGAGCCCTCGAATCCTATCGCAGGGAATCGAGATCCACACGACCACTCCTTGGCATCTTTGAGAGCGCCTCCGGGCCACTAGCCGACCCCTAACGAACGGGGCACGGTCTCTCACTCGAATTCCCCCGCTAGCAGCTCACCGGAGATCGTCAGAACTCGCGCCCAAACGAGGGTAGTATGGCGTTCTCCACCCCTCCTCCTTTTTTCAAAAGGGAGCATGAGGGTCGCACAAAAGACGGTCGGGACTCTGATCGACCTCGTGCGCGTGAGGCTTGGGGGCTTGACCGTAGAAACCTAAGCCTCAGGGGAACGAAAGCTAGCCCTCGACCAGGGTTCGACAGCTGCCCTCGAGCATAAGCCTCAGGGGAACGAAAGCTGGCCCTCGACCAGGGTTCGACAGCTGCCCTCGAGCAACAGAGTTAGGGACGACCTAGGGTGCGCCCGTACATGGCCAAGGGCTCGAGCCACGCTCTTGAGGCACCCCAGGACGTATTCGAGGATGAAGGAGGAGGTTGTCATAGGAATCCCCCCGGGGGAGGCATCGAGCCCTCGAATCCTGTCATAGGGAATCGAGATCCACATGACCACTCCTTGGCATCTTTGAGAGCGCCTCCGGGCCACTAGCCGACCCCTAACAAATGGGGCACGGGCTCTCACTCGAATTCTCCCACTAGCAGCTCACCGGAGATCGTCAGAACTCACGCCCAAACGAGGGTAGTACGACGTTCTCCACCCCTCCTCTTTTTTTCAAAAGGGAGCGTGAGGGTCGCACAAAAGACGGTCGGGACTCTGATCGACCTCATGCGCGTGAGGCTCGGGGGCTCGACCGCAGAAAACTAAGCCTCGGGGGAACGAAAGCTGGCCCTCGACCAGGGTTCGACAGCTGTCCTCGAGCAACAGAGTTAGGGACGGCCTAGGGTGCGCCCGTACATGGCCAAGGGCTCGAGCCATGCTCTCGAGGCACCCCAGGATGTATTCGAGGCCAAAGGAGGAGGTTATCGTAGGAATCCCCCCGGGGGAAGCATCGAGCCCTCGAATCCTGTCGCAGGGAATCGAGATCCACACGACCACTCCTTGGCATCTTTGAGAGCGCCTCCGAGCCACTAGCCGACCCTAACGAACGGGGCACGGGCTCTCACTCGAATTCCCCCGCTAGCAGCTCACCGGAGATCATCAGAACTCGCGCCCAAACGAGGATAGTACGGTGTTCTCCACCCCTCCTCCTTTTTTCGAAAGGGAGCGTGAGGGTCGCACAAAAGACGGTCGGGACTCTGATCAACCTCGTGCGCACGAGGCTCGGGGGCTCGACCGTAGAAACCTAAGCCTCGGGGGAACGAAAGCTGGCCCTCGACCAGGGTTCGACAGCTGCCCTCGAGCAACAGAGTTAGGGATGACCCAGGGTGCGCCCGTACATGGCCAAGGGCTCGAGCCATGCTCTCGAGGCACCCCAGGACATATTCGAGGCCGAAGGAGGAGGTCATCGTAGGAATCCCCCCGGGGGAGGCATCGAGCCCTCGAATCCTATCGCAGGGAATCGAGATCCACACGACCACTCCTTGGCATCTTTGAGAGCGCCTCCGGGCCACTAGCCGACCCCTAACGAACGGGGCACAGGCTCTCACTCGAATTCCCCCGCTAGCATCTTACCGGAGATCATCGGAACTCGTGCCCAAACGAGGGTAGTACGGTGTTCTCCACCCCTCCTCCTTTTTTCGAAAGGGAGCGTGAGGGTTGCACAAAAGACGGTCGGGACTCTGATCGACCTCATGCGCATGAAGCTCGGGGGCTCGGCCGCAACGAATCATCCCCCAATAAAATGAAAACAAGACCTCAGAGGAGTCCTAGCACTCCACCGAGGCCTCGGGGGCTACACCCGGCGGGTGCGCTCGCGCGCCCCCACCGGAAAAAATCATGACGCTACGACTCCAGTTCGAACAAACCTCTGGGAGAGTGATCACACACTCGCCCAAAGGCTCGGGGGCTACTGTCGGTACCAAAAGTACGGGGTACCCACACCCATCGCTAGTAAAAAACTAAAACGACTGACACAGCAATAAAAGGCAGCTCGCCTCGACCGCGCATCCTATCCGCCTCGTACGAGGCCCGCTCGACGGGGCGCCTCGACCACGCTCTGGCTCCGACTCGTACGAGGCCCGCTCGACGGGGCGCCTCGACCGCGCCCCATCCCATACGGCAAGCTACCTCGACGGTGCTCCGACCCGCGCGAAGCTCGTCCGCCCACTGGGAAAAACTCCGACTCACGTGAGCCTGGGTCGATCGCCTCGACTCCTTCTCTTTACCTATCCCAGGACAAAAGCCATAGCATTTAATGCGGTTACCTACTATCACCTACTGGCATGGCTACGACCAGGATCGACATGGGAACAATGCCCGTGTCAGGTCTCACTGTTTTACCACCCATCCCATGATGGGAGGTGAAACCCATCACTATACCCACCTTACCACGCACTGTTTACCATCGATCACCCTCGAGGGAGGATAAGACAAAGCCCGATCTCCGCAATCTCGGGGATTCAGCCTTATCCATCCGGTCTTGACCCGGCCTCGACCCAACCTCGATGCTCGGCACAGTTCAACGGCAAGGGAAGGACGGTATGGCATGGCGCTCCGGGTCATTTCGCCGTCTCGTCTCCCATGACGCCATGGTGTCTAGGGATGGCCGGCCATTCCCAGGGCACGTCGCTACAGTCAACTCAACAGGAATCGACCAAACATCACCTCAAGGCTCCCCGTCGTCCTGGCCTCCTCTCGCCCTATAAAAGGGCAGGCCAGGGCTCTACGAGGGGAGAGGAACGAAGCACCCAACCACACAACAACAGACAACGAAGAAAAACGAGAGATCGATACCTCAAGCAACCACCCTTGTCCTTTTTTCCTCTCTTTGAGACTTGAGCTCGGCGCCCTCTCTCGCATGCTTGTAACCCCTACACGAGCACTTCGGTGCAAGGAAATACAAACTTCTTCCCCCCGCTGGACGTAGGGCCTTCTTTTGCCCGAACCAGGATAAACCCCCATGTATTCTCCTTGCATCACCATCCAGGAAAGAGACACACAGCATTTACTCGTTGGTTTAGGACCCCCTCGGGTCCGAACACCGACACTATGAAGCAAAACAAATGCTTTGCCCTCTAGGATTAGAAATCCAGAAGATACATGTGTGTCCTAATGACTACATCCTCTACCGCGGCGAGGGATACGAGAAATTGGATGAATGCCCGATATGCCATGCATCGCGGTATAAGATCAGGCGAGATGACCCTGGTGATGTTGAGGGCGATGGACAATGTCCCAAAAAGAGAATCCCTGCCAAGATGATGTGGTACGCTGCTATAATACCACGCTTGAAACATTTGTTCAGAAAAAAGAGCATGCAAAGTTATTGCATTGGCACAAAGAAGACCGTAAGGTAGACAATATGTTGAGACACCCCACTAATGGGTCCTAGTGGAGAGCAATCGACTGAGAGTTCCTCGAGTTTGCAGATGATGCAAGGAACTTAAGGTTTGCTTTGAATATGGACGACATGAATCATTTTAGGGAGCAAAGCAGCGATCATAGCACTTGGCCCGTTACTCTATGTATCTACAACCTTCCTTCATGGCTGTGCATGAAGCAGAAGTTCATTATGATGCCAGTGCTCATTTGAGGACCAAAGCAACCTGACAACGATATTGATGTGTACCTAAGGCCATTGGTTGATGAACTTCTACTTTTGTGGAACAGCGCAGGCGTACGTGTGTGGGATGAGTACAAACAGGAACACTTTAACCTGTGAGCCTTGTTGTTCGTTACAATCAATGACTGGCCGGCTCTTAGTAATCTTTCAGGACAGTCAAACAAGGGATACAATGCATGCACGCACTATTTCGATGACATTAAAGGTGTATTCTTGAAAAACTATCAAAAGGTCTTGTACATGGGCCATTATCTATTTCTTCCAGCGAATCACACCCTAAGAAAGAAAGACAAGCATTTTAAAGGTAAGACAGATCATCGAAAAAAGCCTGACAACCGTAGCGGTGAGGATGTACTCAATATGGTGAAGGATGTAAAAGTAGTCTTTGGGAAGGGACCTGGCAGCCAGCCTATTCCGAATGTTGCTACCGAATACGCACCCCTGTGAAAGAAGAAGTCCATATTTTGGGAGCTACTATACTGGCAAGTCCTAGAGGTCTGTAGCGCGATCGACGTGATGCACCTAACGAATAATCTTTGTGTGAACCTGCTAGGCTTCATGGGTGTGTATGGGAAGCCTAAGGACACACTAGAAGCATGATAGGACCTGCAGCGTTTGAAAGAACAAGGCAACCTACATCCAGAGAAGACAGATGATGGACACCATTACCTTAGTCCTGACAGCTACATTCTTAGCAAAGAAGAGAAGGAAAACATGTTCGAATGCCTAAGTAGCATCAAGGTCCCATCTAGATACTCCTCAAATATAAGGGGTATAATAAATGTGCCAGAGAAGAGATTTCTAAACTTAAAGTCTCATGACTGCCACGTGCTTATGACGTAATTGCTTCCTATTGCATTGAGAGGGATTCTACCTCAAAATGTACGACTAGCCATCATGAAGCTATGTGCATTCCTCAATGCAATTTCTCAGAAGGCAATCAATCCAACGGATCTTATTAATCTATAGAAGGATGTGGTCCATTGTCTTGTCAGCTTTGAGTTGGTGTTATCGCCATCCTTCTTTAATATCATGACACACCTCCTAGTTTACCTGGTCAAAGAGATTAGTATTCTTGGTCCTGTGTTCCTACATAACATGTTCCCCTTTGAGAGGTTCATGGGTGTCTTGAATAAATATGTTCACAACTGTGCTCGGCCAAAAGGAAGCATTACCTAGGGCTATGGAACAGAGGTCATTGAGTTCTGCATTGATTTTATTCCTGATCTCAACCCTATTGGTGTTCTTCAATCATGGTATGAGGAGAGACTAAGTGGAAAGGGTACACTTAGGAAGAAATCTCATATTGGCAAGGAGGATGAATTTTTTCGTAAAGCGCACTGCATAGTTGTGCAAAACTCTAGCTTGGTGGAACCCTTATCGAGATACACAAGGACATTGTACGATCCGAATCCTCGAGAAAGATTGAATCCTGGATTATGCATCAGCACATGGAAACTTTTGGCTATTGGTTGTGAAAATGATGTCAGGGTGACGAGAGTATTGATGAGCAACTGTACTTGTTGGCTAGGGAACCATCTTGGAATGTCCTAACATTCAAAGAGTATGAGATAAATGGCAATACATTTTACATGATAGACCAAGATAAAAGGAGCACCAACCAAAACAGTGGTGTCTACATAGATGCCACAGACCCAAATGGGAATAAGAAAACATATTATGGTCGCATCGAGAAGATATGGGAACTAGACTAGGACCTGTTTTAAGGTCCCTTTGTTTTGGTGCCAATGGGTGAAGATAATCAGAGGCGGGGTAATAGTTGACCCTCAATACGGAATGACAACAGTGGACCTCAACAATCTTGGATACACAAATGAGGCATTCGTTTTAGCCAAGTATGTGAATCAGATGTTCTATGTGAAGGACATGTCCAGAAAACCAAAGAATAAAGGGAAAACCAACAATGTCATCTCAGACAATGAGCCAAAGCGCCACATAGTTCTTTTAGAGAAAACAAACATCGTGGGAATTGTGGACAGGACTGACATGTTAGAAGATTATGAAAATAATGATGGATTTTCGCCCTTCGCAGTGAACTGTGATCCAAGTATCCTGCTAAATGACGAGGACACTCCATGGTTACGGCAAGATCATAAACAAGGGACATACGTCAGGAAGAAGGTCATTGGTGTTCCCGCTTGATATTGTGATGTATTACAACTATTATTATATATGTAATAATTGTGGCATGAGATTTTTAATTTTGTCGTGTTATCCCATTATTTAGTCTAGTTTAAATGAATTTGTACTTGGTGGTGGATTTCATATGGTGAATGTGTGATGAAAAACCCAATGATCTATGTTAATAAGATGTGGAAACTAATTTCATGTTGAAAACCAACAATTTTAAAGATTTTAATTAACAGGTACATTTTTGCATGGTCGAAATTGTGATTATTATTTTGACTATTTTAAATATAAATACAGTAAGACAAAAGAGTATATGTTACAGATTTTTCTTGTGTACAATAATGCAAAAGCATGCCTAGAATTTTTCTATAATTTTTGGCTAATATTCAATTTACTAAGCAATAAGCAGTTGTCTGTGGATTAAAAATAAATAAATATATAAAAAAGATAAAAATATTGGAAACTTCAATGGAGCCAAAACACTGCGCGCCAAAATCACCTTTAGTCCCAGCTTGATCAACCACCCGAGACTAAAGGTGGGGGGCGTTTTTGTAGCGCGCCAAAACAACCTTTAGTCCCGGGCCATGAGCTCAACCGGGACTACCTTTAGTCCCAGCTACAGCCACCACCCAGGACTAAAGGTACCTTTAGTCTCGGGTCATGAGTCCAACCGGGACTAAAGGTCCCTGGTATAAATTGGGCCCATCTT
This sequence comes from Saccharum hybrid cultivar R570, assembly GCA_038087645.1. NCBI lineage: Eukaryota > Viridiplantae > Streptophyta > Magnoliopsida > Poales > Poaceae > Saccharum > Saccharum hybrid cultivar. Next base: position 7,780,444 of record JAQSUU010000119.1, on the reverse strand, counting down.
CCTCTTCTTCCTCATCCTTCACACGTGCACGCCCTAATCCCGCACCCTCCACCCTACGCCCCTGCCAGATCCTCCCCGATGCCCTAGCGCCGTTGTGGGCCACCATCCTCAACGCCGGCCACCTCCCCGATGCCCTAATGCCGCCACGGGCCGCCATCCCTGACGCTGGCCACCTCCCCGACGCTGGCCACCTCCCTCGACGCGCCACCTCCCCGATGCGCACCACCTCCCCTAACGCCGGCCACTCCCCCGACGCGCCACAACCTCCCCGACGCACCACCACCTCCCCCGACACCGGCCACCACCTCCCCGAGACACGCCACCACCTCTCCTCCGACGCCGGCCACCTCCTTAATGCCCAACACCACCACGGGACGCCATTCCCAATGTCGGCCACCTCCCCGACGTCGGCAACCTCCCCCGACGTGCCACCACACGTCTCCCGATGCCGGCCAACCTCCCCGACACCGGCCACCTCCTCCCCTGACGCGCCACTGTCCGGCCACCTCCCTGACGTGCTCACCACCATCCCCCGATGCGCCACCACCTCCCCCGACGCTAGCCACCTCCCTGATGACGCCGGCCACCTCCCTGATCTCGTGTTCATCATCACTGTGTGTGAGCATGTATGTGATCGATGGGAATTTCTAAATTATTAGGATATGAAAATGAAAATTGATAGAAATTTCATATAGGAAAACAAAATAAAACATATATAGTTGTAGAGAATCTACAAATATATAGAATTTTAACATATATAGAATTTTTAAATTATTAGTTGTTGATGATAGTTATCATCCATCACAAACCGTCAACTTTATACATAGAAATGGTCACCAATAGAAACTTAGGGGTTATTACTGATAATTTTCACGAGTTTTGGTGAATTATTATTTTCAGCAGGGATATTCCAGAGAGAATGAAACGAGAATTAAATTATCAAAAAGGCCACGAAACTTAGCCACGATGAAATATGGACCAGAAGACTCCAGAAGACACCAAAAGGCACGGGACCGATGCGGAGGACCGGTAGCTGCCAGGTGGGGCCGGCCGGCCCACCCTAGTGCCGCCTAGGCCCCCACAAAGGGATTCCTATATGTCCTTCTAGAGACTTCCCCCCACCGCCTCCTATGATGCATCTCCACCGTTCGTAAAGTCGGTTTGATCCAAGGGCTGACGGTTCTTCCTCAGGGCTATAAATAAAGACCCAGACCCCCTCCTGAAAGACATCATCACCTGATCATAAGTCAAGACTAGTCTAGATATTAGGGTTTTTAGAGATTAGATAGAGAGAGCTCTAGTTCTTCAATTTCTTAGTATAATCTTTCTAAAGAGTTTGGAGTAGAGTTAGGCGATTTGCTTAGGATTCTGGATCTGTTTCTCTGGAGATTTGATAATTTGCCTTTGTATCTCATTTATGACTTTGTTCTATTTCAATATGATGTTCCTATTTATTATATTCTTAGTTTGCTCTAGTTATGTATTGGATATAGTATTATTTGATGATTTGCATTTGCATATGTTCGTAGAGTACTTAATTCAGTTCGCGCGAGAGTTAAGTAGCTTTGATTATGTAAGCGTGGTGCTTAGATATGAAATTCCCCTGTGAATGCCCGCTATGTGTAGGCAGGTGATAGATCGTATAGGTGACAACTACGTTGAGTCCTTTGCAGTCCATCCCCCGTATATAGATTAATTGGTAGAGCTCAGTCTCGAAGGAGATAAAGACTATGTTTCAGATTTTCCCTAGTTGATGTTCCTTATAATTTTGCCTTGATTGAGTTTTACTAGTAGATGAAGATATATATGCTAGAGTGAGCAATAAGACTTAGTGTTTAGGAATAACTTAAGAATTCTTACTCTGACCGAATCTCTAGATTAGTCATACTACTTTTAATGAGCCTTCGCTTTCTATCTCTGGAATACCATTATCATGTTGAACTTATTTATCTTTTACTTAACTTACCCCTGCTAAAGTATAAGAGTGGTTGGTTTATCATAGGTCTGCACATTTATTTAGTCATATAAACATTTGCCTCATGGTCCTTCCTTTGGGATTAAAATACATAAATGATACTCAGAATACTCTAGGTAGAATGCTACAATAGGTGATTTATCTGTGCACTTGCAGATACTTATGTTTTAATATTATTTAGAGTTTTCAAGTGTAGTTACAATTACCAGTATTTTGAGCATCATGCTAGGGATAACAACTTAGTGCATAGTGATGTAAGAAATATCAACATCAGTACATGTTAATTTTGACATATATAGTGCTGGACTGGTTGTGATCCACAATTCTTTATCTATCAGAATCAACCAAATTAAGAGGAAGCTTAACATCAGTTTTTGGGAGCCATGGCTGAGAAGACTCTGCGTGAATTCTTTGCTCCAAGCATCAAAAACATTCACGTTGGACCAACACTCGACACCAACAATCATAAATTTGAGCTCAAGCCAAGCCTCATCAATATGGTGCAAGCTAATACATTTAGTGAAAAGGCACATGAAGATGCTTGTGCTCATTTGTAGAATTTTCTGAAGATTTGTAGCACCATCGTCATCAACGACATTGCTCAAGATGTCATTCTACTTCGTTTGTTTCTATTCTCATTGGAGGAAAGAGTGAAGCAGTGGTTCTATACTAATAAAGATCGAATCAATACATGGGCAAGATGTTCAAAAGCTTTCCTAGAAAAGTTTTTCCCCTGTAGGCAAGACCACTGCCTTAAGAGGAAAGATTGTAGATTTTCATTAGCAAAAAGGTGAACCTATTCTATAAGCATCGGAGCATTTTGAAGAATATATCTCGGATTATCCTCATCATGGAATGGAAGAATGGTTGCTCATGCAAACGTTCTATCATGGATTAATTCAAAAATCACATGAACAACTTGATGCCACTGCTGGAGGATCATTTATGTCACTCACTCCTAGAAAAGCTGAAGTTCTTATGGAGAATATAGCAGCAAATCAGAGGTGGACGTCATGTAATACTCAATCATGCCATAAGACTGAAGAAGTTCTAGAAGAAGTATGTGCATTGTCAACTAAGATGGATATACTGTTGAATTGGCTTGAACAGAGAGACAATTACAAGAGAGATCGTCAAGCCATTCAAGACGCATTCAATGCTTAGAGCAGATGTGGAGAATATTTAGGAGTTGAATTTGTTGAGTCACCAAAAGATATCAACACCATCATCAACAACTCCACTCCACAACAAAAGAAGCAAGGATGGAGTCAACCTCGATCAACCAATCAAGGTAAGTACTAAGGTAATAATTATTATAATTCTTCCAATTTCAAACAACCATCTTTGAGAGATTTAATCTTAAAACAAGGTAGAATTAATAATAACATTGCAAAAAGGCTTGCTTTTAATGATAAGATCTTATAGGGTATAAGTGCTGAAATGGATAGTTTTTCTTCTGCTGTTAAAGAGCAAATAATTTTCAATAAAAAGGTAGAATTGCAATTAGCCCAGTTAGCTTCTGTTATATCTGTTGCCACTAACCATGAGAAGGTCAAAGCAATAACCACAAGAGGTGGTAAGTCGACTCGTGATCCACCATACCCAAAAGGAGCATGTAAGACACTGATGATAGTGCAGGCAGAAGAAGAGAAGGAAGACGATGAACTTTTACCACAAGAATATAAATTACAACAAGATTTTCATGACACCACTCTTCTATCATTTCCACGTAGAAATAGAAAGGCCAAAATGGATGACCAATTCGGTAAGTTTGTAGAGGTAATTCAGAAATTATATATCAATATTCCGTTGCCAGATGCCATCTAGGTACCTATATACGCGAATTATATTCGAGACATCCTCAACAACAAGAGACCTTTGCCCTCTACGGAAATGATCAAGCTAACAGAGGAGTATAGTGAGGCCATCCTCAACACATCACCTGTCAAGAAGAAGGATCTAGGATGCCCCACTATTGATTGTTCAATGGGAAGCTAGAATTTTGAGAATGCATTATGTGATCTTGGAGCAAGCATCAATGTCATGCCCAAGAAGGTTTTCGACAAGCTCAACTACTCTACTCTAACACCAACCTCAATGTGTCTGCAACTAGCCGACCAATCGGTCCGTTACCCCATAGGAATTGCTGAGAATATTCCAACAAAAATCTAAAACTTTTTTGTTCCTATAGATTTTGTAGTACTTGACATGCAGGAAGATATGAAGACACCTTTCATCCTTGGGAGACCATTTCTGAGTACCACAAATGCTCACATCGATGTCAGAGCTGGAGAAATTAAATTCAACATTAATGGAAAAGAAGAGCGGTTCGCATTCAAGCCAAGACCAGAGCAATGCTCAATTTTGGAGTGTCATGAAGAACAAAAATCAAGGTCATCATCTCCGAGACCGGAGAATACACCCGAAGAATAATTCAACTAGAGAAGTCCAGTTCGGTGGACTTAAAATTCCTGAACCCTTCGCCGGAGGTAACTCGATAGTTATACATAATTTAATTTTTCATATTGCATTTACATATTTACTTTTTCAATGAGTGCATTAGAAAATAAAATAAAAATTCCTATTATGGCATAGTAAAAGTTAAAGCCCCATGTAATTAATATTTATGGAGCGTAAAACCCCCTAAAGTAGTATTTACTGTGGTGGCTAAAAAATACAAAAATACCATCATTAGAATTCTTATTTCTCATAGTTTCATAAAAGTAATTTTGTTTTGCATACTTGTGTGTTTATATGGTATAAATATGGGAGACATGTGGGGACCACTCAACCATAACTTATCACCTCACATCTACTCACCTTATCACCCTCCATTATTTTCCATTCACCTCTACTACCATCCATTTCATCGTGTCACGTTGTCCACTGAAAGGAGCACTCACGAGCTGCATTCTGAAATGGAGATGAACTAGGGAACATGTCGTGCAAATAATTTGGCAAATGGCCAAGGGTTGGGGCCAGCCGGCCCCACACCCATGCCGCCCGATCTCCTTCTTCCTCCTCTTTAAAAACCCCTTCTCCCGAATGCTAAACTCTCTCTCACACACACACACTCCTTTCTGCACTTTGAGTTCGAGAATCCATTTTAAAATTTTGAAGTTAAGAATCACCTCATTTGAGTAGAGTTTGAGTGAGTTAAAGTTGAGTGAAGTTGTAACCGAGATTTAGTGCAAAGTGCTTAGTGAAGAAGTGAAGAAGTGCTGTTGAAAATCTTGAGGAGAAATTAAATATTAGAGGGTAGGTACTGCTCAAATTAATCAAGAATTTAGGAGAAGTTGAATTAAAAAATTCCAACTTAAATGTCTGACTCCTGAACGACTGATTTTCTGGACGGCTAATTCTCTAATGTTTGTTTTCTAACCCTCATTTTATTCTACTAGTTTTGTTTTTGTTTGTGATTTTCTTTGTGCAGCAAGGATGAGCAAGAAGGTGAAGAAAGACCTCACTTCGATGCTTTCTTTCCGTTCGACGAGAAGTCGTACTTGTCTCAGGCAGGCTCTTCTCATGCTGACTCTGAGATGGAAATTGACCCGCCATCTCCCGTTGTTCAAGGATCGTCTTCGCGCCAACAAGCTAAGGTCTATACCCAAATCAAATTCCAAGACAACCAAGAGAAAGAAGTCTACAAGCTGCTAAAAGATAAGGAGTTCACATCCACTCCAGTTGTGGATCCAGGCCTCCTGCACACCATAGGTATGGACTCTGAATGTTAACTTATTTATAGAAATATTGGTTGGAAAGATGCCTGGACTATAATTGAGAATGACTGTAGATTACTCATAATAGAATTTTTGTGCACACTACAATTAGGAGAAAATGAGATTTCATTTAGACTTTTTAATAAATCATTTTCACCTAGCTGGAAAAATTTTAGTAACATGTTAGGATTTCATGAATCATGCAATGTTGATGTTGATGATGCTTTAGAAGAATTTGATAGAACCCATTTCTGGCAAGATATATCTAATGAAATAGTTTGTCATTGACCTTGTACTGATGATATTCACAACCCCACTTTGAGATTTATTCATAAATGATCAGGAGTTACTCTTTTTCCTAGCGATAACTTTAGGATTGCAAGAGTAGAGAAACTTACATTAATATATGTCATGGTCAAGAAAGAAAAAGTTTCACCTATTAAATAAATGGCACATTATTGGCTAACCATTCCTGGGTTAAAGAAAGGGGGAGTAACATGCACATCATGAGTAACACGTATTGCCAATGGGTTAGGACTTTTGGATAATGTAAACATTGCATATACCACCACACCACGGCGAGTCATTGACTATTCATTCTTTCATCATGCTCACATCCTTAAAATGAGAAATAGAAAAATAGTCATGATGTATAAAGGATGTATAAATAAAATCGAGTTGCCAGACCGGACCCTTGGTCTGTATGTCATGGAGAATTTTGTTCTTGAATTGTAGAAACCAAGACGGAGAGTGGGAAGGAGTCCCTCTGCTCGCATGACCAGGAACCAAAACCCAAGGTACCAGGGAGAAGATGCTACTCCTCCAGAGCCAGCCTTTACCAGTTACTTTGGATTTGATCAACCGGGGTCGTCTCATGTACATCACTAGCCCTAGGAGGATCACACTACCTATGAGCTAGAGACATCTACAGGTGCACGCTGGGGGGCTAGGTAATTTTGACCATTATCATCCGCAGGATTATGAGGAGACCACAAGCGGCGTACAGAGAGGGCGTATGTCTTTCTCTGCTAGGGGCATCCATGACAGCTTCCATGGACCATTTCCTTGTCATGCTCCTCAGGACCACTACCAGCCTCCTCCGCAACATCATCATCAACCTCAGCATCACCATCATCATCCACCACCTCCGATGGGCTATGATGAGCCCGGTTTCTACCAGAGCATCGACAACTGTCTCACATCCCTCGAGGCAGGACAGGAGGAGATGCGCAACACCCTTCACTAACAAGTTAAAGGCAGCAGCAAGCAACACAGAGATTTGATGAGATATGACAGTACGAGCAACAGCAACAAGCGAACTTTGAGTACCTATTTAGTAGGATGAGTTTCCAGTACCCACCACCACCACCGCAGCAGTGATCTAGCTTGGGGGAGGACCCCCTCATGTCAAGGTAAGTATTTCTTTCTTTCTTATAAAATTCCGAGAGTATTATTTTCATTAGTTTAAATTGCTATTAAAAAAATGCAAAACAAGAAAACCAAATAAAACTTTGCCTTTAATTTTTCTGCTAGTATTTATGTTTAATTTTGGCAGATTAAAAATGAAGAAAAACTAAAAATAGAGTGTGTATAAGCTTGCTTTAAGTTTGAATTAGTGTGCTTTCTTATTTTAAGAGTTAAATAAATAAGTAGAATTTGAAGATAGTCTCTCTCAAATAAAAGATGAAAAATGCTCAATTGTGATTCATTTCAAGTGCCTAGTTTTCAGATTTGAATTCTCCTATGTGTTGAACAAAGTTGATTTAACTTGAGAATTTGCTCTAAACCTGAAATCTGTGGGTAGCATATGCTTGAACTAAATCTGGGTAATTGGTGGATATGATATAAGAGAGTTTGAGCTGCTATTTATCTTATTCTAAGTGATACTTGATTTCCGGAGACTTATCTTTAAAAATCTAAAAATTTACATGATGAGATTCTATATGACAAAGTTTGAATTCCTACCAGAGCCAAAATGAATATATTTAGACTAGGAAAACTTTCATATTTATGTTACTTGTATTTCATTGAGTTTAGTCAAACTTTGTTGTATGCCTTATGAGAGATTTGTCATACTCTTAAAATTAAGATCACACAACACACATCCAATTCACCACTTCATTTTATTCCACCAAAAATGATTTTCTCCTACACTAGGAGGAAACACCAAAAACATTCCATTTAGGTTTCCCTCAGAATAAATGCTCCAATTTCTTTGTATTATCTCTCAAATATTTTGTATGAAAGAAGCATGTGGCTATGCAAAAGAAAGAATAAAAAAAATAGACAAGTGTCCAAAGTATCAAAACAATGGATACTTTGATGCCCGCCTAGAAAAAAAGAAGAGAAAAGAATAAAAGATAGCCTATGTTTTCTTACATTTGTTTCCAAGTTTAAGAGAGAGAAAGTTCCAAGGAGCATAGTAGAATTAGGATTAGCCGCCATAAATATCCACCTCATTCCATACACTTGCATATCTTGATTTGATTGTATGACTCAACTCTCTCTGGATCCATTGTTTGACTTTATAATATATGTTTGCAAGTATGTTTTCTCATATGAATACCATTCCTATGAACACCACATAAGCTTTAGTGCAGGAATGAAGGGCACACATTTGTTGCCTTAGTGAGATCTAAAAATACCACATAGATGAGAGACTTGAGTGTGTCATGCAATGAATCTCTGAGTTTTATTTTGAAAACTTATAAAAAAAACTCTAGAATGAAGGTTGAATGAAGAATATGAGACGTAGTGCTAACTTAATTGTTATATCTTTCAATTGCTCAAGATCAGGTAAAAAGCTCAGAAGCTCCATGGTTGAAAGAAATATGAGTAAGTTTGAAAGATGGATCAATGAGTTTTAATCTGGAGAAGAATTCTAGTTTGAATGCAGGTGTATTTTTGAGGAGCTGTACAAAATTTGTGAAACCCTGTACTCTTAGTTTGTATCATTTAAGTTGCTTTGTTAAGGGACTAGCAAAGACTTAGCTTGGGGGAGCTTGTTGACGGTAGTTATCATCCGTCACAAATCGTAAACTTTATGCATAGAAATGATTACCAATAGAAACTTATGGGTTATTACTGACAATTTCCATATTTTTTGGTGAAATATTATTTTCAGTAGGGGTATTCTAGAGAGAATGAAAAGAGAATTAAATTGTCAAAAAGGCCACAAAACTTAGCCGTAACGAAATATGCACCAGAAGGCACGGGACCGAAGCAGAGGACCATCAGCTGCGAGGTGGGGCCGACCGGACCCACCCTTGTGCTGCCTAGGCCCCCACAAAAGGATTCCTCTGTGCCCTTTCAGAGACTTCCTCCACCGCCTTCTAGGATGCATCTCCACCGTTCGTGAAGTTGGTTTGATCCAAGGGCTGACAGTTCTTCCTTAGGGCTATAAATAAAGACCCAGACCCCCCTCCTAAAAGACATCATCACCTGATCATAAGTCAAGAGTAGTCTAGATATTAGGGTTTATAGAGATTAGATAGAGAGCTCTAGTTCTTCAATTTCTTAGTATAAGCTTTCTAGAGAGTTTGGAGTAGAGTTGGGTGATTTGCTCAGGATTCTAGATCTGTTCGTCTGGAGATTTGGTAATTTGCCTTTGTATCTTATTTATGACTTGGTTCTATTTCAATATTATATTCCTCTTTATTATGTTCTTAGTTTGCTCTAGTTATGTATTGGATATAGTATTATTTGATGATTTGCATTTGCATATGTTCGTAGAGTACTTAATTCAGTTCGTGTGAGAGTTAGGTAGCTTTGATTATGTAAGCATGGTGCTTAGATATGAAATTCCCCTGCAAATGCCCATTATGTGCCGAGAGGTGGTAGATCGCGTATGTGACAGCTGCGTTGAGTCCTTTGCAGTCCATCCCTCATATATAGATTAATTAGTAGAGCCCGGCCTCAAAGGAGATAAAGACTATGTTTTGGATTCTCCCTAGTTGATGTTCCTTATAATTTTGCCTTGATTCAGTTTTACTAGTAGATGAAGATATATATGCTAGAGTGAGCAACAAGACTTAGTGTTTAGGAATAACTTAGGAATTCTTGCTCTGACCAAATCTCTAGATTAGTCATACTACTTTTATTGAGTCTTCGCTTTCTATCTCTGGAATACCATTATCATGTTAAACTTATTTATCTTTTACTTGACTTACCCCTACTAAAGTATAAGAGTGGTTGGTTTATCATAGGTCTGCACATTTATTTAGTCATATAAACATTTGTCTCACAATCCTTCTTTTAGGATTAAAATAAATAAACGATACTCAGAACACTCTAGGTAGAATGCTACAATAATTGATTTATCTGTGCGCTTACAGATACTTATGTTTTAATATTATTTAGAGTTTTCAAGTGTAATTACAATTACCAGCATTTTGAGCATCATGCTAGGGATGACAACTTAGTGCATAGTGATGTAAGAAATTTCAACATTAGTACATGTTAATTTTGACATATATAGTTGAACACAACATATAGGGAATTCAGAAATATTGGCATATGCTACCGGGTTTAGCTACACACCCAGTGCAACACCATGTTTCAATCGAAGTCCGGACATGTTGTAGTAGTTATAAGTGCATGTTTCAAGTGTTTTATAAAGTCTTTCATCAGCATATTTCATGTGTTTTAGTTGTTCAAAGTGGATGTTGCAGTTGCTTCAACCAGATGTGTTGTAGGAGACTATGTCAAGCAGATGTTAGGTGTTTCATTAGCATGTTTCAAGTGTTTCAATAGGTTAAACTGGATGTTGAAGTAGGTTAGGCATCTCGATGTCGCACTGGGTGCATAGCTAAACCCCGTCCTAGAAATTACAATGTACATTATCATGTTTCAAATGTTTCAGTAGGTTAAACTCAATGTTGCAGTAGGTTAAAGTCGATGTTGCAATAGGTTAAACTCGATGTTGCATGTTTCAAGTGTTTTAGTAGGTTAAACTCGATGTTGCAGTGAATAAACTCGATGCTTCAACCAGATATATTGACATTATTATTAGTAGTGATCCATTTTCGATATATTGACGTTATCATGTGACGTGAATAATTGATGTATTTATATACAAACACCATATATGTTGTTTGAAACCCTAACCCTCCGGCTGATCGCGCTTCGGATTCACTTAGCTTCATCTAATCCTAATCGAGCTAGTTCCATGTGCGTATGCAAACCCTAGCTAACTATATATGTTTCATTCCTTTATATATATATTTTATATACAAACATACAATTGTTTGAAACCCTAACCCTCCGGCCGATCGCACTTCAGATTCGCTTCTAATCCTGATCGAGCTTGCTCCGTGTGTGTATGCAAACCCTAGCTAACTATATATTGTTTTCATTCCTTTATACATAGTTCATAAGATGGATCCGAGGGATGACTACAATGAGGAAATGATGAACATTATCAATGTCGGCGGTCAATGTGGCCCCATCCAGAACCAACCCGACCCGGAGATCGAAGACGACTGCTCTCAATATTTACTTTTTGAAGAGGACCTACAAGCAATGGAAGAAAACCCCGTGCAAGAAAATGCTGGAGAGGTAATATACATATTGTGTTAACAATCTTATTGCATCTCTTATATGAATGAAATGAAAAATAATTCCATTAATTAATTGTGTTTCTTACATACGTAGCCCTCTGGATCGACGAGAGCAGTACCAATTCCATTATAAAAATCTTTGACTCAGCGACAAGACCCCGAGAGCAGTACCAAGATATGCTAGGTATGATGCAGAAGTAATATAATTTTGGTCTCACGCACACTTGTATATATACACTCTATTATGCATGCCATTTAATTGATATAACTCCATTTATTTATTTTCTTGGGCATGCAGTGCTTGGGTTAGGTTCATGAAGAAACACAATGACCGTCCTTGGACCGTGCCTCTAAATGTATCCCAATACCCTGTAAGTTGCTTTAATTAGTTCAATACGATCTCATTACTAACATGCTTCGTTGGTTGATGATGAATCTTTTATTTCCTCATAAAGTGGTGTCTGCAACAGGAACCGGGGAACAACTTACACGGATACTACATTTGCGAGTTCTTCATGAAGTACGCAAAGAAAACTCCAGAAGAGATCCTCGAAGTACATTAAAATATATACAATTTATTTATTTATTACCATTGTATGTGTTGGTATATATAATCATATAAATTCACACTTTTTCGTTCATCAGAATTGCAAAGAGAATGGAGATTGTGACTATGCCTACGAGAGGACCAGCTCAAAGCAATTCAAGAGGCAATGTCAGGATTTCTTATGGATCAAGTCATAGCTCCCACCGGTGGGTACTGCTATATATTACCGTAACATGCTTTTACCTAGTAGCACTGACACTACGATGAGCACCTTACATTAGGATGTAGTGCATTCTGAAGGACATGAATACAAGCTTTTGTGATGTGTATATAGTTCCATATACTTATTATTTCATGCATGCATGGAGATGTAAATTAATTAATTAAGCATCCTCTGTTTTGTATGTATATAGTTTCATATATTTTAGTGTACGTAAAATGCTCGAACAAACGTATATTAGCTGCGTAGAATTCATATATGAATAACTAAATTGAAATCAAAATGAATTGAATTGAAAAAAACCATAAAGAAAAAAAGGGAAGAAAAGGAAAAAAATCACCTTTAGTACCGGTTGAAAACACCAACCGGGACTAAACATGCCTGCCCCGAGGCAAGACTTGGCGGGCCATTTAGTCCCCGTTGGTTGTAGAAACCAGGACTAAAGGTCCACTTTTAATCCCGGTTGTTAGAACCGGGACTAAAGGGGGGCCTTTAGTCCTGCATTGGCGTTCCCGGTTGGGAAACCGGGACTAAAGAGGGTTTCCCAACCGGGAACACTACCCCGTTCTGCACTAGTGTAGGAGGATTCTCCACGCGTTGCCGTGGGTATAAAGAAGGAATATAAATGGGTTAGGATGTTAATCAGTAAGAATTAGGAGATGTATATGTATGCAGGAACATGATATTAGATTATATATATATATATATATATATATATATATATATATATATATATATATATATATATATATATATATATATATATATATATATATATATATATATATATATATAGACAACTTGTATGTTGAGATAAGTAGCTAGTGAAGCTTTGCTCAGTGGATGTTAATTGTACGTGATAGTGCTTTGCCTAGGTGGATAGCTTGTATGTTGAGAGAAATAGCTAGTGGGGTTTATCTTTATAAGAGATATAGATTAGATCGTTGACAAACCCGACAGTGATTTGGTTAGTGTCGTTATTGTCAGTTTACTGGCTTCAGCCCGGAAGTGGTCTTCCCCTTTTGTTTGTTGATATATTTTAGTATTACATTTAAATAGTTGTTACAGTCTAATATTTACACTATATTACCACAGTGCTTCACGTATATGTCATTTCCATCAAGATTATGCTTCAGTCACACCGTGATTGATAATGTATATATGACAAATAAATCATTTTGATTTCAGGCCCCCAAATAAAATGTTGAACTTTAATCCTCTTTGATCACCGTGTCCATGATGAACCTAGCTAGTTGGTCTTGCATTCCTATGATCTTGGACGCTAGCATCTAAGGGGCACTGTAACATCCTAAATTTTTTATTATTTCAAAATAGCTAAATATGATTTACTTATGTATTTAAGTGTGCATTCAAATGTAGGAAATAATAAAATTTTGTGAAATTAAAATTTATCATAAGGATTAGTTACATGTTGATGCACTCGTGCCCATGCATTTTATTTATTGTGGTGACTGGTTTTTATCTCTTTGCTAAAAGGTTTAAAAATAATTTTGAAATTGGTTTTGGAAAAATCAATTTAGAAAAAGAAAAAAAATCATTTGTTTCACCCTCCCTCCCTCACTTTCGGCCTGTTGGCCCGTTTCCCCCTTTGGCCCGCTCGTTCTCCCGCGTTCATTGCTGGGCCGGCCAAGTTCAGGCGGGCAACCGTTGCCGCGCCTTCCCTTCTCCCCTCCACGGCTAACCGCCCGGGCCCAGCTGCCTGTGTCACCTCCTTCCTCTCGCCACTCCCGCACCGCACGCCTCTCTCTCTCTCTCACGGTCACAACCGCCCCGCGCCCACGCTCCGGGTCGTGGGAGCGCCCTCCCCCGCTCCACGGGCTCTTTATAGGTGAGCCGCACCCGCTGCCGCTCCTATTGCTGTTCTCCGCTCCATTTCCACTCGCGGAACCGCACCCACAGCGTGGCAGCGATTCACCGGAGGAGCCATCTGTCCCACCGCGTTGGCCATCATTCCCGAGCCGCCTCCGCCCCGTTGATTCCGCTCGGTGGGCTCGCCTTCATCCCCGCTTCCTCCCCATGCCTTCATTTTCTCGAATGGTGGCCTCTAGGGCTGTTTTCGCGAGCTCCGGTGAGCCTCTTCTGCCTCCGGTCATGGCAAGGGCCGTACAACCCTTCCCTGACCTCCCTATGCCCCGGCGTGAGTTCGCCTTTGTCTCCTCTCTCTCTCCCGGTGTTCTCGATTCAGCGAACCATGCACAGTAGCGCCTTTTTGGGCAACCCCGGTGAGCTCCATGCCATCGGTAATGGCGGAGCCACCGTCTCCACCCCCAACTCCGGTGGTCGGCTCCCCTTTCCCTTCCCTTGTCTAATCTCAGCCGTTCATTTTAAATCCTATGGCCACGAGCACACTGTACCCCTTCCCGAATTTTGATTTATTTAAATCCAAAAATAGTTTGATTCAATTACAGAATTGCCACTGCAGTAAAACGTTTATAAAATCGTCATTTTAGCTCTGATTCGACCCGCGTTAGGTGCATAATTTGATAATCTACACATTAGTGCTACTGTTAGACCTATTAGAAGCTTTTGAATTTCTTGATTAAGTCTAGTTTAATAGCTAGCTTTTGGAACCTTAATTAGCCCATAACTTTTGCGTTGTAGCTCCATTTTTCGTGCACTTCGCGTTGTTGTGATCGTAGTGAGACGTAGATGATTTTGGTAAAAAATTGATACAATTTCATTTATTTTTGGTGTACTATTCTAATTGTAGTAATGTTTTGCTTGGATGTCTATTCTGGAATGCGTGTTGTGGTTCGTGTCGATCGAGTTCAGACGGTGACGAGGACTAGTAGGACCAGCAGCAGTTCGTGAACCAAGGAAAGTATAGCATGAGCCTACCTTGATGTCCTATTCATTATATAATTTACTCATTATGCATGTGTCTAATATTGCTCGACTATCAGGACATCCTAGTCATTGATGAATTGTACCTTGATTCCTATGGGTTTTATTGCACATGGGTAGAATGCTAGTGCTCTAACTAAACATGATCTACACTATGACTAATGGAACCAACGGATAAACATGATGGTAACAGTGAAACTATAGGGTGATGGTGCAAATAATGTTGATCATGTTGCCCTAAACCCTCCGTAAGGACTTATCTATCGGCAAAAGCTATGATTAACCGTGCAACCGTGAGGGTCACATGGCTCTGACTTTAGCTCAGTAATAGGATCTTTTCTAGCTTGTTAGAGGTTACCTGAAAGGGTGCAAGAGGAGCTTGCCACTTTAGGTATAGAACTGCCTCTGTTCTGATGTGTACAACCTGCGGGAATTGTGCCATCGAAAGGGGGTTCTCTATATCTGCCTACCGAGAAAACCTCGCGGCCCTAACTTGTTAGAAGAGGCCTATGGAAGGCTTCATAGTGTACCCTGTCTGCTCACCTTGGGAGTGTTAGCGGGTCAACAGGTGAAAGGTCCTTGTTTGGTTTTGGTAATTGAGTGACAACTTAGGTGGACTAATATGTGGTTATATGAGAAACATAGAAGATTAGTCCACATGAGATGGTGTCATGAAGGAGCTCATTGCATATGAGACATGACATGGAGTCATGTGACCAAGGTGGAGAAGATCAAGATGAGGCTTGGCTTGATGGACCGGTTGCTAGGGTAAAGGGCAAGTTGTGTGATGGCTTGGCGCCGAAGGACCGAGGCAACGGTGAAGAGCAAGTGAGGTCAAGATCGAAGAACCAATACGGTCACGTGATGATATGAAGTGGATCATATCATTTGGTGATTGGTTGGTGCATGTGTTGCATCAACATCAATGGAGATGGAATGGAATGCGCAAGGCAAAGGTATAACCTAGGGCATTTTCATTTCACCGGTCATAGGTGTGTTGAGAAGTTTATGACCGGGTTTTAGGATAGATGGCCGTACTATTAAGAGGGGCAAGCTTGTTTGCATATTGGTCATCTAGTGCCACTTGAGCGATCTAACTTTGCATACGTGTTAGGATCGAGTGGCGAGACAAGTTGAGTGCCTAACCCTTTGAAAATGTTTGTGAAAAGCTAACACATATGCACATGGTGGTGTACACATGATGGTGTTGGCACATTTGCAAAGGAGAAGGTGTTGAAGTTGGTGTTGATCAACTTGGAGAAGAGAGAAAGGTTTTTTGGTGTTCTTCGGACACTAGAATGGCTTTTAGAGTGGAATACTGCTTTGATCCATTGTGAATTGGATCAAGTCCTTTAGTGGGTTGTGTAGCCCTCTGAGTAAGCTTTCCAAAATGACCAAGATCATCGAAATCGGAGTTCAGAGCTAAGAGTTATCGCCGTTTTACCGAAGGGTGGTCTGTGACCGGACTCGTGACCACCGCGTCCGGTCAGTTTCGACCACCGCGTCCAGTCAGCTGCGACCACCGCGTCCGGTCAGTGTTTTTCGTGGACGAAAATGACCGGACGCTGCAGCGAGTCCGGTCACTTCGGGAGCTTGCTGGAACCTCTCTGTTCGCTGTTTTGCTGCGACCACCGCGTCTGGTCCCATTAGTGACCACCGCGTCCGGTCAAAACAAGTTTGTACGCGCGAAAACTAGCCGTTGGAGCACGCTACTAACCACCGCGTCCGGTCAGTTTTGACCACCACGTCCGGTCATCCCGAAAAGGACCCAGTAAAGGGGTAACGGCTCTATTTGACCGTGGGGTTATAAATAGATGCCTTGGCCGGCCGTGGCCGGTAGCTGAGCACACTTTAGCCTTGGTGGCTTATGTGGTAGTGTTAGGAAGCCCTCTAACTCACTCATGCTTGATAGTGTTTATCGGATCGAGTGAGAGAGCGATTCTAGTGTGATTGCATCGTGAGGTTGCATCGAGTGGCACTAGGTGATCGTGTTGCAAGCCAGTGGTGCTTGTTACTTTTAGAGGTTGCCACCTCCTAGATGGCTTAGTGGCTTGTGGCTCCGTTGAAGCTCGCAAGAAGATTGTGCGAGGCTCCGAAGAAGCTTTGTGAGGGGGATTGTGCTCACCCCGCGGGGATCGCGAAGAGCAACTCTAGTTGAGCGTGTCATTGAGCTACCACACTTGATGGTGGGTTCTTGCGGCGCCTTTTGAGAGGCTCGGTGTGTGACCAATTAGCCGCCGAACCACGAAGTGTTGGTCGACACAACGGGGACGTAGCTTGGTGGCAACCAAGTGAACCTCAGGAGAAAATCACCGTGTCAACATTGTCTACTCTTCTCGGTGGTTTGCCTTCGTGCAACACAAGCTTGTATTTACTTTCATATATACTTGTGCTTGTGTAGTTGCTCTCGTAACTAGTTTGCTAGTTGTCTTCTTGCTTGTGTAGCTAGAAGCTTCCCTTTGCGTGACTAATTTGGTTTGTGTAACCTTGTTAGTCACATTGCTTAGTTTGTGTAGCTAAGTGTTTTGCTCTCTCTAATTTGGTATTAGTTGCCTTGTTATTGAGCTTTGCTAGCGAGCTTAAGCTTTGTGCTTTTGCTTCACTAGTTGTGTAGGAGCTCCCTCGTTTAGCAAAGTACTAGTGCATAGGTTTGTGTGACCTTGCTCTAAAATTGATTAGGTGAGCTCTTGGTAATCTTAGCACCTTAGTTGCTTAATTAGGATCTTTGCAAGGTGCTAGAGAACTTAGATAGAGGGGTGTAGTCTTGGCTAGACCGATAAGTTTAATTCCGCATTTATTTTGGTTAGCCTACGCGTTTAAGTTTTAGAAAGGACTATTCACCCCCCCTCTAGTCCGCCATCTCGACCCTTCAACGGGCCCTAGGCATATGGGCAACACGACTCATGGGTAAAGATGCACAACCTCTGTAGAGTGTTAAAACTGTTATAACAGTTGTACTCACGGTCACGAGCAGCCCGGAAAACTCACAGAATAAATGGTTACTTGACATGTGGATGACTTATGACGATGATGATGAGATTATAATGATGATCAATTTCTCTCCTTAATTCTAGTAGGTGATCATGTGGGCTAAATGAGAGCTTATGCATAACTTGATGATAATTAATAATAAAATATTGATCTATTAAAAGTGCTAACTGCAGTCAACCGTGTCTATCCTTTTTGAGCCTCATGAATCCTCATACTATACTTGCAGAGTACGAGTGTACTCACACTTGTTATTATTTTATTTTTGGATAAAAATCCTGGATGGGTAACAGATGACAGCTTCTATGAGGATTTCCCCGAAGATTGCTAGGTTTGGGTCAACCAGTCGGCCTTTCCTGTGGAGAAGTCACTACGTTTGAGAGTTGTTATTTACTTTTCCTCTTGTTATGTTGAGAACTACATGATGTAATAACGTGATGTATGTACACAGTGATAATACTTCTGTTCATTTGTCGGCTTATGTGTGCGACTATTCCTGGGGTGCATATAAGATGTATGCACTCTATATTGTCCTTTAATTAGAGTGTGACAGGCACAAATTGTGGCTTCTCATCTCTACAATATATCTCTCGTGGGATTCTAACCTGTCCTTGCTCGAATAATAAGTACTCTTCCTCTTTTAAGCCCAACTCTTGGGCATGCTTCTGTCTTGCTGTCTTTTTCTCTAGATGTACTAGTTGACTTTTTTCTTGATCTTATCCTTATCTATTCTATAGTTCATAGTCTAAGTCCACCGGAAGTTACCTGGATTGTTTTAAGGCCGTGTTTAGATCCCAAATTCGGGATGCCGATTCGGGCACTGTAGGTACAGTGCCCGTGTCGGAACACTGTAGCAACTTTTATTTTTTAGTGCAAAAAATGTTCAAAAATTGATTAATTAGACTCAAAATGTTCGTCTCGGAAAGTACAACAAAACTGTGCAATTAGTTTTTGATTTCATCTACATTTAGTACTCCATGCATTTACCGATATTTTGATGTGATAGAGAATCTTCTTTTTGCATAGTAGAATTTGGGAGGTGAATTTGGGATCTAAACAAGGCCTAGTTTTCTCAATACGACATGCTATGCTCCCTCACTAATTGTCCCCTGCTGATCCGCCTCATTCATTAGGCTAGTTAGGCTCCTACTCATACGGTTTCTTTTTCAACAAGCTCCGGAAGCATGATTTATAGAGGGGTCAGACCTTTTCTTCGATCCTGACCTCGATGATTTGCGGCCGTTGTTGACGAGGACATCACTTCTTTGAGGTTGGAGGGACTTCAGCGAAGGAGGTCCGACGGCAAGAGGGGGAGAGGCGAAGGAGCAACTGTGCGATGTATCAAAACGGGAGAACTAATAGATAATTAAGCTAATTTTTAGCCGTATTCAATTGGTTGTTAGCCAACTACCTAGTCAACCACAGCTAATTTGGGTTACGTTATTTTTAGCAGACAGCAAGTGTTTTTTACCCAAAAAACACCTGGGTGGTTTTTACCCACAACACACACATATTATTGGATAAAAAATTTGGGTGTTTCAAGCACCCACAACACACGAATTTTTATATCGTTGGATCTACATCCAATGGATAGGATTAATACAGTAAGGAAAATATGTAAAAAAAACAAAAAAATCTGACTACCACCATGGTTTTTGCTTATATTTTACGTTAAAATTGCACCTCTAGTTCGTTACAATTTCTGTAGACATAATCTACAATTTTCGAATCTGGTTGTAAACAACCCGATAGACAAAACTACAAACTTGACAAAATATAATATATGTTGATGACATGGCTAAGAGTACACATGTTTCACGCACACTTTTCTTTGTGGGGAAACACATGTTTTAAAGCGCATCTCACTTTGGTAAACACACTCGTGTTTTTTATATGGGAGTTTGCAATATCAAAGTATCTTTGTTTGTCAAAAAAAATCTGCAATAGTTCTGGTAGCTAGTGTTGATATTTTTTCAGATCCATAAATTTAATTAGTCAAGCATAGAATAGTTTAACTTAAGGTAATTGTAGAACATGAATATCTTTTAGGACAGACGACAGAGGAAGTAATATATGATCCGTGCATGGACCTGGTAGGAGCTGTATTTTGCAGAGAGCGTGTCCGGGGTTGGCGTCTGTGGCGTGCTGCTGGCGTCCAGGGGGCACTGCGCTGCGCTGCGCTGCGTCCAGGAGACGATCGTCATGCACCTGCACCTGCACACGCACATCTCATGCGATGTGCATGATGCGTATCTTCGATATGACGTGTGAAATCATCCGGCCGGCCGCGAGCAAGTAATGAAGGCACTGACTACATGCCAGCAGGCTGCTATTATTCACGAGTGGCCGGACTGCCTAGCTCTCTTCGTGTCTGATATTGGTTGTGTTTAGTTCACTTGAAAAGTGCACTATGCAAAAAAGAATTCCTCGTCACATAAAACTGACGATACATGCATGGAGTAATAAATGTGGATAAAATCAAAAACTAATTGCACAGTTTGGTTGTACTTTGCGAGATGAACATTTTGAGCCTAATTAGTCAACGGTTGGACAATTATTACCAAATACAAACGAAATACTATAGTGTCGCTACAGGGAATTTTGGCACTCCAAATTTCACAACTAATAGTTGGCTTGAAAAGGCTGAAAAATATATTGTAGCACGTTTTGGTTTTATTTGGCAAATAGTATCCGATCATTGACTACTTTGGTTCGAAAGATTCGTCTCGTGATTTTACACCTAACTATGAGATTAGTTATTTTTTTACCTGTATTTAATGTTCCATGCATACGTCAAAACATTCGATGTGACGAAGAATCTTATAAATTTTTTGGAAGTTTGAAGCAACTAAACACAGCCATTGTTCACGAGTGGCCATGCTAGCTGATCCATCTCCAGAAGATCTCTAATTAGGGTATGGGTAGAAATCTGATTTCTGTGGAGCCTGGCCTTGTTTAGTTCCCAACTTCTCCCCCTAAATTTCACTATGCAAAAAGAAGATTCACCGTCACATCGAAATGTCGGCACATGTATGAAGTACTAAATGTAGATGAAATTAAAAACTAATTACACAGTTTTATTGTACTTTACGAGACGAACATTTTGAGCCTAATTAGTCAAAGTTTAGACAATTTTTACCAAATACAAACGAATTGCTACAGTGCACATTTAATGCGCACTGTAGCAATTCGGGCGCCCCGAATCAGGAACTGAACACGGGCTTAATGTGCCGCGGTTATGGAGCAGGTCCTGCAGCAGGGATGCGTGGCATGTACGTATGTATATTGTCTAATGTTGGAGAGACACGCACGTTTAGTGTACAACGGTCTACTGTCCCATTTAATAAGGAGTTGCTTGCTTGCAATTATGGTTTATGTTGGAGCGGTTTAGTTCATTTTGATTTACGGTGCTTGCACGTATCTATGGTATGCATTGTTAAATTTGTGATTTGCAATGTAAAATGCATATGCTATGGAAATTAGTTTGCGTCCGCCACGTGATGGTTTAACAGCACTTACGTGTAGATGACTTCAACCATGTTTAATTTTACAACAGACTAACGATTTAGTTTGCCTTAGCACACAATGGTTTAATTAATACAACCGCAGTTTATACAACCACATGAGTGTTAAATGTGAACAAAAGCAACTTAAACCTTGTTTGTATATATAACCACAGTACTTGTTGTACAATGCAAAAGTATACTAAGCGTTATTTAATGAACATAACCATTAATTATTCAACAACTCAAAAGCCCTTTGAACTAGCCGGCTATCACAACTTAGAGCTTCAGGGAGCATGCCTAGTGCCTCTAGCCTTTCTTTATTCATATGAGGGATCTTGTACCTATTGCCTCCACTACCTCTCATAACTTCTATCATGCATCCATGTAGTGTGAGGCTACCCTATTCAGAACGACAGGGTTGTAGTTTTAATATTCCATCAGCACATTCTAGATGAGCTCATCCATGTTTCTAGATGTTGTTCTATCCATTAATGACTGAAGGGAAGCAAAGAAACCAATGTCAAAGCAGTTCATATCAGGCGAATTAGCATGCTGGTTAGTTAGGCGTATATCAAGGCCTGTTTGGGCTACTGCTCTTGCAAAATCTGCATCATCTACGGGTATATGGGAAGGAGCTAGCATTGTCCTGTTGTATCCATATTGTCTCATGCCTTGCTTCTCTAGGCCAATAAGCTTGTATAGCTGGTATTAGTTTTGTGATCATATAAGATCTGATTGTTTGTCTATCAACCTTCATGGTCTTTGTGATAGGTGTGCCCCTCGGTCTATTGCCACTTCTTTTTGCTAGTTTCTGTAATTATAAAGATTGTTCAGCCAAATAGCTTAAAATGGATTTCAAGTACCATTTAGAGAAAGATTAGTACCTCACGCACAAAAGGCCATATGCCTATCTTCCCATCAAAATAGCATCTCCCTTCATCATCAAACTTAGGCTTTTCAACACCAGAATAAAACATGACTTTGTGAATGGCATTCTTATTTTGCACTGTCCTATGTGGATCTTCTTCATCTAGATGCATGTATATGGTCATATTCTTCTGTGTCCCATTGAACCACTTCTCATCGGAGTGAATAATATTTTTCATATCATGGAATTTTGGATTGTTTGGCAGAGTACTTTGATCTAGCATAGAGAGAACCAACCACAACCTTGTCTATTTGTTTTCTTCCTTCAAATAAGACCTCAGTGCGTTGGAGTGCCGTCGTAGCAAGCCTTCTTTGAACAACCTATGCAGAGTGCTTTTACTCATTTCAAGAGCATATGTTAGTAACCTTATGGTTCCCCTTCTGTTTAAGGGAATATCAACAACCCTTGTGAGGTCTACTTGTATTTTTTTTACGGCCACAATTGTTAGGTCTTAAAGATTTGACATCTACTGGTATGCCTTGTGCCAAGCAATTTTTTGCTCTCTTCCATACCCGTTGTACTATACGCAGATGAACATTGCACTTAGCAGCAATAAGTGTTGTGATGTTTTGCTGTAATGTGCCATTAGTGCTTAGCTAAAGCAAATCTTCATATATGTCTTGCCTGTGTCTTTGTGTCAAATTCTTGAGCACATTTATTGCTTCTTCTTGTAGGGGTTGCTGATAGTCTTCGTCATCTAAGTCAGGCAACTCCTCTTCATCAAAATGATGTCAACAGCATCTGTATACACACCAAAGTCATGTATGACATCATCCAAGGTATCTTGTTGTTCTTGCAAGCCAATGTTGTCATCTCCTACAATAAAAAATTGTAGATGGTGTTCTGATTGTGAGTAAATTGATGATGAAACCTTTTCACATGGACAATTATTGTCGCAAACATTACTTGGACATGAGCTAAATAATCACCTGCATGCAAGTTTTCTTGGTTTTCTAGTGGATCATTTAAATCAAATGGATGGCCAGTGTTGTCACCTGGTACAGAAGCAAGGTGATGATTATGAGAATGCATTGTCACCCACACATGTGAGTTATTCTCTCCTATCAGTATAATTTAATTTTGAACTAAAAGCAAATATGAGTTGCAGGCCTTTACACAAAAATTATAGTAATGTTGCTTGTAATTTTTTGAGATAGACACTAAACCAGTTGAATTTTAGGACAATTGATACTAATTTTAGGACACAGAGGGTACAGAGAAGCCCTGCTGCAAAAGAGTTTTAGATGAGATAAACACTAAAATTATGACTTCAACATGAGGGAAATAATTAAATGCATGCAGGTTTTCTTGTTCTTCCTATGGATCATTTAAATGAAATGGATGCCCAGCATTGTGACCTGGTACAGAAGCAAGTTGATGATAATGAGAATGTATTGTCACCCCACACATATGAGCAATGTTTTCCTAAACGCTAAACGGTAAATAGTCGGTCACCCTTCGTTTAGCGTTTAGACCATTTAAACGGTGTTTAAACGGAGTTAAACGGCCTAAACGGTTTTGTACAATAACAATAAAATATACATATTTATGTAGGTAAAAATAAAATTTGCTAGAACCTATACATATTTACACATGTAAAAATCAAATATTCTACCAAATAATCTTGTTGGAAGAAATCTAAATCCCACAACACTTTATATAATCACAATGTTAATTAGTTTTATGTTGATTGTGATAGACGTAGTCCTTTAATTCACTTAATTATGGATTAAATGGTTGCTTAGCTCATTTAATCATGTTTAATCTGATTTTATTTAAACCGTTTAGAAGGGATTGAACGGTTTAAACGGGTTTAAACGGCCCAACCGTTTAATTCACTGTTTAGGGCCTAAACAACATGGCTGACTTCTGTTTACCGTTTAAACGGACTAAACGGCCGTTTAGACGAACATTGCATATGAGTTATTCTTCTGTCTCACTCCAATTTAATTTAGAACTTGAAGCAAAAATATGAGCAATTAACTAATGTTGCTTGCAATTTTATGAGAGACAGACTAAACCATTTCATTCTAATTTTAGGACAAAGAGAGGATACAAAGGAGCCCTGCTGAGTTTATAGTGAGAGATATACTCTTAAAATTCCCAGATGTTGCTACTGATTTTAGTGTAGAGGAACTAAAGTAGCATGTACTATTTTAGGAGATAGAGAGGCTATAGAGAACACCTGCTACACAAGAGTTTTAGGTGAGAAAATACTAGCAGTAACTAAATTCCCTGCTGTTGCTTGTGATTTTAGGAGGGTGAAATAAACTAGCTTTCCAATTTTAGGAGAGAGAGAACCAGAGAGGGAGATGGAGAGGGAGAGAGACCAAAGTGTTTACCTTGATGAATTTGTTCTTGTTCATCATTCTGAACAGGATGGAGACCAAAGTGATCAGCTCCCCCCAACTTCAACTGCAGCCACTATATCTTGCAAGGATCATGATCCACTTCATGTTTAGCAGGACTCTTGTTGAGATCAGGCACCTTCTCTCCTTCCTCCTCTGGTAGTGTGTTTAAGTATATTGCCATGGGAGATGGATGAGAGGTGAATGGTTCAAATGAAGGCAACGAGAGGGTTGCTAGGCTTTCATTGCCACAGGTTTAGAGAAATGGCACTGGGGGCGATATTTTGAAATTTCAGTTTGCTTTTGCTGTGTAAAAATGAAGCGCAGGATTTGTTTTGGCGCCAGGTGGTGATTGCCGCCGAGTGAAATGCATTTTTTTATGTCCTCTTTGATTTGTTTAAGCCCAAAATCCTGTACTGCATGTTTAGCTATGAAAACTGGACGTGAACTCTGATTTGTTTAATGTAACAAAAAGATTCTGTGGGTGGCCATGTGTGCTTCTTCATGTAGCATTAATAGCATGTCTGTCCAAATGTGTATAGATAACAAATCATTTGTAGATAGGGGTGTTAGAGTCTATTGCCACTTACCTTGGTAACTGGGTCAAGTGCTCCGATGACAGATATAGGAGCCGTTCGGCTGTGCTGATAAGCCGGCTGAAAAATACTGTTGGCTGATTTGTTGTGAGAGAAAAATACTGTTCCAGCTGAAAAAACAAGCTAAAAAAGACAGATTATAAGCCGAATGAACAGAGCCATATTGGGACAGAGGGAGTACGTATATTGTCAAATGTTGGAGAGACACGCACGTTTAGTGTACAACGGTCTACTGTCCCATCCAATAAGGAGTTGCTTGCTTGCTTCTTTTGCTTGCAGAATGTATATACTTCGGTTAGAGCTGTTAACTTAGATGTCATATGTAGTACTCCGATCCTACGCGCTAGCTAGCCATTCGGTTGCTGCTTCCGTCGGGGAGGCGCGTTAAACCAGTTGGCCGTTGTGCCGTGCGCCATCCTCTCTCTCATGGCTGCGTCATCATCGTTGCCTCAGCTCAACGGTGGTACGTCACGTACATTGGCACATGGCTAGCAACAGGCAATGGCACACGGCTGGCAACAGTACCTCACTAGTCACTACTACATTCAAACTTTTTAGCGATTGTCAAAAAAGGTTTCCAGAGGTGGATAGACAACCCGTCTCTAGATCATAGTTGGTGTTAATCAAACTTTCTAGAGGCGGTTATAATGCTTGGCTCTGAAAATTGATTAAAAAAACAAAAGGCAAGCCCGCCAGCTGAGCCCATTCTCGAGCCCACTGTCGAGCTTGGTCCGTTCCTAGACCTGTTGTTGTCGCTGAGCCTGCTCCTAAGCACATCGCTATCATCGAGCCCCACCATCACCCTACATTGAGAGAGAAGGGAAGCCCTGACCTCACCAGATCTGAGAGGATGAATGTGGGGGTATAACCCTCAGTATCCGCAATACAGCACATAGGTTGAGTCGCCCGGGGAGGCCCAACCCACAAGACGGCGTCGCGCGGAGCTCGACGCAGATCAGCGTGTTCTACAAGGCAGTGCACATATCCTTGGTGATTAAGTAGAATCCGATATGATATGTAGGATGCCATGATATGTGTAACTTCCTATCTTGTACGCCGATCAGGATAGAAACAACCAATCTGTAACCCTACCCCCCTGGACTATATAAGACAGATAGGGATCCCCCTTGTTTTCATCTGATCATAAGCAATACAATCCACAGAGACACAGGATGTAGGGTATTACATTACGTTGACGGCCTGAACCTGCCTACATCGTGTTCTATGTCACATCTAGTTCGTCTCTCACGCTCCTTACCGATTCATCTACTACCGTGGGCATACCCCTTGGTAGACTGCCGACCATATTTCATCGACAATGGCGTGCCAGCTAGGGGGTGTGCGTGCAGAATCCATGGTGAACCAGATGATCCGTTTTTCGAGCTCCATGGTCCTTGGGCCTAGCTAGTCCTTCATGGTTGGGTCCGTGATAATCGGTGCCAATGGCATCGGGGAGACCGTGGAGGCAGTGCAGGCCAGTCCCGCGCAGATCGCGCCAATCATGGCGACAACTTCTCTGGTTCCGGCGATCCGTCGCTGGATGAGGAGGCCCATCAACAATGATGATCTGATCGAATCGATCGATCGGGTCACCAACGGCCTAGCTGAGACCTTGTCCCACATGGAGTCGATCCTAGATCGACCTACTATGGGCGATGGATTCCCCATGCTCCAAGATCACCAAGTCACTGCCTCTGAGAGCCCTGCTCAGACACCTCGACAAAGGCAACCAGATTCAGTTCTGGTGATTAAGGCAAATCCAGGAGGGCACACCGTGTGATGTCGACCACTTCCAGCTACAGGCTTGCGCCTGATAGACTACGAGGCCAAATGGAGAACCTACCGAAACCCTACCCTTTTGGGTTGGAGAGCGTGGGATCTGCTTACCAGGATGTCATCCACCACCTCTTCATGGATCACGCCAAAAGTAATCACATCTCCAACCTCTACGCAATCGACCCGGCTGATTCCGATCAGCCTGCTCCTATGGTTAACATGGTAGCCATCCACTAGCTCACGGATGACTCTACTGATCCAACCAAATCTCTCCACAACATCCTGAATGAGAGCCCTGATGAGTCCTCCGAGGGCTCGACGAAGACTGCTTCGGGTTGCCCTACCTTCCCTCTGAGGTTTGGGGGCATGATCTTCCACGTCAGCATGGACAGCGGCACCAAAGACGATGAGATTCCGGAAGAACGCGAAGCACGCTTAGCAAAAAATGGCGACCATCAACGCTGTCGGGACGACAAAGCTGCTCAAGACGCGAATGGCCAAGATGTGAACCAGTCCTCTGCCTCCTCCTCTAGCTTTGTAATCTTCCGTGCATCTGTACCTTGCACATACCCGACTGCACCCGTTGTAGGTCAACCGTTGAGTAATGTGAATGTAGTTGCGCGAGGGCATGAATGACGGCCCTATGAGACACGTTACGAGAAAACTCCCTAAAGTCCAACCACGCATCACGACAGCGGTCGATGATCGATCGGTAGGGACCGTCCCTGGGCAGCCGAGCACCATCAGGTTGTGGGAGGCTGATATTGTCCAGCATGGGTCCTATCCCTGTTGTGATCGCTTCTATCTCGTCCTCCCGCTTCTTCACTTGTTCCATCAACAACTGGATTGTGCTTGCAACTGGTGACGATATTCTGCTCACAATGTTGCAGCAGTTACAACTTTTCACTATTTACCACCAATAAAAAGGGAAGGCAAACGGCAGGGCATGAGGCCTGACTCATGTTGAAGTTCCTTAATGGCCTTGTTAGCCTTCTTAGCCTTTTCTTTTGCCTTATCTCTGGCTTTAGTGAGCTAGGCCACGGCCTCCTGCGCAAGACGGAGTTCCACCTCCAATGCTGAGTAGCATAGCCATATATCATACTCGGCTAGCGATAGCCAAATAAGATCTCGTAACTTACATTTTTTATGGCTAGCGCCGCGGGTGAGCTGCTCAGCCATGGCTTGGCCCTCTGCCTCTATCTGTTGGCGCTCTTTCCTTAGCGCCCCTGCCCTCACCTCAAGGTCCTCCCTTTGGTGGTGTTCCTACAGTAGGCACATTCGGAGATCTTCCATGGTTGCATGCAGCTGCTCATTCTCCTCTTACAGTGGAGCCATTTCCTCCAATTGCTTCCGACGCTGCTCAGAAACCCTCATGATGCTCTGCAATAGGCAAAGAAAAAGAATGATCAAGGCCCAAAGGGGAACAATATGTCACTTTTTTACCCTCACCTCGATGTAACCCATCATGGGCGCAAGATCCACCCTGAGAATCTTTATCTCCACGCTTGCCTCCTCCAGCGTCTCAAATTCTTCCCCGCGCCGAATCACTGTGTGGACAAGCTGAGGGGGTAGAGGAGGCCCTCGAGGAATTTCTTCAACCTTCACGGTAGCTGTTGGTGGAGGTGCCATCCTTCGTGGCACCCATGCTCAGGTAGTGTCCCTGAGCACCATACCCCCACCGTATTGGTCGAGGATGGATCCAGAGCCACAGGCGGAGCTCCCGTCACACTGCTTGTACCGTCTCTCGTGGTCATGGCTATTGACACTGGTATGTCAGTCGACGTGGCGGCGTGCCACATCTTGTCTATGCCAAGGTCGCCCTCTTCATGTAGCCCACCACCAGGGGACGTTGGTCCTGCTTCTGGTATTTCCACCGCTATAGGAGGGGTTGTCTCTGGCATGCGCGTTTCCTCCAAAGCCGAAGCTGCTCCGCTAGTCCTCGTGCGTCCCTCTTCACTGGTTGGCACCGCTGCGCCAGTACTTCCTAGGCCGCTAGCGACTCTCGAGGGATGCAGAACCTCAGACGACTCCGCACTTTGACAAATTAAAAATTGTCTCAGCAAGAGCTATCCTGAGCCTATCAATTTCGACAAATAAAGAATAAACTTACAATTGTGATTCACAGTTCATAGTGCTAAATTGTCGCACTTGTTTTGATCCGATCTGTCCTGGCGCCGATCTATTTGGTGCGCTTACCATGGTTGCCGATGTCACCCGAGCAAAAGTAGGTCCCTCAGTGTCGACGAGCGTTGACTATAGGCCTTGCTCAAATAGTCGGTGCCTGAGTTCCTAGTTGTGTGGTCACCGCAACCTCCCACGTTCGCCACATTCCGTGTGTTTCTGTCCCACCAGGCGCAACCGCTGGCAGCGTTGCAACCCTACTGGCAGCACACGCTTCAATTCTGTCATCTTTTGATGAGATCGTCACAATCATTTGCTGCCGCCGATGCAGAGCAGTTGCACTGATGGTCACCGGACCTTCCTCATGCTGACACTTCCTTGTTGACTTCTTCCTCTTCGGAGACAGCTCTTCATTGACGAGCTGCTTACCTTTACGCTTTTCATGGACGTGTTCCATCCGCTCATCTTCATCTCCTTTGCCCAAGATACTCAAGCTTTCCTCGCTGGCCTCTAGGCTGGCTTGGTGCCAGGGACTGCTCGGTTGAGCGTCCACTCCAACCAGCCAGTCGTTCGATGGAACCGACGAGAAGTATACATCTCGGTCCTGCCCCTGAATCTTCAAAAACAGAGTGAGCACGACAAAACAGATATATGGAGTAATTATGGAATGAAAAAGGCAGTCCATACCCGAGGAGGCAAATTCCCCACAGTAAATGGGCACTGTGGATCTTGGATCCTGTAGCATCCGACCAGGTTGAACAATGAAGTGACCCGTTGCTTCGCTTCTTCCCGATCGGTGTCCTCGGGGACTTCGCGTGTTCCATCAGTGTCCCCCCTGGAACTCAAAACCGGGGTGTGCTCTTTCCTTGCAAGGTTGGACTCGACGGAGGACGAAGTTGGATGCCACAATGATGCCATCTAACCTTCTCTGGTCTATGAGCTGAAGGATCTCCCTCACGTACTCCATGCCGTTAGCATTCGGTCGTTCCAACCACCTTGCATTGCTTACGGGGATCTGGTCAACATCGTAGGCTGTGACACGCTCTTGTGCTTGTGGCATGTAAAACCACCTCTGTGCCCAATACTTGACATTGGTATTTAATGGGGTGGCGATATATTTTGTCGTCATCCCATCCCGAAGCTGCAAATACACACTCCTCATGATCCTAGATCCAGTTCCCCCAATGGCTTTAAGATAGAAAAATGGAGAAAGAGATCAAAATGCGGCAAAATGACCAAATACACCTCGCAGAAATGGATGAAGATCGCAACATGAAGAATGGAATTGGGGCCCAGATTACATAGGCTAATCCCATAGTAATCGATAAGACTGTTCAAGAAGGGATGAACCGGAGATCCAAATCCGCAATAGAAATACCCCTCAAATACAACAAGTTCATCACCACTAGGGGTAGGAAAGCCCTCACTAGTGGCTAGGCGCCACCCCGCTATCTCCCTATCTGGCAGCACGCCATCGACCACCAGGCGGTTGAGCGCCGCCTCGGTGCTTACAGATTCCATCCACTCCTCCACGCAGCTCAGCAAGCATGCTCCTCGGCTTGATCCACCATGACTCCTCTTCGGCGCCATCCCAAGGTTGTTGGTTGAAAAGCTCGTATGCGCGTAACTGTGGCAATGGCGATGTGGCCACTAGGCAGAGCAAGTGCAAAAGGAAGAAAGAATGCAAGGCAAAGAAGAAAGTGAAGGAGGCGCTGCTCACTGCAGGAATTAATAGCAGTTCTCCCTGCCTCTTCCGCTTTAAGGGTTTGTGTGAAACTGCGCCAAAACCACCGCTTCACCATCCACATTTTTCGCTGGCCTCATGGGCCGTTAGCTAGGCCAGCGCGATCGGCAACCATGATAAGTGGCCCATGCGGGCTGCTAAGACATGCAAGGACACAAGAATTAAAAAGCCCATGTGCTGATATTTTTAATAGTCTATTTTCTTTATGACCCTGCTACAAGATTTCTTCACAATCTTCTAGCAGGCTCGGGGACTATGTGTGTACATGTCATCTTACGATGACTGTACTTATTTCTGCATTGTATCAGCACATCAGGGCTACTACTTTGGACCCTAACACCACATGTCTACTTCACCTACTGTCAGGCTCGGGGACTAAGTGGGCACACTTCACCTTGCGGTGAATGTGTTCATTTGGCAACTTTATCTTTTATAAGGTGACCACGTTCCTTCGGATCGGCTATGCTAAAGATGCAAAGCGCTCCGCTTCGACGCCCAAAATAGAAGAAGACACCAATTTTTTTTTTTACTTGAGCACTGTTGGCATTTCTTAACGCAATCACCAAGTAAGGAGGTTTTAAGTCCATCCCTGGTAACAGCGCCAAAAAATGCTCGTTGACACCTCTAATGCCACCTAAGCTAGGTTGTCATCCCTAGCATGACACCAAAGGTGTGGTACTAAAATATGCAATTGCTCCTCTGAAATAAATATGAAATCCGCAAGCGCACAGATAATATCGATGTAGCATTTTAACCGGGAGTAATCCAGGTATCGTTATTTATATTTTTACCACTGGGAAGGGATACTAAGGATAATGGGCAATGAGCAATGAGCAATGAGCATTGAGCATCACTGCAGATACTAATGGAGAGCATAACCATGTCTTTATCTCTCTTCTCATACAGGGTAAGTGTCACAAGATAAATTATATATATATATATATATATATATATATATATATATATATATATATATATATATATATATATATATATATAATGAAGATAACTAGTAAGCACATAGCCATATAATGATAAATATCTCAATAGACTACTCTAGATATATAGCACTAGCATGGATTAGGACGAACTATCGGGATAATCCTAAGTTATTCTAACTATAAAGTCAAATCATACAATGATTAGTGCAATTACACTTGGCAATCATAGCAAGAACAGATTATATCTACGCATACTGATATTACTAAGGAAGATATAGAACATAGCCATAACTTTCCTATAATAGTTGTGCTCTGCCTGCCCTATACTCGGGAGGTGGACTACAGAGAACTCAACAGGACTGTCACTCCCGCAATCTTTCACACGATCCGGAATATAGGGTACAATCGTAGGTAAATATGGTACAGGCGCCACGCCTACATAATGTTTACCACTTACCCATGATATCAATGAGCAAGCGCTATACGATCCTATAATTGAATATAAGTCTGATCGAACTATGCCAAGCATATAATCAAAGTAGACTAAGAACAATATAATTGAGAACATAAGAAAATAGGGCAAATTCATATCAATATGATAGAATAGACTAAAGTCATATTCATACAAATGATGAACTAGATAATATAATATAAGAACAAATACAAAAGTATGAGAGAATTACCAAGTATTCTCCGACAGATCCAGAAATCAATCAATGCTTGGCTCCTTCTAGTTCTAATCCTATGTAGCTATGCTAATCTAGAGATCTAATTGAGATGGTGGCTCTAGGGCTTCTCTAAATAAGATGAATGAATTGGAATTGAGATTGAATTAGGGTTTCTCCTGGGGTCAGGGGCCTTGCTTATATAGCCCTCTAGGAAGCACCACAGCCCTTGGATGAAACCGACCTTGATGAACGATTATTATTGATCCTCAAAGGCGGTGGAGGCATAATCCATGAGGTTGACTCTGATTGGCCACGCCACAGGGGCGGGTGCCCAGGGAGAGGGGCGGGCGCCCCACCTGTGGGTCTGTTTCGTCTCCTGTTTGTTTCTAGAGTCTTTTCATACCTTCCATATTCTAGAAAAGTTATGTATAGCCCCTTTGTCTCTATGTAAATCTGACATGTGGGTCTCCTTTACTTATTTTCTGATAACCCCCTACAGAAATAGACATTCACCAAAACTTGTGGAATTCTATCAATGTAACCCCTATCTAGATAGTATTTGTATTTAGATCATTTCTCATGCTATGTTGACGGTTAAAAATGATATTTATCTACCGTCAACAAGCACCTTACATCCTTCTAACAAACCTTGACTTTGTGTAAGACTGTGCTTGGCTGATGGTTGAACAGCTCAGACACTTGCTCCAACAACTCGGTGGCCTGTTCCACTAGCTTGAACACCTACCCCGACAACTTGGCGGCCTATTCAAACAGCTCGAAGGCTCGCTCAAAGCTTCTCAGACAAGCTTGGCAAGGCATTCTCAAAGGATACAAGGCGCTCGAGGACTAGCTGTGGGGGTATAACCCCCGGTATCCGCAACACAATACATAGGCCAAGCCACCAGGGGAGGCCCAGCCCACAAGACGGCACCTCACGGAGCTCGGCGCAGATTGGTGTGTCCTGCAAGGCAGGGCACATATCCTTAGCGATCAAGTAGAATCCGATAGGATATGTAGGATCCCGTGATATGTGTAGCTTCCTATCTTATACACCGATCAGGATAGAAACAACTGATATGTAACCCTACCCCCTGGACTATATAAGGCGGGTAGGGATCCCCCTCATTTTCATCTGATCATAAGCAATACAATCCACAGAGACACAGGACATAGGGTATTACGTCATGCTAACGTCCCAAACCTGCCTACATCACGTTCTGTGTCACATCTAGTTCGTCTCTCACGCTCCTTGCCGATTCATCTACTATCGCGGGCATACCACTTGGTAGACTTCCGACCATATTTCATTGACAATGAAAGAGAGATGAGAGAAGGACATAGCAGCATCCCACTAGATCC
This sequence comes from Saccharum hybrid cultivar R570, assembly GCA_038087645.1. Classification (NCBI taxonomy): domain Eukaryota; kingdom Viridiplantae; phylum Streptophyta; class Magnoliopsida; order Poales; family Poaceae; genus Saccharum; species Saccharum hybrid cultivar. The sequence goes on along the minus strand of JAQSUU010000119.1, from coordinate 7,746,585 downwards.
CCAGAGCTAAAGTTGTGGCGAGTGCACGTGACCGGGATGAATGGGTCAGATCTCAGAGTCATGGCGAGCACGCCAGCCAGGAGAAAAGGGCAAGCCTCTTGAGCACCATAGCCAGAGGGTGTCGGTCCTGCTTCTGTGTTGTGGTAGGAGGATGAGCCCCGCGACCGAAGGGATGGGTTCCACCGCTGAAGGGAGTAGGCCCCATGCTCTGCACGACTGCTACAACCAGAGAGAAGCCCTACACAAGCTCCACCATCGAGGAAGGCGAAGGGCCATGCAAGCGCTATTGCTAGGTAAGGTGAGGGGACAAGGTCCACTACGGGCTTGAGAATGTCTAGTGAGAGGTAGAGGGAAAGGGACAGAGATAGAGGAGGGAGAAGTTGTGCGGCTGATGGGTATAGAGAGAGGAGGGAATGAAGGGGCCGACAGTGGAGGTTTTATTCTAGGGTTTACTAAGCAGGCCAAGTTGCAATGTTGGGCTTGCTTCAATTAATATAGGTGGGCCTCTTAAGAGGACCATGTTTGAAAATGGCCTTCATTTTTAGAGGCGGATCTCTTGAGAGGCCCACCTTGTTTTATCTACTTACAGGGATGGTCTCTGTAAATGGAGAGTATGTCTCTAAAAATTAGAGTGCATTTTTTTGGAGACAATGACACTTTACGCCCACTTCTATTAATCAAGAGGCATATCTCCTAAAATAAAATTTGTATGCCTTTAGAAATAAATTAAAAAATAAAAAATGCCACCCCATTGCCCCTGCCCATTGATTGAAGGCATTGGCAGTGATGCATTGCATGATGCTCTCAAATACATAGACCTTGAGCTTGTTGCTCCTCATCGAGGCATCACCTTTGTGGATCTCGCATCGCTGCTTGACCACCTCCTCCCTAAATCCCACTATGCAGAGCTCCATGGTACCTTATTTGCCTCCTCTTCTCCCCCTCCCTCTTAGAGCAGATAGTGGCCTTCTTCTTGTTTTGTTGCTACTTGGTACCACTAGCCTTGTTGATGTCCAGGCCTAGCCCTCTTATTTTGGTATTAGAACCCACACACGTTGCACATGTGACAATTACTATATTGGAACGGATCAGCCAAAAACACCTAGGGTTCCCAAAAATGAGATTGGTGTTCGGATCAAGACTCACCAAAGGCCTTGTGTTCATTCAAGGCTAGCTAGGCATTTGTCCGGATACAAATACCACACAAGCAAGAATGGAGTCGGGAGAAGGCCCACAAGTCGAGATCCACCAATCCTACTACTATCATTGTCACGGGCTTTGTATGTAGACAGTAGACCAGCTTCACCTAGCCATCTTCTCCAGCTCTACCACCCCTATGTAAACCCTCATGTGCTCAACGATGCCCGTGACAGGCATCATGGGCAGTGCTTCACTATCTCTATCTAGGAACCGCATGGTTTGCTTTGGTTGGCCCTGTGGGAATGGTGTCTTGCTGAGCGTGAGGATGAGGCAACTTCTCGTGAAGTGCACAGGATGGTGTCAGCGTGGTGTATGCTTGCCATCGAAGATGGCGTGGCATTGTGGAACCTAGTACTAGCTTGCACAAAGATCTTGAGTTTGGCATGAGTGTTGGTACATGGCTTGTTGGTGGCCTTCTTCTTCTCCCGCATGGGTGAGGGGAGCGATGGGGGAGGGGGCAAGGTTTGTGCTATTGAGAGAAGTAGGGATCTGAGAGACAAAGGAGGGAAGCGAAGTGTGGGTTATATGTTTATAAGGGTTTATTAAATGGGCAAAGCCTAATTTCTAGATAAAAACTCTTAAGAAAGACACCTCTGAAAATGGTCCTATTTTCAGAGGCAACCAACTTTGGAGGTTGGCTCCATGAAAACAAAATCTAGTATCTCCTAAAATCATTTTGTAGTAGAGTAAGGACGCAATGTCAAATTATCAATATGGACATTTTGTAGTTGAATGCATATTCAACAAAGTCAACAAATCCTTAGAGAATTTTATGAGTGCATAAGTAGGCCACTAGCCTAACAATTAATCGACATGAAATTGAAAATGGTATTGATAATTGTTAGAGGTCTGCCTATTAATAGGGTGTAGGGACCGAGAATATAATAACGCTAACTTCCTTCCTTTATTCTAAATATTGCTCCATAGCGCATAGCGCACGGTGAGCAGTTGAGCATTGATTAAGTATTTATTTTAAGAAAAATCAATGTGAAATTACCATCCATGTCCTTATCAAATGTAATAGTACAATCATTTCTATTCTTAGTGCATTTAATTAAGGATTTGGAGTAAAAAATACTACAATACAACAACCTTGATATCCTCACTTGACGAAAATTGTGAAATAGGCTGTCCCAAAATAATAAGCATATTTTAATCATGAAAAGGTCAAACAAAATATATTTTCTCCGCTAATTTCTTTTACTATATATTTTCAGTTCCTAAAAAATCAATAATCTCAGAGGCAATTTGAATACAAGTACATTAATACAAGTTTCATGTTCTAAACTTGTATATAATTTGAATATACGATTGTTGGTCAAAATTTGTATAAGTTGGAATACTTTTTCAAATATGATTATATTATCATTCATGGACGGTGGAGTACTATCTAAGAAAAACAATTTTATGATACCATAAGGCAGATTGATTTATTATACGTACACTTTTTAGATCCACTTCGGTTCCTTAGGCCATGTGCCACGGGAAGTTTTTATTAAACTCATGTTAATCATGAAGGATTATTATTAGTTCTTTTTTAGAATGGCTAACCCAAGTATTATAATCATGGTGTAAGCGTGTAGCTATTGCTTGTTGTTATATATATGGAAGTAGCATCATGGATGCATGTAGCAACTAAGCTCCATGAAGATTGCTACTATATAGGTCACCTGTGAATAAGGGCCGCATCGATCATAAGCTCGCACCCCTTTGTTTATATATAAAATAAGAAGTTATCAATCTAACCTTTTACTTTATTTGCATTCTAGAAGTAAAGGCACTGAGACTATTGGTGGTTGAATCAGTGACTTACATAATCCCAGAGCAGCAATTGTTGACCTTGGAAAGGTTTCAGCATTATTATAAATACTTACTGAGATACAAGGCAAGCGCACAAACAAACCATAGGAGAATCGAATCTCTCTCAGACATAAACAAAGCCATCCGTGCATGAGCTCGACCACCGGATGTTAAGGGAAAGTTTGGCAGGGCCCTTGTTGTTTATTGCTCTCTGTTGTAGCTAGTAGCCTGATTTTTTAACCAGTTATAGCTTCAACTCTTTACTGTCCTAAGTGCCTAGCTAGGGTGACACACACACACTTTTGTGTTTTTTGTTCCGTTATGCTATGAGTTATAAAAAGTTGATTATTAGTTAGTTAACGGCATAAAAGGGAGTTGAGTAGTACTGCCAACAATGCCTTTTGCAATTGTTTATTTAAAGTGCTCCAACATATAGACATTACACAAAAGAAATCATATTTTCAATAGATGTTTTTTTTCATAATAGATTTGTGTCCAATCACCTATCACTGCCTTTGTTTTCCAGCAGTGATGCGGTTTTGATCTATGGTAGTGTATCATGTTAAAACATGAGTTTCTTTATTGAGTACCCACCGTTTAATTTGGTCATCTATTGCACACACAAGATGTTCTTATTGTTATTAGGTTAGGCCTGCTACTATATGTCATTGCCTTGGAAGGTAAGACTGGTTGCACTAGCTCCGCTATCGCGTCCGCTACGCGCGAATAGAGGATAAAAATCGCTGCAGCGGTATACTGTAAAGCTGCTGGACAGAGGCTTCGTCCACCAAACATAGCGAGATAGAGGGCATCCGGTACCGGCCATGTGGCCCACCACGAGTGAGGTAGAGCATGCGCGCCTGAGAGTGAGAGGAGAGAGGTAAAGCATGCAGTGGTGGGTCCCACGATTTCAACTAGCTAAAAAATGTTATAACTCACAAACCAAAACACCAAATTAAATTCCGATTGCACCATTGAATTTGTTTAAATAAATCCATCAAAACTAGATCTCACATGGATATATTTAGATAAAGTGACAAGTGGGCCCTATAGTGGATAGAGGATGATATAGAGGATGGATGGGTGCGGGAGAAATGAGTATAGAGGAGAGAATCTTGATGACCAGGATATATAGATGATGAAAATAGAGGATTATGAGTGCGGATAGCCTAAGACTTGATACGATGGTACCTTTTGGTCACACTACTAGCATGTACCTATAGGCTTTGATCGATCTGCAAAAGTTAGCGGAAGTTAAGCCCCTCCATTATTTAGATGGCAAGAATGACAGAAATGACAATGCTAACAAACAGGTATCATTGTGGCAAACTTTGGTTTTAGTTCCGTCCAGCACATGTTTCATTTGAGCTCAATTTCTATTCCTTTTGTTCGTAGCGTTTGTCATTATAAGAAAGTTGGCGCATTGATGCAGATGGGGCACATCACATCGAAGTATAATGTTACTTTCTAGTGTTCACCCGAGTGTAATCTTTACCGTGCATGTTGCAACCTTCTGATCAGATTTCACGGTGCTAAAAAAAGCTGAGGGTAGGCCTACAAAAAAAAAAAGAGCACATGACGCCACATCAAGTACCACATAGGTGGCAAAGTCCTATGTGGTCTGCTTTTTTGAAACGGCGTGGACAAAAGCTTATGGACCCAGACAAGAAAAAAAAAAGTTTATGGATCTAGGTGAGAAGTGGGGAAGTTTAAGAACCCACAGTGCAAAACTCTTTAAGAAACATAATTTTAATACACTAAATGCTTTTAAATGAAAATATAGTAAACTATAAAGTTGTTCCTAATGTTCTAGAATTAAGAACAAGCTTCTTAATCGTCTGCATATATATGCCTACTGAAACATACCAAGTGTCGCTATATTTTGCACAATATATATGTTTTAGAAACAATCCCAATCCCAATTTTAAATTGACGTCGGACCTGATTGAACAACGGGATAAATAAATTTCCTCTTGTTCCAACATATAGACCCTTTATTTTCAAGCAAACATGTTTAGTTTCCACATTGTAGCAATTATGGGATTCATTCTAGTTTCTAGGGCATTAACTGATTGAAGCAACAAAAATTAAGGACTCAGTCTTATCATCATATTCTGCTTTCGATCCTAGCTACTACAGTACTACTCACCATGATGTTGTTTACTTGTCATTTCTGCATGTACGAAAAGTTGAGTGCTCCCGACAATTTAGTTAACATTTCTTTCAGACTAGGACAGTTTTATTGCTAGCTTGGGGCCTGGCAAGCTACATACTAAATGCGTAACAACTATATATGAAACTTTGCCATGATATTATCTCTATAGTGATGGGAGCTAGCTAGCTAGACAATCACATCCATTGGCGCAGTGCATTATTATGTTCATTATCACATCACTAGAAAAATACTATATTAGCAGCATACATATATATATGTACATAGTTTTCATTACATCTCCACGCTTTGCTTGATAATATGCACACATGATCGTTCAACGAATAAAGAAATTAAGTAGAAAGTAGTAGCTTAATTAAGTAATGGCAATTGATTGAGGCGAACCTAATGGTAGTTATAACACTACTCCTACACATCACGAACGACATGAGGGCGTCCCCAACGGGATGAAATCGCCGGCTCAGCCTTGCTTCTAGTGGTCACACAGGTGAGAGAAGAAAGAGCTAGCGACGAGACACTCGCTAGTCTCACACATAACCCAACGCCGCGCGCCCCGTTCGTTTGGACTTATCAGCAGAATCAGCAGTCATCCAGCAGTGTTTTTCTCTCACAACAAACCAGCGAACAGTGCTTTCAGCACAATAAACCAGCGAAACGAACAGGCCTGCGGCCTCTCTCAGCTCTGATCTCCGGTACCCGCGCCTCTAGTTTTTCTTCTTTTGTTTATTGTTTCCGACCGCCAGGTCAGCTAGCTATTTGATCACGCCACTGAGGACGCCCTAACAAAGATGGTCAAAAGGATGGAATAATGCCATCAGATGCCACTAGCTTTCATGCATGCTTAAGCTGTTATGGGGAACTAGCCCGATTGCATCTCGCATCGGGATCAGCACAACTCTACGCTTTTAATTTCACTCAAAGAATCCCTAAATCATATAAAGTCCTATTACCGTGGAGTAGCTACACGTTTAAATTATTGTTTAGGTTCATGGACGGGTCAAAATAATTTTTAGATACTTCACAATATCATGCCGGGGATTTAAATTATTTTCTGCAAATTATATTTTGGGTCTCATCCGTTCTTTGCAAAATTCTGTAAGTGCAAATGTGCTCATATTTGTATTACAGGAAAAAGTACGTGCACTAGTGCGCATTTTGGGTAACAAAATACATGAAATTAATTATGTGCACACTCATTCATTTTCCCCAGCCGTATCATCATTTGCTCCTTTTCTTTGGGCGCTAGCTTATCTGTCACTAATCAAGCATGCACTAGAGAGCTCACCAGTGTGAGGAGATGAAACGCAGCAATTGTTGACCTAATAAAGGCTAAACGGCACATTCCTTGTTTATGGTCTTAAATTAGTTAAAAGCAAGCAAGCAAAAAAACAAAGGCTTGGAACTCGGACCAGCCATGTGTCGACGCAAAGTTTGGCATGTCGTGCACTAAAGTGTCTCTCGATACTTGTATCTTGATTCATCACTTTTTATTCCCTTATTATGTTTGAGACTGTATAAGACAATCTAAACAACTGTGGTATTATTGTATTAATGATATACATGCATAAATAAAATGATTATCAACATAACATAAATAATCCAACACTGATATATGCATGTGCGCTGCACCGGGACCATGATTTTTTGGACAAAAAGTAATCGGACACAGACATATGAGTTCTGAAGACTTCATATCAGACACGAACTCATGGATCGGGTCTTCGTATTGGAACCGGGTAGGACGCAGACGCATGAGCTTTTTTTTTACAACAAACAACTTTATAAATTAGCAGCAACGTGCAGTGATCATTACATCGTTCAAGTCTACATCATGTAGAGCTTGTAGCCAGTTGCACTGGGGTACATGGTGCTGAGAGGAGCATGAGAAATCTAAGTTTTGGTCTTGTAATGTAGGTTCCTGTAGTGCTTGCGTGCAAGAGTGTGAGTAGTAGTATTTAGGCTTCAGTGAATCTTGTAAATCTTGGCTGACTGGTTGTTGCATGGTTGGAGAATAGCTGTGTGAATGGCTTGATTCTCCAATCTGGAGGGTTGGAGAGATCCTCTTTGTTTAGGAAGTGAACCAACTGTTCACTGTCCGACAAAAAGTTGACTCCTGTTATGTTGAGTTTATCAATGATCACCGATGCTAGAGCCAGGGTTGTAGCATCTGCCATAATGACTGAGGTGCAAGCATGAAGCTTTGCTTTGATGTACATCGCCTGGGTGGGTTGTTCCTGCAAATTCAAGATGAAAACACCAAGACCAGCCAAGCTTGGTTGCTGGTTCAGTTGATCCAGTGCAGTGGAGGCATCTACATAACACCTGTGGCCTTGGAGCAGGGCGCTAGTACCGTGACTCGGTATCTGTTGATCCTTGGCATCTGTTGCATTGAGAGTGTCATACCTTGAGTTGATGATTATGCCCTTGTTCGCTCAGGCGTCGTCAGCGTGTGTTGAGGCTGAGTGGTCAGCTCGGCAAGAGATGGTGTTCCTGCATGTGTAGTAGCCATATGTTGACGGTGGATAGCGTCAACATTTTATAGCGCAATAAACATGAGAAATGATCAATAAACATGGAAATAGAGAAGTTTAGGGTTTTATCTGATAAATTCCACATGTTTTGGTGAATTGTTATTTTCTAGGGATTATTCCAGAAAAGCCGACAAGAGGGACCTAATTATCAAACAGATTATCGGAATTCCACCGCAAAAGATACGCTAGAAGACTCTAGAAGACATGAGAAGGCAGTAGGCGAAAGTGGGACTCCAGAAGCTTCTGGAGGAGGCCGGGCGGCACCAGGCCCCTAGGCCGACCGGCCCCTAGCTGCGGGCCCCACCTGTCATCTTCTACGAGCCTCCTCCACCGACCTTGAGGATCAATCTTAGCCCTACGTCAAGTTGGTTTGATCCAAGGGTTCACGTGTATCCCACCGGACTATATATACGGAGATTGACCCCCTGGAGCCATCAAGTTATTTAGAGATCAAGCCATCCAAAGCCAGAAACCCTAGTTCCTCAGAGTTCCTCTAGTTCATAGCGATAGCCTAGTTAGACTAGATCTAGAGGGAGTCAAGTTGGTCAACCTAGCTTGGATTCCTGACGTTGTCAAGAGCGTGGAGATTGGTACTGTTCTTGTGCTCTCCTCTCTCATTGTATTATTCATCATTGTGTGTTTATTACAGTGTTATGGCAACACTAATCTTCATCTTGTTTACGTTCTTGATTGCAATGTTCATTGTTTACTTTGATTATATGTATAGCATAGTTACTTTATTATTATTGAGTTCATGCATATGCTCGTATAGCGTTTATCCTAAGGTACCTAGGGTAGATGATTTGCATTATGTAGGCGTGGTGCTTAGATATATTGCATATCTGCGAGTGCTCCCTGATGTTTCAGGATGTGTGGTAGATCACGGAGGTGACTATTCACTAGTAGAGAACCTACCTTTAGTCCTGGTTCCTAACCTCCTTTAGTCCTGGTTTTGGAACCGGGACTACGGAATCGGGACTAAAGGTCTCGATTTTTAGTCCCGGTTCCTACAACCGGGACTAAAGGTGTTTATTGGGTAAAAAAAGATGCATCTGTGGAGATTCGAACCCAAGACCTCCCACTTCAGCCCTTGCACGCGTTGTCATCTCAACTCCCACCACACATCTGACTTAGATAAGATACGCTCTTCTTTTAAATTCACTCTGGGACACCTTTAGTCCCGGTTTGAGACACAAACCGGGACTAAAGGTACCTTTAGTCCGGGTTCGTGTCTAAAATCGGGACTAAAAGTCACACTTTTAGTCCGGATTCGTGTCTCAAACCGGGACTAAAAGTTTCTCGCACTGACATGCCTTGGTAAACTGGGACTAAAGGTTCAGTCATCTTTTTAGTCCCAGTCTGGGTTACCAACCGGGACTAAATATCTTTTTGTCCCGGGCACAGATTTCGCCGAAACTATTGTAAATTTTGGACATCGACCAAAGGCATGTTCTCTAGTAGTGATTATAGTTTCGTTGAGTCCTCTGTAGTCCATCCCTTGCGCATAGGTTATGTAGAGCGCAGTCGCGTCGGAGGTGACGGTTGCGTCTTAAAAGCTTCTCGAGTTGATGCTCCTTATGTGTGGATAATAACATGGTAGTAATATTAACAATGATTATTAGATGTAGTTGCACTAATTAGAATATTCATTGACTTGTGATTAAAGAACTACATTAGGAATTATCTCTCTAATATTCGGGTCTTACGACATTATTGTAGTAGCTAGAGTGCTTTGAGTGAATTTATTATCTTATTATTATGATGATTGATCATTATTTATCATATATATCTTTATCATGTGACTTATCCCTGATATGAGTAGAGTGTATGCTATGGTTTTATCTATCATTCATCATATATATAGGAAGTTATCAATACTATAGATTTTCTGTTTAGCTAGACCTTTCTAGTTGTATAAATATAAATCGACAACCTGGTAATACTCTAGGTAAAATGCTACAATGGTATAATTATTTGTCCGCTTGCGGAACCAGTTTTATTCATATATTCATTCTTATTATTTCTGCCTAGTCACATAAAATGATAGATTCATTTGTATAGTACCAATATACATTTCTAGCTATAAAACTAGGGATGACAACTTAGTTCAAGCTTAGGAGTATAGGTATGTGATAGGTGACTAGTGTGCTAAAGACATGTTAATCATTACCATGCATTTACTGGTGTTGTTAGTTTAGTAATAGCAGTAGTAAATGTCAAGACCATACGTTGTTATGTAGTTGGAAGCTGGTTCAGTGGGTGTGGGTTTGTGTTGCTGTTGGTAGCCGAAGTAGACGCCTCTATGCGATTCTCTAGGATGACAACCTGTGGAGCTATTGCTGCATTGTTAGAAGATATGTGAGCCACAACTGCATTATGTATTTGAGTCGGCGTCCATGTTTTCATGTGAAAATGGTGATCATTTCTAGCTTTCCAGATATACCACATTGTGTATAAGATTTTGTTAAAGATAGTGTCAGATATGGAGTGGGATATAAAAGATTGGAGTGTTAGCTGGATACCATCATTTTCTTGAGGTAGATTGTCAGTTCTCATTGGTGAGAAGGAGAACCATACCGCTCGAGGGAGGTCGCAGTGGAAGAACAAGTGGGCATCATTTTCAACAGCGCCACAAGTGCTACAATGTTCGTCGATGTGGGTTGGAATACCTTGCCGCTTTGTCTACAGTTGCTAGTGCACATCAGATGAGCCTCCAAGTGAAGGCTTTGATTACTGGTGGGAGATCCTTGCTTTTCCAAGCTTGCCAAAGAATCTGATTGGCTTGGGGAAGGATGCTCCGAGAACTATGCTGTGGAAGCTGAATGACGTTTGCTACTGAAAGATGCTTGTAGATTTTCTTGGTGGTATCAAACGCGGATATGTGAGTAGGGATCAAGGTAATAAATAGCGAATAGCGGGTCAGCAGCGGATTGACATTACATCGTGGATTGCGAATAGCGGGTCAGTAGCGGATTGACGGTTACATCGTGGATTGCGGATGCGGGCGCTATAGTGGACCCTAAGTTCCAATAACATTGTCTAATAATCTCAAATAATTTAGATATATTTATATCTTAAAAATGATTATCTTACACATTAACAAATGAACTAAATACTCATTAATGATAGATAATTAAACATATAACTGAAATAGTGTAAATAGATATCTAATTGTATTCGAAGAGTTGATTCTCAATCAAATACATCTTAAATTAAGAATGAACTAATTATGTTCTAGACTTGGGCTGCTATAGCGGACTACTATTTCAAAAAATGACCGCTATAGCGGCTTGCTGCATCAAATAGCAGGTGCTAAGTTCCAACATGCTATATCCAAGCTGCTATGTCGTAGCGGTAGCGGTAAGGGGTCGCTACCGCTATAGCGGGTGCTATGGACACTATTTAGTACCTTGGTAGGAATTAAGAATTGGTATCACCGGTAGATGATGATTTTAGAGTCTATTTAGATGTAGAGAATGGTTTGGTTTTTGCATTGGTTGAACCGAACATGTCAACTATTTGATTAATTCCTAATGACTATCTTATTTGTTTTTGGTTGAACATAACATGATTTGGTATGGTATGTTTTGGAAGTTAGAGCTTATTTGTTTTCATATTGCAGTTGCTACATTGTAATTGCACAGATTGTAATATCAAATTACAACTATACACTAGTCAATAGATTGTAGTGTGTGTAGCAAACATGGTGTGTGGATTTAAGGAAGAACAACAATGGCCGGTGGTGTGGTGGTCGAGTTGTGCATGTGGATTCAAAGCATATTATCCACCTATTTAGATATTTTTTAGTTTATTAATGATGTTGATGCGCCCAAAGTTATAGGCCCTACTTAATAGAGCTCTGGCCAGCTCTACTCCGGCTCCTTGGAGATGAATCATGGCTCTTGTTAACCATGGAGTATATAATAATAAATCATTTTTATTTGTCTTTTAAAATGAACTAAGAGCCAATTAAAGTCATTGCCTATTACTTCGGTAGCTCGAGCTCATTCATGCACTGTAGGGGCCTGTTTGACAGAGCTCCAGCAGAACTAGATCCACGAAAAACAGCTCTAGATCCACTTTTCCAACCCAAACACTTTCAGATCCAGTGGAGATGCTCCTTGGTGATTCAATAGTAAGAAGTCAAGCGGGATGAAGCCATATGCCAACAACATGCCCATATACTTCCTTGGTCTGGAACAACGACGATGGAGTTTTGTCATGATATAGTGGAAGCACACGGAAAAAAGAAAAGTAATCATATATGCCCTCTACCTAATATGTATATCAACGTAGGACGGCCCTAAATGCCAATCCAGTTTAGAAAATACTACTAGTTAGTGGCGATTAGGCGCATGGTTAACGCAAACGCTTGTCGTTAGTGCAAAATGCATTGAGGATCAGATTCTAACGGTGCATGCAAGTGGGTCCTCCTTCTGTTCGAGACTAAATTATATATATACTACATTATTACTCCTATGATCTAGTGGCTACATACCTAAGCTAGTTAGTTCCAAAGCAAGAAGCATCAACATATGAGAACAAGTTACGTTAGTTGAGCCTGCATGCATGGATGGTACGGTGTCAGTCACAACAAATATCATCTAGACACTGACCTGAGTTGATTATGGGGTCTCACCACATGCATGCACTGGCGAACTTAAAAGACAAGTCCATTACGATCTATACACAGTATCTGTCACTTTCTTTTCCAGAACAGAAGTCGTTCGACGACATAGTAAACATACAGTTAGTTGGGTTTGGCAAAACTTCGCCACTGCACTGATAAACCAAAATAAATATAAAATGATAGGTCATGGGTGACTTTGTCTGTCAGCAACTTACTAGTAACTGGCTGGAAAAAGTGGAGCACATCGACGCACGCTCTTGGACTATGTGGTGTATATAGACTGGGTTGTTTACTGTCAAATCGATGTATAGAGCTCTTATCAAAAAAAAAAAATCGATGTATAGAGCTCTATTAGGAACACAAGCCATGTCTTTCAATACATTTATTTGGAAACTGAAATTACCTCTCAAAATCAAAGTTTTCATGTGGTACTTGTACAAGGGAGTGATTATAACCAAAGATAATTTAGTACGAAGGCAGTGGCAAGGGGATATGAAATGTTGTTTTTGTTCCTCCAATGAGTCTATTCAACACCTATTTTTTGACTGCCATTTTGCTAAGTTTATTTGGAGGATTGTTCAGGTTTCCTTCAATTTACCACCACCAACCAGTGTACACAACATTTTTACAGGCTGGTTGGAGGGGATAAATAGGAAACTAAAATCTCAGATCTTTGTAGGTGCAAGTGCTCTCTGTTGGGCGATTTGGTTAACCAGAAACGATATAGTTTTTAACAAGATTGTAGCACCATCTTACTTGCAGGCTATCTTCGGGGGGACTTACTGGACCAGGTTCTGGTCTCTGTTACTGACGGAGGAGGAGGATCGCCATTTGATGAAGATGGGGTATAAGACCATTGAGATAGTTGCAATGGAAGTATTTGCTAGACACGGTTGGAGCTTTAGAAATAGACTTTCCAGCTAGTACTGATTTTATTAGTCCTTTGTTTTCCTTATGGTGCAAAACTTTATCTTTGAGATACCTTGGACCGTTTCTTTCAGTTTTATAATAACGAACAGTCATATGCATTGATCGATGCAGAAGCTGAGATATTAATATATTCCCCTTTCTTAAAAAATGGTGCGTTCCACATACACTACTGATACTCTGATATATATACTCCACTTGTAGACAAGTGAGTCAGCGTCGGCGAGGGCAGTTTTCTGGCGGATCGTGTGTTGTCTATCACCATGACGGGCGGTCCTCGGCCCATCTACGGGCAACCAAGCAGGAACATCCTTGCTTTCCTGGCCCATGCGGTGACGAAGCGTAATGGGCCCATCGTTAAACAGGACAACAACTTTATCTGTGTCCAACGGCCCACCACTTAGCACATGCAGTATTTTCATGTTCAGGTTATTTGAATATATCGAGTTTTTCTATAAGAACAATGATAATTTTTTCTCTTGCACGTCCATTACGCCATTGTGACTTTCATTATGCTTTATTGAAGAAGAACCAACGGCTTGAATCACTGTTTACACTTTGATGAGATATATACAGTACGGAACCCATAAGTTTAAATTTTTATTAGGCATACTGTGAACACTTAGGCACTGTAATCATTTAGGAACAAATCAGTATTCTGGCAACCTATACATATATATTAAAATAGAGATTAAATGATTACAGTATGCATAATTATACAAACAAAAAAGATCGACATGAAACTGAGTTGAGCATTAACCAGCTTGGCAGCTTCCACTGTTAGCAAAGCCCATAAGTATGCGTTACCTTTTTCCCTCAACAAAAGCAAGTTTTACATAATGTCATATACTGTATTCAGCTCCAGTTGCTGACACTTCCTCACCAAATTTTTTCCCGGATGGCAAAGGTAAGGGATAAAAAAGAAGATTTCCGAGTCAACTACTTTCGTTTCAAACCCCTTTTAGCTTAGCACCTCCATGTTTCATCAACTAGTGCATTCAGCTGATGAAAGGCTGTTGCCAAAAGGGGCATTACAGACAACAGGACCAATGTGGGATTCAGGCAGAAGGAAAACCAGATATGAGTGAGCGCTAAATGATTGAATAACTACAGAAGAAACAAGTGCTTCATACAACAGCACAACCTTGATGCAGCTCCTGTAGTACTCAGCCATCTATTTTTTTTCCAAGTTTTTTTATAACACGTCAGGATTCATTCCTAGGCTTCATACCCGTGTGTTAGAGGATCTTTGTGTGTTCCCAATTGTATGCCCAAAATGTCTGAAAGTGCTACTTAAACTTTCAAAACATGAAATGAAACCATATATTATTTTTTTTCTTGAAAGGAAAACATAAGATATTTCACATAATTTTAATTTCATGTACAATTTTGATCATATTAAACTCAGATACGAGTTTACCAATGACATTATCAGGATAACTCAACAAGACAAGCACGATTGATCACAGTAACTTGAAACTTCAAGCTTAAACAGCTTAAAGAAAATACACTAAAAGACACTTGTAGGTTAGAAAGAAACTAACAGCAGCAGGCTTAAGACGAAAGATTCATCTGTTTTCTAGGTCTTACTGTCAAGAGGCAGCTTAGACAGTATCATTGAGTCTTTGCTAACAATGACAAACTACAGTAATCTGAAAAGATACCGCGGACAGAATTCATAACCAACTGCCCAAATCACTGTTTACACTTTGATGAGCTATATAGTATATACTATACGGAATCCAAAAGTTTAAATGTTTAGGCATACTGTGAACACTTAGGCACTGTAATCATTTAGGCACAAATCAGTATTCTCGCAATCTATACATATGTGAAAATAGTGATTAAATAATTACAGTATGCATAATTGTTCACGAACCAGAAACAATTTATTGAGAAAACACATAGAAGATGTAAGATGCAAGATAACAGATAATCAAGAGCTAGTATGGTACCAAAGGTGTAGAATCTCATGTAGATGTGGGGTTATATGCTGTAGTATACCCCAGGCTAGTCTAGCTTCCTCATCCACACTAACTTGAGCTCAAAATGAATATACAAAAAAATCTGCACCATTCACCTTCCTCGACCATAGATAAAAGGACGATTGCAGCCTACATCTTCATGCAGCTCATGCCACTTTGGGATACAATTTTTGCAAGTTTTTACTAGTATAAAGCATCTGAGTTCCATACCTGAAAACATATATTCTTCTATCTATTCACAAACAGCAAAAGTTTTCTTCTGAATCTAAATTATTACTAGAATCTTTGTATTTCCAATGGTATGTATAAAAAGGTCAGACACTGCTATATTTTTTTTTGTTTCATAAAGTTCAGACATTGCTACTTGGCAACCATCTTTAAGACACGAAACTAACACTGAATCTGAAATTGATTTTCAAGAAAGGACTATGGCATGTAGTACAGAAAGTTTTAGTTCCATGTAGCTGAATTGCACATTAACCAAACATGCCTGAACATTACACCAAAACTGCTCAACAGCAGCAGACTAAGGATGATGGATCATCTACAACCACAACATATCATAATATCTTTTGCACCATTTAAACTACTTAAACTGCTCAACAGAAAAAGAAAAAAAATTGACAGTAGCAGCTTTGGTAGTCAACAGCAGCAGACTCAAGATGATGGATCAATATTGTCTATTCTGAAAGGTCTTACTTCCATGTGGCACATCAGAGATCAGCGGGTCCTCCTAACAAACGATCTGGAAAAAAAATGACATGAACAACATCATAAGTAACTTCCGACTCAGCACTTGCACTTCATGAGCTATGTGGTAGTAATAATTCAAAGATTTAACTACAGAAAGCTCCACATAAATGATTCAAGATATGCAAGAAATTAACAGTCAATTTCCATTTTTTTTAAAACAAACTGAAACAAGATAGCATGAAAGTACTAGATCGACAGATTTGTATGAGTATTTAACAACGCCACCAAGACAACGACATGGTAAAAAGTAGGTTTGGCTTTTCAGTGTCATATATTCTGTTTGCTCTTCTTAATTCACAAGCCAGAACCAACTAAGCAAATATATTGAAGCTGCAAAGACAAGGAAGGCCAAAGGATCAGCAGGGTTAGTACAATACCAGGAGTGTAGAAGCTCATGTAGGGTAGGACATTGGAGAAGTCCCAGGGCTTGTCAACCTTCCTTACTCGCCCTGACTTGAGCTCCATCATGAACAATCCAACACCTGTGATGACGAAGATGACGCCCACACCCTCTGCGAAGCCAACCACAGATGCAGAGTCACTAGGGTTCGCCATAGGCATCTTTTTCTCCAGATTAATGACCCTGCATTGTACCCATTCCGCAATTCCCTCTAAACTCACTCTTCTCGACCACAGATGAAGTCTGGAATCCTCAATGCCAGCAAGGCCCAGAGAATGATCCTCCATCACCATGAGCGCGAATCCGTCGTGCATTGCTGGTGGCTGGGGCTTAACCACAGATAGTAAATTGTTGGCCCAGTCATACTTGACAATTGTAGCAGCCTCCCGAAGTGCAAAGTAGATTTCTTCTCCAATGAGAGGACCACGGCTGTAGGCCACATCAGGAACATCGTTGAGCGTGACTGGCGCCCTCCACGCCGCCTATCTCCGATGAGTACATGGCCGCCCACATGGTAGGAGGACTCGTGTGTTCGGTCAATACGTGGACCAAACAGAAGAGGCCACCGTGGCAGTCGAGGTGATCACAGCCAGCCGCAGCGCAGAACACGGCGGCCGACATTTGGGACGTCCCCCAGATTCGGAATTCCGGGTTAGGCACACGAGACGCCCACCAGATTCGGATTCCCGGATCAGGATCAGGCACACGATGGCGGTCGCCCGTGACGGGGTCACAGACATGGTAATAGCGGTCTCCACCAAACATACCGAAGAGGACGCGGTCGTGGCGGCAGTCGAGGGGCCCCGCATAGAGGGCGTCGTCGGACTCCGGAGTGGGGAAGGCGGGCACTGCTGTGGTGAGGACGAAGCGGCGAACCACGCTTCCTTCGATCCCTACCTTCCCGTCGATGAGGCCGAGGAGAGGAGGGGCTCCGTGGAAGTCGCGGTACCGGCGGAGGAAGGCGGGGTCGGAGAGGGTGCGGAAGAACCACGGGGGCTCGTCCGGCGGGAGGCGGAGCAGGATCTTGGAGGCTTGCACCGTCCGCACCGGGGACGCTAAAGGCAAACGCAAAAGGCTTTTGCGTTCCTCGGTCGCCGCAGCGGCGAACGCTATGCGAAACGCAAGCCTTGCGTTCGGGGTCGGGAACTCCATCTGTGGCGTATGTACGGAGGCGAACGGCAAATGCTGCTACGGGCCCGAGGGAGGAGAGAGAAGAATGGGCCCGCCGCGTCTGCGCGCAGTCCGCCGCCTCTGCCCGCACTCGTGGGGGAGAGAGAGGAGGAGGGCCGTCCTGCCGCCATGGAGGTGCTCGTGCCGCCCGCACGCCATGGCTGCCGGAGCTCCGCAAGCCGCCGGGGAGCACGGGGTGAGGCCGCCGGGCGCGAGCACGGCCATCTCCGCCGCGGCCCGTCCATGGCCGCCACCGGAGTCGCAGAGAGGGAGGTCGCCCGCCCTCGCGCCGTCACCGCCGCATCGTCTTCCCACCGCCCGCCGCCCTCTCCCGCCGCCGTGGAGCACGACGAGAGGACGGGAGGGGCGCCGCTCGCCCTCGCCTCGCCGGAGATGGTCGCCCGCCTCGCTGGAAGAGCTCGCCATGGAGGCCGCCGTCGTTGGGAGGGAGGGTGGTGTCGGGCGAATGGACAAGGGAGGAGAGAGAGGAAAAAGAGAAGGGAAGAGAAAAGAAAAAAAAAGAGGGGAAATATTAATAAGTGGGTCCCACGTTTTGATATTTATGAGCGCGGGAGAAAATATTATAGAGGAGAGAATCTAGATGACTAGGATGGAATATTTCTTTTAGAGGTTGGATTTAGAGTTTTATAAGTGCGGGTAGACTTATGATTGCTTAGCATAACATGATCTAAATTTAGGGAAGGCAAGGGTATTGCAGAAAATAGTTGTGTGGATGACTCATGAAATCCTAACATTATGTAGTATTTTTGCAAATGAAATTCTACATTCTATTCTAGAAAAAAAATTGGTATGACATGGTTTGCATGCTAAAGAGTCAACAAAAAGTTCTTTTTTTTGCAAAGAACATACGGATGTGGTCTTGAGGTATGTTGACAAATGTAGAATTTATGAAAGAGATGTTTGTTGGCTTTGTGCATGGGGCTAAAATATTATGCGAGGTTAAAACAAGTTATAGTGATGGCGCTAGTAATATGCAAGGTGAATTCAATGGGAAGCATCATTGATTATAATAGAAAGTGGTTCATTGTTTTGCTTACGTACTTCAGTTAGTTGTTGTGGTTGTTGTGTGAAAGCATAAGGGTATTAGCAATTTCTTAATCATGATTCACAGCTTATTAAATGTAGTCGGTGGATCAACTAAGAGAAAGAACATGATTACGGATATCAATCATGAACAAGTGACAAAAGCCTCAGGTTTGAGCAACTTGAAACTGGAGAGGGTTAAATCAAGAGTAATAATGTCTTCAAAGACTCATAAATTTATAACATCTATCTCCCTTTTTGGAAAGTCAATGGAATTTTGAACATTTGAACAGTTAGTGACAGTAGTCCCGCAGAGCATTGCCCTTGAATAGTTTTGCCACTTGCCAGAATATGTCCTCCAACACAATGCTTTGTACTGAATTAAATCTCTCTACCCATTTTTACTGTGCTTGAAATATTTTGATAAAAAAGGTCTGTGTTGTTCCTTAGAAAATTTAAATTCAATTAGAACACAAAAAAACTATCAAGGCTTCATCATCCAGATTTAACACACATAATGCACTGTAGTAGAGATTGCAGCCAACTATGAATTTGGGCTCTTCATATATACAAGCTCTACCAACCTGGTCCCAAATTTCTTCAGTTAACTTACGAGATATTATGCTCTACTACACAACTCCGATTTACAAGCGCTTGGAAACATTGGTCTAGATACAGAAAGATTGGAAGCAGGAAAAGAAAATCACACCAATGCCCTAACATGACCACAAACATTGATCTAGAATCTAGACACTTGTAATCACCTAAAGTAACCTGGGTCATCAGCACTTGCATCAACTAATCACCTGCACAATTGTGCTGTGCTACACTGGGCATTTGAGCCACATCAAGAAAATTCCAGTAAGCAACTGGAATTACTTCTGGGATTCTAGTCTAGCATGTCGCATCCCGAAAGAATTCAGTAGGGATTTGTGGTGGACACTGCTTCTTTGCAACAAATTTGTACTGAGGAAGGAAAGGGAGAGGATCCCATTAGTACTATCAAAAGGGCTGTTAACTGAAGAAATTTGGGACCAGGTCCAATTACCTTATGTTGACTGTACTTTTCTCTGATTGCTGGAAGGTTGGTCCCAGAACCAACGCTGCAAAGGCGATGCAATGCCTTTACACAGTCGCTCAACTCGGACGGCTTGTACTGTGTGTAATGAGCAAGTGTGGAATTCTGCTTCCAATTGACAATGAGATATTGAGATGTGTAA
Source organism: Saccharum hybrid cultivar R570 (assembly GCA_038087645.1). NCBI lineage: Eukaryota > Viridiplantae > Streptophyta > Magnoliopsida > Poales > Poaceae > Saccharum > Saccharum hybrid cultivar. The sequence continues at coordinate 7,726,752 of JAQSUU010000119.1, read as the reverse complement.
GTTAGCTCGCAAGACATTTCACTAGGCAACTGCTATAGAGATGGAACAGCAACATGATTATTCCACCTACCCAAGGATACTTTGTTGGCTGTAGTATAAATCTCGCCAAGAAAATAGCCGATGCAGCTATTAGTGATGGAGGGTAAGAGAGTAGATTGTACTCCAGTAGTGATAGCTCAGCGATATAATTGGCAAGGAACTCGAGATGCAAAGCAGGATCCTGTACAAAGAGAAATTGTCAGTGAATTGTTGTCATGTTTGTAACTTAATAGGAATTCCTTCCAGTAACCAGAAGCTGACTATATAGCAGTACCTCGTCACACGCTTGCGCAGCACGAGCAAATCTCCTATTGTAAGGAAAAAAAGAAGAGTTACTGGTAAGTTAGATTAGTATAATCATCATAAATTTTACTAAAATGAAATAGAACAGAAAAGCACCTTAAAAAGCACTTTGCTGTAGGTGCTGTCATTTCAAACTTCAAGTATTTCAGTACAGAAGCTTCCATATCTAGAACCTGTTAACGTACAAGTTATTTAGTGACAATGACAAACAAGGGACTATTCGATATGGTCTGCTGTATTTTTTAAAAGAATGATAGGAAGTAAACATATCACAAACCTCATCTCTGAAGTATGTATTGTCTGTTATGTAGCAGAATTCTTCTACCTGGGGTGCACATATCTCCTCATATTTTCTGAATTTGAAGTTTCCAACATGTCAAAATCAGTATGCCAACGTTGTAATGATAACTGAAGATAATAACTCAAAGAAATGGAATGAGAAGCAGAATCTTACGCAGCTATAAGCATGCAAGCAACACCAAGTAATTGCAGCCGTTGGCGGTTAATTTCGTTACCAGAAAGATAACGGTCAATGTAGTTAACTGTCAGGTACAAAGTATCAGGAACAAGACGATATTCTTCAGCAACCTGCATGAGGGAAAAATAATGAATACAACGGAAAGTTGACAAGATTTTTCTTTAGGCTTTTCTTATTTATAGCAGAAAAAGCTTACTTCCACAAGCCAGTCTATCAAAATTGCCCTCATGCTTGGGTTGATGTCTTTTTGAATTGTTTCCATGAAATCAGTTGATGGTCTTTTCTTCGTCTGCCAGAAAGTAAAGCACTATTAGTGGCAATCAAGGAAGAAGCAAAGTTTTCTAGGACTCTTTAACGTATGTACAGATCAAGTGTAGCCCAAATTTCCTCGGAACAAAACATAGACATTCCTTCAATCAAATCGAGTTTCATTAATGTGCCAATTTTAAAACTTCACATAAAAAGAATCAGAAATTGCACCCACACTGGTGAACTGCAATTATATATGATATGATCTAACACACTTAATGTAAGCATATTACAGCCTAGCTTATTTAGCTGCATCAATGTAGCTATTTGGCAGTCAACCCAAAATTCCTTATGTTCGGTGCTTAAGTGAAACCTTTTCGGCACCAGAGTTCAGAAAAGAATGTATCACCTCAGCCTCTCGCAGGTGCATGTAAATGTCAGAAGCCAGAGTAGCGCACAACTGTGGATCCTCATATTCATTGTCAACATCACAGATGCGGTCAATTTTCATTGGGGCAATGGCATTCTTCTTCCACTTATTTTCTGCAAAAGGAAGCAGACCATATGCAACTGAATCAACAAACAACAAAATACACTTAACAATGCTAATCTTAATATGAATTTCATCAGACCTTCAACATCTCTATCCTCTAATATTCGCAGATGTTCATTTGTCCGTCGCTGCAGTGAAGCCAACATCGAAGAATCCTGATTGTCTATGTACTCAAAGTCTGGGCTTTTCATGGAGTCGCAAGTCGACATCGTCTCATCAATCGAAACAAAATCTCCTGAGCGTCCAGGAGACACCAAGCCGGTGCAGGATACCAAGGCAGGAGCACGACTTGGCACATCGGCAATGGTTGGCACTTTAGGAGGAGGAACATTATGCTTTTGTATTGCGCTGCCATGGCGTGAGACTGGTGGAGCTGGCTTGATGGAAGCCGACTTGACAGCAGCACCCCGAATGGAGCTCACACTCCGAGCACTTGCGAAAGATGGCTTCTTCAAGGGTACCACTGAATTCAACTTCTGCATGAGATTTGAACAAAATGAAATAAGCCATTTGAAACCTCTGTTTGGGATCTCCACTAATCAGGTGCACAAAAAAATAGCAGGACTAATATAATATTGACCAGAGAATACTGCAAAGCAAACAAAGACAAAAAGATTGCCACACTGCGAAAACCAAGGAACTTCCTTTCGAAAATGACATCGACGGTCTAGCCTTTTGACCATGACCAGAATCCAAGATTTCAATCAACCAATAAACAGTATCGGAGGGATGCACACGTGGACGTGGTGGTGGGGACTCCGGACTCGTTTGTGACAGTCCTCCTCCGGCAACGGCTTTGGAAAGACCAAATCCTCGTGCCTGCGTGTCCTTGCCTTTTTTGTTCACGCCAAATTCAAGTGCAGCCGCATGGTCTGCAGGCAGCGAAGGGAGGGAAACACCCGTTTGAAACGCGGAGGGATCCAAGCCGCACGTCCCGCCTCATCCCGGGGCTGCGGCCTGCGGGGCCGCCCATCAGCTCAGCCTCGCGGTCGCGGCTGGTGTGGGTTTAAATCGTTTCGAACCGCAACTGCCCATCTCATCACAATACTATTTGTACTCGTACATACAGTGCACACATTCGCCCCTGTGAACGTCCATGGGCAGCGCAGCAAGAGAAAGAAACGCTGCAGGTTTCTCTGCTTTTTAAGATAACAAAAAAGGCAAGAGCTCAAGTAAAGTTGCAGTACTAACTGTGAACAACAGTAGGAAATCACAAAATCTGTAGGATTCAAGGAACGTTGAAGAGGCGACGTCACCCCTAAGCTAAACCCCCAATACAAACAGGACAAGAACGTATTCAGGGAATGTTGAGAGGCGACAGCCTCTCTCAAGAACGGGAACGCAATGATTCAGTGGCGAATGGCTAGAAACCAAATCGCAGCGTATCCCCTACAGTAGCACAAAAGAAACTCAAACCTTGCAAAGATCTCTTAGCGAAACGTAGACTGCATTTCTAAATCAAGAAACCCCCAACCAAGAAACCGCAGATGCCATCGATCCATCCCTGAAGGCAAGAAAGGCACGCCGATTCCCGAACTAATCAGTAAAAAGAAACATTGGAACCATTAGCACATGCCCATCCAGGGATCTTGGGTCCGAGGAAAGCACAACGAGTTCCGCATGAAATTCCCCAATCCCGCAACGATCCTTGAGACCTTGACGGGTAGAGACGTAGAGTCGTACATACCGCGGTGGTGGTGGGTGGCGCGACATTCCCAAGGCTGCCGCCAACGGCAGCCCTCCCTCCTCGAGCGGCGACGTTGGTGATGTTGCCGAGCGCCACGCGCTTCTTGGCGTGCGCGGCGGAGGCCTTGGGTCCCCCGGCGCCCTCCGCAATCGCGGGGCGCTTGGCGGTCGCGGACGAGGACGAGCGGCGGGAGGCGGCGGTGGTCGACATCGTGGGTCTCGGCGGCAGAAGAGGACCCCTGACCGAATGAATCCCCCTCCTCGGACAAGGGCTACGGTTTGGGGGAGCGGGAGGTTTGGATCCTGACCAGGCAGCCGGCAGCGGCGAGGTCTGTTTATGTCGCCTGGGAGGACATTAGGCCGTTGGTTGATCCACACCAACGGCAAGGTTTTGAAATTCAAATAGCTGGCCTGGATTGACATTGGTAGTACCATTGTCCATTTTTTTCCCTGGATTGACGTGGTACGATTTTGGTTCTGAGGTCAGAGCACTAAGGCCGCGTTTAGATGGCCAAGAAGGTCCAAAAATTTTTGTGCAGTAACTGTCACATCGAATCTTTGGACGTATGTATGGAGTATTAAATGTAGGTAAAAAAATAACTAATTGCATAGTTTGCCTGTAAATGTCGAGATGAATCTTTTGAGCCTAGTTAGTTCATAATTGGACAAATTTTACCAAATAACAACGAAAAGTGCTACATGAACTTTTCCCCAAAAAATTTTTGAATCTAAACACGCCCTAAGGCCTTGTTCACTTCCCTATCCCAACCCAAAATATTTCCTCTGTCACCCGTCACATCGAATCTTTGGACACATGCATGGAGCATTAAATGTAGGTAAAAAAGATAACTAATTGCATAGTTTGTCTATAAATGTTGGGACGAATCTTTTGAGTATAGTTAGTCCATGATTGGATAAATTTTACCAAATAACAACGAAAATGCTACAATAACTTTTCACCTACTTTTCGCGAAGTGAACACACCCTAAGGCCCGTTTAGTTGTGAAATTTTTTGAGGAAAAATTCATGTAGCACTTTTCGTTGTTATTTGGCAAAATTTGTCTAACCATGGACTAACTAGGCTCAAAAGATTCGTCTCGACATTTACAGACAAACTGTATAATTAGTTATTTTTTTTACCTACATTTAATGCTCTATGCATGCGTCCAAAGATTCGATGTGACAATCTTTGGACGCATGCATGGAGCATTAAATGTAGATAAAAAAATAACTAATTACACAGTTTGTCTGTAAATGTCGAGAAAAATCTTTTGAGCCTAGTTAGTCCATGGTTAAATAATTTTTGTTAAATAACAACGAAAAGTGCTACAGGAACTTTTTCCAAAAAAAATTGGGATCTAAACGTGCCCTATGCAAAAAATTTTGCCTCTTTTTGGGCATCTAAACACGGCCTAAGGCCATGTTTAGTTCCCAAAATTTTTTTAAGATTTTCCGTCACATAGAATGTTTAGACATATGTATGGAGTATTAAATGTAGACGAAAAAAACTAATTACACAGTTTGGTAGAAAACCACAAGACGAATCTTTTGAGTCTAATTAGTCCATGATTAGACATTAATTAACAAATACAAACGAATATGCTACCGTAACTAAAGCCAAAAATTTTCGCCAAGTACCTAAACATTATGAGCGTCTTCGGCCGTCTTTTTCCCGTCGCTGCTTCTTCTGAATTAAACTGCAGTGTTCTGTGTCTTAAAGATGACAACAACAGTGACCCCAATAGTTGGCTTTAAGTACAAACAAATATATGGATAGTTTTTCACTTGTCTCCAAGTATCTTTAGATCCGTAAACTCTTAAAATATACCTAATTTTTAAAAAAACTCTTAAAATATATTTTTAGATATATGAATTTGTCTTCGTGTATCATCTAGGTCCTCAACTTTTAAAACACTATCTAGACTTATCTCGGTGTGTATCAAGTCTCTAAACTTGTCATAGTGCATCACTTCCACTGCACTTGAAAGCCACTGCCCCTGTCGTGTTTTGTCCTTATGAGCTGACAAAAATTAAGAGTAAGCTCCTGTTCATCCGGCTTATAATCCGTACTTTTTAGCTTGTTTTTTCAGTCCGAATAGTGTTTTTCTCTCACAACAAATCAGCCAACAGTGTTTTTCAGCCGGCTTATCAGCACAGCCGAACGAGGCCTCAGTCCGGTAGAGTTCCACTCCTAACTATTTTAAACAAATTTTATTGACCTCTACCAAACGCATAAAATGCAACTGAATTTTGTTGGGGAGCTAATGAGAATCAATTATGTCCATTACATTATGAGCTAAGAGCTGAAAAAACAATCCTCTCTCCACTCTTCGTTGTTTCTCGATCAATCACCACTAGAATCACTCCAGAATCAATTCTAAACCTACACTATCCCACTATAATCACTTCATCGAAGAATTAATATGTGAAGTTCAAGAACTAGAAAGGGGAGCTTTGCTTCAAGCCGCACGGAACGCCTCAACAAGCCTACATATCCTCTGCCATCAACAAGCCTACAACTGGATTGATACGTAATCTTCTGCCATTGGAATGGCTTGATGAGCTCATGAGCAGCCGGTTGCAGGCACGGGAGTGATCCACGATATATGAACACAAATTTACGTGATTCAAGAATTAAATTCTTATAAGAGCAAGAGTTGGACGCCGGTCGCCGCACAGCTCCACGGATCCCCGCCGCATCTCCTGAATCGTCTTTGCTCCTGAGCCGGATTCCATGGATGAGCTTGATGGTGGAGTGACGAATGGCTCGACTCAAGCGCACGGGCTGTGGCTCGTGGCGATGGAGCCAGCAATTCGAAGGTATCGTTCGTTGGTCACAATGTCGCGTACTACAACATGACTCATTGTGCAAGGCGTTTATAAATGCCTTCAAAAATAGTCTAAACGCTCTAAAAGGCCTTTTGAGACACTTATTTAAACGTCGGCTAAAACATGGAATTAAAAGGTCTTTTGAGGCGTTTTTCATAATGCCTTTTAACATCAACATTTAAAGGCATTTTCTGGCTGCCTAGAATACTTTTAGAGGCACTCTGAAATTTGTCTTCAAACATTGATGGAGGCGTTATTAGAAATGCCTCCAAAACCAAGGTACCCCTGCAACCCTTTCGACCAATACCAAATTAGCACATTAACAATGAGAGTACACATTAATATTGGATGCATCCGAACTTCAAAACCTTTCATACAGTCCTACATATATAAGCTTTCATACAGAAAGTTAAACAACTATGGATTTAGCAAAGGAAGACCACTGCGACTTCACTGCAACAATTCAAATATTCGGTCAAGAGAACAAAACATCTCCAATCCATAGTCACACCAGCAATGATGAAAGCATGCAACTTAAGTTTTGAACTACTCTTGTGGAGCCATAAAATTCTTCTGGGTGTTGTTTCTCGAGTCCAGCAGACAAGCCTTTCAAGGTCTTAACAATAACATGCTCAAATTACAAAAGACAAATACCTATAACTCATAGTCTCACACTATATAACTACAAGTACCAGAAAGAGAATGGTGACACTACCACCAACAAGCTTCTTGTCATTATCAAATCCAAAGGTCAGCAACCTCTACCTTCTTCAACCCCCCCCCCCCCCCCCCCCCCCCCGCTCGCTCGCTCTACTCTAGGTTTCTGCAATACACAACAAACCATCAGCTAGTCACATACAGTAAACAAAATATAACAATAGAATCCACATGCAGGTAATTAATTTTTTAATACAAAGCTAAACTTTTGAGTTTCCATATAGTTCACCACATAGTAGCGACAGTGTACACCTATACTACCACAGCAACACCCTTTCTCTGCTTTTGACCAAGTATTCTACAAATTTAACATTAATATGTATCGCTATAGTAAGTTATGGCACTTCTATCAAAGTATTTATCTTGGCGCAAAAAAAAATAGCATTTAATGTAAGCTGTGATTCAAAAGGACCTACTGCAAAATTTATTTTCCCTCCAGAAAATATATATTTGGTTCTGAGATCTCAGGTCATGCTCAAAAAAGTCTTCTGAGAAGCATGTTTGAATGAAAATAACTGAATTTTCAAAACTGACTTCCAAAAACAGGAATTGAATGCAAGAGATTTTTACTTTAGTTTGTTATAACACCAAGATGTTGTTATATGTATATTGCTGGTGCGACCTTTGTACAGTATGGGATGATGCATGTTTCTTTGGTTTTTCTTTACACACCTTCCTCCTTGTCTTGTTTTCTGCTAAATTCTGTGAAGCAGCTTAGCCTTTATTTAGCCTTCCAGCATCAGCTTTGTCAGATTTGATGTCGATCTTGTGTTCACTGTGATTTGGCTAATGGAGCTACAAAACTACAGCGAAACATCATATTTCAAGCCAAAGTTGAGTAAGTGTCGATGCTTAAGATAGAGTCGTACCTTAGACTGTTCGCACCGGGTCCGCTACCTACCTCCGGTAAACAGACATGCGAGCGAATAGCGGACCAAACATCCTGCACCGGGTCCTCTATCGTCGCCTGTAAACAAACTTCATCCGGCATATTTGGCATGAGAGAGGACACGTAGCGTAGCTCCGCTATCCAGTTCTGCGGGCTCGCGACGCTGCTGCCATGCGCGCGCGTGAGAGAGCAGGAGAGAGAGGAGTATCCAGGGCGGGCCCTACTTGTTGAACGATAAAAAATATTATAACTCACAAACCAAGAAACCAAATTAAATTCCGATTGCACCATTAAATTTATTTCAATAGATTCTTCAAAACTAGATCTCGCATGGATATATTTAGATAAAGTGACAAGTGGGCCCACAGTGGATAGAGGATGATATAGAGGATTGATGGATGCGGAAGAATTGGGTATATAGGAGAGAATCTTGGTGACTAGGATGTATAGAGGATGAATTTAGAGTACCACGAGTGCGGATAACCTTAGTGCAATTGACTAACAAATCATCTGCAGTTTAACAAAATTTCGTCACGCCGCTAGACGAGAAGGCGACGCCACTGCTTGATGGCTCTCGGTCTCACAGGCTTGCAAGCATCATCTCAGCCCACCCAAATCAGCAGCGTGACCTGAAGACTTTACTACCCCTGTCCGCCGTCGCCGTCACCTCGGTGCCCGGCGCCGCTTTCGTGTCAGTACTGTTCGCTGCCAGTCATGACGCCGACCAAGCAAGCTCGGGCCTTGGGATCCGATGCTCAGCGCTGGACACGAGCAGTGGCGGACCCAGGATTTGAAACGAGGGTAGTCCTAGTCAAAAATTTTCAACACAATATAATAAAATCTGAAAAAATTCGCTGACCAAAAAAATTGCAATAAAATCTAAAAAAGTTCACTCACTAAAAAAGTTGCAATAAAATCTAAAAAAGTTCAGTGACTATAGATCCAATCAGCCCAAGCCCTTCTCTCGCTCAGTCACTGTCCAGCGGGCCTACCTGTCAGGCTCTTCCCCTACCTCTCGATGTTGCCTCCGCCTTCAGTTTCGTCATCAGCTCACAAACCAAACCGAGAGACAGAACTTGATTCCAGGATGCTGCTGAACCCGACGTCGGAGGCGTTGGTGCTGGACACCATCCGGCAGCATCTCCTGGAGGAGCCAGCGGCGGCGCGGCCGGCTGACGAGAGCTTCGGGAGCCTGGTGGCGGACCGGTGGAGCGGCTCGCTCCCGTTCCGCACCGATGACGCCGATGACATGGTGGTGTTCGGGGCGCTGCAGGACGCCTTCGCCTACAGCTGGCTGCCCGACGGCTCCTTCGCGCACGTGAAGCCCGAGCCGGCGAGGTCCCCCGACGACTCGGCCTACTCCTACTCCTACGATGGCTCCTCCTGCTTTGGCGGCTTCCTGGACCTGGCGGAGCCGCTGACGCCCAGCAGCGAGGGCGGCGAGGCGGCCGCCACGCCCAGGCGGGAGGAGGCCGCGGCAGCCGTGGCCAGGGGCAAGCACTACAGAGGCGTCAGGCAGCGCCCGTGGGGCAAGTTCGCGGCGGAGATCAGGGGTGGAAGGAGGTCGGCCATGGATGCGGCCCTGGAGTCCTTGGCGAGCTGCCCGGCGGCGGGTAGTCCCAGGCCTACCTGGACTACCCGCTGCGTCCGCCACTGGACACGAGAGGTCAGGTAGGAAGCGAGAGACCAGCCAGCGTGCCAAGAGGACAGCGAGAGCCGGTGTTCGCTGTTCAGGCCTGTGGAAAGGAGGCAAGGACGGGACGTTGCGACGGCATTCACCTTGGGTCGTCCGTCCGCCGGTGATGACTGACGCCGGGCGAAGCTCCTCGTGCAAGCATGGGCCAGGCGCGCGCAGCCCACCACATGCTCGACGGGATGCCTGACACAGCGCCGCATGCAAGTTCTCCACTAAACCATTCAATTAATTAGGCTGCATTTAGTTCGCGAAAAGAAAATTTTTTAAATGCCACGTCGGATATGTTAGAAGGATGTTAAGAGGGGTTTTTAGATACTAATAAAAAAAATAAATTACAGGAAACTGCGAGACGAATCTAATGATACTAATAAATCCGTCATTAGCACATGTTTGTTACTGTATTACTTAAGGCTTTTCATAGACTAGTTAGGTTTAAAAGATTCGTCTCACGATTTCCCTAAGAACTGTGCAATTAGTTTTTTCGTTTACGTTTCGTACTCCATGTATGTGTTCAAACATTCGATGTGATGGGTGGAGTTAAAAATTTTTTAGAACTAAACCAGGTCTTACTCATAAAATTATTCAATTTCCTTGTTGACACAGTGTACAATTACATGGCATGGGATAGCTGCCAATTTTCCACGGCATGCTCATCACCATATCTTCAATCAGTCACCATTAAGAGATACTCGGGCGTGAGGCTAGTGTTTCCACCACTGATCGAACTGATGACCAGCCACCATCGATCAGTATGTCCGTGACGGTTTTCTAGCCAAGATAAAAGAGACCTGATAACGTGAATTGGTTGTTTTCGACTACCCTGGCTCATCTGTCTTGTTTATGGAACTTCTAGCGTCCGGACGTCCACACGAGGCTAGCGTTCGAACGCCCGTGCCTGCTGCACCTGCTTTATGTGGGGTCCGCGCCGCTCCGTGTCCTGCGTCCGCACCGTGGCCCGCGCCACTTCGTGTCATGCACCCGCACCGTGGCGCCTCCTCCACACCCATGTGCATGCAGGCGGACCCAGCAGCTTCAGAAGGTGGTTGCTATAGATGAGTCACATTGTAATATGTGTAACAACAAGATCTACTTTTGCAACATCTAGATAAAACACTTGCAACATGTGTCCGAAACAATTGAAATACTTGCAACATATGTTTGAAACACCAGAAAACACACGTTTGTAGCCATTGCAAAAACATATGCAACATCTAGATAAAACACTTGTAACATATATATGAAAACACCTGAAAACAATACATACACTTGCAACATGCATGTATATGCAACATCCAGATTAACTTTTGCAATATCTAGATGAAACAATTGCAACATATGTCTGAAACAGATGAAATATTTGGGACATATACTTAAAAACACCATTGCAACATGTGCAACATCCCGATCTCCTTTTGCAACATCGATATAAAACACTTGCAACATACCTCTAAAACATTTAAAATAGACGCTTGCAACATGTAGTTTTAGCGCGAACATCTCCTTGCTACTGGGGAGAAAGGATCCTCGCCAGCGTGTGTAGTTCTATCCCAGCCATCGCAGGCTGCACGCGGGAGAGTTCTGCCCGGCCATGGCGAACTGGGTAGGCGAGCACGAGATGTGCATGGGTGGGCTCCACCCGGGCTGCCGTGAGCTACACGCAGGCGAGCTCCACACCCGGCCGCAGCGAGCTGGGCAGGCGGAGGTGGAGGTCTTCTTGGCCGTCAACCAGGCGTCCAACCCCGTGGTGGAGGCGGCAGCGGTCTCCCTCACCAGTCACCACAAGCGGGCGGCACAACGCGACCGGTGGAGCTCGTGCGTACACGGCTAGCGGCGGCGCTCGTGCAGACGTGGGCACTAGCAGAGCTCGTGCGTATGAGACCAAAGTGTGGGCGGTGCGGTGGAGCCGATGCGAATGGGAAAAATAAGATGTCGCTCTCTTTTCGTTTCCTGTTTTAATTTTTTTGGAGAAACCATGTATGCCGATGAGGGAAGCAGGCCTGTGGCCCGGTCCGCAACCCAGCTAGCCGTGTCCGGACTGATCGGCGTGGAACGGACGCCCGTGGTGCAGCATTTCCATCTTTTTTATTGTGATATTGCTAGGCATGTGTGGATTAACATAAATGATAGTTTTCTACTACCCTTGTCTCATGTTTCAAAGTCACTGGCCAGATTTTTCAACTTGTGAAAAAATCATATATGGAGCAATTGAAAGCTAAAAAATCATGTATGTTTTTTTTCTCGAACCACGCAGGAGAAACTACGCGTCATTTCATTAAGGTAGAAAACAACAAGTACACGGGTCTAGAAGACCCAACCCGAGCACCAGGACACACACACCCACACTAAGGATACCAGTACAGCAACGCGCCACAAAACTAAAAGACGACCAACGACCCCCAGGACCCTAAACTCCAGAGGGGAGCGACCTGGAAAGAAGCTGTGCGAGCTGGGAGGCCCCGGCCATACACCAAAGACCACCCTCCGTACACACAACACTGATAATCTCCTGCACATTTGGCCGTAAGTTCTGGAAGACACAATCATTACGATGCTTCCAGGCCTCCCAAGCGACCAATATTATCAAAGTGTTCAGGCCCTTTCTCATTTCCTTTGGAGCTGCTGCAATAGTTCTCCTCCACCATCCCGAAAATCGTGTCACACTTGGGTCCGGAGCCAAAAACAGCAGATCAAGCTTCTGGAATATCAAGGCCCACACTTGGCGAGTGAATACACATCCGACCAGCAAGTGATGTATAGTTTCTTCAGCCTGATCACAGAAGGGACAAGCATCTGGATGGGGGAGACCTCTTTTAGCCAACCTATCTGCTGTCCAGACTTTATTGTGAAATACCAGCCAAATGAAGAATCTGCAGCGCGGGGGTGCCCATGTTTTCCAAATCTTTCGCCAAGGACCAAACTTGATGGTTCCCATAAAGAATGCTCCGTACGTAGATTTGCTGTTGTATGTCCCATCCTGGGATAACTTCTAGGTGTAACGGTCCTGCACGTCCGGCTGTAAGACTAAGCCCTCCACAATATCCCAAATATGGAAGAATTCAATCATGTATGTTTTCATCTAGGTTCTTGGCTCTATCTGCGGCAGCTGTGAAATTCGATGGTCGCAATGATCAAGTGGATGGGGGTGTCCTTTCGTCAGTCAAACACTTGTAGCAACACATGCTAGAGCTCGAGAAGCTGTGACTTCAAACTTTGTTTTCCTAATTGCAATGCAAGATGGACAGGGGTTGGCCCCAGAATATATTAAAGCCTTAAGCATATATGGTTGTATAGGCTGCAGTTTGATATAATTGTAGCCCTTCTTTGTAATCTGAGAGTTTATACTGATTGTAGTGGTCAAATTGCAAGTAAACTCAGATCCAATGATTTGTACAGTAGTGTATTTTCTTATTTGAAATGTATATGGTTGTCCTGAATATGATTGATGTTCACAAGTACGTTCCTTTCACTGTATGCAGTTCATTGGTTTGGTGATAGCTTTTGTTGTCAGATACTCAGATGGCTGTGTTAAAAGAGATGGTTTTTTTTTCTCTGGTTATTAATGCTTATGTGAAAAAAAAGAATTATTTATCTGATAAAAAATCATTTGCAATACGATTTAAATATTATTGCACCCAGGTTGTACAAAGCGCTAAGTACAGTACTATTAATTTAGTGACATTCCTGGATACATTACAAGGCAACACAACAATGTTACATATATTATATCTTGATTTGGCACTCCATCAAAATGTATTTTCTTAGCAGCCGACTACAAATGTGGCAGCTTGACCAACTCCAAGTATAAGACTTGTATATCCTCCTTGATATAAGGAGTGTTCATGCTAGAAGAATATTCATACCTTCACTCCCTTGAATTATACCCTGCATATTATACAATTTTTTTTCATCCATGAGTTATCCTCAAGACTATATTCTCTCAATAATTCATGCCACTTTCAAATGAACTAAGCCTTTTGATTTGTCCTCACACATATCTCTTAAAATCAGGTAGAAACTTGTTATCCAAGTCATGAAAAGCATTTAGGTAAATGTGCCACAAACAAAGACGTGCAATGACTTGTATTTGGGAATACATATGCAATTGCTGCTGCCATGTCTGCATCTTGATTAGTGAAAATTGTGCTAGGGTGCTTGCTTGGAATTGTTGTTAGGAAGGTTTCAAAGAGCTAAAGAAATGATTTAATAGTTTTATTATATATAAAGTGCAGCCCCAAAAAATATTGTTTGCCTGTGATAGTTGGTTCCAATGATCCAAGCAAAAGGCATTTCAAACTTATCAGTATTAAAAGTGGTGTCCCCCAATGACATAGCATTACCAAAGTACTTGCTGCCCAAAGAAATTTTCTATCCAACCATCTTCTTTACCTATCTAGTCTAGACAACATAAAAGACCGAATGATCCTCTAACAGGTTATTTCTCAAGTATTCCAACAGTGTTTGTTCATCATTAGCTTCTAAGTAAGGATCCTCTAACTGCTTATTTCTCAAGAATTCCAACAGGGTTTGTGCATCATTGACTTCTAAGTATTTCTTGCGTTCACAAGCAATCTTGTTATTGGAATCCATCTCAGAGAGTGCTCGGAGATCAGAAATCCAACGTGCACAAATGTCAAATCACTGGACCATCGCGCGTTCACTATTCTACTGGGTTTTGTCCAATTCGATGCCATCTATGTCCTCGCTTCGGTGACTTTTTATTTCTAGCATCCATGAGACCTATACTAAACTAAACATATACTTGAGTAATTGGCCGATTGGATCCGATCCGATCAGATCATTGTAGTTGTAGCTAGGGATCATGCAGGCTTTGCTTGCTTAGTAGTTCAATAGAGCACATTCAATAGAAACAAAGAAAACGTTGTAACGATGAACAGCCAAAGTATGACACTGGTTCTTACCAATTTTGGTGGGAAGAAACGAGAAGAGAACAACTATGCTAAATTCCATTGATTCAAGCAAGCAAAGCTGCAATTACGTGGTACACGGCGCGGGTGACGAGCTGCTAATTTCTGCTCAACACCACAGGCAGCCATTGTTGCTTAATTTCCAGGCCTCGAAACCCTGACCCTGACCCTGACTAATTAAGCGTCCCTGCGAAGCACGCCTGCTGAGAGTAAAAGCGCCCAGAGCCCCCCATCTTCGGTGGCTGGCGACGACGCATTATGCCTTGCTAGTCGCAAAAACGTCAAGTCACAAGCCCCTAACCAGACCTTGCCGCTCTCGAGCGAGCTGCTTCAAAACAGAGCCCTCATCCGGCGACGCACACACACACACGCGATGCTAATCGTGACCGGCCGCTCAGCACAGACGGCCGGCCGGCCGGCGGTCAGCTCATCAGCTGACCGGCCGGTTAGAACTGTTTGCCGGTGTAGGTCTGGCCGTAGCTCCAGCCAGCTGGTGCGGCGTTCTCGGATGTGACGGTGCGGCCATCGCTGGCGGTGACCTGGAACGACAGTGCCTGGTCGTCGAGCAGGGCGCCGCTATTCCAGTTGGCACCCCAGTTACGGCTCATGGTCTGCCAGCCCGACCGCGAGCCCTTTATCAACACCGCCGACAAGTCGCCAGCGCCGCCCACATTTGTGATGAGCAACAGGACGAAGTAGGAGTGGCCGTTGATGGTGAACCGGATGCCACCCTGCTTGACGCACGGCACCCTGCACAAGCACAAATTAACATCGCATAGGCATCACGCGTGTGATCATACGCACGGGCCGCCAACTTTGAGCACCTGGTTGGTGTTAGTGTGACAGTGTCACGTACGTACCTCCTGTAGTGGACAGGCACGACGCCGGCACCGGCGATGGCGATCTGGGTGAAGACCGGCTCAGCAAGGTCGAAGTGCGGCTGCGGCGGGTTGCACCATCCACCATTGTTGTTGGGGAGCGCATGGTTGGGCGGGCAGAAGTTGGTGGCCGTCACAATGGCGGAACCAGACAGGCAGCTGCCACTGCCAGTGCACCGGATCTCAAAGCACGCGCCGCAGCTCTGCCCATTGTTGAACAGCGCGGTGCTCAGCGCCGCGGTGTTCTTCCCGTACCCTGCATTGTACAGGTTGCCATACCCACACGCTCCTCCTGCACGTCAGACACAAAGAACAACATGTCATTATGATGCAGCCAATAGCTAACGAGCGATCGATCGATCGATACATCCAACTGCTCAATGTATAGATAGATGCTCACCCATAGTGCCAGAGGCGTCATCGCCGCCGTAGAACGTGGCACGGCCGCCGTTCCAGGAGTCGGCTCTGGTGAGCTCCAGCACGGCGGCAGCAATCGCTAGAACCAGCAAGCCTAAGGACCCCATGTATAGTAGAGGAAACAAACTAAGATAGCTAGATCTAGCTAGGAATTTGCAGTCACGTACTTGCAGCTCTAGATGAGCACCACTAGGCTTGCTGTTGCTAGTTCAACTTGCTGCGGTTTGACTACACTACACAGGATGGTAGGAGGAAGATGGGGTGGACATATATAGGCGCTCACTGCATGCGAAGTCGTCTGAAGGCAAGCGCCACGTGTATGAAGGAATCTCATTTTTTTCCTTATTATGGACATACATATATATACCAGTGGGAAGGCCCACTTGTCAATGTTATATCACCAAACATACAAAAGATTCGCCTGTTTTCGGCGGGAGATAGTTGGGATCAGAGTTAACCGGTAACATGGGCAATTTGCCGGCCTGGGGGCACCTGTACTGCATCCATAACAAACTGTTTTTTTTTTGCGACCAGGCATATAGCCCGTTTTTCATTAAGCAGAGGAGAATGATCAATAAACCTACACATAGTTGAAACAAAGAAGTCGCAAGTAATCCCAAGATTACCGAAGACAACCCCAAGACACCGACGAAACACCAAGAGAACAAGAGAAAAAAAGTGGTGGTGGTGGAGGGACCACCACCACCGAACACCGACCAACTAACAACTAAGTTGTGCCTGCAACAAGGGATACATCCACACAAAGGTCGCCAACGGAGGGGGTCCAGCCGCTGTGGCCAAGCATCCACCAGAACCTCAAGCAACCAGGTGGTCGCGAGGTGAAACCACCAATGACCAGGTAGCCACTGCAAAGAAGACGTCGTACACCAGAGCCTCCAGCGACCAGGTAGTCGCGAGGTCAAACCGCCAGTGAGTAGGTAGCCACTGCGAACAAGACGTCATACGCCAGGTAGATACGGCGACACCAAACACTCGAGCTGGACGGACCACAGTGAAGAGGAGATGAAGCATGGCAGACACAAGCTAGGAGCGGCATCGACAGACCGACCGCGTCTACCCCGACCGCCGGCCACCGCACCGGCCTCTAACATCAACGCAGGGGGAGGGCCTTTCGATAGACGCTTCCAAGGAAGTGAACGGCACCCAAAGGTGTCGCCGTCATCGACCCAACGAATGGGTAAAGCTTTCGCCATTGCGCCGCATCCCCAAGCAACGCCGGAGACCAGAGACCGATTCCGTGCACGCAGTGGCACGAAGATCACCTTCCCAGTCGCTGTCGATGAACCGTATCGCAGGTGTGCCCGCACGACCGGCATCAGCCTCGCCACCATGACGCTGCAGATGCGTGAAACGAGCGAGACGACGCCATCCACGCCACCACGGCGTCGATGACGCACTGCCAGAGTAGGCGCCCACACCACCATGGTGCAGGACAGAGCGCTACTAGCCGCACCACCCATACCACCGTTCGCCCCGCATCAAGCCGCCGGAGCCGAAGGAGCAAGGTGCCAGCGCACTTAGAGAAGGAGGGCAATCGAGGATGGGGAGCCCCACCGCCCATGCGCACAGCAGCGCACATGGCCCCCGCCTGCGCACCCCCACATCTCGAATCACTGCGTTTCCGGCCCCTAAGGAACCGGCTCCGGGCGCCGGCGGTGGGGGTGGCCCTGGCCACGGCCGCCAAGCCCCGACCCCGCGCATGGAGAGCAGGAACCAGCGGCCGGAGCAGTGTGGGCCCACCGCACTGGGGAGGAAGGTCGGCGGCGCCCCCACCACGCAGCCGGCCGCCGCAGTGAGCGGGAAGGGGGGGAGGGGGCGGGGATGGCAGAGCCGAAGCCAGATCCGGGGCCCACGGGCCCAGATCCGGCCGACCCCAACCCGCCCCAGTCGCCGGAGAGCCGCGGGCCCACCATGGACAGTGGCCGAGCCGCCGCCGCCAGGCGGGCAGGGGGGGTCGGGCGTCTCAAACCGCCGGATCCAGCCCGCATATGCCTGGATTTGGTCGGCCATCGCCGGAGTTCGCCGGAGAAGGTGGTGGGGCGAGGGGGGAGGTGGAGCGTGGGCAGGGGGAGCGGGCAGTGGACGGCACCCCTTTTTGAGGGCGCCGCCGCTGGCCGCCGCCGCCACGAGCAAGGGCGGCGACGGCGGCCGGAGGAAGGCCGGGGAGAGGGGGTGCTTGGTGGCGGGTGGCGGCGCCGCCCGAGTCGCCCTCCGCGAGAGCGACGCGGGGGCCGGCCTGTGGGCCTATCTCACTTGATGCAAGGTGGCTCCTAGCTAACGATATGATTAGTATAGCCTTCCATAACAAACTGTGGGTAGACCTTGACTTCACATCTATCAAGAATACGAGATCAGATGGTTAATGTGCAATCAGGCTGAACCTAACAAGATTAGAAAAAAAAATAGTCCTTTTACTTTGGCCATGGGTGCAAATTCCAAGTTCGCTTTGACTTTGAAGTCGCTTGGATTTGAAGCCAGTGTTTCATGTGGTAATTTTGATTGTCACGAGGCCATTAGCCATTTTATTATTGGATGATAATATGTCGGCTGCCGTTAAGAACGGCATGTCTGCAAGGTAAACAGCTAGTAACAGATTCACATTAAACGGTGGAAACATGGATGAGAAGCCTATTGCTTATATGTTGCATTGTCCTATTGGGCTACACATGATACTATATAGAGTTTAAGGATCTGTATAATATTGTTCTGGTGTCAATTGCAACGATTAAGAAGCCTACAATTATGAGCACATGACAGAGATCACAAGAAATATGCACGGCCTGATCTAAAGAGAAGAAAATTAGATAAAACGAAGATGGGAAATTAATGCAGAGAAACAGAGATATTAGTTGGAGTACTGGATAGCTACGCTGAAAGGATAAAGCAAACACTCCTCGATTAAATATGTGAGCTAAGAAAAGTGAGTCATTTAATCCACATGAAGCAACATGGTATTTTTCTCACCTATTTGATTCAATATCCTGATACCCCACAAAAGAAAATGGAGTGGCTTCTTGCAGTGAACTGGTGGTAGGCATAGCAGTTGTTGGAAGTAAGGAGCATACACAACTCAACCCCCTTTTTCCTGTGTAATAATTTCTCCCCTATCCCCAAAAGGGCAAAAACTTATTAAACAATAAAAAAAACTGGACCGGTGGGGGAAGAACCGCCCCCACGGCATTGTTATAGAAGGAAGGACCAACTACCCCGGCTCAGAACCCCCACCCCCCCCCCCCCCCCCCCCCCCCCCCCCCCCGAACCCTGGCACATGCCTCGAAGGGCCGAATGAACCGAGACAGATCATCAGACCAGCGTTGCTAGAGGCGCACCGTTGCCGACGTAGTCACCAGGCTCGCGTGCACAGCGAGGGGGATTTTTATGAGTGAGAGACCGGTCGTCCCCACTGGGGATCGAACTCCGGCCGGCTCCTCACAAGCAAGCCGTGCCACCCGAGCTACACTCGGTTCTCAACTTATTAAACAAACAAAAGTACTCTACATAAAAACAATAACCAGAACGTACACGAAACTCACAGGAGGAGCTTGGTATTCTAGGGCGCTGAATCAGTGTTCAAGATTCAAGAAGGCACTTGTTTACTGGTTCCAAAAAAGAACACTTGTTTAGCAATACTGCACGGCCTGCGAGATGCGAATCAGATGCTCCGGCACATGGCTACGGGTTCCTCTGGATTTGACTCTAGACTAAATTAAAGGCCTCATTTTGGAAATTTTTTACTTTAAATTTGTCTGGTAAATTCTCATTAAACCAATGAGGTGAACACATGGGAACTGTCGTCTAGACTTGTAGAATGAAATTGGGATCATGTACTCTGAATTTTTTTTTCTAATTAGTCATTATGTATAATTCAAACATGGAATTTGCATGACTTCTTTCCAATAAAGGTTTGCATTAGATATTCACCATTACACAGTAGTACAGTACCCTTGCTATTAACAGCTAAAATTCACCTACTGATGTTAATTTAGCACTGGTGGATTTTGACAATTGAAGCTGATGCTACAAGTAGCATGACTATTTAACTCTTTCAGATCTTACTCTTCTCATGCTAAAGTAATCATTATGAGCAGATCACAAGATCAGCAAGATCAGGTTGGATACAAGGACTACATGTGCCACACCCGCAAATAGAGATGAAAGCTAGAGATTACTAATGATTTGTTTAGCTGTTTATGAATGCAGAATACCTTATCTGTCAAAAGTATCTGAAGTTGTATGAACTATGAAAGCTAAACTCAAAGATTATTAGTTTTTTTTTGGCCTAGAGTATGTGCCAGTTACCGTTCAAACATGATAAACTATATCTTGAAACCAAATACCAAGCTTGTTTAGCGTTTTATATCATACTAATGAGATGAATGTACATAGTCAGAAGAATAAGTAATGAGCAATTGGTAAGTAGACAGGTGATAGAAATTCAGGAAAAGTGTCTAACCTGGGTCCCCGAATGGAAGTTGAAACTCAGAAGCATTGACTAGCATAGCATCCATTAATAAGATGTGAAAACCTTAGAAGATACCAGCTCAGCTACAAGCTGACAAGCCTCAGCAAAGGTCCTGGATATTCAAGTATAAAGCAGATCTGTTCATCAAATTCTGCAGTCTGCAGACTTGTAGTGTTGGCAGTTTGCCACCAGAGCTGCACGAAGTTTAAGCCATCACTTATGTGTTTCTACACGCTCCAGACGCCTGGTTTACTGTAGACCATCCAGATATAACAGTCTCTGTGATTGGAGGATCTTGATAACACCATATACATTTTTGCTGCTGATATAAATCTACTCTGCCAGTTACAAAACATGTCCCTTGAACATTGAGCCTTCACTAAACTCCGCTGGTTTTTGTTTTACATTCCACATGTCCACCTATATGCTGATTCTGTACCAAAGCTTCAGGGCACTAACAGTTGCAACAACTCTATGGTCTGAGAATTAAAGTGTCAGCACTGTTCTCACGTCCGACTTCATAAGCTTCTTGCTTTTATTTCCAGGGATCCTATATGTAAAAATGTGCAAAGTATTTTCAAGATGCCATATACCAAGAATATATAATGATGCACATTCAGCATTCAGTATTGGTGCAAAGCTCTTCCAGTGTGACAATGCAGATTCTCGCAGAACTTAGCGGATAAAAAAGCCTTCAAGGCTTGCTAAAATAATAAGTTTGTGATTCATGTAAAACTAGACCTGAAATGTATAAATGAAAGGTGACATGCTAAGTACATATTTGCTAAACATATGCTAGTAGCACATTAGAACAGAATCTATATATGCATGTAGTGCATCTTTGCGAAATGGAAATTAATTATTTAAAACGATTTTTTAAGAAAATTCTTTAACATACTTCAGATTTCAGAGATAATAAAAAGATTTAACAAAGCTACCACACACTGTCTCCATAACTGATCATTGACAGCGGATTGAACATGTAAAACAAAAAAGCTAATTTGACAAAATTATACCATAAATTTTGCTCTAAGGTAAAATATTTCAGTCATATATCTGTACACATACACATGCAGGTGATTTGCCTCCCTGTAATATAAGTATTAAATACAAAGCACCTCGTGGCTCCTATTTAATCAGAAAGCTATGAAAAATAGCCTCGCTTGCAAAACTCCCTCTTAATGAAAAACTTGCACTCCGGCGCATGTTCGTGAAAAAAAAGACACATCTTTCAATTATTGCTGGTTTGCTGAAACAAGGCTTCATACAAATACCTAGGCTTTTAGAATTATATTATGAATCACTAAAACGACTTGATATTCCCACCACAAACATTTAGACTTTAAATAATCCAGATTTTAAGCAACACAATTTTCAGTTTCCTTTAGGAAAAAGAATAATTAAATTTCATAATATACATGTACCCTGAGTTTTTTTTTCTTTTCTCAAAAACGCAGGAGAGCTGCGCTTCAATATATTAAGAAGAGAATAAAGGGCAAGAGCCCAAACAACACCTCACACACCACACACACTCACGCCCTAACTGTTAAGGATTACATTCGCGCCGGTGACAGAACCACACAAGGCGACCACTACTGAGCTAGACACTAACTACCGAGGAGGAGGGCAGTTAAGAAAGATAGCCCTCGAGCCCCTGCCATAAACCATAGGCGGCGTTCCTCACCGGCGATGATCAGAGCACCAGCTAATTTTGGAGCTGCTCCATCAAAAACACACCCATTGCGATGGTTCCATATAGTCCAAGCTCCGAGAATAATAAGCGAATCAACTCCTTGCCTCATCAACCCATCAACGGTGCTGCTGCGAACTTTCTCCCACCAAGCATGGAAGGACAACTCGGAAGGCTGAGGGGACAGGGTATGAAGACCGACCTGTCTGAACAGATTGAACCAAAATTCTCTTGCGAACACACAATGGACAAGGAGATGGTCAATGGTCAATAGTCTCGTCTTCTTGGTCACAAAGAGGACAGGATTCCGGATGAGGCAACCCACGACGTGCTAGGCGATCAGCCGTCCAGCAGTGGCGGGCCCAGCAGGTAGTCCAGGTAGGCCCGGGACTACCCTGGAATTTGGCCCAAAAAGTTTTTAGTATTCTGCGCAGCCCATGAAAATTTGGCCCATTACTCGTCTCTCCCGGTCTGCTGTCTGCGCGAGTGCAAGCGAGGCAACCCGGTAGGCGGCCATCTTCCTCGCCCGATGCGACGACGCCGGTGCCTGACGCCCCATCCCCACCCTGCTGGCCTCCCTCTCCAGATACTAGGCGTGCGGCGACCGGCGAGCAGCGACTACCGGCGCAGGCGCGCAGCGGCGGCGGCAGTGGCCGTCCGCCCGTGACCCCGTCCCTTGGTGGCCTCTGTCTGGCCTGCTCTCCTAGTGAGTTTCTCCACTGCTGCAGCACTGCTTTCTCCCAAATCCCATTGTTTGGAGATTAGAGATTGGACTGTAAAGGCTTAGGAATTGTGGATCCATCATCTGTGAGCCTAGAATTGAATGAAATTTGTTGTCATTTTTCAAAAAGTTGAGGCATTGAGAAGTCAAATATGAACTTGTTGGTACTAATAAACATGAACTTTATGAGTGACAAGTTATTGAATGATTGTTTGGTTTCCTTTATTGAGCGAGCGTGATATATTCTCCACTATGAGCAAGGATGACATACTTCATGCTTTCATGGCAATGAGAAAATGCAAAGCAAGAACCTTTTAAATATATTATCACAATTTGGTCAATTTATAGCCATCTTAACTAATTTTTTCTTTAGATTTCATCGTATTGCACATGAAATTTTTTTAACTGGACTACCCTGGCTTCAAATCTTGGGTCCGCCACTGCCGTCCAGCACTTGTTGTGCGCGACCAGCCACATAAAGAAGCGACATTTGGGCGGTGCCCATGATTTCCAGATTCTTTCCCATGGTCCAAAAAGAGTAGAGCCCAAAAAGAATCCATCATATGCCGACTTAGCCGAGTATTGTCCATTGGAGGAGAGCCTCCATACGTGTCTATCTTCAACCTCCGGCTGCAGCTGAAAATCCATCAATAGATCCCATAATTGAAAATATTCTACAAAGACACCAACTGTAAGAGCACCTGAATGTCCGAAGTCCAAGCCTGGTTAGTGAGGGCATCCCGGACAGTGCGCCGCTTGTCCCTCCTTTTCGGAATAACTGAGAAAATGCATTTCCCATGGAGCCACCGATCTGACCAGAAAAGAGTATTTGCACCATCTCCAACAATAGAACTTACTGCTACAGAGAAGAAGGCTCTCACTTGCTCAGGCACATGTAATGGGAGAGCAGCCCAAGGGCGATGAGGCTCTGTTTTTTGCAGTCAAACCCATCTCATGCGCAGAGCCCAGCCAAGAGACTTGAGATCTAAAATTCCCAGACCTCTAAGCTCCAGTGGTTGACAAACTTTGAACCAGGCCACGAGACAATGTCCTCCTTTCACATCCTTATGGCCTCTCCAAAGAAAACCACGCCGAATTTTATCCACCGCTTTGATAGCCCAAGGAGGAAAATCAAAGGCCATAGCCAAGTAAATGAGCATCCCAGTGAGAACATATCGTACTAGAACCCTTCTTCCAGCCCTTGTCATTAGATGTGCCTTCCAGCTAGGTAGTTGATCT
Organism: Saccharum hybrid cultivar R570; assembly: GCA_038087645.1. NCBI lineage: Eukaryota > Viridiplantae > Streptophyta > Magnoliopsida > Poales > Poaceae > Saccharum > Saccharum hybrid cultivar. The sequence goes on along the minus strand of JAQSUU010000119.1, from coordinate 7,702,960 downwards.
GCAATGCGATCAATAATGGGCTGCACTTGTTCTTTAGTTAGTTTTCTTAGGGAGAGGGGCACACCTAAGTATTTGCATGGGAAATCCGAAAGAGGGCAGGGCAGCAGGTTTTGTATGGTTGCAATCTCCAAATCAGCACACCTGATCGGAAGCACATTACTTTTCTGCAGATTAGTCCTGAGCCAGAAGCTTCACCAAACAGATTAAGAATATCCATGGTTGTAGTGATATCTCCAGACTCCGGGCGGAGAAAGAGAGCCACATTATCAGCATAAATAGAAATGTGGTGCTGTAAACCACAGGATGACAGGGGCAGCAGCAAACCTTCACTGGTGGCTTTAGTAATCATATGCCCCAACACATCCATTACCAAGATAAAGAGCATGGGGGAGAGGGGGTCACCTTGCCGCAATCCTCGCCGATGATGAATATGATCCCCAGGCACCCCATTTAAAAGAACTTGGGTTGATGATGAGGACATGTACCCTGAGCAGCATGACATTAGTAAAATAAAATTTTTTAAATCCCGATTTATATTTTTCTGATATTGAAACTAGTAAACAAATCTATGGTAAAGGTATTCATATATATATATATATATATTCATAAAATAATATTCTAAATTATAGCTTTGCAGTTGCAGATAGATTTGGTTGATGATCTTCACTATTCACACAATTTGAGTATAGAAAACCAAAATTAGTTAGTCAAAATTAGTCCCAAAAGAATATACATATTGCAATTTAAATTTGAGTAAATCTGCAAAAGGCTATCCATGAGCCACTATATAAGACAATTTACCATGTCCTGCAGTAGCAAGCAGCTATTATATATTTGATCAAGAAACTTATGGATTATCAATATGGCTCAAGACTTCGGGCATGTTAGGTTGTGTCAGCAAAACTCACCTAACCTTACCAAGCTAGAAACAGGTGCAAAAACCATGTTTGTTCTCTTGCCGGGTTGCCTTGGGGCTTGTGATTTGCATCTTTTCCTCACGAAGCGAGCGAGCAGAAACAGTTCGCTACTGTGGGCAAGGTTTGGCTTGCCTGGCAAGGCAGGGTTCAAGGCTTGCTCCACAACCAAATGTGCCCTTCATTCATATATGGAAAAAAAAATCAGTAATTAGTAGCCACACTTATTGTGATCACTAATTTCAATTATACTGAACATTACAAACAGTATTGTTCTACTAGTGCCACCTGTTATCAATTATCTAGTACAAGATTTTTTCAGTTTACTTGGTGGGTTCCTGCAAGGTTGCAGTCATAACTGAACTATCATACAGTCATCAAACTATACCTCCAAATTAACACCAGTAATCCAATTTCAGCATCGTTGAAATTACATCTGCCAATAAACCCAGACCAACAGGAGGAATTGATGGCTTGATGCACATATTTATAATAATGGTACTATGGTAACAGACACTTGCTATTCCTAAATACATGCTTCTTCCATTATTAGCTATCCAAACATCCTGTGATGAATACTGATTCTTTACAACCCCATAGCAAGGTGAAACCTTGCTAAATGCTAACAGCAGAATAACAGATAATGTTATCTTAGGCGATGTACAGATTTGCAACAGTTTTTGAAACCTTTGCTCATTTTGCTAGAATTTGAACAGATGAAATTGCAACTGACTGGTAAACCCTGCTTTTATAGAAAGCAACAAAATTGCAACTAACTGTTCAACATAGTTGCTTACAAGACGCACGTGACAAAAAGGTAAGTTACTGAACTAACTTAAGCACCATCTGTTGGACACAAATCACAGGTTTGGGGCTGAATTTTCTATTCCATTGTCCTTATCTACCTAGGATACTTATCTAGAGTAGTTGGTGGCTGTGTCAGCCCTTATCTTTATCCCTAGCATCTACTTTAGCATCTCTAGAATATGCTTAGCTTCCTTAAGTTGCAAGTAAACTACCCTATATGTACCCCAAAATCCTGCCATGGTTGGTAAGGCTAATGGAATATAAAATTCAGCCCCAAACCTGTGATTTGTGTCCAACACCATCTACCATCTGTACGAGTGTGACAGTTTGGGACAGAAAGCATTTATTAGGAATCACTAGTCTAACTACAATCAGTGAACCCAAAGTTCCTTTGTATCTGACTGTTGTACTTCAAGATATTGCTCAGAACCTTCTTCCAATGCCAAACTCATTCTGCCTTTTGAATAATTTGAGATTTAGTATGATCTAGCTAGTAAATATGTATATGTTGTCTGGTAAGATGACACCTAAAAAGGTATGTATGAGATATAAGAAAGTACCATTAAGAGACCTGGTCATCTGCAAAAATCTCAAAGAAAAACAGCAGTGTTGGCACACAGATGTATTTAGACTTGGCATTCAGAATCAGATGTTCCTGAGTTCAATAATATGGTTTAGTTAGGCAGTTAAATAAGGAGAAAGGTATATGTCAGCATGCAGACCGACACCAGACCACTCTGTTTCATTGATTTCCAAATTACATAGTTGATTATATGGAGGGCAGCATAAAATTTCAAGGAGGAGCGTGGAAAAACTGAATTAGAAATGGGTAAACAAACCTCACATGGATGAGGACTCCTTGCTCCCCCCTGAAGCATTTGCAGCATAACATAAAATCAATTGTTTCAATGCAAGTTCCACTTATTGCTCCAGAAAAGAATAACTTATCACCTGTGCACTGCCAGCAGGAAATTTAAACTTCTCTTTCTGTTTCTTCTGAAATTATACAGGGATGAACTTAATTCCTTTCGTAAGGATCTCTTTTGTCAAACCGTCAACTTGTTTGACATCTTCTATAGTCACTAGACTAGAAACTAATATGCTGCAACTCTCCATGCCAAACAGAAATCCCTTTGCAGTTTCAATCTGATCGAACTTAGAGTATAACCATCCATCAATTTGTTACATGTAAAAGTATCAGGCACCAAACCCTTTTCCCTCAGGTCACAAAAGTACTTTGAGAGATTTCTCCATGTCCCCCATTTTGCAGAACCCAGTTAAGAGAAGTGTATGCAAACAATCTGTCAGAGAATTCATTCGGTTTAACACCTTGGTCTTAGCATCTCTCCTAGGAGCTCACAGCTTCATTTGACCTTCCTTGCAGAGACCAGACATGAGTGCCCCCAGAGGCCCAGATCGACCATCGCCTCCATCAGGCTTCTTGCACGGTGAACTTGTCTGAAACCCTTTCAGCAAAGCTGTACATGTCGCGTTGTTCAGCGAGCAGCCGAGCACCCAACTGCCAGCATGTTACCGAATGAGAGCCTCTGCCTGGGCTGGAATCTCCAATCTCCGCGCGGCACAAAGCAAGGACCCCATTTTGCCCCGCAGCATGCTGACGTCGCGTCGTTGACTAGGGGCGTGGCAGTACACCATGGCGAGTGTGATGCTGGAGACGACGATGGGAGACCCGGCCGTCCCCCGAGAGTTTGCGTCGAACAGCCCGCGGAGGCGACCCGAGAGTTTGCGTCGAACAGCCGGCGGAGAGGGCCATGGAATGGAAGGTCGCCGGCCCCGCCTGCCGCGGCGGGCAGCTTTGGCCCAGCAGGTTCTGGGCCATTGCGCCAAAATGCTAGTACCTTTTGCCCAAACTCAGGCGTAGGCCTTGTTTAGTTTCATGTGCAAAGCAGTGTAGCATTTCGTTTGTATTTACTAAAAATTGTTCGAGCATTGACTAATTAGATTCAAAATGTTCGTCTCGCAAAGTACAACAAAACTGTGTAATTAGTTTTTAATTTCGTATACATTTAGTGTTTCATGCATGTGCCGGCATTTTGATGTGATGGAAATCTTCTTTTTGCATAATGCCAAATTCTGGATTCTGGAGGGAACTAAACAAGGCCATAGTTTAGTTTTCACCTAAAAACTTTACACCATATCATATTAGATGTTTAGATATATACATGCATGAAGTATTAAATATAGACTAAAAAATAACTAATTACACAAATTGCGTATAATTTGCGGACGAAACTTTTAAGCCTAATTAGTCCATGATTTGATAATAAAGTGCTACAGTAACACATATGCTAATAACGGATTAATTATGCTTAATAAAGCCGTCTCGCGGTTTACTGACGGATTCTGTAATTTGTTTTTTATTAGTATCCGAACACCCTATGTGACACTTCATTAGACACCCGATATGACACCTAAAATTTTACACCCTGGAACTAAGCAAGGCTTAAAAGCACAATGTTTCCCCGAGGCTGTTGCAGGTTGTCCTTTTGAAAAAAGCCTACGTAACCCCCTCAAACTATTCAGGGTGGACTGCTTCACCCCAAAACTATAAAACCAGATTTTTTTATCCCCTGAACTTTTTCAAAAACCGGTCAAATAACCCCCTGAGCGGTTTTCGACGGTGATTTTACTACAATGACGGTGGTTTTGTCTTTTTCTTTTTTATTTATTTCCGCCGAATCTTTTAAAAATCATAGTAAATCACAGAAAAATCATAAAATGGAAAATCCAATTTTATTGAACTCCACATGAGTAGATCTACACAGTGAAAATATAATATGGTATGATTTAGTACAAAGTTTTTGCTGTAACTTTAGATCTATGATTTTCTGTAATTAATTGAAATAATTCATAGCTGCAGCTTAGTTATAGATAGTTATAGATAAAGCGTAGATTTAACAAGCACAAACCTAAATAAATCTATAACTAAGTTATACATGATTCAATTAGTATGAATTTTTACTACAATTCAAACATACAATAATTAGTTCACCATAAAAATTTCACCACAATTAGAGCAATAGAAGATGCAGCTATAAATTATTCCATTTAATTACATAAAAGTATAAATCTAAAGCTATAGCAAAAACTTTATACTAAAGCATACCATATTATATGTTCACTGTGTAGATCTACTCATATAGAGTCCAACAAAATTAGATTTTTTATTTTATGATTTTTGTACGATTTACTATGATTTTTCAAAGATTCAGCGAAAATGAATAAAAAAAAGACAAAACCATCATCATTGTAGCAAAATCACCGTCCAAAACGGCTTTGGGGAGTTATTTGACCGGTTTTAGAAAGTTTAGGGGTAGAAAATCCGGTTTTTTAGTTTAGGAGGTGAAGTAGTCCACCCTAAATAGTTTTGGGGTTATGTAGACTTTTTTCTTATCTTTTTCTTTGTTGTGTCTGTAGTGCGATCTTCAAGTTCCAGTAGATAGTGGATGTCCAAGTTCTGGTAGACAGTGGAAGGACAGGATGACCGTTTTTATATTTGATGTACTCTTATTTTCAGAGGTCGTTTTGTGTCCTTCTATTCATCGCTTGTATTGGGCTTTGTTTTTCTTGAGACATAGATATGAAACGCTCTATTGTGTTTTTATCAAAATAAAAAAGACCGCGGGTGTTTTAGAAACTGATCAAGGACGTTTTATTTAGGGCTCGTTTGTTGTAAATATTGAGCTGCTGGAATTAAACTAGTAGCTATCAATACCAGATACAGTTTTAAAAATAATTATAATAAATAATTGAAATTGCTACTTAGAATCTATTGTAGTGTTAAATAGCAATATAATTCATATTTGGATGTGCATGTCGTCAAATCGAGAATTTACCTGTCTTCTCATCTCCACCACGCCCATGACCCATCCAATCCCAGCCGCATTGCTCTTTCCATTAGGCTGTCTCCAACAGGTGATCTATATGGACACCTAAACCCAAAATGGGTCTTAGAGAATACTATATTGGCCTCAAACAGAGTACCTATATGTAAGACCCATTTTGGGTTGCAGCACAGACACAACCCAAATATGAGTATCTTCTCTCCTAGAGACTCATTTGCAGAAAAAGTTCCCTTTTGGGTCCTCTTGTTAGAGAAAAAAATAGGTATTGAACGCTTTGCCTATAACGCTACCCAAATGTGAAATGAGCCTTGTATTTTGGGTAATGTGGGCACCAGATGCACCCACCATCCAATCCTCCAGCTTCCTTCTCATCTTGACCTCAAAGCGAAAGAGAAATAGTAGTATTTTTTTATGGGGGTTAGGACGCGATGCCCACATACTAGGGCCTAGGTCGCGATTGGCCGTTGCTGGCCACTTGCTAGGGGCCTGGGACACGGCGGCTACGATCTCTATCACATCTTCACAGTGGCGGATCTACAATTTTACTTCAGGGTATGTCACATAAAAATTTTGGCCCTGTTCATCTAACTTATAATCTATCTTATTCAGCTTGTTTTTTCAACCGGAACAGTATTTTTCTCTCACAAAAAATCAGCTAACAGTGTTTTTCAGCCGTCTTATAATTCCAGCCGAACGGTTCCTTTCATATAGAATTCGGTAAATCTATTTTAGCAGTTCGGTAAAAAATATAAATTTTGCAATGTGATTCGGTACACATGTACTAAATAGTTCAAAAACCATACTGATAGCTCAAATATAGGCATAAAAGAGTATAACAAACTTACAATGTTATTTATCTGATTTTTTTATCCGATACAATTATGTAAACACTCACATGATACGTGTACTGGACAACAAATCAAACCCGATCGACTCTGAAATGGGGACAAATCCTTGACCTAGGCATGATGGATGATTTTATTATGTTAGCGCTTAGGGTGTCCTCAGCAGCATGTCCCAATCGCTAGCTGACGTGAGCATCATAAATAATTAAAAAAACATGGTGCAGCAGGACTGGTAAACTGTCAGAGACTAAGAAAATCTAGGGAAGTGTGCGAGCTAGGCGCTTGAGCGCTCACTAGTGCGGTGACTTCCGTCCTTTTGATTGGCTAGTTGTGCTTCCGAGCTAGCTATTTTAAGCCCGTTGGGTACACCCTTAGCAAATAGCAATTAAATTAGAAATCATTTTTTTACGGAAAGCTGAAGAGCAAAGATTTAATTTCACCTCAATTTCAATCACAAATTCACGTGCCCCGGCGCCGTCGGTGCGGGCACGGCCTCCCGGGCTGGCGCCCTGGCCTCCTGGGCGATCTTACCGTCGTAGCCTCGTAGGGCATGGGCGAGTGGGCGAGGAAGGTTGAACCGTCGAAGGGCTAAAGGCCATCCGGCGTCGGGACTAGGCCACTCGGGAGACGTCAGACGTGGACGTCGGGACTGGTTTACAGAATCACGCGATCGCCGATTTCCGAACTCGCGCGATGCCGCGATGGAAGCCGAGGTGTCCCGTGTCCCCATCGCCTGGCCACATGGGCCGCGTGGGCCGCGCTGGCTCGTCGCGGCCTGCCTCCCGAAGGCCGAAGTCCCGATGTTGCTCGGTGCTGCACATTCTGGTGTATTCAGGTAATTGTTTTTTTTTGAAATACATATATATAAATACATGTTAATAACTTCCCATACCGGCAGGGTATGCCAGTGCATACCTGGCATACCCTGTAGCTCCACCACTGCATCTTCAAAGAGGTCCGCGTAACGACGACCACATCCATCTAGATCTAGTGAATGCGCTTGGAGTGGCCACAACCAATGACTCCATCTAGTCTGTTTTGCATGGTTGGCAAAGGTTGCAGGCAAATGGGATGGCATCTAGTTGATTGCACAGAGGGGGAGGGGGGCACGACCAGCGTCTTCGCCTTGTGCCATCAGCAGAGATTGCGGATAAAGGGATAACTGAGAGCATGTGGGAGGGAGCAGACGATTTTATCCCAAAATACGGAGAGGAAGGGCTTGGAATTGTGGGAAGAAGCATGATAGTACATCGAATATCATTTGATAGCAGAGCTAGTTTCTGGCCACCAATTCTCAAAGCATCCAAACATCAAAATTGGATGCACCTAGTACCAATTCCGAATTTTAGGCTTTAATATTTACATCTAAACGGGGTTTTAAGGATAGTGTTCTTTCCCTCATGTGATAGCCAACTGTGTTCTTTTACAACTTTGGCTGTGTTTAGTTCCTTTAAAATTCCAAAATTTTTATAAGATTCCCTATCACATTGAATCTTTAGACGCATGCATGGAACATTAAATATAGGTAAAAAAATAACTAATTACACATTTTGGTTGTAAATCACGAGACAAATCTTTAGAACCTAATTAGTCCATGATTACACACTAATTGTCAAATACAAACGAAAAAGTTATTGTGCTTCCAAAAAAATTACAGGACCAACTAAACACACCCTTTGTGGTTTCATTTTGCTTTAGATGTCCATCAAGTATCGTAAGATTAAACATATTAAAAAAAGAAAAACAATATAAACAGTTGGAAAAAACATAATTACCATTTATCTCATGTCAGTCCGCTTATCAACAAGAGAGAGATTTCATTATTTGAGACTTAATTAGTATGCCTCGGTCGGTTCCTACGTGGAGCCTTTGCCAAAACCGGCTTAGGCTCGGTTTGACTTAGCATGATCCGCATGCAGCACAAATCAGCTTGGTTCGGTTTCTAAACCGACTTGGGCTGACTTTTCCTGGGTTATATCAATTTTAACAAATTCAACCTAAATTTGTTCCCTTTTGTTTGAATATGATTTTTCAGTCCAGCTTCGACTCCCCCGGTCATACTTTGACTGCCAACAATAATGATGCCCCTTCTGAGGTATTCATCAATCCACAGTATATATATATATATATATATATATATATATATATATATATATATATATATATATATATATATATATATATATATATATATATATATTCATTTGAATTCAAGATCTCCCAATTTTTATACTGGACATAACTAAAGCAGCAATTACTAGCATTAGTCATTGACAAATCCTTCTCTAGGGTACGGTGTGAAACAGTTCTTTAATCCACGGGCACTAGTGTGCTATATTTATTATACCTATAAACAATATTTCATCCCTATCTGAACTTCTTTTTATTTAATTTACGTGCAACTCATGTACCAACATACATATAACTTGCTCTTAAACTATTCGGTTCAGAGTGAAACCACATTTATTAAGTGAATAAACATGCATGGTCTGCAACTCAGCTTGATTGTTATTGCTGGATGAGTTTCAGAAACAGGAAAAATGATTTATACTCCTAATTAGTTTTCTTCATGACTCAAACCTCTACTTTCAGCAATTTGCTAGATTAATTATTGGAGAGACATGGAACTGATATACCATTTTTGGATTCTGGAACAGAAAATGGTGTAATGCAAATTTTCTTGATGACTCAAACCTCTACTTCTGAGTATACACGCTTTAATTACTACTACAAATCTGTACTCCTAATTTTCTAATCAACATGACGCAGGCCTGACCATAGTCTATGGCATATGCTTCCGTACACAACTTATTACTTGCATGAGAGACAAACTCTCCTCTCTCTCTCATCTTTTCTATCCTCTACATCAGCATTTGCTCGGTTATAAACCAATTATTGTACTCGCTCTAAGAACCATGGGCGGATCCATGTATATGGGTGGGGGTGCCGCCACACCCACAATAAAATGAAAAAACAATGGTTATAGTCAAAATTTCACCATATTTGCACCATATAATAAAAATCTATGCACCCACAAGACGAACGCACCCGCCTCGAATTTGCACTAGCTCCGCCCCTGCTAAGAACATATAGAGCTAGACTCCTGTCGATCTTTGTTTGCATGCTCACACAGCTAGTGGTCGGGCTTGCCCTGGGCCTGAGGGAACAGCTGCTTGCTGATGTCGCCGGCAATGAACTCTGCGTCCATGGCACTGCCAAAGATGCCTCTCCCCGACAGCCCTGCGTAGTAGAGCCCGTTCTCTGCCTTCGGACTGCGCTGCTTCAGGATCCCGTTGTCGCTGATCAGATCGCCGCCGTCCTGCAATTTTTTGTTTTGATTTAGTTTTCTGTCACTAATAATTGAATGGAACGATCATTACTTCCGTCGCTAGGGGGATCCATCGGGACGAACCTGGAGCCACCGCTTTATCGCGCTCCTATAGCCGGTGGCAAAGACGATGGCGTCGAAAGGATACTGCCTGCCGTCGGCGAACTCGACAACGTTCCCATGCACGCTCTTCAAGCCTGCTGGTATAACCTGGAGATTGATTGACCACATAGCACAACAGATGCCTCAGGGATCTCATTATGCGCCTGATCTCGCAACAATTAACAGTAGAATTATTTGAAATGGATTGTCACAGTTCACAGCTCCAATGCCAATGCACCGTCTGAAACATTGGAATGAAGACATACAGCTGCATCATCTGATGAAAGACTGAATTGGAGTAACTAACGAGAGCTCCATTGGCTGACCTGAATCTCGCCGCTCTTGATCTTGTTGTAGGTACCCACGTCGATGACGGGAAGGACGGAGGTCTGCTGCGTCCTGGCGAAGGGCCCAATGACCGGCCTCGGGATCCCGTGCTTGGACGTGTCCCCGAACACGAGGTAGCACAAGAGCAGCACCACCTTGTCGATCATCCAGACCGGCAAGTAAAACCCCAGCGTCACTCCCAGGTTTAGTATCCATTTCGTGAGGATGTGAACCTGAATAGCAATTCGATCTATCTGAGATTAATAATTATTAGGAGACCGATACGTTTTGGTTTCATTTGGGTAGTAGCATGAGTGATCCTGGCAAGGATATGTAGACTTGAGAGTACACTGTACACCCAGCAAGTTCAGGATCAATTCCAAAGCGACTTCCGTATGTGTATGTAGTCTCATCTTTTTTTCTTGTGCATAAGCTTTGGGACGTCATGTGTATGTAGTCTCATCTTTTTTTTTTCTTGTAGCATGGCTTCCAAACACAGGTACATAAACATAATTTGGGATATTTCTTTGCAATGGCAAAGCTAGGTAAGTCAGATACAAATTTTTGAAAAACACTTTGTTATTTTCATGATAGCATAGGTGAGACATTTATAGATTTAGAAATTTCTTTTGACCATTTTACATAATGATAGAAATTAATATTTTTAAGAAAACAAACTAGACGTGAGGAGTACAATTATTGTAGATGATATCAGATTCTACATAATTGATGGCCGAATGCTTGTGTTTGTTGTGAAAAATTCTAGGATTCATTCTCATCTCATAAGGGTTAATGTGGGGCTAAAAAAGAGTATCTAATATATTACTGATATCAAGAAAAATTTTGAGATCACAAATGCTGATCTATGCTTTCTCATCAATTGTGCACACATGTAGGGAGATCAGAGTGGGCAAACTGACTCGGAATCAAATAGCCGAACCGTACCTAACTAACCAGAACGAACTCAAATTGATCGAAACCAAAACATTCGGTAATTACGGCTCTGTTTGCTTGAGCTTATCAGCCAAAATCAGCCAGTCATGGAACAGTGTTTTTCTCTTATAACAAATCAGCATCAACATCAGCATCAGCCAAAAATACAGCCAGCCGAACAAAGCCTACTTTGAGGCCACTTCTAACTAACCATAATTATTTAAGATCAATTTGGTCTTGGACCTTGGTTATTAACCGATATACTCCATCCGTTAACAAAATAGATAACCTTATATGATTCAAATTTTGTCCCAAAATACTTGATTTTCTCACTTTCCAATGCATCTTTTTGTTTTTCTAATACAACTTTCTATTTTCCAATAAATCTCTATCTCTATCTTAAAGATGGCAACGGGTATTTTACCCGCGGATACAGGTATCACAGACCCGCACCCGCGAGAATTTTTCTGTGCCCGCGCCCGCCACCTGCCACGGGCAGCACTATGTGCCCGCACCCGCTATCTGTGGGCATGCCCGCATACCCACTAGCCTCGATTTGCAGGGCAGCTGGTGGCTCGAGTCGAACGACGGGGATGGTCGAGGAGCAGGACGACGGGGACGACGTCGGGAAGCAAGGGACGGGTGGCTGGCCGCTGGCGTGGGCCGTGGGCGCAGCCGCGCAGGAAGGCGGCAGCCTCCATGCGACAGCGGGTCACCGTCGCCAGGGATGGTGGGCCAGTCGTTGGATCTGGGCTGGGGGAGGTGTGGACCGAGGGCCCGTCGCAGGGCGGTGTCCTCCGACTTGGCGAGGGTGGTGGTGGAGGAGGAGGTGGTGGAGCCAACGGGGCTTGTTGGGGAGGAGACTGAGCCTGGGAAGTGGTGCTTGCAGCGCGGCGTGACTCGCGAGGGAGGCGCCCTCGGCGGCGAGGAGCGCGGCGGAGGAAGGAGGCGGAGCCTGGGGTAGGACCATGGGAGGACCGGCGGGTCGAGTTCTCGACTCAAGTCGCAGTGGTGGGGTTCTGGAGGTGCGAGAGCCAAGTAGACAGTGGCGGCAGGCGGTAGGAGGCAACGAGTCACGAGTGGGGTGGGGATGGAAACTAGGGTTTCTAGTCTTCCAATATATATTTGCCAATATATATTTGGTTGGCTATGACCCCACCTGTCAGGTAACTAAGGCGGGTTTGCGGATATGGATAAGCTATTTTCTTACCCGTCAACGAATGCCCGTTGGGTTTATACCTCTGCCCGCACCCGTGCCCGTGGATGCACTTTGGCGCGTGTATCTGTGCCTGCCGGGTTTGATACCCATGGGTACGCGGGTATTCTGTGCCCATTGCCATCTTTACTCTATCTCTAGCTATGTCTCTCTCTTTCCTTCTTGTTTTTTGTGCACCATACTATTTCACTCATTAATTTGTGTGCCTAGACCTATAAGGTCATCTATTTTGGGACGGGGGAGTACCTTATACTATATAGCTAGCTTAGTGGGCCAATGCAACTTGTTGAGCCAATAGAAAACCACAACTTCTTCACCTCGCCCTCCATCACTCCCACTCCCAACTTAGCAACTAGTTGCCTTCGGGCCTCAACCCCAAGCACCTAGCCAGCCAACCGTCTTAAGGTAAGTTGGCTAATGGTAGCACCTCTCCTTCTACACTCTAATGGGCAACATGTTGACGCTCCTTCCTATGACATCCACTCCTCCCACCTCTGCTCCCACGGATGCTACCGCCAGCCTCTGCTTTTGATGAAGCGCTTCCTTGTCATTGGAGACTCATCACAGGCCAGGAAGAGTGCCAGGCGGTGGCCGCCTTCAGATGGCATGGGGATTGGGATATGAAGTGGTGGTGGCCTCTTTGAACTTGGCAGGCTCCATGTGTCGTCCTTGTTCCTAACTTAGAAAATATCATTTTTGGGTCTCTAAATTTGGCTTTGGGTGTTGTCCAAGTCCAAATAGGTCCTCTGACTGGCTTTCTACACTAGCACGGCATGGTAGACGTGTATTGATGTGGACCTATCATGTGGGGACAACATGTTAGAACCATATATCTCGTCTCTCTGTTGCTCGTCGTGCTGACACCCCCTCCTTTTCTTCCACTTCTTCGTGCTCTACTTCCCCTCCATGCTTTGTCCCGCCCTATAGTACAACGATAGTAGCTAGAGGCTAGAGCCAACCCTAATCCGTCGCTAGAAGAGGAGAGGAGTGATGGACCCGACATGTAAGTTCACACGCAGTCAGCTAGCACATCACGTTGCCATGTCAGTGCAGGGAGTAGGTTGGGACCTCTTTAAACTCGAATGACACTGAGCCATGTTTAGGGACCCGAAAATGTCATTTGCTGAGTTCAAGGATCGGGTTGACAACTCTAAGAATTTATTTATTTAGGGAGAATATCATGTAGCTGTTAATTTCTCCAACTCACTGACATTGCAGCATGTAAGTGGTGAGTTGTGGTCCCTAAAAAAATAAGTTGGGTTGCTGCTGCTCTCGCTCCAACGTTATCTCGATGAATGCTTAGTTGTTGTCAGACAAAGTCTTCGGTACATGTACAGTCTTCGGTACATGTACATGATGTTCTGATACCCTGCAAGCTACTGAAAAATGTGATCTGGACACCAGCTCTCTATACGTGGAGGTTGCGGCTAACAATCATGGTGTAACATTGGGAAGCCCTGGGCTCTTTTGGAACGCAGGATTGAAAAACACAGTAATAACAAAAATAGAGGAATATTGGAACACGGGATTGAAAAACACAGAAATAGGAAGAATAGAGGAATATGATAGGATTGCATGTGGAAAACAGAGGACTGAAAACCATAAGAAACTTTGAGTAGCTATTATTTGGATGGACACAAAATTTATAGGAACAGAAAACTTACAATCACCTAACATAATATGAATATATTTGTTTGTTAATGTCATTAGAAAGAATTATAGAGAAAATTTTAAAGAAGCCACTTAGAAGTGGGCCACTAAAGAATCACCTCCTTTAAAACGCAGGATTGAAAAACACAGGAATAATAAAAATAGAGGAATATTGGAACACAGGATTGAAAAACACAGAAATAGGAAAAACAGAGGAATATTATAGGATTGCACGTGGAAAACCGAGGATTAAAACCACAGAAAACTTTGAGTAGTTGTTTGGATGGACACAGAAAATTCGTAGGAATAAAAAACTTACAATCACATAACATAATATGAATATATTTGTTTGTTAATGTCATTAGAAAGAATTGCAGATAAAATTATAAAGAAGCCACTTACAAGTGGGCATCTAGAGAATCACCGTATCTGCTGCTTCATGAACCCAGCCTGATCATTTCTATGGATACCCATCTAGCTGAGCCACCTATAGTCATAAAGTTCCTGGACGATGGGCTCATTGAATGAGGATAGAGAAACATGGTACGCTCTAAAACACTCCTTAAGAAAGGGTTTTGCACTGTCGGAACAAAACTCCTTAAGAAAGGGTTTTGCAGCAAACGATGCCGATGCCCGCAGAAATGGGAGCGGCACAACTATAAGCTTCGATGCTCCACTGGTGCTAATTGAATACGAAGAGGGAGGAGAGAGATTGACACGCGCTGAACCAGCACATACACGGTACCAATGCTTTCTGTTTTTTCAGTTTTTTTATTTCTCTGCAAGCCCCACGACTAGGGATGAAAACGGATCGGATACGAACGGATATCACTCATATTGTATTTGTTTTTATATTTCTGTTCGGATTCGGATTCGGACACGGATAGCGTTCGGATACATATACGAATACGGATTGACTCGGTTACGGATACGAATAATGAGTATCGAATACGGTATGAATCGGATTCGGAGAAGGTCGGATATAAATATCTATTCGGATATTGAGTAAAAGCATTAAAGCAGTATATATATATATATATATATATATATATATATATATATATATATATATATATATATATATATATATATATATATATATATATATATATATATATATGCGCAAACCATTACACCACTCTATGAGTCCATAATCCATCTAGATTAAGCCGAAAGACTAAAGAGTAAAGCAACAAATAAGATAAAGATACAGATTGTCTCAAACGTTTGAACACCAAGTTTGTTCAGCTCATCAAGATCTACAATCCTTATATAGGCTATTTTTTCATTTGAGAAAGTTTGAACAAAATGTAGTTCAAATTTCACAAGTGTGTGACATAGTTTTAGAAAGTCTATATAAGATTCAAGAATTTGTGACTAGTGTTTGATAAAACTTTCTCAAATGGGAAAATGAGCTATGTAACAATTGTAGATCTTACTGAGATGATCAAACTTGGTATTCAAAGTTTTTTCATCTGAGGTCATTTAGTGTCTCATTTCAGCAAGTTTGACCAAGTCAAATTTGGTCAAATAAAAAAACAACACTTTGACTCTAGTATTATGAACTCTAAATGACTTCAAATTGAAAAGTTTTGAATACCAAGTTTGTTCAACTCATCAAGATCTACAATTGTTGTTTTGGTCAACTTTCCATTTGAGATAGTTTTGAGGGTTCAAATTTATGATTTTTAAATTTCGATGCCTAGAAACTAGTTTTCGGAACCCTAAATTGTCTCAAATTGAAAAGTTTTGAATACCAAGTTTATTCAGCTCATCAAGATCTAGAATCATTATATAGGACATTTTTTCATTTGAGAAAGTTTGAACAAAATGTAGTTCAAATTTCACAAGCGTGTGACATAGTTTGAGAAAGTCTATATGAGATTCAAGATTTTGTGACTAGTGTTTGATAAAACTTTCTCAAATGGGAAAATAAGCTATGTAACAATTGTAGAGCTTACTGAGATGATCAAACTTGGTATTCAAAATTTTTTCATCTGAGGTCATTTAGTGTCTCATTTGAGCAAGTTTGACCAAGTCAAATTTGGTCGAATGAAAAACCAACACTTTGACTCTAGTATTATGAACTCTAAATGACTTAAAATTGAAAAGTTTTGAATACAAAGTTTGTTAAACTCATCAAGATCTACAATTGTTGTTTTGGTTAACTTTCCATTTGAGATAGTTTGGACGGTTCAAATTTATGATTTTTAAATTTTGACGCCTAGAAACTAGTTTTCGGAACCCTAGATTGTCTCAAATTGAAAAGTTTTGAATACCAAGTTTGTTCAGCTCATCAAGATCTACAATCCTTATATAGGCTATTTTTCATTTGAGAAAGTTTGAACAAAATGTAGTTCAAATTTCACAAGTGTGTGACATAGTTTTAGAAAGTCTATATGAGATTCAAGAATTTGTGACTAGTGTTTGATAAAACTTTCTCAAATGGGAAAATGAGCTATGTAACAATTGTAGATCTTACTGAGATGATCAAACTTGGTATTCAGAGTTTTTTCATCTGAGGTCATTTAGTGTCTCATTTCAGCAAGTTTGACCAAGTCAAATTTGGTCAAATGAAAAAACAACACTTTGACTCTAGTATTATGAACTCTAAATGACTTCAAATTGAAAAGTTTTGAATACCAAGTTTGTTCAACTCATCAAGATCTACAATTGTTGTTTTGGTCAACTTTCCATTTGAGATAGTTTTGAGGGTTCAAATTTATGATTTTTAAATTTCAATGCCTAGAAACTAGTTTTCGGAACCCTATATTGTCTCAAATTGAAAAGTTTTGAATACCAAGTTTATTCAGCTCATCGAGATCTAGAATCATTATATAGGACATTTTTTCATTTGAGAAAGTTTGAACAAAATGTAGTTCAAATTTCACAAGTGTGTGACATAGTTTGAGAAAGTCTATATGAGATTCAAGATTTTGTGACTAGTGTTTGATAAAACTTTCTCAAATGGGAAAATAAGCTATGTAACAATTGTAGATCTTACTGAGATGATCAAACTTGGTATTCAAAATTTTTTCATCTGAGGTCATTTAGTGTCTCATTTGAGCAAGTTTGACCAAGTCAAATTTGGTCGAATGAAAAACCAACACTTTGACTCTAGTATTATGAACTCTAAATGACTTAAAATTGAAAAGTTTTGAATACAAAGTTTGTTAAACTCATCAAGATCTACAATTGTTGTTTTGGTTAACTTTCCATTTGAGATAGTTTGGACGGTTCAAATTTATGATTTTTAAATTTCGACGCCTAGAAACTAGTTTTCGGAACCCTAGATTGTCTCAAATTGAAAAGTTTTGAATACCAAGTTTGTTCAGCTCATCAAGATCTACAATCCTTATATAGGACATTTTTTCATTTGAGAAAGTTTGAACAAAATATAGTTCAAATTTCACAAGTGTGTGACATAGTTTTAGAAAGTCTATATGAGATTCAAGAATTTGTGACTAGTGTTTGATAAAACTTTCTCAAATGGGAAAATGAGCTATGTAACAATTGTAGATCTTACTGAGATGATCAAACTTGGTATTCAGAGTTTTTTCATCTGAGGTCATTTAGTGTCTCATTTGAGCAAGTTTGACCAAGTCAAATTTGGTCAAATGAAAAAACAACACTTTGACTCTAGTATTATGAACTCTAAATGACTTAAAATTGAAAAGTTTTGAATACAAAGTTTGTTAAACTCATCAAGATCTACAATTGTTGTTTTGGTCAACTTTCCATTTGAGATAGTTTGGATAGTTCAAATTTGTGATTTTTAAATTTCTCCATCCAAGGTCGTTTGAATAATATCCGGATAATATCCGTTTATAATATCCGGATATATCCGATACTTAACCGGATTATCCGATATCCGCCGGATATCGATGATATTACATCCGTATTTGATATCCGCCTAAGATATCCGTTTTATTATCCGTATCCGAAAAAAAATACGGATATCCGAGTAACTATCCAGATAAGTGTTCATATTTATTCGGTCGAACGGACGGTCGAATAAATATCCGTACCGTTTTCATCCTTGCCCACGACTGGTATTGAAACAGTGATCGACTTCAACTCGTCTCATGTGGACCTTTAATAGTTTTGGTCGTCACTCGCCGTCGTGGAGGGCCTAACACAACGCACGTTCCGATGACGTGGAACGTGGCACGTTCCCGGTGACCGGTGCCACCTTACATGTGGGTCAGCATAACTCGATCTTATCCCCTCCCCCATCATTTTAATCCGCTCAATTCAGTGAAGCCTCGTCTCTCAGCGTCGATGGCAGGACACGGCGCGAGAGGCTGCAAGTTCCAGCAGCCAACGCTGCGCGGTGGTGCTGCGGGCTGACGGACGCGGTATGAGGCTGCGAGCTCGAGCGGCAGGCCGAGCGACGAGGCGCTCGAGCTCCCGCGTGGCTGGCGGGCGGGCGACGACGAGCTCGAGCTCGTGCTGGGCGGGCGACAACGAGCTGCAGCGGCGGCACGCAGCCGGGCCAGCGCTCCGAGCATCAACTAACGGTGCTTACCATTTATATTGCAGCCAAATGAAATCTGTGACAGTGCTTACCTCACTGCGGACAACGATGGAGGTTATAGCGCCGGCTTGAGCAAGGTCCAGGGCGATCTCCATGCCGGAGTTACCGCAGCCAACGACGAGGACGGTCTTCCCCATCATCCCCTCCGCCGACCGGTACTCACTGGCGTGCATCACCTTGCCGGGGAAGCCTTCCAGGCCGGGCACCTCCGGCACGAACTTCTCGTCGTACGACCCCGTGGCGACCACAAGGAACCTCGGCGCGTACCGCTCGGCCTCGCCGGTCTGGAGGTCGACGGCCTCGACGTCCCACCGCCGCCGCGCGGCGTCGAAGCGCGCGGCGCGGACGTCACGGCGGAGGCGCGTGCGGACGCCGAACCGCTCGGCGTAGCCGTCGAGGTAGCGCACGAAGTCGTCCCGCGGGAGGTAGTTGGGCGCGTCGGCGGGGTGCGGGGCGTGCGGCAGCGCGCTGGCGTACTTGGGGAGGTGGAGCGAGAGGCGGTCGTAGGTGCGCTTCCGCCACAGCGAGCCCACGCAGTCGTCGCGCTCCAGCACGAGGCTCGGCACGCCGCGCATCGACAGGCACGCCGAGGCTGCTAGCCCCGACGGCCCCGCCCCCACGACGATCACCTCCGGAGCACCACCTTTTGCCATCATTGTTGCTTTTCTTGGTACTGGTCGATCGGTCTACTGGAGCTCTCGGATCGAAACGACGCCTGTTGTGTGCTGTGCTTCTCTTTCTCAAGACGGTGGTGTGGTGGCTGATGCAGTGATGCCACGCCTTGCTTAGCTTCCCACGAAACAGCGACCCTAACTCACGGGATTACTGTCATCGGAGCTCTTCTCGTCCACTCGACCGGTCATGTGCCTTATCACCACACTAGACACCACAGCGCCGTCGTGGACTTTGGGGGTGTGCGTTTGGTTTGAGTAACGCCGTCGTGCATCTTCTTCTCACTTTTTTTTTTCCTTATTTGGTCGATGGAATGGAATGAGTTGTGTATCACTATCTCATTACTCACAAGCTAATAATCTCTATCACATATAATGCACTGATGTAAACTTTTTTAAAGCCACGTAAAAAACTGTCCACCACAGTCATAAACGCCTCCAAAGTGCACCAAAAAAATACACGCAGAAACAACCCACCTTTAAACGAAAGGACAAGATCCACCATAACCATAACTTTCTCTTATTCACTCAAATTCAACAGCTGATGTTCTTTGAATCAAACCTTCGTCACTCATCCTCTCCCCCACGCTTCACCGCTCCAACCCCCCCCCCCCCCCCCCAACCCACGCACGCGGACGCCGATTCGATTCCAGTCCCCCTCCTATTTCGTTGCTTTTTACCGTGAGATATGAGAGAAGGAAAAGAAACTCACAAGAAAACCAAAGGTAGCGCGCGGTAGGGGAGAGGATGAGGTTGCGAGAGGCGTGGCTGCGATGCCGGGCTGGATCTTGGCGCCGCGATGGAGGGCGAGGGCTACCCCGTTGGCAAGGCGGCCGCCGCGGGTAGGGAGAGGGACCCAGCCACTGGCGGTGGCGATCGTCGGGATCTCGGTGCCCCACTGAGCATGCCTATTAAAAAAACTGTGTAACATTAGTACGAGTATAGTATCATTCGACTATTATACGGTTAAATCAATTAAGTGAGAACTGTTTCGTGGATTTTAATTTCTTGTCGATAAGTACCTTATTGAATATATAACTGATTTTTTTTTTACAGTTGAAACCTGACATGGAAATGGTTTTTGTCACACATCCAATTTTCCTATCCCTATCGCTTCAGGTTTGTTAGTTTTTTTTTCATGTTGGTATACATACTGATAGGAAAATGGTTTTCCAATTTCTCTATCGACATTTCTTATTTTCCTACTGGTTTTGCGTTGTGCATGACCTTTCTCGAACTTTTAGAAAATGATAGAGTTGACTTTTATGCAGCCACTATTTAGACTTCTTTGATTTTAAGCTAAGCAATTATGAACGGAACGGCAAGAGTGACCTTCAAAAGCCAGGATGGCTTTTCCACTTCCAAATCCGTAACAGTAAAGTAAAGTAAGGTGCGGATAGCGAATGATTTTCATAATAGGTAGTTAAAATGCTTAATCGTCGGAAAACAGGAGACGTCAATTGTTAGATACTCTTGACAAGTGCATTTTTTAAGTTCTATCCAACAGATGGAAAACATGCGGGGAAATTACTTCAATATCAGGCTTCACAATAGCTCGTTGATTTATGCAGTAGCTTTTACTGGGGCACACTGTTCGCCGCCCGTGTCGCCTCCCTGTACGAGGGCGACGCGTGGGCAGGAAGTTAGGCGAATTCTTTCATTAGGTTTTTTTTTGATAGTTACATTCTTTTTAGATAGAAGTAGTGTATGCTTACTAGTACATTATCTAATAAAACTTGACATTCTATGATTCACTTAAACACTCTAGATCACCTTCTCGCGGTCTCGCCCAATCATTAGCTCCCATGGTACCAGAAAATGGAACAACCCCCCTGATTAATAAAGATATTCATGGTCATTTTCACACATAACACATGTATTAATTTTTATCCTGAAACATACAGTTTTTTTAGGACCGTGGTAATACCCCCATCCAACAAACAATACAACTCTATATTTAGCCTCTCAAAATATTTTACGCTTAGTTTATTTTATATACTGTCGGTACCAACAGTACGGGTACCCACATCCATCGCTAATAAAAAACTAAAACGACTAAAACCGCAATAAAAGGCAGCCCGCCTCGACCGCGTATCCAGTCCGCCTCGTACGAGGCCCGCTCGACGGGGCGCCTCGACCGCGCTCCGGCTCCGCCTCGTACGAGGCCCGCTCGACGGGGCGCCTCGACCGCGCTCCGGCTCCGACTCGTACGAGGCCCGCTCGACGGGGCGCCTCGACCGCGCCCCATCCCGTACAGCAAGATACCTCGACGGCGCTCCGACCCGCGCGAGGCTCGTCCGCCCACTGGGAAAAACTCCGACTCGCGTGAGCCCGGGTCGAGCGCCTCGACTCCTCTTTACCTACCACAGGACAAAAGTCATAGCATTTAATGCGGTTACCTACTACCACCTACTGGCATGGCTGCGACCAGGATCGACGTGGGAACAATGCCCGTGTCAGATCTCACTGTTTTACCGCCCATCCCGTGATGAGAGGTGAAAACCATCACTGTACCCACCTTACCGCGCACTGTTTATCATCGATCACCCTCGAGGGAGGATAAGACAAGGCCCGTTCTCCGCAATCTCGGGGATTCGGCCTTATCCATCCGGTCTTGACCCGGCCTCGACCCAACCTCGACGCTCGGCACAGTTCAACGGCAAGGGAAGGACGGTATGGCACGACGCTCTGGGTCATTTCACCGTCTCGTCTCCCACGACGCCATGGTGTCCAGGGATGGCCGGCTATTCCCAGAGCACGTCGCTACGGTCAGCTCAACAGGAATCGACAAAACATCACCTCAAGGCTCCCCGTCGTCTCGGCCTCCTCTCGCCCTATAAAAGGACAGGCCAGGGTTCTACAATGGAGGAGAACAACGAAGGAAAAACAAGAGACAACAGGCAAGACACAAGATAGAAATCGATATCTCAAGCAATCACCCTTGTTCTCTTTTTCCTCTCTTTGAGACTTGGGCTCGACGCCCTCTCTCGCATGCTTGTAACCCCTACACGAGCACTTCGGTGCAAGAAAATACAAACTTCTCCCCCCCGCTAGACGTAGGGCCTTCTTTTGCCCGAACCAGGATAAACCCCCGTGTGTTCTCCTTGCATCACCATCCAGGAAAGAGACACGCAGCATTTACTCATTGGTTTAGGACCCCCTCGGGTCCGAACACTGACAGTTGGCGCGCCAGGTAGGGGATCGCTGCGTGCCAATGTCGCTTTCTCGCCTTTTTTCCTGAATGGCTGACCCCGAACGCCCTATTCTGTTGGCCACGGTGATCTGGTTCGGGAGTTTGGAGTTCATGTCGCTTGGCTATGGCTACGATATGGTCCTACTCCCACCTAGGCACCCAACCGACAAGGACTATGAGCTCTCCTAGCCCGGGGGAGCAATCCGCCAGTACCGTCGCTCTAGGGGTGCGCGGGCCGCCCGACGACGACGAGCCCGGTACAACCACCGTCTTCACCTCGCGGAGGGTGATGGGATCCCCCGGTCTGGCACCCCCTAGCCAGGCGCCGGCCCAGATCTCCTTGCGGAAGGTTTGGATAGGACGAGCTTGACTGAGGGTAACATGCCGATGGAGAATCCCGCCACTCCCCCGTCCGGTGAGACACCACTGTCCGGAGCATCCATTTCGGCGCGGGCAACATCTCCATCACCATTCCTGTTTGGGCTAGACTCGACTGCCCGGGTATACGCATCTTCCGTGAGCACTCGCATGAGTACTTATGAGGAACTCCCTGGGCACCATCTACGCTCCACTCTGGACCTCGTTGCATCCACACCGGCTTCTGATTATCGGGACTCTACGGAGACACTAGAAATAGAGCCTCATGTGACTGCTTCTCAACGTCGCAACCCCAGTGACGATTTGCAACGGCCACACATTCCCCTGTCATACTACTACTTTGGCTCTCCTAACTCTGACTCGGCTGACGACACCTATGATCCGACCCACGAATGCTTCAACATCGATGTTGAAAGCACTTCGGAATCAGAGGACGAAGAGCCAGTCGAAGAAAGGCACACACCACCTCATGTCGAGCTTCCTGCTGAGCGAGACGACCCTCAGTTCCTTGCGGATCAAGGAACGCAGCTCGAGCAGATTTGTGAGTTACAAGACAGGCTTGATGAGGAACGGGAAAACCTGGATCTACTCCAACAAACCCTCGAGCGTGAGCGTGCGGAACGCGCACTTGGCGGGAGAGCTCGCGAGAGAGCTCGCGACGTCAACCGTCGCATCAACGAGGACTGGGTGGTCGACCCCCCGGTTTTCGCTCGAGCCAGCCAGAACATCGTCACCGCCGCCATGCTCCTCCGCAACATGCCCGAGCCATCAAACCCCGACGCACGTCGGGCCCGAGATGAAATCCAAGAACTCCTCGAGATCGCCGCCATGCCGCAGACCGAGAGCTCTGCCTCGAGGCGACGCGAGGCAGCCTCGGAGCGGATCATCGAGCCCTCCCGATAGGAGAGAGAAGCCTCGGTTCACCCCGAGCCTGCCCGGCGAAACCGGGTAGCTCCGGTCCCTGAGCCCACCACCAATGACCACGAGCCTCGAGACACTCGTGGCAACATCGTCGAGCGCCGCACGCGCAAGCACGGTGATGGCGTGCCTCGAGGCTACCACGTCCACAGGGGCGGACGCTACGACAGTTCGGAAGATCATAGCCCTTCACCTGAGCCCCCGGGTCCTTGGGTCTTCAGTAAGGCTATCCGTGAGACGGTGCTCCCGGCTCGGTTTCGCCCCCCCCCACGACTCTCACCAAGTACAATGGCGAAACCAAACCCGAACTTTGGCTCGCCGATTTCCGCTTGGCGTGTCAGCTGGGCGGGGCCACCGATGACCGGGTCATCATTCGACAACTCCCCCTGTTCCTCTCCGACACCGCCCGAGCCTGGCTCGAGGATCTCCTGCCTCGATAGATCCACGACTGGGATGATCTCGTGAGGGTGTTTGAGGGAAATTTCAAGGGGACCTACATGCGCCCCAGCAACTCGTGGGACCTCCGGAGCTGCAAGCAGAAACCAGGTGAATCCCTCTGGGATTACATCCGGCGCTTCTCCCGGCAGCGTACCGAGCTCCCCAACGTCACCGACTCCGATGTAATTATGGCCTTCCTCTCCGGCACCACCTGTAAAGAGTTGGTCTGAGAATTGGGCCGTAACACTCCGCTCACTGCCAACGGGTTAATGGACATTGTCACCAACTTCGCCGCTGGCGAGGAGGCGGTTGGTGCAATCTTTGGTGGCGACCCAGAAAGGGGGGAGCAGAAGGTTGACGATCCCGCGGGCTCCACCCGGGGCTCCAAGAGAAACAACCGCAAAAAGAAGAAAGGCCAGCAGGGCAAGCTCGAGGCCTCGGCCGACGAGCTCGTCGCTGCTACCGAGCACAAGAAGCCTCGAGGCCCCCCCGGCGGGGGCATCTTCGACAAAATGCTCAAAGAACCGTGTCCCTACCACAAGGAACTTACTGACCATAACCTCGAAGACTGCCATATGCTTCGCAGGTACTTTGGGGGTGCCGGCATCAAGAAGGATGACAAGAAGGAGGACTCTAAGAGTGACGACAAGAACGGGGAATTCCCCGAGATCCACGACTGCTTCATGATCTACGGAGGGCCCTCGATCCGCCTCTCAACGCGCCAGCGCAAGCGAGAACGGCGCGAGGTTTTCTTCGTACAAACGGTAGTCCCCCGCTTCCTTGATTGGTCTACGGTGGCCATCACTTTCGACCGTGATGACCACCCAGACTACGTCCCCAACCCAGGAGTCTATCCGCTCGTTGTTGACCCCGTCATCGCCAACACACGCCTTACCAAGGTGTTCATGGACGGCGGAAGCAGCCTCAACATCATCTACTCCCAGACCCTCGACCTTCTGGGGGTCGAGAGAGCGCGCCTCCAACCTAGCGTCGGGGGCTTCCACGGAGTCATGCCAGGGAAACGGGCAGAACCCCTCGGACGGGTCGATCTGCCTTTGTTTTGGCACACCGGCCAACTTCAGAAAGGAGACTCTCACTTTCAAAGTGGTCGAATTCCATGTAATGTACCATGCTATCCTAGGGCGCCCATGCTACGCCAGGTTCATGGCAATCCCGAACTACACCTACCTCAAGCTCAAGATGCCAGGCCCAAACGGTGTCATCACTGTAGGGCCCTCATATGAACATGCCTACGAGTGCGACATCGAGTGCGTCGAGCATGGCGAGGCTGTTTTGGAGTCGGTGATCTTGGCTGCAGACCTCGACGGCCTCGCCAATGTGATTCCCGACCCAAAACGCCATGCCGGCAACTTCAAGCCCACGGAAGATGCCAAACTCGTACCCCTCGACCCCGCTGATCCCAAGGGAAAGGCGCTGAACATCAGCGCCACCCTCGATCCTAAATAGGAAGCAGTGCTCGTCGACTTTCTCCGCACAAACGTCGACATCTTTACGTGGAGTCCCTCGGATATGCTAGGCATACCCAGGGAAGTCACCGAGCATGCCTTGGAGATCCGGGCCGGATCCAAACCGGTGAAGCAACGCCTGCGTCACTTCGATGAGGAGAAGCGTAGGGTCATCGGCGAGGAGATACACAAACTGTTGGAGGCCGGATTCATCAAGGAGGTTCATCATCCCGAGTGGTTAGCTAATCCTATATTAGTTAGGAAAAAGAGTGGGAAATGGAGGATGTGTGTAGACTATACCAGTTTAAATAAAGCATGTCCAAAAGTTCCCTTTCCTTTGCCACGCATTGACCAAATCATTGATTCCACTGCGGGATGTGAAACTCTCTCATTCTTAGATGCATACTCCGTCTACCACCAAATCAAAATGAAGGACTCTGACCAGCTTGCGACTTCATTCATCACCCCATTCGGCATGTATTGCTACGTTACGATGCCCTTCGGTCTCCGGAATACGGGGGCTACGTACCAGCGATGCATGCAACACGTTTTCAGAAAGCACATCGGGTCAACCATCGAGGCTTATGTCGATGACATCGTTGTCAAAACCAAACAAGCCGACAACCTGGTCAACGACCTCGACATCGCGTTCAAATGCCTCTGGGCAAAAAACATCAGACTCAATCCAGAGAAATGCGTCTTTGGCGTCCCACGAGGTATGCTTTTAGGGTTCATCGTGTCTAAACGCGGCATCGAGGCCAACCCTGAAAAAATCTCTGCAATAACCAAGATGGGCCCCATCCGAGATCTGAAGGGCGTACAGAGGGTCACAGGTTGCTTGGCGGCACTCAGCCATTTCATTTCGCGCCTCGGTGAAAAAGCACTCCCTCTGTATCGTCTCTTGAAGAAATCGGAGCATTTTTCCTGGACCCTTGAGGCTGAGGAGGCTCTCACAAAACTCAAGGCCACACTCTCTAACTCACCAATCCTCGTCCCTCCAACCCCGGGGGAACCACTCCTACTCTATGTCACCACGACATCACAAGTAGTCAGTGCTGCCCTGGTTGTCGAACGGGCCGAGGAGGCACATACCTTGCTCGTCTAGAGGCCGGTCTATTTCATTAGCGAGGTGCTCTCAAAAACCAAGTTTCGATACCCACAGATCCAGAAACTACTATATGACGTCATCCTGACATGGCGCAAGCTCCGACACTACTTCGAGGGTCACCCGATTACTGTGGTTTCTTCTTTTCCCTTAGGAGAGATAGCCCAGAACCGGAAAGCCTAGGGTAGGGTTGCCAAATGGGCAGTCGAACTCATGGGCGAGACCTTGTCCTATGCGCCGCGAAAAGCTATCAAGTCATAGGTATTAGCAGATTTCCTAGCTGAGTGGACCGACACCCAACTCCCCCCTGCACAGCTTCAGGCGGAGCTGTGGACCATGTACTTCGATGGGTCATTGATGAAAATGGGAGCAGGCGCGGGCTTGCTCTTCGTCTCACCCCTCAGGGTTCATATGCGCTACGTCATTCGGCTTCATTTTCCTGTGTCTAACAATGTCGTCGAATATGAGGCGCTCGTCATGGGATTAAGAATCACCGTCGAGCTCGGGATCCGACACCTTGACGTTCGAGGCGACTCCCAACTCGTGATCGATTAGGTCATGAAGAGCTCGAGCTACCGTGACCCCAAGATGGAAGCCTACTGCCAAGAAGTACGGCGCCTCGAGGACAAGTTTCACGGCCTCGAGCTCAACCACATCGCACGCAGGTATAATGAGGCAGCCGATGAACTGGCAAAAATCGCATCCAGTCGAGCTACGGTTCCACCGGACGTTTTCGCAAAAGACCTTCAGCAGCCATCCGTCGACCTCGGGCCAGACGGAGGGGTTGACTAGACGTCACTCGACCCTCCACCTGAGGCAGAAGCCCCCTTGATCGGGGCTGAAGCCATGCAGGTGGAAGACTTGACCCCACCATCTAACCTCGAGCCTGACTGGCGCGTCCCGTACCTCGACTACCTCAGCCAAGGGGACCTCCCCTCGGATAAGACTGAGGCTCGACAGATCGCACGTCGGGCCAAAACCTTTGTAATCATGGGCGACAGTAGAGAGCTCTACCGCCGTAGCCCTACTGGTATCCTCCAACGATGCATCACAAATGAGCAAGGCAGGAACCTGCTCAGTGATCTCCACTCGGGGGCTTGCGGTCACCACGCAGCACCCCGAACCCTCGTCGGAAACGCCTTTCGACAAGGATTCTATTGGCCGACCGCGGTCTCCGATGCTGTCAAGCTAGTACGCTCCTGCAAGGGTTGTCAGTACTATGCGAGACAAACCCATCTTCCGGCACATGCCCTGCAAACTATCCCCATCACATGACCGTTTGCCGTTTGGGGGCTCGACCTTGTCGGACCATTGAAAAGGACAACTGGTGGCTTCACCCACTTGCTCGTCGCAATCGACAAATTCTCTAAGTGGATCGAGGCCCGCCCTATCACCAGCATTAGGTCCGAGCAAGCTGTGCTCTTCTTCACCGACATTATTCATCGCTTTGGGGTCCCCAACTGTATCATCACAGACAATGGCACCTAGTTCACTGGCAAAAAGTTTTTGGATTTCTGTGACAACCACCACATCTGAGTGCTCTGGTCAGCCGTGGCCCATCCAAAAACAAACGGTCAGGTAGAACGTGCCAATGGCATGGTCCTACAAGGCCTGAAACCCAGAATCTTTGACAAACTAAATAAACATGGCAAAAGATGGGCTGCCGAGCTATCCTCGGTCCTGTGGAGCCTAAGAACAATGCCGAGTCGAGCCACGGGGTTCACTCCATTCTTCTTAGTCTATGGGTCTGAGGCTATGCTCCCAACCGATATAGAATACAGATCCCCAAGGTTGAAGGCCTACAATGAAAGAAATAACGACGCCACAAGACAGGACGCCCTCGACTAGCTCGAGGAAGCCCGAGATGTGGCTCTGTTGCATTCTGCCAGGTACCAGCAGGGTCTCCGACGCTACCACGACAGACACGTCCGCAAGCGTGACCTCAACGTCGGCAACTTGGTGCTACGGCGGAACCAGAACACCAAGGGACGGCATAAGCTCACACCACCATGGGAAGGGCCGTACATCATCGCAGAAGTACTAAAGCCGGGCACCTACAAGCTATCCAACGAGAAGGGCGAAATCCTCACCAACGCTTGGAACATTGAACAACTACGTCGCTTCTTTCCTTAAAAAGCCTCGAGGCTCTGTAATTTCTTTTTCGTCAATAAAGAATACATCGATGTTCAAACTTTCGTTTCACAATGAGGAAGGATCGACTCTGCACTCTCAGAATCGACCCTCCCTCGGGGGCTACAAGGGGGGAACCCCCTAGTCCCCGAAAAAACTTGTGCTCTTTTTTAAATTTAAGAACTGCTTCTTAGATCGACTTCGCTGCAAGAGCACCCTAAGGTTCGAAAGGGCTCTCGAGTCAGGAGTATCACCTACGCCTCTGAGGCTACAGTACCTCCACTCACCCCTCACACCTTTTAGTGGTGCGACTTCACGGCAGGGAGATCTAAATAACGGTTCCTAACTTTGAAAAAGAACATACCCCCTGTCGCTTAGATCAGGCTCTCACATGATTTACAAGGCCACAACATCACCCTAAAGCTCGAGGGCAGTTGAGCCGTAAGATCACTTACGCCCCCCGAGGCTACGGTACCTCCACTCGCTCCCTTACGCCAAAGGATGCAACTGCGTGCTAGGTAAATCACGCGAGAACACGATCCAAGCGATAAAGGGAAGAAAAGCTCGAATAAAACTAAATTAACCACAAACCGGTTTATGTTTCGAGTTCTTAGGGCCTTCGAGGCCACCACGACCAAAATTAAAAATACTAACTTATTACATGGGCCTTCATGCCTAGATTTGGCTCACAGGCCCTCATCGTCAGCAGGCGGAACCACCTCGGCTTCAAAAAGCGAGGCCAGACGGCTTCCAGGCTCTTCCGCGGCTTCAATCAGCTCCAGGCAGGCATCCTCGTTCTCCTCGTCCCTCCGATCCGGGTCTGTGATGAAGCCCTCAGCGACGAGCTTCATGTCGAACACAAACCCTGAACGGACAACGGCCAGCGCCCTCTTTACGCCGTGATGGAGGCCGTCCCGTATCTTCTCCCGGGCAAGGCGGCCTAGCGCCACCATCCGACGGACGAAGGAGTTCCCCGGAACATCTTCCCCGGTGTCGGCATCGGGCTCGACCCCCAGGCCGTCACACACGATGGTGATCGTGCCCTGGAGCAGCTGGGTCCTCCGGATCTCGGCTTCGAGGAGGCTCTGGAAGGAGTTGGCAGAAGATTGGGCCTCTCGATTCTCCCTCTCCAGCTCTAAAACACGATAAACAAATTAATACCCAACACGAGGCCCTCAACGTCGTGGCCATAACAATCACACTTACCCTCGATATGGGTCTGCAGGCCCACGACCTCGTTGTGAAGTCCCCTGCATGTCCGCTCGAGCCCTAGGAGGGCGCTGTCCTTATCACTGATGGTCGCCTTTAGTGCCTCGATCTCTTGCCGAGCAGACTTGAGAGCTGCGTCCTTCTCTTGGGCGGCTCCCTTCAGCGTCATGACCTTGTCCTTCAGAGCATCAGAACGAGCGGTGGCCTGCTCGACCTCGACGTTGAGGGTGTCGCGCTGATGGCTAACCTGGGAGACATTCTCCTCGAGCTCCTTCACCCGTCTCGACAGGGGCTCGAGATCTCTGCGGGCCTGGGCAGCCTCCTCCCGAGCCTTGTCCATGTCAGTGCGCATCACTGATGGCCGCCCAAGCCTGCATCGCCTCCTCCTTCACCACCGTGTACGTGACGCGTAGCTCAGCCATTTCGACGTTCCGATCGGAAAGCCGTTTTTGGGCCTCCTCGACCAGGACCCGTTGCTAAGACAGCGTGGCCCACACGCCACTCTCATCCCGGATGAAGAGTGACTTGCGGCGGGAGTACTCCTTCAGCTCTTGAACGCAATCCGAAAAAACCAAAAAGGTTAAAAAGCCGAGGGAAAAAGACACCAAGAAAACCACGGAGAAAGATGACGGGTCGATCATACCTCGGTGGCATCTCGCGTACTCCACATGGCCTCGGATGCCACTCCGAGCAACCGATCAAGGTGCCGGCGGACGCCCTCAAGGTACTCCCATCGGTGCACTTCATCTTTGTCGTTCAGGACGAAGATGTGCTCGGCATCGGGGTTCGCGGCGTCCCTAAACTGGAGGGACGGTCCCCCACCTCGGTATCTCCGTCTCTGCCCGCGCTATCGCCAGCGCGGCGATGTCAGGCCATGACGACAACAACCCGGCCGGGGCATCTCCCGGTCCCACAGAAGGACCGACCTCGCCCGCAGTTTCCGCCTCTCCAACGGTCATCGAGGCACCGGCCTGATCCGCGGCCTCGCCCCCCTCGACCCCCATCACTTGTTTCCCTTTGTCCAGGGGGGTGTCGTCGAGGGTGAGGTCCACGGTCATGGGTGCCTGCCCTCCTAAGGGAACTGGCCCCTCAACCGCCGGCGCCTCCGGAGCCGGTGCCTCAACCGACGACGGCTCCGGTACCGGCGCCTCGACCGTTGGCGCCCCCGGAGCCGGTGCCTCTTCTTCTGGTGCTCCGGTTAGGGGCTCGACCGCCCCGCCCTCCACCATACCCGCTGGCTCCGCCGACGGGTCTTGCTGTGGCCGCGACCCCCTCGCCAGGGCCGCCTCCTGCCCCGACGCCGACGCGACCTCCTCCATGGTCACGTCAGCACCCGCCCACTCCGTGCCGCGGACGGGTGCCTCGCCCGTCGCGATCTCGACAGCAGCCTTGGCCGTCGCCGATGACCTGGGCCCCACCTCGACCGCACCGGGCGCCACTATCTCCACCGGTTCGGACCCCTCCATGGTAGGACTAGGGCCAGCAACCACCATGGCATCTGCTGCCCCCTGCCGTTGTCACAGGCACCCCTTCGTGGCCTCGACCTGCCGGACCCAGGCCGCATCATGCTCCGTCGTCCGGTTAAGGACAACGGCGCTGGCCCGCAGTGACTTCACGGGGGTAGGCCCCATCGGCTCCGCCTTCCGCTTTAACCTACAAAGTGAGAAGAAATGTCAGCCAACGGACCCAGAGAAAGGCAGAACAACCAAGCAGAAACGCTTACCTAGAAATCGGCACCAAGGGCCTCGACCCCGTGCGACCCAAGCCTCCCGGGGCGGCCGATTGTGGCCTCGCAGTGGCCTCACCAGCAGGCCGAGCACTCCTGGGGGCCCTGACCGACGCACCGCCCTGCGCCTTCTGTGCCTCCGAGGCCAGCTAGCCTCGGGTTCTCACGCCTGCCGACGCCGCCGCCGATGACGATGCCGGTACTGCCGTCCTAGCCCCTGCCCGAGCTTGCGGGTTCTAGGCTAGTGCGGGCGTCCCCGTTGACCCCTCTTGCTGGGTCCAAGGTAAAGCGGCCCCTCCCATCAAGGGGCTCGTCTCCTTCTCCGTCTT
Source organism: Saccharum hybrid cultivar R570 (assembly GCA_038087645.1). NCBI lineage: Eukaryota > Viridiplantae > Streptophyta > Magnoliopsida > Poales > Poaceae > Saccharum > Saccharum hybrid cultivar. Next base: position 7,670,872 of record JAQSUU010000119.1, on the reverse strand, counting down.
CTCCTCCTCCTCGGACTCCTTGACCACGACGACCGAGGAGGACGCCCCCCTGATGGGCTCCAGCAGGGGGCGAATGTCGGGAAGGTCCCCCAGTCCGGTCGCGGGCTCATACCGCGATAAGGCGTCGTCGTCTTCGCCGCTGCTGTTGTCGTCCTCCCCTGAGATCATCTCGAAAGGCGACAGCGCCAGGGGGACCCCGTCGATGGTCTGCCGGCGCCGGAGCTTCTTCAACGCCTCCGCCTCTTTGGCCTTGCGGATTGCTCGCTTCTTGGCCGTCTCCTTAGTTTGCTTCTTCTTGGAGGCATGCTAGCGTCAAGCCTCCTAGGCGGGCCGGTCCTCTGGGACTTGCGGACGTTTTTCTCGTAGCGCCGACAAATCCTATGCGCCGGCCTCGACCAAATCAGCGAAATCTAAAAATAAACAAAATTAGCAAACATACTAGCCCTAAGATACGTACCACGGGCTCGAACCCTTCGGTAGGTCTCATGGGGACCCGGTTAGCCTCCTCCACCTTGAAGTTCCCAACCATCCGGCACGCTCGCCAGAGGACCTCCTCGAGGGCAAGGGATTCGTGGGACATCCGGGTCCCCTCTAGAGATGCCTCCGGAGTCATCTGGTCGAGGCAGAGACGATGCCGGCACAGCGGCATCACTCTGCGGCGATGGAAGGTGAAGCTGCTGCAACGCCGCCAGCAGCGGGTCCAGCGTGGCTTCTCGGCTTCCGGCACTGCGTACGTCCAGCGATCCTCTCGAGCGGTCAACACGCGGCCGGTGTACCTCGGCAACTGATTTTCATCATTGCAGAGGTAGAACCAACCCTCGTGCCACCTGCTGTTCGAAGAGATGAGGCGAGCCGGGATGTACAGATCTGCCCGGCTCGACCTCACCTGCAGGACGTAGCTCCCTACTCGAGCCACGCACAGGACGCCCTTCTCCCCCACCTTCTTGGCGAAGAGCTCGGCCTTGAAAAGGTGAAGCCATAGGTTCCACTGCGGCTCCACCCCAAGGTAGCCCTCACAGACCGCCGCGAAGATGGCGGCCTGCGCGACGGCATTGGGGGCAAGGTGGTGAAGCTCCACCTGGTAGTAGTGGAGGAGCGCGCGCATGAAGACGGACGCCGGCACACCAAACCCCCGCTCATGGAAGCAGACGAAGCTCACCACGTACCCTTCAGGGGCGCCGGCTCCCTGTGGGCAGGAGGCGGTGCGATCCACTCTGGCTGCGACCGGCTCGTCCTTGGCCACAGCAGCCCATCCTCGACCAACTCTTCCAACCTCCTCTCTGTCACCGAGAAGGTGGCCTAGTCATCGGCGGGGAGGATCTGGCTCTTTCCTGCCATCGGTGCTGTCGGAAGGGGGGTGGACGGAGATGATGCGGTGGCGGCAGTGATGCGGGCGGAGAGCGCAATAAGGCAAGGGTTGTCTGAGGCAGAAGATTGCAGGAGTGCAAGGGAACGGTGGGGAACGCAGACCCCTAGGCCTTGATTTTATATGCCTAGGCGGAAGCCCAACGGCCGCACGAAAAGGTAGGAACAGTTTTCCGCATTAAATGTGCCCACCTAACCGTTTCCTTACATCTCGCAGGAGTTGGGCACGTGGCCGTCCCCCACGTCGTAACCGTACGCCACGTCGCCCACTACCGCACCGATCTCGCCTCCCCTCCTAAAAAGACACGCCCGGCTAACGGGCGGGGGAGGGATCCACGGATGGATATTCCTAGATACCTAGGAAACGGGCCCCGAGCCCAGTATGAGCCTCGAGGGAGCGGAAGCTGGCCCTCGGCCAGGGTTCGACAGCTGCCCTCGAGCAACAGAGTTAGGGACGACCAAGGGTGCACCCGTACATGGCCAGGGCTCGAGCCACGCTCTCGAGGCACCCCAGGATGTATTCGAGGCCAAAGGAGGAGGTCCACGTAGGAATCCCCTCGGGGGAGGCACCGAGCCCTCGAATCCTATCGCAGGGAATCGAGATCCACACGACCACTTCTTGGCATCTTTGAGAGCGCCTCTAGGCCACTAGCCGACCCCTAACGACTAGGGCACGGGCTCTCACTCGAATTCCCCCGCTAGCAGCTCACCGGAGATCGTCGGAACTCGCCCAAACAGGGGTAGTACGACGTTCCCCACCCCTCCTCCTCCTTCTTGAAGGAGGAGCGTGAGGGTCGCACAACAAAAGACGCCCGGGACTCTGATCGACCTCGTGTGCGTGAGGCTTGGGGGCTCGACCACAGAAACCTAAATCTTGAGGGATCAAAAGCTGGCCCTCGACCAGGGTTCGACAGCTGCCCTCGAGTAACAGAGTTAGGGACGACCAAGGGTGTGCCCGTACATGGCCAGGGCTCGAGCCACGCTCTCGAGGCACCCCAGGACGTATTCGAGGCCAAAGAAGGAGGTCCACGTAGGAATCCCCTCGGGGGAGGCACCGAGCCCTCGAATCCTATCGCAGGGAATCGAGATCCACACGACCACTTCTTGGCATCTTTGAGAGCGCCTCCGAGCCACTAGCCGACCCCTAATGACTGGGGCACGGGCTCTCACTCGAATTCCCCCGCTAGCAGCTCACCGGAGATCGTCGGAACTCGCCCAAACAGGGGTAGTACGACGTTCCCCACCCCTCCTCCTTCTTCCTGAAGGAGGAGTGTGAGGGTTGCATAGCAAAAGACGGCCGGGACTCTGATCGACCTCGTGCGCGCGAGGCTCGGGGGCTCGATCGCAGAAACCTAAACCTTGAGGGATCGAAAGCTGGCCCTCGACTAGGGTTCGATAGCTGCCCTCGAGTAACAGAGTTAGGGACGACCAAGGGTGCACCCGTACATGGCCAGGGCTCGAGCCACGCTCTCGAGGCACCCCAGGACGTATTCGAGGCCAAAGGAGGAGGTCCACGTAGGAATCCCCTTGGAGGAGGCACCGAGCCCTCGAATCCTGTCGTAGGGAATTGAGATCCACACGACCACTTCTTGGCATCTTTGAGAGCACCTCCGGGCCACTAGCCGACCCCTAACGACTGGGGCATGGGCTCTCACTCGAATTCCCCCGCTAGCAGCTCACCGGAGATCGTCGAAACTCGCCCAAACAGGGGTAGTACGGTGTTCCCCACCCCTCGTCCTCCTTCCTGAAGGAGGAGCATGAGGGTCGCACAGCAAAAGACGGCCGGGACTCTGATCGACCTCATGCGCGCGAGGCTCGGGGGCTTGACCGTAACGAATCATTCCCCAATAAAATGAATACAAGACCTCAGAGGAGTCTCAACACTCCACCGAGGCCTCGGGGGCTACACCCGGCGGGTGCGCTCGCGCGCCCCCACCAGAAACAATCACGACGCTATGACTCCAGTTCAAACAAACCTCTAGGAGAGTGATCACACACTCACCCAAAGGCTCGGAGGCTACTGTCGGTATCAACAGTACGGGGGTACCCACATCCATCGCTAATAAAAAACTAAAACGACTGAAACCGCAATAAAAGGCAGCCCGCCTCGACCGCGTATCCAGTCCGCCTCATACGAGGCCCGCTCGACGGGACGCCTCGACCGCGCTCTGGCTCCGCCTCGTACGAGGCCCGCTCGACGGGGCGCCTCGACCGCGCTCCAGCTCTGCCTCGTACGAGGCCCGCTCGACGGGGCGCCTCGACCGCGCTCTGGCTCTGACTCGTACGAGGCCCGCTCGACGGGGCGCCTCGACCGCGCTCCGGCTCTGACTCGTACGAGGCCCGCTCGACGGGGCGCCTCGACCGCGCCCCATCCCGTATAGCAAGATACCTCGACGACGCTCCGACCCGCGCGAGGCTCGTCCGCCCACTTGGAAAAACTCCGACTCGCGTGAGCCCGGGTCGAGCGCCTTGACTCCTCTTTACCTACCCCAGGACAAAAGCCATAGCATTTAATGCGGTTACCTACTACCACCTACTGGCATGGCTGCGACCAGGATCGACGTGGGAACAATGCCGTGTCAGATCTCACTGTTTTACCGACCATCCCGTGATGGGAGGTGAAAAACGTCACTGTACCCACCTTACCGCGCACTGTTTACCATCGATCACCCTCGAGGGAGGATAAGACAAGGCCCGTTCTCCGCAATCTTGGGGATTCGGCCTTATCCATCTGGTCTCGACCTGGCCTCGACCCAACCTCGACGCTCGGCACAGTTCAACGGCAAGGGAAGGACGGTATGGCACGGCGCTCCAGGTCATTTCGCCGTCTCGTCTCCCACGACGCCATGGTGTCCAGGGATGGTCGGCCATTCCCAGAGCACGTCGCTACGGTCAGCTCAACAGGAATCGACAAAACATCACCTCAAGGCTCCCCGTCGTCTCGGCCTCCTCTCGCCCTATAAAAGGGCAGGCCAGGGTTCTACAACGGAGGAGAACAACGAAGGAAAAACAAGAGACAACAGGCAAGACACAAGATAGAAATCGATATCTCAAGCAATCACCCTTGTCCTCTTTTTCCTCTCTTTGAGACTTGGGCTCGACGCCCTCTCTCGCATGCTTGTAACCCCTACACGAGCACTTCGGTGCAAGGAAATACAAACTTCTCCCCCCCGCTGGACGTAGGGCCTTCTTTTGCCCGAACCAGGATAAACCCCCGTGTGTTCTCCTTGCATCACCATCCAGGAAAGAGACACACAGCATTTACTCGTTGGTTTAGGACTCCCTCGGGTCCGAACACCGACATATACAAAAAGTACTAATATATTTATAAACATTAGTCACTGTATTAAACGAAACATGTTTTGGCTTAGCACTGTACTTCAGTTGTGTTCTTCTAGGGAAGTAGCTCGTACGTGTGCATCGCATGTCGTCACGTCTGGGGCGTACCGGGACCCGAACCTTTCGGCCTTCGCCCGCAGGCACGGCTGTACGCTTGGATTGGATGCACATGCACCGTCGGATCATGCAGCCGTTGCCCGCACGCGCGTTGGATCCACGGACGAGGATGCTGGAGCTAGAAGCCGTTGCCCTGCTGCTCCTGCTTTTGCTGGGGGCGCCCTGTTCGTACGGGGCGACACGGTGGGTCATCGACAAGCTACTGCAATTTAGCTTTGAGTAAATCTGCAAAAGACTCTCCAGAAATAGACAAAGATCCTCACCATAAATATATTGTAGGTTATGTACAAATGCAGATTACTTACAGCCTCATAACTTTCAAAAGATTATAAAGCTCATCTTAGGCGTTAGACAATTTTACCATGCCCTGCAGTAGCAAGCAGCTATTATATATTCCTATATAAAAAAGCAGCTATTATATATTAGATTAAGAAACTTATGGATTATCAATATGGCTGAAGACTTCGGCCGTGTTTGGTTGCGTCAGCAAAACGCACCTCCTTGCCAAGCCAGAAACAGGTGCAAAAATCGTGTTTGTTCTCTTGCCAGCTTGTGGTTTCCATCATTTCCTCATGAAGTGAGCGAGCAGAAACAGTTCGCCACTGTGGGCAAGGTTGGCTTGCCTGGCAAGGCAGGGTTCAAGGCTGGCTCAACAACCAAACGTGCCCTTCATTCATATAGGGAAATTTTTTTTCAGTAATTAGTAGCCACACTTATTGTGGTCACTATTTTTTTTCAGTAATTCATATAGCTATCAATTATCTAGTACAATATTTTTTTCAGTTTAGTTGCTGGGTTCCTGCAAGGTTGCAGCCATAACTAAACTATCATACTGTCATCAAACTAACCCTCCAAATTAACACCAATGACCCAATTGCCGGATACCACAATTAGGGGTGAAAGGATCAAGATGCCCAAGAGGGGGTGAATTGGGCTTTTCTAAAATTTATTTCAAGAATTAAATCCTACTAAGCCATAATTCACCCCTAGTGCCTACAAGTGTTCCTAGTGATTCTACCAATAAAAGTTTTGCACCCTAAGTTCCAATCCTAGTCTAGCATGGCAATTCTAGGAATGTAAATCAAGCAACGAAAGTAATGCGGGAAAGTAAATTGCTTGAATGTAAAGGATTAGAAACACGGCAATGTTTTCCCGAGGTATCGGAGAGTCGCCACTCCCCACTGGTCCTCGTTGGAGCACCCGCGCAAGGGTGTAGCTCCCCCTTGATCCGCGCAAGGATCAAGTGTTCTCTACGGACTGATTCTTTGACACTCCGTCGCGGTGAATCACCCACAACCGCTCACAAGATGAGTTGGGTCATCCACAAGCTCCGCCGGATGATCACCAAGCTCCCAATCACCATCAAGCCGTCTAGGTGATGGCGATCACCAAGAGTAACAAGCAAGAACTCTCACTTGACCACAACAAGTCTAATAAGAAGGTGGATGCACACTTGCTACTCCCTAGTCACTAATGAGGGTCTTTAATCTTGGATTATCAATTCTCAATTCTCACTAGAGCTCTTGCACTCCCTTGCACTTGAAAAGTATTTCTCAGCTGAAAAAATGAGCAAGAGCTACTCAAATGGAGGGGTAGGAAAAGTATTTATACACCCCCTCAACTCCCTCAACCATTATCTTCGAAAACAGCAAATTTTGGGGTCAACAGACGCGTCCGTCGCCACCAAAGTGCGCGTCTGTCGCATGTAACAGATTCCAAACAATCGACTAGCCGTTAGGGGCCAACAGACGCTAGACCGCGTCTGTCACCCTAGCACCAGACGTGTCTGTCGTGTGATCAGAGAACTCAGTGCAATCTAGACTGTGTCTGACGCACACCAGACGCGTCTAACGCTATGCCCTACGGGCGTCTATCACGGGCAATAGGGAGGGACGCGTCTGACGCCCTTCACCCCCGCGTCAGTCGCTCCAATTTCACTCAGGCCTCGCAAGTTCCATGCGACAAACGCTGACATCAGCGTCTGTCGCTTTCACCTTCAGCGTCTGTCGCCTGTTTGAATGCCGAAATGACTTCTGATTCAAACACTTTTTGAACGCTTTTGTTCGAGACAATCTCAGGGCCATCTTGGAGCTACCTAGTGCTAAGTTTGACAAGTGTGCACCATACCTAACCATTAGACTCACCTAGGTCAAGCTACCCATCCATGCCCCTTAATAGTATGACCAAAGGAGAAAAACAAAAGTCCTGACGACTAATCCGAACGTCACTTAATTCCTCAATGTCCAGAACTAACTGTCCTTAACCTTGTTGTCCATATTTTGAAAACCAAAATGATTTCCATCGATAAGGGGCATGATCACCACATCACCCATGATTGCCATTACCATGACCTAACATTCTATCGTCTCTGCAAAACACACGTTAGTCATGATAATTAACCATTGTCATAAATCATCGAAACTCACTCTAGGGGCCTAAATGCTTTCAATCTCTCCCTTTTTGGTGATTGATGACAACCCTGAGTATGAAGACAGAAATTTGAGGTTTTCAAACATGCTTGGTTCACATAAGTAATTGAAATAAGAACAAAAAGGTTAGGATTGCTTATGTGCTCCAAGGAAATAGGGTGTACTCATAAGATGAAACATGAAGAGTTAGTACACAATACCATAGCTCATAAGAAATCAGAGTAAACCGCGGAAGCAAGACAATATGAGCTAGAACCAATCAAGTGACATGATATATAAAATAGACAAGATAACCAACATACTACCAAGTATCTCACAAGCACACATACCACACAATGCAAGTGCGAGGGAAAACATGATAATGCATTTACCACACAAAAGAACCAAAACCCTCTCATAAAGCTCCCCCTAAATCTACATACTCTCTCTCTCCCCTTTTGGCATCAAGGACCAAAAATTAAGCATCAGAGGAAGGAGGAGTAGACGAGTCGGCCACAGGAGTGCGGTGAGCAATGATAAACTGATCTAGGGCATCATCTGGACTGCTCTTAGGAGACGGCTGTGGCTAAACTGTGGAGCCTGTCGGACCCTCAGAGACTGGAAGTGCAGGTGAAGCGGTCTGGGTCTGCTCAGTGGTCTCGGTGGCTGAGTGTGGAGGAGGTAGAGGACCGGTATGTTGTCCCTGTGACTCTGAAGTTGTAGCGGTCTGAGTAGTGGTCACCAGGGGCGCGGTCTGTGTGACAGGAACCAAAGGTGGATCTGTCGAAGCAACGGACGATGAGATCGACTTGGTAGTGCCCATCCCTATCATGCCCTCAGGAGCTGGAGCTGGATCTGGCTGTGGTTGTGCTGCTGACAGATCTGAGACTGAGGTAGCTATTGTAGTATAAGTCAGTGTCAGCTGCCCGGTAATCTGACTATAGCTAGCATGGAACTGACTTGAACCGGGTAGGAGCAGCTGCGACTGTGTCAAAGGTGTGAATCATGTCTGAATAGGAGTGAATCCTGGAAACACAAACAACTGAGTGAAAGGTCTTGATGGCTAGAGGGGGTGAATAGCCTTTTAAAATTTTCTACAAAGACAAGCTAAACAAGTTTATCAATATAACAAATAGCGAGATGCGAGTTTTGCTTAGCCTACGGGGTGTTTGCAAGCCACCTAACCAATTCATAATTCTAGTATTTGCACTCAACCACACAAGTCAAACCGAGAAGGTAACTATAACTACAACTAGAAAGCTACACAAAGGAGCTACTAAAGCAAAGCTAACTAGCTAGCAAAGATAACTAAGAAAGCAATACGGAGTTGAGTTGGGAGAGTTTCACCGAGGGGCGAAGTATTGAGCCAACCAATATGATCAACAATGAATACCAAGACAACTGAACACCGAGATCAATCAATCACAATATGAAAGTGATAACACAAAGATTTATCCCGAGGTTCACGTGCTTGCCGGCACGCTAGTCCCCGTTGTGTCCCTCTTCACCACGTGGTTCGGTGGCTAATCGGTCACACACCGAGCCTCTCAAAAGGCGCCACAAGAACCTACCAAATGGCAAAAGATTGCAAATGACACGAGAAATTCACTAACGTTGCCTTTGGTGCTTCGCCGAGGTAGGCACAAACCCCTCACAATCACCAGAGGTGGCCAAGAACAATCACCAACTCTTGCCAATGCCTCCAAGCTGCTCCAAGCCATCTAGGTGGCAGCAACCACCAAGAGAAACAAGAATCCCACAGCAAATCAACCACCAAGTGCAAGAGATGGAGCCTTGAGCCGGCCAATGAGTATTTATAGACGTACCCCTTCGAATATAGCTGTTAGGCACTTCAAAAGGCCAAAGTCGCGCTGACTAGACGCGCTGGTCAAACTAACCGGACACACCGATCGCACAATGCCTACGATGCGAAGCATTGACCGGACGCGCTCGTCGCGCGGACCGGACATGTGAAGCTTGACCAGATGTGCTGGTCCCGTAACGGACCGGACGCGCTAGTCAAGCCTGAGCAGTGCACAACAAAACAGGGATCGGACACGCTGCAGAACTGACCGGACGCCACAGTGCCAGCGTCCGGTTGGAGTCTAGTAAGCTCCCTCCCTGAACGACCGGACGCGTCCGGTCGACAGTGACCGGACACGCCACCATGTCCGATCAAAAAGGTGAGACACGCGCAGACACTGAACACTGACCGGACGCGTCCGGTCAAACAGAGACGTGTCCGGTCACCTCTGTGACCTCCGTTCGTCTCCGTTTCTTTTCTGACTTCCAGCGTAGTAAAAAAAAGTCATTTCAACTCCTCAAAAACGCCTGAATCCCGCCTCGCAAGCTCGGCGGGAGGGAGAGAGGACCCCAAACCCTCTCTTCCGCTCAAACTCCACCGCCTTTGCAAATGTGCTAACACCACCAAGTGATCTCATCATGTGTGAGTGTGTTAGCCTTTTCACAATCATTTTTAGAGGCGATATTAGTTCTATCCAAATGCATATAATTATAAAATGCACACCTAGAGGCACTTAGGAGTTCAATAGCCGCGCCATTCCCTTCTTTATAGTATGGCTATCTATCATATAATGTAACCACACCCACTAGGTGTCTTGGTTACTAAAACACAACCCTTAAGCATATACCTTTGTCTTGATCACGCAGGGTTGTGTCCAAATCCAAGTGTGGCCATCATGATCACCATGTCCATCTTGCCACCAACCTTGGAATGTACTAATCCTCATATGCTATATACAACTTAGGCATAGGATTAGTACTTAGGCATTGTCACTAATTACCAACACAAAACATAGGACTTTCACTGAGGCACCTGGTGAAGTGGAGAAGTGAAAGCCTGTGCCTGACTACCGAGCTGAGACTGACTCTGAAGCCCACTAGGCTATGACGCTGGAGTCGTCAGAAGGAGGCTCTGTGGTAGCTGAATGCTTACAGCCTAGACTAGCTAAGTGATCAGGCCTAAGTACTATTGTTGACTCTGCTGTTGCTGTCGCTATAGCTCAAGAACTCATCCTGGCGAGCCTGTACCTGTGCTAAGGCAGCTACGGTCTCCTAATGGTCCTGCTGACGATGTCGCTCTGCCCGATCCTAGTTCTCTGTCAGTCTAGAGAGAATGGAAACCAGAGCGGGGTCGGTGGCTGACCCTGAGCCGCTAGCCTCTCTGTCATACGGACGAGGAGAATGATATGTAGGCAACGGCTGGTAGTCGTCATCCGAGCTGTCTGTGGGGATCTCAGTCTAGCTCAACTTGTGTTGTCCTTGCTCCCTAAGTCTCCAATTGCTCTAACTCGGCCTCTACAAGGCTCTGCACTGTAGCATCCTGCTCTACAGCTGTCTCTGACACTGCTGGCCTGTGACTCACTCTCACTAGTGTAGCTATAACTGAGCGGACGAGCTGTGAGTAGTCGTAGACGGGATACTCAAAGGTAGTAGAGCTCCACTCCTGAACACTAGCTGCGGGCATAGGTTGAAATCCCATGAAGATAAGAAAAGAGATCCAATGGGCATAGTTCATGTGCCTCTTCGCACTGAAACTTTTATAAATAGTATCCTCCAGCTCACATAACATCAAATCCCATATATCAAATGGAATCCCCCTCACAAGGTGGACACTAGAAATCTCTTGGTGCTCTCCTAATAAGCTGAACGAGATCATGGTGTGATCTGGAGAGATCCAAAGTGTGGCAAAGAACTCTTGCACCCAAGACAACACGTAAGAGCCACTCCTCTAGACTAGGTCAGTCAAGCCAGGCACTGTCTATAGATATGTGCGAACCTCCTCTCCAACCAGGTCAACTATACTCTGAAGTGGAATGACCCTGTGAGCTGTGACTGGTACATTTGCATTTACATATGCCATGTGAAAATCCTCCTGGAGAGCTGTGAAGAAGTAGTCAACTCACGGCTGCCTCTGAAGTGGGAACCACTCCTCAAGACTGACTCGGTGGAAACACTGTATCTATCTAGCGGTAGCCCTCCGCAGGTCATAGTGAATGACCTTGGACTGACGAGGTCTAGGAACTGGATGACCCCCGCGTTTGGGTCTCTCTGGTGCAGCTGCTGGTGTCGTTTGAGAACGCGTGGTGCGTCTTGAGCGACGAAGAGGTGAAGACTGCTGCTCCTGCTCCTATGGCTCCTCTGCCTGAGCCTCGGTCTCCTCAGTGGTCTCTGTGCCAAGTACACGGTCCAAGAGTGGGACACATGTGTGTGAGTCTCCGATCAGTATCCTACTGCCCCTGCCACCCTTCTCAGCTCTGTCTGCTGCTTGGGCAACTGCTAAGACCTCCTCTGCCTCACGCTCCTCTCTAGAACGCTTCTTCCTGGTGAGAATCTTGCACTTTCCTCGAGCCACCTCTATGATACGAGGAGGACTATCACCCCTGTCACCTTCATCATCTCCAGGAGGGGCACTAGAAGAACCCCTGATGTTCTTGCACTGAGCCATGGTACAAAGAACAAAAAAACCACTGTCGCTAAAAGAAGCAAACAAAAAGAAAAGCTCCCCCTATCTCACTGCCCTGACAAAAACTCACTGTCAAGAACAAATGCCAATCTCTGGAGAACAACTGACACACTGACACTCTAAGAGATGGTGAACTAACGTCTTGTGAGGCTTGGCCTCAATCCATACCCGCGGGCTTGGCCTTGGGTTTAACTGCCATTGACAAATGGTGCCAAAACAAGTCACTCAAGGAACCGACTCGCTGCACAAGATGGAATAGAAAGATTTACAACAAGCAACATAATTTCTAGGGTTAAGAGTTCCTATCAGAAGCAAGCAAGAAGGGTAAGAATTGAATGAAGTGAAGAATTTGCTACCTTAGACTTGAGGAAAAACACTGTTGAAAAGATAGGATTAGTCGTCACTGAGGGCACTGTAACAGAACCGTCCAAATTATAAGAGCACAAGTATAAAAACAATCACCGAAGTGATCAAATTCTCACACTTGAGCCCATATAACTCCGGTAGTCCAATGAAATCACGAGGGATTTCAAACCAACCAACATGCAAGCCAAGATCGTAGTGATTCAACATAACAAGTCATATGTTACAACCATTTCACAAGTAATTCAATATACATCGGAGTTCAGTATAGTCATTACAACTTAAGTTCAAAAGTAGCGGAAGCAAAGTAATTTGAAACTTAACATTTCTCTGATTTCAAATACATGCCAGTACCAAGGTCGACTTCCAATAAAAGCATTAGAGACAAGATAAATAAGAAGGATCATGCCCATGATCACTATCACACTCCGCCACTATGGCAGGAGCCAACCAACTCTTGCAGCCACCATGATACATCACAACCTGCAACAAGTGGGGATAAAACCCTGAGTACGACAAAGTACTCAGCTAGACTTACCCGTCAGAAACCAGAAATAAGGTGACACCAAGACTCATGCACGACTGATATGAAGTGGGGCTAGCTTGACAACATTTTGCATAAAAGCTTAATATAGATGATCAATCATTAATGCTTAAGCATCAAGTAAATTATCATTAACCTGTCATCTATATTAGCACCTGTACTAGAGCACTCACTTTATTAGGAGCAAACAATATTAACCATGCAGGTATAAATTGAGGCAACCTTTCCATCGTGATCCAATTAACCATCCGTTCAATTTAATGGAATCTATGTTGCCGCTGCTCAAGTCAAGTGCTCACTAACCGGGAGCGACGGCGATTCGAATCGAATTCCTATCCAGCTGGAGGGGTATTTCTAACACTCACCGCGCAGGCCCCTGCCAGGGTCGCACAAGCCACCTTTTCATATGATTCAGGAATCACGGGTCCGAATGATGTCGCGACCCCAAGGGTGACACTCTGCCAGGTGATAGGTGTAACAGAACCGACCAAATTATAAGAGCACAAGTACAAAAACAAGCACCGAAGCGCTCAAATTTTCGAACTTGAGCCCATATAATCCCGGTAGTCAATCGAAACCACGAAGGATTTCAAACCAATTCGCTTACAACCAGGATCGCATCATTCAACATACAACATCATACGTATCATTTCACAAGTAGTGCTAAAATAAGTTTACACAAACGGAGTAGCAATTATTACAAACCAAGTTTGAAAGTAGCGGAAGCATAACACACACACTAGTTAATTAAATACTGCCAGTCTGGATGATCGACATCTCGTAAAAGCATGAGGAAAGTACATAAAGACGATCACGCCCTTGTGATCTAGTCATCATCACCCGCAGGGTGGAGACACGTCTTGCAGAATCCCTGATAAAGCATGTCATCTGCAACAGGAGGGAATAAACCCTGAGTACTGGAATGTACTCAGCTAGACTTACCCGTCGAAAACCAGAAATAAGATGACACCAAGGATTATGCAAGGCTTACACAAGAGGCTAGCTGACATAACATTTTTGCATAAAGGCATAAGTAATTGAAACTCTTATAACCTGTACTAGCAGTTATTTTTAGCATTTACCTGTCATCTATCTTAGCACCTGTACTAAACATGCACTTGATTATAATCAAACAACATTATTATTATATCCATAGCAGGTATATCATTATGGCAACATTGTATCATTCCCTTAACCACCAGTTCATTTAATGAGTTCTACGTTGCCGCTGCTCAAGTCAAGTGCTCACTAACCGGGAGCGACGACGATTCGAATCGAATTCCTATCCAGCTGGAGGGGTATTTCTAACACTCACCGCGCAGGCCCCTGCCAGGGTCGCACAAGCCACCGTTTCATATGATTCAGGAATCGCGGGTCCGAATGATGTCGCGACCCTAAGGGCGACACTCTGCCAGGTGATAGGGACTCTAACCCCCCCTTGGTCTCACGCCAATGTCCCCAAGCACATCCTTTCTCTCCTCCAAGAAGCAACCTACCATTCGATTCCCGGCCTGAACCACATTACTCGGCTTCGCGGTCGGAACGACTTATCCGGCCAACTAAGTGTTAGACTGCGTTCAACATGACTCAAGGACGTACAGCGAATCGGTCCTTAAACGACTCAGATGGGCATAGCTCCACACCCAAGATGTGAAGTGTCTTGCGGCTGTACTATCGAATTCCCGCCCGGTCTCAATTTCATTTTTAAGCATGGTTCCATCCACGATAGCCATAAAGCCACTCGTGACTCCTTCCTACATCTCGCGGATGACCGGAAATCACCCGACTTCTACCGTACTAAGCAGGGCTAAGCATTGACACGTGCCTAAACCTAATATAGGATTAAGTACGATATCTGGACAAGGACATGTATAATGCAACAAGTGTTTCCATATAACTCCTACAACTTAATGCATTAAACAATTAAAAGTACTCAAGATTAATTTATAAAACAGTAGGTTCAGCATGCACCGGGGCTTGCCTTTCAGAAAAGTTGAAGGCCGGTGGTCCGGGCACTCAGGAAGGTCGTCTGCGGGCACTCCTTCGCCTGCTGGATCCTCGGGCTCCTGCTGCTCCTGGCCCTCCTCCGGAATCACAGGCTCGAATTCGAGGAGTGTCACCCCTCCGGTGCACCTATTGCATGAATGCACAATAAATATAATGGATGCATAAATGGGTGCAACATGCTCGGAATGAAATGCATTTCAGAACTAAAATACTCTATTCAAGTTATTTTATTAGTACGTGCAAATCTCTTCCCCAGTAGAGAAGTACTCACCTAATCTACTTAACCTAAGATACAGCTGCTCATCCTCAGTTAAGGCCCTAACACCTAACAATTACAAAAGTAGCATGTCTTAGGATATCACACCATATTAATCAGCAAAACACCACAGTAAGCATCCTGGACAGCAGCTATTTGTTTTTATCACAACTGGAGATTTACAATTCCAAAAGATATGATCTAAGACAATCTGGAAAGCCTAAGAAATGCACTACAATTCATTTTCAGACCTCAACTCCAAACTCCTAAGTTCTCCCTGTCAAACTTCACAAGTTCCAGAATCTGTCCTCTCAAAACAGAGAGTAGCAGATTTTGAACTGCCACTTTAAACAATAGTAACTCTCAAACTACTAAGCCAAATGCTTCCAAATTTTGACACAAGCTAGTTCATCAAGTTTACTCCAACTTTGGTATTTATAAGTTTTCTAGCAACTAAATTTATTCACAGGAACTCCCTACACAAAATTCACAAGCTAATAAGGCTGATTTTTGCATAAATAGGAAACCCTATTGAAAAGTGTCAAACAATAGATTTCATATTTTTCTTAGACACTTTAAGATACCAAGACATTCTCCAAAAATTTATAAGAACATTGCACATGTAGAAAAATTACTAAAATTCCTTTAAGCATTTCCTAAAATAACAAGATAGCATTATAACTTGAAAAGTACTTAAGCACTGATGCCCAAATTTTTACCAGAGCTAGGGCTAGCATAGAGTAACCTACCCACCAAATTTTATGATTTATGGAACACTACAGCTCAAGTTATAAATTTAACAAATTTGCATGCATTCCAAAACACTTTTAAAGGATCTATTAAATTCTTACAGAATTTAAACATCTCATGCCAGATCCATATTTTTCTAAATTACTACACATCATGTAGACCCTAACAAAATTTATCTCATGATTTTTGGATCCTTAAAACCCTAGATCTATATTTTTCCAACTTGTACAAAAATCAGTGACAAAATAATAAAAATGAATTTCATTTCGGATGAACTGGGCCGGCCCGAAAAACTCGGCCCACACTCGCGCGCGCGCGGCCCGCTCAGCGCTCCCGCCCGCGCGCGACACTGACGGGCGGGCCCCCGCGGTCAGTGACCGGAGACAGGGGAGGCGGAGGCCCGCGAGCTCTGACGAGCTCGAGCTCGCCGGAGAAGAGCTCGCTCGGCCAATCGAACATCGCCTCGTGTTCTCCGTCACCCGGTGCGTCGATTGGTGCTCGTGGAATGGATGGGGATGGGGTGGAAGGGGCTTGTCACCGCGAGCGGCGGCCGGTGATGTCCGGTGGCGGCGCACCGTCGCCGGTGAGGATGTATGGTGCGGTCTAGGCTCGGTACGAGCTTCACCGAAGTTAGGCGAATCCTTTTTGATAGGAAGGGAGGATGGAGAGAGACCCGAAGCACCCCGACCACGGTGAGGTCCCATGGCGGGCTCCGGCGACCTCTCGGAGACGGGGAAGAAAGCAATGCGGCTCACCTTGAGTCAAATCGCGGG
Organism: Saccharum hybrid cultivar R570; assembly: GCA_038087645.1. Classification (NCBI taxonomy): domain Eukaryota; kingdom Viridiplantae; phylum Streptophyta; class Magnoliopsida; order Poales; family Poaceae; genus Saccharum; species Saccharum hybrid cultivar. The sequence continues at coordinate 7,654,464 of JAQSUU010000119.1, read as the reverse complement.
CTTCGGTGGGTCAAGGGGGTGGAGGGTGGTGAGGCGGAGGGATTGGCGAGGTCTGGGAGAATGGCTCGACACCGTCACGGTTTCACTCCTCTGGTCACCGCCCGCGCGCGGAGAAGGAAGCAGAGAGGGAGGGAATGGCGAGCGCGAGTGGTGGGGGTTGAGGTGTCGGCTCGGTCTTCATCTCCGCGCCTGGGCTCGCGACGTGGAGGCGACGGCAGAGCTCGGACGCCACGCGGCCAAGCTGTTCTGCCTGAGCGCCACGACACGGTCGTTGTCTGAACCTTGAACCCGACGACTTCGGCGTCCATTGCCCGACTGACGGCCAAAGTTCCACCGATCCCCGTTCCAAATCTAGCCGGTATTAGTGCTAAGTGTTAACAGCAATTTGGTAGAGCTATGTGAGGGCAACAAAATTGTCAATTGGAGCTTAGACTGGTTCGGCCTAGATTTGAAACTACAGAGGTCCAAAGTGGTGCCCCTTGAAACTGAAATGCAGTTTCAGAGATAACGCCGACTGAAACCCTAACTTCTTGACACTATATCTCCTGAACTATTGAGAACCAGGTGATGGTGATATTGACAATGTTGTAGAGCTATGTGTGGACAACAACTTTGTCAATTGGCTCGAAGACTGGTTTGGCCTGGTTTGCAAACTAAAAGCTCCTAAAGTAGGCATCAGTAAAACTGTAGGGTCAGATTCCAGACTTAGAAAAATTCTAAGTCTTGGAGCTACCTCTCTAACTGACTTGTGGGCCACTTTTGAGCATGTTAGGGTCAATTTCATGAGATGGTCATATTGAGACTTTTGTTCCCCATGAATTTCTTTACAACTTTACTTAAGGTTGCTTCTCCATGCAAGATTTCTAAGCTGGACTTTTTAACTGGTCAAACTAGAGCCTTCTAGGGTCAAATGGTGGTCAACTTCTCTTGGAGGGCAAATTTGTAATTTTGGTCAACATGAAACTTGTTCCAAATGTTACCCTAAGTATAACTAAGGTGTTGTAGGTCATGATTGGCTACCTTACCTTTTTGTTACACCAACTATCAAATACTTCATGAAATAATTCAAATAACCCTAGAATAATCACATGTGTTGCATCACATAAAATAACAAACATGAATGATGCATGCTTATGCTTATGCAAATGCAAATGCAATGCAATTAAGGACTAAGCACTTGAAGTGTTACAGCCCTCCCCCCTTATAAAAATCTCGTCCCGAGATTTGGAAAGCGTACCATTTTTCATAGAATTCTTTATAACCATCCCGCAAATAATCCTCCCGTTCCCACGTAGCATCACTCTCACTTCCCTGATTACTCCACATCACTTTGTACCACTTAACCACTTTACTTCTAGTTACTCGTTCCTGAGTATCGATCACTCGGACTGGCTTTTCTTCATAGGTTAGGTCGGATTCCAGCCTGATATCACCTAAAGGAACTTGTTCCTCAGGAACCCGAAGACACTTTTTAAGCTGAGATACATGGAAAACGTTGAATATGGCTCTCATCTCAGGAGGCAACTGGATTTTGTACGCAACAGCTCCACTCTTGCCTATGATCTGGAAAGGACCCACGTATCTTGGTGCAAGTTTCCGCTTAACACCAAAACGTTGGACACTCTTCATTGGAGAAACTTTCAAATAAACGAAGTCTCCAACTTCAAATTCGAGTGGTTTTCTACGACGATCCGCATAGCTTTTCTGTCTCGCTTGTGCTGCAGCCATGTGTTTCTGGATGGTACGGACTTGTTCCTCGGCTTCCTGGACAAAATCAATGCCATAATACCTTCTTTCCCCAGCTTCTACCCAGTTTAGTGGAGTTCGACACTTTCGACCGTACAAAGCCTCGAATGGGGCCATCTTAATACTCTCTTGATAACTGTTATTGTACGAGAATTCGGCTAAAGGTAACCATTTTTCCCAAGAACCCTTGGATGAAATGACGCATGCTCGCAACAGATCTTCCAAGATTTGGTTAACTCGTTCTGTCTGACCCGATGTCTGGGGGTGATAAGCAGAGCTTCTCACTAACTTGGTTCCCAGAAGGTGATGCAAATGCTCCCAAAAGCGAGCAGTGAACTGGGGACCACGGTTAGAAACGATAGTACGAGGTATCCCATGAAGCCGGACTATCTGATTGAAGTACAACTCAGCATAGTCAGTGGGACGATAGTCCACTCTCACTGGGATGAAGTGAGCTGATTTAGTCAAACGATCAACAATTACCCAAATAGAGTTATGATTTTTGACAGTAGGAGGAAGTTCGACAATGAAATCCATACTTATCTCTTCCCATTTCCAGCCTGGAATGGAAAGTGGCTGAAGTAGCCTAGCTTTCATGTGCACAGCTTTAACTCTGCAACAGGTGTCACATCTAGCAACATATGCTGCTATCTCTTTCCGCATCTTGGTCCACCAATAAAGGGGTTTCAAATCATAATACATCTTATTACTACCCGGATGGATGGACAACTTAGAGGAGTGTGCTTCAGACATAATATCATTTCTAAGCTCTCGGTCCTTAGGCACAACTAACCTATCCTTGAACCATAGCACACCCTCTTCATCTACCCTGAACTATGTAGTTTCTTGCTCTTTCATCTTACGCTTGATGTGGAATATACCAGTGTCAGTCTTTTGGAGCTCAACAATTCTGCTTTTGAGAGTACAACTGACAGTGATGTTGTACAAGACTGCTGGATGTAGAAGGCGAGATCGGTAAAAATCAGTTTCAATTAAGGAATGGCAATGAAACTTACGGCTTAAAGCGTCCGCAACCACATTTGCCTTGCCTGGGTGATAGTGTACTTGAAGATTATAATCTTTAATCAACTCGAGCCATCTTCTCTGACGCATATTTAGCTCGGGTTGGGTGAAGATGTATTTGAGGCTTTTGTGGTCTGTATAGATATTGCAGACATTGCCCAGCAGATAATGCCGCCATACCTTCAAAGCGTGAACAACTGCGGCCAGTTCTAAGTCATGCGTTGGATAATTCACCTCATGCTTCCGAAGTTGTCGGGAAGTATATGCAATTACTCGGCCTTCCTGCATCAAAACGCCTCCCAAACCTATGCCTGAGGCATCACAATAAACATCAAATGGTTTCTTGATATTCGGTTGTGCCAAAACCGGAGCCGAGGTTAGGAGGGTTCGCAGTTGGTGAAAAGCCGCATCACACTCAGGAGTCCAGACAAACCTGGTGTCTTTTTGCAGCAACCGAGTCATTGGCTTGGCTATTTTGGAGAAATCCGGGATGAAGCGACGATAATAGCCAGCCAAACCAAGAAAACTCCGGACCTCGTGAACCGAGATAGGAGCCTTCCAGTTCAGTACTTCCTGTACCTTGGCGGGATCCACCATAATTCCTCCATCGGACAACACATGCCCAAGGAAAGGTACTTCTCGAAGCCAGAATTCGCACTTACTGAACTTTGCATATAGTTGATGTTCACGCAGTCTTGTGAGGACTATACGCAGATGTTCAACGTGATCTTCCTCATTTACAGAATATACTAGGATGTCATCAATAAATACCACCACAAACTTGTCCAATTCAGGCATAAACACCGAATTCATCAAGTACATGAAGTGTGCGGGGGCATTTGTCAAGCCGAAGGACATAACAAGATACTCATAAAGACCGTATCTGGTAGAAAAGGCTGTCTTTGGAACATCTTCCGAGTGGATTTTAATTTGATGGTAGCCAGATCTTAGATCGATCTTGGAGAAAACTTTAGCTTTAGACAACTGATCGAACAAGATGTCGATACGTGGTAGAGGGTACTTATTTTTGACAGTGACTGCATTGAGAGGTCTATAATCTACGCACATCCGCAACGACTGATCCTTCTTCTTTACAAAGATAGCAGGACATCCCCACGGCGATGAACTAGGACGAATCAACCCCTTCTTCAAAAGTTCATTCAATTGCACCTTAAGTTCAGCTAGTTCATTCGGAGGCATCCTATAGGGTCTCCTAGAGATGGGCGCCGTGCCAGGCAACAACTCAATTTTAAACTTCACATCCCGATCCGGAGGGAGTCTCGGCAATTCATCGGGAAAAACGTCCGGAAATTCATTTACTACGGAAATTTCAGCCAACGCCTTTGCTTGCACAGCATGAACTTCCCCCGACAATTCAACCTTTCTGGGAAGTTGTACTAGAAAACCTTTTTGATCTGTAGGATCTCTGAGCATAACTACCCGAGCGGAGGTGTCAATGAGTACCCCATTCTGACTCATCCAATTCATGCCCAAGATAACATCTATGTCTAAACCAGGTAAAACCAATAGGGCAAGCGAGTAACTTCGCCCTCCTATCTCAAACTCAAGGTTCCCCACTACTTTGTTTGTGGAAATATTCCCACTTGTAGCACTAATACAATAACCCACACCTTCAACAGTATGCAACTTGTGTGCAAATTTGGATGCAAACTTAGGACTGATAAAGGAATGCGAAGCACCTGAATCAAAAAGCACCACTGCGGGGTGTTGGTCAACTAGAAACTTACCAGCGGTGACCACCTCACCAGATGGAATTTCCTCAATGCTGTTATAATGGGCGTGTCCCTGACGACTACCTTGGTTGACATTTTTCTTAGGGTAAGGACAATTCCTGGACCAATGGCCTGGCTTGTTGCAGTTCCAGCAAGGCATATTGCTAGGAGGAACACTAGAGCTGCTCTGTCCAGAAGTCCCCTTTGGCAGAGCGACGGTATAAGCCTTACGGAACCCCGTTTTTGCAGCAGGCTTCTTCTGCGGTGGACGGAACTTTGTATTCTGAGCAGGTGGGCGAGGGGAAGACCTCAGTGCCGCTGAGGCCCTTGACTGAGAAGCACTTGCCTCAAGGGCCCTTTTACGGCTCTTAGAGGCAGAATAAATAGTATTGTTGTTCTCCTGGGTCAAAGCATCGCTGATGAAATCATTGAAAGTAGTACATTTGCTAGTGCCCATAGTTTTCATCAGTTTTGGGCCGAGGCCCCTTTTGAAGCTAGCAATCTTTTTGGCATCGGTATCCACAAACTCTGTGGCATACCTTGCCAGGTTGTTGAAGGACTGCAAGTATTCAGTCAGGCTTTTGTTTCCTTGCGACAGCCTCATAAACTCTGTGTGCTTGATTGCCATAAGACCGGGAGGGATATAATTTCCACGGAATGCCGCCTTAAACTGCTCCCAAGCAATCGGGACATTGGCAGGCAGTGTGGAACGATAGTGGCTCCACCAAATGCCCGCAGGACCATGCAACTGATGGGAAGCATACTCAGTTTTCAGTTCATCAGTCAGGCGTAGCAGATGAAACTTTTGTTCAATGGTATTTAACCACTCGTCAGCCTGCAGTGGTTCTTCCGCTTCCTTGAAGAGCGGGGGCTTTGTATCCAGAAAGTCCTTGAAATCGCTGTACTGATTTGGCTCTGGGCCCTGGCGGCCATGACGAGCCTCTCGATTAGCCAGTTGGCGCATGGCGTCAGCCAACATACGCTGCCCCTCAACCACTGATTGCATCAACTCGGCCAGAGTAGGTGGTGGCAGAGGGGGCGGCTGTTCCTCCTCCTCATTTCCACGACCCCGGCGTAGATTGTACGACATCTGCAAAATGCATAGCCAATGAGCACCGATGATGTGGGAAATTTGTAGATGAATTGTTGCGAAATGTCCATCTGACTGTATGAATAGATTTCTCATAATAATTAAGGCACAATAATTCATCACAACCGCACAATCCATTCTAGCGCATCATTTGACGAGATCATACTTGGTAATCCAACAAGATGCTCTTTGATAAAGGCTCACTCACAGGGAGCACAACGGTTACTGGACCGTTTGCGTTGCTATCTACGTGATTTTTGACCTTTTGCACGGTACTTGGATTCGATCTCAAGATTTTTAGTTGACTGTGAAAGGCTACTTCAAACTGACCACAAAGAGACTTCTCAATGAAGAGTTCCATGGTGGATCATGACTAGCCACCTCGATACCTGCGCGTGCCAAGCAGCATAGCCTTATGTCGCGCGCCATAGGAGGCCCTCGGTTTCATCGCGGCACCAAAGGGTGCTAATCATGACACCATCATCGAACGCAACAGAATAAGACATCAAGTTGTGATCGAAATTAACAGGTTCAAACTACATTCAGGAAACATACGGTTCAACCTTACATCCTAAAGTCAAGTTATTACAAGGCCTCACTCCTTCACAGGGAGGGCACAAAAGACGATCCTAACATTATAGGCACGTGATGACTACTCTAAGCATCATCCTCCGAGTCAGTGTCAAGGATCTCCCCGCCGTCCTCATCACTGACAGGCTCTAACTCCTCGTCTTCTTCTGGCTCTTCCTCTGGTGCTTCTGCAGGTGGGGCATCCTGTGGTCCATCAACCTCCACTTCATCATCATCCTCAGCCATGAAGATTCCCGAACCCATGTCCTCATCGACGTTGTTGTTTCGAGGCAGCAGGGGATTAAGCTCGTTGTTCAGGCGGTGCACTTCTTCATGAAGATTATCATTGTATTCTTCAGCGTTCTCCAACTGTTGCTCGAGCTCAAACTGACGAACTCTCAGAACATTCTCCTCGTGCCAGGCTTCATCCCTCTGTTCCATCACACGGACCAACATGCGTTGACAGTTGCGATTTGCCACTGTCAACCTCTGGACTGCAAGTGTTTCTTGATCACGATCATGAATCACTTGTTCCAGTTGTTGCCGTGCTGCATCCCTAGCAGCAGTCACCTCTGCCAGCTCTGCCCTCAGCCTTTCCACCTCAGTAGGCTCAGGGCGGGGCTCACGTGGAGCGAGCCGGTGACGCGGTGCCCTGCCCCCAGTGGACTTACGAGCGGTCCTCTTGGTACGTGCCATCTGTAGCAACAAGATAAGATACGACTTAAAGTGAGGATCATTTAGGGGATACGAAATTTACTTTAGTCGGGAGTACAGAAATTTTTAAGGAGAGAGTAAATGATATGTATGATATAATTAAACATGATGCATGCACGTTCCGTACGTTCTCTCACCTTAGTAGAAAAATAAAGGGGTAACGCTAAGCGGTGGCATACATACGTTCTCTCATATAAGCGAAACTATCGGTCTACTCGTTATGCTGTTAGTGTACCTGCAAAAAATTTCATTGTAGCCCAACAATTCCCAATATATACACACAAGAAAGCAGTAAATTAAATACTTTCCATATACACATCCCCAGATGTATATACTTCAGTATCAAAGCTACCCGATAATAAGGTTCCCACAATTAAGTGCTTACGTAATTACATGGTTTAAACATGTAAGTATGCAAGTCACCAAAACTACTCTCCCCTAGACCGCCGGTTGGACGATCATGCTCTCACAACTCACACTTACCAGAGCGTCGAGGTAATTGATCCATACATTACCACCCAAGTGGATGGCATCCATACAATATCACGCCGTATGGACGACGAAATAAAAACAAACAAGGCCCCCAAGTTAGTCTTTATAATAAGCCACCTAAGAGTCCTTATTTTGGGCTAAGGGATGTGATCACTGGCATACCTAAAAATAATTTTTTAGTGTTTAACCCTTTTCGCAAACAAATACTTTTGTTTTTAATTACTCGTAAGATGTGTTTAATGTTAAATTATGCTCCTGTACCAGCTGTAACAGAACCGACCAAATTATAAGAGCACAAGTACAAAAACAAGCACCGAAGCGCTCAAATTTTCGAACTTGAGCCCATATAATCCCGGTAGTCAATCGAAACCATGAAGGATTTCAAACCAATTCGCTTACAACCAGGATCGCATCATTCAACATACAACATCATACGTATCATTTCACAAGTAGTGCTAAAATAAGTTTACACAAACGGAGTAGCAATTATTACAAACCAAGTTTGAAAGTAGCGGAAGCATAACACACACACTAGTTAATTAAATACTGCCAGTCTGGATGATCGACATCCCGCAAAAGCATGAGGAAAGTACATAAAGACGATCACGCCCTTGTGATCTAGTCATCATCACCCGCAGGGTGGAGACACGTCTTGCAGAATCCCTGATAAAGCATGTCATCTGCAACAGGAGGGAATAAACCCTGAGTACTGGAATGTACTCAGCTAGACTTACCCGTCGAAAACCAGAAATAAGATGACACCAAGGATTATGCAAGGCTTACACAAGAGGCTAGCTGACATAACATTTTTGCATAAAGGCATAAGTAATTGAAACTCTTATAACCTGTACTAGCAGTTATTTTTAGCATTTACCTGTCATCTATCTTAGCACCTGTACTAAACATGCACTTGATTATAATCAAACAACATTATTATTATATCCATAGCAGGTATATCATTATGGCAACATTGTATCATTCCCTTAACCACCAGTTCATTTAATGAGTTCTACGTTGCCGCTGCTCAAGTCAAGTGCTCACTAACCGGGAGCGACGGCGATTCGAATCGAATTCCTATCCAGCTGGAGGGGTATTTCTAACACTCACCGCGCAGGCCCCTGCCAGGGTCGCACAAGCCACCGTTTTATATGATTCAGGAATCGCGGGTCCGAATGATGTCGCGACCCCAAGGGCGACACTCTGCCAGGTGATAGGGACTCTAACCCCCCCTTGGTCTCACGCCAATGTCCCCAAGCACATCCTTTCTCTCCTCCAAGAAGCAACCTACCATTCGATTCCCGGCCTGAACCACATTACTCGGCTTCGCGGTCGGAACGACTTATCCGGCCAACTAAGTGTTAGACTGCGTTCAACATGACTCAAGGACGTACAGCGAATCGGTCCTTAAACGACTCAGATGGGCATAGCTCCACACCCAAGATGTGAAGTGTCTTGCGGCTGTACTATCGAATTCCCGCCCGGTCTCAATTTCATTTTTAAGCATGGTTCCATCCACGATAGCCATAAAGCCACTCGTGACTCCTTCCTACATCTCGCGGATGACCGGAAATCACCCGACTTCTACCGTACTAAGCAGGGCTAAGCATTGACACGTGCCTAAACCTAATATAGGATTAAGTACGATATCTGGACAAGGACATGTATAATGCAACAAGTGTTTCCATATAACTCCTACAACTTAATGCATTAAACAATTAAAAGTACTCAAGATTAATTTATAAAACAGTAGGTTCAGCATGCACCGGGGCTTGCCTTTCAGAAAAGTTGAAGGCCGGTGGTCCGGGCACTCAGGAAGGTCGTCTGCGGGCACTCCTTCGCCTGCTGGATCCTCGGGCTCCTGCTGCTCCTGGCCCTCCTCCGGAATCACAGGCTCGAATTCGAGGAGTGTCACCCCTCCGGTGCACCTATTGCATGAATGCACAATAAATATAATGGATGCATAAATGGGTGCAACATGCTCGGAATGAAATGCATTTCAGAACTAAAATACTCTATTCAAGTTATTTTATTAGTACGTGCAAATCTCTTCCCCAGTAGAGAAGTACTCACCTAATCTACTTAACCTAAGATACAGCTGCTCATCCTCAGTTAAGGCCCTAACACCTAACAATTACAAAAGTAGCATGTCTTAGGATATCACACCATATCAATCAGCAAAACACCACAGTAAGCATCCTGGACAGCAGCTATTTGTTTTTATCACAACTGGAGATTTACAATTCCAAAAGATATGATCTAAGACAATCTGGAAAGACTAAGAAATGCACTACAATTCATTTTCAGACCTCAACTCCAAACTCCTAAGTTCTCCCTGTCAAACTTCATAAGTTCCAGAATCTGTCCTCTCAAAACAGAGAGTAGCAGATTTTGAACTGCCACTTTAAACAATAGTAACTCTCAAACTACTAAGCCAAATGCTTCCAAATTTTGACACAAGCTAGTTCATCAAGTTTACTCCAACTTTGGTATTTATAAGTTTTCCAGCAACCAATTTTATCAAAGCCAAATTTAGAATTGCTACTAGCTGTCCAGAAAACCTACAATTACAAAGATTAAATATTTATTGATGTGGCCAAAGAACCTTAAAACCAAACTAAGATTTCCAAAAGTTCACATGGGGTATAACAACACCAGAAAGTAGGGTGTGACTACCTAGAACATTTATTTATACTCATTTCTTATTTTACTTAATTAATTAGGTGGAATTTTAAACATATATGTAAACTGCTCCTAAAATTCTACAAAAATTACAGAGGACTCTTTGACCCAAAAAAAGACTACTGTAAAAATTTGAACTAAATTTATTCACAGGAACTCCCTACACAAAATTCACAAGCTAATAAGGCTGATTTTTGCATAAATAGGAAACCCTATTGAAAAGTGTCAAACAACAGATTTCATATTTTTCTTAGACACTTTCAGATACCAAGACATTCTCCAAAAATTTATAAGAACATTGCACATGTAGAAAAATTACTAAAATTCCTTTAAGCATTTCCTAAAATAACAAGATAGCATTATAACTTGAAAAGTACTTAAGCACTGATGCCCAAATTTTTACCAGAGCTAGGGCTAGCATAGAGTAACCTACCCACCAAATTTTATGATTTATGGAACACTACAGCTCAAGTTATAAATTTAACAAATTTGCATGCATTCCAAAACACATTTAAAGGATCTATTAAATTCTTACAGAATTTAAACATCTCATGCCAGATCCATATTTTTCTAAATTACTACACATCATGTAGACCCTAACAAAATTTATCTCATGATTTTTGGATCATTAAAACCCTAGATCTATATTTTTCCAACTTGTACAAAAATCAGTGACAAAATAATAAAAATGAATTTCATTTCGGATGAACTGGGCCGGCCCGAAAAACTCGGCCCACACTCGCGCGCGTGCGGCCCGCTCAGCGCTCCCGCCCACGCGCGACACTGACGGGCGGGCCCCCGCGGTCAGTGACTGGAGACAGGGGAGGCGGAGGCCCGCGAGCTCCGACGAGCTCGAGCTCGCCGGAGAAGAGCTCGCTCGGCCAATCGAACACCGCCTCGTGTTCTCCGTCACCCGGTGCGTCGATTGGTGCTCGTGGAATGGATGGGGATGGGGTGGAAGGGGCTTGTCACCGCGAGCGGCGGCCGGTGATGTCCGGTGGTGGCACACCGTCGCCGGTGAGGATGTACGATGCGGTCTAGGCTCGGTACGAGCTTCACCGAAGTTAGGCGAATCCTTTTTGATAGGAAGGGAGGATGGAGAGAGACCCGAAGCACCCCGACCACGGTGAGGTCCCATGGCGGGCTCCGGCGACCTCTCGGAGACGGGGAAGAAAGCAATGCGGCTCACCTTGAGTCAAATCGCGGGCTTCGGTGGGTCAAGGGGGTGGAGGGTGGTGAGGCGGAGGGATTGGCGAGGTCTGGGAGAATGGCTCGACACCGTCGCGGTTTCACTCCTCTGGTCACCGCCCGCGCACGGAGAAGGAAGCAGAGAGGGAGGGAATGGCGAGCGCGAGTGGTAGGGGTTGAGGTGTTGGCTCGGTCTTCATCTCCGCGCCTAGGCTCGCGACGTGGAGGTGACGGCAGAGCTCGGACGCCACGCGGCCAAGCTGTTCTGCCCGAGCGCCACGACACGGTCGTTGTCTGAACCTTGAACCCGACGACTTCGGCATCCATTGCCCGACTGACGGCCAAAGTTCCACCGATCCCCGTTCCAAATCTAGCCGGTATTAGTGCTAAGTGTTAACAGCAATTTGGTAGAGCTATGTGAGGGCAACAAAATTGTCAATTGGAGCTTAGACTGGTTCGGCCTAGATTTGAAACTACAGAGCTCCAAAGTGGTGCCCCTTGAAACTAAAATGCAGTTTCAGAGATAACGCCGACTGAAACCCTAACTTCTTGACACTATATCTCCTGAACTATTGAGAACCAGGTGATGGTGATATTGACAATGTTGTAGAGCTATGTGTGGACAACAACTTTGTCAATTAGCTCGAAGACTGGTTTGGCCTGGTTTGCAAACTAAAAGCTCCTAAAGTAGGCATCAGTAAAACTGTAGGGTCAGATTCCAGACTTAGAAAAATTCTAAGTCTTGGAGCTACCTCTCTAACTGACTTGTGGGCCACTTTTGAGCATGTTAGGGTCAATTTCATGAGATGGTCATATTGAGACTTTTGTTCCCCATGAATTTCTTTACAACTTTACTTAAGGTTGCTTCTCCATGCAAGATTTCTAAGCTGGACTTTTTAACTGGTCAAACTAGAGCCTTCTAGGGTCAAATGGTGGTCAACTTCTCTTGGAGGGCAAATTTGTAATTTTGGTCAACATGAAACTTGTTCCAAATGTTACCCTAAGTATAACTAAGGTGTTGTAGGTCATGATTGGCTACCTTACCTTTTTGTTACACCAACTATCAAATACTTCATGAAATAATTCAAATAACCCTAGAATAATCACATGTGTTGCATCACATAAAATAACAAACATGAATGATGCATGCTTATGCTTATGCAAATGCAAATGCAATGCAATTAAGGACTAAGCACTTGAAGTGTTACAATAGGGACTCTAACCCCCCCTTGGTCTCACGCCAATGTCCCCAAGCACATCCTTTCTCTCCTCCAAGAAGCAACCTACCATTCGATTCCCGGCCTGAACCACATTACTCGGCTTCGCGGTCGGAACGGCTTATCCGGCCAACTAAGTGTTAGACTGCGTTCAACATGACTCAAGGACGTACAGCGAATCAGTCCTTAAACGACTCAGACGGGGATAGATTCACACCCAAGACCTCCATGCCTTGTTGCTTCACTATCGTCATCCCGCCCGGTCTCATTTCATTTTATTAACACATGGTTCCATTCCACGATAGCAAATATAGCCAACCGTGCCATATATGAATATCCCTATATCTCGCAGGTGACAGGAAATCACCTGACTTCTACCGCTTAAAGCAGGGCTAAGCATCTACTCGATCCTAATCTATGTAGGATTCAAGGATTCATATATTTGGACAAGGAATGATATAATGCAGTAAGGGTTTCCAACCAACTCCTATCACTTAATGCAACAATACTTATAACATATATAGAATTAATTGCTTTAAAGATAGGAGGCTTATAATGCTCCGGGGCTTGCTTGGGATCCGACTCAAGTTAGAGTATGTCAGATGAGTTCGCTTGGCGAGCATCCTCTCATCTAGCACTTGCCCGATCCTTCTATCTTCGGGATGGATCCACCAACTCCATCTTCGGGTTTGGCTCCACCTTAGGTCCTTCACATGCTTCAGCTAACGTACCTAAATGAGGTGCAACAATGCATATGTATGAATGCATAGAAGTGCAATAAACAAAGAAATCAAACAAGCATACCAAAGTTCTCATAAACACCTAGAGCTAATTAACTTAATCCACAATAGGGCATAACATAGAAGATTGCAAATACATCAATTAAGACACAAGTCTTATAAGATCCTAGGGTACCAAACCAAGTACCAACAAATATAGGTGTCACACTTCAATACACAAGCATGGCAAAGTTAATCAAAGCACTAGAACTAGAAATTGCTACCTTCTGGACATCAGACCAACAGCTGAGTAATTTAATCATAACTGGAGATCTACAACTCTAAATGACTTGCAAGAAGACATTATGGAAAGCTTATGAAATTATCTAAATTTCATTTATAAACATCATAGCATGAGTCCAAAGTTTAACATGTCGAATTTACACAAATACCGAAACTGGTCTAACAAGACAGAGAGCAAGCAATTCTATAACCTAACTTTAAACAGCTGTAGTTTCTAAACCATACGGCCAAATGCCACCAAATTTTAACAGCCGCTAGATCATGAAATTTACAACAACTTTGTTATAACACACAAGACATGAAAACATCATTTGCATAGGGTAATTAACAATATCCTCAAATCTGTTCAGAAACCTCATTTGCAAGAAATAATTATTAACTTATGTTGCAAACATATAATTAGATAAAACCAACTTTACCAACATGTCACCCATGACCAATGAACACCATAAAACATAGTGTCCATTCCTAAATAAATTCTTTTAATGCATTTTCTTAATTTATTTAGATAATTAGGTGGAATTATGAACACCTATCAAAAGTGCTCAATAAATTCTACCAAAATTACAATGGCCTACAAATGCTACCAAAAGTCTACTGTCCAAATTTTAAACCATTTGGAGATATATATCAACCCCTATGAAAAGACAAATAGCTATAGCAATAAATCATGTGAGAGCAAGTTAAACTTAACACTCAATATTTTCTGTGAACACAAGGCCATATTATGAATCAATATGATAGAGAAACATCATACTAAGGTAATGGAATAACATTTTCTATTTTATCATTTATATATTATTCATAAGCTATTTATCAAGCTATAAACAAGTTAAATCAATAACTTGAGCATACAGTAAGCAATGACCATGAAATTTATACTACAGTACATCCATAGCATGAAAATCCTACCACAAAAATTTCACATCAATTGGAGCATCACAACTCAAGATATGAAAATAACAAGAAAAACAAGCATTTATTTTCCATTTAACAAGATCTAGGTAAAACATCCTGAAACCCGGAAACAACCTATAAGTTTTATATTTTTCTTAGACAGTGCATATTACTAGAAGACCAACAAAATTAGAATCACTAATTTTGGACTTCTAAAACTCCAGATATTGATGAAAGCAAGTTAATCCATTTCCAAAATCACTTTTCACTAATGAATTTCTACAGCACAAACACATGCATGCATGGCACAACTGATTACCCTAACATGCAGAGCACTTCACAAGGATTCCAACAAAACAAATTGCACAATTTTTGGAGCTACCAAATATGAGATATAGATTTTACAAGATAAAAGAAAATCTGTAGATTTGATGTGGTATTGCTCTTTTAGGTGGGGCCCACTCGTCATAGGGACAGACCATCTTCTTCTTCGCAGAGACAACAGAGCGGACGTCTTCTTCTTCCTTGTGCCATCGGCTGAGAGCAGAGGAGTGGGAGGGACGGCCGATTCGGCCAGCTAGGGCCCATCAGTGGCGAGGTAGGGGACGGCCATTGTAGAGGGATAGCCGTCCACGTCCACGCTGGAGCCTCGGCCCGGCGTGGCTGCTGCAGCATGCAGGCCTACGGTGGCCCGGCCATTCCGGTGCTTGGCCACGCGCGGTTGCTGCGCCGGCAGCTGACCATGGAAGCAGGCAGTCGGTGAGGGCGCCCGCACGGTGGCTTAGGAGCGTGGCAAGGCAGGTGTGGAGAGACGCAAGGATGGCCGGCAGTGGAACGAGCAAGCAGCGCAGGGAGCTTTGCTCCGCCCGGCCATGGTGAACGAGAGAGCAAGAGGCAGATGAAGAATGAAAGAGCGAGAGAGAGAGAGCTAGGAGGGCGCTCGGGCATCAAAGGTGAGCGAGCGGGGCACCGTGGCATGCATGCAGGCGAGCGCACAAGGCACGCGGCACCAACGACTGCACACTGTCGGCCATTACGGGACTGCAGTTCGAATTCAAATCAAGAAGGTGACAATACCACCTCAAAAATACACTAAAACTCCAAAATTTCTCCCTCTGTAACTCCTAATCCGTTTAGTATTGGCACAAGTTGTAGTAACCAGAGTTGTAGAGCTACGCGAGAGGAACAACTTTGCTTTAAGAATCTTGGGGTGATTCGGCTTGGTTTGAAAGATATGGAGCTACGAAAAAGGGAACCTCAAACTGCAATCTGCAGCCCAATCACAAGCAGACTGAAACTGCCTTCCTCTTCACCTTCTAACTCCAAAACCGTGCACTGATTTGATCAACCATCTTCACCATCAGCTAGATCTACATGAGTACTTCAACTTTGGTTAAAGGAGTTTGGCCAGATTCGCAATGGTTTGCAAAGTAAAATTCGCCGAAGATGGGTACCTTGAAACTGAAAACTACAAGTTCAGTCTACACTTAGCCAATTTTTCAAGGTTCCAGAAAATAGCTTGGGATTCAAACTTTGACCCACTATTTGGATACTTTAGAGGCTGAACTAGGTTTTGGTCCTTGAACAAAAGTTGTTCTACTCAACCTAAACTACAACTCTTATTTAATGTCAAACCTTGTACCTTGAACAGAAATCATTCTTTCATCTCAGTCAACGCAGCATCACGATAAAAAGCTCAAACTAGAGTTTTAGGCCGATTGAGGCATTTTCTTGACATTTGTCCAATATGAACCCTTCATGACTTTTGTTGTAGAGTTCATCTAGAGTCATTTGGGCAAGTTTGCAAGGTTTGGTTGATGATCTATAATTCCATTCACTTAATAGTGCAATTCAAGCACTTAGTAAAACCATTCCAACCAGGATATAACTTATCATTTCATGTGACTTTTTGATTCCAAATTTCATGAAACTTTTCCAAGAATCAATATAGATAGGTACTAAGGTGCGACACATGAAGATATTGCCATAACACCATCCAAGCATATATCTTTGAAAAGGGACCTATATGTAAAGCAATGATGCAACATCCAACTTTAGGTCAGGCTCATCTCCATAGGTTGACCTTGACATTGTCATCCCCACTTAATATGTCATGTTTAAGCTTAAACCCACTGCCTAATTGGTGATAAACACCTGGGGTGTTACAGGCACCACACAACGCGAGGGAGCGCTACAAGAGCAGAAACAATAGCCAAAGGCTTAGCAAAGGAAGTTGGGTCAGACAATTTGTCGAATAGGTCATATGCAATGGAGGTGCTCACCCTAGAAGCTTTGTCGTGGCTCAAGATTGAACCACACCGAAGGATGAGAATGAGGTCAGGCAGGGTGACGTGGGAACGTCGGTGGTGGTTGGTGGTGACATGAGGCGAGATGGCTGGAGAAATTATAGTAATGGCGACGCGAGATGACCCTGGACGTGGCACGAGAGAGGAAGGGGTGGCACGGATGCGCGGGCATGACAGCGCGGTGGAGAGGGCGGCACACAAGCAAGACGATGAGGTGGAGAAGGCGGTGCACGGGCATGACAGCGAGAGCTAGGGTTAGGGCAGCGGTCGGCGGCGGCGTACGAGGTCAAGGAAAAATGGCCACGCGTGATGATTATGAAAGAAAGGTGAGGGACCCATGAGTCAGACAACTTTTAGAGGTTGAAAACGCTTTCATCCTGAGCGACAGACACGGTGACACCAACCAACAAACGTTGCACAGTAGTCAACAGACGCTCCATAGAGAGCAGTGTTTTGTCCTGACTCGATAGACACGTTCGTCGGGTGGCCATCAGACGTAGGCCAACGTCTATCGCTTTTGGGCATCCCTTCTTCGGTTCGACACACACAATCATGTTCTAGCGTCAGACGCGGCTCGGGTAATGTTCCCACGTCTGTTGACCCCTTCACTCCTTGAACATCCTCTGCACGCGACAGACGCGTACCTTACAGACTCCTGGCGTCTGTCGCAACGTCTGACGTCACAAAAACAACGTTTTCTCCACTTTTCTTCGTGACACTTTCTCCCAACCAAGTTCCAAGACAAACAAGACCCAAATAAACACCGATTGAAACTTGATATGAGTGACCTCTCTCAAACTTTCAATTTGATCCAAATATTTTGCCTTAGTCTATTATTAATTTTTAAGAAAATAAGCGATAAACACCCGAGGAGCAACGTATGGCCACGCAATGGAGTTTGTAAACCCTTGGGAGCGTCAAATGCTCTCTCCATTCGTGGACGAACACAGCGGTTGCTCAAAGTGTAATCGAAAAGAAATGACAAAGCAACACTCATGCAAATGCAATGCAATACAAGAAGATAAAGCTAGTTGTTTATCAAGTTTGATCCACGGTTAGGCTTCTTCACTCCTCCCAATGAGGGTTATCGTAACCGTGTTAGACAAGCCCTAAATGCATTACGGAAATTTAAACTTGACAAAAATTACAATGCAATGCAAGGGACAACACAATCTCATTTCTTAAAGTTACTTGAGTCAAGCACATTGAGCTCACTTCTCAACCTACAAAAGGTAGCTTCATCCAAAGGTTTAGTGAAGATATCCGCCAATTGATCTTCACTTCTTACGCCTTCTAGTGATATATCATTTTTAGCAACATGATCCCTTAGAAAGTGATGATGGATATCAATGTGCTTAGTGCATGAGTGTTGTACCAAATTATTAGCAATTTTAATGACACTTTCATTATCACATAAAAGTGGCACCTTATCAAGAATAACACCATAGTCTAGAAGGATTTGCTTCATATATAAGATTGTGCACAACAAGCCCCCGCGGCAATGTATTCCGCCTCGGCGGTAGACAAAGCCACACTATTTTTCTTTTTAGATGACCATGATACTAAAGACCTTCCAAGCAAGTGGCACCCTCTGAATGTACTTTTTCTATCAATTTTGCAACCGGCATAATCCGAGTCGGAATAGCCAACTAGTTGGAATCAAGCTCCTTTGGGGTACCAAAGACCAATGCTTGGGTGTGCTTAAGATATCTTAGGACTTTTTTTACGGCACTTAAGTGGGGTTCTTTAGGGAAAGCTTGAAAACGAGCACACATGCACACACTAAACATGATATCGGGCCTAGATGCGGTAAGGTACAACAAACTACCAATCATAGAACAGTAGAGAGTTTGATCAACCGGTTTACCTCCCTTATCTAGGTCGAGATGTCCATTTGACGGCATTGGGGTCTTGATTGGCTTACAATCATCCATCTTGAACCTCTTGAGAAGATCCTTGGTATACTTCTCTTGAGAGATGAAAATCCCTTCTCTCATTTGCTTGACTTCAAAACTAAAGAAGAATGTAATTCACCAATCATGGACATCTCAAACTCTTTCGACATCAATTCACCAAATTTCTTACAATAATCTTCATTTGTTGAGCCGAAGATAATATCATCAACATATACTTGACAAATAAAGATCTCTCCATTAAGCTTCTTGGTGAATAGTATAGTGTCGACCTTCCCAATGGTGAAGCCCTTCTCAATGAGGAAGTCCTGAAGGCGCTCATACCACGCTCTAGGGGCTTGCTTGAGCCCATATAGCACCTTGGACAATCTATAAACATGATTAGGATATCTAGGGTCTTCAAACCCGGGAGGTTGATCAACATAGACTAGTTCATTTATAAAGCCATTTAAGAATGCACTTTTAACATCTATTTGATATAACTTCATTTCATGATGCGATGCATATGCAAGAAGGATACGGATGGCTTCAAGTCTTGCAATGGGTGCAAAGGTCTCTCCAAAATCAAGGCCTTCGACTTGAGAGAACCCCTTTGCAACTAGTCTTGCATTGTTCCTCGCAACTATGCCTTGGTCATCTTGCTTGTTGCGGAACACCCATTTGGTTCCAATGACCCTTGCACTTTTTGGACGCTCCTCAAGTGTCCAAACTTGATTGCGGGTGAAGTTGTTTAATTCTTCGTGCATTGTATTCACCCAATCCAGATCTTGAAGAGCTTCATCTACATTCTTAGGCTCAAGACAAGAGACAAAAGACTGATGTTCAACAAAAGAAGCAAGCTTTTGAGATCGAGTCATTACACCCTTTGTTGGACTCCCTATGATGAGATCTTATGGATGTGCTTAAAGTAGGGGTGAGTGTCTTCTATCAACCACTTGAGGAGGAGGTTGGGGAGCATCAACATCTTGAGCTTGTGCCTCGGCTTGTTCATGAGAGACATGAGTGTCTTTATTTTTGACTCTCTCATTTTTGTCATCATCTTGAGACACACGTGATGAAGATGGTGGATTGATCACTTGAGTATCATCTTTATCATCTTTAGGCTTGATGTCTCCCATCGACATGTTCTTCATTGCCTCCCTCAATGGTTCATCACCTACATCATCATAATTCTCAATTGCTCCTTGGGAGCCGTTAGATTCATCAAATTTCACATCATATATTTCTTCAACCAAACTGGTGGCATAGTTAAATACTCTATATGATTTGGACTTTGATGAGTAGCCAACAAGAAAGCCAATATCACAACATCTTTGGAACTTTCCTAAGTGTTGCCACTTCTTGTAGATGTAGCATTTGTAACCAAACACCCAGAAGAATGAGACATCCGGCTTCTTCCCATTTAGTAACTCATAAGGGGTCTTGCCAAGAAACTTTTGTAGGAAGAGGCGATTTGATGCATAGCATGCGGTGTTAATTGCCTCGACCCACAATTTTTCTGATGTGTTGTACTCATCTAGCATTGTTCTTGCAAGAGTGATCAAAGTTTGATTCTTTCTCTCAACTACACCATTTTGTTGAAGAGTGTAGGTTGATGAAACCTCATGCTTGATCCCAATCTCATCACAATAAGCTTCAATATTTATGTTGTCAAATTCTTTTCCATTGTCACTTCTTATCTTCTTGATCTTGACTTCAAATTTATTTTGAGCTCTCTTAGCAAACTTCTTGAAACAAGTGGTCACCTTGGATTTGTCATGAAGAAAGAATGTCCAAGTGTATCTTGAGTAGTTATCAACAATTACAAGATAATAAAGATTGCCACCCAAGCTTTTATAAGTTGTTGGGCCAAACAAATCCATGTATAGAAGCTCTAGCACTCTTGATGTTGACATGTAAGCTTTTGTTGGATGGGTATTTGCAACTTGTTTACCGGCTTGACATGCACTACAAGGTTTGTCCTTCTCAAACTTGACATCTTTCAAGCCTCTCACTAACTCTTTCTTCAATAACTTGTTAAGTGTGTTCATTCCAACATGAGCAAGCCTCCTATGCCAAGGCCACCCAAGTGAAGTCTTGGTGAACAAGCATGTCATCAAGTTTGCATCTTCGGAGGTGAAATCAACAAGATAGAGATTGTTATATCTAAAACCTTTGAATATCATTTGCTTTTCATCCATCTTTGATACAACCACTTTATTTGGAGTGAATAAGCATTGGTAGCCAAGATCACACAATTGACCAATGGATAGCAAGTTGAAGCTCAATGAGGCAATATATAGCACATTTTTGAGTGAGTGATCATTTGATATAGCAATCTTTCCCAAACCCTTGACTTTGCCCTTTGAGTTGTCCCCAAATGTGATCTTCTCATGACACTCTCTATTTTCTTCTAGTGAGGTGAACATATGAGAATCACCGGTCATATGTTGAGTGCAACCACTATCAATAACCCAATGTGATCCACCGGTCTTGTAGTTCACCTACACACATAGGGACTCATATTTGAGTAGGGCCCTTGACTTTCTCAACTAGTGACTTAGCAACCCAAATTTTCTTAGGCCTATTCTTATTTGGGGGACCTAAGAACATGACTTTCATCTTTTCACTAGAATCTTTTCTTAGCATGTAGTGAGCATTGAAGGCAAAGGGTCTAGCATGCTTGGGCAAGGGTTGTGGTGGTGGGTTTGATATTCATGTGCAAAGTGACCTTCTTGTCCACACTCAAAGCATCTCTTTGGCTTGGGATTTGATTTGTGTTGTTATTGTTGTTGTTGTTGTTGGGCTTTGGCCTTCTCTTGATTTTCTAAGTAACCAATACCACTTCTATCCATCTTCATGACGGTGTTCATGAGTAGCTCACTTTGCAAGTATTGACCTCTTGTAAACTTGCTCAATCCGGTCTTGAGATGCTCTTTCTCTTGCTTTAGTTTCTTGTTCTCCTCAATGAGTGACTCATTTGATGTTTGCTTTTCAAGAGCCATCAACCCTTTTAACTTCTTGTTCTCATCTCTAAGCATTTCATTTTCACTCTTGAGCTTGACATAATCATGATAATTGTCAGACTCAACCACTTTCTTATCTTTACCACTAGAACCTTGCTCAATGCTCTCAACAATCAAGTCATCACATGATGTGGCTATTTCAATCTTAACAACTTAGTTAGTAGCATCATGTGTCTCAAGAGAAAGCTTATTAGCAACAACAAGACTATCATAATTGACTTTCAAAGAAGTATAGTCATCTTTTAGCAAGTTGTACCTAGTGTTGAGCTCATCATGCTTCTTCTCAAGTTTATCATGTTCATCTCTAAGCTCTTTGTTAGAAGTTTTGAGCTCCTTGAGAGTAGAAGACACAATTTAATTTTGATCTCTAAGCTCATCACTAGCATTTTGTGCAATCTCAAGCTTAGATGAAAGTGATTCATTCTCATTTTGAAGCTCATCATTTTTATTTCTAGTCTTTCTTATGAATTTAGAGTATTTGTTGATCAATTTTACAAGTTCATCATAAGAAGGTGCATCAAATTCATCATCACTATCACTATCATCATCATCATCACTACCATTATTTTGTACCTTTCGTTCACCCTTGGCCATGAGGCATAAGTGAGTAGTGGATGAAGATGGTGAAGATGGCGGTGAAGATGTTGATGAAGATAAGGATGGCCCATTCACAAACGCAACAACCTTCTCTTTCTCGTCGTTGCTCTCATCACCGGAGGACTCACATGATGACTCAATGTCGGTGAGCTAATCACCAACAATGTATGCTTTGCCTCCCTTCTTCTTTTTGTGATATTCTTTCTTCTTGCCATCCTTCTTCTTGTATGGCTTGTTCTTCTTCTTTTCATCTTCCTCATTACTAGATTCATCTTTCTTGCCCTTGTTCTTGTTCTTGTATTTATTTTTTGGAGGCTTAGGGCATTGATGAGCTAGATGACCAAGTTCACCACAATTGTAGCAATACATTTTGGATATGGGCTTTCTTTTGCTACTTGTGAAGAACTTCTTCTTGCCATCAAACTTAATGACACTCTTGTTAAGCTTCTTTAGCATCTTGGTGGTCTTTTTCACAATGAGAGCAAGTGATGCATCATCAATGTCACTCTCACTTGAGCTTTCATGAACAATCATGGCTTGGCTCTTCTTCTTTTTCTTGTCATGCCTAGCTTTGAAGGCCAAGTCCTTCTTCTTGGAAGATAATGAACCCTCCTCTAGAGTGATGTGCATGTACATCTCATGAGCATTGATCTTTCCCAATACTTGTGTCGGTATTGCGATGGAGAGATCGCTTTGGTGAAGCACAGTGACAATATGGCCATACTTCTCAACGGGAAGAACACTCAAGATCCTCCTTGCAACATCTGATGGACTCATTTGAGTGAGCCCAAGAGCATTGAGATCCTCTACAAGAACATTCAAGCGAGTGTACATGTTATTAGCACTTTATTTGGGAAGCATCTCAAACGAATTAATCTTCTTTAAAGCAATATGATAGTGTTCCTCACGCTCACTCTTAGTTCCCTCATGGAGAGCACAAAGGTTTTCCCACAATTCATGAGCGTCTTTTGCATTACGCACACGATTAAAGATATCCTTGCCAAGGCCCCGGTAGAGTGCATTTTTTACCTTTGCATTCCACCGGTTGTACTTCTCCTCGTCACCAATGGGGTTAGCGGGATCCTTGACTTTAGGAAGCCCTTCGGTGGCGGCTCTAAGACACCCAATGTCTATGGCTTCGAGGTATGCCTCCATGCGGATTTCTAATATGGAAAATCATCTCCCTCAAAGATGGGAGGTGGTCCTTCCCCATTAGACATCTTGCTCTAGGCGGTTAAGCCTAATTTAGGAGCAAGTCAGCTCCGATACCAATTGAAAGGATCAAGATGTCCAAGAGAGGGGTGAATTGGGCTTTTCTAAAATTTATTGCAAGAATTAAATCCTACTAAGTCATAATTCACCCCTAGTGCCTACAAGCGTTCCTAGTGATTCTACCGATAAAAGTTTTGCACCCTAAGTTCCAATCCTAGTCTAGCATGGCAATTCTAGAAATGTAAATCAAGCAATGAAAGTAATGTGGGAAAGTAAATTGCTTAAATGTAAAGGATTAGGAACACGGTGATGTTTTCCCGAGGCATCAGAGAGTCGCCATTCTCCACTAGTCCTTGTTGGAGCACCCGAGCAAGGGTGTAGCTCCCCCTTGATCCACGCAAGGATCAAGTGCTCTCTATGGGCTGATTCTTTGACACTCCGTCACAGTGAATCGCCCATAACCGCTTACAAGATGAGTTGGGTCATCCACAAGCTTCGCCGGATGATCACCAAGCTCCCAATCACCATCAAGCCATCTAGGTGATGGCGATCATCAAGAGTAACAAGCAAGAACTCTCACTTGACCAAAACAAGTCTAATGAGAAGGTGGATGCACACTTGCTACTCCCTAGTCACTAATGAGGGTCCTTAATCTTAGATTCTCAAATCTCAATCCTCACTAGAGCTCTTGCACTCCCTTGCACTTGAAAAGTGTTTCTCAGCTGAACAAATGAGCAAGAGCTACTCAAATGGAGGGGTAGGGAAAGTATTTATACTCCCCCTCAACTTTCCCAACCGTTATCTTCGAAAACAGCAAATTTCGGGGCCAATAGACACGTCCGTCGCCACCGAAGTGCGCGTCTGTTGCATGTAATGGATTCCAAACAATTGACTAGCCGTTAGGGGCCAATAGACGCTGGACTGCGTCTGTCGCCCTAGCACCAAATGCGTCTGTCGCGTGATCAGAGATCAGGGCAATCTGGACTGCGTCTGACGCACACCAGACGCGTCTAATGCTATGCCCTATGAGCGTCTGTCGCGGGCAACATGGAGGGACCCGTCTGACGCCCTTCACCCCCGCATCAGTCGCTCCAATTTCACTCAGGCCTCGCAAGTTCCATGCAACAGACGCTGATATCAGCGTCTATCGCTTTCACCTTCAGTGTCTATCGCCTGTTTGAATGTCGAAACGACTTTCGATTTAAACACTTCTTGAACGGCTTTTGTTCGAGACAATCTTAGGGCCATCTTGGAGCTACCTAGTGCTAAGTTTGACAAGTGTGCACCACACCTATCCATTAGACTCACCTAGGTCAAGCTACCCATCCATGCCCCCTTAATAGTACGGCCAAAGGAGAAAAACAAAAGTCCTGACGACTAATCCGAACGTCACTTAATTCCTCGATGTCCGAAACTAACTGTCCTTAACCTTGTCGTCCATATTTTGAAAACCAAAATGATTTCCATCCATAAGGGGCATGATCACCACATCACCCATGATTGCCATTACCATGACCTAACATTCTATCATCTCTGCAAAACACACGTTAGTCATGATAATTAACTGTTGACATCAATCATCGAAACTCACTCTAGGGGCCTAGATGCTTTCAAGGGGTACCCAAATTAGGGCGAAAGCCCACCACAAATTAAGCACCCGAGCACCCCTCTAAGGGTAAAAATCGACAAAGGAAGACCCACGGGCCAAATCTTCCCTTGCTGGGCCTGCAGCAAGATATATGAGCCAACCAGCCCATCTCCCCACTTCATCTGAGACCTCACTCAGAGGGTTCTCGGAGCACCTCCGACTCACCCAAGGCCTTAGCCCATAGGGTCTCAGACACATGAAGACCTCCAACAGCATTTCCGACTCGCTCGAGCCCCAGAGACGACATTATCCATCTCTGACTCACCCGAGACCCACCTTTAAAGCCGCTCTCCCATTGGTGCGCTTGAGACCTCCCATGACGTCACCCACGTCCTCGCGTCTGCCTAACCGGACAGGCCGGGAATGACCAGGGTCAAATCACCATGCCCACCACTGCAACAAGCATGGGGAGAGTTGTTGACCACTATGCCACCCATGACGGCACTATACACACGATTCATGCGTACGGAACAACTGTTCTGACCACTATTCCCATGATCAGGGCGAGATCATGCCGCATTTCCCACCCCCGAGGCCTCGGCCCTC
The DNA here is from genome assembly GCA_038087645.1 of Saccharum hybrid cultivar R570. Lineage (NCBI taxonomy): Eukaryota > Viridiplantae > Streptophyta > Magnoliopsida > Poales > Poaceae > Saccharum > Saccharum hybrid cultivar. The sequence continues at coordinate 7,628,866 of JAQSUU010000119.1, read as the reverse complement.
TACGCCAAGTCAAACTGCAAGGACCAATACTCCACGCCAGCTACAGGACCAGGTATGATGGGGCACGTCGCTACAATACCGAAAGACAGAATCCACTCCCTCTAGCAGTGGCACGCATGCCTCACCATGTAGCAGCAGTACCAGGAGTACCAACGCCATGCCTCTACAGTACAGACCACGAAGCCACCGGATAAGGCCCCCGAGGCCCCAAGGCTGCTTCCCCGATAAGGATCTCCCACACACCAACATCTTGTAACCCTGCATCTCCTTGATGCTATAAAAGGAGCATGCAGGGACCATTCTAAAGAGACACAGAAAAATCTAGTAGTGAAACCTTCACACAAGCACGAGCAAGCGACTCTCCTAGACCTTGTTAGGGATCTGGAATGGTCACACGAGCACACACTCTACTCACACCTTGAGACTTGGGAGCCCCTCCCTCTCTCATGACCGCTTGTAACCCCTACTACGAGCACTTCGGTGCAAGGTAATACATGACTCTCCTCCTCCACTAGACGTAGGTCATTCTTCGGCCCGAACCAGTATAAATCGTCTGTGTTCTCCTTGCACATCATCCGGACCCACGACGCGTAGACACTCATTACTCGTTGATGCTAGGACCGCCATTTTCTTACACTGACACCAATAAAACCAGACCAACTCCTCAAAGAAAATAAAACCAGACCAACAGGAGCAATTGATGGCTTGATGCACATATTTATAATAATGCTGCTATCGTAACAGGCACTTGCTGTTGCTAAATACATGTTTCTTCCATTATTAGCTATCCAGACATCCTGTGATGAATATTGATTCTTTCCTCATACAAGGTGAAACCTTGCTAAATGCTAACAGCAGAATAACAGATAATGTTATCTTAGGCGATGTACACAGATTTAGCAACAGTTTTCCAAACCTTTGCTCATTTTGCTAGAATTTCAACAGATGAAATTGCAACAAATTGTTTTTCATAATTACCTGTAGTCACATTGTATGCCTTACTGATAATACACAGAGTGAAGTTCAGTAACTTCCAACAATGACATGGCATGATAATCCAATGTTCTATGACATTCTCGAAAAAGAAAAGAAATGAAGAAGAATAACAAAGGAGAGGGGAAGGATTGTCAGAAATCAAAACTCTAAATGCATTAGAATGAGCTACAGTGTAGCTTCTTATTTTTCTAAATTTCAATCTCTCTTGTGACATAGAATATAGATTTGAGAAAGTCCTTGTGACACAAAATATAGATTTGAGAAAGTTGTCCTTTCGAATGCATGCAAGCTTCTGCTCTGGATTTGTTGAAATTTCTTTTTTCTGTTGCCTGATAGATCAGTAACTTCCAACAATGCCATGGCATGATAATCCAATGTTCTATGACATTCTCGAAAAAGAAAAGAAATGAAGAAGAATAACAAAGGAGAGGGGAAGGATTGTTAGAATTCAAAACTCTAAATGCATTAGAATGAGCTACAGTGTAGCTTCTTATTTTTCTAAATTTCAATCTCTCTTGTGACACAGAATATAGATTTGAGAAAGTCCTTGTGACACAAAATATAGATTTGAGAAAGTTGTCCTTTCGAATGCATGCAAGCTTCTGCTCTGGATTTGTTGAAATTTCTTTTTTCTGTTGCCTGATAGATCAGTAACTTCCAACAATGGCATGGCATGATAATCCAATGTTCTATGACATTCTCAAAAAAGAAAAGAAATGAAGAAGAATAACAAAGGAGAGGGGAAGGATTGTCAGAAATCAAAACTCTAAATGCATTAGAATGAGCTACAGTGTAGCTTCTTATTTTTCTAAATTTCAATCTCTCTTGTGACACAGAATATAGATTTGAGAAAGTCCTTGTGACACAAAATATAGATTTGAGAAAGTTGTCCTTTCGAATGCATGCAAGCTTGGATTTGTTGAAATTTCTTTTTTCTATTGCCTGATAGATCAGAAGGAAGTTTGGTAAGGAGAAGAAGAAAGAACTAGCCACATCAGATAGCTTCGCCTGAGAACTGAACCTTAACTCTTGACACAGTTGGTCGATTAAGCACAAATCATTATTCTCTGTTTCCACGGATAACTCAGACATGTATACGCAGTCCAGTTTTCAAATTGTTCTGATTGAATATGAACTATCAATTTGGGATGAAAAGCTGAAGCCACTTATCTTGCCTATCTGCATGAAAGGAGGTTGAGCATTTTGATTTGAGCTGATTTCAGAGGAAACACACTTTCAATTTTTTAATGATGAGATCAGAACAAAAGAGAAAGAGTTGATCCTAAAGCTGGATTAACTGGTGTTCACTGTATGCAGGTTAGAAAAGAAATATGAAAGGACCCTTGGCATGTTCCAGACGATCAGCATGTATCAAGGTAGAAATACGAAAGAATATCTTGTCTTGCAAAAAAAATGTAAGTATTATTATATGTTGATCAGACATTTACAGTTACAGTATATTTTAAGGAAAGAGGAGGAAGGAAGAACTTAGCCAGCAGAGCGGAAGGTCGTAGTAACCACGTAAGTTCAAGAGGTGAGCCAAAATCACTTGCCGTATTAACATGTATATGACGTAGATTATTAATTTCATAGACTTGGGGACCCAATACAAAGGATCAATGTTTTTAATGGTTGAACAGTTATATATGTTATACTTTTTGACATTTTTATTCATAAATCTAGGATTTGGTGTTCAGTTCAAGACACTGGGATATGCACTACATGTTGAGTTTAATCTGTTTTTTTTTGACACTTGTGTGGCTCCAGGTGATAGCTGAATAGCTTTCCGAGGATGAGATTGCTGGGTTAAGATAGCTATTCAAGGTGCTGAATGTTAAAAGCTGCAGTTACTTTTGCTGATCTTATAGCAGGTTTAAGGAGATGTGGTACTAAATTTGGAGGATAGAAAAATAATTGTATAATGGAAGTGTTAACATGAGATATTGTCTTGTTTGACACATGGCCGGTTATTAGTATGTCACTCAGCATTTTTCAATCAGTGGTTTATAAGTTTCTAAATCTTTCGCAGGCTGATAAAGATAATATCACTGTAGCTCTGCCTCTTAATGAAATAGATGGTGAAAATTTTAGCTATGATTGACTTGAATTCTTGTGTTGTGTGTCCTACTTTCCATACCATTGCACATGTTGTGAAAAAATCTAATGATGCTGATTGTGTTTCTGAATTTCTACTTCCTAACTGGTATTCAGGTGCCAGGTACAAGTGCATGCTCAGCGCCTCAAGGGATGATGAGGGTCAGTCTCACAGACTAGGTACAAGTGCATGCCTGGCGAATTGTTTCAACATCCATAAAAATATTTAAAAGTAGCATTTTAGTATACAATATTTGCTGGTAACCTTTGGGTCCTTCCTTAATTAATTAATAATGCCACCGGGGGAGGGGGGTTTCCCCACAGTTTTCGTTCAAAAAAACTATTAATCTAGCTTGCTATGTACTGTCACAGGCCCATAACAATTCAAGTTATCTTGTTTAGGTGAGTTTTCTCAATGTTCCAAGAATTGTACTGTTTTAAGATTACCATGAGTTCACCATCAGATGTGCATAAAGAATAAAGGAACAAACAGAACAAGTATCATTTATTAACGATGGATTCCTATATGATTTGTTATAGTTTGAAGGGAATGCATATATAAGAATAATCTCTTTTGAGTGGAACTTAGCTTACTGATTTTATTATGAGTAAGATAGTTGTTAATGATTATCTTTTACCTGAATTTTTTTTTATATATCTCTTTATTGTGAGCATATGCATCAGGGCAGCGGAGCACAAGATGCTAACAGCAGCGGGTTCCGGCCCATCATGGACTCACAGCTGGCAGCGGGTTCCGGGCATCGCCGAGCAGTGTCGGCATGAACCCAAGGAGTGTCTCGTGCTTCAAGCACTCCATGGAAATACTGTATGGGAAAGTTTACCCATATCTTCTACACTTATGACTAAATTAACGAATGCAAGAATGATTATAATTCTTTTTTGGCACGAATTAGATTGCACGTGCTTCATCAACTACACTATACGGCAATTGAGAACCATGATGAACTGTTTTTTTCCCATATGCGTTAACCAGCAAATACACATATGTTGTTCTTGTGGACATGTTACCTATTGGATGTACTCATTATATTATAATATATATTAATAACTATATGTGAATTTATGTTTAATTTGTAACGCGATGGTTATTGTTTCTAACATGCTTCTTTTCTTCTATGGTTAATATTTAGTTTTATGTCAAATAACTTGTTAATGAATGGATGAGATTTTACATATGTTCTACACGTGCGGCTATCTGTCATGAGATTCATTATATACCCGTAGCAACGCACGGGCACTTAACTAGTGGGTAAACAAACCTCACATGGATGAGGACTCCTTGCTCCCCACCTGAAGCATTTGCAGCATAACATAAAAACAATTGTTTCAATGCAAGTTCCACTTATTGCTCCAGAAAAGAATAACTTACCACCTCTGCACTGCCAGCAGGAAATTTAATCTTTTATTTGCGTTTCTTCTGAAATTATACAGTGATGAACTTAATTCCTTTCTTAAGCATCTCTTTTGTCAAACCGTCAACTTGTTTGACATCTCCTGTCATTGTTAGACTAGAAACTAACTTTATATGCTGCAACTCTCCACGCCAATCAGAAATCCCTTTGCAGTTTCAATCTGATCGAACTTATTAGAGTATAACCATCCATGGATGTGAAAACATCAGGCACCAAACCCTTTTCACTCAGGTCACAAAAGTACTTTGAGAGCTTTCTCCATGTCCCCCATTTTGCATAACCCAGTTATGAGAAGTGTGTATGCAAACAATCTGTCAGAGAATTCATTCGGTTACTCCTTGGTCTTTAGCATCTCCCCTAGGAGCTCACAGCTTCATCTGACCTTCCTTGCAGAGACCAGACATGAGTGCTCCCAGAGGCCCAGACCGAGCATTGCCTCCATCAGGCTTCTTGCACGGTGAATTTTGTCTGAAACCCTTTCACCCAAGCTGTACATGTCTGCCTCAAATCAGAAAAGGAAAAAAAATTTATACACGTCACAATGTTCGGCGAGCACCCAACTCCAACTGCCAGCATGTTACCGAATGAGAACCTCTGCCTGGGCTAGAATCTCCAATCTCCGCGCGGCACAAAGCAAGGACAAAGCCACATTTTGGCCCCCATCATGCTGACGAGGCAACCATGGCGGCGAGTGTGATGCTGGAGACGACGCTGGGGAGACCCGGCCATCCCCCCGAGAGTTTGCGTCGAACAACCACTTCTGCACAACGGGGCTTTAGTCCCGGTCTAAAAGGACCTCTAGTCCCGGGCTGCGAGTCGGGACTAAGGTTTCAGGACTAAATGTTCCACCTTTAGTCCCGGTTCTCAGGCCCGGGACTAAAGGGAGACCTTTAGTCCGGTTGGTAATGCCAACCAGGACTAAAGGTGCTACCAGACATCGACATGGCGCAACACCTTTTAGTTCCGGTTGGTATTACTAACCGAGACTAAAGGTTCTTTTTTTTTCCTTTTTCTTTCCAATCCATTATTGATTTTGGTTTTCAGTTATATTGTTTTCCAATTTATTCTCCGATGCTATTATCCGTATACGTTGCACCTATACGAGAGCGTTATTATTGCACACAAATAAAGTATGAAACTCGGCCACCGGTTGTGGTACATACACATTACATTTACAAGTGTTCGTACATACGGTTAATGAGTTACACCTATACGGCATCTATATATATTATAGAGCTATACATATACGTACATACACATTACATTTACAATAATATACAAGTAATCAAGTGTTCGGCCGCCGGTTAATGAGTTACACAAATGTTTGCCCGCCACTCAAAGCTCATACAAGTGTTCGTTCTTGTTTGGACTCTTTAAATCTAACCTAGGGTTGTGGTGGAACTCGCCGTCTTCCGGGATGACATGATTATTGATGAAACATGCGATCGTCTCCTGGATTGCGACGAATATTATGTGCTTGAACACTTGTTCTTTCAATTCTCACTCCTTCCATTTGTATTAATTAAAGGAAAAGATATTAATATACATAAGATTTATTTAGTTTCAACAAATAAATACAATATGAATTTATTGTATACACATGTTACCTACTTTTAGCATCTCTTTAGCAGGTGTAAATTTACTATACCGCATGTACTCGCAAACGTAGTATCCACATAAATTGGTTCCGTACGGTTGTCTGGACACGCACTTATATAGAATAGGAGGGGGGAGTGGCACTTTCAGATCCGTACGATATCTTTGTTGTAGCCAAGCCCAAGCCCTGTCCAATAAGTCGGTCGTTGATTAGGTATAGCATAGTAAATTAAAGGAGCAGACAACGATAATTAATGAATGATAGAATTTACCTTTGGATCATGTCTATCATGTCTTGGTACATTGCCAGCTCTTTTTTCATTGAGTCCCACACATTTATAGTTTGTTCCTTGATCTTAATCTCAATGAGTATCCAGTGATCCCTGCATTTGTTTATAGAGTCAACTTATATATATATATATATATATATATATATATATATATATATATATATATATATATATATATATATATAATGTTGGATTGACTAAGACATGATATAACACAACACTTTACCCCATATTGTAAGGGAAGAGTATCAACTCCTTATGTCTTTGGTTATAAAAGAACCTCCAGAGATTTTTCTTCATTTCCTTGATCTTCAGATTGAATGGATCTTTAGTCTTTGTGTCCTTGTACATGACATACGGATCGATAAAACCAATTCGATCGTCTTGTTTTAATCTGAGTTCTCTCATCATGTGTCTGCACATCGTGAGCATAGTTATTACAAATACGTACATATGCTAGAGTGGGATTATTGATTAAAAGGAAGAATCACTTACAGACAGTAGCAGCTCATGAGAGATTTGTCAAGAGCATCTATATAGAGAAGCTGATGTACTTCACTAAATTGTACCCAGATGACGTCATCTCCACGGAAGTAGTGACGGTCTCTGACTTGGACGCCCAGATATTGTTCACTTTGATGTTGTGCACAGAATCTCAAGTAGTACTCGTGCAGCTTGTATATTTGTGTACCAAGATTTTTTACTTGCAGGGTCACATAGACTCCTGCCATATACGTACTTCCTCCGCCATTCATCAATAACTTCAGCCTCTTTAACAGTTGTCAGTTCCTTCTGACCGAGAAGTTGTTCTAAGGAAAGCCCAGTCATATTCATCCACTTGGCGAGTTCATCTAAGTCCACATTATCAGGTACCGACATTTGCATCAAGTTCATGTTGGAACCATATTGATTCTCAACCACTAGTGGCGGCACTGATTGCTGCGCTTGTTGGCCGAGTTGTGCAACATCTTTCTCGGTCGCCTTTTGTTTCCTTTTGTCCTCCTTGATTTTCTTTGTGATAGTACGCTCATAGTCTGATAGTGGCGGCGCTGGTTTTTTACTAGCGGCACGCTTCTCGTCTTGCATAGCCTGCACCACTTGACGTAGCTTTACACGAGGATACATTAGGTATGGCTTCTCTTGCTTTGCTCGTGCGTCAGCTTTGGTCTTTTTGAAGAACGCTTTCACTTTTGCCTTGACTAAAACATTAAGTTCTTCATTAGTCTTCTCGTATGAAAGCTTGGTCATCTTCGGGATCTTTGTGACCACAACTTGTTTCTTCGGCGGAGGTGGTGGGACCGATCTCTGTGGGCCAGCGGGCCTCTTGTTCCTCGATAGACCAGCCGGTGCCGATGAGGCGGCCGTTGTCGGTATTGGCGGAGGCGGCGTGATTGGAGCTTGCTGTTATGGAGGAGATTGGGCCGTTGGCGATGTTGGAGTATGTCGTGGAGGAGATACGGCCAGTGGTGGGGATGCAACCTTGTCTTGTATGAAATCGTCATCGTCGTCGTGTCCCACGACACTGTGGTCATGTGGTGAATGGATAGATGGACTTGGGGAGGTCCTGGATTTGAAAAAAATGAACAAGGTATATACATGAGTGAACCGTAATTAGATACAGTACATAATTATTGAAAAGCAATTACGTTCACAATCATCCACATCTAGGGTTTGGTTGTGGTGGCGGCGCCCCAGGAATAATGATGTACCGTTTCTTCTAACATATGAATGTCTTCTCCGCTTCACCTAGGGTCTTCTCCCCATCACCACCTTCGATATCTAGAGCCACATTTTCATGGCCTTTGACCACTCTATCCAATGAGACACTAGCATATCCAGGTGGTATTGCGATCGAGTGGATCCTTGGTGTCTTGGTGGGGTCGATAGGAGATATAACACCAGAAGCCACCTTGACTGTGGCATTCCCCTCTGGAATATGCAGCTCACAGGACGTCAATGGAGCGGTGACATCATCCACCAGGAAGCGCATCCCTGTGTCATCATCTTGCCTCACAGGCACCTCCGTAGAAGCACAACTGTTTTTCAACTGAGCTGAGCCGGGGCTGATGTTGGCGGCCGACCGTGACAAGCTCTGGAGGCGGGAACTTATAACTTCCTCTACGACCTTTCTGAGTTGCTCATTCATAGTGGCCTTAAGCGCTTCCTCCCGCTCTAGTGCCTTACGAGCCACTTCACTGGTCTTCATAACAGCCTCCTCCAACTTGCGTAGCTGTTCCATGTCCTCTTCCTTCTTTCTCTAGCGGCTTCTATAAGTTTCTCTGTCCTGAGGGAAGGCATGCTCCCACAACACAGAGCCATAGCCTCTCGTCCGTCCACCATGCTCAGGGTTCCCCACGGCGTATGTCAGCTCATCTTTATCTCTGTTTGACTGCCACTTGTAACACCCCAGGTGTTTGCCACTAGTTAAGCAGTGGGTTTGAGCTCAAACATGATATATTAAGTGGAGATGGCGATGTCAAGGTCAACCTATGGAGATGAGCCTAACCTAAACTTCAATGTTGCACCCTTGCTTTACATATAGTCCATTTTCAAGATATATGCTTGGGTGGAGTTATTGCAATATCTTCATGTGTCTCACCTTAGTACCTATCTATATTGATCCCTGGAAAAGTTTCATGACGTTTGGAATCAAAAAGTCACATGAAATGATAAGTTATATGCTTGTTGGAATGACTTTACTAAGTGCTGGAATTGCATTATTAAGTGGATGGAAATATAGGTCATCAACCAAACCTTGCAACCTTACCCAAATTACTCTATATGGACTCTACAACAAAAGTCAAGAAAGGTTCGTGTTGAGCAAATGCCCAGAAAATGCTCCAATTGATCAAAAATGATAATTTAAGCTTTATCGTGATCCTACTTTGGTCAGAGTAGAAATATTGGTTCTATATCAGTTCTGATGTTGGACCTTAAATGAAAGTTGTAGCTCATGTTGTGTAGAACAAACTTTGTTTTTGGACCAAGAGCTAGATCAACTTAGAAATAAGTCAAATAGAGGCTCAAAGATTGGATTAGCTGTTGTTTTTCAGCACTTAGAAATTTTTCTAAGTCTGGAATTCATCATCGTCGACATTGGCATGCCGCGTTCTTGTGTTTTCGTTAAGCAACTTGAGTTGAGCCAAAAATAAAAGTTGGAGCTTACATCTTGGAGAAGAGCATGCAAAAAGTTGGATTAAGTTTGATCAGGTTTTGACCTTTGAATGCGAGTTTCCGTGATCTCCGTCAACATGTTGACATTGTCATTTTGGCAACTAGTTAACCGCTAATCCGTTGCTCTAATGACCTTGACCTCTAAATGAAAATTGTAGAGCATCGTGTGGGCTGCCAACTTCGTTTTTGGCCCATTCGCTGATTCGGTCCGTAGACCGTAGATGGCCCAAATCTGCTTCCACCTTACCCACCGCGACGCACGCCACGTGCTCGATGGAACGTCGACGCGTCCTCCATGCGCCGGCCGCGCCCCGCCATGGCTGCCGCGCGTCCCGCTCCCTCTGCTGGCTGCTGCCCTGCGCCCCTGCCATCAAATGTGGATGCCCGAGCACCCCCTGCCTCGCCCTCCCTCACTTCCGCACCTCCTGGCTCTCCTCCCCGCTCTCATTCTCGTCGCGACGCGCGCGCACCCGAGCGCCGCCCTCCATGGCCGCCGCGGGCAGAGCTACTCGTCGCCCGCAGCCTCGCGCGCTTACTGCCCAAGCCGAGCTGACCACCCCACCTTACTCCCTGTGCCACGCCGCCCCTCAGCGCCCCTTCCCCGGCCGCCCAGCATGCCGCAGCGTCACTCGCCCTGCCGCCGTCGCCGCCAGTGCCGCTGGCGCACACGGCCAGTGCGCCTCGGCCCGTCTCCGTTTCAACCGAGCAGTCCCATGGGTGCGCCTCGACGTCGTGAAGCTGCTGAGCCACTCCACCGCCGCCGTAGTCGCCGGAGTCGACTCGCCGCCAGCCGCCGTTGCCGCAAGCAGCAGTCGCTCATGGCCAGGCCACCTAGGGCCACCTCGAGCCGAGCTAGAGGCACCAGCAGGTGCGCGAGCATGCCCTGGTGCTTCCCCGCGCTTCCCCTGCCACCGACGTCCACCCTACCGGCCTCCCCGACGAGCTCCTCTGCTCCAAATCACGCCAAGGACCTCCTCCGAGAATTCGACAAAAGTGAAGGGCCTAACTGCACTGTCATAGACTCAGATGAATAGTGCCAAGATGACTGTTTTGTGATGATTTTGCTGAATCTTTGGAAATTCATAGTAAATCATAGAAAATTCGTAAAATAGCAAATGAGGACTTTTTGGAATCCTTGTGAAATTCTCTATGCAGTAGATCTATAATATGACATGTTTTAGTTTAAAGTTTTCTTTGTAAAAATAGATTTGTGCAGCTAGGTTTTTAATGCTAGATGTATTTGTCATTTTCATAACTGTAGATCTAAGGCTCCAAATGAAGTGAAATTTTTGTGGCATGCTACTCATATGATGTTTAATGTGTGGTAATTATTTCATGAATTTTGGTTGCAATATGAGTGAGTTATTAGTGTATATTGCTCTCACATGAATTCTTGCAATAGCAATTTGTCTTTTTCATAGAGGCTGATATACATGTCCAAATAACTTGAAATTTGTACAGTAGACTATTGGGTGTATGTAAGAGCTACTGTAAGTTTTATAGATTTTATTATTGACTTTTGGTATATGTTTATTATTTCACCTTGCTATCTAAATAAATTAAGAAATGCATTAAAAGAATTTATTTAGTGATGAGCACTATGCTTTTTGGTGATAATTTAGCATGCACTTTATGATGGTTACATTGGTTGTGGCCAAATATATGTTTGGAATATAAGTTAATATTTATTCTTGCAATTGATGCTTTCCTGGACAGTTTCTGGGACTTTGGTAATTGCACCATGAAAATGATGTTTGCTGAGAAACATGCTTATAACAAAGTTGTAGATAACTCATTAATCTGGCTTGTGTTAAATTTTGGTGGTATTTGGCCTTATAGTTTGTGAGTAATGACTGTTTCAAGTTGGGTTCTAGAAATAGTTGTTCTCTGGAATCTCTGGACCAGATTCTGTAATTATGCATGTTTGACTTGGTTAACTTGAGAATCATGCTAAGATGATTAAAGATGAATTATAGAAAATTTCATAATCTTTCTAGAATGTCTTGTTGCATGTCTATTGGATTTGTATAACTCCAGTTATGATCTAAACATGTAGATGTTGTTTGCAGTCTAGAAATTGTCAGAGGCTAGTCATGGTTGTTTACTCCATGTGTTGCTAAGTGTGGCTTATACCCTTGATGATAGTCAAGTTAAGATACTTGTGATCTTGTTAAACTTGTGTTATGCTTAATGTGCTTGCCCTCTTTAAATTGATTATGTGATGCATCTTATGTTACCATTCATCATATTCATACGCATGCATCTTGCATCTCATTTAGGTTCGCTAGATGCACCACGTGAAGGATGAGTTGTTGAAGCCAAACCCGAAGACGGTGTTTGGTGGAACTATCCCGAAGATGGAAGTACTCAGCGAGTGTCATCTGACAACTACTGACTTGTGTCGGATCCCAGGCAAGCCCCGGAGCATTCTAAGCCTCCTACTTTATAAAAGCAATTGAGTATATATATATATATTATATATGTATTGTTGCATTAAGTTATAGGAGTTGATTGAAAACACTTGCTGCATATATATCCTTTCCTTTTCCCATAAATATGCCTGAAATCCTATTTTAGTTCAGGATCGAAAATATTGTTTAGCCCTGCTTAGACCGGTAGAGATCGGTGATTTCCTGTCACCGGCAATTATAGGTGGTTACTGGGAAACTTTAGCTATGGAATGGATGATATCCTGGAAATAACCAAGTGTTGATGAATAATTGGAGACCGGGCGGAATAAGTATGGGGCAACCAGACAGGATTCTGGGGTGCTTGTAGTTTCCGTCTGTGTCGATTAAGGATCGTCCGTTGTTGTCCCTCGGGTCATATTGAACGCATGCCTCACATTTAGCTGGCCGAATAAGGTACCTTTCGACCGCGAAGCTGGGAGATTATTCGGGCCGAGTGGATTGCCCGCAACGCACTGTACCGGAGCAGTAGTGGCAGGATACGGGGGCGCGATGATAAGGCCAAAGAGCAGTCGGGCGGCCCCCGGGTACATGTGGTTCCTGGCAAGCTCGCGACTTTACCTGAATGGTTGACTCGGTGACCAACACCTCACTTTAGCGGGTGAGTGAGGTTTGTGTGAGGAATAACTTACCAGCTGGTTAATAATCGATTCGAATCGCCATCGTTCACTGGATAGTGAACACTTGACTCGAGCTACTGCATCGTAGTAATGATTATGGAACATGGATGGTTATGTGGATGATGTTGGAAATGCTAAACCTGAAATGGTAACCTTTGATGTTAATGGTTAATCAAGTGATTGCTTTAGCATAGGTGCTTACCTAGATTGAATAGGTTATAATAAAGATGATGTAAAAATACTTAAATTAGTTTATTCATGATAACTTATGCTTTTCGCAAATGAGTCAAGCTAGCCCACTGAAAGAAAGCCTTGCATACTCCTTGGCGTCATTATTTCTGGTTTATGACGGGTAAGTCTAGCTGAGTACCTTCTCGTACTCATGGTTTATTCCCACTTGTTGCAGGTTGTGATATAACATAGCTACTGCAAGAATTGGAAGACTCCGGCTGTAGTGGCGGAGTGTGATCATGGGCATGATCCGTCTGAGCTATCTCGTCTCTCTTGCTTTTATGGGAATTTGACCTTGGTACTGGCATGTATTTGAATTAAGGTGATATTAGTTTCAAACTACTTTGCTTCCGCTACTTTTGAACTTGAGTTGTAATAACTCTACCGAACTCCGATATAAGTTGAATTACTTATGAAATGGATGTAACATATGACCTGTTATGTTGGACCACTATGATCTTGGCTTGTATGTTGGTTGGTTTGAAATCTCTCGTGATTTTATTGGACTACCGGAGTTATAGGAGCTTAAGTACGAGAATTTAATTGCTCCGGCGATTGTTTTTGTACTTTTGTTCTTATAATTTGGGCGGTTCCGTGACAGCTGGCATCGGAGCAAGGTTCAACACTAAACATGTCATATGTGTATTGAAAAACAAAGGTTTTGTTTGCAAAAATCAGTTTTTGACAACTTATAGCTACTACATATATAGGTTTGTTCAAATCTAAATTTTAAATCTAAGTATGCCAGTGGTCATTTCCTTTATGCCCAATTAAGGACCCTTAGGTGGCTTAATTAAGTACTAACTTGGGGGTTTTAAATTTTTGCATCTACGCCCAAGCTAAGGTATGTATGAGTGATAACTTGACCGCACTGTTACCCTGTGGTCGAATGGTAGTGGTAACCTTCATATATGAAATAGCCATATATGTCGCTAGAGTTATATTTTTGCAACGTCGCACCTACTCCAAGGTAAGTGTGAGTTGGGAGAGCATGACCGTTCAACCATCGGTCTAGGGGAGAGTTAGCTATGGTTATTGACATAATTACATGTTTAACCATATAATTATGAAAGTACTTAATTGTGGGTACATTTGTTGGGTAGCTATGATACCGAAGTATATGCATCAGGGGATGTATGTATGGAGAGTATTTAGTTTACTGCTTTCATTGTGTGCTATATTGGGAATTGTTGGGCTGCAATGAAATTTTCTGCAGGTACGCTAACCACGAATGCGTAAGTTGAATGTAGCTGACGACTAGCTCTATATCGAGAGAATACGTGTTATGCCACCAACATAGAACGTGATTGCCACCTTAGGTTGGCAATCTTGTGAGGACGAATAGGACGAAGCATGCATCATCATGATTGTTGCTTTGTGCATATAACTATGCTCCTCCCACCTTTGTCCTAATAAATAAGTAACTTGTGTTTGATGTGCATGCACTAATTTGATTACTTTAGCATGCTTTTGTTTTAGCTAAACTTGTAGTTAGTTCTTGTTGGATAAATTCTTGTTAGGTGTGAGCCTTCTGCTTAGTATCGAGTGCTTAAGTTAACCTGACTAATTATCTCAAGTGTCCGCTTAAAACTGTGATGTTGTGTAGATGCTTGTTATCTAGGTAGTGTCATAGTTGACCTCTCTTTGTCCTCAGTGAGCATGTGAGTATCGAAGATGCTTTATCCTAGATCAACGCTCATGTTACGTAATCGCATGGTTGTCGTCTCTAATTAGATTCTCGTAGGAGCCAGAGCCTGTAGACGTGGTTGCTAGCCCTTAAATGTTTGTGTATCCATGCCTTGTTTGAACCATAGGCCCTAGCATAGTCCCCTTATATGTTTGCTTAGGCCTTGGACATCCGCTACCTTTTGGAGAATGCCCTTGTCGATTGACCAACCAAGTTAAGTCCTAACGAACGTCGATCTTGACCACAGTTGTTGCTTGCCAAGTTTTGAAGACCATACCCAATTCCATGTTGAACCTCCCGATTATCTCTCCTACAGATGATCCGAGCAACGCTAATCTCTCGTTGTCTAATCTAGAAATCTTTGCTTGCAAAATCACGTGGCTACCTTATCAACCAAATCTCTGATCGGTGTATCATTTTGTTCTAGAAGTCTGCTAAGTCCATCTTAACTTCTGAAGTCTCTCAACATTATTAATCTTGATCTCATGTTGTTGTCCAACGTGACCGAGAACCCTTGCTCAGTTGTCTTCGACAATTAAGCTATGTTCTCTTACGCTGTGTTTTAATCTTTGAATCGCCTCTTTGTTGACTCTAAACCTTGTAACTACCCTTGCTTGCTACTCCTCCCTTGTCTGGTACTTGTTCTTACCACCCAATCAGTGCCACTTGAAATTCCAGTTTGTTTGTGCGTTTAATAATGGTGTTACGATTAGCATTCTATGGTGCCGCGACGAAACCGAGAGCCTCCTGTGGGCGCGCACACAAGGTTGTGCTGCTCGGCATGCGCTGGTATCAGGGTTGCTATTCATGATCCATTATGAAATGACATCCGATGTGTTATTTCTCGTGATCGTTTTCCTTGGTTATCTCCCTATATCTTATCTAAAGATTCATATCTTAGACCTTATGTAGTAGATATCCCTTGAAGTTGCTAAGAAGATGACCTTTGAAGAACAGTCACCGGCATAAGCTTTAACAGACTGCAAGAGGTGGTAGACAAGTGACTCTCCCTATGTGCCCTTATACGACGTCGGTCATCGATTGAGTAACGTATGCCATCCCTGTTGAATCGAATGGGCACCTAACACTAAATGATTGGACAAGTTATCCATTGGGAAAGAACCAATCGTCACATGGTGCATTTGACCAAGTTATCAAAGTCTTCATCCATGTGTGTACGATGGTCATACAGTCAAAATCAACCATCTCTGGTGTTTATCTACGAACTTCGATGGCGACCATCCATTTGTGCTTCGACTGCAATCAGTGTTGTGGTTAATAGTGAAGATTTGGAACTTTGAGAATTGAGAGACAACTGATTAGTTACCAGTAAGAAGGTTAATCTCTAGTCAAGTAATGATTCCTCGATAATTATGATGGTTATGTCCCAACGAACAATAGTAAGCAAAGAAGCCATAAAGCCGGTCAGCAACGCAAGTGCTACTTCTTCCCCAAATGTACTTTCAAGTCAATTCCGTCTTGGACAATCACGTATATAGTGCAAGATGTTGTATTAGCCAAGTGAAGAACTAGAGAAAGCATGTCCCTAGTTTCGACCTGTATCATTGTGCCCCTAAGTACCACGATTTTGGTTCAAGGTTCTATTGGATGAAGTGCCAGAAAATATTCAGAAATGGTTCCTTATCTGCATAGGGATGCCCTCCATGTGGAATAATGCTTTGTGCTCTGTGAAAATAGCCCACAACTCCAATACTTGTGCATCGTCAAGATTGGTGTCTAGATCACCGGTTGAAATTGTTCCCTGAGAAATATGTCAGGAAGACTATAGCCTCCATCCTCAACTAGAGAAAGGCTTCTGCTACTATGAGAAAGATCAGAGAGTGCAAAACACACGTCTCAACATGTGAAGCAAAAGAAAAGGAAGAACACGAAATCTGTCCAGAATTTTTGTGGCACTACACCGGTTATCTTCAAGTCAACGGTTAGTGACTCAAACGAAGTTGGATTAAGCCAAACTTGGTAACCTCATTCCTTGCTTAGGACCCTTCAATGTCTTAAGTTGATATGAGTATTGGTTGAGTAAAACATAGGATTTGAGAGATGTCTTGACAGCTTGGTTTGCTGCCATTTCAGAACAGAGCTATTTTGGTGGATACTTGCAACTTTTGTTGTCTTTGAGACCTAACTAACATCCTTTTGCGGTAATGGTTCTCTAGTGCTGACGTGCCTCCGGTACTTTATATGTGTTTTTACCCAAGAGATTGTATCTAATTCAACCCAGATAACTATTGCCTTTGTATAAGAGAATCTTCTTAGATAAGAGTTGGCAGAAATCCAGAACCGACAGAGTCAGCTATCACACTCACTATTCCCTCAGCAGACTCAGATAATACAGTGTTGGCATCAGAGAAAGAGAACTGCACACGTGTAACAATATGTAGTTTTCCATCAGTTGGCGTCTGAGTGAGTAAATTAGTCCATGCTCGCAGTACTCTCCGTGCACCGTGAACAAAGTACCGTATTGTCTTGGATTCCTCCCAAAGTAACAATGCCTCATGGAAGTCAGTGAAGGAAATTATCCAGACCAAAGTTTCTACTTAGAGTGAGTATCAGAAAGTTGTCTTCCAAATTAGCCTCTCTGATGCTTGAAGCTAAGTAGCCTGATGCGCTTGCAGATGTTGGAATTGGATAACATGCTTCTCTTCCCTTAGAAAGTTCTTCGCACCGAATCTCGGGACGCGATTCTTTTAAGGGGGGAGGGCTGTAACACCCCAGGTGTTTGCCACTAGTTAAGTAGTGGGTTTGAGCTCAAACATGATATATTAAGTGGAGATGGCGATGTCAAGGTCAACCTATGGAGATGAGCCTAACCTAAACTTAAATGTTGCACCCTTGCTTTACATATAGTCCATTTTCAAGATATATGCTTGGGTTGAGTTATTGCAATATCTTCATGTGTCTCACCTTAGTACCTATCTATATTGATCCCTGGAAAAGTTTCATGACGTTTGGAATCAAAAAGTCACATGAAATGATAAGTTATATGCTTGTTGGAATGACTTTACTAAGTGCTGGAATTGAATTATTAAGTGGATGGAAATATAGGTCATCAACCAAACCTTGCAACCTTACCCAAATGACTCTATATGGACTCTACAACAAAAGTCAAGAAAGGTTCGTGTTGAGCAAATGCCCAGAAAATGCTCCAATTGATCAAAAAGGATAATTTAAGCTTTATCGTGATCCTACTTTGGTCAGAGTAGAAATGTTGGTTCTATATCAGTTCTGATGTTTGACCTTAAATGAAAGTTGTAGCTCATGTTGTGTAGAACAAACTTTGTTTTTGGACCAAGAGCTAGATCAACTTGGAAATAAGTCAAATAGAGGCTCAAAGATTGGATTAGCTGTTGTTTTTCAGCACTTAGAAATTTTTCTAAGTCTGGAATTCATCGTCGTCGACGTTGGCATGCCGCGTTCTTATGTTTTCGTTAAGCAACTTGAGTTGAGCCAAAAATAAAAGTTGGAGCTTACATCTTGGAGAAGAGCATGCAAAAAGTTGGATTAAGTTTGATCAGGTTTTGACCTCTGAATGCGAGTTTCCGTGATCTCCGTCAACATGTTGACATTGTCATTTTGGCAACTAGTTAACCGCTAATCCGTTGCTCTAATGGCCTTGACCTCTAAATGAAAATTGTAGAGCATCGTGTGGGCTGCCAACTTCGTTTTTGGCCCATTCGCTGATTCGGTCCGTAGACGGCCCAAATCTGCTTCCACCTTACCCACCGCGACGCACGCCACGAGCTCGATGGAACGTCGACGCGTCCTCCATGCGCCGGCCGCGCCCGCCATGGCTGCCGCGCGTCCCGCTCCCTCTACTGGCTGCTGCCCTGCGCCCCTGCCATCAAATGTGGATGCCCGAGCACCCCCTGCCTCGCCCTCCCTCACTTCCGCACCTCCTGGCTCTCCTCCCCGCTCTCATTCTCGTCGCGACGCGCGCGCACCCGAGCGCCGCCCTCCATGGCCGCCGTGGGCAGAGCTGCTCGTCGCCCGCAGCCTCGCGCGCTTACTGCCCAAGCCGAGTCGACCACCCCACCTTACTCCCTGTGCCACGCTGCCTCTCAGCTTCCCTTCCCCGGCCGCCCAGCATGCCGCAGCGTCACCCGCCCTGCCGCCGTCGCCGCCAGTGCCGCTGGCGCACGCGGCCAGTGCGCCTCGGGCCGTCTCCGTTTCAACCGAGCAGTCCCACGGGTGCGCCTCGACGTCGTGAAGCTACTGAGCCACTCCACCGCCGCCGTAGTCGCCGGAGTCGACTCGCCGCCAGCCGCCGTTGCCGCAAGCAGCAGTCGCTCGTGGCCGGGCCACCTAGGGCCACCTCGAGCCGAGCTAGAGGCACCAGCAGGTGCGCGAGCATGCCCTAGTGCTTCCCCGTGCTTCCCTCGCCGCCGACGTCCACCCTACCGGTCTCCCCGACGAGCTCCTCTGCTCCAAATCACGCCAAGGACCTCCTCCGAGAATTTGACAAAAGTGAAGGGCCTAACTGCACTGTCATAGACTCAGATGAATAGTGCCGAGAGGACTGTTTTGTGATGATTTTGCTGAATCTTTGGAAATTCATAGTAAATCATAGAAAATTCGTAAAATAGCAAATGAGGACTTTTTGGAATCCTTGTGAAATTCTCTATGCAGTAGATCTATAATATGACATGTTTTAGTTTAAAGTTTTCTCTGTAAAAATAGATTTGTGCAGCTAGGATTTTAATGCTAGATGTATTTGTCATTTTCATAACTGTAGATCTAGGGCTCCAAATGAAGTGAAATTTTTGTGGCATGCTACTAATATGATGTTTAATGTGTGGTAATTATTTCATGAATTTTGGTTGCAATATGAGTGAGTTATTAGTGTATATTGCTCTCACATGAATTCTTGCAATAGCAATTTGTCTTTTTCATAGAGGTTGATATACAAATCCAAATAACTTGAAATTTGTACAGTAGACTATTGGGTGTATGTAAGAGCTACTGTAATTTTTATAGATTTTATTGTGGACTTTTGGTATATGTTTATTATTTCACCTTGCTATCTAAATAAATTAAGAAATGCATTAAAAGAATTTATTTAGTGATGAGCACTATGCTTTTTGGTGATCATTTAACATGCACTTTATGATGGTTACATTGGTTGTGGCCAAATATATGTTTGGAATATAAGTTAATATTTATTCTTGCAATTGATGCTTTCCTGGACAGTTTCTGGGACTTTGGTAATTGCACCATGAAAATGATGTTTGCTGAGAAACATGCTTATAACAAAGTTGTAGATAACTCATTAATCTAGCTTGTGTTAAATTTTGGTGGTATTTGGCCTTATAGTTTGTGAGTAATGACTGTTTTAAGTTGGGTTCCAGAAATAGTTGTTCTCTGGAATCTCTGGACCAGATTCTGTAATTATGCATGTTTGACTTGGTTAACTTGAGAATCATGCTAAGATGATTAAAGATGAATTATAGAAAATTTCATAAGCTTTCTAGAATGTCTTGTTGCATGTCTATTGGATTTGTATAACTCCAGTTATGATCCAAACATGTAGATGTTGTTTGCAGTCTAGAAATTGTCAGAGGCTAGTCATGGTTGTTTACTCCATGTGTTGCTAAGTGTGGCTTATACCCTTGATGATAGTCAAGTTAAGATACTTGTGATCTTGTTAAACTTGTGTTATGCTTAATGTGCTTGCCCTCTTTAAATTGATTATGTGATGCATCTTATGTTACCATTCATCATATTCATACGCATGCATCTTGCATCTCATTTAGGTTCGCTAGATGCACCACGTGAAGGATGAGTTGTTGAAGCCAAACCCGAAGACGGTGTTTGGTGGAACTATCCCGAAGATGGAAGTACTCAGCGAGTGTCATCTGACAACTACTGACTTGTGTCGGATCCCAGGCAAGCCCCGGAGCATTCTAAGCCTCCTACTTTATAAAAGCAATTGAGTATATATATATATTATATATGTATTGTTGCATTAAGTTATAGGAGTTGATTGAAAACACTTGCTGCATATATATCCTTTCCTTGTCCCATAAATATGCCTGAAATCCTATTTTAGTTCAGGATCGAAAATATTGCTTAGCCCTGCTTAGACCGGTAGAGATCGGTGATTTCCTGTCACCGGCAATTATAGGTGGTTACTGGGAAACTTTAGCTATAGAATGGATGATATCCTGGAAATAACCAAGTGTTGATGAATAATTGGAGACCGAGCAGAATAAGTATGGGGCAACCAGACAGGGTTCTGGGGTGCTTGTAGTTTCCGTCTGTGTCGATTAAGGACCGTCCGTTGTTGTCCCTCGGGTCATGTTGAACGCATGCCTCACATTTAGCTGGCCGAATAAGGTACCTTTTGACCATGAAGCTGGGAGATTATTCGGGCCGAGTGGATTGCCCGCAACGCACTGTACCGGAGCAGTAGTGGCAGGATACGGGGGCGCGATGATAAGGCCAAAGAGCAGTCGGGCGGCCCCCGGGTACATGTGGTTCCTGGCAAGCTCGCGACTTTACCTGAATGGTTGACTCGGTGACCAACACCTCACTTTAGCGGGTGAGTGAGGTTTGTGTGAGGAATAACTTACCAGTTGGTTAATAATCGATTCGAATCGCCATCGTTCACTGGATAGTGAACACTTGACTCGAGCTACTGCATCGTAGTAATGATTATGGAACATGGATGGTTATGTGGATGATGTTGGAAATGCTAAACCTGAAATGGTAACCTTTGATGTTAATGGTTAATCAAGTGATTGCTTTAGCATAGGTGCTTACCTAGATTGAATAGGTTATAATAAAGATGATGTAAAAATACTTAAATTAGTTTATTCATGATAACTTATGCTTTTCGCAAATGAGTCAAGCTAGCCGACTGAAAGAAAGCCTTGCATACTCCTTGGCGTCATTATTTCTGGTTTATGACGGGTAAGTCTAGCTGAGTACCTTCTCGTACTCAGGGTTTATTCCCACTTGTTGCAGGTTGTGATATAACATAGCTACTGCAAGAATTGGAAGACTCCGGCTGTAGTGGCGGAGTGTGATCATGGGCATGATCCGTCTGAGCTATCTCGTCTCTCTTGCTTTTATGGGAATTTGACCTTGGTACTGGCATGTATTTAAATTAAGGTGATATTAGTTTCAAACTACTTTGCTTCCGCTACTTTTGAACTTGAGTTGTAATAACTCTACCGAACTCCGATATATGTTGAATTACTTATAAAATGGATGTAACATATGACTTGTTATGTTGGACCACTACGATCTTGGCTTGTATGTTGGTTGGTTTGAAATCTCTCGTGATTTTATTGGACTACCGGAGTTATAGGAGCTTAAGTACGAGAATTTAATTGCTCCGGCGATTGTTTTTGTACTTTTGTTCTTATAATTTGGGCGGTTCCGTGACAGCTGGCATTGGGGCAAGGTTCAACACTAAACATGCCATATGTGTATTGAAAAACAAAGGTTTTGTTTGCAAAAATCAGTTTTTGACAACTTATAGCTACTACATATATAGGTTTGTTCAAATCTGAATTTTAAATCTAAGTATGCCAGTGGTCATTTCCTTTATGCCCAATTAAGGACCCTTAGGTGGCTTAATTAAGTACTAACTTGGGGGTTTTAAATTTTTGCATCTACGCCCAAGCCAAGGTATGTATGAGTGATAACTTGACCGCACTGTTACCCTGTGGTCGAATGGTAGTGGTAACCTTCATATATGAAATAGCCATATATGTCGCTAGAGTTACATTTTTGCAACGTCGCACCTACTCCAAGGTAAGTGTGAGTTGGGAGAGCATGACCGTTCAACCATCGGTCTAGGGGAGAGTTAGCTATGGTTACTGACATAATTACATGTTTAACCATATAATTATGAAAGTACTTAATTGTGGGTACATTTGTTAGGTAGCTATGATACCGAAGTATATGCATCAGGGGATGTATGTATGGAGAGTATTTAGTTTACTGCTTTCATTATGTGCTATATTGGGAATTGTTGGGCTGCAATGAAATTTTCTGCAGGTACGCTAACCACGAATGCGTAAGTTGAATGTAGCTGACGACTAGCTCTATATCGAGAGAATACATGTTATGCCACCAACATAGAACGTGATTGCCACCTTAGGCTGGCAATCTTGTGAGGACGAATAGGACGAAGCATGCATCATCATGATTGTTGCTTTGTGCATATAACTATGCTCCTCCCACCTTTGTCCTAATAAATAAGTAACTTGTGTTTGATGTGCATGCACTAATTTGATTACTTTAGCATGCTTTTGTTTTAGCTAAACTTGTAGTTAGTTCTTGTTGGATAAATTCTTGTTAGGTGTGAGCCTTCTGCTTAGTATCGAGTGCTTAAGTTAACCTGACTAATTATCTCAAGTGTCCGCTTAAAACTGTGATGTTGTGTAGATGCTTGTTATCTAGGTAGTGTCATAGTTGACCTCTCTTTGTCCTCAGTGAGCATGTGAGTATCGAAGATGCTTTATCCTAGATCAACGCTCATGTTACGTAATCGCATGGTTGTCGTCTCTAATTAGATTCTCGTAGGAGCCAGAGCCTGTGTAACACCCAAATTTTAGGAGTAATAAGTTTTAAATAATTTAGAGAAAGGGAATTAAAATTTTGAAAACTATTTGGTGTTGCATTCATGCTGTTGCATTTATTTTCTTTTGTGTAGTGGATTTATTTTATTTTGAATTGGTTTGAAGAATTTTATTTGGAATAGTTTGAAAACAAGTAAATAAAGAAAAGAAAGAAGAAAAGAAAAAAAATGAAATGACTTACCTTCTTACCTGTTGGCCCGGCGGCCCAGCTAGCCGAGCCCAACGTTCCCTCCTTCCCCACGCCCGCGTCGCTTGGGCCGGCCCAGTACCGCAGCGTTTTCCTCTCTGGTGACGCTGACGAACCAGGCCCGCCTGTCAGTGCGCCTCTTCTTCCTCGCGCCATGGCCGAGTCAGACACGAACACTGCCACCACCGTATCTCCACCACATAAATCGGGATTTCCTACCCAAATTCGGTGTTTTGGTGCTATAAGAGGGAAGCCGTGACCCTCTCACCCCTTTTTCCATCTAAAAACCCGAGTTTGGTCCCGTGAAATCGAGCCTCGAAGCTTGGAACCCTAGGCGTGTTCGGTTACAAGCCGTCGAAGCTTACGGGTGGATTTGCACCCTTTTTATTCGCTTGGGTGAGTTTGACATCTTCTTCTCTCCCTCCCCATGCTTTTTCTTTTGAATTTTGGTGCTTTGAACTGCGAGATTGAAGCTTTCCACGAGCCGGCAATGGCGCCGCCGTTCTTCCCGAGCCGCGTCTCGTTCTCAAGCCGTCGTAGCTTCCCTAGATCGCATAGATGGGTTCGTGGTGATCTCCTCTTCCGATTGGGGTCGGATGCGTGGTGAACCATGGTCTAGATGGGGAGAGCCGCCATCTCCGGCGAGGTGGAGCACGCCGGCCATGGGGAGCCGCCGGCCAGACATGAAGAAGGTAACCGGAGGAGCACTGTAGACTTGATGATGAACACGAGCCGTCCAAATCGAGATCAACGGCCCAGATTAGAAGATACCCCTTCGCGGGTAAATTTGTTAAAGAGACCCTCAGCTTTTTAGTTATCAACCCGCGACCCTTAGCGCAAAATCCCAAATCTGTTTCCGTGTTTGGAAAGCGTATTTTCTCTCGGTTAAATTCAAAATACGTTTTTAGATATTTACCGTTTTGCCACTAGGATTGTTTTGGTCATAAAATCTTCGTTTTAACTCCGATTTAATCCGCTCAAGTTGTGTTAGGTTCGTATTTGCGAGTTCTACATGTTAGTGTAGTTGTACAGTCAGTTTTGATAATTTATTTTTCGAGTTTATAATTTAGTATTTATTTATCTATAGGAAATCTTAGAAAAAATCATAACTTTCACGTTTTAAATCCGAATTTCGTGATCTTTACGTCTGTGTGATCGTAGTAACGTGTAGAATAATTTTATAAGCTTTTCAAACTGTTTATCTACTGTTGGTTAGGTTTTCTACCTTTAAGATTCGATGTTAGGTTTAATCTATTGTTTTACTAAAGAAAATCTCGTTTAATTCATAATTTATTTGTTTTAATTCCGAATTAGTCCGTTCAAATTGCAATGGATTTATAATAACATAAACTACATATTAGTATTCATGATTTCCTTATCAAAATCTTTAGAATTTCATGGTTTGAATCATATCTTAAATAACAATTATGTAACCGAGTTTTGTAAATAAAATATGATTTGTTTTACTTTAGTTTTATAATTTGAATCTAAATTTGACTTAAATTATAATCTCTATAAAATATCTTATATATGTTTTTATACCATTAAGAAACATGAAGCTAATAGTTTTATGGGTAAATCTATTGGTAGTTGTATCTTTTCAACCATAGCTTCGATTAGCGTGCTTTTCGTGACTTTGTGTTCGCAGCGATGCCTAGAATCGTGTTTCAAACTCTTTTACTTATTTTTATATGATTGGTGTACTGTTCTAATTATGTTTCTTTGTTTGCTTCGTGTATGATTGCTCGGATGATTGTGTGTTGATGCTTGACGATCAAATATAGACGGTGAGCAATTTCTTGACGATCAGAAGTATTATTTTGAGCCAGACCAGCAGTATCAACAGGAAAGCTTTGATCAAGGCAAGTATAACATGGGACCATCCTTGTTGTCCTATTCACTGAAATTATCATACATATGCATGTGTCTTCCTTGACAACCATAGAGATTATAACTTAGCTATTGATATCTTGTTTCCTTGTCACCTATGGGTTATGCATTTGGGTAGCTATTGCTAGCGCTTAATTATGAACAATGATCTTGTAATTTGACTAATGGATTATGCAATCAACTAATTAAGATGATTTTATTACTGTTGAAAGGGGGCTAGAGCATGTGGGTTATTTTGATGCTCTAGTTACTCTCCGTAAGGACTTACCTGTAAGTGATAACCGGGATTGACAGTACAGCTGTGAGGGCTATATGGCTCTGGCTCTAGTTGTTCAAGAGACCTTTTCTAGCTTGTTAGAGGTTACCTTAAATGGCGTAAGAATGGCTTGCCACGTTGAGTGTAGTGCGAGCCCCTGGCCTAGTGTGTATAGGCTGCGGTTGTTGTGCCACAGGGAAGGGGGGTTCTACATCTGCCTGCCGAGTGAATCTAATGGCCCTAACTTGTTAGACGAACTTTTGAATGGCTTTATATGGTCTCTGATGTTTTGGGCCTTGCAAACCCATGCATTTGGAAATCATGACTCACAGTGAAAGTGTACACCTCTGCGCAGAGTTAAAAACTGGTATACTAGCCGTGCTCACGGATACGAGCGGCCTTGGGGATTCTTACAGAATAGTTGATCACCATTGTTATATCATGCTTAATTATTGTTGATTATTATTATGCTCATGTTAATGCTATTCATTATCTTTATTACAATTGATCATTGATTCATTAATGGGATTTGGATTACCTTGATGCTACTCAATTGTTAATTATATGATGATTAAAAGCTAAACGCAGTTAAACAGTGTCTAGCCTTTTTGAGCCTCATGAACCCTGTGTTATACTTGTTGAGTTCGACATGAACTCATTCTTGCTGTTTCCCCCACACTCCAGTGTGTAATAAGATGCTACTCGGAAAAAGGACAAAGGTGTAGTGGAGTTTCCAGAAGACTAGTAGAAGTGCTAGGCATATGTTACCCCCAGTCAGCCGTCCCTGAGAAGAATGGAGCCCGAAGTTTAGTCACCATTCCGCGATACTCTGATGTAAGTGTTAATATAGCTATGTATACGTTATATAATAACATTGTTTCTGATACTTTTTCATTCTGGCATATGTGTGGACTTCCTGGGCACACATATGATTAGCCTGGTTTTGTTCTTTAGAAAACCGGGTGTGACAGAGTGGTATCAGAGCGGTGTTGACTGTAGAACGTATGCCAAGTAGCACTGGACGTATTCTAAAACTTATTTTACGATAAAACTATTTTGTCATCCCTTGACTCATTGATTTTGACTATTTTCTCTTCCTTGTCTTGTTGTATCCTCTCCTTGATAGCTTCCTTTGAGCTATTATTTCTTACTCCCTTGGATTTTGTTTTATGTTGTTTTTACTAAAAGTTTTCTGATCTTACCTGGTTCAAAGATTCGATGGCTTTTCATCATCCATATTTTTTCTTAGGATGACCACCATTGTTGAAGAAGCACGTGTAGTACCGATGATGTGATGTGTGCTTGTTTTGCTTGATGTGTTGCTTGTGTGTTGTTCTTGTTCTCGTGTTTCAAAGGTAGGCCCGGAAGGTATAAGTCTTGAGAAGTAGCTCGATCTATGTTAAGTGGGGTAGTGACATCTTGTATCTTACTTATCTTTCAATCGATCCTAATTCATGCCATTTTCTCTTACACCGTTCCTGTCTACCCTTGGTTGTCATGCTACCTTATTAATCTCATCTTAATGGATGATCAACACATGAAGGACTTATCATTAGCAGCAAGCTTTAGAGAAAGTGTTGCCTTCAATGACATCGTCAGGTGAAACAAGATCTTTGTTAAGTGGGGTAGCATCTGCTATCAACAACAGCAAGTCCTGAATATCTCAAGCGACGAGGCATGAGGAGGTACAAAGAACTCAAGATCAAACCTTATCTTTCTTGTCATCTTTTGGCTATCTTCGATTCATGTCTTATATCTCATCAACACAAAGCAAAGAAGCATGAAGACTTGAAGATTAGTGTTATCTATCTCTCTAGTGTCTTTGAATCTCGTTTCTGCCTTATCCTGTTTTTTTAGAACAGTCTGTCTTTCTTAGTTTATACCTATATTTTTGGATGCCCAAAAATCATGGATAAATTCTGGACAATAGTAGACTTTAATATCTTTCTCTGACCGTAAGAACCACCCTGATATCTATTATGGTTTGGGATTTATGAAAATCACAAGGCGACACATCTGTGCTGTCAGCAATCTGGAATAGTTTCTGTTGTGCACAGTTTTCGACTACCTTAACTGCAGAATCTGGAGAAGAATTCTATAAGGAAGTTGTAGTAAATTTGATAAGCTTTCCAACGGTATAAGCTACAATATCATCGGATTCGTAGAACTCGAGATATAACTGTATTTCTGCACTGCTATTTTTCTGCTCGCGAGGAAGTGCAGGTTACTTGTTCTTGCATATGCTCATGAGTCTCTTTGACATGATAGAAGGACACGATAGTAGTTATCACTCAGAAACAAATGCAAGCTATCCTTTGGTGTACTCTAGTTGATCTCTTCTTAAGAGGGTTTGTCGAACTAAAAGACGATACAAGATGGAGGTTTATATGTTATATTTCGTCACCTGGAAGCATCAACTAGCTACATGGTTGTAAAGTCACTATCGAGCGCAAGTATCTTTTCTCGGGGTTGGTAACCTGTTAGAACATTTATAAGAATCATAAGGGTCTAAAGGAGACATTTATGAAGTTGGTTATGAGCTTGTGGCATCATCATTGCATAAGAGTTGTTGAAGGAAAAGGAACTTAAGGAGCAGGTTTATAAGGAGATTGACCAATTAAGGGTGGAGTTAGGTCGTTCCAAGATTTATGAGAAGCTTAACTAGGAAGTAGGAAAAATCCCTAGGTAATAAGAAGATAGTAGTTGCGAGTCAATTTTAAGTTGGATTGTTTTGAGAGTCAGTTTGTGGTGTGAACAATTATGTGATTGATGGATTGTTAATGTGATAATGTGTGATTTGGATCTTTGTAATGTGTGCTGGAGTTTTGTAGACATGCCTACAAGTTCCATGGTTAAGAATAATTAAGTTTGATCAAAATATATTAGTTGGTTATGAGGTAAACATAGTTCTATCCTTTGCTGATTTTTGGATCAGTCTGGGATGTTTTAGGAATAACTTAAAATCCGTTCATGGGAAATTTAAGAAATTTTACTGGGAATAATTAGACTTCTATATCTTTCCAATCCCGCAAGAATCACTCTAATATCTATTAAGAGCTAAGAGATATACCTGTTCCAAGTTGGAGTTACTGCACAGTCTGGAATTCTGAAATAGTTTCGGTTAAGTTCAGTTTTTGGCCAATTATTTGACAGATTCAGAAAAAGTGTTGTGAATAAAAGTTGTAGATAATTTTTTAAGCTTTCCAACCATGTAAAGATCATCTGAATTGGACGTCTGTAGCTCGAGATATGACAGTTTTACTGAGTTGCTGAAATTGGAATTTGCACAGAGAAATCAGATTTTGCTTATCTATTGAATTGGAAACCACCTATTGATGTTAGCGAGATTCGCAGTTTCTTGGATTAGCTGGATATTACAGACGGTTCATTAAAGGGTTTTCTAAACTTGCTAAACCTATGACATCTCTATTAGAGAAGAATGCCAAGTTTGTGTGGTCAGATAAATGTCAAGCTAGTTTTGAAGAATTGAAGAAGAGGTTGACTACAGTGCCTGTATTGGTTTTGCCAGATTTGAGTAAGAAGTTTTCTATTTATTGTGATGCTTCTTGTCAAGGTTTGGGATGTGTTCTTATGGAAGAAGGCAGAGTTGTGGCTTATGCATCTAGGCAGTTGAGAAAGCATGAGTTGAATTATCCTACGCATGATTTGGAGTTAGCAGCTATAGTTCATGCTTTAAAGATTTGGAGATATTATTTGATTGGACATAAGAGTGATATATACACTGATCATAAGAGTTTGAAGTATATTTTCACTCAGTCAGATCTGAATTTGAGGCAACACAGATGGTTAGAGTTGATTAAGGATTATGATATTGAGATACACTATCATCCTGGTAAGGCTAAAAAAATAGCTGATGCTCTTAGTAGGAAAAGTTATGTCAATGAGATACAGACATTGTCTATGACTAGGGAGTTATGTGCTGAATTTGAATATTTGAATTTGGGAATTGTTACTAATACAATGGAATTAGTGATAGAGCCTACCTTAGAGCAAGAAATCTACAAGGGTCAGTTGAAGGATGAGAAACTAAAGAAGATAGCGGAAGATATAGTGATTGGTAAGTCACCAGGCTTTCGGATGGATGATAATGGAATTTTGTGGTTTGGAAAGAGGTTGTGTGTACCTGAGGATCAAACTGTTAGACAGACAATTCTTCACGAAGCTCATGAGTCAGCTTATTCTATTCATCCTGGTAGTACTAAGATGTATTTGGATCTGAAACAGAAATATTGGTGGGTTGGATTAAAACGAGATGTGGCTGAGTATGTGGCATTGTGTGACACTTGTCAGAGGGTGAAAGCAGAGCATCAGAGACCTGCTGGATTGTTGCAACCAATGAAGATTCCTGAATGGAAGTGGGAGGAAGTTGGTATGGATTTTATAGTAGGGTTACCTCGTACTCAGAAAGGTTATGACTCTATTTGGGTGATAGTAGATCGGTTAACTAAAGTTGCTCATTTTATACCAGTTAAGACTACTTACCATGGACCAAAATTGGCAGAGTTGTATATGGAGAGAATAGTCTGTTTGCATGGAGTACCAAAGAAGATTGTATCTGATCGAGGATCACAGTTTACGTCGCATTTTTGGAAAGCTGTTCATGAATCATTGGGAACAAAATTGAATTTTAGTACAGCATATCATCCATAGACAGATGGACAGACTGAAAGGACCAACCAGGTATTAGAGGATATGTTGAGAGCTTGTGCATTGCAATATGGAACTAGTTGGGATAAGAGTTTGCCTTATGCAGAATTTTCTTACAATAATAGTTATCAACAGAGTCTTAAGATGGCACCGTTTGAAGCTTTGTATGGACGTAAGTGTAGAACTCCATTGTTTTGGGATCAGACAGGTGAATCTCAAGTGTTTGGTACAGATGTTCTTAGAAACGCAGAAGATCAAGTGCGAGTGATTCGTGAGAATTTGAGAGTAGCACAGTCTCGTCAGAAGAGTTATGCTGACAATAGAAGAAGAGATTTAGTTTTTGAGGTAGGTGATTATGTCTATTTGAAGGTGTCACCGATGAGAAGTGTGAAGAGGTTTAACATGAAAGGTAAACTAGCACCAAGGTATGTTGAACCATTTAAAGTTATTGCTAGACGTGGAGAAGTTGCTTATCAGTTGGAGTTGCCTGAGAATTTGTCTGGAGTACATGATGTGTTTCATGTTTCACAACTTAAGAAGTGTTTGCGTGTGTCTGAGGAGCAGATACCTTTAGATGAATTGACTGTTAAGGAGGATCTTACATATGAAGAGTTTCCGATCAAGATTTTAGAAACTGCTGAGAGAGTTACTCGAAGTCGGATTATTAAAATGTGCAAAGTACAGTGGAATCGATATTCAGAGGCAGAGGCAACTTGGGAAAGAGAGGATGAATTGAGGAAGTCATATCCGCAGTTGTTTGAGTAAGCAGTCCAATCTCGAGGACGAGATTCTTTTAAGGGGGGTAGAATTTGTAACACCCAAATTTTAGGAGTAATAAGTTTTAAATAATTTAGAGAAAGGGAATTAAAATTTTGAAAACTATTTGGTGTTGCATTCATGCTGTTGCATTTATTTTCTTTTGTGTAGTGGATTTATTTTATTTGAATTGGTTTGAGGAATTTTATTTGGAATAGTTTGAAAACAAGTAAATAAAGAAAAGAAAGAAGAAAAGAAAAAAAAATGAAATGACTTACCTTCTTACCTGTTGGCCCGGCGGCCCAGCTAGCCGAGCCCAACGTTCCCTGCTTCCCCACGCCCGCGTCGCTTGGGCCGGCCCAGTACCGCAGCGTTTTCCTCTCTGGTGACGCTGACGAACTAGGCCCGCCTGTCAGTGCGCCTCTTCTTCCTCGCGCCATGGCCGAGTCAGACACGAACACTGCCACCACCGTATCTCCACCACATAAATCGGGATTTCCTACCCAAATTCGGTGTTTTGGTGCTATAAGAGGGAAGCCGTGACCCTCTCACCCCTTTTTCCATCTAAAAACCCGAGTTTGGTCCTGTGAAATCGAGCCTCGAAGCTTGGAACCCTAGGCGTGTTCGGTTACAAGCCGTCGAAGCTTACGGGTGGATTTGCACCCTTTTTATTCGCTTGGGTGAGTTTGCCATCTTCTTCTCTCCCTCCCCATGCTTTTTCTTTTGAATTTTGGTGCTTTGAACTGCAAGATTGAAGCTTTCCACGAGCCGGCAATGGCGCCGCCGTTCTTCCCGAGCCGCGTCTCGTTCTCAAGCCGTCGTAGCTTCCCTAGATCGCATAGATGGGTTCGTGGTGATCTCCTCTTCTGATTGGGGTCGGATGCGTGGTGAACCATGGTCTAGATGGGGAGAGCCGCCATCTCCGGCGAGGTGGAGCACGCCGGCCATGGGGAGCCACCGGCCGGACATGAAGAAGGTAACCGGAGGAGCACTGTAGACTTGATGATGAACACGAGCCGTCCAAATCGAGATCAACGGCCCAGATTAGAAGATACCCCTTCGCGGGTAAATTTGTTAAAGAGACCCTCGGCTTTTTAGTTATCAACCCGCGACCCTTAGCGCAAAATCCCAAATCTGTTTCCGTGTTTGGAAAGCGTATTTTCTCTCGGTTAAATTTAAAATACGTTTTCAGATATTTACCGTTTTGCCACTAGGATTGTTTTGGTCATAAAATCTTTGTTTTAACTCCGATTTAATCCGCTCAAGTTGTGTTAGGTTCGTATTTGCGAGTTCTACATGTTAGTGTAGTTGTACAGTCAGTTTTGATAATTTATTTTTCGAGTTTATAATTTAGTATTTATTTATCTATAGGAAATCTTAGAAAAAATCATAACTTTCACGTTTTAAATCCGAATTTCGTGATCTTTACGTCTGTGTGATCGTAGTAACGTGTAGAATAATTTTATAAGCTTTTCAAACTGTTTATCTACTGTTGGTTAGGTTTTCTACCTTTAAGATTCGATGTTAGGTTTAATCTATTGTTTTACTAAAGAAAATCTCGTTTAATTCATAATTTATTTGTTTTAATTCCGAATTAGTCCGTTCAAATTGCAATGGATTTATAATAACATAAACTACATATTAGTATTCATGATTTCCTTATCAAAATCTTTAGAATTTCATGGTTTGAATCATATCTTAAATAACAATTATGTAACCGAGTTTTATAAATAAAATATGATTTGTTTTACTTTAGTTTTATAATTTGAATCTAAATTTGACTTAAATTATAATCTCTATAAAATATCTTATATATGTTTTTATACCATTAAGAAACATGAAGCTAATAGTTTTATGGGTAAATCTATTGGTAGTTGTATCTTTTCAACCATAGCTTCGATTAGCGTGCTTTTCGTGACTTTGTGTTCGTAGCGATGCCTAGAATCGTGTTTCAAACTCTTACTTATTTTTATATGATTGGTGTACTGTTCTAATTATGTTTCTTTGTTTGCTTCGTGTATGATTGCTCGGATGATTGTGTGTTGATGCTTGACGATCAAATATAGACGGTGAGCAATTTCTTGACGATCAGAAGTATTATTTTGAGCCAGACCAGCAGTATCAACAGGAAAGCTTTGATCAAGGCAAGTATAACATGGGACCATCCTTGTTGTCCTATTCACTGAAATTATCATACATATGCATGTGTCTTCCTTGACAACCATAGAGATTATAACTTAGCTATTGATATCTTGTTTCCTTGTCACCTATGGGTTATGCATTTGGGTAGCTATTGCTAGCGCTTAATTATGAACAATGATCTTGTAATTTGACTAATGGATTATGCAATCAACTAATTAAGATGATTTTATTACTGTTGAAAGGGGGCTAGAGCATGTGGGTTATTTTGATGCTCTAGTTACTCTCCGTAAGGACTTACCTGTAAGTGATAACCGGGATTGACAGTATAGCTGTGAGGGCTATATGGCTCTGGCTCTAGTTGTTCAAGAGACCTTTTCTAGCTTATTAGAGGTTACCTTAAATGGCGTAAGAATGGCTTGCCACGTTGGGTGTAGTGCGAGCCCCTGGCCTAGTGTGTATAGGCTGCGGTTGTTGTGCCACAGGGAAGGGGGGTTCTACATCTGCCTGCCGAGTGAATCTAATGACCCTAACTTGTTAGATGAACTTTTGAATGGCTTTATATGGTCTCTGATGTTTTGGGACTTGCAAACCCATGCATTTGGAAATCATGACTCACAGTGAAAGTGTACACCTCTGCGCAGAGTTAAAAACTGGTATACTAGCCGTGCTCACGGATACGAGCGGCCTTGGGGATTCTTACAGAATAGTTGATCACCATTGTTATATCATGCTTAATTATTGTTGATTATTATTATGCTCATGTTAATGCTATTCATTATCCTTATTACAATTGATCATTGATTCATTAATGGGATTTGGATTACCTTGATGCTACTCAATTGTTAATTATATGATGATTAA
This sequence comes from Saccharum hybrid cultivar R570, assembly GCA_038087645.1. Lineage (NCBI taxonomy): Eukaryota > Viridiplantae > Streptophyta > Magnoliopsida > Poales > Poaceae > Saccharum > Saccharum hybrid cultivar. Next base: position 7,594,908 of record JAQSUU010000119.1, on the reverse strand, counting down.
AAGCTAAACGCAGTTAAACAGTGTCTAGCCTTTTTGAGCCTCATGAACCCTGTGTTATACTTGTTGAGTTTGACATGAACTCATTCTTGCTATTTCCCCCACACTCCAGTGTGTAATAAGATGCTACTCGGAAAAAGGACAAAGGTGTAGTGGAGTTTCCAGAAGACTAGTAGAAGTGCTAGGCATATGTTACCCCCAGTCAGCCGTCCCTGAGAAGAATGGAGCCCGAAGTTTAGTCACCATTCCGCGATACTCTGATGTAAGTGTTAATATAGCTATGTATACGTTATATAATAACATTGTTTCTGATACTTTTTCATTCTGGCATATGTGTGGACTTCCTGGGCACACATATGATTAGCCTGGTTTTGTTCTTTAGAAAACCGGGTGTGACAGCCTGTAGACGTGGTTGCTAGCCCTTAAATGTTTGTGTATCCATGCCTTGTTTGAACCATAGGCCCTAGCGTAGTCCCCTTATATGTTTGCTTAGGCCTTGGACATCCGCTACCTTTTGGAGAATGCCCTTGTCGATTGACCAACCAAGTTAAGTCCTAACGAACGTCGATCTTGACCACAGTTGTTGCTTGCCAAGTTTTGAAGACAATACCCAATTCCATGTTGAACCTCCCGATTGTCTCTCCTACAGATGATCCGAGCAACGCTAATCTCTCGTTGTCTAATCTAGAAATCTTTGCTTGCAAAATCACGTGGCTACCTTATCAACCAAATCTCTGATCGGTGTATCATTTTGTTCTAGAAGTCTGCTAAGTCCATCTTAACTTCTGAAGTCTCTCAACGTTATTAATCTTGATCTCATGTTGTTGTCCAACGTGACCGAGAACCCTTGCTCAGTTGTCTTCGACAATTAAGCTATGTTCTCTTACGCTGTGTTTTAATCTTTGAATCGCCTCTTTGTTGACTCTAAACCTTGTAACTACCCTTGCTTGCTACTCCTCCCTTGTCTGGTACTTGTTCTTACCACCCAATCAGTGCCACTTGAAATTCCACTTTGTTTGTGCATTTAATAATGGTGTTACGATTAGCATTCTATGGTGCCGCGACGAAACCGAGAGCCTCCTGTGGGCGCGCACACAAGGTTGTGCTGCTCGGCACGCGCTGGTATCAGGGTTGCTATTCATGATCCATTATGAAATGACATCCGATGTGTTATTTCTCGTGACCGTTTTCCTTGGTTATCTCCCTATATCTTATCTAAAGATTCATATCTTAGACCTTATGTAGTAGATATCCCTTGAAGTTGCTAAGAAGATGACCTTTGAAGAATAGTCACCGGCATAAGCTTTAACAGACTGCAAGAGGTGGTAGACAAGTGACTCTCCCTATGTGCCCTTGTACGATGTCGGTCATCGATTGAGTAACGTATGCCATCCCTGTTGAATCTAATGGGCACCTAACACTAAATGATTGGACAAGTTATCCATTGGGAAAGAACCAATCGTCACATGGTGCATTTGACCTAGTTATCAAAGTCTTCATCCGTGTGTGTACGATGGTCATACAGTCAAAATCAACCATCTCTGGTGTTTATCTGCGAACTTCGATGGCGACCATCCATTTGTGCTTCGACTGCAATCAGTGTTGTGGTTAATAGTGAAGATTTGGAACTTTGAGAATTGAGAGACAACTGATTAGTTACCAGTAAGAAGGTTAATCTCTAGTCAAGTAATGATTCCTCGATAATTATGATGGTTATGTCCCGACGAACAATAGTAAGCAAAGAAGCCATAAAGCCGGTCAGCAACGCAAGTGCTACTTCTTCCCCAAATGTACTTTCAAGTCAATTCCGTCTTGGACAATCACGTATATAGTGCAAGATGTTGTATTAGCCAAGTGAAGAACTAGAGAAAGCATGTCCCTAGTTTCGACCTGCATCATTGTGCCCCTAAGTACCACGATTTTGGTTCAAGGTTCTATTGGATGAAGTGCCAGAAAATATTCAGAAATGGTTCCTTATCTGCATAGGGATGCCCTCCATGTGGAATAATGCTTTGTGCTCTGTGAAAATAGCCCACAACTCCAATACTTGTGCATCGTCAAGATTGGTGTCTAGATCACCGGTTGAAATTGTTCCCTGAGAAATATGTCAGGAAGATTATAGCCTCCATCCTCAACTAGAGAAAGGCTTCTGCTACTATGAGAAAGATCAGAGAGTGCAAAACACACGTCTCAACATGTGAAGCAAAAGAAAAGGAAGAACACGAAATCTATCCAGAATTTTTGTGGCACTACACCGGTTATCTTCAAGTCAACGGTTAGTGACTCAAACGAAGTTGGATTGAGCCAAACTTGGTAACCTCATTCCTTGCTTAGGACCCTTCAATGTCTTAAGTTGATATGAGTATTGGTTGAGTAAAACATAGGATTTGAGAGATGTCTTGATAGCTTGGTTTGCTGCCATTTCAGAATAGAGCTATTTTGGTGGATACTTGCAACTTTTGTTGTCTTTGAGACCTAACTAACATCCTTTTGCGGTAATGGTTCTCTAGTGCTGACGTGCCTCTGGTACTTTATATGTGTTTTTACCCAAGAGATTGTATCTAATTCAACCCAGATAACTATTGCCTTTGTATAAGAGAATCTTCTTAGATAACAGTTGGCAGAAATCCAGAACCGACAGAGTCAGCTATCACACTCATTATTCCCTCAGCAGACTCAGATAATACAGTGTTGGCATCAGAGAAAGAGAACTACACACGTGTAACAATATGTAGTTTTCCATCAGTTGGCGTCTGAGTGAGTAAATTAGTCCATGCTCGCAGTACTCTCCGTGCACCGTGAACAAAGTACCCTATTGTCTTGGATTCCTCCCAAAGTAACAATGCCTCATGGAAGTCAGTGAAGGAAATTATCCAGACCAAAGTTTCTACTTAGAGCGAGTATCAGAAAGTTGTCTTCCAAATTAGCCTCTCTGATGCTTGAAGCTAAGTAGCCTGATGCGCTTGCAGATGTTGGAATTGGATAACATGCTTCTCTTCCCTTAGAAAGTTATTCGCACCGAATCTCGGGACGCGATTCTTTTAAGGGGGGAGGGCTGTAACACCCCAGGTGTTTGCCACTAGTTAAGCAGTGGGTTTGAGCTCAAACATGATATATTAAGTGGAGATGGCGATGTCAAGGTCAACCTATGGAGATGAGCCTAACCTAAACTTGAATGTTGCACCCTTGCTTTACATATAGTCCATTTTCAAGATATATGCTTGGGTGGAGTTATTGCAATATATTCATGTGTCTCACCTTAGTACCTATCTATATTGATCCCTGGAAAAGTTTCATGACGTTTGGAATCAAAAAGTCACATGAAATGATAAGTTATATGCTTGTTGGAATGACTTTACAAAGTGCTGGAATTGCATTATTAAGTGGATGGAAATATAGGTCATCAACCAAACCTTGCAACCTTACCCAAATGACTCTATATGGACTCTACAACAAAAGTCAAGAAAGGTTCGTGTTGAGCAAATGCCCAGAAAATGCTCCAATTGATCAAAAAGGATAATTTAAGCTTTATCGTGATCCTACTTTGGTCAGAGTAGAAATGTTGGTTCTATATCAGTTCTGATGTTGGACCTTAAATGAAAGTTGTAGCTCATGTTGTGTAGAACAAACTTTGTTTTTGGACCAAGAGCTAGATCAACTTGGAAATAAGTCAAATAGAGGCTCAAAGATTGGATTAGCTATTGTTTTTCAGCACTTAGAAATTTTTCTAAGTCTGGAATTCATCGTCGTCGACGTTGGCATGCCGCGTTCTTGTGTTTTCGTTAAGCAACTTGAGTTGAGCCAAAAATAAAAGTTGGAGCTTACATCTTGGAGAAGAGCATGCAAAAATTTGGATTAAGTTTTATCAGGTTTTGACCTCTGAATGCGAGTTTCCGTGATCTCCGTCAACATGTTGACATTGTCATTTTGGCAACTAGTTAACCGCTAATCCGTTGCTCTAATGGCCTTGACCTCTAAATGAAAATTGTAGAGCATCGTGTGGGCTGCCAACTTCGTTTTTGGCCCATTCGCTGATTCGGTCCGTAGACGGCCCAAATCTGCTTCCACCTTACCCACCGCGACTCACGCCACGTGCTCGATGGAACGTCGACGCGTCCTCCATGCGCCGGCCGCGCCCCGCCATGGCTGCCGCGCGTCCCGCTCCCTCTGCTGGCTGCTGCCCTGTGCCCCTGCCATCAAATGTGGATGCCCGAGCACCCCCTGCCTCGCCCTCCCTCACTTCCGCACCTCCTGGCTCTCCTCTCCGCTCTCATTCTCGTCGCGACGCGCGCGCACCCGAGCGCCGCCCTCCATGGCCGCCGCGGGCAGAGCTGCTCGTCGCCCACAGCCTCACGCGCTTACTGCCCAAGCCGAGCCGACCACCCTACCTTACTCCCTGTGCCACGCCGCCCCTCAGCGCCCCTTCCCCAGCCGCCCAGCATGCCGCAGCGTCACCCGCCCTGCCGCCGTCGCCGCCAGTGCCGCTGGCGCACGCGGCCAGTGCGCCTCGGGCCGTCTCCGTTTCAACCGAGCAGTCCCACGGGTGCGCCTCGACGTCGTGAAGCTGCTGAGCCACTCCACCGCCGCCGTAGTCGCCGGAGTCGACTCGCCGCCAGCCGCCGTTGCCGCAAGCAGCAGTCGCTCGTGGCCGGGCCACTTAGGGCCACCTCGAGCCGAGCTAGAGGCACCAGCAGGTGCGCGAGCATGCCCTGGTGCTTCCCCGCGCTTCCCCCGCCGCCGACGTCCACCCTACCGGCCTCCCCGACGAGCTCCTCTGCTCCAAATCACGCCAAGGACCTCCTCCGAGAATTCGACAAAAGTGAAGGGCCTAACTGCACTGTCATAGACTCAGATGAATAGTGCCGAGAGGACTGTTTTGTGATGATTTTGCTGAATCTTTGGAAATTCATAGTAAATCATAGAAAATTCGTAAAATAGCAAATGAGGACTTTTTGGAATCCTTGTGAAATTCTCTATGCAGTAGATCTATAATATGACATGTTTTAGTTTAAAGTTTTCTCTGTAAAAATAGATTTGTGCAGCTAGGTTTTTAATGCTAGATGTATTTGTCATTTTCATAACTGTAGATCTAGGGCTCCAAATGAAGTGAAATTTTTGTGGCATGCTACTCATATGATGTTTAATGTGTGGTAATTATTTCATGAATTTTGGTTGCAATATGAGTGAGTTATTAGTGTATATTGCTCTCACATGAATTCTTGCAATAGCAATTTGTCTTTTTCATAGAGGTTGATATACATATCCAAATAACTTGAAATTTGTACAGTAGACTATTGGATGTATGTAAGAGCTACTGTAATTTTTATAGATTTTATTATGGACTTTTGGTATATGTTTATTATTTCACCTTGCTATCTAAATAAATTAAGAAATGCATTAAAAGAATTTATTTAGTGATGAGCACTATGCTTTTTGGTGATCATTTAACATGCACTTTATGATGGTTACATTGGTTGTGGCCAAATATATGTTTGGAATATAAGTTAATATTTATTCTTGCAATTGATGCTTTCCTGGACAGTTTCTGGGACTTTGGTAATTGCACCATGAAAATGATGTTTGCTGAGAAACATGCTTATAACAAAGTTGTATATAACTCATTAATCTAGCTTGTGTTAAATTTTGGTGGTATTTGGCCTTATAGTTTGTGAGTAATGACTGTTTTAAGTTGGGTTCCATAAATAGTTGTTCTCTGGAATCTCTGGACCAGATTCTGTAATTATGCATGTTTGACTTGGTTAACTTGAGAATCATGCTAAGATGATTAAAGATGAATTATAGACAATTTCATAAGCTTTCTAGAATGTCTTGTTGCATGTCTATTGGATTTGTATAACTCCAGTTATGATCTAAACATGTAGATGTTGTTTGCAGTCTAGAAATTGTCAGAGGCTAGTCATGGTTGTTTACTCCATGTTTTGCTAAGTGTGGCTTATACCCTTGATGATAGTCAAGTTAAGATACTTGTGATCTTGTTAAACTTGTGTTATGCTTAATGTGCTTGCCCTCTTTAAATTGATTATGTGATGCATCTTATGTTACCATTCATCATATTCATACGCATGCATCTTGCATCTCATTTAGGTTCGCTAGATGCACCACGTGAAGGATGAGTTGTTGAAGCCAAACCCGAAGACGGTGTTTGGTGGAACTATCCCGAAGATGGAAGTACTCAGCGAGTGTCATCTGACAACTACTGACTTGTGTCGGATCCCAGGCAAGCCCCGGAGCATTCTAAGCCTCCTACTTTATAAAAGCAATTGAGTATATATATATGTTATATATGTATTGTTGCATTAAGTTATAGGAGTTGATTGAAAACACTTGCTGCATATATATCCTTTCCTTGTCCCATAAATATGCCTAAAATCCTATTTTAGTTCAGGATCGAAAATATTGCTTAGCCCTGCTTAGACCGGTAGAGATCGGTGATTTCCTGTCACCGGCAATTATAGGTGGTTACTGGGAAACTTTAGCTATGGAATGGATGATATCCTGGAAATAACCAAGTGTTGATGAATAATTGGAGACCGGGCGGAATAAGTATGGGGCAACCAGACAGGGTTCTGGGGTGCTTGTAGTTTCCGTCTGTGTCGATTAAGGACCGTCCATTATTGTCCCTCGGGTCATGTTGAACGCATGCCTCACATTTAGCTGGCCGAATAGGTACCTTTCGACCGCGAAGCTGGGAGATTATTCGGGCCGAGTGGATTGCCCGCAACGCACTGTACCGGAGCAGTAGTGGCAGGATACGGGGGCGCGATGATAAGGCCAAAGAGCAGTCGGGCGGCCCCTGGGTACATGTGGTTCCTGGCAAGCTCGCGACTTTACCTGAATGGTTGACTCGGTGACCAACACCTCACTTTAGCGGGTGAGTGAGGTTTGTGTGAGGAATAACTTACCAGCTGGTTAATAATTGATTCGAATCGCCATCGTTCACTGGATAGTGAACACTTGACTCGAGCTACTGCATCGTAGTAATGATTATGGAACATGGATGGTTATGTGGATGATGTTGGAAATGCTAAACCTGAAATGGTAACCTTTGATGTTAATGGTTAATCAAGTGATTGCTTTAGCATAGGTGCTTACCTAGATTGAATAGGTTATAATAAAGATGATGTAAAAATACTTAAATTAGTTTATTCATGATAACTTATGCTTTTCGCAAATGAGTCAAGCTAGCCCACTAAAAGAAAGCCTTGCATACTCCTTGGCGTCATTATTTCTGGTTTATGACGGGTAAGTCTAGCTGAGTACCTTCTCGTACTCAGGGTTTATTCCCACTTATTGCAGGTTGTGATATAACATAGCTACTGCAAGAATTGGAAGACTCCGGCTGTAGTGGCGGAGTGTGATCATGGGCATGATCCGTCTGAGCTATCTCGTCTCTCTTGCTTTTATGGGAATTTGACCTTGGTACTGGCATGTATTTGAATTAAGGTGATATTAGTTTCAAACTACTTTGCTTCCGCTACTTTTGAACTTGAGTTGTAATAACTCTACCGAACTCCGATATATGTTGAATTACTTATGAAATGGATGTAACATATGACCTGTTATGTTGGACCACTACGATCTTGGCTTGTATGTTGGTTGGTTTGAAATCTCTCGTGATTTTATTGGACTACCGGAGTTATAGGAGCTTAAGTACGAGAATTTAATTGCTCCGGCGATTGTTTTTGTACTTTTGTTCTTATAATTTGGGCGGTTCCGTGACACCACTCTCTACTTTGAGCGATGGAGCGGGCTTGATTAAATCTTTCTGCTACAGCTTGGATGCGTTCCCCATACACGATCTTTCCGGTCTCTAGGTCTAGGCGGCCTTCGTGAGCGAAAAACCAGTGCTTGGCGTGCTGAGGCTAGTCGAGGGATTCTGGCACCAACCCCCTATCAATTAGCTCTTGCTCGACTTTTTTCCACTTAGGAATGGCAGTAGGGTAGCCACCTGATCCCATCGTATGGTGGTAGGTCTTGTGTCGGGCATTCTCTTGGTTCCTTCTCGCCCGTTGCTGACCCTCTTTCGATGTCTTGAACTGTACAAACTCGTCCCAAAACGGTCGTAGCTTGACAAAGTGCTTACAGTTGAAATCCAGAGTCTTGTTCTTCTTGATATAGTCGTTATATATTCTTCTTATAGCACTAGAATTATGTGGCCATCTTCTTCATAGACCAATCCCGAACTCTTTCCTTCAACTGTTCATCATTTGTGTCTAGCGTGAAATGTTGCAACACGTCACCCCAAACTAGTTTCTTATCACGATCGGAGACATAACTGATTTCTGAGCGTTGCTTATTTTTCTTCCATTCACGGACATTGATTGGGATCCTATCCCGGGCAAGGTACCCTAAGTGGTTGACAAAGGCCCTTGCATGGGGTCCACGTGGCTAGCCTATTCCCTCATCAAAATCCATGATAACCAACCGGTCCTCCATCGGCTTCTTCGGGCCTCATACTTTTCTGCTGGTCCCCGTGGTTGTCGTTGAGACAGAGGGCTATGTAGGCAGAAGCAAGAGAATTAATAAAGGAAATTTTTTTGAATTTCATGTATATAAACATAGGAGGCTGCATATATTACAGACCTCGCCAACATTGTCTTCATGATGCCCTCATCGATGCCCTCAGGGTTCTCATCGCCTTCACGATTGTCATAACGACCTTCTTCAGTGCTACCGCGGATCATGTTCAACAATATTTCTTCGTCTTCTCTCGGGTCGGCCATTTCTGCAAAATATTTAGGGTTTAGAGTTTATAGTTTAGGGTTTAGGGTTTAGGGTTTACAGTTTAGGGTTTAGGCATTACTAAGCATAAGAGATCGACTTCTACCGAAGTCTAAGCATTACTAAGCATAAGAGATCGACTTACACATATTAGTGGGATATCATCTGGATATAAGTGTAGATCAAGGTAATCATGCAGCAACGGTATCGATCAACTCCTACTAACTTAATGCATCTAATAACAAGTAAGTCTATCACAAGACCACTAATTACTTACACAAGAAATCATTAACCATTAATGATCTATGTTAAACACATTAATTATCGTTAACAATTCTTAATTAACAACTTAATCATAAACTCAAACAATTAATTAAAGTGACAAGTGTCATCACATGTTAATGACCTAAAATCATCACTAAATCCCAAAATCACACAAATCCTAAATCATTGAGATAAACTTATGATTAATTAATTAAATATTAGGGCATAACTTAAGAATCTAATTTCTATTTATCAAAACAGTACCAAAATATTTATGAAGCTAGATCTAGGCATGAAAATTCTACTTGGAAAATTTTAGGATTTTTAAATTAATATTTAAGCCTATGAAATCCATTGAAGTTGTATTTCTTAATTAAAATAGATAATTTTAACTCATGGAAAAACTATTCAAATTTCGGTTTTAATATTTTTCCTAGATATTACACATCATAGAGAGTCTACATAAAATTTTTCATAATTTTATTACACTCCTAAAATCTTATACAAAAATAACAAAAAGCAACTCCAGCAATAGCTCTCAAAACATGGTACCTCCTTTTTATTTGAGGGCTCCCTACTTTTGAGGGTCCTATTTTCTAGGCTACACTCTAGCAGTGGCCCTTAAAATAGAGCCCTCAAACTCATTCCAATAGATAATGACACCTAGGGCTCGCTTGTCATTGACTTTCTTGCCCAAAACACTAGAATCTATATATATATATATATATATATATATATATATATATATATATATATATATATATATACACATACATATATACATATATATATATATACACATACATATATACATATATATATACATATATACATATATATATACATATATATATATATATTAAGAGCATCGACCACCGGAGATAGAGAGGGTGCAGGATGCCGGTGAGGATCCTGCCCATCTCGACGCCACTGAGAGGGGCCGCGAACGGGATCCACGACGTTGCCGAGAGGAGCAGAGGACAAGATACAAATGAAGGCCGAGGACGTAACTAGCGGCGCAACCGGCGAGTTCGGCGAGCACTCGTGGACGTACCTGGCGACGCGAACGCGGACGTGGACGAGGGCGCGCGCCGGTGGTGCTCAGGGCGGCACACGACGGTGCTTGGGCGGACGGCAACGGTTCGTGTGTGCGCGCGGGTGGGGAGGAGGAGGAAGAAGGCCCTGCCTTTATAGGCCAGGGACCTTTAGTCCCGGGTCTGGCCACCGCCCGGGACTAAATGGCCTTTAGTCCCGGTGAAAGTCCTATGTTTGGTGTTGGTAATTAGTGACAATGCCTAAGTACTAATCCTATGCCTAAGTTGTATGTAGCATATGAGGATTAGTACATTCCAAGGTTGGTGGCAAGATGGACATGGTGATCATGATGGCCACACTTGGATTTGGACGCAACCCTATGTGATCAAGGCAAAGGTATATGCTTAAGGGTTGTGTTTTAGTAACCAAGACACCTAGTGGGTGTGGTTACATTATAGGATATGTAGCAAATACTAGAATTGTGAATTGGATAGGTGGCTTGCAAACACCCATAGGCTAAGCAAAACTCGCATCTCGCTATTTGTTATATTGATAAACTTGTTTAGCTTGTCGTTGTAGAAAATTTTAATAGGCTATTCACCCCCTCCTCTAGCCATCAAGACCTTTCACCCGGTTCTAGTCCCGGTTCGTGGCTAGAACCGGGACTAAAGACCCTTTAGTCCCGGGCAGTGGCCAGACCCGGGACTAAAGGTCCTTCCACCAGATTCTGGTGCCTGTTTAGGCGCCAGAATTTGGTGAATTTTATTTTTCACCTTTTTCCTTTCATCTTTCTAAACGCATAGTAAATTAAATATTTATCATAATTTTTTTTCAAAAATACACATTAGCTTAGTTTGACTCTATTGTGCATTACAAAAATTGTAAACACTATTTTTTCAAATATTTCATATTATCCAAAATAAATGTTATTTATAATGAATATTGTGTTAATGCAAAAATATAATGGGCAATTAAAATATATAAAATTGTTGTCTTTCGACAGAAAATTTGTTTTTGGGTCATTTGAACGTTAAACTTTTGTTTCTTAAATAATAATTATCCAAATGCGCGACATTAATTGTCTAAATTTGAAATTTTAAAATTTTCATAGATACACGTCGGTTTTTGAAACCCTGGATGGTCTCGAATGGAAAACTCGTGAATACAAAGTTTGTTCCACTCATCAAGATCTACATTTGGTCTAATGGTCAACTTTTCATTTGTAAAAGTTTGAACCACACAATTTTGAATTTTGAAAGAATTCATAGCCAAACGCCAGGTTTTGGAACCATGGATGGTCTCGACTGGAAAAATCATGAATACCAATATTGTTCCACTCATCAAGATCTACATTTCACACATAGACTATTTTTGCATTTGACAAAAGTGTTGGCAAAGTGTAGTTAAAAATTCACAATTCCCACATATAGTTTCATATAGTTTGTGTGAGATTCAAGATTTGGTGAGTATTATTTATTTAAACTTTTTCAAATAGAAAAAATAGTCTATATAAAAAGTTTGGATCTTGATGAGCTCTAACAACTTGGTATTCCAAAGTTTTTCATTTCAAGTCATTTAGTCTGTCATTTGACCAAGTCTGACCAAAACCCGTCTTCGATTTTAAAAACATGTGTCTGGGACTTGCTAAAATTTATACAAATAAAAATATGGTCCATGTATAAAATGTAGATCTTGATGAGATCTAACAACTTGGTATTCAAAAGTTTTTCATTTGAAGTCATCAAATAGGTCATTTGACCAAGTTTGACCAAAGTCAAAATATTGGCTTTTAGAAACACACACTTTGACCGAACCCTGGATGGTCTCAAATGGAAAACTCATGAATACAAAGTTTGTTCCACTCATCAAGGCCTACATTTGGTATAATGGTCAACGTTTCATTTGTAAAAGTTTGAACCACTCAATTTTGAGTTTTGAAAGAATTCATAGCCAAACGCTAATTTTCAGAACCCTGGATGGTCTCGACTGGAAAAGTCATGAATACCAATATTGTTACACTCATCAAGATATACATTTCATACATAGACCATTTTTGCATTTGACAAAGTGTTGGCAAAATGTAGTTGAAAATCCACAATTCCCACATATAGTTTCATATAGTTCGTGTGAGATTCAAGATTTGGTGAGTATTGTTTATTTAAACTTTTTCAAATAGAAAAAATAGTATATATAAAAAGTTTGGATCTTGATGAGCTCTAACAACTTGGTATTCCAAAGTTTTTCATTTAAAGTCATTTAGTCTGTGATTTGACCAAGTCTGACCAAAACCCGTCTTCGATTTTGAAAACATATGCCTGGGACTTGCTAAAATTTATCCAGATGAAATTATGGTCCATGTATCAAATGTAGATCTTGATGAGCTCTAACAACTTGGTATTCAAAAGTTTTAAATTTGAAGTCATCAAATAGGTCATTTGACCAAGTTTGACCAAAGTCAAAACATTAGCTTTTAGAAACACACACTTTGACCGAACCCTAGATGGTCTCGAATGGAAAACTCATGAATACAAAGTTTGTTCCACTCATCAAGGCCTACATTTTGTCTAATGGTCAACGTTTCATTTGTAAAAGTTTGAACCACTCAATTTTGAATTTTGAAAGAATTCATAGCCAAACACCGGTTTTCGGAACCCTGGATGGTCTCGACTGGAAAAGTCATGAATACCAATATTGTTCCACTCATCAAGATCTACATTTCATACATAGACCTTTTTTGCATTTGACGAAGTTTTGGCAAAGTGTAGTTGAAAATCCATAATTCCCACATATAGTTTCATATAGTTCGTGTGAGATTCAAGATTTGGTGAGTATTGTTTATTTAAGCTTTTTCAAATAGAAAAAATGGTTTATATAAAAAGTTTGGATCTTGATGAGCTCTAACAAATTGGTATTCCAAAGTTTTTCATTTTAAGTCATTTAGTCTGTCATTTGACCAAGTCTGACCAAAACCCGTCTTCGATTTTAAAAACATGTGCCTGGGACTTGCTAAAATTTATCCAGATGAAAATATGGTCCATGTATCAAATGTAGATCCTGATGAGCTCTAACAACTTGGTATTCAAAAGTTTTTCATTTGAAGTCATCAAATAGGTCATTTGACCAAGTTTGACCAAAGTCAAAACATTGGTTTTTAGAAACACACACTTTGACCGAACCCTGGATGGTCTCGAATGGAAAACTCATGAATACAAAGTTTGTTCCACTCATCAAGACCTACATTTGGTCTAATGGTCAATGTTTCATTTGTAAAAGTTTGAACCACTCAATTTTAAATTTTGAAAGAATCCATAGCCAAACGCCGGTTTTTGTAACCTTGGATGGTCTTGACTGGAAAAGTCATGAATACCAATATTGTTCCACACATCAAGATCTACATTTCATATATAGACTATTTTTGCATTTGGAAAAGTGTAGTTGAAAATCCACAATTCCCACATATAGCAAAGTTTGAACCACTCAAATTTGAATTTTCAACACATTATGTTACAATTATATTACACAAGAGCATGATGTATTAATTTGAGTTCACTACCTATATCAAGCGGGCACAGTGGTAAACTTTTTCTTGATGTAATGCCCTTGGTTATGATCATTCTGTAACCATGGAGTGTCCTCAGCAGCGAGCATGATGCTTGGGTCTTTGGCCACACAGAAGGGTGGGATTCGTTCATCCTTTTTATAATCCTCTGACACGTCTGACTTGTCTTCAATTCTCACGATGTTTCTTTTTCCTATAAGAACTATGTGGCGCTTTGGCTCGTTGGTGTTTTTCTCGTCGTGTTTCCCTCTCTTGGGTTTTGTAGACATGTTTTTCACATAGAACACCTGATTCACATCAGCAGCAAGGACGAATGGATCATTTCTATACCCAATATTGTTGAGGTCCACTATTGTCATTCCGTACTCCTTATCGACTGATACCCCTCCGTTCATCTTCACCCATTAGCATCGGAATAGAGGGACTTCAAAATTATGTGCATAGTCTAGCTCCCAAATCTCCTCTATGCGACCATAATATGTGTGTATGTTCTCATTCGGTTCCGTAGCATCCACGCGGACACCACTGTTTTGGTTGGTACTCTTTTTATCTTGGGATACGGTGTAAAATGTATTTCCATTTATCTCGTACCCTTTGTACGTGAGGACGTGCCACGCTGGTTGCCTAGCCAACAAATACAGTTCATCTCCAATAGTTTTATCACCCTGATATTTTTTGTGCAACCAATCACCAAATGTCTCCATGTGATGATGCGTAATCCAAGCCTCATTCTTCCCAGGATTCTCGGATCATACAAAATTCATGTGTTTCTCAATATACGGTTCCACCACAGTGGAGTTTCGAAGAACTGTGTAGTGCGCTTTATTGAAAGAATCATCACCCTAGATGATATATGTTTTCTTTCCTAGTATACCCTTTCCACCAAGTCTCCCCTCATACCGTGATTCAGGAAGACCAATCGGGTCAAGGTCAGGAATGAAGTCCACACAGAACTCAATGACCTCCTTTGTCCCATATCCCTTGGCAATGCTTCCTTCTGATCGACCCCGCTGGTGAACATATTTTTTCAGTACACCCATAAATCTCTCTAAGGGAAACATGTTGTGTAGGAACACAGGACCCAGGATATTAATCTCTTTGACCAGATGAACTAGGGGATGTGTCATGATATCAAAGAAGGATGGAGGGAACACCAACTTAAAGCTGACAAGACATTGAACCATATCATTCTGTAGAGTAGCTAGATCAAAAGGATTGATTGCCTTCTGAGAAATTGCATTGAGGAATGCACATAGCTTCACGATGGCCAGACGTACATGTGGAGGTAGAATTCCTCTTAAGGCAACCGAAAGCAGTTGCATCATAATCACGTGGCAGTCGTGCGATTTTAAGTTGACAAATTTCTTCTCCGGCACATTTATTATACGCTTTATATTGGAGGAGAACCTAGATGGGACTTTGATGCTGCTTATGCACTCAAACATGCTTTCCTTCTCCTCATTGCTAAGAGTGTAGCTAGCAGGTCTTAAGAATGACGTCCATCATTTGTCTTCTCTGGATGCAGCTTGTCTCGTTCTTTCATGCACTTTAAGTCCTCTCATGCCTCAAGGGTATCCTTAGGCTTTCCAAACACACCCATGAACCCTAGGAGATAGACACAAAGATTCTTTGTCAGGTGCATCACGTCGATCGAGTGGCAGACCTTAAGATCTTTCTAATATGGTAGCTCCCAAAATATTGACTTCTTTTTCCACATTGGGGCGCGCCCCAAAGCGTCTTTTGGAACAGGTTCACTGCCTTGTCCCTTTCCAAACACTACATTCAAATCCTTGACCATCTTGAATACCTCTGCCCCATCTCGGTTGCCTGGCTTGGACCGGTGTTCTGTCGTACCTTTAAAATGTTTGCCTTTCTTTCTCAACTGGCTGGTGGTTCTTAGCAAGAAATCGACGATAGCCAAGGTACACAACCTTTCAACATTTTTTAAATAGACAGCCTCAAGGTCACCAAACAATGGGTGCATGCATTATATCCCTTATTTGTCTGTCCTGAAAGATTACTTAGAGCTGGCTAATCATTGATTGTCACGAACAACAATGCTCGCAGGTCGAATTCTTCCTGTTTGTACTCATCCCACACACGCACACCTGGTTTGCTCCATAGCAGCTGGAGTTCCTCAACTAATGGCCTTAGGTAGACATCAATGTCATTGCCAGGTTGCTTCGGGCCTTGGATGAGCACCGGCATCATAATGAACTTTCGCTTCATGCATAACCATGGAGGAAGGTTGTAGATACATAGAGTAACGGGCCAAGTGCTATGACTAGAGCTCTGGTCCCAAAAGGATTAAATCCATCCGTACTCAATGCGAACCTTAGGTTTCTTGCGTCATTTGTAAAGTTCGGGAATTCTCTATCTATTTCTCTCCACTGGGACCTATTTGCAGGGTGTCTCAATATGTTGTCCACCTTACGATCTTCTTTATGCCATCGCAACAACTTTGTGTGCTCCTTATTTCTGAACAGTCATTTTAGGCGTGGAATTATTGGAGCATACCACATAACCTTGGTAGGGATTCTCTTCTTCGGACGTTCTTCATCCTCAACATCGCTAGGATCATCTCGCAAGATCTTGTACCGTGACGCATGGCAAACATGACATTCATCTAAATTCTCGTGAACGCCACGGTACAGGATGCAGTCATTAGGACATGCATGTATCTTCTTGATTTGTAATCCTAAAGGGCAGACGATCTTTTTTATTTCGTATGTAGTGGTGGGCAATTCATTAGGCTTCGAAAGCACCTTTTTTTAGATCTTCAGTAATTTCCCAAATGCCTTGTCAGATATATCATTCTTTGTCTTCCACTGTAACAACTCTAGTGTCGTGCCTAGCTTTTTCTGCCCATCTTCGACCGACGGGTAGAGTAACTTCTTGTGATCCTCTAGCATTTGGTCAAACTTAGTCTTCTCCTTTTCACTTTCACAATCTCTCTGTGCGTCACGAATGACATCACCAAGAGCATCATCATTTTCAGCGATACTGTTTTCTGCATCCGCCTCTTCTTCAACTTTCTCCATCGCGAAGTCACAGTATTGAGCAAAAACATCGTCAAAGTCCGCTTGTTCTTCTTCACCTTCTTCTATCATAACTCCGGTCTCTCCGTGCTTGGTCCAACAAATGTAGTTTGGCATGAAACCCGACTTGAACAAGTACAAGTGAATACTTCTTGAGCTATAAAATTCTTTCAAATTCATACACACGGCACATGGACAGCACATAAAACTATCCCGCTTGTTTTCCTCTGTCACTCTGCAGAATTGTCGCACGCCCTCAATAAACTCGTTGGAGCGGCGATCGGCATTGTACATCCAATGGCGTGTCATTATCTGCATTATATGGCATCACATAATTAAAAGCCCAACATGAGAAAAGAGCGCGGCACAACCTTGTCTAATTGAGTTTAAAATTTTATAAGTGGTTCATCTTTTCATAAAATTAATTTGTGGACGTTAATAAAAAGATAGCAAAATCATAAAATTTATATTTTTCTATTAAAAGGTGTAATTGTATCTCTAAATAAAATTAATTTGAAGAATTTTTAAAGTTAAAATTAATTTGTTTCAAAATTATAAAGAATCAACATTATTTAATATTTTAAAATGAGAACATGAACAAATTAAAGTAAAAAGTATCCTAAAAAGTCTATAATAGAACTAAACATTATATGTGTATACTACTTTCTAGGTACTATAATTAGCATCGTTCATAAAAATTCAAACATGAAAAGTGATTGGAGCTAGCAATATGAAATAAAATAGCTATATACAACATTGATTTACATATGGTGCTGCTAAAACATAGGAGGATGAAGCTAGCAACCTTTCAAACAAATCAACGACGGCGTAGAAGCGTTTGAAGTGGATTGATCGCCAGAGATGAGACAAGCAAGAACAATGGAAGAACAAGCAATAAGAACATGAACAAGGAAGCTCGGGCTCGGGCAGGGAGGAAGAAGAGGGAGGTTCAATTTATAGGGGGAGGTTTTAATCCCGCTTGGTAACACCAACCGGGACTAAACCTAATCCTATAGTCTCGGTCGGTGCCACGGACCGGGACAAAAGCTGTAGTCCCGGTCCGTGGAACCGACCGGGACTAAAGGCAGACTTTAGTCCCGGTTGGTGTTACCAACCGGGACTAAAGGTGTCTCCCGACAGCGCCTGACAACAGAGCCATTGGCAAGGGACCTTTAGTCCCGGTTGGTACACCAACCGAGACTAAAGGTCTATGTAGTTCCGGTTGCCGAAATTGCCGAGACTAAAGGTATTTTGGACGATCGACGAAAGGTCAGTTGTGTAGTAGTGAACCCACGGAGGCGACCCCGGTCACCCGAGTGGCGAGGCAGCTCGAGGATCCGCATACTGCTGAAGGACATTGGGGGCGGAGAGGGAAATCCGGCGTTGAAAGGATCAGAGGAGAGTTTTTTTTTCCCTATGAGAGAGAGAAAGCGCCATCAGCCATGGAATGGAAAGGTCGCCGGTGCCGCGGCGGGCAACATCCGTTGGTTACTAGAACTGTACTATGGATGTTTCATAGATCAACATCCCAGCCCCACGTGGCTTTGAACCAAGATTATCCAAATGTTACCCACAATATGCTACCAGCAAGAATCCATACGTATATGCTACAGTAGCTAGGTAATAGGCAGCAGGTGCAGACGAACCTGTTGGTGTTGGCGTAGCAGTAGCACCGGACGCTAGCCTCGACCTGTGCGGGTCGGAGGCGGCACTCCCAACACAGCGGGACGCCGAACGACCGCGGCAGGAGCGCACAACGGTCCGGATAGAGGGCTTCCCGTTGCGTTGCCGCCGAACGCTTGCTGCCCGGGAACGTGGCAGTATACCCAGATGTGCAGCAACCCAGTTGTCTGGAAGGCTGGGGATGGTACTGGTAGGAGGGGCTGCGCCGGGTGCAGAAGCTACGGATGGATAATTAGCTTCTTTTCTTTTTATCTGATTTCAAAGCCATCCACATGTCACATGTGTGTATGCATAGAGAGAGCGCGCAAAACTTAGACAATGTCATAATTATTTCTTGCTCCAACTTAAACAGAAGGGACGGGGCAGGCTAGCATTTGGGTTGGCATAAGGCGCAGCTGGTCCTGCACTCTTGTAAAGTGGCAATACTCTTTGCGGCTACCGTCGGGGCAGCAATAGCATATGGAGTACCCCGGATCAAAGTAATTGCAATTCACCATGGCGCAAAAAATCAATTTGATTCTTTCATCATGTGGTGAGGTAGTGGAGTTGATAGTCGTAGTAGCAATAGAACTATTAGTAGTAGCATCCAGGTGACCTGCGATATTTGCCTCGTTTTTCATCGAAAAAAAACAAACAAGCAAAGGAATTGAACAAACATATATATATATATATATATATATATATATATATATATATATATATATATATATATATATATATATATATATATATATATATATATATATATATATATATATATATGCGCGCGCTCTCTTACACTCCGTAGGCCCAAAAAGCACAGCGAATAACAAGAGCATGGCTATAGCAATGTTGGATCTATCTCCCATATAGATATATACTGTATATATAGGAGAGAGAGAGCAAGTGGGTGTGCCTACATTACTTACTGCAGTTATGCATGGTTAAAATAAATTAACCACACAGTTCGAAGCGTATGTTTCCTTGTGTGGCGACCATTTACACGTAATTAGTATAAGGGCGGTCCCAATTGGACATTAATGATAGTTTTTATCTATTTTAATTATCTTAACAACTCAGCAATTTGCTGATGTGGCAAAGAAATTAGGGTGTGTTCACTTCGCGAAAAGTAGCTGAAAAGTTACTGTAGCATCTTTCGTTGTTATTTGGCAAAATTTGTCCAATTATGGACTAACTAGGCTCAAAAGATTCGTCCCGACATTTACAGACAAACTATGCAATTAGTTATCTTTTTTTACCTACGTTTAATGCTCCATGCATGCGTCGAAAGATTTGATGTGATGTGTGTAAGAGGAAATATTTTGGGTTGGGAGGGGGAAGTGAACGAGGCCTTAATGTGGAAAGAGAGCATAGAAAGAAGAAACCGTTTCTAGATGAAGAAACGAAGTCCTCAAGCAAACCAAGATGGGAAGAAACCACGGAAATGGCATTGGGGAGACACCACTCGTTTCCATCGCCCTTTGTCGGATCTAGTACACCGCTGCCGCCGCATCGCTCGCTTCTCCTCTCATAATCCGCTTGGCCAATTTCCTCCGCACTCGTTCCTTCATCCATTTGGTCCAGTAGAGCATGCGGACGTAGATAGACTGTTGCCGACGTTGCCGGCGCCGCCCGTGCTCAGTGCTCACCCCTCTGGCAGCCAAGGCCGCTGGACTAGGCCCGATCTCACCCGCCGTGAAGAGACCACCGCCCGCCCCTCTGCAGTCTGCACGTATGTCGCTATGGTCTAGGTGTGCAGCCAGCACTAATTTCAGAGTCTCTGTTCGTGAAGACAGCATGCTGATTCGATTTGATTTTATGCAATAGTTTTGCAGTCAAAGCTTTCATCAACAAAGCTTGTTCAGTGAGTTTTGCATCTACTTTTTTTTACTAGAATCTCTTCCGGAACTAGCTAATATTAAGAGATGCACATAATTTTAGTACCATTCTTGTTAATTAATTCTGAAAATTCATTATATATCTTTTTCTCCCTTGATGTGTCACCAGAACATACAGGGATGATGCAGCTTCTAGATATGCACATGGAGTTCGCGTGTATTGGAGATTGTTTTGTGCTACATAAGTGCTACATATATTCTTGCTACAATAGATCAAGCTCTATATGTGAAGCATGCATGAGGTCATTAATATTTTTTTAGACTTAGAAACTACTATAGAAACTATGCATTGGAGAGGTTAGGTCTAAAGTAGAATTTATTATTCTTAGAAACTACATCTAGAAACTATGCATTAGACTGCCCTAATGGTTTTTGCATGTGAGCTAGTAAATGAGAGAGAGGGGGGAGATTAATGCACATGCATGTGTGCTGGTCGAGAGCTTCTTTTTACAATCCAAGCGGTATTGATCTAGAATAGTTACATCATTAAAAAAAAACTCAACAGTAAAACTAAAACTAAGGGATCATCCAAATACAAATTTTTGAGAGATTTCCTGCCGAAGGAAAAACCTCTCCAATGAAGAAATCCCGATCGGTACCAATGACCACGCCCAGTACTTTAGTTTATGCCAATTTCAGCGATAAATTTTATCTTCAAGAATAACAATGTTCATGACTTTCTCAGGCCGAAATTTTCTCCTAAAGGGATGGGGCCATGGGATCTACTCATCTACATGCTGGTAGAAACAGAAACGTGGGCCTGGCCTAAAGCCTTATATTGTATGGCATATGGGATGGCCTAAGAACTATTGCTTCCTTGTGTTAGCAACAGAGGTGGCGGCTAAAAGGGGAGGTTGGGTCCGTTTGTGACTAGAACCATAGGCACGGCATTGCCACGCTACTTTGGATCTAACCAGTGTGATTATCATGGTTTTTATTGAATTGTTGGCTGATGTGTCAGCAGATAACTTGCACCCATCATTGCTTGGAGAAGGCCTGTATGCAAATTCTCATCGAGTAACATTACAAGGTCTGATGCAACAATGTCCTAGAACTTGATAAATGCAAAGACCAAATGAGTGATGGTGGTTTAGGGAAAAAAAGATGTTGAAGGTGAATCAGCTACTATTTTTCATATAGTATAAATAATGCTTAAACTGTAATATATATCCACTTCTGCATATTTGTTTTGAGGATAATATGTAGTTATCCTCTAGTTAGATTTGTCAGTATAATCAACAAAAGCCAAATGCAAGTGTAATCAGCACAAGCCCATGTAAGAAATCATATATAAAAAAAGATTTGTTGGATAGCCCTCAATGGCTACCAATTGGGGCCATATCAACTGTCGGAATCGATTTTGTTATGTCACAATATATCCCTTCTTTATGTTTTTATATGTTTCTGATAAGCAAGGGAACACATAGCAACAGATAGTAAAGTCAAATTATATCTACAGCTTTATTATGTACAATCATATAGGTCATATTATGAAGAACTAGCAAATATGTCCGTGCGTTGCAACGGGAAATGAACCATTAAACATTCATATAAAACGAGAACGTGAATGGTACATATCTACTTAAGTTTTAAGCTTTTATAATTTATTTTGTGATGATCGTGACGTCCATAACAAGTTAGTGCTGATAATAAATAACAATGTCCTATTAAACTTGTATCAAATTAAAATACACATTGGTATATTTTTCCTCCAATTGCAAAGTGCATAATTATTTAAATATAAATATATCACAATTCATAACTTTAATTTTCCGTACTACCCATATGTTTTATGACTCAATATCGACCTTTGTAGGTTTTTTGACGCAACATTAACCTCCTTAAATTTGTTATCGATGTGTAAAGGATTGGTCTGTCCGCCAATGATTATGATGCACAGACAAACATAGGTGGCACGTTCTCAGCCATCACCGAACCTATATATATGCAATGATGATTTAACAAACCTATAAACAAAGCACAACCTAACAAGTTTCATAACATCTATGGGTAGATCACATTTTTATGAAGCTAACTGGCATTTTTCTGATTTTTTTATAATTTTTGGCGCATTTTGCAAGATCTTTGTTTTTTATAGAAAAAAGAAAAAAAAGAAAAAGGCTTACATGGGCTTGGTCCAGCCCACAACGAAGCCGTCAGTCCAGGTTGAAAAAGAAGTCGCACGAGGAGAGGCCTATTCGGATCTGGACACTTTGCATCAGCACCCGATCTATTTCAGAAACCATTAAGGCTCTCCCACCCTTTCTTTCTCTCTGACATCTTTACATCTGGAACCCTGTATTTAGCTTCCCCACTCCTAATCTTCTTTGGTTATAACCATGAACGGACACAGTCATGAGACCAAGCGGAGACCAAGCCGAGATAGACGAAAAAAAGACTAGAAATTTTGTGCGTTGCAACGGGATAAAAAAGAATGTACATGTCCAACTCCAATAAATAATTAAATATTTTTAACAAATACTAAACAATTTAACATGGCCTAGACCTAATTGGGTCACCTCCTTTTAAAGAGAAAATTGTAAATATGCTCTAATTCTTTTTTTTTTTTGATACACTTGTTCGCGGTCAAAATTGTTTCAGTATATAGTTTTATGAGCAATGGGCAGTACAACGACGGAAATCAATAATAACGGGTTATCATACATAGATTGAATCCTGGTGACAAGGTGTTGATGATTTTCTGCGCATGTACAAGAAACAAACATGCAAGCAAGAGCTGATATGCAAGTGACATACGTCTAGATGAGAAACAGGCAGGCCTCGTACTCTAGAATCTATACGACTACCCCTAAGTAAAGAGAAGGGCAAGAATTGCAAAGAAAGGAAAGACAGACATGCACACCAAATAATGATTATTTGAATAAAAAAGAAATGGACTTTGGATGGCCAAGTCTAACGATTGCATGTTGGTTTGGTCATTTGCAAGGGCGCACGAGGAAGGTCCCGACTCGGTTTAAATAAGCTTTTACCATATATTATTTATGGCAGGAAACACATAGGAGTATAGGACACACCTTTTTTTTACAACATAGGACACACCTTTGGTTCCACCGCACACAGAAATAGTTTTTGCGTTGTATATACGGCTACTATAAAACATGACTTCTGCCTTACGTATTGTATAGGACTTTTGGTACGTGACTTGTTAGGATTTTTTGTACGCGACTTGGCCAAAAAAACAGAAAATAAAACTTTTAGCCTTTTGTATTTAGATTAGAATTCTTATGTTTTTCTAGTTGGATCAAGATTTCTATTTAGGTTACCTAGAATCGGAGATATCTAATTGGATTAGGATTTGTAGCTATCTAGATTACCTTAAACAGTCTTGCACTATTATATAAATAGAAGGGCTATAGGCGGTTTTCACATCCACAAAGTTAGTTAAAGGAGGGACGGACCAAAAAAAATAGGGGGTGAGAAATTTTGCATCTTTATTATTAGGTATAGATAAACTGAGTGAGATAATATATTCGACAGTTTGTTTACGTATTTATAATTTTATACTATTTTAGGATGAAGCAAAATTTGCAATAGTGATGCAGTTCTTTTTTTTCAAAAAAAGGTAGCAAATAGAACTCTGAGCCTTCACACCTAGTATCAACAGGAACCTGCATGGCTGTATAAAGGTCTCTTCACATCCAAGCAGGGAGTCACAATTGTAAAATTTGCAGCTCAATGATAGTTTACCTTTGAGAATACCTGTAAACTTGTTTACAATACCAAATCAAAATGAATTTTAGATAAAGGTCAACAGAACCTAATAACGGGATACACAGAAAGAATCATTGGAGTCAACTTCCAGTTAAATTGGATACACATTAATAAGATTAGTCTTAGTAGCGCTCGACCTGGCCTTTAGGGCAAAATCATTTCTAGCTGGATCTCTCTGGATTGTAGCAGTAAGACCAAAACCACTACTTCCTTATGGGGTGCACCAATGGCAAAGAGCTTAATAACTTACTGTAAATGGCCCTGTTCATCTGGCTTATAATCCGTCTTATTTAGCTTGTTTTTTCAGCCGGAACAGTATTTTTCTCTCACAAAAAATCAGCCAACAGTGTTTTTCAGCCGGTTTATAATTCCAGCCGAACGGCTCCAATATCAGCATTCGTAGCTAATCAGTCAATTTTCTATTGCTCGTTACTTTTAAGTTTATGTATGTGCAATTGTTTACAAATTACAATTGCTAAGGAGATAGCCAATCAGTCCCCTGCACGACAGTTTTGAGCTTATTTGTTATAAAAAAATGAATCGTAAATTTTGTCTTTCAGTTTTTTTATCTTTCAAAACAATGAAACATAAATTCCAATTTGACTCATATCTTACAACAATGTGCAAATACTATTTCTCTTAATCTGCACATGATCATGTTTACCATTATTTGTATACAATCGAGGGAAAGTGA
The DNA here is from genome assembly GCA_038087645.1 of Saccharum hybrid cultivar R570. NCBI lineage: Eukaryota > Viridiplantae > Streptophyta > Magnoliopsida > Poales > Poaceae > Saccharum > Saccharum hybrid cultivar. The sequence goes on along the minus strand of JAQSUU010000119.1, from coordinate 7,570,287 downwards.
AATGGATGGCTTGGATATCGAGCTGTGTGAGCTCCGCCGAGAATTTGGGCCGACGTGGCCGAATGAGAAGCTAGTGGAATCTATGGGCGGTGCAGAGAAGCTTCGAGTGTTTTAGATGGAGCCCAGGATGATTGACAGTGTGATGGAGAGGCGACGTGCACTTGGGACGCGGCGTCCGCTCGAGTCTGAGAATGAAGACTCCCGAAACTCTAGTCAGAGGTTCATGTGCACGCTGTTGCACGTTTTGTGGCCTTGTGAATAGCTGAACACGTGGTAAGATAAGAAGCTAGATCGGTGCAACTTTTGTCTTGTAAAAGATTCGGAGGCGAGCCTTGGCCCAGCGTGTTTAACCCGTTGGGCCAAAAAGCTCTTCGCTTTTCATTTAACAAGCCCATGGGCTAAATCATTAGAAATTGAACGCCATGTTTCCTGCAGGCCGTAGGCGTATTATTTTATACAGACTTGCTAGCGCTAGGACGTCTGATCCAAAGCGCTAGCGTCGGACGGTACCTGCTCAGCGAGCGAGCAAGCACCCCAGCATGTCGGGCTTGCGGGCGAGCGCCCTAGTAGTGGGTCCGCGCTGCCTCGGACGTCGTCCGCGCCCTCAGCTACTTTTCACACGCATCCCCATGTGCAAGCCCCGATCTACTTTTAAAATATCCATATGCAAGAGTTACAACATACAAAGAAAATAGATAACACACCTGAAACATGTGTCCGAGACACTCCAAAAATACATGGAAAAACACTTGAAAATCATTGCAAATATATGCAACATTCAAATGAAATACTTGTAAAACACCTAAAACAACTTGAAAAAATAGGCTTGCTACATACATGTAAATATAAATCTAGATCTATTTTTACAACATCTAGATGAAAATACTTGTAACATAGTGTGATACAGATGAAAACATTTAGAACATACACTTGAAATATACGTGTATAGTCATTGCAACATGTGGAACTTTTCGATCTACCTTTGCAGCACCGATACGAAACACTTGCAACATACCTCTGAGACATCTGAAACACCTGAAATATATGTTTGCAACATACGCTCAGTGCAACATCTCCTTGTTACTTAGGAACGGAGGTCTCCTTGCTGATAGGGAATGAAAGCTCGTCGGTGAGTGGAGTTCAGCAGTGTAGAGCTCGCTGTTCCGGTAGAGAAGGTTGCAACAAGTCCGGTGGAGAAGACCACGGCAGGTCGCTCCGATGGAGAAGACGGACCGCGGTGGACAGGAGGCGCCATGGAGAGGGAGAAAGACGGGCAACCACGCTTGAGTGCGGTGGAGATGCCGGCCGGCGACTAAAGCCCAGACAGCGTGAAGAATGCCGATTGAGGTGGCGCAGCGGAGCACTGTCGTGGCGCTACGGTGAAAAGACTTCTAAAGAGGACGAGTGGACAAGAAGCTTCTGGAGAGAACGATTGGATAATAAAATACGATGTTAGCCTGTTGAGCTGGATATAAGCATTTTCGTTTTTTTATTTGTATATGGAGCGCCATCCGATTCCGGCTAGGGCGTCGGACCGTATTTTATATTAGAAACAGAAATGACGTTTTATTCAGGTCTACATAGAACTCGGGTGATACGTGGCCTTTGACCACCCGAATGATTTGCCTGGCCCCAAATTTTCAGCTGGTATACTGATATGAAAATGGGTTTTCCAATTTTTCTATTCGTATGTCTTAATTTCCTACTGGTTTTGCATTGCACATGACCTTCACTACTACAGAAAATCTTTTCCGAGGCGGGCATTTTGGATTAACCGAGGCGGGCAACCAAAACACCTCGGATGGAAGGTCACGGTAAATCGAGGTATTTTTCGAGGCGTTTTGCTGCCCGCCTCGGTTAATCAAATAAAAAATAAAAAAGAAAAAGAAAAAAAATCCATGGACAGGCCCGTCGAGCCCGTCCACGGGCCACCGCTCTGCTGGCCGGAGCGCCCCACGCCACCGTTGGAGCGCCCGCTGGAGGGGCCGCATACCGGATCATCTGCCGTCGCACGAGCACCGCCGGATCCGAGCTCCTCCTCGCCGGATCCGGGCTCGTCCTCGTCGAATCCACCGTCGCCGCATGAGCACTGCCGGATCCGAGCTCCTCGCCGGATTCACCGCCACCGCACGAGCACCGCCGGATCTGAGCTCCTCCTCGCCGGATCCGGGCTCGTCGTTGCCGGATCTGCCGTCGCCGCACGAGCACCAGCGGTAGGGGAGGAGGAGGGCATGGGGTGGAAGGGCGTCATCGCGAAGGGATGAGGCAGGGCCGCCGCCGCTGGACGGCCAGGCCGCCGCGCCCCCGAGGCCAGGTCACTGCCGCCGGACGGCCAAGGAGCCGTGCCCGCGAGCTCTTCCTTCGCGCCTCTAGATGCGTCCGGTGAGAAAGAGGGAGAGGGATGGGAAGGGAGTGATGGCGTCCACCGGAGAGCCGAGCGGTGAGTGGCAAAGAGAGAGTGAGAAGGAGGGAGCGGCGTCGCTGAGTCACGACTCGCGAGGGACAGGGGTGCGGCACTAAAGGGAAAGAGTGAGGGGAGAGAGAGTGAGTGAGGGGAAAATGAAACCCTAGGTCTTGTTTTTATACTTGAGCGCCTATCGGGCCTTAGTCTGGACCTGTTTGGGCCTTGGCCTTTTTCCCGAGGCGGGCAGGTTAGGAGGGCCGCCTGCATAAATGGGGCATTTTTGGAGGCCCGTTAATAGATTTTACGAGGCGCCTCCGTAAATAAATTTTCCGAGGCAGTTGTTTGTGACCGTCTCGGTTAATAAAAATGGCCGCCTCGGTTAATGCTTGGCATTAATTGAGGTGGTTGATATTCCTGCCCGCCTTAGAGGGTGTTTTCAAAAGGTCGCGTGTTAGGTGAAAAGTTTAGGTCGGACGACACAATTCACACAATCATCAGAAAAATTTCAGACAAGACAAAATTGCGTGCAAAGTTATATTCATTTTTTCCTTTGCACTGTACATGTCAGAGGGGGTATTTATAGGGCCACCGTCTTCGTATTTTACATAAAATGACTATTATGCCCTCAACCTAAATATTTACAACCCTTCTTGATTATGAGGGCGAAGTGGTAATTTTCTCTTTCTAAGCATCTGTTCTTCTATTTTCAGTTTCCAGTTTTTCTGATCTTCATTCGAACTTTAGTTGATTCTTCAACTCTTCAGAATTTAAGACGAAGTAGAACTTCTGCCTTCGCTCCTCTTGGCTTTATTTTCTTTCGACATCTCTAGTTGACGAAGTTGATCTTTAATATTGTGAAGCCAAACTTTGTCTTCGCTCTAATTTTGGTCTTCTGATTTCTGCTCTGCTTTTGACTTCGTCGGCCAGCGAAGTTAGTTTTCATAACCGCGAAGTCAAATCTTCACCTTCGCTTGAATCTTGCTTTTTGGTTTTTTACTTCCTGGCGAAGTTAGATTTTTTCTTGTGGTGTGAAAGATGTCTTCGCCTTCCTTATTTCCTGCAACAAAATATTGTTATAAAGTTTCATAGTCTTTTCTACTCCAGAGTTTGAGGCTGTGTTTTTGTGGCGAAGTTGAATCCCCAACAGCAGCCCCTCACGGACGAAGGCCTACTCCAAAGGTCTGAATTCCGCGAAGTTTGAATTTCAAACGAAGACACAAAACGACGTCCCAAACTTTGGAGTTGGCCGTTTATGTCTGTAAGTTTGAAGGATATTTTATTTTTTAAATTTGTAACGGTCAAGTTTGACCAAAGCTGTTTCGTTTGACTCAAAGCCGCCTATATATACTGCGGTGACTCCTCCTGTTTTTTCTGTTTTATCGAAGACGGGGAGGTACTGTTGTTTGATTCTTTGACGCGAAGTCGATCTTTGCTGCGAAGTCGGATTTGTTGCGAAGTCGGATTTGCTTTTGTGAAGGTTGTTTTGAAGGTAAATGTTTTTACTTATTTTCGATTTCTTGCTATTTGAATTTATGTTTATTGTTATCATTTATTTTATATATTATTATTATTTTGTCATAGATGTTTGATCTAGAGAAAATTGCCTCTGAAAATTCTCCGTTGGGTTCTAATCAATCTGACTCTGGAGAAGATTTGTCTGATGTTTCTGCATCAGAGTCTGAACTGATTGGTGACGACACAAAATCTTTAAATTTTGGTAAGACTTTGATGGATGAAACTGAGTTAGATTGGTTGGTTAAAAATAGGATGCTAGAAAAAGCTGATGCTAGGTTGTCCTCTGATGATGAAATGATTCCTAAGCCTAAAGCTCATGAATGTATTGTTTTTCGAGATCAGTTTGCAGCTGGTCTTCGTATGCCATATCAAGATTTCATTTAAGAGATTTTGAAGGCATATAATATTGAAATTCATCATCTAACTCCAAATAAAATAGCGAAGATTGCACTTTTTATTTGGGCTGTGAAGTCTCAGAGAGAGAACTTGGATATTGGTGCTTTTAGCTCTCTTCATGAAATGAATACACAATTCAGGAACAAGAATGTTGATGGCAGAAGTATTATGAAGTATTTTGGTTGCTGCAGTTTCAAGCCTGCTCGAGGTGCCAAACAGATTTCTCCGGCTTCAAAGAACAAGTGGGCTGAAAATTGGTATCGTTATTGGTTTTATCATTCAGTTCCTCTTGTCGAAGAAAGGGATGACTCTAGAAGGATTGTGAAAAGATATCCTTTAGTTGCGAAGATGAGTAAGAATGTCTTTGTTTGTAAACCGGAGTTTCTCAGCTCGAAGAGTTCAAGAACTTGTGAGAAAGTTTATAAAATTGCTGCTAGTATGCAAAGTGCTCGTGATCTCTGCGAAGAATACATCGTAGCTCGGATTTTGCCGCTAAAGAAAGGTTGGAGTTTTATTTGTTTTCATGATAAAACGGTGAGCGAAAAAAGTTATATTTTTCCAGATTACGAATCATTTCGCCCGAAGAAATATTCTAAAGATGCACAATTCGTGTCTGCTGTAGAAACTAAAGTAGTTGAGATTCTTGGTAAATTTCTGAAGAAAGAGAAAGATTTGATGGACAAGATTTTAGGTAAAGATTATAAACGGTTAAACAGAATTTTTGATATTGCACAGATTAAGTATGGTGAAAGACCTCTACCTGCTTATACTCGTACATTAAAACCGAGTATAGAAAATATGACGAAGAAGAAAAGAGCTGGTGATCAACTTAGCAAGAAAATTGCGAAGAAGAAGAAGATTGCTACATCTTCTGGTTCTGAAAAACATGAAGGAGATGGTGAAGAAATGGGTCCAGAGACTCTTAGCCAGTTAGCTCGTGATGAAGAGGTGAGGATGATTAGTTTAGTTTTTAATTCTAGTGGGTTGACTCTGCTAATGTTGACTCCGCTTGGTGATTGTTTCCAGAATTTGGAGGCCAATATTCATTCTGATGTTAATTTGGGCGAAGCTATTTTGTCTTCGTCTCAGATTAATGTTGACGAAGATATTTTGTCCTCTCCGGTTGCTGGCGTTCAGGTTGCTGTTGGTGCTGCCGCTGCTGAAGATGTTGTTTTAGAATCTCAAGATGAAGGTGAGATTGCTATTTTGACTTCGCAGGAGACTGCCGGACCGTCTTCTCAGAGGTTTGCGGCTGAAACACCCTCAAGAATTGTAGGAGCTATGTCACCTCCCAAGGTTGTGGCAGAAGAAAATATTGTTTTGGGAGGTGAACCAGTGGAGACTGGAGCTCCAAAAGTTAGGGTTCTTAAGGCTAAGGGTACCACTACTATCAATTTTGATTTTGATGAATCTGATGATGTTGTTTTTGATGAAGAAGCTGAAATTGCTCGTGCTTCTTGTCTTTCTGAATCCATAATCGATGTAAATACTAGTGAAAAAGTTACATGTCATCTTGAAAAGGGAGTTACTACAGGTAATTGTTGTGTGTGTGTATATATATATATACTTTTTGTATTTGTCTTTTAACTTTGGTTACTGACTTGTGGTTTGATTTTATGCAGAGGAATTTTTTTCAGACTCTTCGTCTCATAGAGAGACAACTGTGGATGTTGGGAAGATGAAGGAAGTTGCCCAGGAACCTTCTACCCCAGCTAAAATTTTAGAAACCGTTCCTGATGGAGTTGATCCCGCTGCTTATAAACGATGTATGTAATACTGCCAAGCTCAAGGTGTGAATTTAGACACTTTTAAATTTATTGGGATTGTTTTGGATAAACTTCGTATTATGCCAAAGAAGCCAGAATTAAAGTTGTCAAAGTGCATTGATGATGCCTTCGTAGTTCCTGATGCGAAGGCTGAACTTGTTGGTAAATCTTCACTTGAGTTGGCAGACGCCAGTGTTTCTATGATTTATAAGGTTCGAAAAATATTTTCTTTGATTTCGTTGTTTAAATTTAGTTAAACTTTTTATGTTGATTCGTGATGTATGTTTGACTTCGCATATGATTTTTTTTATTTTTATAGAATGCTCTTTTGTAAAGGAGCTTGTGTAAATCAATTGAAGATGATGCGAAGAATGCAGCACTTCGCGAGAAGGGTCTTGTTGAAGAGATTAAATCTTTGAAATCTCAACTAGCTGCTAAAGAGAAAGAAAGGATAGAGACAATTGAAGCTCTTCATAATATGGAGTCCAGGTGTATTTCTGTTGGAGCCAAGCTTGAAACGAAGATTGAGGATTATGATAATTTGAAAAAGAAACTTAAGAAAGTTGTGAGGGGGAAAAATTATATTGAGAAGAAATCTTCTGAAAAGGATCAAAATTTTCATAATAAGTGTAATCGCTTTGCAAAAATTGTTATGACAAATTTGGAGCGAAGCCTGAGGATCCTTGTTGGGAGCTTGGAGAATTTGATCTATTTTTTGCTTGTCTGTGTCGTCAGTATGAAGATTTGCCGACTGTTATCCAGACTAGCGCTGATTTGAGTTGTATTTATGCAACTCGTGCGCTTTTTCATCTAATGAAAGAGGCAAAGGATCCTTTGTATGAACAAATATTGAATAAGGACTATAAGTTTCCTTCTGTGGAGCAATTGAGTCAGGTTACTTCTCGGACTCAATTGCTCTGCAAGAAATATTTTAATTAGTATTGAAACATGGGTGGAAGGGAGAATGCTTTTCTGAAGGCGAAGAAGAAGATGGAGAAGATTGGATTGGAAATTTTATTGACTCTTTTTTTTATTATATACATGTATATATTTTTTGTACTAATATTTTGTTTTGTTTTTTGTAGCAACTTGAAAAAGAGATTGCTGCTGATGAAAAGGTGCAAAGGGAGCAAGACAAACATGAAGAAGAAAATGCAAGAGATGATGATGTTGGTGACCACCCATTTTAGTTAGTCTTGAAGTTAGTTAGTTTTAGTTTTTTTATTGTGGGGTGAGACTTGCTATGCTATTTGATATTTGTAAATATTTAAACTTAGCAGGATGGAGTGGGTGTTTTGTTGATGCTAATGTGTAAGGATAACTTTGTCGTTGATCCTTCGCTATGGTTAGAGTATACAACTAATGAGGTGGATCCTACGTTTTATACTTTTGTTAAACGTAAGCTGCTGTGATAATTATGTTATGAAATTTTGTCTTTTGGTCGTTGTAGTTTATTTGCTGATGAAGTGTTGCTTTTAGATTTTGAATGTAAAAATTTTATTACTAGGAACTAGAAATGTTGTTTGCCACGAATTATTGACTTTAGCGGAGTTTCTCGGGTAGGTTATTGTGGCACTAGTTTTTTTGTGATAATAATATGTGAAGTAATTGTGGCGTTCTGTATTTTCCAGTCATCATGTTCGAGTGCTTCGCCAAGTTGTGTCTCTGAAGAATTTCTACGGTGCAAAGTTGATGAAGTGTTAGATAGGGTTGTTGAAGAGTTGATTAGCGAAGCTGTATTTTTTGTTGCTTCGGAAAGCGAGTGATTGTAACTTTTGTTGTGATCTTTTTTATGTAATAAATTATTTTGCTTTCATGGTGGAAATAAGAATGTCTCAGAATTGTCTAGTAGATTCTGCTTAGAAATTATAATTCTCCTTAATGAATTTGAAAATGTTGTCCCCTTAACTTTTTAGCGTAGGCGACGCGTAGACTTCGTTTTTTAAAGTTAAATTTCATCTTTGTGAATTTGAAAACGTTGTCCCCTTACTTTTTAGTGAAGGCGACGCAAAGACTTTATTTTTTAAAGTCAAATTTCATCTTTGTGAATTTGAAAACGTCGTCCCCTTACTTTTTAGCGAAGGTGACGCGTAGACTTCGTTTTTTAAAGTCAAATTTCATCTTGATGAATTTGAAAACGTCGTCCCCTTACTTTTTAGCGAAGGCGACGCGTAGACTTCGTTTTTTAAAGTCAAATTTCATCTTGATGAATTTGAAAACTCCATCCTCTTACTTTTTAGCGAAGGCGACGCGTAGACTTTGTTTTTTACAGTTAAATTTCATCTTGGTGAATTTGAAAACGTTGTCTCCTTACTTTTTTTAGCGAAGGCGACGCGTAGACTTCATTTTTGAAGTTAAATTTTATCTTGATGAATTTGTAAATGCCGTCCCCTTACTTTTTAGCGAAGGCGACGCGTAGTCTTCATTTTTTAAGTCAAAATTCATTCGTTCTTTTTGGCGAAGATAATATGCAGACTTCATTTTTGAAGTCAAAATTCACCTTAGTAAATTTGAAAATATTATTCGCTTTTTCTGACGAAGATAACATGCAGACTTCATTTTTAAAGTCAAAATTCATCTTAGTGAATTTGAAATATTATTCACTCTTTCTGGCGAAGATAACATGCAGACTTCATTTTTGAAGTCAAAATTCACCTTAGTGAATTTGAAATAGTATTCGCTCTTTCTGGCGAAGATAACATGCAGACTTCATTTTTGAAGTCAAAATTCACCTTAGTGAATTTGAAATATTATTCGCTCTTTCTGGCGAAGATAATATGCAGACTTCATTTTTGAAGTCAAAATTCACCTTAGTGAATTTAAAATATTATTCGCTCTTTCTAGCGAAGATAACATGCAGACTTCATTTTTAAAGTCAAAATTCACCTTAGTGAATTTGAAAATATTATTCGCTCTTTCTGGCGAAGATAACATGCAGACTTCATTTTTGAAGTCAAAATTCACCTTTATGAATTTGAAAATATTATTCGCTCTTTCTGGCGAAGATAACATGCAGACCTCATTTTTGAAGTCAAAATTCACCTTTGTGAATTTAAAAATATTATTCGCTCTTTCTGGCGAAGATAACATGCAGACTTCATTTTTGGAGTCAAAATTCATCTTAGTGAATATATTTTATGATTCTTTTGATAGGTTAGCATCGTTTTTTGCTTGTTCGAATAATGATGCTACCTACTTTGGGTGTTTTGCCGATACATGAGTATATTTAAAGCATACTCTTCGGCCGTTGATAAGATTGTTTTTAGGGGAACTAGCTTTCTCATTTATACTTTGATGAGAATTTACAATAGAGACTGCTTTGTTGATTGTTCATTATGCAAAAAAATTCTACCGAATTGAAAACAATCTGATTGCTTGGGAATCCATTATAAATTTGTGCGTGTCATTTATGTGAGCCCCTCGGAGAAGTTCTAAAGACTTTCTTGTGGTATTTTTAAGAGAAGGAAGAAGGATTTGTTTTGGTGATTTGACAAAGAATCCTTTGTCTAGATGAAGCCCCTAAGTGTTATTAAAGATTCCGCTGAGGTTGAGGCAACGAATGAATTCTTCGTGTCTGGTATTAACTCAAGTTTTCCCCTCTTTGTATGGTTTGGGTGGGTTTGAGGTTCCATCAAATCTGTTTTTTTTTATTTTATTTTGAGTTTTCATCAACGCCTGAAGTCTAAGGCTCTGTTTACTTGAGCTTGTAGTGTTGTATTTTTTTACAACAAATCAGCGAACAGTAGTTTAGCCATGGCTTTTTCAGCCATGCGAACAAGGCGATAAAACAGCCAGCCGAACTGAGCCTAGATTTTTGCTTTCCAACTTCAGTGTTTTCTAATGAATTTTATATGGTTTTCGCAAAAAGCTTATTCCCGTCAGGATTCGACCTTGGATCTAAAATCTCCTGCTATACTTTTTCTTGTCTTCGTTGACCAGCTGGCGCAATCAATGTTTTTGTTTGTTACTGAGTAAAGTTTTTGCTAAATATTAGGTCTTTTTCAAGAAATAATTTCAGAAGCCCCTACATGCTTGTATATTATAATTTTTACCATGTTACTTTGTGCATTTTAAATTGTTTGCTCTTTAAAGACGTCGTCATACAAGTTTTTTTTATCAAGTTCGTACTTTGGGTGGTTTTGATTTTTCATTGGATTTTTAATCCATGAAGTTGTTTCTGGGAGCCTCGATTTATATTGAGTTGTTTGGCCAGTCTTTTTCTTTATGTTGAATGAAACAAGATGCTCCGTGACCTTCTTTTGTTTTTTGGTACTCTTTCTTTCTCTATAATTTGGGGTTTTTTCTTTTTTATAGGAGAGCCGCTTTGGTAGTTTCCTTATTTCTAGCGATATTTGAAGAAAGAATGGTGAAGACTTTGGATGTTATTAGGTGTATAGTGGTTGAGCAGCCCCTTAGGTTGCTTGTTGCATATTTGCATTTCTTTTGCAGCTTAGAGCTTTTTTTTGTTGCTTATTGCAGATCTTTGCTCCTTAAAGCTTTAATTTCTGTTTGTTGTAGATTTTTACGCCTGAGAGCTTTGGTTTCTGCTTATTGCAGATCTTTGCTACTTAGAGCTTTGCTTTCTGCTTGTTACAGACTTTTGCTCCTTAGAGCTTTATTTTCTGCTTGTTGCAGATTTTTGCTCCTTAAAGCTTTGTTTTCTGCTTGTTGCAGATCTTTGCTCCTTAGAGCTTTATTTTCTGCTTGTTGCAGATCTTTGCTCCTTAGAGCTTTATTTTCTGCTTGTTGCAGATTTTTGCTCCTTAGAGCATTGGTTTCTGCTTCTTGCAGATCTTTGCTCCTTAGAGCTTTATTTTCTGCTTGTTGCAGATTTTTGCTCCTTAGAGCTTTGGAAATAGACATGAATTTTGAATAATGCCCAGACAAGAATATTTTCTGAAGGTGAGAGCGCCATGATTTTTTTTGAAAAATAGAACATGCGACGTCTACTTAGGAACGTAATGATTTCGCAAAATTGGTAAAACTTACAAGCTTAAAAGATCTTTGTAATTAAAGTCAATAGTGTATAAAAAGTGAGTCCAGCATGCACGTGATAGAAATAAATGGGTCTCAAACTATTACAGCAACAATACGTTATTGCAACTTGATGGAACTTGACAGGGTCAAATTCCCACACGAGAATTTTTTATGACAAAATGCTCATACGAAAGATGTGCTCATAAGAAAGATTTGAATAGAAAATTTAATGTCTTCATGCGCTTTTAAATTTTTTTTAATGATCTCACAAAGTCTAGCGACGGTTTTGTACTTGCATGAACCTGTCAGCTTTTAAAGGTTCATATACAACTAAAAATATGTTAAAACAATAATAATATAAATGTAAAGTGAGTTGCTGAATCCGAACTGAGTAGTAGGTACAAATTTGGTTACAGTGCACCTGAATTGTTTCCTTGGCCATGCTTCTCTCCGTTAGCCTGGCACCCTATTTTGTCCTAGCCAAATCATCGTAGTGGCCTAAACTTCGCAAGTGGTAGCTTTGCTTTCATTTTGCACAAGCTTATTGTTGGACGAGATCCAAGTGATGTCGATATACTTTTTGTTGCATGCATTTAGTCTTGCAAAAGGGTAAGCTTGGTGTCTAGGAAGTTCTTTTGGGACATGGCGCTGATCGAAGCCCCTTAGCAGGAACAAGAATAGGTGCTTGTCATTTGTTTGCGATGTGGTGTTGTGCATTTCCTCTGAGCACTCTTCCACGACGAAGACTCCCTCGTACCGACAAGCGATTGTTGATTATTAGTGACAACCTGAAGACATGGTCTCACTTCTTGTGGTATTGGTTTCATGCTGACAGGTTTTTGTTGCCTCTTCTTTTTTTTTGAATTTTGAAGATAGTTTATTGCAGTCTTCGTACTGACGAAGCCTGAATATAATTTTGAAGGTAATCTTCGCTTGCTTCTTGAGGGAAACGAATAGCTCAAAAGCTTTTTTTGCATTCTATTCACTAAGCCCGGATTATATATATATATATATATATATATATATATATATATATATATATATATATATATATATTCAGGCCTTCGATCGTTCGACGATGCTTCTTTGCTTTGCGTAAATGTGCAAAAGGAAGCCAGGACTTTTGTATATTGTTGTTCTAGTCTTTAGAGAATGGCTTCGAGTATCTCTGAACTGAGGAAACTGGCGTGGCACCCTTCACTTCTCTGAATACCCAGACTTGACTTTGCTGCTATGAAATGTTATGGCGAAGACTAACCGGTCGGTTGAAAGTTTCTAATTTATTGTCCTTCTATCAATCGTGGATTGCCCTTCATTATGCATGTGGGTTTAGCCCCTTTTGCATTTTTGGATGAACCATTTCCAACTAGGAATTTCGTCCGAAGATATATCTTACTTCAGAGTTGAGACATATAGTATTCTCTTTGATGAGGTCGTTTCTGTAGTTCAGTTTCTGAAGTAGCACTTCTCCATCAATTCCCAAGTAGAGTGCAGCAGCCTTTTGTGAAGTAGAAAAACTCCGAGCGAAGGTTGAAGTGATGGTGGTTTCCAAAAGTTGACTTCTGAAGTGTGCTTGGTATATATTTTTCGCTTCTCCTCGTCCTCTTCTTCTTCTTGCGTTGAAGCCACCTCGTTGATATGAATGATTTTTTGTTGTTTCTCTCTTGAGAGATTCTTGTTGCCGGATGCGATTCTTCTTGATTTATAACTTCATAGTTTGTATTTTGCGGTTGCTCATTTAAGTGTTCTTGCACGATATTCTTCAAGTTCTTTTTGTCTTCTTAAAACTTGTTCTTCAAGTTGTTTGAGTCTTTGTTCTTCAGCTTCACCCGTTTTTGAAGAGTTTGTACCTTGGAAAACATATTTTGTAAGACCTCGGTCTTCGCCAAGTGATGGTTCGTCTTCGGCTTTCCCGTTAACGGTCTTCTTATTTGGTCTTGTCCTTTGATTTCTTGTGGTCGCAAGGATCTTTAAATGCACACACAAACGGTGGGCAACAGATGTTGGGTGAAAAGTTCAGGTCGGACGACACAATTCACACAATCATCAGAAAAATTTCAGAAAAGACAAAATTGCGTGCAAAGTTGTATTCATTTTTCCCTTTGCACTGTACATGTCAGAGGGGGTATTTATAGGCCCCCAATCTTCGTATTTTACATAAAATGACTATTATGCCCTCAACCTAAATATTTACAACCCTTCTTGATTATGAGGGTGAAGTAGTAATTTTCTCTTTCTAAGCATTTGTTCTTCTATTTTCAGTCTCCAGTTTTCCTTATCTTCATTCGAACTTTAGTTGATTCTTCAACTCTTCAGAATTTAAGACGAAGTCGAACTTCCGCCTTCGCTCCTCTTGGCTTTATTTTCTTTCGACATCTCTGGCTGACGAAGTTGATCTTTAATATTGCGAAGCCAAACTTTGTCTTCGCTCTAATTTTGGTCTTCTGATTTCTGCTCTGCTTTTGACTTCGCCGGTCAGCGAAGTTAGTTTTCATAACCGCGAAGTCAAATCTTCACCTTCGCTTGAATCTTGCTTTTTGGTTTTTTACTTCCTGACGAAGTTAGATTTTTTTTTGTGGTGTGAAAGATGTCTTCGCCTTCCTTATTTCCTGCAACAAAATATTATTATAAAGTTTCATAGTCTTTTCTACTCTAGAGTTTGGGACTGTGTTTTTGTGGTGAAGTTGAATCCCCGACATCGCGGTAAATTTTTTTTTAGTAGTGCTTTTCTCAAATGAAAGAATTGACTTTTACGCGACCACTATTTGGACTTCCCCGATCCTTTAACTATGAAAACGGATCCGGCAAGAGTGATCTTCGAAAGCCAGGTTGGCTTTCCCACTTCCAAACCCGTAGTAAAGCAAAGGTAAGGTCCGGAATAGCGGACAATTTCTACGATATAGGCTCGTCTGTCTCTAAATATCTGTCATTTTCATTTTCTGAGAAACAACTTTGACTAAAATATATTATAAAATATTAGTATTTATAGTACATAGTTAGTATCGTTGGAAAGATCTTTAAATCTAGTTTTTTATTAAATTTATTTGGAGATAAAAATATTGTACGTATTTTCTACCAATTGAATCAAACTTGTGTCACGTACACCAACAACAATAGTTATTTAGGGACGGAGGGAGTAGTTAAAATTCTTAATCCTGAGAAGACAGGGAGACGTGGATTGTTTGATAGATACCCTGACATGTCAACAGATGGAAAGCCGCATGCGGGGAAATTCCGTTTTGTAGCGGTGGTAGGTGTTATGCAAATCTGCAATATCAGACACAGACAGGGTAACGCGCGCGAACAGGTGGCCTGGCATCTCAAGCACGTTTAGTTTATTCACGCAAGCATTATTAACCAATCAAACAATAGAGCTTGTTTCCATTTGCAACCAACAAAAGCGTCTTGCTTGCACGGTGTCTCTCTCCTGCCCATCTCTTTGAGCAATCACATTCCACAAAGCATCATATACATATTTATATATATGTATATGATAGTCGTTGTCGGCGAGCCGAGATGATCGCACATCGCAGCCGTTGCTCGCACGCGCGTTGGATCCACACACGGACGAGAATGCTGGAGCTAAAAGTCGTTGCCCTGCTCCTGCTCCTGCTCCTGCTGGGGGCGCAGCAGCTTGCTGATGTCGCCGGCGATGAGCTCCGCGTCCTCGCAGCTGCCGTAGATGCCCCTCCGCACCATCCCGGCGCAGTACAGCCCCTTCTCCCCCTTCCAGTGCTCCGGATAGCTCCGCGCCGCCATCCCGTCGTCGCCGATCAGCCCATCCTCGCTCTGAACAAAAGAGAAATGCACATGCATGCTTGTATTAGAGTACTGAGTTGCTAGCTAGCTAGCTAGGGAGATGGAGCATGCGTGCAATTGCAAAGATGAGACCGCCGGCGGTCTGATGAGCTTTGCTTCGCGGCAAAGTCTCACGCACCTGCAGGCCACATGTTCATTTGCGCGCAAGGAACAGCTGACATCATGGGCGCAAATGTGCAATGCATGCTAGCTTTTGGCAGTGCAGATATAGATAGATCATCATGATGCAGTAGTGCAGTACAATACAACGCACACAGTTGCCGTGGATTATTACTGAAAACACACATGGGCATGCATACCTTGAGCCACTGCGTGACGGTGCTCCGGTAGCCGGTGGCGAGGACGATGGCGTCGAAGGGGTGTCGCTTCCCGTCCCCGAACTCGACGACGTTCCCGCGGACGCTCTTGACGGCGGCGGGGAGCACGCGGATCTCGCCGGTCCGGATCTTGGCGTAGGTGCCGACGTCGACGACGGGGTAGGCCGGGGTGGTGAGCTTCATGGTGAAGGGCCCCACGGCGGGGCGGCGGAGGCCGTGCCTGGACGTGTCGCCGAACACGACGGCGCACATGAGCAGCACCAGCTTGTCGATGACCCACGCCGGCAGGTACGGGTACAGCGCCATCGCCACGTTCCAGATCTCCTTGGTCACCAGGTGAAGCTGCGTCCATCGTGCACATGCATTCAACATCCACCCACACAATAGTAAAAACACGAGTAGGGACACAAGACGACATCGATTGACACGCAAAAGATACGATTATATACTAGTATATACTTATACGACAGGATGCAAAGCAAGCAGCAACATAGGATTCGGGTGCATGCAGCATCAGCCAGCCAGCCACCACCAGCGCCAGTGCCATGCATGATGCCACGGTCGCACCAGGTCCATGATTGGTGTTTGAGATGAAAACGATGCATCCGAGGCCAAATCACTTTTATTTTCATATTTTTTCTCGAAAACGAAATCGATACAATATTATCGCAAACGGATACGGTGCCGATATTCCGGTAATTTCGGAAATGATTGCAGTCGATCAGAAAATACATCAATAACGATCGGAATCCATGAGAACAATATCTAAAAAACGATAAACACGCCAAACCGTAGAACATGAGAAGATCCATATAACTCGAACTATCTCACATGACAATAATAAATAAAATCACAAACGAAATACTTCCTTATAAATAGTTCCTTTTCAAAAAAAAATATTGCCTTACGTGCTTGTGTGTGCAGATGGGTTCCTTTCCAAAACAAAATATTTGCCTTATGTGTTTGCATGTGCAAATCGTAATACATTGTATAATCTATAAATAAATTAGGATTCATTAATTAAAGGCTTTTAAATCGGTAATTACTGATGGTAAATTACCGGCTAAATACGGAAATCTTCGAAAATGATCGGAAGAGGGCAAAATCATTTTCGCTTTCGTTTTCGGTTATTTTTACTGTTATCGTTTTCATTTTTTCAATTACCACTACCGTTTCCGTTAGGCCTAAAAATAAAAACAAAAAACTCTGAAACTATTTCCAAAAATCAGAGATTATCATTTTCGTTTTCAACCCTACTTGGTGTGCTGGCAATCCTGGCATCTACTAACCGACGACTGTCTGTCGAGCCAGGCATGCAACAAGAGAGTGCCCGGCTGACCGGCGTACCAGAGGTCCAGAGCAGGGCATGCAGCATAGTGAGCAGTCTACTGTAGGTTGTTACTGACCTCGCTGCGGACGACGATGGAGGTGACGGCGCCGGCGGCCGCGAGGTCGTAGGCGATCTCCATGCCGGAGTTACCTGACCCGACGACGAGCACGGCCTTCCCTTGCATCCCCTCCGCCGACCGGTACTCGGCGGCGTGCATCACCTGGCCGGGGAACGCCTCGAGCCCGGGCACCTCGGGAACGAACTTCTCGGCGTTCTCCCCCGACGCCACCACCAGGAACCTGGCCGCGTACCGCTCGACCTCGCCCGTGCCCACGCCGAGGTCCACGGCCTCCACCTCCCACCGCGCGGTGGCGCGGTCGTACCGCGCGCACCGGACCTCGCGGCGGAGGCGGGTGCGGACGGCGAACCGCGCCGCGTACCCGTCCAGGTACGCCGCGTACTCGTCGCGGTGGAGGTACGTCGGCGCCGAGTCCGGGTGCGGCGCGTGGGGGAGCGCGCTGTACTTCTTGCCCAGGTGGAGGTGGAGCCGGTCGTAGGCGCGCTTCCGCCACAGCGAGCCCACGCAGTCGTCGCGCTCCAAGACCAGGGCACGCACGCCGCGCAGGGACAGGCATGCCGCCACCGCCAGCCCCGACTGCCCCGCGCCTACGATGATCACATCCTCCTCCGCCGCCACCGCCACCGCTTGAGCCATTGCCAACGCCGCCGCCCCGAGCTCAGGCCGGCAGGCGCGCCAAGGGAGGCGTTGTGTGCACGTGAAGAGAGAGGAGTTGGAGTAGTAGGCAAGCGAAGGAAGGTCCCTGGCCATTTTCATTTGGATTTATATGGAGGTGGGGGAGGACGCGGAGGAGGTTGGTGGAGCCGCGGAGGCGGGTCAGGTGGGGTGGCGTGGAACTGTGGATGATGCCGCGGCGGTGGGCCCCGCATGGCATTCCCCAGAAATGTCTTGGATCGTGTGGTGGCTGGAGGCTGATCCTGGGAGTTTAGGCGGTGCTTTGCGTTGGATTTTCTGGTGTACTTGTCAATCTGTCATGCCTGCTACTGTATCGAATGACTTCGGAGCCGTTCGGCTGGAATTATAAGCCGGCTGAAAAACACTGTTGACTGATTTTTTATGAGAGAAAAATACTGTTCCGGCTGAAAAAACAAGTTAAAATAAGACGGATTATAAGTCAGATGAACATGGCTTTCATCTGCATGTGGTTATCGAGGATGGCAAAGATGGTAAGGAAAATATGGTGCCAAAACTGGCAGTTTTGTACAGGATGATCTATAACTATCTGTCGGCTCCAACTAAGATCCTGTTTAGCTAATACTGTCTTCATTCCGAATTATAAGATATTTTTTACTTTTCTAGATTTTGCTATTACACTTATACATATAGTATAACTATATACATAGTAAAATAATGTACCTAGAAAAGTCAAAATGCTTATAATTTGAAATGGATGGAGTACCTAGCTACCTAAATATTAGATGGCTCACTAAGCCGTTTGGATCCTGTAACTAAAATATCGATGTATTGATGGTTTTGTCTATAATTTTCTTTCTTTTCTATCTACTATTAGGAGGGCACATAACAGAGGTACGTGGGGTGGTAAAAATATTCTTTTTGCAATCTATTAGCTGCTATTAGCTAGGTTAATATAGCTAGTGAGATAGCTGTTAGCTAGGCATCCAACTAACAATTAGCTCAGTTCATTTGGATCCATCCCAGCTATTTGTAGCAGCTAACAATTTGTTGGGTGGAAGCAAGCAAGGCCTAAAAATTAGTCAGCTAAAATTTAGCTAGCTAAAAATTAAGCTATACAGGGTAGGTTGTTTGGCTCCCCAACTAAAAGTTCCAAACATAGCTAAAAACATACTAAAGCATCCTACTGATCAAAATTAGTTGGGTTTGACCAACTAGTAGACTATCAATTATTTTGAAGCTAGACCAAAATTATTCCACACGTTAGTCTTTCTGTATGGGTAAAAAAAGATTAGTTTCTAGATACTAGATGTTAGTCTATGGAATCAACAAGAACCATAGTACCGCCTTTATAATTGAACTATATAAGAGAGTGTTCTGTTCTAGTACTCTACTCCAAAAACACAAGTCACTGTTAGCGCTATCACTACTAGTTCCTTTGGAGCCGGTAGTAATAATATATCACGGCCGGTTTATGCCCCAAGAGAATATGTAATTTTTTTAGTGACACATTGTAATAGAATCGTCTAAATTATAAAAACGTAAGTACAAAAATAATTACCGGAGTGATCAAATTCATGTACTTATGCTTCCATAATCCTGGTAGTCCGTGAAATCACGAAGAATTTCAAACCAACCAACATACAAACCAAGATCGTATATAGTTGAGCAGCCACAGTCATATATTACATAAAGTTCATAGTATAGTCTGAATACATCGGAGTTTAAAACATAAAGTTATTATAATACCAAGTTCTTAAATAAGTAGCGCAAGCAAATAGTTTTAAAGCCACACTCACACACACTTAGTTCAATACAGTGCCAGATACTGATCAAGTCCAACAAAAGCAGTAGATAAGACATAGGGAATGACCACGCCCATGGTCCAAGTTGTCGCCCATAGCAGGGTAGAGACAGTTGATGCAATATCCAAAGTACATCTGGCCATCTGCAATAATAACGGGAACAAAGCCCAGAATACAAGAAAGTACTCAGCTAGACTTACTTGACATACTAAAATAAAGCGACACTAAGGAGTATAAAAGGTTTTCTACGTGGATTAGCTGAACTCATTTGCGAAAGGTATAAGCACTATAGCTTAATCATTTTAAGTAGTGTAGCATCAAGTTAATAGTTATTAACCTGACAGCTAGATTAGCACCAGTACTAGAGCAATCAATTGATTAAGGTAATCAATAGTAACCAAGTCATGTTTTAGCATTTCCAACCTCATCCATATAACCATCCGTGTTCCATAAACATTACTACGATACCGTAGCTCAAGTCAAGTGCTCACTATCCAGGAGCGATGGCGATTCGAATCGATTCCTAACCAGTCGATGATTTATTCCTCACACAAACCACACTCACTCGTGAAGTGAGCTATAGGTCACCAATGACACTATTTCGGTAACATCGTGGGACAAACATGAACTGCAATACCCAGCGGTCGCCCGACTGTTAGGAATCAGGCATTGTCTGCCCTTCGGCTCACTCTTCGTGTCTCAGTCATACCCCCATCAGCACAAATACGTGCGCCCAGCGAGTCGATCCTAGCTCGATAGTGCCACTAGCTTCGCGATCGAAACGACTTATTTGGCCAGCTAAATGTGAGGCATGCGTTCAACATGACAAGAGGGACAAACAACGGTCGGTCCTTAACTGACACAAATGAAAACTATAAGCACACAAGACCTATGTATTGCTGCTTAATATTTCGTCCGGTCTTCATTTATCCGTCAACACTTGGTTATTTCAGTGATAGCATTCAGGGCTAAGCATTTAACTCGGTCCTAGACTTAGCATAGGTAAAAAGGATATAATATACCAAGGTAGTTAAGGAATACATATGCAACAATGGTTGCAAACAACTCATATAATTTAATGCATCAAACATAAAGGACGCAATATTAAAGATTTGCAAACCGTAGGGAGAGAAATGCTCCGAGGCTTGCCTCGCTCAAAGGAACTCGGCTGGTGATCAACGCATTCAGGAAGCTCCTCGTCTTGCTCCTCGGCCTCTTGCACCTCCTGTGCTGGAACCTCCTGCTGATCGACCCCGCCCTGCTCCTCGGGCACTGCTACTGGAAGCTCCTCCTGTGATCCTGTATGATACATATGTATGTGTGACTATGACAAATGTGCATAGGATGGAAATGATGTATGATGAACATGAATGTTTGCATGTAGACGAGCAATTTTATTTCTATTTTACTGAGTAGGTGCAAATCTCCTCTCCGGTAAAATAAAGCATGTAACAAAAAAGACATGCATACATATCACACATCATTAATATGTTAATCGTACCAGCAGGTTATTTAGTGCTTCAAAAATACACCAAAGCAACACATTTTAACTAAACATGCATTAAGGAATCTTAATTAATTCTATTTTAAACAAGGCTTGAACAGCAACACATATTTCTGGTACTCAGAAAATTCTGAGAAAATTATAGTGGCTTCATCATGCAATAAGTAGTATATCATAAAATTTACAAGTCAATTAGATAACAGCAGCCTACACAAAAATGACAAGAACCAGGTCATAATTGCACATGAAAATAGTTTGTACTATGAAGAGTATCAAACAACAGATTTTATATTTTTTTCCATAATCTACACAATATATAGGAACACTATAGAAAAAGTTTCACATGCATGTATTATTCATATTTTTTTTAGCCCTAGCAATTTTACAAGAAAACAACAATTAATACACATAAATTACTTAGCCATATTTTTCACAGAACATGCATTTCATATATTTTTCACAGAAAGTACATCACATAAGTAGATCAACAAAATTGGAACCACATTTTTCTAAGACATATATGATTTACTATGTATTTCCTAAGATAACAGCATTTTTAAGATTTAAATAAAGATCTATATAAAAGTATCTCAAAACTGACGTGCAATAATTTTATACTGTAAATCTACTCCCAAGAAACCTAACAAAATTTATTTCATCAATTTTGGAGCAATATAACTCAAGTTATGAATTTTCAAAGCTTTAAAACAAAATCTAGAAATCATTTTCTTTATTCTTTTGGAAAAACCAGCCGCCCAAAACGCTACGCGCACCCAGGCCGTGCATCCAGACCCACACACGGCGACTGACAGCGGGCCCCCTGGGTCAACCCGACCCCACATGTCAACCGCACCCGAGCAGAGCGGCCGCTGACCGGCTGGATCCCGCCGCCGGTGAGCTCACCGGTGGTGCGGTCACCACCAACGGCTCCCCCGTGACAAGGCGCACCTAAAGCACTAAGAGGTGGCGCGGATTGGGCATGAGAATAGGCTCGCCGGCGTGCATGGCGGCGCGGCGGCGCTGCTCGTCGGCGGGGAGCCGATTTCGGCCACGGCGAAGACATGCACGGTGCGCTCGAGGTTCGCGAGGCCAAGGCGGGTACGAAGCGCGGCTCAGATGGAAGAAAGGAGGAGCGGAGGGCGCTGGCCACGGCGAGCCGAGCTCGGCAGCCATGGCGGCGGTGGCGGAGAAGGACGGCGGAATCCACCCTATACCTTAGCGACGACGACTGCGAGCGTGCACACAGGAAGGAGGGAGTCGTGGCGGAGAGGAAGCCGTGATGAATCGACGGCGGACGCGGCGGAGAGGGAGCACGGCGCCAGCAATGGCGCGGCGGCGCGCTCAATGGCGAGAGCTCCCGCGGAGCTGTTTTTCGAACTGGAGGGAGGAGGCAGAGCGGAGGGAGCAGAATGGAGGGGAGCTTGTCACGGAACCGCCCAAATTATAAGTACAAAAGTACAAAAACAATCACCGGAGCAATTAAATTTCTGTACTTAAGCTCCTATAACTCCGATAGTCCAATAAAATCACGAGGGATTTCAAACCAACCAACATACAAGCCAAGATCGTAGTGGTCCAACATAACAGGTCATATGTTACATCCATTTCATAATTAATTCAACATATATCGGAGTTCGGTAGAGTTATTACAACTCAAGTTCAAAAGTAGCGGAAGCAAAATAGTTTAAAAACTAATATCACCTTAATTCAAATACATGCCAGTACCAAGGTCAAATTCCAACAAAAGCATGAGAGACAAGATAGCTCAGAAGGATCATGCCCATGATCACACTCCGCCATTACAGCAGGAGCCTTCCAATTTTTGCAGTAGCTATGTAATATCACAACCTGCAACAAGTGGGAATAAACCCTGAGTACGAGAAGGTACTCAGTTAGACTTACCCGTCATAAACCAGAAATAATGACACCAAGGAGTATGCAAGGCTTTATTTCAGTGGGCTAGCTTGACTCATTTGCGAAAAGCATAAGTTATCATGAATAAACTAATTTAAGTATTTTTGCATCATCTTTATTATAACCTATTCAATCTAGGTAAGCACCTATACTAAAGCAATCACTTGATTAACCATTAACATCAAAGGTTACCATTTCAGGTTTTAGCATTTCCAACATCATCCACATAATCATCCATGTTCCATAATCATTACTACGATGCAGTAGCTCGAGTCAAGTGTTCACTATCCAGTGAACGATGGCGATTCGAATCGATTATTAACCAGCTGGTAAGTTATTCCTCACACAAACCTCACTCACCCGCTAAAGTGAGGTGTTGGTCACCGAGTCAACCATTCAGGTAAAGTCGCGAGCTTGCTAGGAACCACTTGTACCCGGGGGCCGCCCGACTGCTCTTTGGCCTTATCATCGCGCCCCCGTATCCTGCCACTACTGCTCCGGTACAGTGCGTTGCGGGCAATCCACTCGGCCCGAATAATCTCCCAGCTTCGCGGTCGAAAGGTACCTTATTCGGCCAGCTAAATGTGAGGCATGCGTTCAACATGACCCGAGGGACAACAACGGACGGTCCTTAATCGACACAGACGAAAACTACAAGCACCCCAGAACCCTGTCTGGTTGCCCCATACTTATTCCGCCCGGTCTCCAATTATTCATCAACACTTGGTTATTTCCAGGATATCATCCATTCCATAGCTAAAGTTTCCCAGTAACCACCTATAATTGCCGGTGATAGGAAATCACCGATCTCTACCGGTCTAAGCAGGGCTAACCAATATTTTCGATCCTGAACTAAAATAGGATTTCAGGCATATTCATGGGACAAGGAAAGGATATATATGCAACAAGTGTTTTTAATCAACTCCTATAACTTAATGCAACAATACATATATAACTTATATATACTCAGTTGCTTTTGTAAAGTAGGAGGCTTAGAATGCTCCGGGGCTTGCCTGGGATCCGACACAAGTCAGTAGTTGTCAGATGACACTCGCTGAGTACTTCTATCTTCGGGATAGTTCCACCAAACACCGTCTTCGGGTTTGGCTTCAACATCTCGTCCTTCACGTGGTGCATCTAGCGAACCTAAATGAGATGCAAGATGCATGCATATGAATATGATGAATGGTAACACAAGATGCATCACATAATCATTCAAGTAAACACACGATTAAGACATAGACACCAAAAGCTAATTAACTAACATCACACAACCAAATTAAAGAGGGCAAGCACACCAAGCATAACGCAAGTTTGACAAGATCACCAGTATCTTAAGTTGACCATCATCAAGGGCATAAGCCACACTTAGCAACACATAGAGTAAACAACCATGACTAGCATCTGATAATTTCTGGACTGCAAACAATATCTACATGTTTGGATCATAACTGGAGTTATACAAATCCAATAGCTATGAAACAAGACATTCTGGAAAGCTTATGAAATTGTCTATAATTCATCTTTAATCATCTTAGCATGATTCTCAAGTTAACCAAGTCAAATATGCATAATTACAGAATCTGGTCCAGAGATTCCAGAGAACAACTATTTCTGGAACCCAACTTGAAATAGTCATTACTCACAAACTATAAGGCCAAATACCACCAAAATTTAACACAAGCTAGATTAATGAGTTATCTACAACTTTGTTATAAGCATGTTTCTCAGCAAACATCATTTTCATGGTGCAATTACCAAAGTCCCAGAAACTATCCAGGAAAGCATCAATTGCAAGAATAAATATTAACTTATATTCCAAACATATATTTGGCCACAACCAATGTAACCATCATAAAGTGCATGTTAAATGATCACCAAAAAGCATAGTGCTCATCACTAAATAAATTCTTTTAATGTATTTCTTAATTTATTTAGATAGCAAGGTGAAATAATAAACATATACCAAAAGTCCATAATAAAATCTATAAAAATTAAAGTAGCTCTTATATACACCCAATAGTCTACTGTACAAATTTCAAGCCATTTGGACATGTATATCAACATCTATGAAAAAGACAAATTGTTATTGCAAGAATTCATGTGAGAGTAAGATGCACTAATAACCCACTCATATGGAAACCAAAATTCATGAAATATTTACCACACATTAAACCTCATATGAGTAGCATGTCACAAAAATTTCACTTCATTTGGAGCCCTAGATCTACAGTTATGAAAATGACAAATACATCTAGCATTAAAAACCTAGCTGCACAATTCCATTTTTACAGAGAAAACTTTAAACTAAAATATGCCATATTATAGATCTACTGCATAGAGAATTTTACAAGGATTCCAAAAAGTCCTCATTTGCTATTTTATGATTTTTCTACAATTTATTATGATTTTCCAAAGTTTTAATCATTTTTCTGCAAAAGAAAATTATTAAACCGAAGAGGACAAACACTTTTACAACGGGACCCCTGGAAGAAACTTTAATCAAACCGAGCAAACAAGTCCTTCTTGCACTATTCAAATGAGTCACAGTTTTTGCAGAAAGGCCCCTGCTCTTCTTCGAATTCTAGCGCGAAGCCCCTGGTCGGAAAACAGAGCAGAGGAGCGGCTGGCTCGCGGCTCCGGCCGGCTGTGGGCGTCGATGGCGGCGGTGGAGCGGCGGGGGAGGACCAGGGGTCCCGCGCGCACATGCTGGGCTGCCCAGCTTGGCTCGACGCGGCCTATGGTGGCGCGGCCACAATAGCAGCGGCGGCGACGGCACCTGTCCCGATGGCCGGGTTGTTCCAGCGGTTTCCATCTCAGACGAGGGGCGCCGGTCGTAGAGGAGGACAAGGCGGAGGCGATGGTTCATGCGGTGGGTCACGAGAGGGCTCGGAGGCAGCAGGGATGCGGCGGGGGCAAGCTTAGCCCACCGGCCATGGTGGACGCGGCCGCGCTCAGCGCTACAGAGGGGCAGAGCGAGAAGGGGCGAGTGAGGGAGAATGCTGAGCGAGCATGGAGGGTGCCGGGCTTCACCAAATGTGAGAGGGAGCAGCAGAGACGCGTGGCGCGGAGGTGGGACGCGCGGCAGCAATGGAGGGCGCGCTCTGCTGCATGGTTGACGCGTCGGCCTACCGTCGAACACCTGGCGTGCGTCGATGAGGGCAAGATGGGGAGCCGATTTGGGCCACTTCCAGGCCGAATCAGTCCTTGGGCCAAAAATAAAGTTTGTTCACCTCAGCCTGCTCTACATTTTTCATTTAGAGACCAAGGTCATTAGAGCTCTTCAACAGCGGGTAATTAAGCCACAAACTGCTAGTGTCAGCGTATTGACAGCGACAAGCAAACGTTCAAATTGATGGTGAAAACGAGGTCAAACTGGTGCCATCTTTTTACATGCTCTTCTCCATGAACTTAGCTCCAACTTCCATTTTGGGGTCAAGTCAAGTTGCTTAACGAAATTTGGAGAACGCGAGACGTCAATGCCGATGTCGATGAATTTCTAGACTTACAATATTTCTAAGTCCTGAAATTAGCAGCAAATTCGATCTTGTGACCTCGATTTGACTTACTTCCAAGATGATCTAGCTCTTCGTCCAAAAACAAAGTTTGTTATAATCAAACTTTTATTCAACTTTCATTTTTGGTCAACCCTCATATCTGGTTCAGAAGTCAACTTTATTTCTCGATCAACGCAAAGCCCTTTTTGCTATAGAATCTTGGGTTTCCATGATTTTCGGATACTTTCTCCATCTTTGCTCAACACGAATCCTTCATAACTTTTGTTGTAGAGTTCAATTAGAGTTGTTGGAGCAAGGTGGCAAGGTTTGGTTGATGACCTACATTTCCATTCACTTAATAGTGCGATTCAAGCACTTAGTAAAGTCATTTCAACAAGCATATAACTTATCATTTCATGTGACTTTTTGATTCCAAACGTCATGAAACTTTTCCAGGGATCAATATAGATAGGTACTAAGGTGAGACACATGAAGATATTGCAATAACTCCACCCAAGCATATATCTTGAAAATGGACTATATATAAAGCGAGGGTGCAACATCCAAGTTTAGGTTAGGCTCATCTCCATAGGTTGACCTTGACATCGCCATCTCCACTTAATATATCATGTTTGAGCTCAAACCCACTGCTTAACTAGTGGCAAACACCTGGGGTGTTACAGAGCTCGGGCAGGCGGGGGAGTTAAGGGCGCGGCGAGGCCCCCGGCGTGCCACCTGCTCGCCGTTGCCGTACGCCGCGGCCATGCGGCGGCCGTGGCCGGCCTGACGCGGTCGGGCGCGGCGCACGCGGGCACGCAGGCGAGGCGCGGGCAGGAGCGGGTCGGCTTCGCGAGATAGGCCAGAAGCGGGGACTCGACCTGTTTAGAAAAAGAAATCCTTTTTCTTTTTATTTTTCAAATAACAAAACACAAAATCCTTATTTTGAGCAAGATAAAAGCATTTCCAAGGTTTGGTGCAAAAATAAAAGTTGTTTCGAATTTTATGCTCCACAACTTTGTCAAAAGAAGTAAGGTCAAATTCCAAATAGATTTTGAATTAGAGAATTAACGTCAATTTAATTCCAAAACCCTAATTTTGAAGAATTATTTTAAAAGCATAATTTGGCGAAACTTTGAATATAAATTTTGCCCCAAATTACATCCTAATTATTTCTAAGTTATTTTAGTGGTCAAACATCAAGCACTTGTGCTACTTTAGCAAGGTACTAAGCAACAGAGCATTTTATTAATTAAAACAAGCACTTCACATGAAATGATATGCATAATGATGCTTATGCTCATGATTTGCAGATGCTTAATGCATGCTTAACACCAGGGTGTTACACACGTGATATGTCCAATTTGTTCAATATTGTTAAAAAACATATTTTATGTCATGGATCTATTTTTTTAGAAAAGTGATAAATAGCATTACCCATAATGTTTGCCTCCAGTTAAAAGAATATAATGAAATAAAATACGTTATCCTTGAGAAAAAAGTTGCTTTATTGTTTTTTTTCAAATATAATTGCACGTTCTAGAGTAAGGGCGGACTGAGGCAGGTGCTGCTGGGACGCAGCACTCCCAGCCAATGATGTACCCTTAAGCACAAATCATCCTTTTATTATGACTAATGGGATGTTTTAATTGTGCCAGCTAATAGCTTTTGATTAGCTAGGCTACTAACTAGACCCTATTTGGATCCTTTGGCTAATAATTACCTGCTAGATAGTTGTAGATAAGAAAAGCTAACTAAGAGCACTCCAAGAACCTTTTTATATCCTTTCTATTTCATATGATTAGAGATTTTGATAAAAAAAAATAGTCTGCAACAACCTTTTTAATTGGATCTCCAAATATAGACTTCTCTATTTCATATTTCTCACTAGTCAAATATGAAGAGCAAGGTTAGCTCTCTAGAGTGCTCGTACAACATTTAGAGAATCTATTGGAGGGTGGAAAGATATATATAAGATGATTTTTACTCATATGTCTCTCCAAATGATGATTTAGAGAGTGGATTTAAGAGGGACTCTTGGAGGTGCTCTAATAGCTTTTTATTAGCTAGGCTATTAACTAGACTATTTGGATCCTCTAGCTAATATATAGTTAGCTGCAACCAATAACTTTCTATTAGCTGGATATTTAATTTTATGCTATTAGTTGGGCTATTATATATCCGAGTTGTTTTGATCCACTAGAGTTAATTTTAGTAGGTAACTATTAGCTGCATAGATCTAAATAGAGCCTAAAGCATTGTGAAAGTATCAAGATGTCTAAGAGAGAGGGGATGAATGTGTTAATTTAAAATTCTATTGAAAGTAAAAACCTAGCACTTAGCCCATTTCACCATGCTCTCAATCACCAACAAGTCATCTAGGTGATGTCGATCATCAAGAGTAGCAAACACAAGTCTCACTTGACCTAACCAAGCCTAATGAGAAGAGTGGATGCACACTTGCTACTCTCTAAGCACTAATGAAGTCCTTAATCTTGAATTAGCAAACTCAAATCACTTCAATAGACCAAAACTCTCTCTTAGACACCAAAGGGTGGATTAGCAACTTCAGAAATCCAAGAGAGTATCAAGAACGAGATGAAGGGGTATATATAGCCCCAACTCCAAATATAGTTGTTGGACAAAGGTTGCACTTCTATGGACTCACCGAAAAGCTCCGGTGGAGTCACTAGAGAAATTTGTGCCCGCCAGGGCAGCACATGACTAGCCGTTGACGACCGTTGATGGACCATAGTTGTGAATTCCATTCCGGTACCGGCCGGAATGGCCGGAATGTCTCGTACCGGTCCCTAAACCGGTATAGAAGAGCCCCAATCCCGTACCGGTTCAAATACCGGTCAATGTCGGTCAATACCGGTCAAATACCGGTCAATACCGACCAATACCGGTCAATACCGGTCGTGACTGCATGTATTATATTTTTCCATGTATGAACTTTGGAGTTTAAAATTTGAAACAAGGTCATGCGAACTTGTTGAATGACATCTTAGTGTGGTAAAATATTAATTACGTCATAAGTTAAGTCAAAATATATTTATATATACATTTATGTATAAGTTTATTCACATATTATTATTATTATTATTATTATTAAGTCCGGAATGGTACACCGGTATGGGCCGGTACCGGAATGTTCCATTCTAATAGCCAAAACGAAATGGGCTCCGGAATGGAATTTACAAGTTAGGTGTAAATATGGGTACGAGCATAGTTGTGAATTCTATTCCGGTACCGGCCGAAATGGACGGAATGTCTCGTACCGGTCCCTAAACAAGTACAGAAGAGCCCCAATCCCGTACCAGTTCAAATACCGGTCAATACCGGTCAATGCCGGTCAATACCGGTCAAATACCGGTCAATACCGGCCAATACCGGTCAATATCGGCCGTGACTGCATGTATTATATTTTTCCATGTATGAACTTTGGAGTTTAAAATTTGAAACAAGGTCATGCGAACTTGTTGAATGACATCTTAGTGTGGTAAAATATTAATTACGTCATAAGTTAAGTCAAAATATATTTATATGTACATTTATGTATAAGTTTATTCACATATTATTATTATTATTATTATTATTATTATTATTATTATTATTATTATTATTATTATTATTATTATTATTATTATAAAGTCCGGAATTGTACACCGGTATGGGCCGGTACCGGAATGTTCCATTCTAATAGCCAAAACGAAATGGGCTCCGGAATGAAATTTACAAGTTAGTGATGGACCCTTTCTCCAGTGACCACCAGACAATTCGGTGCCCACTGGATGCTTCTGCATACTTTGGACGGCACCCTAAACTCTGGTGGGTGCCTCCTGTGCACCACCAAAGAATTCCAGTGGCTTTGTAGCCTCTCTGCAAAACATTGTTGCTCATCCCTATTCTCCTATGCCAATCCCGTTGGAGCACTGGAGAAATTTGGTGCATGTAGACTCCTACAGGGGCTCCTCTGTGGAGCCTAAGCTCCGGTGCCTATACACAGCCCGTTTGGCTCTGTTTCTTCGCATCTTCTTGTTCTGGCTTCTTTTACTTGATGTCTAGGACTTCTAGCATGTCTTATATGATTTTCAATGTTGATACTTGGTCTTCCTTGAGGTGTTGATCACTTGATCTTCATATTGCCTAAGTCCAAGGCCATCCTTACATCCAATAGACTAAATACTTATGTATACTAGCAAATCACATTAGTCTATTTGATCATGTTGTTAATCAACCACCAAAATCACTAATGGCCCTTGCTAGATGCTATTTTCCTTATAGCATGAATTTTGTAGGAATATTTGTTTGTAACATCTGCATGAAAAATACAAGAAACAAGAAACATAGGGTTTGAGTGGATGTTTTTCTCCCATGATTTTCTTGTGAAATCAAACATAAAGGAAAATTTCCTTTGTTTTTTGTGCAAACGATTCCCGCAAACCAAAGGACACTACGGTAACTCAATGTATAGGCATGAGAATCATACATTTTCTTTCTTTCTTTTTCCTACAATCCAAAGGGGGACTACTTGACAAACACTTTTTTTTGCGAGAACAAACAGCTAGTTTGGTATCTTTCTTTGACAAAAACAACCAATGACTCTTTAGTCACAAATATAAGTTCACTTTTTAACATAGTACAAACATACGCACACACTAGTTCACGTAAGTCTGTCTTGTGAAAAATATTTTACCTTTTTGACTATTAACATTTGAAAATAACACACTAATTTGAAAACAACACACTAGTATTTGCATTGCTTGCTCACATACACAAAGGAACAAGTTCGCCTAAGTTGTCACCTCACTTTTTTACCTTCGACTTTTAATATTTATTAGCAAATATATCCGTTCATTACAAAATAATATATCGAGTATTCATTGAAAACAAGAACATAAATGTTACATAACTATTTATATTTTATCTTTCTATAAAATTTTAATATGATAATACGATGATCATGACATACGTAATATAAGTTAATATTAGCAATAAGAAAAAGGACAAAAAAGAAAAACGTCCTCTAAGTCCGCACGTGCAAAACAACGGGAAACAAAAACGCCTCGTGAGTCCGCACGGAAAAAAAACAGATACAAAATTGAACGGACAAAAGAAACAGATAAAAGAAAATTGAAAAAAAGAGACCGAAATCAAGAAACTATTGATAGTTTAATTTTTTGATAAAATAAGATAAGAAAAGTTTATACTGATTAATATAACAAAATTAGCATTACTTGTTGATTATGAAATATACCGTCGGCAGTTCATTGTTTGTCGTGGACCTCGGCAGGCTGACCCATAAAGCAATTGTAGCTGTTTCAGATGAGCCACGAAGGTGATTTTGTGGAGCGGACACGCGCCCTGCCTGCAAGCCTAACACGGACACGGACACGTTGTGAAACACAGCGAAAACTCAAAAGGCATAAACAGCCAAATCAGCAAAATACACCGTTCATTCATGCAATTTTATTTGTTGTTACAACAAACGAATCAATCAACCTTCTCTTTGCTTCAGAATTACACAAATGCCAAATATACATAGTACATAATTTTAATGAAGACAGCAGGAAAAAGAAAAGGGAGGGAAAACACAAATCCTGTTGCTTCCTATACAAACTATAATGTACAAACAACATACCACAAAACATTTGCTTCCACCACTCTCTGCAAATGTGGGGTGAGGGGGTGTACAAGAAACGTATATCTCTATTTACACACTATTCACTCTTGTTGATTCCACTCGGACTGCTCCAAGATACTATGCACAAGTGCACAACATCAGATATATTGACATCAGCTTTACAAACAACACCTAGCCTTTTGCACGGGTGCTGATGTTCATGTAATCTACAGTCTGCATATCAAAATGGAACATCAGAGAACACCAAACAGTGATCAGGCATGAACACAAAGATCCACTGCTCCCCAGGGTAATGGTATTAGCATTCAAGTAAAGTAGAAGACATGTTCCAACTGACATTTGTGATTAGGTACCTTGGTGAGAACACACAAAATTTCATATAGGACCTCTCCAGTATGGTAGCCTTGTGCTGTACCACTTCATGATTAAATGCTCTCACTAAGAAGTCCTGTCATCATTTTCATTCCTCCTGCTGCTCATGTTACATGTGCACTGCTTTTCTATCACTCCACTTCCAGGCTTATCATTCCCTTCTCTGCAGCACATTGCAAATGACACAGATAGGATACAGCTGATGATGTTCTGGTTTCAAAATGAAAACAAGTAAAAGCTAACCTTGATGGGCAAATGTACACAGAAAACCAACAGCCATAGCAGAAATGTTGATGCTCACAAATGACAATGTTATTATTGAAATATTGAACTATGAAATAAAAAAGTAACATGCATAATATTTTGTTAAGGTGTGTTGCTGTTCAGTGTCATGCAGTACCCACCAATGCAGTATTAGATAGAAATTCACAAACCCCTTGACTCTTAATAGCAGACAAATTACCCCGCCCCCCTCTCAGTCTCACCTACACCCCAAGCCTGTTTGAAGCTGATTTCTGTCCTACGTGGCACTGGTTTTGGAATGTTAGCATCCACGTCATGATCCACATCATGCCTTCTACATCATGGGCCCACACGTTAGCACCATTCTTCTCTCTTGTTCTCTTCCTCCCCATTCCACCCCTTCCATATCCTTTTAAACTGCTGTCTGGCCAAGCCTACACCACACCAGGCTTCCTGCTGCCTGTAGAAGTTAAGTCCTGCTCCCAGTTATCACTTAGTTATCTGTGCTTAATTATGTTTCTGCTATTAAGGCCTTGGGCAGCACAAGTGACTGTGCGAGTACCCAGGCAGTTAGTTGTTTAGTTAATGCTCTAATAAGCCATCAATGTAATCAATATGCTACTTATCTCCTATATATGAAAGAGCAGTCGCCTGGGTGTGTTATCCCTGGCTGAGTAGAAACACTCTGTACCTCCAACAATTGGTATCGGAGCCTAGGTTAGACACCTCTCTCATCTTCTACTCGAGCCCCCTTCCCTGCTTTCTCATCCATGGCCTCGACATCTTCTGAGCGCCGAAGGAAGGCTGCCAAGGGCGACAGCAATGCGGAGGACTCCGTTGGCCGGGCCGCGCGCTTGAAAGCTGCAGAGGAGGCAGCTGCGCAGGCGGTCCAGGCGGCGCGGCAGGCGGCGGCGGCTGCAGAGGAGGCGGCAAGGACCGCGCGGGTGCTGAGGGAGGAGATTGCAGCAGAGAAGGAAGAAGAGGAGCTTGAGTATGGAGAAGAAGAGGAGGAGGTCAAGAGCCCGCGCCGGAGGTCTCCATCTCCGCCAGTCCGCAGGCGTGGCCGCGGTGGCGGACGTCGGGAGTCGCCTGTGTACGACAGGGTCGTATACAGGGACTCGGGCAGCGGCACGAACTGGCCGATGCTGTCCAAGACGAACTACCACGAATGGAGCCAAGAGATGAAACTGCGAATGCAGGCCCGCGATCTGTGGGACGCAGTTGAAGAAGAGCGGGTCTCGTTCCGCGACGACCGGCGGGCTATGGAGGTGATTGTCGCAGCGGTTCCCAAGGAGATGGGGATTCCGCTCATCGACAAGCGGACGGCGAAGGAGGCGTGGGATGCCATAGCTGCTGCGCGCATCAGCGTGGACAGGGTCCGCTGTGCGACGCTGCAGCGCCTCCGCCGCGACTGGGAGAACATCAGTGTCAAGCCAGGAGAGAGCGTCGAAGATTTTGCCTTCCGCCTCTCAACTCTGCATCGACGGCTTGTTCTTCATGGTGATCAGGACATCGATGAGAGGCGTGTGGTGGAGAAGTATCTGCGTACAGTACCGCTGAAGTATGCGCAAATTGTGGTTGCTATTGAGCAGTTTCTGGACTTTGACATGCTCACGCTTGAGGAAGTCACTGGGAGGCTCAAGGCTGTTGATGACCGTGAAGAGCAAGCGCCTACCGAGCCAATCACCGTCGGCGGCAAGCTCATGTATACTGAGGAGCAATGGCGCGCACGCTGGAAGAAGGAGAAGAAGGGCGGCGGGGATGATTCTGCTGGCTCTAGTTCAAAGAATCAGCACGGCGGCGGCCAAGGCGGCGGTGGTGGCCGCGGTCGCGGCGGCTGGCGAGGAAAGGGCCGTGGCGGCGGCCGCGATGGTGGACGCTATGGCGATACCTGCCACAATTGTGGCCAGGAGGGCCACTGGGCAAGGGACTGCCCTCATCCGCGCCGAGACATAGATGGTGACCGTGATGGTGGCGGTGACCGCGGCGGCGGACGGGGCAGAGGCCGCGGTGGCAATCAAGGCCAGCATGCTGGTGGCCGAGGGGGCGCAGGCGGCGGTGACGGCGGCCACAATGGCCGTGTGCAGTATGCAGAATGCGAGGATGATGGGGCTCTGTTTCTGGCGCATGGGTTCGTTGATCTTGATGAGAATCTGGAAGAACCAAAAGCCCGAGCCTTCCTTGGTGCCAATGGCGATGAAGAAAAGGCAGATGTGTGGTACCTTGATTCAGGAGCTACACACCATATGACTGGACGGCGTGAACTCTTTTCTGACTTGAACACGGACGTGCGAGGCACGGTCCGATTTGGAGATGCGTCCAAGGTTGACATCAAAGGCATCGGTTCGATTGCTTTCGAAGGAAGAACTGGTGAGCATAGGGTGCTGCAGGGTGTGTACTATATACCAGCCCTGAAGAATTCCATTATCAGTCTGGGTCAGCTTGACGAGACTGGCTCCAAGGTGGAGATATATCACGATGTGTAACGTATCTGGGAACACACTGGCCGTTTGATTGCCAAGGTGAAGAGAGGGGCTAACAGATTGTACACACTCCAACTTCATGCAGCCCAGCCACTTTGTCTTGCAGCACGCAGAGGAGATGTAGCGTGGCAGTGGCATGAGAGGATGGGGCATTTGAATTTCGATGCACTCCGCAGACTTGGGAAGGAGGAGATGGCGCGCGGTGTCCCAGTTATTGATCATGTGGAGCAGGTGTGTGACACCTGTGTCACCACTAAAATGAGAAGGCGCCCGTTCCCAGCTGCAACACAGTACCAGGCCAAACAGCCCCTTGAGCTGGTGCACGGCGATCTTTGCGGACCAGTGACACCTGCAACACCTGGAGGAAATCGATATTTCCTGCTGCTCGTCGATGACGCTAGCCGTTTCATGTGGACAGCGCTCATACCAAGCAAGGATGCAGCAGCAGAAGCCATCAAGCGCATCAAACTGAGCACAGAGGCGGAGAGTGGTCAGAAAATCAGGGTGCTTCGCACCGATAATGGAGAATTCACAGTTGCTGATTTTGCTACCTACTGTGCAGAACAAGGCATTAAGAGGCACTTCAGTGCTCCCCACTCACCTCAGCAAAATGGGGTAGTTGAACGGCGCAATCAGTCAGTAGTGGCCATGGCAAGGGCACTGCTTAAGCAGAGGGGCCTGCCAGCTCGGTTTTGGGGGGAGGCTGTGATGACAGCAGTCCACATACTGAACCGATCACCGACACGTGCGTTGAAGGGGATCACCCCATATGAGGCCTGGCATGGACGTTCACCAACTCTGGGACACATGAAAGTGTTTGGGTGTGTGACATACACAAGGAAGCTCAGTCAGCTGCGCAAACTTGATGACCGCGGCGAGGCCGGCGTGTTTATTGGTTATGCAGAAGGATCTAAGGCATATAGGGTGTTTGAGCCTGTGAGCGGGCGTGTCAGGATCAGCCGTGACGTTGTATTTGATGAAGAACATGGCTGGGATTGGTCCTCGCCGGAATCTGGGCCATCAGCTGTGAACAGCAGTGAATTCACAGTTGAGTATGTCTGGTCAGAGGAGGTGAGCAAACCAGCGCCACCGTCGTCGCCTCTGCTCCCAGATTCACCAAGAACACCCGCACCAAACAGCCCAATTGGAGTTGAAGGAGCAGAGGGCTCCGCATCAACTCATCCTCAAGCTAATTCTGCTCCAGCGGCACTAGAAGTGTCACCACCGCCACCATGTCCTCGGATTGAGCATGTCACGCCTCTGGAGGATGATGATGATCGACTGGATGCTTATCACGAGGATGAACCACTTCGCTACAGAACTGTCAGCAATATCATTGGCCAGCAGCCCACACCGCCACCTGCAACTCGCCTGTTCGCAGAGCTGCATCTAACGCACTCTGGCGAACCAACTTCGCATACTGAAGCCAAGAGAGATCCAGCGTGGTGCGCAGCAATGAAAGAAGAGTTGCGATCAGTAGCCTGGGAGCTTGTGAAGCCTCCTGCTGGTCACCGTCCAATCACCCTGAAGTGGGTGTTCAAATTGAAGAAGGACGAACACGGTAATGTTATCAAACACAAAGCCAGACTTGTCGCTCGTGGCTTTGTCCAGCAAGAAGGCGTGGATTATGATGATGCTTTCGCCCCTGTCGCACGCATGGAATCTGTTCGAGTCTTGTTGGCTCTGGCGGCACAGGAGGGCTGGTCTGTTCATCAGATGGACGTCAAGTCCGCATTTATGAATGGAGACCTCAACGAGGAGGTATATGTGCATCAGCCGCCTGGCTTTGTTGTTGCTAGACAAGAAGACAAGGTGTATCGCTTGCGCAAAGCTCTGTATGGCCTACGGCAAGCGCCAAGAGCATGGAATGCAAAGCTTGATTCAACATTGAAGAAGAAAGGCTTTAGACAAAGCAACCATGAAGCTGCAATCTATAGGCGAGGTTCTGGAAACTCTCTGTTGCTTGTCGGTGTGTATGTGGATGATTTGATCATCACAGGGGCCAAAGAGCAGGATGTTGAAAGCTTCAAGGCTGAAATGAAAGCAACATTTGAGATGAGTGACCTCGGGCTCTTAAGCTTCTATCTGGGCATTGAAGTACAGCAGAGCACCGATGGCATCACCCTTAGACAGACTCACTATGCCAAAAGGATACTGGAATTGGGTGGTATGGTGGACTGCAACCCAGCAGCCACTCCTATGGAGGAAAGGCTAAGATTGAGCAAGAAGAGTACAGCCAAGGAAGTTGATCCAACACAGTACAGGCAGCTGGTTGGAAGCCTGCGATATTTGGTTCATACTCGACCTGACTTGGCATTTGCAGTCGGATTTGTGAGTAGATTTCTGGAGAGGCCCACCATAGAGCATCAGCAGGCAGTGAAGCGTATTCTTCGGTATGTGGCAGGCAGTCTGGAGTATGGCCTGCACTTCACCAAGGCATCCAGTGAAGCCAGATTCATTGGCTACTGTGACTCAGACTTGGCTGGAGATATTGACTCAAGCAAGAGCACTACAGGTTGTCTATTCTTCCTAGGCAACAATCTGGTCAGTTGGCAGCCCATTAAGCAAAGAGTGGTTGCCTTATCTAGCTGTGAAGCAGAGTATGTTGCCATGACTACTGCTGCAACACAGGCTCTGTGGCTGTCTAGGATACTTGCTGAATTGTTGGGAAAGAAAGTGGAAGTAGTAGAGCTGCGAGTGGATAACAAATCAGCAATAGCACTTGCAAAGAACCCTGTTTTTCATGACAGAAGCAAGCATATCAGGATCAAACAACACTTCATCAGAGATTGTGTTGAAGAAGGCAGCATCAAGACTGAGTTCGTCGCCACAAATGATCAACTGGCAGACATTCTGACTAAGGCCTTAGGCAAGGCCAAGTTTGAAGACATGAGAAGCAAGATTGGGATCATGAAGATCAAGGATGGGGGAAGCAGGTCTTAGGGGGAGAACTGTAGAAGTTAAGTCCTGCTCCCAGTTATCACTTAGTTATCTGTGCTTAATTATGTTTCTGCTATTAAGGCCTTGGGCAGCACAAGTGACTGTGCGAGTACCCAGGCAGTTAGTTGTTTAGTTAATGCTCTAATAAGCCATCAATGTAATCAATATGCTACTTATCTCCTATATATGAAAGAGCAGTCGCCTGGGTGTGTTATCCCTGGCTGAGTAGAAACACTCTGTACCTCCAACACTGCCCACAGCTCTGCCAAAACCAGTGTCCATACTCTGTTCTTCCATTCTTTGGTTCTCGTGTTTGCTTTCTGTGCTCCCTTCCCTTCTTTGCCCTCTTCAGTTTTTGCTAGCATCGGCAAGGTCATTGCGAAGGAAAGCGAACAAATGGAGCGAAGCCATGAGTATGAACCATAGCAGTACGCCCCATTGCTGCATACTGCTTCCTAGCGTCGTCCCTGAGCTCACATGAAGCCATCCATGCCGTCGCCTTCTACAAACTACAGTGGTGTCATCACAGATGAAGGCCAGATTCGATTCGGCA
This sequence comes from Saccharum hybrid cultivar R570, assembly GCA_038087645.1. Taxonomy (NCBI): domain Eukaryota; kingdom Viridiplantae; phylum Streptophyta; class Magnoliopsida; order Poales; family Poaceae; genus Saccharum; species Saccharum hybrid cultivar. Next base: position 7,532,096 of record JAQSUU010000119.1, on the reverse strand, counting down.
GCACTGTCAATTAGCCGATGAGGCGATGAGGCAGCCACCATAGGCAACTGCGAGAGTCTGAAGGCATGGTCATGCAAGGTGAGCAGCATCTGGGTCCATGGACATGTCTCAATCGCCCATGGCCACACGAAACCTGCACAGAGACATGCACCGCACTCTGCTCTGCGACATTGTGTACTGCACCACTGCCAGTTGACACAGAAGGTTGATCCGCAAGGTGATACTGATGCCACCACTCACCGGTGCCTCAGGTGGTGGAGGATGGGTGCCCGTTGCTGCCTGCTGCCTGCATTACCAAGGATGCTGAAGCTATCCTCTTGTTGCCTGCAGTTGCCGCTGCCCTCTCTTGCACCGAGCCTATGGCTCATTGAGCCAGCAGCTGTACAGCTCAGCAGCCACATGCAACATTTTGCTTGGGGTGCAGATCAAAATAATTGAGACAGACACAGGAGATAAGTTAGATGGTGCAGAGGTTACATGTGGGTCCGATTTGAGTGATATGGCATAAAACCAGATCACATGGCATAAATCAGTACCACATTGGATAGAAACCAGCTGCAGGCAGGCTAGGGGGGAAGCATGTTCTTATTAGTTACTGTTCCTTTCATTGTTTTTTTTTAAATATAATTTGCTACATTTGACTTATAATCGCAATGCTTGGCCTATTGTAATTAACAACATCAGGTAGGATAAATCTTATCCAAAATAATGCCCACTCATTTGACATGAAAGTTCTGGTACGAAGAAAGTAAAAAAAATACAACACCAGTAACAAGAGCAAAGAAAAAATATGAAAGATATCTCAGTAATGCATACCATTGTAGGGTCCAAAAGCATAGCATATGCCTTTCCAATTATTTTGAATAAATAATCAGCGTCCCGGCGGATTTCATTTGTTATCTCTCTCCATACAGCATCGCTGATATTTTCACTCCTGACAAGAAATGTACTGGCCTGTGGCATAACTACTGTTAGACAAGAGAACAATGAGAGTCACAATATAGAGAGAGAAAATAATACAATACTTTGTCTGGATGATGTCTTAGTGCTGCTTTGCGGTATGCCTTCTTTATATCCACAGCAGAGGAAGAAGGCTCGATTCCTCTGAAAGAAGAAAGTGTATTGGTCAAATAATTGTATGAACATGTGAACTTTCTTTCCACCAAAAGCACATGAATTTCCTCTGCTCTAGGATGCCATAAAATACTTTACACCACTCATCAGCTGAATGAACCAAGTAAAATAACCAACCTTGGAGGTAAGATTAGGCATCAAAAACAGCTCCCTTCCATAGGGGTACACAAATGGGTGTCAATTTTGGCAGGCAATTATCCAACTCTGGGTGGCAATGTGGGGGTTGGAGTTGGCAATACTGCAAACAGAATTTCTGTAAACTAACTTCCTCTGGTCACATATAAGTCCATTAGGATATTGACATGGTCTCCATTATGAGACTGACTAGTTATGTCTATCAAAAAAAGATGTTATCTTAAATGGAAAGAGGTAGATGTTATTGAGCTTCTTTCATAATGAATCTATGAATGCCAATCTTGTGTTATCAACCTACTCCTGCTGTCCCAAAAAGAGTGCACTCCTCGTTTTCCAAAAAGTCAACCAATTTCAAGTTTAACTAAATCTATACAAAAAAGTACTAACATTTATAATACCGAATAAGTATCATTAGATTAATCATGGAATATATGTTCATAGTTAACCTATCTGGAGACATAAATGTTGATACTACTTTTTATAAACTTAGTCAAACTTGAACTTGGTTAATTTCTTGGAAAGCGAGAAGTGCGATCTTTTGCGATCAGGAAGAAGAATCTGCTCTGCACATACTGAACATTGTGTGTTTGCAAGGCAGTTCTGGCACAATTTGTTCGCTCCTCTTGGTCGTGTTACTCCAAGGAGCACTGATCAGAACTTTGCTGAGTGGTGGAGAAAAGCGAGTCCAAGGGTCGAGAAACCTTCCAGTTAAGGCTTTAATGGTGCTGTAATTTTAGGGGCTTGGACTTTGTGCCTCTATAGAAACAAATGTGTTTTTGAGGGTGCATCCCCTTCTCTCATGGAGGCCCATCGGTTTTTCAGGGAGGAGTTGAATCTGTGGTGCCTGACTGGAGCTAAAAAGCTTCAGGAGTTGAGCATAGGTCATGGTTTAGGATTAACTTGATTAGTCCAGTTTAGGTTGTGGTTGATCTTTTTGTATTAGGTGATCATTATTTATTCACTTTCCGCAACCCCCTCTTAACTGAGATTATGGGGGTTGTGTTGTAAGGGTCCATTCTTTCTCTCTCATACAAAGATACACAGCTCTCCTGTGTGATCAAGGAAAAAAATCAAAAGCACCCATCTAAAGAAAGGATACTAAATCAAGATGTTGTTTCAGAGTTAACATGCAAGACTAAATCGTGAAAAAATAATAGTTAAAAATATAATTATGTATGTTATAGACAAATTACAAAGGACAAATACTTACAATATCAAATACATATTTAATGAAGCCCCTTTTCTGGCATCCCGCTCCAGAGAAGAAAACCGAAGATTGGCTCGATTCAGATTATTACGAATACTCTCAGTCTTCTCTAGTGGCATGGTCATATTTTCTTGCAGTTGTTTCTCAAGAAGAGCAATTAACCTACGGAGATCATTTTCTGCCTGACCATAGTCCCTTATAAGTTCATACAAGCTAGATCTTCTGGAAATAGCCTAAAAACATAAAACATAGCAAGCACAATAGGTTACATTTTTACAGGAAGATCTTGAATTCATGGATCAATGTTTTACTGTCATGCCGTTCTAGGGAATCACACTGAAATTACCATATAATATTTACTACCATGTGGTTGGAGGAACCATGTGTCAAACCTCACATTGGATGACATTATCCGATCTGTACACATTTTCCATGGTCCTTAGCTAACTAATTTCAGAAATGATATTACTGTGCATATTGAAAAATATTAAGTCAATGCCCTAAGGTTCATAGCAAACATTAGTTTAGCCAATCACCAAATTTACATGAAGAAAGATTTCCTCCACACAATAATGATCTGCAGTTCAAATGATTAAAAGGACTAAAAGAGTCCCCACAACCATAAAGCTTAAATGTAAATCCAAAAGATGGAAAAGTAGTATCATTTCATTACATAGGCATGGCTGTTGCTTGTTACCATTGATTATTCAAGAAGAATCACCAGCAACTCACGCAAACCCACTAATTAAAAAGAAGAATAAATATGAAACTACACTGTGCGAAGAATCCCCGTGGGAGCAAATTTTAGGCTGGGTAAAAAAGGTGACTCACTGATTCCCCTGGTCAGCATGGGTGAACCGACGTATGGTGGGTGGGCCCTCGTGTAAGGGGCTCGTAGCGGGTTGTGCCTCAGAGCACGGGTTAAGGCCCGAACCATAGGGGGCGGCATCCCCATGTGCCGGGCTCCGGTTGAGCTCTTCTTAGAAAAATACTGTGTGGGTGGTCTTTCCCTCACCAGCCAAGTTTTTGAAACTACACTGTGGAATTGAGCACAAAATCTATTTGGAGCATGCCTATGGATGAGATAGAAAGCCACAAGTCATAAACATTATCTATATATCATTATCTACTTAGTTTGTGGTAAAATTAAGCTGAAAATAGCAACCAAAAGTTCAAAGGGCTTCATTTCTCATGCATCGGAACAAGCAAGGAAATATAGGAAAAATTTCAGTATATGAGTAACAAAACGGAAAGCATGGCCAGCTCAAGAACATGATAAAACAAATGGGCATCATAGCACAATATCAAACAGGTGGGTTTTTTTTCTCGAACGACGAAAACAGGTGGTTTTGTCTAGAAGGAGTTGAGAACATAGCCATACGAGCATTTTTATTTGATACAACAGGAGGATAATACACAACCTTAGCATAATCTGCATCAAGGGCTATAGCCAGTGAGCAATCTGCAATTGCATCTAAAATTTGACCCATCGCTTGATATGCTGCTGCACGGTTACAAAAGCAGACTGCTAAAAAGCGTAGTGACTCGCTATTGCTCATCAAAGCAGCAGTATAATGTTCCACAGCCTCCAAATATTTACCAGATTGGAATGCTTCATTGCCAGCAGCCTGAAATGCAGCAAACAAGAATTTGATGCCATTAGTGTAAAATTCTTGCAAACTTTGATGAATACCAAGGACATCATGTACGCACATGATATATAACAACATCACAGAGCAAAGAGAATGCTGAAATGCATGGATAGATAGATTAGTAGCCCAAGGCCAACATATGACGTACTTTAAGCCGCAGTAGTTCAGAGATAACCATGGAGAATGATAAAATTGAGTCCTGAGATTGCTTCCCACACCTAGTTAGTGTTCTCTCAAAATTAGCAAATCATATACATGGAAATTGGAAACAACCCAAACTAGTATTGCATTGGTAACAAAATATTACCTGCATCCCATGACTTTTATTTGATCATTCTTCTTTAAGAACTGGTTAGCCTCTTCAAGCTTTCCAAGGAAGAAATATGACTTAGCAATAAGATGATAACGCCACAACTTCACAGAGCAAGTATTGTTGTCCAAGTTATTGCTTTCTGAATGCTTGTCAAGACACAAACACACACTATTCCTTTCTGCTACATAAAGAGTTTCTTCACAAAACCGAATTACTTCTTCATATCGCTGCAACTGTTGAAGTCCAACAAAACTAACAGTTAGGCCCAAAAATACCAGAGGAACGATGAAACTTAGTAATGATGGGCACATGGCAAAATAAGTTTACCGTAAATACAGACCAGTAACAGTGCTTCTGCTTTCATCGCCATGAACTCATCTGAATAAATACTTATGGATAAAGCATCAGAGATCATTTGTAAGGCACTGGGTATCTTGTCAAATGCCTTCTTTATAAGATACTCCTTGGATTCAATAATTAAACCAGATATTTTCTGCCAAAAAAATATGGGAACATGATGATTGGGTTATCAAGTTCCATATAGCAAATTATTTTGCTAACATGTTTTCTAAGAACAGTAAAGTTGGGTGCAGAATCCAGACAAGCATTACCCAATATAGTCAACCTTGTATACGTACATTCCTCATAAATAAATTTTCTTTCATACTTCTCGAAAGTCAAAGTTTGACAAATATAACACTGAATGTGTCAGTGATGTGAAGGATCACCAAAGGACTCTAGCCCAGGTGGTTAGAGCTTTCCAGCAGCACCCCCCAGGTCCTGAGTTCGACTGCCCGTGGGAGCGAATTTCAGGCTGGGGGTTAAAAAAAACCCTCGTCGGCTGTTTCGAGTTATACATGTAACCACTGCGGTGTCTTCAGAGATATGCAAGTGGCCCACGTGTCCTGGGCACCCTGTGTCTGAGCAGCCGACCTTCGGGGAGTTTTCTCGGCCAGGAAGAGAATTTCTTCTAACGCAAATGCCGTGGGCGTGGCTTTACCCCCACTGGCCGAGTTTTTTTTTTATGATGTGCAGGATCACACTTATCATTATAACAGCTGATGGTACGTTAGCAAAATGTTGCCAACGGTTTGCTGACAATGTTGTTGGGTAGTTATCATGTACGCAATGGAAATAACTGTTCAAAAGGTACTCCCTCCATCCCAAATTATAGGTCATTTTGGCTTTTCTAGGTACAGAGATTTTGCTATGCACCTAGATATACGTTGTTTCTAGATACATAGTAAAAGCTATGTATCCAAAAACCAAAACAACCGATAATTTTGAACGGAGGTAATAGTTAATTTGGGTTACATTTAACCTGAAAAATCTGGCACAGTAGCAGAAATTTAGTTTGTATGCTACCTTAGCTTTTTGTAGACCGTCAGAAGCCTCTTCTACAATTTTATGGTCCAAGCTTGATAGATGATTAGACTTCAAACACATCTCAAAAGCCTTTCGTGCTTCTTCAACATCCCCCAGGGCAAGTAGGCAGCTACACTCATTAGATAAGCATACAAAAAGTTAATATATCAATAATTTGGAATGTAATAGTAAGGGTGCTACACAATTGCGACTAGCTAAATGTATCATTAAACATTAGTTTTTTTTCCTCGAATACGCAGGAGAGCTGCGTATCATTGCATTAAGAGATAGAGAAATGGCCCCTTAAACATTAGTTATTAAATGGACCTTACATTAAGATAATTTTATAAATCACTTCTGCCTTCGTAAATAGTTCATGGTAATTGTTCTTTAGATTATGGATATCAAAATAGCAAGGCCAGTAACACCCTTCCCAAAGTCAGCGACATGAAAATACAAATTATGAGCAGGAGTTGGACATGTTAAGGTATTATCGGATCTTAAACTCAATTGCATGAAATATTTATTTACTTTGAGATCTGGATGCAACACTCTATATCAGTTAGGTTGAGTTAAAAAATCTAATCCCAAGAAAACTTGTCAAAATAGTAGGATGTTTCCTTGGATTTCCAATAAGACAAAATATCAGTACTGCAAATTTGTCTGAACAGATTTAACATGAATTGTAATACAAACTCCAATAGTTTAGTGTTGAAGTTAGCACATTGGTCTTACTTGGCGGCTCTGGCTTGTGCTTTGAGAAAGCTGGAATCAATATCAATAGCTGCTCGACAATCAGATAGGGCCTCTCTCATCTTACCCAGAGACATCCGAGTAGCTGCTCGATTGCTGTAGCACAGCATTAATGCTTTTCTTGAAACTTCATTTGGGGAAAAAGAATCAATCCCATGGGTATAGCATTCTTCAGCCTTAGTTAACTGTCCTTCTGCATATGCTTGGTTTCCCCTACAACATAACACACAGTTCAGCTTTAAAACATTGAATATCACAAAGAACATACAGCCCGAGCAATCCCAACCAGACAGTGAAACAGTAGCAATGCGTGAACTGCAGTGACTACAGTACCTTGTGAATGAAGCGCAAACAGTAAAGCCACTCAATCTCCTTATGAAACTCAAAATATGTTTTTCTTTTTATTATTTATTAGTCATAAATATTACTAGCAATCTTCCATGCATGGAAATCTACTTTTTGACCAGCAATCCAGCAAACCGTTGTGTGATCAATATTTTTGAAGTAGAGATAAACAAAAAAAATATATAACCAACAAACCAATTGCTGAACTGTCTATATAACCGAACTTCTAAATGGCTTTGCAAGGTGTTCTGCCACTACTTGCATGATTTGAGTGGTTCAACCCTTGTGGAAGTGCATCCTAGCTAAATAAGCTGAAGGGTGACACAAGAGTAGGTCATGCAGGTACCTTAATCGCCATGTTTCACAATTGTCATGGTCTCCAAAGTTTTCTGATGTTGAGCATTCGGCTCCTCTGCTGATTGTAACCCTGTTAGGTACTATTTTGCTGTATTCAGTCCACTGGGCAGTTAAATCCACACATTGCTGACTTCCTGAGACTTCTGAGCATGCAAGTTCAATGGCGGATGAAGGGAGGCTTTGAATAGAGCTAGCATGATTACCCATTCCTCCACTTTTTTTCTTGGTATGTCGTCTTTGTGAGTGCAACATGCTTTGGTTGAAAGTTGATGCAGAAAATATGAAATCAGATTTACTAGAATGCTCCGTGTTTCCTGCAGAGGTAAACTCTGTTTCAGCATGCCCACTTTCTGTTGTTCGCAAAGACTTGATAGAATCAACTTGAGCACAGTTGATACCAGAGTCCTCTGATACCAAGCTACTGGCTTCTTTCAAATTTAACTTTTCTTCAGGAAACACTTCTCCAGAACAATGGCCACTTCTTCTTGAGACTGATTCCAAGGAAGAAGCATGGTTGGCTGAGGACTTCTTTGGCATAAGAGCTCTTCTGTTCATGCTCATACCCTTAACCCCTCCTTTGTTCCTAGATGCTACATTGTGGTCGTCAAAAGTGAAAGATTTCTCATCAAATGTCCGACATTCAACAAGTTCTGAGGCTGCTACTGCTTCAATATCACAAGGCACCTTTATGGAAGAAACCTTCACGATCCCGTCTTCAGATCCAAAGCTAGAGGTTACAGTATCCGATGTTTCCACCGTGGTAGAAATTTCACAAGGTTCCGAGCGTGGAAGATCATTATCACTTGAACCAAACACATGCTTTGCATCCTGCAAAATGAACTTGGTGAAAGTTCTATCTTTAGCAACTGAAGTATTTAGCTGTTCAGAGTTGCATGTTATGCTTTCTTTGTTAGCTGAATGTACCTCACTGATATTAGTTTCAGTTGCATTGGTAGCCAAGCTACGGTACCCAGCATGTCCACCAAAAACAAAGAAATCATGGTGGGCATTACCACAATGTCCAGAATTTCTACTTTCATCCACAGAATCTCCAATGGGCAAGCTGTCCCCGCTCCTTGCAAATTCAATTGGAGCATTCTCATCAGTGCAAGTTGGTGAGGCTAATGATCGCATCCCCACACTCTCGCATTGCATGGTTTGAGACGGGACTCCACGTCCTTCATCGAGCTGCTCAGTCTGATCCAGACAGAAACCCTCATACAAAGTGGAACTGCATCCACGGGCCCCAAAGCGATCACGGCAGTCTGTCACTGGAAGTGTATCTTCTCCTCCGGGAGCATCAATGTCGCTTCGCCTGCCATAACCATCCAACGAGAGCCTGTGAACTGCGTCCGAAAGTTCAGCCAACGAAGCCTCACCGGATCCGGACGAGAAGCACCTCCTCATCTCCGGCGCCCCGGGCACCACGCCACTCCCGAACACAAAGGTGGCGTCGCGAGAGGCGCCCCAGGAGCCAACGGAAAGAGAACCCTCCTGCTGGGAGAAGGCGGAAGCCGCAGGACGGCGCGGGAGATCGATTCCCGAGCGCCGGCTCGCGGCGACGGCGGGGTGGTCCGACCGGAAGGGCGCGGTGTGGCGCCGCGTCGTCCTCGCGGCGCGGGGCCTGGGGCCTGAGGCAGCCGGGATGGTGGGGAACGGGGCGGAGGCGGAGATAGAGAGCGGATCGGGCGCGGGGTCCATCGGTGGCAAGGCGCGGAGGTGCAGCCCGCGGTGGGTGGAGGAGGAAGAATTACGGCGGCGGCACGCCGGGGACGTGGGCGGCGTTCTCCGGCTGGGCTGACAGGTGGGTCATCGGAGGAAGAGAGAGAAGGGGTGGGGTGGGGAGAATTGATCTCATCCGGCTGGGTTTGAATTCAATTTAACCTGTACAAGCAGCGACAGCTCCTCCAAAGGAAGCAGCCGTCACGTCACTCTAATTTTTTTTATCCGTCGGATCTTCGAATCGATGGCCCAAATCTCTTGAAGCCGATTATCGTTCAGATCAGCTTCCCGTCGTCCTCTCCGGCTTCTTCGATTTTTTCACGCTCTTATTTACCTTTTACGGCTTCTTCTCAGAATCCAGCGAAACGAATATAATACCCAGCTTCTGATTTCCCTTACCTAAACTTCTGCTTCTCCTTCCCCTTCCTCGCTCTCTCTCTCTCGTCCACTCCCTCCCTCTCCTCATCTCTCCCGACACGCGGCCAGGGCGGCCACCGGCGCCAGCGGCGCGGCTGCGGCAGCCCTCGTCCTCCTCCTCCACCTCCCCACGTGTCGGCCTGCCAAGCGCCGCCGCCTCACCGCGCTGCCGGGCTGTGCCACCGCTCCCCGGCCTCTACCGCTGCACCGCGTGTCGCCGCCGGCGGTGGCTGTCCCCGGTCATGGCGCAGCTTCACCGGGCCCTGCCGGTGGTCGGCCGCCAGCGTGGCTGCCCCCCGGCGCCGCATCCTTCTCTAGCTCGCGTCCGTTCTTGTGCTACAGCAAACCCTAGGTCGGGAGCGCCCAGCGCCGAACCCGCCCCCGACTCCTCTCTCTCTCTCTGGCACGCCGAACCCGCCCCCAGCTCCTTTCTCTCTCTCCCTCTGGCATGTACAGCCAGATGAGGTGCTCCTATGGCTATATTTCTATTTTGTGCCTTCGTATTTTTTAGACGTACCTCGATTTGTTTATTGCAGGTTCCTGATTTGGTACGCTCTGTCAAGCATGGCCAGTCGACAAGAGGTTCGTGTATTCATGCAACCTTCTGGGATAAGATTCAGCTATGTTCAGAACCTTTGTTACATGGCTGCTATTTTTTTGTGCATACTAATGCTGCTTTGGTTGCCTGCGAAATTATTTGTCTATCAACTAATGCCGCTTTCAACTAATGCCTGCGAAATTGCACGCTCTTCATCCTTTGCCAGTATATGAATATATGATTCAACTGATGGGGAGTGTTCTATGAGTCACCTTATTGACTCTCTGTTTGCATCTTAGCAACTAAGATGTGTTCATATGTGCTATTTAATCTATTGATTCCAAATTTATAGGGTCATCTTCTGCATGGGTTCAGCGCCGAGACTCCGTTCCATTGCCGCTTCACATATTCTGCTGCTTAGGTAAGTTTGCTTGTTTTGCAGCCTACCTCCAGCTATGGTTATTTCCTTTGTCATGAACTGTTTACAATTGATGATTGATCTCAATAGCTATCCTTTGTGGTTGATGATTGATCTCAAACGCAAGTGTATGTATCCTTGGTCCTGTCCTGTTTATAGTCGATGATTGATCTCCATTGCAAGTGTGGCTAAAGCTGGCCTCTGCTCTCTCTTTTTGAACACATCCTTGTTTACCAGAAATTACAGGGACAAAATAAACAACCCCAACAAGCTTCCTTTGATAAAAAAAAACTTTCACTCTAATTTTTTTCTTGGTTTCCTGTGGAAAAATTCCCCCAAATCGTGTGTCTGTTTGTTTCAGGCTAATTGATAGTCAGTTTCTTTCATAGTAATTGATAGGGTGGTTTACATCGGCTATCTGTCTCTACTGTGTTGCGCCTGTTTTCTTTTCTTTCCCCTTTGGGTACTCCATCATGTGCTTTCTGGAGTACTCCAGGGTTTAGAGTCTCATAGTTGCATTTCCTTCTATAATGGATCGTGTCTAACATTTATAGGGCTGCCCTTTGGGTCTGTGCAGCGCCCACACTCTGTTCGATTGCAGCTTCACACATTCTACTGTGTATGTAAGTTTAATAGCAATATGATAGGATCCCCTGCAATAGTCTTTTTTTCTTATATGTTGGTGATTTTCAACCTGTAAAGGAAGGGGCACGCTAATTTATTTTATGAAAAATAATGCCTGCAGACCTTCTTTTTTTTTGCCACTCATGCAGCTTCGCAATGATACATTCCCAGTGCTTGTTGGACCAGTTTCATACTTGCTCCTCTCTAAACCTGCCAAGTGTCATGGGTGTTCACAGATCTTTCTCTCTTCTTTTCACTTCTTGGTAGTATTTTTTCCATCTACAAGTAAGCATACACACAAAGCAGCCAACATTAATATTCACCAAATACATGAAGGCCACCTATGGACCACATTAGTTATTTCGTTTTGTTGTAGTTCTGTCCTTGAAAGTTATGTAAAAATCGCTTGCTTGGAGCTAATAGTTTAGCCTCTCCTGTCCCCCAAAGTATCGTATGAAACTCAGACGAGATGGCAGGCCACCGAGTTTCACGTTGTTGTTTAAAATTTTTACCTTATTCCCATAGGGAAAATGAGATTTTTTTTACATGGAACTCATACTTTTTTGCGAGCATGGCACTCATACATTAGATAAAATTAACCATCACAGCTCAGGCCATGATAACCTTGAATCTTTTGTTCTATTTTTTACCTCTACCAATCAATTCTTGAAGTACAAGTAAGGTACGGTATGATACTCTTCACCTAGCAGCAACTAATTTGATGATGGACATTGTTTTTTAGATTCTTAATTGAGGTAATGTGTTGTCTGATCAATCTACAATTTGTAGATGGCAAGGACAGCCACCTGCGGTAGAACGTCCAATGTGCATGACAAGCAGCAGATGTATAACGAGGCAAACATGGAAGGAAAGGTAGTTCGGTCACAGTTCCTATGAATTAATCTTGCCAGTTCCCAATTTGCATTGTAGATTGTAGCTATCTTAGCTGCCTTCTAAATTTTACCTCTGGGAACTGCATTTTAATATTTTATCATATTCTTTACAGGTAATAATGCAGGATCTTAACTATTGTATGCAATTTTCAAGCAGGTTGTACCTAAGAATCCCTCTTTGCGCAGTTTTTTCTTTAGTCTGCCAGTGCATTTCAATTTGCTTCTATTTAAGCTAATAGATTGCATTTTCAGGCTTTAACGTGTTTGCTAAAAAACTGTATAAAATAGGTCCCTAACTCAATAGTCTCAATTTGAACTTTGCTGGCTGTAAGGACTATTATGTTGTAAATGGTATACCGTTCACCCTATTTTAATATGTTTGTCATGTAATTTGCTAACATAATATTTTGGAAATTAGTAGCACAGTGCTATGTACAGGAAGGAAACTGGAATGGTGTTCCAGTGTCAGCTACATCATATTGGTCTCTCAATCTATTTTAAATTGTCTCTAGGTACGACCTCATCTCTGAATGTGCTGTAGGTCTGCGGTGCTGGAGCTTATCATAAAACTTCTTGCCATTATTTACATGTGCGCGTGAAAATATTTTTGTGGAAATGCGCGATAGCTTCGATTCCTATCCATTTTCACAGTTCATGGCCAGTGGTAACGAATAGAAGGTAATGGATTCTGTTCCCATGATTTTAGAAAAAAAAACTTAAGAACCTCTCCATAATGCTACATTGTGTCTCTTCATTTTCTACTTAATTTTAGATTTTTCTTGGTGATTTCAATATTTTCTGAATATTATGTGAAAATTTCTACAATTCTTTTGGAACTGTCAGGAACATATTATGTGTAAATTTCTAGAAATATTTGGAACTGTCAGGAACATATTATCCCAGTTTTATGATTTTTAGCACCTACCATGGGTTCTTATAAATTCATATAAATTGACAAGTTATAAAATGGTCAATACATTGCTGAAGATGGCTGCATTGTTTATTTGAACAGAGATCATCTACGGAATAATCTTTGGACGAAGAAAAGCACGAGGAGAACAAATATTGAGATCTAAATGATCTAAATGCTAGAGAAAGCGCATGTTTTTTTGGTACGCTCTGCCATAACCTTGTTCTGAAAATTTCTTTTTTACAGTTATACATGTTTAGAGTTCTTTCAACTTGATGGAATAGTACTTCATATATTGATGGTGCATATAACTGTAGGCCTGGAACATGGGCTGAGCATGAGTAAAAAAATTATTAACAGGTAAGGTAATGTGTAGGAAGCCACAACATCACCTAAATGTTCTTTACAAGCTATTAGTTGTAGTGTAAAAATAGAGGAATTGTATGGGTGACACGTGACCTCCCCTTCTTGTGACTATGCTGATCTACACCTTAGAGTTCAGATCATTGCTGAGAAAATTAAACAGCTCAAAAAGGAATCTGCCCATTTCATGTTCTTGGTTAATTCACAGATAAAGCAAATCCTAAAACATATATGGATAAATTCCTACAAATACTTGGAACTGTCAGGAACATATTGTTCCAGTTTGATGATTTTTAGCACCTACCATGGATTCTTAGAAATTTATATATATCGACAGGTTATAAATGGTCATATAAGTGGACAAGTTACAAATTTCGTTTCTACGATTTACTCAATTTCTATCTCCCTACGTATGAATGGCATTGTGTTGTTTTCTCTATTTATAGCCACCTCCATTGTGTTGCTACTCGATTATTCTTCGGTTGCCATTGACGGCTTACAAAGCACTTTAGAACAACATTGGTTTCTGATATTTCAAAACATTTACAGGTTTCTGCTACGGATTCGAGTAAGGGGGTTCTATCCCTAGCTGGCTGCTCTATCTTGATAAGATTCTGGTTGTCCGATAAACGCCTGTATGTTCCACCTGCTTAGTATTCTATTATTCTTTGCATCCTCAATTTGATATGCTGTTAGTGCGTGTCTATTTTTGTTCTCTTCGCTGCTCAAGCTTTGTTCCAAAAGATGAAAATTAGTAGCCTCGTGTCAAAAACCGGATGTAATATATACCTATGCACCATCGTGTATATATAGATATATAATTTTAGCATATATTTACCTCTATAATTACTCATCTCAATCTGTGTCCCAACACATTTTGGCCGTCTTCAAAAACTTTCGTGTGCCCACTGACGCGCGCGAGGACGCGCGCCTTCCACTAGTTGATCTGGAAAGGGCAGCAAAAGGCAGAAAAGAGCGGTCGTGCTGACACTGACTAGGTGCTAGTATATGGTCACCAACACGCTGATCACTGTCATGGGATCCCACTCCCGTCAGCAGTTTCCAATCATGCAACCACCAATAAATAAAGGAAAAAGTTTAATTGACCCCAAACTATTAGAGCTGGTCTAGTTTACTCCCTCAACTATGAAACGGTCTAATTTACCTTCTGAACTTTGCAAAACCGGCCAAATCACCCCCTCGAGTGGTTTTGGACGGCGGTTTGCTACAGTAATAACGGTTTGCTACAGTAACAGTGGTTTTGTCCTTTTCTTTTTATTTATTTCGTCTGAATCTTTGAAAAATCATAGTAAATCACAAAAAAATCATTAAATGGAAAATCCAATTTTGTTGGACTCCACATGAGTATATCTACACAGTAAATATATAATATAGTATGCTTTAGTACAAAGTTTTTGTTGTATGAATTATTCAAATTAATTACAAAAAAAAATAGATCAAAATTTACAGCAAAAACTTTGTACTAAAGCATACTATATTATATGTTCACTGTGTAGATCTACTCATGTGGAGTCCAACAAAATTGAATTTTTCATTTTGTGATTTACTATGATTTTTCAAAGATTCAGACGAAATAAATTAAAAAGAAAAGGAGAAAACCACTGTTACTGTAGCAAAATCGTCGTTACTGTAGCAAAATCACCGTCCAAAACCGCTCGGGGGGTGATTTGGCCGGTTTTGCAAAGTTCAGGGGGTAAATTAGACTGTTTCATAGTTGAGGGGGTAAACTAGACCACCCCAAATAGTTCGGGGGGTCAATTAGACTTTTTCCAATAAATAAACTTCTCAAAACCCTTGCAAGCAACACGAGGAGCAAACAATAGCGTAAAGTCTGGATCAAGGATAAGATTAGAGCTGCCCATATCCTGGTTGTTTTAGCTTGTTATTACTACACAGCCTGTTCGCTTGATCTTATTAGCTAGAATCAGTCAGTCATTCAGCAGTATTTTCTTCTTACAACAAATCAACATCAGCCAGAATCAGCCAGCCAGAAACCATCCAGCAACAAGCCAACAATCTAAAAGGCTTGAACCAACAAGTTCCAGATTATAACGATTTGGGTTGCAATCTACAATATCCAAACAAAAAAAGATAGTGTCTAGTCATATATACTCCCTCCATCCTTAAATACAAGATATCAACTTTTAGGTGAAATAATCTTATAACTCATTTTTAAAAGGTCAACATTCACATGTATACCTATCGTTAATTTTTATTACTAACACAAATATAATAACTACTCCCTCCATTAACAATTATAAGTTATTTTAGTTTTTCTAGATCTATAACTTTTGCTATACACCAATTATATTTATATACTATGTCTAGTATGTATACTTAGAAAAAATAAACGACTTATAATTTAAAACATAAGGAGTAATAGAAAAGATAATATACGTATTCCGTTTACCATATAATATGTCCTAAAATTGGATTATGGATCGTCGTTGGACGTACCATCATGCACAGTTCATATGGGCATCGATCGTGAGTCAGATCCCAGACAAGATAAGGAGAGACGTAAAGGCATCGTGGCCTCGTGGAAAGAAAAAAAGACAGATGAAAATCACTTTTTTTATTATTATGTGTATATATTGAAGGAAATAAACTTTCTTATTCCATCACTTCCAGAAGTCTATTCCCTTTCATTGTTGGTCTTCGGATAGCAAGCGTTCGTCGGCTCAGGTGCCCGCAAGATAAGAAGGCAACGTTCATGTGCTGCTCATCAGCCCATCCCGCCCGCAACATGGCAGCGTCATGCGCAGCATTCGAGCAAAAAAAAAAAAAAGAAAAGAAAAAAAGTCTACTTAACCTCCTCACCTATCGAGGTGGTCTACTTCACTCCCCAAACTATGAAACCGTTTACTTTACCCCCGAACTTTTCAAAAACCGGTCAAATTACCCCTCAGGCGGTTTTCGAACAGTGGGTCCCCAAACTAGAATTGCTGTAAAAAAAATTAGATTTATTCACTGTAAAGCTACAGCAAAAACTTTGTACTAAAGAATACCATATTATATGTTCACTGTGTAGATCTACTTATGTGGAGTCCAACAAAATTGGATTTTCTATTTTGTGATTTTTCTGTGATTTGCTATGGTTTTTCAAAAATTCAGCGAAAATAAATAAAAAGGGAAAATCAAAACAACTGCTACTGTAGCAAGGGCGCCATTACTGTAACAATACCACTGGTACTGTAGCGCCACCGTCCAAAAACCGTTTGGGGTAATTTGGCTGGTTTTGAAAAGTTCGGGGGTAAAGTTGGTTTCTTAGTTCGGGGATGAAGTAAACCTCCCTGGATAGGTGAGGGGGTTAGACTTTTTCCCAAAAAAAATAACTTTTCCAGCTTTTCAAAAGGCAACTTTTGCAACATATATAGCTTTGAAAAACAAAGTTTAAAGAAACATGTCCTTATCGTTCGCATACATCATACTCATTTGTGGATTGTACTTTTTCTGTTCAAATTTTAAGGGCATGTTTGGATTTCCTCCTCTTAAATCTAGAGTTAAAGCTCCAATCAAGTGGTCTAGCTCTAACCCTTAGCCCACCTCCCCTTAGCCCACCTCATATTAGAGCTTTAAAGCTAAAAAAATGAGCTAAAGTGTTGTAAAGCTTTTAGAGGTGAGTAGGGGATTCAAACAGGCCCTAAGTAGTTTTAGTTTTATTTTGAGTCAAACTTGTCAGACTTTGACAAGCTTATAGAAATATACTCTCTCTGCTCTATAAATAATACAACTTTTTACATTTACTATGGTTGACATACATTCATATGATGCTTCCTTTTAGGACATCATTTCTAGAGTCGAGGGTCCCACTATGAAGATAGAGTTGCATTTTTTTAGACAATATTTGTATGCTAGAACTTGTGAATCCTATGTAACCGTAAACTCTACTTCCTCTTAATGAAAAACGGGTGAATGACCCGATCTCGAAAAAAAGAATTAAACCCGACGAGTAGCATAATGTCAAATAAATGTTGGATTGAAATATAATTCATAATGTATCAAATGAATATTGTTTGATTTTGTATCTCTTTATGCATTTTTGGTATAGAGTTGGTCAGAGTTACGAAAAGTTTGTCTTCAGACAAATTAAGATATAATAACTTATAATTTGGAACCGTATACAAAGAGAGAGAGAGTAGAGCAGGCCGATCTAACACCTTAATTTTTGGTACAGAGCTGCAGTGGTTATATAGTGTCAAATCATGCCTGATCGGTGCATGCATAGTTTAGTTAGTTACATACTCATCATCCTCGTGGAAGAACCTGATGTGTGCATGGTTCGGGCTATCGTCTTCCTTGGGCCGGCACACGGAGACGCGTGCCTCGCGCGACGACCTCTGCAACTCCGACACCCGCTCTTGCATGGCCTTTAGCTGGTCGTCTGCGGGAGCTTCCTCTCCTTCCGCCGTGACCAGCACCAGCTGCTCCAGGCTAGGGGCCCTCTTCAGGAAGAAGGTGAGCAGTCGCAGCTCTCGCCTTGTCGCCCTAAAATTCACAACCTTGATGAAGGTCAGCTGGTCAAGGACGACCTCGTGCTCGAGTGTCATGTCTGCGCCGTCGGTCTCGTGGGCACGCGCTGCTGCCGAGCTGCTCCATCCGTATCCAGGATCGCTGGGGAGCTGCGGATATATTCAGCATGCATTCGGTTCCAAATAGAACACGTTTTTCTCAGTTCACAGGTGCAGACTCAAAGTTCAGTTTGGGCAAGAGAGAACGAGAGAGCTTTACATACACGGAGAAAGAGACGGTGGAGGACTGGAAGTGGGGTGAGCATGAAGAAAGTGGACACATGCTCCTGGTCTTCATTGTCCCAGTAGAAACATGGCTCTGGGGAGGCCAGCAGCAGCTGCAGCTCTTCTAGCTTCGGCATCTCCCTAAATGCGCTCTCATCCCAGCCGTGTTGGTAAAGAAGCTGACCGACAAGAGTACATAATTAGCCTGTTATCTTCTCCCGTGTCTACTGAAGTACTGAATTGTACCGTGTTTGTGGGGGAGAAAACGGTACCAGCAAGCCGATGGAGCAAAGCGTCAAGATCCGGGCATGCGCGACGACGTAGTACAGGTAGGGGTAGGCCATGTCGTGAACGACGTTGTAGTCGCCACAGCCGAGGTGCGAGAGGTACGCGTCCCGCAGCGCCGGCATGTCGCCGACGAAGTCGAAGAAAACAGGGTTGGCCTCCTGCCAGGTCTGGTCCGGTTCGCTCCAGCAGACGTGGCCGTACAGGGTGAGCGACTCCAGCGCGGGCGCGTCGACCCGGAGCTCTTGCACGGCCCGGCAGCCCAGGAGCTGCAGGTCCCGCAGCCGCTTGCTGGCGACACTCACCGAGGTGAGCAGGGAGCAGTTCCGGAGACTGAGTGACTCGAGCGCCCGGCAGCTGCTGAGAATGCCCCGGACCGCCTCGTCGGTGACGTCGGCGTTGCTGAGGGAGAGCGAGCGGAGGCCAGCGAGGCCTGCCGTGGGGAACCGGACGGCGCGGAGGCTGAGCCCGCCGAGCGCGACCCGTTCCAGCGAGTTCCTGGCCTGGAACAGGTCGCCGGGGAGCTCCAGGAGGAACGCCGCGTCGTCGTCCTGCGACGGCGTCAGGTGCTGCAGGTCCACCTCCACCTCCCTGGCGCCCCTCCTCACGGCGGCCGCGACCCACCCGATGACGTCCCGCCCGAACGCGCCGTCGCTCGGCCCTGGCCCTGACGGCGGCGGGGACACCAGCGCCACGCGGAGCACGTCGAGCGGCGCGCCGTGCTCGGCGTGGAGCCGGAGGCAGCGACTCACCGTGACAGCGGCCCGCGCCGGCGGCTGGCCGCGGGCGAAGTCTCGGTCGGTGAGGTCGAGAACACGGGAGGCGGCCAGCGCGCGGAGCCACTGGCGCGCCCACCGCCGGGACAGCGCGCTGGTGCGGACGGCCTGCTTCAGCGGGAGGGCGCCGAGGATGGCGTGGAGGAGGTCGTCGGAGAGGCTGCTCAGCCGGTCCTCCTCTTCCATGGCTCCACGGTTGCTGCCGCAGCCGCTCTTGCTCGACTGGTGCGGGTGCGATTCCATGTCACGCCAGGCGCAGGGTCGATTTCGCTTTGATTGATTGAAGCCTCCCCTTAATATCTCGTTTGCGCTTCCTCAAAAAAACAACTTTAATTAAATATATATTAAAATATTAATACTTATAGTATATAATTAGTATTATTAAAAATATTTTTTAATCTAATTTTTTAATATATTTATTTAGAAATATAAATGTTACACGGATTTTCTATAAATCAAATTAAACTTATGGTAATAATGGTGACAGATATAAAGGGACGGATGGAATATCTCGAATGCGTCGGTGCTCCCGCAGCTTCCCAACAACTTTTATGGCCTGGGGGAAGGGATGTCGTGGCGGCTTCCGTTGCAACATTCGACAGATCACAGATGCATGTGTCATGGGTAGTGTAGTGCAAAGTGTGAACTGGAAAAGGCCTCACGAGCCACACTCTGGGTAGCGGCTCGCCTGCTTGCGAGTTGCGAGACAGGGGAGGCTTTTCAAAACAAGCACACTCTTTTTATTCTTTAAAAAAACTTGTGCACCACAATCTGGGTAGCGGCTTGTCTGCTTGCCTGGGAAGTGATATTTTTTTCAGAAGTTGAAGAAAATAAAAGTATTTAACCATTGTATACCAATAATCCAACATTTTGCACCAATCGTACTTGTTTGCAACATTTATCATACATATCAAATATTTTCTTTTGGAAGAAACACAAATCGGTTTAGTGTTGCCGCGATCAGGTAAGAGTCTCCTCGACCAAAATTTGTCATGCTTCACTAATCTCCATGATGGAGCAAGTCTATCAAACCGGTAACTTTCACAAGTATATTTAAAAATCTATTTGTAATACAGGATTTTCAAGGTGCAACACTAGGAAAACACAGGATTAAACTGCCTAAACACCTCAAATCCTAGGGAGTATTACGAACAAAAAAAACATAAATACCCGGAGCAAAATTAGCCAAATAAAAAAGCCCATAAAAACTGCAAGAATGATTGCTTATAGATGTAAAAAATAAAAATAACACGAGAATCTGAAGAGTAAGACAAATACCTTTTTTTTTCAAAATACTGTACCCCGTGCTAGAAATTCTCCAAAACATCTATGAACATGCAATTCCATAAGAATTCTATAGGTTTTTCCCCTGCATAATTCAAACCCTATGAATTTTCTATATTTTTCCTTTGCTTCAAATTATGGAGATTAGGCCATATCTGCTTTATTGCAATTTTGTGGACTGCTACTTGCAGGCTGTAACAATCTATGAGCTGAGCTGAAACAATCAAGGGTCCAGATTGTAACAAGCCACACACTAAATTGCCACGATCCAACTATATGCTTCCCCAGCAAGCTAAAACAAACTTTCAAACAGGGCACCAACGCTCAACAACCTACCAAAATTCATCTTTCAGCACGCCCATTGGGTAAGGGCAATACAGTGTTGAAATGGCAGAGGAAGGAAATGCTTGTTCATTGCATTGGCTACTTACTCAATTATGAGCTCTACGCCTCTACAGCCAGCTAATGAGTGATTGAGTGGTAACTAAACACATGTGAATGACCACTAAACATACAAAGACGTGTCTACTTGTGAAAAAAGAACACTATATCAAATTTGATCTTTTGAGTTCTGACACGACACCGCCATCTTCCTGGATTTTCTCGTTGTATATCACCTGTAGAACATGCAGTTGTTGTCAGATCAGATTGAGTAGTTTCTTCTGGTCTGCTATGGTGATTGTTTACCTTGTCAATTATGCCGTAATCCACAGCTTCACTGGGGCTAAAGTATTTAGGACGTCTGATGTCCCGAGCAATCTCTTCAATCGGTTTACCAATGTGTCTTGCCAGCAACTTAACCTGAACGCAAATTAAGACAGTAAATTGTACACTCGAAGAAACTTCTCACCCCATTGGGAATTGCAGCAAGAAAGAATGACTAAGTTTCATGCAAGGAAATATCTAGGCTACAGTTTTGAGATATATTTTTCCAAAGCAAAGTGACTGAGATCTGTATATTCAAACTAGATGCAATCTGTTTCAGCCAACAACCCAACATTAGGCCAAGAAGAGATTCAGGTTTCCCTAAAATTAGGCCAAGCCAAAGTACTGTTCTCAACATCCATGGTCACTACACACTACAATGTTTTGGTGTAAGCTTCAGATAACTTCCATGTAAATAAACTTCATAAATTGAGTTGTGATCGATTACTACAGATGAAAGTGGCTTAAAGACACCAAGTGGAATATAGTGAAAAAATAACCATGAAGTACATAATTCCACATTCATGTATCTCGCTTATTTTGAGGACATAAGATCATAGCAATTAGATAATTCCTAAAATAGAAAAATCAACTCCCTATCCATAGAATGGAAGCTCTTCTTTTTTCTCATGCAAAGCTTGGTCAAAAGTTTTAACACCTGTGCTGGGTCTTAAAACAATCATACTTCTTACTACATTGTGATTCCAAGGCAGCATGGGGACCATAGTTCCCCTGAACAATCAGGTTTCCCAGGGCGCACAACTACCACTATGAACCAGAAACCATAAAGATGGCTGCCCTATGTACAAACTCTTCTTAACACAAACTCATTTTAAACCAGTAACCATGAATAGCAATTAGTGATCTTTTTGTGACCTACCTGTATTTGCAAACTGAAAAGAGTTACTTCGAGACTAGGAAAAAGTTGGATGAATGGATGGTCGTATTAATGACAGTAGGATGGTCATTTTCTTTTTCTTTTCCTCAATGGTTCTTCCAATCAACAATGAAATGAATGAACTGAAGAAATATAAGTTCGACACTGCACAAGCACAACTTTCTATGTTTGTACATTGATAATGTGGAGCAATAATATCAACTGCTTAAAACAAGGTAGCATTAGCTATGCTAGATTTGTTTAAATCCATGATAATTTTATTAATTCTTTATTTATACATGCCCTAAAAAAATCTTTATTTATACAAGAGATGGAAAAATACCATTTCTATCTTGACATTTCGAATCTCTTTTCTTGCAATGTCAACGTCTGTCGCCTGACCTTGAAAACGACCAATTGGCTGCACATTGCATGTCACAATGGTAAGACATTCTAGCTTCACGTTATTAGCAAACAAATACCAATGATACTGCACATATTTTGTGTGTCCATAAACAACATATGTGCAAGTGCAGCACAGTATTGGAGCAAGGGTGTAAGATCATAGTACATTCTGCAGTATAATGTTACTCTTATTTGTGTGCCATGAGCATTAACCTCAAATAACAAAGAAATTAGAATGTGTATATATCAACAGAAGAAAAAGAAATAACCTGTTTTATCATTATTGTCGATGATGGAAGTGCAGCACGGTTACCTTTAGCACCAGCAGCTAAGAGCAAAGCAGCTTCTCCCCATGCATTACCGACACACAGAGTGAAAATAGGAACTTTAACATACCTGCAATGGGGGTAGAGATATTAAGCTAGTACTCCATAGTTCTTTTTTAAAGAAAAAAAGGAATAAAAGCTGTCATGGTAATGCCAATTGGAACAAGGGGAAGTTAACAGACTACTACAAGTAAAGTAATGCATGTTATGAATCACTGAAGAAGGCGCACCTAATGGACTATTCTATTTTGTACAAGGGGACAAAATATAAGAAGCTGAATCAACACTGTACCTTAATTTTTATTTATTAAAT
The DNA here is from genome assembly GCA_038087645.1 of Saccharum hybrid cultivar R570. Lineage (NCBI taxonomy): Eukaryota > Viridiplantae > Streptophyta > Magnoliopsida > Poales > Poaceae > Saccharum > Saccharum hybrid cultivar. The sequence continues at coordinate 7,509,222 of JAQSUU010000119.1, read as the reverse complement.
ATATGGGTACAGATAGATGGTTGGATGGGCATACCATGGCTGAAATAGCACCTAACTTGTTCAAAAGTGTTCTGAAGCGAACAGCTAAAAGGACTGTGGCTCAAGCACTGCATAATAGAAGCTGGGTTCAAGATATTAAGGGAGCTCGTACAGTTGAGGTCCTGCTTGAATTTCTCCACATTTGGGATATGATGGATGGCTTTATTTTGCAACCAGAGATTCCAGACCGATATAGATGGAAGTTAACGCAGGATGGAGCAGCAAGTCTGCCTATGCGGCCTTCTTTGTGGACTCCATCAAGTTCGGTCCGTGGAGAAGAATTTGGAAAACCTGGGCTACCCCCCCCCCCCCCCCCCCCCCCCCCCCCCCCCCCCCCGCGTTGTAAGTTTTTCATCTAGTTAGTGGTTCATAACCGGGTTTGGACAGCCGATCGCTTAGCAAGGAGGAATCTGGAGTCCTGCCCCCTTATGTGATCAAGTGGACGAAACAATAAACCATTTGCTAGTGGGCTGTGTCTGCGCTCAGCAAGTTTGGACCCTGATTTTGCAACAGTTGGGGCTGCTGCAGTTGGCACCACAGCCTACTGTGTCTCGTCTCTCGGGGTGGTGGAAGAGATCGACTGCAGCTGTCCCCAAGGAAGTGCGTAAAGGACTCAACTCCTTGATAATTTTGGTCGCATGGGAATCTGGAAGCATCGCAACTCTTGTGTCTTTGACAACAAGAGGCCAAGCGTTCAGGAGGTCATTAGGGCTGTTAGCTCGGAGGGAGGACTCTGGTGCTCGGCTGGAACCTCCAAACTCCATGAGCTTGTTCTCAAGTCGCTGCCTACTGGAGCTTAAAGCTCAGAGGCATTTGGTCGCTTCTACAGTTTTTTGTGGCGAGTCTGTAACTTAGTGTCCAGGGTGTGGTGTGTGTGAGTTGGGTCTCTTAGACCCATGTAACATTTTTCTACCTTAATGAAATGACACGCAGTTCTCCTGCGCTGTTCGAGAAAAAAAAAATTATGGGTAGTGTTTAATGTGCTAGACTTCAAAGTCATTCTGTGTGACTCGCAAAATTTTGGGGAACTTCAAACCTCAGCAAAGTCCCATAGGCTACTGAGTTGAGCTCTTATCTTGAAGTTTAACAGTTACTAGACCAAAGGCAAATGGCCCTGCTTTTTGTAGAAAGCTTATCAGTTTAGAGTTATAGAAGGAGAAAACCTCAGACGTCCAATAAGTGTAGTTATATTATATATAACACCAGTCACCAAGCATGTGGCTTCACACTTTATTCCACTATATATGTTACTTTAGAAATATAAGTATGATTGAACTCTAGTAGCTTTAACTAACAACATATTAAAGTAATAAGACTGGATAAAAAAATACTGGCAGATTAATTACTAAAAAGAACTTCCAAAATGCTATATTACTAACGTATTGCGATAAAATTAATGGACAAAATAGCATCTTGACATGGAGTGCAATAAACATGGAATTGGCCTGAAGAGAACTCTTGGACAAGGGTTATAGTTATAGAATTTGGTCACAGACAAAGTTCCTAGTTTCTAGTGGAGCTAGTCGGTAAGCAGGCATGGGTGGGATGTGAAAATGGGGTGGTGGCATGGACTCAGTAGCTTGTTTTCCATTTTAAAGAGCTCTGATCTACATACTACATAGAAGATAAAACATTTGAGTTCAGTCTGAATTTATCAAAGCCACATGCTTGCCAGCCACAAAAATAGGCATGTTCCTTATAAGTGGCATGGACTCAATAGCTATTGTTTTCCATACAAAAGAGCTCCGATCTACATAGAAGATAAAATATTTCAGTTCAGTCTGAGTTTTTCAGGCCATATGCTTGCCAGAGTTCAGTCTGAGTTTCTCAGGCCATATGCTTGCCAGGCAGCCACAAAAAAAAATTGAAAGGTAAAGGCAGGAGCTCTGCCACTCAATTAAGTAGGAAAAGAGGTTTATGTACACATGGCAACCGCCATGCCAAACCACTTGGTCTTTAGACCAGAGTAGAAGGAAGATCCAAACTCCACTAAATTATTTGCCCACCCATTGACATGGCCCTATGTCTCTGCATTATGTCATCTTTGGTCATGGAGGCAACTTGTTGCGCCGTCATGTGCACGTTTTGAAAGATCCTCCTATTCTTTTCCTTCCAAAGGTTCCACACGATGTATATGCAGACTCCATTGAAACGTCTGCGTTCATGCTTTGGCACCTTGTTTGCCGTATGCTCCCACCAGGTGGCGAGTGAGGCAGGGTCTTGCTGAGGCAGCTGCACAGCAAAATTCTCCCAAGACAACACTTGATCCCAAACAGCACGTGCAAAGGGGCATAACAGTGAGAGGTGTAGCCCATTCTCCAGAGGACCGTTACAAAGGGCACAATGTTCCTGGTGCGGCCATCCCCTTTTCTAAAGATTGTCTGTTGTTAGGATTTTGTCATGCAGTAGGATCCAGGCGTGAATTTTGCATTTATTCTCCGCTTTTGCTTTCCAAATGAGGTCATGTTGGAATTTTCGATGCGAACCTCTGAACTGCACTCTGTATGCCGAGCGAGTGGAGTACACTCCGTCAGTTGTCCACTTCCAAGTAATGGAGTTGGAGACCTCGGGCTGCAGCTGAACACTTTGGATTCTGATCCATAGGCCGACGAACTCCTTGAGTAGTACTGCTGATGTGATTCTCATCCGTAGCGATCTGATCCAGTTACCATTGCCAGGCAGCCACAAAATAGGCATGTTTCTTATAATGAGCATACAAGTTCACATCGAGAACATGTGGAAAGCATCAGCCAAGTGAAGTCATTAAGAGGGGGGTTAGGAATAACAATAGATTTGCAAGGAACAAGAAGCAGTATAAATACATAGTATGTCAAAGCTGACCTCATAGCATCATATACTGCAAGAGCTTCTGTCTCATAACCTAACTTCTCGCCATTCTGAATAAGGACGGAGAAAGCATATCAGATGATATGAAGATTGGACTAGAGCAAGAATTAATATGTGATTGTTAGAGATAAGTGGCTACAACAACATTAGAAAACTCGGTGTTCGGTGGTGAGAAAACAAATACACTTACACATATTCTAGGTGAACAAAACTAATGATTAAAGAACCAAAAATTCACAGGCTAAGATAAATTGCTGCCCAATTCAAGCCTACAGAAAGGTTTTTGGAGTCATAGGTCTGTCAAATAACCCAGGCATACTTCAAGCTCCCTAGCCTTATCATGTTTATTGTTTTCCTAGGTAGGTGTGTTTCCATTTTGGTTGTGAGCTCCGATCTACGTCCTCACTCATTTGATACAACCAAGTAATAATCGCCATACAAGGAAATCAAGGAAAGGTGAATCAGAAGCAGCACCAAACCTTGGTGGTGCCAGTGGAGTTGATGTACAGGTAGATTGGCTTCTCGGCGTCGTCGTACTGGAGGTAGAGGAACTCGGCGAGCATGAGCTCCGTGACCGACGGCACGAGGCACATCCCCAGGTACACGATCCGGTTCTTGTACAGGAACGAGGCCAAATCCGGCGGTGGCTGCTCCCACGCGGCCCCCCTCAGGAACGGCACCACCTGGAGGCACCAACAACAGACAAAAACACCATTTAGGCGTTATCGCACTCCAGACACGCCGAATTCGCTCCCCGGAGCTCGGCCAAGCGCGGACCGTACCATCGCGACAACATCCCTGGCGCCGCGGCCGCCGTCGACGACGGGTTCTCGGTGGGGGCTCAGGAACCGCGGCTTGGCGGCGGCGAGCGCGCGGGGGCGGGCGGCGAGGCGGAGCTGGGATGAGGGCGAGACGGGGAGGGAACGGGGCGGGGAGAAGAGTGTGCGGGCGTCGAGGGCGACGCGGGGAGGGGACAAGGCGGCGGCTGCTGCCTCCATGGCGAGGCGGCAGTGCGGACGGCGGAGGGGACTGTGAGCGGGCTGAGCTGAGAGGAGGTGGCACCGGTCGGAGTGCGGATAAGCCCCCGCAGTCGGCGGTTTGGTTTCGGTTTGGCCCGTAGACCGGGACTGACGCCTGACGGACTGACGGACGGGCCACACACGGATGAAAAAGAGACTGTGTAATCATGGACTTTCTTAAATTTATTCTATATAAAGATCATTATTTGAAAAACTATTTGAATAAAAATCACGTTTTATCTACCTTCCAAAACAGAGAATGACAAACCATAACTTATGCTTCGCACGGCAAACTCCACTCCAAGCTCTCATGCCACTACAAGCCATAGCCTGGCTCTTCCCCCTACCGCAGTCCCAGCTCCTGCCCTGCCCGTTGAGCAACCACCACCTTCCGCTGCTGCTCCAGCCCATAGGAACACCTCTCGTCGCAAACGCGCTCCGCTTGCTCCGACTGCTTTGCGCCAGAGCGCGCGCATTGCTGCTAGGACGGGCGGACAATTTGTGGACACGACCCGTCAGGCGACGCGTCGCAAGGCCCTCCTCAACTCGCTCTCTGGCTGCTCCGCGAGTCTGAAGAAACACGTCACCAAGCGCAACATCCTGACGCGCAACAAACTCCCTTTGGTCGTCTCCAACCTCCGCAAGCTTGTCTCGGCTGCCCGCGTCAGCTGCAAGTCCATCCATGTTGTGGGGGTCACAGACGTTGCAGAATGATCGTCTCTGATCGCAGTTTGGACACCGGCGCCAGGGATGGCGCCTTCGGCCCTGGCCGCTCCCGTGTCTCCTTGAGCTGCCCTCTCGACTTATGTACTATGAACAATGCCTTCATTTTCTTTAATGGCTGCTTCCATGCGTCTGTTCGCTGGCACAAGTGTTGTAGTCGTGTAGTCGTTATGCCGTCTTTCAGGAACTTGAGTCGCCATGTTCTTCCTTATTTGAGCATCTGCCTTATGTCTTGTATTGCCCTTCCTGAAACGCTGTTGGTGTGGATTGGGTTCGCTATGAGTAACACTAGTAATCGTTCTATGTCTATCTTATCCTGGAATGTTCGTGGTCTTGGCGACTCGGAAAAATGCGTAACCGTTCGCGATGCAATTCAGACAGCTACCCCACGGTAGTTTTCTGCAAGAATCTAAGCTTCAAGATATCAGCTTGTTTAAAGTTAGAACTTTCCTTCCTATAAAACTTGCAACTTCTTTCGATTTTGCTCCTTCCTCTGGTGCTAGGGGTGGCATGGTCACCGACTAGGACGCATCCTCCCTCTCAAGAACCAACAAAATCGAACGCCCTTACACTCTCACAAACACCTTCTCCTCCCTCCTCTCTGACATCAGCTTCACAGTCACAAATGTTTATGCCCCTTCCAACCATCGCCACTGTCAAGCCTTCTTTGTTGAACTTTCTGAACTCCTTACTCTCATTTTCGGGCCTTGGGTTCTCATTGGGGATTTCAACCTAACAAGGTCTGTGGACGACAAAAAAAACTCAAATTTCAACTTCTCCCTTGCTGAATCTTTCAACAACGCCATCCAAGACATTGTTGTCCTGGAAATTCCCCTCCTTGACAGGCGATACACCTGGACAAACAAAAGGGCCAGCCCAACCTTGGCTAGGCTGGACAGAGCCTTCACCAACCTAGATCACTGTCAAACCTTCCCATCCACAAGCCTTCACTCCTTACCGAGACCAACCTCTGACCACACCCCAATCATGCTTAACATAGATACTACCATCCCTCAGCCATCCACGTTCCGTTTCAAAAATGCGTGGCTGTACAACAACACCTTTCTCCCTTCCATCCTCCCGACCTGGGAACATGCTGAGGTGTGTGCGGATGCAGCTGGGCAGCTTGCGATCTGCCTCAAGGCAGCGAGAACGGCTGCCAAGGTTTGGGCTCGGCGTATAAGGGCGCCACCTCAACTCATCCCAAATTGCAAATTTTTGATTCAGCTATTTGACACCTTTGAGGAAGATCGCCCGTTGTCCTCTCATGAATTTCAGGTCAGGAAAGAATACCAGGAATGCCTCGCCGAAGCTCTTAAAGAAAGAGTCACCTACTAGAAACAACGCAGTAAGGTTCGTGCCATCCGTGAGGGTGATTCCAACACATCCTTCCATCATGCCAAGCCACAATGTGTATGCGCCACAACTCCATCAAATTGGTGGAGGTCGACGGGGTCAAGATTTCAAATCATGAAGGGAAAACAACGGCTCTTACCACTTACTTCGAATCCATCATTGGGCAGCCGGGGGACAGCACTTGGTCCTTCGATGTTTCAGCTCTGTTCTCAACCTGCCCGAAGCCTGCTTCACTTTCAGCAGAATTCACTGAACAGGAGGCACTGCAAGCACTTCGCTCAATGAACCGTGACAGTGCCCCGGGCCCGATGGCTTTGGCCTGGGTTTCTATAGGGCTACCTGGAGCACGGTCAAAACTCAAGTTATGCAGTTCCTAAGTGCTTTTCATAGAGGGGAAGCTGATTTGGAAAGAATAAACAGATCATACATGGTGTTGATCCCTAAGAAGCCAGGCACGCTTTCAGTGGATGCTTTTCGGCCTATATGCCTTCAAAATTGCAGTGTAAAGATCTTGGCAAAAATTATGACCTCAAGGCTGCAAAAGGAGATCTCGGCACTCATTGATCTCAACCAGACTGGCTTCCTGCAGGGGCGCTCCATCTCGGAGACTTTTGTTTTCGCTGCCGAGCTGGTTCTGGTATGCTATAAAAGAAAGTTTCCTACTCTAGTGCTAAAGATGGACTTTGCCAAAGCTTTCGATACAGTGAATTGGGAAGGACTCTTCAAAATACTACATGCTAGAAGCTTTGAAGATGTTTGGATCAACTGGGTTCTGACAATCTTATCATCCTCCAAGTCTGCTGTGCTTGTGAACGGCTGCCCGGGTCCTTGGATCACTTGCAAGAGAGGGCTTCGCCAAGGTGACCCTCTGTCACCATACCTCTTTTTGCTGGTCGCTGAAACTCTTCAGAATATGATTCAAGCTGAGGCAGCAGTGATCACCCACTGAAAGTTCCTTGTTTGGTTTTGGTAATTGAGTGACAACTTAGGTGGACTAATATGTGGTTATGTGAGATACACAGGAGATTAGTCCACATGTGATGGTATCATTGCATATGAGACATGACATGGAGTCATGTGACCAAGATGGAGAAGATCAAGATGAGGCTTGGCTCGAAGGACCGGTTGTGAAGGTGAAGGGCAAGTTGAGGCTTCGAAGCGAAGGACCATGCGATGGTGAAGCTTGGGCAAGACTTGGCGCCGACGGACCAATACAACGGTGAAGAGCAAGTGAGGTCAAGATCGATGGACCAATACGGTCACGTGATGATATGAAGTGAATCATATCATTTGGTGATTGGTTGGTGCATGTGTTGCATCAATGTCGGAGGAGATGGAGTGGAATGCGCAAGGCTAAGGTATAACCTAGGGCATTTCCATTTCACCGGTCATAGGTGTGTAGAGAAGTTTATGACCGGGTTTAGGATAGATGGCCGTACTATCAAGAGGGGCAAACTTGTTTGCATATCGGTCATCTAGTGCCACTTGAGCGATCTAACTGTGCATACGTGTTAGGATCGAGTGGCGAGGCAAGTTGAGTGCCTATTTCCTTTGAAAATGATTATGAAAATGCTAACACACGTGCACAAGGTGGTGATCACTTGTTGGTGTTGGCACATTTGCAAAGGCGATGTAGTTTGGGCGGTAGAGAGGGTTTGGGTCTCTCGGCGGGATTCAGGCGTTTTTGAGAAGTTGAAATGCCTATTTTCCACTACGCCGAAAGTCGGAAAAGAAACGGAGGCGAACGGGGTCACTGAGGTGACCGGACGCTGCACCGGACGCGGTCATGGTATGACCGGACGCGTCCGGTCAGTACAGCGCAGGCGCGGGTGCTAGGGTTTGCAACCGGCGCGTCCGGTCACTCGCGGGACCGGCGCGTCCGGTCATGCGCCCAGAAGGAACTGAGGTTCACAGAGGACGATCGGACGCGAGGCGCGTCCGGTCACACATGATCGGACGCGTCCGATCGTTGAAGGAGCTTACTGGACTCACACCGGACGCAGGCACTGTCGCGTCCGGTCGTTGCGAGGAGCGCGTCCGGTCGTTGTTTCGCGGGCGCGGGTGCTGTGCGGATCGGCGCGTCCGGTCGTTCGACAGGCGCGTCCGGTCATCGGGACCGGCGCGTCCGGTCGTTGCGAGGAGCGCGTCCGGTCGTTGCTTCGCGCGCGCGGTGCTGTGCGATCGACGCGTCCGGTCGTTCGACAGGCGCGTCCGGTCATCGGGACCGGCGCGTCCGGTCGTTATGAGAAGCGCGTCCGGTCATAGGGTTTGACCATTGGCGCAGTGACCGTTGGAGGATCTAACGGTCACATTTGAAATTTAAGGGACACGTGGACGTCGCAGGGCGACCGGACGCGGTGAAGCGCGTCCGGTCAATTACGACCGGCGCGTCCGGTCGTCCCGAAAAAGGACCTAGTGAAGGGGTAACGGCTCTATTTGACCGTGGGGTTATAAATAGATGCCTTGGCCGGCCGTGGCCGGTAGCTGAGCACACTTTAGCCTTGGTGGCTTGTGTGGTAGTGCTTGGGAGCCCTCTAACTCACTCATGCTTGATAGTGTTCATCGGATCGAGTGAGAGAGCGATTCTAGTGCGATTGCATCGTGAGGTTGCATCGAGTGGCACTAGGTGTTCGTGTTGCAAGCCGGTAGTGCTTGTTACTCTTGGAGGTTGCCACCTCCTAGACGGCTTGGTGGCTTGTGGCTCCGACGAAGCTCGCAAGAAGATTGTGCGAGGCTCCGGAGAAGCTTTGTGAGGGGGATTGTGCTCACCCCGCGGGGATCGCGAAGAGCAACTCTAGTTGAGCGTGTCATTGAGTTACCTCACTTAAGAGTGGTGTCTTGCGGTGCCTTGCGGGGCGTGCCTTGAGGGGCAAGTGACTTGAGGGTCACACCGAGGAACCATCTAAGTGTTGGTCGACACAACGGGGACGTAGCTTGGTGGCAACCAAGTGAACCTCGGGAGAAAATCACCGTGTCAACTTTGTCTACTCTTCTCGGTGGTTTGCATTCATGCAACACAAGCTTGTATTTACTTTCATATATACTTGTGCTTGTGTAGTTGCTCTCGTAACTAGTTTGCTTGTGTAGCTTGCTAGTTATTTTCTTGCTTGTGTAGCTAGAAGCTTCCCCTTTGCGTGACTAATTTGGTTTGTGTAACCTTGTTAGTCACATTGCTTAGTTTGTGTAGCTAAGTGATTTGCGCTCTCTAATTTGGCATTAGTTGTCTTGTTATTGAGCA